>OY728165.1:1913790628-1918790628 GCA_963277665.1 Viscum album | reverse complement strand
CAAACCATTATATGAAATTAGGCAAAAAATAATCATGACATTGAATTAATTCGCTTCTAGTAAGAGGGGATTTCATGATCTTGATGATTATACTCCCTTGAAAAAACATATGAAGGAAGATTCAGAGATATTGGAACAGAGTAATCAATTGGTATCTATGCTACACACCCAAATGGAGGCCATGATAGAATATATATAAAGGTATGAGGATATCTTAGCTTCCTCAAAGTATTCTATATTAGAGTCATCATCCTCTCTCTAAGCCACTTGGAAATGAGTTCAGGAGATGTCTACCCTTATTATGACCCTTCCCTCTTGAGCCATAGTAGAAGAAGTAGGGAATTTGACATGTCATCTCTCAATCAATTCTTCTCATCATGATCTTAATGAGTTTTCCAGCTTAGCTGATCAAATCCTGTAGTTTGATCATTTATGTGTTATTTGTTTAATTATTAGGGATGATTTCAAATGTGTATATCCCTTAATTTTCATTCTATCAATGAATTTATCATATAAACATTATATTCTATTATCTAGTTCGCATTCATTCCTAATATTTGCAAAAATTTTGTTGGCCTGATGTTGTATAAATCGGCAATGATACCCATCCTTCTTATAATATCTTGTAAAGCATTATTCATTGATTTTAAACTTTAATCCATAAGATATTTTCCATAGGTAATTAAAGTGAAGTACCACCAAAATTTGATTCCTCATAGATCTATATTCTCTTTTTATCTTGAGCTTATTTGATTAAAAAAGGATAAATTGGGTAAAACATATATATGGGAGGGAGAACTATCTG
Organism: Viscum album; assembly: GCA_963277665.1. NCBI lineage: Eukaryota > Viridiplantae > Streptophyta > Magnoliopsida > Santalales > Viscaceae > Viscum > Viscum album. The sequence continues at coordinate 1,918,789,823 of OY728165.1, read as the reverse complement.
TCAATTGTTAAATCTAGTGGATAAAGTGATCATAGTTTAATTTTTTCTATTTCCATGTGGTGTCCCCAAAAATTTTATATCTTTTTATTCATATTGTCCAAATTTTTCCTAATTTTCATATAAGGTATGGATTAGTGGGAATGGACTCAAATATTGCTTAGGCTTCCCACTTATGGGATTTAGACATAGAAGGTTTTGTGAATTTTTATTTTCTATCAATATTTATATTTTATTTTCTGTAGTTTATGTCCTTCTAGCTCAGACCATAAGTTGTTATAGTTTAGGGAAATTTAGCTTAGAACACCCATTGTTTTAGTTTTGGGGTCTTCTGGCTCAAACCTTATATTTCTAAAGTTTAGGGTCTTCTAGTTTAGACCTTATATTACTGCAGTTTAGTGTCTTTAATATCATACCTTATATCACTATATATTAGGTTCCTTTGACTCGAACATTTTATTGTTTTAGTTGAGGGTCTTCTGGAATGGACCTTTTATTGTTGTATTTTAGAGTCTTTTATCTCATAACATCTATTGAAATTTTTTATGTTATTTTACATTGGACCTTCATATGCCATTTTGTTTGAAATATTTTTCCCAACACTTGATTTATGAATATATAATATGTGTAATACATTCCAAGAAGCCCAAAAACACACTAAGGTTCTGAGTTTTGCAATGGTGTTTCCATGGAAAACAGGGATTTTAGATCATTTCCTACAAGGAGTAGATATGTTAGGTTGGTAGGTCAAATAACTTACGGGTTGGTATATTTGTGAAGAAGTGGCTTCCCCACTCTTTTCGAAGGGTCATGAAATATTTTGGAGATGGTATTATTAGTAGATAGTGGCAAAATAGGGAAGCTGAGTCCACCTAGATAGTTTGAGTATGGGTTTTTTAAATCATGTGACCATGAGATTAAATATATGAATCATTGAATGGGAAATATAAACCATGGGAAACCAAAAACACCCTTAGTATTTGAGTTCCACCATAGTGTCATCAGGGCTCATCGGGAATGAAGTTCATTTCCTATAATGTGGGAGGCATCTTATCGGTAGTTCAAATCCCTTATGCATGAGTTCATAAAGTTATATTCATGGTCAAATAAGTGGGTTATGGAGAAAAGGAATATCAAGGAAGGGTACTCTACACCATATTGAAATTTATCTCTTAATTTAAAAGACCGGGCCCTACACCTAATGGTTTCGATTTACGGGGTGTGGCCCCTCAAGAGGTTCAAGAATTGAGTGTAGCATCCCTTATTTTAGAAGGGGTAAAATACATGGAGACATAACATTAAGGATATTGAATGATATTGAATATTCTTATTATAGGGTTCATAAATCATTGTCTTAGAATAGATGAATTGAATTGAGGTTGGAACAAGTGGGTACTGGTCTACTATCAGTGATACTACAAGCCTCTAATGTTCCACGCATTTAGGACAAAAACTTCATGGTTTTAGGGGGTCGTCCTAGGATTCGAATTTCCATATAGAGAATCCCTTACCTATTATAAGTATTCTATAGGGAATATCCAAGTAAAAAAGAAGCCTTGGGTCTATGAGTTTCCATGATAATAATATTGACTGGGGGAATAGGTCTTGTCAGTTCAGAACACAAATTCATGAAGGTGGTTTATGAAAAATATACTCTTCAAAAAGTGTTTGATCACTATAAAAGATGTGATGATTCCTATTGAACAGTTTATCATAGATACGAGATGTGAAATCTGGATAATGTGGTCTAGAAACCATATCATTCCTTTAATTAGGGCCACAACATAGACCCTATGATCTTTATGCCTCATTCATGTTCACTTGAATTGATTTCCTAAAATCTGAAGATGAGGAGTTTAGTTAGTGGAGACATGAATTTGGCTCAAACCTCCATTTATGTGTTTTTAGCTAGAATATTTTGTGTATCTTTCACTAATAGATTAGTTTCTTTTGATTTGGGCCATCATAGGATAATATTTTAAGTTGTATATATTTTACAAAAGTTCATATAGTTTTAAGTTCGAGATGCATGTGGACCTAATATCTGGGGGAATATTTCAAAATAGACTAATTAAGACTCCCATGCATAATATTACTACAAAATTCATCTTAGATGAATAGAAAAATGTTTTAAATCTTGGATTGAGATTCCTATGTCATGAATAATGATATGAGATAATATTGTTGGGGATGGCCTGGAAGACCATCTAGTGATGAGTCTTAATAATGTGAAAACATGCTCACAAGGATCATAAAACATTTCATATAGGGACAAGATTACTCTATTTGGAAGTTATAATCCATTATCAATCAATATCAAGGTCAATCATATAAAAAACTTTTTACTCTCCAAGGGCATTGAAAGGTTTCCCGTAACCCAAGGCACTCAAGGCATGATGTGTGATTTATGGGATAAGGAACATAAAAGGTGAAAGAAGCACCCAATACTATGGTTGACCAAAGTTAGATACTTGTGATCCATTTATGAGGAATGATATTGAGTGATGTCTTGAAAAGTTTAACATCATGTAATGGGGATATATTTTTCATGCAGTTTTAATGTCACCCAATTCACACATTTTCCTTGTAGTTTGATATCATGCAGTTAGGGCATTTTCCTTGTAGTTTAGCTTCACATGGGTAGGACATGGGAACCAATGTGAAAATTGTTGTGAGATATCATTCGGGACACATTAAACTACAATAGGGAATTTATATACTCAGATAATTTTTCATCCATGGACATACTTATTGGTGAGTAACTATATTACAAAGCCATTCTTTCACCGACCTATAATGTTCATAAGAAATCCGTATACAAAGATGACTCTTGCATAGGAAATATGGGATTATATGGTATGGATCTATTTGAAAAGAGGTATGTAATTATTTTTTCAGGCAGTTTAATGTCGTGATTCTATGACATTCATTGCACATGTCTGGACCATATTTAGTTTGGGGAGTATTTTTTATCATTGTAAAAGTTTCATTTGAACCCATGTTTGGGCGTATTGGTGTATCTATGCATATTGTTATGGAAATAATCAAGACATGAATAGTTATAGGATTGTAAAATATCTTGTTAGGTCTAAGACATGCTTAGAAGGGGGTATTGTTCCAATTTATTATCGTAGCTTGGCTCGAGATTGGATATCTAGGAATCACTATCTATCCTGTAAGGACATGAATCAACCCACATGAAGTTATCAAGTAACTATATAGTTTAACATAAATTAGAAATGATGTAAGGACTAAAAAATAATAAAGAAATATTGTGTATGGACTCAAGACCTGAGATTCGAATTTCACAACATATCATGTGATGATTAGAATCAATCCACAAATAATTCTGGAATGAAATTTCCATGCATGTATCTGACCTATACACAGGGGAAGGGTATGAATTGTTGTGTTTATTTGTTGTGTAAGGGAACAATATTTGTTATGTGGGCATCAATATGTATCCTATGATGAAAATAATCCATCCACACATATTTATTGAATGGAGGTGTGGTGAGTTACCAAAACCCGTGGTAGTGGTCCTCTCGGGCATGGTCCATAGAAATGCATAGTATTATGTTATGTAATGGGCATCAATCAGGTAGTTTCACATCATATGATGAGGACTCATTGTGTTACCCTTAAGGCCTTGAAATCAAGACCATGATAACCCTATCATGATCTAATATTTCTTAATAATGTGGGGAATCCCTTAAAATTCCTAACTCTACGTGAGCCATGGTTAGAGTAAAAAACATGGAATAGAAAGGGTTCTCTCAACATATAGATACAACTAGAGAAAATAAATTGTAATTTTTTATCATGTGGTTACTGGGACAAGATATAGTCTGAAGGCCTTATTTTTCATTTTATTATGGATAATACCCTTTTTAAGGCTTGAAGGGGAACCCATACATGACCCGTAGGTCCAAGGAAAAAGGCCTGACAAACCCGCAATACATGACCCGAAGGCCCAAAGGAATACCATTCCCAATACATGACCCATAGGCCCATCCAACTTGAACTACCCCTCCCCAGATTTCTACATCATTGATCACCTAGCTCCCCACCTTGCATTGCTGGTCGCCTAGCATTTCATCGTACAAAGCTGCACGGTGCCTGGTCCATCTCTAGTTGGAATGAGAAACAATCCAAATTTAGTTCAGGAAACACAATACAGTTTACAATCACGTAGAAAATACATCATCTATGCAGTTTGACATCAATCAGTAAGGAAGTTGGTGTTATAACATAAAGGAATATGGACATTGTGAATCCATGCAATTTTTGGTTATGAATTGAGGATGAGGAAACTATGGAGTTTAGCATCATGTAGTGAGGACATAAGTCATTCATTTTAACATATTAAGGTAAGGATGAGGGTCACCTGATGTGGAAGAAAATAAATCTTGGGGATCCGTGAAGTTTTACGTTTTTCTATGAGAATTCATTTTGTGTTGTTTAATGTCATGTGTTCAATATAAGAAATATTGTATAGATAATCAGGTTTTTACTAGGAATTGAGATGTCATGCAGTTTAGCATCTTGCTATTATGACCTTTTTTATATAATTTAATGTCATGTGGTGAAGACAAGTTCCGTGTAGTTTATCATCATGTGGTTAGGACATGCTCTGTAACATTTATGGGTATGTGGTGAGGACGTGCTCCATAAAGTTAAAAATATTTCATTATGGTTATTCCTTATAATTATTTATGTCATGTAGTGAGGACGTTCTCGATTTAGTTTAACATAAAGTGATCAGAATGTGCTCGGTACAGTTTAAATTCAACTAGTTAGGACAATAATGTTGCATGATGGTATCAATGCAAAGTATTTATTGAGAAACCTTATATTGATGGGGTGCATGACATATTCCCCTTCCATTGTGCCCAGTGAGTAAAGTCCATTTTGATGGATCTTATGTATGATAGAAGACCCTTCCCATTTGGTTTTTAGCTTGAATGGTTCATTTCCTGGTATCATTAGGGCTGTGATAGACACTAATAGTTCTCTTTGAATTAATTAATAGAGGCAAACCACATTTTTTAAGACTTGAGCGATCCAGTTCTGATGGAATTTTAGGTTTTGCAATGTATATATCCTATTCTTATTGAGATACTCCAAATCATCGAACATATTTTGTGATTTAACATCATATGATAGTTTCCCATAGAAGGCTATTTCAAGTAATGGAAATTAGAATTCTATGGGACACACTTCCTCAGTTCTGTACACTGATGAATATAGAATTTCTTATGAAGCTGTACATGGGGTAGTATGGTAGACCCATAAAGTCTAGAGGGTATTTTTTAGCCTATATTTCTTATCCTTGTTCACTATATTTTGGATTATATTTTATGGAGTTTTATCGGAGGCCTCTATCTATACATTTTCCACTATGTTATAGTAGGATGAATGGTTGGACATGATGTTTCTCTCCTTTTAAAAGTTCTTCAACTCAATAGAACCTATGTTGGTTCCGTTTTTTTCCAATATCATGTGAGGGACTCCAAACATATTAATGATATATAACATTACAAAATGATGATACTATTCACACAAGATTCCACGAGTGGTATCTCCCTAGACCACTTGGAAAATAAGTTGGTAGAAGTAAGGATATTCTTAAAATACTTAGTTGTGGTTGGGGGATATGATGAAACGTCGGTTCAAAGAGGGAATTCTGCCATCAATCCTCTAGCATAACCAGTGAGTTGAGATAATTATACCTTTTTTGATGGAATATTTACCCTTGTTCTACTTTATCACTAGATATAAATTCCCATTAATGGTTAGGTAGGATATTTTTATCTATGAGGCTAGTTCCAAGTTAGCAATGAGGGCCTGGTATTCTGCCTCCTTATTTTTTTTACCCTTCTAATAGTGATAAATAGTGGGGGGGAATTATTTTTTTAGAAGAAAAAATACAATCCCTAAGATAACCCAATTGAGTTTCATGTTTTCCTGTCTCTCACAGATAGGGATTTGGTAGGTTCTATAAAAATACATCTCCGATGTCCATGGAGTGTCATGATCATATAAAAACTCTACATATGAATGATCGATGTCCACTGATGTACTTAATGGGGTGGAATGTTCCATGAGGAAATCATCTAGGGCCAGTCTGGTAACAAAATTTTGTGACATTAACTAAATGTCACACTGTTTAAAATTTTTTCCCATTAGTACAAATATCTAGTAAGAAAGGGAAGGAAAAGGATTTTATTAGGAGGATCAATACAAGATACTAAGCGGACCTTGTGGTACTGTAAGTAATGCCTTAGATTTTGTACTGTAAAGATGATTGTAAGGTAGTTCTTCTCAACATCCGAATATTTTATTACAGTAACTAGAATCATTACGAAGATTTATTGGAGACTATTCTAATTTCTCACATAATTTTTCTATGAGAGGATAGTTCCCAGTGATCATTCCATGGTATCCACATACAAGATGAGTGGATTTCCTTCCAATGACCACATTAGGACTGGTGGGTGCAATAGATACTACTTGATAAACTCAAAGAATTCTTGGAAATACCTATACAAGTGAAAGTACACTCTCTATTTAATTTTCTTTGTAAAGGGGGGAGACATTCTGGATAAGTTGGATATGAAACATCGAATGTAGGAAATGTTCCATTGTACCCCCTTGGTTAATTTAGATTTTGAGGGGGTGAAATCACTTTTATTTTGGTATCTTTTTCATGGTTCACCTAATTCAATGGTGGCATACCAAAAATTCAAAGAAATTCCCTAATGTTACACCAAAAGAAAATTTCTATTGATTTATCTTCAGATAAGGTGCCGCAACTTGTTGAAGACTATTTGAATATCCACGAAGTGATCACCTTGTTTTCAATATTTGACCACCATGTCATCATCATAATATTTATCTATTTATCTAAGAATTAATTTAAATCTATAATTTATGGAACATTCATAAGTAGTTCAAGCATTTTTTAGTCTAAAGGGAATGATCTGATAGAAAAATATATCTAGTGGTGCTCTCAAAGAAATTAATTCTACATCTTCAGGGACTATCTTTTTCTAATTATACCATGAGTACCCATATAAATATGAAATATTTTGACAGACAATATTTTCATCGATCAACAGTTATGTGATCAGAAATGGACTTTTTTTCCTTTGGGAAGTAGCGATTAAGTCACTTAAATTGATGAAAACTGTAATTTGACCCTTATTTTTCTTGATAAGCATAATGTTAGCGAGCCATAATGGGTATTTAACTTCCTAGAAAAAAAATTATGTGATCAAATTTTCAAATTCTTCCACTAAATTAGTAATAAGATAGTGGTACATCCTCCTAGCTACCATCTTGAAACCTTAATGGTCATTAGGTAAGACAAGATGCTGCATAGCCAAATCTAGATATATTTCACTATTTTTTGTTTAATTCCTAATGAACATATATCGATATTTCTTTATAAATTCAATATACATATATTTATATTCAAGATCAATGTTAGAACTAATAAATTTAGGTCTTGGTTCTTCTTTTGTTTCCAAATTTACCTTCCCGAGCTCATCAAAGGTGGCAGAGACACCTTCATCAATTGTTGGAGGGGTTTTCTTGAGTTCATCCTCTTATTCTTCCACCTTTGAGTCTATAGAGGAAGTTTTATATATAGTTATAAATCTAAGGGAATATCTACCACTTCTGAGGTGAGTGTATAAGGCCCCAACCTTAAACATTACATAATCTTGAGTTAAGTCAAGAATTATCATTGAGTATATTTTTAGGTTGAGAGTTTTATAGAATTAGGCCATAAATAGTACATTACATCTCAAATATTACAAAGAAGACACTTATATCCTTCCAATTTTTTCACAACAATAAAACTCATTAAATTAATCATGAATTATTTTGTTGATAAAAACTTCTTGAATTCATCCATTCTCTTATCTATCCTTATACCTTATTAAATTTCAAAAACCTGGGAAGTGCATAAAAAGATTAGTAAGGGATATAAAATATGGAAAGAAATCATTAGTCCAATAATACATACAAATCAATGAAATCATAATTTTTACTCATAAAAAAATCTTTTTAACATACCTCATGAAATCATAAGATTTAAGAATAACTAATAGAAATCATAAATCATAAAGGTAACTTCTGCATCCATAACATACTTACATTTTAGCTTTCATAACTACATGGGGATCAACCTTCATGGTTATGTTTGAAATTCCCATCATAGTATATTCCCTAAATCTCTTATGAGAAAAATATATGTTTACCTCCATCATGTTACCCAATGCATTGGAGAGATATATCAGGTTAACCCACCATAAGATTATCATGGAACCATCTATATTTGGTTTATCATGTAACCACCCATCCAATTTCCATGTACCATTATATAATCATAATAAAAAAAAGATTGAAATTATCAACATTTCACTCACCAATAACAAGAAATAAATTCAAAATATTAAAATATTCAATCCATTTCAAAAACCATTTAAAATATTTAATAATGTGATTTATGAATCATTGTCTCTTATACCACATTGAAACATTTAAAGGGACTTAACATTTTAAAACATTGATGTCCAGATTAATAAATCCTTAAAAACATTTTAAAAACATGGACATTATTGAGAATGATTTAGAAGAATAAATCTTTAATACATTTAAAAAAGGTTTTAGTTAAAGTGTCCCCTACCACATGGGAAAATACATGAATAAAAATAATTATAGAATAACATTAAAAAGTCTTATAATATCATGAGAATAAGGGTATTCATGATATAATTTGTTAAATGGAAGTATATTAACCACTTAAAAGTGAATTGGTGTATAAAAAAAATAAGTCTCAATGGAATGTAAATTCAGAAAATATCCCTTACAAAGATCATATCGTTAGGTTACAGATAAATATGTGACATAATTATTTGTGAAAAATATAAATTCACCCAATATAAATGGATATTAAGTGTGAAACAATATTTGTTCATTCCCACATATTCATGGAAAAACCCAACCAATGACATGGATATTTAACTCAAATGAAATGAGATTGAGTTAAGATTTCCTTTATAAATTTCATATAAATGACGTAAGAATTTATAAATGGTGTGATTACATGTAGAAATAGTATATCCACACAACGTGGAGTGGAAATTAAAACATAAATAAATAAACAGTGATTCCACACATAATCATTTCATAATATAATCAATGGCGTATGTGTAAAACCCAATGAGTGGAAATTGAGTTAAGAAATTCCTTTAGAAGGATATTTTAGTTAATAAAATAGATTGATTAGGTATATTAACTATAAATATAAATAATTCAAGTATAAATACAAGATAGGATATCAAAAAGTCATTTCTCACATAGTCACAGCACTACATAATCACAAAGTAGTAGATTAACCTAATGAATGAAAATTTGGTTAAGAAGATCCATTATGGAAATTCGACATCCAAACGATGTCACATAAAAATTAAGAAGACGAGTTGATGAGATAATAATGGTCTTTCATCATTTTTATTTAAAATTAATAGAAATAAGTATATAAAAGAACATACCCCAACATAATAATATGGAAATTAAAAGACATAACATAAAATAAGTCTTTGATTAAAAGAAGAGGGTATGTTCCCTTACTTTGAATCTGACTTGTTTCATTCGTTCTTTATATTATTGAATAATAAACATTGGTAAATTTATACATACATTAGAACGTTTTTCAAGATTATTATTCTTTTTATATCAATTATTACGATGTTTTAAAAATTACATAATTATTTAAGATCATATTGGTCGTTTTGTCAATATTTGGTACTTGAGTCAAAAATGAACTTGTTTGATGTAAATTGTCCATGTGGTAAAAAGTCCATCATCTCCATATTAATATTCATGATTATATCTAGTATATATATATTCAAAATAGTCTTTAACATTTGGTGATAAGAGATGAAATGCACCATTCATGGAGATGGTAGGCTATACGTACTCTTGAACGCTACTTTTATTTCCTTTTCTTATTAATGGAATTAAAACTAAATGATACATAGGTATATTATAATTCTTGTATAATATGTATGTTTTATTTGTTACATAAGTTCATTAACTCCATCCTTTATTAGTTCCATGTATGGAATGAATGAGTCTTGTATCTTTGAGAATAAAAATAACTACCAAAACATGAAAAATGTCCAATTAAAGAGTCGTAAAAAATATTATAGACTTATAATAACCATTTGACTAGATATTATATATTTTTTAGATTTAATACTATTTAGTAAAATATTTCATTCTTTGAAATATGAATTTTGTCAAATTTGACACTAATAATGTCATGAATTTTTAAAAATCCATAACAACATGATTTTATAGAAAAAGTTCATTAATTAAAAGTTAAAAAGTCATAATCATCCATAAAAGTTTTGGATGACATTAAAATAATCAAAATAAATTTATTTTAATATTTATAATATCATTTATTTGATTCTTTTATTAATGAAGTAATCACTGTATCATCATTGTTTCATAATAAAATATATTTATTTAATGCCTAAAACTTATAAATAAAATACTATAATGTGGAGAATATTTTTATATTTTGAATCACTATTTGTAGTCAAATATATCACATATATATACCCATATAAAAATTGTTTTACTAAATGATACATGTTTATGTTATATATCCCTTTTCATTAATTAAAAATTATAAAATGTCATTTTCACACCCAGGCGGCTCCCAAATGCCAAAAGTTAGTCCTATGGATTCTTAGGGTTATAAATATCTCATCCAGTAGGATGAGGACACGTTTTAGGGTAGTTTTATGTTATTATAATATTATTTGTTACCATTATTTACCTGATTTACCCTTTAACCATGGTAAACAAAAATAATTATTGAAGTAACTATTAATAATGTTCAAAAATTAATGGTACCTACTTAAAAATTTTCAATATTCTGATTACAAGTATGGAATCCTTTTTTTCAAATTCAAAACATAGCAATTTTGTGTAACTAATTTAAAATTAATCCTCGTTGTCAAAAACCAAAAAATGTGTTTTCATGAAGTAAAACTATCGAAAGATTGACATGTGTTTATGTATGATTTTAATGTGAAATTATTTCTAATGACCGAAATTGGATTAAATGATAATATCATATTTCATTTATACTTTTAAAACATAAAATAATATTATTTATCCATGTAAATTATCTCTATTAAAAATGTTGTTGTCAATTAATATTTAGCGTATTTTTACTATTCATAAACACATGATAGTTATCAGAAAAATATCATAAATACATCCAAAATAAATTTTTATGTCCTTAACAAAATAATTAGTTTATGTTTTTCAAATAAAACATATAAAGGTGTAAAAAATTAAATTTTCAAAGGGTTCTCCCTCAAAAGGATGAAAAACTGCATTTTTAGAAAATTACTTCTTTTATCCAAGAAATTGAATTTGTTCTGATATCATATATAGAAAACATATAAGATGAATTTAAAATATCACATTAAATATGTAACATATATTTCACATTAAATAAAAATCCATAATGGGTGATATGAATTTATGAACACAATTATTCTCTTTTTAAATTGGCTTTCATAAAAAACATCATTTTGATTCAATTGGTTTTTATTTCCATTTCTAATAAATTTGGTAACCAATGAATCATTATTTAAACATGTTTAAACCATATTTTCATAATTTAGTGGATAATTTTCATTCCTATCATTCCAACGACTATGTATTAATAGTAATAATTATATAATAATATTTAGTTATTTGTTTAATCTCGATGTGGTGTATCATGTATCCTATTGAACATAGTGTTTATTTCTTAAAAGTCAGGATGTTATATCATTCAGCATTTTGGAAATTTCATCCTTGCAATTTTAGTAAATGTCTTGTTAATTTCATTGAAAATCCCACCCCATAAAATGAGTCAATAAAACTATCACTTTTAAAAAATCGAAGAGATGTACAAAAGTCACCTGAGATAACTCATACTAGGGTTTCTTGTAAGAAAACATGGGTATATAAGTGAAAATAACGATCTTGGTTTGATATAGAGTGATAGAAAACATGGTCAGGAAAAATTTAACCACCATAAAACCACAAAGTTGTGATGGTTTATATGGTCTTTGATTCCCAAGAAGCAAAAGTAAATTGAAAACATTTCAGTCTTAATATATTTTTCATAAATTCGATGAATTTAGTTATAAGCATGAATACAAACAAAAGAAAATGTACTTACATTTCAAATATATTTTCATCCATTAATAAATATCTACAACAAACTCATCTTTTCTCCAAAAGAATAGTATTCAAGATGGCTTGGTCACACCAAAAGTGCAAAAATCAACTTATAGAGAATCTCAAAATCCACAGAATATTAACTATATATTTCCCCAATCATTAGACATTAACCCAAAACCCAAGCAGTAAGTGCAAGATCATATAATACCCAAAAATAATAATCCTTTATAAAAAGTAATACTACTCCTAATCATTGAAATTCAACAAACAATACCCAAAGTTCAATAAAGACAATTCAATAAACAACTGTCCATAAAATTTTTCAAAATTTTCTAAACTAAGATTAAAAACAAATATTTAGAAGGAATTTATCACGTAGTATTCCATGATAAATCTTAAAATTTATCTCCAAATAAAACTGAATACTCTTAAAGTATCACACTTAAAATTAATTAACCTAATCACATATTCTCCATGATATGTTAATCATTTCCATAAATAACCCAAATCCTAATATGTCCACAATAAAAGAATAGATTCTTCCAAAATAAAATTCAAAAATTACTCCTTAATTGAAATCTTAGAGTATTTTATTTTATTTAGGAATATTGTGTTCCTAAAAGAGCGAAAACCTTCCAAAATAAAATTTATCACAAAATCATTTTCTAATATTAAGGATATCCATTTGATAAAACATAAGTTCCAAAAGTGAAGTTATTTTTTATCCCTAAAACATTTAACTAATGGAATAAGTTATATTTTGATTCTTGAATCCTTTCCAGATGTGATGATGTTCACCCATCTTGTGTGTCATCCCTTTTATAAAACTTAGAAACAACCCTAACAGGTTTTAACCTAAATGGTTGTATTATAATTCTCATTTTCATCCCATATCATAAATACCTCAACATCTTAATTCATGAAGTCTTATATATGAAATTTTTCTTATTTCACCTCTATATGATAAAATAAAACTATTCCCAAAGAAATAATGTTGTTTCTTGTTCATGGTGTCCACCTGTTTTCATCATCATATTGTTCACGTAGATACAAGGTCCATGCTTTGAAAAATCTATTTAGAGATCCTTCAAAATCCTTTTCTTAATTTATCCAAATACACCTTGTGCAACATGGGTCAGATGGGTGTTCATCGAAAAATAGTTTCGGAAAATAATCATGTATGACATATAATTTCAAAACAACTTATAAAACATTATTTTTATAAAACAATCAGACCATTTTTTAGTTGAAACTATCAATAAATGGTCCTTTTAATATATAGTAATTATGTTCTAAGAGAGTATATTTTAAAAGAAAATATAACCAGTTTTTTAATGGGTCTCCTTCTTTGGCACCTTTTTCAAAATCCTTATATGCTTCAAAATCATATAATATGGTAAAATATTTGAAAATACATTTATAATATTTACTTTTCATGAAAATATGAGAATATTGAGAAAATAGGATTTCATTAAATACAACACAGGATCCACAATGGTATTGAGGTATAGCGGAGGTGTTTGATATCACAATCAATTTCTTGCAAGTGAGTTATATGTTAAAAAAAGTTCCTGAATCAGGTAGACATGACTTTTATATAATTATTGAAAGAAATTTGTTAGTAATTTATATGAATGTTGTTTTATATCATCCTATTTTCATTTGTAACTGAATTACATTAATATTAAAAGCTTATAAAAAAGTATTTAACTGAGATAATAGATATAGAGAGTAACCATGTGTTTAAAAAAACTCATAATCCATATAATTGTCTAAAGATTTCCTCTGATACCAACTATAAGGTCCCAACCATAAACATTACATAATATTGACTTAATTCAAGAATTCACATTGAGGATCTTTTTAGGTTTAGAGTTTTAGATAATTAGGCCATAACTAGTACATTACATCTCAAATATTACAAAGTAGATACTTATACTCTATCCATTTTTTCAAAACAATAAGAATCCCTAACTAAAACAGAATTATTTTTTTGATAATTTTTTTTGAATTATTTTTTTTCATTACTTATACACTTTGAAAAACATTCCCATAACATGTTATGAGCATAAAAGTCTCATTAAGGGATATAAAATAAGAAAAAAAACATTATTCCATGATTAAATTCAAATCAATGAAATAATACTTTTTACTCATAAAACATAATCTCTTTAACATACCACAAGAAATCATAAGATTTATGAATAACTTATAGAAATCATAAATCATAACGGTAACCTTTGGAATCTGTAACAAATTTAATTTGTAGCATTCATACCTACATAGGTAGTAACCTTCATGGTTACATTTCTAATACCCATCACCGTATATTCCGTTAATATCTTAGGAGAAACATTAATGTTTACCTCCACCACATTACTCAATTCATTAGAGAGATATCTTGGGATCACCTGCCCCAGGTTTATCCCGAAACCCCTCGTATTGTGTTTATCATGTAACCACCCATGAAATGTCCATGTAAACTCACATAATCATAACATATAAATGATTTAAATTTTTTACATTTCACTCATCAATTTCATGAAATCAATTCAAGAGACTAAAATATTTAGTCCTTTTACAAAACCATTTAAAACATTTGATAAACAGATTTTTGAATCTATGTTTCCTATACCACTTTGAAAATTTTAATGGAATTAACATTTTAAAACATTAATGTCCATATAAATAAATCCTTAAAACCATTTTGAAAACACGGACATTAATGAGAATGCACTAGTAGAAATCGTACCTATACCAACACATATATACCTAAGGATTATAAAAGCTATTGTTATAGGTATTATTTCCCAATGGTTTCACCAAAATAGTTGGGAAAGTGTACTTTGGCACCAATTATCCAAACGGTTTTGGAAAACCATTGGCAAAGGGTACTTTGAGACCACTTTTCCCAATGGATTTGGCAAAATAGTTGTGAAAGTGGATTTTGAAAACACTTTTCCAAGTAGTTTTCCCAAACTGTTAAGAAATGGTTTATTTTGACACTACTTTTCCTAATGGTTTTCCCAAACCATTGGTAAAGGGTCCTCTTTTACCAATTCTATTGGAAAACCACTGACAAAGGGTCCACGTTTCCCACCAGTTTTGGAAAACCATTGGGAAAGGGTACATAGAGACAACTTTTCCCAACAGTTTGGGAGAACCATTGGGAAAGGGTGGGTGCCTATCATAATGGTTCTCAAAACTATTGGTATTAGCCTTTCCGAATAGTATTGAGTATCTTTGGGATATGTACCATTTTTTATGAATAATTTTATCAAATATCATCAAATAAATAAATATATAAATTAAATTTAAATATATATATATATACACACATTTATCTAAACATATTCACAAAGGTAACTGCAGGATAGTGGTAAAGTCTTTGATATATAATGTGTATGTTGTGGGATCAAACCTCTTCAATAACTTTTTTTTGATTTACCTATGCAAACAGTTTTCAAACTTTTGGGTTAGGCATTTCCAAACCATATTCTCCAAATAATTGGGATAGGTATTTCCCAACACCAAATCACCCAACGGCTTCCCAAACCATTGGTATAGGCTACACCAACGGTTTGGGGATGTATATAAATATTTCCAAACTATTGGTATAACCATTTTTTCCATTAGTGATCATTTATAAGAATAAATCTTTAAGCCATTAAGAATGATGTTTTAGTTAAAGAGTCCCTTACCAATTGAGAAATTAAATGAATAAAAATAATTATAGAATGAAATTAAAAAAAGCTTATAATTTCAATACAATAAGGAGATTCATGATATAATATGTCAAATGGAATTATATACACCACATAAATGTGAATTGTTTTAAAACAACAAATAAGTATTGATGGTATGTAAATTGAGACAAAATCCCTTACAAATATCGTATCCTTATGTTAAGAACAAACCAATGACATAATTATGTGTGAAAAATATAAATACACCAAATATAAATGGATATTAAGTGTAAAAAAATTATCGTTCCTTCACAAATATTCTTGTAAAAACAAAACCAATGACCTGGACATTTATCTCAAATGAATTGAGATTGAGTTAATATTTCCCTTAAAATGTTCATATAAATGACATAATAATTTATCAATGGTGTTATTATATTTAGCAGTAGTATATCCACAAGAAGGGGAGTCAAAAGTAAAACATAAATAAATAAACAATTATTCCACAACTAATCTTGGCATAATATAGTCAATGATGTATGCGTAAAACCCAATGAGTGGAAATTTAGTTTGAAATTCCCTTACAATGATAATTTTGTTAATAAAATAGATTAGTTATGTATATTAACTATAGATACACATAAATAAAGTATAAATACATGATAGGATGTCAAAATTCATTTCTCACTTAGTCATAGCCTGGCATAATCAATAAGTATAAGATTAACCGAAAGAATGGAAATTGGGTTAAGAAGTTCCTTTAAGAAAATTTGGCAGCCTAACGACATCACTTAAAAATTACGAAAATGAGTTGATGAGAGAAAAAAGGATATATCATCATTTGGACAAAAAATGGATATAAATAAGGATATTGAAGGACATACCCCAAAATAAGAAAATGTAAATTAAAAGACATAACATAAAAGAAGTCTTTGAGTGAAAGAGGGGGGGTGAAATGTTCCCTTTCCTTGAATCTAACATGTCTTGTTCGTTCTTTATATACTTGAATAATAAATTTTTTTAATTTCATCATGAATTAGAACCTTTTTCTATTTTATTATTCCTTTTATATCAATTATTACCATGTTATAAAAATTATATAATTATTTATGTTCATATTGCTCGTTTTTTGGATATTCAGTAAATGAGTCGAAAATGAACTTGTTTGATGTAAATTGTCCATGATGTCAAAAGTCCATCATCTCTAGAATATTATTCATGATTATATCAAATATATATGTATTTATAATAGTCTATAAAATTAGGACATAAGAGATGAAAATCACCATTAATGTTGATGGTAGGCCCTACGTACGGAAGAACGCTACATTCAATTTTTTGTCATATTAAAGGAATAAAAACTAAATAATACATATGAATATTATAATTCCAGTTTAATATATATGGTTTATATGTTACATAAGTTCATTAACTCCATCCTTTATTCATTATTTGTATGGAATGAAGGAGTCATATCACTTTGAGAATCGAACAATTTTCTAAAACATTGCAAATGTCTAATGAAAGATTAATTAATAAAATTTTAGAGTAATCATAACCATTTTTCCAAACCTTATTTTTTTTGGTCTTTTTAACATTTAATAAAAAAATTTATATTTCAAAATATGAATTATGTCAATTTTGAATGTATTCACATCATGACATTTTTTAAAATCAATAACAACTTGATTCCTTTGAAAATATTCATAATATTAAAGATAACATGTCATATCCATACATAAAATTAGTGGATGGTATAAAAATAATAATATAACAATTATTTTAATAATTATAATATCAATTGTTTGAATCATGTATTAATGAAGTAATCACTACATCATTATTGAGTCATAATTAAATTTATATATTTAATGTCTTAAAATTATATCTAAAATACCAAAATGTAAAAAATATTCTTAGATTTATAATGACTACTTATTGTCGAATATATCACTTATAAAACCCCATACGAAATTTTTTTACTAAAGGATACATATTTATGTTATATTTCCCTTTTCTTTAAATTAAAAATTATAAAATGTCATTTTCACACCCAAGTGGCTCCCAAATGTGAACTATTTGGCCTAAGTATTCTCATGGTCAGAAATATATCATCCAATAAGATTAGGAAATGTTTTAGGGAAATATTATATTATTATAATATTATTTTTTTACCATTATTTTTTTAATTAACACTTTAACCATGGTATATAAAAAAATCACTGATGTTATTAGTCATAATATCCAAAACTAAAATGTACCTATTAACACAATTTTAAGCTTCTTATTCCAAATATTGAAAAAAAATTAGACATGAAAAAAAAAGAAATTGTCGTAATTAATTTTAAATTAATTCCAGTTGTCAAAACCAAAAGCCATTATTTTAAGAAGTAAAATCTACCAAAAGATTGACAGTTTTTTATGATCAATTTTAATGTGAAATGAATTATAATGACCAACATTGGATTAAATGATAAAAATATGTTCCATTTATACTTTAAAACCATTCAATAATATGATTTATCGATATAGATTATCATGATAGAAAATATTTTCAATTAAAATTTAGTTTATTTTTACTATTCATCAAAATAAGATAGTTATAGAAAAATATTAAAAATTCATCCAAAGTATATTTTAATGTCCCACTTCTAAAGAAAAAAAATATTTTTTCATGTTGAACATATAAATATATCTAAAATTAAATTTAAAAAGGGTTCTCCATCAAAATATAGTAAAACTAAATTTTTAGAAAAATACTTCTATTATCCAAATAATTGAATTTGTTCTTATAATGTATCTAGAAATCATATAAGAAGAATTTAAAACATTTAATTGAATAAATAACATATATTTTTCATTAAATATAAATCCATGAAGGGTGGTATTGTCACGAACCAGCCCAGGGTCAACCTTGAGCCTGTCACCTGAGCTGGTCTGTGGCAAGTTCTGAGGGGCATTCCCGATCCCCCCGGGATGGCAACAAGTGCCGGGTATCAAAACATAAAGCTGGGAATGATTTAAGCCCAAAAAAATAAACAACCAGGACCAGATAAATAAATGAAATAAACTAAGGATGCATCAGCATTAACAACTGAAAAATAAATAAAATAATCCAATCCAGATACAAGTTACGAATCAACAAGAAGAAAACTAAAATGCAGAACTAAAACTAAAACAAACAAATCAAACCACCACCATGCGATCTCCATGAGACCTCTTGGTCACCACCAACCATACGACCCGCTATTCTCCAACATCGAGCACCTGCTAGGGAAACCATAACAAAGGCTGAACATACAAAACATCTTGGGTCTACCTACACCATGTGGAAATGGTAGGCTGTGAGCTAATCGCTCAGTAGGAAACTACCACAGATTCCATGTTATTTAATTCACAAGACATTCCATTAATACTAGTTTGAACTACATTATAATATTAAGTTTTCATACACACTTCTATTTTTAAAAACAAACAATCATGATCCACTGCCCTTCATGTTTAAAACAAAATACAATGGGAAAGAAAGGGGAGTTGTGATTTCTATTTCAAAACATCTAATTGAAATCCTTTTAAATGTAATCACAAATTCATAGTTTTCTAAAAAATTACCAAAACCAGGTGCAAAGAAAAAATGTCCACACAAAGAGGGAAATGGCTCTAATAGTACTCGTAATGGGGAAACATGGGAAATACTAGGAATAGATAGGAATACCAGAACATACTACACATGTGACACAACCTAAAGGCATGCCCTAAATTGATGAATTCATAATTCCCTAACGCTTGGCATATCCCTACATGTCCTAACCGAGGGGCCCAATCCACATAGCAGTAATAACCCAGTATTCCCCTACTATGGGGCCACTTGCCAGTGCGTAATCTTAACTAGTGCAGCAATTGTTCTCACTAAACCTCTTTTCTATGCTAGGTTCCCATGTAAAGTTCTCAAGGGGGTGTGCCATATCATTCAAACAACTAGTCACATACATATAATAAAACACACAACACAAACTGGCACCGTCCTAGCCACCTCAAGGGTTTGTCCCTTGCCTAAAAATAATTATCATTCAATGAAGTCCCATACCGAGGACCCTTCCATCTCACGAGTCAACATTTAGGCAAGGATACCAACCTAAGAAGGGCTTTCGAAAAATCTATTTCAAAATTCAAATGGCCCTTTACACTAAGAATTCACCAATCATTTTTAAAGTGCTAATCGGGCCATTTAAATAAAACACGCGGTAAGTGAAACTTGATGAAAATGTGTCAGACAAGTTGAAATCCACATTTCAAATCATACAAACTCTAAAACATTTTCAAAAAATAGTTTCACACTTTCCATAATTTAAGAAACCATTTTAACACCTTATAAAACAATTATAAATAACACTCAAGGCATTTAACAAAAATCATTTTTTAAAACAATACTATTTATCCACATTGAACTGCATAGGAAAAAACATGTGAATTAATTGAAGGACATGTAAAAACCTATATTTATCAAGTTAAACTTAAACTAAGTACATTTGTAATAAAAGTGTGAATCAGTGTGAAACAATTAAATACTAAAATACACACATCGCATGGAACAAAATTGGAAGAAAATACATGGAAGAACCTACATAAAAGAATTGTTTGAGCCAATACTTTCAAACTCACAAGTCCACCTGTTCATGTACACGAACTCCCACAAAAGAGCACACACTAGAAAAATAACATCGCCACTCCTTAACAATAGATTCCAACCCCAAAGTTAGTGCGGAAAAGGCAAACACACAACTAAATAAATACCAGGGACTCAAAAACAACATAAGACACTAATTTGGATGATGTGAAGCAAAATAGTGGGTGCATTAACCTTACAAAAAACATTGGCGATAAGGAAAATCATGTCCATCTGCCGTTCCCTTGGCGGCGGATGCCAGAATAAGGTCCAACGTGTCCCAATACTCCAATATCACACTCTATTTAAGGAAGAACACAACAATCGGGTATTAACCCAACCTTAGGGTTTAAGCGGGATCCTAATCAGGTATCGAAATACAAGAAAAATGCAAAATCAATTATGTAAAAGAGGCCCAAGGACCATACCTCGATGAATCAATGAGGCATCATGATGAAATCGCAAGAAATCTCAATGGATGCGGGAGATCCGGGGAAAGAGGGGTCGCGCACCATCGAGACTCAGTTGAGGGTCCATGTGCACCTGAACAAGGGGGTCCATCGGGTTGTGTGCTGCTGATTGAAGGGGTGTGTGGAATGCGGAACATGGTGCAAGGAGGAGCTAGTCGTGGAGAGTCGTTTCATTTTGCAGGGGGTGCATCATATACAGGGAGAGAGGGAAGAGATGAGTGTGAGAATAAAATAAAAAAAAAGATGAAGAATAAAAACAAGAGGCATGGAAAGGGAGAGTGGGGCTCCTGGGATAAGGGGTGGAGATGGGGTGGGTGAGAGGTAGAGTGAGGGAATTAAAAAAACAAATAAAAGAGAGAGGTAGGCGTGAGGGATAGAGGGGATTAAAAAACAACAAAAAAGACAAAAGGGGGGGGATTCACCTAGCGCATGGGTAGTAACCGTTTTTTTAAAATAAAAATTATTATCTTAATAATATTAATATTAATTGATAAAAATAATAACAAAAAAGTAATAATAAATTGATAATAATGATAATAATAATAATACCAACAAACTTATTAATAAAAATAATAGTAATACAATCATAATAATAAAAATTTTAATAACATAATAATAATAATAATAATAATAATAATAATAATTTTATTCATTTTATTTTAAATAATAAAAATATTAATAACAAATAAATAATAATTATATCTATAAAAATTTCAAGGATAATAATATTATTAACAATTTTTAATAATAAAAATATTTTTATCTATGCAATAATATCATTATTATAACAATTTAAACATTTAACTTATTTTTATTTACATCAAACGTTATTTATTTTAAACATTAAACATTTGCCCTGGAACATGGGTCGATCCCGCGGTCACCGAAAACCATGAGACATCCGCGCACCAGTCCGACACCCACCAAAACTTTTAAACGATAAAAATTTTAGACCGGTGCTCAACTTGTGCCGTGACGAAGCTAACCGAAGTTAAGAAATAAAAAAATAATAAAAAGGGTTGGGGTGTGAAAATTCCCCCGCCACAAAACGTTCGGCCCCCAAAAAGTCACCAAGTTGATCATTGGTCAACAATTTAGTCCATGCCCAACTAGAGCCAGAAGAACGGAAGAAAACTGAGAATCTTGAGATGACCTTACTCTTCCCAGGTCACACCCAACCGATGCAAGAGAAAACTGATGCCTGGGGTTGAGGGGAGAACACAGAAGGGTTCCCCTAACCACAAGAATTCACTAAATATAAAACTTGAAACCCGATCATACCACCCCTGAGGGTGAGCCGACGCAGGAACTCCCAAAATGAACCCATTTAATTTATCCACATGGACCGAACAACACCCAGAGACATAAACGGAAAGCTTGATATGAAATGACCCAACAATCCAAGGATAAGGAATTAACTCATCCCCTCACATACCAATCAAATAAAATCCTCACCGCAACTAGAGATAAGGGAATTCCTAGCCTAAACTCAGAAAGGACCACGAAACACTTCCTGTTAATTTCACGAAACCAAACATCCCCCAAACGAACACAATTGAGACCCAACTCAAAATTAGAATGACCCGTTTATTCATGGGCCCAACACCCTTCAAGGAAATACGAACGATTTGAAAACACAATAAGAACATATATGACCTCATAGACTGCGGTAGACCAAGTTCATCACATCACCAATACTATGATGATCATACAACGGTGACAAGAACAGAACAAGGAAAATTTGGATATTTCCCTCTGAAAGCATAAAACATTATTCTGACCGAGGATCCATAAACCCTCAGAAACTCCTAACTGTGTGTGAGCTTCACCCCAAGACCTGTGGCTGAGGCCCTGATGGCTGAAGCATCTCCTGCCTCACAGTCAGACATTTGGATCCTCGAGTCTCCAACTCCCTCCCGAACGTCGCTCCTTTCTGAACTCTCCCAGGTGACCTGAATAGTCGCACGATAGTAAGACTTCGGATTAATGCGGAAAAGCGGCTTAGAATGCCTAAACCAGCTACACTAGTGTAATTCAAGATAACGGTCCAACAAACTATAAGTCGGCACCGATGGACAAGAATCTTAATAAACTGATTCCTCTAGTGCACCCAGCTAGCCAAATGGGGAACCTTCGCAAAAACTGACCACCACCAACTACAACCTGAAATCTAATCACAAAGAGACATCCCATCCTTACTAATCTATATTAGGACCCTCAAATAAACCTAAGACCGTATGATCCTTATCACCCCTAGGAGATCCCTGCAAACCAAAGACACACACTATCTCCAAACTATAGAGATTCCTCTATCGGACATCGATTACCTCGATAAACAGACAACACATGAAATGTACCAGGACTGGGAATATCTCTTTAGCAACGTTAAGAGACTTTATGGTTAGCATATTCAGAACCACGCAAAAAACAAAATCAAAACTGGCATCATTCCAAAACTCAATCAAAAGGAATTCAATGAGCCCAAGATAGCCGGCTCGAATGCCAAACTAAAAAAAACTCAAGTGCTACCAAAAACATCATTTCAAAAATATCATTTCATCTTAAATTTAAAAATCACCACATCTCCATGCCATTGGAATGGAGATACTAGTGTCTATGTATAACCCAACGACATGGTGGGGAGCCATGCCCCATGTAAGGCATAACACTAAGGGGGCTTTGAACTGGGCACATGGACTCCACATGGGTCACCACCCCATGTGAGTCCACAACATGACACAAGTTCACCTCTAATGTCATACATCAATCCAAAACAACCCAAGATATAAGACTCACTCCCGAAAATCCCCTGGTAACTCAGGTTTCATCACGAGCGGTGGTGATCAGGCACCGATCGGTAACCTACCTCCTGAGCCCCACCGGTCCTAATCTCCATCTATCAGACACCCCAAATAACAAGTACCTTCCGTGATGCCATTTTTTCACAAACCATCCTGGGGTTAACTGTAACACCCCGAGCTTCCATGATACGCTTCTCATTCAATAATGCAATAGCTTGCATTGTACGCAACTTCGAGTTCTAAAACACCACAACTAATTAAACTAGCCGTTGTGAATAGTAATACCTACTTTTTGAAATTTTATAAATTTTACTTATCAAAATGGACTTCATTTTTGGATTCGGAATATCGAAATTAGCCTATGTTGAATTTTTGGTATTTTTCTGAGAACTTCTAATTTTTTTATGAATAGTGAAAAATACTTAAAAACAACTTTTTAAATCAAAATAATTTATAATGATAAATTATACTATTTAGTGTTTTTAAAGTATAATTAGAATATATTTTTACCATTTTATCCAATGGTGGTCATTAGAATTAATTTAACATTGAAATTGGACATAAACAATTGCCAATCTTTTGATATAAATTGTTTCTTAGAAACACGCTATTTTTTTGTAACAGCGGGAATTAATTATAAAATTAATTAATGCAACTTATATGTTTGGAATTTTTTAAAATAGACATCATTTTTGAATTCGGAATATCAATTATAGCTTAGGGTGAAATTTTGGCTTTGTTCTGAAAAACTTCAATTTTTGATGAATAGTGAAACCACTAAGTGGTAGTTAAATAACTGATTTTTCGTTTAAATGAAATATTACCACTTATGTGATTTGATTTTCAAAAATTCGACATACCTGGTTGTCATTAAGAAGTACAATTTGGTTCAATGAGATTAAAATAAATTTGTGGTGAATAGTAACTTTTAAGTTCTTAATCACGATTAGAGGTAATTAGTGTAGTTTATGGTACAAATAATGTTTTAATAATATGAGATGAGCATGAAACTTGTACTACTCCTATTGGATGAGTCATGGCCGACCAAGACAACCCATGGGTCAACTTGGGGACCCCATGGAGCCACTTTAGTTGGAAAATGACATTAATATATATTTATTTAATGTTAAAATTAAATTGACACAAACATGAGTTGTTTTACTAAAACAATTTTTAAGTGGGGTTACACAAGTCCAAATTTTGACTATAAATATTCATTAGAAATCTAAAAAGATTTCCTACATCATAGTATTTTTTTTATAATTTTTAGACATTAAATAAATTAAATTATTTATGACATCATTATGATGCAGCGATGACCTCATTATTTAACGATTTAAATAAAATGAGACGATAATGAAAAATTCAAGGCTTACACTTGTCCAAAGCCTATTGGATGAGGAGATTTAGAACCCTTATCACCTTATCCACGAATTATATAAGTGTGGGACCTTTAGAATCCGAAAAGCATTGTATAATAATGTAACATTTCAATCTTTCCAAAAGAGCCCCTCCTCTCCTCTTATAAAAGGCCCCCACCTCTACCACCTCATTCACACTTTCAAGCCATTTGGATCGGCCAACCTCTGCCCAAGTACTCTCCCAACTTCCCCCTCTTACTCCTAGAAGCATCACTTTGGGCATAACTCTTCTCAAGGAAGCCTTTGGCTCAAATCAAAAAGAGTTACCCGATTTTGAGGTAATGTCTTCTCTAATGTTGTTTTGTTTTATTTTTCTTCTCCAACCCCCTAAACTATTTTTATTCATTTATTTTGTAACAACACCAGTATCTTCAATATACTAGGATGTTGTTATAAGAAGGATTCGAGCTACACATACACACACCTACATCTAATGGTAAAAGAACATACGGTTTCTGTGGATGGCGAATTTCTGCCTCACGAAACGATGATTATTCAACACTCATATAACACCTTAAAAGGTGGTCATTAAGATGTCACTATATTTATATATGATACATAATGTGTTTATGTTTTACTTATGCTTTTGTATTTCTCATTTATGGAATACTTTATGATTTCCATTATGGGTAAAACGCGATAATTTCATTTTAGGAAGTGCGGACTACCGCCCCCTCAAAGTGATTTGAATCGTTAATGCCATATATGGGATGTATAAAGGATGGATTAAATGGTATTATACACTATATTATACTGTAATTATATTATAAATTTATATCATTATGATTCTGTTCCATTAAATACGAAATAGAAATGAAAGTAGCGTTCATGCGTACGTACGGCTTACCGTCTCCATGAACGGTGCATTTCATTTCTTACATCTAAATGTTACGTGACATTATGAATGAATGTATATACTGGATATATATCATATATATGATATCTACATCATGAATATAATTCTGGATATAATGGATATTTCACCACATGAACAACTTGAAATTATAGGATGTTTATTTTTGACTCAAGTACCAAATATCGACAAAACGACCGTTATTAACTTAAATAATTAAATAATGTTCATAACATGGTAATAAGTGATATAAATGGAATAATGAACATGAAAAAGTTTCTTAAGTAAATAGAAATTAACTCTAGTTTATTATTCAGGAGGTTAAAGAACGGTCGAGTCAGGACAAGACGCAAGGTAAGGGAACTTCTTAACCCAATTTCTATTCTTTGGGTTAATCTCCTACTTTCAAATTATGTCAGGATATTATTATGTACTATCTTGTATTTTTACATTATTTATGTGTACTTATAGTTAATACACATTATATATGTACTTTATTTAAAAAAATGATCTTTTTAAGGACTTCGTCTCAATCCCCTTTCATTGAGGCATATTTGGTTTTATACACAACGTTCTTTTATAAGGTGTATAAACCCCTTTGACTTTTACATTTATTCAAAAGGAATCTTTTTTATACGAAGCGTTTTACTAAACGACAAAAAGGGAATGTTTTTCTTTTCGTACATATGCGGCGACAACGACTTCTTCGCCGCCGTGACCATTATTTGAGTTTCGGCTTCCTCTACAAGCCATCACTTTTTTTTAATGAAAAATAAATACAAAGTTTTAACTTTCTTTTATTTTGGTATTGAAAATGGTTTTGAAAGCGTTTTTATTATATCAATGTGTTGTATTGATATCTTGTGATTGAAATGTGGAAATTTTATGTTTCCTTTATGCATGTTTTATGTGATACGATTATGTTATGGTTTATGATATGTTTAAACCTATTCATATGAGGAATGTATTGGACTTAATAAGTGATGGGTGGAGCTCGCTATAGCTCCTCGATGCATCGGTAGGTCTCATGAGACAACTAGACGTGGAATTGGCCGAGGCCCTTTCCCAATTTGATTTGTGATTTTGGCCGAGGCCTTAATCATTTTAGACGTCTTGGCCGAGGCCTTGACAAAATGTTTCAGAATGTCTGGCATTATACATTCCGTCATTATGAAAGTGGTTATTGTTATTTCATGTGATTATTCGACCAGTAGAATATCCATGTGAAGAAGTGAATGGCATTATCTCATTTTACTTTTGCCATATTATGTTGATGTTAAAGTTTAAAAGGCTTTTGTTTTAGTTATACATTGCCTTAAATTTTTATGTTTATTTATGAAAGCTTCCGCAATATTGTTATCCTTACTGAGCATCTGATCTCACCCCTTTCAATGTTTTAATATTTTCCAGGATGTGAAGAAGTATTTTATGTATAACCTGCAGGGATAGTCAGAAGAGGATATGAGTGTGGACTATGAAGACTTTGTTATTAGTTTTTCACTTTATGATGTAATGTAAGACTTATTAATGTATCTAGTGTTTCCAAGGCTACTAAACTAATCGGTCTTTCGAGACTTGATCTTTTGTGATCATGCCAATGTTACGAAGTAATGCACCGACTCTGGGTAGCTGGGGTCGGGGTGTTACAGTTGGTATCAGAGGCAGTTTAGTACTAACCTTGGAAGCTAGATTTAGATAAACTCTGATTAGAGCACATAGCCCAAAGATAGACTTTGAGGATTAGTATAGAAGAACTTCCTAGAATTTTGGTATTATAGAGATGTTATGAGTTTTCTGAGCAATACATCTCTGTCTGGATACGAGCAGGTAGAGGCGGCTCTGGCACAGATGTACCTAAGGGTAAAACCCGAAAACACCGCTTTGAGCTAGACTCGAACGGGAACTGGTGCACGACAACGGGCCTTGCTGCACTGTTGGTTACGAAACTCCCGGAGGATATGCTTAGGATAATTCTCATTTTCTTTACAAACCACTATGAATGGTTATGAGTATATACTTCCTCAATGGCATCCTTTTTATGATTATGGATTATATCCATAAATAGTTCAATTTATGTTAAGTATTTTATAAGTATGGAATTATGTATTTTGATTCATAAACTAATCTAGTTTATGTCATTGTATAGAAATGGCGCCTAGTGGAAGGAATGGAAACCGTATCAATGCACGAACTCCGTGTAGGGATTGCCCTCCTGCTCAAGATAATTATTGTGGATCTGGAGATACAACTGGTGTTGATCAACTTATTACCATACTGGGACAACTCACTCAGGTTATGAATAATAACCTTACTCGTATGGAGCACCCTGATCCGCAACGTGGAGGATCAATGTTAGACCGCTTCATGAGGCAACAACCACTAACATTTAATGGGGGTACAAATCCATTAGTAGCTGAGCAATGGATAAACTCCTTAGAGAAAATATTCCATGCCTTGGGGAGTAGCGAAAGGGAGAAGGTTGTCATGGCAGTTTACCGCCTCACTGGAGATGTCGGTCAGTGGTGGTCGCTGATTCAAAACACAAAGGAAGATGATGACGTATCGAATATGGAATGGAGGGAGTTCAAAGATCTTTTCTTAGAAAAATACTTTCCTCGTGACCATCGAGCAGATATAGAAAGACAATTTCTGAGTTTGAGGCAGAAGGAAGATGAGAATGTCGCAATGTATGAGGCTAACTTTACAAGGTTAGCGAGGCATGCTGCCGATTATATACGTAACCCAAGGAGTAAGATTGATCGTTTCTTTGATGGGTTAAAACCATTTCTCCGTCGAGCTTTAGTATCACAATCCTTCTCATCATACGAAGATATTGTCTCGTGTTCTATCAAGACAGAAAAGGAATTCTCTAAGTCTTATGACAACAAAGTAAAGCAAGAGAAGAAGAGAACGGGGGAACAAGAGACAGATAAAGGGAAAAAGGAAAAAAAGGATTTTCCATTATGTGATAATTGTGGGAAGAATCACCCTGGTACGTGCCTAAAAGGAATGGGAGTTTGTTATAAATGTGGAGAAAAGGGTCACCAGGCTCGTGATTGCAAGGGAAAGAAAGAGGCTATCAAAGTTGAATGCTACACTTTTAGGGATATGGGGCATTATGAAAATGAATGTCCTAAGCGTCAAGGAAACTTACCTCAGAAAAGGCCAAGGGATCAAGGCCAATCTTATGTTGTGACTACAGTTGAAGCGGAATAATAATGTATTGGTGCTTTTGGACTCATGAATTAAATTGTGGTTATTAGAATAATGTGATATATATATAAGGATTGTACTGCAGTACTTGTTGATTTCATTAAGGTTTTAATATGATGAAGGTAATTATATTTTTAGTATGTGACAATAAGAGAAACTTTACTTTGTTTGGGGAATCTGATAAATTGATTTTGGAATTAAGAGACCTTTTAGAGAAAGTCTGGACAGAGGTATTTTGGATAACTATAAAGGTTGGAGTGGATTAAGTTGGTCTTTGGATAGTATTGTTTATGGTTAAAAAATTTATGAAGATTATTTTTGAATATTATAATACTATAGTTTTAGGAAAAGGACAACCTGCAGGGTGGGGCATAACCCGTCGCGTCGGACAAAGCTGCAGGAATCGAACCCACAATCATAGTGCGACAGGCCTTTATTTCCTACCACTAGCCTACAGGAAGTCCCTGGTTATTACAAAATAATTTTACTAATCTAAATGGTATGTGTTAACATTTGTAACCTTATACAATTAGGATAAATAGAATATTTTTGAGTTATGTTACCATTTGGAGTAAAAGTTGGGTTTGTGGTAAAAATTTATTAATGAATGAAAGTATACATAACAAGTATGTATATTCCCTTACGTTCTTAGTAAATCTCCTAAATAAATTCCTCAACATTATAAAAAGTAACTTAAAACAAAAATGTTGTCGGTTAACTTTTCCAACTGGGGATTCAATGACCGTTTAACCAATCACAAGTTTGTGATTTTCTTCTAGTTAAACTTTCTCCTAATCATGTTTTCTATAACTCTCCATCAGACCTTGATGGTTTGTTTCTCCTCCATATCCATATTTTCATAGAATCCTAGAATGGGCTATATCGGGTGACCTTTGTACTTATCTTGATTTCTTTTAATGTTATATATTTATTAACCTTATTTCCGATGTGGGTTTTCCACAAAGGTATTTTCTATTTTCAACCTTTTATTTTCAAAGAAAATTTTCAAATTGCGAGGACGCAATTTATTGAAGGAGGGGAGAATGTAACACCTCGAGCTTCCATGATACGCTTCTCATTCAATAATGCAATAGCTTGCATTGTACGCAACTTCGAGTTCTAAATCACCACAACTAATTAAACTAGCCGTTGTGAATAGTAATACCTACTTTTTGAAATTTTATAAATATTATTTATCAAAATGGACTTCATTTTTGGATTCGGAATATCGAAATTAGCCTATGTTGAATTTTTGGTATTTTTCTGAGAACTTCTAATTTTTTTATGAATAGTGAAAAATACTTAAAAACAACTTTTTAAATCAAAATAATTTATAGTGATAAATTATACTATTTAGTGGTTTTAAAGTATAATTAGAATATATTTTTACCATTTTATCCAATGGTGGTCATTAGAATTAATTTAACATTGAAATTGGACATAAACAATTGCCAATCTTTTGATATAAATTGTTTCTTAGAAACACGCTATTTTTTTGTAACAGCGGGAATTAATTATAAAATTAATTAATGCAACTTATATGTTTGGAATTTTGTAAAATAGACATCATTTTTGAATTCGGAATATCAATTATAGCTTAGGGTGAAATTTTGTCTTTGTTCTGAAAAACTTCAATTTTTGATGAATAGTGAAACCACTAAGTGGTAGTTAAATAACTGATTTTTCGTTTAAATGAAATATTACCACTTCTGTGATTTGATTTTCAAAAATCCGACATACATGGTTGTCATTAAGAAGTAAAATGTGGTTCAATGAGATTAAAATAAATTTTTGGTTAATAGTAACTTTTAAGTTCTTAATCACGATTAGAGGTAATTAGTGTAGTTTAAGGTACAAATAATGTTTTAATAATATGAGATGAGCATGACACTTGTCCTACTCCTATTGGATGAGTCATGGCCGACAATACAACCCATGGGTCAACTTGGGGACCCCATGGAGCCACTTTAGTTGGAAAATGACATTAATATATATTTATTTAATGTTAAAATTAAATTGACACAAACATGAGTTGTTTTACTAAAACAATTTTTAAGTGGGGTTACACAAGTCCAAATTTTGACTATAAATATTAATTATAAAGATAAAAAGATTTCCTACATCATAGTATTTGTTTTATAATTTTTAGACATTAAATAAATTAAATTATTTATGACATCATTATGATGCAGCGATGACCACATTATTTAACGATTTAAATAAAATGAGAAGATAATGCAAATTACAAGGCTTACACTTGTCCAAAGCCTATTGGATGAAAAGATTTCGAACCCTTATCACCTTAGCCACGAATTATATAAGTGTGGGACCTTTAGAATCCGAAAAGCATTGTATAATAATGTAACATTTCAATCTTTCCAAAAGATCCCCTCCTCTCCTCTTATAAAAGGCCCCCACCTCTACCACCTCATTCACACTTTCAAGACATTTGGCTCGGCCAACCTCTGCCCAAATACTCTCCCAACTTCCCCCTCTTACTCCTAGAAGTCTCACTTTGGGCAGAACTCTTCTCAAGGAATCCTTTGGATCAAATCAAAAAGAGTTACCCGATTTTGAGGTAATGTCTTCTCTAATGTTGTTTTGTTTTATTTTTCTTCTCCAACCCCCTAAACTCTTTTTATTCATTTCTTTTGTAACAACACCAGTATCCTCAATATACTAGGATGTTGTTATAAGAAGGATTCGAGCTACACTTACACACACCTACATCTAATGGTTAAAGAACATACGGTTTCTGTGGATGGCGAATTTCTGCCTCACGAAACGATGATTGTTCAACACTCATATAACACCTTCAAAGGTGGCCATTAAGATGTCACTATATTTATATATGATACATAATGTGTTTATGTTTTACTTATGCTTCTGTATTTCTCATTTATGAAATACTTTATGATTTCCATTATGGGTAAAACGCGATAATTTCATTTTAGGAAGTGCGGACTATCGCCCCCTCAAAGTGATTTGAATCGTTAATGCCATATGTGGGATGTATAAAGGATGGATTAAATGGTATTATACACTATATTATACTGTAATTATATTATAAATTTATATCATTATGATTCTGTTCCATTAAATACGAAATAGAAATGAAAGTAGCGTTCATGCGTACGTACGGCTTATCGTCTCCATGAACGGTGCATTTCATTTCTTACCTCTAAATGTTACGTGACATTATGAATGAATGTATATACTGGATATATATCATATATATGATATCTACATCATGAATATAATTCTGGATATAATGGATATTTCACCACATGAACAACTTGAAATTATAGGAAGTTTATTTTTGACTCAAGTACCAAAGATCGACAAAACGAACGTTATTAACTTAAATAATTAAATAATGTTCATAACATGGTAATAAGTGATATAAATGGAATAATGAACATGAAAAAGGTTTTAAGTAAATAGAAATTAACTCTAGTTTATTATTCAGGAGGTTAAAGAACGGTCGAGTCAGGACAAGACGCAAGGTAAGGGAACTTCTTAACCCAATTTCTATTCTTTGGGTTAATATCCTACTTTCAAATTATGTCATGATATTATTATGTCATATCTTGTATTTTTACATTATTTATGTGTACTTATAGTTAATACACATTATATATGTACTTTATTTAAAAAAAATGATCTTTTTAAGGACTTCGTCTCAATCCCCTTTCATTGAGGCATATTTGGTTTTATACACAACTTTCTTTTATACGGTGTATAAACCCCTTGGACTTTTACATTTATTCAAAAGGAGTCTTTTTTATACGAAGCGTTTTACTAAACGACAAAAAGGGAATGTTTTTCTTTCCATACATATGCGGCGACAACGACTTCTCCGCCGCCGTGACCATTATTTGAGTTCCGGCTTCCTCTACAAGTCATCACTTTTTTTTAATGAAAAATAAATACAAAGTTTTAACTTTCTTTTATTTTGGTATTGAAAATGGTTTTGAAAGCGTTTTTATTATATCAATGTGTTGTATTGATATCTTGTGATTGAAATGTGAAAATTTTATGTTTCCTTTATGCATGTTTTATGTGATATGATTATGTTATGGTTTATGATATGTTTAAACCTATTCATATGAGGAATGTATTGGACTTAATAAGTGACGGGTGGAGCCCGCTATAGCTCCTCGATGCATCGGTAGGTCTCATGAGACAACTAGACGTGGAATTGGCCGAGGCCCTTTCCCAATTTGATTTGTGATTTTGGCCGAGGCCTTAATCATTTTAGACGTCTTGGCCGAGGCCTTGACAAAATGTTTCAGAATGTCTGGCATTATACATTCCATCATTATGAAAGTGGTTATTGTTATTTCATGTGATTATTCGACCAGTAGAATATCCATGTGAAGAAGTGAATGGCATTATCTCATTTTACTTTTTCCATATTATGTTGATGTTCAAGTTTAAAAGGCTTTTGTTTTAGTTATACATTGCCTTAAATTTTTATGTTTATTTATGAAAGCTTCCGCAATATTGTTATCCTTACTGAGCATCTGAGCTCACCCCTTTCGATGTTTTAATATTTTCCAGGATGTGAATAAGTATTTTATGTATGACCTGCAGGGATAGTCAGAAGAGTATATGAGTGTGGACTATGAAGACTTTGTTATTGGTTTTTCACTTTATGATGTAATGTAAGACTTATGAATGTATCTAGTGTTTCCAAGGCTACTAAACTAATCGGTCTTTCGAGAATTGATCTTTTTTGATCATGCCAATGTTACGAAGTAATGCACCGACTCTGGGTAGCTGGGGTCGGGGCGTTACATTAACCCTAAGCCGGTCACCCGAGCTGGTCCGCAACAAGTCGCGAGGGGAGTTCCCAATCCCCCTAGGATGGAAACTAGTGCTGGGAATCAAAACATACATCTAGGAATGATTTATGACCAAAATAAATAAACAACCAGGACCAGATAAATAAATGATATAAACTTAGGACGTAGCAGCATGAAAAACTGAAAAATAAATAAAATAAACTAATCCATATACAAGGTACGAATGAACAAAAGAAGACTAAAATGCAGAACTGAAACTAAAACAAACAAACCAAACGGCCACCATGATATCTCCATGTGGCCTCTTGGTCACCACCATCTATAAGACCAGATATGCTCCAATATCGAGCACCTACTAGGGAAACCTGAATAATGGCTGAACCTACAAAACAGCTCGGGTCTACCGACACTGAGTAGTCAAGGTAGGGTGTGAGCTAATCGCCCAGTAGGCAGCCACCATAGATTCCAGGTCATTTCTTTCATAGGACATTCCATTAATACTAGTTTGAACTACATTATAAATTTTTTTTTCATACACACTTTTCTTTTTAAAAACTAACATACATGATCCCCTTCCCTTCAAGTTTAAAACCAAATACAAGGGGAACTAAATGGGAGTATTGCATTATATTTCAAAACATCTAATTGAAATCCTTTTAAATGTAACAAAAAATTCATTGCTTTGTAAAAAAATACCAAATCCTGGCGAAAAGGAAAAGTGTCCACACAAAGAGGTAAATAGATCTAATAGTACTCGTAACAGGGAAACACGGGAAATCCTAGGAATGCAGAGGAAGACCAGGACATACTATACATGTGACTCATCCTGCATGCATTCCCTAACTCGATGACATCACAAAACCCTAATGCTCGGAATAGCCCTATATGGCCTAACCGAGCGGCCCAATCCCCATAGCAGCAATAAAATAGTATTCCCCTGCTATGGGGCCACTAACTAGTGTGTAATATAAACTAGTGTAGCAATCGTTCTGAGTAAACCACTTTTATATGCTAGGTTCCCATGTAAATTTCTCAAGTGGGTGTGCCATATCATTCAAATAACATGTCACATACATATAATCAAACACACCACACAAACTAGCACTGCCCCAGCCACCTCAAGGGTTTGTCCCTTGCCTCAAAATTATTATCATTCAAAGAAGTCCCATACCGAGGACCTTTCCATCTCATGAGTCAACATTTAGGCAGGGATACCAACCCAGGAAGGTTTTCCGAAAATCTATTTCCAAATCCAAATGGGCCTTTACACCAAGAATTCACAAATCATTTTTAATTTTCCAATTAGTCCATTTAAAGAAAACATGTGGTCAGTGAAACTTGATGAAAATGCACCACACATGTTGAAATACTATTTTCAAATAATATGCACTCTAAAACATTTTCCAAAAATAGTTTCACACATCATCCATTATTTAATAATCCATTGATGTACCTTTTAAAAAAATATTAATAACACTCAAATAAAATAAAATAAAATCAATTCTTAAAACAATACTATTTGTCCACATTCAACTGCATCTGCAAAACATGTGCATGAATTGAAGGACATGTCAAAACCTATATTTAGCAAGTTAAACTCAAACTAAGTAAATTAGTAAAAAAAGTGAGAATTAGGGTGTAACAATTAAATACTAAAATACCAGCATCACAAGAAAATAAATTGGAAGAAAAGGCATGGAAGAACCGACCTCAAAGAATTTGAGGAGCCTATGCTTTCAAACTCACACGGCCACCTGTTCACATACATGAACTCCCAAAAAAGTGCACAATCTAGAAAAATAACATCTCCACACCTTAACAATATAGTCTACACCCATGTTATGTGCGACGAAGACCATCGCACAACCAAATAAATACCAGGGACTCAGAAACAGCATAAGACACATATTTGGATGATGCAAAGCAAAACAGCGGGTGCATTAACCTTACTTGAAACATTGGTGTCAAGGAAATCGAGTCCATCTGCCTTGCCCTTGGTGGAAGATTCCAGAATATGGTCCACCGTGTCCCAATACTCCAATCGCATACCCTATTGATGGAAGAATACAACAATCTGGTATTAACCGAACATTAGGGTTTAATCGGGATCCTAATCAATTATCGAAATAAAAGAAAAACACCAAATTAATTAAGAAAAAGAGTTCTAAGGAATATACCTTGATGAATCATTGAGGCAACGTGATAAAATCGCAAGAAATCTCAAAGGATGCGGGAGATCTAGGGAAAGGGGGTTGCTCTCCATCGAGACTCGGTCGAGGTTCCAAGTGCGCCCGAACAAGGGGATCCATCGTGTTGTGTGCTGCTGATAGAAGGGGATGCGGCAGCCGGAACATGGCGCAAGGAGGAGCTAGTCATGGAGAGCTATCACAGTTTGCAGGGGGTGCGTCGTATACAGGGGAGATGGAAGAGATGAGTGTGAGAATAAAATTTAAAAAAATAGAAGAAGAATAAAATTAGAGAGGCGTGGAAAGGGAGAGTGGGGCGCCTGGGATAAGGGGGGAGATGGGGTGCGTGAGAGGTAGAGTGAGTGAATTAAAAAAACAAAACAAAATAAAAGAGAGGGGGAGGCGTGGCGGATAGAGAGGATTAACAAAACAACAAAAATAGACAAAAACAAAAGGGGTGGGGATGCGCCTGGTGCATGGGTAGTTAAGTTTTTTAAAAAAAAACAAAATTCTTATCTTAGTAATAATAATAATAATAATAATTGATATAAAAAAATAATAATAAAACAATAATGATAATAAAAATAATACCAACAAACTTAATAATAATAATAATAATAATAATACAATCATAATAATAAAAATTTTCATAACATAATTATAATAATAATAATTTTATTCATTTTATTTTAAATATTAACAATATTAATAAATACTAAATAACAATTATATCTATAACAATTTCAATGATAATAATATTATTAACAATTTTTAATAATATAATTTTTTATATCTACTCAATAATATCATTATTATTACAATTTAAACATTTAACTTATTTTTATTTAAATCAAGCTTTTTTATTTTAAACATTAAACATTTGCATAGGCACTTGGGTCAATCGTGCGATCACCGCTAACCATGTGATGTCCGCTCACCTGTCCGACACCCACCAAAACTATTAAATGATAAAAAATTTATACTGGTGTTCAACTTGGGCCTTGACAAAGCTAACTGAAGTCAAGAAATAATAAAATAAAATAATAATAAAAAGGTTCGGGGTGTGACAGGTATTATTTTATAGACACAATTATTCTCTTTTTAAATATATTTTCAAAAAAAACATCATTTATATTTAATTGGTTATTTTTTCCATTTGTAAAAAACATTTAACCAATGATTCATTATTTAAACATGTGTAAACAATATTTTCATAATTCATTTGGTACTATTCATTCCGCAATTCCAATGACTATGTTATAATGGAATCATTTAAATAATAATATTTATTGGTTTTTTTAATCTCGATGTATGGTATCAGGTATTCTATTGAACATAGTGATTCATTCTTCAAAATGAGGATGTTACAGAGAGAAAACATGAGAATTTAAATTGTCATCGACTACAACAAGTGTTATAGTTGAGATATTCCTTAGATTGTTTTCTATTACAATATCTTTGGGTACTGAAATCTCTTGGACATCTGAGATAAGGTCTACTGACTAAAATAGATTTATGGGTCGAACACAATCACTCTGAAGTATACTACATGGATTTTTAGGGGAGGTCTCCAAGACATTAGGGGATGAAACCTATATATTTTAATTCAATAATAGCTATTTTCCATCCATTTTATAGAAACCAACATCGACATATGTGGCTTTTCATGTCTCGATGGGGGAAAATTCACTATGTAGTATGCTAAAATATCCACCAAGGTGGTATTTCAAGAGCTGTTTGAATGTTGAAGGTTCCACTATGTGGCTATGGAGCTGGGGCCTTGTGAGAGAGAAATTATATGTGGTGTTTTTTTTTTTTTGATAACCAAAAACTAAAAAGTAGATGTTATATCCCCAAACTGATCTTTGACCATGATCTTTTTTAGAGATATTTTCTCATGATTATCATACCCTTAAATGGTCATCTTTGTGGGAGATGAATCTCCCTCACTACATACAAAACATAGAAGGATTTGACTGAGTATGAGGATGATCCATGAATTTTTTTAAATCATATCTTTTTAGATATCAACATTATCAAGTATACCTGAAGAATATAGGTGTCTTATGTGTCCCTGGATGACCTCTTCCTCATCCAGATCTGTGAGCGAGATGTTGAAATAGAATTTTGATGACATTATCTCCACTCGATAATCCTTGTATGTAGAAACTTATATCTCAAAATCCTATGGGCTATAGAGGGATTCAATGAGTATGTTAAATAGTTCTATTGAAAGATTGATCACATCCAGTATTGAGATCTGAGTTGGGACAACCGCCAACTATTTCAGAATGTCATACTTTTTTACGAGATGTCAGTGCATCCCAATTTGGGGTTTATCCTTATTTTGTAGCTTATGAGACGAGTTATTTGCAGTATATAGGCCTAGTAATTGTGTAGAGGTTTGGGGATGATCTGCTTTTATTGGTGTTGGATGAGTAGAGAATCCCCATAGTCTGGTTTGATCAGATAATCACACCACTCCTGGGAGAACAAGTATGACAACTGGGTATGGGGGACTAAAGGAGAGTTTTGGGGCACCTAGATTTCTTTATTAGTCTCTATAAAGTTTTTTCACATGAGTCTCATCTATATATGATTCCTCAGTGTGTATGTGACTAAAATATTCAGTCTGACCATTCCTATGTTGTCCTCTATATCCTCAGCTCATGCGCCCGTGGCCTCTGGATCCGCAGTCATGTATGAGGAAATCATACTAAGAGGAAAATTCCTAATTGTAGATGGTTTACAACAAGTGTATCATGTTTACAGAACCAAATAAAACCTCTTTTCTAATAAGGTTTATGTCTGAAGGTGTGGTTCACATGCTTCAAATGTTTTAGTGAAGAAATATGAAGAGTTAGAGATTGCATCACTGTCGAATATGAATCTTATTATTCTTTCTCATAATGTACTTAAGGTCATATAAACTTTTGGGAGGAATATATAATGTAACCTCCTTAGCTTAAGAGACTATTATAAGTTAGAAAATCTATGATATTATAGTGGCATGTGGTTGTTCAGATGCTTTCAAGTCATCAATTTGTTGAACATATGGCCATGAATATATGTAATTTTTTCAGCCATATTCTCCTTCTGACCGGGCAATGGTTATATAGATGATGTGTTCTAGGGAGTTCCCCAACATCTCCTCTCTATAATTGATCATGCCTTGAAAAACATATCTAAAGATAAATAAATCTTGGATGTTGTGACATTGCCTTCTATGAAAAGGTTAGTATTTGGAATGATCAGTGAGGTTGACCATAT
This sequence comes from Viscum album, assembly GCA_963277665.1. NCBI lineage: Eukaryota > Viridiplantae > Streptophyta > Magnoliopsida > Santalales > Viscaceae > Viscum > Viscum album. The sequence goes on along the minus strand of OY728165.1, from coordinate 1,918,750,185 downwards.
TGTACTTCTAGGCCTGTGGAAACATGATTAGGTTATTTTCCATAGCTATAAAGAAATAAGTAATTACATATTCATTTTTTATGTATTATTTATTCATCCATTCCTCAAATCTCAGGGGACCCTGATCTCTTCTAACATATGGTCAAGGAGATTTTGTTTCTACTGTCACATGATAGGAGGCGTTGGGTAGTGCAGGACCTACCAAGGTTCCCAAATGGGAACTGATGATAGTTTGAGGGTAACAATAGTTGCCTCTTACTTAAAAGTCATTTTTATTTATGTGGATTGAATAATTAAAGACTTATCTTGGGTCGACTGAATGGTATCTTCAAAAAGTTTTTCCAATTCTGTGAATTCACAGAATCCAAACAGATATTTTATTAGGATTAGAGGGGACTACAGATCATCTTGGATATTTCCATCATAGTGATCCAACAATTGTTCCTTTGAGATAAGGATGAAGAGTGAGTAATATAAACCTTTCCATCTATCTAGTAAGTCCTAGAACCTCTCATTTTCATGTTGTATGCAGTTTTTCTGGTTGAAATTATCATTTTACTTAACAGGAAGTGTAAGTGATAAATGAATTGATGACATAGGTCTTCCCATGCTTAAATGGATCATTCTAGAAGAATATTATTCCAAACAAAATATATCCCAATCCAAATTAAAAAAAAACTCAACATGGTTTCCTACTACTGATCTCAAGGGTCCATCATCAGACTGTGTTGGGACATAAAGCGTTTGAGATATTGTTCTGGGCCTTCCGTGTCGTCTAAGGTGAAGAAAGTAGGATTTTAAAATTTTGATGTGGGTAAAGGTGTCATCTTCTCATTTGGGATATTCCTTTTTCCTATGTTTCACTAGTTTTTATCACTCTTCAAGGGCTTCCAATTGAGTATCTAGGGACTCAATGGAAGTTAGGAATCCTAGGGATACTGTTGTCTAATCCACTTCCAATCTACACGGAGTTAGAAAATTTTTGATGAGGTGGACCCATTTTAATTTGTTACTAATTATCAATTCATCCTGAGATTGTATTATTTCTCTAGAGCGGGAGAGACTATCTCAATAATGGATGTATGTCCGGGTCATTTTGGACATCCACATTTATGTAGGCTTGCTACCTAAATTCGAAGATGTTTTAATGCTCAGATACCACTCTTTTAGGAGGATTGGATCTTTCTAGAATAGGGAGGATTAATTTATACCTCTTTTGTAAGAAGACACCCCGTGGGATTTTTTAACACGATTAGCTCTTCATTGTGTTGTTTGAGAGTTTTTATATCATTCTCATATTATTCAAACAACTCCATTGTGTTAGGAATTTTAGATCTTCTAGTTGATAAGTGGGATGTGACCACTTCATTCCCTTTATCATCAACATTGTTCCATCATATTAGTGGAAACATGATGTTCATAGGTTCAATGGTTTAGACTCTCATATAGTTCTAGGTACGTTTAGCCTTAGTGGGTGCATCCAGATCCTTCTCTTTGTGTATATTTTCCATATTACAACCCTCTAAATATACATATTAATCTATAGTATCTATTATATTAATGGTATAATCATTCAAATAGGTTTATGGGGAAGTGTATGTTATCCCATTACTCTCAAGACAGCATGCTGATTCTTCACTAGTTTCATTATCTTCATTTCTAAAACCCATGTCCATATTGGACCTTTCATGTAATGACCCTGGAGGGGTATAATTTCCTTTACCATACGATATTCCCATATCGATCTATGAGTAATGACCATGAGGGAGTTTCTAGTCATGATTTCCAAACATGCCCCAAATAGTAGAATTTTGTCTTGTGATGGGATGAATAAATGGGAAGTTGATCATCAATATTTACCTTCCAACCCAGAGAAGAGTAATTCCATTTTTGGTGATGATGATGATGAAAATTTTCCAACCTTGCGGGCTTGGTACTATTCGGGGCCACAATTTGCATTGGTTGATACTATTGTTTAGGATATAATGATTCTAGTTGAGTATTAACCTATCCCTTGAATGAACATTATTAAATAAATCCACCTATTCTAGTGGGTTGTGGTTGATCGAGAGTCATCATGGAGGTCCCTATGGCCCTCTTAGAGTATAGTGAATCTGGGGATAGAAATTGAGATATAAATTCCCCCAATCGAGTGGGATAAAGTATATTTTATTCTTTTTCAAATGTTTTAGGTTTCCTCTTAGGGATTTATGATCCAAGGGGTGGTGGTAGTTTAAGTTATTCCCCTGGACCAATGGGCTAGTTTCTCTCCACGATGAGTACTAAGGAAGATTATATCATGATCTATTTGATATGGTGTAACTATTCTTTTTATGAGATGGGTACAATGGAACCCCTTGATGGGAGTCACTTTCTATGAGAAGATTATGGGTTGACACCAACATTAATGTTCCTATCTCAAATTTATTCATGTTGTTTTTAGGGGACTAATTCAAAGGCTTGTTGGAGGTCCACTCTCCCTATTCATGATTTATTATCATTGTTGAAATGGGGGAATTCTATTTTACTGACCAACTAGCTCACATGTTACCCCATCCTTTGATTTATCTAAAGGCTTTAACATTATAGTATTTATTTATTTGGGGATTTTTGTGGTTTTAGCTATGAGGTGAAGTGAAATTTTTACATAATTTCCCCATCCACAAATAATAATTCATGTATTGGATTACGAAATCAGTTCATCAATATTTTTCATGATGTGGTGACAAATAGTATGTAGGCATTTTTTTGATCCTCTATTCCTAGGTTCTAAGAAATATATATGACTGTCATATCCTACTAACAACTCAGTGTGTTGATTACATGAAGTTGATACTCGTATCTTGGATAATAGAGATATAGATCCTCTAATTTCTGATTAGTTGACCACATATTTTGGTTTAGATATGTTATGCGCTCCTTCTCTGTCTCATATGAAATCACATAGTTATAAGTGGTGAGGGGACAGAACATGGAAGGGAGGTTTTTTTCCAGATAACTATCTCTTTATTTAAATGTTGGATTACTTAGAATCATACATACATTCCTCTATCCTCTCATACCCAAAAAATATGATTCTTGGGGTATCATTTTGGCTAGAGTGGAGTTTTGATTGAATTTTATGGGGAACTTTATACCGTTGACCCTGATGTTTTGAGCATCGATTTATAAAAATGTGTCCGTATTTTGAGAACCTCTCTATGAAAAGGTGTCTAGTAAATGGTTTTATTTCCATATCCCTAAAAGATATCTTGATGTAGAGGTTTTCCATAGATTATGTCAGGATTAGATTCCCTAGGATCCATCTCCACACCACCATGAGGAGGACTATCATAGTAATGCTCACTATAGCATCCCGTCTGTTTATAACATAAACTTTCATTACATTACACAAAACTGAGGATCATTAAGGTTTAGTGTCTTGAAAACCAGGAACATAATACATGAAAACAACATAAATAATTCTTGATAAAAACTTGAAAGGATTATCCTTAAGTTCATCCTAGGTTAATTACTGCATCTCATAACCTGAGGACATACATCAGAGAAAAGGTGAGCAGAAGGCCCAGTAAGGAAAACAAGAGAAACATTTTACATGTGAACTTGAGATACTTCAACAAGGTCATGAAAAGAACTTTATGGCATGAGTCAGAAATCATGAGATATATCATAATAAAAATAACATTTTTCATAACGTGAAGATGTGGCTACATCATTAAACATAGACAATCATGAACATATCACCAAGGTCCATCCCCAAGGTGTCATTTGAAAATTACCAAGGTTATTCACCAAGGTATCGTGAAAATTGTAATCTCTAGTGGTTACATCATTACCCAATGCATTAGAGCGCTATCAGGGTGCACCCTTAAATTTGCCTTTATTATCATGTGAGCCACATATATCATCATAAAAAATTTCATAAATAACCCATATAGAATAAAATAAATGGGTTTCATTTCATAATCATAATGTTTTAAAAACTGCTTTAAAGACATGATCTTTACGTCACTTTAAACCCACGGAAGGGGAGAGAGGGTTTCATGTATGTAAATCCAATAATTTAAAATAGAACATTTTGGTATATATGTGAATGACCATGTAGACAGAATATCATTGAGTATTCACTTTATAACATAAAATAATTTTGAGAAAAGATAGAGACATTTTGAGATGAAAATTCTGCAGCATAACGGCTATGTTTCGTGGTTTTTAGAGAACATTGAAAAGAGAATGGACATGGGTCAAACATTCATAAATGTCCCATAAAACAGTAGAGGGACAAAATAATAAGGATATATGAACATGGTAATGAAATTTGAAGGACATACCATTTGAAATGAAAAACATGGAAGGAAGACAAAAAGTATATTTCTCTTATGAAAATTCGGCAGCCTAACGGCGTCACTTAAACTTCAACAAAAATGAATTGAAAAGATCAAATAGGGTCCATCATCATATGAAAATAAGAGTTAAATATGATAGATATAGAGATAATACCCCAAAATAATTAAAATGGAACCTGAAAGACTTGACATAAAAGTAGAACTTTGAAAAGAATGAGAAGGGTGAAAGAATCCCCTTAAAATTTCAGCAGCCTAACGACGCCACTTAAACATTCTTAAAATGAATTGATGAGAGGAAGATGGGGTCTCTCGTCATATGAACATGAAAAGGGAAGTAATATGAATATAGAATAACATCCTCCAACATAAGAACATGGAGTATAAAAGAAATGACATAAAATAGATTACTTGAAAAGAAAGAAAGAGGTCGGATCCCTTACCTTAAAACGCAACTCTTAAAACTCAATGGTGTGGACCTTGAGGGCTTGGGGGAACCATGGGAGGACTCATTGGGAGGTAAGGGGACCAGAACTTAGTTTAGGATGGTTTTTGAGTCTATAGGATGAGAGGAGGGCTTGGTATTTATAGGGAAAGTTAGGGGACAAGGCATTAATAGCCAAGGGACACCTCACAGGTGCTTTACTCAAAACCATGTGCTCTCTCATGATATTTCCCATGAAGTTAGTCCACATGGGGACCCAAAAACAATAATTCATCACCTAAGGTTGGGCAACCCTTAAAATATCTCATGACATCACCATGACACAACTATGATGTCATTAAACATAACGAAACCCTAAAACTGCTTTTTTTACTATTCACTGAAAATTCGTCTTTCTCAGAAAAATCCCAAAATTTCACTTTAACCAAATATCGATGCTCTGATTACAAATACGAACTCCATTTTATAAAAATATTTTTCAAAATATTTTTAATTTAATTTTTAATTAAAAACACTATTCATCGAAAATTCATTTTTTTTAGAAAAAACCCCAAAAATTACCATAACATAATATCGGTGTTCTGAGTTCAAAAATAAAGTCAATTTTATCACTACCACAAAAACATTTTTTCGCAGCGCCCCCCCTTTATCAGTGCTAACGAAAAAGCGCTGATAAAGGGGGGTGCCTTTATCCGCGGTTTTTTTAGCACTGATAAAGGGACCCCCCTTTATCAGCACTTTTTTAGCGCTGATAAAGGTTCGGCTTCAAAAAAAAATTAAAAAAAATTATTAATATATAAATATATAAATATATTTATATTGTTATATAAATATAATATATAATTTTTAAATATATTTTAGATAAGTATAAATGTACATTTACACTTATTATACTTAATATATAAGATATTTAATGAAAATGGCTTCTTAAAAAATTAAAAAAATATTTTTAATTAATAATTTGATAATCATTATGGAGTAATACTCATTTAATAACAATTTGAAGACTAAAAAAATTATAAAAAATTAAAAAAAAAGATCCAAAATATGTTGAAAACGCATCTCAAACTTCAAACGGTCATAACTTTTGATCCTGGTGTCCGTTTGAGCTCTACCACATATCAAATCGAAGCCTGCGACAAGCTCTACGTCGTTGTAACTCGGGGGGTACCTCGAGCAAGCGATTTTCGAGGCAAAAAGAGGCCCAAAAGGCCTCTAAAACTGATTTTTAGTCGGGGTACCCCGATTTTTTTAACATTTTGTGGATTTTCACCCTCGTTTAAGGGGGTATTGTTGGATTTTTTTTGGCGGGGTCTGAATTTATTCCAAGTTATTACATTCATATTGATATTATGTCTTTGAAATTTCATCCTTTTTTATAATGCACTGCTATTTATAATAAAAAATATAACAATATATTCATATTTTTTATATATTCACACCTAAAAATTTAATTATAAATATAAATAATAAAGTATATTTACATATAAAATATATTAGCTTTATCTAAATAATAACTATCATCCATTTTATTTAAAATACAAATATGTGAATATTTATATACCTATATATTAATCTAACTATATATATATTAATCTAACTATATATATATATTAATCTAACTATATATATATTAATCTAATAACTATATATATATTAATATAACTACATATATATATATTAGTATTACTATAAATATATATATTAATATCATTATATATATATATTAATATAACTGTATATATATTCATATAACTATATATATGTTAATATAACTATATATATATATATTAATATAAATATATATTACTATACAAATAAATATAACTAAATATAAATATATATAGATATAGATATATATTAATATCACTATATATATATTAATATTACTATATATATATTAATATAACTATATATATATATTATAATATAACTATATATATATATTATAATATAACTATATATATATATTATAATATGACTATATATATATTAATATATATATATATTAGTATACGAATAAATATAACTATATATATATATATATATCATGAATTGGAAGACAAATCAAAATAGAGTAGTGGTAAAGGCTTAGGCGCGCAGGGGGGAGGTCTCGAGTTCGAATCCTGGTGGAGGTAGGGGTGCGCGCGCATGGGGGAATATAGCAGCAAGAGCTGTTAAAGGGTGGAGGGGGTGTGTGGGGCGATGTACAAGGCTAGAAAAGCACTGTAAAAGGGGGGCTCAAGGGCTATAAAAGCCCCCCCCCCAATGAGCAGTATTTTATTAATTTTTTATTAAATTTTTTTTTAAATTTTTTTTAAATTTTTTTACCTTTTATCAGTACTTTTAAAAAAGCGCTGATAAAATGGTCCTTTATCAGCGCTAAAACGAATGCGCTAATAAAGGAAGGGCTGATATAGGACCGCTTTATCAGCGCGAAAAAAGCGCTGATAAAAGACCCCTTTTATCAGCGCTTTTTTATGGCGCTGATAAAGGGGTCCTATATCAGCGCTTTTCGGAGCGCTGATAAAGGGGACCCCCCTTTATCTACGCTGGCTTTATCAACGCTTTTTTTAGCGCTAATAAAGGCCATTTTTAGTGCTGATAAAGGCCGAATTTGTAGTAGTGTATAAACATATTTTTCTAAATATTTTTAATTTAATTTTTAATTAAAAAACACTATTCACCCCAAAAGACTAATACTTGACTAATAATTTATGAAACCGTTGTTTACCCATTTTATTGAATCACATTACTTAATCTAGGTGTCTAAATTATATTAAAACTTTCTTTGAATGAAATTATTAATCCATTTGGTCACATTACTAATCCTAAGCATAAAATCACTATTCATAATTTACTATTCATCAAAAATTAAGTTGATTTTATTAGACTCCAAATTACTTACTGAACACTTTTGCAGAAGACCATTTTTTGAAAATCATTACACATCATTAATTATTTAGGGTTTACATAAATATTTTAAAATATCTCTTTTTTAAAATTTATCAATAAAATATATCCTAAAATTATCCGAACAATTGAAATTTCACAAACATCACTAAAGGAAGAAATCTCAATTTATTCTTCCCAAAGGATCACACAAGAAAGCTAGTGTCTCGTCACATAGCCCCTTATAACACCAGCATATGAACTATGTGTAAGGTGTGCTATGGTGAGAGAATCTGAGGGAGGCTCAGATAACATTGCCCGAGTAGTAATCTCTACTAACTTGAACTTCTCCCGTAGGAATTTCCGTTCAAGCTTGACACGCTGGAGTTCGGCTTGGGCTTGGTCAAAAGTGAAGCCGAAAGATGTCACCTCCTTCCCATGCTCCGATTAGTGGGCTTTATAAGGTTCGAGTATACTGGATGAAGCCATCGACTCCTCTTTATGCATTAACCAAAAACATCTCTATTAAATCATTAAGAGTAAGTTAACATACTACTCAAAAAGATTGGGTCGTTACATTCACCTTCATGTTTAGATAAAGAGTCGATGAGACCTTGTGTTGTTGATAATGTGTCAAAAACAACTTCAAAGACACTATATTTGATAATATTATTTATATTATCCTCATTATACATTGTGGAAATAATATGTTGACCTGCCTTTCGGAATTGGGCATGGATATGAGACAGATCTATGGATTCTGTCAGACTATGTTGATAACTATCTTGTTATATGGGAGTACGATCTCACTGCTATGAAGCTTTTAGAATACGCCAATCATCTTCCCTAACAAATTTTTGTTCCTTCCCCAAAGCCTGATCTTGTCTTACACAGGGACCCTCTGTCAGAATACGGGTATCTGATACTATTCCAGTAGAGTATGCCTCCAATATTTTTTATAGGAATTTGATCATGTTTCGAGGTATGTGGTGCTCTCTCTTAGTGATCCCTGAATGTAATGGGAATATGATCCTAGATATAATATTAATTCCCCTTCATAATATGTTAAAGGACCCCTAAAATGAGATAAGGGATATGAGCCACTTCCTCTTTGGCCTCAGAAGGATGCTGGTGTAACTATTTTTCGTCAGAAGTAGAGATATGTTCCTACTTTCTATGAGTTGTTGGAAAATTACAAAGTGCTTCATTAATCAAAATATCATCATGTCCTAAGTCATGTTCTACTCTCACATGCTGGTCCTCAGTCATAACGGAAATATGATCTCGATCTTAGGCCCTTATGGTATGCAGCTAGTCTTTTCTGACAGTAATATCATATTTTTCTAAGGCATGTGCCACTCTCACATGTTGATCCATAATAAATACATGTATATAACCTCACTTATGAGCCATTTAAGTATGATTCTAATATTGTTTTCATGAATGTTCACATTTCCCAAGGTAGTTTCCGCTTTCAATTGGTGATCCCCAGTTGGAATACGAATATGATCATAGTATGATGATTTTTCCATTACTATAATAAGCCAATAATCCTCCCAGATAGGACCAATAGTTTTTTCTTACTATGAAGAAACCACTTGTTCATACTAAAGTGTTGTGCTTCCCTGGCTATAGTTGTAGTATTATCCACCTTCCCCTGTATATAAACTATTTTCAAAATATATCAGTTGAGTTATTTAGTTGTTTGTAAGTTGTAGTGACACTTTTGAAAAGTGTGTATATGAATTAAATCCTACAAAAATTATGTCCCCTTGATATACTAGAATATTTCATCAATTAATGTGGGGATACTATCCCACTTCATTCTTATTTTTTCCATTAGAACATGATGTTGGACATCATGGAAATGGGTTGGGATATGGGCCCCCAAGCATACTTGCTATAAGAGTATTCCAAAAGACTTAATCTGAGTGAGAAAGTATGTGAACATGATCAAGGGATTCTAATAGAATATATTGGAAGGATTTTTGATCAATAATGTGGATATGGTCCTAATCCTAGTTATATAGATAATTCCATTCAAAATGTGTCATCCTTGTCTCCAATGCATGGGTGTTAGAGGTTGATGTGTGTCTAGTGGTACCCTCAACTAGAAATTAAACGGAACCGGAGATATGGAACTATAGATAGCGGTTGATGGGAGCCCTCCTTGGATGATCCTATATCCGAAGCGATCTATAGTCGACACCTTAATTCACCTTCATTAGATACAAAATTGTTTTCTTGTCATTATATAGGGATAAGATTCCTATGTTCTTGGCGGTGGAAACGACCACCCCTTGGTTTACCCCAGTATCTTTTGGATGATGCAGACTCATAGATTTTAGAGTTTGGAGGCCCTCATGGGTAGCCTCAAGGGTTTTTATCTTATAATTTCTATGGTATTTGTATTAAATTTCAATTTCCACCTGACAGTGAAGGATTAGGGGGATGGGGTCTTTTTATGACCTACAATTTTATGTATATAGTATATTTTCCAAAATGTTCGATAGATGAGGTCATTTTATTGGGATATAGTTTTTTTGTGAGATAAATATATATAATCAAAAAGAGATCGAGTAACAATTTCATTGATCTGTGATCATCATAGTAATTATATGTGATCAATCAGATATGCATGTGAAACAAAATTTTCTTTTCTTATTCTTGATCTGATCATTATACTCATGTAGACTTGTCAATGTGCAGATGGACTTATTTCATGAAGACCCAATCTATAGAAGATCATTCCATAATTTTTATCATTTGAAATATTCATTTATGGTTCCATAATGTTTTTCAAAGGATATGCATAAAAATTGATCAGCTTATGGTAAATTAATCATTTTTTTATTTGAGTGATTCATGTTGGGTTCACAATTTTTATTTCCCTAAAATTCCAGAGATGTCGTTTTCCCAACGTTTTGTTTTGAGGTGTGTTGAATGTGTTGCATAATCAGTTTTAGGTATTTTACAATATTTTTGATTAATAGAAACTCCCAATGGTTCCCACGTCCATAACTAATTTCATATCTTTTTTCCAAATTCATGTTGTCCTTTGGGGTTTGATACCCAACGACACTTAGGAAATCACATTGGTCGGGAGGATGGGAGGTTGGGATCTTCAAATGATTGGTGGGGGGGTATTTTTTCAAACCATGAGACTCTCTTATAGATTTAATATTGGTTGAGAATCTATTCATAATCTTGATATGGGACTGGTTACCCTAACAAAAAGACCTGGTTTTTAATCTCTTCATGTGAAATGGGAGGTCTATTTATGTGTCCATTTGTATGTATCTATGTTTGCTCATCCATTTCCCATTTATGTGTATTTTCCTCTATATTGATTTAATATAACCAATCACTCTATAACAGCTAGGAAAAAATCTCTCAAGATGTTCTCTCAGTATGTTTTGGGTGTAGTTGTGTTTGTTGACAAAGCCAGATGACCACAAATGAGTATCGTTAGTGTTTATCAAAGACATGTTTTTAAGGTGCTGTAATTTCCCACTGTTTTCCAAATTTCCGGGCCTCAAAATTAGGAGTTTGATTTAAGAAAATAAATTATTTCTTCATATGAGTGACTGGTGTAGAGAACATTGAATAAAATTAGAAAATTGTGAGAACCACGTACCATAATTTAGGGTCGTGTACCATGTTCCTAGAATGGTATGTGGAGTGGCATAAACAGTATACAGGTGTGGTTCGCAAAACCAAAAACAGTTCACGGAAGAGCGGCGGTGCGGTACGTGGATGAATTTTCATCCTAGGAGGAATTTGATCGCATAGGAACAAAGTTATCACACAAACATCATAGGAAAATGGTTCATGGGTGGCTTGTGGCTCATGACAACAGAAGAATTGGAAAGCAGAGGATGCTAGATTAATGATTTGGTAAATATCAATTCAAATGATTTTGTAGATATCTTTACCTATAAAAGAATCACTAATCCCCCTGATTATTGTGGAGATTTAATATCATTAGAACATATTTTTTATCTGTGATTTCAGCAAAGTCTTAAGGTGGATTGCAAGGGATAATCTTGTGAAGGATAGAGTGGTTCGCGGAGATGAATTTTCGCTAAAGCATTTAAGCAGAAAGTTATATCCGCTTAAAAATTGATACGTACGGTAGGAATCTTTGGTATGAAAGAGATTCAATTCCACATGTACTATTCAGATGGATTTCTCTGGTACGTGAAAGGGAAGGTAGTGCATGAATAATGAAGAGTTCGAGGATATAGGGTGATTCATAGAGAAGGTTAACGTAATCAATATGTGGTAGCGGAACGCGATCGTGAAGGCAGAGGCAGTCCAAGGATGAAGGGAGGTTTGTAGTAGAGGTAGTAGTATGTGGAGGAGGTGACTATGTACCAAACCTTGTACTCAGTACGCGAGAGAGTATGGCCATTCATGATTTTCATTAGGAATCTTTTGGGAGATTCAAATTAGTTTACGAAAGTGTTTTCTGGTACCTAGAAGCACTCAAGATGCTGGACTTCATCTACAGGTGAAAAAGGAACTTCAACAGATCATCTACCTAGAGTTGAGGATACATGAATTCAGGAAAATGAAGGGCCCTAAATTTCTATTAACTGTGATTGACCTACACATCTATAAACGGTGATTGGATTCCTTTCCAAGAATAGTGAGTGAAGGAAGAGGAAGATGATGACCCTTTCCACCAGCAGTGATCCATAGAAAGAGGCAAAGGGAGGGACCCTTGGGTATGTAGTGAGAATACCCTAAACCATGTAAAGGTAGTCATCCTGGGTATAAGAGATCTATCTCAAACATTGTACTCATTATTATCTATGAGCCTTAGTGAATTTGGTACATCATCACATTGTCATTGTATGCTCCTTGGACATAGCCCAGTGAGGGTGAACAAAGTAAAAATCATTGTGTCTTGTTCCTGATTGCATATATGTTTGTATATTAATATTCTTGGAAGAAAAAATTGAGTTTTTTCTAATAAAAAAACCATAATCGAACAAGATAATGTTTTCATTTACAATACCCTGATTCAGCCCCTCTGAGGGTATCTAAACTTGTGGACCTAACAAGAACATAATTTCATCTACGGAGGTAGTAAATATTTCAATGATGTTATTGAGATGTTATGAGTCATCTTATGTGTCTATCTTATAACAGGAACCAAAATCCACATAGTTTGCTAAACTTGTGTTGTTTAAAGTCATGTGGAAAAGATATATATGGGGGAACTTATGCATTGGGTATTTGATCTCAATCCTCGTGGAGGCTTCCTATGTTTCATGGTTATAAGATGAATCATAGTCATAGTAGTTCAATCATGCCCTTGGTAATTTCTCGAAGTAGGATGTCATTTTATGAGGGCAATCATATCATTCCACTGTTCAGGAGATACCCACTGAGGTTTTCTTACCTGATGTATTTTAATGATGTGAATGACACGATCATTGCAACACCCTACTCCAAAGTGTGACCTGATCGGTATGAGTAACACAGGATAAAATTTAATTGGTATCACTGTATATAGATGTGGGACTTGTGATGGGACAATCCCTTTGAATATTTAATATGGATCTTGGTCAATAAGAAGTAATCTTATGTATCATGGGAATCACAAGAATCAAATTCATCATAACTCAGTTGGGTTTTTGATCCTCTGGTGGATGAGGCTGCATGATCAGCCCATTGGAATGATTAGGTCTCGTTGGTTAGAATGTCAGAGACATGGGGGAACTTACACTAAGGTGGATGCCCATTTGAGCTTGGGTCATAATATGGATTAATATATATCATAATTATGATAGGAATAAGAGTCATCATAGTTTATTTGATAAATGCATTCACACTAAGTTTGAAATAATATACGTTTGGGATGGAGCTCGATCCTTAAGAAGGTGTCATACATATCATGGTAATGATTGGAATCAGAGCACTCAAATGTCATTTTTTCAGGTCTTACATAGCAAGGTTTCCCATATTTATCCATTGGATAGGTTTATCATATACTAGGATGTCTGCTTGACTTGAACCACTTGTCTACCTGATATTTCATTATTGTGTGACTGGAATGGTTAAGGATTTATAGACATCTCTTAGTTTCTTAACGGACATGTCTAATGATAATATCATTATCTATTTGACATGTCTGGAGGACATCACATAACCTGAATGTAATGTATGAAGACCATCGAATGATAAATGCTAACATGTCTGAAGGGTTCCATGTGACATTGCTAACTTGTCCAAAGGACACTGCATGACCATGAATGGCATGTCTTGAAGGGATCTATAGGACAGAGATGACTTGTCCAAAAGACATCACATGATTTAGGATAAAATTCCAGGAGGGTTTCATATGACTAATATGACTTGTCTAGAAGAAATCACATGATCCAAGGTGAAATTACTATTGGGTGAAACATAACCTAGTTGACCAGTACAGAGGAAATTGCATGATCTGGGGATGACATATCTAGGTAACCTCGCAATACCAAGCTAACATTTCCTCGTGCTACAACATAATTTGGGTAATTTTTCTATATTTCATCGTAAGATGTGTATGAAAATCCCATAAAACATCACAAGACTTTGGGTAGCATGCCTAGATGGGGATGTATGACATTCTTGACATGTCTGAAGTGATACAGAATGATCTAAATGGTGTGTAATGGGAGTGTTAATTGGCGTGCATGTTGTGTCGTGATCCTGTCCCATGATCTAGGTGATTCATTCAAAGATAAAGAAGAACATGAAATCCATATTCTTATATGCGTCTAATATTTTATTGTCTTTTATTTAATAATTTATTGCATCTGTGCCTCAGGTTTTGATATTGTTATATTATTTTATGTTTCTCATAAGCTAGACGACATGCAGAACCTCCTTTATATAATCTGACTGATATGCTAGAGTCCCTTCATGTAATCTAATGTGACCACTTAAAGTGTCGATGCATGACTCATGATACCTTAGGTTTTTCCTTGTATTTTACTTTTGAGAAAAACATTATGATCACAATATTGGTTGCTCTGGGAATTTCCCTATCGTGCTCCCCTGTGTGATTGATCATGGATGTGTGGATTTAAAGAAGAATTTTTGTTCTAAGGTGGATGGTTTTATAGGTCTCGATGTCCTAGTTATATCTTTCCTTTCATGGTTTTTATCTCATAGATTTAGTATTGAGTCAATATAAGATCTTGGTGAAACACTCTTAACATGATCTTATTTTTGGTCATCTAAGGGGTGTCATAAGATTTTCAGCAACCATAATAATATCCCTTCGACGCCCTGATTATTAGACTTTGGAATATCCGAAGGAATTTTACAAACCATGTTGAGATGTCAAGGAGCTTCTATAAAGTGAAATCAATATATATAGGGGTCTTTTCAAAATAAGGACACCATTTGCAAGGCCTTTGTGCAATCAAAGATGACTTATCTGAGGAATTCTGTGAGACAAACATGGATTTCTTAGGATCCCTTCATGGGATCAAGCCAATATGCCAAGGGGGATCGTGGGATCACACCGACTTATCAAGATTGATTATGTGGGATCATGTTGTAATATCGAGGGGTGTATCATTACCACGATAGCTTTTCAAGTGGCCTCAAATGATCATTGGTGATCTCCCTGGTCATATGATCTCTTTCTCATGAAGGCCATCATATCACATTCCATAACAATTTTACATCATTACCCATTTTATTTCCTTATTTATTTTACAAGTTTTGTATTTATCAAAATGTTTTGTGAGTGTTGTCTTATAACATCACTATCCTCATCAGTGTTGCATCATGTGACTAATAAAGGGTCTCTTAGTGATGCCTGATCATTTTCATGGACATCCCTTCTATTTTTACAAGGATACTAATGGGAGAAAAAAATTTAATGGACATATCTGAGACCCATCGTATGATTAAGGGGATATTCGAAAAGGTTCTTACATGACAAGGTGGACATGTTTCCAAGGATTCCACAGTGTCTTGAAAAAAACAATTGTGCATCATAAGAATATCAATGACTACATAAGGTCTCTATTTTCATTATATTTTTTCCATTATTTTACAATGGTTTTGGATTACAGTCATCATTCCACCAACTAATATGTTGAATAAGTCATCGGTTTTTATTTGGTATACCCCACAAGATTAGTGAGTGTTTTGGACTCCTTCATAGGAAAAGGGGGGTCATCAAAGGATATTTGTGTGATCTCCATAATATCATGAACGACACATGATACGCTTTCATGACCTTATGAAGGTCATCCTAACCATGTTTTCTTTCTGATTTCATAAAATACACTTTTTTCCACTGTATATTCTATTTTTTGGAGAAAATAATACCCATACTTCATGAATTTCTTCCCGTGTATATTTTTTGGTTCTCATTTGGCAGTTGTCAACAGAGAGTTTTTCTTGTTATACAGGTAGTCATAGCATGTCCACAAAAGTGGTAATACAATCTAAGAGATTCTATTCTCATTTTTTATTCTTTGATAACTATTTTATATTCCCCAATTCTTTAATTTTTTGTGGTGAATATTCTTCCCATGTATGAATTTTTTTCCTTTAATTCATTAAACCTGAGGGATATTCAAATCTATCTTAGGTTATACCTTCCATGGGTTAACGATTCCAATGATTGAAAAGATATAAGGGATTTGAATAACTCAATCTCCCTTTCATTAAGTTCTAGTGAATCAATTTCAACATATTACTTCAATTATTTCTTTCTTCCAACCAAATATTTATATTTAACTTCCTCTTTCTCTGTTGGGGAAATGGAAATTTTTATTCAAATACTCTTTCCTTGATGAACCCCTTCCGTATAAAAGTCTAGATTTAATACGAGTAATTTTCATTCTATTTGTTAATTTCTTATCTTCTATTTTAATATTTTCTCTTCTACACAATTTTTTTGAATCATAATTACATGTTACTTTATATAGAATTTAAATTTTCGTTTTCCTTTTTTCAAAATAAAATTTTATTACACTTTTTACCTTGTGTGTTTTCAACAAAAGTATTTTGAAATATTAAAAATGCTTTCCATATATTCATAATCAAATGATATATCATTCACTACACATTCTATTTGGAAAACACATATGTATTATCAAGGTTTAATTATTTTATATATTTTAAAAAATTCAATATTTTCAAAATAATCCACTTCACCTTTTTGAAAATTACTTTTTTAAGTGATTCATAAATTCTTCTTTTAGGAAAATGAAAAACGTTTTTTCCAAAACTGCTTTTATGGTTTCATTTCCATTTTACATTTATAATTGAAATGATTTTTTACATTGGAACTTATTTTCATGAATTTATCACTAAATTTCCTTATATTATTTTTCATTTGGGGGTTTTATCTTTTAGTATCAAATTATATAAATCCTAGTCCATTATTATGTTGTACCATTGGAAGTGTTCTTCCAATGAAGGATCTTTTCTTCTATATCAACATCCTTCAATGATTCATTTGTTTGAATGGGGATATATTATTATGAATCAATCCAAATAATTTCATTGGATGAATTATAATAAATTTTTGTGATTTTTTCTAGAAAAAACATCTCTTTTCCTCATGTTAGTTATGTGATGTTTGAAATTTTTATGTTTTCATTCTCCCTTGGATCATATTTGTATATATGAGTATTATGATGACACGTGGGGTTCTATATCACCCTAAAATTAATATTGTATAGTTTCATATCACTTGATGTGATGAATTATTTCATGAACATGATACTTTTATTTTTTCCACAATTTTCTCATGTGAATGTGATACAAGTAGCTTTGTTCATAGTTTTGTTATGGGAAAATAAAATGGGTAAATTTTTTCATCCATTTCTTGTATTAAAATGATGTTTGTATATTATTCACATGTTTTTTAATTAACATAATTTGGGTATCTATTTTATAGGTTTTCAATGTGAAGGTAACATGGGTATCATTTTCACATGTTTTGTTTTAAAGTGATGTAGGAAGTGTGAGTGATGCAGGTAGTGTGTTGTTCTGGATGTAGATTCTACTGAATGGTGCCCCAAGACCATTTTAGAAACATGTTAACAAGCACATATCCTAAAATAATAGAGGATTTAGAATACCAGCAAGGGCCTAGGTTGTCTCTATGGGAGTAATATTCACTCTTTTTAGAGTGTAATGTAATGGTAGAAACCATAGAAATTAATAGAGGAAGTGGTGAAACAATCATACCATAGATAAACATCCAAATGAAATGTATATATAACAATATCAAAAGTAATATCATATAGAGATGATGACGACACATGTCATGTCTCAATAAAGTATAAAAAATACATACATATATCTAGTACAATATATGTATCAAAATACCAAAAGAACAAAAATCACTATCTCTAGATAGCATTATGAGACTTAGCTCAGTCCTATTATCCCCAACTCCTAAGCACAGAACAATGTCAAGAATCAAACTATTTGGGCTTTCTTTGGTCTCTACCTACTTCCATATAGTATATTTGGGTACCCAATGGTAACCCAAACAGGGTGTGAGATACAATCCAACTAAGTCTCCAACAAAAGTGTCTGTAACAAAACTAGTTGGGAAATATAATCTAAACATATGTAAAAAAATATCATAGGTGTAAAGTAAGAATTTTAATGTTCCCATGGAATATATACAACAGGACAAGTTATACTGTATATCCAAAAAATTATACTTAAAACAAATGGGTCATTCTCTTTTAATAAGGAAGTATTAAATTATAAGTAATTAAACACTACAAACACACCATATGCACAACTTATCATAATAAACATATCTAAGCTGTAAAATCAGAAATTTCATTTCTACCAAAACCCTACCATATAATCCAGTGTTTCCCATTTAACACGTACGATCCATAAAATCACATTTTTCAAACCCGCCGGGTCCAGATCCATGGGATAGTGAACCAAGGGATCCTCATTGAGTCCTAGTATCATCTCTATGGAAACGTAGTTTGGCTTGAATTGGGGTCCAAGGAGCATGTCAACAAACTATTTCCACTACGAGCCCAAACAAATAGGATCTAAGGGGTAGTAAGGAAAATGTAATCCCATGTAATAAAAATACAAGGACCATATCAGTCCATGTAATTCTCTACTACTATCATTACCCTTTCTATATAAATCCCATTGTGTTCTTTGAAATCATTCATAATTCAATTCAATTACCATTTAATACCATGAGTTTATGTAACACCCCGTGTTTTTATAGACATGTTTCTTTTTCGAAGAAATTTAAATTTTCATTTATATCCTCTAATTAACTAATTCAAATATTCCGTTAACCTGTAACTAACTTGGCTTACATTACACACAACACAGACTTGGCGTACGATTCACCCAACACTGAGTTTCTACGAAATATCTATTTTTATTGTTTTAATTATTTAAATTGTAAAATTTTAAACTATAAGTTAAAATTAGTAATATGAATAGTAATAAAAATTTTCATATATTTTAAATAAATTTTTTATGTAAATAAAAAATATTGATAAAAAAAGATATGATTTTTGATAAATTCATTTTTATGTTTAAAAATATCATTTTCTCGAATGAACTGATTCTTGTAATGAAAATTGTCTTAGATAAATTTAGTAATTTAAATTTTAAAAATAAAATTCATTTTTGAATTTTTAATGTAGAAATTAGCTTAGGGTGAATATTTGGGATTTTTCTGCCAAACTTCATTTTGTGATGAATAGTGAAAATTACTACTTTTTAGTTAAAACGGGCTTTTTTTCGAATAAATAATTTTTGATTAATGATGTGATAAATTATTTTAAATATAAAATTATATGAATATTACATCTTATAATAAAATTAAATTCATTATAACCAATTCCTCTTTGATTTTGATTATAAAATCTTAATGGATGTTTGAACGCTTTTTCTACGTTAAGACCATGTTATTTCTTCCTATCTACAGGATTAACACTAATCATAATTTTTCTGCTTCTATGATTAGAATTTAGAAAAATCCAATATATAAAATTTTATTCATTATAATATTTAGATTATAATAATACAATGTTAATTTTTGACCAATATGATTAGTAAAAGTGATTAAAATTATTCATAACAATTAACACCAAATGAAGCATAATTAGAGACTAAACATTATCTTTATGGCCAAAATGACCTAGAAACTTGTCCTACACCAATTTTATGTCCATATATCGGTAATAAACCTTACATTAATGATTTATTTGGTTTTTAAATACTTTTTTAGGTAAGAACATGTGCACACCTAATTTGTTTCTAAAAATTCCATGTGAGTTCTTTTCCTTCCCTATAAAAGGACACCACTTATACCCACTCTTTACACCTCTCAAGAATTTTATTATCATAAAATATCTTAAAACATTTCCTCCCAACAATCCTGCCTTTAAATTTGATGCTTATTTTTTGGAATAAATCCTTTCAAGGAATCCTTTTGGCACATACAAAAAGGAGTTACCTGATTTAGTGGTAACATATTCTTCCACGATCCTCTCCTTTATTTTACTTCTCCAACCACTTCACTTCATTTATATAGTTATTGTGAAACAAAACCATTACTTTACATAAACTAGTTTGTTATTATGCAAGGGTTCTGACCTAAAAATACACACATCTCCATCTAATGGATGTTGAACATACTGTTTCTATGTACAACGAACTACTACCTCACAAAATGACGAGTGTTCATTTCATCTATACCACGGATCATGGTAGCCATTATGATGGAAACATTATTTATATATTTAATATATTATATTAATTATTTCTTTAATATTATTTAATCATTTTTGTAACACACCTTCTTTTTAGCTTCCATTTGGTGTTTATACGATAATCTCGTTTGAGGAAGTGTGGACTACCGCACCCTCAAAGTGATGTTATTCGTTCACACACCACATGGAATGAATTAAGGATTGTATTAATGAAAATATAAGATATAAATGATATATTAGTTCTAATGGAATAATTATATATATATATATACATACATGTATATGCATATTTTATTTACATACTTTCTTTCAAAACCAAAATAAAAACAGAAACATCGTTCATGTGTACAAACAGCTTACCATCTCCATGAACTGTGTATTTCATTTCATAATTCATTATGAAATAAATTATTATAATATAAATAAACATTATATATCTGATATTGATAACTTTTTATAAATTATTTAATCATTATATAAATATAAGGGCCAACACTATAACAAATTAAGACACATATAAAGAACAACGAGAATGATTACCCGAAGTGAAACATTAACATATGAACATTAAAAAGCGGATGATACGCGGTAATAATAGAACCATATGTGTTATTATGTATAAGAATTTTATTATGATTAAAATTTATGACATACATGTATTTATTATATTGGAGGCCTTTATGTGTATGGGGAGGGTCAAGACATAAGGTAAGGGGAATTTCATCTCACTTTTAATTTTTGTGAGACTCCTATAATGTTCACCACTCATTCCTTTGGTGTGGTGTATGTACTACCATGGACTAAATTCTATGTATCTTGTACCAAAATTAACGGTTATTCACAAACATATATTTATTATATATGAGGCCTTTATTAGTTTTGTCTTAATTTTATTTCTCTGTGACTCGTGTTTTTTATGCACCTAAACTCTTTTTCAAGGTGTATATACTTAAATTGTACAACTTATATCACGAATATCCTTATTTTCATGAGAAATTATCCTTCATATAATTTCATTTTCTTATGGTTTGTATTATCCCAAGTAACCATGTTATAATAGTTTATTGAGACAATCTTATCATTTTTCATGACTGTTTATTTATATGATTCCTTTGATGAAATATATAAATAATATTCATGAATTTTAGTATCCTCCATTTATTCATGATATACTCATTTGTAGTAACATTTCTCCACTATTGGGTACAAATGATAATGCTTTATTGAAATATGACAATCTCTCTCTTCGGTTGAAAATCTTTTGTATTCAAAACCCAAGTTTTCTAAAATGTTTTCAATTTTTTTTCAAAAGATCCGTGAAGATAATCTTCAATAAAAAAATGATTTTAAAAATGTTTTATTCTTTTAAAAGCTTCCATAAGTATTCAAATCTATTTTCTTTGAATTTTTTTTCTAAAGGTTTTATATTATAAAAATCATTGATTAAATAAGAAAGGATATTTTTCTCAAGAAATGTTTTTAAAATACCATTCAAAATTACTTCCCACGAGAGATAACATCCATTGGGGTTTATCATGCATTATTGGGGAAATTATTCAATGTTTCCATTCATATTATTTGTCTGAATGGATAATCTTTTATGGAATTATGTTTATAAAGCTCGTTTATCTTTCATGGGTTATATGATTTTGAAATATGCTTCGTTTCACGATTTATGTTTATGAAGAAATGATGATGAAACCTGTATCTTTACACAATTTATGATATGTTGAGATGTTTATGATACCCATTTTATTTCATTTATTATGATATCTTTTTATATGATCTTGTGTCACATGTATGTATGATTTCATTCTGTGATTTGTGGGACCAATATCTCCCTCAATGCATTGGGTAAAGATTTATATATCAAGTGATAAACAGAACCAGAATGATTGTTTAATCTATTCAGTAATACATGGGTTGAATAAGGGTTTACTTAGAACAGTAATACTAGGCTAGAATGAGGGTTTACTCAGTTCAATAAAATAGAGTTGGAATGGTGGTTCATCCAGTTCAGTAAAAGACTTTCTCAACTAAGATGGTCTTGGAATTTATTCCTTGAATTCTATGTAAATCAGTATATACTTATGTTTTTCCACAATTCCATGCCTTAGTCCTATGTTATGCTTTCATGAATTATGTCCTTTACTTTCTTTTGATTCATGTCTTATGATCTACCAAGATTTATAACATGATTCATGTATATGATCTTTGATATGCATGTTATGATTATCGATTTTCATGATCATGTTCTCATACCCTTATGCTCATGTATATGCTTACACGTATCCCTTGATAACCCTTACTAAGAATTTGAGTCATTCCCCAAGTTGTGACGATATGTACTGTGTTTGATATATCTAAGAAGAGTTCTAGTCAAGAAGAACATAGTGGGAGATGTTGTTTCTCACATATGTACTAGTTTATGTATCCATGTTTCCAATGGCATTGTACCATATATGGTCTTTTGGCGTCAGTTTGTATAATTTTTAAGATTTTAAACAATATTTTTTATTAAAGACACAACCCACAGTAAACAAGGCTGGGGCAGGGGAAAAAGAACATGCTAAGGTGGCCTAAAACAGTGGAGACCCAACTGGACCCCCTAATGAGCACCAACCCTTCCGAATAAATACAAGAAATACTATGAAAACACACAACATTTGTACCTTGATCCTCCACCTTAAGGGAAGAAAAATAATATGTGACTCTATTTCCCTCTCTCCAAATATGAGACAACCACAAAGCACAGTTTCCGATCCATCTCTTTCATTTCTTTATAATATAAGCAATCGAACAGGGAGAATATTTCTTTCCATTAACTGAGTCATGAATGATCTTTGAATCGGTCTCAATATGAGAAAGAGATATTTTCCTCTGGTAAGAAAAACTAATCCATGTAATCATAGCCTCAGCCTCAGCTTGGATGGAACTAACACTCCCATAGAATGAATAATAGGTACGAAAAATACATCCCCTCCCATCACAAACAACACCCCCCCGGATGAGACCATCAATACAAGAGCCATCAATGTTCAACTTCAAACTCATAATATGAGGTCAGCATCTAACCTAATTCCCTTTCCTCATGTGATATGGACAATCCAAAATAGGACAACACACCTGCACTTTCCTCAAGGAGGGAACATCTCTTGAAACATTGGAAAAACAAACCAGATCCAATAGCCGGAGTCTAGTTCTTAAAATCAGCAAATTTTTATGGGGTTGAAACCCCTCAAACCAGGCTTTATTCCCAGCATTCCAAATGCACCAATTCCCTGCACTATGAATCACAGATCTTTCCATTCTTTCAAATCTAGCATCATTAATAACATGAAACCATCTATCCAAAAAAGAATAACCAACAGCAACAAAACCAGAAATATGTGTGAATTCACCAAGAAACTCCACACAGCAAAACCCCAATCACTCTCAAAAAACAGATGGTTGGAATTTTCCTCCCTACTATAACTGCAGCAGTGACATTTGGAGGCCAGATAGATGCCCCTCCATTTCACATTCTCATCAGTAGGAACAGCCTGATTTTTGATTCTCTGCACAAGAAAATTAAACTTAGTTGGGATGCTATCACACCAAATCATCTCATTCCAGAAATCATTACATGCCCGTATAGAGGAGATCTACCGAAAATCCTTTGAATAAAAAATACCAGTCCTTGAAGCAGTGAAAACACATTTGTCTAGATCCGTATTCCGCTCAACACAGTCAAACCCATCCTTCGGTCTTTATAAGGAACAACATTGATAAAATATGGGTAACTACTAGATTCTTTGAATGAGATCTTATGAATCGGACAACCATGAAAGAAAATAATCGACCCAGACCAGTTGTGACTCACGAAAGAAATATCACCCTTCCCAATAATCTATCACTAATGAAGGTGAATAATAGGCATAAAACTCCGGATTAAATCCCAGAAAGGAGAAAACATCCTACTGTCCCCCAGGAAATCTACTCCTTGTGAGGCCATGGTTTTACCTCAAAGAGTGAAGCCTTCCAAAACATCCCAATAATGCTTCACGTGTAAGCAGCGTAGTGAATCTCTAAGGCTTCAAATATTGGCGCCACCTTCCTGAACCGGTCTGGCCACTTTCTCCCAAGAATACCAATGACACTACCCCTCAAAGTGAGCATTCCAAATAAAATCATCCAGAACATTGTCAATAGCCCTATCAACCCCCTTAGGCACATTGAAAGCCATGATAATATGAAATGGTATTGCCAACAAAACACCATTTATTAAGGCAGTCCTACCACCAAAGGATAAAAAACGATTATTCCAGTCAATTACAAGGTTCAGGATTCTATTAACAATACCATCATAGTTTCTAATGCGGATGGGACCAGGAGATATAGGGTAACCAAGAAAGATCATAGGAATGGAATCTTTCTGTATCATCAACAATCTATCAATAGAGCAGGCCTGAATGTCACCACTTTTATCAGAAAGATAGTAACTACTACTCTTCTCCTTGTTCTCTGTTTTACCACTCCAATTGCAATATCTATCCAACACATTATTCAAATTCCCAACCGACCTAACACTAGCATTAATTAAAAGCAGTGATTCATCCGCAAACATCAAATGAGAAATAGAAGATTGTCTCATACTTCTCTGATACGGCAGAATATCACCCCTGGAAGCCTTCTTATTGATGAGACGACTAAGGGTATCCTGAATCAAAATAAAGAGGATTAGAGGGATATGATCCCCTTGTTTGAGACCACGAGTCATCTCGAAAAAACCATGGGTTTTTCCCATATAAGAGACTGACATCTAGGAAGAACTGATGCAGTGAAATAATAGATCAACAACCCATAGAGAAAACCCCATACT
The DNA here is from genome assembly GCA_963277665.1 of Viscum album. Taxonomy (NCBI): domain Eukaryota; kingdom Viridiplantae; phylum Streptophyta; class Magnoliopsida; order Santalales; family Viscaceae; genus Viscum; species Viscum album. The sequence goes on along the minus strand of OY728165.1, from coordinate 1,918,724,904 downwards.
TCTCAGAACTCTTATGATGAAGCCCCATTAAATCCTGTCATAAGATTTATTCATATCCCTCTTTAAAGACATATTAGACCCATGACATTTGAGATTAATATCATGGATCATCTCATGAGCCAACGCTACAACACCCTGAATCGACCAACCTCCAACAAAAACATGCTGCTCAAGAGAGACACAACGAGAAACTTTTCCATCCATCCAAAAGTTAATAAAACTTGAAAAGATTTTATAGGAAAATGTGAACATACTTACCTTCACGGATGGAAGAAGGATTCTTAACCTTAGGAATCATAACCAGGGTAGTAGCACTAGCCACCCTAGGTATAGGTACCCCTAAAAGAAATATTGGATAACAAATATTAGATCAGCTTTGATCACCTCCCAAGACCATTTGTAAAATGACCCAGGGAACCCATCAGGACCCGGAGCACTCTCTGGGTTGAGCTTCAACATAGCATCACAAATCTCATCCTCGTCAGGAATAGTTTCCAACAGATCATTTTCCAGACCAGAAACCGTGTGTGGAATCACCTCAAACAACTCTGCATTCCCATTAAGATAACCAACACCCATGGAGAAATTAGGACCAACAAGAATATTTTTGAAGAAATAAATAACCAAGGAGACAATCACATCCCTATCCCCTAAGCAAGAACCATCTTCCAGAAGAATGCTCAGACTGACCCACCTATATTTTCCCATAATTCATGCATGGGAATAGGCATACTTTTTATCTCCCTCCAAAATCCATTTAACTCTTTCCATCTCCCTGTCAACATGCTCCTGCTTCAGGATTAATTCTTCCAACACACTTCTCTTACCCATAATGTCCTCATAAACCTCATTACTCCATCTTTCCTCAAAGGATCATTCCATATTTACCACCTCCTGTTTAAGAGACACCATGTCCTGATCTCTAGTAGGAGGGATCCACACCCAGGCCTAAAGCATTTCCTTATGGAGTCTCAATTTGTAATGAAAGGCATCCCATGCATGCCCCTGAACCGCACCCTCCCAAAAATCCTTAACCAGTCAAAAATAATCAGGCTTATCCCCCCAATGTTCACAGAACCGAAAATGCTCCCCGTTATTTTGACTGGGTAGCAAAGACAACATGAGAGGGGAGTTATCTGATATCCCACAGACAAGGTGGCCAGACGTATCATGAGGAAAGCTAGAAAGCACATCCACATTCTACAAACACCTGTCGAGACGACTCCATGAATGTGCACTACCCTTCAGATTATTACACCATGTGAAATAGTATCCATTAAACTCCATATCACAAAGACCACACCATGCCAAGAATTGACCAAATCTTATACTAACAATACGAGAGAAAACACCATGCCCTTTTATCTCACCATGATCAACAATAATATTAAAGTCTCCACCAACAAACCAAGGAAGAACCCCCAAATCAAAACCGTACAAATTTTTCCATAAGACCTCCCTCCTCTAGGTTTCTCAAATCCAATACACAAAGGAAATAAAAAAATAATTCCATTACTAATTTCAATAGTAATATACTGATCACCTTCCTTGACCAGGCCAATAGACACAACATTGTCCCAGAAGACCCAAATATGAAAATTTTCTGGTTCAGCATACAGCCAAGAACTCATTTTGATTATATGAGAAAACTCACCTATCCTACTCAAATGTTGGTTATGTTCTATGATAGAAAAAACACATGCATTATTATTTTTAATTTCCGTGAAAAAAAAATTAGTCTTAACACGTGTACCTATGCCACGAGTATTCCATATTATCATAGGAATCATTAAAACAAACTCATCCTGATTTTGGCCCCATGAATCTTTGTCGAACTAGAAGGGGATTCCAAGAACTCCTTTATATGATGAAGTCTTGCCCTAGTAACCACTATAGTATCCACAGATAAAATAACCTCCACATGATAAACTGAGCTCAATGCATATTGACCACCATCCCCTTTTTTATCATTAAAAAGATTAAATAAACCCTTCTTAATCATAATAGAATCCTTGCAGGCTCCCAAACCCCCATCATTCACAACCTTATCTTAGGAAGAATCCTTAAAGTCTCCCACCTTAGATAACAACAAAGGATCTCTATCCAAACAATTAAAGAAACATAAAATCAAGTCCTCCTTTCCACGCTCACCCTGCTTCGATGAAACTGAATATGTAGGTAAATGAACCAGAATAAAACAACCCAACTAACCATCAATAGGGAATGAATGCTTAACCAAACCATTATAGAAAAAACTAATGATAGGTGTGATCCAAAAATTAGTAGTTCTCAGTATAGAGATAAAAAACTCAGAAAAACTCCCACAAGGAAAAGAAACAATGCTAATAACTGATTCTGATTTTCGAGAAGATTCAAAACAGTCATTAGAAGATAGAACAACAAGGTCACCGAAAGAAGAAACAGAATCAGACAAGCATACCTGATCAGAAGAACCATTTTCACCTTCAGAATAATTTCCATTACCAAGAAAATCCTCCCCCAGAAAACCATCCTTCCTCCCAGACCTCTGAAAACGCACCCCATAAGAAATAGACTTCCTGCAAACCTGAACTGAGTTCCCTTGCAGGCAATATCGAGAGCAGTACCTGGGATAGACCGGGTAGACTAAATTCTGACTACAAGAAATAGACCCCCTCACCTTCAAAGAGACACTTTATAGAACTGTCAAGGAGAGATCATGTTCAATGAAAATTCGTGCATTAGAGACATCCATACGACCCCTGAAGCTACTGTCAAAACATAGAAACCTCCTAAGGGAATCCCCAATTGCTTTGTGGAATGGAAATTTATTCAAGGGTAGAGGCATACCTAGAAGGGAGATCTATACCACTGCAAGTGGAATTTCCTTACCACTATGTTCATCAAGATACCACCAAGATAAACTGAATCTCCAACGTCCCATGATACGGGAAGAAAAGAACTCGACCTTAAAGAAATCCCCTTCAGAGCCAAAGCTCAAAATGAAAGATGAACGATGTACAGGTGAAACCTGAACCGGAGAGGAAAGATCCCAAGATTTGATAAAATTATTGAAGGTTGAAATCGACAGCATCGATGTACCAAAATGCGCAATCAAAGTCCAACATAGGCCCTCCACCGCTTCGTCATAAACCTTCGACGGAAACTCCACAGTCATCCCAGAAACATCTCTACAACAAGAAAACGAAAAGGACTTCGTGGAAGAAGGCAAACCGGAACACTACAGGGATCCACAAAGAACTTCCTTGAAAGACCTATCCCACCCCGCAGCCGGAGCACCTTCAACAATACCAGGAAAATGAGAATGCAAAGACGATGGGCCAGGGTCCCAGAGGGAAGAAACCCTAGCTGAGCGAGGGACAGATGAGGCATGAAAATCAGAATCCAACCCAGGAGCATAAGGCGCGTTCTTTCCATCTGAATCCATTCTTTCCATTTCCATACAACCATAATCCCAAGTTTTGAATAATTTTTATGTATTAAATATATGTATTTAAATGTTAATGTTTGAAAATCATGGCTATATATAGTTTTTATTAAATAAGAATCCGAGTTTTACCTTAATGTTCCATAAAATTCTTCAGAAAGCACATGATATAAAATTGAGTTTCAGCAATGCTTATCATTCTCAAATAGATGGTCACTCTAAATTAACAATTAAATCCCTAGATAATATGTTGATATCTAGTTCTCTAGATTCAAAAGGTGGTTGGGATCAACTCCTTCCTCTAGTTTAGTTTTCTTACAATAATAGATTTCACTCAAGCATTCAGATGGCACCATATGAAGCCCTATATGGGAAGAAATGTGGTGCTTCAATGTGCTGGGATGAGGTTGGATAATGAAAGCTATTAGGAATTGAGATCGCTGAAGAATTGGTCGATAATGTTAGAATCATTCAGCATCATATCAAGGCAGCTCAAAGATGGAAGAATTTTTTTGATAATGTCCATCAGCATGATCATCAGTTTAAAGTTTGTGAAAAGGTGTCTTTACAAATCTCACCCTACACGAAAGTTATGAGATTCCGGAAGAGGGGAAAATTATTCCCTTGGTATATCTGCCCCATTGAAATTCATGATCGTATCAGGATAATATCCTATCACATGGAACATACTCAAAATCTATCTCAGGTACATGATGTTTTTAATATATCTCTCCTGAGGAAGCACATACCTGAAACTTCACATGTACAGAACATAGAGGTTATACCACAAGAGCATGACCTTTCTTATGAGGAGAAACCTACCGAAATTATGGACCAATCAGAGAAAGTTGTACAAAACAAGACCACTCACCTGGTCAATGTTTTGTGGAGAAATCACCAGTTAAATGAAAATACTTGAGAACATTATAATATGATGAATTATAATTACCCTCACTTGTTTTTACCTGAATGAAGAATTTCAAGTTTGAAATTCCTTTTAAGGGGGGTAGAATGTAACACCCCAAATATTTATGGACTTGTTTCTCCGAATAAATATAAATTTTCATTTATATATTAATTGAACTATGTCAATGATTCATTTCACATGGAAATGACTCACCATATGTAACATATAACAATAACTTGGCATACATTCCATGAAACACCAACTTGGTGTACGATGTACACAACCCTGTGTTGGCATACGATACACGCAACATTGTGTTTCTATGAAATATCTTTTTTTATTGTTTTAGTTATTTAATTAAGATAATTATAACATATTGGTTAAACATAGTAATATGAATAGTTATAACTACATTTAAAATATTTTTTATAGTTGTTTTATATAAATAAAACATATTAATAATAAAAGAAATGATTTTTAGTAAAGTCCTTTTTATGTTTAAAAACATCGTTGTCTTGAATGAACTGATTTTAATAATGAAATTAATTATAGACACATTTCTAAATTTAATTTGATAAAACAAACATCATTTTTTAATTTATAATTTCTATATTATATTAGTGTGAATATTTTTTATTTTTCTGAAAAACTCCATTTTTTGATTAATAGTGAAAAATACTGCTTTTTAGTTAAATAATGTCTTTTTGCCTAATTAATTATTAATGATAAGTGATATTATAAATTAGTTTTAATGTCACATTAGAATAATATTTCATCTATTAATAAAAATAAATTATCTATAATCAAATCCACTTTTATACTAAATATAAAATCCTAACAAACATTTTAATTTTTTCATAATTTAAGACCCCGTTATTTCGTCCTATCTATGGGATTAACTCAATTATTATGTTTTCTGCTTATATGATTGGAATTTAAAAAATATAAAATACCCCATTGTATTAATTATATTATTTATATTCTAATTAAAACATGTTAATTTTTGACCAAAATGATAAGTAAATGTGATTAAAATTATTCAAATCAATTAAGGCCAAACTAAGAATAATTAAGGACTAAACCATAAAATTAAGGGCACAAATGTCATAGACACTTGTCCAACACCCATTTAATGTCCATAGTTCATCCATAAACCTCCAATTATTAAGTTTTTTTGGTTTTTATGTCGTTTTTAGGTAAGAACATGTTAAAACCGAATTTGTTTCTAAACATTCCATATGAGTCCTTTTCCACCGCTATAAAAGGCGACCAACTCTACCCATTCCTCACACGTCTAATGCCACTTATGTTCAAAAATGATCTTCCAATACATCCTCCAAAATATCCTTTATTTGACTTTTTATCCTAAAATTTGGAATAAATTATATTAAGGAAGCGTTTTGGTACCAACCAAAAGGAGTTACCCGATTTAGAGGTAACGTCTTCTATCAAGATCCTTTCCTTTATTTTCCATCTCCACCCCTCAAATATCATTATCTACATATTGTGTGACAAAAATACTAATTTAAATATACTTGGATGTTTTTATTCTTGGTCTATGACCTTAAATTACACACATATCATTCTAATCGATGTTGAACATACTGTATCTTTGTACAGTGAACTACTGCCTCACGAAATGATGATTTTTCATTCCTCCTTTACCACCAATCATGGTGGCCATTATGATGGAAATTATATTTACATATTTAATATAATATAATTATTATTTATTTAGTATTCATTATTATTTTCTGTGAAATAATCTTTTTACCTTCAATTTGGTGTTAATACGCTAATCTCATTTGAAGAACTGTAGACTACCGCCCCTCAAAGTGATGTGATTCATTCGTACACCACATGGAATGTATTAAAGATGATTTTATGAAATTATATGAAATTATATGAAATATATGATATATTAGTTCTACTATAATTTATATATATATATATATCATTTACATATTTTCTTTTAATATGATAATAATAATGGAAAAATCATTCATGCTTATGAATGACTTACCATCTCCATTAATAGTGTATTCCATTTCATAATTCATTATGAAATAAATTTTTATAATATACATATAATTTATATACCAGATATTTAAATCATGTTATACACTATGTAATAATTATATAAGTATAAGGATGAACTATATAAAAAATTAAGACACACTGCAAGAATAAAGAGAATGATTACCTGAAGTTAAGCTTTAACATGGGACCATTAACAAGAGGGTGATATAATTTCATAATAAAACAATATATGATATTATGTATAACAATATGATTCTATAAAATATGTATAAGAAACTTATATTTATTATACAGTAATCTTGTATGAGTACGGAGAGTGGTAAGGAATGAGGTAAGGGGAATTTGATCTCATTTTAAATTTCTTTGAGATTCCTATTATGTTCACCACTCATTCCTTTTAAGTTGTGTATGTACTTACCATGACTGAATTATATGTATATGTATCCAAAGTTTATTATTATCCACACTTCCATCCTACTATCCTTCTTTCATGGGGTTTAAATTTCAAAAGATACCAAATTAGTAATACAGTTTTATCGCAATTTTCCTTCTTTGAGACTCATGTTTTGTTATACACCAAAACTATGTTTTGAGGTGTATATAAATCCATTGAACATTCTATATCATGAATATAAATAATTTCATGATATATTATGATTCATTTAATTTCCTTTTCTTACATGGAGTGTAGGATCCCATGTAACCAAGTCATAAGAGTTTATTGAGACAATCTTATAGTTTTTAGAGAGTGTTTATGTTTATGATTCCCTTGATTAAATATCTCAAGAATATTAATTAGTATCCTTATCCTCTTTTTATTCAAGATATACTCATTTTTAGTACCATTTTACCACTCTTTGGTAATTTATATAACACATTTAGTGAAATATGATCATCTCTCTCTTCGTTCGGAAATCTGTTGTATTCAAAAACCATGTTTTAAAAAATGTTTTCAAAAGATAATTGAAGATCATTTTCAATGAAAAAGGTTTTAAAAAACACTTCATTATCTTAAATGAATAATTTATATATTTTCCAATCTATTTTCAAAGAAAAATTATTTCAAAATTTTTTAAGTTATAAAAACCATTATTTAAAGAAGAAAGGATATTTATCTGAAGTAATGTTTTTAAAAGACCTTTCAGAATTACTTATCCTCTAAGATAACATCAATTGGTTTTTATAATGACTTTATGGGGAAATTATTCAATGTTTTTATTCATATTATTTATTTTAATGGATTATGTTCTGATGGGAAGATGTTTATAGTGCATGTTTCTCTATCAAGGGTAATATTATTTGGAAACCCACTTATTTTCACGGGTTATGTTTATTATGAAAGGATGATGAAACCTTCCTATTTCCGTCGGTTATAATATGTTTACATGTTTATTATACCCATTTCATTTCAGGGTTGATGATATTTTTATTTATGATCTTGTGGCACATGTATGTAGGATTTTATTATGTGACGTGTGGGACCTATATCTCCCTCTAATACACTAGTTAATGATTTATATTTCATGAGGTAGATAGGGATAGAATGAGGGTTTAATCAGTTCAGTAATTCAATGATGGAATGAGGGTTTACTCAGTTTAGTAATACATGACTAGAATGATGGTTTAATCAGTCCTGTAATATATGGATGGAATAGGGGTTCACCCGATTCACCAAAGTATTTTATCCACTAAGATGGTCTTGCGATTGAGTCCTTGGCTACTATGGAAATCAGTATATACTTATATGTTTCCATAATTAATTCTCTTACTCCTATGTTATTCATTCATGTCTTATGTCCATTACATACATTGGATTCATGTCTTATGAACTGCCAAGCTTTATTCCCTGATTCATGTATATGATATTTGATATCTAGGGTATGCTCTTCTCTTTTCACGATCATTTTATCATACCCTTATTCTCATGTTTATGATTACATGTATCCCTCGTTTACCCTTACTGAACATTTTAGATCACCCCATTTTATGTTTATTTCCCTAGTTTGTGAAGATATGTACTATGTTTAATACGTATAAGAAGGTTTATAGTCATGAATAACCTAGTGGGAGGTGTTGTATATCACATACGTATTAGTTTAATGTATCCATGTTTCTAAAGGAACTCTACCAACTATTGTCTGTGGGAATCTGTCTGTATAATGTTTATGTATTCCGTATATGTATTGAAATGTTATTGTTTGAAAATAGATAGTTGTTATAGTTTACCCACTCATATAAAAATTCAGATTGAATTTCATTTCATGAGTTTACCCACTCATATAACAATTCTCAATCATTCACATTTCATGAGTTTACCCACTCATTTCCAAAATTTCTAAATAATCCAATCACAAAATTCAATCAAACAAATATCATGTTAATACATGTAAATGGAGGAAAACCATCTCTTATCAATTTATTAATTTCAAATCATCTATTAATTTGAATTTCCTTACATAAAAAATCTCATTCACTCACCCCTTGTGCAGTTCAATGATGGAAATATCAAAAGAACACCTCATGGGTGACCTTTCATAGGGAAGAAACCTACATATAAACTCATAGAAACAAAAATGAATCCCTAAAATTATTTAATAGGTTCAATTCAATTATTCTATTAATTAACAGTGTGATCCCGGAATTTCTGGTGGGTGGTACAATAAAAACTAGGCATTCAAAGTGCCATACCACAAGGGAATGGTATAGACCACCTATCATTGGATAATAGTAGAGTTATCATTTATAATCAACTTCTAAGTCGACTCAGATCAGAGGAAAAATGAATAACTTATTAAGAACATGGAAATATGTCATATTATCTTTCACCTAAATAACTCTATCGATACCAAAACAAACAAAAAATTATACAATGTAAATTGAGTACTCACCGGTGTGAATCCAATGTAACAGATGATGCTTAATTCTGAGTTTTAATGGAAGAACAATGTTAAAATCAACCCAAAATCCTTTCTGGAGCTCCCCGCACCACACTTATTTCCAATGAATGAAATGAGAAATTATATTTAGGTAAACAGAATTATAAGGGATGTTTTTTTTCATTTTTCATTAAAATAATTGGCAACATGGTTCGTCCACATAGTTGGAAAAATAATACACCAACCATGCACCCTATACATTGATAAGGGGGAACCCGCATAGTCATTGAACATGGTTTGACTAGCCATACACAATCCATGAAAAACACATCTATCAAAAAGTAAAGGTTCTCCCATATGGGTGTGCACCTCCATCGGCATGGTTCCGTTAATTTCTGTGGGATAATTTTTCCCCCTATCTAGGCCACACATTGTTAGTCATACCATGTAGCATGTCCCCCAATTATTCAATTAAATATGTAGCCTGTCTATTTTTACAAAAAATAACGATATGGGATTCAAACAAGCCCTGTAAACCCCCCGAAACACCTGTGATCATGTTGGGAACTCACAATATGTCTTAAACATGAATTCAAATAGAAAAAAAAATGATATATGTACCTCATAAAAAAACCTATGATGTTATAATATCCCCCCTTAAATAAATTCATCCCCAAATTCCCCCCTCATGGGTGGTCAATAATTTTCCTGGAATAACTCTTTCCACTAAGCACATAAGTCGGCCTCTCACTATAATGTATCGTACGATAAATGGAAGTTCTTCCATAGAAACCATTAAAGACAAACTGACTACCCTTAGAAAACCTTCATGCTCCTATCAATGATACGAATTAGATGATACTCAGAGGAAAAATATTCCTATAACTCAACCTCCTCTAGCATAAAAATTTGAAACGGTTCCAAAAAAATGCAGCAATAGATATACACTGAATACATCATTCATTGATTGGTACCTCTGAGGTAAATGAAACCTATAGGCTACCAGCTCGATGATCTGTAGAATATCAAATCGAAAAATATATCACAGTGAAATCTTACCCTGTCTCCCGATCCACCTATGTCCCAGCATTAATGGAACATGTTTAAATAATTGATCCCAGACATCGATCTCTAGATATCATCTACAGTGATCAGTGTAAGATTATTGTCGAGGCTGTATAGTATCCATCCTCTTCCTAGTCAACTAGACCTAATCAAAAGTCTCATGCATGAGACATGGTCCCATTAAAATTTTATCACCTTCCTCTACTCAACACAAAAGTGATAGACATGGCCTACCAAAAAATTCTCATAATGTTCCATTTTTATAGTTTCCTAATAACTATTATTGTATAATAAATCATTTAGCAGCATATGACACTCCAAAAAGCCCCTAAAATCTTGGATGCATTCTCAAATCTTATCCTCCATAAACTGAATTGTATGCTCTGACTATCCTTCAGTATGAGGGTGGTATGATGTTCTTCGAGGATCCTGTATACCGAGTTCCCTCTATAAAATATGCATAAAACGAGATCTAAACTAGAAATACCTATCTGAAATGATATAAAAAGGGACCCTATGAGGTTATACTATCTCATCAATATAAAATATCCCCATCTCATCAACACATAGGGTTTCCTTGATCAGCCAGAATTCAGAAACCATCGTGATTCTATCCACAATAACCCACATACCATCACTACCATAATGAAACCTCAGGGAAATAGTCACTTAAAACATCACAACATTATCCCATTTCCACTTGGTAATATGTAACTTTTATAAATGTATGGCTGGTGGTTGTCGTTCCTCCTTCACCTGATGATAACACCTCGTGACAAAGCCAACTACCTCTATCTTCATCCAGAGACACCATTACTGATGGAATTGGTCACATAAATCATGGAGATTCCAGGATGAATTTCCCAATCCAATGCATAAAACTCCCACATCATCTCTTCACATATGTCTACTAGAACCCAAACATGTCCATGGATACATAAAATTTCTTCATCACCTATAGTATAATCAAGAGGTGGATCCTCACATTCAAAACTCTTTTGTAGGACTAGGCCACCATAATCTGATTGCTTTTTCATCCTCACTATATCCATTAGTATAGTGGTCACAACCAAGGAGAAAATAAATTTTTTCCCCTGATATCATAGGCCTCCTTTTGCATCTTATATAGTAAACCCATAATTTTCCACTCGCTAATGGCCTCCTTAACTGCATGCATCTAAGTCCTCTTACTCAATTCATAGACCACTACATTTTCATTTATAGTAATATAGGTAAGTTCAATTTAAAACTATTGTAGGTATTCAACCCACATTCTCTACATTATATTTATATCACACAGTTTAAATATGAATATGAGGATTTTTTTGTCCGTGTACACCATAAAAACACTATACCGATAAGTAGTGACTCTAATAACACAATGTGTGAACAACTACAGCTAAATCAAGATTGTGTTTCAGGTATTTTCTGTCATGTGGAAATAATTAACAAGAACCGTTCAACATGTCATTATCTCCCAATATCAGAAATAACTCCCATACAGATACTTGATGTGTCACAGTACACAATATAGATCTTTCTAGTAATTGGTCTAATTAGGACTTACATCGAAGTCACAGTCCCTTTTAGATCTAGAATGGATGTCTCTCAGGAATGTGACCTTACAAACTCTGCACCCTTCTTAGTTGTGACCTTCAACAACATTTCCATGTGCGGTAAGTCATATATGAATTGGCAGTAATGTTCATATAGCACTAAGAAAATTAGTATGTCAGAGACAGTCATGGTTTTCACCCAGGAAACTACATGCCCCACTTTCTATGGCTCCAATGATATTCCTATCTCTGGGATAATATAACATATAAAGTGAATATGATCCATCCATAAGTGTAATTTTTTTCTTAATATATAACTAATTCTCTCTTATTTTATCCATAATGATCTGAAGATTTTTTTCCCCGGTCATGTTTAATATGAGAATACACCAACATATTATCCATGAAGACCCTCACAAATGAATCCAAATAATGATGGAAAACCTAGTTCATCAATTCTATTATAATTGATTACACATTCTGGACACTGAAGAACATAACCAAATACTCATATAGATCATACCTACTACAAAAAAAAATTATGAGGTATGTCTCTAGGTCAAACACACACATGATGATATCCAGATATCGAATCAATTTTTGAGAGCACCCGAGCTCCTTGAAGCAAACAGAAAATGTTATTTATCCACAATAAGGGACACTAGGTCTTAACTATGAACTGGTTAAATGTACAATAATCCACACATAGTCTAGGGGTACAATCCTTTTTTTCAAAAATTATTTGGGAACCCCATGAATAAGTATTAGGTTTAATAAATCCATTTTCCTAAAATCCTCCATCTAAATCTTGAGATCCTGCAACTCCATAGTAGCCATCCTATAAGAAGACATAGATATCGGTGAAGGTCATGGAACTTGCTCAATAGAGAAAAAAACCTCATTATTAAGAAGAAAATTAAAAACTTTATCATGTAAAACCCCCTAAAATGATTAACCACTGGAGGGAAATCTACATCACTCACTCTCCGATCATCTAGACACAAACTATACATTTTTCTTCTCATCCAACAAATCGCATGATGTTGTGGTCTAGTTTGAAACTCATGGATATTCTATATACCCTTGTGGAGATAAAATCTACCCTCCAATGATGTGAATTTCATCATATGGATATATAAATAAATGTAGGATTGATAAGGAACAAACATGTTCATTTTGAGTATGACATGAAACCCTTCAATCTGCAGGACAAAAAGATTCTATATAAATTAACACCAACCAATATCAATGGGAAACTATCATCACTAACATACATCCTCTTTTATGATTCCCAATGTAGTTTCAAGTGTAATAACACCCTCAAAAAATTGCCTCAAAATCCTATGGCTATCCACAATAGAAACATATTTAAAACTATGGGATGAAACTATGTTAGAAAGAGAAAATATAAGAGTAGAGGATACTAAGATCATACCTATCACCATAAAAAGTCAAACAACCTGATCCATAGGTGTATAATACAGAGAAAACATATTTCCTAAACCATGACCCTATGAAACAACCTGACTACCCAGAATCGGGTCACTATAAGGTATCAGAACAACAGGTTCATGGATTCCTCATCCATGACCACCACCTCAGTCAGATCAACCAAAACTACTCCTGATCCCTGTCTATTGCAGAGCTATGAATCATGCTCTTAATCACAATGTAAAATATGACCCCATACCACTCACTGTTGGTGGGAAGTTCCTATATAAAAGAATCACATTGACAATCCAACTACAAGATCAAAACTCAAATGGGTCTCAATTGCATAGATTCCACATGTGGTCATATCTTCCACAATGATGACAGACATCTAAACTTCTTAAACTAGCAGCCTAGATTTAATTAATCACATGAGAACACTCCGAATTTTTCTTCCTTATACTAGAATTTGAACCATTTATTTGAGAGAATATACTTCTTTGCTCAATGCCCACATAAACCCTCAGGTTCAACTTAGTAATTAGTGCATGCATCACTACCTCATTAACCATCATCAACTACAACATGTTAACCTATATTCTAACAACAATTCAGAGGCCTTCCGATAAGTATATCTCCCTTGATATCTCATCAGCATGGTTTTTCAACACAAAATTATGCATCACTTTAAAACATTCCGATTATTCCATTAAAATAATAGGGCCCAACTCGAAACAAATGAACTCAATAGTCTACTCTGCTCTCAGGGTCTCGAGGTGAAAGTAATTTTATAACCTAGTTTGGAAATAATATAAAATTGTGTCTCTCATCCTGTCAGCTTGGTTCAAAACATCCCACGATCAATTTCCTAATCCATATAGCATATAATTTGTGAGATTCACTCTCCTCTTAGGAGTTGAATTAAGAATCTTGAATATCAACAATGTAGTCTCAAACTATAGATCAATAACCTATGGAATTCCATCCCCAAAAAATCTGGGGGTATTTTTTGTTGGAACACTTGTATCAGTGCAACAATTGAAAAGGTAGGTTGTGGTACTCCCTAAAATGTCTACATAAACAAGAAAACACACTCACAAAAATGTTCCTCAACACATGTTTCTAGTAAAACAACATGTGTCATAGATATAACTAAATAAAGATGCACTAGTATCCCATGTACCATTGCATATAGGGCATGTTCATGACCATCCTCATGGAAAATGACTCGATTTCATTATGGTGGAATGCCTCTACAATTCTAAACACACACCTTTTAAAATATACATTACAATGTTTATAGTTAAAAGTGTAGGACCAGTCCAAACCATCCTATAAATAGGTCGTACTACATAGCCTACTCCTATATCCAAGACTGCTAAAAGGATACAGTCACAAAATCCTCTATAGGCACTTCCACCTGCCCACTCAAAATCATAGTCTATGTGATGTTATCTATTTAACAATTCAATTTTACCATTTGAATTTCATATTAATTTGACATTACATTTTTATGTTTGAAAAAAATAATTCACCACTTCTAATCCCTAAGGACCCACACTCTTTATGAACCAAAATATGGAATCCACTTAGTTAAGACAATAACATGTTCCAGTCCATATTACTTATGGTTCTTGGCTCAATTTTCCATTATTGGCTTCTTAGGGTGTCTATTGTATCCTAATCATTAAAAAAAATTTAGGTTGTGACATTCACTATAGATACCAACCATGTTATCAATTCCATATGCACAAATCTATCAAAACAAAATATATATCAATCATGGAACACAATACAGTGTCTTTCCATCAAGATATTCACTCTATATGGCATGACATAATGAATGGAATTTGAATTCTAGTATGTTCCTAAATGATTTATCATATGGAATTCCTCATTAACTCGAGTTGTAAAAAAATATAACCCCAAATCATATCAATGATAACATTTAAATTCACTTTTTTCTCCCAAAAGATGAATCTAATTAATTATAAAAGTTAAAACCCCAGATAACAACCATTTCTATTTAATAAAATTTGGATTATCCCAATATTTGGTTTAGCTGCGACTAGAAAAATGTCTTTACCAAATTACAATTCATTTATATCATATTATATCATCATTAAATTGTAATGAAAACTAGAAAAAAATAATCTGATACTACTTTGTAACAACCTGGACCGAGATACCACTGAACGGTTCCCTAAGCGTAGTTGGCCACATGGCCTCAAGAACATCTCCCCAAATGGGAGAGACTATCAACAATCAATGAGAGACAATGTTGTGTCTATGTGGAGACTATTCCTTATTTTCATAGTGTAACAAAGAAGTAGAAAACATACAAATCAATATCATAATAACTAAAACCATCAGACAATATATTAAAATTCAAATAATATGTATATATAGCAATTATCAAAGTGATCTCATATACAGATGATGTGATACTTGTCATGTATCTAAAAATTAACCAAAATATATATAAAAATAGATAATATATTAAATTTATCAAAATTACCAAAGACCAAAAAGAACTACATCAAGATGGAATCATGATCATCAACTTGGTACCATGCTCTCATACTTCTTTGCATGTCACAATGTTATGAATCGAACCACGAGTGCTTTCCATGGTCCCTACCAGTATCCATATATTCTATTTGGGTACCAAACAGCTGCCAGAATAGGGTGTGATATAAATTCCAATTAGTTATCAACCCAAAGTTTCTACAACAATCCCGGTTATGCAATAAAAGCTAAATCTGATTGAAAAACAAATCATAGGTAAGTAGTGTGAAATGTAATGTGACCATGGAATATATACTACAAGGAAAGTGATACTATATAGCCTAATTAAGCTCTTGAACAAATATGGGTTTAGATCATATAATAATAAAACATTATTGAAGAATAAAGAGAACACCATGGCCTTTTCATATACACAATATATCATAACAACTATGGCTGAACTTTATTATCAAAAATGTAATCTCAACCCAGGGCTTATCATATAATCCAGAGTGTAACATTTACCACAACCAATCCAAATAATAAAAACTTTCAAACCCCTTGGGGATGGATTCAAGGTATTTGGAACCATGGAATTATCATCAAGTCGCAATATAATCTCAATGGAATCTCTGTTAGGGTTGAATTGGGGTCAAAAGAGCATGTCAATATACTATGTCCACTATAATCCCAAAAAAATTTAAATCCAAGTGGTATCGTGGCCCATGGAATCCCAAATAATTATAATATAAGGATATTATAGGTACAATGCATTATATACTTCTATAATGACCCATGGTGTAACACACTGATGACATCCTTTGAAATAATTCATCATTCAATTCAATTTCCATTTCATTCTTGGAGTTTACCCACTCTCATTAAAATTCCCATTCAATTACATTCCACGAGTTTACCCACTCATATTATAATACTCAATAATTCTTATATAATGATTTTACCCACTAATATCTACAATTTATAAGTAATAAATTTAATAAATTTAATAAAAAAAACATCATGTTAACACTTGTAATGAAATGAAAACTATATCCTATTCAATTATTTCATTTCAATTCATCTATTAATTGGGATTCCACAATCTAGGAAATATTATTCACTCACCCCCTAGTTGGTTCAAAAAATGAAATCTCAAAGGCACACCCCTTGGGTGTCCATGTTGGGGGAAATAACCTCCAACTAAACTCCAATGAACTAAAGGTAATCCATAACACGTTCCAATATGTTCATTTCTATTATTCAAATAATTATCGACGCACTGATAAAATGTATGGTATGGGTCACAATGAAAACAAGGAATATAATGCACAAAACCATAAGGTAAAGGTATCAACCACATACCGTAGGGTCGATGTAGAGAGATCATCTAGTATCAGCTTCTTCTTCGAGTTAGATTAGAGAAAAAAAGAAGAATGGATGAAGAACCTATAAATAGGGAATAATCTTATAGAGACCCAAAGCTTGACGTACATGTACATTAAATTACTTTTTCGGAATTCTCAATACAGAACAAAAACAGACACACAAGGATCGTAATAGTTTATTGTCTTTGGAAACTCGGAATATAATCTTATAATCCTGGTGAAAGATCTTCAACATCTCCATTAATGATCTTCCCCTTTTGTTTTATTATCTAAAACCTTTCTTTAAATCCTGGGGGAAAGGAAAACATAAAAAGGGTGATCTCAAATGCTCAGGAAGGGTATGCATGGATAAAATAAAACATGCCGTATACATTTGAACTTAAAAACATGAACATAATGTTTAAACATCAAAATCTTTAGCAATGACATAAAACATGTTAGTACGTAAGGAATATGTCATAATGGATCATCAATAATGATAAAATAGCATGGGAATAAAGCATGTAATTGTGGAATCCATTAAGCACATGTAATGATTCCCATAGTAGCCAAGGCATTACTGCCATGACCATCTTAGTGGACAAAGTCCCTTTCTGAATCTAGTTCACTCCTCGTTTCAGTCCTGTAACACTAAACCAGATTAACTTACCATTCCAGCCATGTCTATCTCATGAGATATAAATCTTTACCCAATTCATTGGAGTGAGATATAGGTCCCACCCATCTCATAATGAAATCATTCTTACTTGTGCCACAAAATAAACTTAAACATTTATCGTAACCCAAAGAATAAAATGGGTTTCATTAACATCATCCCATCATCACATAATCCATATAAAATAAATGGATATCATTTAATAATAAAAAAAGTGAAACCATGTAAATCATAGAGACATTATACTTCAAACATACACATATGGAATAATGTCATCTTATATGGAAAAATGGTTTTGATAAAACAATTGAAACAAATTCTTGAGGGAAATATCATTACTTCTTCAAAATCTATTTATTTTCACAAAACGTCAAGCAATTTTAAAATAAAGAGATTTTCGTGAAAATTTTAATGAAATATTTTTGAGTAAGCTTCATGAAAATAAGGCTTAATAAAACCGTAAAAATCCATTCATGCCATATAAGTTAAAAAACATTCTTCTCGTACCTTTACCGGAAAAGTAAAAAAGTACCTCGTAACATAAACAAAATAATGATTTCTTACATACCATGTAGTAAAAGTAAAATATGGGTAAAAAGGACTTTAAAAATACATTAAACCATTTTTAGAAAACAAGTACATGGATGATAAATATAACCCCGGAAAATACTTACAAATAAACAATCTCGGATAAGAATGAGATTGGAATAATTATCCCTTACTTTATGTCTGATATGCTTCGTATGGATCCGAACCTCCTGTATAATGATTTAAATAATGTCATTGAGTTATTACAAAATCATATTAATTGTTATTATATCAAATATGGTTCACTTAGGTATTTATATTAACTGTTCATTTGTCAATTCAATGTTAAAGTAGCGTTTTGTGTAAAAATGCTTGGACTTGTCGTTATTGATATTATTATTACGTATATCATGATTTAATTACTACCAAAATTTAAAACATGATTTATATAACATATATATTCAGTATATATATATAATAGATAGATATATGAAATGAAACACACCGTTCATGGAGACAGTAGGCCGTACGTACGCATGAATGCTGTTTTCCTTTCCTTATTGACTTGAATGGAATTAATTATATGAAATAAATATATATATACATAAATCCAGTAGCATTATTATGTCATATGTTTCATGATTACTTATTATATATACTTTATAATCATTCTTTAATTGTTAACATAGAAAATGAATCTCATCGCATCGTGGAGACGGTAATCCGTACGTATGCACGAGCGATGATATCATTCCCATATTTATTGAATCGAATTGGAGTGAATTATCTAATATCATAAAATCAATATGATGTTATAATAATCATATTTATTTTTTCTTTACACCATTATACCCATCCAAGTAAGGTGGTTGTGGAAAAACAGATTACACCACGGCGTGGAGATGGTATTCCGTACGTACGCACGCACGGTGATTTCGTTTACCATAGGATGGATAGAAAGTGAAATGGGATTGTTTCATATTTATAATAACATATAAGTATATGAGTTATACTGATGTTATTCCTTCATAATTAAACAACTAAATAAGAAGAATTATAAGAAGAAATAAAGTTGAAAGAATCGATAACGGACATTAACACTTCTTTGAAGCGCCTCTTTGAGACCTTCTCTTAGGGCACTAAAATTTGTCTTTGTAGAAGACCAGGACCTCTAGGATGTTTCTAGAGAAGTGGGAAGTCAAATAGGAAGGGTTTGGCTGATCTTGAAGGCTCAAATTGGTGTGAGGAGGAGAGGGAGGAGGTTCCCTTTTATAAGGGAGGAGAGGGGCACCTTTTGAAATATAAGAAAATATTAATTTATATTAAATCCCAGCCCCACATAAAAACTTCCAAAATGAATCAAATCTTAATATTATATGATATAGGGTTGTAATATAATCAACCAATAAAAATTAGAAATGTTAAGAATTTATTTTAAACATTATCAACTTGATTTATCCTTATTTAATCAATTTAATTTTATTTGTGGTAATAACATTCTAAATTTTAATTTATTACAAATAATTACTTATTTTTTCCGAATTTTCCATAATTGTATATTTTATAACATTTTATACCATATAAAATTAAATTTATAATTTTTAAATACTTTTTCCTTTTTAAAACAATTTTATAATATGTTATTTATATAAAATAACAATAGTGTCAATTTTGACAGTATTCATTTATTTGAATTTAAATAAACAATATACGGAAGATATGTTCGAAATAAAAGATTTGATAGATTAATAACAGGTCATATTTATCTAGAAAATTATTGGAGAACATTAAATAGTTCATATAATATTTATTTTAATATTTTTAAAACCATTTATTTGATATCTCTCTTAATAAAATAATTTGAACATCACTATAATGTCACTTTTAATGATAATTATTTAATCCATAAAAATTATAAGTAAATTTATATGATGTAGATAATTTTATTAGATTTCCGGATACTATTCATGATCTAAGTTTCATGAATTTATCACTAAATTAAAATTAATAAACTTATAATATTTAAGAGAGTGACATGTTGTCACTTTCTATGGTTTTAAAAATAATTAAATTATTTTCAAGGAAACAAGTCCATAAAATGAATCTATTACGACCCTTAGGTGATATGGGTCAACTTTTATTCATCCAATAGAATCTGGGAAGGTGTTAGGGTAATTTTATAATCTTATATTTACCTTTAATTACCCGATTTACCTTTAACTTTGGTAAATAAAATTTACCATAGTTACTATTCATAATGCCCAAAAATAAAGAGTATCTTATTAACATAATTTTGACCCATTGATTCCAAATATGGATTCCATTTTTCTAAATTCAATACACAAAAGTTACAGAAATTAAATTAAAATTAATCTCGTTGTCGAAGGAAAATGGGTTTTTGTTTAAAACATTGCAAAAGATTGAATTGATTTAACCTACGAATTCAAGGTAAAATCAATGCTAATGACATAAATTATATAAAATGGTAAAAATATATTCAATTTATACTTTAAAAACATTCAATATTATAATTTAACCATATAAATTATTATGATGTAAAAAGTTGTTTTTAATTAAAATATAGCGTGTTTTTACTATTCATTAAAATAAGAAAGTTATCAGAAAAATATCAAAAAATTATCCAATGTAAATTTGTATATCCTGATTCAAAATAAGAAGTTTATTTGGTAAAATTTAACTTATAAACATTTCAAAAACTATATTTAATTTGGGCGTGCCTCTAAAAGGCGGCGAAACTGCATTTTTTGAAAAATACTTATTTTACCCGAAAAAATTTATTTTGTTCACATAAAATGTTTTAGAAAATTTATAAGATAATTAATAATGTTATAAAATTCAAACTTTAGTTAATAATATTCATAATGGCTAGTCCATAATAATATTATAACAATATATCGTCTTTTAGTGAAACCTGGTATTGCGTACAACACACCATATTGATGAAGGTCGTGATTTCGTGTAATGCAAGCCAAGTCAGGGTTTCATGTCATGTAACACTCATTTTTTGTTTCATTATAACAGAATCCAACCATTTTTCATTTATACATTGAATATATATATATATATACACACTCAATGTTTCGTAGAATGACTATTATCAAACGAACAAGAAATTGTGTGTAACACAATCTAA
The DNA here is from genome assembly GCA_963277665.1 of Viscum album. Lineage (NCBI taxonomy): Eukaryota > Viridiplantae > Streptophyta > Magnoliopsida > Santalales > Viscaceae > Viscum > Viscum album. Next base: position 1,918,703,372 of record OY728165.1, on the reverse strand, counting down.
GAAAAGTGTTGCGTATACTTCAAGCTAATACGGTGTGGCATATAGAACAAGATAATATTGTTGTAGCATAAAACACATGAAATAAAATAAATTAAAAAGATTAATTATCATAAAATATTGGGTTGTTACATTCTACCACCCTTAAAATGAATTTCGCCCTTGAAATTCGTCGGGGTTATAAATCATTTACTATTCATAGAAACCCACTGTAACGCCCCGACCCCAGCTACCCAGAGCCGGTGCGTTACTTCTTAACATTGGCATGATCACAAAAGATCAATTCTCGAAAGACCTATTAGTTTAGTAGCCTTGGAAACACTAGATACATTCGTAAACGTTACATTACATCATAAAGTGAAAAACTAAAATAACAAAGTCTCCATAGTCCACACTCATATCCTCTTCTGACTATCCCTGCAGGTCATTCATAAAATACTTTGTCACATCCTGGAAAATATTAAAACATTGAAAGAGGTGAGCTCAGATGCTCAATAAGGATAACAATAAGTCGGAAGCTTTCATAAATAAACATTAACATTTAAGGCAATGTATCACTAAAACAAAAGCCTTTTAAACATGAACTTCAACATAATATGGAAAAAGTAAAATGAGATAATGCCATTTACTTATTCACATGGATATTCTACTGGTCTAATAATCACATGCAATATCAATAACCACTTTCATAATGATGGAATGCATAATGCCAGACTATCATAACCACGTAGTCAAGGCCTCGTGCCAAGACCACAAATAAGATTTTGTCAAGGCCTCGTGCCAAGACACTAGTTTGTCTCATGAGACCTGCCGATGCATCGAGGAGCTATAGCGGGCTCCACCCGTCACTTATTAAGTCCAATGCATTCCTCATATGAATAGTTTTAAACATATCATAAACCATAACATAATCGTATCACATAAAACATGCATAAAGGAAACATAACATTTCCACATTTCAATCACAAGATATCAATACAACACATTGATATAATAAAAACTCTTTAAAAACCATTTTCAATACCAAAATAAGATAAAGTTAAAACTTTGTATTTATTTTTCATTAAAAAAATGATGGCTTGTAGAGGAAGCCGAAACTCAAATAATGGTCACGGCGGCATAGAAGTCGTTGTCTCCGCATATGTACGGAAAGAAAAACATTCCCTTTTTATCGTTTAGTAAAACGCTTCGTATAAAAAAAATTCCTTTTGAATAAACATAAAAGTCAAAGGGGTTTATACACCGTATAAAAGAAAGTTGTGTATAAAGCCAAATATGCCTCAATGAAAGGAGATTGAGACGAAGTCCTTAAAAAGATCATTTTTAAAATAAAATATATCTATTATGTTTATTCACTATAGGTACACATAAAGAAAGTAAAAATACAAAATATGACATAATAATATCATGACATAATTTGAAAGTAGGAGATTAACCCAAAGAATGGAAATTGGGTGAAGAAGTTCCCTTACAAAGATCATTTATAAATAAAATAGATCTATTATGTGTATTAACTATAAGTACACATAAAGAAAGTACAAATAAAAGATAATACATAACAATATCATGACATAATTTGAAAGTAAGATATTAACCCAAAGAACAGAAATTGGGTTAAGAATTTCCCTTACCTCGTGTATGACTTGACTCAACCGTTCTTTAACCTCTTGAATAATAAACTAGAGTTAATATATACCTTATTAAGAACCATTTTCAATTTCATTATCCATATTATATCACTTATTACAATGATATGAACATTATGTAATTATTTAAGTTAATAACGGTCGTTTTGTCGATCTTTGGTACTCGAGTCAACAATAAACTTCTTATAATTACAAGTTGTTTATGTGGTAGAATATCCATTATCTCCAGAATTATATTCATGATCTAGATGTCATATATATCTTATATATCCAGTATATACATTCATTTATAATATTACATAACATTTAGAGGTAAGAAATGAAATGCACCGTTCATGGAGACTGTAACCCGTACGTACGCATGAACGCTACTTTCATTTCAATTTCATATTTAATGGAATGAAATCATAATGATATAAATGTATAATATAATTCCAGTATAATATAGTGTATAATACCATTTACTCCATCCTTTATACATGCCACATATGGCATTAACGATTCAAATCACTTTGAGGGGGCGGTAGTCCGCACTTCCTAAAATGAAATTATCGCGTTTTACCCATAATGGAAATCATAAAGTATGCCATAAATTAGAAATACAGAAGCATAAGTAAAACATAAACATATTATATATCATATATAAAAATAGTGTCATCTTAATGGCCACCTTTGAAGGTATTATATGAGGGTTGAACAATCATCGTTTCGTGAGGCAGAAATTCGCCATCCACAGAAACTGTATGTTCTTTAACCATTAGATGTAGGTGTGTGTAAGTGTAGCTCGAATCCTTCTTATAACAACATCCTAGTATATTGAGGATACTGGTGTTGTTACAAAAGAAATGAATAAAAAGAGTTTAGGGGGTTGGAGAAGAAAAATAAAACAAAACAACATTAGAGAAGACATTACCTCAAAATCGGGTAACTCTTTTTGATTTGAGCCAAAGGCTTCCTTGGGAAGAGTTATGCCCCAAGTGAGGCTTCTAGGAGTAAGAGGGGGAAGTTGGGAGAGTATTTGGGCAGAGGTTGGCCGATCCAAATGGCTTGATGGTGTGAATAAGGTGGGAGCGGTGGGGGCCTTTTATAAGAGGAGAGGAGGGGCACTTTTGGAAAGTAAAGAAAAGTCACTTTATTATAAAATGAGTTTCGGATTTTAGAGGTCCCACACTTATATAATTCGAGGCTAAGGTAATAAGGGTTCGAAATATCCTCATACAATAGGCTTTTGACAAGTGTATGCTTTGGAGTTTACATTATCTTTCCATTTTATTTAAATCGTTAAATAATGAGGTCATCGCTCCATCATCATGATTTCATAAATAATTTAATTTATTTAATGTCTAAAAATTAAAAAAAAAATACTATGATGTAGGAAATCTTTTTATATTTCTAATTAATATTTATAGTCAAAATTATGACTTGTATAACCCTATGTAAAAATTGTTTTAGTAAAACATTTTATGTTTGTGTCATTTTTTACTTTAACATTAAATAAAAGGTATTTATGTCATTTTCCAACTAAAGTGGCTCCATGGGGTCCCCAAGTTGACCAATGGATTGTCTTGGTCGGCCATGACTCATCCAATAGGAGTAGGACAAGTATCAAGCCCATCTCATATTATTAAAATATTATTTTTACCTTAAACTATACTAATTACCCCTAATCGCGATTAAGAACTTAAAAGTTACTATTCACCAAAAAATTATTTTGATCTCATTGAACCAAATTTTTCTTCTTAATGACAACCATGTATGTCGGATTTTTGAAAATCAAATCACAGAAGTGGTAATATTTCATTTAAACAAAAAATCAGTTATTTAACTACCACTTAGTGGTTTCACTATTCATCAAAAATTGAAGTTTTTCAGAACAATGCCAAAATTTCACCCTAAGCTATAATTGATATTCCGAATTCAAAAATGATGTCTATTTTAAAAAATTCCAAACATATAAGTTGCATTAATTAATTTTATAATTAATTCCCGCTGTCACAACAAATAACGTGTTTTTAAGAAACAATTTATATCAAAAGATTGGCAATTGTTTATGTCCAATTTCAATGTTAAATTAATTCTAATGACCACCATTGGATAAAATGGTAAAAATATATTCTAATTATACTTTAAAACCACTAAATATTATAATTTATCACTATAAATTATTTTGATTAAAAAAGTTGTTTTTAAGTATTTTTCACTATTCATAAAAAAGCAGATGTTCTCAGAAAAATACCAAAAATTCAACGTAGGCTAATTTCGATATTCCGAATCCAAAAATGAAGTCCATTTTGAAATATAGAATTTCTATAATTTTAAAAAGTGGTTATTACTATTCATAACGGCTACTTTGATTAGTCGTGGTGTTTTAGAACTCGAAGTTGCGTACAATGCAAGCTATTGCATTATTGAATGAGAAGCGTATCATGGAAGCTCGGGGTGTTACATTCTGCCCTCCTTCAATAAATTGCGTCCTCGCAATTTGAAAATTTTCTTTGAAAATAGAAAATACCTTTGTGGAAAACCCACATCGGAAATAAGGTTAATAAATATATAACATTAAAAGAAATCAAGATAAGTACAAAGGTCACCCGATATAGCCCATTCTAGGATTCTATGAAAATATGGATATAGAGTAGAAACAAACCATCAAGGTCTGATGGAGAGTTATAGAAAACAAGATTAGGATAAAGTTTAACTACAAGAAAATCACAAACTTGTGATTGGTTAAACGGTCATTGAATCCCCAGTTGGAAAAGTTAACCGACAACATTTTTGTTTTAAGTTACCTTTTATAATGTTGAGGAATTTATTTAGGAGATTTACTAAGAATGTAAGGGAATATACATACTTGTTATGTATACTTTCATTCGTTAATAAATTTTTACCACAAACCCAACTTTTACTCCAAATGGTAACGGAACTCAAAAATATTCTATTTATCCTAATTGTATAAGGTTACAAATGTTAACACATACCATTTAGATTAGTAAAATTATTTTGTAATAACTAGGGACTTCCTGTAGGCTAGTGGTAGGAAATAAAGGCATGTCGCACTATGATTGTGGGTTCGATTCCTGCAGCTTTGTCCGACGCGATGGGTTATGCCCCACCCTGCAGGTTGTCCTTTTCCTAAAACTATAGTATCATAATATTCCAAAAATAATCTTCATAAATGCTTTAACCTTAAACAATACTATCCATGGTTCAACTTAATCCATTCCAACCTTAATAGTTATCCAAAATACCTCTGTCCAGACTTTCTCTAAAAGGTCTCTAAATTCCAAAATCAATTGTAACATCAGATTCCCCAAACAAAGAAAAGTTTCTCTTATTGTCACATACTAAAATATGATTACCTTAATCATATTACCTTAATCAAAAAGTACTCCAGTACAATCTTTATATATATCACATTATTCTTATAACCATAATATAATCCTTGAGTCCAAAAGCACCAATACATTAATTATTCCGCTTCAACTGTAGTCACATCATAAGATTGGGCTTGATCCCTTGTCCTTTTCTGAGGTAAGTTTCCTTGACGCTTAGGACATTCATTTGCATAATTCCCCATTTCCCTACAATTGTAGCATTCAACTTTGACAACCTCTTTCTTTCCCTTGCAATCACGAGCCTGATGACCCTTTTCTCCACATTTATAACAAACTCCCATTCCTTTTAGGCACATACCAGGGTAATTCTTCCCACAATTATCACATAATGGAAAATCCTTCTTTCCCTTTTTCCCTTTATCTGTCTCTTGTTCCCCCGTTCTCTTCTTCTCTTGCTTTACTTTGTTGTCATAAGACTTAGAGAATTCCTTTTCTGTCTTGATAGCACACGAGACAATATCTTCGTATGATGAGAAGGATTGTGATACTAAAGCTCGACGGAGAAATGGTTTTATCCCATCAAAGAAACGATCGATCTTACTCCTTGGGTTGCGTATATAATCTCCAGCATACCTTGCTAACCTTGTAAAGTTAGCCTCATACTTTGTGACATTCTCATCCTCCTTTTGTCTCAGACTCAGAAATTGCCTTTCCATATCTGCTTGATGGTCACGAGGAAAGTATTTTTCTATGAAAAGCTCTTTGAACTCCCTCCATTCCATATTCGATACGTCATCATCTTCCTTTGTGTTTTGAATCAGCGACCACCACTGATCGCCATCTCCAGTGAGGCGGTAAACTGCCATGACAACCTTCTCCCTTTCGCTACTCCCCAAGGCATGGAATATTTTCTCTAAGGAGTTTATCCATTGCTCAGCTACTAATGGATTTGTACCCCCATTAAATGTTGGTGGTTGTTGCCTCATGAAGCGGTCTAACATTGATCCTCCACGTTGCGGATCAGGGTGCTCCATACGAGTAAGGTTATTATTCATAACCTGAGTGAGTTGTCCCAGTATGGTAACAAGTTGATCAACACCAGTTGTATCTCCAGATCCACAATAATTATCTTGAGCAGGAGGGCAATCCCTACACGGAGTTCGTGCATTGATACAGTTTCCATTCCTTCCACTAGGCGCCATTTCTATACAATGGCATAAACTAGATTAGTTTATGAATCAAAATACATAATTCCATACCTATAAAATACTTAACATAAATTGAACTATTTATGGATATAATCCATAATCATAAAAAGAAATGTTTTATTTGAGGAAGTATATACTCATAACCGTTCATAGTGGTTTGTAAAGAAAATGAGAATTATCCTAAGCATATCCCCCGGGAGTGTCGTAACCATGAGTGCAGCAAGGCCCGTTGTCGTGCACCAGTTCCCGTTCGAGTCTAGCTCAAAGCGGTGTTTTCTGGTTTTACCCCTAGGTACATCTGTGCCAGAGCCGCCTCTACCTGCTCGTATCCAGACAGGGATGTATTGCTCGGAATACTCATAACATCTCTATAATACAAAAATCCTAGGAAGTTCTTCTATACTAATCCTCAAAGTCTATCTTTGGGCTATGTGCTCTAATAAGAGTTTATCTAAACCTAGCTTCCAAGGTTAGTACTAAAATGCCTTTGATACCAACTGTAACGCCCCGACCCCAGCTACCCAGAGCCGGTGCGTTACTTCGTAACATTGGCATGATCACAAAAGATCAAGTCTCGAAAGACCGATTAGTTTAGTAGCCTTGGAAACACTAGATACATTCGTAAATGTTACATTAAATCATAAAGTGAAAAACTACAATAACAAAGTATCCATAGTCCACACTCATATCCTCTTCTGACTATCCCTGCAGGTCATTCATAAAATACTTCGTCACATCCTGGAAAATATTAAAACATTGAAAGGGGTGAGCTCAGATGCTCAGTAAGGATAACAATAATGCGGAAGCTTTCATACATAAACATTAACATTTAAGGCAATGTATCACTAAAACAAAAGCCTTTTAAACATGAACTTCAACATAATATGGCAAAAGTAAAATGAGATAAGGCCATTTACTTATTCACATGGATATTCTACTGGTCGAATAATCACATGCAATATCAATAACCACTTTCATAATGATGGAATGCATAATTCCAGACTATCATAACCACGTAGTCAAGGCCTCGTGCCAAGACCACAAATAAGATTTTGTCAAGGCCTCGTTCCAAGACACTAGTTTGTCTCATGAGACCTGCCGATGCATCGAGGAGCTATAGCAGGCTCCACCCGTCACTTATTAAGTCCAATGCATTCCTCATATGAATAGTTTTAAACATATCATAAACCATAACATAATCGTATCACATAAAACATGCATAAAGGAAACATAACATTTCCGCATTTCAATCACAAGATATCAATACAACACATTGATATAATAAAAACTCTTTAAAAACCATTTTCAATACCAATATAAGATAAAGTTAAAACATTGTATTTATTTTTTATTAAAAAAATTGATGGCTTGTAGAGGAAGCTGAAACTCAAATAATGGTCATGGCGGTATAGAAGTCGTTGTCGCCGCATATGTACGGAAAGAAAAACATTCCCTTTTTGTCGTTTAGTAAAACGCTTCGTATAAAAAAAATCCCTTTTGAATAAACATAAAAGTCAAAGGGGTTTATGCACCGTATAAAAGAAAGTTGTGTATAAAGCCAAATATGCCTCAATGAAAGGAGATTGAGACGAAGTCCTTAAAAAGATCATTTTTAAAATAAAATAGATCTATTATGTGTATTCACTATAGGTACACATAAAGAAAGTAAAAATACAAAATAGGACATAATAATATCATGACATAATTTGAAAGTAGGAGATTACCCCAAAGAATGGAAATTGGGTGAAGAAGTTCCTTACAAAGATCATTTATAAATAAAATAGATCTATTATGTATATTAACTATAAGTACACATAAGGAAAGTAAAAATAAAAGATAATACATAACAATATCATGACATAATCTGAAAGTAGGAGATTAACCCAAAGAACAGAAATTGGGTTAAGAATTTCCCTTACCTCGTGTCTGACTTGACTCAACCGTTCTTTAACCTCCTGAATAATAAACTAGAGTTAATATATACATTATTAAGAACCATTTTCAATTTCATTATCCTTATTATATCACTTATTACAATGATATGAACATTATGTAATTATTTAAGTTAATAACAGTCGTTTTGTCGATCTTTGGTACTTGAGTCAACAATAAACTTCTTATAATTACAAGTTGTTTATGTGGTAGAATATCCATTATCTCCAGAATTATATTCATGATTTAGATTCCGTATATATCTTATATATCCAGTATATACATTCATTTATAATATTACATAACATTTAGAGGTAAGAAATGAAATGCACCATTCATGGAGACGGTAAGCCGTACGTACGCATGAATGCTACTTTCATTTCAATTTCATATTTAATGGAATGAAATCATAATGATATAAATGTATAATAAAATTCCAGTATATAATAGTGTATAATACCATTTACTCCATCCTTTATACATCCCACATATGGCATTAACGATTCAAATCACTTTGAGGGGGCGGTAGTCCGCACTTCCTAAAATGAAATTATCGCGTTTTACCCATAATGGAAATCATAAAGTATGCCATAAATGAGAAATACAGAAGCATAAGTAAAACATAAACATATTATATATCATATATAAAAATAGTGACATCTTAATGGCCACCTTTGAAGGTGTTATATGAGTGTTGAACAATCATCGTTTCGTGAGGCAGAAATTCGCCATCCACAGAAACTGTATGTTCTTTAACCATTAGATGTAGGTGTGTGTAAGTGTAGCTCGAATCCTTCTTATAAAAACATCCTAGTATATTTATTATACTGGTGTTGTTACAAAATAAATGAATAAAAAGAGTTTAGGGGGTTGGAGAAGAAAAATAAAACAAAACAACATTAGAGAAGACATTACCTCAAAATCGGGTAACTCTTTTTGATTTGAGCCAAAGGCTTCCTTGGGAAGCGTTCTGCCCAAAGTGACGCTTCTAGGAGTAAGATGTGGAAGTTGGAAGAGTATTTGGGCAGAGTTTGGCCGATCCAAATGGCTTTATGGTGTGCATAAGGTGGGAGAGGTGGGGGCCTTTTATAAGTGGAGAGGAGGGGCACTTTTGGAAAGTAAAGAAAAGTCACTTTATTATAAAATGAGTTTCGGATTTTAGAGGTCCCACAATTATATAATTCGAGGCTAAGGTGATAAGGGTTCTAAATATCCTCATCCAATAGGCTTTGGACAAATTTATGCTTTGTATTTTACATTATCTTTCCATTTTATTTAAATCGTTAAATAATGAGGTCATCGCTGCATCATCACGATGTCATAAATAATTTAATTTATTTAATGTCTAAAAATTATAAAAAAAATACTATGATATAGGAAATCTTTTTAGCTTTCTAATTAATATTTATAGTCAAAATTATGACTTGTATAACCCTATGTAAAAAATTGTTTTAGTAAAACATTTTATGTTTGTGTCATTTTTTACTTTAACATTAAATAAAAGGTATTTATGTCATTTTCCAACTAAAGTGGCTCAATGGGGTCCCCAAGTTGACCCATGGATTTTCTTGGTTGGCCATGACTCATCCAATTGGAGTACGACAAGTTTCAAGCCCATCTCATATTATTAAAACATTATTTTTACCTTAAACTACACTAATTACCCCTAATCGCGATTAAGAACTTAAAAGTTACTATTCACCAAAAAATTATTTTGATCTCATTGAACCAAATTTTACTTCTTAATGTCAACCATTTATGTCGGATTTTTGAAAATCAAATCACAGAAGTGGTAATATTTCATTTAAATGAAAAATCAGTTATTTAACTACCACTTAGTGGTTTCACTATTCATCAAAAATTGAAGTTTTTCAGAACAATGCCAAAATTTCACCCTAAGCTATAATTGATAATACGAATTCAAAAATGATGTCTATTTTACAAAATTACAAAAATATATGTTGCATTAATTAATTTTATAATTAATTCCCGCTGTCACAACAAATAGCGTGTTTTTAAGAAACAATTTATATCAAAAGATTGGCAATTGTTTATGTCCAATTTCAATGTTAAATTAATTCTAATGACCACCATTGGATAAAATGGTAAAAATATATTCTAATTATACTTTAAAACCACTAAATATTATAATTTATCACTATAAATTATTTTGATTAAAAAAGTTTTTTTCAAGTATTTTTCACTATTCATAAAAAAGTAGAAGTTCTCAGAAAAATACCAAAAATTTAACATAGGCTAATTTCGATATTCCGAATCCAAAAATGAAGTCCATTTTGAAATATAGAATTTCTATAATTTTAAATAGTGGTTATTACTATTCATAACGTCTACTTTGATTAGTCGTGGTGTTTTAGAACTCGAAGTTGCGTACAATGCAAGCTATTGCATTATTGAATGAGAAGCGTATCATGGAAGCTCGGGGTGTTACACCCACATCATAAAAAGGAATAATAAAACTTAATTTTTAAAAACTAAAGTATGAAATGTAATGATTATCCAAAGTAACTCATCACTGGGTTTCCATATAGGTGAACATAGGTGAAAATATATATATGGAAGAAAAATCAAAACATCAAGTTCTGATGGAGATTGGTAGAGAACATGGCTATGAAAAATCCATCAATCACAAAGCCATAAATTTGTGATGATCTAAGGTACCATATGATTCATTGGATATAAGATCACTAGGAAAAAAATTTTGGTTTTCAATATCATTTCCCAAAAGTTAAAAATTTTGAATTAGAAGAAATACATGCTTGATTTTTGTACAATCTCACTGTTGTTCGTGATTTGAACAATTTCCACTTAATATCTTAAAGAAATGAAGTTGAATTAGTTATTCATGAAGTGTTAACATATCATGTGATAGAATGATGGGCCATTCCATCTATTTCAAACAAAAGGATAGAAAAAGTTATCAAACATATATAAGTCCATCTATGGTGAGGTTAATCATATACGATTACAAAAATGAACTTACACTTTATATATAATACCACTTAATAAAATAAAACTAGTTTCTACTAACTATGGACTTCCTGTAGTCCAGTGGTATGTGATAAAGGCCAGTCTCACTTCAGTTGTGGGATCGATTCCCACAGCCTTGTCCGACGCGATGGGCTGTCGCCCGTCCTGCAGGTTGTACTCTTTCTAAAACTACATTACTATAACATCCCATCAATAATTTGAAAAAAGTTATATCCTTAAACAATACTAACTTATGTCCAACATAATCCATTCCAATCTTTAGGATTATCTAAAACACTTCAGTCCAAGCTCATAGTATAAAGAAAAAAATTACTAGAAAGGTTATCTACCAAGAATGTGAATACAAGAATTTATCCAACATATATCATAATATATATCTTGTTGGTTTTATTCCAAACACATGAATACCTTTGTCATATATTATCTTGAAACATAAATTACCATATAACCTTAGTGAAAACATGAATACTGTCAAATAATAACTCTTTCCACATACCAAAATCCCAAAAAAATTTATATATTCAAACCATAATATCACTTAGTCCTTATATCAGTAATAAGCTCATTAATACAATCAAACATCTCATTATCTTATTATCTCTTAATTATACGCATATCATCTACTTTCTGAATAACCATCCATGGTTACTGGTACCATTCAACATATACTTTCAAATACATTAGGAAAAAAAATATTGTAATGATCCTTAGATGATTCTTTATTCCATAGTACCATACATTATTCTTTATAAACATAGAATCATTCCACTAACTTCTTAAACCACTAATTGAGCTTCATCATTTCTTTCATCTCATATTTCATTTGTAGCCTCTTCATCATCATCCACATAAATACTACTCATATGACCATGCTGATTCTCTTCATGAGATTTTCCCTTATGGAATTGGTTTTCATAATGCCCATACATTCCAAATTTAAAACATCTAATCATTGTGGATGTTGTAGCCATACCATTATCCTTGTCCATGGTGTTAACTGAACCTTTTCTTTTTCACTTACTGGATTTGTGTCCTTATTTTTCACATCCAAAGCATCTTCCAGTTCCTTTGAAACAATTTCCCCGATGCCTCATCCCACATGATTTACATGAGGGAAATTGAAATTTCTTTCCTCTATGATCATCATGAAACTACATCTTTCTCTTATTATCTATGTCGGGAAACTTACCAAAGTTGAGATAATTGATCATATTATGAGATTTCTGATTTGGCATAATAACGATGATTGGACTTCCAATTCCCATTTCATTTGGTTTCTCATGAAGAATATCATTCCATTGTCCATAATATCCTCCATTATCGTGAATCTTCATGTTTCCAACCATTTTCTAAAACCCAAAAAGAATACTGTGAGAGGAAAAAATCATACTAGGGAAAACAACATAGTAAAGGGGGAGTACCCTCAATATATAACATCTTAGATTAAATTCTACGATCGTTACCATATTTCTAGGACTATATCCTATAGGTATACTTATACTTAGGGACATCCCTAGACATACCTTAGAAATATCTCTAGGGATCTCACTAACGTTTTTGTATCCTAGTTTCCAAAGGTTAACTAAACATTTTCTCTGATACCAAATGTAGATACCCAAAGTATGACATACATGGACATTACATTACTTTTGGGGAATACTTAATACATAACAAAAAAAGACACACAATGATTGTAATAGTTTAGTGTCTTTGGAAACTCGGAATATAATCTTCTAATCGTGGTGAAAGATCTTCAACATCTCCATTAATGATCTTCCCCTTTTGTTTTCATACCTAAAACCTTTCTTTAAATCCTGGGGGAAAGGAAAACATAAAAAGGGTGAGCTCAAATGCTCACTACGGGTATGCATGGATAAAATAAAACATACCTTATACATTTGAACTTAAAAACATGAACATAATGTTTAAACATAAAAATCTTGAGCAATGACATAAAACATGGCAGTAAGAAAGGCATACATCATAATGGATAATAAATCATGATAAAATAGAATGGGAATAAAGCATGTAATTGTGGAATCCATTAATCACATGTAATGATTTCTATAATAGCCAAGGAATTACTGCCATGACCATCTTAGTGGACAAAGTCCCTTTCTGAATTGAGTTTACTCCTCATTTCATTCCTGTGACACTGAACCGGATTAACTTACCGTTCCAGCCATGCCTATCTCATGAGATATAAATCTTTACCCAATGAATTTGAGGTAGATATAGGTCCCACCCATCTCATAATTAAATCATTCTTACTTGTGCCACAAAATAAACATAAACATTTATCATTACCCAAAGAATAAAATGGGTTTCATTAACATCATCCCATAATCCCATAATCCATATAAAATAAATGGATATCATTTAATAATAAGAAAATTGAAACTAAGTAAATCATAGGGACATTATAATTGAAACATACACATATGAAATAATGTCATCTTAGATGGAAAAATGGTTTTGATAAAACACATGAAACGAATTCTTGAGGAAAATATCCTTTCTTCTTCAAAATCAATTTCTTTTCACAAAACATCATGCAATTTTAAAAGAAATAGATTTTTTTGAAAATAGTCATGAAATATTTTGGAGGAAGCTTCATGAAAATAAGGATTTATAAAACCATAAAAATCCTTTCATGCCGTATATGTTTAAAAAACATTCTTCTCATACCTTTGCCGGAAAAGTCAAAAAGTACCTCATAACGTAAACAAAAGAAAGATTCATTACATACCATGTAGTAAAAGTAAAATATGGGAAAAAAGGACTTTAAATATACATGAAACTATTTATAGAAAAAAGGACATGGATGATAAATATAACCCCAGTAAATAGTTACAAATAAACAATCTCGGATAAGAATGAGATTGGAATAATTATCCCTTACTTTAGGTCCGATATGCTTCGTATGGATCTGAACCTCCTACATAATGATTTAAATAATTTCATTGAGTTATTAAAGAATCATATTAATTGTTATTATATCATATATGGTTCACTTAGGTATTTATTTTACCCGTTCATTTTTCAATTCCATGTTAATGTAGCGTTTTGGGTAAAAATGTTTGGACTTGTTGTTCTTGATATTATTTTTACTTATACCATGATTTACTTACTTCCAAAATTTTAAACATGATTTATATATCATATATATTCAGTATATATATATGTATAATATAGATAAATTAAATGAAACACACCGTTCATGGAGATGGTAGGCCGTACGTACGCATGAACGCTGTTTTCCTTTCCTTATTGACTTGAATGGAATTAAGTATATGACATACATATATATATATATATACACATAAATACAGAAGAATTATTATGTCATATATTTAATTATTACTTATTATATATACTTTATAATAATTCTTTAATTGTTAACATGGAAAATGAATCTCATCGCGTCGTGGAGATGGTAATCCGTACGTACGCACGAGTGATGATATCGTTCCCATATTTATTGAATCAAATTGGAGTGAATGATCTAATATCATAGAATTAGTATGATGTTATAATAATCATATTTATTTATTATTTACACCATTATACCCATCCATGTAAGGTGGGTGGAAAAACATATTACACTACGGCGTGGAGACGGTATTCCGTACGTACGCACACGCAGTGATTTCGTTTTCCTTAGGATGGATAGAAAGTGAAATGGGGTTGTTTCATATTTATAATAACATATAATTATTATAGTAATACTGATGTTATTACTTCATAATTAAACAACTAAATAAGAATATGCAGAAGAAGAAATAAAGTTGAAAGAATCGGTAATGGACATTACCACTTCTTTGAAGCGCCTCTTTGAAACCTATTATTAGGGCACTGAAATTAGACATTGAAGAATACCAGGACCTCTAGGATGTTTCTAGGGAAGTGGTAAAGTGAAACGGTCAGGGGTTTATCGAGCATGAAGGCTCAAATTGGTGTGAGGAGGAGAGGGAGGAGGTTCCCTATTATAAGGGGGAGAGGGGCACCTTTGGAAATATATGAAAATATTAATTTATATTAAATCCCAACCCCACATAAAAACATCCAAAATGACTAAAATACAAAGATTAGAGGATATAGGGTTGTAATATCATCATCCAATAAAAATTAGACATTTTAGTAATTTATTTTAAACATTATCAACTTGATTTATCCTTATTTAATCAATTTAATTTTATTTGTGGTAATTACATTATAAATTTTAAATTATTAAAATAATTAATTATTTGTTGTGAATTGTCCATAATTTGATACTGTATAAAATTTTAGACCATATAAATTTAAATTTATAATTTTTAAATATTTTTGTGTTTTTTAAACAATTTTATAATATGTTATTTCTATAAAATAACAATAGTGTCAATTTTGACACTATTTATTTATTTGAATTTAAAGAAAAAATATACAGAATATATGTTCTAAATAAAAAATTTAATAGATTAATAAAATGTCATATTTATCTAGAAAATTAGTTTATCACATTAAATAGTTCATAAAATATTTATTGTAATATTTTTAAAACCATTTATTTGATATCTCTCTTAATAAAATAATTTCAACATCACTATTATGTAACCTTAAATGATATTATTTAACCCCTAAAAATTATAAGTAATTTTATATGATGTATATAATTTTATTATCTATCTCTAGACTATTAATTTTTTATGTTTCATGAAGTTTATCACTAAATTAAAATTAATATACTTATAAGATTTAAGAGAGTGACATGTTGTCACTTTCTTTGGTTTTGATAAAAATTAAATTATTTTCAAGGAAAAAAGTCCATAAAATGAATCTATTCCAACCCTTAGGTGATATGGGTCAACTTTTAGTCATCCAATAGATTTTTTTCAGGTGTTAGGGTAATTTCATAATCTTATATTTACCCTTATTTACCCGATTTACCTTTAACTATGGTAAATAAAATTTACCGTTGTTACTATTCATAATGCCCAAAAATAAAAAGTATATTATTAACAAAATTTGGACCCACTGATTCCAAATATGGAATCCATTTTTTCAAATTCAATACACAAAAGTTGCATAAATTAAATTAAAATTAATCTCGTAGTCGAATGAAAATGGGTTTTTGTTTAGAACATTGCAAAAGATTGAATTGATTTAACCTACGAAGTCAAGGTAAAATCAATGCTAATGACATAAATTATATTAAATAGTAAAAATATATTCTATTTATACTTTAAAGCCATTCAATATTATAATTTATCCATATAAATTATTACAATGACAATAGTTGTTTTTAATTAATATATATTGTGTTTTTACTATTCATTAAAATAAGAAAGTTATCAGAAAAATATCAAAACATTATCCAATGTAAATTTTTATATCTTGATTCAAAATAAGAAGTTTATTTTGTATAATTGAACTTATAAACATTTCAAAAACTAGATTTAATGTGGGCACACCATCAAAAGGTTGAAAAACAACATTTTTTGAAAAATACTTATTTTAACCAAAAAATTTATTTTGTTCACATAAAATGTTTTAGAAAATTTATAAGATGAATAATAATGTTATAAAATTAAAAAATTAGTTAATAATATTCATAATGTCTTGTCCATAATATTATTATAAAAATATATCATCGTTTAGTGAAACCTGGTATTGCGTACAACACACACTATTGAGGAAGGTCGCGATTGCGTGTAATGCAAGCCAGGGCAGGGTTTCATGTCGTAAAAGACTCCTTTTTTGTTTCTTTATAACATAATCCAACCATTTTTCATTTATACATTGAATATATATATATATACACACTCAATGTTGCGTAGAATTACTATTATCAAACAAACATGAAAATGTGTGTAACACAATCTAAGAATAGTGTTACGTATACTTCAAGTCAATACAGTGTGGCATATAGAACAAGATAATATTTTTGTAGCATAAAACACATGACATCAAATAAATTAAAAAGATTAACTATTATAAAATATCAGGATGTTACAATTCTCTTACACTGAAATTACTTCTTCGATACCATGATAAATAGATAACGGCATAAAAGGAATTGAGTATTACCTAGTGTGAATCCAAGGGGACTTATGAATCTTGTTTCCGAGTTGTGATGGAATAACTAGAATAAAATGTACCCAAAATTCTTTAGAGGAGATCCCCATGCCTCATAGATGTCCAGTGGATGAAATGAGAAATTATATATAAGTAATAAGAATATTAAGGGAAATTTTGTTGTTCCCCCTCAAAATACATAGCTGCATTGTTTATCCACATGGTTTGATAAACCATGTGCAAAATATGAAACCTCATTTCAGCTAAGTGGAAACCTCATAGTTACTGCACATGTTTGAACTAACTACGTGAAAACCTTGAAAAAAAACTCTCAAAAACATTAGGTGATACCGCATGGTATTTCACCTCCATCGGTGTGGTTTCCTCAAACTGTGTGGTCTCCTATTGCCCATTTTATAGGACTCACACATGTATCTAGACCAAGTAGATTTTCACACACATTTTTTACTAACCATGCAACCTCTCTAATTTTTTTTCAAAAAGTTGGGCTTGGAGATCCGGTCAATCCGTAGACACCCCTAAAACTCCTGTGATGAAGTTGGGTACTAATAATAGACAGGAAACAAAAATTGGAACTAAAAAAAAACAAGATCTGTAAATCAATAAAAACCCAAGGTCATACATGTATCTTTGTTCATAGGTTTTTCATGAGAATGTGATATAGGTAGCATTGTTCACATGTTTATTTTGTGATCAATATCTGGTTATATTTTTCATAACATATTGTTTGAACATCATTAAGATGGTTTTTCTCACAAATTTGTTCCATGAATGTATCAAATGTATCTTTATTAATTATAATTACTATGATTATGTTTATGACATTGTTCCTTGTTATTATTTTCCACATATTTAAGTAATATTACAATCATTATTCTCTATGGATAAAGTTTATTATATCAGGTTTTTTCACTCTCATTCCATGGTCTGTGTTTGTCCATTTGGGAATACATGTACTTCATTATGAAATATTTACAACTCTTATTTTCTTATATTATTTTTAATAATATATTTTTCCCATGCTCATGTTTTCCCATTCCCTTATGATCCAACCCTTCATTAAAAGTTTTCCATTAATAATATTTTGAGCTCAACTATTTCCTATGTTTTTATTCCTTTAGTTATGAAGATGAGTATAATCAATGAGGAGTTTATAATAAATTATAGTATGGTTTGATTATGAATAAATATTCATAAGTATCATAAAATATTATTCTTATATAGTTGATTTTAAATAACACTAAAACTACTGTTCTTTGAAATTTATAGAGTATATTTATTTATAATGATTATGTTATGAAGTTGATTTAAAATAAAGATATTTTTATCTTAGGTCCACATAGTTTTAATCTACAGCAGTTTACAAAAACTAGATTCATATCTGGGAGTATCTGTATGGGGTGACTCAATCTTGTTTATGGGAAGGTGGAGGGCTTAATGATCATCAATAGAGAGGTATCATCAATCATCTGATATGAGGTGATATGGAATTAAGGGATTCTATTGTGGGTCTGGGAAGGTAGGTGAATGTAATTTCATTACATATTTAATGGTGGTTATTTAATGATCACCACAAAATACAATTTATTTCATTCATTGATGGTTTTTTAAATTTCCTCAAAAAATCATTCTTCAAACAATGATATTCATATAGTGTGGTTGGAAATTCATATGACCATTAATTTCCCATTATTTCTATCCTGTATTAAATTTTAACCATTAAATATTTCATAGAGAATCGTTATTGATTTGAACCATAGATTATATTCTTATGGGAAGGTAGGTGAATGTAATTTTAAAATTTTAAAATTTAAATTTTTTTCTTCTTTCAATTTATTCATTTTTACCTATATTTTTACACTTATTTTTTTTAGGAAAATTCAATTCATCTAAAATTTATATTACATTCCTTATAAAATCGAATTTATATTCTTATTTTGAAATACTTCATAGTTTAAATCTTTCTTACAATCTAATTTTTTAAGAGAATTTATTTTTTAATTTCTTATTCCAAATTTAAATATAATGAGAGAAATAAAAATTAATGAGAATAAATAAATAAAAATATTTACGGTGTTCCAATGTAATTCCCAAATTCACTATTCTTATACATGTTCAAAACATAGTAGTATGTATTGTAAGAATATATTGAATGAAAAAATTATTCTGAATTTTAAATTTATGAATGTAAAAAAATCGTTTACTATAAAAGGAAAGATGTGGTATGTGAAATAAAATGAGTTATTTTATCAGTAAATATTCAATAAATAATAATTTTTTAGGATGATTAATAAATTTTCATACAAAAAATCTATTTTCAAAAAGTAAATATTTTTTATAAAAAAAGTTAAGATAAGATCATTCTGGGTTTTTTAAATAGTGAAATTGTTAATCTTTAGTAGTAGTTATTCAAATAACGACCCTCGTTGAGAAATTTATATTTGATCTTATTCTTATATATGGTCAAAATATTTATTTTTATTATTTAAATCATAAAGGAAAAAAATAAAATAACCCAACCAAAATTAATTTGTCCCTAGATATCTTCACTTAAAGAGAGTGTTTATCTGCCCCCTTCTTTCTATTGAATGTGTACACTAGGTGTTTACATAATTAGGGGCTTTTCATCTATTTTTTGCAATAGATTTTTTAATGATATTTACCAATGTTGACTTAATGTGATAACCCCATCACTAAAATTTATTAATAATGATTATTGATTTTATATTCCCACATAATGGTTGATGGGCTTAGAAAGTAAGTTGGAGGATTATTTCCCTATTTTTTATTGGTTGAGGTGCTAGAAAATGTTCCACTACAAGAATAATTTTTAAAGAAATATTATTTATAATAGTTTTATAAATAGACCTCTATGTTTTAAAAAAATAATTTTTTTAAATAAATATACAATTTTATTCATTTTAAAAAAATATGTCTTGCAAACAAACATTATATATATAGAATATTTATTTTAAAATTTATATTGTGTTTCTTCAATTTAAAAATAAATTATTACACCTTCAATAGAATTAGATTTTAAATTATTCAGAAATTGTTATTTTATAAAAAAATTATATTTAAAAAAAATTATATTCTTTCTTAATAAATGAATAATGTTTTATGGTTACATAAAATGGTTTACTAAAATAAGTAATGTAGTTTATATTCCAAAAATACCATTATTTAATAATATGACCAAAATAAATAAATTTTCCTTATATTTCATTAATAATATTTTTATAAATGCATACATTTTTAAAACCATAACAAATAATAATTTTTTGAGATAAAAAAATAATTACTTTCTTTAAAGACATTATATATTTCTAATTATTTTATAGTTAGAACAAATAATATTTATGAGTTAAAAAAAACATAATTTAAAAGATATAATTTTTAATTATTAAAATAAGCTGATAAATTTGGTTTTTGTTATCAAGAACTAATAATATTTTTATAATATTTTTTAAAATGCATTAGAAAAAAATATTTTTAAAAAACTCGCCTAAAAACTAATAGTTTTTTCTCAAAAACTAAAAATATATTATTTGTATTTCAAAAATTAATAATATTTTTCAAGGCAATTTTTTTGTGACAAATTGCACATTAAATTTCCACTTCAAAAATTTCAATGAAAAATTAAACTATAAAATTATATCAAAAAATTCAATTCTAATACTTCAATGATTCAAAAATAATATTCCACCATATAGTTTTTTAAATGAAATTAAAAATAATTCAACACAATACATAAATGTAATTTTTTATTAGATTTATATTATGATGCATTTCATCCAATTTTGAAGTGAAATTTTCATTTTCTATTTTATAGTTTTTTTAATGGAATTTTCCATTACTAGTGGAATTTAAACTAAATTTATACAGTGACAATTTTCAGTGTAATTTTAGTGTAATTTTTTACAAATATTTTTCTATAAAAATTTCTGAAAACATTTTACAGTTTGATTGTTTAATGGAATCATCCAATGAATTTTACTTTTATTATTTTTTAATTGAATTCTACACTATTAGTTTATTATGTTTTTTCATTAAAAATTTCCATTTTTTATTACGGTGTTTCACAATGCAATTAAACACAGGAGTTTTTTATTAGAATTTCCTAGTGTAGTTTTACAATGAAATTTTCAAGTTTTTGGCAGAATTTACAATTTAAATTTTATATTTAAATCATTCATGAACACATTCTGGTGATTTTTTTATATTTTTATAGTTTATTTTTAGTATAATTGAATAATGAAATTTTTGAGTGAAATTTTATAATATTTTTTTCCAATTAAATTTTCATTTAAAAATTTCCACTAAATGTTTAGGATGTATTTTTTAATTGTAATTTTCCTCTAGAATTTTTCAATTAAATTTACTTTAATATTTTACATTTTATCTTTTTTATTGTAATTTCTTATTGTAATAATCTAGTGATATCTTTCAATATTATTTTATTATCTATTTTTGAATGTAATTTCAATATGTATAAAATTTCCAATGAATTTTCTATATTAATTTTATTATGTGATTTTCCAATGTATTTTACAATGCTTATTTTGTGTGAAATTTCATTTTTAGTTTTTAGATGAATTTGTATCGTGAAATTTTTGATTTGACATTCATATGAAATTTTTATTCCTTTAAAAAATAAATTTTTATATTTTAAATAAATTAAACTATACAAAATTAAATTAGAAATTAATTTAATATGTAATTAATTACTCTTTAAGGAAGAATCATTTTCGTACTATTGTAGTAAAATAAAACATATACTTATACATAATACATAATTAATATATCATTTCTATGCATGAAATCTTTTAAATATTAATACAATTTCATCAATTATTTTATGGATTTTAGTTTATTTTTAATCAAAAATAATATTTTTTTATAGTGATAAAAAATTTAATAAAATTTTAAATTATTATGAATATCATTATTTTTTAATGAAAATTTTTTTCCTTAATTTTATGAATTGAGTAATATTATTTTTGAAATAAAAATAAAAATTATTTTCTAAAAATTTAGTTTATTGTAACCACAAAAATTAATTTCGGTAATGAAAATAAATGTATTAATTATATAAAAGATATATTTTTTAATTATTTCCCCCTTTATTTATGAATACAAATTTAATTTAATATTTTTAAAATTTAAATTGAAAAAAAAACTATTGTTTTTAAAATAAACTGATTAATTATATATAACCAAATATGTTGTCAATGGGATACCATTTTTTAAAAATTTTAAATGATTAAAAAAATTATTTTTTTAAAGTAAATATGCCTTCCAATTTATATGAATTTAGTTATTATTTATTATCTTTAAAAATAAAAATAAATTTAATTTTTTGAAGTCTACTAAATTGTAAACATATATAACATTTTTTTTAATAATAATAATTTTTTATGTGATTTAAATTTTTTTTATATTAACTTCCCCTATTTTTATAAATTGGGATAGAATTTTATTATCGGATAATAGAAACAAAAATTATTTTTCTTGTTCATTAAAGGATAAAAAATTAAATTATTTTAAAACTGAATCATAAGTTATCATTTTTTATGTATTTTTTTTCTATTTTTATGAGTTGAGATAGAAATTATTATTTTGTGAAGTATAAGTAAAGGGTATTATTTTTTAAAACTATTCAAAAATTATTACTAAACTAAAAATATAAAATATATTTTTTAGTTATAAGAAATTTGTTTTATAACAGAATTTTTATATGTTATATTTTTTAAATTATATATATATATATATATATATATATTGAGTGAATAAAATCAGACACCTTTGTTGGTAGAAGGAAAAAATTTATATTTAAAATTATATTAGAGGCCTTCCATTTGAATCCAACAACCCTCAAATTGTTTTTACACGCATCAACATACAAAAGGGATTGGAAGAGTTTATATTGATGGACCCTAGAGGGTATTTTGATTCAGAAATGTTGGGGAATTAAATACCACGATGATGATTTTGATAATTTCATCTAGACCATTAGGATCGGAATCATTGAAGAATAAATTTCATCAATATTTAAAGATAATTTGAAACCATTAAATTGAGTGTTCATAATTGACATGTAAAACCCTCAAATTATAGTGTAAAGAATGGAAAGAAAGAAATGATTACATTTTGATCAATTATGGGAAAAACCTTTGCCTATATGTTATAATGAAATTTCTAAGGAGAAACCCCACTATTTATGTTCTCTCTTCACTAATAGGAAAAAAACACACCACACCGAGAACTCATAAAAGAGATTCCTAGATTTTATAGATAATAAATCATGATATAAGATTATATGCTCAATATAACCACTAGGGTTTTCTTACCCTCATCATAGATATTGCTTGTTTACAAACCACATCATCATCTCCTTATGATAATTCACCCATTAGTTTCAATTTAATAAATCAGTCAAAGAATCAAATTCTTATCCTCATTCATGGAAATTAAAACAAAATAATTATTAAATATTTAATATTTATAGTAAATGTCATAAAATCTATTAATTGATCAGTTATTACTTAATAGTAATTATACACAATCAATGCTCACTTAAATTTAAATTTATCTCTTTATATAGGCTTTGAACAATCTGATACATGATGTTTTAACTAATCATCAATCATATATTTATATATGATTTTTATATTTCCGTTTATATTTTAATAATTTTACCACTGATTTATTATGTGAAAACTAATGAGTCCCACAATATTTCAAATCTATATTTGATAATTGATATATTTTTGGAGGGTGCTTCTCAAATCCTTATTGATATCAATTTCTCTAAATCAGCCTCTAAGAATTCTGAAATATATATTATTGTCTATCACATTTCACCTTTCAAATTTTATTATAACAAACAATAATTAAATTTTAATATTAAGAATATTAAATGAAATGCACCACTGGAAACAATAAAATAGGATATTCCAACACATAAGTTGGGTGTTATAGGAAATATATTAATGTAAGAGATTCTACTCTTGAGATTTCTATGTGGTCTACATTCCCAAAACCAACACCATTGCCTTTAAACCCAACACGCCATAAAATAATTATGATAATTAAGCCTCCTAGTTATATATAAATCATTCATTAAAGTGTTAAATTTATTTCCTTTAAGGTGTCAATTAAAAAAATTAATTATTGGACATCAAATAATAGATTTGGTTAAATAAACCAATGAAATATTTATCATCAAATAATGAATCTAAACCATTAATCTATAGTAGTATATTAATTTCCCACTCCATCCAATCCTCCGCCATTAAATTTAAATTTTTATTTCTATTATAGTTTAGTATGAGTCATGGGTTCATGATTGGATTCAAGTAAATGGGTATTATTGTTTTTATGAATCCGAATTAAGTTTTATAGTGAGGTTGTGGGTGTTCATTTGTGAGGGTAGTTTAGTGAGTTATTTTTGTTTTTATCATGTCAGAAAATACATTTCAATTTGTGTCTTTATATAAGAATAATTATTTGATTGTGTTTTGAGTTTTGTGAAGGTATAAATAAAAATTATTTTTATTCAAAGGTTTTGGCGTTGAAATGCCATTTAATATTTCTTCAATCATATTTAATTTGATTCTAGGTATTGATTTTGGTGAAGTAAATATCTAAATCTCTTATATTTTAGGTGGTTATACTGAACTTTCCTTTATTTTAAGGGTGTATAAATTATTAGATAACAATTGGTCTAAGGATTTTCGGTTTTGCGGTCTTCGGAAATAGATATATAACATAAATCTATTATATATTTCATAAAATTTGATTATCTTTATACTTTGATTACTTTAGTAGGTGTATTCTTAGTTATATGATAATTGATATTTCCTCCTGTGTTTTTTATATGTCCAAAAAAATACCCCAATTTTCATTATTGGTTTTGGTGATTGATTGGAACCTATAATAACTAATTATTGTACAATTGTTAGAGAGATAAAAATGGATTGGTGTTTCATTAAATTATCATTTTTTCACAATTTAGGTATTATGTTTTGATTTTTTAAATGTGTTTGTTCCACTTAAATGATTTTTATGTATCCCTTACCATGAACAAGTTGTATTTGTCCATGGATTTAGATGTATTTGGGAGTGAGAATATTTATCCCTACTTTTTTCTTAATGTATTATCCAGTTATATTTATTTTGTGTAATAGTATTTATATGGATTCAATGTGGGTGTGGATAGATTCTCCATGTTCCTTGATATTTCAAATTTACATGATGCCAAGGTTTTTCTTTTTAGGAAAATAATTAAAATTTTTATTAGTGTTCTTTATTTTAGGAATCTATTCATAGTTATAACATTGGTTATAGATTTTACCACAATGATATAATAGATTTTAATGGAATAAATTGGGTCATTAATTAACTAAAAAAATTATAATCATTGAGAGAGTGGTCAAATAATTATGTGTAAAAAACCAATAACACAAAAAATATGCATATCATACATTCAAACTGAAGCTTTCTTGATCTATGATGTTGATAATGATGCCTTAGAAATTACCTATATGAATTTTCATTGATAGTTATCCACATAATAGTAGAATCACTAGATGCATTGGCATGATCTCTTCTTATTTTTAATGTCACACCAGTGTAACCTATACGGTTAATGATGAATAGAGAATAAAGTGTGATTTTATTTGTATTAGTATAATCATATGTATATAAATTTTTCATCAAACACTTAAATTTATAGAATATCTTCATTATATATAGAATCCCTAAATGTTTATAATATTAGAATGACCATCAAAATTTCAAAGTTTATAATATTTATAACATATATTCCATTTATTTAAGGGATCATTGAACTACTAAATGATAACATTGTAAATAACGAATAATTATATGATGTATTAAAAGTTCCAAATGGTATGTTAATATATATGGAAGATGTGGATAAACTAAATCCAAATGATAACCCATAGCATCACCATAACATGAACATCAATATCATTATATTAATATATACATTATGGCCTGTAACATTGAAAGTGATATCATCATATCAATGTATTTTATGGATTTGGAGAGAATATATAACTATATTCCACTTTAAATATACATTTATAGACTTTATTACAAACATTACAAGTATTTGGAATCCATCAAAAATACATTAATTAAAATTATTATAAAAAATTCTCCCATTTTAGATTTTTTACTATATTAAATTATTATTAAATAAAATA
The DNA here is from genome assembly GCA_963277665.1 of Viscum album. NCBI lineage: Eukaryota > Viridiplantae > Streptophyta > Magnoliopsida > Santalales > Viscaceae > Viscum > Viscum album. The sequence continues at coordinate 1,918,676,934 of OY728165.1, read as the reverse complement.
AAAAATACAAACCTTTGTAAATTTGTATAATTTAGATAAATTAGGAATATGTAGTATATAAATGTAAATAGAGATTTAACTTTAAAAAAACATTGTAACTCAATATTTGAAAGGATCAATCACGATCTACATCAAACTTGCTCATATCATTATTTTACCAAGTCCCCAATTGGGTTGTATCGTATATATTTCCATTAGTAAATTATGATTAATGATATTGGTTCCAAAAACCCATTGATATATTTCATAATTATAATGATCAATTATAGGTAATAATATCGGAATACACATTATCATCACAACTAGTGAAGAAGTATATTTATATTCAATAACATGAATTTTTGCAAACCCATTTTCCATAAAAAAAATTATGGGTTGAAACTCTACTGGTCTTCTTATTTTTCTTGTATAAAACCCACCAAAAAAACTATGAACCTTGCCCATTTTTTGAACCCGCTTTGTTACATATGTGGTTAGTGTAAAAGGAGTCCATTGACATCTCATGAATTTAAACAATTTCTCAGAGTTAGAACTCTATATGGACACCTTGTAGGTAGTGGATTCATCTTATATAAATGTTTCATCATTATAATTTTCTATAATAATTTTATAACTCTTGATATCATAATTAATTATACATGACATTTAAGTTTCTTTTTTAGTATAAGTTGGTTTAGTTTCTGTATCATAATATATAACTGAAAAAATTTCCTTTTCCAGAACTATTACTAATTGATCTTGATCTTATCCAGGCTCAATCTTACTCCAACATAATCCCCAAATGCAATTTTATTTCTCAAAAAGAATATTAGTATGGTCTAAAAACACTTTATGTTTAATAGGGTTATATAAATTATATACATTAGTTATCTGAGAATAACTAATAAATAAACAATTTTATAATTTTGGGTATATTTAATTTGAAAAAAAATATTTCATATATACTCAAAACCCCAAATTCCTTATAAAATTAATATTTGGATTCTTTTAACTCCATATCGTATATAGCATCTTTATGACTGCATTATATTGAATACATTTTCTTATAAAAGTAGTAAATCTAAAGTATATCGTTAAAATTACACAGGATGATTACATTTATCTATATTTTATTTAACCATATCTAAAAAGGTCTAATTCTTACTCACAGGTGTGCCATTCAACTATGGTGTTCTAGGATGTGGTATTTTTCAAACTATTCTGCAATCTATGAAATATTTAGAAAAAACTTTTCTCATGTACTCAATTTCTTGATTTGATTGATTAATACTAATAATTTTTTTAATTTTATTTGTTTTAATATATTTTTGGACTCTTTAATCTTTTAAATAGATTCAAAATTATGTTATATTAGGAAATTTTACTATGATAACCTTTTTCACCAATAATAGTTACGATGTACTTATACCCACCACTTTATTATGAACTCATTGGTTTATATGAATTATATTGTATAAGATTCAGTAAACCATTAGATCAATCACTTTTTACATTAAAAGTTTTGTCATTCAATTTACATGGAAAAATATTTATATTTATTAAATGATTCATACTCAAAAGATTTAAACAGTCTATCTCCATGGAGTATCTAAAGGGTATTCTCATTTATATATCTATGTTGACAAGTATAATGATTATTTGTATTAGAATCAACTACATTGGACCCATTATCTGGGATTTTATGGAATATATTACCCATGTCCAGAATATAGAAACCCTTCAATATATTATATTACCATAAAACATTTTATTAATATTTAAAAAAAATCTTGATAATAATAAAAATTGAAAATTTCTTCTGATCTAAAAATTATTTTAAAATATTTTTTCTATTTATAGGTGGAACCAATTTACCATTTTTTTACTCTAGAATTAATAAACTTGTAAAATATAGGTAATTTGTTACTAAGATCACTAAACAACTATTTTTTGATACCTAATATATATAAATACTTATTATTTCGCCAATTATATCATATTTTTAAGTCATTTACATCCTTAAATATGTCTATTGTATATTTTGAATCCAATGTTCATGAGTTAGAATTTGATAAATTGGGTTCAATATGAGTCATATCTTGATTCTCCTGACAATTTTCCTTGAGAACACTTCTCAAACATAAATATTAGTCTATTAAATTATATGTCCAACCTATAATATTTCTCAAAAATATATTAGTTATGAATTCCATAATATATAAAATAATTAGTGGGAATGTATCATGTTTTATTAAAATTAAATATGAACTTTTATTCAATGAACTCACACTAAAATGATGACCCCATACACCAAATATATAACTAGGAATGATCCATGATTTAATAAATATTTATATTTTTATGAATATCATTCAACATTTATCCATATAATAAAATAATAAAGTCAATCATTAGTTATATAACTCTTGGATTTCTTGTGGAATTTATTATTTCAAAATTTGTTATATGGATTAGAAAAATTGTATTCTTCTAGATCCTAATCTTTTTATGGTCACCCAACCACGAGTAACCATGAGATTTAATTTTAATGTGGGAAACTAATCCAATTAGGGTTATGCATATAATAAATTCCCTACACATACATTAATTGACATGTCCTACCTTTTTTTATGATTCAATTCGTAACATGTGTTCATTTTTTTGAAATATAACACTTAATATTTTTGGGGTTTTCTAAGTCACACCATTTATATATACATATTATATAATACCTATATGGATACATTCCTACAGTGATTTTATTTTATATGTTATTACTTTAGCAAAATTAATATGTTCCAAGCATATTAATGTATAACTTCTTATATATATAAGGATTTGTTTCACATAACCAAAAAAACTAATTACATCTATACATATATAAATACAACTTATCCTTAAGTTTCATATAACCCATTTTTGTATTGTTTTTAGATATATATATAACCATAATATTTATTTAGAGTAAGTATGGTGTGATATATATCTAGTTAATCAACTTTCTGATAGAACAACAATCCACAGACCAGTGTAGCCCAACCCAAAGTCCCATTATCCATATATAAATACATAAGTAGGATATAAATTCTAATATAATAAATTAATACATATTCATTATATATCCATAGTAAAAAACCAATAATATGGGGTCCAAAATCATCATTATAAGGTATAATGATGATTTATGAAATCATGGTTTTCATAGCCATTGTGATTGGTTTATAGTCACGGTTGTCAAATTCCCTGACAATAAACAAAATAAAACCATGGTTTAGTTAAATTTTAATTATATTTTTCTAGATATTACTTATATTCATGGAAAAAATATGACTATAACTATACTATATTTAAAATTTATAAAAAAATCAGAATTATATAGAGCCTATATTGATGGTTATTTGAATATTGACTATAATTGCATCTTTTTTTATAATAGATCAAACCAACAAAAAAGATCTTTATATATTCAAATAGAAAAACAACCACCTCTATCTTTTAAAAAAATTATTGAGTACATCACTGGAAAAAAAATAAAATGAAAACATATATTTCAATTATAATAATAAAAAACATAATAAATATTTTTTTTATCACTTATTAAAATCCATATTTTTTATTTTTGGGATAAAGGATTGAGTTTCTATGTAAGATATTTTTGTATGAATAACGAAATAAAAAAAATATTTATATGAATATTATAATTTAAATATTAAAATTCACATCATAAAACTTTTAAAAAATAAAGAATAAAATCCATCAGCATAATTAATAGTCAAATCATAGTCAATAATAATATTAAAAAAATAAAAATTTTAAAAAAAATTGGGATAAGTGTATTTTAATAATCTAGAATGGGATTTGGTTTCCCTTGAGATAATTTTAATATGAGTGGTGATAAAGTAATCTCCTTTTCCCATTCACCCTGTTTAGGTAGTGATGGTTTTTATTACAACCATAATGTCACCACACGCCCTAATAATGGGGGAGGTAAATTATAGTTTCAAATTTCATTCTAACTACAATGTATTTTCATTTCCTATATATGAGGAGAAATTGAATCTATCAAATTAACTATACATTCATAATAAGCAAAATAAATAATCTAAAATAAAAAGACACATAGATTTTATTTGGTTCACTATGAAGTGGTATTCTTTAGAGAACACATTGGCAATGAGTCGATGTATGAAACAGATTAGTACATAATATAAGGTATCAGATGTTTATGTATTAATAAGTACCAAACCAAGATATACATACACTTACATCTTATCCACACACGACATAAAATAAGATAAAAATAATATACAATTTTTAGGTCACTCACACTGAATATCAACAAAACATTAAAATTCTACTTAACAATGATGTTCTCTGTTGTGATCAAGTCACCATGATCAAATACTGTTCATCAATGTTATTCTCCACAAAAGTAGTTTCCTATAAGAAATAAATAGATATTATTAATTATTTTAAATTCATGCTACTTTCTTACACTAAAAAATTCAAATATTCATAATATACCCCAATAACTCTCCCGTTTTCTCTACATCATAATTTTAAATATTTTTATTTTCATTCCCGATTTGTATAAATTTTTCTACTATAAATATTACTAAAAATATGAATGTAATATATCCATAAAATAAATCCATATTTTACATTTGAAATAATAATACAGACCTATCATTATAAACTTCTTGATATATAAAGAAATATATCCATTTAATAAACATAAAAAATTAATTAAACATCTCTTTAAATCAGAAATGTTTTTATCCATTCAGATCTCTATTAAAAAATATCTTAGAATACATAAAATGATTCTATTTAGATAAAAAAATAAATCTTTTGTAACTTATTATTTATATTATATAGATCTTATGAATTCATATGTGAGATCGGTTAACCCTTAATTAATATTATGTTAATATTTTAATATCCTCATAAACATTAATTTATCTTACACGAGATTCATTTTTACTCGTAAATAGAAATTGAAACATATTTTTTACTCAATCATAGTTAGTTGAAAACCCATGTTACTATTATGTAGCAATTCATTTAAAAAATTCAACCTAAATAGAAAGGTTATAGGGCTCCCAAAATATTCTTATACAAGTAATATGAATTATAATTTAATTTATCATGGAACCAACATTTTAAAAAAAAATATAATAATATATATCTAGTTAAACTATCAATCTGATCATACTCTCCATTTGAAAAATCCATTTTAATCATGTATACATATATAATTTTATATAATTATTTATTTTTTAACAACACTGTAACCATTTATAATATCATATTTAATCCTTAATTTATAACCATTGACTGAAAATAAATACATCGCCTTACGTGGATGTATTTTTCTCTAAAACCTTATATCGAACATTCTCCTCATCAAATACATATATTCCATTATTCTCCCATTTAAGAACAAATATTCTAACATGAAAAAACATGGTTCTATCATTCACACCCTATTAGTGTTTTTGGTAATCATTGTAAAATAAAAAAACATCATATATTCCAAAAAAAATCAATATTTTGTTATAGTTTATCAACTATGAAATTATGTATTAATGAGAAACTATCTCTATATAAAAAAATATACCAAGTAAGTAATCTATTCCTCAATACGTACATTAATAATTTATCACTAATAAACCAATTGTTTGTTTTTGAAAACTACATGAATCTCTTTTTCATCGCACTCCATTATCATATCCAGGGATTATATATCCCCAATATATTATGACAAATACTCCCACATAAGGGAATATTTCCCCTTAATAATAGAATTATTATCTGAATCCTCTAATGAAACAGTTTGTTCCTTGAAACCTCTTAGTTGAGTAACATTAAATTTCTGGATTTCAATGCCTTTGATAATAAACCCAAAGAGTATGTAACTTCCTTGAATTGAATAACAAATCTATAAAATAAATGAAAAGGGGAAAATGGTAGTTTCTTAATTGACTCAAGTATAGGTAAGTAGTTGAACACCAAGATTCAGTCAATCCTTTTAGAATTCTTTTGTGGATAGTAATTTTAAAAAAAATTCTACCATGTGTTTATTTATTCTAACAAGTTCCACCTTTATATATACTTTCCCTATATTATCTTTGATTAAATGGTACTAAATATCATTCGGTTTAGTACATTAGTGTTGTATCGAGTTTTATGCCAACTTGATAAAACTTTTCTTTCCATAATAGGTCACCATTAAATTTTCATTTAATCACCATGATATTTTAGCTATTTTTATCCAAAATAATTTAATATCAGACTTCTTCATATATATATATATATATTTATATATTTACGAGTTCTATGAAATATTTTATCTTTATTCTTATTAATACAACCAATATAATTTCTTCCATTGAAAAGGAACCACAACTTATGTATTTTCTACAATAAAATTTATTAGGAATACTTTTTTATATAGGAATACATCAATTTACATTGGTGATCATAAAAACCATTTCTTATTTTACTAATTAATTTAAATTGAGAGTATTTTTGGATTATAACTAATCTTTGGTTAAGATATTATTGCATGAGAAATTATTACTTTTAGATAGTTATTCTCAAGTTTGATGATTTTTTCTTGGTTTTGAACCCTAAATGTCTTGTATATAAACTCTAAATGAAAAAAAATTAATCTACATTAAAATAAATAAATCATATAATGTTGGAGTTTCTATGTTTTTTAGCGAAGGAAATGAACCCTACATTTGGTAGTTCTCAACCCTATAAATATAGTAAGTAATTCTATGTATTTTGTATATAGGAATTATTTTTGGAAATTTTTTGAACCCCACATGGGATAATATTAACTCTTTGTTAGATTATAAACTATATTTCAAGGTCACAAACCTTACATCATAGAAATAAAGGGTGAACGTTTTGTAATGTCTTGAACTCTAAAATTTTAATCAACTCTGTGTGGACCAAAAACAACTCTACATTGGTAGTGTAAAATCTAGATCCATTGTTTATGAACTAGGGTGTCCCAATATATCCATAAACTATGAACTCGGCCCATATCAAAAGGCTTGGTTTGGGTTGGTCCTGGTTACACATGGGATATTTATTGGTTGGGTTAGTTTGAGTTTGTCCAGGACTAGGTTTGGTCATGTCATGGTTTAGAGAAATAATGAACAAAACTATCCCATACAAACCAACCAATACCTAATTAATTTCCTCTTAGGGTTGGGATATCAACTTTATTCTTATTTCCTCTTATATAATATCTAATTTTTATTGTAATGTTTCATTGGTTTTTAATTTTTTATCTCATATAAATATTTATTAAATTTTTTTGGATACATGTTTTGTTAAATTTATGTTTTGTTTGTTGAATGATTTAGATTTTAGGTCATTTTTTGGGATAGGTATGATATTTTTTAACATTAAAATAAATTTTTTATTGGATTATATAACTACATTAAGCAACCTATCTGATGATGCAATACTTGGTTTTTTAAAGAAAATGTTTTACATTTTGAATTGATGTTTATATGGTTTGTTAGTCAGTTTGTATTTAGAAGGATATAAATATTATAAATTTCTTGAACATCAATGTAATCAATAGTTTTATTGTTTTTTAATTATTATTTCTACTTATTTTTATTTACTACTCCCAAAAATCCTGAACCTCCTCTGGTTGGGTCAGGATATATCATTACAAAATAATGTCCCTAACCCGACGAAAAATAACCCAGACACTTTTGATTAGGATAGGTGAAAAATTTGTCCCAACCAAACCTAAATCAACCCATGGACATCCCAAATTTTTTATCTATTCTAGGTATGTAAACAAATAGTTGGGGAGATTAACTCTACTTTAATTTTTTCAAATCTACATTAAGGAGATGAAATATTTATTGATGATATTGGCCCGACATGAGGCCGAATCTTATGTCTATATAGTTCATAACATGATTTGAATTTAATTTTTTTTTGATATTTGTACTATGGTTTTATCATAATTACATAGAAAAAATCTTAAATATATTTTATTTACCATATTTAAAGTATATTTAACGGTATATTTTTCGGATAGGATGATTAAGTGAGACCCTAAAGTTTAAGAAAGAATGATTTAGTTTCACCATAATTTCAAAAGTTTGTGCTTTATATAGGATTTTTGTGGTCCTTTTATTTGGATTATTTCCTGATAAAATTATTTATATTCAGATTTGACAATTTTAATGTAATATATTCAACAAATTTGTTCTTTCCGTTATAAATTGGAATGCTTACTTTTGTTATGCACACATGATACAATGATATTTTTTCCTTGATTGAATTCATGTTTTGATATGTCTACTATAGTTCATTAAAGTATTGTATGTTTTATATTGAAGAAGAAGAAGATATTATACCATTTATGCTATGTGAAATTATTTTATATAATCTCATTACAATGATTTTTAGATATACACATTGGAGACATATCGAATCTCAAAAAGTTATTCATCATATATAGTATGTTTCTTTTGTAGTAATTGTGTGATTCAAATGAAATTATTTTGATATTTATTTTCTATATTTTATAAGTGAACATTATTAATTATGAGTGATGATAAAACATATGTGTTACAGGTAATAGGAGAAACCAAAATAAGATTTTGGAATATTTTTTATCAAGTTTTTACTTCTTAGACTCAACTAACAAGGTCCCTAGGAAATGTTTATACTTAGTAAAATCCCAAAACTCATACTGAGTATCGGTGGAGTGTACCGGGGGGTATCCATGTATCACTGAACCACAAAAATAATCTAATTTTCCACTCTTTTATTTTCCACTAATTATACTCATCTAATAATAGAGGTGAGTATCGTCTTTTTAAAGAGGGTTAAAAAATTCTGTTCAATTTTTTTAAAAAGGATTAAATTCACCACCACCTGATTCATTGACTTATAATATATAAGAAAAAAAAATTTATCCTAAAAAATTCCCAAATATACTATTAACTCTTGTATTTTTTCTATAGTAAAAATGAAATTATAATCAAGTGTAACTTGGATGTACCTAATGAATCATTTCACTGTTGTGATATGTTTTTATTTTGATTTACTCTAAAATTATGATGCCAAAAAATTATCCTAGAAAATGTTTGGACTTATTGTTATCAAGTAAAATAGACTTCTAATTCTTCTATAGTATATGGAATGATTTATAACTTATATGATTTCCTTATTTTTTGGTTTGGTTCGTTCTTTAATTATAGTGATACAAATTTATTACCATGCATATCGAAAAAATAAGCCACACTATTACAAATATCACTCGACATACTAATGTTTAAATTTAATTTTTATTAAAATATATTTTTAAAAAATAATTAAGATCTACAATCATGCATATTTTTTATCTTATAAATTAATATTTTATAAAACTATTTCAGTTATTTCAACTTGATTCCATAATTGTTTTTTCATCAATATCAACGAGTACCATGAACTGCTCTTCTGTTGATGACTTCACATTGAGGTTTTGTATAGAGACCCTTATTTTTTACTACATAAAAATTATATTTATTTAAATATAAAAAACATAAGAGTGCTATAAATCAAGGATCCCTAGGTTTAGTTTCATGGGAATATTAGCAAGATACATAACTTTTATATAATAAACCATAAGCATTTATTAAATTCTTTCTTATCTAGCTTCTTATTGTACCTCTTATTCTCCTTAGTTTAAGTAATAACATGATGATATACATCAAAAGAAGGGGAGTGATAAAATCCCAAAAAGAGTTTTAATACGAGTCATGAAACATTGGTGATCATCATCATCATAACATAAGTAAAAGTTCACCATCATAATCGTGATAGGATGAATTAGATAAAGGCATGGAATATGTTAATGCATAAAAATAAGAGATCATGTCTTAGTGGTTAACCAGAAAAAATAGTTGTCATCAAGGATAAATTCATCTTCAATAATATTTAAAATTATCCCATGAGATTAATAGCAAAACCAAATGTGTTGGAGTGCTATATAAATTAGGGTGCACCTATCATATCAAAACATTTACATAATCATGAATAGAACATAGAATTTATATCAATCTTAGACAAAACAAATCACATGGAAAGGAAATGGGTTTCATGAAAAGTTAATAAGGAATACATTCATAAATAAAACTTTTGGTTCCCAAAAGAATAGGGGAGTGACATACATGGTATAAGAATCATAAATATTGACATAAGAAGAAACTATCTCAAAATTAGTAAAACATGTTTTTATAGAAAGTAGAGTTCTTTTTCGAAAAAAATTCATTTGTCATAAAATCAGATAGGAATCATGTATATCACAGAAATAAATAAGGAAAAAAAATCATATTTGAGTAATACAAAATAAAATCCACACTGAAATTTTCCACAAAATGGGAATGACCCAAATAAAAGAAATTGGATTCGAGAATCCACATACATTCTATATGAGTTCCTTCTTCTCTTAAATATCCTGAACATTCAAATTAAATTCATTAATTAATAAATAAAGAACCATACTATACATGTATTTGATTTATTATTATTTTAAGATCATTTTTATCATTATTAGGAGTTATATAGTTCAATTTCATCATTAGGGGGTGTTCATTTTATTGGATTCATGTTCAGTTAACTTGTATACATGTGTAAAAGATCATATTAAATGGAAATAATAGTCTAGAATTGAAATTATAAGTTATTAATTAACATATAGAAGTTTATGTGGTCTTATATATCGTTTGGTTATATGTTATGAGGATGATTTGTTGTGTAGAACGTTAATGAAAATGATTTAATTATTTTTGGTAGTTATAATGAACATTACGAGCTTATAACATTTTATTTAACATAATGTTTATATATTGATTCCAAAACATTAAATAAATTATAATATGTATAATAAAATCATACATAAATATAATAATGGTTTTATGACCAGCCTTGGAGGAGATAACATAAAATGAAAATGCATCATCCATGGTGGCGGTACGTAAATATACCATAGACAAAATTTTCATTTTTACAATAAAAGGAAAAGGGAAGGGATTTGAAGACGAATTGTTAAATTAAACAAATAAAATTATAATATATAAAATATAATGGATTTACCATGGAACATGGATAATTATATTTTAGGAGAGGATACGAAAATAAATTAAGTTGAAAAGAAATTAAAAGAAAAAAAATAAGATTTTATCTCTTGAATTTCTCCTCCTTGAGAACATCGTTAAGGGAAAGGGGTTTTTTACTTTGTTTAGTCCAAGATCTCATAGACGTAGGTCAGGGTCTTATAAGGAGTGTTTGGTAGAATATAAACAATATTAAACTCTTTGGAGGTGTGAGGAGAAGAGCTGTTGATGTGTGATATTTATAAGAGAAGAGGGGGATCATTATTTTATTCATTAGATAATTATTTTGGCTCAAGATGATGAATAATTTGATCCTTATCACTAAGTATATTAAAATAATGAATTATATTTTGGTATTTGTCTCTTACATCATCCATACATCTTATATGACTCAATAATTCATTTTTATCTTTTATTGTAAATTATCTTATTTTAATATTCACCAAAAAATCAAGTGCTTTAGAAAAATACCTAAACTTTACCCTAATAATGTTTTGATGTGTCGAATTAAGAAATTACCTCCAATTTATGAATTTTTTTCTAAATATGATAAATTTAATTCTTGATTAAAATCATCATTTATTTGAAAAATACTGATTTTAAAATTATAACTGATTTTATAACACTTTAGAAAATTAATTAAGGTATCATAAAAGTATATTATAATCAAATAATAAAAAAATTTTATTTTTTAATCTATTTTGGGAAAATAATTTTTATTTTAAATAAAAAAAATTAATTACAAAATTATAAATAAACATTAAGGTTTAATAAATATACTAACACATAACTAGTAATTTTTAAAATATTTATTTTCTTATACTATAATATAATAATATACTATTATCATTTATAAAAAGACTAAATTTTAATTATAATTTCCAAGATGAGGATACTATTATATTGGACAAATTACTATTCATAATGGTCATGTTACTTTTCCAAGGGTCAGGTTACTATTACATTGAGATAGGTTCTTTAATTTATTTTAATACCTCTTAATTCATTAATTATTCATTTATAAAGTTTGTATTTTGTTCTAAAAGAGATTTTAAGTGGTTTATAATATATGAAATAATTATAAGAAGGTAATTTCCATTGAAATTTGTTTGAGTCATTACATTATGATCAACACCACCCCTGTTGAATCACAACCTTCTAAAATAAATATGTAGTCAACCATAAAAGTCCCATGATTCTCGATTCAATCTATATAGGACACTCTTCCATTCACACACATTTGAATCATCATCCCTAATATGAAAACCTAGATAATTTCAATATACACCATCTCTTTGAGCACTCTAATTAAGAATTTCATTATCATATCAGTTTTATATAATTTAATACTTCATTGAATTGTAACCACCAAGAATATCTAGATTTATTAATATTTCTCTGTCTATGTGAATGATTCTGACATATCTTTATCCTTAATTTATACATAGTCTTTATACACAAACCATGATTCCTTAAAAATCTAATTTCATTGATTATCATATTTAGTATTAAATATCAACATTTTTTGTGACATTGCATTAATTCGAACTTTTAATAAGTGGCCAATTATGATTTTCTCCACTTGATTCATATCCTCATACATAGTAATAACCCATGATTAACCCATCCCCTTTTCACCAAATTATATCAATAAAACTTATAATGAAAGATTATTTTTCTCTATATTCCTCATTATCAGAGTCTTTTTGGAGGAATATTTACCCATAATACTATTTTATTAAAAAAATTAGCACAAATTACCCTTTTTTGAGACACATTATGATTCTATGAATGGGTAATTTCTTCATCTGGAATAACCATGGAATCCCTAAATTATATATATATTGAGGACCTCTATTTTTTATCCAAAACATAATCTTCCCTAAAAATTTATTTATGTAATAAATTTATAAATTTTTTCACCATTCATTTCAATCACCACAACATCATTTCCTCTCATAATCATGTTACAAATTTTTTAAAGCAAATGTGGGACATATTTTAAGTTGAGTATCCCCAGGGGTGGGAGTGAATATAGGGATATGAGGAACTGGAGGTGGGGGTCAAATGGGACTGGGAGTATTGGTATGGGGTGGGGGTGATTTCAAGGATATGGATATTTTATTCATTATAAAAGAATTTTAATTTCTAGAAGCATATTAATTTTTTAAAAAATAAACTACACCTGTAAATAAAAATTATTATCTAAAATATACATAAATTTAAAAAAAAACCCAAAACATTTTAGAAACATCGATAAACATGGTTTCATTTATCGACATTTCTTAAAAACATTGATAAATGTGGTGATTCTAAATAGTGATGTTTAGATAATGATGTGTCCAAAAAACATCATTAAATGAGGTGTCAGCAAATAGAAACATGTCTAAATAGCACTAAATTAATGAATTTTATAAATGTTGTGATTTTAGTGACGTTGATAGACATTGGGAGTTTTAAGATGTTTTATGCTTATTTAATTTGAAACATTTGTAAACGACACAAAATTCCTCATACTGGTAAACATCAATAAATTCCCGATGTCTATAAACATTCTTAATTTAGAGACACCATGTTTAGAGGCATTTTAAAAAAAAATTAGTAAATGAATTATCGGAAATTTAAAATTTCTCTAATAAAAAAATCAATAAGTTGTGTTTTTTTAGCGTTCCATGAAAGATCTCATATGGTGTTTCATTTTTCATCAGGACCTAAAAAATTGATTTTGATTTTAAATAGATACATATATTACCTATTTCAAATAATGATTTGAAATGATAAGTTCAATAATAAAAGTACTTATCATGTTATTTACTATCTGGTTCCACCTAACAACTTTAATTTATTATAGTATCCTTATATATGAAATTTCATATTTAATTACATGTTTCTGAAAATAATTATTGACTTTAATAGATGTGTACTCTGGGACATTATCCTTTCGTAGATTTTTCATTGATCATGTAGTTTAATTTTTAGTTCATCTTTGAATCATTTTGATGCATCTAATTACCTATTTTTTATATATACATATTACAAAAAAATTAAACAATAAGAATAATTAAATTGTTTGAATTATCTTTCACCAATTATTTCATGATTTTTCATTGGATTGTAAATATCAGTTTGTAACAAATTTAAAAAATTTGAGGCCCACTTCTTATTTTTCTTATAGTGTTATTAAACCACATTACATCTTATGTAATAATCAAATGTATTTTTTTCATATTCTTATATGGAATAGAAATATTGAACAGAAGATTTAAATGATTCAATATTCCTTGTTGATGAATATGGACAAATCTTCAATGAAATGTGTTTTTCTCATACTCTCCCTCAATGAGAAGATAAGTGGTATACCTTCTATTCAGCTGATATAAATTTAAATTTTTTCAAATAAATTTATAATTGAGTTTCCATACTTCCCTTTGATAATAAAACCCATTAAATTGAATAGTACTACCAGTCTATATTTGTAATGTTTAATTATACTAAATAGACTGTATTTATATCCAACCACAAAAAAGATCTCCATTTATTTAGTTCATATCCCATATGCCTATTAATAACACTATATTTTATTCTTTGAATATCATAATTACCTTAATTAATTTGTCCATTAAAAATTCCCAACATTTTTTAGATAATATTTTATTACTCATCATATGGGATGAGTACACATTATCAAGAATCTGTATGCACTTATTTTTTTCACATTTAGAGAAATCTCATCTTGAACAGACTTTTACTTCATTTAAATTTAATGGTTGAAAATTTAAAAATTTTGGTTCTTTCATTATTAATTGTACTACTATTAGTGTAGCGATATTCTTCAAATACTAGAGTGGAGACTTTTTTCCCCAATGGAATTTAATTCACTGGTGTTTTCATCATTCTCTAAAGACCTCCATAAAAAATATTTTCACTCCCTATTTCCATATAATGAATGGATTTTTAATCAAATTAAGAAAAATAAAAATGGATAAATATATAATTAATTACTTAATTCAGATAAAGGATATGCTCTTAGTGTCATTTATTGTTGTCTAGGTGGCTCTCCTTTTAGATAAAATTCATTATTATCACAATAATCTATTAATGTTTCAAAAATTTTCACTTAATTATGATAAATATATATTAATTACTAATATAAATATCCATAACCTTAAAATAAATCATTCATTTTTATGGAACCATTGATGATTGAGAGTTATGTTAATTCTTTTTATTGTCAATTTACTTTTCACATGTTGTCCCAAGTTTGTGTGATTCAGCTTTTATAAATATTAGTTTTTCATATTACATTAGATATTTGATAAATCAATTCTTTATCAACCCTTATCAAGCCTATTTCATTTTGACCCTCTTCATCTAATTTTTTTCTAGGATACTTATTCTTTGAACCATTTAATTTAATTTCAGACCCATGTTGAATTTTTAATGTCATCGTGTATTTTTCGATAGTATCAAAATTCTTTGACTGATCCTCAATAAAATATTTAAGGTCATTGAGTACATCATATCATTCTTTATTTTTTATATTTTAAGAGACAAATTATAAACAAAAATTGATAAATATTTTGGTCTTTCAATTTCTTATTTAAATAAGTAGTTTAGTCATCAAGTTGATAACAAACTCCTAAGAATCCTTTATAAGTTACCAAATTATTATAATCTTATTTATTTTTATGACAATACCTTCAATAAAACCTTCATGTTGAACATTATGATCGATAACTCCCTCATACTAATCTTTTTATTTAATTTAATATTATTTTTCCCAAATATTTCTATAATATAGTCCTTTGAATTTTAATTAAACCGAATTTCATCTCACTCAAGGTTATATTATCGTCATCTTCTTCCTTAATCATCAGTATTTTACTCTCAAACCAATTTTAATATATCTTTCTAGGTTTAAAGTTTAATTTATTTTGTTTTTATATTTAATAAACATTAGTTTCACAATTAAATTTCCTTTAACACCTTTCTTCAATGTGACTAACCATTCCATAATTAAATCATGTCAATGATACTTTTCCATCAAATATTCATTCACCTCATTTAAATTTAATGGGTACATGTGATATAAAATTTTCATGTATATATTCATCAACATGTTTATCTTGAATATTATTTAACCATCCCTTCCATTAAGTTACATATTCTTGTTTGATAGACTCGTCATTATATTTGGAATCACATATATCTCATTAGTAAATGAATAACATTGTCAATTACTCTATGAGAGTTTTTCCAAGTTACTTTTTCCAAAATTGATAAATTCAAAATATACAAAGATGGGAATATTATTATTGTTTTCATCTTAATGTCTACATAAATTATTTCCACTCAAAATCTTCATATGGATCTAACAACCTTGACAATTCGGTTGAAAATTCCATTAATATTTTCATGTATATCATCATATCATCAAATATTTTTCACATAACATAAAACTTTTATTCTTTAACCATTAAATTTTCCACATAAATATTGTAAAAATTGTATTATATATCTTTAGCATACATGAAACCGATCAACTTCATGTATATTTGATTAGAAAATGTTTTTGATAAGTCATTTTCAACATTTGTGATCTAATTGAGTAGTTTCTTATCCCCTTTGATCAAGGAAAACTCTATGGGGTCAACAATATTCATTTCATACACCACAAGGTAGAAAATATTAGTCCCAAGAGGCCATATATGTGATCTATTTTTATTTTTATATATGGTAATTGAATCCATCAAATAATTAATCTACTTTCACACTCACAATATTCTATAAATTAACAATCTACCTCTAATATATGTTTCAAGAAAAAACATTGTTGATTTTATAAAACTGGTGGAAAACATAAAGTCCATGTATAACATAATAGGGTAGGGATTAGTTAGGTTGTCCAATTTCATTCCATGTTCTAAAAACCTTATTAATATATTTTTAAGAAAACATTGAATGTATCTAGTTTTTTAGATCGTAGCAGTTTTAGGCGGTACATAACTATTTAAATTTTGATTAACTTAATTTATATTGGTTAATGAATTATTTACTAATCATAATAGGGTAAACGAGGGTGTCTAAGGTGTTTGGGACAAAAAACAAAAAAAATGAGATATATTGTTCATGTTTCATGATTGGTGTGATGTTAGTACTAACCATGTTCCTTAACTATGAATGCCATAGGGGAGGTTTCATAGTTGAAAAACTATAATATAGTGCTAGGAAACCATGTGTTTTTAGATAGGGTGAAATTCATGGACTCTTCATGGTTTGGATAACCATGCAGACTCCACATGTGACTGTGCAAACTAGGCCTCCTCTTGAATAGAGTGTGGGACATTTTTGGTGCATAGTATATCCAAACATGTAGCCAAAACGTTCACCTCTTTAAAAGGGTGAATTACCAATTTTTACCCTTAAAATTTAAGGGCTGTTAACCAATTTTTACTCCACTCTATATCCAACATCTAGAGTGATGAACTGAGAGATTCCGCCTCTTCCAAGGAATGTTATACCTCGATTTTTGAGTCATTTTAAGTGAATTTGGTTGAAAATCAATGCTCTGGGTGAGTATATCACTCATCTATCATCTATATTCTACAAGAGTCCTTGTATAATTTTTTTTCACATCCTTAATCCTGTAAAAAACTATTTTCTATAAGATTATATGTTTTTGATTTCATGTTTTTTTGAGTTCATATCAAGGGATAAGGTTAATCTAGTGTTCATCTTTGAACTTGTGGTAGGTGGAAAAAAATATCCCATGGTCTTGATTCCATAATTTACGTGATTATGGTTGTGATTTAGTAGAACTGTTACATGAAATTGTATATTTGGTAAGAAATGTGGAATTGGGAATCTAAATGATATGACAGACCCCTCATGATCCCCATTAGATCCATTGAGGATGATTACTCTAGACTTATTATCATCTATTGGGTAGGACACCTCGTTGTACATGATCAAAAAGTTGTTAAATGGTAAATTGAAGGGTTTATGAGACAAAAATTATTGAATTAATGTTATTATTTTAATATGGTATAAAACATTATTTATCTTAACATGAACAAGTTAAATGAGTTATGGATTATAATGGGGTAAATGTGATGACTGATTAAAAATGATTTTCCTTATTGATAAGTGACATGAAAGGAGTGACAAATGATTAAAATATTTTTTTATGAAATTAAAAAAATACAAAAACTAAGAACATGTTGAATGCAATGAACTATGTAATTTTAAAAAAATAAAATCTTACACATGAGTTTAATTGTTTCAAAAAAAAAACGTTAAAGAAGATGAGGCTTTGAAAATGTGAACTACTGGTTTGTGGGATATTGGAATGATAATCATATCACTTGGGTGGGCGAAACTGATGCTCCAGGAACCTATTTAAACACTAGTTTTTTGAGAAAGGATGGATTCTCATAACTCCTAAGGTATGGAAATGGAGATCTGTATCATGGTTGGGATGGTTGAATATTTTGTTCTGAATCCCAGTTGGATACTAGGACTGATGCTCCCTATTTTCCATCCTATGTCCCCTTTCACACGTGGTTCATATAGATGGATTGGCCAATGTTGATTTGATGAATATGGGTGGAACATAGAAAAATGAATAAAATATATTGATATAAAAAATGGGATATGGCTTATTGAATTTTACTCACCCCATTCATTGGCCTCCATTGGCTTCCAGAGAAGACATCATGACTACAGATTAAGAAAATGCAAAAGGCCTTATGTTAGATGGTTGGTTTTGGGTTCAGGAAAGAGCCTGGACAATGGATCCGAACATGGTGTTAAGAAATATTTTTTATATTTTTCATCATGCCTAATTATTATTTTTCACGTGTCACTCTAAAATAGTGACACGGTATATTTTCTTATATTGGTTTTTGTATACTTCCTAAATTTGTGAATGTGTAATGTGATGTTATTATTGTTTATTATAATTGCATGTCTATATTTATTTTGATTTCAAATGTTGGTTTACATTAGTAAATATGGTATTTTCACCCCCATAAGATCCTTTCGACCTTCACTGCTAGTCAAAATCCTATGGAATATAGGGAGGAATTCTTGATGTCATGTGGTGAATCGGCTCGAGGCCCTGGATATAGTTGCACCCAGGCCATGAAATTACAAAGCGGCATCAAAGGGTTCTCTATTCTACTAATTTATTATTTCTTAAATATATAAGTGAGATTAGTATGGATCAAGTCTTGTTAATGATCATGTTCTTGGGAATACATAACCCATGTGTGGGAAAACCCCAAGTATCTTTGGTGGGATTGATTTTTTGAATGTTTTTTATTAAAGTTGGATGTTATTTCCCCTTGGGTGATTCAATTATTACATGATGTTGTTATTTTTATAATGTTTTACATATGGCCAAGTAATTCACCGATTTTGTGTATGCATGCATCATTTAATGAAAATTGGGATGTATATCACAAAAAAACATTTTAAGAACACAATGAAGGATGGATGTAGTTGGGATATGGGATTTAAAAATGCATTCATGATCTATTAGGTCTCTAAAGAAATGCTACATAATGAAAATGGTTCAATTGTTTAAATTTGATTCTTATAAAAATGGGAATGAATAACGGATAATCTCTAAAATAGAGTTGTAAATGGTATTATTTTCCAAGTTTTCAAATTGGAATAATGAAAATGGTGATTAAATTAGAAATAATTTGGTTGTTGAAAGTGAAATGTATAAAAGGGTTTATAATGAATGGTTTATGATTATGTATATTATATTTTTCCAATTTTGATCATGGCCAAGGTTACTGGTGGTTGAGGGTAGTAATTTTGTCGCGTAGGTATACGTTAGGACTGTGTATGTGGGGTAATTTTCTTGATTAGGTGTAAGGAATCTTTGTTTAATTATGGTAACCTTATGTTATGTGTTCTGAGACGTTATTTTTTAATTTTAGAGAGACTCATCCATGGTGGTATTTAATAGTTCATATCTATGAAAATATTGACACGAATTATCCTATATTGAAGGGTAATTTCCTCCATTGGTTTGGAATAATAATGGGGAAGGAAAGTTCTTTGTAAAATTTTCTTATTTGATGTAGTCTATAAAGAGAGACCTAGGGAAGAAAACACTATGTATGTTTGATTTGAGAAGATAATTGCAGATTCATAACAATCCAACAATTTCTAGAGAGAGTGGACCTAAATAATTATATTTTTATACTGAATCCATTCAAATTATTTTGGGTGACATAGATATCCATCACAAGAAAATAGTTAAGATATAAAATTACATGATACTAGGAGTAGTGATGAAGTGTTTCGATATATGGGCACATTATGAAGAGATAGATGGAATGGAATAAAATAAATTCCAGGTGAGGTTCCTAGAGTAGTTTTACCTAGAGGCATTTAGGCATCAGATAGATAAATGGTACATGAAAATGACCCAGGGATGTATGACAATGATGGATTATTCTGGACTCTTCAATGTTTTTCAATGACTTCACCAACACTGATAGAAGATTAGGTTTCCATGACTTGGTGTTTTCATGACGAATTTCGATATAAGTTCATGTTATAGGAAAATACCATTCATTTTAATAGGTTTGCTGAGGTGTTGAAATAATATATCATACATGGAGGTAATATTAGGGAAGCTTTTGGTGGTGGAAATATCATTTCAGTTGTGTGATCTTGTGGTATGAAATTAGATCATATGAAGTTCAATTATGATATTTCCACTAGAGAACTGGCAAGAAAAGTAGCTAGGGAAGAGGAACTATCTCTGATGGAGGTAGATCAGTTATCTGCTATCAGTATGGAATATTGGGGCACATGAGAGGTTAGTGTCCATGAAAACTAGTGAAATGTTGAGTATGAAGAATTATGGGTGATATAAATATGTTCTACAAGAACCCACAACATGCAGGATGTTGTAGAGAATCTAGGATAGTATAGAGTGCATGTATAGGATCTAATACCATGTATCATTCCGGAAATTGGAGTTCCACTGGCTATATCTGTCGGGTTGGGGGACTTGGTACATCAAGATAAGAGAATCCATATCATCATGATAGTGTAGCGTTGAGAACTAATATTATAGCCTATGGTAGATAGTAAGTTCTGCTTCATCTAGTTGATCCTTCATCTAGTGGTGGGGAGGCTTGACCATCAACTATTTGATGTACGAATCTTATAACCTCTATTATTTATACTTCTTTATTTGATACACGACCATCACATTCAATTATATATTCTTGGTTTTTGAATTTTTTGACTCTAGAAATGGAATATATGTGTGGGGTTAAATAAATTGACACATCATTTTGAGTAAGAGATGAAATTGAATAGATACCTAAGGAGTGTGTCCTTGATTTTGGTGGGTGTTGTATCCTTTGGGAGTTGTACATTATTTAGATGTTATGATTTGACATGATACATGGGATGGACTAGTTTGTTACATACTTACCTCATATTGATTGTTAACATTGAATAGTGACATTCACTTCTCCTAAAGGTAACACATATTTCCATTATGGGGAGTGGAGTATTTATCAATCCATGCAGGGAAAATTATTCCACAAATGGTTGACCATGTATCCTTGCTTGTGAATATTTTGTTCTATAATGAGGGATTCAAGCATAATTTATGTCTTCTTATGGTGGATCGGTTTGAGGAATTTTTTCCTATATAATTATTGGGGTTTCCACCAAAGAGAGAGGATGAAGTCATGATTGAGATGATCCAAGGAGTTGAGTGATATTATATTACTCCATATAGAATGGAACTAGAGGATCATCATGAATAGAAAAGTAAGTTTATGGAATTAGATAATAAATGTTTTATTCATCTAAGAACATCATAATGTGTATCTCTACTATTTTTTTCTAAGAAGTATAACAAAACCTTGTAGAAGTTCTTTAATTTACAGAAGATGAATATATTGAATGTTAGGAACTGATATCCTCTTTTACACATCTATGAACTTTTTTTACCAACTAAAGATTTCTTTTATGTTTGAAAAAAACTATCTAATTTTAGGTAATAAATAGATAAGGGTGAGGCCTTATGATATAAAATAGGAAAATTTTAGAAGAATTTATGGTTTTTATGATCTTTTCATAATGATGTTTGGGCTGTTATACCCATATGTAGGGTTTATGGACTTGATGAACCAAATATTTCATCAGTACCTTGAAAAATTTGTTGTTGTTTTTTTTTGATAACATCATGGTGTACTACAAGACTTAGGAAGATCATGCCACACATCTTGATATCATCTTGAGTACACAAGTAGAGAATCATCTACACAGTAAGCTATCTAAGTTTCATTTTCGGATCGACAAGGTACATTTCATAGGCCACATCATCTCTGAGGAATGTGTTTCAGTGGACCTAGAGATGGTTTAAGGAGTTGTACATTGAGGGTATCCCAATATTTTTTTTATCTATTTCTTTTTGGGTTTTCAGGTTCTTATCGAAGGTTCAAAAAAGTCTTTTATCACATGGAAGTACCACTTTTAGACATGACAATGAAGGGTATATAATTTGAATGGTCTGAATCATGTGAGAATTATTTTTAAAAGATTACAAATTTCTTGACCTTTGAACCGATCTAGATCTTACTTGATCTTGGTGAGGATTATACTTTTTTTATGCATCTAGAATTGCACAATGTGTAGTTTTGATGCAGGTAGATTTAGTTGTGGAATATAGATCCTAGAAGTTTAGTCTACATTAATAGAACTATCCAACACATGATCTCAACTTGTTCATAGTGTTTTATTCCTTGTATTGTTGGGAACATTATCATTTGGGTGAGAAGTTCTTTGTTTATACCGACCATAAAATACTTAATAATATATTTTCCCAATGTGATTTAATCCATATTAATAAAATATTGGTTGATTACACAGATTCTTTTGACTATGAATATCTTATATATCAGTGATTGGAAAAAATGTCACTGATTCCCTGAGAATAAATGTGTAGACTCAATTAGGTCAAGAGTCTATTTCAGAGTGGATGATGTGGGGTTTATTTATTGAGATATGTTTAGGTATTCAGGAGGAGCATGGGAAGATGAAAATCATGTCCATGTATACCAAGTCATCTCTTTGGGTCCTTGTTAAGACGATACAAAACGGGGATTCAGAATTTATTTCTATAAGAGATTGTTTTGAAGGTGGGGATCCACCATCTGGTTAGAATATTGATGTGGATGATGTTGTTCATTTTTTAGTCATTTTTTTCGTACAAGTATACAGGAATAGCTGAGGCATGAGTTCATTTCATTGAAAAGGGTAGTGCACTATGGTTTGAAAAAAAAAATGTATCATGACCTTTATAGACATTATTGGTGGTCGTTAAAGAAAAATCGGACATGATTTTTTATGATATGATGTTACACCTTCCAATAAGTGAAGGATCAACATCAGCAATTTAGTGGCTTGTCATATCTATTTCCCATACCGGAATGGAAGTGGGAAGAAGATACCATGGATATTTTGGTATGTATCCTGAGTATGACTTGGAAAGTTAACAAAAAAAATTTGATTGTGTATCAATTGATTAACATATATCATTTATTTCCAATTTGAGAGACTTTCATTAAGGACCATCTCAGTGGCTTGTGTGTCTGAGAGGTATTATGTATGCATGGGGTACCACATGCTATTGTTTTAGATCATGATACATATTTTTTGCTTGTGCTTCTAGAAATATATGAAGAATGAATTGGGTACTCAGGTATTTATAAGTACATATTTTCATGGAAATAATGTCAGAAAATCAGGACCTACTGTTCAAGTGCTAGTGGATATGTTGAGGACATCTGTTCTGGACAATGTAAGATCTTAGGAGAAACACTCAGTGCTCATCGAGTTTTCTTATAACAACATTTATTAAGAAATCATCCATATGGAACCATAAATGGTGCTTTATGGTATTCCATGAATAAACCTATTGTGTTGGATGGAAGTAGGGGAATCCAAGTTGTTGGGACTGAGTCTCAATCAAGAGTAATAGAAGAAGGTCTAGTTGATTTGGAAGTGTACAAATACATATCAGAGAATACATAAGTCATATGTTGAATAATGTTTCTAATATTTTTAGTTTATGGTCGGTTACCATGTGTTTCTTTGGGTTTCACCAAGAATGGGTAAATATAGGATTTGTAAACAATGAAAGATAACACCCATGTATGTGTGGCTATTTGAGATTGTAGAGAGGACAAAACCGATGGTGTACCGATTGGTTTATCCACACCATTATAGTGTCATGCATGATTTATTTCATGTGTCACAACATCAGAAGTATATCCTTGTACCATATCATGTGAGCAATGTTGTTGATATTGATTTTTAGACTGATGCAACCTTTGAAGATCATCTGGTTCCTATTTTTGATCATGAGAATGTATTATAGGGTAAGATAGTGCCATTGATCCGAGTGATGTGGAAACATGGTACATTATGGAGGAATTTTTGGAGGGGTAGGGTGATATATGGGCCCATTGGATTGACATTTTTTTACAATGGAGTATTAGTGAATTTTTGTATTTAATCTTGAGGATGAGCTATTATAAGTTAGATAGGTAGTAAGATACTGACATTTCAAGATGGTACATCCAAGTTTAAATTTATTGTATCTCCATTTATATTGGTTAATAAAATGAGTCCCAAGAATATAAGGGGACTTAGGGCTATCTCAGGGGTTTTAGGACATGAAAAAAGGAAGAAACAAGGCTATGATGTGCATGGTGTATAGTTATGGTGCAAGTTTAGTACTAACTATTACCCTTAATTGTGCAACCTATAGAGGGAGGGTGCATAGTTAATAAAACGTGCAAGGGGATCCTAGAAACCATTTAGCTTTGGAAAATTAAAAAGGCATGTACTTTGCATAGTTTCACAAACTATGTGGTCTCACTAGGAGACCATGTGAACAAGACCTCATCTTGGACAAATATTAGAACATGGTTGGCACATGGTTTGGATAACCTTGTATAAAAACTATTTGCCTCCTTAAAGGGGGGAATTTCTCATTTCATTACCAAATTATTTAAAGTATCTTACATTATTTTCGTCCCTTGACAATCTATGTTATCTTGGGTGACCAAACAGATGCTTACCCATTGTCCTAGGATCGTTCTCTATCGATTTCGTCTTACGTGAAGCATCATTGGATGCAAATCAAGGATCTTGGTGAGCTTATCCATCATCTTTTCTCTATTTTCTATAAAAGGAATTTTATAATTGTTCGTCTCCTTACAAAGACTCTAAAACGTGTCTTTCTATTACATTCTATATTTGGTCATTGAGGGTTGTTTTATTTTGAATCAACGACTATGTATAAGTGATCATTCATATAAGAACATTAGGAATGTGGTCTATAAGAATATCTCCCAGTCTTAATGCCTTAATTTATTTGTATGTGGTTTTTTGTTTGTTTCATTATGTTTTTCGATTTTATCATTGGTAATAAATGTTAAATTGGGTGTCTAAATGGTATTATGGACCCCACATGATCCATGTTGGATTTGTTAAGGATAATTAGACAGGACCTATAGTCTTCCAGGGGGTGATCCACTTCCATGAACCTAATAAATAATTTCCAAATGATGAATTGATGTTTTTTAGAGTAAAACAATTGAAATGATATTATTATATCCAAATGGTACAAAAAGGGTATTTTTTATTACATGAATATGTAAAATGAGTTATGTCTTGAAAAGGGGAAAATGTGATGAATTGTTAAAAAGGTTTGGTCTCGTGGATAAGTGATATTAAAGGTGTGATAAATGATTATAATGTTCTTGAATGATGAAATGGGAAAACTATGGAAAATGAGAACATGTTGAATTTAATGAACAATGGAATTGTGAAAAATGAAATTTCACAAATGGGATTTCATTGTTTGGTAAAAAAATTAATGGAAAAGATACTTTTAGAATGAAAATTACTAGTTGGTGTTGATGTTGGACTGATTCTCCTCTCCCTTGGGTTGGATAGACTTGTTCTCTAGGCACCCCAATTCATAGTATTTTTCAAATAAAGGATCGATTCTATGGACACTAAGGGAATGGAAATAGTGTTCTTTATTTTGGTTGGGAATATCAGACATTGTGTTATGAATCACGATTGGATAATAAGACTAATGCTACCTGTTTCCCATCATATGACACACTTGAAACAAGGTTAATATGACTATCTTGGGTCATAGAAGGTTTGATGTATATTGGTAAAATATGGAACATAGAATAAAAATGATTGATTTAAAAACTATTAAATGATATAACTTATGTTATTTTGGTGTTTTCATTATTTATTTCACTCTAATATAAATTTTATTAGACTATATATTGTTTTAGACACCATTGGTGTTATCCTGCTGAGTTGTACTAACTCCCTACATGGGCTGCCCTTGGGTACATGAGAAAACATCATGATTTCAGGTCAATATAGTAAAAAAGGACCTATACTATATGGTGGATTTTGGGGTTTTCATGGAGCATGGATGATGGAACTATTCTTAGTGTTAGGACTCATTTTATGAATTTTTTTCATGACTTATTTTTGTTTTTCTTGTGTCACTTGAAACTGGTGACATGGAATATTTTTCCTTATTGATTTGTGGTTACTTCCTCAATTTTAGAATATGGTATGTGATTTTTTTAGTGTTTATTATTATTGAATTTCAATTTTTATTTTTATTTTTATTTTTGGTTTACTCTGGTTAAGAGGGTATAGTCCCCCTTGAAGATCCATTAGACCCTTGCTGCTAATTGGTAGCCTATAGAATACAGGGAGGTTCTTCGAGGTCATGTGGAAAATCAACATAGGGAACTAGATATGGTGGAACCTCGATCCATAGATAGCCATAAAAACAAAAAAACTAGTGTAAATATTGTAAAATTTATGACATATATATTTTCATTAGTTCACCAAAAAGGTATAATGCAAGGGGCATAAATTGATAATGTGGCAATGTACCCATGGGATCACTATACACTGTAAGTGATCACAACTTTAGGTCTATATCACTAGATAACCACAGTTTACTACTCCCACTTCATACTCACATAAAACATAGAAATAATAATAAAATAACATAAGGAACATAAAAAATTCATAATGAATATCAATAGAATATTAAAAAATAGTCAACAAGGATATTCTCTATTATATTATAGTCAGTAAAATCAGATACATATCTTTAATGTTGTTATTCATAGTATAAATTTCTTATTATAAAAATCTATATATGAATAATAATATTAAATTATTACTATCTCAATAAAATAATTTCAAATATTTATAATATGCACTCACAATACTCCATTTATTCATCTATATAATTTCAAACATATTTATCATCATTTCAGGTTTAGATATCTTTTTTTACTTCAATTTGAATGTTAGTAAAAACATGGAAATAATATCTCTATAAAATAAATCGATACTATTTATTTAAAATAATTCTACAAATCTATCACATTTAAGAAATATATATATAGAAGAAAATAATTTCCCTTAATACTACTGAAAATTTGATTCAAACTCTCCATTAAATTATTCATGTTTTTATTTATTTAATTTTCCATAAAAATAAGTCAGGAATACATTGAAAAAAACTCATGAAAACAAAAAAATAATTGTTATTTAACATATCGTCGTCCAATTATAGGTTTCAACATTGAATTTTGGTATGTTTTAATTATTCCCTTCCTACTTAGTAATTGTACTAGATAAAAGAAAATAGGTAGTCACATAGAGAAGATTGGAGGATTTTGATTCTCTATTAGTGAATAGAATTCACTATCAAAAGGGTTTTTCATTCCCCCAATTATTGGTATGGAGTTCTTAGTGGAAATTTTTATATAAGATTCATCAACATTTTGGGAATGTTGAACACCAATTTTCGACAACCACAAAATGGTGGCGTTGGTAGAATGTATTAAGAGAATATTATTATTATAGAGTTTGAGATTAATCAGACTAATCATACCCTTGTTTATATATCAAAATAAGTATGAATCCTCTCAATTTGATATCACCATTTCAATCAAAAGACACCTTGAGTTGATCTATGTGAGAAAACTCTTATTGGGCTGAACCCATTCAGATTTTGAAAAATCAAAATCCAACCATTTCGAATAATAACATTATTAATCATTTTTATAAAAAAATCAATTATATATTTTTTGTATTTATTTACATATATATATATATATAAGATAATTTTATTAAAAATATATATTTTTGAACTACATAAAAATAATTTTGTTATATATAGTTTATTGTAAAATGTATCATTTCAATAAATCTATGCTTTATGAGTTTTATTGATTCAGAAAAATCCATACTCAAATTATGAAAAGTTTGTTAAGTGTTTCATATTGTAATCATATTATGCAATGTGCTCAGGTATTTATCTTACAAAAGAATATTATCCTAAGATGTTCAAGGTACATATTTATTTTTTTAGAAATAACAATTGAAATGTAAGATTTTATCTTATGGAATTCAACTAATTCACCCACGAAATAATTCTATTCATAAATAAAAAATATGAAATAACTATATTCTTTTGAATTATATTCACTGAAAGAAGAATTTGAAGAATGGTAAATGTTTTGTTAGTAAAATTTTATCTTATACTGTAGAATTATCTTACAATATGTAAAAATATTATTATCTTATGAATACATATCATTTTATCATACGGAAAACATATATGACAAGGAATAGTATGATCATCAAATATCTTTCAAAGATCTAAGTGTATGGATTTTAAGGATTATCCCTACTAATATCATGATAAGTCATTTCATACCTTTTTTATTACATCAAACAAAGATTTTAAATTTAAGTAATGATCTTCTTTCCACGTCTTACTATGAATTGAGAACATTAGATATTGAGAAATAACTCTGACATTGCGGTCGTAGAAGAAACACCATTTTTTGAAGCAGCAGATGCATACTCACTTTGGCCTATCAAATCAGGATCGCATTATAGATTATTCAATCACTATAATTAACCTTCCTTATGCTAAAATCAACATATAAATGGAATAATCACCGACAAAAGAAAAAGACACATACTTATAGAATTAGGAAATGTGGAAGTGAATGAAATATGGTTTACACTATAAATCATCGAGATCTATACATATTGAAAATCTCTATGTCAAGTGTTAATATTATATACCTCATAAGTTCCACTGAATATCATCCTGAGATATGATTGAAGATTATATTTTCCTAGGATGAATCTTTATCGACAATCAGTCGTTGCTTACAACTGTGTGATGAAAATCATCTTTAAATACTATATCTTTTATATTGTTTTTTTAATCTATGTATGAATTTGGTTAAGATTGAAGATATTTCAAGTAAAGGTAGAGACTATTTGAAATCTCCCAGATCATTTTATTATGTTACATCTTTTTGAAATCAGCTGGGAGCCCTTTCTAAAAGTGTTGTTTAGTGAAAATCTCCAACATCGTGGAGTAGAGCGTTGGTGGAGTGGAATAGGGGGGTTTTATTACCCTAACATCTATAAACCTCTATGTTCAATTTTATTTTATGAAATTTTTCATCAAATAATAAAACAAAATGTATTTTAATAATTTTAAGAGGGTGGTCTATTTCCCGAAGTATCTTTTAAGAACTCAATTCACCCCTCCTGAGTTATTTAGTTAAACATTTTTTAGGATAATAATTTGTATAAGAGCTAGTTACTCTCAAGTTCACAACAATAAATTGTTTTTTCCTAATATTTATCATAAAATGGATACTTTTGATGATAACCAATAGCATGTTTCATAAGATAGAGATATGAAATTCAATGGAGTGAAATACGATTGCTGAAAAGAGTGTAGGGTCATTTTCTTAAGAATCGTGGTCATAAGGTGTATCTTAAATATATCAATCCCTATGAATTTCCTAAAACTGAACCTAAAACTTGGTATGCTATAGTATAAGAAAAATATGATCTAAATTTTAAATATATTTAAGTTATCATCTGCGAGTAAGGGCCAGATGATTTTAATTGAGTCTCTCAATGGTAGAAATTGCATGGAATTTGGACTACTATTTCAGTATCATATTAAGGGGCTGGAAATGTTAAATCTCGCAGATATGATACATCCAATTCGATGTTCGACCCTATCAAATGGCTGAAGGATAAATTACTACAAAACTAAATGGAAGAGTCACTGAGATCATGAAAAATACTATTGTTCTAGGAATGCATATCACCGATCAGGAACAAGCATTAAAAGTCCAAAGAGTATTGCAACCTAAGTGGATTGGATTATTTACTGACATCATATAATATAAATAGGTAAATGATTTAAATATTAATTATCTTATTGTAACTATTATGAGGTATGAATTTGAGATGGAAACAGAAAATGTGGAGCCCAAAATAAACTAAAAATTAAATTTTTCCTTGAAAGACTCTACTAAAAATGAAAACAAATGCAGAAGTGAAAATATTAATAAAGAATATGAATAAAATTACATCTCATGAAATTAATAATTTAATGATGAACTCTATCATATTAAAATAAAGTTTAAAAAAATATATATAAAGATATGAGGATTTATAAGACCTTTCAACAATCATAAGAAGCTTGGTGATAACTCTAAAGATTTAAGATTCAATGAATGAAAAATGGAAGGAAAAATCAATATTATATGTCTAAAAATTAAAGATAAATTGAAGAAAGAAAATAAAAAATTCATAAAGGATTGATATAAGAAATATAGGAACTCTATGAAGGCTACCTAGAGTGAATCTAAAGATTCTAGTGAATGCACATCATCAGAATTAGAAGCTGAAACTATATATCAAAAGAGAAACATATTTTAATAGTAATAATCAAATGAGGCGCATTCTTATTACTCCTATAATCAATATTTAGATAATAAATATTTTTCCAAAAAATAACTAAATAAATACTTCACTATATTGAAAATTATGTATGAAATTTTGAAGAAGAAAAACAAATCCCTTAAAAATTCCTATAATAAAATGGTTAGTTGAGAATAAAATCTGGATAATCAGATATATAAGCTAAAAGAATATTTGAAAACATCATTTGTTTTGAATGATGATAAACAAAAAACAATTTAAAAACTATATAAGGAAGGTCAAAATAATAAAGATATTTCATGTTTTTTTACAAAAGGATAATTCTATTTAAATAAAATTCTTGGTCAAAATAAAGGTACAAAATAAAATATAAGAATTTCATGAAATGGAAAAAAAATCCAAACATCGAAGACAATATATTATTCATTGATAAAAAAATAAATATATTAATAATATTACTCTTTTTCATTTTAGTGAAATAAAAAATTGTGCTATTATTTGTGATTTGAAAAATCCTAAAATAGGTGGAATTAAAAATGCTTTTATTCCCAAAGTATTTTTTTTAAATAAACAGAATAGTTATTTGGAAATCATAAACAAGTCTGGATGCCTCATTATTTTATAGCTATCATACTCGAACCCAAAATAATTTGGGTAACAATGAACACTATTGTTTGATTTGTTCTTTTAAGAAATTAGTTGTTTGAACAATAATAAAAAATGGTTCATAGGTAGTGTCTTCTCAAATCATATGAGTGGATACTACTCCAATTTTCATTCCTTATCCAAATTATATGGAGGGTATGTTATGTTTGTGGATAATGAAAAAGGAAAAATAGTTGTGATTGGATTAGTTATATGTCTATAGTCTATACATATCAATAAAGTAAATTATCTTTAAGGCCTAAAGAAATATCTTATAAGTATTTCTCAACTTTTTAATGATGGTTATTATTTTTTTTCAAACAAAATATTATTATTTTTTAAAGATAAATCGATCCAATTTAAATCACCCAGAATATAAAATTGTTACACATTATATCTTAATTCATTGTGTAGAAAACAAATTTAATGGTTTAAATGATGAAGTTGATTAATATTTGATTTGGCATATAAGAATTGGGCATAATAATTATCATTCCTTGAGAAATTTTTCTATGAAGTGTTTGATTTCTCACTATCCTGATATTATATTGAATGGAATGAAATTATATAATGTATGCCAAATGGGAATGAAACATAAGTCATCTTTCAAATAAATTAAATAAGTTCCTACTTCTACACTTCATGAACACATCCAGGTGATTTTTTTAGACCAACTAGAATGGAAAGCCTCACTATTAAGTAATTTTTTTATTTTTTTTTATTAATTGATGATTTTTTAATATTTAAATGGGTTTAAATTCTAATACTTAAAAGTGATTCTTGTTCTATTTTCATTGTCTTTTATAAAATTGTGAAATATAAAAAGGATATAAAAATTGTTTATTTGAGAAGTGATATTAGAGGTGAGTTTTAGAATCATGAATTTAATTTTACTACTCTAAGTAGGAAATTAAACATACATTATCTATCCCTAGTGCACCTCAACAACATAGTGCTGTCAAGAGTATAAATAGGACTTTACAAGAAATTTCGAAGACTATATTTTCTGAATATTACATGCCCACCCAATTTTGTTCTAAATATCTTAACACAAAATGTTATATCATTAAGAGAATACTGAAAGTACATATTTTAAAGAAAACAACCTATGACTTGTAGAATAATAGAAAAACAATGGTAAGATACATCAAATTATTTAGATTCAAGATTTATATCCTGAAAGTTATGGATAATCATGGAATGTTTGATCCAAATTCCAATGAAGTTATCATCCTAGGTTACTCAACAGCTTCCAAAGCATATAGAGTTTTCAATAAATGGTCAATGATTTTTTAAGAATCATAACACATAAAAATAGATTAAAGTGATCTTTCAGTCAAAAAATGAATCAAATTGATGACTAGAATGATTCAATAAAAAAATGAGACCTAAAACTTTGTTTCATGAAAATAAGTATGTTCATTTGGAATATTATTATAAGGGAATACTCTAGAGAACCAAAATTTATGTTGCCTAGAACACCCAAAATACATAAAGACCATCCTTTAGAAACCGTTATAAGAAATCACGATGAAGGTGCAAGATCTAGAAAAAATATAGGAAACTTAGAAGAATTATCATCCTTTCTATCCCAATTAGAACTTAAATAAATAGAATAATCCTTATTAAATGAAATTTGGTTTTTATAAATTGAATAACTAAATTGGTTTAAAAGAAATAAAGTATGAGAATTTGTTGAAAGACCCTAAATGCATCCTGTAATTGGAACTAAATAGATTTTAGAAATAATCATGATTACCACAATGTAATAACTATGACTAAATATTGACTAGTTACTGAAGGTTATAATCAAGAAGAGGGTGTAGATTATTTGGAATCATTTTCCCCTTATATCTAGATTAGAATCCATTAGAATTATTCAATAATATTCATCTTATATGAATTTTAGATTATATTATACGGATGTAAAATATGTTTTTTAAAATGGTATTATAATGAAAGAAGTTTACTATGTGTGACCTACTCATTTTTAATATCCTCAATTTCAAAATTCTACTTTTAAACATTCCAAAGCACTATATGGACAAAATAAATCTCCAAGGTAATGATATGAAATATTAAGATATTTTCTACTATCAAATGTTTTTATAGTAGGAATAACATATACTACAATATTTAAAAAAACATATTTCCCTAATATTAAAAAGTAAAAATATATATAGAGGATGTTATTTTCAGTTCAACTGATCAAAATATTTGTAATTATTTTTTAAAAATTATGAAAAAAGTATTTGACATGGGCATGATGGGGGAAATAAACTATTTTCTATGGATTCAAGTTTAATAAAAATATTTCAAATATATATTAAATAAATGAAAATAAATACATGACTTATTAATTTGTTTTCAATTGAAACTAGTAAGACTTATTCAACTCCTATGAGTTCCAATATCAAACTGGACTCTGATGAAACTAGAAAACTAGTTGAAAAAAAGTTATAAAGAGGAATCATTGGATGTTTGTTATACCATACTTCAAGTAGAACAGACAATATTTTTTCAGTATTTCTTTTTGAAATACTTCGATATAATCCAAAGAAATCTCATCTAAATGATGGAAAACTAATATTAAGATATATAGAAGGAACCATAAATCATTGTCTTCTTTTTCAAATCCTCTAATTTTAATTTAATTTCATACTTTGATGCTGACTTTTCTAGATGTAGATTCAATAGGAAAATCACCACATAAACCTACCTTTTTCTTAACAAATACATCATGTCTTGGTGATGTAAAAAATAAAAATTATGTAACATTATCAACTGCCAAAGCTATATATATTCTTGCAGGATGTTTTTATACACATGTGCTATAGAAAAAACATTTCTTAATGGATTATATAATTAATTTTAATTATGTTCCAATCATATTTGATAACACTAGTGGTATCAATATCTCATGGAATCTAATAATCCATTTTAGAACAAATCACATTGATGCGAGACATTAATTCTTAAGAGATCATTCACAGGAAAGTTGTGTCTCTTTAGAATTTTTTTCACAGAAAAACCAATTAGCATATATCTTTACTAAACCCTTATCTTCTGATAGATTTGATTTTATTAAATCTTAATTAGTCATGTTTAAATTTATAAAGTAATATATTACATTATATTAAGACCTCTATTTAAATATCTATTGGCTCCATCATTTCATGTAATAGTGTCATCACGTAGTCTACATCACCTATGTTTAGTAATAATTACTCTAACATTACTGTTTGACCCCACATTTACCGTAATCATAAAAAAATATTAAACATAAACTTTACATGAAAAACAAATCTCAAACACATTGATCCCTTCCTTCCATTCCCTTTGTCCTTAATACCAAATCCATGTCAACCTTATAATCCCCAAACCTTCTAAAAAATACCAAAACCAAATTAGATGATTTAGTTTCATCATGTATGACGAAACAATAGAAGTTATCAGAAAAAGTGTTCAATGATAGAGAAATAAATTACAAGTGGTTTGAAAGAACTAATATATTGTTGAAAAGGTTATAAATTTTCAAGGTTGAGATTATATTTTTAATGAATTGTGAACCCCTAAAATTTTAATGAAATAACCTTGTGAGTCTAACGTGTTTGTAAACTTTCTATTCGGTAATGATGAAGACATAGTAAGTGTAACAATAAATGAGAAAGAGTTTTCCCTAATGATAGCAATGCTCACTGAAATGATGAAATTCCCTCTTGAATGTTATCTATTAATTTAAACTACACTATCTACCATAGATGGTGTTACTCCTACCAAAATCATGAAGTCTCTCTTTAGAAGTACTGTTGTGGAGAAGAAGTAGGTAAGATCCTTGAACCAGAAAGGAAGCTTATAGTGACGTTCATTTAGTCTGGAATCACCCAACACAATGGTTAGTTTGAAAAAATTATTTTTTCAATACGTTTCATTTCCCTATCTATTTATTCTTGAAAATCCTATCATCCTAGAGTGATATATCTTGAGATATATGTGCCACGTTCAAAATATCTCCCTAAACATTTATCCTTAGGGAAAAATCCTTACTCAAATCTTCTAAAATGTTGGAGTCACCTTGGACTATAATGATTCAATTCAATGTCGTGTTCTAATGACTATCAATCCTAGTGTTTTAGGAAAAATAGTATTACAATGTGATTTATCTATGAAAAAGATGATACCTTACATTTCGATGCATGAAATATTCCCTACTCAGATTCAATATGAGTGTTCAAATTTTTACTAGACTACAATAGTCATATAAGGATCCTCTCAAGAGCCTGATTCCAGACAAAGCATTTATAAAGAATAATATCCTATCAATTTGAGAATGATATTTAGAATTTTTATTCCTTCAAGTTGACTTGTTTTTTATCAGGAAAGAACAATTCATTCGTGTTCCTCTTCACCAGTTCAAACTACATATAATAGGATAGAATCTGTTATCACTCAAATGTAATATATTGGTCATGACAATACTATCATTATAATAACATGTTTATATTAGATTTTAATTCCCTATTACTCTAAATCTACGAAATGAATGGATAAAGAGAGATCCAAAAATTCAGTCTATCAATAGTCACTCAATGAGAAATTTATACCAAATATTGATGAAAATAATCAAGAAAATTGTACAGAAGATCATCAGGAAATGGACTACCATGTCCCCCAATCCACTCAAGATGAATAAGTTTCATGTTTTGAACAAACGTTTTTGATGTTAGCCACTGATGTTGAATTTATAAAATCATAACTTTCTAAACTTCATCTTCATGAAAGAACCATTAGTGAACAAATGACCACTAGAAATGGTGTTCACGAAATTATATTGTTAATACTATATGTTTTGGAAAAAAATTCAAATCGACCTATTGATGATACCACTCTTAGTGAAGGTGTTCAGTCACGACTCTTGTAATTATCATAGGTTGTTGATTATATCATAGAATCTCTCAATTCAATTCAGTGTGAAGTTGTGACGACATGTGTTTTTCATGATTTTCTATAATAAACTATTGATGATGTTCTAAGACTTCCAGTCACATTGAAAATAATTTTCATACTATAGTCCAATTATACCATGAGTTAATATCTGTGCTTAGTACACTGATTATAGATTATAATAGACACACATTTCAATTGAAGAATGACATTATATTCATTGTTAATCTTCAAGGAAGGATATATAGAAATTTTACAAATAACTATAATAAAATTGAGAAGATGATTGTTGATATTTAGTTAGTATTCTTAAATAACCTCAAGAAATTATTTTTAGATGATGATGAGGTTGAGTTTGATGTTAGTTTGAGGTTGATTATATTGCAGAATCCATCTTTAGAGCCAAACCCTCAAAATAAAATGATCTTATTCTTGTGATGGGGATATCAGATAATCAGGTTGATGTTTTGAAGAAACTAATCTCTCGTTGCGTGAAGAAAAGAGACCTCCAATTTTTTTTTGTAAATTTTCAATAAAAGAATATGAAGTGGTTGTAAAATAATTCTAGACTATTATATGAATGAATTAGTGATAATAATTGATTCAAGTGTGGATTCCATCTTTTAGATTCTTGGTAAATGGATTCTCAAACCCTAAATCTCTAATCGTTTTCAGTATACCTCTTAGTGTATGAATGAAATATTTGATCCTTTAGTTGATCAATATAGGGAACACCAATGTTTTGACATAGATAAATCTTCATTCTTCACAAAAACTTTATTTATAATACTCTATAAACATGTAGATAACTATGATATAGATAAGGAACAAATAAACACCTGTAACATTCTATCAACACATGTCAGGTTTTCTTGAGAAGATCTTGCTAGTCTTGGAAAATTCTCTCTGAATTTTGGAGGTATTGTTGGTCCCACAACGGATGATCCACTACTGATATCATCATTAACTAACAACCAAAACCTATTATTCAATAATCCACCACTTAAATGTCATTTCCAATCATCCAGTTGATGGTAATTCATCGATATAATCATGAAGTATCATTTCCCAATAGTTGGGGCTTAATAAAAAAATTGAATCATTGTAATGTTTTTATGGTTATTTTAAAATTTTCATGCGTTTTAATCATCTACATCAGTTAAATATTCATTTATCATTAAGTTATTATGATAACTTTTTTACTTACTTAACTTCCCTAAATCGATTATGTGATGGTTACTATTTATTAATTAATTATTTTTATTTTTAAGATTATGTACTCTTTATATCTTTTCTGAATTTTTTAACGTTTCATCTTTCTACCAATGTTTTGATTGATAACTATAATTTTGGTGCAACAAAAATTATTTTCCTTCTTATAATGTTTCTTATATCAGAAAAGGGGGGTTAATAAAAATGAAAATAAAAAATTTCACATGTATTAAAAAATTATTTTG
Organism: Viscum album; assembly: GCA_963277665.1. NCBI lineage: Eukaryota > Viridiplantae > Streptophyta > Magnoliopsida > Santalales > Viscaceae > Viscum > Viscum album. The sequence continues at coordinate 1,918,638,878 of OY728165.1, read as the reverse complement.
AAAATATTTATTTCCTTACCACATGGGTTCTGTGATCTTCAAAAGCGGGATATTTTTGTTAAATATATCATTCCATTAAATATCCATTGTGTTTTTTGATGATTCAAAAAATCCATACTATTTTTATTAAATGTTTCTTAAGTGTTTCAAATTTAATTCATCTTATGGTGTGTGCTCATGTATTTATCTTATGCATTTATATTATCTTATAAAGTTCAAGGAACATCTTTATTTTCTCAAAAATACAAATTTAATGTAAGATTTTATCATACGGTCCTTGACTAAGTCAGTCAAGAAAGATATATAGTTAGAAATGAAATGTATTATTATAATTTATTTTAACTATCAGAAGAAATTCAACCGAGGTGGATGCTACATCAGTAACATTTAATCTTATTCTACAAAACAATCATATGATACATCAAAATCTGATTATCATAAAAAGATAGATCTTTTTTTCTTATAGAAAATATATCCCATTGCGAATAGTATGATCAGCTGATATCCTTCAAATATATTATATTACATATTTTCATGATTATACCTGATAATCTCATGATAAGTCATTTCATACATTTTGATTAAATCAAAATAATATTATGTATTTAAGGAAATATCATCTGCTCAAGTCTTTCTATTAATTGGAAATTTCCGAGACCGATAAATATCTCTGACATTACGGTCGTAGAGGAAATTCCATTTTGGAAGTATTGGATGCATACTCACTTTATCCTCTTATATCAGTATTATCATATAGATCATTTGACCATTATAATTATCTTTACTTATGAGAAAATTAGTACATATAAGGGACATTAAGTAAAAACTAAAAAAGACACATTCTTGTGGGATTAGAAAAAATAGAAGTGAACAAAATTCGGTTTCCACTATGAAACACCAAGATCTGTACATATTGAAAATATCTACTTGAATTGCTCTACTTATCTGCCTCATTAGTTTCCCTGAATATCATCTTGAGCTATTCTTGAAGCTTATCTTTTCATAGGAAGAATCATTATCTATTTTTAATTGTTACTTACAACTATTTTCTGCAAACGATCTTCAAAACCTGTATCTTTTCCATTATTTTCATGTTGTCTATGACTGTGGTTATGATTGAGAATAAGTCTTGTAATTGGACTGCCTAGTTAAATTCACTTCGACATTTTTATTAGTGACATTTTCTTATACTTAGCTAATATCCCTCGAAAAATGGTTGGTTAGTGAAAATCACTAAGCGCATGGAGAGGAGGATTGGTAGAGTGGATTGGGGGATTTCTATTTCCCGAACCACTATAATGATCTATGTTTAATTTCTTTTCAGTATGGTTTTCATACTCTCTTGAGAATGAAACTTTTTCATGCATACATCGAAGAGGGTTGTATGTTTTTTAAATACTCTTTTAAGATCTCAATTCACCCCACTCTTAATTTATTTAGCCAGTCATTATCTGTTAAAACATAATTTTCAATGAAAAATCAGATTCTCAAGGACCCTTTTCAGAAGGGAGTAGCATTGAGAATTTTTATTCCATTTATAATGTGGTAATCAATATGTTTTTCCACCTAATCAAACCTCAACACAAAATGGGTCCCAAAAAAATATATTTATTTATTTTATGAATTAAAATAATTAAAGTACCACTCTTTTATTTATAAAATAAACTCTCCCAGTTAAAAGTGAATCATTATAAATAATAAAAGTATCCTTAGATTTATACAATTACTTTTTATCCATATCATATAGTATTGTAATATTTAAATGTTTCTGAAACATTAAAATTGAAAATATTTAAGATAAACTTGAGATATCATGCATAAAATTGTCTTTCCATCCAACATCTCATTTTTTCACTTTTCTAGTCATGTGTTTTATCGTTTCCTAAACTTTACAAGGAGTAAACTCATAAATCCTCTATGAATTGGAACCACTTCTACGTTCACATATGAAAAATACTACATTATCATTCCATTATTAGAAAACATAACTCATCACATATTAATATTTTTTTAATAGATTACAACTCATACTATAGTAATAAAATATGATATTAAAACCAATTTTTTTGGGTCAAAATTGTCAATGTCAATAGTCATCATCATAAAATGTTTTTATCATTAATTTTATTTTGAAAAGATCACCCTAAATAATTTTTTGGGATTAAATTATAGAAATGATTAAATCTATGGGTTTTAACACCATTAATTTCTTATTTGTAAAAATCTTCTCTCATAGAAGATCTTCTTCAAATAAGTCTGTAATATATTTACATGATTTCACATAGATAATAGTTATGGTACCAAATTGTAACAATTTTCCCAAATAATCATGTCTCAAAATTATATTTGTAGAATTTTTCTTGAACATAATACTATTTTATTTTGATAAACATTCTTCACAATCAAAACGTGTAGATATAGGAGGCATCAAACTAGGACATAATCCCATAACCAATAATAGGTTACTAATGAATTCATCCTCCATTCCACATGATTATAATGTGATAAAATATATCTCCATGGTTGAATATTAAATTCATGTTTGTTTGTTTCTCAACCATGAAATAACCCAACCTCCAATAGTAATCAACTATAAAGATATGGATTGATTATCACCAATACTAATAATCCAACTTACATCAGTGTATCCTTATAAAATATTGTGGTAATAAATATAGTAAAAAGTAAAATAATTAGCCTTTATAAAGTATCAAAAGATTTTTTTATACATCTTCAATGATCCACATCGAGAATACAAGTATATCTACTCATTTTACATACCTCAAAAGAAATATCATATCTAGTATAATCCTTTTTAATGATTAAAAAACCAATTTCACTATAATACCCATGTTCTTATATGGATTTAAAAATATTAATATATATTTTAACACTAGAATGAAATGGAGTTTTTTAATCCTTATGCCTGAGATGATTAAATTTATTTAACATTTTTCCGATGTAATGAGATTGTCTTAAAGAATAAACCCCACTAGGTTTTCTAACATTACTGACTAGAATAATATAAACTTTTATTCGATCCTCCATTTTAATCATAGAGTATAATTATATCCATATTTCATTTACTTAAATCATATTACTTCAAACAATTAACTTATCATTTTTTGGGAAAAAATCCCTCAAGGTATCATTGAATCATTTTTAGGTGACTGTGTTTATTGACAAAGTGGACCTCCATGTTCTGTTTGTTAATAGAGAAGACCATGATGTTAATTTAGTTGAAAAATGGTGTTTTCATGGTGATTTGTGGAGTTCCAATGATATTTATGACAACCTATGTTGAAAAAGAACTATGATAATGGAATGGACGATATGGAGGCGGTACAAAAACAACAGATCTAAGGAGGAATCGTTTTCTAGTGATTGCCAAATTTTGGGGCCTCAAAATTGAAAAATGAGGAAACATGTTTTTGGAAATGGAAGTTGAACACAAGTTATTGGGTGGTTTGGAAACTTGTGTTTAATTCATGTTTTGGGATCCAAACATTGACAAATGGAAAAGGCATGTTGCGCACGAAAGATTTGATGATGTGTGGGAAATATGGAGTTCCGTGAAGGAATCTCACATGAATGGCTTGTTTCGTGAGTAGAACATTGAAAATGGAAAAGGCATGATGTGCATGAAATATTTGGAAATAGTTTTGAAAAATGAGGTAGCGCGAAAGAAACTTGCACGCACAATGTGATATCAAACAGGGTTTGGCGTGCATGAAGAGGAACTTGTGCGACAAAATTTGAATCTTCCGCGTAGGGTTCAGGAACACCAATAAATACGAGGTCAACTACTCATTAGATATATCTCCACACTAAGATGAAATCTGAGCACAAAACCGTGTAAGAATTTCAAGCAAAGAGAGTTGCGTGAAATATTTTAAGTTATGCCCAAACTATGAAAGTAGCGCGTAAGATATCAGCCGTGTGAAATATAGAAGTTGCGTACAAAATTTTTTTCATAAAAAAGGTGAAAACTTTACTTCAAGGCATTAATGTTTCACATAAGGTTCAGTAATGGTTGTGAGAAAGATTTGAGGTTTCCCAGTACACCCAGTGCAAAGAGAGATTCATCTACAGGTGAAAGTGGAACGTTAATAGAGAATCTATCAATAGTTAAGGATGCAGATTTAATTATAGATAATGAAGAGACATACAGGTCTATAAACTATGAGTGGATCTTATAAAGAATCACTTAACACACTTCATTTGAGAGAGTAGTTATATTTCATATTAATATTGGTTTTAAACCAGGAGGTACATTGAGTCCACATTAAACATGTAAACAGAAGTGCACTTATAGTGAATTTGGTACATCGGAACATCATGGGAGTATGATCCTTGGAAGTAGCCTAGTAATGGTGAGAAATGTATAGTTGATGTGTCTGGTGAGTTTTTTAATTTTTTTGATACTCTACACTGGGAAGGAGAATGAAGAGAGTTTTTTTCTTCAAAGAAGAAACAAGATCAAAGAGGAAGTTGTTTTAATCTGGCACACCCTGATTCAAACCCCCTCTCAGGGTATCTTTCTCTGTTCACCAAACATCATCAACATATAAACAATTAATATGACTATGTTTTTTTAAACATTGAATAAACACATTTATATGCATTATTACATTAAAATACATTAGATGAAATAATAGAATCAAAATTTTCATTCCATTGCTTCTTAGTTATTTAAAACTATATATAGATTTAACTAGTTTACATACTTTCATTTCATTACACTGTAAAATAAACATTTCCGTTTGTTCCAGGTTATTTATTTCATTCAAGTATCCTTTTAAAAAGGTTGTTTTAACATACAATTGTTAGACATAAAAATGATTAATTTAATATAATTAAATCAATATCCTTATTGAAGTAATCTAAGATATGAGAGTATAATTATCAAAATAATAAATTCCTTCTTTTTGGATGACTCATTTTGAAACTAATATACATTTAAAATCATGAATTTTAGCATTGTAATCATACTTATTTCTAAAAACCAAATTCAAAACATTATGTATTGAAATTTGTTGTAAATATATAATGACATAGGTATTATTCCATATAATGGAATCCATTTCATTATTAATTAATTCTTCATAGAATACAACTTCTCAATAAGTAATACCTTAATTATATTTCCTTGGATCATATTTTATAGTCAACACCATATGATAAGTATTTATAAAATGGTTATAATGATCTCTCTTAAAAAAGAAAATTAAGGAATCCAGGGAAATAAAATTTGGATGTAGTGGTTTCTCCTTCTTAAGTCTTCTACTCTATTTAGGTTTTACTCGTTAATCATCATTATTATCTACTATTTTGTTTGAACTAGATGGAGTAGAAGATATATGGATTTGAGTAACCTCCTCCATGTTATCTTTATAAAATTTATTTTCAAAAATATCTACATAACTTGATTAAAAAATTAAATAAGATCGTTGATCAAAAATTCTATATGATCTTCTATTTTCTGTATATTTAACAAAAATACCAATAATTTATCTTCGACAAATTTTAGTTCTTTTAGGATATTTAACTCTATAGTTTGTTATTCACCCCCATAGTTTAAAAATTAAAAATTTGGTCTTATACCATTATAAATTTCATAAAGGGTAGAATAGTATTGGAAGATGAAATCTTATTATAAATATAAAATAAATCAAATAATGATTCAACCTATAAATTTAATGGTAACATAGATTTATTGAACAATAAAATAACCATTTTTACTGAAGTATGATTTTTATATTCAACCAAACCATTTTTATGATGTGTGTAATGAGAAGTGCTATGATGAATTATACAATTTTGTTCACAGAGCTCATAAAACACATTCCTAAAGTATTCACCACCTATATTTAGGAGGGATGTTGAATAATTAATCAAAGCCTTCACCGCCTATGGAATGGAATCACTAAAATGGAGGTAACGAATACTTTTGAGTGATGGAAAATTGGTATAAAGACAAAGAATTAATCCTTATATTAACCCCTTTTGATGCTACTGAGATGGTGAATTGCTAAATTCTATCCCATCTATGAGAGTGCCTTTCACCAGAATAAATAACACAAACTTTTAGTTGTAGGATCCTATTCTCCTAATGTTTACATGTTTCATGCATTTTTCCACTGGCCCACTCCTCATCATGGTGGATGTGTATTTTATCCCAAAGCTGGTGGTTCCCTCATCAGTTTCTTGGGTTTCTTTGGGATTCCAAAAGATTCATTCTTCATCTAGGGTTCTAGTTTGTGGTGTCATATGGATATGTGTGGCTTATGAGGGACATTTCTCAATATTTCTTAATTCATCTAGATTCTCATGTGGTCGGAACCCATTTTCTGCATGACACTCCTATGTAAACATGAGATTTATCCCATTTTTTCATAGTTTTCTTCAACACTTATTAGGAACCACTCTATGTAATTGAGAAGTTACAATACTCATAATCAAGATAAGTATAGAAAAATAATAATTTGATTGATGTTGAATATAAAAAATAAAATTTTCTTAAATGATAAATTAGTATAAGAGGTAATGAATTCAAAATGGGGGGTACATCAAGGATTCCATAAAGATTAAATATGAAAATATAATCATAAAAATCCATATAATGAAAATCCATATGCACATTTATAGACGTTTTTTCATTTTTTGGAAGGTCCTTCCAACACTACCAAAAAATGGTGGTTAATTGACAATTGTTTTTTAGCATTGGTTCCCAAACCAACTGTTAAATTTGAAATTTGTATTTATTTAGTGGAGATTTTAGAAAACCATCGCCAATTCATGGCATTTTTTTGTGATAGTTTATTCTGTGGTAGTTTAAACATACACTAAATATTTATCAGCAATTTTATTTAATATTTTTTTTATTATTTTGTTTATATTTTTGAATTATTTATTATATATTTTTTATAATTTTGTATTATATATTATGTATTATGTATTATTTATTATTTATTATTTATATTAAAATTCCCATATATTTGTCTGTATTTATACATATTTATATATATAATGTTGGGGTGTGTGCATATATATATATAGATTATTATAAGTATACATTTATTTATTATTTTATTATTTTATTTATTTATTATTTATAATTTTATATGTGTGAATAATTATTTGTAATTATTAATTACTAAATATTTACTATTTATTATTTATTATTTATTAATTACAAATAATTAATTATTATATATATATGTGTGTGTGTAAATATTTATAAATATTTATAAATTTTATGTTGGTATATATATATATAATTATATGTGTCATTATATATATATTTATTTTTATTTATATGTGAATATATATTTGTATGTATTTATTTATTTGTATTTATGAAAATTTATTTTTAATTATATATATATATATATCTTTTGGTATTTGTGTATATTTATATATATTTATCTATAATTATATATATATTTGTATATATCTATATATATAATGTGGGTGTATATATATATATCTTGTCTCTGTGTGTATTTATTTATCTTTATATGTGTTTATATATATATATATATATTTAATAATACATATATATGTCTGTGTATATTTATGTATATCGATATGTATTTATATATATAAATATGATATTTATGAATATTCACATGTATTTATATTTATATATCTTTATATATATTTATATATATTATGTATATATATAGTTATATGCATCTATATATTTATGTATATTTATTTTCCTTTTTATATAATTTTTTTGAATATGTATGTGGGTGTATTTATATATATTTTTAACATATTTAATATTATATAAATTTATAGAAAATTACATATTTTTTTGTATATTTATATATATTTTTATGGTCACACATTGATGGCGTTTAGGGTTTTTTCTTGGCGGTGCGGCTGGTTCGAGTCAGGCTGACGTATGCCTCATACTGGGTCACTTCAACTTGCATAAAGCATTAGCAATTGAAGTGGTAGTGAATTGTGAAGTGGTGTACATACTGAATTTTTTGTACAATTGGAAGGACGTTTTTCTAATTGGGAAGGCAGAAATTGCATAGATTTCATGTAAAATCGATCTTCCTCATTTGGATGTGGTTCTGAAGGCCGATATTGGAAGAGTTTCCTATCATGGTGGAATTCATCTGCAAGAAAATGTATCACCGAATAGTATGGTTTTTATATCTCATGTAAATAGATCATCTTTCTTTAATTCTGTATCTCAAGAGTCTATCCTAAAAAAGGGAAATACGGATAATAATATTGGGGAAAAAAAGATGTGATTAACGAGTGATTTATAATCTATATGTCTTACATTATTGTGAGTATCATTTTCCCTCGAGTTGCAAGCTGTAAAAAATGGATGACCCACTAAATCACATTTTTGAGGCTTTCGGATTTTGTGAATTCAATTGTATTCTAATGGGTAGGGGTTGTTTTCCTGAGATTTATTCCTTATGATGATTTAAAGAATAACGCATGAGGTATTTTTGCAATCACATTGAAGCATGGTATGTAATTAATTAATGAAAGACCAGGATTTTCCATTTATTTATTTTTAATATATGGGATTATTGAGAGTCTGATAAAATTGACAGCGTGTGATTCTGAGGCCCGGTGTACCCAGAATGAATTTCAAAACATTTTTAAGGTACGTTCAGAAAACGTGCGAGTGGCGTTTTCATAATTTTTAACCGTTGTTCAGATTAAAAGTCTGAGTGCACCGTTGAATCCACAGTGCTGAGATTCTATTAAGGCAGACTTTACTTTGACCGTAGTAGGTCTGGAGAAAAGGTTATGTATTGTGATTTTTAATATAAATGAAATGAAATAAATTTATTATTTTATCTTACTTTCTTATCCTCCAATGGACAAGCAGTTTGTGGGGCTTGCAATGTGTGAAGCCAATAAATGGATCAACATACCAATCCTAAGTAATAGCATCGTTGGAGAATTATGAATGTCCCTAATTTATGAGCTGTCATTAATCACACACATCGTTACATACCCTCCCCCTCTCTTATATATATGGATCTTGGGGAGGGGTGTCGGAACAGCTTCGCCAAGAAACTAATTGGTGAAGGAGTGATGAGATTCCAAACCCTTGGAGGACGGAACTAGTTCCGGCGAGTGGTGATGAGCGTCCCAGAAACCCAAACTGAAGGAAGACGTGCAACTAGTGTCATTGGAAGCTTGTGGAGGGAACGAAGATCATCGATCCACCTAAAACTGCATGTGTTTCTCCAATTTTTGGAAGTAGGGGTCTTGATTCTTGTTTATTTGAAGTGAATTTATTCAATCCCCTTTAAATTCCTCCATCATGTTAGCGAGCTAGCACAGAGGGCGCGAGCCTAACTAACCCGACCGGAACCCTCTGCTACTTAGCTAATCTTACACCCTCCGTGGTAGACCGCCAGCACAGCGAAACCCGTCCACCGACCCACGCCACAAGAGGCGGCTATGATGCAATTCCACAGTGGTCATTGGAGCGGCCGACACTGGTCGGCCGCAGAGGAGGTTCCTGGAATTGCGTCGTGCGCTGCCGGTGAGCAAGAGGTCGTGACTCTTTAGCCACAGTGAATGTAGGAGGTGGACGACACGATGACTGTCCGCGGAGAGGGAGGTGATGCAACCACCACGCCGGCGATGAGTGAGAAGCGGCGTGGACAATGCACCTCCAGTGAATATAAGTTCTTGCCAAATCCGCAGCGGAGGCCGAACCCGCACCTTTATTGGGTTCCGTGGCGACCAAGCAGCACCCACGCAGCACCACCGCTTCGCAAATAGAATGTCCTCCAGGCCGTTCAGGAGCTCGAGAGTTCGGGAGGCCGATGGGTCACACCCCACAAGTCGACTAGGGCGGACCCCATAGTGGGCGGTGCTCCCCCTCAGATCAGGCCGCCACCCCAGCGGGCCTTGCTCCCCCACCGACTGGGCCGCCGCCCTACTGAGTCACCGCCTCTGCGGGCCGGCCCCATTTCGAGACAGGATTCCCATTTTTGGGCCTACCTATGTGGGATGGGCTGCCCTTTTTGTTCTTCCCTCATTGTGGACCAGGTCAGTCAGATAGGGTTGGACCGGAACTGGGCCCCACCAAACCCAGAAACTTCTAAAGGGCCATAACATGGGATCCGGGCGTCCGTTTGACAAACCGTATGAAGTGCTGGGACCCTTGGATCGAGATAATACTTTTTGGTATACTCTACTCATGTTTTGGAGATAGTTGGAGTACGGATGGGTTGGATCGAACCGGAGTCCAACCGGGCCCCCAGAACTAAAATTCTTATAACTCACAGACTGGGCGTCTGATTGACGCGTCGTGTGGCACATTTGGAACCCTTACGACATTGCGATCCATTGGGTTACTCCTTTTTGTATCATAGTAGTGGTCTAGGTACGTCTGATATCTCATATGGAAGACTCTACGGAACTCGAGCGCACCGAGTACAAGTAATCCATTGGATGGAAGTTAGGTGGAGGTTGGAGAAAGATCATACGGAGGATAGTACCAAGCGGTCCTGCGTTGTTCAACACCTCACGACCCGAAGAGGACCAAACATAGAGCATCCCGTTATGGCTCAGCAAGATACTGATCCTGGGCGAATCAGATCCTGTGTGGTTCATTGTGGGGGTTAGTTACCTATCGATCCGGAGTGCATCAGATCCTATGTGGGTTATTGCAGGGTTAGTAATTATCGATTCTATGTGGGTTAGACTCCGTATGGCCAGCAGTATAGCCTCTGGAAAAAATAAGTAGATCTAGCCTCATGAATAATCATATGTACTTATATACTTCACTGAAAACCAAGTTTGAGATGAGACTCTAATTAAGGTGATACTCTAATTGAGTTGTGTCTATTGCTTTGTGTTTTGTGATTGATATCATCATTTGAGGTTTTTCATTGTGGAATTCTGAGAGACCTTCGGGGGTCTCGGGGTCCCTACTGGGTATTGTTAGAATCATCCCTACATGGGCTTCGCCACAACTTGTTGTGTATTATACAGACAATGAGCAGCTGAGCTGAGGTTTGAGGGAGTCAGGACAAGGCGGTACGTAGAGGAGATGGTTGGACGTGGAGTGCAGAGGAGGTAATCTGTACCTACCCTTCTAATTGGAATATTAGTGGTCGATCCATGAGCTTATTTTCACTTTTCATTTGTACATTAACCATTCAGTTGGGCTTGTATTCTAGCCCCTTTTCATTCAGCACTATTTTTACTACAGTAGTTTACATCACAGTTTCTTCTTGTTGCATTCTACTATGTATGTTTATACAATTTCAAAGGAAATGCCTTCCCATTTTAGGGAGTAAGCCTTTCAGTGCTAGTCACCAACCCCTGGCATATGGAAGGCGGGCTTGGGGTAGTCACGGAATGGGCCCCAGGGGGGACTGATCGTGGAAAAATGGTATGAAAGGATTCAGTAATATAGAATAACAATGAATCTTATCTTTTCAATTTATCAATACTGTTAAGTGTTATGACTGTGGTTTTCAGTTTGGGGAGTCCAATGTTGGTGTGGTGGATGACATATCCATACACCAAGATCCTGAATTCTAATTTCTGACTTAGTACAGGGAAGCAATGAATGCATGTGTTTTTGAAGAGTTATTCTTTTGATCTATCTGATCCGTCTCACCAGGTATAACTTATTGACCGTGGCACACATGTCTTCTTTTAGGATGCTACCTTATAGATAGCTAGCCAAGATTTCTGAGAGAGTACGCGATGATGTCCCACCTAGCGATGAGGCCTTGGTGGAGGGCCATTTTACAGTGTTAGCACCTTCAAGTGGTGTATCACCACCACTACTACCCATTGGGAATCTGTTTCCACCATCCCCACCAGAAGAGGGGGCACGCTGCCTGGGTGCATTGCATGAGTTTCATCGGTATAGGCGTCTGAGGTTCCGAGGTGAGATGGACCAACAGGCGGTTGAGGACTGGCTGGAGGTTGTGGCCAGAGTTTTCTGCCTGATTGGGACACCACATGTTCTTATAGTGATCCTAGAAGCTAGTCATTTTCGAGAAGCAGCAGGGAGATGGTAGAGCTTGATGCTCCAGATACACGATGAGGTGACTCTAATCTGGGAAGACTTTGAGGGCCTTTTTGGGGCAGAGTTCATCCCAGCAATCTTATGCTCTGTGTGTATATAGGAGATTCTTCACATATAGTAGGGAATCATGATAGTGACCCATTACTAGGAATGGTTCACATATCTCTCCCACTAATCAATCGACATGGTACATTTCCCTTTCTCCAGGTCCCAGAACATTGAGAAGGCTCTGTGACGAGAGATCAGAGCATCGATGGTATCGCTCAGCATACCAACTCAGGCTGGAGTGCTAGTGTGAGAAATTTTGTTGGAGATCATTGTAGCTGAGTGGACACCCACAGCGAGAGCCACCACCGGACATTATGTAGTGGAGTCTTCTACAACAGGCAGCTTGCATGTGACACCAAGGTCCAATCAGACTAGACCTTTTGGTGGAAAAACATGGAATGTAGGGTCACAGGTGTGGGGATCATGAGGAAAAGGAAGTCAAGTGAGGGACATGAAGTGTTACACATTCGGTGTGCAGGGCCCCATGGCTCGCGACTGCCCGACCCGCTAAACAGACAACCAACAGACGGTTGAGGGACTGCCGAGGTAGAGGCAGAGTTTCAATTGAGGAGTTCCTCAAGTGGTAGGCGAACGAGGAAAACATGTTGGACATGATGAAGTCGGGGGGTGGTGATACAAGGTTCTACCTCCACCACCACCTGGTGGCCCACCCCGACTACAGGGAGCAGATGGACAGGGATGAGCCCAGCTCCAGGTAGCTGAGGCCTATGACCACGATGCTCCGTAGTTGATTAGAGGTATGATATTTGTCTACTACACCTTAGAAAAAGTACTTATAGAAACATGTTTCAATCACACTTTAATTTACATGACCCCAGTTCGGTGCTCAAATATTTCAGGGGAGCTGTTGGCTCAATCTTTACGGCTAGAGACTCTTACAGGAGAAGATTCAATGATTACAAATTGGTGATGGCAGTGTGAGCTCACTCTAGGAGGTGAGAGCTTTGGCTGGGAACTCCTAGTAGCGGTGTCGATGCCTTATGAATTCATCTTGGTTATGTACTAGTTATCCATAGTCCATGCTCAGATTGACGGTATTTGACGCAACGTGCGGTGTGTATGCACAGATGGGACCAGGTTTTCCTTCACCGGTGAGAAGAGAATATTTGTAGAATAGGATGGACTTACCCAAAGGAGGGCGCATCCTATTACACATCAGTTGGCTAGACATACCCTCGGGGAATTTGATGTTTGAAATCTGATCTATCCTGTAGTGGTGGAGCAGTATATCGATGTCTTTCTTGAAGATGTTCCAAGAATACATTCTCGCCGAGAGGTAGACATTTACATCCACATTTTCCCTATGACAACACTGATATCTACCCCCGCATGTTAGATTGATCCTACAGTGCTTCGATAGTTACTGGTATAGTTGGCAGACTTTCATGGAAATGGGTTCATAAGGCCCAGTGTTTCTCCATGGGCAGCCCCGATTTTGTTCCCCAAGAAGGCAGATGGGAGTTTGAGACTCTGAGTGAACTATCGGCACCTGAACCAGGTGACCATTAAGAATAGGTTTCCACTTCTGAAGATTGATGATCTTTTCTATCATCTGAAGGGAGATCATTGGTTTTCGATGATAGACCTCAGATCAAGCTATCACCTGCTCAGGATACAAGATGAGGATGTGTAGAAGATGGAATTCAGATGTCGGTATGGCCACTATGAGTTCCTGGTGATGCCATTTGGCATGACCAATGACCCAGCAGTGTTCATGGGATTCGTGAACATGATGTTTCATCTATACCTCAATCGCATTGTGGTGGTGTTCATCAAATACATCTTGATATACTCAGCGACAGAGGAGAAGCAAGCCTACCATCTGCATATAGTTAGGGAAACACTCTGTGAGCACCATCATTATGGTAAGCTCTCGATGTGCCAGTTCTGGATAAGAGAGGTCCAATTTTTGGGATGTGTTATCTCAGAGGGTGGAGTTGCAGTGGATACAACGAATATAGAGGTTGTGCTTACTTGTGAGCCACCCAACAGTGTGATCAAGGTGCGTAGTTTACTGGGATTGGCAGGATACTACCAGAGATTTGTGCCTGAAATTTCAAGAGTTTCGATTCCCTTGTAAGAATTGACGAAGAAAGGACATCCCATCATATGGATTGAGAGATTCCAGCATAGTTTTTAGGTGTTGAGGTAGATATTGATGAGTGCCCCCAACATGAGGCTACTAGAAGATGTCATTGTGTATGTAGTCTACTACGACACATCGGGGATACGACTTGGGTGTGTCCTGATATATGAGAAAGCAGTGATTTCCTATATCTCACAAAAGCTGAGACAACATGAGAAAAACTACGCTACCCATGACCTAGATTTAGAAAAAGTGTTCTTCACTTTGAAGATGTGGTGACATTAATTTATGGGTGAACGTTTTACAGTCTACTCTGATCAAAAGAGTCTCAAGTATATCTTCTATCAAGAGGACCTGAACCTGAGACAATGGTGTTGGATAGAGTTCATCCAGGACTATGAATTTGAGATATTCTATACTCCTAGGATGTGGAATTTGGTAGCAGATGCACTCAGCAGGATGTCTGGTCTACAGTTTCTGAGTGAGGCGATAGAGAAACTTTCCGCGTTGAAGATATCTTTCATGGATAGAGGTGGAGCATCTTACCTCTAGTCTAATATAGTCACCCCCCACTCCATCAGTGAGTCGGGGAGGAACAACTTGGGGACATTGACAGTGAGGCTCGACGTGCTCAAATATCCTTAGGATATGCACCTGAATTATTTTTTAAGATTGGGAGAACACCATCCTCTTCAAAGGACGTACCATGGTACCAATGTCACTATAAGAGGAGGTGTTGATGGAGTTCCCCATGTCCTCTCTGGTGGTACATCATGTTTTGGAGAGGATATACCAAGACCTCTGGAGTCAGCACTGGTGACCCAGGATGAAGAAAGCAATGGAAGAGTTTGTTTCTCGATGCTTCACTTGTCAACAAGTGATGGATGAGCATCAAGTTCCAACATGATTAGCTCAGCCACTAGAAGTGCCAGAGTGGAAGTGGTATGATATCTTCATGGACGTTGTGATAGGTCTTCCACGTACGTCCAGGGGACATGATTATATCTGGATGATCGTTGACCAAATCACCAAGTCATCCCACTTACTACCCATCTGAGAGCAGGGATCAGTAGAGGGCATGGGACGCCTCTATGTATAAGAGATTGTGCAACTCCACAGGGTGCCATCAGCGATCTTCTCTAACTATGAGATGTGTTTTCTATCACAGTTGTGGAAGGGGTTACAAGAGTCATTCGGGACATAGCTATGTCAAAGCACCTCCTTTCATCCCCATACAAATGGTCAGACAGAGAAGACCATACAGATGATGAAGGACATCCTTCGTGCATCCATCCTACATTTTGGTCGTAGTTGGGATGATCACTTTCTGATGGTGGAGTTTTCTTAAAACAACAGTTATCACTCCACTATCAGTATAGAACCATTAGAGGCCTTATACGATCGACCATGCAGATCACCTCGATGCTGGAAAGACCCAGGGAAGTCAGCACTTCTGGGACTAGAGATTGTTCGGGGTACCACTAATAAGGTGAAGATCACCTAGGAGTGAATGAAGACTGCACAGAGCAGACAGAAGTCCTATACCGACATGAGACATAGACATTTGGAATTCCAGGGTGGGTCCAAGTATTCTTGGGAGTCTCTCCTCGGTGGGGACTATGGATATTAGGTCGAGGCAGCAAGTTATCACCGAGGTTTATCCGTCCTTTTCTGATACTTCAGAGGATTGTAGAGGTGACATACCACTTGGTTATTCCTACACAGTTGGAGAAGGTGGACGACGTCTTCCACGTATCCCAGTTGAGGAGACACATGCACAACCCATCTCACATCATCGACCACAATGAGCTAGACATTGATGATGGGGCGACGTTTGAAGAGGTTCATGTAGAGATTGAGGATCCACAATAGTGAGTCATTAATGGGAGATCGATACCTCTAGTGCGTGTTCGCTGGTAGCATGTGAACATCCAGGAGAGAACATGGAAGTGGGGTGCTCAAATTCGTTCTTAGTACCCACATTTGTTTCCATAGTCTATGTTGTGGCTTTCGAGGATGAAAATCCCTAAGGTGGGGAGAATGTAATGTCCTGGATTATCGATGTAATTATTTTTATTATATGGAATTATTAAAAGTTTTATAAAATTGACGGCGTGTGATTATGTGGCCCGGTGTGCCTAGAATAAATTTCTGAACCTTTTTATGGTATGCTTAGTAAATACTCGAGTGGAATTTTCTAACATTTGAACTGTTGATCAGATTAAAAATCTGGGGGCACCATTGAATCGGTAGCACCCAGATTTTCTTAAGAAATACTTTACTTTGACCACAGTAGATCAGTATAAATAGTTATGTTTTGTGACTTTTAATAGAAATGATATAATAATATTTTATTATTTTATCTTTCATTTATAACCTCCAATGGACAATCGATGTGTGGGGCCAGCGATGTTTCAAGCCAATAAAGGGCTTGACCTGCCAATCCAAAGTAATGACATCATTGGGTAATTAAGAAGGTTCCTAATTAATGGTCCCTCATTAATTA
The DNA here is from genome assembly GCA_963277665.1 of Viscum album. NCBI lineage: Eukaryota > Viridiplantae > Streptophyta > Magnoliopsida > Santalales > Viscaceae > Viscum > Viscum album. The sequence continues at coordinate 1,918,622,171 of OY728165.1, read as the reverse complement.
CCCATGTCGTTACATAAACTCCCCCACTCCTATATATATGGTTCTTGGGGAGTGGTATTGACATAGCTTCTCCAAGAAACGAAGTGATGAAAGAGTGCCAACACACCAAAACTTTGGAGGATGGACCCAGTTCTAGCGAGTGGTGACGAACGACCTAGAAACCCAAACCGAAGGACGACGTGTAAGAAGTGTCATTGGAATACTGTGGCGGGAACGAAGATCACTGACCCACCTTCAACTGCGGGGGTTTCTACAACGTTTCAAGGTAGTGGTTTTGATTATTATTTATTTCAAGTGAATTTATTCAATCCCCTTTAAATTCTTCCATCATGTTTATGAGTGTACACGGAGGGCACATGCATAACGAACTCATATCGAGCCCTCAACTACATTGCTAATATTACGCCTTCCATGGAAGGCCGCTGGTGCGACGTCACCCATGCATTGACGCATGCAGTAAGAGGAGGTCGTGGCACAAGGCCGCAATGGTCATCATAGAGGCCAGTACCGACCAGCCGTAGAGGAGGTGTGGTGTGTCGTCACGCGCTACCAGTGACAAATAGGTCATGACTCTTCATCCATGACGAACGGAGGAGGCGACCGACATGATGGATAGTAACGTAAAGGGAGGCGGCGCAACCAGAGTGCTGCCGGCAAACTGAATCCACAACCGATGATGCGGCGGAGGCCAAACCCATGCCTCCGGCGTGTTCCGCAGTGACCGAGAAGAGCCCATGCGGCGCCGCCACATCGCAAACCGAACGGCCTCTGGGCTGTTCGGGAGTTCAGTTGACCAGGGGGGTCACACCCCTCACCCTGGATAGGGCAGACCCCACAGCGGGCCACGCTACACCTCGGACTGGGCCACCGCCCTCCCTGGTCGCTGCCTCTGCATGATACCCCCCTTGTGGACCGGGCCACACCTTTGTGAGTCTCCCTATACGGGCCGAGCCGCCCTTGCAGGCCTCCCAATATAGGCCCCCTTTAGGGGTCATGCTTGTGGACTGGGCCAGACCTTAGCCTAGTAGGCTGAGTCTGTCATGGCCTAGCCCTGATCAGGTCGGGCAGGGTTAGTCCTATATGGTCAGACCGGACCCGGTCCCCACCGGGCCTAGAAACATATAAAGGGAGATAACATGGGAACCTAACATCTATTTGAAGAACCGTCTGTAGATCATTGACACTTGTTATCAATACAAATGTTTTTAGTATACTCCACTCGAGTTTTGGAGACATTTAGAGTATGACCAAGTTGGATCAAACTTGAATCCATTCAGGTCCCCAGAACTAAAATTCCTATAATGCACAGACTGAATATTTGATTAACGTGCTGTCTATCATGTTGCAACCCTTACAACAAGGTGGTCATTTGGGTTAATTTTTTTGGAGCCTAGTAGAGATCGAGGTACAATCCATATCTTGTGTGGCAGGTTCTATAGATCTTCAGCGCACCAGGTGCAGGGAATGAAGTGGATGGAAGTGAGGTAGAGGTTGGAGACATTTCATATAGAGGTTAGTACCGAGAGGTCCTGTGTGGATCAACACCTAGAGGTCCTCTGTGGATCATCACCTAGCAACCCGACAAGGACCAGCCTTAAAGTGGCTCATCGTGGGTCAGTGATATACCAATCATGGGAGGATCAAATCCTGTGTGGGTCATTGTGAGGGTTAGTTAACTAACGATCCTAGGAAGATCAGATACTGTGTCTGTCATTGTGGGGGTTATTACCTATCCATCCTATGTGAGTGAGACTCCATATGGTCATCAACAATGTTTCTTGATAGAATAAGATGATCAAGCTTCGTGACTAATCATTTGAACATCTATACTTCACAGAAAACCTAGTTTGAGCTGAGACTCTAATCGAGATAAGACTCTAATTGAGCTATGTCTATTACGTTGTGTTTTGTGATTGAGATCATTCATTTTAGTTATCCTTTTTGGATTTTTGAGGGACCATCAGGGGTCTTAGGTTCCCTACTGGGTATTGTTACACTCACCTCTCCACGGGTTTAACCTGCACCTTGTTGTGTCTTGTGCAAAGAAAAAGCGGCTAGGCTGAGATTTGAGCGAGATAGGACTAGGTGGTACATGGAGGAGAAGGGTGGACGTGAAGTTATGAGTAGGAGATCTATACCTTCCCTTCAGGTATGATCCTCGGTGGATGATCCGGGAGCTGCTATTCTCTTTTTATTGTACTTTTTCCTTTTAGTTGGGCTTGCATTCCGGCCTCTTTACTTTCAGTACTATTTTTAGTACAACAATTTACTTCACAGTTTCTTCTATTTGTGTTCTAGTATGTGTGTTTATATATGTTCAAAGACAATGCCTTCCTGTTTTTGGGAGTACTCCTTTCGGTGCTAGTCCCCAACCCATGGCCTATCAAAGGCGGGCTTGGGGATGTCACGACATGGCCCCCCCCAGGGGGGGATGGGTCATGACAATTAAAGAGTGGGAATCTAGGTTTAATCTATTTGAAATCCCAAACATTAGGACCTAGGTATGGGTTTCGTGCATGGGGGTAATGATGGATTCTATGGCACCCCACCATTATTTTTGACATTGCTTTAGAAATTGGTGTCCCCATTAAGCGTGATGAGGCAACTGATGAGGCTAAATTTAGGAACACTTCCAAGTTCCTGGTTAAAATTAATTTTAAAACAAATATGATTAAAATTTTGGTTTTTTCAACTAATAAAGATGAATTTATGCTGAAAATTGTTTACAAACTCATACCTCTATTTTTCTTTAAATATATTGTTATAGTACATTTAGTTTTTAAATTTTACTTGCATTTTATTTCTTTTACATGCTCATAAAAGGGGCATTTTATAGATAAGTACAAGTGGAGGAAGCCTACACCTGTGGAAAATGATCAAAAAGACACAGTTTACATTCCTCAAATGAATGAAGTGTCATCTCATGATCATGTTTCTAGTGCTAGATTTCCAATGGATGATTCCACAGAAGAGGCTGATGGGAATAATTCCAGTGAACTAAATCCCTTGGGTGAGTTCATAGAGAAATCGTCGACACTCGAGCAGTAATTTGGGGATGATAAGGAGAGGAAAGTTGCACGCATGAAAAATCCTAGGCTGGGATTTTTGTGGAAGAACCATTTGTTGATATTCCTAAACATGATCAAACTTATTTTAAAAGGGATGTGCTGAAAGAAGTGGATGAAGAACTATAAGAGAGTTCCTTATCTATTAAAGGAAAGATCCAGAGAAAGACAGATACCTTCCTAGTAATGGATAATGTTTCAAAAAATATAACATCCTCATCTAAGTGACCATAAGGTGTATCCTCTCATGTAGAACTTTTCCCACTTGGGGAGGGGTAAACCCAACAGGGATTGGAAACAAACTAAGACATGGAAACAAGGTCATTATCCAAATAACTATGGTCGAGAACATGGTTGAGATGATGGGGTTTCTACACATGGGCATGGTTGGTCTACCAAGCGTTCTTCTAAGGAGCTCACATTGGAGTAGGTTAAACTTAGGTAAAAGTAGTTTGTAACTTTCAATCATAAGAATTCGCAGTCATAATGTGAATCTACTGATGATATCTTAGTTTGTGTTTATGGGGATGATCCTAATTCTCCTCATTTGCACTTTTTATTTTTTATGAGGGATTTTCCTTTGTTTCTCCCCATAAATTTTTCTATTCATGTTTTTCCGTTTCTTTTTTAATAAATTTTTGTGGGAACAAGATCTCTTGGATCCTGGACCCTTTCGATATATGTATTTTTGTTAAATTTTTTATATTATGTGGTTATATATGGGATAAAATATTTATCATTATATATACACACACATTTATAAGTACTTTTAAAAATATCTATATAAATTTATTTATATTTATATATATTGATAGATAATGATTTCTATTATGAATATTTATGTGCATTAATATATATTATATCGATATATATATATATATATATATCTGTTTGTATAATTATATTTTTGTATTTATGTACTAATAAATGAAGAAGAAATATATGTACACATATGTATGTATTTACATGTGTTTATAAATATATATGTGTGTGTGTGTATTAAAGTCTGTTTAGTCACCATACGAAGGGTGTCGTGATGTGGTTAATTCTTAATAGAATTTCCTAGAGGTGAGGGGTTTGAATCTCACAAAGCACATATATATTCTTGATATTATAGGGCTGGTCTTGTGGGTCAAGCCTTGGTGGGTCCAGGCTGGGGTGGGGTTGATATAATAAATAAATAAATAACAATAAATAAATGAAACTAAAAATAATAAATAAAAAACAGCTGCTAAATATTTCATAGAGGTATAAATCGCCATGAAAACCCATCGTAAAAAGATTCCCAGCACCCTAATACACGATCCTTTTAGAAAGTACTTTGTATCCATTAGAGATGACTTAAACTACCCACAAACCCCTTATTTCTTATAAGATCGAATAATGAGAATATGAGAATGCAAGTAATCATCCTCCTTGAACTACTACAGTAACAACTAATTTTATTAGTGCGTGTTTTACAGCTGATAAATGGTGAAATTTATAGAAAAAAATCACATATTATTAAAAATAATATTTAATATATAATTTCTTGAAATATGAGTTATATAATACTAAATATGTATATACACATAGTGTGTCATATATTTAGTGAAAAATGGTTTATATGTTAATTAAATATCAATAATAGTTAAATTTTTTGACAATTTAATATTAATAGGTATTTAATGTGATTTTTTATATCAACCACATTTTTTTTCAATTTTATGTATATAAAACTTGGGTATGAATACATAATTAATTTTACAAATATTTATACAAAATTAATTCAATTTTATATAAAAACACACATACACAGCTTCCTTTGTTTTTCTATTTTACATATATCAAACTTGTGTATATATAAATAAATAATTTCTCATATACATATATAAAACTAGTTAAATTTTATATATAAGAACACATACAAAAATAATAAATTTTTAATATTTTCTTTTTTATTAATATTAAATGTATTACATTCTTAATTATTAATTTTTTTAAAATTTTATATTACTCATTCATATACATTATTTAATAATTTATAATATATATATATATATATTATTATAATTCGTCACAAATATTTATTTAATTGGTATTTTGTAATTTTTTTTGTAATTTTTTATTTTTAATTTTTATTTATTCAATTTTTTTGAAATTTTATTCATTTTATATATTTATGTATACATATTTATTGTTTAACATTTAATTATTTTAATAAAGTTCTATGTTGCATAATTAATTGATAAATTCGTTTTCATTTTAAAATATATTAATTTTTAATTTTTAATATTTTTAAATAAATAACTCTTATTAGTTTTTTAATATTTTTTCAATATTTTCATTTATAAATTTTTATTCGTTTAATATTTTTGTAATTTATTAATTTTTCATATTCTGTATACATAATTATTCATTTTTATGTTTAATATATATAATATATAAATATATCTTCCTTGATATATATATATATGTAATATTTCGTTAAATATGATTTATAGAATATAAAATATAAATTTATACTTAATAAGTCATATATTTATTGAAAAAAGGGTTTATAAAATAATTAAAAATTAATATTAATGACTAATGTTGACTAATTTGTATCGAGTAATATAAATATATAAACATGTTATATAAATGTAATTTTTTTCAATTTTACATATTTCAAACTTGTATTATATGTATACATTAATTTGAAAAACACCCATATCAAAATAATATAATTTTTTATAGGAATTCCCACATGGATCATGCAACACAGAGGAACCCCTTCTCGTTAGTGGGGGATGGGAAAGTTTGATAGTATGGAAGAACTCATGCTCTTTATCTAGGGATGGGTAGTTATATTGATGTCGAAGAACCCTCACTCATCAATGGTAGTTGGATGGAACTATCCCTACAAAAGGTTCCCTGCTCGTCGGTGATCAATGGGAAGATTTGGTAGTTCAGATGAACTAGCACTCGTCGATGAGTGTTGGGAAGTTTTAGCGATGCAGAAGAACCCCCACTCATCTACAGAATATGGGTGGATCATGTGTAGTGGAAAAATCACCACTTTTCCGCAGTAGTGGTTCTAGCATTTTCCATTATCTGTTGAAATTATCTCCCTAGGGTTTCATTGTGACTTTCCTATTGGTAGGAATGACAGGTAAATTCAGATAGGGTTGGAAATGTAATGTACATGGAATTTTTTGGTCCTTGTATTGGTACATCTACCAATGGGATCTTTGGAAACAATATCTACTAGGCCTTCTAGTAGTGTGTGTTTGGGGATTCTTTCAATGTAATGTTATCCCTCTAAATAAAAAAGGGTTTCTTTATTTTCTTTTATTAATACAGGGGTATGCTCCTGACATGTTCTATGTCTAGGAACACACACACACACACACACACAATTTCTGTAATTTATGGAAATTTTAACAATCAATTTTTAATTGTATTTACTAATAATTAATCTTTAAAATTCTATGTTTTAATTGGTTATTAAATTTTACTCGTTTTCTATATTTTTAATTAATGTATAATTTTCATTACTTTTTAATATATTTTTCTAATATATTCAATTTTAAAATTATTTATTCATTAATAATATTAATTATTGTAATAATATTTTAGTTAAAAAAATTAATTTTTATTCATTAATTTTTATTAATTTTATCTATTCTTAATATTTATAAGTATATATTTATTAAATATAATTCAATGTTTTTAATAGGGCTATTATTTATATATTTAATATGTATTGATTTTCGTTTTAATATATATTCATTTTTAAATGTTTTAAAAATTTATATAATTAATAACACTTATTCATTTTTAATATTTTTATAATCTATTGATTCTTTAATTATTAAAATTCACTATTTTTTAACATTCATTCATTTAATATTTTGTAATCATTGAAATTTTTTATTATTTTTTATTTTAATTATTTATTAATTTAAAATATTTATTCATTTAATATTTTTTCAAATTATTCATTTTTAATATTTATTTATACATATTTATTTATTAGTATTTAATGTTTTTAATATGGTTGTAATGAACATAGATAATATGTATTCATTCTCATTTTAATATTTAATATTTTTTTAATAAATTATATAATTAATTAAAATTATTCATTTTTAATATTTTGGAAGTCTATTTATTGTTAATTTTTAATGATCACTAGTTTGTAACATTCTGTAATTTAATATTATTTATTCATTTATAATGTTAATTATTTTTTTACTTTGTCTCTAATTTATATTTTTTAATATTTATTTGCTTAATATTTTTGTATTTTATTTCAAAAACATTTTATCAATGCTTAAACAATCATGGATAAAATATGTTTTTTTCATTGCTAAAATGAATAGAATTGATAACACATATCATTTCTGATAAAGGAATTTTTTATCCATGATAACTTTTTCACACCGATAAATATATGATTTATTATTTCTTTTAATTTTAGAGATGAAAAAAGAATATATTATCAATGATTTTATGAAAGTGATGATAAAAATATTTTCAGTCCTTTAAAACCAAATATAACTAAAAATTCAGCCACTTGTGTCATCCAACATCTCACAAAACTCGACATATGTCATTGCTCCCTCTTGAATTTCACAGGTGAATCGACGCCCCCAAAACAGAAGTTAAGTGATTCTGCATAGTCCTTTTTAATTGATCTTGTATTATTTCCTGTTTTTTAGTTCTTCACATGTAATTGATCTCTAAAACCCTAGATTTTAATCCTCTTTTTCAATAATATTTTTCAAATGTGTGTTACGCAATTATTTTCCCAGATCCAAGGGGTTTTAATTTTGGAATCCAATGATTACATATTGTCAGAGAATTTTGAAATTTTGGGCTTCCCATTACATCAATTTGCAGTAATTTTCTTGTCTGTGTTTTTATATTTATGTATATATGTATATATTATGAAATGTATAACAAAATAAATAAATTTTAATGAATCTACATGTATTTAAATATATACATAATATATATAAGTAAATTTATTAGGGGTGTAGTAATTAGACTACATAATTAGAAAATTCAATATTATAATGATATGACATTATTTCTCAATAAAAATATAATTTTCTATCCATTTTGTCATTATAGATTTTGTTTACTTTGATTCCATGAGCATCCAAAGTGATAATGCATTTTTTTATTTGGAAAATTATCAAATTTTTTAGAAGTATCAATTACTTTATCATTTGATTATGAATATTCTTAACTTCGTTAAAACATAGGATTTATATATTATCACAAAAATATGTTTACACGCACATATACACATAATATTATATTTACACTAAAATTTATATTCTTTAGTTAAATATCAATGTAAATATACATTATATGTATACCATCTATGTATTTATTTATTTTTTATACCAAATGAATATTTTTGAACCTAATTGGATGAATATGAATTGAAAATAGATGGATAACAATTTTATGAAAAAGGACTATGAGTATGATGATAAAGAATTTATCATGTTTTTAACGAATCAGGTATACAAACCATATCAAATATTTTTTTATCTTTTTACGATGTTGTCATTCAATATGAATTAATCCAGATGCGTTGGAAGGAAATTTTTATTATCATATAATAGATCATAGCTATAAATATTAGACCAAACGCGAGGAAAACTGAATGCCCCAAATAATCGGGATTACACTATGATTTATAAATAATGTGATATGAATACTAGTGTAAATTATGATAGTGATCATAAGGGAGGAAAGATAATGTAAATCAAAGAGGACCTTAGTGATTCTCCAATGTTTTTGAGAAGTTAAACAACTGTGTAAAGAGACTATTCTATATCAGTTTTACTAAATATAAAACATTTTCAGCTATATTAAAGCTATATAATTTGAAAGATAATAATGGACAGAGTTCAACCACGTTTACAGAACAATTTGGTCTCCTAAATGATATGATTCTAAAAAAATAAGCTTCCTTATCGAACATATTACAATAAATGAATGAAATGTCCAACAAGGATGGTATCTAAAAAAGAACATGCCTACTCAAATGACTGTATAATATTTCATAAGGATCATGAATCACATAGAAAATAACTTTATGTGTGGAAATACATGAAAGTTGAATCAATTTATTTGAAAAATGTATTGTACATTAATATTAGTAAAAAGTTTAGGTGACTATAGGGATGTTAGGAAACTGCAAGATGATTATCTTGGCACAAAAATTACACAATTGACGATGGGAAACTGTATCACCAACCAGACTTTCCTCATTATAAGAGAATTGATTATGAGTATCATGAATTTAGAAAATGGATGAAAAACATTTTTCTTGCATTATCTATAAATGGAATGAATCCTTATGCTGTATAAAGTAGTAATCAAAATATATGATCAATTATGATGATAAATTATAACTTACTACCATGGTTATTCATGAAGTAAAAATAAATTATGTTATCTATGCCAATAAATAGACTAAAATAATCTGATAATGACATTGATGTCTGTTTGGGTCCCTTGATTAAAGATATGATATTCTTGTGGGATTTAAGTGTAACAATGAGTCTCATATAATTGAAGATATCACATTGAGAAAAATTTTGTATAGGTTGATAAATGATTTTTCTAATTATGGAAATTTTGTATGCTATAAAATTAAGGTAATGTTGGGGTGTCCCATTTGTGGAAAAGGAGAACAATCAGTTAGGTAGAAACATTACCTAAATATTGTGTTTTTAGGAAATCATAATTTCTTACCCTGATATCTTAAATATCAATACTGGATGACATCATTCAATGGAAGTACAGATTTTGTCACAATATCTTCTCCACTAAAGTGTGATCTGTAGTTCATGAAAGTAAAACATATTGACACTGTTTTCTGTAAACCATTTTATATAAACATGATTATATCATATCACAAGAAGAGATTAGTTTTCATTGTTTTGATGTACTAAAATTGTTTTTATATCAAAAATTTTCTTGATATCATGCCCATTAACAATTAATTTGATAATGTTATTTTAACATTACTAATATCACTAAACAAAAAAAATATGGAATTAAGGATGGCCTAGACATGATTTACATGGGAATAAGGGATTAGTGGGAATTTGTGAAGGGTGAAAGAAGAAATTTTCTTCATCCAGTAGCTGAAACTCTATCTAGAAATGAAAAAAACAATTTTACAACTTACTTTTTTGTGTAAAAGTTCCATAGGGTTATTCATCAATTTTCAAGAATGTCATCATTGACTAATTTTATGTCAAAGGGTCTAACATTACCTGAAGTTCATGTTTTGATGATATATTTAATGCCAATAGCTTTACATTTTATTCTGCTTAAATTTGTAAAACACACATTGGCCTAACATTTCATTATTTTTCGAATCCATATGCTGTAAAGAAATAGACCTGATTATTCTTTCAATCATGAAAACAGAAATTTTAGTCAAATTTTGTGAATTGGAGATGATCTTATCACCGTTATTATATGATAAAATGGTCCGCCTAATTTTTCACTTGGTTAGAGAAAATAAAATATGTGGTACTATACATTACATATGGATATAACCCATTGAATCATATATGAGTATATTGAAAGTATACATTAAGAATTTAAGTCGTCCAGAAGGTTGTATTGTAGGGAGATATATTTTTGAAGAAGCTATTGAATGTTATACTGATTACCTATTGGATGTTGATAGCATTGTTCTCCCAAAATCTCATCATAGTGGATGCCTTATTGGTTAAAGGATTTATAGAATATATCTTGTTATAATTAACATTATAGATCTTGATAAATCTAACAATTACATTTTACATAATAGTGTTGAGGTTACTCTATATGTTGTTTCCCAAAAGGAAATTCGTAAATATTTTAATCTATCAAGGGATGAAAAATAGATATCAACTACGAATAATAAATATTTTATAGGATGTTTCCAATTTCATATTTATAAGGATTTATTTTTAAATCTAAATTTAATTACAGAATGAATTCAATGGAATCCTAGAGGATCAAATGTAAATGTTATATCTTCAAATGGTTATATATTTTATATGAAAGAACAATATAAACAAACTATGATGAAAAATAATGGAGTTATACTTGTTTAGGAAGTGATAGAAGAATTCTATTCCAAGTATATAAATCAAGTTTATGTGATCATGTCATTCTTTGTCATCATTAAAAAAATATACGAGTTGGATTATAAAAAATTTTAAGTGTGGATTTCGCATTAAAATGGGTCTAAAAAATGAATATATTTAAACTCAATTAATTGGGATTTGGGAAGGTGAATTTTGGTATGGAAGCATATAAGTGAAATCATTTACAATGGAATCACAACATGTGAGTGTATTTTTTTTCCAAGACCCAAAGAATAGAAATTAGTCGATTTTTATTTGGGTAACTAAAACAACTTCATGCTCAGTTGAAAAATCAATTGAGTATAACCCTTTCCTTGGGAGATCACAATTATTTCATGGTGGTCATAATACTGACATTTCACTATATATTTGAGTGGAACATAAGGAGAGGATTTCTATATTTGATAGAGGAGCCAAATACTTTCAACCATTAATGATACAAATAGGGTTTTGTGAACAAGGCATATTATTCTTAACATACTTTGGTTTTCCTAATGATATAATGTTTTCTCTTCGACATTGACATAATCTACATTAAAATTTTAACTATGTATGCATATAATTACTCCTCTACACACTAATGTTACCAATCTGAAGGATGAAACACTATTTATGTCAAAAGTGAGGAATTGTTTGGGGATAACCAACATGTGGATGAAAAAAAAGGGTGGTTTAGCACCACCATGGTATCTAAAGTTATTGAGGTTTAATGAAATGGTATAAAATTTGAGGTTGGATAGAATCAATATGATAAAAATTTTAACCCCAACAATTCAATGTCTATTAGTCACATTATGTTCACAAATCAAATGCATGTGTCAATTGATATAGATATGTAAGAAAATTTCATGCATGTATTGTGTATAGTCTTTGGGGAATATTTTAGAGAAATTTTATGATATAGTTTTTTTATATTACCAAAAAAATATAAAATGAATCATTGATTTAATTTTTATTATTATGTAGAGAGTTGGTTTATTTTACATGGTTTCAATAAGATATTTTTATTAATGGTCACTTGAAAATCTTATAGAGTATTTTAGACAAATCAGATATACTGTCATGTCAAGGATGTGAAGGGGAAAGTAAACCCCCACTCACCAGCTATGTATGCACACATTATAAACCAAGTAACATGGAAATATTTCATTGTTCATAATAATGAAGAATCATTTATGGTGAATTATTTTAGATAATATTTCATTTCAAATTATTTATTTTACCCACTTTGAATCAGTATTATTAATTTATTAAACATCAAAGGAGTGCTGAAAAAAATATGTATGCATCAAAGTTAATTACCCCTACTTTAAAGAAAGTATGGGTATTTTAACTTGAAAATAAAATTGTATATATTTTAAATCTAATGTAAAAGTTTTATGTGATATGAAATAACATATTTTCCATTGTTTCTATACAGACTAATGAATCAATATCCAAATGCACTTCCTCCCCATGTCATGTTCCCTAAAAGGAGGCTCATGTAAATAAATAAGGAAAAGTAATTGATGAAATCAAACAAGAAGTATAATAATTAGGTTTAAGCATGACAATATAGTATTTTTTATTCATTATAATTGTATAAAATCAAATATCTACATATTTTAATAAGTTTTTATATAGATCAGACTTAAGGATCGACATTAGTTGTGCCAAAATAAAAACTACATTTAGCAGATTTAAAGAGGCAAGAAAAACATGGATGTGTTAAAGGTGTTGGTTTTGGAGTTTCAAATCAAGAATATGTTGAGGAGATAAATTCACAAGTAGATATATATGAGAAAATGAAAGACATTCATAAAAAAATAGATGCTTTAAAATATATTTTTTTCAGGAAATGTTTGGTGGGAAAATGCATGTGAATGGGACGAAGATAACTAATAGTAGAACAATGATCAGTGTATGAAAACCCACATGAACCCACTATATTTGGGACTAGAAATTACCCAAAACATACTACCTTAACCAAAGAAATAAAAATTTTCATAACACTTTCTTCTATATGTGGATAAAACAACAATCTATTTCATTTGATTACGAACATTATCCACGGTGTGATTGTTTTGTGAGTTATATCTATCATCATCCACCAACCGCCTTGTTGTCAGGGGTATGATTTAAAATATCAAAGAGATAAGCTACACAGTAAAAAAATACTAGGATATAATGTTAGAGTGGGGATTGATTCATCTGACTTGTTGAGCACCGAGCGTCCTATTCCACTTGATGATATCTATGCCACAATGGTCAATAATGCTATTATAACATTCATAGCGCGTTCATTATATCTTAAAAATATACCTGGAGATAAATACATATGTTATTTATAATTTTTTTACAATTAAAAACATTCTCATTTCATGAAAATGGATCTAAAATGTGGTATTGTATTTTTAGAAATCATAATTATGAAGAAACAAATGGCCATAATGAAACCATATACTGGACCAACAAAAAACCAAAAGGTTATCCCAAGCATACCTTCACCCCACCAATTCCAATACCAGATTTATTCACATTATATGTTCACACATATAAAACATTATTAGAAGGAAAACATTCCGACATTGAATATAAATATGAAATATTTCTAAAGGCCATTACATATGTGATTAGTATCAAGAGTATAAAATAAATTATCAAGTTTTAATGGTTGGTATTTATAGTTGTGAATGAATACATGAGGTATAGTTTTATAATCCGTTTTTTCAAAAAATGATCTTATATGTTCATTATATTTAATAAACATTAATATGTTCTATAGGTGTATATATAACTACTATATGAAGTTAAAACCCTACGAATAAAAAACTTAAATCCTTAATAATTCAATAATTTGTATGCCAAAATCAGATTTGGAAATGAGAGAAATAGAAAAAAAAAAATATAAACTACAAATAGATTTGGAAAAAAATATTTGATGATAGAAACATATTGATTCATATATTGTGGGGGGGGGGGGAATATACAGTCTAATCATATAAAATATATTTTTCTATTTTTTCATTATTTATTGTTAATTTTTTTCTTAAAAATCATTGGATGCTCATCGCACACAATATTGATACTGTAGGACTTAAAAACACGTATCGACACCCTGAAGGTGTGTTTTCCCTAAAATTTAGCCATGTACCAACTCAAGGAACAATTCAGGGTCCAAGGGGAAAAGTGAAAACTAATTCATAACATCAAAAACTACTCTCATGTTTGAAAAAAAATGTCGCTTGTATTAAAGACGAGGAAACAAACCCTGATTTATGGGTGATCTAGAGGGGCCCAAATATTAATGAAATCAGTGGCGTACAACATTGTACAAATGAGATAAACTCTAATGTTTGGCATGAAAAATGATTTCATTAGAAATGTATCATTTAACAACTTCTTAAGATGACCTTACCCCAGAAGTGAAGGCATGGTGAGAACACAATCACCATGTGAAACAAATGGATAGTTTCATGAAAAAATATGCAAATTTTTGCTATAAATAGAAGTCCACCCAACTCCCTCCCATTTTGAGGTACCTATGGAAGTCAAAATGTTGGATCTCACTCACACAACTCCATTTTCCCAACATTATGCAACTCCAGACGTCCTTGAATTCCCAAAGGTAGCAAAATTGTGCGACTAAACTCACATGGACCCCAATTTCAATTGGATCATGTTTGATATGTCCTTATAAAACCTCACCAAATGGCTAGTTGGGTGTTCACATGATGAGTTCCCATTGATAAACCCCAATATTCACACTATTATAAAAGCTTCACACCCAAATTTCCTCAATATCCATTATATATTCTTATGGAAGAATGTATGGTTCATGAAACTATACTTTCACATGAAAATGTATAGTTTTATGATATAACCTCTAGGTCTACCCCTGTATTGATTAGTCACTCGACCCATATCATCTACCCATGAGTCTAGTCTTTTCCCTATAAAAATTAACTCATTAGTTGTGTCACCTATTTATACTAAACATTGACACCCTAATTTCTATTTCTTCTAATCATATTTACACTAATACCATGATCCTCATTTTACACTTCACCAAGGTAGTGTTTATTCCTTGATCCACCCATAGGCACCTATGTAGTAGTCATGTATTCCCAAAAGGTGGAATCATTAGGGAAAACATCTTGACTTTCCATTTGATAAGGCCTAATGGTGGATCATTCTCTCCTACTTAGAAATGGTCTCCTTGGGCGTAGGCCTAAATAAAATCCATGTTTCATGATTTAAAACTATCTATAACAACATCCTAGTCGTATGATGTTAAACTCCATGACAACATCCTTGAACCACGAAGAAAAAATATAGCCCTACCATTTTATGTGGACATATGATTTCCTATATATGTAAATCATGGGACAACACCTCCTTATCCACCATGGAATGACCCTTGTACTCCAAGAATCTCACATACATAAGGCCCCCACCATCCATCCACACCTTGGATAAAACCCCCACATACGGGATGAAACCTCCACACGAAGGATAAAACTCCCAAAATAGAAATGAAAACCCCCAAAACAAGGGTTTTCATATATTTAATAAAAATTCCATTCATTTATATAATTTATTCCTTTATACAATCATCCTTACCTCGTGATGTTAAACTACGTGGATAGTTCCTATAATACCACCTTATATTTTGGAATCAATCTATATGGATTCTA
The DNA here is from genome assembly GCA_963277665.1 of Viscum album. Classification (NCBI taxonomy): domain Eukaryota; kingdom Viridiplantae; phylum Streptophyta; class Magnoliopsida; order Santalales; family Viscaceae; genus Viscum; species Viscum album. The sequence goes on along the minus strand of OY728165.1, from coordinate 1,918,606,295 downwards.
ATCCTTGTCTCCAAACATGGTACATAGGATACATCTACGAGGACCAATCACTACATCCTGAAACACATGTGATGCCACCATAAGGTTTAATACTAATTCTTAAAGACCATTTCTAAACCTACATGTCCCCCATGGAAGGAGACAACATCAAACTATGTTCATCCTACCCTGGGGAACAATAATCATCGCCTACTAGTCCCCAAACGATTTCAAACCAATGAACCATCTTTCCCTTGAAGACATTAATCCTATGAACTACCTTTCCAGTTAGAATGTTAAACATGTGACCTGATTTTCCCCATAATACCTTAATTCCATCACCTATCTAACCCCATAATATTTTAAAAATGTGGTAGAAATGTCGCCTAATGATTTTAAACCTATGACTTAAATGTACCCACAAGATGATAAACTTGTGATTTAACTATCCTAAAAGGACATTAAACTAGTAACATAAATGTCCCCACAAGATGATTAACTTGTGAACCACTTGTCCTCACAAGATCTCAAACTTATAACTTACCTATCCCCAAAATATGTTAAACCTCTAGCCAACCTATCTATGCAAGATGCTAAATATGCTACATACCTATCCCGACAAGGAGTTAAAACTATGACCTGAACCACTAAGTAAATAAGAAAAACTAACCTAAGAAGTGCACATGGTTTTCCCTAAGAATCAATCCTTTTACTACTCTTGTTAATGAAATATGTTTCTATATATGGGATATGGGCTGACTCTACTTCTTCACCCAATATGCCTCCTATATGTGATTACATTAACATCAAACTAGGAAAACTTTTACAAATGTACATCATGAACATGATTCCAAGTCATCGTCATCTCCAAAACTAATGTTAGGTACCCAATTTCTAAAGAAATAAGTGTAATTAACTAAAATCCACCTTATGATGGAATTGAGAATGAAATTCATGAACAATTATTAGTTATATGTAGGAGACTCAGACTAGGTGATGTGCTCCAAGGAGGAATCCATGGAAGGAAGAGCTAGTATCCCATTCGGATCAAGAACCTACCACCATCATCTATGATGATGGAGGCCTAACACATTTGGAAAGTAGGAATATGGGGCCACCATCGATCCAAAATGGGCTGAAACTAGTCCAAAACATAGGACCGCTCTAGGATAGGAAAGGTAAAACTGCGTACTTACCCTGATGTCTACCAATATAAAAATAAACAGAAAAAATAATGGTGAATCCAACATGAATATATTATCCCATAACTAGGTACATATGATAAATAATGGGAAGGACTTGTTCTAATTCATTATTCGAATGAATCCGGTCTTCATCCTTGTAAAAGGATAAGTAACATTAGGCATGTTGGAAATGCCTTCATCAGACATGAATGAAAATTTGTCTTCATATATCCTACATGACTCAATATGCAGTGAATAATCAATGATCCACCACCACTGATAGGCGTGGGGGTAGAATAACTACTGGTATAGAAATCACACATGATTGTAGTCCCACCACAACAACCACCACTCATGTGACTCCCAAGATCCCTCGCCCCATCTCTCACATCATGTTTTTCCAAAGGATGGTTATCAACAGTCATATATGTCAATATCAATAGGAATGGGTCATCCCAATTTGAGAAATGCTCCTTGAGGACCTTGAATATATGATTTAGCATAATCGCCACCACCCTAAGGGCCACATAAGGGGAAATATACCCCAATCTCTATAACATTCCATTTCAGGATCCTTTCTACTGATTATCTAATAGTTCACTCCCCTACACTGGGTAGGTATGGGATGAAATAACCACAACTGTGGTAGCCACCACATAGGGGCTCCAAGAGGGCCCCACCACTTAACACCGCTATCAATATTGAGTGGCCCCATGGGAGATAGAATAGGATAATCGTGTATCTACAAAGTCTACTACAGAAAAAAAATAACCAATTCTAGTATCAAGGGACGGTCACTTTTCCTTCCAACTAGGAATCCTCTAAGACATATCTATAACCCCTATACACCACTAAAATACCTCATAGCCTCATCAAAAGTTTGCAGGGGCATGTTCTCACCATATTGGGATTGAGTTCCCAACCACCTATTGGGTAGTTTGGGTTGACTCTACCCACTTTAGGAGTTTCCCATACCCATAACAAACCACCACATGATAAATTATATCACCACGTAGTAACTCTCCAAGGTGTAATTAATTGACTCAAAGGTATTCCCCATGTTGAATATTTCCTCAGTCCCAATGATCCTTGCTAGGGATGAAGGGAGGACACCAACCATGGGGGTTATATCCACACTGCCAGCTACAAAATCCATGGAAGAATTTCCAATAGCCAAAAGGGTATTGTGCTTGTGGAACACCCACTTACGCAATGATATGGTCTAAGGTAACACCACATCATAATAAACCTCTCCGATTATAAAATTGTAGATCAATTAGTTGAAGAACCTTTGCCTCTTCCATAAGAGCTCAAGGTAGGGACTGGTCACTTGAGGCTCACCATCCTTAAGATAAAGATCCACAGTGTCCCCAACACCCTATATAAATATGAAAAGGTATAATATGAATTGGTTTCCTTTTATATAATTGTTGTTCATCCATCCCAACAACCATCAAATACCATCCTCTCCGCTTGAAACATTTATGTTGGAGAAAAGAATGGGTCTAGGTTGGCACAATTTGATGAAGGTGATCATTCTTCTATGTTGAAAGGGAATATAACAGATAACCATCTCAACCATCCATATTCCGCAAAACATTTCTTATATAGATATGGTCATGAATCATTTTTCACCTCAGTAATAAATATTTTTATTCTAGGGATAATTGGAATGTGTGAATCCACCTTTGTATGAGGATCACCGGAATAATAGATCCTCATCACTGCCTCCACTAATATTTATTCCTTCACTAATTAAATATTACGGTGATCAATAGTAGTACAAACCTATGAATGATGGGCATGAAAAGGAAATGTTGTGGATGATTCCAGCTAATGACCAGAAATCGGTCTTATTTTGGCTGCCAGAAGACTTTCAGTTCACCATCCTAGAGTCCCTCACTAAGGATCAAATGACATTTATCCACCAGAATATTTCGAAAAAATCAACTACCTCCTATATCACTAGATGTACCATCCCAGTAGTGAGGATCCCCTTGAGGTCTTTCATCAAAAATGAAATAAGGTTGAAATTGTGGAAATCAAAATAGGTCAATTCCCATATTTATATGGATGCCATAATAACTTACAAAAGAAAAATGTGAAGAGACTCACAATGCTCCAGTACATCAGGATTGAAGAATCTACTCACATATAGATTAGGGGTTGGGGGAAGTATGATGCCTTTTAATTTTAACCCTTTCATGATGACGGTGGAACCAACATGATAGCCTTTCAATTGATGGAAGAGGATCATCAGCCATCACCACCCTGAATTTTATTGAAATAAATACTCTTGGTGATGACATAATTCAAGTTTATGACATAGGGCATGAAGAAGATCTTGAGATGGAACACAAAATCTACTAAACCTCCTTTTTTTGGCCACACTCACCAATAGTGATAGTCATTGAGTCATATAAGTACCACTGACCGATGTTTCCTTCCAATTTACATATCTATAAGGGAAAGGATATTTAAAAACTTCTCAACCCATATGATACATCATTAGAAATAGGGGTTGATGCAATAATTTATACTTTTCTCATGATCTTGATGGATACAAGAGGATTACAAATTGACTCATCATAGGGTACAACTCAGAACATGGTGATGTTCGAGGGGACACTGTCCCCCCATTAGCAGAGAAACTAATTCTCCTTTTCCACACACTAAGGTTTGAGGTACACTACCCACACATTTAGTTATGGTTGAAGTTGGTGTAAGTGGAAAATGACCATGATATGAATCACCCACCATTCTTGAACCACATGATTTCCAACCATTATAACATTATAAATTTTCTTTAAGAACTAGTTGGCTAGAAAAATAACTGGTGACTACCAACCATCACCAGGATGGCATAATATCCACACTCATCACCCATCTTGAGGCCACTAAGATTAACCAAACATCAAACCCACTAGAAGGCAATCCATTTCTAATATGGGTGAAGTAGATGTGTCCATATTCTGAATGCAGTAATCTGAGCTTTATCATGTTTAATGGGATTGGTGATTGAATTCACGATTTTGATCTTTTTACCCCATGGAGTGGTTTAATTTTGGGATCCAAGAGAAGAAATAAGTATCTGAACATCATTACTTCCTCCAAAATTTTGAAGGTATCATTTACATTTGGAACAGTAAATTAATCCTAGGATCTATAACTACCTTGAAAGATCTTAGTAGACTATTTTTCTACCAGTTTAGCTCCATGATGAGAAAAAAACATCACTAGCATCTTAAAATTCAATAATAGGCCTAAAAAGATTGTCTCGGATTTCATTTCACAATTTAAATGACTCATGTACTCCCTTGATTTGTAGCATTCCGAGAAACAACTATTGGAAATCTTCAAGGAGATTTTTTGGAATGAGATGGTTTCCACTCTCATCTCCCAGAAGTATCTGATGGATTCATGGAGTTCCAGGAAAGGTATTTGCATCATGAAGAATCATTTTAGTGGAAAAAGAAATGTTCAATCCCATTACCACTTATATCCCTATCAGAGAAACCAATTAAGGGATTTGTAGTTTTTGTTATACAATCTTCGGCCTCAGATCCATTCAACCTTCAAAAATCTCCATAGGATAGGCCTTACTAAGCACAACCACACTGTAAGAATTCTATTATATCCCCTTTTATGTCTAGGACCCAAAGGATCTATTGAAAGAGTGAAATAACATGGGATAATCCATCAAGGATGCTATTTTTTAGGGTTACATCCTATACACCATGGAGAAAAACTTACAGAATCTACTTGAATATCTCATGACTTAACAGGACAACCTAACTAATACTACCAACAACATCCTATACCAAACATTCCTCATACACATAAATAAAAGTGTTTCATCTTAAATGATTGGATTTTGAATCAGGTAGACCATGTTCTATTTGATTTAGGAAAAGTATAAAAAAATGTAGAACATGCCTCTGGAAATCTCAAAAATAGCGATGAAGACACCAGAGAATAGAAGCTTGTTTTTGGCTGGGGTATGTAGAAGTAAAATGAATTTCTATACTATAAGATAGTTTCTTATTCCTAAAGAATTATTTGTGTAAATATAAGTAATACATAACCACACGTCGTTTCCATAACCAATTTCCCCACCTCTTTAATTTCACAACATGTCATGTATCAAAGGAATAGGAATCCACTACACCGAGAAAACATAGTTACCCATCGGTGCCAAATCGAGTTTGCTGACATGATGACTTCATGCCTCTTAAATATTTAAAATATCTAAAAATATGGGTATTACTGATGTATTTCACTAATGAAGAACATGTATATTCCTTAGTCAATATCTCTAGACTGGTATACTGTTACATAATATCAGGTGACGAAGAGCTCCCTCCATCCCCTTCAGGTTCCTCTATTCATTATTGTCGAGGGAGGGGTAAACGTCATGCTATCAAATAGAGTGACCTTCAAAATTCACCAAAATTAATGTAATGTCAATTGATACTTGTAAACAAGCATCATTTAGAGAAAAAATGACACAACACTCACCAACTGCATCCTCAGGTGAACCCCTAAAATTGAATATATTGGTTGATCATATAGCTTAAACATAGTGAACTTGAGATTAGTCACAACCGAATAAGTGTCAAACATAGTTGTATGATTATCGTCACAATCCATATGATCATTATATGTACATGTAGAGCACTAGTCTGGCCCCATCTCCTCAGTAAAAAACACCCATAGTGATTCTATCCAAAATATATATTTCCACTAAGAATAAATATACCCCAATCCCGAAAATATGATGTGTTTAAACTTCTATCTAGATTAAAAGAGAGGGTATCTATTATCAATTCACTTTTCCTATGAAAATAGATGCATGATTATCTCATCGAGGCCCTAAAGATACCTCTCCATTTTGAGATTAATGTAGCTTCCACTGAGTCCTATCGAGTATACAAGGCTAAGAAAGATGAGTGTCGAGCTATCATTTCCTTCTCGGAAGAGGATGACGGTACAATCATCTAAGGACACATACACCTGATCTATGATGAAGGATAGTTCAATGGAGTGGACATCCATCATAAATTGGTAGGAATGTGTTCTAGAACTGACCCAATACTAACATGCATTCTTCATAAGGGCTCATAAAAGAGGATTTAGCTCCCTCATACCTAAAAACACAAGGGTATGACAATATTGAGAATAATTCACACGATAAGATATATCTAGAGACCATTTTCAGTTACCTGGTAGCAAGAACTGAATTCAGGGTTGTTTTATAAGACACCATGTAAAATGATCTACTAAGAAGGACCTGGATTAATCAATATGATTTAGTCTCCTTGTCATATCATTAGTGCCTCAAGTACCCCATCAATATTGGAGTAGGGATGATCCCTAGTGATCCTGCTCCCTTAAAAACATAAAAATATCACTACCTGAATGCTTACTATTAAAAGAGGGAGGGTATGTAGGTTCAGACCAATAATAATGAATGAAAAAATTCCCTTAATGACCTGATACCCACATCAGCATATCCTTGGCTAGATTTGAAAGAAAACTTCACTTTTCAAAATGACCATCAGATGTAATGATAAAAAAATTCTGCAACCATTTCATCATCCCCATCAAAATGTAATTCTTACAAATAAATTCAAATTAATACACTGTAGAGGCACCATTAAATATATATAATCCTACTCCTATTGTGTAATGGGAGTATGCCACACGACCACCAACCCAAAACAACACTGTTTGTTTTGGAGTGCTTGTTTGAATCCACAGATGTCCACTTGTCATTGTTATTTTCACATTAGATATGGACCTTGGAATAGAAATCCACATGGAGTTGGATATAAAATTTTCATTTCAATGATCTAAATAGATAATGAGTCCCTCTCCAAGGATAATACCCTTATTGGGGATTAAAAAATATCACTCCATAATCTGTACTACCATAGGGTTCCTCCCTATCCCTGGAAACCCCCAAATTCTAATGATGAAGAGGACCTATAGACACCCATTATCTTTTGTGTAAGGATCTCGACCGCAATCAAAGACTTCACTCATATTAATACCTCTATAGAGGAATACCTAAATCCATTGTTTATTAGATCTTTAATCATTCCAAAACAACAAGGACAATATGTTTCTTTCTTAAATTGACTTGGTGATGTATTCTCTCACAACTATAAGGAAATGTCAGGCATCGATCCCCTGGTGGTTGTTCATATCCTTGGTATCCAAATGGGTCATCATGGATATAATAATCCTCCTATGAAGATTCACCATTCCCATGATGCCATGTTTGAGTTAGGAATTAAAAATATAATCAAAGATACATTCATAAATGAAGTCAAATACCCAAATGGATATCCATTAATTTCAAGATTATGAAGAATAATGGGAAGATTAGATTCTATATCGACTTCCAGGATCTGAACTTCCACTATGTGTAGGATGACATTCTTCTCAAGGTTATAGACATTATAATAAAAGCCACTTATAGGTTCAAATGGTTTTTATTCATGGATGGTTATTCTAGGTACAATAAAATACATATTACCCATGTGGATGAAGAATCTGATACCTTCACAGTACCTTTTTTCTGAGTGAGTCCATTTGGTTTGAAGAACGTTGGGTCTACCTACCAACGTTCCATGAACCTTATCATCAATTCAATCATTAAGAACCCATTGGACTATTATATGGATGATTTGGTGATCAAATACCACAAATGGAGGTACCACCTTAGAGATTTTTAGAGATTGTTTGACTTCCTCCACTCCCATCGTAATAAATGAACCACTTGAAGTGATAATTCTGGGTCACCTATAGAAAGTTACACATCTTTACTAATAGATAAAGACGCATCTAGATCAAATCTGATTATATTAAATCCATAAGCTAGATGCCTCACCCACACAACCATTATGAACTATGATGTCTCCAGGGCCATCTGACCTATATCAGGTGATTCACCACAAACATGGCTGGTAAATGAAAAACCTTCTCCAAGATCATTATGAAATGAAGCCTTTTCCAATTATTTTAATATAACTATACTATGTATGAGGAAATTAATATGTATAGACTTAATGCTCTATTAATGATGCCACACATTCCCAGGAATCCAATAATTCTTTATCTGACCACACTAGAACGGTCACTCAGCACTCTACTATCTTATAAGAATAATGAGGTTGAGGGGAATACATCTATTATCTTATCTATGTGTTTCTCAACACTAAGAATGGGAATTCAGAAAATAAGTATCGATTTTTATCCTTGGTATTCATAGTTCACAAGTTGTAGCGATACTTATAGCACCACGAAATATAATTGGGGTCTCGTATCGGTCCACTGAACTACATCCTAAATCACCCCACACAGAAAGGAAGATTGAAATTTTGGATAGTGATACTGTAGTAGTTTTATATAATGTTTTCTTTCCTAGAAGGATTTTAAAGGTCAAACATAGTTAGATATCATATATAATCACCCAAATCCTAAGGAATCAACCGTAGTTGGCGATTTCCATGATGAGTCCATCCTCTCAATTGATCAAACCACGCCTTCATGGATGGTGAATTTTGATGGTTCCTCCTACAGCCTAATCAAGAGAAGGATCAAAAACCGAAAACTCATTAGGGTAGGCCTATAAATTGCATTAATCAATCTAAAAATTCCATATTTACATACTCATTCATATTGTAGGAAGGCTATACCAATAAAAAGGTTGAGTATATGGCCCTTGTCACTGACCATGAGTTATTCCATGAGATCGAATCACCCAATCATCATTTAAATAAAGACTCGGAACTGGTTATCAAATAGATAAATGTAGACAATATCATTGGAAAATAGGAAATCATCCCTCTTATTGAGTAAATATTTGATATGGTGGCTCAGTTATCATCCCATCCTAAGGTGACTCATGCCCCTGTTGTCTTATAATGATTGATCCAACACCTTTCTTGGTCTATTTTATTCTCTTATAGAGCCCAACCTAGATGATTTGATCATTCATATGGCCCATATTACAATTAGTTCTTCTCTCTACATTAATCAATTAGACCAAATATCCATTTAAGAATTTGTATTAGGACCTTCAAACATAGATAAATTTGAATAATCATCCATTTGGATGATGTCATTTGTTTCATATCTCCATCATAGGGACTTCTAACCAAACATAGTTGAGAGACATATATTCTATTGATGTGTAGGGAAATTTACACTCGTAGGTGGATCAAATATTGAGAAAAACCATTTTATGTGTCATTTTGATAGAATACATCTCTTTTTTGTCCATGGAGATGAAATTCTTGAGTTCATTCTTGAAATCCATGTCAGGTCATGTGGGACCCATCATGTAGGATTGATACTTTATCACTAGATTTGAAGGATGGGGTGCTCCCCCCATGGTCAAAGAATGAATTTAATTAAGAAAAACATGTCATTCATGCTAGATCCATGCCATATTCATGCATAAACAATGGAAGATTATCTATACTACTTAGTAATTCTAGCCCATTATAGTATGGGGACTCAATGTTGTAGGCCCCTACCCACTGAAAAACACTCAATAGTATTGGTTCATTATGACAGATACTAACTTATTTACTAAGTATGTGGAAGTTGTAGTCCTCAATGTGGTTAAGACCTGGTCGTTGATCATGTTTATGACTTCCTATATAATCCACCAATTTTGGATTCCATATACCATTATAATAGACAATGACACCATCTTTTGAGACATCTAGCTGAATAAGATGTTTTCCAAGTACAATATATCTCCCAACCACACTTCTTGCTACTATGAATATGGGAATGGTAAGGTTGGGGCTATCAAAAAGTCCCTCAATAATATCATGAAAAATATGTTATACTATAATAAGAATATTTGGCATGATAATATCCCCAATTCCCTCTTGGCATATTAGATTGAAACTCCCAATTCCCAAAAGGAATTCCCAAACTTCCTCAATTGTAAAAAATATGTGGTTTTACCTATAGAGGATTATCTACCATCACCATATATGTCTATTTAGGATCCAAATATATCATATAATATAGATAAGGTTCATTTGGATGAGTTATAATCCCTTGAATAATGAAGTATTCAACAGTTTCACAGCCTAGAAAATCATAAAAACAATGTGGTATAGGGCTTCAATAAGAATTTTCTCCTCCACTCCTTCCTTCGTGGTGACATAGTACTGGTCCTTATGAGAATGAAGATACATAGAAAGAATCCATGAAAATGTAGCTAAAATGAAAAGGATATTACATTATTCACATGGGCTACTATATTGGTTCACACTCGTTGATCATCATGGTCATGGAGTATATAGACCTAAGATTAACATACATGGATACTTCATCATTTTAGATGTATATTCGGAACATTAAACAAATATACCCAAGGACCATAATAGGTTATTTTATTTGGAATCTTGGAATATGTTATTTTAATTTGGTAAAATATCTTCAACATATACTATAAAGATCTTACACTTTAGTATTCCAACCTAAAACCATTCTTTATAATCTAGGGAAATTAAACATAAGAAAACAGTGATCTTAGATGCACAGTAAGGGTAAATAAAATATAAACATAGACATAACATGAGAATAAGGGTAAAAGAACCTGGTAATAAAAATTTAATATCCAACCCTACATATCAGAGAACATATACACAAGTCATGTAATAAAGATAGAATTCTCATAAGACATGAATAACAAGGTTGATAAGTTTTAATAAAACAACCATAGACCAAAATCCAATGTCATATAAGTGTGGAACCAGTATAAACAATTAAAACCATTTCATGTTTCAAGGTTAATTACAAATACGATCAAAATCGTGGACAAGAACACACTTGTTTCCCTTAGTGGATTAAGACACACCTATTTCCCATTGTAGATCATGACACACCTATTTCCCATAGTGGATCACAACCCCCCAGTTTTCCATTGTGGATCAGGACACACATATTTCCCACTGTTTATCATGACAAAACTATTTTCTATTGTGGATCAATCCCATAAACTTGTTTCCCATTATTATCTCATGTGATATAAATATTTACCCAATGTTTTGGATGAAGATATAAGTCCCACCCATCACATAATGAAATCATACATACACTTTCCACATGATCATAGATATTCATTATATCATAACCCATGATATTATATATGTATGATAAATATATCATCATATCATAACCAATGTTAAATAGAGATGTCTCAAAATTATTTAATCATAGAATAAAACATGAAAAGAATCTGTTTTAATAAGTTTTTTTTATCATGGTATAACACATTAAATAGAAACGGGTTTCATAAACATCATGAAATCATAAAAATAAACTATTCAGTGACATAGTGAAAATGGTTTCCTAAGATAATATCCACAATAAATCATAAACTATATCAATTTATGTTATCTTATTTCTATTAGGATTTTGAATGATAACATAGACCATTTCATAAGGAAAATAACATTTCATTGAAAATAACCTTTTATGTCATAACACATCATAAAAATAATTTTCCTTGAAGAGAAGTTTGAAAATATATAAATTATGCATTAAAAATCATTTAAAACATTTCTTGAATAAATATCCTTTCCTATTTGGAATACACGTTGTAAATCATTGAATATTTTGAAAACCCTTTTCCTTGAAAGTAACCTTGAAAACATATAAAGAATATTTTTAAACCATTTTAAACTCATTTAAAATCATTTTTTTTAAAACAAATTCCTTTAAATTTAACTTTATATATCACTTAAAACATTCTTGGTAACATTTTTAGAAGAGATGTTTTTTAATAAAACAAATTTCTGACCGAAGGCAGATATATGTGTAGATTTTCATAAAAACAATTTCTTAATTATCTTAATTACAAAATAGTGTAAAAATGGCACAATTAAATGAATATATCATGAATAGAAATATTAGAGGAAAATTATTGAGAGATCATAAGTGATGGATCAAAATATTTCATCAATGGAATCATAATTATAAAGAATCCAGATAAATGAAGAGATTGTAGCAATATTCTATTACCACTATCATTATATTGAATCATTATACCCCTAATATAATAAAATTACATGAAGATAAAAATAAAATTACATGAAGGATATTAATAATGAATAATGTAAAATAGAATTACATACACCTTATAAAATAATATAAGTTCATAACATAAAATCTGTCTCAAAGAAAGAAAATTGAGACAAATTTACCGTACCGATTTGGTAACATTCAAACCGTAAACCCCATGAAATATAAATCATAAAATGGATATCTATATACCCATAAACATAATGATAATAATCATAGATTAAATTCACGGGTACTACATACACCAAGAAAAATAAATAAGTGGTGAATATGGAATATGTCTCACAAAAATAAATGGGAGACTAGAAAATTATTACTACGTGAGTGACTTTTTAATCATTAGATCAATGAAATAATAACCTCCTTTGAAACATTTAATATATTTAAATAAATAAACATAATTATAAAATATGCCATAGGTATGTAAATATATCACCCAATATTAATTAATGGTGAATATATCATATATCTCATATAAATGAATATGATATGAGAAAACCCTTACCTTAACTCTTGAATTTCTTTGTACACATTAAAACTCATGTATACTAAGTATATGTTTATTATAAATCAACCATGTAACTTCACAAGGTTTTATAAATTAATTTATTATAATTAATTCAACATGGATTCCATGTGAGACAAACACTTTGATAATTATAGGATATAGTAATAACCTGTCTGTTAGATATAATTTTTCCACCTATATGATTTGAATTTTGATAAAATGACATACACGGTTGCGATTCGTAAGATATTTAGAGTCTGATAGGGTAAACAAACAATTTTTGGTGAATAGTTACTTAACCGTTTGAATAGTAATATAACCTTATGAATAGTTATATTACCAATGGAATATAATCTCGCCTAGGAAAATTTAAAAAAATTGTTCGTCAATCATTTCTGTTTGGAGATTAGTTTTTCATAAAAATAATATGGAATTGATATATTTTTTTTTCGAATAAAAAATCTATATTTAAGAGATATTTAAATTATTTTATAAAACTATGGTTTTAAAAATGTATACTATAATGAAATAGTCTTATCAAAACACTCTTCTTTAATTACAAATGATAAAATAATTTTATTTGTTTTAATTGTCGAAAATATTACTATGCGATTTACTATGCATTTTAAGCGCACTATTATTTTTAATAAATAATTATATTCATATAAAAAAATTATATTTTCATATTTAGAGAATTATTTTTAAAAAAAGAAGTTTTTTTTTTAATTTAGAACACATATATTAGGATACAATGAATTTATGAGAATTTTATAGAATGATTTAGTTTTTTATGAATAGTAAAAATGCAATTTTGAGTTTTTGGCCTGTTTAATGACATCATAGTGATTTCATAATTAATATAAAATGATTCTAAACTATATTAAATTAAAATATTATATGATTTATACCATGTGTCCAACACCATGGTCCAATACCATGGGCAAGGACATTGTTTGACATATACCACTATTGAGGTCTCCTCGAAAATTAATAACAAATTCCATCACTTTTTCTATAAATACCACCCATTTATTCCAATACATTCATTAAAACTTCATCATCCTAAAATATAGAGTATTTTTACCTCCCTAAAAGTCTTACATAGTTTTTCTCAAGTCCCCAAGGTCCCAATCATCATGTTCTATGAGTTACTATACAAGTTCAGGGAATCTACCATCCTTCTCTTTTTCAAGCACTCATTTTATGTAAATCATTTTTAATTTCCATTTTATTATATTGAGATATTTCATTAAATATCACCCATACTATCCATATTATATAAAAATTTTGAGAGACCCATTTTTCTTTCATCAACATATTTTATGAATGTTTAAGTGATGTTGTTATGTTGTCGAATTTTCGTAAGGGATTTCTCAACTCCTCTTTTTTTTTTCAAGTTACTATATTTTATTTTTCCCACCTCAAATCCACTCAAAAAAAGGTATGATAACTCCAGTAACATAAATATACAGTAATATTGTTATTATGTTGAACTACTTCATCATAATATCTTTATTCCCCTCCTTTCATTCAAAAAATGAAAACACAGTCTGGGATGTGTAAATTTCCCACACTAAAGGACGACAAGTTTTCAATTTCTATTACCATTTCATGGATGTTTACGAAACAATTTTTATGGATTATCCAGATCATAATATTTTTATTTTATCTAATTAAATGTTATAGAACTAATATATATACATAATAATAATTCACACTATAAACTAGTTTATATCAATCGAATTATCACTAAAATAATCTAAATGGTTGTCACTAATGATCTATAAAATAAATCACCATCATAACATGTAGAAAAATGATATATATAACCATTTAAAATTATAGATATTAATTAATGATATATATTTTCAATTATGTATAATTAAATCTATTCACATGAACTCCACTGCTTATAATAAAGCAAACAGATCATGAAATAAAGGAAACGAACACTCCATAAAAATGAAATTCAATCTTATAAAATTTTAATAAAGACATAAATAAAATTAATAAAACTATAATGAATCATATATATGTACATAAGATTTGGAATTTTGTAAATTAATATATTTTATTTGATTATCCAGGACAGTAAGGTCAAGTGTAGAATACATTCAGACATAGGTTAAGGATTTTCTACACGAATAACCATTTTCTTTCAGGTTACTCTTATTCTCTACTGACCTCAATGAAATTAATATTTATTCTTATTTACTAATAATAAATTTTGTTCGAATGTTCTATATTTGTGTACCAACTAGAATCATTCTTTATTTTATGGTTAGTTACATGATTGAAAAAAAAATCTTTCAAATATTCTTCCTTAAATACAAGTCGGTTTCAATAAAACCTCTCGAATTCTTACCTATCTTCACGTACACACTATAATAAGTTTTAGATACCAATATATTTTATAAAATGACTCATTTTATTATTATAATAAAATATTATTTCACTTCTAGTGTTATAATTTTTTTTTTCAAAAATAACTCTTCTTTTCAAAGTAAAAGAGTATTTATCTCAAGAATTACTCTCTGATTTTGTAAGAGTAATTTTATCTATTTTAATACACTTGTTGAATCACATGTATAATTTCAACTAATATATTTTGATATTATTTAACATATTTTATTTAATGGTTTATTATTAGTTTGACTTTGGATGTGATATATTAAATTTTTTTACCATATTACTTTTAATGGTTAGTGTTTATGCTTGGGGAATATTATTTACATTTCATGTGTTAGTTTCAATATTATTGTGTATGTTTATTATGGTTATAAATATTAATTTTTGGATTTAAATGAACTTATCATGTGATTTTGGGGGCCTTCTATAGCCCCTTTATGCACTGGTTGGCCTCATAAGAAAAAACAGATATGGACTTGGATGAGGCCTTGACCATTTTCAGATATGGCTTTGTTCGAAGCCTTAATCATTTTCTGATGTCTTGGTTGTAGCCTCGCTGGTATATTTCCGAATGTATAGCATTATTAATTTCCCACATTAAGAAAATTGATTGCCCATGAGGTTATTCAGCTAGTATAATTCCCTTGATTATGCTTTATTATGGAATTATTTATTCTGCCCTTATTCTTGCCATATCATATTCATGTTCACTTTTAAAGAATGTTTTTTTAGTTATTAACTATTACCAATGTTCATGTTTGAGATATTTTACACTATAGATCTTACCCATACTTAGTATATGAACTCACCCCTTATGTTTTATTTTCCCAGAATGTGAAGAAGTAAATTATGAATGACTTGTAGGGATAATTCTGGAGATTATGCGGGATTCAAAATAATTCGATATGTTGTATTTACATTCAATTTGTTATTTTGATCTTATGTATGTATCTTTTTTCAATACCAACTAAAATTTTCTTTACTTCATGATATGAATTAATTTATTATATGCCAATGTAATAAAATGAGGAGTTAGATCGGGGAAACCAGTGTCGGGTCATTATAAACCACAAAACCATATTATTATATATCATACCATATATTTTTTGATTGTGAACTTATAGTAACCATTTATAAACAATTTCGTCTTAATGTTTTGTTTCAGGTAATATCAGTATTTTTTCATATATGATTGGATTTTTTATTCTTGATATTCTTAATTAGATCATTATTTACTTATTTACAGTATATACAACATGATGTAAATATCATATATAAATATATATAAATATATTCAGTATATAAATATTTATACTAATATATAATATATATAAATATGAAATGGAATACACCATTCATGGATATGGTTTTTACACAAAAATGATGTTTCAGTTTTATTGATGTATTGAACGAAAGAAAGTAAATGAAATATATGTATATATATATTATCATTATAGTAGAATTATTATTTCATAAATATAATATATATTTTCTAAATCCATCATTAATATATTCCATGAAATGTGTTAATGAATCACATCCCTTTGGGGAGGCAGTAGTTAACACAAACACAAACGAAGTTATCATATTTACACCAAATGGATTGTCTAAATGGAAATTTTATATAATAATTTCATAAGAATAAGTAAAACATAAATATAATATATATCGTATAACAATATTATTTCGTTCATAATTCCCATCAATGAGATTTGGTAAAGGAAAAATGAATGACATTGTTTCCTGAAGAATTTTTCCTCCATACACACGAATGGTAAGTTAATTACCCATTTGATAGATGTGTGTGTAAGTGTATGTGGAACCATTATAATTACAATATATAATTATATTAAAGATAATTATTAAATTATATAAGAATATAATGATAATAACTAAATGGATGGGAAAGAAATGAAATATAAATGCATGTTGACGAACGTTACCTCTTCTTCATAAAACTCATCTTGGTTTTCACTAATGAGACTGTAGGAATTGGGTTTCGACCAAATTGTGGATTCTTGGATGAGAGGAGGGATTTTTCGAAATTATTAGTGTAGGTTTTTGTCATAAAATATGGATATATATTTGTGGATAAGTGACGGTATTTTGTTCCATTTTATAGTGGAGGAGTGGCATTCTTTAAATACAAAATGGCAAACACTATTGAGAGGTCTCCCTTACAACATGTTCCTCCAATAATTTTAAAATTTTCATAAAATGGATAATATTCAAGAAATAGTGTCATAATATTTATTTTGGACATATTTATATGGTATTTAGATCCTTATGTTAATGTTTAACAACTAAGTAAACTCATTTTTACCTTAATCACTAAAATTATTTTTTATTACTTTCAATAATATTTTTGGTAAAAAAACTAATTTCAACTTATTATAAATTATAATTTATTATTATTGAAAATATCTAATCCATTTTATCAAATTTTACATATATAAGGGAAATTAATTAATTTTAAAAATGACCCCACAAATAGAATGAATCAACAGGTTTTTAAATTGAAAATGATCAAAAGAACTAATATTTTATACACAACATGAATGTGAAATTGATTACAATAACATAAATTGTATTAATAGATGTATAATTTATTAAAATATACTTTAAAATAAATTTTAAATATAATTAAATATATAAACTAATTAGATAAAAAATAATTTGAAATTAAAATTTAGAGTTTTCATTATTAATTAAAAAATGAAACTTTTCAGAAAAATCCCAAAAAATAACCCATAGTTAATTTTGATATTTTTATTTAAAAAACTAATTTTATTTTATTAAAATAAATATTATTAAATTTTAGAGAATTTTATTTAAAATTGGTGCGCCATTAAAAGTTGATAAAATTACCTTTTAGAAACATATATCTTTATGTATAAAATTAGACTTATTCATATCTCTTGTCTAGAAAGAAAAAACATGAAAATTAAATAGTTTAATTAAAATAATATATATAAATTTCATTAAAATCATCTATAATAATAGGTTAAATTAATTTATTGATGTCAAACATGTTTTTTTTTCATAAACATAGTTTTCCAGCAAAAGATTTATTATCTTTTCAAAAAGGTTTTTTCTAATTCTAGTTTATTAGTCACCAAATAATTCATCTTATATAAAATTTTGAACCATATTTACAATATTTAATTAATCATATTCATAAATTCCATTCCAATGGATAGGTTATAACTATAATAAAATTTTAATAATAAGATTAATAGTATGTTGTAGTTTGGTAAGACTAGATCTTACGCGTAATAAAGAGTATCTAAGTGAATAAATATTTTGTGTAACAGAAGCCAAACATATTGTTGCGTATTCAGAAATCTAATCTAGTTTTTTAATACAGTTCAAGACTAAATTAGTGTTTGATAAAAAAAATACAAAATTACTGATCTCATATAAAAAATAAATCTTCAGTGTTTGATGAAATGTAGAATATTTAAATGATTAATATAATTGGGAAAAAATTATTTCATAAAATATTAGGGTGCTAAATTTTATCACTCTTAAAATGAATCTAACCCTTTAATTTTCTGTAGGTTATCAAATGTTTAATACATTAATATTTATTTCATAGAAACCCACATTTTAAAAATGGATACTAAAATTTATTTTAATAGGGAATTATGGAACCATAACAATTACCCAATGTAACTCATAACTATATTTACACATAAAAAAATAGGTGATGATTTTTTCATGGAGGAAAATAATAAATAATTATATAGAGTTTTAATGACCACTAATCACATGAAAATGGGGGATCTAGAGGAAGTTAATAGTCCCAAAACCATAAACCAAAGAGGCATGAAAGATGCCATTGATACTATCAAAAATGATGATAATAGGAAAACAAATTTTTTTAAGACCATTTTCTTAAATTTGAATAATTCTCATGAAAAGATATACTAACTTTATTTTAGTACACTCTCATCATTTATTGCATCTCAATAAATTTACACTGTATCTCTTCTGCCTAGAAATGATGGTCAATTTTTCATTCCTAAATCAATAGTAGATCATGAGATCCATAAATAGAAAGATATTCTATCCCATATCTATTTATCAAAAAAATTGATAGAACATGTTATAAAATATGAATCAATATTCATTTGGTGAGATAAAACTTTCTTATCTAAAACCACATCTAATGTTTAAC
Source organism: Viscum album (assembly GCA_963277665.1). Taxonomy (NCBI): domain Eukaryota; kingdom Viridiplantae; phylum Streptophyta; class Magnoliopsida; order Santalales; family Viscaceae; genus Viscum; species Viscum album. Next base: position 1,918,586,920 of record OY728165.1, on the reverse strand, counting down.
ATAAATAATTCCATAAATTGTTAACCATATAACCCTATATAAATATGAAATACCAAAATATTATAAACAAGGTCACTAATTTTTTCAAAAAAATATTTAACTTGTTCCCCCATATAACATAAATATGCACTTGTGGTCTTATACCAATCATGTTAATACATTCATTGTGCATTCTCTTTAATCATGGTAATAACCTAAATTACCCTAAATCCTTATTGGAAACATGCATGTTTCATTATTCCAATTATTATTATATATTTTCCATAAATAAAAAAAATTCATAACCTATATCCATGATATCATAAACAACTTTTCCAAAAAATAAATAATTGTTTCCAAGGTAATGAGTACTATCCAATTTTTGTATCTATAATCAGATCATTATCCATCAAAAACAAAATTTTATTAAAATCTAAAATACATTAAGATTTAAATTACCTTATTAAAAATTGTCTCTTTTCAATTAAATAAATTTTCTAGGTCATAATCACCATTAAATATATTTTTCAAACTCTTAGTGGAAAACATATACTACATTATACATATAATATAATTCTTTAATTTCTAAACATGTACAAATAAATTATTGATCTTTAGTCTTAATCCATTACTTAGGCTTCATCATCATATTAATTAATAACCCTTTACTAGAATATGAAATATTAATAATTAATTAATGTACATAAACCTAAATTTAATCATTTATACAACAATGTTATAACATCCCATATAATTCACATGTCATTCACAAATTCTTTACCTTCTGCAGTATAACCAATACTCATGCCACCTTCATGTTTTTCTTCATGATGTTTCCACTTAGGTAATCAATTTTCCTAATTCACATATTTTACTCATCTGAAAAATTCAATGTTAACCCATCCCTTTATAATTCATGATTTTTACTAAAACTATAATGAATAGTTTGAGCTACACTTATCATAGAAAAAACACATAATCGTCAAATATTACTTATATGGTGTTTAAATAAAGAGACCTATATTTAATCATATGATTCCTTAGGCTCATCCTTAGGTAAATACCTAGAAATATACTCCGAAATATCCATAGATATCTCAATTATAGTTTCTCATCAATGTTTCCAATGGATGAAAAATACATTACTTTGTTACCAACTATCGATACCAAGGTTTACATATATGGATTTTATATATTATTAGATGACTATTCAGAGCATTATAAAAATAAATACTTGAGGACATAAATAGTTTATTGTCTTTGTAAATATGGAACAAATTCTTCTAATTTGGTGAAATATACTAAATATCTCCAATAAAGATCATCCCCTTTAGTTCTCCTACTTAAAACCTTTCTTCATAACTTGGGGAAATAAAGATAGAAAAGGGGTAATTGTAGATGCTCAGAAAGGGTAAATAAAAGAGATACATAAGAATAACTTGAGAATAAGGGATTGTTTATATGATAATAAAATTTGAAGATCATACCCTATAAATTAAAGATGATATCATACAGATTAAATAACATATAAATGAGTCAAGAAATAAAGATTCAATGTTCTTATGACATGAATTATAAGGGTGATAAATCATCATAAATTGATCATGAACAAAAATATAAAGTTATATAAGTAGGGAACCCTCATAAATATGGAAACCCATTTCATGTGTCATGTTTAACTACCAAGGCCATAAATATAGTGGATCTGGATGCACCTATTTACAATAGTAGATTAGGAAAAACCTGTTTCCCATTGTGGATCAAGATTAACCTATTTCCCATTGTGGATCAGGACACTACTATTTCCCATTATGAATACGGGAACACCTGTTCCGCATTATGGATTTGGACACACCTATTTACCATTGGGGAACAATCGCATAAACTTGTTTCTCATCATTCTATCATGAGATATAAATCATTTACTAATGTTTTGGAGTGAGATATATCCCTACCCATCACATAATGGAACCATACATACATGTTACACAAGATCATAAATATCCATTATATCATAACACATGAAATGAAATGGGTATCATAAATGCTTCATCATACTATAAACAATGGAAAATATATGGGTTTCGCAATTATTTAATCATCAAATAACCCATGGATGGAAGAGGGATTCATAAGAGTTTTATCATGGTATAACCTGTGGAAGAGAAATAGGATTCATAAATACATTAAATTATAACTGAAACATATTAAAAGAAATAATGAGAAATGTTAACTTAGAGAATATCCCAAGTAAATCAAAAAATATATCAAAGGATGTTATCTTAGCTAGAATAGAATTTTGAAAGTTAACGTGGATCATTTCTTAAGTAAAATTACTTTTCCTTAAACATAATATTTTAAGGATTAAAAAAACTTCGAAATAATTTTACTTTAAAAAAACTTTGAAAACATATAAAATAATCATTAAAATTCATTTAAATATTTCATGAGGAAAATATCCTTTCCTCTATGATTTTTTTAAATCATAAAACATTTTGAAAAACGTTTTCATTGAAGGTAACCTTGAAAACATATATAGAATATTTTGGAAACCATTTTAAACATGTTTAAAAAAATTATTAAAAAACCATTTTGAAGAAAATTATCTTAATTTAAAACATAAAAACATTTTTTAAATAATTTAAAAAAAAACATGTTTTTGGAATAAAACAAATTCCCGACTTAAGAGATAAATAAGGAAAGATTTTATTAAAAACATTTTTTATTTAACTTACATTCCAAATAGTTGAAAAAATGGTACCATTTCCCAAATAAATAATTAATAAATAGAGTTTAATAAAATTTATAAGATAAATTGATATATTTTTTCATAATATGTCATCAATTGAAGCATAATCATAATCAATCTAGATAAGTGATGAGATTGAAGCAATAAACATTACCACTTTGGTAACATTAAATCATAATACCCATGAGACAAAATCATTACATGAAACATATAATATCCATAGAATAACTATATTCATTAAAAAACATGTCAAAGTGAAGTATATACACCTTATAAAAGAATATAGGTTCATAACATAACATGTGTGTCAAAGAATGAAAATTAAGACAAAATTACTTTACTGATTTAGTATCATCCAAACCATAAACCCCATGAATTTTAGATAATAAATGGGATATGTAAACAATAATAAATATAAAAACAATAATCACATAATAAATTCAAGTAAAGTATATAAACCATTCAAAATAAATGATTGATGAATATGGCATAAGTATCACCAAAATAAAAGTGAGACTAGTAAATCATTACTACTTCAGTAACTTTTGAATCATGAGATCCAGAAAAGAAAAACACAAATTGAAAAAATTTAGTAATATTAAATAAATTAAATTCATGATATAATATTTCTTAGGGAATTATATACACCACACAACAGGAATAAGTGGTGAATATATCATATATCTAACAGAAATAATAGTGAAACTAGAAAACCCTTACCATTAGTCATGAATTTCTTAGTAAATGTTAGAAACAAATGTATAATAAGTATAATGTTATTATAAAAATACCATATAACCATATTTTTATATATAATACCATATTTTATTTTACTATGACTTTATATTACCCATTTATTAACAATTTCATGTAAATGTTACGTTTCTGGAAATATCTGCTTTGTTTTTAGTATATGTTTGGACTTCTTATTCTTGATCATATAACATAGATGATTATTTAGTTATTTAAATAATTTAAAACAATATTTAAATATAATATATATTTATTATATAAATATTTATAGCAATATATATAATATATAAATATGAAATGGAATACACAGTTCATGGAGATGGTAGGTCGTACGTACACATGAATGGTGTTTTTGTTTTCTTTCCGTATTGAAAGAAATTCAGTAATTGTAATATATGTATATATAATATCATTGTAGTATATTTATTATTTCCTAAATAAAATTTATATTTACTAATTACATCCTTAATATATTCCATGTAATGTTTGAATGAATCACATCGCTTTGAGGAGACAGTAGTCCACACGTCCACAAATGAAGTTATCATATTTACAAAATAATTTTACTTAAGATGGTATATAATATAAAATTATTAAAAAATCCTAAATACATAAAAAATATAATATAAATTCATTCTTCCATACTAATTCCCAACAATTATAGGTGGTTAAGAAATAAGAAATGACATCGTTTCTTGAGGTGGTACTCCGTCGTACACAAAAACAATAAGTTTGTTATCCATTTGATAGAATTGTTTGTAGATTTAGGTCTAAAAACTAAAAATAAAAAATCTAAGAATATTTATGATAATGATATTATTATATAAAAAATTAATGAAATGAACATAATTAGTGGAGAATGAAATGAATAAAAAATGTACGTTGAAGAATGTTACGTATTTTTCAGGTAACTCCTTTGGTTAGCACCAAAGGACAAAATTGGTTGGATTTATTCACAAAGTGAGGATTATAAGATGAAATGAGGGATGTTGGGATCTTATTTTGGTAGGTTTTAGTTGAGAAAAAAGTATTTTTATGTGTGAATAATTTAGGGGGGTTAGTTCTATTTTATAGTGGAGGAGGTGTGACATTCTTGTCAATATAGAATGGTAAACACTATTGAGAGGTCTCCCATATATATTTTGTCTCAAATAATTTTCCATTTTATATATAAGTTACGATATGTTCTAAATAAGAAAATTAAATGTATTTTTGAAATTTTATAGGTTATATAGACACCTATGTTAAATTTTAACTGATAAGTAAACTCATTTTCACCTTAATCCCTGTAATTAATTTTAATTACTTTCACTAATATTCTGTGTAAATATTTATAAACATATTAGAAATTAGAAATTATTAGTATTTAAAATAATTAATCTATTTATTAAAATTCTAAACACAAAAGTGATAAAAATTAATTTTAAAAATAATCCAACAGACGAGACAAAAAATGAGTTTCTAAAGTGAAAATGTTCAAAATGTTGAAATATTTTATTCCATATTTCACTATAAAATTGATTCCAATTACCAATGTTATATTAATTGAGTTATAATTGATCAAAATGTTTTTTATAAAACAATTAAACATATAATTTTACTATATAAATTAACTATATTAAAGTGAAGTTTTTAATTAAAAAAATATGCCTTTTACTATTTATTTAAAAATTAAACGTCTCGGAAAAATAAAAAAAATTAAACCCAAAAAAAATCGATATTTAAATTTCCGAAATACGGTTTTTTTTCAAATAAAAAATATAAAAGTTTTAAAAATAGTATTTAAAACATGTATGATATTAAATGGCTGAAAAATTAACTTTTAGAAACATATATCTTTATGTGTAAAATTGGAGTTATTCTAATATCTTATATACAAAACCCATCAGATTAAATATAAATAGTTTAATGAATATAATATATATTTATTCCATTAAAATAATATTTAAAAATTATTTTAATTTATCTTTTCAGGTAAAACATGTTTTTGTTTCATAAATATAGTTCTCTATCAAAATATTTCCTATAATTTTGAAAGGGACTTATTTTCATTTCAAGTTAATTGTTCACAGAGTAATTTTTCTTATATATATATGTGTAAACCATATTTTTATAGTTTAATTAATATTATTCATGACCACCATTCCAATATCTATGTTACAACTATATTAATATTTTAATAATAGTATTAATATTACATCTTAGATTGGTAAAATTAGGTCCTCTGTATAGTGAAAGCTATCGCAGGGAATATATATTGTGTGTAACATAGTCCAAAAATACAATTGTGTATACCAAAATATAATATAATTGTTTCGCATTGTGTAAGATTATAATGTTTTTTCGTATAATGAAACCCAAACATAGTGATTGTGTATAACAAAATCAATATTTAGTGTTGTGTGAAATGAAAATTACTGACAAAATTAAATTAATTTAAAAAATATATATAAAAAATATTTGGATGTTATAGGGATCGTACCATACCTCCCACCAATATCAGAATTCTCAAACAATACTTCACATGAATGAACTCCTTTAGTCTGATAATTTTGAGTTTAATTTGTAAATCAATTTTCGTAGTCATATAATGTCAAACTATACAACAATGTCCTCAGCACATGATGTTAAACTGTAGCCTTACCCTTTTTGAAAAACACGGGATGCATCATATGATAAACATGAGATGAAAAAAATCAAAAATACTTGGAACATGATTTTAAAAATTATCCTTACTCTACATGAAAAACATGATATTCCTTATATGGAAAGTATGAAATGATTCAATCTCCTCACGAGAGAGTATTGCACACTTACGGTGTGGTTATCATGCCACATCATGTTTAATAAATACATGTGTATCAATTCCTAGTCCCATGGGATACACAATGATTCCCAGATCTCATATCATGGGCCCAACCCCACCACCAACTCATTCAGTGGTCTTTCTTATCAGTTTTAGGATCAATCCTTTCCCACTGATATGCTCATATAGTATATTCAAGTTCATGCTGTAATATATCACATGGAATTTAACTTCCATTAGGGAATCCCTCAATTCAACTTTCACACTTTTCACTTCCATTTATTTGGATCCTCATCATACATACAGTCTAAATAAGTCCCCCAAAAGGTAATTGAGGCTAGACACACTGGCTCACCTACCATCCTAGGAACAAACCTTGAAGGACCCTCAATGACATTTTGTAGCTCCCATGTTCTAAATAAGGTCAATGGTCGACCCCCCATCTGTTCTCCACATTCACGATTGGTGTGGTGTATAACATGTATTTTTAAAATGGCCAACAATCATTTCCAACCCATTAGTCACCACCTATTTTTTCATGGTATGAATATTGGAATTCATGGTTTTCTTTCTTTTCCACCTCCATTTGTTTAGTTTGATTTCAACATTTTTTGTTTCATTCATCCTCACATTCAAGAACAATGACTATTAATGTGATCTTATTTTTCCCAAATTATGATTTACCTTACAACATATGAACTCCATACCACTATGTATTTCTCACACTGATCATGGATAATGTGGGATTAGGAGCCATAGATAAATTTTCCCCAAGCATGATTGAAACACACTGAAATTTCATGAGGGGATTGACCCATGATAGATCCAAACTCAATGAACATAAATTAGGCATTGTGGTTAAAGTATTGTGAATTTAAAATATATGAAGCTTTCGTTGTAATTTTTCATGGAACTGATCTCCTTATCCTTCTCTACACATCATGTTGTCACTATTTCTTTCCAAAAAGGATAATTTAGGACACCCTTCCCCTATTTTCCTAACATCATGCCCTTAAATTTTATGAAAACTTCCATAATGATGTCTCACATGTACTAGGTCTCCATGGGCCTATCTATTCATGTTTTAAATAAATATAAGAATGAACTATAAGCTTCTATGTTTCAATAATTACAACCAAAAAATGGTGAATTTAGTCCACTATTTCCCTAATATTAATTTGGGTTGCCTCACCTCTATCACTATGGAAAATTGATTTCGCAATCCTTTGGTTGTTTTCTCACTCAATATGGCTTCCCCCTTTTGGTGGTGATCTAAGAACACTCCAAATTCTAGAACAATGTATTCCCTGATTCCTTGTGTAATGAGATACAAATTTAGGCATAGATATCTTATCCTATGATAACTATAAATATTCTCCCCTTCTATGCCTTATTTTCATGCCCTCTACCCTACACTGGCCCCTAAATGGTGTGAAACTCATGTTGAGGTGGTCCACACACTATGATAATAAAAAAATATGAGAAATTGTGTGTTATCATAAACTCTTATCCCTTTTTATATCTAGTATGTAAATCTTCCTCTACTATAAAATATATTCTAATTGGTCTAAACTCTATTAATAAAAACTAGTATCCCTATTCTAAACATTTATGTGGAATCCCGTACATATTCCCCTACATATGTACCTATCTAGTCTAATTGACATGAATTTAAAATACCATAGGAAAGAGGCACATAAGTTTTTACGGTTGAAAACCCATAGAGGAAACCTAAGAAAAAGTTAGAATTATGCCTGCCAAGTCAACCTCAAGAATTGAGAAAAAATGAGGGTATAAATGTAAATGGAACGACATCATAAGGGATCATCACTATGTTTGGGAAATAAATTGGATATGATTTCTAAACCCACTCATTTAGGCACTGGTTAAGGAAAAACCTTAACTCCTACCATTATTCCTATTGGATAATGCTTCACTGTCATAAGGTTCTAAACAACACTACATAAATCTAGACCATATGATAATAAACTATGGCACATCATGGTTAATGATATGTATCCTTAAAATGTATTAATCATATCATCACTATATGGAATTAAATTATGTGTTCAATATCCTAGACACAAATAGTTAAACTCTATGCCTCTCATTTACATGGTATGATTTAAAAATGAATTATAATAAGACCTCAGAAAAGGGAAACTTTTCCCCCAATGGTGCTGGTTATCTACCATACTGCTAGAATTATATGGTTGTTGGATGGTTACTATGATGAAATTCCCCATGGAAGTTTATTCAGGCTTCTTCTTAGACCAATAAACTCACTCAATGTTAATAGGATCATACATGAGTAATCTAAATAACGCTATACTCCATCCAAACTTCCCCTCAGTTCATCTCTATTCTTAACATATTCCTAGATTTGGATCCCCACCATCTTCCATGTATTAATATACCCCTGTAAAGGTAATTGTTCCTAGATATATTGGCTCACCTAATGTCTTAGTAAGACACCTTAATGGACCCTTGATGATATTTGATAATTTTTGTGTTTCGTACATGGTCAATTGTTGAACCTCATCTATTTTTCCCTACTATTGACAACATGATCTTGTAGATTTTGTTTTAAACAGAGTCAACAACCATACATATTTATCCTATCACCCCTACTTATGTTCCAAATCATAGATTTCTTGATTCAAATCCTCATAATTCCATTTTTTTTGGTATAATTTGACACACCTGTTTTTACCCCATTGTTGCACCTTCTTGCATTGGAAAACAAATTTGGTTGTGCAAAGTTTCACTCTATAACCAAAGATATTCTAGTTAGGATACCCCCAGTTGTAGATGAATCATTTGAACCCATAATAATTATACTATTTATCCATTGTATCTAACTCTAATCATGACACACATGGCCTTATAGTTTTATGGTTTACTTCCTTGCTAGTTTGATTGAGATGTACAGAAACAAGACATGATAATACATAATATATATGAATTCATCATTAATGAGGGTCATCCCTTGGCTGGATCATATCATTATTTTAATAGAGAATATATGTTCTCTCTAATCCTCGAACGCATCATTCATGTTCTACATCATGGGAATCATCTAGAAAGTGTCCTATAAGGCATATTGCTTCCATGAAACCTCTTCCACATCATCCCCATCCACTTGGAAGACCACATGAGGAAAATTCAAACCCATACTTTCATAGATTGACTATAAACCACCATGGATTCCACAATTTCTACCTTATCTTCAGCCATCAAAACCTAGTCACTCTGTTGGACTATGATCTCTATTAAAGGGATGATGATGGATTCATTTTTTTGTGCTTGATCCTCCAACCATGAAAACTCATGACTATCTTTTGAGAGTGTCTTTGTACCATTATACTTATCCATATTCCCAAATCCATCAAACATTTGATTTTCATCACACACCCACTGATTTAGATATACATGAGATAACCCATTGATAATATGAGAATTGATTCCTTAGGTTCCCAGGGTTAGCTTCCAATGGTAGAGGTCCCCTATTCATGTCACTAGGTTATCCAACGTTTTGTGGGTAAAAAAATTACACATGATACTCCACACCCTGTTATGGATAGCATGATTCTCTTTGCAATGTCAGACTTAGAGTCTTCTAGATCCTTAGGTGGTGAATGATTGTATTCGGGGTAAGCCCTAAGAGCTATGGAACCAGGTTCCTCCTCAGGTAGCCTCCCAGATGGGCTGGACTCCATTTCTAGAGGAGGGTAATCCTAGTCCAACTAATCATCAACTTCAACATCTTCACCTGTTTCACATTTTCCCTACCGCACAACCATATTCGAATCATCAATGAGATTGCCTCTAGGGATCAGGGTCGACTCACCCTAAATGATTGGATCCCCAAGGGCTAGCTCAAATATTGGATAAATAACCCCAACTACCTCCACCACACCCAATTACTAGAAATTCAATACATTAATCACTTTATCAGAAAAAGTTGGGTGGTTAGTCCAACCTATAGTAACAATCATGGTAGACATAATCATATTAAAATAATAGACGTACATGAGGTGAGGTTATGAGAAATGTTCAGGTCTAGGGACTTAAATGGTAATTCCACCACCATAGACCCTTCAATATCTGTTGGGAATTCAACATACTCCCCTATGTCCCATAGTTCTGCAAAGTTAGAAGATACATAAAACAAAAATGACTTTACAAAAGAATTGCAGACATTGAGAAAATCAAGCCAAATAATATTTGAATTCATACATTAAGGGAGAATAAGAATATTTATGATGATCCCCCTAGGATTACTTCTCCATTGACAGCCTGAAATACTACTAGGATTCCAGGTAAATGCCCCATTGTAGATGCATAGGAGGCCTTTAGTGGCTAGAACTTCCCTTCCATCTTCCTTCACAAATTTCTAATTCGTTGGGAATTTGGAGTAGACTTTAAGAAAAGATACAAATATACTAGTAAAGAAATCTATCCACAATCAACATAGGTCCCTCAGATATCTGTATATCATTCATGCATGAGTCAATATCATGGTTAATAAGAACTAAGGAAAATAAATTATAAATAATTAGTTATAAGAAATTACTCCATAAAATATGTAATCGTCTAAGCCATCATCTACAAGAATGACCTCCCCACTCTCATGTGATCTTACATAGTCGACATTAGAATCAAAAGAATCATATCCACATAATCCCTATGTTTTGGTTTTTGGATAAGGTTCACGATGGGATGACCTCTCAACATATATCATCTCCTTAGGCTCCACACCAAACTTTATTGGCACCGGAGAAATGTTTGGATCACCCATCGTATGCCAACACGTGAAGGAGTCCATGTATGAGAGGTAGGAAAACTACTCCAGGAAGACCACTCTGGTTGTGACCCTTGTGATATGAACCTCAAGAATATTGATTAACTCTTGGATATTACTACTCCACTATAGCTCCACCATTTGAGATTGTCATTATAATGCCTCATGTTGTCAAGAGAGAAGGGATGGCAGCATCAGCAATTGGGTCCCCCCAATAAGACAATTTCATTCATAGGGACTCCCCAAGATGACTCATCCCAAAATTAGATCACTCATCCAAATCCCATAGATTATTCTAAGGGAAATCTTCCCCTCTATAGAGTAGATCCAAGGAATACACACCTGATCCACCATTATGACATAATCTTGATACCCCAATATATGTTGTTCACATTAAACCGTGTCCCACCCACCTCTCTTCTACTCCTAATGATTGTTTTAAGATTCCACTATCCTTACCATGTGATGTAAGATCACTCTCAGGTATTCTGCAACTTGAATTATTATTTAGTTATGTGTGAGATCTGAATTAACATTGGTTATTAGACACATGATCCTTTCCTAGGTGCATTCAACCAAAAACAACCAACATGGATGATTAAGTAAACATGTTTTTAAATATTCAAGAAACATAATGTACAATCACTTCACTGGATTTTGGACGCATCTAAATTTTCAGATGAACTGGGATGGAGTGCATGGTTCATAATAAGTTTTTCCATCAATCATAATGTGCTACACTACACCATATAAATCCTAAATATATCACTTCTACTCTAATGTCCCCTATAAATTATTGACCATATCTCTAAAAGGTATTTTGAATTGATAAAATTTTAATATCCCTTGGCTTCAATTTTTTCCACCACTCTTGCCTTGTTGAGAAGCATTGGTAAAACCTTAGTGATATCGAGGAGAAGAAGACATATTATACCGTTTGAGGGGGTAATTGAATTGAAAAACGCCTTCCCACAGAACTATGATACGATCTATCTAGGCTTAAATTTTAATGTAACAAATATATGTAAAAAAATTAACCCTCTCATAAGGTGCCCCAAATAATGGTAGATTCAAGCCAGAAATGAGACACTATTGTTCACCTGATTCTTAAAAGTCTATATCACCACCATCACTAGTGTCCCAGGTTAAAATTCCATGGGTTATCCATGTCTTGTATCATCCAAACACTCAAGAAGGTGTCTATAAAAACCATGTTTCTAACAAACAGCTTCCAATCATTCATAATGTATCCCCATTCTTGGTAGGATCCCTCTTCCATGATCATCTATAATTACTTCATTACCCTCCTCTTACACACATCATGACACTACTTAGAATTCCCTGGAATGTACACAGACACGGCCTTCCGAAAAAATTATAGCCATGCATTAAACATGAAGTCATTTTATAGATTAGGGTGGTGATTCTTCAACACCAGGTTCAATATTTCCGATAATATATTTTCTAAAATTGGTAGATGATTCACATTCCCCCGTGAATTGGATTCTAGGAGGAATTCATCATATTGAAATCTAATTAGAGTAATTATTTCAGTGTGGTGAAGATCACACAACTTGATCCCCACCGCCCCATGATGGATGTGGAAGGTATTCATATCTAGTGACCACCTGATAAAGAGATCCAGTTATAGATCTCATTTGTAGTAAATGATGAAATAAGATCTTTAGGTAGCTTAATATAAACAATTATATCGTAGCTCATGGGTTTCAGAATTATCCATGAAACTCAACCTTATGGTTCCCCATCAACAATAATTCTAAGGGTGGAGTGGGCAGGTGGGGGTGGTATTGAGCCACTAATAATGTGTCTCAACACCTAAAATGTGAGTTTTCCATAAATTGAGGATATGGCATGGCTTAAAGGACCATACCATATTCATGGAACAAAGTGTATGAAACTTCTAAAAATTTCAATAAACTCTTGGAATTGGAGAAAAAATGACTTGTGCATGAATGGTGATGATGAAAACCCATGTTTTTTGAGAATTCTAGGAGGGACCAAATAACGAAGAAATAGTTGGTGTTCAACATTGTATTGATGCATGAAACCCTATCCATTTGTGGAAAAATGTGCATGGGAAACGAAAATATTTTACCACTTCCTTACTCAACCATACCCTAGAGCTAATATCATGGACAATGTACTACATATTAACATGAAACAGAGATATTTTTATTCCTAAAACCACAAAGTTAAGTTATAAATAAAACATCACATCCCATTTAGAGGGAAATTTGGATGATTAATGATATAATCTCACATGTAGAACCCCACCTATCATGTAATCACACAACTCCAGAAATATATGAATTACTAAAAATAGTGAACATGAACGAATAACCTCACATAAACCCCAATGTCCCTTGAATCATTTTTGACTTATCCTTGAACAACTTCTCCAAAAGGACTGGTAAGTTCATTTAAGATGAGATACCTTTGTGAAACCCCAAGCATCATGAAACTCTTTATGTTTTGGACACATGTGGTATTAACATCCATTGTATATTCTAGTTATATCATCTATAGTTCATGACACTCTACTTGAATTCAAAAATGTATAGATTCATGCTACAACCTCTAGGTCCACACATGCCTTGATCAATCCCAAGACCCATATCATCTACCTCGTGTTGGTCCTTTTCACTTCAAGAACAACTAATGTAGTTGTATCACCTATTACCATTAATAATATTAAGCCTAATTCGTTTTATCCTAGGAATAGGTACCCTATCATTCATATCCCTTTTTCCACTTCATCATTGTAGTGTATATGCCATGCACAAACTAGAGGTGCCTATACAATAGTGGTGAAAACCTAAAATGTGTTATCACCAAGGGAATGAACATGTATTTCCCTTTTATGAGTACTAGTGTTGTAACCTTCTCTCATAACGGTAAATAGTCTCCCTAGTATTTGGACCCACAAATATCCAATATACATAATGTAAAACTGCCTGGGTCTACATCGTAGTTATTTGATGTTAAACCGCATGAGAACATCCTCGACAAATAATGTTAAATTGTATCCCTACACTATGTGATGAACAAAAGATGAACCATGCATGTGAATGGTAGGATTAAACCTCCTTCCCCACTATAGGATGGTCCTCCTATATTGGGAAGCACACATGAATAATCCCCACACCATCCTTCCATACTTGGGATGAGACCCCCACAAATATGATGAATCCCACACTCCTAGGATGAAACCCCCACACCTTGGATGAAACCCCCACAACTAGGATGAAATCCACAAAAAATTTGGAATTCCTATACGTTAGTCCCACACCATCCCTTGTTGTCACTTCTTCTGTGATGTGAGTGTACTTTCCACACAACATTTAACTACATGGACTAGTCCGGTCCCATGAACATAAACTTTGGCACTAAAACACATGGGTTTCGATCCTTGTATCACAATATGGTACATAGGATGCCTCAATGAGGTTCAATTATGATATCATGATACTCTTGGTATACCTCCCTCTGGTTCAATATAGTTTCTTCAACACCAAAAATAAACTTTCATGTGTCCCTCTGATATGGAGACAACACCGAAGATTGATCATTCCCTATAGGAGGAACACTTTACACCACCTACCTATCTGAAAAAAATATTGAACATATGACCCACTTATCTTGACAATATGTTAAACATATGATCTACATATCCCCACAAGATATTAGACATGTGACCTACCTATCCTCACAAGATGTTAAACCTATGACCTACCTATCCCTACAAGTCATTAAACCTGTGACCTACCTTTCTACACAATACATTAAAATTATAACCTATATTTCTCCATAATATGTAAATCTTATGGCATACCTATCTCTACATGATTTTAAACCTAGGAACTAGATGTCCCCACAAAATTTTAAACTTCTGTCATACCTTCCCATAATATAAGTTAAACCTATGAACTATATATCCATAATATAATTTAAACATATCACCAACCCCACCAAATATATAAGAACTCATGCACCATTTAGTTCACAAGAAATCCCCGAGGCATCGAGAAATGGATGCCTCATGGTCATGACAAAAGTTTCTATGTAGTGGATACGTGATTCCACGTGTTGTTCAACCAATATTCTTTATATATGAAATTCCATCACATTCGAAGAAGGAAAAATTTTATAGATGTAAAACAGTCCCATATTTCCCAATCATCATCATCTCTAAACTAATGGAAGATTCCGTATAGCAACATGAAAAAACATAACTATCCATCATCCACCATGAGATGTAACCCAAAATGAGATTTAAGAACATGTATTAGATCTGTGAGGGGGATTCAGACCAAGGGATTATCCTTATGAAGGAATCCATGTAATGAAGATCCAACATCTCACAAACTGGTTTTAGTCAAGGGGACAATATGTTTATTGATGGTGATGGAGGAAATCCACTTTTGAAAGTAGGAATGTGGAGCCACCGACCACCCTGGAGGAGGCATAACCAGTCCATGTATGTGGAACACTTTTGTATGGGCAATGGAAAAGTGCATCCTAAACAAGATGTGGAACCCAAAAGAGTACATCAAAAAATAGATACCCAGAATGTTTACTATTTTGGATGAAAAGAATGGATTAATGATAAATTGACCATTCGTGACTTATATTATGAATTTTGAATACTCTATAATCTATATTTTACAAATAAAATTAAAATTATATATTTATTTAATTTTATAATGAGATTCTTTTTTATGATAAGGTGATCAAAAGATATCATCTAAATCTCGCTATGAGGTTGCTTATGTAACCTGTGAACACTATAGATTTCTAAAAATGGAGAGAGAGAGAAAGGTATATAGATAAATATTTAACTATCAAAACATATTTCAAAATAATTTATTAATTTTGGTCAATGTTTCTATAGTGTATAAAACAAAATAATGATAATTATTTTTTATATTATGTTTGTAAATTTGTGAAAGATATCATTTACCATCAATAAAATAGCATCCCTAGAAAGGTATTTATGATGGTGATTAAAATTTATTTAAAATTTTATTAATCAATTATTTGCACATATTTTTTTAGTACTTCCAAGATTGGAAACATTCTATGCACTCACAAAAATTACTCATGGGGCATTTCGAAAACACTTAACAAGGATCCAAGTGGGGAGGAATTGAAATGCCCCATGAGTAATTAAAGGTAACCAAAACACTTAAAAAGGAAAACTACAAACCCAACCTCACCAACGAATGCTCTCCAATTAAAGAAAACCATGTAAAATAATAGAAGTAGAACATTGATTTTTTGGTACCCCACACCGCCTTCCAACTTGTTATTTAGAACATCCTATGTGTCATACCTCCCCCCACAGATCCCACTTCAGTCCCATTTTCGCCCCCCAAAACAACCATATGGGCCCTCTCAACCACATGTTCATCCCGCTCGCAATCACATGGGCCACCACAACCACACATAACCATGCCCACAGACACCATGGTCACAACAACCACCACCACTCTTGAAGACACCTAGGCTAAAATGACCACGACCACCCCCGAAGACACTTGGGCCTCATCCCGAAGACAATTGGGATAACAACCTGCCTACACACACCTGGTCCAACCACCACAACACCACACTACCCGAAGAGTATTGGGAGATAAAAATCCTTAGGCCATCAAAGCCTACCTGAAGAATCAAGGGATACCTAGGAGAGGAAAAAAAGGGGATAACAACCAGTAAATCATAAGAATGTTGGAAAAAACACCATCCCCCATGAAATGGTGGTGTTCGGCATGATGTGATCAACATGGTTGGGGTGCCTATAACAAACAAAAGAAATAAATTTTATATATATAGGTAATCAGTCACTCATCCCATCCTAAGTGTTATGACATAGTCAATCATCCCATAAACCACCACTCTCATTATAATCCTTATATGTATAAATATTCCACAACCACAACCAGAACCCAAACCATTTCTAGAAAACAAATATCCCATTGTTCCCATCCTCATTATCATGTTCAACTGATTCCATTTAAAAAATTCCTCTACTACTGGGCTATTAAAAGTCATAACCACAATCCAAAATAACAATTTAAGGAAAAACGACCAAGAATGATTTTAAGCATTCACACTTGGTTATCATGTAATGTCACAACAATAAAAGGAATCTATAAGACCCATCAACGTACTAGAACCAAACCAAGCCCCAAAATACCAAAACGTCATGGCCTCAAATTTATAAACCAAAAACAAGACAACCGGAGGTCCATCCCCATTCACGTCACCCCAGAAAGCATCATATATAGGAACCATACATATCACGAGAACGAAGCAAGAAGGTTCCAAAATTTTCCAACACCATTCATTAAGTTCCTTCTTAATGTTTGGTTAACCGGGGTGATCACACATGGGATCTTGTCCATCGGGCATCTATTTAATAAATCAAGTTTATATGATTAACCAATTTCCCTGTGACAAACTTTTATACATGATATAATCATGAAAATAGAGCTTCATTAGTGTGAAATAAAGGACAACCAAAAAACCTGATTTTCAGTGGACATAAACCCATAAAATTCACAACATAAAAACAAAGGTAACACAACAACATCGATATCATCATTCCGACCTCTTTATTTTTTAAAAAGGTCCATTCATTATGTTTGTTAAAGTAGGTTTCATCTATGTCCTAAAGGATCATCATCAAAACCAACCTTCATGATGCACAATTAAACAGAGATGAAGGAAAAACCTTACTTTGATGATCTATGATAGGCATTTCCTCCTCATGCCAAGAATGTTAGTTCCACGAGCACTAGGGAAAACACCACGAAGGATGAGCGAAAAGGGATCCATCATGGGAAAATGACTCATATCCTGAGGAAGGACATTAACCTCATCAAGAGAGTACAAAATAGACCGAGGAAAAAGATCATGGTAATAAAGGAATGATCCAAGAGTTATGGAATATTCCGTTTCAAAGCCCTTGAAAAACGGGTTGTGACTTAACCATGCAAGTGGACAGTTTCAAAAATTTCATTTATTAAACCACTCCTGATAGTTAGGAATTTAATTTCATGAATGGGGGGCCTTAAAATGTCTTAAAAATGTTAGAATAATGTATTTTAATATGTTTTACAGTCAAATGATTCGTTACAGGATGTTAACTGGAAAGAAACCCAATAGTCCATAGTGGCCGATCGGCGGAGCGGATCGGTGAGACTGATCGGTGGATCTCATCGGTGAAGTAGATGAGTGATGCTGATAAGTGGAGCTGATCGGTTAAGCAGTTCAGTGGAGCTGATCTATGTAGCAGATTGGTGGAGTTGATCGGTGGAGTGGATCAGTGGAGAAGATTGGTTTAGCTAGTCGGTGGATCAGATCAGTGAAGAGGATCAGTGGAGCTGATCAGTGGAGCGGATTAGTGGAGACGATCAGTGGAGTCGACCGGTGGATCGGATTGGTAGATATGATCGGTGGAGATGATCAGTTCAGTGGATCCATGGAGTTGGTTAGTGGAGCTGATAGGATCATCAGATTGGTGAAACCGATTGGTTATATCGATTGGTGGATCCAATCGGTGGTACTAATATGTGGCACCACGATGACACATTGCCACCGACACCAATGCCCTGGAAGACCATAATTTGACAAAGTAGTGGACCATGAATTTTGGGGCCATTATATTAGATACCTCTTAAACTTTTCTTATCCTCAATAATTAAGAGTAAACATGAAGAAAATACAATGGTCCAAACAACCACCTCGTAAGATACCTATCAAGGATAAACCTCACCGAGTTGTTCCAAGGTGGGAAAAAGACCTTAACATCCAAAAACACATCCCCATAGCTTCAACCCAAAATTGTCATATAATCCCCCATGACCACATTGTCCCAATGCATGAATCAGGGAGTTCATTCCTCAATGTAACGATACTGTCTGCTTTAGGTAGCACGGACTCACCTGCATGGGTTTAATAACATATGCACTAATGTGTCTTAAATAGGAATCAGGTTCTACCTTCCCAGCACATTGGGACTTTTCATAAACATTAAAAAACTAAAGGAAACAACTCATATCATAACCAAACAAGGTCATAATTACATCACAACAATTCAAAAAAACAATAAAATCATGGAAGGATCAGAACAGCCACTCAAAATAGATCTAGGTACTGGGCGCACATATGAGCTTCTCTCTCCCATGTACTATCCTCGAGGCCTTTATTCCTCCAAAACACATGAACCAAAGGGATGGTCCATCCATGATGCACTTTTTCCTTTTGATCCTCAATCTTTACTGGTCACTCCAGGATTGTAGTGTCACCCCCTATATCCAACTCTCCCCAGTTAATAACATGATAGTCATCGTGTAAATATCGACGAATATGGGAGACATGGAAAATGTCGTGAATACATTCCAATAGAAGTGGAAACACCAGATGATATTCTACCTCAACTAATCACCCAAACACTTTGAACGTCTTGATTAACCTAGGAGTATCTTACTCCCCTTGACGAACCTTCGCTGCCCATGTCGAGGGAAAACCTTCTAAAACACATGGTCCCTAATCTCGAACTCCAAGGGTGTCCTCCTATGATATACACATGACATCTTCTGGTCCTAGGATGGCTTCATCCTCATATACAGAAGTTGAACATTCTCCTTTTTGATCTTCACTACCTATTTTCCAAGTACACATACCTCCCCAACCTCGGTCCAATACATGGGAGAATGAAACGACCTCCCATTAGGGATTCAGACGAATCTATGACAATAATAGAGTGATATATATTATTTTATGTAAAATATAATAAGATAAAATGTCGTTAACATTAACCCCTGAAGTCCAAAACACATGCCCATAGAATATCCTCCTACGTATGGATGGTCTACTTTGCCTAACCATCTGTCTGGTGGTGGAAAGAGGTGATCAGGAATAGATGGGTGCCAAAATAATACTGAAATCCCCTCTAGGCTCGTGAGGTAAACCATGCATCCCCGATATGAGACTATGGACCTTATAACTCCATGAAACTACACCATCTCATCAACTTTTCTTTGTCCCATGACATCCACCACACATGACTCCTTGATAGCTAGGATGTGAGATAATTTCATTAGCCAGTCTACCACTACCCATATAACATCACATCCTCATTGAATCTAGGGTACTCTTCTGAAGAAATCCATCGATATTTCATCCCACTTTTACTCGGGGACATGTAAAGGTTGTAACAAACCTCCAGGGATGCATTGTGCAGCCTTCACCTACTGACACACTAACCACCTTTCCACCGACTCTTCCACTACCTGTTTCACCCTGGGCAACAACAACTATTCCCTTAGGCCTCAGTACATCTTGGAAACTCCTAGGTGTACTGCTAGTGGTGATTTAAAAAACTCATGGATAAATCCCTCATGTATCATCTCTGGGAAAAACAACTTTCCCTTGAAAAGTGTCTGATTCTGACCATCCTCTGATTACCCTTTTAGTGTATTTCCCTGGTCAACCCGATCGCGCATCACTTCACTCTCTGAGTCTCCCCACTAAGACTCCTCCACCATCCACAATAGATAGGATTACACTGTAATCTGAAATAGATATCCTCTACCAACATCCACCCTTGTATCCATATGTAAGGTAGACAACTCATCCATCACCTTCCAAGCTTCCACATATTCTCGAACAGCTTCCCCCAACGACTTCCTGCTCAAGGAATTGGCCACAACATTCACCTTACATTCTGTGTAAGAGATTTTGAAGTCATAGTCCTAATGAAACTCCACCCACAATATTTGTCGCATGTTCGGGTCCTGCTGGGTAAATATATGCCTCAAACTCTTGTGAAATGTGAATACCACAATGTGCTCCATGATGAGGTAATTGAACCACAAATTCATCATAAACACTACCGATGCAAGATCTAGGTAACTGGTGTCATAGTTACTCTAATGAGGAAATTAATGCCTAGACCCATTAGAGTTCACTCCCTTCTACTGCATCCACCCACACACTATACCCAGACCATAGGCATCACAAAACACCTCAAACAACACCCCTTCCTCTAGCAACTTGTGAACTGGAGCACTGACCTACATTTCCTTTAGATAGATGAAAGCTACCTGACACTTCCCACTCCATGCAAAGGATGGGTCCTTTTTTTTTGTAAAAATGTAAAATAAGATGCCACTCGAGAGAACGTGGGTATGATCCTTCAATAATAGCCTGGAAGACCTAGGAAATGACGATCCTCCATCTTGTTCTTGGGTGATTCCCAAGAAACAACTTATTAAACCATTTCGGGATGCACCACTACCCCTTAATAAGAAACCATGAGTCTAAGAATGTCCACTACTCGGGTCAATAACTTTAACTTGGGAAACATCCCATAGAGCTGGTGGTGTCGAAGGATCTGTAAGACCATCTTGAGGTGCTCAGTATTATCCTCCTCTGATCTTGAGTAGATCAGGATGTCTTTGATGAACACAATACAGATCCTATCTAGAAACTCACATAAAATAGGGATCATGATCCCCATGAACACACCATTTGAGTTTGTAAAACAACATGAATATGAACTAGAAGCTCCCATACATGCACATGGAAGAAGTATTTGGGATATCACCATATTTCACCCTTAACAGGTGATACCCAAACCACATACCGTTCATAGAGAAACAACATGCACCCTTCAACTGGTCAAAGAGACCATCTATCCTAAGTAGAGGGTAATGGTTCATGATTATTACCAGATTCAGTCTTCGAAAGTCTATGAACAAACTAATACCACCATCTTCCTTCTTGAAGAACAAGATTGGAGCAACCCCTGGTGACCCACTGGGTCAGAAAAATCCATTCTTTATCTGATAATCAATCTGAAACTGCAACTCTCAAAACTCAGAAGGCACCATCTGATAGCGAGTCATTGAAATCATATGGGAACATAGTTTTATGTCTATCCCAAACTTAACATCATGCAGAGGGGGTAGAGTCACAAAATCCTTAATAGAAATGTCCAATAACTCTCTAACAAATCCCAAAACATCCATCATATCAACATCCACTAATTATACTGACATCTTGTTCAACTTAGAATGAATAGGCTCCACACACCAGCTCCCCACTTGAAAACTCTGTTCGCCGAAAAAATCCACATGACAACCATCCTCATCGTAGAACATGAATCTTCTCCGGAAGCAGTCAATAACATCGTGCACAAAAAATTTCCAGTCAATTCCTAGGATGACATTTTAAGGATGTATTTTCAGCATAAGAATATCATCTCTAGACTGATACCACCCCAACCTCAGTCTACATCCTCAACAAACATCATATAGGATTTCCTAACCCCCAACTGGGGTACTCAGCACCATGATAATAGAGAGTCTCCCTACATCTAGTCCCCCAAGATATGGTCTAGAATGGGTGTAACAAAGTAATGTGTTGCTCCAGAATCAAACAAGGCACATGAAAGAGTAATGAATAAGCTGATCGTACCTATAACGACCTCCGGTCCTACTGGAAACGCTAACTTTGTAGTATGAAACTGCCCACACCTAGTTCCTCTACCCCTCAGATGTCGGGAACCTCCCCGACCACGCCCTAGTTGAGGTCCCTGAGGATCTCCCTGAGGTAAGCCTCCTCTGGTACTCTCCAACCTCAATGGAGTGGGAGCTCTCTATCCCTACTGCTACTGAAAAGGTCTGGCTGGGAACAAGTGTTGTTAAGGTGGGAACTGCACATGCCCAACCACATTGTACTATGCTCGAACTATGGAATGAATTTGGATGTTCCCAAAACCCTCAGATGAAAATCACCTCAGTACCAGGCCCATGGTAAAAGGGTGAGGACCAGGAGATCAAAACTCGAACTGTTGGGCCCTATACCATGCCGGCCCAAACCTAGAAGGCCCTAATGCTTATGGCCTGGTGCTGACTACCTTCCCCTTTGGTGAGGTAAACTCATTACCCTCCCATGGCACACCTCCCAGCGTGTTCACCCACTCTACAACCTCAACCTTCTTTTGAACTTCCAAGCACCTCATTAGAGTAAAGGGAGTAACATCATATTGAAGGGAAGGTATGAGTTCCTCCACAAATCTTCTTGACCAAAAATACTCATCTGGGAAGTGGTAT
This sequence comes from Viscum album, assembly GCA_963277665.1. Lineage (NCBI taxonomy): Eukaryota > Viridiplantae > Streptophyta > Magnoliopsida > Santalales > Viscaceae > Viscum > Viscum album. Next base: position 1,918,563,686 of record OY728165.1, on the reverse strand, counting down.
GGAAAAAAATTAAGGAGATCCTTGAACATGATCCCCATCACCCTTACTGGCACAACCCCTTGTTTTTGGGGGAGAGGATCTTTCCTCATTCCAGCCATCATAGTAGAAGAATGGAATTCCACCCAAAACTCCTTCTCGATGTCAGTTGAAAAAACCAGGGTCTCCATTCTCTCTCCGTGGTAGAGTGTCCACCACTGACGTGCATCTCCCCTCATCTGACTAACTACCAATGGAACCCATTACTCTCTCATAGCACTTATCAAGGTAAAGGTGATCGCTAGCTCCTCAAGCCAGCCCTCTGACTCAAAGAGAGAAACACTGCCTTCATACCTCCCGAGGGTCCACTGCTGGATGCCACGTATATTATTCTGTAACATTTAATACTCTTACTCTCAGTTAATCCTCCAATGATCGACCAGATATACCTCTTCGGCCCCGATTTATTACACTACTCATGGACATTTTCCCGGTTCAATAGCTTCATGTTAAATAAGGAATGTGTAATCCCAAGTATTGTAGATGATTACTTTTAAAATTTTCATGAATTATTTATTTATTTTAAATTCAAAAAACACCCATGAAACACAAGAATATAAGTCATTATGATGCATCTACTATTCCAATGATCCTTACCCTACAATCAGGGTAGCCTCACCTTGTCATTCTGTAGGCCCAGAGTCCTCGCATCAAATCATGGGCCAGCCTAAAATCCCGTGTCCTAGTCAGTTTTCCCTGGCCTATTCCATGTTCCAAGATTTCCTAACACTGGTTCCCCACCACCCCATGAAATACTCACTATGCCTGACCCCAAACCCCATCCAATCACTCAACCATCAGCATTTATACCATTCTTTCATGACCCGCCTTCACGAAGATGAGGGAAGGAACAATAAACAGCCAGACCCTTCCTTCTTCAAGTTGAATGAGAGAAAGTGACCCCCCAAGTCCCACCTTCAATAGGACATGGAGTGGAGACTATCACCAATGGTATGGAATCTCAAGTAATATGGAAGGTATTACCAATTTTATAGACCAATATTGGGATATAAATGGAAAATCACAAACAACCCCAAAGACGAAAAGTAAATGTAAATCCAAAAATCCAATATCATATGAATGTTTGAAGTAAAGTTATACAAAGTACAAGAGAACTATGAAAGGAAGTACCAAAATAAAAGAAAATAGCATTGAAAACTGTCTAAACATCCGAGCTAGTATTGTATGACACGGTCCACAATGTCTTCCTGGAAACCAGAAAGAAATTTTATATATGTAGGGTGAGTATACTGGTATACTTAGTAAAGAAAAAAAATAGCTATCATGCACATGTGGGAATGAATTCTAATTCCCCATGTGAAAGAAAAAGTAACTGAAAATCATAACAAGGAAAACTACCCAACCATCCCCACGAAGTCACACTCCCCAAATAACGTAATCCATGTAAAATAATTGAAATAACACGTCGATATTTGGGTTCCCTGCCCCGCTTTACCACTAGTTATTTAGAACATCCTACATGTCAGAACTCCCCCAAATATCCCACTATCATCCCAATGCCACCCCAAACAATAACCATATGGTCCATCCCAACTGTAATTTCATCCCACCCGCAAACACCTAGGCAACCACAACCACACATAACCATGCCCACAGAAACCTAGGCCACAACCACCACCACCATGCCCAAAGACACATGGTCTTGAATTACCACTCCCATTCCCAAATACACATGGGTGTCATCTCAAAGACACTTGGGGAAACAACCTGTCCACACACACCTGGGCCAACCACCACAACACCACCCTTCCCAAAGATTCATGGCCTATAATAACCCTTAGGCCATAATTTTTTACACTAGGAATCTTGTACTACCTCAAAAAGGGAGAAGAAAGGAGCTAATAACTAGCCACTCATAAGAATGTTGGAATAAACACCATGTCCCATGAAATGGGGGTGTTCTTCATGACGTTATCAACATGGGTGGGGTGCCTATAAAAAACACAATAACTAAATCTTTTACACAATGTAAATCAAGAACACATACCAACCTAAGGTTTTTGAAACAGACAACCAGCCCGTAAACCACCACTCCAGTTGTTATCCCCACATGCACAAATACACAATTTCCATAACCAGAACATAACCCATTTATAGAAAACTAATCCCCCATTGTACCCGATCTCATTACAATTTCCAAGTGATTCATTTTAAAACATTACTCCACCACCTGGCTACTAAGAGGCATGACCATAATCCAAAACAACAACTGATGAAAAAATAACCAAGCGTGATTTTATGAATTCACACCCGAATCTCTTGTAATGTCACAACAAAAAAAGTTTCCCATGAGATCCATAAAAGTTATGGAACAAATACAAGCCCAAACAAACTAGCACCACATGGACTCTAATTCACAAACCAACAATTGGACAACCAGATGAACTATCCCCATTCAATACACCCCACAATTCATCAAACAGAGCAACCATACATTTCACCAGAATGAAGCAAGAAGTTTCTAAAATTAACCAACACCAATCATTAAGTACCTTATTTCTGTTTGGTGAATCATGGTGAGCAAACTGGGGTTGTTTTCCATAGGGTATCCATTTAATCAACAATGTTTATGTGATTAAGTAGTTTCCATGTTACAACCATTTATTCACAAGATCATCCAGAAAATATAGCTTCATTAGCGAGTAAGAAAGGACCACCAACGACCATGATTTTTAGTTGACATAACCCATTACAATTAACTAAATAAAAATAAATGTAACAAATCAACATCAACATCATCATTCCCACACCTTTATTCTTCAAAAATGTATGTTAATTATCTTCCTTAAAGTTGGTTTCATCTACAACCTGAAGGATCATCATCAAACCCACCCCGCATGATGCACAGATAAAGTGAAACGAAAGATAAATCCCCTACTTTGATTTTCAAGGATAGACGTTTCCTCCTCGCACTAAGAACTATGGTCTCACGAGTAGTAGGAAAAACTCCACGATGGCTAAGCAGGAAGGGCTCCAATATGAGCACACGACTCGTCTCCTAAGGATACACTTCAAGAACAACCAAAGGGAACAAAATACCGTGGAAGAATATATTTTTGATAAAGGCTAGATCCAAGTGTTACGGGATCTTCCATTTCAATGCGCTTAAAAATGGGTCATGGATGGACCATGCTGGTGGGAAATCTCACACATTTAATTTATTAAACCGCTCATGATAGTTAGGAATTTGAAGGCATAATTGGGGGCAATTTGAAACAGCTTAAAACTGCTTGAGATGTGTCTTTTAATAAGTTTTACAGTCAATGGAGGCATTACAAGAGGGAAATTGAAATGAAACCCAATTCTCCACGGTGGCCGATCAGTGGAACCAGTTGGTGAGACTGATCGGCAGAGTAGATCAGTGAGACAGATTGGTGAATCGGATTGGTGAAGCTCATTAATGATGCTCACTAGGGGAGAAGATCAGTGCTGCTTATTAGTAGAGCAGATCAGTGGAGATGATCGGTTGATCCAATCGGTGCAGTTGATCCGTGAAGCAGATCAATGGAGATTATTTGTGGAGTAGATCGGTGGAGTGGATCGGTGGAGAGAATTTGTGGAGCCGATTGGTGGAGCCGATTGGTGGAGAAGATCAGTGGAGTAGATTTCTGGAGGGGATCACTGGATTGGATCGATGGAGTTGATCAGTGGAGCCAATCGGTGGAGGGGATTAGTGGAGCTGATCGGTGGAGTGGATCAGTGGAGTGGATATTAATATCTGATCAGGGAGCTGATTGGTGTAGTAGATCAATGGGGAAAATCGGTGGAGCTGATCGGTGGAGCAATCCAGTGGAGAAGATCGATGAAGCTGATCAGTGGAGCAGATCAGGGAAGCTAATCGGTAGAGCAGATCGGTGAGACCAGTCGGTGGCACCGATAGGTGACACCATGGTGACACGTTTCCACTGACACTAATGCCCTGGATAACCAGAATTTGACAAAATAATGGACCAGGAATGTATGGACCCTTACATAATTGGAAAATATTGTATTGATACTTTAGGTAAATGATACATAATTTAAGTGTAGAATGTAGGAATTGATATAACATTAATCTAACACATGATGTGGAAATAATGACTCGAATTGCATGTCTTCACATTTAAAATGTGTCATATTATTCTAAAACACTATTCACATATCAATAAATGAGAAAAATATATTGGATTTTCTTGATAATTCAGTTATATATTACATAATTCATTTTACATATAGGGTTCAACTGCACATCAATATTACCCTCGATGTGTCTAATATGACTCAATGTGAATGTTTTCAACATAAAAGTTCCATTTTATTCTAAAATATTTTTTATATAAACCGAATAGATAATAAGAACTCATATTATCTTGTTGATTTATAAAAAATGATCAAAAAATCATTATTTATTTATGGTAATTGAACTCACATTAATATGATACATGACGTGTCAAATATGACTCAAATTATAGGTTTTAACATTAAAGAAGTACAATTTTACACTAAAACATGCTCCACATTTCAAAAACCATGAAATTGATATTTTTTTATCATGAAAATTATGGAAAATGAACATAATTAATATTTTACATATAGGAATTATATTCACAAGAATATAACACGTGATGTGGCTGACAAGACTAAATGTGTATGTTTTTAATGTAAAAGGTTTATTTTAGTCTAAAAATGATCAACATTTTGATGAAATGGGTAATTATTTTATTGAATATTTCATAAAATGATACATAATTCATTTTTGGTTTTTTAGAATTGACCATAAAAAAATGTGACAGACAGCGTGGTTGATATGAATCAAAGTGCGTGTTTTTAATATAAAAGGGTCATTTTATTTTACAACACTTATCATATTTCTAAAACCAAGAAATAAAGCTCCATTTTTTTCATAATTTTGTAAAATGATATATAATTCATTTTTTAGGTGTAGGAATCGAACAGACATCAATTTGATCCATGACACGTGTGCTATGACACAAAGTGTTTGTTTTCAATATAAATTTTTCATTTAGTTTAAATCATTATCCATATATCCAAAACTATGAAAACTAGATTCTTATTAATTTAATATTTAGTAAAATGATACATAACAGATTTTTGGTGTTTTTATGAATCAACTGAACATCAATAGAGAACTTGATACTGTTGGTATGACTCAACGTGAGTGTCTTAAATATAAAACATACATTTTTTTAAAACATACATCACATTATTAAAAATATATAAAAAAATCATTTTATTTTCAAACATTAAGAAAATTATAAATAATTCATTTTTATGTGCATGAATCTACTTCACATTAATATGACATACGATTTGTCCAATATGACTCAAATTGAACCTTTTCAATAATGTGGTGTCATTTTAGTGAAAAACATGATTCAGATAGACCAATAAACTGAAAAAAAACTATCATTGTCTTGATACATTAGAAAAAATATCCATTACTCATTTTTTATTTTGGGGAATCAAGATGCCAATAAACTATCACATGACATCACCGATATTAATAAAAGTTCTTGTTTTCATCATAAAAATTTCATTTTAGAATAAAACACAATTTTCATATCCAAACTCGACAAAAATATATTTTATTATCTTGATACTTTTGGAAAATGACTAAAAATTAATTTTTTTACCTGGGGGAATTGACTGAACATCAATCTGACAAATGATGTTTTGGGTATGACTCAATGTGCATGTTTTCAATACAAAATAGTCATTTTGTTATAAAACATTATTCACATAGAAAAAAATGATCAGAAAAGTGATTATTTTCCTTAATATTTAATAAAGGATACATTATTAATTTTTCTCATGTAGGAACTAACCACACATCAATCTAACACACGAGGTTGATGGTATGTCTCAATGTCTATGTTTTCAAGAAAAAAAGTTTCATTTTAGTTTAAATTTCATGTGACAATGTGATACAATAAAATAACCGTGGTCTATTTTAAAAATTCTGTAAAACCATCTATGGTTAATTTTTTATATTTAGTAATCGACTTCAAATCAATCTGAAACAAGATGTAGTTGGCATGACTAAAAGTTCATGTTTTCAATATAATAGTGACATTTTAGATTAAAACATGACTCAGATAGTCAAACCTAAGAAAATTAGATCAGACTATCTTGATAATTTATGAAAACTAACCATGAATCATTTGTAAAATGTATAAACTAACCACATTTCAATTCGATACATGAAGTTGTTGGTATAACTCAAAGTGATTGTTTTAAAAAAAAATTCATTTATGTATAAAATGAAATTCAAATATCAAAGAATAAGAAAATGATCTTTTATTTTATTAATAATTTTGAAAAATTATCCATAATTCATGTTTCATTTAGAGTAATTGATCGCCCATCAATCTGACACATGATGCAGCCATTATGACTAAATGCTCATGTTTTCAATATAAATGTATTATTTTAGTCTAAAACATGATTCACATAGAAAAAACCAATCAGACATGCTACAATTTTCATGAATATTTTTAAAAAATAAAAATAATTTATTTTTTTCATGTAGGAATTGAACACACATATATATTATAAATGATATTCGTGAGACGACTTAAAGGGTGTGATTTCATTATAAATGCCTCATTTTACATTAAAATGAATTTCACATTGTCAACACCTAGAAAATAAGAATATTTTGGTTTCAAAATTTATGTGAATGACCTATAATTAATTTCAGATGAATATGAATTAACCTAACACCAAACCAACATATGATGTGGTCATTAGGACTCAATGTTCTTGTTTTAAATATAATAGTTTCAATTAAGTCAAAACCTGATTTAGATATCCAAAAAAAAGAAAACGAGATGAAATTATCTTGATACACTTGTGAATTGATAAATAATTAATTTTTTAAATGTAGGAGTTGAAAACATATCTATCTAACAAATGATATTTCTGGTGAGACTAAATGATACTATTTTCAATATAAATCTTCATTTTAGTCTAAAATGTGATTCACATTGGAAAAATGAGAGAAAGACCATATACTTTCTTTAAAAAATTGTCAAATTATCCACAATTCATTTTTGATGTGTAAGAGTCAATTACACATCAATACTACATATGATATTTCTTGTATGGTTCAATGTTTTTATTTTAAAAATAAAATTTCAATTTTATTCTAAAGAATTACTTAGATATATAAAAATGAGAAAAAAAGATTTGATTATAAATAATAATTATGATGATATTTCATAATTCATTTTCTAGAATTAATGAATTATCCTCACATAAATCTAACACATGATGTGGCTGATATGAATCAAAGTGTGTTTTTCCAATATAAAAGTAAAATTTTAGTTTAAAACACATTTCATATTTTCAAAACCATGAAAATTGGCTTGGGTTTTTAAAAAAATTAGTAAAATTATACATAATTCATTTTTTATGAGTAGGAATTTACCTAACATCAAAATGATACATGATGTATATGGTGTGACTCAAAGTACGTGTTTTCAATGTAAACGGTAATTTTAGTCTAAAAAGATATTCACAAAGCCAAAATCAAGAAATTGATATTTGATTGTATTGAATAATTATTAAAATTATAGATAATTAATTTCTGGCATGTAGTAATTGATCACATGACAATCTAACTCACGATGTGGGTAGTATGACAGAAAATGAAATTTTCAATATAAAAGAGTCATTTTAGTTTTAGATACATGTCACATTGTCAAATTTAATAAAAAATATCTATTTATTTATAAACATTATGAAAATAGTCTATAATTTATTTGGGATGTTTAGGAATTGATTGTATATACACCTCCCACATTATGTTTTTGGTATTGTTCAAAGTGTTTTTTTCAATATAATAATGTCATTCTAGTTTAAAATAGATTTAGATGTCCAATACTAATAAAATGAGCATAGATTGTCTTGGTAATTTAAGAAATAGATTCAAAACTTGTTATTTACATTTAGGAATCATCTTCACATCAATCTGGAACACTACACGGCCGATACAACTCCATGTATTTGTTTTCAATATAAAATTGTCATTTTCGCCAAAACATTGATGCACATAGAAAAAAATAAGCAAACAAGTTCATATTGTTGTAATAATTTAGAAAACGTATCGATAAATAATTTGTGTTGTGTTGAAATTGACCACCAATCAATCTGACACATGATGTAGCAGGTATGTCATAAAGTGCTTTTTATAAAGAATAAAGTGTCATTTTTGTCTAAAACATGATTCACATATCCACAACTAATGAAAAAATATTTATTTTATTGAATATTTACTGAAGCTAAAGATAATTAATTTTTATGTGCAGGAATCTAACCCACATTAAAATTATAAAAAATATGCCCAGTATGAATCAAAGAGTATATTTTCAACCAAAAAGTAACATTTTAGTTTAAAACTCATGTCACATTATCAAAACCAATAAACAAAGCTAATTTATTTTTCAAACATTAGTAAAATGATTCATATTTTATAAAAGGAGTCATAGGTAGCCTCAATTGAGATCCCCAATAGAAAGTGTGACCCACATTCATGTTAGGTGTTCCAGGTTTAATAACTAATAATAGAATTAATTTAATTAATTATATCTCTAATTATCATTAAAAAAATACCTAATTAAAATAATAATAAAATAAAATAAATAATATTTAATAATGTAATTAAAATATTAATAATTAATGATATATCTATTAACAAACTATTTCATTAATTTAGATAAATAATAACTGATAATATCATCAATATATCATGTAATTGATAATATAATTAATCCTATATAGATTATAAATCATGAAAATTATAATTTATTTATTTTTTATTTAATTTTATTAAAATAAATTTTTGTTTTATATTAGGAACACACATTTGTATAGTGTTCGGTTGATCATTGGAAAAATACTGATATAAGTTTTTTTTTGTATTTTGATTTGTTTAAAATATTATATTGATGTAAATATTTTGTATGAAAATATTTATTGAAATTTTGAATTGAAATGATGGTTCATTGTATGATTTTTATTCCAGTTGTATTTAATTGTAATATTTTTACTATTTATTCTATACTAGATAGTTTATATTGATAAGATAAGGTTACATTATGGCTATATTTTTCTACGAGATTGTATGATATTTATGATCAATTTTTCTATAATTGATAAAGTATATAATATTTTTGGGATCCTAGATTTTCTGTGTTTTTTTGAGTTGACAATGGATATTTGTAGCACTGATTATAAACCTATTAGTAGTGGTGGAAATCTGTAAGTAATTCAATAGAAATAAATGAAAATTTTGTAACCCACAATCTAAAAATAATGTTAATAACATATATCATAATAAATTATTACTCCATTAATATAATAATTTCAGTTAGGATTAAGAATTTAATATTCATGTAATAATATCATCATCACATCAAAGGTAAACATGGAAATGAATTATTCAAATATGACTAAATATAAAATCACATTAGTATATGTCATATTGATAATTTTATTATTCCTACAAAACCATTAGTAGATGAAATTTCTTGGTAATGTGTCTAATTTTACGAACTAATGATTTTTAAAAACCATATATGATATTTTTTAAATTAAATTCTCTATCACATTCATTACCTAGAAATAATAATAGAAAATGAAACATAAGTAATGAAATTAAAAAACATCCTAAAACCCCCATCCCAAATGGGAACTTGTGATGAGACACAAAACAATAATGTAAAATCAATTATTCTAAACAAATGAGAACATGTAAATATCACCGAACACTATATTAAATTAAATTTTTTGTCTAAAATTTACTTATTAAAATCATCAAAATATTTATCTATTTCATAAATCATTTTCTTGTAAAATAATGGGTGAAATTTAATTTTCTTCTAAAACAATTTTCATACAACATAAATGTTCCAAACAATATTCCATCAATATTATACTTCAAAATCACGGGGGTATCAAAGAACTAACATTTGATGTTTCTAGAAGAATAAAATAAACAAAATAATTCAATGATTAAATTGAATTATAAAAAAATATTATGTATGATATATGGGATAAAAACATACTTTTCCAATTAAAAATGACATTCTCTACCATTCAGTGCACATTGATCATATATTGATTATAGATTCAACATGATTATCAATATGTGACATAAAATTTCATTACCAACATTTAACTAAAAATACATACAACAAAAAATATATAATACAATACAAATAAGCATTAGTTTTTTTATTCTAAATAAGAAATAGTTATTACGCGCTAGAGGTAGTACGTGACCCCACAATAACAATACCGGATCTCATCCATGTTATCCTACATATGAAAAAAATGATGAATACGTTAAAATAAAATATCATTTTTTAAAACAATTTACCTATTCAAAATTAAAATTGAACCTCTAATGTAATGATATTTAAAAAAATTAACTCATCAATGATAAGTAATATGTAATCAGAAATGTTGAGTAGGGTTATCTCCACCACCACCACCAAGATAAAATTCTATATTTTGGGAAACACCAACATCATCTACTATAATAGAAAAACTATATGCACCGTCATTACTATCATAATCACCACTAGGATATGGGTTAGTGGAAACACATGAACCACGAAGAGAAATGGTTCTTTCACAAAGGCCAGCCATTCTTTGAACTATGATAGTATATATCCTATAATCATGGATTGTATGGACTAGAATAACTCAATTAACTACTAATTAATAAGATCCACTATTTTTTCATTATATCCACGTGTTTATTTTTAATTGATTGAGTGGATGGACCATTCAACCTTGATAAAGACCAATAATACATTGGAATAATTTTCTTCCTAAAAATAGGTTTAATCCAACATAGGTGTTAATCATAAAAAATTTAAAATCAATAATCATCATGATCTAAATGGTCTTCACCCCCTTTTTATAATAATTCAAAAAACCAAAAAAAGTAAATTCATTAATTAATATGACATATTTATTGAATATGAATAATTTTTATAATTCATTCTTTTCTAGCTCTATTTACATTATTTTTATCCCAATTTTAATTGATTATGAAAAATAATTTGTTAAAAGGTACCCAAACCACAAAATTATTTTTTTCTAAAAGATCATTATGATCAATAAAAAATAATTTTTTTATATGTATGTGTATATACATATCCTAAAAAACTAAATAAATACTCACATGATTTTTCCCATGATTGATCACACAATTATATAAAATATATTATCACCCTTACACTTGTGTATTAAATTTTTAGAGGTTTTATCCTCCGATTATTAAAGATTTTTGCACTCATTAATTATTTTGAATTATTTTTGATCAAAACATGATTAAAATATGTGCTTTCAAAATGGCCTAATTTGATATCATTTCACTGTTTTTGTCATATAATTCAATACACTGGTCCAAACATTTCAATTACCTTTAATAGGATTCTATGGTAATTGGGATATAATTAATCATGTTGTACTGAATGATTAATGTGAGCATAAGGGCCCCAAACATTTCCCATAAGTGAAGACATTCTGGGAAGCCCGAATTGTACCATACTTCTAAATTTGGGACATAACTTCGGACTCAGACAACCAATTAGGTTGTGTGCACCTCTATTGGACAACTAACGCAATGTATGACCTCACCACAGAATTGTAAGGAATTTATGGACGTTTTTTTAGTCAACCAAGTATATAAAGAAGGGATAAAAAGTTTTTGATGAATATGGACCTAGTCCCTTATGCACTTGAATTATTTTTCAGAAATTGCGATGTATTTATCCATAAAAACAACCCTCACCCTCATTCTTGGTTGTCTTTAGACCATAGGGTATGTTTTAGAAACATTGGGTTTTGATTTTTCCTCATCAATGTTTTCTTCCCCTATATAGAGTTCTAAACTCCTTTTGATCACTCAAGGAGGAATGTGGTGTAAATATAAAACATAGTTTTTTAGTACATGAATGGTATTTTAAATTCAAGGTTTTTGTGTTTTTTTATCACCCTTTATTCTTAATTTATTTATTTATGCACCGGTATGTCATGTTCAAACTCATAGGGTCATGTTTGGGGGTATGGTGTCATGTGAGGTTTCACACATCGTTCACTCTTTTTTTCCCATATTTTAATTATAGTGTTTGTTTAGTTCATATTGGTCAATTGATATCTCATAAAAATTTTCAAATCCAAGTATATTTATTTTACGATAAAACAATGAAATAAAATAAAAACTTATAAAACAAGCCCAGTTCATCACATCTTTCATTGGGGGATGGAATCACCTAACACAACACTTTCTAGAAAATTTCTTCTTTTCCTCTATAAATTCATCAATTAGAACTGAAAATTGTGGAATTAGTCCATCACAAGGAGAGACCATTTATGAATATCAGGAAAGATTCATATGATGTTTTTAATGTTCCCCCAGCACCAAATTAGAGAACAAATACTAATTCAATACTTCTATGAGGAAACTTCCCATGTAGATGGTGGTATGATTGATTTTTTGAGCTAGTGGTGCCCTATTTTATAAACTACTTATTCCCACCTGTGAAATAATTGCCAACATGGCATAAAATAAAAAAAAGTTGGAACACCATAAATTTCACCCACTGAAGGATTTAATGGGGTAAGCCATTCATCCATAGATCAAAATTTTGAAAATAAACTTGATGAGATACATAACCTTTCATGTTAATTATCTCAAGATCAAGTTAATTTAAACTCTCCATATGTTCCATAATATTGTGGTATTTTTTATAGTAAAACTCCTTTATCTGACCAGTGCCCACAACTCTAGTATTCAACTAAGTATTATGAAGTATTATTCCCTGTAAGTCCATTACAACAGGAACCTCCATTCAAACAAGAACCATTAAGGACATATCCATACCCTCAGTGGAACGAACAACCACATTACTGATAAGGAGTAAACTCAAGCTACCCCAAATAGAATTGGGATCAATAATGCCAATCTATGAAACTTTTATATCCTTCACTATCTCAAAACAATCCTCTTCCTCCCATGCTTTAACCAAGCATTGAGGATATAATGAAGCACATAGTAACCCAAAACCACCAATTCCAATAGACCAAAAAATCATCTATTCAAGACCAATGACCTCAACTGGGAAAATGAGAAAGCACCATTGGTGGGATAAAGATACAAGTTTCTATAAAATTCCATCCCAACATATTTTAAATCAAAAAATAAAAAGTCAATGTTTCTGTAATCACACTTCATATTCATAAATAAGTTCCTTCTAACATTGATTCTACACAACTAGAATGTACCCCACTTAAAAAATAACTTTCACTACCTGAAAAAGATTCAAATAAAAAAACAAAAAGGGAAAACAAATTATCATTGAGGATCCCCCTAAAAAATCGATTCCTCTTCATTTCACTCAAATACTCACTAAACAAATATTTATAATGATATTGATAATGAAATAATGGAAACATTTAAAATGGATTTACAGAACATTCCATTATTGGATGCAGTTAAAAAATTCCCTCTCCACATCAAATTTCTCAAAAAAGTGTTACACCCATAGACGATGACTGAATGTGAATTAGATATTCAATCATTGAAGTAATATATCATATATGATACAACAGGAAATTCCATCCAAAAATCAAGGATACAATCACATTCATGATACCTTTAACCATAGGGGAGACCTTATTTTATTATGAAATTCAATATTTGGGTCCTTCAATTAATGTAATGCCTTAATCTGTTTACAATTATCTATAGGTTGGAGAGATTAAACCTATATAAATCATTGTGAGACAATCCAACAGGAGCACAATACACACATTAGGAGTGATCTAGGATTTCCTCATAATATTAATGAATCATGTCTTCCTTATAGACTTATACAATCATGAGATGAGAAATACATGAACCCAATGACATGCCCCTCGCATACTTGCAAGGCCATTCCTGAAACTAGAAAATATGGCCATCAATGACCACAATGGTATTCTATCCATGGAGATTGATGGAGAATAGGTAAATTTTAACATCCATGATTCTATACAACACCTCATTTTAGATAACTACACTCTTTATGAATATTCTAGGAAAGTGATCTCTAATGACACACACACACAAAATTTCTCCCCTTGAATCAAACTCCAATTCATTTTCCTCTTCTTCACCCTTATATGATTTGAGATTTGATTAGTGTTTTAAATGTTGTGTGGGTTCAAAAAAGTGTAAGTTTTGTGATTTAATTGTTTAGTGTGTTCATTCTGAGGAATCATTGACCATTGATTATTATGAAAAGATCATTTCCATGGATTCTCTTTCCTTATAGAATAGACATGAGTAGATATATAGTTTCATGGACCTTACTCCTCCAAAATCCCCTCACTCGATCCAAAAACCACATGTGTTGGAATTAAACTCACTTCCAACTAATTTAAATTATTATTATCTTTAGGCTATTAACCGATTTCCAATCATTATTTACAAAAATCTCTCTATCCATCCAGAATCAAAATTGCTATAACTTTTGAGAGAGTATAAAAAAGAAACAAGATGGAAATTCGATGATATTTCTTAGATCATCCCATCTATTTAAATACACATTATACTTTTAGGTGATGAGGATAATCCCATAATGAAATCTCAACATTGGTTAAATCCCACTCTCCTTGAAATGGTAAACATATATGTTAATAAATTAATTAATTCTGGGATAATTTATCATATATCTCATAGTAAATGGGTTATCCCAATGTAAATTGTTCATAAAAAATATAATAATGGTTATGTAAAATTAATGCAGTGAATTGGTTCCAAAAAATTTTAAAAACAGTCAACAATTCTGTATTGACTACCCTATACTAAATCATGCCACACGAAAGGACCACATTATTCTACATTTCATTGAAAAAAGATAGAAGGATTATCTGTAAAGTCCCATTATTGTTTCTCTGATGGATATTTGGGTTATTTTAAAATCTATATATCTCTTGATGATCAATAAAATATAATATCAATCTTTCCATTTAGAACATTTCCATATATAAGGATTCTATGTGGTTTAGGTAATTCTCCTAGTAATTTTCAGTTATGTATGTTGAGTATTTTTTGAGTATATTGAGAATTGTTTGGAAGTATGTATCAATTATTTCATGGTTTATGGAACTTTCTTTGATGACTATTTGGAACCCCTAGGTTTTTTCCTCTGTTGTTTCATTGAAAAATATCTCATATTAAATTATGTGGAATGGAATTTCAAGGTTGAGAGGAGGATAGTAATTTGGAATGTTATTTCAAATAATGTGTTTTATGTGGATAAATCAAAAATTAAATTATTTTTATTACTTAAAGATCCAACATTTGTTTGTGAGGTGGAATATTTCTTGGTCCACGCTTGTTTTTACCACATATTATTTAAATAATTTAGTATTATCATGCTTATTATTTCATGGTTATTATGAAAAGATTCTTAGTTTTTGTTTGATAAAATTTTTGAGAATGCATTTGATTCACTTAAAATAAGACTCATGTCACCTCACATCACCCAACCACTACAGTTTGATATACACTTAGAACTTTTTGTAACACCTCTAACTTTAGAGTTGTGGAATGGTTATAAAAAATTATTGAGAAGGTTCCCCATGTCATTGTTTATGCATCACGTACCCTTGATGCTTCCCTAGAAAACTACATGAACACTGAAATAGAAATTCTTTCTATTATTTTTTTCGTGGAAATTTTTTCTTAACATATTATTGGGTTAAAAATCATAGTGTTTTCTGATCATATAGACCTTCATTTTCCTATTAATAAATCTGAAGCTTATCCCCCCAACATTTTGTAGATTCTCCTCCTCTAGGAGTTTTATCTTGAGATTCATGATAAAAGACGAGTTGAAAATGTTGTATCTAACAATGTCAGTAATATTTCCCCACTATTGGACTACCATGATGACTAATCTATCCCCATTGTAAAAATATTACCTCGTGAGAACCATTATGAAGTTGTGGACCTTACCTCATGTTATGCAGACATTGTAAATTTTCTAGAAACATCTTGTGTCCACTCCAGATCTCAGCACATTAAAGTCCCATAAAAATAAGCTTGATTCACAATGGAACATTTTGGATGACCCATATTTCAAGAGAATTTTTAGTGATTAAGTAGTTAATCGGTGTGTCTCCAACCATGAGTGAACTTATATTTTTAGAGCATACCACACTTTTTCTCTAAACACACATCTCAAAAGGTCATTGACTTGGGAAATTTTTAGACAACATTGTATTGGGATTATCAATGGTTTCTAAGTCATTCACATGATACCAATTATGTAAGAACCCAGTTTTTGTTATAAAAGACTTTGGAATATTCTTGATGATATTCCAGAGCAGCACCTTCAGACGGCGTCTGATTCTGAGCCCCGGAGTGGCCGGAATTAAATTTTCAGTGCATTCACACTGGAATCGCCAAATAAATGGGATAAATCCTAAACGGAGTTCCGGATCAGAGATCCGAGTATATGGATGGGTCCGGAATAGGGTGTTTACCCTAGGAATGACATAAAACTAGTCGACTCGGGGCGTTTGGACCCCTCGCCCGCTTCTAGAATGTTAAACGGATAAATTAAATAATTAATTTATTCGTTTAATGGTGAAACTCGAGTATCTCTTAAACGGTGGCTCAGATTGGAGAACCGAGGGAACCATTGAGTTTGGAATGTGACTTTTACCCTAGGAGGGTTATAAGTTTTGCAGGCGCGGGCCGTCTGTGAAAAATGGCCCCAGGGGCGTTTTCGTAATTTGGAAGCCTCAGGCGCTAAGTTTAATATCTTTTGAACGGGGCCTCAGATTAAAATTCCGAGACCACCATTGTACTCGGGAGGTGGTGTTTAACCTAGGGGAGGCTTAACCTCGACCTCGTCGGATGTTTCAGACACAGGTGAATTTGGGGGTGTTTTAAAATTAATTAATTAAAATTAATTTTTCTATTTAAGTAACCCCTCACCCTCCTCCCCTTGTTCACCCTATGGTGGAAGATAGAAACCAAAGGAAGCTCTCCTTCCCATCTCCTCTCCTACTCCTCCCAAGGCGGTTGCGGATCCGGCCGGCGGATCGTCGCGAAGCGACGGGATAAGCCCCACCAGGTAGGATCGTTGCAGTTTCCAATTTTTATTTCCGCATATACATTGAGCTCAATTTATTTGTATCGAACCTCTGTCGAATTATCGAGAAAATAACATGTGTTTGTATTAGATTTTATGCTCTGTGCATCGCACTACTCGGAATTGATAACCGAGTTCGGAGTCGATCGTAAAAGACCGCCGAAGTTTGCGGGTTTTTGCCGGTTATCCGGTAGTTTTGGGGTGGTCCAGCAGTTCTCCCGAGCGGCGGAGGCTGGTTCATCCGGGTGAACACCACGGGGGAGCAGTGAAGGACGGTTCAGCTGAGTGAGCGCCTTGGGGGAGCGGTGGAGGCCGGTTCAGCCGGGTGAGCACCGCGGAGGCGCGACGGAGGCTGGTTCGACCTGGCGAGCACCACGGAGGCGCGGTGAAGGTGCGGGATTCGGCTGCGGAGCAGGGGTGACCCGGGCCGGCGCTCGTTTTGCGTCGTGCTGCGGAGGAGGCGTGGCCGACCGAAGTGAGGTCACCGGAGGCGACCTTTGGAGACCGAGACCCACGAGCAGCGGGTCTCTCTTGACCTGGAAAAGGGGCGGCGGCCCTGTGTAGGGGGAGAAACGAGCCAAAATAAAACACAGGAAAAAAAACAAAGGGGGTGGCGGCAGATATAAAAAAAGATAATAATAATAATAATATAATGTTATTATTATTATTTGTTGTTAAATATTGTTTTCGGTCGTAACTCCCCCGTGCGACGTCTGATTGAAGCGCTGCCAACGGCAACGTGATCCTATTTTTGAGATGGTCATTTTGAGTCCAATCTTGGATACTTAATTCGGAGTTGAGGCATGGCCCGCGCGGGCCGCCGTTCGATCTGTGTGCAACGTTTTAGCAACTTTTTCATCGAACGTCCATTCGGGGCATGAGAGCAGTCATTTTTTGGTGATTTTACGAGGGCATTTCATTGGTGCAATCCACCCGCTCTAATTCGGCACGATGGTGCGGGCCCCGTGAGGGCTGTTTCGGGATTTGACAGTGATTTCCAACTTTATCACCAGGTGTCCGTTTTGGACAAGTGAATAGTCCATTTCGTGTACTTTTTCGAGAGGATCGCAACGGTGTGATCCGTTTGTTGTGTTTTAGGACCAGGATGTGGGTCCCACGAAGCACCGCTCGTGTCCGGTGCGCCGGAATGCATCTTTTTCACCGGATATCCGTTGCATTCAAGTGAGAAGTCTTTTTGACGTGTTTTCCTAAGGGGATCGCAATGGTGTGATGCACTCGACTGTTTTCGGGGCCGAGGCTCGGGATCACGGGACGTCGTTTGAGCGTGAGGCGGTGTTGGTGACATTTCTGTCGGATATCCGTTGGAGGCGAGTAAGTAGTCGATCTTGCGTGTTTTTCCGCGAGGATTACAATGCTGTGATCCGTTTGGTTGTCTGGAGCCTCTTGCGCGATCTTATTGAATGTGGAGCATGAGAGGTGCTCTAGTGGCGGTTTGTCCTACCTTGTTTATAGCAGACACTTAGTGTGTGATCGCGCACTCTTGGGAGAGTGATACAAATTGTTCACAAGTTGTGGTTGGTCATTCCTGGGCCTTTCAGGTGGGGTTTTTATGTAATGCCTTTGCGTTGACACTGGGTGCCATGTGCACGATAGCCTTTGGGATGGTATGAGGTATACTCTGGGAGTATACGAGAGCGCTTGGAGGTACGTGTGGTTGTTTGTACCTAAGGATGTATGTGCGCTCAGTTGGGGTTGACCTGGGGCCACACGTTGTGTGGGCCCCACAAGTGTGTCGTGATCTGCTTTACGTACTTTGAGCTCTCGTGATGTAGAGGGTCCCTCTGCGCTTGTTTGTTTGACCAGCAGGGTGGAGTTTTCCCCTGGCTCTATGCTTGTTTGTTTGACTAGCAGGGTTGAGTTTCCCTTGGCCTGGTGCTCTTTTGTCTGACCAGCAGGGTTGAGTGGTCTCCCCCTGGTCTTGATCTCGTTGGTTTGGCCGGCAGAGATGGTTTGGTTCCTCTACTTCTTCGGCTGTGAGGGGTTTTAGTACTGTTCCCTTTCACCGAACTGCGACACCATCTGCGACTACGGGTGTTCGTGCAGCGTGGGCATTTTCCCCACATTCTGGGATGAGGTGTCTCAGTCCGCTTCGACAGTGACTCAGCAGATTGGAGCGGGATCGACTTGTGAGGCCTGGGGAGTTTCTCTCGTTTCTCCGTGTTCCCTGGTAGAGCTTGTGGTTTCGGTGTGACCAACACTTTACGCGGGCACTGATCCTCTACCCAGGAGGTTGTTTCCAGCAGTGCTAAGGTTGTTCCAGCAGAGATGAGGTTGTTCCAGCAGGGATGAGGTTGTTTCCAGCAGGGCTGATGTTGTTTCCAGCAGGGCTGAGGTTGTTCTAGCAGAGCTGAGGTTGTTCTAGCAAGGCTGAGGTTGTTTCCAGCAGGGATGAGGTTGTTTCCAGTAGGGCTCGCCAGTGGGTTACCATCCAGCAAGAATGGCCAGTACAACAGTGTTCACCGAGCAGTTACCATCCAGCAGGGATGGCCAGAGCGATGCCAGGCTTACCTCCAGCTGGGCTGGGCAGTGGTCCCCGATGTCGGGCTTACCTACAGCTGGGCTAGGTAGTGGTCCCCAATGCCGGGCTTACCTCCAGCTGGGCTGGGAAGTGTTCCCCGATGCCGGGTTACCTTCAGCTGGGCTGGGCAGTGGTCATGTCGCCGACTTTAGCCGGGTCACCCTCCAGGGGATTACCCAGTTACGGGACTGGGCAGTGTGGCACCCGTCGACTTTCCGGGTCTCCCTGTAGTGGGAACCCATTGACTTCCAGGGATCCTCCAGCAGGGCTGGGCAGGGGGTCGCCTATCGACTTTGAGCAGACCTCTCGACTGCAGGGTCGTGACGTGGTGTGGTTTGACGTTCCCCTAGAAATCTCAAGTGTGAGGAGTTTTCCCCCACCGAGACGTGTCCTTGTTACGTGACCAAAAACTATGCTAGTGAGTCAGTTCTGTCCAAAGAGGATAGTGTCGAGGTGTGGTGCTTGAGCCCTTGTCTTGCGGTTCGGGGCAGAGGTGTGGGATGCTGGGCATCGATGATGGTATTTGCTTATGGGACTGTTGGATACTATTTCTTGGGCTGATCTACGGGACGGAGATCCCCCTACGATGTTGTTCGGGCTTCTTGACAGAGCATATGGATATGTATATACCTTGTTCTAGTACCCACTTCTTGGGTTTGGTTGCTCTCCTTCCAGGTGAGGCGAAGACGCGTGGGGTATGCCATGTTCTTTCCGTTTCTAGCTTCTCATGGTTGGACGAGTCTACTCTCATACTATAGGAAGAGAAGACTCGACGGGAAGTTCATATTCTCACCGTTTCCAGCTCCTTGTGTTTGGACGAGTCTACCTTCTTTCCTCTTGTTGGGTTGAGCTGGACT
Source organism: Viscum album (assembly GCA_963277665.1). Taxonomy (NCBI): domain Eukaryota; kingdom Viridiplantae; phylum Streptophyta; class Magnoliopsida; order Santalales; family Viscaceae; genus Viscum; species Viscum album. The sequence goes on along the minus strand of OY728165.1, from coordinate 1,918,543,071 downwards.
CTTTACAGTACTCCTTACTGCCCTCTCTGTTGTGCTCCTTTAATTTTTCCTGTTCGCTCTACTGCTCACCCTTCGGTACCTCTTTTGTTGCTCCCTCGAGCCTTTGGTGTATCCTACTGATTATTTTTATACTCACCCCTGCTTGGGATTTGCCCGCACTTGGTGTGCCCTTGTAGACGATGAACAAGTTGGGCGTGACTTCAGTGGAGCATAGGAGTTCGAGAGCTTGGACCGTGTGCAGTGGTCATAGCCGAGTTTCAGGTGGGAGACCCGTCAGCTGTTTGTTTTTGTTTACCTGTTTCCAGGTTGTGGCACCTTTTCTAGTTGGGCACGTGTTTTGCCGCTTTTTCCTTTTCAGCACTGTACTTTGTACTGTTAGAGGTTGATGCACACTATGGTTTATATATAGCAGTTTTCCTTTTCTTTGCTTGTCTTTACTTTTACTCTGAACTGTTGCATTGATATTGCTGCGTGTGTGTGTACAGGTACTTAGGAAAAGACCTCCCCGAGTTATTGTGCCTTCGGCTCTGGTCGCCAGCCCCTGGCCTATGGAGGCGGGCTTGTGGTAGTTGCGGCTCGATCCCGGGTAGGGTAGGGTCGTGAAAAAGTGGTATCAGAGGTGGTTCGTCCCTTGGGACATTTTTCGGATGTCCCTGAAATAAAAGGAATTGGTTGGGATTTAGGGCAATAGTGTTAATGTGTCTCGAGAGCGGCTCTCAGGCCAGGGATTCTAGTGATGGTGCGGCGACCGACGTATCAATTCACCAGGACCCTGATAACCCGCTTGTCGACTCGGCATGCTGAGACACTTGTTGCAGGGAAATTTGGTTGTGCATCACATAGGACTGAGTCTTGACTGTCCTTCTTGAGTCAGCTCCCCATCGTTGATATTGGTATATACATATATGCTCATCTGACCGCGACACTCCTTTATAATTTTAAGGATGTCTCCGTGAGGACAGCCAGTCAGGATACCATCTTTGGTTCGTGACGATGACCCTGTGAGCTACGAGGCCATAGTCCAGGACCCATCATGCGAGCCCCTTTCTCCGGGTGGGCCGGTAGCAGCACCCCCACCTGTTGAGCAGCAGGCAGTTTCAGCAAAGTAGGCTGAGCTTGAGTGCAGGTTGAGTGCACTCCGCGAGTTCCAGCGGCAGAGACTGCTGAGGTTCAGTGGTGAGCCAGACCCTCAGGCAGCAGAGGTTTGGCTCGAGGCAGTGGTTCGCCTTTTCAGGCTTGTGCAGACACTGACAGATCAGAGAGTGGCTTTGGCAGCCACCCCTTTTCGTGGAGCAGCTCGGCGTTGGTGGAGTCTGGTGACTCAGTTTCGTGAGGAGTTGTCACTTTCTTGGGATGACTTTCAGTTGTTGTTTTGTGAGGAGTTTTTTCCCTCCTGCTTGCGCTCTGTTCGGATTCAGGAGCTCCTACAGTTTCATCCGGGAGGGATGACGGTGGCCGAGTACGCGACTAGTTTTTCATACCGTGCACGCTTTCACCCAGACTTGGTCCATGACGACAACCTCCGAGCGCAGAAGTTTGAGAAGGGTATCCACCGAGAGATTCATTCTTTCATAGCACCCTTGGGCATTTCCATATATGTCGGGGTGCTAGAGCAGGCACTAGTGACAGAGGGCTTCCTGTCGCGTTCTAGTGTTGGTGGTGGCAGCATGCACGTTGGAGCCGAGACGTCTTCCGCAGCTAGTGGGTGTCGGCAAGCAGAACCTCGACGCATGTGGCTTATTGAAAACCGGACTCTGGGGCGTGGTCATACACCACAGTGGCGCCGGAGGGAACCAGTGCATCCCAGAGAGAGTCAGTGCTATGCTTGTGACGGGCGAGGTCACTTGGCACGAGACTGCCCGACCCGAGTTGCTGAGAGCTTCGGGAAGGCAGCAGGCGCACCACCACGACAGAGGCAACGCCGTGATCGGAGTAGTATCCAGAGAGATGGTGCTAGAAGAGGAGTGGAAGGAGTTGGAGGTGGGAGACGACATTACGTGGTCTTCCCATCACCACCAGGTGGTCCACATCAGGCCCCGGGAGCTCACAGTTGGGACCGTGGACAACCGCGAGCTTTGGATGTCTATTATCCTGCAGAGCATGAGGTGATAAGAGGTACGCTCTACATCTATTCTACCATTTTGCAGTAGAATTGTTAGACTCTGTGTGTAAACTCCTTTCCTCCCTGCTCCTTGTTTGAGGTGTTACCAGGGTGATGCAGGGCGTCGGGTGTAACCCTGTGTTGGTAAGGAAAAAGGCGTGATACATTTTCCTTTAGTCGATGGTGTTGACTCCGTCGCCATTTGAGTGTGTAAGAGAGCATCAACTATATAATCTTGTTTTACCAGATATCCTTGGGTGTTTTACCATATGGATATTCTGAAGGAGGGAATCACCGGGCCTTGTTTCAGGTGCGAGTGGTGATTCCTGTCGCGGCGTGCGACGTAAAGGTTTGGTCGGGGAGGTGAGTTACCCCAGAGGGCTTTTGAGACGTTTGAGACCATGCGAAGGGAAGACGAGGTGCCCTACCGCCTTGCCCTAACCCCGAAGTCCAAAGTGGGTTCACGACGTCGGCAAGGGCTGACCTCATGTGAACAGATTAATCCTTTGGTCTGTGTGCGGTGATGCAGAGCTGTGCGTGAGTTCTTCTGGGTATGGGAAAGATAGGTGTGGGCTTAGTACCCTGTGTTGCTCCCTAGTTTTGCTTTTCAGGGACGAAAATATTGAAGGAGGGAATTATTTAAGAACATAGTTTTTGTTACGAAAGACTTTGGAATATTCTTGATGATATTCCAGAGCAACACCATCAGACGGTGTGTAATTCCGAGCCCCGGAGTGGCCGGAATTAAATTTTCAGTGCGTTCACACTGGAATCGCCAAATAAATGGGATAAGTCCTAAACGGAGTTCCGGATCAGAAATCCAAGTGTACGGATGGGTCCGGAATAGGGTGTTTACCCTATGAATGAAATAAAACTTGTCGGCGCGGGAAGTTTGGACCCCTCGCCCACTTCTGGAATGTTAAACGGATAAATTAATTAATTTATTTATTCGTTTAATGGTGAAACTCGAGTATCTCTTAAACGGTGGCTCAGATTGGAGAACTGAGGGCACCGTTGAGTTCGGAATGTGACGTTTAACCTAGGAGGGGTATAAGTTTTGCGGGCGCGGGCCGTCTGTGAAAAATGGACTCAGGGGTGTTTTCGTAATTTGGCAGCCTCGGGTGCTAAGTTTAAAAACTTTTGAACGGGGCCTCGGATTAAAATTCCGAGACCACCGTTGTACTCGAGAGTTGGTTTTTACCTTAGGGGAGGCTTAACCTCGACCCCGTCGGATGTTTCAGATGCAGGTGAATTTGGGGGTGTTTTAAAATTAATTAATTAAAATTAATTTTTCTATTTAAGTAACCCCTCACCCTCCTCCCCTTGTTCACCCTCTGGTGGAAGACAGAAACCAAAGGATTCTCTCTTTCCCATATCCTCTCCTACTACACCCAAGGCAGTTGCGGATCCGGCCGGCGGATCGTCGCGAAGCAACGGGCTAAGCCCCACCAGGTAGGATCGTTGCGGTTTCCAATTTTTATTTCTGCATATACATTGAGCTCAATTTATTTGTATCGAAGCTCGGTCGAATTATCAAGAAAATCACATGTGTTTGTAGTAGATTTTATGCTCTGTCCATCGCACTACTTGGAATTGAAAACTGAGTTCGGAGTTGATCGTAAAAGACCACCGAAGTTTGTGGGTTTTTGCTGGTTATCCAGCGGTTTTGGGGTGGTCCGGCAGTTCTCCCGAGCGGCGGAGGCTGCTTCAGCCGGGTGAACGTCGTGGGGGAGCGACGAAGGCTGGTTCAGCCGAGTGAGCGCCGTGGGGGAGCAGCGGAGGCCAGTTCATCCATGTGAGCACCGCGGAGGCGCGACGGAGGCCGGTTCGGCCGGGCGAGGACAGCGGAGGCGCGGTGGAGGTGCGGGATTCGGCTGCGAAGCAGGGGTGACCCGGGCCGGCGCTCGTTTTGCGTCATGCTGCGGAGGAGGCGCGGCCGGCCGAAGTAAGGTCGCCGGAGGCGACCTATCGAGACTGAGACCCGCGAGCGGCGAGTCTCTCTTGACCTGGAAAAGGGGCGGCGACCCTGTGTAGGGGGAGAAACGAGCCAAAAAAAACATAGGAAAAAAAACATAGGAAAAAAAAGGGGGGTGGCGGCAGATATAAAAAAAATATAATAATAAATAATAATAATATAATGTTATTATTATTATTTGTTTTTAAATATTGTTTTCGGTCGTAACTCCCCCATGCGACGTCTGATTGAAGCGCTGCCAGTGGCGACGTGATCTTGTTTATGAGACGGTCATTTTGAGTCCAATCTTGGATACTTAATTCGGAGTTGAGGCGTGGCCCGTACGGGCCGCCGTTCGAGCTGTGTGCAACGTTTTAGCAAATTTTTCATCGGATGTCCGTTCGGGGCATGAGAGCAGTCGTTTTTTTGGTGTTTTTACGAGGGCATTGCATTGGTGCAATCCGCCCGCTCTAATTCGGCACGATGGTGCGGGCCCCGCGTGGGCTGTTTCAGGATTTAACGGTGATTTTGAGCTTTATCACCGGGTGTCCATTTTGGACAAGTGACTAGTCCATTTCGTGTACTTTTTTGAGAGGATCTTAACGGTATGATCCGTTCGTTGAGCTTCGGGACTGGGTTGCAGGTCCCACGAAGGACCGCTCGTGTCCGGTGCGCCGGAATGCATCTTTTTCTCCGGATATCTGTTGCATTCAAGTGAGCAGTATTTTTGACGTGTTTTCCTGAGGGGATCGCAACGGTGCGATGCGCCCGACTGTTTTCGGGGCCGAGGCTCGGGATCAAGGGACATCGTTTGGGTGTGAGGTGATGTTGGTGACTTTTCCGTCGGATATCCATTGGAGGCGAGTAAGTAGTCGATCTCGCGTGTTCTTCTACGAGGATTACAACGGTGTGATCTGTTTGGTTGTTTGGAGCCTCTTGCAAGATCTTATTGAATGTGGAGCATGAGAGGTGCTCTGGTGGCGGTTCGTCCTACATTGTTTGTAGCGGACACTTGGTGTGTGATCGCGCACTCTTGGGAGAGTGATACAAATGGTTCACAAGTTGTGGTTGGTTGTGCCTGGGCCTTTGAGGTGGAGTTGTTACGTCATGCCTTTCGGTTGATGTTGGGTGCCGTGTGCACAATAGCCTTTGGGATGGAAGGAGGTATACTCCGGGAGTATATGGGAGCGCTTGGAGGTACGTGTGGTTGTTTGTACCTAAGGATGTATGTGCGCTCAGTTGGGGTTGACTTGGGGCCACACGTCGTGTGGTCCCCACATGCGTGCCGTGATCTACTTTACGTACTTTGACCTCTCGCGACGTAGAGGGTCCCTCTGCGCTCGTTTGTTTGACCAGCAGGGTGGAGTTTTCCCCTGGCTCTGTGCTCATTTGTTTGACCAGTAGGGTTGAGTTTCCCCTGGCCTGGTGCTCTTTTGTCTGACCAGAAGGGTTGAGTGGTCTCCCCCTGGTCTTGATCTCATTGGTTTGGCCGGCAGAGATGGTTTGGTTCCTCTGCTTCTTCGGCTCTGAGGGGTTTCAGTACTGTGCCCTTTCACCGGACTGCGACACCGTCTGCGACTACAGGTGTTCGTGCAGCGTGGGCGTTTTCCCCACTTTCTGGGATGAGGTGTCTCGTTCCGCTTCGATAGTGACTCAGCTGATTGGAGCGGGATCTCCTTGTGAGGCCTGGGGAGTTTCTCTCGTTGCTCAGTGTTCCCTGGTAGATCTTCTGGTTTTGGTGTGACCAACACTTTACGCGGGCACCGATCCTCTACCCAGGAGGTTATTTCCAGTAGGGCTGAGGTTGTTCCAGCAGTGATGAGGTTGTTCTAGTAGGGCTGAGGTTGTTTCCAGCATGGCTAATGTTGTTTCCAGCAGGGCTGTGGTTGTTCTAGCAGAGCTGAGGTTGTTCCAGCAGGGCTAAGGTTGTTTCCAGCAAGGATGACGTTGTTTCCAACAGGGCTCACCAGTGGGTTACCATCCATCAGGGATGGCCATTACAGTGGTGTTCACCGAGTAGTTACCATCCAACAGGGATGGCCAGAGCAATGCCAGGGTTACCTCCAGCTGGGCTGGGCAGTGGTCCCCTATGCCGGGATTACCTCCAGCTGGGCTGGGCAGTGGTCCCCTATGCCGGGATTACCTCCAACTGGGCTGGGCAGTGGTCCCCGATGCCAGGCTTACCTCCAGCTGGGCTGGGCAGTGGTCCCCGTTGCCGGGTTACCTTCAACTGGGCTGGGCAGTGGTCTCATCGCCGACTTTAGCCGGGTTGCCCTCTAGTGGATTACCCTGTTACGGTACTGGGCAGTGTGGCATCCGTCGACTTTCTGGGTCTCCCTGTAGTGGGAACTCGTTGACTTATAGGGATCCTCCAGCGGGGCTGGGCAGGGGGTCGCCTATCGACTTTGAGCAAACCTCTCGACTGTGGGGCAGTGACGTGGTGTGGTTTGACATTCCCCCAGAACTCTCAAGAGCGAGGAGTTTTTCCCCCATCGAGACGCATCCTTGTGACGTGGCCTAAAACCGTTCGGGCGAGTCAGTTCCGTCCAAAGCGGAGAGTGTCGAGGTGTGGTGTTTGAGCCCTTGTCTTGCGGTTCGGGGCAGACGTGCGGGATGCTGGGCATCAATGATGGTGTTTTGCTTATGGGACTATTGGATACACTTTCTTGGGCTGAGCTACGGGACGGAGATCCCCCTACGATGGAGTTCAGGCTTCTTGACAGAGCATATGGATATGTAAATACCTTGTTCTCGTACCCACATCTTGGGTTTGGTTTCTCTCCTTCCAGGTGAGGTGAAGACGCGCGGGGTATGCCATGTGCTTTCCGTTTCTAGCTTCTCATGGTTGGACGAGTCTACTCTCAAACTATAGGTAGTGAAGACTCGACGGGAAGTTCATCTTCTCACCATTTCCATATCCTTGTGTTTGTAAGAGTCTACCTTCTTTCCTCTTGTTGGGTTGAGCTGGACTCTTTACAGTACTCCTTACTGCCCTCTATGTTGTGCTCCTTTACTTTTTCCTGTTCGCTCTACTGCTCACCCTTCGGTACCTCCTTTGTTGCTGCCTCGATCCTTTGTGGTATCCTATTGAGTATTTTTATACTAACCCCTGTTTGGGATTTGCCCGCACTTGGTGTGTCCTTGCAGACGACGGACAAGTTGGTCGTGACTTCAGTGGAGCATAGGAGTTAGAGAGCTTGGACCGTGTGCGGTGGTCATAGCCGGGCTCCAGGTGGGAGACCCATCAGCTGTTTGTTTTTGTTTACCGGTTTCCGGGTTGTGGCACCTTTTCTAGTTGGGCGCGTGTTTCACCCCTTTTTCCTTTTCAGCACTGTACTTTGAACTGTTATAGGTCGATGCACACTATGGTTTATATATAGTAGTTTCCATTTTCTTTGCTTGTCTTTACTTTTACTCTGCACTGTTGCGTTAAGTTTGCTGCGTGTGTGTGTACATGTACTTAGGCAAAGGCCTATCCGAGTTATTGTGCCTTCGACGCTGGTCGCCAGCCCCTGGTCTATGGAGGCGGGCTTGGGGTAGTTGCGGCTCGAGCCCAGGTAGGGTCGGGTCGTGACAAATTCATAGGGAATATCTCCAAGTTGAATGAAATTCCATAAAAACACATGTTATTATGTGAAATTATTTATGCATGGGGAATTGACTTCATGGGGACCTTTCCAAATATAGTTTTCTTTTTCTAGATATTATTAGTTATTGAATGCATCTCAAAATTGGTGGAATCAAATTCTACCAAGACTGATGACTCTCGATTGGTTGTTTATTTGAGGTTCCATATTTTAAGTCGGTATGGTTTTCTATGTATCATCATTATTGATTAGGGTTCACATTTTTTTAATCACAACATTGAAAACTTTACTTGTAAGTATGGGGTTATTAATAAAGACTTCACTACATATCTCCCCCTAAATACAGAATAAACACAATTCTAAAATAGGTAAATTAATAGAATCCTGTAAAAAAGGGTGTAACCCAATAGGAATGATTTTAGTTTTCATATAGATGATTCACTTTGGGCATACCGTATATCTTTTAAAACCCCAACCAGAATTTTACAATACAATATTGTGTTCGGAATGTCTTGTGACCTCCCAATAGAGGTAGATCACCATGCATACTAGGCTATCAAACAATATAATATTAATATATCATATTCAAGTGATCACAAGAATTTTAATAATGAGGAGTTGGATGAAATTTGGGGTGTTTCATGTGAAAACTTCTAAATCTAAAAATAGAAGTCAGTGATTATCCATGATGGAATAGTTCATTAGTGGGAGGTTCATATTTGTGAGAAGGTCCTAATGTTAAATTTTATGTTGAAGCTCTATATAGGTAATCTTCATTCCATATGGCATGGTCCTTATATTTTTACTGGTGATTATAATTTTGGTTTTATATAGGTTTTTCATGAGAAGAGGGGATATAGGTTTACTATCAATGAGATGATTCTCAAACCCTTCTATGAGGATTTTCCAAAGAATATAGTAGAGGAAATCCATCTAATGGGTGCCACATATGACACTATTTAGCAGGTTGTCCGTGCCTTAGACAATCATTTACTTTTCTATTTATTTAAACTTTTTTCATTGATCAAAATGTAATTTTTAGGTGTGGGGAGGGTGACATGTAATAGTATGGTTTTTATAATATATATTTGATAAAAAAATAACAAAAAATAAATTTTCATTTTTGATTAATTTTTCTTCATTTTTTGTTTTTTAGATTATCATTGGTCTTAAAATGAATATCCAAAATAATTTTTCATGCTCTTGTTGATTGTGTGGAATATTCCATTGTTCTTGTAGAAAAATTTTTCAGATGAATTTTGATATTGAATATTTTTCTAGAATTTGAATTTTCAAATCATCTATAGGTGTTCAATAGATTTTTGAAACCCATGCCTCATTTTTAGGGACCAATATTTTAACTCCTTAACTGAGAGACAATATAAAACCTTTATTTTATATTCTTCCTTTCAATTACTTTCTATATAGTATTATGTAATTTATAGAAACTAGAACATTCCATTATTCTATTTGAAACCATAATATATGAGTGTTTACATTCATGATAGAGGTCATTATTCATTGAAAATAACTTTATACGATTAAGCTCTATCTGTTACCACTATGAACTTTTACACTTCTTAATCCTTAGAGATCATGAAATTCATTTTAGGAAGACACATTATAAGATAATTTATCATTACCTATGCATATCTTGTGTACATTTTTGTTTAACTTTAAGAAAGTTTGAGGGATAGGGAATTTCCATGGTAATTATTGAGAAAGGATCATCATCATGGATTGATAGAAAGGGATCCTACATTTTTATTGGGAAGTGGGTTTATAGGACATATTATATATATTTTTTTCATATGTTTCCCTCCTTATCTTCAATGAATGTTATAAAAAATAGCTCTGTACATTGAATAAAATAGAACAAAAGATAAACAAATGGATAAATGAGGATGTTTACTCGTTATTATTCAATGATCAAATGTGACCCACACAAGTGGGAAATGGGGATATTGAGTTGGAATATATTCACTCCGTTAGGGTTTTATTGGGTACATTCATTGTAAAAACTATCTAAATTATAACATTCTTTATACATAATATATTAAACACGCTTCTATTTCCTCATATATTTATGTATCAAATCCTACCAACACTTGAACCTCTATACAACCTATTGGAAGTCCTCTTGAGTAGAACAGTAGTTGATACCTGCAGAGAACATACAATATTAAATAGAATATGGTCAGATCACATGAACTCTGAGAAAAGTGCATAACTCCATTTTCATTTATTCCCTATGTGACGAGGGGAAATTTGTAGGTGATGTTGGTTTCAACATGTTGCATGGGTGAAAAAATGATGTAGAAAAAATTCTAATGTTATAAAAGAAATTTTTTGGAAATTTTATTTTATAAACAATACATAATGAATTTCATTTGAAAATAATCTTGGGTGTTTTGTACCTTTGAATTAGAAACGGGACTTTATTAGCATATAAGAAATTTCCCATAAGTACAATTTTTTATCTGTGGGGGTGTGATTACATTGTGATATAACATATATTATCCCCCAAAAACTTGTGTATTACAATTTTCTAAGGTTTTTATCATCCCATTATTAAATCCTTTTTCCCTCATTACTTATTTAAAATTCAATTTTTTAAAACATGCTTAAAAGATGAAATTTTACAGTGGATGAATTTGATTACAATCCATATTTTTTATCATAGAATTCACTAAACTGATACAAATGTTAATTTTTTAGTATTATATTTTCCTTATTATTCAATTAATCTAATGGGATATAATGTTTAATGTGAGAACAAGGGTCCCAAAAATGGCCAATAAGTGAAGATATTCTGGGCGGGCTAGATCTGACCACCCTTCTATATTTGGGCCATAACTACTACCTCATACATTCAATTGGGTAGATTTCACCTCCATTTGATAGATAACTAGAAGACACACCTATCAACCAAATGTTATGAAATTTTCAGGCATTTGTTTCAGTCAACATGTCAGATTTATGTGGAGTAAAACGTATACCATGAATAGTGACACAACCTCTTGGGAACATGACTTATTTTGTGGAAATTCGGATGTATTGGTCCATAAAACTCCCCTTAGCCTCATTATCTATTATTTTATACCATATGGTCATTTTTATATAGCTTGTAACATGATTATTCCTTGTTAATGGATTCCTCACCTCCCATGGAGTTCTAAAGTCCTTATGATCACCTGGGGAAGAACGTGGTGTAAATCATAATCTTTGTTTTTATAATACATGAGGGGAATTTTAAATTCCAGGATTGTGTGTTTTCTTCATTATCCTATATTTTTAATTCATTGTTTTATATTCTGGTATTCCATGCTCAACCTCATATCCTCATGTTTGGTGGCACCCTCTCATGTGATGTTTCACTCCCCATTCTCCATTTCTTATTCCCCCTTTTAATTGTGGTGTTTGTCTGGTTAAAATTCGTCAATTGAAATATCATAAACACTATAAAGGAAAGGTAAATTTATTTCATTATTACACAATAAATAAAATAAAAACATGGATAAAATTTCAAGTTCTTCATATATTTCCTTGGTGAGTTTTAGTTATGAAGTCGGACACAAATCACCCTATCATCAATAATATCCGGTGAATCAGTTTTTGTTTCTGACCGAACCCTATGAGGTAACATAGTATAAACATAGAAAAATTATGGTTCTAGGTGTTATAATCCTTAGATTAAAATATCTAAACCCTATATCTTGAAGCGATTAAGGATGAGCAACAAGATATCTTCACAGGTTGATTATGATTAATCAAATATGTTAAATTTTTCTTCATTTTATTTCTTGTTTATTTATCCCATACTCTTAAATCAAAAATACCAAATTCTTCAAAAATAGTATTCCCCTTTTATTTTAATAATCATTTCCTTTAATAAAATTAATGATCTAAGGCTTCATCGAGAGAAGACCTAGGGTTTCTACTATACATACGAAATTTAGTAAAACTAAACATCTAATTTGATTCACTCGACAATGAAATCAATGTTTGGGAATACTAGTGTTTCTATATTACTTTAAAAATATTATATTATCATCTTATTTTTTACTCTTATATGATAGTTCCTATATGAAAATATCATTTTATGAAATAATTTTCAAGATTCCAATTAAATTATGTAATATAATAATTAAAAAATAATAAAAGTCTACACCATAACCATTAGAGTATACTAGTAATAAATCATCACAAAATAATAATTCATAGAAAAAAATCAGTATATTCTAAAAAAAAATCTATGGTTATAGTTTCATATTTATTTCTCTATTGAGAATGAGATATACTTTGATTTTAAAAATTCCTAGGACAATCCCATGGGTAAACCAATAAAATTAACTTAATAAAAAATCTAAAGAAAAAATTTATGATTGAATCATTGGTTTTAAAACATGGGAGTTCCCCCTCGGATGATCTATAATAGAAAAGAGAGTTCCATATAGCCTCAATAAAAATAAAAATAAAATATTAAATTATTTTTCATCCCATGGGTGTAAATTATTAAATAAGTGATTATATATCTTAAATATTGTCTTGAATATATAAAATGATACCATGATTATGTTTGGAATAGGGTTTTTACCCTAGGAGTGATATTAGATTCATTTAAATTAGGTTTTTCGGGTGTTTTCACTCATGGGTGGATGAATTAATTGACTAATTAAATAAATAATTATATTTTTAATGATAGAGAAATCCATAGATCTTCTCTTTTATATGATGCTAACCTATCTCTAGTGTTTGCTACTATGAACCCTATATTGAGAGAGGAGAGGTTGGAGTGACCTGATTAATGGAAACAGTGATGACAAAGTAGTTGATTATAATTAGATATTTTGTAGCATCAGGGATCATATCATGAAGAAATGTTACTAAATTGTAAGTTCCAATGATTCTCAATCAAGGTAGGTATCATTATTGCAATGGATTTGTTCCTTTTTTATTTTATTGACTAAGCATGAATTTCTGATTTTATTTTGAATTATTTCATTTATGCATGGAAAATCAATGAATGAATTTACGTAGAATACTTTTGGGTAATTAAATTAGGTAGATACATTATAGAAATCATTAATTAAATTTATACATTGAAAATCAATTGTTTGGTTCACAATGGTCACTAAAATCATTCAAATTTATGTTTTCCTAGATTTCCCCCACATTTTATTCATGTATTCATTGGCTTCCTTGACTTGGAAATTGGTTTTTCAAATAAATTTCTAGTTCAAATCAAAATCAAAATATGACCCATGATTGTGGGGTTACAATAATTTTTGGATGCCTTGATGGATGAGAGTATCTTAGATTGATGTTGAATTAGGACTATTGGGTGGTGAAAAAAAATTATATTAATCATATTATAAGTTGTAATTGAGTAAAATCTAGCCTCTAACAATGTTTTGACAAATATTTAGCTGATGTGGAAACTGTTTCAGTGAGATCTATAGCAGTCTTGAAAGGTGTAGCGAATAATAGGATAAAATCTAACATTATATAAATTTACTGACTACCCTATATGTATATCAAAAGAGCACATATCATGTTCCTTGGGTGCTATGATGGAGAGGTTTTTTGTTTGATATAAATATAACATGTTGTGTGTCTTAGACCATACATCACATGTATTAATGATCTATCATGATCTGTATAAGGAGTACACACTCCGAAGGATGAGTTTCCACAAACTCTATTGTTGACATGTTAAATTTTAAAAACTAAATGAAGATGTCGATGTAGAATCACTCCGGTAGGAATATATTCTCAAAGGAAATCTCTGATGTGTAGTGATCCATAATATAGAGGAAATAATGTTCACCCAAATCACCACAAAAATTTGATATTACTTTATCCATCTTTAATCCATCCAATTATAAACATTCATAATGTGATAGTAAATGTAAAAATAAAGGAAATATTAATTTTATACGATTTGGTCAAAACATTCTACAACCATCGAAGAAAAATCGCATCAATCCATTTATCATGAAGTTAATGTTTTTAAACATTTTGAATGAGTGAGTCACAAGGATTTAAAATATAGGTATTCAATTACTTAATGAGTTTACGTTAAAACCAAAAAAATATTCCCCATCCTCCTATATATAAAGAGTTTCATTCGGTCATCTTATCATACTGACCTCTAATATGTGTGAGAGTCCACCAATTCCATAGTTATCATTGATAATATCTAATAGAAATCCTCAATGTTATCGCCACCTTCTATAAGCTATAAATCACTTCAAAAAACATTTAATTACAATATGAACTTTTAGAATAAGATCAAAATTAATTGAGAAGCATCATAAAATGTTCATTTTGAACCAACCACCTTATGAAAAACCACATTCTGGAATACTGAGGGAAAATTCATCCAACTCCACTACAATAGAGAACTAATGATATTTTTTACCCACTCCTTTATGTTTAATGAATTCTAACAACTAAATTAGACTTCATAAATTCACTAAAATAACCAATCTGAATATTAGATCAATGAAAACAAGGACAACACCTTTAATTTCCACTACTGACAATGGTTCTCTGACAAATTCCTTTCATCCAAGTTTGAATGAGGACTAATGTAACCTTAGTACTTACAAAACAAAACTCTTGGTAAAAATTTCCATTAGATTAAATTTTATTTTTATCTAATGTAACACTAACTCACCTTATTCCAACATCTTTTGTATTTAATGGTACTTTAGGTCAACAAGATTAGTTCTTGATTGAAAATTTGGATTCTTAACTAAATGAATTTCACTATGACTATCACAGTAATGAAAAAAATTCCCTTGAATATATCCATGTTTTTCAACTCAATCCCTTAACCACAGAATATCCCTTGATGGGGTTTTAATAGTCACACACATTACTTCAATTATAGAAAGTGCAATCACCATTTGTAGCCTGAACATTCAACAAACTATGATTTCACTGAATTTATAAGCATGTCTAGTCATTCCCTTTTGAGAATCATAATTACCACTAAATTATATGTCTCCCAACCCAAGTAATGGGTCATAATATCTAAGAGATATATTTATACCTTCTATTCCATTGAGATACCGAATCATTAAATTTAGAGCTTCCTAATGTAGTTTCCCTAGATTCCCCACGAACTATATGACCACCCCCACTACATGAGCAATATCTAGAAGAGTTGACACCATAACATAGATTAAAAATATAAATACTAGACCATACAAAACATTATCCATGTACTTTTTTTCTATTTTCATTTGAGGTGTCAACTCCATTAATCATTTAATGTGACCAGTAAGAGGAGATGAAAACTGTTTACATCCACTCATTATGAATATCTCAATAATATTTTGGTTGTAATTCCTATATGATAAAACCCAAATTATAGTTTTCTTATCACATTATATCATCACATCCACGATATTTCCACTCAAACTTTCTTCAAAATTCCTCCATCAACTTGGAAAATTGTTGAATATTCAGACACACTAAAAACCTATTATCCAAGTACAAGAGTTGGATATCTAAATCATTTATACTAAAATCATTATTAAAATTGTAATAAATAAAGTCACTTCATGTTAAACCTTTATCTTTGATGAAGTAATGAAACATATAATTCCAATACCTTGGTACTTTTTTAAACTATAATACTCCTTTTCTATTTTCACAACAAGGCTTGATTATAATTCCCCATGAAACTAACTAGTTTTTATATAAATTTTTTCCTAACAATCCCCTTGATGAAAAGTATTATTAATAACAATTTGATCAAGGATAAATTTTTTTTATACAACCTTGTTTAAAATAGTTCAAATTGTAGTATTTTTAATTACTAAGGAAAAATATTTCAGATAATTAAATACCTTCCTTCTACTAAATCCCCTTCACTTTTGGAACCATGATCGTTCTTTTTATGAATTGGAGTATGGTTTGTTTTTGTTGTAAATCCTCAGTGGATTTTTGGCATGTGTGCCAGTAATGTATTCTTACAATTCAAGTGGACACCCGTATTGAAGGTGGCATTGTTTTCCATTGTTTTCCAAATTTTGAGGCCTGAAAATCGAAAAATGTGGAAAAGTGGTCTTTCAAAAGAGACTTTCATGTCGTTGCCTTGGAGGACAAGAAACTTGCATGCCATATTTTTTTCAAGATCAGAACATGAAAATATAGCAATGGGAGAAGGGCACCCAAGTTTTATGATTGGTCGCGCAAGTGACTTACGCGGCAGAGACATGCGCACCGAAACCTTCACGCCAAGAGAAGACTCGTGTGCCATCACGCTGGGTATCCAAATACCTCTAAATAGAGGTCGATCCCTCCTCATTCAGGATGAAGATCAGACTTAGAGAAAATCAGAGCTCCCGTCACGCAGTTGTTGTGGTTGCGCAAGTGTTGGTGGGTCACGCATGTTGAAGTTAAGTGACAGTTGTTTTCTACACGTCTAAGGGGTTTGGGGAGAGAAAGGGGTTGATTTTCCCATGTTTGGAGTTGGTGAAGTAGGTGTCACATAGGTGTTTTGGTGAAACATTCACACAAGGATTTGAATAAGCACGATAGTTCATAGTTGCGTGCCAAAATCGGTTTGGGCGTAAAAGGATGTGAGTCACACATGTTTGAAGTTGAATAAGTGAGTGTCGTGCAAGTGGGAGAGGTGAACTTGTGTTATCTCTTGAAAAATGTGCGTCGGGCTTGTAGAAGTGCTCCAGGTGTGGTTGAAGTACGCATGTCTTTTTGGGGATGTGCGAAAACTAAATGTTTTCCTGATACCTTTGGTGCAAAGTGAGATTAGTCTACAGGTGGAAGATGGACTTCAACAGAGAATATACATACAATAGAGGATGTATTCATTAGCGATGATGAAGAGACCTTCAGATCTATAAATTTAGTGTGACTTTACCAAAAGTAGTGAGCTAGGGGGAGTCAACGGGAGTGACTCAAGGGACACAGTAGGCTATCCAGGAACAGTAGTAAAGGTAGTGAGCCTGGGATAGAGTGACTATTCCCAAATCACTGTAATCCACAACGAGTAAAGAATAGTGAAATTTGGTATGACTAACAACCTGTCGGTGTATGCTCCATGGACATAGGAATTAGTGGTGAACTAAGTAAAAAAGTGTTGTGTCATCTCTTTACATGTGAATTTTTTATTTGTTCTCATATCCATCATTCATGTTAAACTTGTTTCTACCAACATGGGAACAAGATCTATTAGTTTAAAAGAAAAAGTTGACATCTCGATTCACCCCTCCCCTCTCAGGGTGTCCCAGGGTCCTTCAAGTGGTATAAGAGGGAGGTTAACTAGTGTTTGATCTGTCAATATACCATTATGGAATATTCAGCCAAAGTCAGGGGAGTCCCTCTCTTTGATGGATGCAATTTCCATATCTGGAAGAATAGAATGAGATCTCAACTATGATCCCTTGGAATGGAATTCCTATCTTCCAATGTCCAAGGTATACATGTAACTGATCCAACAGGGCTGGCTATGTCGGATGCCGGTAGGAAAATTCATAATGCTAATGCTAAAGTGAAAAATGATCTCACCGCAGCCCTTTCTGGTTAGATCTATCTAAAGGTGTTGAGTTTCAACTCAACAAAGTCCATGTGGTATAAACATGAAAATATTTATGAAGGAGATAGCAAAGTGAAGGAGGAGAAACTACATGTCGTACACAATAGGTCTGACGATCTAAAGATACATCCTGATGAGAATGCAGAATCCTACTTTAATCGAATTACTGAATTGGTTGGAGAAATTTGGGGTCTAGGTGAAGAAATCAAAGACGTTGACATTGTAAAGAAAATATTAAGAAGACTTCCACCCCTATATAATGAAAAGATGTCATCCCTTGAGGAAAGATATATTTCCAAACATTCTTTGGATGATCTGTTGAGCAGCCTAGTGGCAAATGAAATGAGAGTCAAACTAGAAGATTCCAATACACGAGTAAGAAAGGAAATCGTGTTCAAATCCATGGAGAAACTGAAAATTTCAAAAGATATTAAGGTGTAGAAGATGAGGATAAAGAAATTATTTCTCTCATTCCCAAGATGATCTAGAAGGGAAAAGTGAAATTAAAAGTGAAGTTACCTCTATCTTTCTTTTGTTATGGAAAAGTCGGGAACATTTCTTCTTAGTGCTTAAGAAAGATCAATGATGAAGATATCGATGCTGAAATCATTGAGAAGCCTCAGAATATGTTTTTCAAGAAAAAAGACTTCAAATATAGAAAGAAGGATCTGAAGAAGAGTTTTTTCCTATGAAGAGGAATATGATAATAATGAATTTTGTGAAGAAGAAGAACCCGAGTTTAAAACTGGAAACCATGATTCCATGATGTCCACTGTTGAAAAATTAAAAGATAATGGTAGAGACAATTAGTTAAAAACAAGTGGCAATCCCGAGTTGAAACTTAAAGATGATGTTAGCAATATTATGATGAAATGTAAGAGTTATAATAAGTTGAAATAAATTGTAGAGGAATCAATTGAATATGTTCATCAGCTTGAAGCTGAAATTGAACTGCTGGAATAATTTGTGAATGTACGGACTAAAATCCTTGAAAAAAATGATGATGTAGTGGATATGAAGCTAAGAGTTGAAGAGCAGGGAATCGACATCAATGAACTCACATCCAGACTCGAAAAAAAGAACAAGGTTGTTGAGTGTCTTGAGGGGGAAGTTATTACTCTTACGAGTAAACATGAGAATTAATAAATTTCAAAAGAATCAAGGAAGAAAATACAGTTTGGAAGGTTCTCAAACGCTAGGCTGTTAGAGAGAGAAAAACATGGATCTAATGGAGTTGAAAATATTTTAAATGACCAAAGACATGCCTACATGGGAAATAGTGGAATTGGTTGTGAGGAAAAATCATCAAATGCTAAAAATAAATGTTAATAAAATAAAGGCAAGCTGAAAGTGCGTGATGTGGGAAATTCATCGGAATTGATGAAACATAAACCCCTAATTCAATTTGAATGAAAAAAAAAGATTATCCTAGACTCTATTTGAAAAAGGATCCCACATACTATTATCCCATAGAGGAAGATATGAGGATAAATAGAAGTTAGAAGACATTTCCTCTCATGAAGTTTCTATTCTGTGGATATTTGGGCCACACCATGTCTTATTGTGAAGAGGAAAGAAGCTATTTGAATGGATATGATATAGGAGTTCAACATAGAGGAAAAAATTAATATCCTAATACTTATAGAAGAAACAATTTCTATGGATATTTTTTTCATTGTTCTAAATTTGGTCATAAGGCTGTTAATTGCAGGCAGAGAAGGGACATGGACACCTCATACCAAAGTTCGAGACAAGTCAAGTCTCATCAGAAAGACAATGTTGCTCTTTCTAACCAGTTTTCTCCTCTCAAAAAAGATTTTGACTATGAATAACCTAGGTACACAGAAGAGATAAATGAATGGTCATCAGTGCTCTATAATTAATCCAATGTCTCATGGAACTAAAGGAATAAAGTTGAGAAATCCAACCTTGCAGAGGTGGACCTCAAAGCTATAAAATGAAACAATACCTGGATTTTGGATAGCGGTTGTTCATCTCATACGACAGGTAATGCTGGATTCTTAACGGATATCAAAAAGAAGGTTGTATGTAACAATACAATTTGGTAATGATGGATCTCTGAAAATCAAAGGCAGTGGAAGTACTAAATTATCTAATGGAGAGCTAAAGAAGACTGAAGTATTTTATGTAAATGTCCTACGTCATAATCTACTCAGCATGAGTCAACTCTATGACTCAAGACATATAGTTACATTTAATTATAAAGGTTGTACTATCAAGGGAAAGACAATAAATTCACTATTTAAGGGATACAGAACCAAATGCAACTTGCATCAGCTTGATAATAATGAAAAAGTTTATTACATGACTGTTGAAGCAGAAAACAATTTATGGCATCAGAGATAGGGACACATCAATCAACAAGACATGGAAAAAATATCAAAATTGAGGATTGTCATGGAAATTCCTAACCTGAAGCATGAGTGTGAAAAGTCTTGTGATTCGTGCATTTGTGGGAAGCTGGTCTCCATTTCATATCGTCCAAATAATAAAAAGTAATCCCATATTCTTTATTTAATTCACACAGATGTTTGTGGGCCGATAAATGTTGTCGAAACTCATGGAGAAATGTACATTGTCCTTTTCAAAGATGATTACAATAGAATGGCATGTGTAATGGTCATTCACAAGAAATGACAAGTGCTTGACTACATGAAAAAAATCGGCGAATTGCCAAGAATGATAATGGACGAACAATCAATGTGTTTTGATCTGACAATTTCAGGGAATAAATGTCCATTGAATTTGAAAATTACCTAGAGAAGCCTGGGATACAACATGAGTTATCTACTGTGATAACTCCACAAAAAAATGGAGTTGTTGAACATAGGAATCAACAGGTGAACAACATGGAAAGAACTATGTTTAATGAGAGTTGTATTCCATGACATTACTAGAAAGAGGCTGTTCAAGATGCAGTATATATTCAAAATCGAATAGGACTTTATATGGGTGAGATGAAGACACCATATGAATTTTGGCATGGAATGAAAACCTTATTTGAAATACATTCATGTTTTTTGAAGTAAATTCTTCATTAGGAACAAAGAATAAAATAAAGGAAAGTATGGTGACAATGCAGATGAATGAATTTTCTTTTGATACTCAATGAACAACAAAGCCTACAAGTGTTTCAACAAGCGATTAGGAATGATTATGGAAAGTAGTGATGTTAAGATAATTTAAGGGGAAACCTCAAATGCTTCAAGGACTTCATATGCTGATGTGATAGAAAGTGAGGATGAATGTGAACCTGTAGAAAGGACAAATACAAAAATAGAGGAAGCTGTACAAAACACTCAGCAGTCACATCATGATGTTGACTCAGAAGAAGAATTTGAAGAAGAAACTATGGCTGGATAGAATGCAACTGAACTGCCCATGAGAAATCATATATCTGAGATTGATCCATCTAAGATAATTGGGGACATAAGTTCAACCTCTCAAACAAGTAGGATGAGGAATAACATGCAATCTCCATTTCTATCAGTTGTGGAGGCATCGACATTTGAAGAAGCTGCAAAGGATGAATCCTGGGTGAAAGCCATGACTGAAGAGTTAGATCAGATTGAAAAGAATCAGACATGGGATCTTGTCAGGATATCCGAAGGTCACAATTTGATTTATACAATATATATCTTCAAGAACATGTTTTATGAGTATGTAAGTGTTATTAAAAACAAGTCATGACTTGTATGTAACAGATACTCCCAGATTAAAGGAGTTGATGTTGACGAAACCTTTTATCCAGTGGCTAGACTGGAGTCAATCAGGCTTTTCCATTCAATGGCACTCGAAAGAGGATATAAAGTATGTCAAATGGATATCAAGATAGCATTCTTGAATGGTGTACTGGAAGAAGAAGTCTACACTGAACAACCAGTGGGTTTTTTTCTTGGTACTGATGAAACAAAGGTCTGCAAACTGAAGAAAGCTCTATATGGTTTGAAGCAGGAACCAAGAGCATGGTATTCCTGACTGGAGTCGTATCTCAAGAATATGGAATTCAAAAGAGGATGAGTATACCAAAATCTATATTTGAATAATTCTCCAAAAGATTATTTCATGGTTATAGTCTATGTTTATGACATTATATTTTGTGGCAGCTGGCAGAAATCAGTGGATGAATTTTCCAATCACATGAAATAATAATTGGAAATGTCTATTATTGGGGATCTCACATGTTTTATGGGGCTTCAGGTGATTCAAAGGAAGGATTACACATTAATTTCTCAAAAAAAATATGCAATAAAGCTGCTGAAAAAGTTTAATATGCAAGACTACAAACCAATATCAACTCCGATTGAAGTTGGACCCAAACATGGAAAGTATGGGGATGGGGCATATTTAGACACCACTATGTACAAGAGGATAATAGGGAGCCTATTGTATCTGACAGTGACATGGACATATATTGTCTTTGAAACCTATCTAACTGCCCACTTTCAGAGTAATCCAATGGAGGAATATATGATAGTAGTAAAAAAGAATCATCAGGTATATTCATGGTACTCACAATAGGGACTTATAGTTTTCTGTAGAAAGAAACAGTGAATTATCTTCATTTTCTGATGCTGACTGGGCTAGAGATGTAGTGGACAGAAATTCCACCAGTGGTGGAGAATTCTATATAGGGAATAAATGTGTTGGATGCTTGAGTAAGAAATAAGAAAGTACTTCTCTTGGTACTACTGAAGCTGAGTATATCTCTACCACAAAGGCATGCACTCAACTGCTATGGATGAAGCAACAACTAACATATATTGGTGATGAGGTGAAGTAACCAATGGTAATTTAATATGATAACAAGAGTGCAATTGATCTTATGAATAATCTTGTTCATCATTCTCATACAAAATATATTGAAATCATGTATCACTTTATCAAAGAAAAAATGAGCAAGACGTGATTAGAATGGATAATGTGGGAACTGATTAGCAAGTGGTTGATATCCTGACAAAGCCACTGTCAGCAGCTATGTTTGAGAAGCATCTTTTGAACCTTGGTGTTCAGCCACCTCACAGTGCATAAGGAGGTTACACAATTCCCCTATCCCCAGTTATATTAATTGTTTTTAATTTGTTTATGGATGCGATGCATGTTTGTGGGGGAGATACTATCCAGGAGGAGTGTGGTTTGATCTGAACAATGAACAATTACTGGTATTTGGAATTATTTTCATTGGGGGTGAAAGGAAAAAATTCAGGCATGTAATTCATTTCTGACACATTTACTTCTGTGAAACATTGAGAATCCAGTGTCGGTGAGAAGGATGAGAAGGAATATATTGGACATGTAATGATTTTGTGACACTGTAAGAGAATTTCATGGGCATCATTGAGAATTCCAAAACACATGAACCCAAATCATGCTTCCCCTCTTGTTTTCTACACCGAGCATTTCTCACATAGTCTTAGAGTGTTGGCTGAGTTGATTCTTGCATTTTTTGGTTTGCATGTGGCTGGTGCCTATTGAATTTATTTACTGATTGCCAACTAACCCAAAGGGGGATATTGTTGGAACCATGATCGTTCCTCATATGAATGGGAGTATGGTTTGTGTTTGTCGTAAATCCTCAGTGGAATTTCGGAATTTGTGCCAGTAAAGTAATCATACAGTTCAAGGGGACAACAGTATTGAAGGTGGAGTCACTAAAGGAAATGAGCTAGTGGGAGTCAACGGGAGTGACTTGAGGGATGCAGTATGTTATCCCTGAACAATTGTAAAGGTATTGATCCTAGGACAGAGTGACTATTCCCAAATATTCATAATCCACAAAGAGTGAAGAATAGTGGAATTTTGTACGACTGGCAACCTGTCGGCGTAAGCTCCATGGACATTGCCCTTAGTGGTGAACCAAGTAAAAGGTGTTGTGTCATCTCTTTGCATGTGAATGTTTTATTTGTTCTCATATTCATCATATAGGTTAAACTAGTTTCTACCAATGTGGGAACAATATCCATCAGTATAAAAGAAAATGTTGACACCCTAATTCACCCGTCCCATCTCAGTGTGTCTCAGGGGCCTTCATTCACATCCATCCTAAATTTTTATCTTTTCTTTATGTAAGGTTATTATTTCAATCATAATAAAAACTGGTTATCATGTTTTTTCTAGAATAGTGGTAATTATTTTATCTTCCAAGTGTTATTCGCTCATCATAAATCCAAATCCTCCTATATTTATAACTCCCGATTTTTGGAATCATCCAAAGTGGATTCTTCTTTTAGACTTTCTAGTTCTCCTATATCATTTAATTGTAAGAATACAAGGGCATATCTTCACCTCTAAACCAACTATATGACCATTGAAGTTCATTATAACACATCTTGTTATTCAACTACTTTTGAAATTGTAACTTATAGACATTCACATAAAAAACTCTATATTGGCCAGCCCTAGTTCTTCAGTTTTCTGTAATTTCTTACACTAACTATAATTCCAATATTTCTCTATATAAATTAGGAAATTCCCTCTATAATATGTGATATTCCAATATATTTAGTGATATATGAACTTCAATAACATACAATCCTATAGAACCACCCTTCATATGATCTTGAATTGATGTTGGATATTTAATTTCTTCCATATTATCCATGAAGTACCCATATTTCCACAAGATATTATCATTAAAGATCTCATTTTATATTATGAAAAAATTATTTTATTCATTACCCTAAATATAAAAAATTTATTCATTTCCATAGCCTATAATGAAGAATGATCAAGATTTTGATTCATTATTATCTCCGTATTTTACATCCAAATTAATGTTGGATAATCATTATAAGAATATGTGGTGGGAAAGTTCATTTATCTTTCAGCACTACAGTTCATCAAATAATTTATGTCCCACTAGTGCCAATGAACATATGTTTATTAATAAAGATGTTTTCCCACTACTTCCACTCAAAACACTAAATTTAATTATGAATGTATTAGATTACAACATGTTCCCTCTATAAAAATTAGATTCATTCTCTCGGTAACACCATTTTTTTTCTGGTCTTCCGGGAATTGTCTTCTGTTGGAAAATTCATCTATGTCTATAGTAATTTTGGAAACTCATTACCAAAAACAAACCACTATTTTTTACTATAAATATTTTATCATTATTATGGTTTCTCTTTACCCTATAGACTTACATTGAAAAATGATTCAAAACACTTCAACATTAGGTTTTAGAACATAAATTCGTTCTATTCTTTTGGAATTATCAATGAAGGTGTTAGGTCCATTAGGTTGAATACCCTGAGGGGTGGGGGGAGGGTGAATAAAGGTATGAATGATTAAATTTTCTTCCCCTTCAAATCGTATTTCATCAGTAAACAAAAATCTCTTCTATCTCATTACCATTTGAAAATTATGAAAAAAAATTTAAATTTTGCATGAGACACATCAATTTTTACTTGGTTCACCCTCACTGGGCTACATCCAAGGAGCATAAAAAAATGAAGTTCAGATGTACCAAATTCACTAAGTCTCACTACCAATAATTAGTACAATGTTCATGCTAGATCTTCTATGACTAGTATCACTTCCTTTATAAATGGTTTAGGGTCTGATCACTACATTCCCAAGGGTTACTCCCTACACCTCTTTCTCTGGATAACTTCTAGTGTAAAAGGTCTCCATCTTCCTCTTCCTTCAATAATTGCTCTTGGTAAGGAATCCAATCACAGTTTATAGACTTTTAGGTCGAACACAGTTTATGGACATGTTGTTCCCTTATGGTTCATGAATTATTGAATCCTCAATAGTATGTAGATTCTCGTTTGAAGTTCCATTTCACCCATAGATTAATTATAGATTCTCTGGTATTGTTAGATACCAAAATTTACTTTCACAAGCTAAATTGAAGCATTTGAAATCTTTCTTGAGAAAAAAACTTGAACCACCTTTTTCGTTCATGTAAAGTGTACCAGGTATGGTGCCCATCACTTGTGTTCAATTTTGTTTTATGTTTAGAAATTGAGGGGGAGAGGGTGTTTCCATGGTAATTATCGGGAAGGAATCATAGTCAAGGATTTATATGTAGTGATCATACATTTTACAGAGGATCTGGGTTTGTAATACATATTGTTTAATTGTTTTACATGTGTTTCTTTCATTATCTTACATAAAAATTATAAAAAAATAGCTCCGTGCATTGAAAATAATAGAATAAAAGAAAAACATATGGATAAAAGAGGATGTTTATTCATTATTATTCAATGATCAAATTTTTCCAACACAAATGGGAAATGGGGATAATGAGTTAGAATTGATACACTCCGCGAGGGGGTTAGTGAGTACATTTTTTGTAGACACAAGTTAAATTCTGACATGATTTTTACATAAGATATTCATCCCTCCGCTTCTACCTCAAATATTTATGTATCAAATCATTCCAACCCTTGAACCTCTGAACAACCTATTGGAAGTCATATTGATTAGAACACTAGTTTATACTGGATAAGAACATAATAATATCAGAGATCATATGGTCATATCACATGGACTTTAGGAAAAGTGAATAAATCCATTTTTATATATTCTTTGAGGGAAGTGGGGAAATTTCGAGGTGAGGTAGGTTGCAAAATGTTGCATGGGTGACCAAATGATGTTGAAAAATTTTCATTGTGAGAAAATAAAAAATTTAGGAATTTTTTTTCATAAACAAGACGTGTTGAATTTCATTTCAAAGTAATATTAGAAGTTTTATTACCTTCGATTTATAAATGAGAATATATTAGGATATAAGACCTTGCATAGGAGTACAATGGTTTATGCGTGGGGGTGTGATCGCATAGTGATATAACATATATTATCACCCATAAACTTGTGTATGAAATTTTTTATCTGATTTATCATCCCATTATTTATTCCTTTTCTCTCATCAATTATTTGAAATTCATTTTTAAAAACATGGTTTAAGGATGAAATTTCAGAGTGGCATAATTTTATTACAATCCATTATAATTATCATAGAATTAAGTAAACGAATAAAAATGTTACTTTCTTTAGGATTATATGGTAATTATTCTTCAATTCTTCTAATGGGACAGAATATTTAATGTGACCACAAGGGTCCCAAACATGGCCCACATGTGAAGATATCCTGGTCGGGTTAGATTGGACCACCCTTCTATATTTGGGCTACAACTCATAGCTCATAGTTTCTATTGGGTGGATTTTACATCCATTGTATAGATAACTCTATCAATCGATTGTCCACAAAATTTATGAGTTTTTTAGTCATTTTTGTTAGTCAACTAATCGGATAAATACGTAGTAAAAAGTCATCCATGAATAGTGACCTAGCCTCCCAGGCACTTAAATTATATTGTATAAATTTGGGTGTATTTGTCCATAAAACACCCATAATCCACATTATCTGTTGTTTTTAGACCTTATGGTCATTTTTATATTTCTTATAACATACTTATTTCCCATCAATGGATTCCCCCCTCCCATGGAGTTATAAAGACCTTATGATCACCCAGGGGGAATGTGGTGTAAATCTTGAGTTTTATTTTTATATTAAATGAATGGTATTTAAAATTTCAGGCTTTTGTGTTGTTATTAATCATTATATCCTCTTAATTTATTGTTTTATTTACAGGAATTACACACTCAAACTCAAATACTCATGTTTGGGGGTACCCTTTCAGGTGATGTTTCACACAGAATTCGCCATTTCTTTTTCCTTATTTTAATTACGGTGTTTGTGTGGTTCATATTGGTCAATTGAACTCCCATAAACACTGTAAAGGCCATGTACATTTATTTCACAGTAACACAATTAATAATATAAAAACATTGATAACATTTCTAGTTGTTCTTATATTTCATTGTTGAGTTTCGGTTATGAAGTCACACACAAGTCATCCTATCATCAACTATAGCTGGTGAATCAGTTTGTTTTTATAACTAAACACTATGAGGTATCCTAGTATAAACTCATTAAAATTTTGGTTCTAGGAGTTAAAAAAAAGTATTAAAATATATAAACCCTATATCTTGAAGTATTGAAGGATAAACAATAAGATATTTTCTCAGGTTAACCACAATTAATCCAATAGTTTAACTTTTTCTTCCTTTTATTTCTTTTTTATTTATCCCATCCTCTTAATTAAAAAATTCACATCTTTTTTAAAGAATATTCCCCAATTATTTTAATAATTAATTTTTTTTAAAAAAATTAACGATCTAATTCTCAGTTGAGAGATGAATTAGGGTTCCTACTATACTGCAAAAATTCGAGTAAAACCAATCTTCTAATTTGATGCGCTTGACAATGCTATTAGTCATCAAGAGTACTAGTGTGTATATATTATTTTATAAATATTATATTATCATATTATTTTTTTACTCTTATATGATAGTTCCTACATTAAAATATCATTTTATGAAAAAAAATTCAATATTCCAAATAAATTATGTAATATAGTAATTGAAAAATAATAAATTTCAACACCATTACCATTGGAGTTGACTAGTAGGAAATAATCCAGAAATATGGATTGATACGAAAAAAATATGCCTAGTATGAAACAAAATATAAGGCTATAGTTTCCGAGTTCTTTCTTGATCGATACTGAAATATATTTGTGTTTTTATATTCCTAGGACCATCCTATGGGTAAAACTATAAAAATACCCTAATAGATGATATTAAGAAAAAATTAATGATGGAATTGGTTGTTTCAAAACATGGGTGGTTCCCCTTTTATTATTTAGCATAGAAAATAGAGTTTCATAGAGCCTCAATAAGAATAAAATTGAAATATTAAATTAATTTTTAACCCATGGGTGTAAATTCTTTATGAGGTCCTTATATATTTGGAATTGTGTCATGAATAGAGAAAATGAGACCATTATTATGTTTGTAATATAGTGTTTACCCTAACAGTGATATTAGTTTCAGTTACATCGGGATTCTCAGTTGTTTTCTGTCATGGGTGGATGAGTGAAGTCATTAATTAATTAATGAATTAAATTGCTGATGATAGAGAAACCCATAGATCTTCCCTTTTATATGGTGCCAACCTATCGCTAGGGTTAGTTTTCAAGAACCATATCTTGAGAGAGGATAGGTTAGAGAGACATAATTTATAAAAAATGTGATGAAATATTAGTGGATCGGAATCAGATATGCAGTAGCATCATGGACCAGATCTTGCAGCGACATCAATAGATTTTAATTGCTAGTGATTCTTCAACAAGTTATGTATCAATTTTACATTGGATTTGTTCCATTTTTATTTTATTCACAAGCATGAATTTATGATTTTTTAAATCCTTCATTTACTCATTTAAAATCATTGAATGAATTTATTTAAACTAATTTTGGGTTATTCAATCTTTAAAATACATTTTAGTATTGATTAATTCAATTTAAAAACCCATAATCAATGGTTGGAATCACATCAATCACCACAATCCTTAAAATTTCTGTTTTACTAGATTTCCCCAGCTGTTATTCATGTATTCATTGACTACCATGATTTGGAAACTAGGTTTACAAAAAAAATTCTAGTTCAAATCATAATCAAAATATGACTTGTGGTTGCAGGGTCATAATCAATGTTAGATGTGTTGATAGATGATAGTATATTAGATATATAATGTAATGGGGCTACTGGGTAGAGACAAAAATTAATTTTTATCATATTACCAGTGGTAAGTGACATGAATCTAGCCTCTAACAATGGTTTGACTATTCTGAACAAAAGTGGAAGCTGTTTCAGTGAGATTTATAGTGGACACAAAAGGTTTACCGGAAAATTAGAGCAAATCTACCATTTTAGAAATTTTCTGACTACCCAACGTGTAGATCAAAAGAGCACATGCCATGTACCTTGGGTGCTGCGATGGAGAGATTTTTGGTTAGTGATAATTATCACATGTTGTGTGGCCTAGACCACACATCACATGTCTTAGTTATCAATCCTGATTTTTATAATTAGTATACACTCAGACGGCTGAGTGACCATACACTCCGTTTTTGAAACATTCATTTTTAAAAACTATAGTAATAAGTCGATATAGAATAACTCTGGTGGAAATAGATTCTAGAAGGAAATTTCCAAAGTGTGGTTTTCCATAATATAGAATAAATAATGTTCACCCATATCACCACACTAAATTGAAATAACTTCATCCCTATTCAATCCATTAAATAATATACATTAAGGAAATTGAAGTTTATATAAAAAATAAAGAACACTTTGGTTTTATATCATCCGTGATAAAATTTCTACATCAATGAGAAAAAAATTACATCATTCCATTTCTCATAAAATAAACATTTTCAACAGTGTGTCATAGTGAGTCAGAAGTATTGCTAATACAAGTAATAAATTTCTTAATGAATGTCGGTTCAAACCAAAAAATATTCCCCACCATCTTATATATAATGAGTTCCATTCAGTCATATTATCATACTGACCTATAATCAGTGTGAGAGTCCACCCATTCCATAGTTATCATTGATGATCTCTAATAGAAATATTCAATGAGTGTGCCACCTCCTATAAGCTGAAACTCTCTTCAAAAGACAATAAACATTTTTATACTACACGATATTTCATAATATGATTAAAATTCATTGAGAAGCATTAGAAAATGTTACTTTTGAACCAACCTCCTTCTAGAAAACCACCTTCTAGAATCCAGAAGAAAAACTCATCCAATTCCACTACATCAATTAAATCATGATATTTGGACCCACTGCTTTATGTTTAATGAATTATAACCACTAAAGTAGAATTCATACAGTACAACACTTGAAAACTAATTCAGAGAAAACAAAGACATCACCTTCAATTTCAACTGTATTGAATGATTCTCTTCCATTTTCATTTCAAGCAGGTCCGAATGAGGCTTAATGTATCCTATGTACTTCCAAACCCAAACTCTATGTAAAAATTTCCTAGGGATTTTATTTCCTATTTACTAATGTAATATTGAATCACCATGTTCCATTGTATTTTCTATTTAATGGTACATTAGGTCAATGTGTTTAGTTCTTGAATGAAAAAATGGATTTCTATCCAAATTAATTTCACTCTAACTATCATGGTAGTGCAACACATTCCCTTGAATATATCTATGTTCTACAACTAAATCCCTTAACCACGTCATCTCCTTTAATGATTTTGTAAAATTAACATGCATTACATCTATTGTAGAATGTAAAATCTCCATTTGTTTCCTAAACATCAAAATAAATGTGGTTTCACTTATTTTATAAACATATATAGTTTTCCCTTTTGAAAATCAAAAATACCCCCAAATTCTGAATCTTTAAACCCATGTAATGGATCATCATCTTTGAATAAAATATTTATACATTCTATTTCATTGAGATACAGAATAATTAACTTTTGTGCTTCCTAATGTAGTTTCCCTAGATTATCAACGAACCGAATGACCACTCCCACTGCAAAATTAATATCCCAAAGTGTTGACACCATAACATACATTAAACATATAACTACTAAACCATAAAAAACATTATCATTTTACTTTTTTCTATTCTCGTTTGAGGTGTATACTCCATTAAAAGTTTAAAGTGGCCAATAAGATGAATTTAAAACTATTTACACCCACTCATTCTGAATATCTCATTAATATTCAGGATATAATATCTATGTGATAAAAAAATATTTTAGTTTTATTATCAAATTAAATTGAAATATCCAAGATCATTCAAATAAAACTTTCTGGGAAATACCTCCATCAACTTACGTAAGAACTGATTAATCAGACACACTAAAAACCTATCATCCATGTACAAGAGATTGATAATTAAATCATTTATACTAAAATAATTCTATGAAAAGTAATAACAATAGTTACTTCATGTGAAAACTTTATCTTCCATGAAGTAATAAATCTCTTGATTCTGACATATTAGAAATTTTTATAAACTATAAAGCCTCATTCACTAGTTTTCACAAAAATACTTGATTCTAATTCTCCATGAAACCAACCAGTTGTTTTATATACATTTCTTCCTCCAAATACCTATGATGAAAAGTATTATACACATCAATTTTATCATAGAAATAATTTTTTTATACGACAATGTTTAAAAAATTTCAAATGGTAGTATGTTTAATTACAAAATAAAAATATTTCAGATATTTGAATACATTGCTTCTACTAAAACCCCTACACATACATCCTATATTTTTATATTTTCATTATGTTAGGTTCTTATTTCAATCATAATAACCATTGGTTATAACTTTTTTCTATCCTATTAGTAATTCAGTTATTCTCCAAGTGTTTTTCACTGATTGTGAATCAAAATCCACCTATATTGATAATTCCAACTTTTTGGAATAATAAAAAGTGTATTTTCCTTTTAGACATTATAATAATCCCATATCAACTAATAGTAAGAATACAAGGTTATATCAACACATCTAAACCAACCATATGAACCTTTATGTTCTTCATAAATTATCTTTCTATTCAAGTTCTTTTGAAATTGTATCTTCTAGACATTCACATATTGAATCTCTAGATTTAGCATCCCATGTTTTAAGAATTCTATAATTTCGTACACTAGATAGAATTCCAATCATTATATTTCAAATTATGAAATTCCCACTTTAAAATGTGATCTTCCAATATACTAAGTGATATATGAACTTACAGAACATATAACCCTATAGAAGAACCATTCAGATGAACATGAATTGATGTTGGATATTCATTCTCATCCATGTTCTTGAAAAGATACCATATTTTCACAAGATATTATCATTAAGGATCTCAATTCAGATTATGAAATTATTCTTTTATTCATTACCCAAAATCTGAAAACCAAAATATTCATTTCCATAGACTATAAAGAAGCATGCTTGAGATTTTTATTCATTATTATATTTGTCTTTTACATCAAATTTCATGTTGGATAATCTTTATAAGAATATGTAATCAGAAAATTCATTTATCTTTAAGGACCATATATCTTTTGATAATTTATGTCCCACTAGTGACAATGAACGTATGTTGATTATGAAATATTTTTTTCGACTGCTTCCACCCAAAACTCTTATGTCATTTCTGAATGTAGTAGAATAGAACATGTTCCCTCTAAAATTTTTTATCATTCTCTCTCTAAGAACATTTTCTTCAGGTTTTTTGAGAGTAGTATTTTTTTGGAAAGTTTCACTATGTCTATATTAATTTTGGAAACTCAATCCCATAAACATAAAACTATTTTCTGTCCATAAATGTTTTAGATTTATTATAGTTTCTATTTACACTATATCCTTAAATTAAAAAATGGTTCCAAACACTGTACTATTATGTTTCAGAATGTATAGACATTATATTAATTTGGAATTATCAATGAAGGTTTTAGATCCACATGGTTAAATACCCTGATAGGGGGGATGGGGGTGAATCAGGGGATGACATATTAAAATTTATTCCCCTCCAGATCTTGTTTCATCATTAAACAAAACTCTCTTCTATCTCGTTCCCATTGAAAAATATGAATTGAATTTATATTATACATGAGACACATAATGATTTACTTGGTTCACCCTCACTAGAATACATCCAAGGAGCATACAATGGTGGTGTTCTAATGTACCCAAATCACTACGGCTTACTACCAATAATGAGTACAATGTTCGGGCTACATCTTCTATGATCCAGATCATGACCATTAAATAGATTAGGGTTTTCTCACTAAATTGCCAAGGTTTACTCCCTATGCCTCTATCTATGTCTCACTTATAATGGAAAGGGTCACCTTCCTCCTCTTCCTTCACTCACTAATCTAGTAATAGAATCCACTCACAATTTATAGACACGTAGGTCGAACATAGTTTATAGACATATGGGTCCGTCCATTTGCATGAATTCATGAATCCTCGAATTTAGAAAGATGCTTTGATGAAGTTACTTTTTCACCAAAAGATGAATTACACATTCTATGGTATTTTAGATATCGGAAAATTATTTTTTAAACTGATTTGAAGGGGTTTTTAATCAATCTTGAGAAAACTACATGATCCACCTTGCTTCGTCTACATACATTGTACTGGGTATCGTACGAAGACCACCATCTCCACAAACTACCTCCATTTTCACATACTTATACTGCTTCCATGAACCTACCTTCATCTATAGAATCCTCTTCCATTGATATCATGTACCACCTCCATGAACTGACTCCAAGAACCACTTCTGTGAATCACCCTCGGTCTGTAAACTGTTCTCTGTTTGTGGACTGCCTTCGCTTCTACATACCATATATCCCCATCCAAATTATTCGTTCTTATTTAATTTAAATTCTTCCTTTGTGGACTAAACTGCCCCAAAAGAACCTTCAATTTAATTATTTCCTCGCAAACCACTTCTCCCTTTGCGAGCTTCAGTGCCTCGCAAGAACCTTCTCCAAATTGCTTCTACACGAACTACATTCAGACTTTGTCGAATTCCAGAAGAAAAGAAATGTTATATAATAATATTCTCCATAAATATAATCTGATTTATTTTCTCTCTTTATATATGAAAATATATCCTCTTATAGTTCTAAATCAATATTTACCAAATCATTGATTCGGTACAACCTTTACCACATACCGATCCTTCTAACACGAACCACAACCATTCCACAAACCATTTTTTTACTATGGTCCGCATTCTACCTATTATCCTACATTGTGCAATTCTATTATTCCATCTCTAAAACCATCAAACCTACGCATACCATATTCCCTTTGAAAAAAACCATTTCCACGAACCGTTTCAGCTACTTCGTGCATCGTTCCCACTACCTAGTACGCGGTTTGAAACCGTTCCTGGGCATGGTACATGAACCATGTTATAAGGTACACATTTCCCCTATTTTTCTATTATTATTCAATGATATTTATTCCATTCACTCCTATTATGAAATCCTTTCTTTTACAACATCAAAATTACGATTATGTGACCCAAATTTTTTTTAATCATTAGTATACTACACCACCTTAAAAACCTACTATCTGAAAACACCAACCATACTCATTCACAGACATTTGGATTTTTCAGAAAACAAAATCACACAAAAAACATACTAAGAGGATTACTTTAGGGATTTTTTCTCCTAAATCTCACCCTTTTTTGACAACTCTTATCATAAGAATTTATTACATTATGAGACATCGTTAAGGCTTTGTCCTTCTTCAATCAACATTCTCTTCTGGCGATTAAGATAACAATCACAGATTTACTCAATACATACTCTAAGAACACATAATACATACTCAGTGCGAAAAAATGGTTATAATAAATGGTTCATTAATTAATCACTTCATTCCTTAAAACAACCCTTGAAAGCAATAAACTACATTCCTCATGAACCTCATCTTTTGTGATATGTTGACTTTGATTGATCATTTCTAGAATCATCATATTTAATACCCCTTATGTTACAGATCCTCTAAATAGAATCATCTTAGCTTAAACTAAGCCTATCTTTCTACTCCACCTAACATCTTCTCCCTGTGTCTTTTCTCCCCTGGAATAGTCAAACTTTCTCTTTGTTTGTCAATGAACCTGAAGGGCACCTCATGGTTGTCTACAACATGGTAAAGAACAAATATGAAACCAATAAGGAAATAAACATCATACTTTTGGGAGAAGGGGTACCACATCCACACTTTTTCATGTTTAAGTAGTCTAATTGAATCAAAAATCCACTCGATGCCTTTCAAATTCTTCTTTGGGTAAGGCCTTCATAAGAATATCTACAACTTTTCATTCATTAGGAACATACTCCGACTTCACAATCCCATGATCCACTATTTCCTTGATTAAATTATATTTTATTTCAATGTTTTTTGTCCTTGAGTTATGCACGGTATTTTTTTTCATTGA
Source organism: Viscum album (assembly GCA_963277665.1). Taxonomy (NCBI): domain Eukaryota; kingdom Viridiplantae; phylum Streptophyta; class Magnoliopsida; order Santalales; family Viscaceae; genus Viscum; species Viscum album. The sequence goes on along the minus strand of OY728165.1, from coordinate 1,918,507,961 downwards.
TTAATAGCACATGAATTATAACTATGGATTACTTTAGAGACGTAACTTCAACTCCCATATCATCAATCTCCTACTACATCCACAATAGCTGTGCATGCTTGAGTATCTTCAATGTACTCATTATCTTTTGTGGTTTAGGAAATGAAATCTCGTTTCTTTATCAACCAATAAATACACAATCTAACAAGGTTAAAACACATCCAGATGTTGATTTACTATCATCTTCTAATCCAGCCCAATCTGCATCTATATATCCCAATAACTCTGAAATGAGATTTTTCATTATACATTAATCCAAAATCCACTAAGGCTTTGATTTATCGAAATATTCATTTTCACTTCAATCAGGTGTATCTCCCTGAGAATGATTTGTTATCTTAGTTCATGGCATGTGGAAAATAAAATATCATGCATTTCGTTGTCAGGTAGAAAAAATATCCAATGATTTTCCTGTATTCTATGATATTAACTGCATTAACTTCATCATCTTGTGACAGTTTCAATCGGGAATCAAAAAATGTATTCATATCATTGGAATTATCCATTCTAATCCTTCTCAAATAACACCTTGGAATATTTATATTGAGAAATAAAAGTTCAATTCCTTCTTTTCAACACTTATAAGCCAAGGGAAAATGTCATCTCACCAATCATTGACATTTTCACCTCTATTTTCATGAATTGAGAACATAGTCTTCATTGTGCTTCTTCTAATCCACAAAAGATTATGTCATCGATATAAACTATAACCATAATTCATTTATTACATCCATTTTTGAACTATATATTGTAATCAACTCCACCACATTGTAAACTGAGATTCTTCAAAAACTAGATAAGCCATGAATACCATGCTCTGGGTGCTTGCTTCACACCATATAAATATGTATTCATCCAAAAAACTCTGGGTTCATCATCATGAATGGAGAAATCACTTGGCTACTCTGTGCAAAAATCATCTTCCAAAACTCCATTCAGAAATGCGGACTTTGCATCCATATGGAAAACCTTAAACTTTAATTGCAATGATATGGACAAGAATAAATTTATTGTCTCCAGCCTTACAATAGGTGAAAATATATCATTAACATCAATACCCTCTATCTGGGTGTACCATTTTCACACAAGTCATTCTTTGTTTCTAATCACAACACCATCATCATCAATTTTGTTACAAAATTCCCATTTTGTCCCAATAACATTCTTGTCTGCTTGTCTCTAAATAATATCCCACGTCTAATCTTCCCAATTTGGTCACACTTTTTATTCATTAAATGAACCAAATTCTCATATCCAGCTACTTGATCCAAGTGTTTAGGCTCCACTTGTGATATGTATGATTCTTTCTATAGAGAATTCATCCTCCTTATCTACACTGGTATTTTATGATCACTGATTTTGTTCTGCATATCAATTTCAACTCTTCTTGGTGGTCTCTATAAAGACACTAATTTTTAACCATCACTCTCATCATCTGAGTCTTCTCCTTAATCAATATTTGGAACTAGATCATCCCATGGTCTGATTATCAATTCATCACTATCCTCCTGAGACTGATCATGTATTTTATAAAGATTCTGCTTATTATCAACTATGGTCACATAATTCCATTCAGAAATATTACATAGCTTCTTATTAAAGAATTAATATGATTTTATCTTCATTGAGTAGAATAGAAATATCTCTTTGTCGCCATGAGATTCCAACTTCCTATGTTTCTCTTTATTGAAAATGAAACACATACATTTGAAGACTAAAAATTATTTCAACGATGACTTCTTTCTATACCATGTCTTATATAGATTCATCCCTTATTTTGGTCACAATAAGACTTTATATTATGTTTAGAATTCATTCATCACTACCTTTTTCCAAAACTTATCTGGATGATCTTTCTCATTGAGCAATGTTCTATCCATGTTTTTCACAATCCAATTTATTATCTCAACTACTCTATTCTACTGAGGATTTTATACCATTGAAACATAATTCATTCTCACATGTTTCTCGAGATAATCCTCCAATTTTCTATAAAGGAACTCTATTAAATTATCTATTCAAATCGTCCAATTTTTTTTGATCATTAATCATTTCACATTCCCATCGATATCATGTAATGCCACTTAACACTTTGGATTTGTGGATGATTATTGAAACCCATTGCATTCTACTATAATCATCAATGAAGAGATCATAATATCTCCTCACGCCAATAGACCTTGGTGAAATTGGACCACACACATCAATATGAACCTACTCAAGAAATATTGTTGACATTTCCTCCTTTAAATTTTATCTATTTTTAATGATCTTCCCTTATTGACAGGAATCACACGTATGAGTATGAACACATGATAATCATGGTAGATTTCAAGAAGCATTATATTTCGCAAGATATCCAATGGAAGTTTGGATTATGTGGCCAAGAGTCATATGACATAACTTTTTTTCTTCATCATTAGATAGAAAAACATATTCTTTTCACCCCTCATGAGGTAGAGATTCTCTTTTGTACACTTTCCTCTCAACACAACATCACCATCCATTTCCTTGATGATACATAATTTCTTGCAAAAACATATGGCATGTTGTAGCACCTCAAACATTTTATGGTATGTTACACTAAAATACATTCTATTCATCACTGTGTCCCTTTGAATCATCACTAGGATATTTAGGAGATAGTCAAAACATAGTCATTAAATATAAATTTTCCAGTTCTATGTTTTTAATTTCGAAAAATGGTCATCTTGAGTTGTGATCAGTAAGTCATTTGGAGTCTGAAAGAACAAAATTTATTTCTGTTGAATAGTAACATACCCTTATTAATAGTAATATGAATAGTAATAGGACACTTATGAATAGTAAATAATAAAATTATTTTATTTTTCTAAATGCAATAAGATAATGAGATATTAATTAGTTTTCCAATGAGAAATAAAACTAATTGCACCTTTATGATTGTTATTTTTTCGAATTAACTAGACTTTATTTCAAAATTAAATTAAAATTTCTGAGAGAATTAATTTTGAAAAATGGAGTTAATTTTTGAATTCTACACATCTAAAAATGGTTAGGGTCAATTTTTGGTATTTTTCTGAAATTCTAGAATTTTTTATGAATAGTGAAATATGATTAAATACCGTATATAAACATTATCAGTTAATTACACTATTTATGACATCATAAGTTATTTAATGCCACTTGTTTCGAACTCACATGCACTTATTACTATTAGGGGTCACATGAAACAACAATATTGGTTGTCTTGAGGAAAATAATAAAATAATGAATTAAATATTCAAAATTTACCCCTCTTCTCCCCTATAAAAACACCTCACCACTACCTCTTCTCTTCACTCTTATAAGACATGATTCTCTTCAATGTTATACCCAAATACCCTTCCCTAGTCACCCCCATGACCATGAAGATCTTGGTCTTTCCAAAAGACAAAAATCCCTTCCCTTAAGGAGGTTCTCCAGGAAGTCATTTCATGAGGTAAAACACCTTTCTTTTTGTTTTAGTTTCTTATGAATTTATCTTCATTTGTTATCCTCTCTTAACCTCCTCTGTCCAAATGATCATTATAACTTTTTTATCAACTATATACTTGATTTTTATCATGTGAATGGAAGAAACATCATCAATATTTTTACCCCCTCTCTTTTATTTTTATAAATGAAATCAACGTCCCTGAGGTTCCAATTTATAACCTTCATAAATGACGAAGTTTCATTCTTTAAGCGTTCCTTCATTACTAGTCATGAAACCATATTTATGGTTGAAATAGTACATAATATATTTATTTTATCTTGATTAATGTTCTGGAATCTTTACACGTACATAATAAGGAATAATAATAGAAAACAAGTTTGTTGAGCACGAAACTGCCAAGCCAAATTCAAGCGTTTATTTTTAATTCATCGAATGAGTCATCCTCATGGTATATAACCAGATTCATTATAATATCATTTATATCTCTTTTATGTCACAAATAGTGTATATTAAAAATTCTGGATGATTATCCATATTTCAAACCAACTTCCATTTATGAATACAAGTAAACAAATCATGAAACCAAGTAAGAAAATGCTTCCAGAACAATAAAATTGAATCTATTAAACACATAAAAATGCCCATTAATGAAATTAATAAGGTTATAAAATATCAATTACATGTTTATTAGGTTCTTTAAATATTAATTAATGAATCTAAATTTGATTATTCAGGTCTTTAAGAACAATCAAGAACACCTTCGAGCATAAGGTAAGGGAACGTCTCTCTCACTTTTGTTCAAGAATCTCCCCTATGTTTTGCACTTTTATTTTTAATATCTGATGTTGTGGTATGTTTTCTAACCTAACCCATACTGGAAATATGATATATAAATAATGGTATAACCTTCTACCTCCCATTATTCCCTCCCAGAACACTTGTTACCATGCCGAAATGTTTGTAAGGGGTTTCTCAACTAACATTCATTTCTGTGAGATTTTCGTTGTTCGCCAATAATATTTTTTGTGTGTTATATGTGTACTTACATTTGATATATAATAACATTATTCTCATTATGTTCATGTTATTAAATGATTCACTTGATGTTTATTATGTTCTGGTCATATGATTCGACTGGTTACATTGTGGTAAGGGACATTTTCTCAACTACCTTTTCGTTCAGACTAACATTGTATTCTGCACCTAATAATCCTTATGTGGTGTACCTACTACCCATTTGAGATCACTTGTCATTTGAAATTATATTTATATTAAATATCGATAATCTGATTTCATGGATATGTTTGTTGTCTAAACCGTATACCATCATACATACGGAGTTTATTTGGAAAGTTATGTTAATTATGGAAATATTGATGAATCTGTATACTCTACTCTATACAAATATTTAAAAGGCATATTTATTTTATATTGAATCAATGTATAAAGAATTATTTGGATATGCAGTGGTGGTTAGAGCCCTCTATATCCCCTCGATGCATCGTTAGGTCTCATGAGACAAATTAGTTGGCGAAAAACCTTTCGAGTTTGTTTCCATGAATCAGACAGGTTTCTACCCATAGAACTAAACCGGTTTTACGGTATTATTGTTTCATGTTCGAGATACATGACTTCCAATTAATAAGAATTATCTTTATTCATTATCAGTTATTATTATTATCTATGAGTTTTTCATAATGACGAAATCTAAGGTTGCAGTTTCATTCTCAGTTTATTAGTGGAATCTGTTATTCATTTATTCACTATTCCATATTGATTATTTCAGATTGATTGCGATTCACCTATTATTGTACTCATGATTCCCCTATTTGTAACCCTTTCTGAGAATTTGAGCTCAAAACATTAATTGTTTACTATTATTAGGTGACAAAGAGGAGATATTTTAATGAGTTCTTGTGGATGAAATTTTTAGTTTCGTTATGTATTGTATTTTGTAAACTTTTCCAATGTAATTTGAGTAGCATATATGTATCTAGTTTATTAAAGACTAATAAATTGATTATTCCTTTGAGATTTTCATTCCTTTTAACCATGCCAATATCACAAGTAATGCATCGGCTCCAGTCTAGAGGGGTCGGGGTGTTATAGCTGGTATTAGAGGAGGTTTAGTAGGAAACTTGGGAACTAGAGTAGGAAATGTATAGAAGGGAACAAATCCATAAGGTTGTATTTGAGGATAAACATACAAGAACATCCTGGTTTTTTGGTAAAGAATATATACTGTGGATCTTTTTAAGCAATACATCCCTCTCTAGATAAAAGCAGGTAGAGGCGGATCTGGCATAAATGTATCTAGGGGTAAAACCCGAAAACACCACTTTGAGCTAGACTCGAACGGGAACTGGTGCATGACAACGGGTCCTGCTGAACTCTAGGTTATGACACTCCTGGGGGATATTTTTAGGATAATTCATATTTTCATTACAATCCATTATTAAGGATTTATTGTAAATTTTCCTCAGAAGAACCATGTTTATAAGATTAGTTATGCTTATAATTTCCATCTATATTGAGTACTTATATATTTGAGATTCATAAACTAATCTACTGTATCCCATTATTTATAAATGGAATCTAATGTAATAAGGGGAATCAATACTAATGGGAATTGTAGGGATCTATCTACGGAGCAAGTCAATATAGTCAATGTTGGAGAAGATCAGATGATGACCATATTGGGATAACTTAATCAAGTTGTAACAAATAACCATTCCACACATGTGATGGATCGTTTCATTCTGTAGAATCCCACATCAGTCAGCAGGAATACTAATCCAGTGGAAGCTGAGCAATGGATCAGGTCACTTGAAAATATATTCGTGTCATTAAGATGCAATGAAAATGAAAAGGTAGTACTAGCGTTATATTGTCTCAAGGGAGATTCTGATCAATGGTGGTCCCTGATTCAAAATACCATTGAGGAAGAAGAGATAGATGATATGGAATGGAGGAATTTTAAAGAAATATTCATCAAATAATATTTCCATTATGAGAAATGATCTGTAATTAAGAGGAAATTCCTTGGCTTGAATCAAAGTGAAGAAGGCAGTGTTGTAGAGTATGAGGCTACCTTCACAATGCTATCTAGGTATGCTTTGGATTACGTACACGACTCGGCGAACAATATTGATCATTTCTTTGAAGGTCTTAATCCATGCCTTCAAAGGGAACTAGATTCTCAATCATTTTCATCACATTATGAAATTGTATCAAGTGAGATCAAAATAGAGAAGGAATTTTTTAGATCAAATTCTTTTAAAGAAAACCAAGATAATGAGCGGTACTCTGATAACAAATTAGAAAGAGATGCACCATAGAAGAGAAAGGGAATGAATAGTTTCCCATTATGCGAGAACTATGGAAAGAATCATCTTGGGAAATGCTTGAAAGTCATGAGAGTCTGCTATAACTACGGAGAAAAGGGTCATCTATATGGTGAATGCAAGAGGAAGAAACAATTAAATGATATAAAATGATACAATTGCAAAGAGATGGGACACTATGAAAATGAGTGTCCTAAGTTCCAAGGAAACATGCCTCAGAAAATTCCAAGAGGGAAAGGGATAGCCTGTGTGATTACAACCGCTGAGGTTGAAGTTCCTGGTGACGCGGTGGCATGTACTTTTATTGTTTCCTCAAACATAGCCAACACTTTATTTTATTCTATATCATCACATTAATTTATATCCTCTCTGTTTTCTATGAAAATTAGATATGTCTAATTTGATTTAATAAAGGAGTTGTTAGTCAAAACTCTCATGGGATGTATCATTACCATAAAGGCATGTCAACTAATCCCCCTCTAAACACCAAAATGTTCTCTATTTTCTAACCATATCATCATAATAATGACTGAATTTGATATAATTATCACTATGTATTGGTTGTTAAATTATGATGCTAAGATTTATTATAAGAAGAATAAAGTTAATTTTTTTGAAAATTGTGTATAATCCCATGTCTTTAGGGTAGAAACATTGACAAATGATTCTTATCTAGAGCCAACCCCAATAGCTCTACTAAATGTAATAATTTCAGAGGAAGATAAACCAATATCAATGGGTGAGTAAAGAAATATTCAAATTGATTATGTGCACATATTGACAGAGTAAATTGATGTATTTTTAGAGGATTTACCAGAACATCCTCTTGAGCGGGAAGTTAAGTTCTCTATTGATTTAATTCCTAATGCCAGACCTATATGAAAGACTCCTTATAGAATGGAAACTGTGGAATTAGTAGATCTAAATAAACAACAAGAGGATTTGAATGAAAATGGATTTATTCGACCTAGTGTTTATCCATGGGTAGCCCCTATCCTCTTTGTCAAAAAGAAATATGGATCCATGATGCATTGAATTGATTACAAGGAAATAAACACTATTAAAATAAAGAATAAGTATCCTCTACCTCAGATTGATGATTTATTTGATCAACTTTATAGAGCTCAATAATTTTCAAAGATTGACCTTCGATCCAGATATCATCAACTGAGTGTGAGGAAGGAAGATATTTTCGAACCAGGTATAGGCATTATGAGTTTACAGTGACGCCTTTTGAACTGGAGAATGCACAATCTATTTTCATGGATTTAATGAATAGAGTTTTCAAGGAATAACTTGATAACATTGTTGGGGTATTCATCGATGATATCCTTGTACACTCAAAAATATATAAAGACCATTAGAATCACTTTTTAATTATTATAAGAACTCTTAGAAGTAATAAATTATATGGGAAATTTAGAAAATGAGATTTATGGCTTCAATCAGTTTCTTTTTTGGGCCATATTATCCCTCAGGATGGAATCCTAGTTGATCCTACAAAGACAAAGGCAATACAAGATTGGCCCACACTGAAAAACATAACTAAGGTACGTAGTTTTATTGGCTTAGCGGGTTATTATTGAAGTTTCATTCAGAATTTTTCCCGACTGGCTAACCTGCTAACCAAGAACACATGTAAAAGACTAATGTTAGTGTGGATGGAAGAATGTACAGAAGGCTTCGATGAATTGAAAAGAATATTGGTCAATGATCTAATTTTTCCAATTCCATCTGGAAGTGATGAATTTTTAATATACAGTGATGCATCATAGAATGGATTGGGTTGCATACATATACAAAATGATAAAGTTATTTCTAATATATCAAGACAATTGAGGATAGATGGTAAAAATTATCCAACTAATGAACTTGAGTTAGAAACCGTAATCTTTTCTCTGAAAAAATGGAGGAATTATCTCTACGGAGAGAGATATGAGATTTATACAGATCAAAAGTGTTTGAAATACATTTACACACAAAAATAACTCAACATGAGGCAAAGAAGATGGATCGAGTTACACAAAGATTATGTTTGTTCAATACACTACCACCTAGGAAAGGCAAATAAGGTGGAGGATTCATTAAGTCGAAAATATCATGTCCTTCTTACTCAAATGGGGATTGAGAGAGATCATATGTTCATGGATCTACTGAAGATGGATATGGGAGTTGTTAAAGAAGGGGAAACATCACTCCTCTTTCAAATGATTTATAATCCATCATTACTAGAGAAGATAAAATGTTCTCAATCTGATGATGAGGATCTGCACAAGAAAATTAATGTAGTAAGGATGGGAGACTGGATGACTTCATGTATAAAGAAGGATTGATGCAATCACTACCTATTCCTATGTGGAAGTGGGATAACATTACAATGGGTTTTATCACCGGACTACCGAGGAAACCTATAAAGAATGATGCAATATGGGTAATTGTTGATCGTCTCACTAAATCAGCACATTTCCTTCCAATAAGAGAGGATTGACCACTTGAGAACCTAGAAAGACATTATATTAATGAAATTGTGAGACTTCATGGTACAAATCTATCAATAGTCTCCAATCGAAATCCCCGATTTAAATCCAAATTATGGAAAAGTACCCAGAAGGCTTTGAATACTGAGCTTCATATGAGTTCCGCATATCACCTCCAAACCGACGGACAATATGAAAGGACTATTCAAGCTCTAGAAGATATTCTGAGATCATGATCTCATGACTTCTAAGGTATGTGGGATCGGTACTTTTCTTTGGTGGAATTTTCCTAAAATAATAGTTTCTATACTATTATTCAAATGGCTCCATATGAAGAATTATATGGAAAGAGATGTTGAAATCCAACTTGTTGGGACCAAGTAGGTGAAAGGAAACTTATAGGCCCAGAACATATTGAAGAAACCACGACAAAGGTGAAGAAAATACAAGACCATATTAAAGAAGCACAAAGTAGGTAGAAGAGTTATGCTGTCAACTGGAGAAAGGACATGGAATTTCATTTGAGAGATCATGTATTTCTGGATGTATCTCTAAGGAAGGGTGTCTTAATGTTCGGTAAGAAAGGGAAACTGAGCCCCAGGTACATCGGAGCATTTAAAATTATGGAAAGAGTCGGAGCTATAACTTACCATTTAGCGATGCCGCCAAATCTATCCAGAGTTCATGATGTGTTCCATGTATCATTGTTAAATAAGTACATGCCAGACCCAACACATGTTCTCACATATGAAGAAATTGAACTGCAACCTGAGTTATAATACTGTTAAAAGCCTATCAGGATTCTTGACAGAAGGGAGAATGTATTGAGAAATCGAAAAACTCATCTAGTAAAGGCTCTTTGGAGAAACCAGAATATAGAGGAAGAAGCATGGGAATATGAGGATGTTATGAAAAAAATCCCAAATGTCTTTTTGGTGGGATTTATATATAAAATTTCGAGGACGAAATTTCTGAAGGAGGGAATAATGTAGCACCCCAATCATTTTATGGTATGTTTCTCTTAAATACATTCTATTCATCATTGTGTCCCTTTGAAACAACAATAGGTTATTTAGTAGATTGTCAAAACCAAGCCAATAAATATAAATTTTCCACTTCTATGTTTTGAATTTTGAAAAATGGTCATCTAGAGTTGTGGTCAGTAAGTCATTTGGAGTCTGATAGAACAAACATGATTTTTGGTGAATAGTAGCATACCCTTATGAATAGTAATATTAACCTTATGAATAATAAATAATAATATTATTTTATTTTTTTAAGGTAATAAGAGAATGAGATCTTAATTAGTTTTTCAATGAGAAATAAAACTAATTGCACCGTTAGGATTGTTATTTTTTCGAATTAACTATGATATTATTTAAAAATTAAATTAATATTATTTAAAAAATTAATTTTGAAAAATGGAGTTCAATTTTGAATTATACACATCGAAAAATGGTAAGGGTAAATTTTTGTAATTAATCTGAAATTCTAGAATTTTGATGAATAGTTTAATACGATAAAATAACGTATATACAAATTATCAGTTAAATACACTATTTATGACATCATAAGTGATGTAGGTCCACTTTGTTAGAACTCACATGAACTTATTACTATTAGGGGTCACATGAAACAACACTATTGGTTGTCTTGAGGGAAATAATAAAATAATGAATTAAATATTCAACATTTACCCCTCTCCTCCACTAAAAAAACCCCTCACCGCTCCCTCTTTTCTTCACTCCTCTATGTCATGAAGCTTTGAAAAGTTCTGCCCAAATACCCTACCCTAGTAACTCCCCACAACCAGGAAGATCTTGGTCTTTCCAAATGACCAAAATCGCTTCCCTTAAGGAGGTTATCGAGGAAGTCATTTCAAGAGGTAAAACTCCTTTCTTTTTCTTTTAGTTTCATTTGAATTTATCTTCATTTGTTATCCTCACCTCACCTACTATGTCCAAATGATCATGATAACTCTAGTATCATCTATATACTATATTTATATCCTTTTAATGGAATAACCATCATCAATATTCTTACTCCCCCCCTTTTATTTTTATAAACAAAATCAACGTCCACGAGGATCCAGTTTATAACCTTCGTGGACGACGAAGTTTCATTTGTCAATCGTTCCCTAATTACTATTCATGAAACCATATTTATGGTTGGACCAAGTCATAATATATTTATTTAATCAGGATTAATGTTTTTTAATCATTACACGCACATAATTTGGAATAATAATACAAAACAAGTTCATTGAGCATGAAACTACCAAGCCAAATTCATGCGTTTATTTTTAACTCATCGAATGAGTCATCATCATGGTATATATCCAGAATCATTATAAGATTATTTATATATATTTAATGTTACTAATAATTTATATTAACAATTCTGGATGTTTAACCATATTTCTAACCAACTTCCATTTAGGAATACAAGTAAACAAATCATGAAACCAAGTAAGAAAATGCTTCCAAAACAATAAAATTGAATCTCTTAAACCCATAAAAAGACCATTAATGAACATTATAAGGTTATACCATATCAATTTCATGTTGATTCGGTTCTGTAATTATTAATTAATGAATCTAAATTTGATTATTCAGGTCGTTAAGAACAATCAAGAACACCTTCGAGCATAAGGTAAGGGATCCTCTCTCTCGCTTTTGTTCACGAATCTCCCCTATGTTGTGCTATTTTATTTTTAATATCTAATGATAGAGTATGATTTCTCACCTACCCCATATAGACCTTATGATATATAAATAATGGCATAACCTTTTACATCTCACTAAACCTCTCAAGAACACTCGTTACCATGCCTAATTGTTTTAAGGGCTTTCTCATATCACTTTCATTTCTGTGAGATTTTCATTGTTTTCCACTTATTTCTTGTATATGGTATATGTGTACTGCCATTTAATATATAATAACACTATTCTCATTATATTAATTTTATTAAATGATTCACTTGATGTTCATTATGTTCTGTTCATATGATTCGGCTGGTTAAATTGTGGCAAGGGACTTTGTCTCAACTACCTTTTCATTGTGACTAACTTTTTATTTTGCACCTAATAATCCTTATGTGGTGTACCTACTACCCATTTGATATCACTTTTTATTTGAAATTATATTTATATTAAATATCCATAATCTCATGTCATGGATACTTTTTTTTTCTAAATCGTATACCATCTTACATACCGTGTTTATTTGGAAAGTAATTTTAATTATGGAAATATTGATGAATGTGTATAATCTACTCTATACAGATATTGAAAAGGAATATTTTTATTTTATTGAATCAATGTATAACTATTTATTTGGAAATTTTGTGGTGGTTGGGGCCCGTTATGGCCCCTCTATGCATCGGTATGTCTCATGAGACAAATCAGTTGGCAACAAACCCTTCGAGTTTGTTTCCAAGAATCAGATGGGTAACTACCCATAGAACTAAACCGTTTTTACGGTATTATGGTTATATTTTCTAGATACATGAAATCCAATTCATAATCAATCTCTTTATTCATTATCAGTTATTATTATTATCCATGAGGTTTTCACTATGACAAATTCTATGGATGCAGTTTCAGTCTCAGTTTATTAATGGCATTAGTTATTCGTTTATTCACTATGCCATATTGATTATGTTAGATTGATTGTGATTCACTTATTATTGTACTCATTATTCCATTATTTGTTACCCTTACTGAGAATTTGATCTCACCCATTTCATTGTTTACTTTAAACATGTGACAAAGAGGAGATTGTTTAATGAGTTCTTTTGGATGTAGCTTTTAGTTTTGTTATGTAATGTATTTTGTAAAATTTTACAATGTAATTTGAGTAACATCTATGTATCTAGTTTCGTCAAGACCACTAAAATGATCATTCCTTCAATATTTTAATTCCTTCTAACCATTCCAATATCACAAGTAATGCACCGGCTCCAGTCTAGAGGGGTCGCGGTGTTACACATGCCCTAAGTAACACAATTAACTAAAACCGTGCATGTTGTGACCCATCCATTCAAAAACCAAGACTTATTCTCGTCTCATGTATTTTCCATCAAACATTAATTTTAATGAACGAATAATTTTAATGCCCTCATCATTACCAAATCATGAGATAAAGTTTTTATCATACCTGGTTCTGATCACTAGATCTTTATTTCCCATCATATGCTAAGTGCATCCACTGTTAATGATCCATATCCCAGTGTGATTTGATGCCTTGAACGCAATATCTGTGACCACTACCCTGTCATACCCTTTCTTTTTTACCCATGATTTTGACTTCATACCAGACATAGAATGATATTCTTAATCATCCTCAGTATATGATGGACCATCTTCAACTTGTAGAGCTGCAAATTGAGTTTGAATTTCCATCTCTCTTGATGATACATTTGGATGCTTCTTATGAACAAATTCAATCTACCTTGGAAAATTCCTCTACATTATGGTTGTGCAATATCTTTCCATATTTTTGAGTTCTTTACACCTAAAAATAGAACATAAAATGATGACCTAGAATATTGAGCTCTGTATGATCACTTATGTTGGTCATGTTCCCTTTGGTACCTCTTTTCTATGGAATATTAATTTTGAGAGTGTCCCATATTAACACAACAATAGCATCTTATGAAAGGTATATTACTTTGTGGAAATTATGAACCAATAGTTGTACCTTGGGTTCTCTAAGTCTTCTGATTCTGCTTCATACCCAAATCAATCATCAATCTTGGAGTAGGTGCTTCTAGTTATACATGAACCATAATTGCTTTCTATTTTTGATCAAGCCCCATACCAGCCTTATCATTCAGAGTTGATTATAGCTTCTTTTCTGATGGACCACCCTACTCAAATTTCATCTTCTCTATTTTATGTATTTCATTCTTTCCTAATTTCGAATAGAGAGTTAACATTTTCACAGGATATTTTAATGTTCGTCGTAGACCCACAACATTCTCTTCTAGTTATTTAATACATTTCATTTGATCTTTTATAGTTTCATTCAAACTATATATTTCTATTTTTTGTTCATCAATTTTGAGTTTGTACTCAACCCCATTTTCTATGCTTTATAACCTTGAAGACCTTAGCATTTCAATTTTAATATTTAGCAAACAATTATATTCTTCCTTCTGCTTCATATAGAGTTTGGCATCATGAACATATTTTTTTTATCTTTCTTTGATTTTACTCACTAAATATATACTTCTTCAAGGGAAGATTCTAATTCAGCCTCAAGATCAACTCATCATTCAATTTCTACTTCTATATTGTCACTTTCTTCTCTTATTAAATAATTTCCAACAATTACCACCAAAGAATCGACTTTATGATCCTTACAGTCCCCAAATCTTTTTCCTCAAATTCTTCTGAAAATTCATCTTCTTTTAAATGAATTTTTTTTGAAGAAATATCTCTTAGTACTTTTCATACCTTTCACATTTTATGAATACTTCTTTTGGGTAAGTTCAACATTGTATTCATTGTCATCGTCAAACTTCTTAAGACACTTTATTGAAAATTCACAATTTTCCATATCGAAAGCAAGAAAATGGTTGTTTTCCTTTGAAATTTCATTTTCCCCTTTGTATTTTGGAGGAGTGAAATGACATGAAATCATCCAAATTTTCATCCTCAGGACTGTCTTCAATAGATAGATTCTTCATCTCCTTGAATGCCTCTTCTTTGGAATTCCACTTTTACACTACATCATTACCATCGTTCAAATTTCATATTATACAAAGGTATTATATAGGTTATCTAGTGTCATCTATTTTGGTTTTATTTCTTTCAATACTTAGAATTTCAAATTGAATTTATGTATAAGTTTCCTCAAAATACATTTCACAATCATTATATCTTCAATTAATTTTTCAATACCCTTTATGTATTCCACAAAAACATTTACCTTGTCGAAGAATGCCTCAATATTCCCATTGGGGTTCATTATGAGAGCCTCATACTTGATCCAAAAAACCATTAGTTTTTCTTCAGGGACTTTTCTGTCTCCCTCATAAATGGTCAAAAAAAATTCCCACATAGCATGTGATGTTTTACTGGACTTCACCTTCGTATAAATTTTATTTGATAGGGATCTCCATAAAGCATTGATCCCTTTAGCATCAACAAAAAATTCCCTTCATTCAGCTTCTGATATAGCACCACTATTGGTTTAATTTGATATCCCATGCGTTGGTGTGGAGAAGACATCCATTCATAATGATCAGATGTTGGGTTGCATCTGATTATTACATAGTTGAAAATTATTTCTGTTGATGTTTAGAATTCATTTATGATTTAAAACCTCTATTTCTTCTGTTGATAGATATAACCACTGAATTTTATCCTTTCCCACTAATAGTAATTGGTATTTCCACTATGTTTTATAACCTAAGAGGAAGGGGGGGTGAATTAGGGTATAGCATCTTAAAATTTCTTCCCCTTCATATCTTGTTTCTTCGTTAAACAAAATCATATTTTCTCTCATTACAATTTTAAAGTATGAACATAATTTAAATCATGCATGAGGCAAAAAAATTCCTAGTTCACCCATACTGGGCTACGTCCAAGGATCATACAACGACGATGTGCCGATGTACAAAATTAACTAAGGCTCATTGCCAATAATGAGTACAATGTTCAAGCAAGATCTTCTAAGCCAAGGCTCACTATCTTTACATGGTTTAGTGTCTTCTGACTAAATTCCCTATGTTCACCCCATTTTCTTCTTTCTATGGATCACTATCGATGGAATGGGTCACTATATTTCTCTTCCTTCGGTCACTTCTATTGGAAATAACTCCACTCAATGTTTATGGACATTTAGGTCGAACACGGTTTATGGACATATAGGTCCATTCATATTCATGAATTCCTGCATTCTAAACAATATGTAGATGCTCTATTGAAGTTCCTTTTTCAAATGAATATGAATTACAACTTCCTAGTTATTGTAATATATCTCAAAATACATTCACAAAATGATATGATTCTTTTGAACGCTTTGTTGAGAAAACTGTGAACCACCTTGCTTCTTCTGTGTACAGTGTACCAAGTATGGTACACAGACAAATTCTCAACAAACTACCTTCAATTCCACATACTGCTATGGATTACGTGAACCTCCCTTCATCCATGGACTCCTCTTTCTTTACTGTCATGTACCGCCTCCTCATACCGACTCTACGAACCTCTTCGGCGAATCACCCTTTGTGCACGGACTATTCCCTGTTCACAGAATACCTTCGCTTCCGTATACCGGAGCTACCCCTCCACGTACCACGTCCTTCATCATAATATGTTCTTCCTTTTTGTCTTAAAATTACCCATAAAAACCCTCGGTGGAATTACTTCAAAGTGAACCACTTCTCTCTCTGTGAGCTTCAGTGTCTTGCAAGAACCTTCACCAGAATTACTTCTGCGTGAACTACTTTATAATTTTTTGGAATTCCCAAAGAAAAGAGTTATTCTATAATTATATTCTATCTAATTATAATCAGTGGGATTATCTCTCCTCAAATAGAAAAATATATCCTCTTAATTCTTTAAATTAAGCTTTACCAAATCATTGATTCGGTAGAGCCTTCACCATATACTGATCCTCCTACCGTGAACCGCAACCAATTCACGGAACATTTTTCCATTGTAGTCTGCACACTGCTTTTTCACCAATATGGTGCCATTCTGTTATACCGTCCCATGAACCATCACACCTTCATTATACCACATGAACATCACTGCAAAACTGTTACAGAAAACCATTTCCGCTACTCAACGTACCGTTCCCGCCTCCAGGTATGCGTATGTGATCCATTCCCAAACATGGTATGCAGACCATGTTTTGAGATATGCAGTTCCCTTTTTTTTATTATTTTGTTCATATTTCTTAATAACATTAACTCCTATGTTAAAATCCTTCCTTTTACAAAATCAAACTCCTGATTTTGAGCCCTAATAATTCAGCAAGAACTGGGAAACTTTGACACATTAAAAACCTTTTTTCAACAAACAACATCCATACTCATTCATGAACATATAGCTTTGTCAAAAAACACAATCACACTCAAAATATACTGAGAGGATTTATGGAGGTATTTCTTCCCAACAGAAGGTAACAAAGTAACATTGTCCTCTGTGATAATGAAATGTGGAAAGTCCCTAAACGTATGTATGAAACAATTATAGCTTTTGATATTTTGGTGTTACCCTAGATAGATTAAAATACACCTTTTGATATTCACATGTTTTAAATTCCAATATCTGCTAAAGTATGAATCATATAGATTCAACAATAAATTTATTAACAGAATCTTTATACCATTCTTCAAAAGGCCCTCAAACTGATTTTTCCAAAGATCTATCCTTCTGGTTGATGATGTCCTAGAAATTGTAGGTTCCACTTCCATTTATGTCATATATAATTTAACATGTTTTACACCTATAACTAAAATAGACCCCCCGATTATCCTTCCACAATCCTTTTAAAAACTAGTTCCAAAAAATACTTCATCAAGATAATACACTAAAATTGGGTGATTTTGAATACGTAGATCATGTATCGCTTAATTAAGTACAATGAATCATCCATTATTGAACTAAATTTTCACTTATCCCTTTCCCACAATTTCAATAGCTTCATCATCAACAAGATAAAATCTACAAAAATTTCCAGATACATAATTTAACATGAATTATTTTTCTCCTGTGGAATGGAAATATTTTCTAGAATCTATTATACAAGATTGTACATGAGTAGAAATACCCAAATGTAGAAATAATCTACTCTAAATTAAAATAATCAGTTCCTAATAAAATTTCTTCAAGGAGGGTACCTTCCAGTCATGACAATATTTCTTAATGTGACACCTCTTTCTGCAATTCCTATATAAAATCCTGGTTATTGAAGAGTTACCTTTTCTCTCTCCCTTGATTGAATCTCTAATTTATTACAGTTATTCTAATTAGGAAAACCTATTATTACGTATTTAATACATCACAGATCAATTTTAAAATCTCTCTTCTTCAGATATCCCCATTAATAATCAAGTGCTAAGAATTAGTGATAACCAAATCATTCTTTCCACATGAACTACACATATTTTTCACCATGGATTCCCATGATTTTGGAAAAGAAGATAGAAACTGAATCACTCAAACATCATCTATTAATGTAACATTTACAATATCTATCAAGATATAGATATGATTGAAACAATTCAATAGATGTGATGAAGATATTATTTCTGATAACCTCATAATGAATAAAATAATCATTAAATAGAAATTATTTAATGTTACAAGTTTCACATTCATTTATTTAAGGAATTATATTAACTATAATGTGGTCTTATTCTCTTGAATGTTAAAACCCACATTCGATACTGATGATATTAATATTACACCAACTGATTTCTGAACCATATTTTCCCATCCACCGCTATCGATTTATTTTAGTTTAGCACCCTCTAACAGATGCTATAGATCTCCCTAAATATGAATGTTTTCTATTTTCACTTTCTAGAAACTATAATATGTTCCATAATATTTTTTCATCCATATCTTTATATCTTCATATTCAGTCCTTTGAAAATATAATTATCCAAACTTAAATGAAAAAATGGCCATGAAAGAGAATGTTAACTGAATTTTCAAGTGAATTGGTCAGCCTCTTGAGAAAAAAACCATTTGATTTTACATTTTTAGAATCCCTTCACTATATCCTTATAAAAAACAATAATAATCGGTCAATATAAAATAAAATTTTTAGGCACATATTCTAGAAGGAACTCTCTAAATCATAGTGTTTAAAACATTTAATAAATATTTTTCACCTAATTCACCCCACTAATTTGAAAATACTTCAACCTAATTTACTCCAATAGTTGAAAAATAGTCATGTACTGAAATTAATTGTTTGAAATAAATAAAACATTGGTTTTACATGGTTCCAACAAATTTTCCATCCACCATGGTAGAAACATTATAGCATTTTATTTCTATGGAATGAATAGTTTACAACTTTGGGACTTAATGAGTAACTTAGATTACCTAGAAAAGTATTCGCACTCTGACTGAGTGTTATCTTAATAAAGAATGTGGCCCCACCCTCTTCTATATAGATAGTATAATCCGATCATATGGGTTCATCAACCTAATATAATTGTTGGAGTCCATCCATCACTATCAATCTTCTTTATAAACCATCTATTTGACTTCCACCTCCTATAAATCAATAACCATATCATAGAAAAATAAAAATATGACATATTCTAGAAGTATAAGATAAACTTTTAGAATAAGATAAACATGTACTAAGAAACACTAAAAGAATTTTATTCTTAACTTTACTCATTCTAATTAAACATTTCAAAAAAATTAAGTAAAACATTATTGACACAGCTACTTCAAATAAATGAATATTTTTCAAAACCACTCCTTCCAATGAACTAACATTAAAAAATAAATTATTCTTCACACATTTACAAGAACATTTTTTCAAGGCCACATGTCATTTTCTTTGAGGTACATGACACCAACAATCAAGGTACATTCTGATTGCCATTCCAAAACTTACAATCCATGTAACCTTTCCAGACACAATGTATTCAAGACTTCTACAAGAATGGTCAGGTGGCAGTACATGGGTTGGTGATTGTTTATAGGCTACAAACTATGTTCCCTAGACACGTGTCATGTACTACTACCAAAACTAGCTATAAAGATTATTTAATAATTTGGGCTCATATTTGGGAAAAATAAATCGCATGTTCTGTGAATTGTTTCATATAGAACATGACGGTGACCTTAGTTTTGACATTTGATGAAATTGTTTAGGAAACATAACAATGTTATGAATTTATCTATGTATATTTAAATATGGGGATCAAACATTATTTTTTAAGTTATTTTAATAGTTAGTAAAACTACATTATTAAAAAATTGTGTATGTACATGTGTTTATCTTATCATCCATTGGCATTTTCTATATTTCACCTACTGGGATCAAGGTACTCTACTTATAGCTAAGGTAGGGTCCAAATTTCACAAATATGGATACATGTTTATAATACTATACTAGTATATTAAATTGGATCGATATATCTCCCTCATGCTTAGGGACGATGTCCTTTATTGCCAGAGTATGTTTTCACCCATCTAAAGAGCTCATATGAGATTTGGATCCTCTAATAGAGTTTGAATTTAACTTTTTCTTCTTCTTATGGATTGAATTCTCAAACACAGTTAGAGAGACAAAATATTTGGGATAATATATTTTTGATAGATCACATGCTTTATTAGTATTGTGGTATTTATGTACTATGAGGTGTGATATTTCCTTGACCCAAGAGCATACTTTAGTGATAATCAAGCTCTCATTTTTGGATTCTAGAATTAGTTTGGTAAATGGATAGGCTTATATGTGTTTGATCAATCAATTATTATGAATCCATAGTACCCCAATAGGGGTTTCTTGAGACATTAGTGGAAAATTCGGTTAACACCATAGTGATATTACTACGGTTGGGACAAAAAACGGCTATATGTGAGGATATAGCCATAGTTGGTCCTGATGTTGGCTATAAGGTCTCACACTCCATCATAGGAAGTCCCTATATCCATGTTAGAGCCCTCTCCCAGAGCTATGAGTATATGAGGACTACCCAATAGTCATGGTCAAGCTCCTCCCATTTCAATTGGTGTGTGGTAAATCCCTTATAGCAATGTTCATTCATGACCTTGTTTATAGTGTATAAGATGGCATATATTTAAAATATTTGTAAAATGGTTTCGAATTTTTTTACACACACACACAAATATATTAAAATTATATATTTTTAAAAAAATAAAAATCCAGTGGAGTGATAATGTATTCTTACTCGTAGATAGAAGATACATGTTTGAATCTCATTAGAAGATTTTTTATCCTATTCCCATGAGCATAGAACTAATAGAAATAGTGTTTTCTGGCGCCAACATGTGTGCAGGGGGAAAATATGGGAAGAGCACACCAATGTCAAAGGGGATGCATTGAGAATCACCTTCATAGATCCCTTTATCACCATAGCCTTCATGGATCCCCTTCACACCATAGCTGACACAAATCCAAGGCCACCATTACGATCATTGTAGAGTAAAGAGGAGGAAGACTCTATGGATATGACGCATTTGACAGAAATTTACGCACTATGGAGGGAATACGATCGCCTCTGCGATCCCTTGGAAATTGACGAAAGCCTCTATAAGAACTGTAGAGGGAATTAAGGAGGCTTTTGTGCCAAGGAGGGGATGGTAGTCAACTCCACGGTTATGACAAACTTGATTCAATCTGATTCCTATGGAAATTTACTAGTGTGTTCACAATTCACTGTTTGAGCTTTGTGCCACCTCTCGCCTATAAATACCATGATTAAAATGGAATGAATGGTTAGATACCCTGAACTTTCACATTCTCATCTCTCAAAGAACAATACACCCTCTTATCTACGAATCATTAAGAAAAATGATCCTTTTAAGGTACTAGAGCATTACGAAATACCATTTCCTTAGCACAAATACAACACCTTTTCAAGAAGGGATGCCCTTCATGAAGACCACGAGACGTTGCAAACTAATGATATCCCTAATAGAACTCAGGTCTTCAAAAAGAACTCATTCATTGAGAAGTAACTTCCATGCACATGTGGACCCCATGCTCAGGCAAGATTACTATGCTTCGTGAAGTACATTGCTTCGTAGTGCCGTGCATTTCAAGGAACCTATATTCCATGATGTTCTACTCCACAAATCACTTAAACTTCAGGAAGCACCATTTATATGCATGTATACCCCACACCTAGTCTAGGAAACTCTAATTCAAGGAACATAAACCTTCATGAAGTCTCTTCACTATGTGAAGCACTATAGCATCGCAAGGTCCGTTCATATGGACCCTTTTTCTTTAAAAACCCTTCTCCCACATGGCCCTATAGGTTTGAAAGAATTGATTTCAAGGTCCCTTGGTTTGTGATTTATATTGTGTTTCTTAGACTAATGCTTCTTTACATGGGAATGCTGAAAGAGCTCTGTCATGGGTGCCCTCAAATGATTAGTGGTTTTGGGGTACTTAGATGCAGTAGAGTGGCTGACCAAGGTCATCTCTCAAAGGAGGAAGTAAATTTAAACAACTTATAAAAGGTATTCTAAAAATAAAAGAGAATAGGATTAAAAAACTACTTAAAAGGATGGGGTTGGTTATATTTTATGAATCTAGAAGAATATTTCTGGAAGAATATTGTATTTTCTTTTTGTTTTTTTGTTTTGAAATGAATTTTGATTAAAATTACACAACAAGAAGATGTTTTATTAGAAATCTATTTTAAAAGGCATAATCGATCTAACTCTACCTCTTCATTTACTTATTAATCATTATCATTTAAATTAACATCCTTTTGATTATGATCCCTTAATTTTTTAACCCTCTAACCCTAAGGGAGTTAACTTAACCACAAAGATGAAATTAATTAAATGCTAGGTTAGTTTCGGAACATGCAATCGTAGCACCCTGCTTTGATTGATGTTATAAGTCTAGATTATGGTAAGTGGTTAATTAAGGCAAAAATACACTATATAAATGAATATTAATTGAGTTTAGGTATGATATTTTAACTCAACAAATTTATCCCGTGTGACTTGGTTTCACAGATTAAGTTTACGCTCTCATAATTTACACAAAATATCGACCTCGCGGGTTTTTGTGTAAATTTTTCAATTACTTTATTAATTTCATTTAAATTATTACTTAATTAATATACCATATTTTTATAATTATAGTATCTCATTGATTCAAAATAAATCAATGAAGTAGGTGACAATTAGATTGATCACATAACAAAACTACTCTTCCATGAGCGGTGTAGTCATCGTAGAAACGTTTTGCATTTGCAACGGTTTAGAAAGGGTATAACCCAATATCATTTCCACTATTGATTTCCAACCCAACTAGGAAGATAAATAGAATAATAAAATAGAAAATAATAGATAAATGGAAGACAAACTAATAGTTTATTGAAAGAAGAAAAGCATTACAACATGAAGAATAAGAAGGAGAAGAGGAAGGCTTGATGAGGGGATCCATGCTTCAAGAGATACCCCAATTACAGTGGTTGGATAATGGGAGTGAAAACTCTTCTAGTTTGCCTTAAACTTCCCAATTCACGTACAAACCCCACAAAATGATAAAACCACCAATTTATAGAGTGTTGGGGAGGCTAGGTTCCAAGAAGATTCAAGTGTGAATTGGGAATCTCGGCCAAATATTTTATGCCAAGATTCACCGCCCATTTGACCACAACAACGCGTGAATCAGATCTTCTTCAAGAAGGATCATATGTGAGTATATGGGTCCTCTAGCTCCTCTTAAATTTTGGGCGCTATCCAAGCCCATATGTAGGATTTATGCCCAAATACGTAAGCTTCTCAATTCTGGAGTGTCCAGACCACCTTTGACTTTATGGCCTAATTACTCCATGCAGATGCATTCTTTCGATCTAGTGTCCTGAAAAAAAAAAATTTTCCCATGAAGTAAGAAACCCAGTTAAAAAAATTAAGTTCAAATAAATCAAATAAAAATATTTATGATTGAAATAATACAGTGATTTTGAAAGGGTAAAACTATAATTTTCATCAAATATTCAGATGAATGATCTAATCAAAAATACATTATAATTTATCATATTTAACACAATGTGAGGAAATTATATCATTTATTATCTATATAAAATTCAATAAAATAGTTTTTTATCAACTCCCCCACACTTACCCTTTTTCACTCTTGGAAAAAACCTCAAATCAAGTAAACATCAATATCAAATCAAAACCATTTTTAAAACACATATCCTTGAGATCAAAAAATTACACCCCAAGAATCAAAGGATATCATGCCTCATAAAAAACCATTATTTCAAGTTCTTAATTTATATCATTCAATATATTTCAACTTTATTTATCCTCTAATGCACGTTACACTTACCTCACATGAATTTTCTCTTATCACAAAAATGTCAATTTTTTTGCAATGTCTTTCTCATCCAACCTCATTCAAGGGTCATCATAGGATTGATAAATTCCTACTTCTCCACCCAATGTGAGTCAAGGACATATTTTTATCATGAGGACTTTTCAGGGTTGTTCTGTGGCATTCGGTTGGAAGTATTTAGATTTTGAAAAATTTTGAGGCTGAATGTGGAGGGTTGGATATTTTTGAGGTGAAATAACATTATTCTAGTTTTCACTAAAGTATGGTCTTCTGCTCACTCAACACAGTAGCAAGTCAACTCCATCATTATGAAAAATCAATGAAATTTAGCACCCTTCATTATTTCAGCATAAAAAATGTCAATCTTCTCAAACATTATTTTTCTTAAATGCCCCAGATAGGCACAAATTTCTACATCAATTAGAAGCTCCAGAAAAGGCACGACTTCACATATCAAAAGGCACGGCTTTCAATATAATTATTTTCCTTAGAAGTAAACACATCTCATCCGAATTTAATTTTCCACCCAAAGTATCACAGAATGTGGTAGCACAACACATGATAGCTTCCCCCACACTTAAGCTCAACTATATTATGCAATTTCACTTAAAGAGTTGTTTCGATAGAAAAAATTGGGTTGTAATGTGGCTATCCTAATGGATGTTCATGGATTCTAAGGGATAAAAGGAATAAATGTTCAAGGTAGGCCATTATAAAAAAGGATTCTTTAAAATAGGGGCTGTAATACCAAACAAATGCCTCAATCATTTAAACTGAAGTACCTCAAACCCTCAAGTTCTGGTAGAAATAAATTAAATTATGGTAAAATCAAGCATGGTTTGGTTCTCTCAAGAATTAAGGTGAATGTAAAGAATATGAAAATAATGGTTTAGAAGCCTCACAGGAATGTGGTTTCAAATATAAAGACAGTGAGATGTGGAATGAGATTCAAAATTCAACGTACTTTTCATGAAATTACTAAATATTTGAACTTGATACAAAGTCATTTTTAGCATTCATTTAAGTTCAGTTTCATGGGATATATTGTTTCACTAATTTATATGCATTTCAAAATTGTGATGAGATTAAATTCAGCTCAAAAATTTCAAAAAAAAAGAAAATTTAAAAATAAACAGACAAAATTTGTAAAACACACACTTTTTTTTGTTTTTTTTAACATGTAAAAAATTGAAATTACTAAACTAAAAGGGTTCCTCCCCCAAACTTAAAATATTTCATTGTCCTCAATGTGAACCCATGAGATGATATATGCACATGAAACACAGAATTTTTAAATAGGACAAATAATATAAATGTGAAAGGGTTAGGAACGACCTGATGTGCTCAAGTGATGATGAGGTAATGCAGTGTGATAAAATCCACTACATTAGTAAGAAGTACCTCAATGTATCTCTTAAAACATTTCCCATTGATTGTAAAGCTCCTTCCGGTGTCCTCTTGTGTGATCTCCACTACACCATAAGGAAAGACATTAGATACAATATAAGGACCTAACCATTTGGAACACATCTTACCATGAATTAGCTTCAGTCGTGAACTGTAGAGAAGGACTTTCTCTCCAACATGAAACTCATTTTGATGGATCATTCAATCATGAGCTGCTTTTGATTTTTCCTTATAGAACCTTGAGTTCTCATATGAAGAAAATTGAATTTCCTCAAGCTCTTGAATTTGAAGCTTCCTTTGGATTCCAGCTTGGGCCAATCCATATTTCATTTCATTATAGCCCAATATGCCCGATGCTCGACATCCACGGGAAGATGACAAGACTTCCCAAAGACAATCTGAAATGGGGACATACCAATTGGAGTCTTGTATGCTATCATATAAGCCCACAATGCATCCTCCAAGCACTTTCTTCAGTCTTTCCTATTTGGCTGCATAGTTTTCTCCAATATTTTTTTCAACTCACGATTTGAAACCTCAGCCTGGCCATTTTTTTGGGGGTGGTATGGTGTTGATGTTTTGTGTGTTACCCCATAATTTCTAATAAGGGAAGAAAATTATTATTGAAAAAGTGTGTCCCTTGGTCACTGATGATGACCTTTGGTACTCCAAACCTACAAAAATTTTGAGCCTTGACAAAATCCACTACAACATGTGAATCGTCAGTCCTGGTGGACTTGGCCTCCACCCATTTACTCACATAATCGACAACAAAAAGGATATATAAGATACCAAATGAACTAGGAAAAGGGCCCATAAAATCAATTCCCTAAACATCAACAATATCATAGAATAAAATGGGTTATTTTGGCATCTCGTGTCTCCTTGAAATGTTTCCAGTGTGTTGGCAATGAGAGCATGACTTACAAAACACTTGGGAATCATGAAATAAGATAGGAAAATATAATCCAAAGTCTAGAACAATACTTACAGTACATTGGGGTCCATTGTGTCCACCACAAGCAGGCGTATGATAGAAATGTAAAACAGACTCAAACTCATGATCTGGAACACACCTCCTAATGACTTGGTCACTACACATGCTCTAGAGGTAAGGATCATCCCACACCTAAAACCCAGACACATTTTTTAATTTTTGTACTTAATGCTTCCTAAAATATTCTATGATTTCAGAGGAAACGAGGTACTTAACTAAATATTCATACCAAGGATGCGTACCTGAGATGGAATAAATATTCTCATCGGGGAAAGTGTCCTAAAGTTGTACCTGGCCGAAGGTGTCATCCTCTAGTGTGTGAGTAAGCCTACTCATTTGGTCTGCCACCAAGTTTTCTGACCCCTTCTTTCAGTTTATCTCAATGTCAAACTCTTGAAGAAGGATCATCGAACAGATAAGTTGTGGCTTTGCATATAGCTTCATTAGGAGGTACCTCAAAGCTGCAAAGTCAGAAAAAACAACTACTTTAGATCCCAATAAATATGAAAGAAGTTTATCTAAAGAAAATATAATAACAATGAACTCCTTTTCTGCTGAGGTGTAGTTTTATTGGATAGAATCCAATGTCCTCGATGCATAAAAATCACATGTGAACGTCCCTCCTCCCTCTGAGATAAGACAGCTCCAACCGTGAAGTTGGACGCATCACACATAAGCTCAAATGGAAGGTCCCACCGTTGGGGATATAAAATCAGTGGATTGGTCAGACACTTCTTTATATCATCAAATTATACACAACATGAATCATCAAAATTGAAGTCAATATCTTTTTGAAGAAATCGAGATAAGGGTAGAGGGATATTACTAAAATCTCTGATGAAGCATCGATAAAATCTAGCATGTCCAAGTAATGATCGAACATCACACACACATAAAGGATATGTAAGGGATGAAATAATGTCTAACTTAGATTTATCATCTTCAATGCCATGTTGTGACACTATATGACCTAAGAAAATTCCCTTTTCTACCATGAAATGACATTTTTTAAAATTTAAGACCAGATTTTTCTCAATACAATGATGCAACACATCACCTAAACTAGAGAGAAATTCATCAAATGAGGATCCATAAACTGCAAAATCATCCATAAATACCTCCATGATGGTCTCAATGAAATTTTAGAAAATACACACCATGCTTCTCTAGAAGGTGCCTAGGGCATTGCAAAGTCCAAATGGCATCCTTCATTAAGAAAAGGTACAAAATGGGCAGGTGAATGTCATCTTCTCCTGGACCCCTACTGCAATGGGAACCTAAAAATAGCTAGAGAAACCATCCAAGAAGCAATAATGTGTCCTACCTGCAAGTATCTCAAGCATATGTTCAATGAATGGAAGTGGGAAATGGTCCTTATAGGTGGATTGATTTAGTATCTTATAATTAATACACAGTTGATAACTATTTTGTAATCTTACATGAACTGTCTCATCATTATCATTTTTTAAAACAGTGAAACCAGTTTTCTTTGGTACAACCTGGACAAGGCTAACCCATTTTAAGTCAGAAATAGGGTAAATGATACCTTCCTCAAGTAATTTTTCAACTTATTTCGTAACAACTTCCAAAAGTGTTGGATTAAGTCTCATTTTTGGCTACCTATTCGGTTTAGCCCCATCTTCCAAGAGAATCCTATGCATGAAAAGGAGGGGCTAATTCCTGATATGTCTGCCAACGTCCAACCAATTGCCCAAATGTTATCTCTCAAAAGATTCAAAAGTTTTTCTTCATGTTCAAAAGAGAGATTATTAGAAATGATAATAGGTAATCTATCACCACTCATCAAGTATGCATATTTAAGATTTAGGGGCAATGGCATCAGTTCTAATGTAGGGGGGTGATGTATGGATCGAGAAATTGATGCAATAGACATATATTCACAACGAACATCATTATCAGAATAAAAATCATCAAAATTAGAAAATAATGCATCAAATCCATCAGCATGCCCACCTACCATGTCATAATTAGAGTTCATATGAAAAAAATTTGAATCCACATCATAATCAAATCCAAGATAGGTTTCTCCATAAAAAAATGTGTTGTAGTACTCTTAGTCATCAAACTAGAACCAATACTCATAATCTCCAAAAACATAAAAAAATGAAAATCCATGGATTTTTTACTTGGTGGTTCAAAATTGGAGATAAAAAAGCATAATAGTCCTCAGAGGGGTACTTCATGGAGTCCATAACATTAAAAATTACAACTTAATCTCCAAACTCCATGAAAAGTGTACCCTCATGAACATTTATGAAAGTTTTTGAAGTTTTGAGGAAGGGTCTACCTAAGATAATCGGAGAACGAGAACTTACATGATCATCCTCCATTTTGAGAACATAGAAGTCTACTGGAAAGATCATGTCTCTTACCCGGACAAGTACATATTCAAGGACTCCCGCTGGATATGTCGTAGCTCTATTCTCCAATTGCACCACTACTCCGTCGGCTTCAACTCACCAAACTGTAAAAAAGATAACACAAAGTGAGGAATCACATTTATAGAAGCTCCTAAATCACAATGAGAATCAGAGAAGTGAAACTCCCCTATGGTACATGCGATGGTGAATGTCCGAGGATCCTTGAAAGTTATTTGCATTTCTTGTGTTGGTGTAATGAGTGCTGAGAAATTACATCCAAGGTTGATCCTCTCATTTCCCTTGAGCCCTCTTCGATTGGTACAATTATCTTTTAAGAATTTTTCATACCTTGGAATTTGATTAATGTCTTCATGTAGAGGAATGTTGATCTCCACATGCTTGAATGTGTCCAAAACCTCCTTTTGCATTGCTTCTTCAACCATATTCTTGTTTTGAATAACCCTTTTTTGAAAAGGAAGGGGTTTAGGAGGAACATCATAAATCTTTTTCTTACCTTTATCTTTCTCCTTGGATTTCTCATCAGTTGGTATGAAATGCAGCTTCTTTGGAGTTGAGGTGAATCCCAGTGGAATGGTAGGTACAGATGTATCGTTCATTTGCTTCCCACTTCTCAATGTGATGGCACTAACATTCTCCTTTGTATTTGGAGTGGGTTGGGATGGTATATTTCGTGAATTCTTACTTACAAGTTCATGGAGGGCAGTGGAAATCTAGCCCATTTGAGTCTTCAACTCCTTTAGCTCCAGACCTTGACTTTTCAGCTTATTCTGTTGATTAAGAACAATTTGCTTCAAAAAGTCATTAGTGTTAGAATCTACCTTGGGTGGTGGATTCCCTTGTTGTTGGTTTGTTGATTCTTGAGATTCAAATATCTTTTGGGGTTGTTGGAAACCTTGCTAGTAAGGTGGAGGTTGTTGGATGTTTTGTTGAAAGGGTGTCCTTTGTTGTTTTCCAAAGCCATACATCATGTCCAATTGATCCTTCCACCATTGGTTGTATATTGGATCAAACTTATTTTGGAGAGGTGTTTGTTGTTATTGTTGATGATATGGCCTCCCAGGGAACACTACTTCACAATCTTCTGTTTCTTGTAGTTTGGGGAAACAGTCAGTTGGGTGGCTTGTCTCAGTAAAAATTCCACAAGGCCTTAAAGGAGTGGGTTGGGAAGTCTTTTGAGACAAAGCAATCTGCCTCACCATAGTGGTCAATTTTTCCAAATTGGTATCAATAAAATGACTTTCAAGAGAATAATGACTTACTTGATGTACTCCCCTAACATGTGTTGTACCTCTATCACCAAAATGTTGAGAGTTTTGGGCTATCTTGTCAATCAATGCACGTGCAGCTACTGGTGTCTTGTCCACCACTACTCTTCCAGGTGCATCATCCACCATGATTCTCTCCATAGGTGAGAGTCCTTCATAGAAGTAATGGATGAGTAATTTCTCACTGATTTGGAGATGTGGGAAGCTTACACTCAACTTCTTGAATCGCTCCCAATACTCATACATCGACTCCCCTTGTTCTTGTTTGATCCCCGAGATCTCCTTACGAATGGAAGTGGTCCTTGATGCTGCAAATAATCTCGGCAAGAAAATATGGTTCAAATCATTCCAACATGTTACATCTTCATGTTGTAAATAGTAAATCCAATCCTTTACAGCTCCATCAAGTGAAAAATGTGAATGATCTTAATTTAATTTGATCTTCATAGACATTTCTAGGTTTTAGGGGTGAGAAAACCAGATTAGATTCATTAAAATTTTATTGGGATCCTCACCAAAGAGTCCATAAAACATTTGAAGTAAGTAAATTAACGCATATTTTAGTTCAACGTCCGATTCGAGATTTGGGTATACAATACAATTTGGTTGATAGTTAATATCAGGTGCAGCCAATTCTCGAATGGTTCTATTATGTTAATTTCCATTATCCTCAGACATTGGTTCTTGTTTTATGGTTTAATTTTAATTTCATCCAATTTCAATGTTCTGAAAGTGGAGGAATTCTCCAACTAGTTGAATATTGAAACTTCTCGTTGACTGAGAATGTTTGATTCGAGCCCTAAGGCTAAGTTCAATCTCAGGGTCAAGATTTAAGAGATCATCAGGATTAGTTCATTTCATAAATAAAATAAAAATGAAAAGAAATAAATAGGACCATAGTAAAATAAAAAATTTAATCTTGAGTTGATGGTCCAAAAAGAAGTTGAACAAAATAAAAGAAGAAAAAAAAAACAGATTGGGTAAAGAAGGAAGAAAGAAGAGAGGAAGAGAATAAAATGTAAAATAAAATAAATACCTCTAATAGGTTAAAATAATTACTTTCCTCCCGAGAAATGGTGCCAATTTGAATGAGCACTTTTGTGGACACCCTCAAATGATTTGTGGTTTTGGGGTACTTAGGTACAACAGAGTGGCTGACCAAGGTTGTCTCTCAAAGGAGGAAGTAAATTAAAACAACTTCTAAAAGGTATTCTAAAAATAAAAGAGAATATAATTAAAAAACTACTTGAAAGGATTGGGGTCGGTTATAGTTTATGAATCTTAAATAAGTTTTCTGGAAGAAGATTGTTTTTTTTGTTTTTTGTTTTGGAATGAATTTTCGATTAAAATGACACAACAAGAAGATGTTTTTTTAAAATCTATATTAAAAGGCATAATCTATCTAACTCTACCACTTCATTTACTTATTAATAATTATCATTTAAATTAACATCCATTTAATTATGGTCCTCTAATTTTTTAACCCTCAAACCCTACGGGAGTTAACTTAACAACAAAGATGAAATGAATTAAGCCCTAGGCTAGTTTCGGAACATGAAATCGTAGAACCCTTATTTGATTAATGTTCTAAGTATAGATTATGGAATGTGGTTAATTAGGGCACAAATCCACTATGTAAATGATTATTAATTGTGTTTAGTTATGATATTTTAACTCTACAAATTTTTCATGTGTGACTTGGTTTCACAGATTTAGTTTGCGCTCTCATAATTTACACAAAATATCGACCTCGCGTGTTTTTGTGTAAATTTTTCAGTTGTTTTTTTAATTTCATTAAAATTAAAACTAAATTAATAGAAAATATTTTTATAATTACATTATCTCATTGATTCAAAATAAATTAATGAAAGTGGTGAGAATTAGATCGATTACATAAAAAAACTACTCTTCTATGAGTGGTGTAGTTATTGTAGAAACGTTTTGCATTTGCAACGGTTGTGAAAGGGTATAACCCAATATCGTTTCCACTCATGATTTCAAACACAAATATGAAGATTAAGAGAAAAAGAAAATGGAAAATAACTGAATAAATTGAAGAAAAACTAAGAGTTTATTGAAAGAATAAAATCATTACAACATGAAGAAGAAGGAGAAGATGAATGCTTGATGAGGGGATCCTTGATTCAAGAGATACCCCTCTTACAATGGTTGGATAATTGGAGTTAAACCTCTTATATTTTCCCTTCAACTTCCCAATTCACGTCCCAACCCCACAAAATGAGAAAAACACCAATTTATAGAGTGGTGGGGAGGCTATGTTCAAAGAGCTTTCAAGCGTGAATGGGGAATCTCGGCCAAATATTTTATGCCAATGCACACCGCCTATTTGACCACAATAACGAGTAAATTAGATCTTCCTCCATAAGGATAATATGTTTGGATATGGGTCCTAGATCTCTGATTAACATTTGGGTGCACTCTAAGCTCGGATGAAGGAGCTATGGCCCAAATACAGAAGCTTTTCAATTATGGTGTGTCCAGCCCGCTTTTGACTTTATTGACCAATTACTCCATCCAAGTTCATTTTTTTGATCTGGTGTCCTGAATAAAAGTTGTAGCCCATGAAGTAAGGAACACAGTTACAAAATAGTATGTTCAAATAACAGAAATCAAATTATTTTTGGTTGAAATACTACAGTGATTTTGAATGACTAAAATAATAATTTTTGTCAAATATTCAAATGAATGATCTAATCCCATATACTTTCTAATTGAACATATTTAACACAATATGATGAAATTATATCATTTATTTTCAATAACATATTCAATAAAATAGTGTTCTATCACATTCTAATGGCTATTGATTCGTCACATTGCCACGCTAACTTGATCCCCTCAATGGATCACTCCATAACCTTGTATCCACATGGCATTTTTGATCCCCCCCCTTCACCAAGTTTGGGTGGGTATTGGCTATATAGTTCCATGGGGTTAGGATTTCATCCTCATCATCCAAGATATAGTGCATTAAACTTCCAATCACCATCATCTTCATATCATGACGTTAAACTGTAGCCTCTCCCCGTGCAAGGCACATGGGGTGCCCTTACCTAGTACATTTTCCACACCCATTGGCCTCCATGAGAGTGAGATATTAATCTCATGGAATGAGATCCTCCTTGCATGGAATGAAATCTATCTGTTAGGATGGGGATCAATCTTGTTGTAATCCCCTAAATATTCATGCAGGAGGTAGCATACTTTCTCCTCATCTATTCTTCCATGCGCGAAGGCTAGAGGAGAGATGGGAACGTGAACCTTCAATACCCCATCCCTTATCCCTTTGGTATTTATCCCCATCGGGCCTCCATCCTATAGTAAGTCCTAATCTCCATCTCCATGGGCCACTAACCAAGAGTAAGACCCTGTTTACTTTTTGGGCCACCAACTATGCCTAAGCCTTACTCTATTCCCCACTGACTCCCCTTTCATGATGTGATCGTCAAGTATTTGTTGCCTCTTGTTTCTCACACTGACCACAACACACGTGGGCTTAGAGTTATCACTGACAATGTAATCTTCCTTGTATGGCCTTCATGTGTATACCCCATCCTTTTCCTCACTGAACTATATGTAGTTTGATCTTTTCCCCCTCTAGGAAAGATACATTGCAAGCCTACCCGAGGATCGATCCCCTCACCCATTGGTCCTGACTGCTTCACACTGGTTCACTCCTGTCTTAATTGATGTTAAACTATATGACCCTTTTTGTCCCACATGATGCTAAACTGTATATATATATGATCTATGTGGGGTTTGATTCCTATATTCTATATATGGTATGTAGGAAGCCTCCTAGAGGTTAAATCCCAATCATTGGTAAATCATTGTATTCCATTTTGTTGGGATCCAAATCTCTAGTCTTCCCCTTCGGTGTTAGATAAATCTCAGGCTGCTAACCATGTGTAAGCCCCAACATCATCTTCTTGTCATTGTCCTATGTACACACCCCAATCCAATTCCTCACCATAGACTATGTGGGTTCTGATCCATGTCTCCTAGACAAGGTACGTAGGAAGCATCTGTGAGGTCCATCCCCAAACACTGGTAAACTTTAGAGTCCCCTTTGTTGGGACCCGCATCATTGGTCCATCCCTTAGTGTCGTTAGACAAACTCTCAGGATTCTAACCACATGTAATCCCCAACATATCATCATGTCATTTTCCTCCATGAACATCCTGATTTCCATACCCCATTCTGAGTTACGTGGACTTTGATTCCCCACCATAGGGATACGTTCGAATCCTCTTAGAGGTTCAATCCCATCATCCCTGTCTCGTCATGGTTTTTACAAGATCCTCTATGTTTCGGGAAGGTTATTCCCCATCTAGGGGTTTAAACTCCCTTCGAGTCCCATCCATGCATCCATTATCACCAACCACCTCCCTAGGTGTCCCATATCCTCACTGAACGATGTGGTCATTCATCCTTTCCCTCTTCTAGAAAGGTATATGGGAAGACTCCCTGATGTTCAATCCCAACCCTACCATCATCTTCCCATTGATCCCTTTCATTCAAAATCCAATTACTTTAACCACCACTCATCCATCCGGATTCTAACTCGGGATGCCACATCCTTTTTAGATCATGCCATCCACCCAAGCATGTAACCGTGCATAATCCCCGCACAATCCATAACCATCCACCCAAAACTGTCCCTCTTGTGATGGCCCTCTATCCATGCCTAATCCACAATATGTATATGAGTTTTTGTCTATTGTATACACCATAATTCATCACCCCTTTGGGGGTTTTGATCACTATCTCTTAGACAGGGTACTTAAAAAGCCTCCATTGAGGTTTAATGCCATAAAATGGCAAACCCCGATGTCCCCTTTATAGGGACCCATGAATCCTCGGATCCGAATTCATTGGGAGTTATAATCCACTCATGCAGTGAACCCCTTAGGTGCTTCCTCATGGGGATGTACCCATCTAATCCTATCTTATCAGTGTTCTGATCAGTTCGATCTATCTCTGCTAGATGTTAAACTCACAGAATACCCTTTGTCAAACATGGGAAGATGTGGAAAACCTCAGGGACATGCCTATGGAATATAATTCCTGAAATTCGATGTGGGACTCCTCAGGCTTCTATAACCTCTATAAAACCTACCATAAGGGGATGAAACACAGACGCATCAATGTTTTTGCATCCAGAAACGCCAATAATTTCCAACATGACTACTCCCCCGATCGAAGGTTGCTTCCCTAACATGACCCCTTGGAACATCCTGAAATAAGTAGTGTAATTAACTGACATCCAAATAGATATTTCACTGGGAAGAGTTTCATGATAAACATATTAATCTTTAAGGGAGACCGGGACAAGGTAACGTGATCTGAGGAGGAATCCCTTGATGGAGATACCGACATCCCATCAAATCATTTCTATGAAGGAGCAAACATCCCATAATAAGAGACGGATGGCGCCTGCCATTGGAAAGTTGGAATGAAGGGCTACAGTTGTGCCTCCTCATTAGATGGATGCACACCCCATTGAGAGCATCAGAAAAAAATGGTGAACCGAAAGTGAAATTCTTCTCCTAAATGTGGATATTACTAGCTATCACAAAATCAGTAGACAATAATGTCACCACATCTGGTTATCCAGTACCATGTCCCACCAAGAAATTAGTAGTCCAAATGTGAAACTTACTAGAGATTGGGGTAGTTGAACGTTGGTCATCCCGATCTGCGATGTTGTTATCATGGATCCTTTTTACCGATCATAGGAGATGGAATGGCTCTATGGAACTGGACTTCTATTTCCTCCTTTCAACTCTAATGGTCGAATATTCCTACATTGAAGGACCAAAGCTTCTAGGATAGGAAACCCATCACCCCCACCAACCGATGCAATTGTTGGGGAAACACCAATTCCAAAATACCACGTGGCTCCATCTCATCTACGAAGACCCCCATATCCACGACTGTTGAGAACCCCTGCCCTATTTCACTATCTGAACACATTCTGAGGATGGTGATTAACGACCTCGTCTGAAGATATTAGGAATAATGGATTATCCCAACTTAGGATATGGACTGACATGACTTCCAGGGTTTTGGAACTCACCGTCGCCACCGCCCCCAAGGTCCATACAGAGAGCCACTACTCCCCAGTACAACTCACAACCGTTTCAGGAGCCTCTTCTCAGATCACATTGACAACTCGCTCACTTATGCTAATGAGGTGAGGGACGTCCGGGCCAGCCCAGATGTGATCCCATCTCGAGGGATGCCAAGGAGGGAACCCACCAGGCCGGGTCACCACCACCACTTGGTCCCGAAGGCTGAGGAGTCGGTGAACTATACACCTGCACTACCAGCCCCAGTTTGGTTAACCCAACTCCAACATCAGGTGCAATATGAGGAGCGCACCCACTAGGGGGCGTCATCATCGACGTATATGGTTTCCCATGCCACCACCAAGGCTTATCATTAATTCACTATTTATACTGAACATGGGATCTTATACACCCATCCCAGATCGAGTCCCCAACCACCCCATGGGCAGGTTGGGATGACTCTATTGGTCAAAGAAATAGGTATGGACCATTGGAGGCCGACCCATGGGGACGAAATCTAGAACAGAGGTCCTCCCTGTGCCACCACCATTGAGAACTCATGTCCTCCCTACTCCCATACATGGCATGGAGGTCCTCCCTATGCCACCATCGGTCAAGGAGAAAACCCTCCCTACCAAACTGACTTCCAATGCATAGGATTCATTCTCACCCATGATCCCAGGTATGGAATCATTCTTCCTACTGCAGGCCGCCAATGCAATGATCCTCCTCACCTAGTCAACAACCAATGTGGGGATATTACCCATGTTATTTTCACAACAGAATAAGGCCCTCCTCATAGCAGAAATCAGAGAAGAGGGTGTCTTCCTTGCTTCAATGGTACCCAATGCAGAGGTGTTCCCCATGTTCAGTTTGACCAACATGAAGGCCCCCCTTATACCATCACTGCTAAAGGAAAAAACATGTAAGTAATGACCATGCTCCCACTATCTCCAGTGAAGGTCTTACATGCTCGAACACTCCACATGTGAATTCTCTCTACACACCGGCCAGCAGACACGGAGGCCCTCCTCGTGTTCCTTTGAAAAATTTTCTGGGTGCTCCTTGAAACCCAGCTCACCCAGGTGGAAGTCATCTTCACCCCAACACCAGTTTGTCCAAAGGTCCTCCTCATTCAAAAAACCTACCATGACCTGAAGATCCATCCCTGGGGAAGGAGGGCCGGTAACCGCTACCAAACGATGAATACTGAGAAGTTTCGAACTACGATTACACCCGTCTATATTTCAGACTCCGAGGTGGAATATGATTCAGTAATGGAACTCTCACCTCAATCTTATGTGTCTAGGGACGTGGTAGGAAAAAGGTTTATATGACTCATTATTCCGGAATATGCGGTCCACAAAATTCCTACCTCCCTCTAAATATACATTCAGGTGGAGGAATATTTGGCCTCTTTTCAGGGCCTGGACATGAAATCATCCCTACCTTTAATAAGACCATTGTCTACCTTAACTAGAGATCATGGAGAGTTATTCTAGGGACTGATTGAGGATGAACAAAAACATGACCAACCATTATTAGCCGCAAACCCTACATGAGATTCTAAGGTCACTAATCTGTCTTACTGTGATGTGGATGGACAGTCATTGCATTCTTCATGAGACATCCCATGATGCGGCGGCTTGTCCGCTCACTCGCCGTATTCTACACAGGCTAGTCTACTATCTCAACAGTTCTCTTCAGTGTTATTACCAGTCCTTAAGCCCCCCCAAACGTTGAATGGGGTAACCAAGGGTAGGATCCCAAGTTGGAGACGAGTATCTTGTGGGATATCCTTGTAGTGGATCATTTCCTGGAGATGTTCTGGCTAGTTGCAACCACTTACTTCAGTATTCCAGTATCTCTTACCAAAGAGGAAGTTGTGTGACTTATCCAAAACCTGTAGATGACACACAATCATCTCCGTCATCGGAGAGTGGGTTACCCCAAGAGTCGGGAACACTTTGAAGATATTGTTCAGCAATGTCGTATGGTTAACTTGTCTTCGTTGTCTATGTCCTAGAACCCTGAGTTTCCCAATCACCATTAGGCCATCTAGCAATGATGCGTTCAGAAAAATAAAGTACTCCAAAAAAAAACAAGTTTGATTCCCCCCACGTTCAGATCCATTATTGGGGGAAGTATGCAGCCATTCATTTTAGTTATATCTAGCGCCAACCTGACATTCCAGTCGATATTGAGGATATTCCTTCAGGTCCAATCGTAGTCAACATGGATGAATTATCATAGGGAGACAATGAGCTAGAGATCATTGGAGAGAACATACCCCCTGGGTGTGTGCCACACCTATTGACACATTCGGGAGGGCTATTATCCAACAAATAAATTTACTGGGTCTTCTTGTACCTACCGAGTCATTATCCCTCCATCAAAATCCCAATAAGTGAAAAGAGCATCTTGGGGCCGCCAAACCATCTGATCCATATGGATTAGTAAAAAAGATGGAAGACGGACCTTAAAAGGCCACATTGCACCAAAAACGCATGGAATATAAAAGGATGGTTGATGAACTTCTCACTGAATGTGTTGTAGAGTGTCACCCAGACTATAATAAACATCGAATGGGGCATTAGTGGAAGGTACACACACCCCCCGACGAGTTTACTCCAAGAAATCATGACTATCCTTCCCTCATAGAGATGGTGGATACTAGAGTTTATGGAAATAGGGAATGATATGCCTCACCAAATCATCCTGAATTGCTTGATAACCCTCCTCAGGACCCATCTCAGGTTCCCACAGCCTCTCCACAGGTTGTTCCCCCAGTAGTCCCACTAGTCGTACCACTAGCCAATGAACAAGCTATTAGGACAACTTATAATGTTCAATAAACTACCATAGTATTGGTGTTCAGGGATCCCTATCTAGACAGGAATCCCCTCCAAGATGACCAGATGGATGCTCTCATTTCCTGCCTCGAGGTTTTGGAAACTCAATAGGTGTAAATCCAGCCTAATGGAAAGCCATATCTAGCATGGGTGGATGATTTTATAACAACCATGGTTTTAGAAATCCTACCTTCCCCCCCTTTAATGGGAAACCATATCCACTCTATCATCTAGTCCACTTCATCTCATGGTGTGGACCCATGATGGGATCTTCAGTGTAGCAACAGTACACCAAACTCTAATGTTTTGTAAAAACATTGGAATTCCTTGCGTTTGTCTGGTACAGCCAGCTACCCATTGGTTTAGTAGCTGGAGAATGGATATTTGTAGGTATTTTATTTACCAGTTTAGTTCCAACACTCAATAGAAGAGTATTGTACACCTCAACAAGTGCAAGAAAGGACCTGATGAGTGTGTCAAGGACTTTTTCGCCTGGTGTAAATGCCTCACCTACTCCCTTGATATGTCGCTGACTCAGTAACAACTACTGACAATGTGTGTGGGAAATTTCAAAAATAAAATTCTCTATTCTATAATCATGCATAACAAATCATGGATATTTCAGAATTTCTATAAAAAAGAACAACGTCTACAGGAAGCCTTGTAGCATGCCAAGTAAACACATCTCTTTCCTCTTGCAGTTCTCGCGAGAAGAGCCGCTAAGGCTTATCCTGCCATGGTAGAATAGATAGAGGTCCCCAAGAAGCCAATGTTATTACCAGTGCATTCACCTCTATAACCTCAAATAGGCCCTCCACCTCAGGCTCTGCCCCTATTCCAGTAGCACCAACCTCATCATCGGTAGACACCCATCGTAACACACCACCACAACATTGGCAAGATAACCAGGTTCCACCTCCTCGATAGTATCCTCCATTCCATATTTAGGGAAATGATCCTAGAGACCCCTTTCTGGATATAATGAAACATACATAATAATTTAATGAGGCTTATGTCCCTGATTATTTTTGATGTGCCCAGGAACAGGGAATTTTG
Organism: Viscum album; assembly: GCA_963277665.1. Lineage (NCBI taxonomy): Eukaryota > Viridiplantae > Streptophyta > Magnoliopsida > Santalales > Viscaceae > Viscum > Viscum album. Next base: position 1,918,467,533 of record OY728165.1, on the reverse strand, counting down.
CAGTTGATGAAATGTAGGAGGCCCAAAGATGCAGATCTCACTGATCGCACCAATTACTGCCACTATAACTTGATCTAGGATAACACCATCCAGAAGTGCTATGTGTTTAAATACTAGTTTCAAGATCATGTTGATACCAACATATTAATGTTAGGTCTGACCCTGAAATAGGTAACATGCGTTTTCATAAAGCCTGACAGTGGTAGTGACAACGAAAGTGAGTTGTAGTAGGCTTCCAGCCAGGGGTATCAAAAATATGATAACTGGATGGCCCATAAGGTAGTCACCTATTCCCATGGTATTATCCAAGCACTTTTGAACTAACTTTAGCTTTATTAAGCCATTGTGTGACCTACAACCACTACTTATGCGTCAACATCTCATTCTTCCTCCCCTCAAAAGGGAAAACATCCACAGTGCAAGGGGAAACAAATTCCCCCATTGATTCCATTATCATCCCATAATCTTGGTGATTTCATGCCTTTATAGTTGGAGATTACACCAAGTGTCCACCCAGTGAAGGAGGATTCATTAATTGATAGTCCATGGTATGCCTCGGTTGACATTGTGGAGTTGGTAAACCCCTACATTATTCCAGATGACAAAGTGCATCAAGAGGATCCTACCAACTCCACTAGCTGATGCCGGTATCGATGGAGTTGTGTTTATATGAGTCAATGAGATACATTGATTAGTGCTACCATCCATGCTATGCATGCCAAAAAATCCAAATAATAGGCATAGTGGAGAGCTCATCAAGCACATCCTTCTCACCTAGTTTCAAGAGATCTACCTCCACCTCTGTCTGTTCTACATGATCAAGTGGATCCACCACGATCATGCTACGATCAAGAACATTCTATTGCAGATCATCCACATTCATCAAGAACTCATATGGTAGTCTCTCCATGAATTTTTACTAGTGAGAAGTGAGACATTCCCATCACTAGTTGGCCGCCCGAATTTCCATAAGGGATCATCATGCCTCCTACCATAGAATGACCTTCTGTCAGCAGAAGATCATGATTAGCATAGATGTGTGATATCCTTAAGCATCATGACATAATTCTTGTAATGACCTCTATACCTGATTCTCTTCATTTTTCAACATATATGTGTGAATCCCTTGCCAAATCTTTAAGAATCCACCTTCAGTTTGAGATGGAGGTAACAGTTGTAGCAGACTTCCATTCTGAGAAAAGTCAGTATGAAGAATTCTACGACGTTGTCTTTTTTTTTCTAGAGACGATGAAGGATCTCCCATATGGGGGTACATACACCAATTATAAATTACTGGCCATTTTAACTGTGTAGAGGTTTGGTGCTGTCTTGTCAACACAGGGTAGGTGATCAACCTAATCCTGAGCTAGACACTCCAAATGATGGGGCTGTACGAGGATGATATGAGCCCCTATGACCTAAAAATTCATGTTTATGATAGGATAGAATAGACCCTGATTGGAAAGATCCTCTTGAATACCCAATTCGGTGGGTTGGTTTCCAGCACCGATTTCATGTTTGTCTCCTAGGACACCACCAACTATGCATTTATGGGTAGGTCATGTATCCACCTACATGCGGAGGTCCATTTTTCATATCACCAATGCCTTAAGTACTCCCTTAATAGTCAATTAGTCATACTCGAAGTTGATGTGTCTCCATTTTCTTCTTGTGAATCCCTCTTCCTATATGATGACTATTACCATATCAAAGACAATAAGATTCTGGCTAACGAGGTTGAACATGATATGACTACGACCAACCTATGGACAGACCTAGATGATGCCTACATTTTCTTGATCCACCGATTGGAGGTGACAACCCCGGACTTGGGGTAATTCTTTTTTGTTTCCGGAATGATGGGGAATCACCTTCCCAAAGCTAAAGGATGTCATAATATCACCTTGTATTCATATAAATATAACACTTAGGTGATCCTAGACCCCCTAATCCCATAAGGTATCTTGATATCCGCCCCATGGGAACGATAATATGTCATACTTTCTTGTTTTTCTGATATGAGATTACCCGGATTAGTCTGACACGCCATTATTTAATTGATATCATCAAGAATGGACCATTGTGTTGAAGTCTAGATGGGATCATGTATATATCTTTCATCGCTATGGTCTCGACAGCATATGAGCTCCCCAATATGGTGTCCTCCACTGCTAGGCTGCCACTAGTATCCCAAAAGGATTTGTCGACATGATTGAATCACCTCTTGGCTAGGATCCCTTCTCCATGAATGAAAAATAGGATTTGGAGGATTCTCCTCTATTATTTGAAGATGGTGTCTCTAACATGTTTGATGAATTGGTACAGGTGAACCTCAGTTACAAGATCGATCTGAAACCCACATTGACTAGCACTGAAATTCTTGTCCAAGAGAAACAAAAATATGTGGACTTCATTAAAAAACATCATGATGTATTTTACTAGAGTTATGAAGAGGTTTTAGAAATATACCCTTAGGTCACTGTCCACCACCTCGGTCTTCCATAAAATCATCGTGAGTTCAAACAACCTCCCAGAAAAATTCACCCTTCTCATAGTTCCATGGTCGAGGTCGTGGTTGATAAGCTTATCACATCTAAATTTTTCAAGGAGGTACAATACCCTAGATGGATGGATAACATTTTTCACATGAGTATGAATAATAGAGAGATCAAAGTATGTATCAACTTTCTTGATCTCAATAGTCACTCTGTAAAGGATACCTTTCCCCTTTCAGCGACAAAACTATTGATTGATGCCACCACTAGGTTTTATGCTCTCTCATTAATGCATGGGTATTCTGGATATAATAAAATCTGAATGGACCCTGAGGATAGAGAATCTAAAACCGTTATGTAACCAAAATGTACTCTATGCTACCAGGTAATGCCTTTTGGTCTAATGAATTTAGGTACCACCTATCAGCGTTCCATGCATCACATATCTAATTCTATCCTTGATACATTGGTGGAATTCTATGTGGATGATCTAGTGGTCAAATCTCTACAACATGAAGACCATATCAATGTTCTCATGAATGTATTTGGCTTCCATTGGTCTCACCATTTGAAGACGAACCCCTTGAAGTGCACATTTTTCATCACCTCTAAAATGTATCTATGATTCGTTGTTATATATAAAGGCATCGAGATCGATCTAGAGAAGATAAAGGAGATCAGTGAGATGTCTCCTCTCAGCAAAATTCATGATCTTCTAGGATTTCAAGTCCACATTGACTATATACACCAACTCATATCAAATATGGATGGAATGTGTAATCCATTTTCCTATATCATGATGAAAGGTTCTAATTATCAGTGGGATGAAGAGTGTCAGACTTCTATTGATGAAATTAAGTTGTACCTATTACAACCTTCAGTCCTGATTCCACTGGATTCTAGAAAGCCGCTGGTCATTTATGTGACCACTATGGAATTTTCCCTTTGTTCCCTTCTCTCCCATAAAAAATGTGGGGATAGATAGCAGTTTATACTATCTTTGCTACATGATCCATGATACACAGACCATATAATCCTCAATCGAGAAGACCATCCTTTAACTAGTGTTCACAGTGTAGAAGTTGTGACATTATTTGTCGCACCATGAGATACACCTAGTGTCCCAAGTGAATCCGCTGAAGTACACTCTGAACCGACCCATTTTGACTGGTCATCTAGCTCGGTGGGCAGTGATCCTCCATTAGTTTGACATAATGTTTTTTCCGAGAAGTCCATCAAGGAACAAGCTTTGACAGACTTCCTTTCCACCCATACAACTCCCACAGACCAGTCTCCAGATCATGATTTCCTGGATGAGGCAATCTTCATAGTATATCAAGACATTCCATGTATAAAAATGCATTTTTATGGTGCATAACAAAGCCATACTGATAGAAAAATCAATGATCACACACTCAAAAAAGTGGGCATGTGTATCATATTCGTCACACAAGAAAAAATTTTTATTTCTTATTCATTCGTGTTGTTATAAGGCTTTACCAATAAAGAGGAAGATTACCAGTCTCTCATTACTTGTCTCATGATGGCCCTTGAGATTGATGTTCCCCACCTACATGTGATAGCTGAATCCGAACTAGTCATCAAGCAGGTAAATTGTGACCACGCCTTAATGAAGTTGAAGCTCGTACCACTGTAAAAACGTAACCTCCAACTGATGGACCAGTTCCCATATTTTCCAGATGTTACTCATGTTCCTCGATCCTATAACGGTTGTGACGATGACCTAGATATCTTGGCCAAATATCTTGAAGAGCATGATTAGGATGATTTGATTCTCACTGTGGAACATCTGAGATTCATCACTCCCATTACTCCGGATGATGATGTTATCCCATATGTAAGCCACCTTGCTACTGGTGCCTCCACATCATGACCCTGAGGTCCCCCTGATGTGGTTTTTGAAGTAACTCTTGAATGGGTGACCCCCTTTATCGATTATATTTATCACAATAATCTTTAGGTAGATCATGTTGAGCATGAGCGGATCCAACGACGTGCATTCCTATTCAACCTCTAGAGTGGTCCTGGTCCTGAGAAGATCCTCTAAAGACGTGGTTATGATGGGGTTCTTCTCAGTTTCATTCAAGGAGGTGATATTTCTCAGGACATACAGGAGGTTCTTACTGGTTCATAAAGGGCTCATCAAACAGGGCCGAAACTCTCTCACCAAATCCAAAGATTGGGATATTTTTGGTTTTCCAAGATCCATGACTGTATTGAGTTTTCCACAATGTGGAATGAATTCCAAATCCATGATAATTTTATGCATTGGATGCCAGAACCTCTCAACACTACCATGTGATCTTGGCCTTTTTTACCATAGGGAATTAATTTCATAAGACCATATACACCGAGGATAGCTCACTAGTGTAGATTCATCCTAACTGCTACGGATTTTTTTTCAAAGTAGGCAGAGGTAGTTCTGCTCAGAGAGGTCATGTCCCGTTCAATCATTGAATTTGTGTGCTCAAATATCATCTACAAATTTGGAGTCCCTTATGCTATCATCACTGATAATGACACCATCTTCCGGGTATCTGAACTGAAGAAGTTGTATTCCAAGTAAATCATTCATTCTCACCATACATCTCGCTATCATGAACAAGAAAATGGGAAGATCAATGTGTTAAAAAAAACCATATCTAATATTTTTCATAAGATGGTTGGTTAGAATAAGAGGAGTTGGAAAGATAAAATCCTCAAAACTCTCTGGGATTATCAGAAGACAACTCGTAATTACACTTAGGTGGCCCCATATTTTTTGGTGTATGGAACGAAGGCAATATTTCCCATCAAGATGTAGTTTCCTTCATTACACACAACATTCCATGAAAAGTAGACACATGATAAAGTATCGAAAATCTATCTGTCTAAAATGGAACCTCTTGATGAGAATAAGCTTTGTGCCCTGCACAATCTGAAGACGCATCAAAACAATATAGCCATAGATTTAAATAAGAACATTCTCCTCTGCTCATTCAAAAAAGGTGACTTGGTGTTGTCCCCAATAAAGCCAATGATTCCTTGTATAAATCCACCTAAGCTGGAGCCCGAATGGGAAGGACCTTAAATCATTCACATGGTTTACCCCAATGGAATGTTCTCCCTAGTTACTAGAGATTGTGAGAGTATTATGTCTCACATCAATGCTAAATTCAACACAAATTATTTATCTTAAATAGTACCAAATGACTCTAAATTGTCCCATCTTTATCGCATGATGTTAAAATGCATTATCCATCCCTGTTGAAGGGAGTAAAAATACCCCGCACACATCCCTCATGTCAATATATTGTAAAATGGTCCAATATCTATAACCTTAAACTAAGATATCCCCACATCCTCACCGCATGGATTTAATCTTCAAAGCATCCCTAGAACTATGTATGGCTTTACTCCCATCCACATGTGATATGTAGGAATGCTCGAAATCTTCATCATAGAGGATAACCCCAAAATTAATCTCTTTAACTGCCCCTGGGTATAGTTCTCTTGGTGGATTTCACATAGTGTAGTGTAGATTTCATTGTCCCCATTTATGTCAGGTTTATGACAACAGAACCCTATACCCCTCCAATTATTCTATCCTACCATGTCCTCAAAACATGAAATTAAATTACATGTACATTTTAGTACTATGTAAGCCTTGATTCCTCCCCCCACATGATACATAGGTACAACCAGACATTTCTCCTCTAGGCCCAGCCCCAAACTACATGATCTCTCCATGGGTCCAGCCTCTGGGTATGGTTGTTTCTCAAAACACATGGTGTGGTGTGGGACCTGTTTTCCATCATTTACAATGGGTTTATCAGAACTAAACCTTGTATACCTCTCCTTGGAGATCACTACTTCTTTCTCCCTTACAACATGACATTAAACTACGCGAGCATATTCACGCTTTTCCCGTCCCCTTAATTAGGGTCTCTATCAACATTCACATATGAAAGGACCCTTGAAGGTCATGGATGCTAGGCCTCAGTTCTCTCCTACCATCTTGGGCTATGTCCCCAAGTATTTGAAATTGAAATTTGACATAAGTTTCCGCGTTATGAATATTGTCGATGGCAGATGCTCATATTTTGTTCCCATTTCAGGTCACACAATATTGATGTGGTGTTTTCCAAACAGTCAACAGCCATAAAAAATCATTATCACCACCCATACATGCCCCAAATATTGGCTGTAGTGATTCATTTTGATGGCATATCCCTTCTAAAATCATTATTCTTCAAGCAGGAATTTTGGTTTGATTGAGATCAACCCCACCCGATCCCTTCCCCTCATTATCGTACCCTTATATGCAGGGGAGAGCCTGATCCCATTCCTTGTTTCCCAAACCAAGCATTTCTCATATGGGATTGGGAGCTTTGGTAAAGAAAAATTCCCACATAAATGGTCACACAAAATTGCCCAAGATCTATGACCTCAATCTAAGATCTCCCCACGTCCTTATCATATGATGTCAAACTGAACTGCACTGTGAGAACTACGCTCGACATGATTCCTAGCCTCATGGGATACATAAGAACACCATTATTTCTCATCTATGGACTACCCTCAGGACCCTCAACCTTTTTTTACCTCTTGGACCATGTTATAATTTAGGATTTTACAGTGTGGTATGGACTCTATGTACTCATTCATGTCAGACTATTTGTGCTACACCACACATATCCCCCTAAGACACCCCTCCTTCATTATCATCCTTGCCACAAGACATTAAACTTCATGGGTACCATTACACTTTACATGTCCCCTCATTTGGGTTTCCATAATCTTTCTCATATGAAAGGACCCCGTAACGTCAGGGATGAAATGCCTCAGTGCTCTCCTAGTGTCTCAGACCAACGTCCCTGAGGATTTTGAACAATAATTTGACATGAGTCCCGCGTTCTGAATATGGTCAGCAGTCGACGCTCAATTGCTTGTTCCTTTTCTAGGCCATACGATATTTATAAAGTGTTATGAACTTGGTCAAAAATTATTCTCAATAATTATTGTTTTTATATGGTCTCCTAAATGACCGACATCGTTATTCACACATTCTGCCCTTCTATCCCACTCACATGATATTAAACTGGACATCAACGGTCTGATCTCTATGACCATAAACTAAGATCTACTACGTCCTTATTGCATGATGTTAAGCTACATGACATCCTTAGGAACTTCATATGGCATGATTAACATCCTCATGGGATATTTATGAATGACCAGACATTTTTTATTTTGGTCTAGCACTATTTCTTATAAACCATCTCTTCTTTCTCGCTACTTGGCCTATGTCCTCTAAGGGGGTGTATGGTACGGTATGGGCTTATGTCCTCATCCACATTGGGTTTTCAATAGTGATTCCATGTACCTCTCTCTTGGGAAATCACTATTCCCCTTTCCTCCAGTCAACTTTTCGAGTCATCTTCTCTAAAATCGATAATATAGACCCTCTCTAGAAACTCACTAGCATGCCCAAGAGGACTCTTGTTCATGACCTATAGGGTTGGATTCTTCATAGACATGTTTTAATCCATTTACATGCTTCATGTTTCCCTCTATATGGTATTTCATCATATCTCATATTGGAATGGACCGTCGAACATCATAAATACTAGGCCAATGGGCTCTCCTACCATCTTGGGACAATGTCCCCAAGGGCTTCGAATGACAATTTGGAAAAAGTCCCACATTGTGAATATGGTCAATGGTTGACACTCATTTGTTAGTACCCATTTCATGTCACACGATTTGGATGTTTTGTTTCAAATATTTTCAACAGTTATCCTCCATCGTTACGCTAACCCATTAATCCTTAAATATTGGTTGTGTGTTTCGCTTCATTTTTCACTTCATCATGTTCAAGTGGAATTTCAACACTCTTGGTGATATCCCTCAGTGCATGTTTGCATGTTAAGAGCAAGAATCTGTGATGTGGTGTCATTCGAGGATCCACACCATTTCCCCTTTCTTTGTATTCTGCATGCCGTGAATATCTTACTGACCCTTGTTTCCCACATTGAGTGTGGCTCATGTGGGCTTAGGAATATGGTAAAAGTTTACGTCTGCTTGGATGATTATCATCTACCAAAATGTTGGGCTCCATGAAGCTATACTATGATCTACATCATACTAATCACATGACGTTAAGCATCAAAAATCCTCCCAGAACAACATTCAGCATGATTCCCATCCTTATGGGATATGTAAGAAATCCCGAAGATTCCACCTCTGGTTCCTACTCCACCACCAATAATTATCTATTCTTTTTGGACTTTTGGTGCTGGTAAATTTTATAGGATTTCATGGTGTGGAGGATAGGAATATCTCCCCATTCAGATCATATTTTCAAAAGTCACACCACATACTCACCCTTTAGAAGAAATTATCTCCTACCCTCATCCTTATCTCATGATTTTAAACTGCATGACATCTTCTATAACTACATATGGCTTGATTACTATCCTAATGGGATATGTAGGAACACCCAAAAAACATTTCTTTTGGATAGCCCCATATCCTTTGATCTTTTCCGGCCGTTCAGCATGAAGTTTCTCCACCAGAGATGCGCGCAATGTGGTGTGGAGCTTTTCTTAATTTATGTTTGGTATTCTTTACCACACCTTCCACATTCCATCGAAAACCTCATTATTCTGAATGAATCCAGACCATATGAACATAAACTATGTTTCATGGTCCCACATATCGTTAAACTATTGCGTCTTTTCTACAAGTCTTCAAAATTTTTAGGCTGGTCTTATCATATGACCCTAAACTGAGACACTATCATCCTCGTTGAACAATAACAATTTCACCGAATTGTGTTTCCCTCCCTCAAGGTGAAATCAGGTTTGGTATCAATTCCCCACCATAAAATTGGTAAATTCCTAAATATAGATGGATTCTTATAGAAATTCCCGGATTCCCCATCCTAGGTTTGTTTCTTCATAAAAAAACACACATCCATCCTAATGAACAAACAAGATCCATAAAATGATGCTTATTTTGGTGTATGGGCTAGACATGCACAACAAGTATTCCCCCCGACGTTGGTACCCTACCATTCCATATTCGGAACTATGTTGGGATTGATTCTCAATCTCATGGGATACATAAGAATGACAAAACATTTCATCCATGTGTATAGCCCTAGGTATCTCAAATCCTGCCCTTTTTCAGGTCCCCTTGGCCTAAATGCTATCCGAGGCGTGTGGGGTGGTACTGACTCTATGTCCTCATTCACGAAGAGTTTTGAAAAAACTAAACCGTGTTTCTCCCTTGTTTCTTCCAAACTTGTTCCATGTTCTATGACCATAAACTAAGATCATTCTATGGAGACTATGTCTAGATTGATTCCCACCCTCATGGGATATGTAGAAACACCAGGACATTTAGTCTTTGGGTACAACCCCAAGAATGTGTCACGAGAAGAAGGCCTCTTTGGTCCTCACCCTAGTCGGGGTTTTCTACTTCACAACTCTTTTCACGTTTCATTAAACCAAGTTACCTTTTAAACTAGGAGTTTTCTTACTCAGGACCCTTGTCTTTGGAAAAGGATTCGACTCCATATATCTGACACGTCTCATTGGCATACTCAAATGTGCCATGGCATAGAGCTCAAAGTGTTGGATTCCATACAGAAATTTCATGGATTCGTTTCCATGATTTATGAGCCCTTTATTTGCATCCCTATCCTATTATATGTCTTGAGGGACCCCCTTTATAGCCTGGTTCCATGCCACATTATCTCACCTACCGTATTGGCTCAACGCCCCAGAAGACCTCAGATGACATTTTGTGAATAGTCTTGTGTTTCAAACATAGTCAGCAGTCAACCATAATTTGTTTGTTCCCATGACAGGATAACATGAAATAGATGAAGTGTTTCAAACATGTTTAACATTTATCCTCTATTATCAAACCACAATAATCGTGACCTAGATATCGGGCACCATGACCTACATATTTCCACTTCCATAGGTTCAAGTGGAATTCCAACACACTCATTTTTACCCATATATGCATCTATGTGTGTAAGTAGGAGGGACAAAAATATTGGGATGTCATCCACATAAGGTTCCATTGAACCTAATGTGTGCCTCCCTATACTTGGAGGATCCCATCATTACTCCTTATTTCCCACATCGAGCACAACTCACGTGGGCTTAGTAGTTTTGGTAAGAAGTATACTGATGCATTCGTATGACACATTCCTTTCATCCCACATGACCTTAAACTACAAGTTGAGAACTTCATATGGCTTGATCCCCATCCTATTGGGGTATGTATAAATGCCTGGATACTTTGCCTTATGCTCAGCCCAAACTTCGTTGTCCTCAGTCCCCTGACTTGATATTTACCAAGGGATTACGGGGTGTGGTGTGGAGTGCTTATGTCCTCATTAATTCCAGGTATGTAATGGTTGAACATCATATTACCACCTTTGGGATCTACCTTATAAATCCCCATCCTACAATATGATGTTAGACTACACAGGTCCTCCAGTATGACATATGGCTTGTTTCCCATCCTCATGGGATTCCTTAGAACACTTGGGAATTTCACCTTAGGGCCAACCCCAAATTAGGCCACCTCTGGTCTATGGTCTAAAGAATCCCAAGGGGGACACTTGGTGTGGTGTGGACTTCTTTTTCTTCATTCACATTGTGATATGTACAACACCACACAATCCCATTTTGGGTAACCATATCATCAATGTATGACTTCAAACTATGATTCTTCCCTGGATGAGTTTAGGATGCCCCATGATAATTATGGGTTGCCTTATGTTCTCTACCAGAGTGGTTTTCCCTCACCAGTGTGGGTCTCTCACCACACAATGCTTTGAAAAACTATGTCCGTCTTGATTCCCATTTTCATGGGATACATAGGAACACCCCATAATTTTGCCTCAGGTCCAGCCCAAAAATTGCACTCTTCATCTCCTTGGCTTGAGATCTCTATTGAATTCAGGTGATGTGGTGAGAAATTACTTATTTTCTCATTCAAATAAGGTTTATAGTTACCTCATCACCTACCCCTTTAGAGATCCCTTCCCCCTTGCATCTTTACTGCATGATATTAAACTGCACGTGTCCTACTGAACTACGTATGGATTGATCCCCCCATGTAGGATAACTAGTGATGTCTAGATTTCTAGTTCCCAGATACAACCACGTGCATGTAAACCCTCTATATGGTCATCCCTACCTTTTCCCCCTTTTTAGGATAGTTCATTGCATTTGTCTTCACCATTCGACGTTAAAATACATGTATATTGTCCTCACTCGCATGGCGTAAAAATGTGTTCCACTCTAGGTTCTCATGAGATAGATATCTCTTGTAAATAAGTATGATCACTAATTATAATGACGCACTTACATAATGTGTTTTCATCTCGGTGGAGTAATTTCAATTGTGTTGGACTCCATTCGAACAACCCATCACTCCACCCTCAATACATTGTGTGCCCATTATTTGTATCATCATCCTATTTCAATTCTAAAGAAACCTATATCCATATGGATTCTCAACCTATGGATCACATAATATTATCATCTGACATTTCATAGGACCAATGAATGACCTTTTGAGTCAGTCCTTGTGTTTCAAACGTGGTCAGCAGTTGGCCCTCATTTGTAACCACCATTTTAGGAAAATACAATAGGGATACTATGTTTTGAACACAGTCAACAATTATCTTTTTCATTCAATCCCTCTCTATAGTCTTCCGAATTTTGGGTATTCTGATGCATGAATTCCACTCCCCTCTATTTAGAATGATTTTAACGCCCTCGACATTAATCCGCTCGTGCACTAGAGCACGTTGGGAAAATGGAAATTCGACTTCTCTGAGAACATAATTCTCCAGTTAGGACTTCCACTTTCTTCCTATAAATCTAGATCAGATGTTCATAACCATGATTCTCGGATCATAGTTGGAACTGTCACATTCAAATGGAATAATGATCAAACTACCCCTTGTTTCTCACATCGGCCACGACCCACATGCTCTTAGGGATTTGTCACGACATGTTTCATGGATGTGATGGAAATGCAGCAACCAAAATGAATAACGAAACTCATTCACACAACCAACATAAACAACCAAAGAATCAAAGTATATTTATTAGTTAAAATAAATTACAGTGGCCAAGGATTGGCCCATACCATAGATGGTTTGACCTCTTCAATAGAGTATCCGATCTCTACCATTCTCTGGCTGGTAGCATCCAGGATCCTTTGTCACCTTTTATTCTCCTAATCATCCTCTATTGAAATGTGGAATAGATCATCAGCATTGATCCAAGCACGATCCTCATCATCTTGAGTAATATCTATCTCTTCTGAGGCTCGCCTCAATTGTTTTTCAGCCTCTTCCATTTGGGCCTTTATTCACTATAGGAGCCCCAATTGTGCATCATGGAAAGAAGAATACTCGTTAGCCCATGCCCTCAATCACTGGATCCCAATTTCAGCCTTCCATATTCTATTGATGTTCATGGACATCCTCTACTTCCAGCCCACACCAAGGCCACTACCATGTTCCAATATTTTCTCTACCATTAAGTCTTGGATGATCATAAGAGGATTTTTGGCATCCACACCTCTGGCACATAGTTTGCGCAGCTGGGAATGAAGCCTCCCCATCATCTCTATCCATTATTCTTGTGTGGTCTCCCCAATGAAGTGGTTGATTAGCTTCCTATACCGGAAATGGATGACCTTTCAATCCTCTTCCTCAAAATCAGTCTAATCCTGGTCCCTAAGGTCGGTAGGCTCATATACATGGAATGCTTCTAGGAACTCATCAGTGGGATCTTCATCCAGAGTCTGGTTATATAGGGTGGGTCTTATATCATCTAATTAATCCCCATAATCATATTTCAACTCAATGAATTTATGTTCTATCCTACTGATCGTCCCACCTGTGATTGGGAGTGCTTCAGCTTGGTCTGTATGAGAGTCCGCTTCCATGAACACCAGCATTCACCTAGGAAAGGCAGTGCCGGGAGCCCCTTCCAACATCGCCAATGTGGCCCACACCATTTGAAGAAATGTGCTTGTGGGAATACAAATACATTTGTTTTCATGATTAAATGGATGAAAATTAAAAATTCGTTGAAGAAGAATTATCATGATAAAATAGTCGATATCTCCCTTATGTTATTTCCACTAGAATCTCGAGGTATGTCCCCCCCACATATGGTTGGGAAATATGAATTCTCTAGGGTATCCACCATGGCTGCCGTGGCCCACAAGGCCTGGTAATCACCATTGTCTCAGGTGTAGATCTCGAAGCTCCATCCACTATTGTGTGGGATTAGGTTTTTCATATGATACCCTCCAACGTAGGTCAAATGTTACTTTAGAAGGCCTAAGTGACTTGAATGAGGACCCATAGGAAAATGGTTATGGGATTACCTCAAGAGATTCAGAAAACTCTTCCATCTCCATGTTTGCGATCTCAGCTTCTTCCAGAGGGCTCTATTTATTAGCTTATTCCCACCATGATGACTCTTATGATTCTTCTAGGATGGGGAAGTTCTCCATTAGTTCAGTGGAAGATAGATGTGAATGGAATGTTCTATAGAGAAACACTTTCACCCATTCCGTCATTGGAAGTGGAGTACCTGATAGTGCATGAAGTCATACAACTCAGTGATATACTTCTACCCCTCTTCCTAAGATACTACAACACCATTATTGGAGAGACCAATCCCCAAAAAATCCATCCTAATATGGTTCATGTGGTGCCAAATCTAGGAAGGATGGAGGAATTTTATGTTGACAACCCAGATCATCCAATACACTGGGAAAACATCGTCCTCAGGCATGTCTATATGGTGTAGCCGCTTCCCTGAAGCCTGATTGGGTATCTAACAGATCCTAATGGGTGGCCCCCTTTCTCGCTGACTTTTCTCCTCCAGGAATATCAGGTATGCTGCCACCCCATGTCTCTCAATCGGTGCGGGCCTCACTACTATTGTAGACCAGCAAACATGGGACATTGTTGCCACCTCCCAGCCATGACCTTGAGGTTGAAGAGGCTCCCCGTCAAATGCATGTATGATCCTCCACTTCCACATATCTCATGGGTAATCTACCTTCTATGTATTGGAATACTCTTTTAATAGAACTTATACAACTATGGGCGGAGGCATCTCAATCCATATATTCTCATACTCCATTGTGGACATGAGCCACATCTGCTTCATCTCACACAGATGGTCCTCATGGAAGCCTCTTCATGCACAAGAACATCCTCGCAAAGCGTTGCGATGTGTATGGCTCATAGAGAGGCTCATGGACCACCCACCCCACCAGAACTCAATCTCAAAAGGCCATGATGTAGGAACAAAGCTCTTTCGTTCCCTATCTATCTTTAGTGAACACAAAAGTTGGAAATGGGAATGGATGGAAGTTCAAATCATCCTCTTTCCAGACTCGGTTCAGCCCCAGTGATGGGGTCAGCTTGGTCGGGAAGCACCCCACCACATTTAGAATAGTCGGTCGGATGTCCGACCCTAGATGATAAATGGGTTTCAGGTATTCATAAGTTCCCATATGAACTTTTATCCACCCATACAGAAGATGGAGCAGCTCAGAAACACTATACATCTTATTCCCTTCACTAAAACACCACATCACTTTTTAAAGATTAGCCATCACCAAGATCCCTATATTGAGCCACTCATCCATCGCCAACATTGACTCCATAATAAATGTACTCGGTCATACACCCATGTTGTTTTCACATAATGGAATCATCTAGACGTAAATGATTACCGAGATGAATGCAGCCAACCTTACCACCGATTGCTACTCAGTGTTGACACTGAACCCCCATGTCTTCCATTTACTGTCCACAATGAGTCGCCAATATGAGTTCTATTTTCTGTTCTGGAACCCCTTTAGGAAAGTGGGATGACCGACAGGAAACTACCCATCTTAAGGGGAATTCATGAACCACCTATACAACAACTTAAAGTGGACATCTCTCACTGACTACTTGTACTCTCAAGAAATTAGGTCCATCAATACCTTTTCTAGTGGCGACATCTGCTATGGGTCCTCCCATGTATTCACGGCATGGAGGAACTCATCATACCTCACCACCAATATAGGAGTCCCCGATATCTTGTGAATGTCCTTGTGGATGATACAACCCCCCATGGTAATTATGGAAAGTGTTGGTCATCTAGGACCACCTTCACAACAACTCTGGAATAATTGTATTCAACTGGTAGATATGGAATTGAAGGTCCCATGCTTCCTCATATAGGACCACTCAACTCAGATGCACCATAATCTCCATGATGGAGGCATAGAACCAGTAACCTCATGCCTAGTCATCTGTGAAACTGCCACATGGGAGCAGATCTCATTCATCGGTCCACCGCTTCCAAGGGTTCCCCAAACCCGCCTTCAAAATGGTGTGGTGATACAGGGCAGATACCCAGGTATGCAATGCCTTCCCATCAATGTTGTTATCAAGGTTATATAAGGATTCATCATTGATTACTGTATGATCCTCCCAAGAATGATGGTTAAATTTCCTGAACCATAGGCCTTGGCACGATGTAATCCCAAACTAATATGTTATATCTTCCCTGATTTCATTGGGAATGAGAACATCGTCCCTCATACCAACGTTCTATAGAGTCATTATTTTTCATAGGGTTAGTTCTTATGGCTGTCTGACAATAGCTCCACCTGAGTTTCGTAGTCCGAATGACTCTGCAAACTTTCCCTAATGCCCAAGTTGACAGTCATCTATGCCATCTTGGAAGCATCCTCAAGAACCCCCGCTAGAAGCTTTTTGGTGACCATTATGTCTTAATAACTAGGGATGTTTTTTCATGGATTACATAGATCAATCACAGAGCTCAGCTATATAGCTAGATCAAAGAGGCAGGTTGCAGAGCCTTTCCACAGATCTCAGTGGGACAAGCCAGAGAGCGCACAATCACAGAGTTTGAAGTCCCTCTGTGCACCGTAGGGAAAAGAGGGATTTATTTTCAAAGAGAGATCACAAGGAGTGTGGAGTTTCTCGAATTGGGATCCATTAACCAAAATCACAAAGATATGTAAGGAAAAAATAGGGTTCTTCCTCCCCTATTTATAGGAATAAACCTTCGAGCTTCGGGGGCACACCTAATCGTAGTGAGCTTCGCATCGTTCTAAACCCACGCATCGCCTATTTGAATCGTGACCCTGCTTTATTATCCTACTTTGTGATTTGCCTAAATTTTGGTTATCTAACCTCAAACTTTGATACTTATTTTCTACTCGGCCCCATGTCTGAAGGGGGGGGGGGATTTGTTGGCAGTAAAATGTGTGCATAGAAAAAAATGAAAATAGAACACCAATTCCAAATGGGCAGCTTCAAGAAGCACCTTTTTAGATCCCTTTATCATCACATCTTTCATGGAGCCCCTCCACTATAACGACCCATACTTTACATACATTGTTAATACTTCGAAATTGAAGCACACTTATTACAACATATGACAAAACCACAAAGGACCGTATAGGTATAGTGTCTTTAGAAACTGGGAAACATAAACAACTGGTTCATAAATCTTCTACAGTGTCTCCCATTTATTTCATCATATCTAGGGTCCCTTTTAGCATATTCTACTTAATATCCATCTTCCTGACCTGGGGAAAAGAAAACATAAAAGGGAGAGCTCAAATGCTCAGCAAGGGCAAATAAAGGAAATAAAAATCATATCATATCTTTATGAAAATCAAAACCTGCAAAAGAGATCATAATATCTTAACATGGAATAAATCATAGAAGTGAAAATGAGATCCCCATAATCATAACATAAAACTTGAAACTTTGTGGCATGCACACATAATCATGGAAAATCATTTCTTGTTAGTCATGACTCATTTCCAAGACTATCTTAGTGGACAAAGTCCCTTTCTGAACCGAGTTCACTCCTCGTTTTAGTCCTGTTTCACTGAACCGAAATAACCTTCCGTTCCAGCCATGTCTATCTCATGAGATATAAAATCTTTACCCAATGCATTGGAGGGAGATATAGGTCCCACCCATCTTATAATGAATCATTTCTTATGTGTGCCACATAATCATAAAACATTCATCATCGCATAACACATGTAACAAAATGGGATTCTTGAAACATCATGACATCATAAATCAATTCATATAAGATAAAGGAATTCATAAAAATAATTCCATCACAACATGAACAAATCAATTTAATAATAGGGATAAAAACAGAACCCTTTATTATCTTAGATGGAAAATCATTTTGATAAAACACTTGAACTCCATTCTTGAGGAAAATATCCTTTCTTCTTCAAAAACATTTTTCCTTTCATAACATGTCATACAACTTTAAAATAAAATAAGTTGATTAAAAATAAACTTGAAAACTTGTAAAGGAAGCTTCTTGGTAATAATGTTTTAAAAATCCATTCATGCCGTATATGTTAAAAAAACATTCTTCGTACTTTTGTCGGAAAAGTCAAAAAGTACCTCGTACGAAAAATGACAAAAGATTCCTTTCATATCTTTTACTAAAAACTAACCGAAGGGTAAAAATGGATTTAAACAATTGTAGGTGGATGGAAATAATATTACATATTGATGAAACATGGATGTGGATGATAAAATACACCCCAGTAAATACTTACGAATAAACAATCTCGGATAAAAATGAGATTGTGATATTTCCCTTACCTTAGGTCCGATTTGCTTTGTTCGTGTCCGAAGCTCCTGTATAATGGTTTAAATAATGTTATTGACTTATTCCAGAATCATACATATTGATATGATACCATATATGGTCATATTATTAGCTTCTTGTTAGTAATATTTCATTGTTACTTGTTACTCGGGTCTTTATAACTTTTTGTTCTTATGCGTGTTTTGTCGAATAAATTCTTATTCTTATCTTTAGGTTATAGATAATTCATTTACAGAATGGTATTAGTGTATTATATACCATATTCATTCATTCAATTCATTTATATAATCATTATGAAATGAAGATCATGTAGAACGAGTCGCATCACATCGTGGAGACGGTATTCCGTACGTACGCACGAGTGATGATATCATTCCTATGATCGTGGAACTGTATTGGAGTATATATATATTATTTCAGTATCAATATTACTTTATAATAATCATATATAGTTACTCATTACACCATTATACCCATCCTTGTAAGGTGATGGTGGAAAATAGATTACACCACGGCGTGGAGACGGTATTCCGTACGTACGCACGCGCGGTGATTTCATTTTTCCGTAGGATGGATAGAAGGTGAATTAGGGTTGTTTCATATTTATAATAACATATCAGTATGTAAGTAATACTTATGTTATTACTTTATCATGAAACAACTAAATAAGAAGAAGTTGAAGAAGAAAGAAATTGAAAAGATCGGTAATGGATATTACCTCTTCTTTGGAACGCCTCTTTGAATCCTCCACTTAAGGAACTAAGATTGATCTTTGGAGAAGACCAGGACCTCTAGGATTATTATAGGGAAGTGTATAGGAGAAAATGGCAGGGGTTGGCCGAGCTTGATTGCTCAAATTGGTGTGAGGAGGAGGGGGAGGAGGTGCCCTTTTATAAGGGAGGAGAGGGGCACCTTAGGAATATCTCAAAATATTATTTTATATTAAAGTCAAAATCGGTTTATAATGGTTCCAAAGGGTCTTATTTCGAAGCTAAAGTGGGGATGGGTCGAAATCCTATCAACCAATAGGATTTAGACAAGTTTAGGGTATTATTTTAACCTTATCAATTAGATTTAACTCTAAGTTAATTAATTTAACTTTTACCGTGTCTTTTTGTTTTCTTTCACTATATGGTTAATACACTTACTATAACATGCCAAAAGAACCCCAAATTGTTTATTATTAATATATATATCCTTATCTAAGTCATTTGTCCGAACCTTAGATTTTTAGGAATAAAATAACAATTAATAATATAATATTTGATTTAAAAACTATTTTGTGTCAATTTTGACACTATTTGATATATGATTTTTGTGAAAGTCATAACAGAATTATATGTTCGAACCAAGTTGATTAAATCAACACTAATATATCATAGTAACCTAGAAAATTAGTGGAATTCATAAAAAGTCTTAAATTACATTTATTTTGGTATTTATATTATCAATTTTGTCAATATTTCATTAATAAGATAATTACTGCATCATCTTTGTGTCATAAATAAATTAAATTATTTGATGTCTAAAAATTACAAATAAAATATCATCATGTAGGAAATCTTTTTAGCTTTCTAATGAATATTTACAATCGAATTTATCTTATGTATAACCCCATATTAAAAATGATTTACTTATTAAACTTTAATTTTAACTATTTTAACCCTTCTTTAAATAAATTAATAATAAATGTCCTAATCTAATCCAAGTGGGCCTAAATGGTCATATTTTATTCCTAAGTTTGTTTTTGGTCGAATTACACTTTTCCAATAGAATTAGGACATGTGTTAGGGTAATATTAATATCATATTTACCCTTAGTTACCCTATTTACTATTAACCGCGGTAAAAAAAAGTAAAAAGTTACTATTCACCAAAAAATTATTTTTATCTCATTGAACCACATTTTACATACTGATATCAACCGTGTCTGTCGGATTTTCGAAATTCCATTCACAGAAGCGGTAAAATTAAGTTTTATGCAAAATTCAGTTTTTAACCTACCACTTAGTGGTTTCACTATTCATCAAAAATTGAAAGTTTTCAGAAAAATACCAAAATTTCACCCTAGGCTAACTTCGATATTCTGAGTCCAAAAATGAAGTCCATTTTGAAAAATAAAATTTATAAAATTTCAAAAAGTGGTTATTACTATTCATAACGGCTAGTTTTAATATCATATTGTTGTTTAGTGAAACTCGGTATTGCGTACGACGCAAGCTATCGAGGAAGGTCGCGATTGCGTGTAAAGCAAGCCAAGAAAGTGTTGTGTAGAAAAAGATCCCTTTGATGATTTATATAACATAAAAGTCTCGGGTGTTACATTCTACCCCCCTTAAAAAGAATTTCGCCCTCGAAATTCGTCACTTTGCAACAAACAGATGAGGATACTTCTCCCTCATCATATCCTCAAGCTCCCATGTAGCTTCTTCAAGTTGGTGGTTTCTCCATAAAACTTTCACCAAGCGAGTGGTCTTGTTTCGTAGGACTTTTTCGCTACGATCCAGAATCTCTATCGGCTGTTCTTCATAAGAAAGATCTTGCTCCAGCGGTACAACTTCTGAGCTGAGTACATGTGAAGGATCTGGTATGTACTTTCTCAGGAGAGATACATGGAACACATCGTGAACTTGAGAGAGATTCGGTGGAAGCGCCAATCGGTAAGCTACCTTCCCAACACGATCCAGTATTTCAAAAGGATCGATATATCTAGGGCTCAACTTCCCCTTCTTTCCAAATCTCATAACCCTCTTCCAGGGAGATATTCATAAGAACACTTTATCGCCCACTTCAAACTCTAGGTCTTTTCTTCGGTTGTCGGCATAACTTTTCTGTCGACTCTGAGCTGCTCTTATGTGTTGTTGAATAGATCTGACCTTTTCTGCCATTTCATCAACGAGATCAGGTCCTAATAGATTTCTTTCCCCAACTTCATCCCAGCAAGTTGGAGTCCTGCATTTCTTTCCATAGAGAGCTTCATAAGGAGCCATCTGAATACTGGAGTGAAAGCTATTATTATAAGAAAATTCCACCAAAGGTAGGTGTTGATCCCAACCTCCTTTGAAATCCATAGAGAAAGCTCTCAACATATCTTCTAGGGTTTGAATTGTTCTCTCAGACTGACCGTCTGTCTGGGGATGATAAGCAGTGCTGAAACTCAACTCTGTATCCAGAGTATACTGAAGACTTCGCCAGAACTTCGAGGTAAATCTCGGATCTCGATCAGATATAATAGAAAGTGGTACTCCATGCAATCTTACCACTTACTTTACATATATCCTGGCAAGCTGATCTAGAGAGAAATCCTCTCTAATAGCAATGAAGTGTGCAGACTTTGTAAGACGATCAACTATGACCCAGATAGCATTATTGCCTTTGGATGTTTTAGGAAGTCCTGTGAAAAAGTCCATAGTGATGTTTTCCCATTTCCATTCGGGTATGGGTAATGGTTGTAACATCCCCTTAGACTTCTGTCTCTCAGCTTTAACTTGTTGACAAACCAAGCATCGAGAGACATATTCAGCAACATCTCTTTTCATGCCATCCCACCAGAAGTACTCTTTCAGGTCCCTATACATCTTCGTGCTTCCAGGATGAATAGAAAATGAAGAACTATGAGCCTCATCCAGTAGCTCCTTCTTTAATTCGGGGATGGGAGGAACGCAAACCCGATTCCTGAACTTTATTATCCCATCACAATCAAGGTTGAATTCAGGAACATTTCTCACCTTCTTTTGTAACTCGACATCTTCTTTCTGTGCCTCTTTAATCTTCACATGTATAGATGGTTGAACATTCATTTGAGAAAGATAAGATTTTTCCCCTTCCATTATAATTCCAAGATCCATCCTTTGTAAATCCATAAATATTGGATCTTTTGTGATCCTCATCATGGATAAACTAGCATGGTCTTGTCGACTTAATGCATCTGCCACCTTGTTTGCTTTCCCAGGGTGGTAATGGATTGAGCAGTCATAATCCTTAATCAGCTCCAACCATCTTCTTTGACGCATATTCAACTCCTTTTGTGTGAAAATATACTTTAAACTTTTATGATCAGTATAAATATCACACCTTTCACCATAAAGGTAATGCCTCCAAATCTTTAATGCAAAGATTACCGCAGCCAACTCCAAATCATGTGTTGGGTAATTTTGCTCATGGATTTTCAACTGTCGTGAGGCATAAGCTATCACCATATCATTTTGCATAAGAACACACCCCAATCCCTTCTTGGATGCATCACTGTAGATCACAAACCTTTCTCCACTACAAGGTAGTGTGAGCACAGGTGCACTGGATAACCTTCTTTTCAACTCCTTGAAATTCTCTTCACATTCCTCTGTCCAGACAAACTTAACTCCCTTCCGAGTCAACTTGGTGATTGGATTAGATAATCGTGAAAAATCTTTTACAAAACGTCGATAATATCCAGCCAAACCAAGAAAACTTCGGATCTCAGTTACTGTTGTTGGTCTTGACCATCTTTCGATAACCTCTGTTTTTGCTGGATCCACAGATATCCCCTCTTTTGAGATTATATGACCCAAAAATGCAACTTTTTGAAGCCAAAATTCACACTTGGTAAATTTGGCATAAAGCTTCTCCTTTCTCAGGGTCTTCAATATAATTCTCAAGTGATCTTCATGCTCTTCCTTGCTCTTTGAATAGACAAGAATATCGTCTATAAAGACTACCACAAATTGATCAAGATAGTCTCTAAAGACTCTATTCATTAGATCCATGAAGATAGCAGAGGAATTAGTAAGACCAAATGGCATCACTATAAATTCATAGTGTCCATACCTTGTACGGAAAGCCGTCTTTGGTACATCCTCCCTTTTGACCCTTAATTGATGATACCCTGAACAAAGATCAATCTTGGAAAAGTATTGAGCTCCGCGTAGTTGGTCAAATAAGTCATCAATGCGTGGGAGAGGATATTTGTTCTTGATAGTGATCTTGTTAAGTTCTCGATAATCAATGCAGAGTCTCATTGATCCATCTTTCCTCTTAACAAATAGAACAGGTGCTCCCCAAGGTGACGCACTAGGGCGTATGAATCCCTTATCAAGATTCTCTTGGAGTTGCTTCTTCAATTCCTGCAACTCAATTGGGTCCATTCTATAAGGTGTCTTTGAAATAGGCAAAGCACCCGGTACGAGTTCTATTGAAAACTCAACTTCACGATTTGGTGGAAGACCCGGTAATTCCTCCGGAAAGACATCATCAAACTCCCGTACAATGGGCATATTCTTAATCGTGAGTTTCTCACCAACCATTTGAGATAAATAACCTTCATTTAGTGGAATCAATACCCATAAGATGGAAGAAATTTCCACTGGAAGGTTATGTTCATCCTTGCATTGATATACGATCGTAGGTTGATCTGGAATATGAAATGTGACTTCCCTTCTTTGGCAATCGATATGAGCTCCATGTAGAGAAAGCCAATCCATGCCAAGAATCACATCAAATTCCACTAAAGGAAGGATCACAAGATTTGCAGGAAGCACTTTCCCACAAACTTCGATCGGAGAAGAATTATAAACTTTTGATGCGATTGATGTGCCATTAGGTGTTGTCACAGCTAACTCAACATCTAATTGTTGAGGTAATACGGTGATACCCTTAGAAAAGTCTTCAGAAATAAAAGAGTGGGTGGATCCAGAATCAAATAAAACATTTGCTACTTTAGAGTGGATGGTAAGTGTACCTTTCACCACATCGTTATTGTACTCCACATCGCTGATAGAAATTGCATGTGACTTTCCTTTGTCTTTAGCCTTAAGAGTTTGTTGACGTCGACCATCATCATCAACCCTTGGATTTGGGCATTGATTGGCATAATGCCCCATCTCCTTGCACTTGAAACATTGAAGTGTAGTAGGTTCATTCTGTGTATCCCTTCCTTTATTTGCGTCATTAGACATCTTCTTCCCATTATCACGGCATTCAAATGCCCGATGACCTTCTTTTCCACATTTAAAACATTTACTTGTCCCTTTAAGACAACTCCCTCCATGTTTCTTTCCACACTCTGAGCATAAGTAAAAGCTCATCTTCTTTTCCGTGTGCTCTTTATATTTTTCTTTGAATTCCATCTTCCTCTTCTTATCAAACCCATGTGACTGATGGGTTACTCCAATCTCCATCTCGACTTTGAGAGCACATCGAACGATTTCCTCGTAGCTATTGAAGTACCTTATGGCTAACGCCCTTCGAAGACTTGGTTTTAAGCCACTAAAGAATCGATCGATCTTACTCTCAGGTTGGATAATAATACCGGAAGCGTACCTTGCAAGTCTTGTAAAATTTGCTTCATAGGTACCAACAGATTCATCATCCCTTTGCTTCAGTTCAAGAAACTCTTTCTCCATCTTTGTTCGGAGAATACGAGGGAAGTACTTATTGAAAAATAAGTTCTTGAACTCGTCCCATTCCATAGACTCAATTTCATCCCTTTGCCTCGTATTCTTAACAAGCTTCCACCATTGATCAGCATCTCCTTCCAAACGATACACTGCTAGGATGACTTTATCATGTTCAGAACATTGAAGAACTGAAAATATCTTTTCAGTAGTACTAATCCATTATTCAGCAACTAATGGATCAGTAGACCCGCTGAAAGAAGGTGGACGCTGCCTCATGAAGGATTAAACAGAATGTTGCTCCCTCCTTTGCTCGTTTGGAAATCCTGCATGATTCATAGCTTGAGAATGTTGTGTGAGCATGGCTACAAGATTTTGCATTCCAGCTCCCATATCGTTTGGTTGCTCAGGGGGACAATCATTGCATTGCCCATCGCATTCCGCATTAACACGGTTCCTTCAGGTTCCAGCCATTGACTAAAACCAAGAAGAATAGTGTGAGCAACACTAATTATAATAGGAAACCACATAATTCAAGAATAAAATTTTCATGCTTAAGGTCTTATCCTAGGTTATTCAAGGCCATTTCTAAAACACTAAGATTGTGTTCTATGCTTAGACTTATCCTTAGGGTTCTTACTAAGGCTTTCACATCCTAGTTTCCAAAGGTTGACTATACATTTCCTCTGATACCAACTATAACGACCCATACTTTACATACATTGTTAATACTTCGAAATTGAAGCACACTTATTACAACATATGACAAAACCACAAAGGACCGTATAGGTATAGTGTCTTTAGAAACTGGGAAACATAAAAAACTGGTTCATAAATCTTCTACAGTGTCTCCCATTTATTTCATCATATTTAGGGTCCCTTTTAGCATATTCTACTTAATATCCATCTTCCTGACCTGGGGAAAAGAAAACATAAAAGGGTGAGCTCAAATGCTCAGCAAGGGAAAATAAAGGAAATAAAAATCATATCATATCTTTATGAAAATCAAAACCTGCAAAAGAGATCATAATATCTTAACATGGAATAAATCATAGAAGTGAAAATGAGATCCCCATAATCATAACATAAAACTTGAAACTTTGTGGCATGCACACATAATCATGGAAAATCATTTCTTGTTAGTCATGACTCATTGCCAAGACTATCTTAGTGGACAAAGTCCCTTTCTGAACCGAGTTCACTCCTCGTTTCAGTCCTGTTTCACTGAACCGAAATAACCTTCCGTTCCAGCCATGTCTATCTCATGAGATATAAAATCTTTACCCAATGCATTGGAGGGAGATATAGGTCCCACCCATCTTATAATGAATCCTTTCTTATGTGTGCCACATAATCATAAAACATTCATCATCGCATAACACATGTAACAAAATGGGATTCTTGAAACATCATGACATCATAAATCAATTCATATAAGATAAAGGAATTCATAAAAATAATTCCATCACAACATGAACAAATCAATTTAATAATAGGGATAAAAACATAACCCTTTATTATCTTAGATGGAAAATCATTTTGATAAAACACTTGAACTCCATTCTTGAGGAAAATATCCTTTCTTCTTCAAAAACATTTTTCCTTTCATAACATGTCATACAACTTTAAAATAAAAGAAGTTGATTAAAAATAAACTTGAAAACTTGTAAAGGAAGCTTCTTGGAAATAATGTTTTAAAAATCCATTCATGCCGTATATGTTAAAAAAAACATTCTTCGTACTTTTGTCGGAAAAGTCAAAAAGTACCTCGTACGAAAAACGAAAAAAGATTCCTTTCATATCTTTTACTAAAAACTCACCGAAGGGTAAAAATGGATTTAAACAATTGTAGGTGGATGGAAATAATATTACATTTTGATGAAACATGGATGTGGATGATAAAATACACCCCAGTAAATACTTACGAATAAACAATCTCGGATAAAAATGAGATTGTGATATTTCCCTTACCTTAGGTCCAATTTGCTTTGTTCGTGTCCGAAGCTCCTGTATAATGGTTTAAATAATGTTATTGACTTATTCCAGAATCATACATATTGATATGATATCATATATGGTCATATTATTAGCTTCTTGTTAGTAATATTTCATTGTTACTTGTTACTCGGGTCTTTATAACTTTTTGTTCTTATGCGTGTTTTGTCGAATAAATTCTTATTCTTATCTTTAGGTTATAGATAATTCATTTACATAATGGTATTAGTGTAGTATGTACCATATTCATTCATTCAATTCATTTATATAATCATTATGAAATGAAGATCATGTAGAACGAGTCGCATCACATCGTGGAGACGGTATTCCGTACGTACGCACGAGTGATGATATCGTTCCTATGATCGTGGAACTGTATTGGAGTATATATATATTATTTCAGTATCAATATTACTTTATAATAATCATATATAGTTACTCATTACACCATTATACCCATCCTTGTAAGGTGATGGTGGAAAATAGATTACACCACGGCGTGGAGACGGTATTCCGTACGTACGCACGCGCGGTGATTTCATTTTTCCGTAGGATGGATAGAAGGTGAATTAGGGTTGTTTCATATTTATAATAACATATCAGTATGTAAGTAATACTGATGTTATTACTTTATCATGAAACAACTAAAGAAGAAGAAGTTGAAGAAGAAAGAAATTGAAAAGATCGGTAATGGATATTACCTCTTCTTTGGAACGCCTCTTTGAATCCTCCACTTAAGGAACTAAGATTGGTCTTTGAAGAATACCAGGACCTCTAGGATTATTCTAGGGAAGTGGATAGGAGAAAATGTCAGGGGTTGGACGATCTTGAGTGCTCAAATTGGTGTGAGGAGGAGGGGGAGGAGGTGCCCTTTTATAAGGGAGGAGAGGGGCACCTTAGGAATATCTCAAAATATTATTTTATATTAAAGTCAAAATCGGTTTATAATGGTTCCAAAGGGTCTTATTTCGAAGCTAAAGTGGGAATGGGTCGAAATCCTATCAACCAATAGGATTTAGACAAGTTTAGGGTATTATTTTAACCTTATCAATTAGATTTAACTCTAAGTTAATTAATTTAACTTTTACCGTGTCTTTTTGTTTTCTTTCACTATATGGTTAATACACTTACTATAACATGCCAAACGAACCCCAAATTGTTTATTATTAATATATATATCCTTATATAAGTCATTTGGCCGAACCTTAGATTTTTAGGAATAAAATAACAATTAATAATATAATATTTGATTTAAAAACTATTTTGTGTCAATTTTGACACTATTTGATATATGATTTTTGTGAAAGTCATAACAGAATTATATGTTCGAACCAAGTTGATTAAATCAACACTAATATATCATAGTAACCTATAAAATTAGTGGAATTCATAAAAAGTCTTAAATTACATTTATTTTGGTATTTATATTATCAATTTTGTCAATATTTCATTAATAAGATAATTACTTCATCATCTTTGTGTCATAAATAAATTAAATTATTTGATGTCTAAAAATTACAAATAAAATATCATCATGTAGGAAATCTTTTTAGCTTTCTAATGAATATTTACAATCGAATTTATCTTATGTATAACCCCATATTAAAAATGATTTACTTATTAAACTTTAATTTTAACTATTTTAACCCTTCTTTAAATAAATTAATAATAAATGTCCTAATCTAATCCAAGTGGGCCTAAATGGTCATATTTTATTCCTAAGTTTGTTTTTGGTAGAATTACACTTGTCCAATAGAATTAGGACATGTGTTAGGGTAATATTAATATCATATTTACCCTTAGTTACCCTATTTACTATTAACCGCGGTAAAAAAAAGTAAAAAGTTACTATTCACCAAAAAATTATTTTTATCTCATTGAACCACATTTTACATAATGATATCAACCGTGTCTGTCGGATTTTCGAAATTCCATTCACAGAAGCGGTAAAATTAAGTTTTATGCAAAATTCAGTTTTTAACCTACCACTTAGTGGTTTCACTATTCATCAAAAATTGAAAGTTTTCAGAAAAATACCAAAATTTCACCCTAGGCTAATTTCGATATTCTGAGTCCAAAAATGAAGTCCATTTTGAAAAATAAAATTTATAAAATTTCAAAAAGTGGTTATTACTATTCATAACGGCTAGTTTTAATAGCATATTGTTGTTTAGTGAAACTCGGTATTGCGTACGACGCAAGCTATCGAGGAAGGTCGCGATTGCGTGTAAAGCAAGCCAAGCAAGTGTTGTGTAGAAAAAGATCCCTTTGATGATTTATATAACATAAAAGTCTCGGGTGTTACATCCACACTATGGCCGGTACAAATCCATGACCACCTATATGATTTCCACAGAGTAAAGAGGTAGAAAACACTATAGTTACAACATAATTGATGTAATGCTTCACATTGTGGTGGGAACACAATCGCCTTTGTAATCCCTTGGAAATTGACTGAAGCCTCTATGAGCAACAGAACCGGAATTGAGTAGGCTTCTTCACCAAGGAGGGGATGATGGTCGACTCCTCAACTATGAAGAAAATTATACAATCTAATTATGATGGAAATACAGAACTAGATTCACAACATGATATCTGAGATTCATGTCACTTGTCACCTATAAATACCACGCTTCCCTCAGACCCAAAAGATAGATACCCTTACCTTTTACCTTCACAGCTCTCAAATCATAGAGCACCCTATTCTCTACAATGAATTTTGAAAAAAGATCGCTTCATGGTACTTTAGAATTACAAAATACATTTCCCTTAGCTCAAATACACCCCCTATTCATATAGAGACGATCTTCATGAATTCCACTTTCCATCATAAAGGAAGGATCTATCTAAGGGAACTCATGTATTCACAAATAACTCATGATTCACATAGTACCTTCCATTCACATGTGGACTCCATGCTAAGGTAGGATCACTTTTCTTCGCGACGTACATTTCTAGGAAGTTCTTTGAATTGAAAGGAACCCATGCTCGGTGAAGTCGTACTACACAAAAGAGTATTTCACTTTCCAAAAAACCATTTATATGCTTGTATACCCCATGCCTAGGTTAGACCACTCCACTTGGTGATGCATTCCACCATACAGAGTCTCTCCCCTATTTTAAGAAACATTGCTTCACAATGTCCCCTCTGATGGACCCTTTTGCATCACAACCCCTTCTCCCATATAGCCTTTCGGGTTTGTAAAAAGTTATTGTAAGGTCCCTTGGGTGGTGTTTCATATTATGTTGATTAGCATCATGCTTCATCACATAGTAACATTTACGTCTATTTCTTCTTCTCATATCCATTCTAATGTGACCTCAATCGATCACTCCAAAACCCAATATTCACATGGAATTTCTAAATCCTTCCCTTCCCCATGATTGTGTGGGTATCTGTTATGTACATCCATGGGGTGAGGAGTTATTCCTCATCATCCGAACTACAAGACGTTAAACTTCCAAGTACCATCTTCCTCAGCATAGGATGTTAAACTATAGCCTCAACCCATGCAACGCACATGGGGCCCCCCACCTTAAACATTTTCCACACCCTCTGGCCTCAAAAAGAGTGAGATCTTCCTAACATTGAATGATATCCTCCTTGTATGGAACGGCATCTGTCTACGGGGAAGGGCATCCATCTTGGTCTAATCCCCTATCCTTTCTTGCAGGAGGTAGCATAATTTCTCCACCTCTCTTATTCCATGTTCAATGGTTATATGAGAGATGGGAAGATGTACATTTGATACCCCATCCCTCTGTCTTTGGCCTTTATCTCCATTGGGCCTCTATCTTGGAGTATGTCCCAATATCCATCTCCCTAGGCCGCTAGTAAAGCATATGCCCCTGTTTCCTAATTTGGCCTCCAACCACACATAAGACCTTGTCAATTTCTCACAGATGATCCTTTAGGGACATGATTATTAGGTCTTTGTTGCCTCTTGTTTCTCACATCAAGCTTGAATCACATGGGATTATAGTACGAACCAACCATGTCATCCTCCTTGGGTCCGCCTTCATGTGTATTCCCCATCCTTTGCCTCACCAAACTATACAGACATTGATCTTTTCCCTCTCTTGGAAAGGTACGAAGGAAGCCTCCCTGAAGTTCAAGACCCTCATCCATCAGTCCATAACACTTCACACAGGTTCACCCCCATCCTACGTGACATTAAACCGTATGCCCCTTTTCATCCAGCAAGACGCTAAACTATATGTATATGAACTATGTGGGTTTTTATCCCTATCTACTAGAAGTGTATCACGACCCGACCCTGCCAGGGCTCGAGCCGCAACTACCCCAAGCCCGCATCCATAGGCCAGGGATTGGTGACAAGCACCGAATTCTAAACAACTCAGAGAGGCCATTGCCTGTGTACCTATATACACACACACACACAGCCCACAAAATGAAAAAGTGCAGAGTAAAAAAGAAAAGAAAGGTAAAGTAAAGGGCCTACTGCTATAAACAGACCACATAAGGTGCATCGACCTATAAATAGTACAAACTTAGTGATGCAGGTTAACAAAAAGGAAAATGGGAAAACACATGTGCCCAACTAGAAAAGTGCCACAACTCGTCAACAGGTAAACAGAAGTACACCAGCTGGGAGGGTCCCTCACCTAGAACCCAACTACGACCACCGTACGCGGTCCAAGATCCCAAACTCCTAAGCTCTTGTGATGTCACGATCGACATGTCCGTCTTATACAGGGGAACACCAATTGTGGGAAAAGACCAAGTAGGGGTGAGTATAAAAATTCTCAGTAGGATTCCCCGAAGGCTCGAGGGAGATACAAAGGGGGATACTGAAGAGGTGAGAAGTAGATCGAACAGGGAAAAGTCAAGGAGTACAACTGAGAGTGAAGAAAAGAGTATAGCTCAACCCAATAATAATAAGGAAGTAGACTCATCAAAACACAAGGAACTAGAAGCAGTGAGAAGTTGAGATTCTCTTCGAATCTTCACTACCCATAGGAGAAGATTAGACTCATCCAAACACGAGAATCTAGACACGGAAAGCACGTTCCATACCCCACACATCTTCAACTCTCCTAGATGGAGAGTAAAAAAAACCGAAGGAGTGGGTACTAGAACAAGGTACGTACATATCCATATGCTCAATCAATAAGCCTGAACAAGATCATAAGGGTATTTCCATCCCATAGCTCAGCCCAAGAAAATGAGTAGCCAGTAGTCCGAGAAGTAAACACCATCGATGCCCAGTATCCTACATGTCTTCCCTGAACTGCAAATCAAGAGGCTCAAATCACCGCAACTTGAATCTATCTGCATTGGGTGGCCCTAACTCGCCCGTATTGTTTTAGGTCACGCCTCAAGGATGTGTCATGGTGGGGAAAGAACCCATCGTACATGTGAGTTCTGGGGAGAGTTGAACCACACATCGTCACAATCAAACAATCAAGAGGTTTACTCAAAGTCAATATTATCACATCACTGACCCATACAACCCAAGGTCCCTCTACAGTAGTCATGGAGGAAATCCAGAGACTATCCTAGTAGAAAGGACTGAGTCTGAAAGAAGTCGTCAGGTAACCCACTTCTGAGCCTCACTGGAGGGTAAACCCTATGAGGTCATCGGGTAACCCAGTACCCAGTCTCTGTTGGAGGGTAAACCCTAAGAGGTCGTCAGGTAACCCATTGCCCAGTCTCTGCTGGAGGGTAAACCCTAAGAGGCCGTCCGATAACCCACTTCCCAATCTCTACTGGATGGTAAACCCTATGAAGTCATTAGGTAACCCACTGCCCAGTCTCTGCTCGAGGGGAAACCCTAAGAAGTCATCATCTAACCCCCTTCCGAGTCTCTGCTTGAGGGTAAACCCTAAAAAGTCGTCGGGTAACCCACTGCCCAGTCTCAGTTGGAGGGTAAACATTAAGAAGTCTTTGGGTAACCCACTGCCTGGTCTCTGTTGTAGGGTAAACCCTAAGAGGTTAATGAGCAACCCACTACCGAGTCTCTGCTGAAGGGTAAACCTAGTGAATTCGATAAGCAACCCACTGCCGAGCCCCGTTAGAGGATAAACACGGAACTGCTCTGGCTATCCATACTGGATGGTATAACACTATCCAAAAGAACACGGAGTGGGAATCACACAACCACCCAACTCCAGAACAATTCACATAGTATAGGTTCACCGCCCATGTAGTGTGGGTCACGCCGATACCTGAAGCTCTGCCTAGGGAAATACATCACAATAGATCGCAGAAATAGGATATTATATCAATACTCGGCTAGGGAATCTATGCCCAGTCTCATTGGGGCACCGTACCCTTCTGGAAACTACCTCTTGGGTAGAGGATTGGTTCCCACATAAAGTATTGGTCACACTGAATCCACAAAAACTCTAACAAGGAACACGAATGGATGTGATATTGAAATCCCACACAGCTGACAGAAAGAGGGGAACCGAAACAACTGTGCCGATCACACCATCGAGAACAGAACTAGGGGAAACCACTATACCCTACTGATTTATCCATCGTGAACATAGGGACCCTCTCTATCGTGAGAGATCAAAGGTACGTAAAGTAGAACACGACACACACAAGGGACCCACACGACGTGTGGCCCTATCTCATCTCCAACCCAAGATCACAAACATTATCATGTACAACTACAACATGTACATCCAATAATCCCCATATACTCCCTGAGTATACCACATATTTATCCCAAAGGCTATAGAGCACACGACAACCAACGTTAGTGCGAAGGGAAAAAACGTAATTTCTCCCACCTGCTCCCTCCACGGCCCTAGCACGACCATCCATGTCTCCTAAAACATCAACTTCACTCACACATGAGTAAACGCAATCACACGCCAAGTTTTCTCTTCCAAACACATCAAGAAGAACCGCCACAGAGCACCTTCCATTCTTCCACATTTAATGAGGTCTCGAATGAGTCTCCTCACATCAAAATGAATCGTGCCATTGTAATCCTTGCTGAAAAACATGTTAGATGTACCACTTACTGACCTTTGAAACGCACGAAAAATTGTCGCCTATCGACCGGTCAAAGATTCGGTGCTCTGCTAATGGGTATAGCAGCACTCGGGTCGAATCCTCAGTGATGATACTTTGAAATAGTCGTTTTTTTAGTTGATTGTATTCTAATTGGGGGGGTTTGTTTGCAGAGATTAATTGAAATGACTAGTTGATTATGATTGATTTAACAAATTGAGAATTATTAGGATAAGTTCATCATTAGGGAGTTAAGAATGTGATATCCTTGAGCTTTGCTTTATATTGCGTTAAATTAACACCCTCATCAAAAGTTG
The DNA here is from genome assembly GCA_963277665.1 of Viscum album. Taxonomy (NCBI): domain Eukaryota; kingdom Viridiplantae; phylum Streptophyta; class Magnoliopsida; order Santalales; family Viscaceae; genus Viscum; species Viscum album. Next base: position 1,918,433,628 of record OY728165.1, on the reverse strand, counting down.
ATGTTGATTGTAATCCCCAAGTGTTAAGCCTTTAATCCAAGCCTTAAAATTACTTAAGGTTGTAATATCAACCAGTTCTTGATTGTGGAAGTGTATTTATGGTTCCAATTATCCATGAAAACTGCACATTGAACATAATATGTCAATAATCCATGACATGTTAAGTCCAACATACACAATGTTAAATTAAAGAACACTCATCGAGATAAACCTCTCAATCACTTAACATCCCTAAATTATAACTCACCCCAATAAGATATTTACTCAGACATTTAAATTATTAGTAATCTGGTATATTATGTTTATGGTGATTAATTACAAAGAGAAGAAAAAGAAAGGGATAAGAAAAGAGTTGTGCGCCGAACACACACACGAATGATGATGAGAGTAAAAAAAACGCACTTTTTATTGAACAATAAAGTAAAAGAAGATGATGGATTTCAGATTGATTTAAACTACAATAAGAACATTAATATTTAACTACAGAAGGTGGATGAGAATAAGAAATTAAGAAGAATAAAATTGCATTAAAACAGAATTACAAAGACAAACACTTGCAAAATTACAACGAAGAAAAATACAAACGTAAATGAAAACAATGAGAGTAGGAAGGTATTATCAAGTGAAAACTAGAGTTTGGAAGATCCTCCCAAGAATTTATCAGGGCCTTGGTACTTCCAATCAATCCTACTTTGCTCTGAAATGACAACCCTTTTGAAAGGAGAGGAGGGGATGTATTTATATCCCAAGGTGGTGGACTGTTTACATTCCAGAAATACCCCTCCACTTAGCTCGCAGATATGGACACCACGACAGCCGAATATCAAGCAATATCCTCCTTCAAAGTGGTATATAATAACGTTAGACAACTACTCTCAATATTTGGAGTCATTTGGACTTAAGGATCAAAAGCTATGGCCGGTAGATTAAAGAAAGTAAAACTGTCCATTTCAATCCATTATTTTTAATGTTCAGAATGTGAAAGGGTTTTTGAAAATGAAGATTCCTTCAAATCCAAATCATTTATTCATGAAATTCGTCCGTCTATATCTCCTCTTTCACACTGAAAAATAGAAGCTCTATTTTATTTTTACATAATCAAATATTTCGTGCATACTATAATGATTTTAATTCTCAGACAGAATGGTGGGCTGAACTTAAAAGATTCATTTGGGCCCCTTTTACATGACTTCAGACCTTGAAATTTTTATCCAAGATGACATGTAGTGTCCCACTAATTATGGTGTATAGGTAATGTTTTTTGACTTATGGATTGAGCCCAGTAAATCCATCTTCAATGCTGGTCCAGTTTGTTCACAGATTCTTTGGTCTTGTTTGTGAGGACCATATGACCCTTCAAATTGAAAAATTGGCTCATGATAACTTCTAATGAAATGTTATATATTTAATGGAGAATCCTAAAAAACAAGAACCACACGATTTGGATCAGTATAGGGATAGTTATTATTAAAACATTAAACTGACTCAATTGGACTACTTCTAAAAATGCTCAAAAATTATACTTAATATTAAAACATTAATATTTCACACAAATGATGCACATTTCATATAAAATAAGTAAAGAGGGAATATAATAAGTCATGAAAATATTAATAAAATCAACCTCAAATGAACATCCGATGAAAAAGTCTTCCAGTACCGCTTTACGCCTGAACGACATCCCATGGTCCCGATCCTCGGTCCCAAAAACAGTCGGGCGCATTGCACCACTGAGATGCCATTGAGAAAACACAAAAAATTGACTGATTATGTGCAAGGAACGGATTTCCGGAGAATAATATTCATTTCTCCACACTTCACATGAGCGGTGCTCTGTGGGACCCATAATACGGTCCTAAAATGCAAGAAATAGATCGCACCATTGTGATCCTCTAGGAAGAGTTCATAAGACTGACTAATCAATTTTCTAAAATGGAAACCCAGTGATATTGATGGAAATAACCGCCAAGTCCCAAAATGTCCCTCGTGGGGCCCGTACCACAGTGCATAACTAAAGAGGTCGGAATGCGCCATTGCAATACCCATGGAAAAACACCCAAAAATGACTTCCCGCACGCCCCGAACGGACGTTCGATGAAAAAGATGCAAATTGCTACGTACATCTCAAAAGACGGGCCATGGGGCCCATGAATCAATATAGGCTTCAATGCCAAAAACCATACTTGAAATCTTTTCCTCGACGCCAGGGTCTCAACACCACTGACGACGCTCAAAACGGACATCGGATGTGTCCGTGCCATCCAAAACAAAAACCCTGGAAAAATGCAAAACCACATAATGTATGTGTCGCACTACCGGTTACCTCATCTTAAGAATTAAAAATCCAAGAGACCATCTCAAAACGTTCATCTCGATCCAAGGAATGAGTCACCGCAGACGTCACGCGAATCTGACACCTAGTTTAATTTTTAAGAGCGTTTTAATTTTTAAGAGACAGAAACCGGTGGGCCGGGCCGCTTTGGTCCGCCATCCATTTGCCTGAACCGGCCTGCGGTTCTCGCAGGCCAGCTGACTCACCAAGTATAACGACCCATACTTTACATACGTTGTTAATACTTCAAAATTGAAGCACACTTATTACAACATATGACAAAACCACAAAGGACCGTATAGGTATAGTGTCTTTAGAAACTGGGAAACATAAACAACTGGTTCATAAATCTTCTACAATGTCTCCCATTTATTTCATCATATCTAGGGTCTCTTTTAGCATATTCTACTTAATATCCATCTTCCTGACCTGGGGAAAAGAAAACATAAAAGGGTGAGCTCAAATGCTCAGCAAGGGCAAATAAAGGAAATAAAAATCATATCATATCTTTTTGAAAATCATAACCTGCAAAAGAGATCATAAAATATTAACATGGAATAAATCATAGAAGTGAACATGAGATCCCCATAATCATAACATGAAACTTGAAACTTTGTGGCATGCACACATAATCATGGAAAATCATTTCTTGTTAGTCATGACTCATTGCCAAGACTATCTTAGTGGACAAAGTCCCTTTCTGAACCGAGTCACCCTCGTTCCAGTCCTGTTTCACTGAACCAGTATAACCTACCGTTCCAGCCATGTCTATCTCCTGAGATATAAAATCTTTACCCAATGCATTGGAGGGAGATATAGGTCCGACCCATCTTATAATGAATCCTTTCTTATGTGTGCCGCATAATCATAAATCATACATCATCGCATAACCCATGTAATAAAAATGGAATTCTTAAACAACATGACATCATAAAACAATTCATATAAGATAAAGGAGTTCATAAAAATGTTTCCATCACAACATAATCAAATCCATGTAATAATAGGGATAAAAACAGAACCCTTTTATTATCTTAGATGGAAAATAATTTTGATAAAATACTTGAACTTCATTCTTGAGGAAAATATCCTTTCTACTTCAATTTTTTTTTCCTTTCTTAACATGTCATATGACATTAAAATAAAATAAGTTTATTAAAAATAAACTTGAAAAATTGTAAAGGAGTCTTCTTGGAAATAAAGTTTTAAAAATCCATTCTTGCCGTATAAGTTAAAAAAAACATTCTTCTCGTACTTTTGTCGGAAAAGTCAAAAAGTACCTCGTACAAAAAAACGACAAAAGATTCCTTTCATGTCCTTTACTAAAAACTCACCTAAGGGTAAAATTGGATTTAAAAAATTTTAGGTGGATGGAAATAATATTACATATTTATGAAACATGGATGTGGATGATAAAATACACCCCATTAAATACTTACGAATAAACAATCTCGGATGAAAATGAGATTGTGATATTTCCCTTACCTTAGGTCCGATTTGCTTTGTACGTGTCCGAAGATCCTGTATAATGGTTTAAATAATGTTATTGACTTATTCCAAAGTCATACATATTGATATGATATCATATATGGTCATATTCTTAGCTTCTTGTTAGTAATATTTCATTGTTACTTGTTACTCGGGTCTTTATTGCCTTTTGTTCTTATGCGTGTTTTGCCGAATAAATTCTTATTCTTATTTTAAGGTTATAGATACCTTATATCCAGAATGGTATTAGTGTAACATATATCATATTTATTCATTCAATTCATTTATATACTTACTATGTAATGAGGATCATGTAGAATGAGTCACATCACATCGTGGAGACGGTATTCCGTACGTACGCACGAGTGATGATATCCTTCCTATGATCGTGGAATTGTATTGGAGTGTATATATATTATTTCAGTATCAATATTACTTTATAATAATCATAAATAGTTACTCATTACACCATTATACCCATCCTTGTAAAGTGATGGTGGAAAATAGATTACACCACGGCGTGGAGACGGTATTCCGTACGTACGCACGCGCGGTGATTTCATTTTTCCGTAGGATGGATAGAAGGTGAATTAGGGTTGTTTCATAATTATAATAAAATATCAGTATGTAAGTAATACTGATGTTATTACTTTATCATGAAACAACTAAAGAAGAAGAAGTTGAAGAAGAAAGAAATTGAAAAGATCGGCAATGGATATTACCTCTTCTTTGGAACGCTTCTTTGAATCCTTCAATTAGGGAACTAATATTGGTCTTTGAAGAAGACCAGGACCTCTAGGATTATTCTAGGGAAGTGGAGAGGAGAAAATGGCAGGGGTTGGCCGAGCTTGAGTGCTCAATTTGGTGTGAGGAGGAGGGGGAGGAGGTGCCCTTTTATAAGGGAGGAGAGGGGCACCTTAGGAATATCTCAAAATATTATTTTATATTAAAGTTAAAATCGGTTTATAATGGTTCCAAAGGGTCTTATTTCGAAGATAAAGTGGGGAAGGGTCGAACTCCTATCAACCAATAGGATTTAGACAAGTTTAGGGTATTATTTTAACCTTATCAATTAGATTTAACTCTAAGTTAAATAATTTAACTTTTACCGTGTCTTTTTGTTTTCTTTCACTATATGGTTAATACACTTACTATAACATGCCAAACGAACCCCAAATTGTTTATTATTAATATATATATCCTTATCTAAGTCATTTGGCCGAACCTTAGATTTTTAGGAATACAATAACAATTAATAATATAATATTTGATTTAAAAACTATTTTGTGTCAATTTTGACACTATTTGATATATGATTTTTTGTGAAAGTCATAACAGAATTATATGTTCGAACCAAGTTGATTAAATCAACATTAATATATCATAGTAACCTATAAAATTAGTTTAATTCCTAAAAAGTCTCAAATTACATTTATTTTGGTGTTTATAACATCAATTATGTCAATATTTCATAAATAAGATAATTACTGCATCATAATTGTGTCATAAATAAATTAAATTATTTAATGTCTAAAAATTATAAATAAAATACCATTATGTAGGAAATCTTTTTATATTTCTAATGAATATTTATAGTCGAATTTATATTATGTATAACCCCATATTAAAAATGATTTACTTATTAAACTTTGATTTTAACTATTTTAACCCTTCTTTAAATAAATTAATAATAAATGTCCTAATCTAATCCAAGTGGGCCTAAATGGTCATATTTTATTCCTAAGTTTGTTTTTGGTCGAATTACACTTGTACAATAGAATTAGGACATGTGTTAGGGAAATATTAATATCATATTTACCCTTAGTTACCATATTTACTATTAACCGCGGTAAAAAAAGTAAAAAGTTACTATTCACCAAAAAATTATTTTTATCTCATTGAACCACATTTTACTTACTGATATCAACCGTGTCTGTCGGATTTTTGAAATTCCATTCACAGAAGTGGTAAAATTAAGTTTTATGCAAAATTTAGTTTTTAACCTACCACTTAGTGGTTTCACTATTCATCAAAAATTGAAAGTTTTTAGAAAAATACCAAAATTTTACCCTAGGCTAATTTCGATATTATGAGTCCAAAAATGAAGTCCATTTTGAAAAATAAAATTTATAAAATTTCAAAAAGTGGTTATTACTATTCATAAAGGCTAGTTTTAATAGCATATTGTTGTTTAGTGAAACTCGGTATTGCGTACGACGCAAGCTATCGAGGAAGGTTGCAATTGCGTGTAAAGTAAGCCAAGCAAGTGTGTAGTGAAAGATTCCTTTGATGATATATAAAAAACAAAATATTACTCATAAAAATCTCGGGTGTTACATTCTACCCCCCTTAAAAAGAATTTCTCCCTCGAAATTCGTCACTTTGTAACAAACAGATGAGGATACTTCTCCCTCATCATATCCTCAAGCTCCCATGTAGCTTCTTCAAATTGGTGGTTCCTCCATAAAACTTTCACCAATCGAGTGGTCTTGTTTCGTAGGACTTTTTCGCTACGATCCAGAATCTCTATCGGCTGTTCTTCATAAGAAAGATCTTGCTCCAGCGGTACAACTTCTGAGCTGAGTACATGTGAAGGATCTGGTATGTACTTTCTCAGGAGAGATACATGGAACACATCGTGAACTTGAGAGAGATTCGGTGGAAGCGCCAATCGGTAAGCTACCTTCCCAACACGATCCAGTATTTCGAAAGGACCGATATATCTAGGGCTCAACTTCCCCTTCTTCCCAAATCTCATAACCCTCTTCCAGGGAGATATTCGTAAGAACACTTTATCACCCACTTCAAACTCTAGGTCTTTTCTTCGGTTGTCGGCATAACTTTTCTGTCGACTCTGAGCTGCTCTTATGTGTTGTTGAATAGATCTGACCTTTTCTGCCATTTCATCAACGAGATCAGGTCCTAATATCTTTCTTTCCCCAACTTCATCCCAGCAAGTTGGAGTCCTGCATTTCTTTCCATAGAGAGCTTCATAAGGAGCCATCTGAATACTGGAGTGAAAGCTATTATTATAAGAAAATTCCACCAAAGGTAGGTGTTGATCCCAACCTCCTTTGAAATCCATAGATCAAGCTCACAACATATCTTCTAGGGTTTGAATTGTTCTCTCAGACTGACCGTTTGTCTGGGGATGATAAGCAGTGCTGAAACTCAACTCTGTATCCAGAGTATGCTGAAGACTTCGCCAGAACTTCGAGGTAAATCTCAGATCTCGATCAGATATAATAGAAAGTGGTACTCCATGCAATCTTACCACTTCCTTTACATATATCTTGGCAAGCTGATCTAGAGAGAAATCCTCTCTAATAGCAATGAAGTGTGTAGACTTTGTAAGACGATCAACTATGACCCAGATAGCATTATTTCTTGTGGATGTTTTAGGAAGTCCTGTGACAAAGTCCATAGTGATGTTTTCCCATTTCCATTCGGGTATGGGTAATGGTTGTAACATCCCCTTAGACTTCTGTCTCTCAGCTTTAACTTGTTGACAAACCAAGCATCGAGAGACATATTCAGCAACATCTCTTTTCATGCCATCCCACCAGAAGTACTCTTTCAGGTCCCTATACATCTTCGTGCTTCCAGGATGAATAGAGAATGATGAACTACGAGCCTCATCCAGAAGCTCCTTCTTTAATTCGGGGATGGGAGGAACACAAACCCGATTCCTGAACTTTATTATCCCATCACAATCAAGGTTGAATTCAGGAACATTTCTCACCTTCTTTTGTAACTCGACATCTTCTTTCTGTGCCTCTTTAATCTTCACATGTATAGATGGTTGAACATTCATTTGAGAAAGAAAAGATTTTTCCCCTTCCATTATAATTCCAAGATCCATCCTTTTTAAATCCATAAATATTGGATCTTTTGTGATCCTCATCATGAATAAACTAGCATGGTCTTGTCGACTTAATGCATCTTCCACCTTGTTTGCTTTCCCAGGATGGTAATGGATTGAGCAGTCATAATCCTTAATCAGCTCCAACCATCTTCTTTGGTGCATATTCATCTCCTTTTGTGTGAAAATATACTTTAAAATTTTATGATCAGTATAAATATCACACATTTCACTATAAAGGTAATGCCTCCAAATATTTAATGCAAAGATTACCGTAGCCAACTCCAAATCTTGTGTTGGGTAATTTTGCTCATGGATTTTCAACTATCATGAGGCATAAGCTATCACCATATCATTTTTCATAAGAACACACCCCAATCCGTTCTTGGATGCATCACTGTAGATCACAAACCATTCTCCACTATAAGGCAGTGTGAGCACAGGTGCACTGGATAACCTTCTTTTCAACTCCTTGAAATTTTCTTCACATTCCTCTGTCCAGACAAACTTAACTCCTTTCCGAGTCAACTTGGTGAGTGGATTAGATAATCGTGAAAAATCCTTTACAAAACGTCGATAATATCCAGCCAAACCAAGAAAACTTCGAATCTCAGTTACTGTTGTTGGTCTCGACCATCTTTCGATAACCTCTGTTTTTGCTGGATCCACAGATATCCCCTCTTTTGAGATTATGTGACCCAAAAATGCATCTTTTTGAAGCCAAAATTCACACTTGGTAAATTTGGCATAAAGCTTCTCCTTTCTCAGGGTCTTCAATATAATTCTCAAGTGATCTTCATGCTCTTCCTTGCTCTTTGAATAGACAAGAATATCATCTATAAAGACTACCACAAATTGATCAAGATAGTCTCTAAAGACTCTATTCATTAGATCCATGAAGATAGCAGGGGCATTAGTAAGACCAAATGGCATCACTATAAATTCATAGTGTCCATACCTTGTACGGAAACCCGTCTTTGGTATATCCTCCCTTTTGACCCTTAATTGATGATACCCTGAACGAAGATCAATCTTGGAAAAGTATTGAGCTCCGCGTAGTTGGTCAAATAAGTCATCAATGCATGGGAGAGGATATTTGTTCTTGATAGTGATCTTGTTAAGTTCTCGATAATCAATGCAGAGTCTCATTGATCCATCTTTCTTCTTAACAAATAGAACATGTGCTCCCCAAGGTGATGCACTAGGGTATATGAATCCCTTATCAAGATTCTCTTGGAGTTGCTTCTTCAATTCTTGCAACTCAATTGGGGCCATTCTATAAGGTTTCTTTGAAATAGGCAAAGCACCTGGTACGAGTTCTATTGAAAACTCAACTTCACGATTTGGTGGAAGACCCGGTAATTCCTCTGGAAATACATCATCAAACTCCCGTACAATGGGAATATTCTTAATCATGAGTTTCTCACCAACCATTTGAGATAAATAACCTTCATTTAGTGGAATCAATACCCATAATATGAAAGAAATTTCCACTGGAAGGTTATGTTCATCCTTGCATTGGTATACGATCGTAGATTGATCTGGAATATGAAATGTGACTTCCCTTATTTGGAAATCGATATGAGCTCCATGTAGAGAAAGAAAATCCATGCCAAGAATCACATCAAATTCCACTAAAGGAAGGATCACAAGATTTGCAGGAAGCACTTTCCCACAAACTTCGATCGGAGAAGAATTATAAACTTTTGATGTGAATGTTGTGCCATTAGGTGTTGTCACAGCTAACTCAACATCTAATTGTTGAGGTAATACGGTGATACCCTTAGAAAATTCTTTAGAAATAAAAGAGTGGGTGGATCCAGAATCAAATAAAACATTTGCTACTTTAGAGTGGACGGTAAGTGTACCTTTCACCACTTCGTTATCGTACTCCACATCGCTGATAGAAATTGCATGTGACTTTCCTTTATCTTTAGCCTTAAGATTTTGTTGACGTTGACCATCATCATCAACCCTTGGATTTGGGCATTGATTGGCATAATGCCCCATCTCCTTTCACTTGAAGCATTGAAGTGTAGTAGGTTCATTCTGTGTATCCCTTCCTTTGTTTGCATCATTAGAAATTTTCTTCCCATTATCACGACATTCAAATGCCCGATGACCTTACTTTCCACATTTAAAACATTTACTTGTCCCTTTAAGACAACTCCCTCCATGTTTCTTTCCACACTTTGAGCATAAGGGAAAGCTCATCTTCTTTTCAGTGTTCTCTTTAGATTTTCCATTGAATTCCATCTTCCTCTTCTTATCAAACCCATGTGACTGATGGGTTACTCCAATCTCCATCTCGACTTTGATAGCACATCCAATGATTTCCTCATAGCTATTGAAGTCCCTTATGGCTAACGCCCTTCGAAGACTTGATTTTAAGCCACTAAAGAATCGATCGATCTTACTCTCAGGTTGGATAATAATACCAGAAGCGTACCTTGCAAGTCTTGTAAAATTTGCTTCATAGGTACCAACAGATTCATCATCCCTTTGCTTCAGTTCAAGGAACTCTTTCCCCATCTTTGTTCGGAGAATACGAGGGAAGTACTTATTGAAAAATAAGTTCTTGAACTCGTCCCATTCCATAGACTCAATTTCATCCCTTTGCCTCGTATTCTTAATAAGATTCCACCATTGATCAACATCTCCTTCCAAACGATACACTGCTAGGATGACTTTATCATGCTCAGAACATTGAAGAACTGAAAATATCTTTTCAGTAGTACTAATCCATTATTCAGTAACTAATGGATCAGTAGACCCACTGAAAGAAGGTGGACGCTGCCTCATGGAGGATTCAAAAAGAATGTTTCTCCTTCCTTTGCTCGTTTGGAAGTCCTGCATGATTCATAGCTTGAGAAAGTTGTGTGAGCATGGCTACAAAATTTTGCATTCCAGCTCCCATATCGTTTGGTTGCTCAGGGGGACAATCATTGCATTGCCCATCGCATTCCTCATTAACATGGTTCCTTCGGGTTCCAGCCATTGACTAAAACCAAGAAGAATAGTGTGAGCAACACTAATTATAATAGGAAAACCACATAATTCAAGAATAAAATTTTCATGCATAAGGTCTTATCCTAGGTTATTCAAGGTCATTTCTAAAACACTAAGATTGTGATCTATGCTTAGACTTATCCTTAGGGTTCTTACTAAGGCTTTCACATCCAAGTTTCCAAAGGTTGACTATAACCTCCCTCTGATACCAACTATAACGACCCATACTTTACATACGTTGTTAATACTTCAAAATTGAAGCACACTTATTACAACATATGACAAAACCACAAAGGACCGTATAGGTATAGTGTCTTTAGAAACTGGGAAACATAAACAACTGGTTCATAAATCTTCTACAGTGTCTCCCATTTATTTCATCATATCTAGGGTCTCTTTTAGCATATTCTACTTAATATCCATCTTCCTGACCTGGGGAAAAGAAAACATAAAAGGGTGAGCTCAAATGCTCAGAAAGGGCAAATAAAGGAAATAAAAATCATATCATATCTTTTTGAAAATCATAACCTGCAAAAGAGATCATAAAATCTTAACATGGAATAAATCATAGAAGTGAAAATGAGATCCCCATAATCATAACATGAAACTTGAAACTTTGTGGCATGCACACATAATCATGGAAAATCATTTCTTGTTAGTCATTACTCATTGCCAAGACTATCTTAGTGGACAAAGTCCCTTTCTGAACCGAGTCACCCTCGTTCCACTCCTGTTTCACTGAACCGGTATAACCTACCGTTCCAGCCATGTCTATCTCATGAGATATAAAATCTTTACCCAATGCATTGGAGGGAGATATAGGTCCCACCCATCTTATAATGAATCCTTTCTTATGTGTGCCGCATAATCATAAATCATACATAATCGCATAACCCATGTAATAAAAATGGAATTCTTAAACAACATGACATCATAAAACAATTCATATAAGATAAAGGAGTTCATAAAAATATTTCCATCACAACATAATCAAATACATGTAATAATAGGGATAAAAACAGATCCCTTTTATTATCTTAGATGGAAAATAATTTTGATAAAATACCTGAACTTCATTCTTGAGGAAAATATCCTTTCTACTTCAAAAACATTTTTCCTTTCTTAACATGTCATATGACTTTAAAATAAAAGAAGTTTATTAAAAATAAACTTGAAAACTTGTAAAGGAGTATTCTTGGAAATAAAGTTTTAAAAATCCATTCTTGCCGTATAAGTTAAAAAAAACATTCTTCTCGTACTTTTGTCGGAAAAGTCAAAAAGTACCTCGTACGAAAAAACGACCAAAGATTCCTTTCATGTCCTTTACTAAAAACTCACCTAAGGGTAAAATTGGATTTAAAAAATTTTAGGCGGATGGAAATAATATTACATATTTATGAAACATGGATGTGGATGATAAAATACACCCCAGTAAATACACCCCAGTAAATACTTACGAATAAACAATCTCGGATAAAAATGAGATTGTGATATTTCCCTTACCTTAGGTCCGATTTGCTTTGTATGTGTCCGAAGCTCCTGTATAATGGTTTAAATAATGTTATTGACTTATTCAAGAGTCATACATATTGATATGATATCATATATGGTCATATTCTTAGCTTCTTGTTAGTAATATTTCATTGTTACTTGTTACTCGGGTCTTTATTGCCTTTTGTTCTTATGCGTGTTTTGCCGAATAAATTCTTATTCTTATTTTAAGGTTATAGATACCTTATATCCAGAATGGTATTAGTGTAACATATATCATATTTATTCATTCAATTCATTTATATAATTACTATGTAATGATGATCATGTAGAAAGAGTCACATCACATCGTGGAGACGGTATTCCGTACGTACGCACGAGTGATGATATCGTTCCTATGATCGTGGAATTGTATTGGAGTGTATATATATTATTTCAGTATCAATATTACTTTATAATAATCATAAATAGTTACTCATTACACCATTATACCCATCCTTGTAAAGTGATGGTGGAAAATAGATTACACCACGGCGTGGAGACGGTATTCCGTACGTACGCACGCGCGGTGATTTCATTTTTTCGTAGGATGGATAGAAGGTGAATTAGGGTTGTTTAATAATTATAATAACATATCAGTATGTAAGTAATACTTATGTTATTACTTTATCATGAAACAACTAAATAAGAAGAAGTTGAAGAAGAAAGAAATTGAAAAGATCGGTAATGGATATTACCTCTTCTTTGGAACGCTTCTTTGAATCCTTCACTTAGGGAAATAATATTGGTCTTTGAAGAAGACCAGGACCTCTAGGATTATTCTAGGGAAGTGGAGAGGATAAAATGGCAGGGGTTGGCCGAGCTTGAGTGCTCAATTTGGTGTGAGGAGGAGGGGGATGAGGTGCCCTTTTATAAGGGAGGAGAGGGGAACCTTAGGAATATCTCAAAATATTATTTTATATTAAAGTCAAAATCGGTTTATAATGGTTCCAAAGGGTCTTATTTCGAAGCTAAAGTGGGGAAGGGTCGAAATCCTATCAACCAATAGGATTTAGACAAGTTTAGGGTATTATTTTAACCTTATCAATTAGATTTAACTCTAAGTTAAATAATTTAACTTTTACCATGTCTTTTTGTTTTCTTTCACTATATGGTTAATACACTTACTATAACATGCCAAAAGAACCCCAAATTGTTTATTATTAATATATATATCATTATCTAAGTCATTTGGCCGAACCTTAGATTTTTAGGAATACAATAACAATTAATAATATAATATTTGATTTAAAAACTATTTTGTGTCAATTTTGACACTATTTGATATATGATTTTTGTGAAAGTCATAACAGAATTATATGTTCGAACCAAGTTGCTTAAATCAACATTAATATATCATAGTAACCTAGAAAATTAGTGGAATTCATAAAAAGTCTCAAATTACATTTATTTTGGTGTTTATAACATCAATTATGTCAATATTTCATAAATAAGATAATTACTGCATCATAATGGTGTCATAAATAAATTAAATTATTTAATGTCTAAAAATTATAAATAAAATACCATTATGTAGGAAATATTTTTAGCTTTCAAATAAATATTTATAGTCGAATTTATCTTATGTTTAACCCCATATTAAAAATGATTTACTTATTAAACTTTGATTTTAACTATTTTAACCCTTCTTTAAATAAATTAATAATAAATGTCCTAATCTAATCCAAGTGGGCCTAAATGGTCATATTTTATTCCTAAGTTTGTTTTTTGTCGAATTGCACTTGTAAAATAGAATTAGGACATGTGTTAGGGTAATATTAATATCATATTTACCCTTAGTTACCCTATTTACTATTAACCGCGGTAAAAAAAGTAAAAATTTACTATTCACCAAAAAAATTATTTTTATCTCATTGAACCACATTTTACTTACTGATATCAACCGTGTCTGTCGGATTTTTGAAATTCCATTCACAGAAGCGGTAAAATTAAGTTTTATGCAAAATTTAGTTTTTAACCTACCACTTAGTGGTTTCACTATTCATCAAAAATTGAAAGTTTTCAGAAAAATACCAAAATTTTACCCTAGGATAATTTCGATATTCTGAGTCCAAAAATGAAGTCCATTTTGAAAAATAAAATTTATAAAATTTCAAAAAGTGGTTATTACTATTCATAAAGGCTAGTTTTAATAACATATTGTTGTTTAGTGAAACTCGGTATTGCGTACGACGCAAGCTATCGAGGAAGGTCGCAATTGCGTGTAAAGTAAGCCAAGAAAGTGTGTAGTGAAAGATTCCTTTGATGATATATAAAAAACAAAATATTACTCATAAAAATCTCTGGTGTTACACCAAGACCGGCTGGAGCAGGTCAGGATCCACTCCCACAGGCCCGGCATATCGCAGGTCCATGTCTGCCAGCCAGGGTCCGATGAACCTAGTCTCCCCTCGCGTTAACCAGCCAAGCGTCTAGTTCCCGAGTCCCAGCTGGCGCTGCCGACAACAACGTTGTCCCGGCCTCTACTACCGTGAAGCCGCACCGTGCCGCCATGGATCCGCCTGCTCTGCTCGACCGTGAGCCCCAGTCGCCTTGCCCTCATTGATGCCTGACCGTGCCAACCTCTGCTGCCTAGGAGCCCCGACGGCTGCAGAAGCTCTCACCGACCACCATTGGAGAGCCTCGCCACCACTCCCTCGGACCACCGCCGCCCGGATAGCTGGATCCTTGCCGGAAAAAACCCCACACAACCAGAACTTCATCGGACAGTTGCAGACGTCTCGAGACTCAAAATTTAATTCTGAAACATGCATCAGATAGCTCAAAATTTATACTATGAAACTATGGAATTTTCTCGAAGATCAAACAGCATTTAGATGCAATAAATTGAGATTAAAGTAGGTGTCAGAAATTAAAATTAGATGCACGATCCTACCTCGGGGGCTTATCACGTCACTTTGCAACGATCCACCAGAAGCTGCAACACCTTGGAGAGGCGGTGGAGGGATTAAGCTTGAGGAATGTGTAGGTATCCTTGGTTGAGAGAATTCGCCAGAGGAAACACCATGGGGAGGAAGAAGGAGGGGTTTAGGTGTTTATGTGAGGAAAACATAATTAAAAATTTTAAGTAATTTAAACACACAAATAGAGCCGTATCCGAAACTCTAAACGGGTTCGATGTTATGCCTCCACTAGAGAAAACACCACCTCCTGAGCACAACGGAGGTCTTAGAATTTTCATCGGAGCCTCTATTCAAAAGTTATAAAATTTATCACCCGAGGCCGCTAAATTACAAAAACTCCCCTGGTGCCATTTTTCACAGGAAGCCCGCAACCGTGAAAATTACACCCCTCCCAGGGTAAACGACACGCTCCAGACTCAACAGTGCCCTTGGTTTTCCCATACGAGAAACTGTTTAGGATTTTTTTTATTTGGTGTGCCTACTACGAACACACTAAAAATTTAATTCCAGCCACACCGGGGCTTGTAATCGCACGTCGTCTGACGGAGATGCTCTAGAATAACATCAAGAATATTCCAATGACTTTTATAGCAAAAAATGGGTTCTTACATCATTACCTACATCATGTTTTTTCGTCCCTAAAAAGCAAAACTAGAGAAACAACTCAGGGTACTAAGCCCACAGCTGGCTCTCCCATACCCAGAAGAACTCATGCACAGTTCTGCGTCACCATGCATGGACCAATGGATTTTTTCCATTCGTGTGGGGACTGCCCTGTCCGATTACGTGCTTATGAACATGCACACATCTCCTCTGGTAAGTCATGTGGGAGACTTTATGCACCCAAACCAGCCTTTGGGGTTTGGGAAAGGTGGTAGAAAACCTCACCATCCCTTCACATAGTCTCAAACAGCCCTAAGGCCCTCGAAGGTAGCTCACCTCCCCGATCTAACCTCTACATCACATGTTGTGACTAGGGTCACCGCTTGGACATCAGACAAGCCCGATGATTCCTTACTTTAGAATATCCATAGGGTGAAACACTCAATGATATCTGGTCATGGAAGGTTTCACAGATGATGTCTCACAACCAAGACTCTCTTACACGCTCGGAAGGTGAAGGAGTCGACACAATCGACTAAGGAAAAGATCCCATGCCTTCTACTCTACTAACACTGCGTTACACCAACGCCCCGTGTCACCTTGGTAACAAATTATGCATGGAGCAGGGAGAAAAATAATTTCACACATAGAGTCTAACAATTCTACTGCAAAAGTTAGAAGATCCATAAAGCATACCTCTTATAATCTCATGCTCTACAGGATTGTAGACATCCAAAGCTCACAATTGTCCGTGGTCCCAACTGTCATCTCCCAGAGCCTGAAGCGGACGACCTAGTGGTGAAGGGAAGACCTCGTAGAGTCATCCCCCACTACCATCTCCCCCCAAATCCACTGCTAGAACCACATATCTGGGAAATAATCAGATCATAGCACTGCCTCTGCAGTGGTGGTGCACCTACTGCCTACCCGATATTCTTAGTGTGCTTGGTCAGGCAGTCCCATGCCAAGTGACCTCGCTCATCCCAAGCATAAAACCGACTCTCTTCGAGTTTCCCGGGAGCCCTCTGGTTACACTGTGGTGTACGACCATGCCCCTGAGTCTGGTTATCAGAAAGACACCTCCGTCAAGGTTCTGTCTGCCGACGCCCGCTAGCTGCAGCAGACGTCTCAGCTCCATCGTGCCTACTGCCACCACCAACTGTAGAACGTGACAGGAATCTCTATGTAACCAGTGCCTGCACTAGAACCTCGGAAGAAGTGGAAATGCACAAGGGTACTATGATGGAATAGATCTATCTGCAGAGACCCTGCTCGAACAACCACTCTCGGACATTGCCATCATGGACCAAGTCCGGGTTAAAACCTGCATGGTCTGCAAAACTAGTCACGTACCCAGTCACCATTATCCCTCCCTGTAGAAACTGTAGGAGCTTCTGGATCCTAACGGAGTGAAATCATGATGGGTAAAACATCTCACAAAACAGAAGCTAAAAGTCACCCCACGAAAGTGACGACTCATAAAGTAACTGAGTCACCAGGCTCCACCAATTCCCAGCTGCTCCGTGGAAACGGCTGGCTGCCAAAGCCACCCTCCGATCTGCCGGTGTCTTCGCAAGCCAGAAGTGGCAAACCATATCCTCGAGCCAAACCACTACTACCTGAGGGTCTGGCTCCCCACTGAACCTCATCAGTCTCTATCTCGGGAATTCACCAAGCGCTCTCAACCTGCGCTCAAGCTCCGTCTACTCTGCTGGAGCTGTCTACTGCTCACTAGGTGGTGGTGCTTCTACCATCCCACCTAGAGAAAGGTACTCACATGATGGGTCTTGGACTGAGGCCTCGTCGCTCACAGGGACATCCTTACGAACCAAAGATGGTATCCTGGCTAGATATCTTCACAGAGACATGCTGAATGTTATCAAGGAGTGTCACGGTTAGATGAGAATATATTTATATAACATTAACAACATTGGGGAGCGAACTCAAAAGGAAAGTCAAGACTCAATCCTATGTGATGCACAAACCAATTTCCCTGCAATGAGTGTCTCATCATGCCGAGTCGACAAGCGAGTTATCATGGTCCTGGTGAACGGATATGTCGGCCACCGCACCGTCACTGGACTCCCTGGCCTAAGAGACGCTCTCGAGACATGTTGACAGTGTTTCCCAAGATCCCAACCAATTTCTTTTAGGGACGTCCAAACAACATCCCAAGGAACGAAACACCTTTGATACCACTTTATCACAACCCTACCCTACATGGGCTCGAGCCACAACTACCCCAAGCCTGCCTCTATAAGCCAGGGGTTGGCGGCATGTGCTGAAGGCTAAAAAAGTCGGGGAGGCCTTTATCTAAGTACCTGTATACACAAATGCAGCCCACTCAATATAGAAGTGAAGTGTAAAAATATAAGAATGGTAATGTAAAGGGACAACTGCTATAAATAGACCACAA
This sequence comes from Viscum album, assembly GCA_963277665.1. Classification (NCBI taxonomy): domain Eukaryota; kingdom Viridiplantae; phylum Streptophyta; class Magnoliopsida; order Santalales; family Viscaceae; genus Viscum; species Viscum album. Next base: position 1,918,415,464 of record OY728165.1, on the reverse strand, counting down.
AAGGTTCATCGACCTCTAAAAATCACAAAGTAAGTGATGGAGGTAAACTAAAAAGAAAAAGGAAAAACCTGCGCCGAACTAGAAAAGTGCCAAAACTCGGAAACAAGTAAACAATAGTACAATAGCTGGGAGGGTCCCTCACCTGAAACCTGACTACGAACACCATACGCGGTCCAAGATCCCAACAATCAATGTTCCTCTGACATCACAATCGACCAATCCATTGTCTACAAGTGCACACCAAGTGCGGGCCAAGCCCTATAAGGGGTGAGTATAAAAATACTCAGTAGGATGCCCCAAAGGCTCAATAGAGGCACAAAGGGGGTACTGATGTGGTGAGAAATAGATCAAACATGGAAATGTAATGGAGTATAACCAAGAGTGCAGTATAGAGTACATCTCAACCCAACAAGAGGAACGAAGTAGACTTGTACAAAAACAAGGAACTAGAAGCGGTGAGAAAATGAACTTCTCATCGAGTCTTTGCTAACCATAGAAAGATATTAGACTCGTCCAACCACAAGAAGCTAGACACGAAAAGCAAGTGGCATACCCTATGCGTCTTCGCCTCTCATGGAAGGAGAGTAACCAAACCCCAAGGAGTGGGTAATGGGACAAAGTATATACATATCCATATGCTCAAACAAAAATCCTGAACAAGATAGTAAGGGGATCCCCATCTTGTAGCTCATCCCTAGAATATGAGTAGCCAAAAGTCCTAGAAGTAAACACCATTAATGCCCAGCATCCTGCATGTCTGCCCCGAACTACAAGTCAAGGGGATAAAATCACTGCACCTTGACACTATCCACTTTGGGAGGCATTGACTCACCCGCATGGTTTTATGTCATGCCTAAAGGATGCGTCTTGTTGGAGAAATAATGCCTCATACTTGAGAGTTCTGGGGAAATTCGAACCACACCTCGTCACTGTCACACTGTCGAGAGGTCTGCCCAAAGTCAAAGACGTCACATCACTGACCCGTAAAACCAAGGGTCACACTCTGGTATTCACGGAGAAAAGGCATATATTATCCTAGTAGAAAGGACTGAGTCTGAATGTTGTCACCAGGTAACCCAACTCCAAGCCCCGCTGTAGGGTAAACCCTAAGAGGTCATCAGGTAACCCACTGCCCAGTCTCTACTATAGGGTATACCATAGGAGGTCATCGGGTAACCCAATGCCCAATCTCTGCTGGAGGGTAAACCCTAAGAGGTCGTCAGGTAACCCACTAACTAGTCTCTATTGGAGGGTAAGACCTAACAAGCTGCAGGTAACCCACTTCCCAGTCTTTGCTAGAGGGTAAACCCTAAGAAGTCGTCTGGTAACCCACTGCCCAGTCTCTGCTGGAGGGTAATCCCTATGAAGTCATCGGGTAACCCACTTCCCAGTCTCTACTGGAGGGTAAACCCTAAGAAGTCATCATGTAATCCACTACCCAGTCTCTGCTAGATGTTAAAACCTAAGATGTCAATGAGTAACCCACATCCCAGTCTTTGTTGGTGGGTAAACCCAAAGAAGTCGATGAGCAACCCACTACCCAGCCCCGCTAGAGGGAAAACCCGGAACTGATCTAGCCATCCCTACTAGGTGGTATAAAACTATCAAACAGAACATGGAGTGGGTATTGCACAACCACTCAACTCCAGAACAATTCACCTAGTAGACGTTCAACACCCGTGTAGTGTGGGTCACGCCGATACCTGGAGCTCTGCCTATGGAAACACGTCATGGTAGATCATGGAAAAAGAATATAATCTCGATACATGGATAGGGAATCTATACCCATGATCACTAGGGCTTCAGTCCATATTGGAAACAACCAACTGGGTAGAGGATCGGTGCCCGTGTAAAGTATTGGTCACACCAAATCCACAAAAACTCTACCAGGGAACATGAAGGGACGTGATACTGAAAGCCCACATGGATGAAGGAAAAAGGGGAACCCAAAATACTTTGCCAATCACACCATCAAGAACAAAACCAGGGGAAACCACTCAACCCTGCTAGTTTAAACCATCGTGAACAGATGGACATTTTCTTTTGTGAGAGAACAAAGGTACATAAAGTAGAACATGACAAGCATAGGAGGGCCACATGACATGTGGCCCTATCTCATATCCAACCCAAGAAAACAAACTTTATCTGGTATAACTACAACATGTACATACAATCATCCCTATATACTCACAGAGTATACCACATCTCTAGCCCCAAGACTATGGTGCACATGACACCCAACATCAGCGCGAAGGGTGAAAATGTAATTTATCAAACCTGCTCCCTCCACAGCCCGAGCGCAACCATTCATATCTCTTCAAATATCAACTTCACTCACACGAGAGTGAAAGCGATCAGACACCAAGGCTCTCTTCTAAACACAGCAAGAAGAACCCCACCTGAAGCACCTTCCATGCTTCCACGTTTAATGAGATATAGAATGAGTCTCTACACATCCAAACAGATCATTCCATTGTAATCCTCATGAAAAAACATGCGAGATAGACAAATTAATCTCCTCAAACGAAAAAAAGTCAAAAAATTCGTCCAACACCTCTTTACGCCCGAACGTCATCCTGTGGTCCCGAGCCTCGGTCCCGAAAACTTTCGGGTGCATCGCAATACTACGATGCCTTTGGGAAAACACATCAAATTGATTGTTTACTTGCATGGAATGGATGTTCGGAGAAGAAGATTCATTTCGCCGCACCACACACGAGCGGTGCTACGTTGGACCCACATCATGGTCCTAAAATGCAACAAATGTATCACACTGTTGTGATCATCTCGAAAAAGTACACAAGATTGAAAAATCACTTGTCCAAAACGAACACTCGGTGATAAAGATGGAAATCAACGCCAACTCCCAAAACAACACTTGTGAGGCCCACACCAACGTGCAGAATTAAAGCGTGCGGATTGTGCCATTGCAATGCCCTGGGAAAAACTCCCAAAAACTACTTCTCGCATGCCACGAACAGACGTCCAATGAAAAAGCTACAAATTGCTGCGTACAGCTATAATGATGGGCCGTGGGGCCCATGCATCAACTCCGGCTTCAATGCCCAAAACCATACTGTAAATATCCACCTCAATTCCAGGGTCGCAACGTTGCTGATGGAGCTCAAAATGGACATCAGATGTGTCCGCTCCATAGAAAACAAGAACCCCTGGAAATATGCCAAACCACCTAACATACCTGTCACACCATAGGGCCCCTCATCTCGGGAATTAAAAATCCTCGAGACCATCTAATAATGTTCATCTCGATCCAAGGAACATGTCGCTGTAGACGGTACACGAATCTGACACCTGGTTTGATTTTTAGGAGCGTTTTAATTTTTAAGAGACCAAAAGAGGCGGGCCGGTTCAGCCGGCCAGCCATTTTCCTGAACCGGCACGCGGTTCGCGCGGGTTGGCAGCCTTTCCCGGACTGGCTGGAGCCGGTCCGGCTCCACTACCATGGGACCCGCGTATCGCACGTCCGTGTTTACCAGCCGGGGTCCAAAGACCCTGCTCTCCCCTAACGTCAACCAGCTAACCGGCCGGTTCCCGCATCCCGCACCCTAGCTGGCACCGCCAATGACCACGTTGACCCGGCCACGACTGCCGTGAAGCCCCACCGCGCTGCTGTGGAGCCACCTGCTCCGCTCGACCGTGAGCCCCAGCTGCCTCGCCCTCGCCGGCACCCACCCACACCGACCTCCGCTTCAAGGAGCCCCGCCGGCTGTAGCAGCTCGCGCAGAACCCGACTGTAGAGCCCCGCCACTACTCCCTCGGACCGCCGCCAGCCGGATGGCCAGATCCTCATCGGAAAACACCCAACAAAACTGGATCTTCATCGGACAACTATAGGCGTCTCGAGACTCGAAATTTAAATCCAAAACATGTGTCAGAGAGCTTAGAATTTATACTACGCAACTATGGGATTTTCTGAAAGATCAAAAAACCTTTAGACGCAATAAATTGAACTCAAATTAGGTGCCGAAAATTAAAATGAGATGCACGATCCTACCTCGGGGGCTTAGCCCGTCGCTTCGCAGTTATCTGTTGGAAGCCGCAAAACCTTGGAGAGGAGGTGGAGTCCTAGATCTTGAGGAAGGTAAGGGTATCATTGGTTGAGAGCATTCACCAGAGTAAACACCAAAGGGAGGAAGAAGCAGGGGTTTAGGTGTTTAAGTAAGGAAAACTTAATTAAAAAGTTTAATTAATTTAAACCCCCAAATTGACCCGCATCTGAAACTCTCGACGGGGTCAATGTTAAGCCTTCCCTAGGGTAAAAATTACCTCTAGTGCACAACGGAAGTCTCAAAATTTTAATATGAGCCTCCGTTCTAAAGTTCTAAAATTTAACACTCAAGGCCGCAAAATTACAAAAACGCCCCTGGTTTCATTTTTCACAGGAGGCCTGTGCCCATGAAAATTACACCCCTCATAGGGTAAACGGAATTCTCCAGACTCAAAAATTCCATCAGTTTTCCCATCTATGCAACCATTTAGGAGTTATTCTTTTTAATTTAGTGTACCTAGTGTGAACACACTGAAAATTTAATTCTGGCCACACTGGAACTCGGAATCGCACGCCGTCTGAAGGCGCTACTCTATAAAAACATCAATAATATTTCAAAGTATTTTATAGAAAAAACCAGGTTCATAAAATGTAGTACATAGGAAACCTCACTGAGGTTAAATCCCAATCTAGGGTAAGAAATTTTATTCCATATTGTTGGTATCCAAATCTTTGATCCCCCCTGGGTGTTAGATCAGTCTAGGGATACTAATGACATGTAATCCCCAACATCATCTTTAGGTCACATTCCTTCATGCACACCCCAATCCTATGCCTTACCTTGAAGTACATTTTTTTATCCATATATCATAGACATGGTATGCAGGAAGCATCCCGAAGGTCCAACCACTAACACTGGTAAACATTAGTTTCCCCTTTGTTGGAGACCACATACTTTATTTGTCCCTTAGTGGGGTTGGACCAACTCCCGGGCTGCTAACCACGCATATGCCCCAGCATGTCGTTAGGTAATTGTCCTCCGCACACACTGAAATTTCCATGCCTCATTTTGAACAACAGTGACTTTGATTCCATGCCATAGGGATACATAAGAAGCCACTCTAAGGTTCAAGACCATCATCCATGTCTCACCCTAGTCTCTCCCTTGAACCTCTATGTTTCGGGAAGTTCATTCCCCATACCTAGGGATTTACTCCCTCTAGGTCTCATCCATGCATCCTTTCTCACGTACCACCTCCTCACATGTCCCATCGCCTCACTAAACTACATGGACTTTGATCATTTCCCTCCCCCAGAATGTTCTGTAAGAAGCCTCCTTGAGGATTAATAAAGACACTACCATCATCTTCACATCGGTTCCCTCTCATTCTCCATCCACTTCCTTTAACCATACCTCATCCATCCTGATTCTTACCTGGGCCACCACATCCTGAGAAGATCATGCCATCCACCTGGGAAACTAACCAAGAATAATCCCCCCAAATACATAACCATCCATCCAAGAGTGTGCCTCTTGCTATGGGACATTATCCATTCATAAGCCCCAAAATGTGTCTGGGTTATTTTCCTTTGTGTACACCCAGATCCATAACCCCTTCGAACTATGTGGGTTTGAATTCTTATCTCCTAGATAGGGTACATAGCAAGCCTACCTTGAGGTCCAACCCCAAACAATGGATAACCCTAGTTTCCCATTTATATGGACCAAATAATCCTCAGATATATCTTCATTGAATGTTTTTGTCCACTCATCTAGTAAACCCCTTATGTGCTCCCTCTTGGGGATATAAGCATCTGATCCTCTCCTATCATTGTCCTAATCAGTCTGATCCATCTCTACTAAACGTTAAACTCATGCCATACCCAATGTCAAACATGGAAAGATGAGGAAAAAAATATGATACATGCCTATGGAATATAATTCCCCGCATTTGATGTGGGATCGCTTGTGATTCTGTGCCCTTAAAAAGCCCTATCATAAGGGGATGAACCCCAGAAAAATCAGAGTTTTAGCATGAAGACATGGTAGTGATGTCCAACATGACTACTCCCCTGATCGAAGGTAGCATCCCTAACTTGACCCTTTGGAATACCCAGATAGAAGAAGTGTACTTATCCAACGTTCACAAAGATATTGAATTAGGAATATTTTCACTCAAAACATCTTAATCTTTAAGGGATACCCTAACTAGATAATGAGTTCAGATAAGGAATCCATGGATGTAGAGAGTGATATCCCATCACCCCATTTCAATCAATGAAAAAACGAACCGGAATAAGCAATAGATGACAAATTCCTTTATAAAGAATGAAGGAAGGGCTACAGCTGTGCTACCTTGACTTACGGATGCTCACCTTCGAGAAAGAATTGTAAACAGCTTCCCACATAGATGAACCTATTTTCACAGGCAATACCCATATATATAAAGTCACATGAATCATATTCCAGGTGTATGGATGCTATAGCCACTGTTAGATGACCTTGGCCATAACCTATTCCCCATTGAAATGAAAATAATGACAAGGGGTGGCCCAACCATGGATATAACCAATATCCAAGGTCATGGGAACTACTTCAACTTCCTTGGACCGTGGAAGTAGAAACAATTTCCATTTGTGATACATGGTATACAACAATATATCTACTATAGATTTCATGGACTCTTCAGTGTTTTTGTGCCTCTAGTTTTTAGGGATATATGGGTTTTAAGGATAGTATTTGAGATAAAAAATTTCTATCTGTATCTTTGACGCTTATTGTGGTTGAAAATATCAAACTAATTTTATTATATTCTCTAGGATTCTCTTTTATATAAAGATCGCTGAGTTGACTTGGTTTCATTGGTTTCCTATTTTTTGTTTCTCTTATGTACCTCCCATTAAAGGAGTTGAGTTTTTTTTTCTTCATATGTTTCCTTATGTTTTTCCTGGAATCCTACTCAGTATTTTTACACTCACCGCTATAAAGGCCTTGGTCCAACACATGTCGTGTCTGTATAGATGATGTGAAGGTTGGAGATGGACTTGGTGGACATAATTCTAATGTGGATTGTTTGTATTTTACAACAAAAGATTCTCGTCAATGAATTTTGATTTAATATGGAGCATTATGGTTCATGACATCAATGATTGCCAAAATGGCTAGAGAGTGATCCAGAAGTACTTGTAGTGGAGGAGTTTCCTAATGTCTTCTATTTTAGTGGTTTGTTATATGTATTGTTCCTCATATATTATCTTATTTCTTGTTCATTTATTTTCTATCCCATGAATGAATTATTTATGGTTTAATTAACTACATATGTGTATCCCACTTTCCTAGATGATTATCTTGTCACATTAATGATGTGTTCATTATGGGTTTTTATAGGATAATTTCTACCATTTACAATGATGAACCAACATTGTTCTAGTCACCATCCCATATCTTGTTGGAGGTGGTCATGAGGTGGCACACTCTGCATACCACTAGGTGAGGAGGGGCCTGGGGGGGGGGGTATTTTTAAAGTGTTATCAGAGAAGGGATATCGTAGGAATGGTGTTTGGAGTTATTATCCATTGGAGGACTAGTTTTGGAACATAGCGTAAAAATGTAATTGGGGTATCGAGTTTGGTTTTCAGACCATGGAGATCATCCTAGGTGTGTCATTCAACATATCCTTTCGTAGAGACTTTGATAACATGGTATTAAACCCAAACCCCTAAATAATATTTTCAAGGTATTATTATGTTTGGTACATGCCTCATATATTGGTCAGTTATGATGCTAAATGACATTCTTAGGTAATATCATCCATATATACTTTAATTAATTTCTGTTTTTTTCTCTTAGATGATGGATGAAACCCTTAGATAGATACAAGGAAAGGTAATAATTATCCCTTTTCAATATCTTTGACCTTTCCACTAATAGTTCAAGATTAATGAGGTGTTGTTATAAAAATATGGGTGATATATTTTATCACCCTATAATTTAATGAATCTTATATCCTCTTAGTTAATAGTAATCCTTTTTTGGAAGAGATCATAGTTTTTATAGAGTGATTCAAAACTAAAAATGGTTGGATATGGTTTGTGCATTCTGATGAGTGAGGAAAATATAATAGATTAGAAATTGGGAATTGGATCATGTCTGGGACTCATGTTTTCCATATGTTGTTGGAATGTATAAACCTAATTATGAATTATACTTTAGGCTCTATGCATGGAATTTAGATCCATTATGGGATGGAATGTATTCACTAAAACTCATGTAGATACTTGTCCACTATGTATTTAGTTTGATAAATTGTCTATGATGGGGTCTTACTAAGAGATATTGGACCCTTCATTGGGTGGAACGACCGTATTTGAGTGAACATTGAGGGATATTGTCTTTGTGAGGTGTTCTCTATGGATGTATTGGGGTTGAAATGTTTGTTAATAGTGCATTGGGTAGATAATTCACAGGAAGGTATTATGAGTTATAGTTGTGGATTCATTTAATTCTACTTGTGATAAAGTATCCAGAGTAACCATTGGTATATTATGGAAATTTTTAGAAGATATTCCATTTGCCTGACAATGGGAGCATGTTTTAGTTTAATCAAAATATGACCATAGAGAAATTTTTGAAATACCAATTTGTTTGAGATGGTTATGATATCATGAACCTCCTTTTAGTAGATCCCTCTGATTACTGAGGGGGTTCACCATAAAGAAATTCGTGGTTTGAGAGTAGTTAGAGTTGGATGATACTTATACCCTCTCCCATGAACATCTCATTTTTTATGATCTTATCTCTCCCTAAGTAGTGAAAATCGATGTTACAAAATTATGGGCACAACGAATGACCCTGGTTGAGTGATTATGTGAGTATATTAATGTATAACTCATGATCATTCTTCGAGTAATCTCATATTGTTTGATGGTGGTGTAATTGATTTATCCCATGTAATATGTTGAGGAGTTGGGGATTTTAGTGGGACCTCTAAATAACTTTATCTACTATATAGATTCCACTAATGGTGACTAACTCCCACTTCCACCTTTAATGATGTTAGTTTATCTATAGTAGAGAAAGATGAATTCTTAGAGATTTATTAGTTGGATATGAATTAATATCTCAGTAAATGTTGTGTAATGTGTAGTTTCTTTTGAATGGTGTCCCATGATTGATTATAGATGTGAATATTAGATGTATGCATCAGTATGAAATCCAGGGATGATGATAATATTTTTGGATTTATGTTGTGTTGAACTATATATCTCCTTAAGATGTTTTATGATGGATCCAAGTAGATTTTCAAATAACACTCTACTTTTTAGTGTGAGTTGAAACAATATAGTAAGATCATATAGTGTGAGCTCCCTATTCATGTGAATGTGTTGATATTTTTGTAGTTGAATCCATTGAGATCTATAATACTAGAGTGGTACAATAATTATTTATTGGCTAATGAACATAAAAAAAATACCCTATTCCAAAATGATGTTAGAGGTGATTAGGCATATTGATGTTGGGAAATTGATCTTTTAATCTAAAGAGAGATATTTCTTACCATTCATTTACATTTCATAACTAGCACTTATCTCTTCTGAGAGCCGGAATATATTGGTGACGTTGACGTTGTGATCTTGTACATCCAAATATTCTGAGTTGGTCCAATCATATGGTTTTCCATTATATTGGGTGGATTACTTTTTTCAACATTCTCAGATTAGATATTTGTTCCCCTTTAACAATCATATATAATTTCATAATGTGAATTTTGAGAATAAAATACCATGGGGGAGGATGATATGAATATGTTTTTACCCTAAGGTGTGGGATATTGATTGTAATGTACTCATACTATATAGTGAGATACACTCTTGGAGTTTTTCACTAGCCAAGATGATGATATGTATTCACAATGGAAGAGGGAGTTCTTCTTAGAAAGATTTGATAGTCGAATATTTGTGACTTTGTCACACCCATGAGTTAATAATGATGCATTTGATTTTATATTTTTAATTATTATGATTTTAACAAGGGTTTCATGAAATTTCAGGGTGGTTTGGGATTTACAATAAGATATTGGTCTAAACCTATAGCATTTTAACCAGTGAACTGAGAGTTCACCCCATGAAATTCACGAGCGGAGGCCATTAATGCGGTGAAATATAGTTCACCCCATGAATGGGTGTACCAGGTGACATGAGTGTTCTACCTAGTGAATTTCACCCTTTGAACAAGGATTTCACCATATGATATTCTCATGGGGATTCCATTCATTCCATGAATCATGGTTCATGATGTCAATGGGGCCCCCAATTATTAATTTTAATTTTTTTTCTTATTTTACCCATGTGAACCCTTAAGGACTTGATCCTTTATATTTATCCTTCTTATCATGTGAAAATATTGGGATATATATCTTGTGATATCACACTATTTTCTACCTTATATCCTTGTTTCTCCTTTGATTATATTTCAATTATTCATGGTAATCTCCTATTTCTATTTTTCACTTATTCCTTATTCATTCTCCATGGTCTTTATTTTTTTTATATGTACATTCTCATAATTTTTAGATGATTTTTTAGTTTGAGTATGTTCTAATCATGTGTATATTTATGAAAAAGTATTTTAAAGGTAATTTATTACTGGGTTCATTCCTTCATCACCAAATCTGATTGTTTGTAAATTGTGTCATGATTTTAGCTATGTGTTTGTTTGATTCAAATTTATTTTGTAAAACATTTGATGGTTAATGTTTTTAATTGTTTATTTTCATAGAAAAATCTATATATAATAATTGAATGGATTTTATAAATTTGTTTTAATTGGTTTATAACATTGAATTAGGTTTAGTTTTAAAAGGGCTTTGGTTCCCAAAATAATTTTCCATTCTAAGAGGTTGTGAAATGGTTTTAATGATTTACTTCAAATGATATTGGTTTAATAGAAATTTATTTGACCTTATTTGATTAACATAATGGAAAAATGTGGGTATGTATTATTAAAATATAAATATAAAAGGTATTTTGGTTTTTAAATTGATTAAATATTGGTTTTAATGATTTTTTTGAAGACTTGGGTTTAAGTGGAATTCAAAAACCTTGTGGAAGGTATTATCACATCAATCAATTTTTTTATCCAAAACTATTTAGAAAATTAATATTTATTTCCCTAAAATTTGTACGAGGAAAATATAAATACCCTTTGTTTGGAGTGCTTTATGTTAACTGTGTCTTGAGGGGGGTGTTTTATTTATCATTTTGATATCAATGACATGTGATTGCGGCTATTTATTATGAGGGTGTTGGATGTTAGGGAGATTATTAATATGATTTATTCAAAAATTATATCATGTTTCATCTCACCTTATCGATTATTTATTTGGACATGGTATTTTTATGCACTGAGTGATAGTTCTAGATTTATGATACAGTAGATAGCCTCATTCTACTTGTTTCTCCTTAGTAGGGATTATAGGAAGTACACCCAATTATTCGTAGTTCATTCTTGTTGGGTCTCTTGTGTGGATAGGTCATACAAAATGTTGGATATTAGTCCTATGTATTTCATAAATTCAAGCATTATCACACCCTATATCCTAGTTTGTTTCCCATGATACTAGTTTATACACTATATGGTTGTTTGTTTCTTTTTGTTCCTTATATCAGTTAAAATATATGGAATTGGTATTTATTTCCTTGTATTTATGGTATAATGATTTAGGGTGACATTTATATTTTAAACATCTAATTTCTTTTATATAAATGGTTCAAAAAGAGCTTGTAAAAATTATATTTAAAAATTAACTTTTAAAAGTGTTTTTAAATGATAATTTTGGATAAAGAGGTATAGGGTTATGAAATGTTTTCAAAGTGATTATTGTCATTTAATGAAAAAAATTAATGTTTCTAAAATATATTTAGTTTTTTTGTAGGATATTATACATGTATGTAAAAAACTTATTTCTCCTATTGTATTTCAAACAAATATAAATTAAATATCATTTGAAATAAATAACATAAAATCATTAGTGAAATCCCAATGGGATGAGTTTTGTCACACCTAGAATACACCTTTGTGTATATTAAACTCTCATAGTTTTGTTTCAGGTTATCTGGCATTCATATTCCTTATTAGGGTTTCTAGTTGTAATAATTGTTTTCATGGTATTTGAAGAATGATCGAGGGGTCGAATGGAGATGGTTGAAATAGTTTGGTTGGGGTTTTTATTTCTATTTTATATTGGGATTATTATTCCTCATCCATGATAATATAGGTCATATTTTTTCTTATTTATAAATATAATACTAATTATTATTATTTTATATATATTTTATGTCCTTATTTTTCATATATTTTGTACTCTGGTTGGATCATTATTTTGATCGATTAATTTATTTTATGGTGTAGACAATCGACATATAAATGGATAAAGAAAGATTCATGATAGAATCCTTATGATGTATTTATTAGATTCTGAGGGTGGAATAATTCCCATTTTATTAATTTTTACCACTCTAGAACCATTTTCTAGCCTTAGGTGATTGAGAATTAACCACAGGTATATTCTACTCCTGTTTAGGTATGTGGTGGATGAAGGACCTAGGTTAGTTCAGAAAAAAAAAGAATAAATTCCCCCTATTGTTATTAGGACTCTATCTAGATAGAATAAAGAATCTAAATGTGTTGATATTTTAACAAATGGTGTGAGGGATGTTCTTGGACAACTCTTCTTCTCACTAAACATAAAGTCACATTTTGGAATCTTGGAATTGATTCTTGATTTTGAGTTTATTTTTTGACGATCTTTGATCAATTTGAGTATGTGATAATGGTATTTTGATCATAATTACAATGTTATGAGTTTCCTTGTGTGGATCCCTTATAATTTTGGGATGGATAAAAAATAATTATAGGAATGAGGTGGGATTTCATGGAAAACAATCCATGAATTTTCCCTGATCGTGATTTTGGAAATGTTTCTACAATTGTTTTATGATTGGAATATAGCCCCTCAACCATGAATCCATGTCATTCATGGTTCAACATCCCGGTTAGTTCTATTAATTATACCTATTTTTCAATTTATTTCATTAATATTATATAGGTAATGGTGAAATAATTAGGGAGGCTCTTATGATAAGTTGAGTTGTTTGGATTATTTTATTATTAATATTTTTGTTATGCCTTCCTTGTGGGTGTTGTCAAATATGATTTTTGGTTTTCGAAAGGTGTATGTTTATGAAAAAAGTTTTCGGATTCAAATTAATCATAAATTATTTATTTTAAAATTATTTTGGTTTTTTCAAACACATTTCTAAAGTGGTTGAAGATATTTTGGGGTTCTAAAGGTGTATCATTTTCGAAATCCAAAAAATGAATTGTTTGTAAATACCAAAGTTAATTTCATGGGAAGTTCTAATTTTTATAATGAGATGCATTGTATATGTTGTAATAAAAGTGGTAAAAAGATTTGAATATGATGTTTTAATTTAAATTTAAAATGATATAGGGTGTTCTAAAAATATTTCTTTCAAGGGTAATCAATTTCATAATGAAATTTTGACAGTATTAATGGGAAATGAAAAACCATAATTTTCAAAAAGTATTCAAGAAGAATGTGTCCTTGGAATTTGTCAGTTTTTTAGAAGGGTGAATTGATTTCATGATTTTTTTGTAAAGGGTTTTGAGAATTTATGTTGGGTTTCAATACATTGAGTAATGGTTTTACATGATTTTTTTGGGTGAGATATGTTTTAATACTATTTTTTGGTTTATGATGGCATAGTGTGATTTTATTTATAAAAAATGAACAAAAGAGGTTCATGTTTTTTGTTACATATATTATACCTCCTAGTTTTTTTTGAAAAATATTATTAATTACATTCAGGGTTATTACATATAGGAAGGATACTATTGTCATTTTGGATTTTTTTTATTAATGCACCAACTCTAGTAGGCTCAAGAAACAATAGTGGAGACAATTTTTTTATAGTCCATTAGTTATATAATGGGTTTTTTGAATAAATGAGGACTTTGACCAGATCCTGGGGTATTCATGGTTGAATCATATCGACCATATGGTGAGAACATAGTCATTAGTTCCCTATTAGTAGAGGTTAATTTGGGTGTTTCATTTAAAGTGATTGGGGATGTTTCATATGGTGAGGTGTACATGATGGTTGAGCTCAAGGATAAGGAGTGGTTCATTAATGACTAGTAATTTAAAAATATGAAGAATAGATATTTCATGTGAATATAGAATTTATCACATTATAATTATAAGTTATTTCATGTGATGTTTCTAATTTTATGTTTTTAGTGTGGCTATTTGGGACACTAATAGAGGATTTTTAATATAAGTTATCAAAAACGGTAGTCTCAAGTTTAATTGGTTTTTGGGAGACTTTTTTATGTTTTGGAACTCCTTTTATAGTGCATTGAGTTTTTTATCTGGATTTATGGATAATCTAGGATTTTGGTATCTTGTGCATTCCAGGTTGAATTGGTTGTCTTTATTTGAGATTTTGAGTGTTTGTATCTGATTTGGTTGTTTTGTTGTTGGGATTTTTGATGTGTTGAATATGGGATAACATATAGTTGGTACCTAGGTAACATGGTCATGTGTTTCCTTTATGTTTTTGAGACAAGGTGGTGATGGTTTAGATTTCATTAGGTTCACCATGGGATGATTTATGGGTTGAGGATGAAGTTTACCCATTGAGTTGGTGACCTGGGTCAGGCTCCCATTCATGATGAATTTTACATGTTGGGGTTTCATCATGTGTTTTATGGTCATGATTCATAATGGATTATGGTGGAAGTTTTGGTTTTATGGATGTTGATTTCCCAATGTGTTTTTTTTATTTAGGAGTCGGATATTATTCATTGGTAATTGTTCATGTCTGGTGGAATTGTATAGTTCTTGGATATTCATTCTCATGGTTAATGTTTTGGGTTGGTGGTGTGTCCCTATTTTCATTTCATGGTTTTATATAAATTAAAAATGGTGAGGAGGCCAATACTGGGTTTATGTTCCTCTTAATTATTGTTTCACGATCATTATTTCTTTTTCCTCATAGACATGAGCTAATATTTGTTGATTCATCTCATTGGGTATAGAGAGATTGTATGCTTTTGAATTTTTAGGGTCTTTTTTCTTCTTTTTTTCCCCACCTCCAGCATCGGGGGGTGATGTTTCATAGTAGAACCTTCACAAGTAATTTAATTTTATCAAGAATTTATGTAAGTATAAAGTAGAACATAACAGATAATTATCACACCCATGTGTCACTATTGAGGAATTTTTTATTATATTGGTATTTTAGAGTTCCTGATTTTTTCTGGATGGTTCAGGGTTGTTAATGAGGGATTAGGAAGCTAATGGTATGAACATTAAATAGTTCAGAATCTAAACTGAGAGTACGCCACATGAAATTATTTAGGGGATAACATCCATTTCTTGTACTATAGTACACACCATGAATGGGTATAAATAGTGACATTGCTATTCTTCCTGGTGATATACACCCTATGAACATAGATTTCTCATTATTAAATTATACAAAATTGAAAATTCAGATTTTGAATCTTGATTAATTTTATGAATGGGTCTTCCTAGTTTTCAATTTTTTGACATTTTTTTATCTTACTAACATTGATCTTTAAGGCCTCATCCCCCCTTCATTCCGTTTCTCTCACAAGGCCATATTGGGAGAGAGTTCATGGGAGATCATTCTTTACACCACCTTGGATCATTATTTATCCTTTGATATTAATTTGATTCTTTAGGGAAATATCAAATTTCTATCTAGAACTTCACCTTTATTCCTTTCTTTATGTTTTCTATTTTCACTGAGAAAACTATCATGCTTGTTGGAAAAAATTTTGGGTTAGGAAATTTATAATTATGTGGTTTTTTATGTGTAGGGATTGTAGAGGCTATTTCTATCTAGGTTGTTACCTTATCTACAAAATAAAATTGTTTGTGAATTGTTACCAAGTTTGAGGTATGCGTTTTAATGAGTTTTATATATTTGGAAAACAATTTAATGATTTAAATTTTAAATTGTTCAATTTTTTTGTTTAAATGTATATATATATATAATAGTTAATTAATTTTTATTAAAATTTTTGGATTGATTTATCACATAGAATAAAGGGTGGTTTCCAAGGGTTTTTTGTTTCTAGAATGGTTTTTCATGACATGTGTTTTTAAATGGTTACAATTATTTATTTCAACTGAAATTATTATTTTGTAATTGTGTTTGAAACCATTTGGGTCATATAATATAATGAATAGGGTTGTTTTTTTGTCAAATATTAAGGAATAAATGGATTTATGTTTTGATATAGTTTGATGCTTGGTTTGAATGAATGGTTTTTGAAAAATTGGTTTGATGTGGAATTATATAACCTTGAGAAAAGGCTTATCATGGTTAATTATTTTATTAAGTACCATTTTAAACATTAAAATTGAGCTTTATGGCATGAATTTTCAACCCCCTCTACTCACATTTAATTATTGTGCTTCAAAGGGACTTTGGCTAGATGATATATTTTATATTCCATTATGATATGGATGAAATGTGATTGGGGAAGTTTCTTATAAGGTAGTTAGAGGTGAGGTATACATATTGATGTTGTATATTGATGAATTATAGCTCTTTCTACTAACCTACATGTTTTTGGTTATTGTATATCTAATCACCAAGTGAACGGTTGGGATATATGATTCATTATATAATTTAATGCTACTAGTGTCCCCCCAAGTTGATCTAGTGAGGAGTTCTCCCGATGATGATTGGTCCATGATAGTTGGGGGACTTATATTGGTTTGATAAAACACATGTCCATTTTTGGTGGAGTGTACATGGTAATATATAGGATAGTGCTGCCTTTGTATTTTGTGTGTTGAGTATGATAATAGTAGATATGCTGCAGTTGATGAAATTCAAAGAACATACCAACTCTAACGTGATATAAATTTTTATCAATGAAAAAAATCATATTCTTCTTAAGTGGGTGATTTAGCATCATCATTTAACACCACTCCATTTTTTCTAATAAAAGATATATCCTTTTGAACATTAATAATTATAGCTTCTTTATCTTCATGATTCTTATTTTATTTAGCATTTTATTGGTCTTATGGTAGTGAAATATCTTTAAATTTTTTTTATTTATGGACATATCAAAGAACATATTCCAATATTTTATCTTTTATTTGAATATCAAAAATATTTTCATATATGTTAGTATTATTGCAAAGTGTACTATAATGAACCTGAATGTTTTCAATAAAATTTCCTTTCATATAAATATGTCATGTAGTATAAATCTCAGACATCACTAAAGGAAACTAAAAACATATTATTCTCATAAATAAAAAATGATTCATTTGACAACAAATAAACCAATAAAAATTAAGAATATTATAGTGTGATAATAAATAGAAAATAAGTGAAAAATAATAGGATAATTTAGATCTACTTGAACCACCATAATGACCACACTCATGAAAAAAGTAGTAGAAATGAAACATAATGTTAATAATAAAATAATAATTTTGAGTATTAAAGTATATATAACATGACAGATAATATAAGTGAATGAATAATGAATGGATTAATAGGTATTTATATGAATAGGACACCCATATTATCGTTATAAATCTAACCATTGGAATGGTAACCAAATGATTGGAATAGTAATCTAAACATTAGGAATAATAATATGACCTTTAGAATAGTATCCTCACCTATCAAAAAATAAAATAGTTTTTACTTATCTATTAAAATAAAATTGTGATATATTTATATCATGGTACATGTAAATAAATTATAAAAAAGACAAATTAAGTGTTACTATTTTGTAAAAAATAAATGATTTATTTGAAATTTAATAATGAATATAATTATTTAAACTGAAATTTATTTCCATAAAATGGGTTATTAAATTAATATTATGGTGTATCAAAATTATAATATATTTTTATGACACCCTAAGTAATTTTCTGAGGGTCATAAAATCAATTATAACATTTAAATCGATATGTTTCAAATAAATGGGAATTTAATTTCAAAAATAAATTTCTCATATTTTGAAAATTATTTTAATAAAATGGAATAAACTTTTTAAAACAACATGTCCAAAAATGGTGAGGGTGAGTTTTTGGGTTTTTTCTAAAATAGTTGAATATTTGGTGAATAGTGAAATGCAATAATTTAAAACATTCAACATTTTAACCCAAATACATAAATTTTAGAGTCATTAATCTTTTAATGAAGCATTAGTTCAATCTAACATGAACCATTTACTATATATAGTCACAATAGGCAATATTATTCACAGTATTGATCCAATATAATAAACTAATGAATATAATAATAAAAACACTCCTCTCCACCCCTTTTAAATACTACCCCTCACCACCCCTTCTCATCACACCATAAAATCATTATATATTTTGATTATTCTATATAATTATCTTCCCAATACTATTACCCACATCCCAGGGTTTCTTATATCACAACAGAAAAATTCAATGTTCCTTAAGGAGGTACTTACATAGACGACATTCAAGAGGTAAAATCCTACGTCTCCATATTCTAAATTATTTCATTCATCTACCTTATCCTAACCCCTATCCAAGGTGTAAAGAAAACTATTGTATCATATTTATACTATAATTTAATTATTTTAATGCACTACCCATCATCAAATCTCATCTATTATACTTCTTTTCTAAAACAAAATACATCGTCTGTGATATATCAGTTCACCGTCTTTGTGGATAAAGAGTTTTATTTTCTCATTACTGGTTCAATTAAAGGTTTACATTAACATAAAATTATTTAAATTTTCCTAAATATATATATTATATATTTCCTCACATTATGGAATTAATATATTTCAAAATTATTATATAAAATGAAACTAGTTTTCAATGGTCAGTAAAACCATCAAAATGACTGAACCAAATAAAATTAACATTTTTACTAATATAATCGTCCAAATTTATTAAAAAAATGATATTTGGGACCATTAATATTTATCAATGGTCATTAATACCATTTCATTGCACTTCTATAGTACTATAACCATTTTACAAGAACATCCATAAATATACTCAAATTAACCAACCATGAAATTGTGAAATGAACTCTTTCAAAATGAAGAAATTAAACTTTTTAAATAATAGAAATATCTATAAATGAAAACAATAAAATTATAATAAATCAATTATATGATTAATTGGATCTAAGTCATGTATTTTATGGATCTAATTTTATTTTATACGGAATAAATTTCACGTTCCTATGATATTCGGGCAAAATGGAAGGGATCTCTCCAAACCACCTTATTTCATTTAGGTAAGACATTATCCATATTTTCATCTAGTTTTCACTTAATTATTATCATATAATTATTATATTATATATATATATAAATTCTCAATATACATATAGATCTCAAATCATCTTTCATTTAAGGGTAAATACATAATTTAAAAGGTTCCATTCTCAATTCCTCTTTATAAGAAAACCCAATTGAAGGGAACATATATATTATTTACCCATTTTAATTTACACTCTATAAAATATTTTAAGAATCTAAAATTTTTCTAAAATTACTCATTTTATCATTAATAAAAATTTTAGTTCATTTCTTATTTTATGTTTGTAACTATTCCTTTATTCTCTTTAAAGACCCTTTATTCTTTTCACTAAAACCACGCTAAAGGGGATCATTTATATAGATACGTAACCATTATTTGAAATTTATTCAATTTAGTTGGACATATCTATTAATGATTAATTATTATTTTCCCTTTATTAATATCAAATAATTATTTAATCCCCTATTTCTGGGATACCATAATGATATTCCCTTTGGTTATGCCTTATGACATGATTGTGGACACTATTTCATTCAATGGGTTAATCTTATGTTTTATTATTTATGTGGCACAAATATGCATGAACATGTTACAATGGGTGCA
This sequence comes from Viscum album, assembly GCA_963277665.1. Classification (NCBI taxonomy): domain Eukaryota; kingdom Viridiplantae; phylum Streptophyta; class Magnoliopsida; order Santalales; family Viscaceae; genus Viscum; species Viscum album. The sequence goes on along the minus strand of OY728165.1, from coordinate 1,918,395,451 downwards.
CCCAGATAGTTCTCTAATTCATTGGGTAATAGTTTTCTCTTGAGTTGTCATTAATGGGATTAGAGAGTAAACCTAATCCATTGTAGGAATCTATCAGCCATGTAATATTGTATTTACAGTTATATTTGACTCATGTTTTTGTTATGTTATATGTTGTTTCCTCTTACCTATGTTTCCCTGACCATATTATTTCATTCTCTACATTTTATTCCTATATATGTTTCATGATATATTCCTTCTATGATATCATGTTATTCATTCCGAATCATGTTTTTTGTTCCATTTCCACTTTTACACCCTTATTGAGGTCTTTAGCTCATCCCAAATATTTATGTATTATACATGTTATCCAATGAAAGTCTATGAGATCAATTGGAGTTATGAATTCATTATGGATATTAATAAACTATTTTTTATTCCAGCTTCATGTTTTTTAATTATGTACCTAATATTCCAAAGGTGCTATAATTATCAGTCCTTGGTTTTTATTTCATGGATAAATATTCATAAAATCGTGTAACGATATGTTTAAAAGGATATGGTCACATTAGTTTATATGAAATCATGGTCTAGTTATTTTTAGATATTAGGACTAAAAGAAATTATTAACATCCCTAGGGTTAATTCTATCACCAATAATAACCCAGACTGAATCATAGTGAATCATAAAATATGATGTAATTTTCATTTATAATTTTAGCCTTATGGTTCATAGTTTCTTTTTTATATGATGACAAGATAAGAATTCAATCCCCCTAATTTATTTGTTTATTTTTTTTCTGTTAATAGATGGAAATATATAAACCCGTCCCAAAAATAAATGATATATGTAATGTGATGGTTTCCCCAATGAGATGAATAACATAACGATAAAGGGAGTTCAAAACCTCATGATAGTATAAGACCAACTCGATAAAGTTATGAATAACAACATGATTCGTGTGAAAAACCACCCTTCCCATTAAAAAGGGAATGTTACGATAGAATATTTAATGAGCCAACTGTCTCATGTATTTATTGGATATTATGATACCCATATCATTTAATAATGAATTAACTCTATTGATAATATATTATCTTTCCTCGAATGCTCAAAATAAAATAAGTTCATGCTGGTAGTTTATCATTTTGATAGAGAAGTTGATATGTGGTGGAAAAAAATAAAGACATGAAGTATAAAGAGGAAACTGATTGAATGTAATGGGAAGGATTCCATAAAATATTTTTCAATAATTATTTTCGCTTAACTATTTATATTATGATTGATATGGAGTTTCTCAGACATAACAAAAATGAAGATGAGTCTAACAGAATGTATGTGGAAAACTTCACAAGGATTTCATGATAATCCTTTGTATTTTTCAGGAACACAAAAATAAAGGTTGATATCTTATTTACTGGATTAATGATTATTATTTTAAAATCCAAGGTGATTTGAGACTTTTAAAACTATGAGGTTATTTTCTATTATCCCCTTATGGTTGAGATGTGAGTTTCATACTATCAATTCTCTCATCGAATTAGATAGAAATATAATAAAAGAGAGCTTAATATGGGTGGATCAACAGATAAATCCCATAGAGTAAATTAAATTCATCATCCCATATATCAAATTTGTGGGATTAAGCATCCTGTGAATGGTCTAATGGAAACATGGAGATAAATAAAATGTGGAAAAAAGGCGAATTAGGATAATCATTATAGAAGGGATATAAAAAATACCACTAATGAGAAGGAAGAAAAAATGGTTTATATCAGTACTCATGCCCATGTAAAGTGTTACAAATGTAAGGAACATGGAAGTCATATGATACAATTCCATAATCCAATGTTTACTAGATAAAATCAATGAAAAAAACTTCAATGGTTTTATTTAATCTCATATGTTATCACTACTACTGAGGTGGATCTCAATAATGAAGTGGTGATAGGTATTCTCTTTATTCATTCAAGAATATAGAATATACTATTTGATTCTAGTTATAAAAATTCTTTCAAATCATTCAATTTAAGTAGAACAATTAAAACACCACTTCAAAATATGAAGTTTGAGCAATCTATGAAAATAATGAATGGGAAAATTATCACATCAAAAGTAAATAACTACTCCCAAGCCAACGTATGTGGAAAAAAACTCCCAAAAAATATTTTTATACTTACTTTAGTGGAGTTTTATGTTATAATGGTAATGGATTTTCTATCATTAAATAAATCCAACATTAACAATCGAGAGAGGGAGATTACTCTTCACATCATAGGGAATACTCTATTTTATTACAAATATAAGGAAGAGGATGAATATATTTTTGAATCTCATTCTCAAGAATGGAAGATGTTTCCTTATTAGAAATCCTATATATATAATATGATTTAGAAAATGGATATAATCATTCAAGAATTTGTCCCCATTACAAGGTACTACACTAATATTTTTCCTAAACAATTTCCCAGTATTCCTCTTTATTGATAGGATGAGTTAACAATTGAACTCATACTTTCATGAATTCCCCTATAAAAGACACCAAATAGGGAAGCCAATATTTATTTGGATGATCTGAAGAATAAGTATCCAAAAAATTTGTAAAATGGTTATATATTCTCGAGTACTTCCCCGTGGAATGAAAAAATCTTCTTCATGAAGAATAAAGATGGATAAATGTGAATCTACATTTATTATCATGATATCGACAAAATAATGTTACATAAAATCATCAACTCCCATGGATAGGTTATTTGTTCGATCAACTATGTGGGGACATGTATTTCTCTAAGATATACCTTTAGTCGGGATACCACCAGTTAATGGTGAAGAAGAAAGTTATTCTCAAGACTTCCTTTTGAATAGGGTTTGGAAACTAATAGTTCTTAGTGAGTCCCTTGGGACTCACTAATTATTCCTCAATATTCATGGAATTGATGAATAGAGTCATTATATATTACCATACAATATTTTTGGTAGTCTTTATAGATGATATTCTAATATACTATAATATAATGAAAGAGCCTGAAGAGAATTTGAATACCCAGTTAAATTCTTTGAGATATGAAAAAATATATTCTATGTATAGTAAATTAGATTTTTGGATAGAGAAATTATCATTCATAGGTAATGTTATCACCAAAAAAGTAATATACATAGACCCCTTTAAGAAAATGGAAATCAAGGAGTTGCCAAGGCAATCAACTGTAATAGGCATCCGTATTTTCCTTGGTCTTTCTACATATTATCAATGATTTGTGAATAAATTATCATGATTTTGGAACCCATTAACCATGTTGAATCATAAGGGAGTAAATTTTTCATGGAATATTGAATGTGAATACTACTTCAAAGAGTTGAAAAATAGGCTTATCACTACGTTACTACTAACACTACCCCCATGTTGTGAACTCTTTGTGGTATAAATTGATGGTGAAAATAAAGTTTTAGGATGTGTACTAATGAAAAATGAAAATTTTATAGCTTACATATCAATAAAACTAAAATTTATTTGAAAACATTATCATATACATGATTTAGAGATAGAGGTTGTGATATTTACATTGAAAATCATGAAGAAGTATCTCTAGGATGAGAAGTGTGAGATATATACAAATCAAAAGAGCTTCAAATATAAATTCACAATGAAGGATCATAATATGAACCAGTGAGTTTGGTAAGATCCCATCAAGGATTTTAGGTTTCTCAATCCACTAAGATCTATGTAATGAAAATAAAGGTGAAGATTATTTATGTTCAATGGATCCTTCTACTTTATGAATGATGATAATTAAGAAGTATCCGATCATCTTATACGTATAAAAGATTGAAATGGGAATCATAAATGAAGGAACATCATAATTCCTTTATCAAATTATTTCTCAACCATAATTTTAAGTTAAGACAAAAGATAATCAAATAGATTATTTAGTAATTAAAAAGAAGGTGGAAGATATTAGAAATGGGAAATCCTTAGAGGTAAAAATTGATGAGGATGGACTCGTAAGATCTGGGTCACTTCTATGAGTACCATAAAATCCTAAGATAATGAAAGAAATTTGGAGTGATGCACATAGCTCAACCTTCTCCATCCACCGAGGGACAAAAAATATGGATGGAGTCCTTTTGGAGAACTATTGGTTGGAAAATATAATGTATGAGATCAACGAATATACATCAATGTTCATGGTATGTCAACATGTGATGGCTAAATGTAATAATTAAAATGGGATTTTGAAATAATTACACATACCTACATGAATATTGGAAAACATCGCCACAATATTCTTCACTGAACATCTGAAGACATCATGATGAAATAATGCTATATGTGTTATTTTAGATCATCTTACAAATACTAGACAATTTATTGTAATATGAAAGGACATATCACACAATCAACTTGCATGTATATAAATCAAAAAAGTTGTGAGGCTACAAGGGGTACCATAATGGTTTCTATTTGACCAAGATCCAAGATTCATCTCCATGTTTTGTAAGAGTATACATCATGATATAAACATTGAGATGAACATTAGTGTGGATTATCATCCTAAAACTGATGGGAATTATGAGTAGACTATTCATGCACTGTATGTTATGTTGAGATCAGGCTTGATAGAATTAAACTATGGGTGGTACTAACATCATACTCTAGTTGAGTTCTCTCACAATAATAGTTTCCACTCATGAATCCAAATGGATCCATCTGAATCCCATTATGGGAATAAATTTAAAACACACTCATACTGGGATGATGTCGGTAATGTAGGCTTCTAGGACCTCAAATGATTGATGAAATGGTAGAAAATGTGAAAACCAGTCAGTAAAACTTTTGGGGAGTACAAATTCGATAGAAGAACAATGTAGAAAATTGTCAATGGGGCCTTTAGTTTGAGGATGGAGACAAGGTATTCCTCTACATATCTCCATGGAAGAGATTCGTGATATTTTTGAATAAGGGTAACCTATTCCTTAGGTACATCAGCCCCGTCAACATTCCAGATCACATCAGAGTTGCCTCTTATCAAATAGAACTCCCACCAACCATGACTCGAGTATATGATGTATTCCAAACATATATCTTGAACAATATCCCTAACATGTACTCAATTTATATGTAGAAAATATGGAAAATTATCTCTCTTATGAGGATAAGATGGTGAAGATATTGGATTATAGGGATAATGTTTTACATAACAAGACTACTCAGTTAGAAAAATTACTATAGAGGAACCATAAAAATTAAGCGATGACTTGGGAAACATATGAAGTGTTGAAGGATAAGTAACACTACCTTTTTTATTTATTATTATTAAAAATGAAATATCTAGAATGTAATTTTATAAGGTCGAAGAATATAAAAACCTGGAATTTTATCAATGAAATTTACATTCTTATAACTATTTCATGTACTATAAATCACAAACATCACATATAGAAACCAAACAAGAATTGTTATTAAATATAATGAATGGTACATCAGTCAGAAAATAATCAGATAAGAATTCCATATATTACTATGGGATAATAAATAAAATATTTGAGAACATGAATATGATAATTTGGATATGCTCGATCCACCAGAATGACAACACTGTTGATCTAAGATATAGAAACAAAAAATAATTTTACTAATGAATTATTCATTTTGAGGATGAAAGTAAAAATAAGAATTATATATAATCAGAGTAAATGAATATTTAATGTAATAGTGTGTATTTATTAGATGTAGGAAACCCGTATGACCATTATAAATATGAATGTTAGAATAGTAACCAAAACATTGGAATATTAATCTTACTGTTAAGAATAGTAATTTGGCCATTATAATAGTAAAAGACATATGAAAATGTAATATAATATTTATGTAACTTATAAAATTAAAATATGATACATTTATACCATGGAAAAAGTAAATAAATTTTTAATAAATGATAAATTATTTGTAATTATTTTTGTAAAAAATTAATGTTTAATTTGAATGTCTATTATAAATATAATAATTTAAAATAATATTTATTTCCATAAAATGGACTCATAAATTAATATTATGTTTTATTATAATTATTAAGTAATTTTTTGAGTCCATAATTAAATTTTCTACATGTTATAAAAGCGATTATAATATTAAAATTTATATATTTTGAATAAATGAGGATATTATTTAAAAAATAAATTTATCCATATTTAGAAAATTAATTTTTAAAAATATATTTTATTCATGAAATTTCCATGTTGAGAAATAGTTAGGAATAATTTTTTATATTTTTCTAAAATGGATTTGATTTTTGTGAATGGTGAAATATGATACTTTATGGTATTGAACATTTTAAGACAAATATATGATTTTTTGAGTTATTCATAGTTTAAGAACCTATTAGTTTGAATTAACATATAATAGTTACTATATATAAACATAATAATCAATACTATTGATATTATTGATCCAAAATAATAATCTAATAAATATAATAACTAAAACACCCATCTCCCCCTTATAAATACCACCCCTCACCACCCCTTCTACTCAACCCTTATAAGACATTAAACTTATAATATTATCTCTAATTACTTTACCAAGCCTTTTACACAAATACTAGTTTTTTGGGTCTCACCAAAATTTCATGTCCAGGTTCCTTAAGGAGGTCCTCATGTAGACGAATTTCAAGAGTTAAAATTCTTCATCTTTCACTTTTAAATTATTTATTTCATCTAACTTATCCTCACCCACAATCTAAAGTGGAATGATAACTCTATTATCATAAATATAATTTAATTTTGTTGTGTTAATGGTATATCCCTCATAAAATCTCTTCTCTTCTCAATTTCTTTCAAAAAAATGAAATCATTATCCATGATATGTTGGTGAACCACCATCATGGATGATGTGTTTTCATTTCTCATTACCGCTTTCATGGAAGGATTAAATTCAAATAAAATTGTTTAACATGATACAAACACACACACATATATATATATTATATTTTCTCACATTCTGGAATTAATATATGTCCATAATATTATATAAAACTAAACTAGTTCTTGATGGACGACAAAATAATAAAATTAACAAAACGAATATAAGTAATTTTTTTACTAAATGAATAGTCATAATATTTGAAAAAAAATAATATTTAGAACCATTAAAATTTATGCTAGGTCCTCAATACTAATTAATTAAGCTTATAGAGTACAATTCCCATTTTACAATAACATAAATAATTACAAAAATGTTAACTGACTACCATTGCGTGAAACAAATGCTTCCAAAACAATGAAATTTAACATTATAAGTCATCGAAATATCTATAAATAAAAATAATAAAATCATAATTATTAAAATATATTTTTAATTGGTTATAAATTAATTATATAATTAATCTAATTTTATTAACCATGACATTAAATGAATTTATAGAATGCATTTGTTCATAAGGTGAGGAATATATCTGAACCTCCCCATTTCATTTCAGCAACACTTTATCTCACTTCTTCAAGATATCACTTCATTATTCTTATATACATATTATATAATCTGAATATATGTTCCAAATATACATATACAGCTCTATTCATCTTCCTTTTATGGGGAAATACATATTTTCAAAGTATCCATTCTCAATTCACCTTGATAAGAAAACCCGATTATCAGGAGATTCTCTAAATCTTAGCCATTTTAAAGTACCAACCATAAAATATTTTAATCTTCCAATATTTGTTTTAAAAAAATTCATTTTATCATTAAAAAGTATTTGATTTTATTTCTGGTTTTATAAAAATAGTGATTCCTTTATCCTCTTTACAGACTATACTCTTTTCACTAAACCAGTGCAAAAGTGCCACATTTATAAAGTTACCTAATTTTTTTTTTCATTTTTTCAATTTATTTGGAAAATATTTAGTCATGATATGTTATTATTTTTACTTTTTTAATGTACAATAAATATTTATTCCCTTAATTCATGAATACAATCATGATACGCCTTTTAGTTATGCCATATGACATGACTATGAGATCCATTTCATTCCATGGGTAACAATTATGTTTGATTCTTTATATGAAACACATATGCATGAAAATGATATGATGGGTTCTGAGACAACTGGGGCCCGGTGACAGCACATCCACCCCACCTTAACATGGCCATCAGGTATTTTCCCACTAGGTAACACCAGTTGCCCCGCAGACACGTGGGGCCCACCCCAGGGTCCACCCACAAGCCTGCACAGGTCATCTGACTAATGATTGTCCCCACATGCCAATGCATGTCCTTTCCAGTGTGCTTTGTCCTCAATCACACACACCCTGGGAAACTTCCTAGAAGGTCACCCATCCTGATCACTACACCAGGCCAAGCACGCTTAATTGTAGAGTTCCAATCAAACAGGCTCCCGAAAAGGAAGGGGCACCTTGTTGACATGAGTCATATCATTTAGTCATTTAACCCTTTATCATTTGTGGATGTTAAAATCACCCCCCTAGATCACAACATCCTCGTTGTGGGCTCTACATCTCAACCCAGGCAGTGCACTACACTTAAGGCTGGGTACCACCTCTGATACCAAATGTGACAATCAGGTCCCAGAGACAGCACATACACACCGCCATAACAAGACTGTCGGGTCCTGGCTTCCCAGGTACCACCATTTTCCCCCGAAGACACATGGGGTCCACCCCAGGGTCCACCCACATGCCTTCACGGGTCATCTGACTACTGATTTTCCCTATAATCCAACACATGTCGTTTCCAGTGTGCTTTGTCCTCACTCACACACACCATGGGAAACTTTCCAGAAGGTCACCCATCCTGATCACTACTCCAGGCCAAGCACACTTAACTGTGGAGTTCTAGTCGGACAGGATTCCGAAAAGGAAGGTGCAACTTGTTGATATTAGTCATATCATTTAGTCATTTAACCATTTATCATTTGGGTCTGTTACAGGTTCAACAAGATAGAAATATAATTATTTTGGTAATTCCTTTTTAATGAGATGTTATGTAGTATATTATGGAGAAAACCTAATCTATTATGGTACTCTATCGATCATGTTATATAGTCTTGTAATTTATCCTGAGTCATGTTTTTGTCATGTTTTATATTGTTTCTACTTCATACTATTTCCATGATAATACAATTCCATTGTTTATATGTAATGAATATATATGTTTATCCATGATCCAAGCCTTTTATGTAATAATGTTATGCATTCTGACTCATGTTTTTGTTTGGTTTAAATTTTTATTCAGTTACTAATATTTTTAGCTCATTCATGTTGTGTATGTATTCCATACATAATCCTATTAAATTTTAGGTTCTCAAAGGAAGTTAGGAAATCATTATAAATGTTAATAAAAGTTTTTTATTCTATTTTTGTGTTTTATAATTATATACCTAGTATTACAATGAAATTATTATTTTTGATACTTGGTTTGTATTTCATGGAATGTTATGATTAAAATCATTTAATAATATATGTAAAAATCTTGGGTAACTATAGTACCTTTTTATAAAAAATTAATATATATTTCCTCAATATTTTTGAATGAAAAATTTGATAAATAATTGTAGATTAAACATTTAATTCAATCACTTATTAGATAATATGTGTTTTTTTTGAAAAAAAATATTTGTTATTAACAACATGAGATGATTAATTATATAAACATGTTTTACGATTATTCGTATTATAAAAAATGTTAAGGGGGAAAGGATAAAATTTATTTTTCATGGATAATGTTTTTACCAAGTTACATGATAAAAAAGAGGAATGTTGTTCCCACCACTCAATAGTGACATATTTCAAATAATAATATTTTTTCCAAGAAAATGTTCTAATCACATAGATTATCATATGCTTTATAAAAAAAATATTATATTTGTTATACGGTCCTATGAAAAGTAAAGATGTGTTATTTTTTAACATAAAAAAGATTTTCTAGAGCCTTAACAAGATATTCTGAGAAGGATATAATGGCTATGAATATAGTGGGGGTTATATTTGATCATAGATAAGTGAAAAGCTGGAAAATAAAAGATTACACCTATCCATGTTTGATGTTATTATTTATATAAAACCCTTTATAGTTTAAGATCTATGATGGTAAAGAAAAATGTAAAGAGTTATAATGTGAATGACACTATCTACAAAAGGATTAGTCCAACCAAGTTTCAAATTATATTACACTTGATATCCTAATAGATAATTAGGGCATGATGGTAAACTAAAGTGTAAATGGTTATATTTTGTTACCATATTTAATTAAATGACACTTTAACATAAAATATTTTATGATATTATGATTAGTTATAATGTAAATAATAACATTGATTTCATGAAAATTGTTGATGGAATAAGTCACAAGGATGAATATTATGGATATAGTAAGTGTTTTAAGTAGAAAAAACATGATGATATAATAATATTTTATGTTATGAGGTTAAGATGTTTGAATATTTCATAAGAGATGAATGTTATGAATATGATTCCTAGGTCTCACCACTATTTGAAATAGCTTACTTTATAGATATTAAAAACTATAGGGTTTAGTGAGAGTGTAATATTAAGAGGATACATAGGTATTGGGTAGGAATTACATTTAGATGTATTGATTTAATAAAAACATCATAAAATGAAACAAATATGTTTTAGAACTGTTACTGAATAATATACGATATTATAAATGTGAAATCGGGTGTTTTTTTTGTAAAATAATATTAATGAGTTTAAAAAAATAAAATGAATCAAGGTTTTATAATAAAGGGAATCTTTTGATATAATTCATTGATGTGTGTGTAAATGTTTCATGAATAGTGTAATGATAATGTCCACTCAATGTTCAACTTTGAGTTATCCCAAACTAGGTTTCTGTTCATACTTCTTTTGTCAAGGGAACTCGATAACCAGATGCCATAGATGTGGAGGTCATCATCGAAGAGGTTCCCTTGGATGCTCAGGTGGATGAGCCTCCCTCTGCAATCGTGGAACCTATTTTACCTCCCCCCTCTATGAATATGTTGGCTCTATCCTCCTCTCAGGACCCGATTCAGGTGATCCCTATCTCCCTAAGTGCTATGTTGAAGGCGACTCAGCATGTGGTTCTGCCTAAAAAATGGGAGCTGAGGTTGTGCATTTCCCTAACTTCATCATATCATACTAGGGATAATCATGAGTCAAGTGCTGGTATCAGATGTTCACTACCCTCTCAGGTTCCTGCTTTTGCAGTTTCGGCGGTAAAGGATCCCTATAGATCTTCTGTGATGAAGGGTAAACAAGTGGTGTTCAATGAGGATGGATTCACTCTCTACCAAAGAAGGATTTCACAATGCGCAAGGACTACTCCTCCCAAGATGGGATGGTTGGTTCTGAAGCAGGGATTCCTTATTTCCCCTAATCATAGTGAAAAAACTACTGGTATTGAACCATCCAATGCTCCACCCATCTTGGGTGGTGGTTCTTCCATTCATCGATCAAGTACTGGTAATGAGGTGTGTCCCCCATTATGCGACCATAGCCCTAATATTTACAATTATCCTCTCCTATCCACTAGGGTATAGGACATGAATATGACAATTGAGGAATCATGGAACCGAATTTACATGAGAAGTCACGTCAGACAACGTTCCATGTGATGTTTTTATGTGGCCTTGGACTGAATTAGTGATAGTTTGTTATTTCTTCTGGTTATTTTGTTGTGTTTTTTGTATGTGAAAGTCTTCAGTACTTCTATAAAGTTCTTCCATAGATGTGGTTTTAGAGGATTAAGAATCCACTAGTTCACTACCATCTATATTTGGACAAATGAGAGGGTATTTCACTTTCCATCTGTTTTGGGCATGTGCAACATTGCATGGGACATCTCGTCATGCGACCATGCAAAGGTGGAGGTTTATTTTATTGATGTGGGTGATGGGGAGGGGAATCTCCAAATAGTTTTTATTTGAATGCATGTTACTTTTTAATGGGGTTATTTGGTCGATGTTTTTTGGGTTCACACTTACCTTTAAAAGTGTCATTCGAACATACTAAATGAATGCATTGGAAGGAAACTTATCCCTTATCAATGCTCACCACATAATATTATGGGTTGTGATGAAATTATATAATTATATTGAGTAGAATCATGCAGTAAATAGATATTTTTTTATTTTAGATACTATAATAGACTCATGAGGTATTATGTGAATACTTATTACTTGTACTGACCCACCAAAGTATATCTCCAAGAATATCATATAGTCATCGATATACTTAAGGGTGTGTTCCTATCATCAATACTTCTTTGAAGAGGCTGGAAATATAGTAATCATGAGAACCTTCATACTTTGATATAATTTCTTACACAAGTCATCATGACATAGAAAATAAAGTGGTGGTTGGGTATTATATTAATCATGTTATTGGATGGAACATAACCAAGATGGGGTTTATCCACTATTATTTGAATTAAATACATACGGACCATGGCTGAATTAGATTAAAAAATGAATGGACATTGATTCCTTGTGTCACATATGATTTGTTCGACTACATTGTCAAGGGACATGTGATGTAATCATATTATATTTTAAGAGAATGTTATGCATTCATAAACTTGGTTAGTCTATATTATATAATCAATAAAATATTAGATATCCAATACTAGATTGACATTTTTAATCAGTAGAGGTCATTTTATATCCTGGAAAAGTTTATTATAAAATTATATTGGTTTTGTATATGATACATCTTGTGGTGGAAATGTTTGTATGAGATATGAGTCTCTTTGATCTAGATCACATCATAACTATTAATATCTTGAGTAACACTGATTATTTGATATAGGTAGCTCTTTTATTACATCTATAAAATATGGTTTTTTATTGAATTCTACTATTTAATGAAGTGTCAGATGGTTGGTAATTTGGAAAATATTATGTCATGAGAACATTATTTTTCCAAAATGAATAGATCTAGATAAATCCCATATAAATGTGTTTGGAAGGATTTAAAAAGAGTTGTGATGTTTTTCATAATTTGGTTTTAGATTTTAGGTTTAGTTGGATATTTTTGTATGTGAACTAAAATAATATTCTAATGATATATATCATACTTAAGGATACATTATTTACAAAATATTTTTATGTAGGTGCCTAATCTAATATTGGTGAAACTATTGGTATGTTTCATGTGGTGTTACAAGAGACTACATTTCACCCAACATAGTGTGTGCATTTTTATGACTCTACTATATCACTCTCGTATAGTTTAGTTTGGTTAATAATTTGTGATATATATTATTTATGTATTTTACATTCATTTATGAAATTCAATGAAATATTCCATCACGAAGTCACATATACGATAAAGGCCATCTCTCTTCATTAAACGAAGAGTGGTGGGAACTGCCTATCAAATGGAATTAGTTCACTAATTATTATATGGTGGATACATGTGAAATTTTTGAAACTTAATTTGAAATGAACTCTCATTTATATTTTGATGAAGATTCTAGAACCCATTTAACATGTTCATGATATTTTGGTTATTAATTAGGATCAATGGTTGGAGTAATACCACTAGTTTCAAGATCAGTTTTTTTTTGTATCCTTAATGAACACCATCAAGTGTACACAATATTGAATAGTGAAAGATTGATATCATGAATATTTAGGTAATTTAGTTTAATTCATATAATTTATAAATACTAAAAGTTTATATAATCAAGGAAATTTAAGGAAATATTTGTTTTCACACACTACCATATATATGTGATGATAAATCCACAAAACTCATAAACGAGAAGGTAAATATCTTTCCATTTACCTTTCTATAATTTAAATATTCTGTCATTTAAAAATTAAATTGAGTATTAATATTGTACTCTCTAACTTCATCATAAAAAAATCTATTTTTTGGATAAAATAAAACTCCCATTTTTGAAAACTCAAACCCCTATTAAGAAATGTATCTTATAAATTAAGACAAGATAAATTGATAGTTTTACCAGGAATAACTCTTTTCTTTAATAAATCAATTTTTTCTCACATTCTCACTAATTAAGATCTAACATAATTTATCATTGATATTCTCATATCCTAGAAATGTATGGGGATCAATGTTTAGGGTTTGGAAACCAGAGAAAAACTATGATGTTTTAAATGTAATTTAGTTTCTCTCAATCCAAATGATAAAACATTTAAAAAAATTATCAAAATAGGAATTCCATTCATAAAATGAAAAGTCTCTAAAATTTAAGAATATTTATTTGGAAAACATAATATAAAATAAAGACACAACTAAGAAAGTATATTATATAACATGAAGTAAATGTTTTTTATAAAATGATAGAAATTATGTACCATGAAATTTAGGATATGTATATAACTTTTATATTATGTATTAGATTATATTATAAAATAAATCATATATGTCAGAAAAATAGTTCATTTTATAATATATAAAACTTAATAAAATAAAAAAACATAATCATAATAAACATAATTAATATAATAACATATAAAAAAGGAATAAAGATAATAAAATCAAATTAAACTCTTTGAATTTAATTAATCAAAACTCACTAAGAAAAAAATAACAATGATTTGAAGGGTATTAGTAAATATATCTACGAACTAATTTTTAGAAGAGTTATATAATAATGTTGAGTATGATCTCTCATGAAATGATTACTTATATCAATATAATTTTTTCCATGAATGACTGATTTGATTTTTAAAAATGTTTATACCACTGGTGATATGAAATTTGATTGGAACATGTTGAAAATAAAAAGCAAATAATTAAAATGTATTTAATCCAAAAAAATTATGCACACCAACTACTTGAAACAAAATTCACTGATTCAGTGGTAGATAATGAAAAAAAATCTTTTTTATAAGACTATAAAACTAAAGAATTTCTATGGAAATTGAATATTACTGATCTACTCATCCTTTCCAGTATACAACCCAAAAATTCAATAGTGTAATGTGAAATTAAGTCAAATCTGAATGTTTTAAAAAACTAAAAAGAATAAAAATCTAAACCTTTAAGATAAATTTAATAATTTTGGTATATTTTAAATGATATTTCATATGATTTTCAAAAAAAAATTCTTACATATATACAATAAAACTTATGTCCACTGTACTTCTCGTTATGTATAATGAAATCCAAAATATTATTCTATAAAAATAATTTTCCACTACTTTTACATCTTATGAAATTTATTGTTTAATATTAGAAATCATATGTGTTGTTTATGATTAAATATTTTCATGTCTAGATTTTCATATTAACTCATGTGCTAACTTTATTTGATTCAACATATTCCAAAAGTATTTCTGAAAGATTTAAAAAACATGGATGAATTTAAACACACACATCATGCTCATTTCAAAGAATTTTTCATGATTTTAGAAAAATCATTACTTGATTTTTAGTTTTTTGACCAAAAATAACATCATCAACATATATTTATACTAGAAAAATATCGATATATGATTTTTTCATATAAAATATTATATCTTGCATGAAAACAAAAAAAAATTATAAGAAAAGAACTAATCCTCTCATACAAGAATCAAAAGTTTGGTTTCAAACCATATAAATATTTCATAATTTTTTAAATAGAATTTGGAAATGGAATATTTTTAATACTCGAGTTCCATTTAATATAAAATTCTTCTAAAATAGAATGATTAAAAAAATCCTACTTATCATTAATCTATAAAATATTTTAATTCATAGTTGATTCACATATTTAAATTTATATGTTCTTCATATGTGGTTTTGGAAAAGGTCACTTTAAAATCTATACATTTATCATAATTATAACCATTATCCAAAAATCTAGACTAATTCATTGTGTTGACTCCCAGACGATTATTATTTTTCTAATATACCCTTTTAGTATCTATTGGAGTATAATCATAGTGTCTATAAATTAATTACCACGCCTTGTTTCACTTGAATGATTTTCAATATTACTTCTTGGTGAAATCCCAACTTTAATTAGTTAAGACCATTTTTATGGTTTTATGTTCAATATGTGAAATAAAATTAAAACATATTGTAAAATTGCATACACATTATATAGTTATAACACCATCTCCTAAACCATAAATAATAGTTTCCCTAAGGTGGTATTTTAAATTTCTAGGCTATCTTGGAAATACACTCATAATTTCATTATTTTTTAATATTTCAAGACTAGTTTTTAAATGAACATGCCCCTCACAATCATAATTTTTAGTGTTGATAGGAGTATGAATGATTAATTCATTAATTTAATCACCATGTTCATAAATGTGTTTTTTATTTTGATAAATGGGGTAACCTTTGTGAATCTTCACATTAATTGATTCTTCAACTATCCTCTAATTTTTATTGAAAACTCTGTAAAATTTTAAACTATTAGAATAACAGATAAATATTTACGCATCTACATTTTAAACAAATTTACGAATATTTACCATAGTATTCATGATATAAGCCTAAAAGACCAAAACATTAAATTATCTAACTTTTGGATCCCAATAATTTTGTCACTAACATGGTATTTTTATAAATATATTTATTATTTTAACTCTATTTATGACATTGTAGGTTTTGATAATATTTTCATCCCATAAATGATTAATAAATCTACATTTACATATAATAGTTCTAGAAATTTCTTACAATGTCCAGTTTATCCTTTCAAAGACATAGTTATATTTAGATACTCTATGAAAATAGATTTCATACTTGATACCATCATCTATATAAAACGAGTTAAAATCCTTAATTTCAAATTCTCCTCCATGTTCACTTCATAGGTAATAATTTTATAATATTTTCTCTTTTTAAATGTTTTTATAAATTATTTAATAAAATGAATTATTTAGTTTTAAAATTGAATAATAAAAACCATGTAAATATATGTAAATATTTAACAAAAACATGAATAAAACAAAATAGTTTTCTAAAAGTATTTTAGTTTAATACGATCAAAAATTATATATATGGATAATATTAAAGGTTATAGAATATGTGAAGTCATTGATTTATTTTAAATTTTATGTAAATTTATTTTAAATTTAGAATGTATCAGATAATCTATTTTCATCAAATATTAAATTAGGTAAATCCAAAATGAAATTATTCATAAAAAAATTATAATGTAATAAACATTAGATTATATAATTCAATTAAGTATTAAAATAGTTAAAAAAATTTCTATATAAAAAATAATGATCTAATATATAATCATTTTTAGTTATATGTTCTTCAAATATAAGGGGTTTATTATTAAAAATAGAATACACATTAATAAAAAAACTTAATAACCATCATAAAAAAGTTAAAAAGTACATAACAACTTTTTTTATAAACCATCACATATAAGACATTATTTATGAGGATAGATTATATATCTATTATATATCTTACACCAAAGATAATTACTATATCATTATCCACAAATACAAAATGGACAACCTAAATTTTTTATATAGAATAAAAATTTGATGAATCTAAACTCAAATGCATTGGGAATCCATTATCTAAATAATATTTAATACTATTGTTTTTATAACAGTATACCTATTAAGATATCAAAAATATTTATATTTTTGTACCCATACTGTTTTCTATCTATTAATATTATTAATTATTATCTTAGGTATTGAAATATAATTTTTATTACAAAAATTATAAAATTAAATTTTCATATTTTTTTCGAAATGTTGGAGTTATTGAACCATATATTTTAGTAACCTTAAATAATATGAAATTTTCATAATTTCATGAAATAGAAAATTAAAAATCACATAATAGAATACATGTTTTTTTTTGAACCTAGAAAAAAAATAACTTCCATAAAGCATCAGAAAATGAAAATTGCTTCTTAATCCTTTTTTTACTTTAGTATTCCTATAAATTATAAAAATTTGAATGAGGGTTTTCTCCCTTGATGTTTGATTATTAAAATTTAATTTCAATGTGTAAATTTTATCTTGAAAAAATTAAATCTACTGTCATGTATAAAATATGTGGTTTCATCTTTATAATGTTTAGAGTTTATTTCTATAACCTGATTAGACTGATTATATTTTTCAGAAATCAAATATTCATAATATTTTAAATAGATTTAAGGGGATTATTAATAGTATCATATTTATCTTCAATAATGGAACAATACTCATTAATCTTAAAAAATAATAATTTTTATATTTAGATATAGGTGAGGCTAATGATTTCACCTATTTAGTTTTCACTATAAATAGTATGTTTATTTTCATATTTTCCTATTCATCTTAAAAATTAGATCTGTATATAGAATCCTTATAAGAACTATAAGAATAATTTATTGACCTTTTTTACTTTATTCTTATTGTATAATTTTATAAAAAAACTTATTTTTATATTTCTTATTATATTTGAGTTGATGGTAATAAATCTAGATATACCATAACTTTCTAAATATATTGTATCTTACAACCTTCATATTTCCATCATTCTTTTGATTTTTTTAACTTTTTTCATCCCATTATCCTTTGGTAAAAATTAATTAATTTATTCTTTAAATAGATTAATTTAATATTAATAATTTGAACTAGATGATCCTTCCTCATCAGATAAGTCAGAGAATATTTATTTTTCCCTTTTATCATCCTCTAAAGTAATGAATTTTAATGTATCATTATCCTTCATACCGAACATGTGATCATCTAGTTCAATGTACAATTAATCTTTAGAAATAATTAATATTATAGTTAGATCATTCATTTTTAGATCATTCATAGATGCAGACTGTTTAATTGGAACAATGATACTAGTCTATCTAGTATGTACAACTCTTAAAACCATCAATACCTAGTATTATTATCATAATATATCTCCTAAATAAGAAAAATTATTTAAAATGTCAGTTAATATTACAATCATCTTATTGATATATTCCATATCAAATATTCTAGACATTTGAAATTTTAATTTAGAAGTATTTTATTCTTACAACTACACATTTTCACCACCTTCATAATAATTAAAATTTTTATCCCATATATCATATGAAGTATCACATTGGGAATGATCATTAAACACATGAATACCTAATCAATTGATCAATTCATTCATTTATTTTCAATATAGATCATAATCTACCTATGGACTATAACTCCAAAATTTTAGTTCACCGGTAGAAAACTTATATGGTTTAACCACATTAATGTAAACATTCATGCTATGTTTTATTAGAATGATAACCATTATAGTTTTTAAAACCCATACTTTTTACTATTAAGTTAATGTTAATTTAGTATTGACATACCATTCTATGGATTAATGATTTCAGTAACCAAAATAAATATTTATATGTTAGTCATATAATATATTTCAATGTAGTTCATACAAAGTGCTCCAGAATATTTATCTTCTTTTACTTCTTTACAATAACATAGTAAATAAAAATTCAATAATATAATTTCAAGAATAAATAGAAATATTCATAGTAAAAAATTTATATTATTTTATATATCTTTTTTGGTGACTATAAAATGGTAATTTGTATTCATTAGATATGATTTTAATGATTTCTTTTCGTTTTATTTACATATAAAATGTCAATTATTATTTTTAACTACGTAATATTTTATTATTGGATAATGTTTCTTGTAACATATTTTAATTATAAAAAAGGTAATACATGGTAATTTTATTCAAAGCTAGAGGTGTTTTTATTTTAATGGTTTTGTGATGTTTTTTGAAATATATTTCAAATGGGTTATGCTATTTCTTATATTCACGGGAAATAGATTTAAAATCATTATTCTGAGCATTATTTTTGAAAATTTGATCTTTTAAAAGTTTGAATGTTGTATTTTTAAAATAAATCCATGTTGATTTTTTAATATGTATTTAATTCTTTTTTAAAGGGATTCTTGAATCCAGAAATAATTACTTTTGATGTAATATGTTAGTGTTTACATATGAAATATATATTATAACCTTATGAATTTTATGCTTAGTAAATTACTATTCTTTTTTTAAAAATACATAATAGAAAATATTATGATTTTACATATTGTGTTTATAGTATAGTGGATGTGGATAATGAGAATATGAGAATATCATCCTTGCTTTTTTTCATATAGTGAAATTTTTTCTAGTTGATGTTATCATTGTATGTTGGATGGGGGTGGTGATGTAATTATAAAATAAGGGGGATATCCTTGGTGGTGTTGATCAAGATTATTGTTTTTTGGAAGGAGTAGTATTTTTCTTGAAGGGTATGCATAAATTTATATAAGATAAGATTTTTTCCAAGTAATATACATGATTTCAGTACTTATTTTAAATATTTTAAATTTCATTTATGAGTTTAAGACATGTCTCTCAAGCATGATTTAAGTGTCTAGTATAAAAATAGTAAGCAGGATTCATGTAATAATATGTTTTTAAAATTTCAGTATAATTATGTATCATGTTTTTTTCGTGAAACATGAATCCATGTGGTAGAGAAATGGTTAATGAATATTGAAGTAGAATTAAAATTAGTAAATACGTTAGATATATTATGAGTAAACAAGGAAATAGATTTTTTTCCAAACATATACAAAATATTGTGTAGGATAAATTGTGGTTACTTATATGGGATGTCTTAGGAAGAACTTCATGAATTATTTAATAATATTTTTCCCTTGTACAAGTGAATATATTTATGTAACATATCAAGGAATTTAAAAAGGATAAAATAGCTTGAGTGGAATTGGGATTTATTTCCTGATATTGATTATTTATTTTCCATGTAATTGTTAATGAATTTGGTAAATCATATCATTTTTAAACTATATTATTATAAGAAATTCAAAAATAAATAACTGCACATCAATTAAATTCTTGGAAAATGACGAGACACGAGGAAGATATTATGGTGTAATACTTAACTAAATGTGAATATTATTAATAAAATCACAATCTATATGTTGATATATGTGAGGTGATTTTTATGAATTGAAAATCTTTTAGTTCATATAAGTAGGGGAAAATATTATTCGATTGACGTTTAGAATGGGTTTGAGCTCTATGGATAGATAGTTCAACATGTTAAGATATAGTGAGACATTTTTTTTAAAATATGATTGGAATTCGAAATTATAAGGGTACAATTATTGAGTTTACTTTCAGATCATAGAAAAGATGATATTTTGTAATAGACACTAGATGGTTAGCTAGATATGATCTTGATGTTTGTTGTGTGATAAGAGAATATCTACTATTCCCCAAAAAAATCATTAGTAAACCTAAATTAAGATGGGGAAATTCATCCAAAATCCATCATTAAATATGAGTCAAGGTCATATATGTAATTCCCATATTCCCCCTAGAAAGATATATTATTTTTATATGAAAATATGATGACTCAACATCTTCACAGTTTGAGAACTAACACATCAATTTGATGCTGAGCTCTTTTTAGAACCATGACCTAAACAAATACCTTTACAAGAATCTCTATAAAATGATTCCAATTATTTCAGTGTGTTCCTGTTCAATAAATAGATCCACAAAATCTTGTATAATATAATATAAAAATATATATGGATCATTATGTGATACTCTAAATATATTTGATCTCCAAACCTATTTCATTTGGTATTTATTCCATGGTATGGTTATACAAAAAATTTAATGGTCATTGAAATTTTTTTAATCCTCTTCACAACATGGATAAACTTCTCATGACATGACTATATCATACATATTATTTAACTTTTACAGAAAAGGAAATACTCTTATACATGATCTAAATGGAATGAATATTATTTTCATAGTTTTACTTCTTTCTGAATAACTCTTACTTGTCATCATTGTCAACTCAATGATAATGGAAATTCTATTATAAGCCAACCGAAAAGTATTACATGTTATAAAAAAACTATCCATTCATGGTTTGTTCATTTTTAATGGGTCATGAATTTTTCTATACACACTCAAATATATTTCATATCCCAGTGAGTGTTTTTATTTTTCCCTATTTTTATATTAAGGAGGATATTATATATGAATAACCTTATGTATAGAGATATTCCATTTTCCCAGTAAATTTTATCTTCCCTTATGTTGATATATTATATTCCAATATAAAATGATATAATTAACATAAAACTTTTAAAATCAAAAATCTCATAGTATCCCTATAATTTTTTAAATTAGCCCCGATGGTAATAGTAACACCCTGGTGTTTTGTGATTTTTTTGGATTAATTTATCCTTGTTGATATATTTTATTTCATCAAACACTAAAGATATTTAATTTTATATTAAAGTAAATTTTTTATCTTGTGTTATATGCAACCCAAATTTAATCATGCACTACATGTAATATAAACCTTTTCCTTTCCTACAAGGAACACCAAGGTTATCTTGTGTTATACACAATATTTACTTTCCTCGATGACCTGCATAACTTGCAAGACTGAGGATTACAAAACAATAATATATTATTAAAATATTATTATTTAATATAAAGAGATAAAACCATGATGTTAAATTATATGTTATTAATATTATTAACTAATTTATAATAATATATTCTTTATACAATATAATATGAATTCATAGTTTACCAATTAATTATAAATTAATATGAAAACTGATTGAATATAAATAGAAAATATTATTATGGTCACAATGTTTTTTTACCCAAATAA
This sequence comes from Viscum album, assembly GCA_963277665.1. Classification (NCBI taxonomy): domain Eukaryota; kingdom Viridiplantae; phylum Streptophyta; class Magnoliopsida; order Santalales; family Viscaceae; genus Viscum; species Viscum album. The sequence goes on along the minus strand of OY728165.1, from coordinate 1,918,372,792 downwards.
ATTAAATAGTCATTTATGTCTTGAAATTCACTAATTAAAACATTCTTTTTTACACGGAACATCTACTTGGCATATGTTATATGTAATTCCCAGTTTCTAAAGAACATCAATTTATTATTGTAATTATTTAAATGATTTAGTTATAACCTAGCCATTAAATATTTTTAATAATAATAATAATAAATAGTTCTAAAATATTTTAATAATGGGTTTATATAAATAAAACGTAATTATAATGAAAAATAAAATTTTAGTAAAGACATTATATGTTTAAAAATTAGTATTTTCTCAAATGAACTACTTTTCATGTCCATCTGTAAAAAATAAAATTTTTATTTTAGAAAATTTTAAAAATTTAATTTGATAAAATAATCTTCATTTTTTAATTCAGAATATTCAAATTATCATTGGTTAAACTATTGGGATTTTTCTCAGAATCTTCATTTTTTAATGAACAGTCAAAACTACTACAATTTATTTTAAAATTGTTTTTTAAATAATTATTAACATTAAATTATAATTTTTTTAAGGTCAAAATAGATAAACTAGAAATTTATTAATACAATTTATGTCATTATAAACAATTTCACTTTGTGTTGAAAATGAAAACTGAACACTATTTTGAACAAATTTCTGCGTTAAAAACATATAATTTCATCCCATCTGTAAGAGTAAAATTAATATTAATTTTCCCACTACAATTAATTGAATTTTTACAACTAATAGAAATCCTTATAATTAGTATAATACTTATATTCTAATAATATTAAATTAATTTTTACAAAATATATTCTTAAAAGTAATTAAATTTAATCATAGTGATTACGGTCAAATTAAGCTTAAGTAGGGACTAAACCTTAATATTAAGGAAAAATACAAAAAACATGTACAACACCCCTTTTATATCCATATTTCAAAAAAACTTCTATTTTTGATTTTTGTTGTTATTTATGACCTTTTTAGGTATGATCATATTCAAAACTAACTTGTTTTTAGAAAATCCCATCCTAGTCCATTTTTTTATAAAAGGCCACCACCTGTCCCTCTTCATCACACCTCTAAAAACTCATAATTGTGGACAATAAAGAACCAATAAAATTTCCATAATTCCTCCATTACTCTTATCATCATTTACTTGGTTAGAAGTAAATTTAAGGAATCCTTTTGGAACAAACCAAAATGTGTTGCCCGATTTAGAAGTAATAGCTTCTCTCAAGTCCATTTTTTATTTTCCTTCTCCACACCATCAAACTATTTTTATTATATTATTATATAAAAACACTAGTATCCCAAATATAAAAATATTTTTATGTATATTTTTCATCCTAAATTTACACACACCTCCATCTAATGGGTAATGAACACACTGTTTTGATGTATGGAAAACTGATGTCACACGAAACGATGATTGTTCATTTTTACATTACCACAAACCATTTTGGAAAATATTTTGGAAAATCTGGTTATATATTTTTTATATTGATTTTATTATTTATTTAATCATCTTTTATTCTTTTTTACAACACATATCTTTTTTACTTTTCATTTTTTTAATATTTGTTTGAGGAAGTGTGGATTACCACCCCCTTAATCGGTGCATTCTATTTCATACTAATATATTCTATATACAATTATAATAAAAATATAATTTATTTTTATGAAATTTATATCATGTTTTACATTATGTAAATTATGATATAACATATAAACACCAAATATATAACAACTTAAGAAACATGCGAATAATAAAGCGAATATTACCCGATGTGAATCCTAAAAATAGGATTGTTATAAAGTGGAAAATATATGGTCATAATAAAACCACATATATAATAATATGGTTATGTAAAATATTTATAATAATTTAATTTTTATTATATAGGTGGTTTGAACGATTACGGTGAGATTCAATACACAATGTAAGTGGATTTCATCTCACTTTTTATTCCCATGAGATACATGCTATGTTTGACATTAATACTTTTTGTGTGGTTTAATTAATTCCTATAATTGTATTATATATATAATATACCTATATTTATAGGTATTAACCTTTTCATTTTTAAGAACTTTCATTCATGGGGTTTAAGTTTCAAAGTTTTCTAAATCAGTAAAACTATTTTGTCTCAATTTTCCTTCATTAAGACTCACATTTTGTTATGCACCAATTTTATTTCCATGTGAATATAATTAAATTTTATATATTCTATCATCAATATCATTATTTTATGGATATTTTAATCTTCATGTAATTTCCTTTTCTTACATGGATAGTATGATTCCAAGATAACAATTTATAAGTGTTTATTGAGAAAATCTAATCGCTTTTCGATGTTTTTTATATTTATGCTTCCTTAGATGAATTGTTATGTTTCATATATCAAGAAATTCGTAAATTTTCTTATCCTATGGTTATTAATATTATATTAATGTAGTGGTTATATTTTTTCCTCTTTGGTACATTAGATATTTTAGAATGTGTTTTTAAGAAAGCCCAACTTTACACTCTCTTGAGTCAGAAATCTATGTTCCTTCATGACCATTTTTTCTAAAAAGGGTTTCCATGAATATTCTAATAATCTTTAATGATGATTAAAAGTATATTTGATCGTTTTTTTCTTTTACAAATTTCCTCCATAGAATAGTTTTTAGCTATACGAATGAGGAAATTTTCTACCCATTTTATCATGAAAAATGAATTTTTTACCTCATAAAACATGTATAGATTTATCCACCATCAATACTTTGATGATTTATTTTAATGTTTAATGTTTATTTTTTCAGAATTTTTTTGGTGGTATTTTAAAGGAAGATAAATTTTGTTAATATTATTTTATACATTTTCATTTAAAATGGTTTTCAAAACATTTTCATACTTATTTTATAATTTTTAAAGGATAATAGTTTTCAAAACATTTTAAAATGATCTTCACATTTTCTGAAATTATATTCAATGAAATTATTTTCAAAATTATTTCAATATTTCTTTATAATTTTTTAATGTTTTTTTCAAATAAAAAGTTTTGTAAATTTTTTTATGCTTATTTTCATAGTTTTCAAGAAAAATAGTTGGTAATAATTTCAAGTGTTCTTTATAAATATAAAAGGGTTTTTATGACAATGATTATCAAATATTTGTATGTATTATAAAGTATTTTATAATGACAAAAAGGAAATTTTCCTAAAGATTTTTTTGAAAGATATCTCAAAATTATTTTCCATCTCAGAAGACATCTTTTGACGTTACTCATTCCCTTATAGGAAATAATATAATGGGTCCATTCATATCCTTTTAATGAATGAGTTATTCTTAATGTCATGGTCGTTATGAAACCCGTTTCTCTATCGTGGGTTTTATGTTTATGAAATCCATTCATATTTCATGGTTTATATGTTTATAAAATTTATTTATCTTTCATGGGTTATGATTTTGAAAAAATTATTATGTTACCTGTGTCTTTTCCACATGTTATGATATATTTACATGTTTATGATTCCCATTTAATCGCATGATTGATGACACAATTTTTTATGATTTTGTGGCACATGTATGTATTATTACACTATGACAGGCGTGGGACCTATATCTATCTCAAATTAATTTGGTAAAGATTTATATCTCATGATATGGACTGATATGGAATTGGGAGTAATCCTTGATAACTAATATGGGCATGGGATTGAACCATGACTACAAGTATTCCTTGATGAGTGATCTCATGATACTAAAATTCCCATCGGAGTGAACCATGACTACTAATATGGTATGAGTAGCCAACTCATGCTACTAAAATTTCCATGGGAGTGAACCATGACTACCAGGATGGAATGGGTAGTGAACCTATACTACTAAGATGGTATTGGCTGTGATTCCATGGATAATATGGAAATCATATTATATGGTTATGTTTCTTCCACAATAATATATTTTGTTACTATGTTATGCTTTCATGTATTATGTTATTTATTTCCTTATGATTTATGTCTTATGAAATTCAATGCTTTATTCCATGATTCATGTATATGATCTTTGATAAGTAGGGTATGATCTTTTATTTTCATGATCATGTTATCATACCCTTATGCTCATAATTATTATTATATTTCTCCCTTATTTATCCTTACTGAGCATTTTATCCCACTCATTTATTATGTTTCTTTTTTCTATGATCTGAAGAATGGTTTTATGTTGGATTACTAAATGTGGATATCTTTTTGAGATTTTTAGAAGATAGTTTACCAGGATAGATGATTTTTTTACCATGATTCCAAATTTATGATCCTCATATATGTATTTTTGTAATGTAAAGATTTTTTATCTAAAATTATGTAATATCCATTTCTGTTAAGCATGGGTCTCTATACTTGGTATTAAAGGAAACTTTTAGTCAATATTTGGAAACTAGGATGCAACAAATAGTGATATCCCTAGGTATATTTATAAAGATATATCTATGAATTTCATTAAGGATTAGTAAAATAATGATTACGGTTTTTAGGAAAATTTCCAAGAATTTTGGTAAATGGCAGAGTGACTGTTTTCCTAGAAATATATCCTTATAATGATACTAAAAGTGGTTTTGGATCTGGAAAAGCTATACCTAGGTGTAAAAAATCTAGCATGATGTTTTGATCCCGACTCGAAGTAATCTGGTACATGACAATGGTGTTGCTTGCCACCTAGTTTGACACTCTTGGTGGATATAGTTAGGAAATTTAAAATCACATCATGAACAATCATTAAGGATTTAGATATATATTGGATATGAATAACCTATAATGACCCAAAGTATTCATAGATTAATGAAGGATAAATTATTTAGATATCCTATAATTAAATCTTTTCATGATTATGTGGTTTTATACTATGATTAGTAATGCTCAAACTATGATTCTAGTCTTAGTCAATGAAGGGAACTAGAAGGAACAAGATTAATGTTGAACGTGATGGATGATTTTTGATGATAAGTCAAATGGGATGATCACTATAGAGAAATATGATGTGGATATGGATAATTTGTTTTCACATAACTTCATTAAAAACATGTACCTTAACCAAAATCTGGAATGACCAAGGAAGATAAAAGAGTTCTCTAAAAGTTTGAGTAATGGAGACCATGGAGTAAAAAAGATTTGATGTACTTTGTTTCAAGAATGTGGAAAGAATCACCAATGTGAATGTCTTCGAGGAGATGGAATATGTTTTTATAGTATAAAATAATGTCATGAAGTAGGTGACAAAAAAAATGAAGAGTTCAATTAACGAAAGGGATGCGAATATTGGCCTCCTTAAGATGTTATTGAAGGTTAAGTGTTTGAAATATAGATTAAATGACTATTATTAAACTAAATGACCCAAGGGGAAACTTTCTAAAGAGGATCACCAAGGTGGTGTGAGTAGTGGTCACATTGTTGATGATGCCGAGACTATAGTTGAAATGTTAATGAAAAGAGGTGTTACATTATTGGATTAAGTATACTTGTTAATTCCATCAGGATGATGTGGAATATTAAAATTTTATATTTATTTGGATTTAAAAATTAATTAATATGAATGATGAAACATATAAGGGTTGTTCTACTTATGTTTTTCACATTGTATTTACATGTTTATGTTGAATGTTCATGATGGACTAGTGGAGTTAATTAATGATAATGTGAAGTTTTGATTAAGGTATGGTAACCCTAATTATGTTCTTTATGTTAAGATAATTCATTCATTAATATTTAAATTAGATAGTGTTTATTACTAGGAAAATAAGTAAGGAATTGTTAATTGGTGGGTTATTCTTTCCTTTATGGAGTTTACAAGATTTTTAGATTTAAGAAATATATCTAGTATACTTTGGAATAAATAAAAATGCATATTTTCAAAAGGATTTATGGTAATTAAGGTTATAACCATCTACTAAGGAAATATACGATAAGGGTATTCACATGATTGGAATGTGATAAACAAGTGCTAACTTTTGATATATGGGGGATCAATTTATTATTTTTTCATGACATTCTTTATAAATATATGTATTTCCATATATAAGATGGGTTATAAGGTTAAACATTCATGAAAAATTAATGTTAAACTTTTGAAGAGGTATTTATGTATTGAGTTTGTATTAAAAACTTTAGATAAATGTTTATTTAGTGATTAACCATATTTCAAGGATTCACATCATATTTATTTTGGAGATTATATTAGTGTGGTTTTATAAGAGTAAATCATGTATATTGGTTGACAACTAATCATGTCTGGAAAGGTCAACAGTCTTGAACCCATGACTGAAGGATGATAATAGTTTCACACCTATCACTAGTCTAAGCGATAACCTGGGTTATGTATAATTATTTTTGATTAATAATTATTTATAATGAAATGATAATGTTACATTTTATGATTAGAGAATAATGTATTAATGATATTGATTTTTATGAATATTTTTTGATAAATAGCTATACTTTTCATTCTTTTATAGGCCTTAATATCATGTAATAGTGTATTTTAGTGCCTCAAGAAAAAAAAGATAAATTCTGGAAATCCATATCTTTATGTAATAGATTAATTGTAAATAGATAAAATCACAACCAAAGAACTAAAATTTGGTTGTATTCTTTGTGTGGAAAAATAATTACTCAATTATAGGATATTGATCAAAAAAGAAAAATGTGTTTTCCTAATACCATATATTTTGTTGAACCAATGGCCTTTTAAATCATCATAGATTTTTGACATAGAGGACCTCAACTATTCATTGATAATTTACCTGTTTTTGATAGATGAAATCAATGACTCCCTATAAATAGTTACTCTTTCCTTCCATGTCGAATCTTCACTCCGAACCTATGTCCTCCTATAGGGATATCTAGTTATATGTTACATTGTGTAACCGTTATGGTTCCAACATTCCATTTTTAATGGAAGAGTTAGTATTCATTTTATATTGTGGGTTTCTATAAATGAAACATTCAAGTATTAAACCTATTATAACCCAGAATAATTTCAAGGGTCAAATTCATTATAAGAGAGGTAGAATGTAACACACTGATATTTTTTGAATTTTTTGTTGGAATTAATTTAACAATTCTAATATATTTCATTTCATGCAACACTGAACATAGTTAATTTTATATAAAATCACTATTTTTTTATTGTATTAAATGAAACACCAAGTTAATCATGAACTACAAGCAATATAATCATTGGCCTTCTCTACACGGAACACTGAGGTTATCTTGCGTTATATGCAACAATGGCTTTCCTTAATGTCTTGCACAACATGGAAGAATGAGGTTTACTGTACAATAATATATTATTAAAATATGATTATATAATATAATAAGATAAAACCTTGATCTAAATAAGAGGTTATTAAAAATATTAAATTATTTATGATAATATATTGTTTATATAATACAATATGAATTCACATGTTACCAATTAATTATAAAAGGATATGAAAACTGATTGAATATAGAAGGAAATATTATTATGGGTCACAACTACGTTTTTCTATAATAAATTAAATTTTCATTTATGTCTTTAATTAAACTATGTTAAACATTCCTTTCACATAGATCATTAACTTGGTATAATGTACAAGAAACACTGAGTTTCTAAGAAACATCATTTTGTTGTTTTAATTATTTAAATGAGTTATGTGTAACCTATTTGTTAACAAATAGAAATATGAATTTTAAAAAATACTTCTAAAATATTTTTATAATTATTTTATTCAAATAAAACATATTTATAATGAAAAATATAATGATTAGTAAAGCCTTTATATGTTTTAAAAATACTATTTTCTCAAATGAACCACTTTTCATGTCCATCAATGGAAAAAAATAAAACTAATTTTAGACACTTTAAAAAAATTAATTTGATAAAAAAAACATTTTTCAATTCATTATGTAGAAATTATCCTAGGTTAAATTTTTGGTATTTTTGGGAGAAACTGCATTTTTTGATATATAGTGACAACTACTACATTTTAGTTTACAACTGCATTTTTTAAAATATATATTAATGTTAAATTATAATTTAAATTGGTTTTAAGGTCACTTTAGATAAATTATAAACATATTCATATAATTTTTTTCATTATAAACCATTTCATGTTAAAATTGACAATATAAAAAAACAAATATTTGATCAGTTTTCAACATAAAAAACTTATAATTTCATCCCATCTCGGGGGTTAGCATTAATCTTAATTTTCTAACATCTATGAATTGAATTTTAAAAAACCTACATAAAATATTTTAATCAGTATAAAATTTATATTCAAATAATATCAACTTAATTTTTGACCAAAAATATTAGAGAAAGTGATTAAAATTAATCGTGGGGATTAATGTCAAATTATGATTAATTATAAAATATAATTTAAAATTAAGGGCCCAAATGACCTATCCAATTTTCAAACACCAATTTTTTATCCATATTTCTACCAAAAACCTTAAATTATTTAATATTTTTGGTTTTTTATTAATTTTGTTAGGTAAGGACATGTGTACACCTAAGTTGTTTTAAGACATTCCAAGTGAGTACGTTTCCTTCCCAATAAAAGGCCACCAACTCTACCTCTTCATCATAACTCTAAAACCTCAAATTTAAAACAATTCCTACCCAATTAACTTCTTATAAATCATACCTTATTCTTATAATCCTTCTCTTGTTACGAAGAAAATCAATGGAAGCATTTTTTAAAAACCAAAAGGAGTTACTCTATTAAGAGATAACATCTTCTCTCAAGTACTTTCTTTAATTTTTCTCCCCCAATATCTTTTTTATGTTATTATAAATCATCACCAGGGTACCAAATATTTTAGGAAGTTTTTATGAATATGGTTCGACCTACACTTACCCACACCTCCATGTAAGGGGTATCAAACATACTATTTTTCTATATGATGATCTACTACAACAGGAAACAACGATTGTTCATTTTTCATTACTACCTACCAGGGTGCCCATTATGATGGAAAATATATATATTTATATCATATAATTAGTTTATTATTTAATTATGAATCTTTATTCCTTTTGAAAACTCATTCCATTTTTTACTTTCAATTTTCTGTTAATACGATAATTTCGTTTGAGGATGTGAGGACTACCACCCCCTCAAAGAGATATGATTTGTTCATACATCACATGAATTATAACAACCCTGTTTTTTATTAAACACAAGAACATAATTTATTACATAAAATCATCACTTAATACAACATAGAAGTTCAAGATCTCTAGTGTCTTTGGGGCTTTGGAACATTACATAACGACTTAAAATAAGAAACACAAAATATTTATTGAAAAATTCCTTTACATGACCACTACATTCCCTCATAAAAATAATTTATTGGGATAATATGAGGTCATTAATACTAAAAGGGTGATCTATAAAGACCATTATGGAAGTAAAAAAGTTATAACATGAATAATTCAATACATTTTAGGCAATAAGAATAACAATGAAGCATAAGAGAAACATAAACATAAAGGCAAGATATAACATGATTATCATAACTTGGAAATGTGGAAACAACATTTAACATGATATTATCATGATACAAGGATAATTGCACATGGATAATGAGAAAACCCTCATTTCACATGACATATCATGATACTAATATTTACCCAATACATTGGAGCGCTATCAGGGAACACCCTTCTTAATCATTTCATTTCATGCATAAGTGTGACACATGGAATCGTTGAAGTCATAATTTATACCAAAATAAAGAAATGTGGAATATATACATGAAAATATATAATCAATAAGTAAATTTTCATAAATTTTAATATCCTTGATAGAGAATGGTCATGGTATTCACCACACAATGACTTTGTCTTGGAAAATCGTCGTGCAATTTCGGCAGCATAACAGTGTGACATAAGAGTTGCTAAAAAAATGGTTTATGAGATTTAAAGGTGTATATAATCATAAATACATTCAATATACTGTAATAATGTTATATATATACATTTCACAACATAAGTAATTTATTTTTGATTCATAATATAAAAGATGTGCTTGAATGTAAATGAGGGAAGAGAAATCCCTTATGGAATTTTGGAAAAGTAATGGGTGTAAGTAGGGGGCATTAATGAGAGAGAAAGGGGTATATAATCATTAATAAATAAGTAGAGAAGTATAGGGGATGTGATAAATCATATCCCAACATTTTTAATTGATATTATAAGGGTATAAAAACATAAAGAAACTTGGACAAAAATGAGGGAGGAAGATATCTCTTTACATGGAATTGTGATCCCAAAGGATCGACAGAGGCTTGAGAGAGGTTTCCTGGGAACTTGGGGAGCCTTGAGAGGCTCCTATAGAGAGGAGGGAAGAGTTTTTTCATGATAAAAAGGATTTTTGTGAAAAGAAAGTGGGATCTTGGGAGGGTTTATATTGGAAAATGGTGGAAATCCGTTATTATTTTGTTTTTGGACCCTACACATTAATCTAATAAAAATCAGAAAAAAACCATGGTTTTTTCCCATGATTTTACCAATGGTAAGTGGAAAAAAATTATTTTATAAGTCCAATGGAAGAATGTATAAATATAAAATGATTGATTACGTGGAGGTGAGTCACACTCTCAAGAAAATCAATTTATAATGTTAAAATTGTTTATAAGTCGTGGAGGGTCCACTAAGGCTTTGTAAAATAAATCATATAACCCTAAAATCACATTATTGTTATGATAAAACATATATTGGCCGAACAAATCATTTATATTATTTTATTACATCACTATTGGATCATTATGATGTCATAAAACACATTATATAATTAAATGGTTTTTAATTTTTAAACAAAAATTTTACTGGCTCAGAAAATTAGGAAATATTCACCATTGGATAATTTAGACATCCAGATTTGAAAAATAATATTAATTTTATGTAAATAATTTTCTAAATATGTGAATTTTAACTTTTATAATAAAAACTAATATTTATAAAAAATTCATGGGTTTTGGCAAAAACACCTTTCAAACCTTAATAAAAATAACAATTTTATTCATAAAAATTATACAATCATTTATATTTAATTAAAATTAATTTACTAATAAAATTGTACTAAAATATTATTTAATTCAAAAGAACCCATTAATTCATGAAAATAGATTTTCTAATTGAATATTAACTAAAGTACTATTTGTGCTTTAAAAACTATGCACAAAGTAACAATAATAAAGTTAATGTATATTTTCTATAACAAATAATGTACATAGTCATAGTGCTAGGGTATTGTTACATAAACCCTTATAACACATGCATAAGTCCTTAGGGTAAGGTGTGCGATGGAGATAAAATCTTGAGGCATCTAAGAAAAAATCGCTTGGGTGGTAATCTCTACTAACATCTGCTTATCTCATAGGCGTTTCTGTTCAAGATTAACGCGTTAAAGATCAAATTGGGATTAGTCCAGAGTGAAGCCCAGTGATGCCACCACCTTTCCGATCTTCGACAATTGGGCCTCATACAAAGCAATTCTACTGGATGAGTCTATCACATCCTTTGTCTGAGTAAATTGGATTGGTTAAATCCCTATATTTATACTAATAATGTGATCTCTATATAATGGATATATAAGTAACGATCACAATTCGTAATGCTATTGTAAAATCCAAAATCATAAAACCAAAGAAGTGCATATTTTATATAACCATTTTTAATAATAAGACATCTAATTAGATCAAGAGAAATTCTCATTAATAAAAGTTTGGGTCATTACAATCTACCCCCCTTAAGAAATTTTCCCCTCAAAACTTTTGTTCCCACACTAAAATAGACAATGGTAACTCTACTTCATCAATTCCTATGATTCCCACATTGCTTATTTAAATTTTTTGTTTCTCCACAACACTTTTATGAGGGGCATTGTCTTATTTCGTAGGAATTTTTCCCTAATAACTTTATTGGTTTCTCTTTATAGGATAAGACATTCACTATTGGTACCACATATTTATTTAGTACATGAGATGGGTCAGGGATGTACATCTCAAGATTGATACATGGAATACATCATGTACATAAGATTGGTTCAGTGGGAGTGATAGTCATTATTCCACTGCTTCAATGCAATCAAGGATCTTAAACTGGCCAATTTACCTTGGAATATGATTTACCTTCCTCCCAAATCTCATAACTCTCCTTCATGGTGATATGCAGAGGAGTAAAATGTCTCTGACATCAAATCTAGGGCTCATCGACGATTATCATTATAGCTCTTTTGTCAACTCTGATAATCTTTAATGTCATACTGGATGTTATTAACCTTCTCCACCATTTATAGACCTAGGAGTTTTCACTCCCCAACTTCATCCTATCATGCTAGTGTTCTGCACCTCTTTCCATAAAGGCCATCATAAGAAGACATTTGGATGCTTGAGTGGGAACTATTATTGTATGAGAACTCAACTAGAGGAAGATGTTGATACCATTTTTCTATGAAGTCTGTTGAGTATTCTCTCAAAATTTACTCATGTGTATGGATATCCTACTCAGATTGGCCATCAGTTTGAGGATGATAAGACCTATAGAAGTTTCTCTCAATATTCATAGCATATTGAAGACTCTTCTAGAACATAGAGATGAATCTTGGATATCTATCAGATACAATAGATATTACTAATCTCTATTTCCATATCACATATCTGATGTATATCTATACCAGTTGATTTGATGAGAAATCATACTGAATTGTAAGGAAGTGTGGAGTCTTTGTAAGATGATCCTCAACAATCGAGATAACATTATTACATTTGTATGTATTCGGAAGTATGGTGAAAAATTCCATGGTTATGTTCTCCCATTTACATTCCGGTATGAGTAATGGTTGCACCTTCCCATTAGACTTCTGAATCTCAGCCTTCACTTGATGACATACCAGGAAATTTTATGTATACTATGTGATCTCCTTATTCATGTTATCCCACCAATAATGCTCCCAGAGATCTGGATACATCATTGTGTTTCTAGGGTGAATGGAAAAATTCTAACTATGTGCATCTTCCAAAAGTTCCTTCTTCAACTCCGAATTGGATGGAACATATAGCCTTGAATCAAATCTCACAATTACTTCTTCATTAAAATTTAACTCGGAGGATTTATCCTTTCTGATAGTTTCCAATTTCATTTGAATTCCTATATCATCTTCTTGATCATTCATTAAGATTTCCAAAAGATATGGTTGAGAAATAATTTGTGAAAGTATTTATGATGTTCTCTTCTTTATAATTTCCATGTTTATCTTTTCAAATATAAGAATACTGTATCATTTTTAATTCTCATCAATGATAGAATTGTTGGATCATTTCTACTTAGAGCATCTTCCACCTTGTTCGCTTTCCCATAGTGGTAATGGATTGAGAAATCATAGTCCTTGTTGAGATTTAACAATATTCTTTTGTACATATTCAACTCCTTTTTTTGTGAATATATACTTGAGTCTTTTGTCATCCGTGTATATTTCACACTTCTCCCCAAAGAGGTAATGTCACCAAAATTTTTAATTGAATATTACTGCAGCCAAATCCAGATCATTTGTTGGATAGTTTTTTAATGAAATTTCAATTACCTTGAATAATAGGCATTTAATTTTTCATTTTCCATGAACACAAAACAGAGTCCCTTCTACGAATCATCACAAAATACATTCAAAATTTATCCACTTGTGGGTAATGTGAGCACTAGGGCAGTGATAAGACTCCTTCTCAACTACCTCAGTCTCTCTTTTCATTCATCACTCCATGTGAACAAGACTCCCTTACAAGTTATCTTGGTAATAGGGTTTGTCAATCATGGGAAATTTATCACAAATCACCGATAATATCTAGATAAACCCAAGAAGATATAGATATATGTTACCGATGATGGCCTCAACCATCCCTCAATAGCATCTGTCTTGGAGGGATCCACCGATATCCCATTTCTTGTGATGATATGACCCATGAATGAGGCCTCCTTCAACTAAAACTCACACTTTTTATTCTTTTCATTGAGATTCTTCTCCTTTATTTTTGAGTATATTAGAATATTATCTATAAAGACTACCTCAATGTTTTTGAGGTAATCTCAAAAGAATCTATTAATCAAGTCCATGATGATTCCTTGAGAATTAGTGAGTCCAAAAGGAATTACTATGAATTCATAGTTCCCATACCTTGTTCAAAATGAAGTCTTGGGGATATCCCCCTTCTTCACTATTACATGGTAATATCTCGACCACAGATCCACCTTGGAGAAGTATTGTAATCCACATATCTAATCGAAAAAGTTATAAATTCATGGAAGAGGATACTTGTCCATCAATTTGATTTCTTTGGGAACATGATAATCAATGAAAAGGCGCATTGACCCATCCTTTTTCATGACAAAGTGGACAAGTGCACGACATGGTGAAGCACTTTGGCATATAAACCCTTTATTCAGATTCTCCTGTAGTTTTTTCTTCATCACCACAAGATCCAAAAAAACCCTTATATACAAATTATTTTATATTATAAATTCCCCATGTATATGATCAATTGAGAATTAAACATATCTTCTAGGAGGAAGACCAGACAATTTCTTGAGAAACTCTTCCAAGAATTCCCTCACAATAGTCATGTTTTCAAGGATCATTTCTTCCTTAAACACAATCATCTGAGCAAGATATGTGTGGTCATAAGGAATTCATATCCACACTTGAGATGATGGTGGCAAAGAATATTCATCCTCATCCATGCACTTGTACAGAATCAAGGGATGATTATCCATATAGAGAGTGATTTCCCACTCACAGCAATTTAAGTTGGCTCTATATATGGAAATCCAATCCATGCAAAGAATTTTATAAAATTCCACCAGAGGGAGTATGAAAAGGTTCTCTATGAAGTTCAATCCAAAAATTAATACAAGGGAGGAGTTATATTCATTTGATGAAATGATTTCCACATTTGACGTACCCACCGACATCTTTACTTCCATGACTTGTGGTGGTTTTGGGAATGTTCTACTAAGCATTCAAGATATAAAAGTTTGTTTAGAACTAGAATAAAAAATATTGTTTAATATTATTGAATGAATAACTAGAACACCTTTCACCACTTCATTTTTTGGTTCACTTTAGTGGTAGTGATGTAAAAAGATCTCCCTTGTTTCCTTGGAGGTTGTTGGTTTCCTCTGAAAGCCCTTGGCATAGGTAACTAGTTTGAAATGTGCCATGGTTATTTGTAGTAGATGAAATGAAAAATGAATTGGGAGTGGAATAGATAATTAATCTCCTATGTCGCAGCCACGAGTTTCTCTTGTTGGTATATAATATCCAGTTTCCCTTCTATTCCTCAACTAATTCATTTCCTCGTCCGCATCATGAAATTTATGGGGTGCTTTTTCCGCACCTTTGGTAAGTGGGGTGTTTGATTTTTGTAGCACTGTTGGATTTATACAACAGACCTCCAGAATTGAAGTCCACTATACACTTATTCTCCCTGTGATACCCCTGAGATTCACCAATATCCCTTTAGACATTGAGGGCACATCAGACAATTTCCTCATAGATCTTGAAGTCATGTATTGAAAGGGCTTTCAGTGGGCTATGTTTTAGCCCAACAATGAAGCGGCCAACCTTGAATTCTGGGGTAAATAAATTGAAGGAGTCATATCATGCAAGACTTGTGAAGTTTTCCTCATATTCTCTGATGAATTCTTTGTCATTTTTCGTGACGGAAATGAAGTCCCTTTCCATCTTACGTCGGATATTGCGTGGATAATATTTGTCAAAAAATGTTTTTCATAAATAATTTCATTCCAATGCCTAGATCTCTTCATCATTCTTCATATTTTTTTATCAATCTCCACCATTGACCAGATTCAGATTCCATACGATAAGCATCCAGATGAATCATCTCTTGTTTGGAACATTGAAGGATGGAGAAGATCTTTTCAATAGAGTTGATTCATTGTTTGGAATTTGAGGGATCATTTGATCCATTAAATATAGGAGGCCTTTATCTCATGAAGATCTTGATAGGGAATTTTTATTTCTTAAGGGGTGTTTAAAATTCTTCTTGACCCACTTTTCTATTCAAAAATTGCGTTAATTGAAGGAGTATTATGGAAATTTTCACGATTTCCGCTCCCATCGGATTGGGCATCTCATTAGAATAGTCAGCACATTGATCTTCGTATCAGTTGTTAGCCCAATTCCTCCTATTACTGGCCATTGGCTGGAATAAATGGAATATTATGGGTAACACATAAAGGGTAATCCAAAGACAAAATGGATGTCTTATAAATTACATTTATTTTCTTAACTGTTGAATTTATAGGCTTCAATCTATGTTATCCATGATCTACTTCCCAACATATATTCATAGGGGCATTTTTTATTCCCTTATTAAGGGTTCATATTAAGCTTAAGAATTAATAGAAAATATACCCAATGAGTGTTGTAACCAAGAGAGTAGCACGAGTCGTGTTCTGACACCAGTTCTCATTTGAGTCTATCTCAAAGCGGTGTTTTCGGGTTTTTTTCCTAGATACATTCATGCCAAAGCTGCCTCAACATACTCATATCTAGATTGGGATTTATTATCATGATAAATCACTTAATCCAAAAATACCAAAACATAGGGATGTTTTTATTATAATTATTATTAACCTAAAGGCTTTCACCAGGGTTTTTCTAATCCTATTCCGAAAATTAACTAAACCTATGATCTGATACCAACAATACCAACATTAATTTTTATTACACCCCTTAAAATGATTTATTACAAAATCTATTAACATAATACAACATAGAATATCAAAAGGTCTAGTGTCATTTGGTCTTAGAAACATTACATATTGATTTAAAACATGAAACGAAACATCTTTATTGAAAACTTTCTTTACATGACCACTAGATTCCCTCGTATATAGCATTGCATAGGATAACCTGAGGCTATGAATATACAAATAACGAGCAATAAGGCTCAGTAAGGGAGTAAAAAAGGAATAACATGAACAATACAATACATGTTAGTAAATAATAATATCAATGGATCATTAGATAAACATGAACATAAGGCAAGATATAGCATGATTATCATTACCTGGAAATGTGGCAACTACTTTTAAGATTATATTAGCATGATCCAAGGCTCATTGCACATGGATCATGAGTAAAACCTCATTTAACTTAAATTAAAATGGGTAAAACCTCATTTTAATGTATGTATTATGATACTAATCCTTACCCAATGCATTGGAGCACTATCTGGGTGCACCCTTCTTAATCATTTCATTTCATGCATAAGTGTTCCACATGGATCAAACAACATGGAATCATTAAACTTCATCAATTATTCCACGATAAAGGATGTCGAATAAATAAATGAAAATATATAATCAATAAATAAGTTTCCATAATGACGAATACCCTTGATAGATAATGGGAATGGTATTCACCACACAATGACTTTGGCTTGGAAAGTCACGGTGCAATTTCGGCAGCATAATAGAGTGACATAAGAGTTCATAAAAAATTGTGGATGAGATAGAACAGGGTATATCATCATATTATATTGAAAAGGACAATAAGGGGTAAAATAGATACATGTTCCAACATATGTAATAGATTTTAGATGCTTAATATTAACGATGTGCTAGATTGAAATGAGGGAAAAGAAATACCTTACGGAATTTCGGCATAGTAACAGCTGTAAATTGGAGGAATTAATGAGAGTAAAATGGTTCTATATAATTAAAAGAATGCATGGATGTATTGGAGTGGTGATAAATCATACCCCATAATTTTTAATTGAAATTTAAATGGTATAACAATATAAAGAAACATGGACAAAAATGACAGAGGAAGAAATACCTTACTTGGAAGTGTTATCCCAAAGGCTTGGGAGAGGCTTGAGAGAGGATTCATGGGAGATTGAGGTAAATTTTAATAATTATAGAGATATTATGGAAGAGTTTATTTGAGCTCCAAAGTCTTTGAGTGAAGAGGCAATGGGATCCTAGGTTGGTTTATATAGGAAACAGGAGGAAATTCTTTATCGATTAGGCTTTAGACACTACACATTAAACTAATCAAAACCACAAAACATCCCATTGTTTTGTACAAAGGGGAGTGGATAAATTATTTTATAAGTACAATGGCCTAATGTATTATAATAACAGTATTTCTTATGTGGAGGTGAGTCACACTCTGATGGGAATCAATTTAAAAACATAAAATGTTTTATAAGTCTTGGAGGTTCCACTAAGGATTTTTAAAATAAATCAAATAAACCTAAAATTTCATTATTTTAATGGTAAAAAATATATTCTCCAAAAAAATCATTTGTAGTATTTTATTAAATCACAATTGGGTCATTATAATGCCATAAACCAGATTATATAATTAAACGATATTTAATTTTTACCCAAAAATTCGACCGTCTCAGAAAATTATAAAAAATTCACCATTGGATAATTTTGAAGTTATTATTTCAAAAATAATATTAATTTTATCTATCTAATTTGATAAATATGTGAATTTTTAATTTTAAAATAAAAATAGACATTTATCAAAAATTCATGGGTTTTGACTAAAATAGCTTTCAAAACATAATAAAAATTAAAATTGTATTCATAAAAATTACACGATAAGATATATTTAATAAAAATAAATTTAGTAATAATATTATACTAAATTAGTATTTAATTCAAAAAATAAATTAATTCATCAAAATAGATTTCATAATAGAATATTAACTAAAAATACTATTTGTTCTTAAAAACAATTCATAGACTAAAAATAATAATGTGAATGTATATTATATATAAAAAATAATGTAAATAATAATAGTTCTAGGGTATTGTTACATAACCCCTTATAAAACCTGTATAAGGCCTAAGGGTAAAGTGTGCGATGGTGACAGACTCTTTGGGTGGCTCAGACAACATCGCTCAGGTGGTAATCTCTGCTAACTTCAACTTTTCTGTAGGTGGTTCTGTTCAAACATAAAATTTTGAAGCTCAGCTTGAGAATGGTCAAAAGTGAAGCCCAGTGATGCCACCTCCTATCCAAGCTCTGATAAATGAGCCTCATACGGAGCAATTCTACAAAATGAGGCCATCACATCCTTTGTCTGAGTATATTGGATTTGTTAATTCCCTATATTTATACTAATCATGTGATTAGTTTTCAATGGATATATTAGAAATGGTTAGAATTCTTGATGGTATTTATAAAAAATCATAAAACCAATGATGTTCATATTATATATATTCATTTTACATAATAGGACATTTAATTAGATCAATAGGAATTTTCATTAATTAACCTTTGGTTCGTTAAATGGATTGTATTAACGATGATTATAGTAAATATATAAAATAAATATATGATAATTTAAATATAATATAATAATTATATATATATATATATAACCATATATATTTATTTTAATTTCAATCTATCAAAATGGAAATTAAACGAAAAAACCATTCATGTGTACGTACGACCTACTCTCTCAATGAACAATGTATTCCATTTAGTATTTATATATTATACAGATTGTTATAATAAAAATATACTGTATATAAATGATATTTATATAATATATTACATTATATAAATTTTAATATAAATTATAAATACTTACAATATAACAAATTATGACCCATGTGAATAATAAAATGATTATTACCCGAAGTTAAACTAGAAGATAGGATAGCTAACAAGATGGAAATATAAGGGGTAATTAAAATATACATATAATAATAAAATTCTTTATAAGATTTATAATAAATTTATATTGATTATACATATGGTATGAATGCATCTGATGAGAGTCAAGACACAAGGTAAGTGGATTTCATCTCACTTTGTATTCCTATGAGATACACACTATGTTCACCACTTCTTCAATTTGTTTGGTTTATATAATTCCCATTATTGTATTATATTTATATTTTAAATATATTTATGGGTATTAAAATATAATTTCAACGAACTTTCATTCATGAGAATAATTTTTCAAAAGTTACCAAATCTGAAAAAATGTTTTTCCCAATTTTCCCTCTTTGAGACTCAGGTTTTTTATACAAAAAAACTCTTTTATGAGGTGTATATACTTCAATTTTACATCTTATATGATGAATATTCTTATCTTGGGAAATTTTACGGTTCATGTGATTTAATTTTTGTATATGGAGATTATGATCCGAAATTACCATGTTATAAGAATATATTGAGACAATCTCCTCACTTTTTGGGATGGCTTATGTTTACGCTTCCATTGATGAATTATTATGTTATATTTTTCAATACATTCATGAATTATTTTATCATATTTATATTAATTCTATAATAATCTAGTGGTACCATTTTTTAATCATTTGTACATAAGATATTTAAGAAAGTGTTTTTAAAAAATATTAACATTTCCCTTTCTTCAATCAGATATCTATGTTCCATCATAACCATGATTTATAAAAAGGGTTTCCAATAATATTATACTAATATAATATGATAATTAAAAGAAATTTTTAAACTTTTTTTCTTTTTACAATGTTTCCCAATGAATATTATTTTCACTGTATGAATGAGAAAATTTTCTATCCTTTTTACCGTGGAAAAAGAATCTTCTTTTCAGCTCATACGATATATATAGATTTATCTATCATCAATACTTTGAGGATTTATTATCAGGTATAAAGTTTATTTTTTCAGAAAACTCCTTTAAAATAGATTTTCATAGAAAATTGTTTTACTTTTATTTCATAATTATTTTATAAATTTTCAAGGATAGTGGTTTTTAAAACGTTTTCAAATATAATTTATTTTTTTAAGTAAAATAGTCGTCAAAACCATTTCAATCACTATTTATAATTTTTCAATATATTTTGAATGAAATTATTTTAAATTTTTTTTCACAAATTCCATACAAGTTTTCAAATTATTTTGGAAGAAAAAGGATTTCAAAATGTTGTAAAGATAATTTTATAAGTTTTAAGGGAAAATAGTTTTCAATTGATTTCATGTTATCTATATCTGTTTTAATGTTAACTTTTATAGAAATTATTATCAAATAGTTTTATGTATTAAAAATTAATTTTCTATGATGAAATGATATTTTTATCATAAAATGTTTTTGAAATGTATTTGAAAATTATTTTCCATCTAAGATGACAATTGTTGGTATTACTCATAACATTTTAAGAAACGATCTAAAGGTTGCATTAATATCCTTTACCTGAATAGAATATTCTTAATTTCATTGTCTTTATGAAACCCGATTCTATTTCATGGGTTTTATGTTTTTGAAATCCATTCTTATTTCATGAGTTATATGTTTATGAAATTTGTTTCTCTTTCACGAGTTATGCTTTTGATGAAATTATTATGAACCCGATATCTTTTCTAAAGGTTATGATATGATTACATGTTTATGAACCCCATTTAATTGTATGGGTTATGATATAATTATTTATTATTTTTTTCGAATATACATGTTTTATTTCACTATGAGATGGTTGAGACCTATATCTCCCTCAAATGAATTGTCTAATGATTAATATATCATTAGATAGAGTAATATGGTCTTGGTAGTATTTTTTTACAACTTAGATGGTTGTGGGAGTGAACCATGACTACCAAGATGGTATACGGAATGAAATCATGCTACTAAGATGGCCATGAGAGTGACCCATGACTACTAATTTGGTATTAGGAATGAACTCATTCTACTAAGATGGATATGGGAGTAAACCACGACAAACAAAAGAGTATGAGGAGTGAAGCCATACTATAAAGACGGTCATGGAAAAAAATTACATGGTTACTATGGAAATCATATTATATGTTTATGTTTCCCCGACAATCCCATGTTTTATTCCTATGTTAGGATTTCATTGATTATGTTCTTTATTTTTTTGTGATTCATGAAATATGAATTTTCAGCCTTTATTCCTTGATTCATCTATATGATCTTTGACATATAGGGTATGATTTTCTATTTTCATAATCATGTTATCATACCCTTATGGCCATAATTATATATCTCCCTTATTTTCCCTAACTGAGAATTTGAGCTCACCACTTTCTTATGTTTGCTTTCCCTAAGTTATGAAAAAAGGAATTATGCAGGAATAATAAAGGTGGAGATATAAATGGGAGATGTGGAATATCTTTAATCAAGATATAAAATTTTGTTTCCATGTTTTCAAAGAAAATAAAATATTAAGATCCTCGGGCATGTATTTTTGTAATGTATAGAATATTCATCTAAAATGATGAAATATCCATGATTTATAAGCCTAGGATTCTATAATACTAACCAATAGAATAAGATATTCTAGAATATAAGGATCAAAACATGAAATAGGAAACCATAGATTTCATTATGTACTACTGAAAAGAACTATTACAAATATTCCAAGATTCTTAATAAACAGCTTCAATCAAATTTATAACTTTTTAAGATACTTTTGATTTACCTCAAAAACCTTTTTAGTATACAGAACACTAAAATACTCTATGGTGATTTTTTAAATGTAATATTAAATATGTTCACTCAATATCATATCAAATATCTCATCCTATGCTCAAAACATCAAATCTTGATGATATTATCACCCATTAACATGGATAAAAAGTAATGAATCATGGTAAGGTGGGATTCCTAGACCATCATAGACATGATACACTAAATCATATGCATAAAATATTAATCCCCGATATATCTTATAATTCCATATAAGAACTAATCAATGAGATTATCCTAAAGGTGTTTTCAAGACATAACCACATGAATATATTTTAGGAATAATAAAACACATTTACACTTCATTGGTCGTTGAATAATATACACAACATGTTTCACCTATATATTAATGGGAGACATGTGATGGTGGAATATAGTCTACATATACATGGTGTAGAATTCAAAATCATGAGGCCAAACCTATGTAGAAAATATTAGTGGATGTTTTAGATGTAACTCTCTAGTCAAATATGGCATTAAAGGATTTCCTCTCATTATCAATTCCCCCAATGACTGTATCACATCATAAAAAATATTACTAATCTTCTCATTTTTAATATTTATAGGTGTAACATCGGGGGGGATTGACTCCACAATCAATGGGTCATGCTCATTTTGGACCTCCTGGAACCCAACTAGAAATCATTATGGTGGAATCACACCAAAATACCAAAAAAATGATTAAGAATCATAGGTATAATAGGTCTCATATTATAGATAGGATAATTAATAAAATTAATATAATCATGTTACATTATTTGAAAACCATAAAATAATAGGGGTCTCATGAAACCTTGGGTGTTATCTCTAGGCATGACTACCCTTAATCAAAGTGTTTTAAAATTTTATATTTTGAATTTACATTATTATTATTTAAATAGTAGTAAAATAAAAAAAATTATCATGTTAAATTTGAATTCCAATATCATGTTATACAGGGAAATATTATATATGTTTTCCAAATACATTATTAACCATTCCCATAATCCTAATCAATGTGATCAATAAAAATAATTCACACCAATATATGATGAATCCAATGTGATGATAATGATGAATGTATTCATGATATTTTGACACCCTTAGATAAAATGAAACCGAAAAATCAATAACCAAACACATAATTCAAGGAAAATTTAACCAAACTATAAAATCAAAAACTTATATCATCATTCACATCCCTATAAACATGAACATTCATAATATGCGGGTTAGCTACACCAAGGAATTATGTTTATCTCAGATATCCAAAACATAACATGTAATTTCTAAAAAAACCCTAATAGTAGGGAATAATACATGGTGATGATTAATATTTTTATAATCATAAACTATGTTCACCTCCGCTATGATGGAACTAGGAACCATATACCTATAGCATACATCACTATACATCATACACCCTTTAATAGGGGAAAGGGTCTGTGTAATATTTGGGGAGAATATAATATCTTTTGTATAAATATCCATAAACTGCAATGGATGAAATTTTAGTCAATAATCATCATAATATAAATGACAATAAAAGTGAACATCATAGTTACATTGCATATGTAAGTAAAAAATTACTCTCATTCTATAAAAAATGATATATTCTATAATTTAAGATGCGTTACATTATAATTAAGTTCACCCATATAATTAAAATAGAGATTCTATCCAAAATAAATAAAATAAATAGTAATACAACAAAAATGGGTCACTAGCCCATGTCTGGCACTCCCCATAGCACAAACCATACTACATAGCCAATCCATCGAATATAGGTTCATTTTCATTCCTAGGTAAAGAAACATAATTTATACTCAGGTACATGGAACTCAATAATTATTTATGTTAGAACCAATTTGAATAAAACTATATATTTATGATGTGAGTGTTTTCAAACCCTTTTTGTGATGGATATAGAGTTTTATGACAACAAATATGGTTTATAAGGGAAAATATTTTCATTGGTCAAAAAAAATTTGGATATGAGAATAGAAGGAATGTTAAATGTTAATTCTCAAGAAAATGAAGGTTTTTAAAAATATTATATATGATTTTACACTACTATCACATTATAGTGAGTTTGTGAACATGTTTGAGAATATTATACAGGCTAGTTTAGGCACCTCAATAATAAAGGGTCACCGCAAAAGTGGTTCTGTGTGAAGGACATGCTATATAATCTAGAGGTTGTATCTAGTTAATGATTGGGTATTTTAAATTATATACATCAAAAATACTCTTGTATGAAGTTAATGAATCTTGTGAGAATTATTATGAAGATCTCTTATAATTCGAGTCGCTCTTGAAGGGATTGAACCTAATCAATGAATTTGGGTGAAATAGTAGAATGAAAATCAAATCCAAAACATGGTGGATTAAAGGATAATATAAATTTGTTGCATGAATAAGGTTTCACATGTAGGCTTTTGTGAATTAATGATATTTATAAAAGTGTACCTAGGAGAGTTACCTTGGAATGGACACAATCATTTTGGATGAAGCCATCTTGGGCAAAGCCAAAAAAGTGGGAAAAGGTGACCTTTGTATAGCCGAGGACTTGAGTGAAATTTGAGGTAATAATTGGAGCATAAAACTCAAAACATAATGTTGAAATTCTCTATTATCATTCATTATGATCTTAATACTACCTTAATGTCATTAAACTGAGGAATATCTCATTCAGAGTATAGAGTAAATAGTATTTAGTAGTAGTGATATAAGAGAGGTAGTTCTCTTATTCCTAAACCAATTAATAAATGTAGTGAGCTTGAAATAGAGTTATCATTTACAAATAATTATAATAATCCAATACTATTGAATAATATTGTATTCTTTAATGTTAGAAACATAATTAGTTTATGATCCTCGGATTAGAACTTAGTGGCGAAGTAATTAAAAAAATTTGTGTTTTCACTATCAATTTTTTTTTTTATTTTGGTGAGTATACATATGAATATAAATTATTTAACTTGTTTATACCAATATTTACCCATGATGATTTATTTTTAAAGAAATATTTGACACTTGTATCCACCACTCCCTTCCCTGGTTTCCTTTATACTAAAAAAGTTGTATTAGAGCCAGGGTTGGAGGTGTGAATCTTTATGTTGATGATAAGTATAAAGAACACAGGGAATGGTAAATGGGTTCCCCTATTTTAGGGAATATTTTATAATGTTTGATAAAAATGATGATATCACACTTATGTTGTGTTGGTTTGTAATTTTTCATGGATACTGTGAATGGGATACATGTTAGTGGTGTTTCAGAACTATCTATAGCTGATGAAAATGGGAAGCTTCTCGATACAAATGAAATGTATTAGAATGAATTCTATAGAGCTATAACTAATTTTATCTACATGAATGTGATAAGATTTTATAGTTCCTTGTTTATGTGGGATAAACTAAACAACTTATATTTGGGTAAAATTAAAGTGAAGGAAGCTAAGATTCATATATTAAAAAATAAATTTAAGGATTTGAAAATGATGCCTGTTGAAAATGATGATGGATTCATCCATTAGAATTACAGTGTTTTTTAATGATATTCTAGGAAATGGTGGTGAATTAAATTATATTAATATTATTTAGAAGATTTTATAAACATTAACCCACATGAACAATCTAGAATTTTCATCAGTAAAATAATGGTATTTAATAATGTTATCTCTAAATGAATTTCTATGTAGTATGGTTTCCTATGAAATGAAAGATACACTAATAGAGACATCAGTTAATTCAGTTAAAGAGATGAAATTATTATCCATGGAAAATATTAATATCACCAAATGTGTAAATGAAGTGGAAAAAGTGGATGATGAATTTATATCTCTATTTATGAGAATATCCAGGAGAGGTAAAGTGATGATTGAAGGAAATATGCCTATATTATATATTCAATGTGGTGAAGTTAGGAAAATTGTAACAATTTTTCAATGAAAACATTATGATGATGAAAGTGAAATTGAAATCACACAGAAGCCCTATAGGAGTTCCTCTAAAAATGTGACTTCAAACTAGGAAACTCCTAGGGAAATAATGTTGAGAGGAAGATGTTAATAAGAAAATTGGGATGTAATGATAGGGTCTGACTATAGAAAATGGGAACTCATAGTTAATTCTAATGTTAAATATACATGATGGAATTATTTCAAAATGAATAAAATATAAACGAATAATACTGTCAACTAGAAGGTGTAATTGATAATATGGTGGAACTTTATGTAACTATGGATGAAATTAATGTTCAATAAAATAAAAATAAAAATATTAAAATATTTATAAAAGAATCTTGTGAATATTTTTATCAGCTTAAAGAATATAGCGACTGGCTACATCAATATTAATATAATGAATTATTTAGTCTGGTAAATTCAGAATACGTTTTAAATTTCAAGATGAAGATAGAAGAAAAAAATAATTTCATTTATGATCACAATTCATGTATAAATGAGAAAAAAATAAGTTAAAATCCTTATTAGAAGAGTATGTCACCATGATTAACAAATTGGTATCATAATATTCATAGAAGGAGTGACATTTTAGGAGTTTCATAAATAGAAAATTGATTATAAGGATCTATAATGTCTTATATGTTGTTTAGAAAATTTTGGTTGAACAAAGACCCAAATATATGGGTGACAGTTCATTTAGATGTAATTCTAAGACATATAATGCAGAAAAAATAACATATCATGAAAAATAGAGTTGGAAGGTTAGTGATTACAGTTCCAAAAATTAACACCAGTTATCCAGACATATATAGCTCCAATCAAAGAAAATCGGGGGGTTGTAATTGATCCTCAAACCCAAAGGCTTAACCAAATATAGTCAGAATGGTTTATGACATTTAGGTACATGTGGATGAATGAAAGAGATAATATGTTCCCTTTTTAAAATAAAAATTCTATAGATTTTTTCCACAATATTTCATACTCTGAATATGGAAGAATATGTTTGAATTGGAAATATACCAATAGTTATAAAATTAGAAAAGTACATATAATTCATCACGTAAATGAAATAATTTCAAGGGTTATTTTTTTAGGGTTATGAATTTGGGGAAAAAACCATTGAGTACATGTAGAGATGTAGTGGTGACTATCATCGAGGAAGTCAGAGGCTAGTAAATTCCATGAAAATAGAAAAGTTATATAGAAAATAGATTCTCCCCATGGGAAGAAGATAATAATACTTAGTATTCTATATTTTATCAAGGTAAATAGGAGAGGAAATATTATAACTCATCTAAACTATACACATAATAGAAGGAAAATAAGAAGATAAATAAGGATAACTTCATTGAAATTTCACTCAAATTTCAATAAAAAACACTTTAATCCATGACAGTATATGTTTATCCCATATAATAGGGATTATGAATCATCAAAAAAATGTAAATGGAGGAGTTTATGGAATTGTGAATTTTGGAAATATCATTTTCTAGAATATCAATGGTAAAATAAATACCCAGTTAGTAGGATATGAGATGAAGATGACCAAAGCTCTCAAAATGGATGGTCTGTGAAAAAACATGTTAATCTAGGGAAAACTCTGTGAATATAGGAGTGTTGTTATATTTATTAAAAATGGATATTTAATTATGTTAAAGTACATAAATTAACCCATTAATTTATCTAGTATAAATTATAATCTATATATAGTCGATATCAAATCGAATACATGTTTCTTGATAGTTGAATATGATAATAACTTGTGAAATCAAAGGACTTGACACATAAAAAAATATGTCATAGAGAAATTATCTTTGTTATGGGAAGTTGTGGACATTTCATATCTAAAATGAGACTTTGAAAATAATTATAATTCTTTTATATGCGGGAAAAGTCCAAATTAAATATCGATAGAAGAAGAAAAGGGTGTCCAATCTCATCAACCCTATGAGTACTGATGTATGTAGCCCAATGATTAAATCAGGTCTTTTTTGAGAAATCCATTTCATTATTTTTACTGAAGATTACCACAAATTGAATTATGTTATGCTCATGTATATAAATATGCATCTGATGCAATGCATGATGAGATGTATATGATGAAAAGTGAATAAAACTGGTTGTACAGTTAAGATATTTCTATTTGATAATGGAATCGAGTGAAATCCCATTTAAATTAAAATTAACATGATATACATGGAATAAAATATGATGTATCATCATTACAAACACTAAAATATAAAGGAGTTATCTAATGAAGAAATTAAAAGGTTAATAAAATGTTAAAAATAATTATTATTGAAAATTTTGTCTCTCATAATTAGTAGAAGGAGGAAATACATGTTATTTTATGTACTCATTAATAGACTATCTCGAGGAATGAGGAAGAGAGAACACCCTATAAAATATGGAATTAATGAAATCCTTCTGTAAAATAGTTTTCGGTATTTAGAAGAAGATTTTATATTTGAAACAAATAAGTAAATTAGGGAGATTATGATGATTCTATAGATGAAGGTGTATCTTTGTGATACTTGATAAATATTAATGTGTAAATATTCTTCATAAAACGGATAAAAAAGCTTATTTAGTATGGATGTGAAATTCATTGTAGAAAAATATAGACATATTACTCCTTGAGTAAAATAGGATAAATTATACAAAGAAGTGGATGAAGATAAAATGACTCTTATAGATGATAAAAGTTCCCAAAACTATAAAAAAAATATTTCTATATTCAAGGAGGATATATTGGATAAATAAGTTCATTATATTTCTAATAGAAGAAAAAGGAGAATGGGGGATTATCCATCCAACATAATTTGAGATAGAACTACTTTAACACAGACATGATGGATGAGTTTTACAGACCATGATTCACTATTATCAATGGTAGAATTGACATTGATTGAAAAATAAGCAAATGATGAATCATGTGTGTGTTCCATGAATTAGGAAAAGGATGAAATTTAATATTATTAGACATGGGAACATATGAAGAAATATAGAAATCACAAAGTGAACATGATAAAGAGAATATTGATAAACAAGTTCTAAAAAATTTTAATGTGATATAAAATAATCATGTATATTGTGAAATGTATTTGAGAATATTGAAGGGTCAATTATGATGAAAGAATTTCCTCAAATGGATCTACATGGTTCTATCAGTTTCATTTTGAAAATTTGAGATTTAATAGGATTCATGATATATCAGATGGATATAAAAATATAATTATTTAATAGTGTACTTAAAGAAGAGATTTATATTGAACACCAAGTTGATTTTTTTATATAAAATAATAAAAGTAATGATTTTTATTGAATATAGACCTGTATGGACTAAATTGGAAACTAAAATCATGGTATGCTCAACTAAAATTGTTCATAAGAAATGTGGAACTCAAATGAGGTGGTGTATATTATAATATTTACATGAAAAAATCAAAGGAATTATAGTTCATGGTGATATACTATGTTGATTAAATTATATTTAGAAGTATCATAAAAAAGTATTTAAATAAATTTACGAAATAAAAAAGCACATAAGTATAAATTTCTTTTATTGGTGAGGTAATTTATTTTCTGGCAGTGTATATTATTCAGAAATAGAGATATAAAATCTTATCTTAGTTTAATTATATGAGAGAGATGCCTAAGAAGTAAAATAATAATTATTAAAAACACTTTCAACTACAATTGTAGATAGAAACATGCATAGAGAGTATGGGGAATCATTAGATTCCTCTATGTGAAGAAGGATTATTTGATTCTCTTTGTATTTGAAAACATGACCTGAAATTGTCCTTACAAGATTCTTATTAGATCATTTTGAGAGTAAATTGGATTAATATTATCACATAGTAGTAAGATTTATTATGAGTTAAATCCAAGATTCTCTCAATTAAGTATTATTATTTGATGTTAGAAAAATATCATGAATTTTTTTCATTTTCTAATATGGATTGGTATGGTTATGTGGTGAGACATAAGTTAAAAACTAGTGTTGGATTATTCATTGGATGAAAATGTGTCATATAATTTAGTATGAAAGATAAAATAACCTAATTGATCAAAAAATAAGTAGAATATATACTAGTGTATAGGGGGTGGACATGACTTCTATGGATGTAGAATTAACCAGAAGGCAATGGGTTAGAGGTAAAAAAACCTATGGTGATATTATAAGAAATATAGGTTGTGATCAAGATAATTAAAAATAAATGTTAATAAATTCACAAAAAATAGATTAAAATAAGATATAAATCAATTAAAGAAAAGTTAGAACAATGATTTATCAATATAGACCATGTCTTAAATAATTAGAAAGTAAAATATATCATAACAAAGTTATTGGCCACTCAATCATTTTTGAAAATTCATTTGAACTTTGATATTGAACCACATCCTTATACATTAGGAAGTTTAGATATTTCACCTATCCCCATTGGTATGTAACTCTTTTTTGGTGTTCTTCATGTTAGATAAGTAATTTTATGTTTATTTTAAATGGGGGAGAAATGGCCATGACATTCAATAGAGAAAACCTGGAATTGAATGACCAATATGTGGAATCAGAGATAGACACTCACATTCATATAGAGTAAATGATATAAAATATATGGGGGATATAATCGATGAGTAATGGATAATTATATTTTTATTATACTAAAATACAGTGGGATCACATCAATGGGGAATTTCCTGTGGTATAGAACACTCTCTTGAATTATTTTTCATATCGAGAATTTCTCATATAGACTTAGAGTGAAAAAAGGGTTATTTAACTGATATACAGGATTAGTATATTTTTTTCTACTTTTATTTTAAATTCATAATTTCAAAAAATAAAATGGGGTATAATACAAGAATAATGGGGATTAAAGTTGTAGATTAATGTTATGTATGTCATCAATCCATTTCTTGGTCGGTGAATTATTTTAATGATAATGGAGATAGTGTATGAGGAAAACCCATTATAGTTTTCACCAAAAATTTCTCACCGAAACTCATAAGAAAATTTAATATTGATTGTAAAAAAATAGACGTTATTAATTTCAAGAATGAAAAATTTATCACTAGTTACGAACACTAGTGTGACTGGATGCATGTATGGGAATTTTCTATGTTCATTTAGGAACCATGTAAAGAAAGGTGGTGTCTCTATAATGGTGATGATAAAATGATGTCTTATGAAATATAGATCTTATAGATAAGAAAATATGGATGTTATACCAAAATATACTTTGATAATCCACCCAATTTATATTTATCAAAATTTAGGATATGGACTAGAAACTCTCCTGTCATTCAAGGTTTACTTGAGTGAACTTAACCCAAGCATTGTATTTGGGTGATGGAGTAGCATGATGTTAGAATCATGAATAGGGTAGATATAATGAGAATATTGAATGATTTTTTCAAATTGGGTTTTTATGAGATGTTTTAGAAAAATTATGGTCCTTGAGAAAATTGGACTTGTGTTAGGAAGCGAAGGATTGGAGTAAAGTGTACCTTGGAAACACCAGTGACTTAAGAGATGGTTACATGTGTGAATAAAGTGAAATAAGTGAATGAATTGGGATAAATTTGAGATATTGATTATATAAAACCAATAGATTTTATGAAATATCTTTTTTCTAAAAACTTTAATTTCATGGATAGATTTCATTACACATAACACTAAGTTTAAACAAACCTTGATATACAATTAAAACATTATTATTTAATGTGATAGTTATCTCCTAGCCATTGGATTTTTATGTATGAATATGAATAAAAAATATGAAAAAATATGTTTCTAAAATGTATGAAATAAATTAATAGATAATTAATTGATTATAAATGAAAATAAAAATCATTTAAAGGTGAAAGAAATATTTTTCTGAAAAACATTTTATATGCATGCTATGTTTTTTATATAAATAAATAAAATAATCAATATTAGTGAATCGTTTTAATAAAATTTATATATTTTATATTTAGTGTAATATTTTATCGGTCAACTAATTATTTTCCTCGGCATGAGATACTAATAAATCCAAATTTGAGATTAAAAATGTAATTTCTTTATTATAAAAAGTGCTTTCAACTCATTTTGATTTTTTTTTAAAATAGATTATACCAATTTTATAAAAGTTTCATTAAAATAATTTCTTCATTTTTAAGTCAATATTTTAAAATTATCTAATTGAAATTTTTTATAATTTTTCGAAAAGATTATTTTTTTTCATTAAATAGTGAAAAATACTATTTCTTTTTAACAATGTTTTTTCATTTATTGGATTTAAAAGTTTCCATTTTGTTTTAAAATGGTTTTAAAAGTAATATTAGATCAATTATTGTTTTTATTTATCTATTTTATATCATCTAAATTAATTTTTTTTGAATTTTTATACATACTGTTTTTATAATTAAGAAAAGGTTTTCTTCGAAAAGTAGTGTTTTGACACGTTTTTGGGATTAATGTTATATTTAATTCTAAAAAAAATTAATTTAGTTTGGTTATATTTTTAATTAGAATAATAATCCTTAGTTATGAGTTTCAACATAATTTTTTTTCCTAATTAATAGTACTGATAGTAAAAAACTATTACCACTTTTAAGGTTAAAAATGGTTTATATGGGGTTAAACAAAAACATAAGAGTTAAAATTACCAAAAACATGATCAAATACCATTTTTAGTTGTATTAATAAATTAAAATTATCAAATCTGAATATGAGTCGTTTTGGTTCTTAGTTTCCATGATATTGACTTGTCATTATTTGAAAACGTTGAAAATATACTACTGTGTCAATCACCACAATTATAAAAGGTCACCTCATCTCCTCTCATATTAAAATTTCAAGATCCTATGGATTAAAAATATATACAAAAAAATACCTTCCTTACATATAGACGCCTTACATAGATTATCTTTTTATATGAGGAAACCAAACTAGAAATGATTTCAGTATAAACCTAATGTGGTTGTTTGAAAAAGTGATATGGTCTTTAACCATGAATTGTCGTTTTATTTATTCTTATAAATATATAAATTATTGTTAAAATATTTTTAAAAAATATCATATGTATATTAAATGTACTATGATTTTATCTTTTCAATAGTATGACCTATATCCATCTCCTCTTCCATCAAATGGGAAATAAAACTGTCGATCGTGTGTATAGAAAATTACAGTCGTGCGAACCGATGTAATTCATTTTCCATCATCACCTATATTGACTGGATAAATGTAAATAATTTCTATTTTCGACATATTATAATTATTTAAATATAATTTCACATCTACTTTCCTTTCATCCAATCTAATGAAATACGATAACATCGGTTCTGCATACATGTGGAGAACCACCTCCATAATGCGATGTGATATGGTTTTTGTATTATTTTGAAATAGATGTTAATAAAGATATATTTGAAGAATAAATATTATCTCTAATATATAAAAATTATACTATAATTGTAAATTATTATTTACTTTTTTTGTTCCATCCTCCGAAAAGAGGGAAACAATGTTCAGGTGTATCTATGACCTACATTCTAAAGAACAGTGTAATACATTTTTCTATCTCCAATTATATGGATGTATATAAATATGTATATAATGAATATATTATAATATTAAATTCATGATAAAAATTATGGATATTAATTTAAAATTATCAACGTACTAGGAGAAAGACTATCGAACAAAAACATACATGAAAAACGAGGTAATTATCCCATAAAACTGTAATTTTAATACAGAATTATTAATAAATGGGTGATAAATGGTTATAAGTAAATTATATATGGTAGGATATATATGAATATAGTTAATTAATATATTTTTCGTAAATATATTCTTTTTATAAATTAATTCCAAAAATACATAAAGGAAGTATAACTTGAGGTAATGAATTTTTATCTCACATTTCATTCTATGAGAAACATGCCTTATTAACCACTTATTTCTCATTTGTGGTGTATTTACTACCCATGACGTATTTTTTAATGATTATTATTATATTTTTGATATTCAAATATCCCTCTAACTTTATTTCTTTCATTTTAATTATGAATCAAAAGTTATGAAAGTGGTAATGGATATATATTTCAATCACTTTTTTAACTGGGATTGTTTATGCTTTAATTTATATTGAAGAAATTATGTTATCCTTATCAGAGAACCAAATTTTTTATTATAATTTATTTATTTCATGATAATACATTTTTTCCTTTCATTTTACTCAATTTTTGTACCCAATGGTACCATCATTATTATTTATTTATATGATTTTTGATATTATGAAACCAATTTATTTTCCATGGGTTATACAATGATGGACTGATGAGATGTTTATGAGGATCATTTTCATTAAAAGGGTTATGATATGATGATATGATGAATGTTTAATGATACTATGGAACACATAAGAATATGTTTTCTTAGGTGGTGGTAGGCCTGAAATTATATATCCCTCTAATGCATTGGTTAAATTTATATATGTCATGATATAATTATTGGAAATAAGTTTATGTTCTTGATCCTATATGGGAAACAAGGTTAACATCCAAGGTAAATAATGAATAAAACATTTTCATATTTATTAATATTTACGAATTAAATATTAATTTTTCTTTAAATGGGTTGCTATGTTCGATAGCGTACCTGATACACAACAAAGAGTTTCATTGAAATCTTTCGTTGCACACTAGTAATAAAATAATATTATTTTAAACGGTAGTTGATAAATAGCCGTTGTGTTGGAGGGAATGGATAGAAATAACTAAAATATGATTATATATGTTTTTTTAAATGTTTTTACTTTTATCTGATAAAAGATAATGGCTTAAAATATGGAAAGAATTCAATTTTAGGCGTATATGCCCTAGTTTTCACTAAAGGTTCACATATCGCCTTTTGATGGAAAACCGTCATTAAATATAGTTTTGTTCACTCTTATACATTTTATTGGACCAAATAAAACTCTTCTTTAGAATTGGGACATCAAAATTTACTTTGTGTAATTTTTTGGTATTTTTCCGATAAAGTTCATTTTTTAATGAATAGTGTAAATATTGTCTTTTAATTCAAAACCACTTTTTAATCTAATTTATTTATATGATTAGATTTTCTTTTGAATTGGTTTTAAAGTAAAATTATAATATATTTTTACCATTAAATCTAATAGTGGTCGTTGGAATTAATTTCACTTTGAAATCAGACTTAAACTAGTGTCAATCTTTTGAAACTTATTCTTTCATAAAAACACGCTATTTGCTCTGACAGTGTGAATTAATTATTAAATTAATTAATGAAACATATATGTTTGGATTTTTTTAAAATAGATATCATTTTTGAATTCAGAATATCAAATATATCTTTGGGTGAAGTTTTTGTATTTTTCTGAAAAACTTCAATTTTTGATGAATAATGAAACCACTAAGTTGTACTTATAAAAACTGATTTTTTCGTTTAAATGAAATTTTACCACTTATCTATTTTGAATTTCAAAAATCCAACATACATGGTTTTCATTATGAAGTAAAATTCGGTTCAATGGGATTAAAATAATTTTTTGTTGAATAGTAACTTATTAAGTTTTTAATCGCGATTAGAGGTAATTATTGTAGTTTAATGTAAAAATAATGTTTTAATAAAATGAGATGAGCTTGACACATGTCCTACCCTAATTTGATGTGTCATGGCCGACCAATAAAATCCATGGGTCAACTTGGGGACCCCATGGAGCCTGTTTGGTTGGGAAATGACATAAATAACTTTTTATTAAATGTTAAAGTAAAAATGACACAAACATGAGAGGTTTACTAAAACAATTTTTACATGGGGTTATACAAGTCAGATGTTTTAATATAAATATTAATTATAAAGCTAAAACTATTTCATACATCATGATATTTTTATTATAATTTTTAGACATTAAATATATTAAATTATTTATGACATCATGATGATGCAACGATTACCTCATTAATAAAGGATTTAAATAAAATGAAACGTTAATATAAAATCTATGACCTAAACATGTCCAAAACCTATTGTATGGGTATATTTAGAACCCTTATCACCTTACCCTCTAATTATATCAATGGGGGACCTTTTGAATCTGAAAATCATTTTAAAATAAAGTATCATTTCCTTACTTTCCAAGAGTGCCCCTCCTCTCCTCTTATAAAAGGCCCCCAACTCTACCACCTTACCCACACATAAAAAGCCATTGGCTCGGCCAACCCCTAACCATTTTGTCTCTAAACATCCCTCTCTTACTCCTTGAAGCCTCACTTTGTGCAGAAGGCTTCCCAAGGAAGCCTTTGAGCTCAAATCTATGTGAGTTACCCGATTTTGAGGTAATGTGTTCACTTGTGTTCTTTTATTTTATTTTGCTTCTCCAACCCCCTAAAGTCTTTTTATTCATTTATTTTGTAACAACTTTAGTATATTAAATATACTAGGATGTTGTTATAATAATCATTCGAGCTACACATACACACATCTACATCTAATGGTTAAAGAACATACTGTTTCTGTGGTTGGTGAATTTCTGCCTCACGAAACAATGATTGTTCAATATTCTTTTAAACACCTTTAATGGTGGCCATTAATATGTCACTCTATTTATATATGATATATATTATGTTTATGTTTCCCTGATGCTTCCGTATTTTTCATTTGGTATACCTTTATGGTTTCCATTGTCGGTAAACACGATAATTTCATTTTAGGAAGTGCGGACTACCGCCCCCTCAAAGTGATGTGATTCGTTAATGCCATATGTGGGACATATAAAGGATGGATTTAAAGTTATTATATATGATGTTATACTGGATTTATAATATAACTCTATATAATTATTATTTCTTTCCATTAAAGTATGATATAGAAATGAATGTAGCGTTCATGCGTATGTACTTCTTACCATCTCCATGAACGGCGCATTTCATTTCATATCCCCAAATGTATGTACTATTATAAGTACATGTATATAATGGATATATATGATGAATGATACATCTAAATGATGAATATAATTCTGTAATTGAAATATACATACCTATCATTTAGTTTTAATTCCATTAATATGACCAAGAAATGAAAGTAGCGTTCATGCGTACGTACGGCTTGCCGTCTCCATGAACGGTACATTTAATTTCTTACCTCTAAATGATTATGTAATATTATAAATACATGTATATTCTGGATATATATGATATATATGATATCCAAATCATGAATTTCATTCTGGATATAAAGAACCTTTGACCACACGAACAACATGTAATTGTAAGAAGTCCACTTTCAACTTAAGAACCAAATATCGACAAAACAAACATTATTGACATAATGATTACATAATGTTTATAACATGGAAATAAGTAATATAAAAGGAATAATAAGCTTGAAAAAGGTTCTTAAGCAAATATAAATTAACTCAAGTTTATTATTCAGGACGTTAAAGAACGATCGAGTCAAGTCGGACCCGAGGTAAGGGACTTCATCTCAATCTCCTTTCATTGAGGCATATTTCGTTTTATACACAACTTTCTTTTATACGGTGTATAAACCCCTTTGAATTTTACTTTTATACAAAATGAATCTTTTTCTACGAAGAATTTTACCAAACGACAAAAATAAATGTTTCTTTTAACGTACGCGGTGAAAACGACCTTTTCCGCCGCTGCGAGTATTATTTGGTCTTTGGCTTCCTGAACAAGCCGTAAGGTTTTTTTTAAAATGAAATAAATACCATATATTCTTTTATGTATTTTGGTATTGAAAATTCTTCTTATAATTTATTTTTTATGTCAATATATTTAAGTGATATATTGTGATCAATGTGTGGAAATGTTTTCTTTCCATTATATTTGTTTTATGTATTATGATTTTTATAATGGTACTTCGACATTTGATGGGTGGTTACGTGATAAACCATATGACTGGTGGTGCCGTGAATACCAGGATGGGTGGTTACATTATAACCTACAATGCATTGGATATGTAAGTAGGCCATATGGCTATTCCATTAAGTATGTATGGAAGTTGGCCGTATGGCTATTCCATTAAGTGATATGTGTGGAAGTCGACCATATGGTTATTCCACTTACGTATGTTTATGTCCCAAGTTACCTTTATATGTTATGTGTTATTTATATGGGTTTAATGGTAATCCTTTGGTTATAAAGGGGTAAGTAATGATATTTCATTCAGTGAAGAGTTTTTACTACTTCTTGAAGGCGAAGGTATTACTTTGATAAAGTATACATGGTTTACTTGATGTTTGAAAAACTAATTGTTTTCATTCTTTGTGTATCCCTTACTGAGCTTTTTATGCTCACCCCAAGTTCTTTTGAAATGTTTTTCACAGGACATAATGTGGAATAGGGTCAAGGATGGGATCAAGGGAAAGTCATGCTATATAAAACATGGAACTAGACATGTTTCTTTTTAAGAGTTTTTTTATTCTATGGAAACTCAATAGAAGTGTCTACTTTGTAATCTTTTGAGATGTAACAGTTATGTCCTAATTCTCTAAAACTATAAACCTGAAAAGATCCACAATGTGAATTATTCATTTAATTAAATATGAAGTAATGTTTAAGGTCAGGACCTTATAGTTGGTATCAAAGGTTGATTTAGACAACTTTAGGAGTTACAAAATTGTTAAATTATAAGTTAATTTATGGTATGACTGAAATGATATAGCATTTAAATATTAACATGTTGCTTCACCTAATATATTTCTGTGTTTAGAATGGATTTCTACAGAGGAAACAAAGCAGCTATGTTGGGACGACATCATGAGGAAGACAACCTTCCGAATCAGCAACCTGAGATGGTCGGAATCGAAACTGAATAGTTTCTTGCAGTGATGGAACCGTTGACTTAGGCTATAAATGGTGGTGGTATCCATGCACGAGATCAGCCAGATCAACTGTAGAGGAACATGTCAGTGGTGGAACATTTCATGAGGCAACATCCCCCATCATTCAGAGGATCATCTGACCTCGTGCAAGCTGAAGGGTGGATTAAAGAACTAGAGAAGATTTTTGAGGTCATGGGGTGTTCAGAACATCAAAAGGTTAGTCTTCCTGTTTACCATTTTGAAGGTGAAGCTGATCAGTGGTGGTCGATGGTGAAAAATCTCAGGGATAGTGATGAGAATGAGGATCTTTACTGGGACGAATTCAAAGGTATGTTTCTTGAGAAATATTTTCCTAAGGTGGTTCGTCTTAGGATGGAAAAACAGTTCCTAGAATTGAGGTAGGAAGATGATTCAGTGGCTGATTATGAAGAAAAGTTCACTCGATTGGCAAGGTATGCTCCAAACTTCATATGAGATTTTGATAGTAAAATAAACCATTTTTACTTAGGGTTAAAGCCAAATTATCAAAGGGCTTTAGCTTCTCGTGAGTTCAAAAGTTTTGAAAAACTTTTTCGATGTGCGGAGAAGGTGGAAATGGAGTTTTCCGATGATCAGGTGTTCTATGACAAACAATAGAATAAGAGGTCCAGTTGGTAGGAAAAAGGGAATAATTCATCAAAGGTGTAAGGAGGTAAGAAAACCAAATATCCATCCTATGAGAAGTGTGGTAAAATGGATCCTGGAGAATGTTTATCCAAGTCTGGTAAGTGCTTTCAGTGTTGTAATTCTGGTAATATTGCTCGTAACTGTAAGGAAGATGATCAAGCAGGTAATGAAAAGCCAACGGTAAGATGTTTTAAGTGTAATGAAATGTGTCATTATGCAAATGAGTGTCTAACGAAGAACTCGATTGGGGGAAAGCAGCCAGACTACAAGTAGAAAGGGGTGGTGAAATCTTTTGCAACAACTTCGGCAGATGTTGGGCCATCGAATGAAGTAGTATCAGGTACATTGTTTGTTTGTTCAGATTATGCCAATGCATTGTTTGATTCATTGTCTACACATTCTTTCATTTCAGAGAAGTTTTCTAGTAAATTGGAAATTCCATCTCAATATATGAACGCTGAACTTATGGTAAAAACACTCGGAGGGAACGTTGAGACAAAAAGGAATTATAAGAACCTTCTTATCCTTGTGTGTGGAAAGAATCTACCCGAAAACCTTATTGTTTTTCCTCTAGTAGAGTTTGATGTTATTTTGGGCATGGATAGGATTTCTCTTTATCATGCTAAGATTTACTGCAGAGCTAAAATGGTTTCTTTTCAGAAAGATTTTCAGTTTTTGTACAAGAATGAACCCTTCATTTTGATAACATATCAAGAAGTTGAGAAACTAGTAAAATATGGAAATGAATGTTACCTTGCAGATATTGTTGAAAATAAAGGAACTATTCATATTAATGATGTGACAATGGTAAATGAGTATCTTGATGTTTTTCCTGATGAGTTGCCTCGTATTATTCATGACCGGGAAGTTTAATTTACTGTTGACTTAGATCCTGATTCTAAGACAATTTCAAAACCCCCTTACCGAATGGATCATGTTGAACTTTTAGAGTTAAAGAAGCAATTGTAGGAGTTATTAGATAAAGGTTTCATTCGACCTAGCACATCACCATGGGGTGCTACTGTCTTGTTTGTCAAAAATAATGATGGCTCAATGAGACTTTGCATTGATTATAGATCTTTGAATAATATTACTATTAAGAACAAGTATCCTTTGCCTCATATAGATGATTTGTTTGATCAGCTCCAGGGAGCTCAGTATTTTTCGAAGATTGACATGAGGTCGGGGTACCATCAGTTGAAAGTAAAAGAAGTATACGTTCCGAAGACTATGTTCCGTACTAGATATGGCCATTATGAATTTGTAGTTATGCCTTTTAGGTTAACCAATGCACCTGTTGTATTCATGGACCTTATGAATAGAATTTTCCATGAGTTCTTGGATAAGTTTGTGGTTGTTTTCATTAATGATATTTTGGTGTTTTCAAAAAGTAAAGAGGAGCATGAAAGTCATTTAAGGGTTATCTTGAAAACCTTAAAAGAAAATAAACTATATGGAAAATTCATCAAGTGTGAGTTTTGGTTAAAACAAATTTCTTTCATGGGTCACATTGTTTCAAAAGATGACATAACTGTTTATCCTACTAAAACAAAAGTTTTTTGAAGAATGGCCAAGAACCACAAATGTAACCGAGATATGTAGTTTTCTTGGTTTGGCAGGTTACTACAAAAGGTTTGTTGAAAATTTTTCATGGTTATCTAGTCCAATGACTAAGCTAACTCGTAATGGTGTTAAGTTCATCTGGACAGAAGAATGTGATGATTGTTTTTAGGAGTTGAAAAGATGATTGGTGAATGCTCAAGTTTTGACACTTCCTTCCAGGAATGGTGAGTTTGTTATATACAGTGATTCTTCATTGAAGGGACTTGGATGTGTCCTTATGCAGAATGATCAGGTAATTGCTTATGTTTCACGTCAGTTGAAAACTCATGAGGTATATTACCCTACACATGATTTGGAATTAGCTGCTGTTGTTTTTGCTTTAAAAATTTGGAGGCATCATTTGTATGGAGTAAAGTGTGAAATATATACTGATCAAAAAAGTTTAAAGTATATATTAACTCAGAATGAATTGAACATGAGACAGAGGAGATGGATGGAATTAATCAAGGATTATGATTGTACAATTCATTACCATCCGGGAAAAGAAAATAAAGTGGCCGGTGCTTTGAGTAGAAAAAGTAATGCTTCATTAACCATTTTATTTTTGGAACGAGATCCTTAGTTTTTTGATTTGATTAAATTTTTCCTAGAAGTTTTTGGTGCTGGAAGTTCTTCTGTTTTGTTTCAGGTATCAGTGAGATCATCCCTATCAAACAGAATCAAGCAAGCATAGAAGCAAGAAAGTGAGTTGCAGAAAAGGGTAGAGCTGGTTCAGAAGGGTAAGTTTCCTGAATTCAACATTGATAATTATTGGGTTTTGAGGTTTGGGAAGAGATTATGTGTCCCTGGTGATTCACAGTTGAAGAATGAGTGGTTATGTGAGGCTCATAGTTCCCCATTTTCAGTTCATCCTGGCAGTACTAAGATGTACAGGGATCTGCGAGAGTATTACTGGTGGGATGGAATGAAAAGGGATATTGCTGATTTTACTGTGAAGTTTTTGACTTGTCAGCAGGTTAAAGCAGAGCGGCAGTTACTGAAAGGGATTCTTCCAACTTTACCAGAGCCAGAGTTGAAATGGGAAAACATATCGATGGACTTTGTTGTGGGATTACCGAGGACATCTCGAGGCAATAATGTAATCTGTGTTATTGTTGATCGCTTGACTAAATCTTCTCATTTCCTTGCTATACAAGATACTTTTTACCTAGATCAACTTTCCAGTTTGTATCTTAAAGAGATATTCAGGTTACATGGTGTTCCTCTTTCCATTGTGTCTGATCGTGATCCTAGGTTTACTTCTATCTTTTGGAAAGGCCTTCAGAAGTCGTTGGGTACTGAATTAAATTTTAGTACAGCTTTTCATTCTCAATCATATGGGAAGTCAGAACGAACAATTCAGACCTTGGAGGATATGCTACGAGCTTGTTCGATGGATTATCAGGGAAGTTGGGACCAATATCTTTCTTTGGTTGATTTTTCTTATAATAACAGTTTTCATTCCAGTATACAGATGGCACCATTTGAGGCGTTATATGGTAAACGGTGTTGAACTCCAGCTTTTTGGGATGAAGTGGGTGAAAGGAAGCTGATGGGACCAGAATTGGTAGAAGAGATGGCAGAAAAAGTACAGTTAATTCAAAAACACATGAAAACAGCTCAGAGCAGACAGAAGAGTTATGCGGATAACCGGAGGAAGGATCTATCTTTCGAGGTAGGTGATCATGTTTTTCTCACAGTCTCACCATGGAAAAGTGTGATGCGATTTGGTAAGAATGGAAAGCTGAGTCCAAGGTTCATTGGACCATATGAAATTCTGGAGAAAGTTGGATTAGTTGGTTACCGAGTGGATTTACCTCCGAGTTTATCTCAGGTACACAATGTTTTTCATGTTTCGATGTTGAGGAAGTATATTCTAGATCTATCTCATGTTTTTTTCCTAGAGGTATTTCAGTTGGAATAGTATCTCTCTTGTGAAGAACAACCAGTCCATATTCTTGACCGAAGAGAGCAAGTGTTGTGAAATAAGGTAATTCACCAGGTAAAGGTTTTTTGGGAAAAACATATTGTTGAAGAGGCAATGTGAGAATCTGAAAATGCTATGAGGGATAAATACCCCCACTTATTTTGATAAGTGAATAAAATTGAGAGGACACAATTCCCAAAAGGGGGGAAGGATGTAACATCCCAGGTAAATAATGAATAAAACATTTTCATATTTATTAATATTTACAAATTAAATATTAATTTTACTTTAAAAGTGTTTCTATGTTCGATAGCGTACTAGATACGCAACAAAGAGTTTCATTGAAATCTTTCGTTGCACACTAGTAATAAAATAATATTATTTTAAATGGTAGTTGACACATAGACGTTGTGTTGGTGGGAATGGATAGAAATAACCAAAATATGATTATATATGTTTTTTAAATGTTTTTACTTTTATCTGATAAAAGATAAAGGCTTAAAATACGAAAAGAATTCAATTTTAGGCGTATATGCCCTAGTTTTCACTAAAGGTTCACTTATCGCCTTTTCATGGAGAACCGTCATTAAATATAGTTTTGTTCACTCTTATACATTCTATTGGACCAAATAAAACTCTTATTTAGAATTGGGACATCAAAATTTACTTTGTGTAAATTTTTGGTATTTTTCCGAAAAAGTTCATTTTTTAATGAATAGTGTAAATGTTGTATTTTAATTCAAAACCTCTTTTTAATCTAATTTTTTTATATGATTAGATTATCTTTTGATTTGGTTTTAAAGTGAAATTAGAATATTTTTTTACCATTAAATCCAATAGTGGCTGTTGGAATTAATTTCACTTTGAAATCGGACTTAAACTAGTGTCAATCTTTTGATACTTATTGTTTCATAAAAACACGCTATTTTCTCTGACAGCGGGAATTAATTATTAAATTAATTAATGCAACATATATGTCTGGAATTTTGTAAAATAAATATCATTTTTTAATTCAGAATATCAAATATAGCTTAGGGTGATGTTTTGGTATTGTTATGAAAAACTTCAATTTTTGATGAATAGTGAAACCACTAAGTTGTACTTATAAAAACTAATTTTTTCGTTTAAATGAAATTTTACCACTTCTGTGTTTTGAATTTCAAAAATCCGACATACATGGTTGTCATTAAGAAGTAAAATGCGGTTCAATG
Organism: Viscum album; assembly: GCA_963277665.1. Taxonomy (NCBI): domain Eukaryota; kingdom Viridiplantae; phylum Streptophyta; class Magnoliopsida; order Santalales; family Viscaceae; genus Viscum; species Viscum album. The sequence goes on along the minus strand of OY728165.1, from coordinate 1,918,328,047 downwards.
GGATTACAATAATTTTTTGGTGAATAGTAACTTATTAAGTTTTTAATCACGATTAGAGGTAATTAGTGTAGTTTAAGGTAAAAATAATGTTTTAATAAAATGAGATGAGATTGAAACATGTCCTACCCTCATTGGATGTGTCATGTCCGACCAAGAAAATCCATGGGTCAACTTGGGGACCCCATGGAGCCACTTTGGTTGGGAAATGACATAAATAACTTTTTATTAAATGTTAAAGTAAAAATGACACAAACATGAGATGTTTTAGTAAACCAATTTTTACATGGGGTTATACAATTCATAGTTTTGACTATAAATATTCATTAGAAATCTAAAACTATTTCCTACATCATGATATTTTTTTATAATTTTTAGACATTAAATATATTAAATTATTTATGACATTATGATGATGCAACGATTACCTCATTAATAAAAAATTTAAATAAAATGAAAAGATAATGTAACCTCTATGCCCTACACATGTACAAAACCTATTTTATTGGTATATTTCGAACCCTTATCACCTTACCCTCGAATTATATCAATTTCGGACCTTTTTAATCAGAAACTCATTTTAAAATAAAGTAACATTTCTTTACATTCCAAGAGTGCCCCTCCTCTCCTCTTATAAAAGGCCCCCACCTCTACCACCTTACCAACACATCAAAAGCCTTTGGCTTGTCCACCTCTGCCCATTTTGTCTCTCCACATCCCTCTCTTACTCCTTGAAGCCTCACATTGGGCCTAAGTCTTCCCAAGGAAGCCTTTGAGCTCAAATCTAAGTGAGTTACCCGATTTTGAGGTAATGTGTTCACTTGTGTTCTTTTGTTTTATTTTGCTTCTCCAACCCCCTAAAATCTTTTTATTCATTTAATTTGTAATAACTCTAGTATCTTAAATATAGTAGTATGTTTTTATAAGAATCATTCGAGCTACAATTACACACATCTACATATAATGGTTAAAGAACATACTGTTTCTGTGGTTGGCGAATTTCTGCCTCACGAAACAATGATTGTTCAATCTTATTTTAAACACCTTTAATGGTGGCCATTAATATGTCACTATATTTATATATGATATATATTATGTTTATGTTTCCATTATGCTTCTTTATTTTTCATTTGTGGTATACCTTTATGGTTTCCATTGTGGGTAAATACGATAATTTCATTTTAGGAAGTGCGGACTACCGCACCCTCAAAGTGATGTGATTAGTTAATTCTATATGTGGGACGTATAAAGGATGGATTTAAAGTTATTATATATGATTTTATACTAGAATTATAATATACCTCTATATCATTATTATTTCTTTCCATTAAAGTATGATATAGAAATGAAAGTAGCGTTCATGCGTACGTACGACTTACCGTCTCTATGAACGGTGCATTTCATTTCTTATCCCCAAATGTAATGTACTATTATAAGTACACATATATAATGGATATATATGATGAATTATACATCTAAATGATTAATATAATTCTGGAATTAAAATATACATACCTCTCATTAAGTTTTAATTCCATTAATATGACAAAGAAATGAAAGTAGCGTTCATGCGTATGTACGGCTTACCGTCTCCATGAACGGTGCATTTCATTTCTTACCTGTAAATGATTATGTAATATTATAAATACATGTATATTCTGGATATGTATGATATATATGATATCCAAATAAGAAATGTCATTCTGGATATAAAGAACCTTTGACCACACGAACAACATGTAATTGTAAGAAGTCCACTTTCGACTTAAGAACCAAATATCGACAAAACAAACATTATTAACTTTATGATTACATAATGTTTATAACATAGAAATAACTGATATAAAAGGAATAATAATCTTGAAAAATGTTCTTAAGAAAGTAGAAATTAAATCAAGTTTATTATTCAGGTTGTTAAATAACGATCGAGTCAAGTCGGACTCGAGATAATGGACTTCATCTCAATCTCCTTTCATTGAGGCATATTTTGTTTTATACACAAATTTCTTTTATACGGCGTATAAACCCCTTTGACATTTAATTTTATACAAAAGGAATATTTTTCTACTAAATGTTTTACAAAAAGACAAAAAGGAATGTTTCTTTTAACCTACGCGGTGAGAACATCCTTTTCCGCCACTGTGAGTATTATTTGGTCTTTGGAATCCTGAACAAGTCGTAAGGTTTTTTTTAAAATGAAATAAATACCATATACTCTTTCATGTATTTAGGTATTGAAAATGGTTTTAATAATGGATTTTTTATGTCAATATATTTAGGTGATATATTTTGATCAATGTGTGGAAATGTTTTCTATCCGTTAAATTTGTTTTATGTCATATGATTTTTATAATGGTACTTGGAAATTTGAAGGGTGGTTACGTGATAAACCATATGACGGGTGGTGCCGTGAATACTAGGATGGGTGGTTATGTTATAACCTCCAATGCATTGGGTAAGGAAGTCGGCCGTATGTATATTCAATTAAGTATGTGTGGAAGTTGGCCGTATGGTTATTCCATTAAGTGATATGTGTGGAAGTCGACCATATGGTTATTCAACTTAAGTATGTTTATACCCCAAGTTACCTTTATTTGTTATGTTTTCTTTATATGGGTTTTATGGTAATCCTTTGGTTACAAAAGTGCATGTAATGACATTTTATTCAGTGAAGAGTTTTTACTACTTCATGAAGGTGAAGGTATTACTTTGATAATGTATAAATGGTTTACTTGATGTTTTAAAAACTAAAAGTTTTCATTCTTTGTGTATCCCTTACTGAGATTTTTATGCTCACCCAAATTTATTTTGAAATTTTTTTCACTTTACTTAATGTTGAATAGGGTCAAGGATGAGATCAAGGGAAAGTCAAGCTATATAAAACATGGAACTAGACATGTTTCTTTTTAAGAGTTTTTTTATTCTATGGAAACTCAGTAGAAGTGTCTAATTTGTAATCTTTTGAGATGTAACAGTTATGTCCAAATTCTCTAAAACTCTAAACCTGAAAATATCCTCAATTTGAATTATTAATTTAATTCAATATTAAGTAATGTTTAAGGCCGAGGCCTTATAACAAGTCTATGTGCTTGATCCTCTATGGGAAACAAGTCAATTATCAGGATCTAATAGGGTAATATAGTTGATGTTCTTAATCCTTTGTGGGAAGTAAGTTTATGTTCATGATGTAATAAAATAAATATTTGTTGGTTTCTAATTTTTTATAATATGATGTTATCTTTAGATATCATTGACATATGAAATTGTTTATGTACTTGTTATAGTTCCACGTGTTTATGAAATTAACTTATGGTTTCTGATTTATTAATGATTATTTCTAACACTTATGATTCAGGCCTTTTGAATGAAAAGGATTTAAAATATGACTCATGTTTATGATATTTCATAGATTTGGTATCCCGAAAAGTTATTATTTTTATTAATTTGAGTGAATGGGAATCAATAAGAAGCATGTCCTCATGGAGGCCGAAAGAAAAGTTGGACCATGGAATCCCCTTGCACCACACTGATACACTCGAGAGGAAAATAATGGATGCTGTCAAAGATAATAAGAATTTTCTCTCGCCAACCTAACCAGGAAAGTCTGTCGGCCGCAAAGTTGGATTCCCTCCAACTATAGTGAATAATCCTCCCTTGATTACACTATGTCCTACATCTTCGGATGAGGTAGGCTAGCTCCCATGGAATCCCATGAATTCCTTGAAGAGCCTTGACATGTACCTCAGAATTAGACGCAACCTCAGTGATTTGCAACCCTTTCCTTCTGCATACCATGATCCCAGAGTGAAGGGCCCAGACCTCAGCACCTAAAGAGAAACCTGGACCATAGAAGGCACTAATGTAAATAAGGAAGGAACCCCAACTATCTGAAAAAAATATGCCACCTCTCATGGCCCCTTCCATATAGGAGCCGTCAATATTTAGTTTTAATCCACGTCTCGACAGTTTCCACATAACCCAAGAGCCGTTTTCACTATTCTGCATGCATGGCCGATTGGGTAGATTGCAAACCATCACTGGCACGAGTCCACATTTAATGAGCGAGGAAATCTCCATGTTAAGAGATCAGATCCGAACCTGAAGGGACCATAGGGAATGAGGGGACCCCAGAAGATCTCGGTATTTTTCCTCCCAGATGATCTACCAGATGCAGATCAAAATGACTGCTTTGATGTTGCATTCCATTATTCTGTTATCAGTTCCCGTGAACCACGTGGACATAAAATCCTTAGGGGTCTTGGAATTTCTACCCGAATGCTGAGGGTGGGTGAAGAACGAAAAGAGTTTGGAAGCCCCTTGGCCTTGGAAGAAGAGATTTTTCGTCATCTCGGATTGTGGGAACTCATAGAAATAGCATCTAGAAGCAATATGAATTTCCTTTTTTTGGATATTCTCCTCAGTGGGAAGCAACCTTCTACAGACTCTCCAAAGAAGGAAGTTCATCCTTGTGGGAACCTCATTGCACCAAACAGCCGGAACCCTCTCTTCCAAGTTGAGATCCTGTCGAAGATTCTCCTTGTACCCGCTGCTTTTGTACCTGCACAAGATAGTCGCCGAAAAGCAGCATAAGTCCGGATCATCACTTATAACAATACCATAAAACTGGCTCATCATATCGGGGTTTAAGGCCACATGTATAATATCATATTGACCGCATGCATCCTGGAAAGAGATATCAGGGCACAGGTTTCCTGGGAACGAAAGGACCTCTCCCACCCAGTTGGCATTCCAGAAACTGATGTCCCCATGGCCAACCACCCATCTTGTGTAATTGGAAAAGGTCTCAAGATGAGAGAACATGTATTTGGCCAGTACCGTATCCCCTTGAGTGATAGCATCCTCTCGCTATCTATACCGTATGTTGAAAAATTTCTCCCAGAGAGTCTCCCCGCCAATGACTCCACATGCCATCTTCACCTGTAAGTAGAGGACGGTGTCCTGAATATCACGGAGGCCAACACCTCCTTCCTCCAAAGAGCATGCCAACCACTTCCAAGATGCCCAGTGGCATCGCCATTCCCTCTTTGCATCCAAAAGGAAAGCATTCATAATCTTTTCCATTCATTCCACAGTGCCTTTCAGAGGTTTAATAACGGAGAATGTGTGCATGGGTATGGACATGAGGACACTATTTATCAGCATGACACACCCTCCAAAAGAGAATAGTTTGTTCTTCCAACTGAAGATCCTTCACAGGAGGTGATCGAGTATGTCATTGAAGTTTTGTTTTCTAATTCATCCATAAGAGATTGGCACCCCAATGCACAACATCAGAAACCTCTTCCTTCTGCACCCAAGGATTCGCTGCATCTCCCTGCACCTTCTTTCCGAGCATTTCTCCGAGATAAACACATGAATCTTCTCGGTGATAAAATCTTGCCCACTGAGCCTGGAATAGATGCACAGAATGTCTCTAAGGTGGAATAGGGATCTGCGTCTCCCATTCCTGAACATCAAAATATCATCAGCAAACATCAAGTGGGAAATACTACCCTTGTTACCTCTTCCATGGTAGGGCTTCAACTTGCCCTCAGCCAAGCAATAGTTCAAGTTTCTAGACAGGGCATCTTGGGCGAGCACAAACAGAAAAGGTGATAGCGGATCTCCCTGCCTGATGCCCCTAACGGACTTGAAGAAACAAAAGCTTTTTCCCAGTAATGAGATCGATAGCCAAGGTGAGGAATAGGACCTGAAGCAGATGTCGCAGAACCAATCTTGTAATCGTATCTTTCTTATGATGTGAATGATAAAGATCCATTCAATGTTGTCATAAGCATTGTTCATATCCACTTGGAAGATAACGTTGGACCCCACTACACTCTTGTTGATGTCGTGAACCAATTCTCTAGTAATGCCAATTTCCCCTTGAATGCTCCGGCCCTTGATGAACCCATGATGCTCCTCTGAGACCACCTTGGGAAGGATCATAGAGATTCTCCTCCCAATAACCGTGGCCAAGATTTTATAGGACACATTACAGAGACATATGGGCCAGAAGTGGTTGATAATAGTAGGGTTTTTAATCTTCGAAATAAGGAACACCCTTGAGGAGGAAATACCTTTGTTCAAGTAACCACCGCTGAAGAAATCATGCACCGCCTCCACAACATGCATGCCCACCAGCTCCCAAGAAGCTCTTTAGAAGGAGACTAGAAACCCATCGGGGCCAGGTGCACTATCCACTAGCATACTCAAAAGTGATTCCTTGACTTCCTCCTCCTGAGGGACAGAAGAGAGGCAGACGTTGTCCTTGCCATTAACCAGGAGAGGTAGGTTTCTCAAGAACCCATCACTATACGGAACATCCATTTCGATGATAGAAGAGGTTTCCCCCACCAGAAGAACCACAAAATGCTCCAAGGCCATACTCCCCTCCAAACCCACGTCATATGTGAAGGAGCCGTCATCCAACCTAAGATTAATCTTCATGATTTCCCTCTCCTTGATGCACGCCTGGAAGAACTCATTATTACGATCATCTTCCCTTAACCACCTTGCCCTGGCCCTCTTTTTAAAAACACTATCCATATCTAACAGCCCCTTACCAGAATGATCTTCTTTGTCGCATATCATTGATAATGTGTTTTCCTCCATGATATTTTGGAGGGATTCCTCTAGTCTTTCCACCTCAATTTGTAGGCTCTCAACCCCATTATATGTTCCCGGTTACTCGGTCGACCATTTTCGAATATCATGCTTCAGGAATTTGATTCGGTTCATCAATCCATCACAAGATTTCTTCCCTTCCTCTTTAATACATTAGTCTTTTAGTAGTTTCAGGATGATCGTATCACAGTGCCACTCACTAGAGTAGTGAAAGGTCACTCCCACCACTGCTTCGCGATGAATTCCAACCAGCTGAGGCACGTGGTCCGAGAACATTTGTGAGAGATGTGTGACCGATGATTTGGAGAGGGGATCCAAGCCCTGAATGTTGGAGAAAATCCATCCAGATGACTCCAGATGTGATCCCTCCCGCTACGGTTGTTGCACCAGGTGTACTTGGACCCCGTGAAACCCAAGTCCATTAGACCTGAATGCGCAATAAACTCTTCATACTCCTGCATTCTTTCGTGATTAATACCAATGCCTCCCCTTTTTGAGAAACGTCCAAGATAGAGTTGAAGTCCCCTCCTACAATCCATGGTAGAGGTCCAGCGTGCATTGCTTGAAGATGGCTCCATAACTCTCTCCTTTATGGACTCCGCATAATCGTGTAAAAAAAGGAGAACAGAATATAATAACTACCAACAGAGATCCTAGTGTTGATGCATTGTGGAATCTAGTTGACAGCCTCCACTAAAATGTTGCTCTCCCAGCAACTCCAAATCTGGGGGTTGACAGGACTCCCAAGCAAGTAGTTAGGAAATCCAAGATATTTTTCAAGTCCTTGTAGTATATCATTGTTCTGTTTTGGTTCTAGAATAACCAATAAAGATTACTTTGATTTACTTGCTTTCAAAGCCAAAAAGTGTGCTTGGATTGTGATCCCAATCTGCGCGCATTCCAGATAATGAGGGATAACATTATAGGATGCCTTTATGGGCCTTAAAAATAGACGGGGTTTGAGATTAGGGTGGAGGGAAAAGAACTTTATCTTTCCCCTTTGAGCAGGTGATTGGACTTGGAGATCCATCCTCACACCTACCCGACTTCGGAGAACGAATCACCTTCTTAAACGAGAAACCCTCTACCTCCAGTAAAGATTTCCATTTGGGGGAACAGAAATAGGGCGGTTCAGTCCCCAAATCACCCTGAACCAAAGAGATCATAAAACTGTGCTACGAAGAGGACCGAGCAAATAGAAAATCTTTAGAAACTCCTCTAGGAATGGCAGTCGGCCCTCCCAGATCCTTCAAGGACAACGAAAGAGTGATAGAGAGGGAACTGAGAAGCTTCTCCGGTGAGAGTTATCCCGAAACACGAACAGAGGGGGGAGGTGGTGTCAGCATCATTGGTGGGCTTCCAGAGGATAAAGAGACACACAATTCTGACCCTCTTAGTGCAAGGATTTCCACATGTTTTAGAGGATAGAAAGCCTGCCCGGACAGCCCTGGGGACCAGATGATCAGGTCAGAGGAATCCGAGGAAGCAGCCGGCAGAGCACTGACCAAGCCAGAGGAGGACGCCCCACGTCCTGTTTCCTTCTCGTGGGAAACATCTAAAAAATTAGAATTTGAAAATGAAACTGAGCGGTCAAGAAATAGCTCAGTCACCTTTCCACCAAGCACGGGTGGGTCCAGACCCAGATCCATAGACTCACCCTGATGGGAGGGACCCGTCACCTCTCTTCGTCATTGGCAGCTCCTCTCCAGGTGGCCATGCAAACTGAAACTAAAGTAAAACCATAGAAGATGTTGATAGAAGATCCTCTAGTTCTAGGAGAAGCCATCAGTGTATTTAAATAGGATCGTGGATAGTCGCATCGACGCTAAATCCAACTCAATGCAGATACATGGGTTGGTAGCCGCCTGGTGGAACCTGGTGTTGGCATCCGAATAGAGAAAAGATCCCAGCTAGTTCCCAACTTCCTTCAAGATAGTAGAGTTTTGAAGAGGAGGAGGAAAGCCTGGGAGAGATAATCACACTACATCGAAGGAAGATTCGTGACCGAAATGGCAATCCCATGACCACCGGGTAAGAGAGAACCTCCAATAACCGCACCTCCTCACCTCCCTGAACCTAGCCTTCACAAAGTCCTCTTTGGATGCAAGGTGGATGCAGAAGGCAACCCTTGAGATCTCATAAACCGCAGCCGGGCGAGACAGCTCCCCAAACTCCATAAAGCTATGGAAGAAGGGAACATAGGGATTATTACGTCCAAACCTAGCCACAAGGGTTATCTCATGGAAGGCCACCGCTTCTCGAAGTTCCTTGGTAGAGAGAACCACCGATGGAATCCCCTCTACAGGGTCGTGGTCACGCCAATCCACCACTATCGATGGAATCTAAAGAAGCGGCACAATAGTAGGAGAGGCTCTCGTGCCAACCTTGGATGACTCACTACAAATAACATCCTTGAAGGAGAGATTTGGGAAACCTTCAGTACCAGCTCCAGCCCCCAGAGTCTTTCTAGATTTCAGAGACCACCGATGCAGAGGAAGAACCACCAAGAACTAGTGTTGTAGTAGCCTGAGGAGAAGGGCCTAAAATTATATATCCCTCACACGTCCACCCTTAATCGAAGCTCCCTATTTCTTGTCTTTCATTTCCCTAGGTTATTATGAATGGTTTTAGGTAGGGTATGTATATGAAGAATATTAAATGGGAAGATCATTGTGGTTTATGTTGATGATCATTCATAAAATTAGAATATTTTGTATCAAGTATCCAAATATAATAAACCTTTACAATCATTAGGAATTAATTTTGTGAAATGCATTTAATATTCATAAAAAAGATGAAATATTTATGTATGAAAATTTAGAGTTTCTATAGTTATAATTACTTAATGGTTTAGCCAATATTTGGAGATTATTTTTAAGAAAAAAATTTAAAATCCTTGGGATAATTCTTAGTATTGGATAACATCCTAATGTTTTGTTAATAAAAATGGATAACCTATGTTAAAACATAAGATTCCTAGTATGTAAAGAAAGTTTCATGATTTCTACATCTAATAAATTCTTCATGATTATGTAGTTATCCAGTATGATTATTATTTCCCACTCTTCATTTTTTTGGTTTTAGTCAATGGATAAAAAAAAGAATCCATTGTGATTATAATGAATGTGATGTACAATGAAATGATAGTCCACATGAGACAAAAAATGCTACAATAGATGGAATTTATAATCTTATTACTAGGATTATGCAACATTTTTAGCTAATAAATCAATTTGAGATTCCATAATATCATATTATGGAACAAAGTACTATTGAGGCTTTAATAAGGAAACCTCCACATTATTTTAGGGGGTCTTCTGGTACTCTACAATTCGAGTGATGGATCATCACTACTGGGAAGATATTTTATATAATATAATTATCAGATAATTAAAATGTTATCCAAGACATTTATCATTTGAAGGAATAATTAGATGAATGGTAGAACCTTATTATGAATACAAGAAAATAGGAAGAATTTTAATCCATATAATGGGTTGAATTTAAGAGAATAATTTATAAAAAAGTAAGTCACTCATGTTCTACATAAAAATGTTGTGAAGTAATTCCATGAGATTAAGAAAAACAAGGATGAATCCCTTGGTAAATACGAGGATTTTTTTTAAGAATGGAAGGTTATGTTACTGGTATAATCATTATCACTTAAAGGAAAAATTATTAATTCTTTGGGGGACTAAAACCCATTATCAAAATGGAATTATCTATAATATACTTTAGTATCTACAAATAAATCTTTCAAAGTTCACTCAATTTAAAAAATTCAAATAGGATATTTTGACAATTCCCATGGTTTTTATAACAAAAAGAAGATTGAGTCTCATGAAAACATGAATAAATCACATGGTGGAATGAAATTACATCCATCTAAATTCTCAAAATATGGGAATAAGAATCAATTTAATTTCTCAAATGAAATTAAATGGTTCTTTAAATTTGGAATGTTGGTTCATAAGTCCAATGAATGTTGAAACAAAATAAATGGTCCAGTTAATGAAATGTAAGAGAATATGATTATCACTATTGCACCACCCATGTTCTAATGCTTCAAATTTCATGTGTATGGGAGTTATTACAAGAAGTTCATGAATATGTTGGTCTAAAATGATTCTTATAATTAGAAACATATTAATATAATAGACAAGGTAAATCTCATGTGGTCACAACTGATGAACTGGGTTATGATAATTACTTGGTGAAAGCTACACTTATTTTTCAATATAGAATAACTAATTAGTTATTTAACTCTAGTTAAAACCACTCTTTTATATTTATTGAATTTAAAAAGGGTATTGAATTATTTCTCAATTATTAGATATTTATTTAGTTGTGAAAACTCAAAATGCTACGATGGTCTCATATGAAGTCTATTGTTCCTCTCCTATTGAAGTTTTTGGGAAATTGATTCCTATTTTTTTGCGATTATCCTTTTAGTTAAATTTAAATTGATTCTAGGAATGGATTTTAATTATTTATATAGATCCCATATGAATTACCATGTAAGATAATTCATATGTAGTATTTCAAATAGAGGAATTCTCATTTATTATTGTGAGGATAAATATACATTTCCAATGAAAATTAATTCAATCATATGGGTATGAATTCTTATCCATGGAGGCAATTTATCTTAGATGGTTTGTGAGAAACTCAAAATCTAATACATGTTAATTTTGTAGGAGTTTATTGATGTATTTCTAAAAGATTTTCTTAGTCATCCTCTGAGTCCTAAAGTAGATTTTTTAATATATATTAATCTTGATGATACACCAATTTCAAAGACTCCTTATAGAATGGACCTAATTGATTTGTAGGAACATAAGAAGAAACTCAAGGAGAATCTTGAAAATGGATTTATTTGGACAATTTAATCACCTTTTGGTGAACTATATCTTTTTAAGAAGAAATATGGATCAACAATACTCTGAATTGACTATCAGGAACATAAGAAAATAATTATCAATAACTAGTATTATATACCCATATAAATGATTTTTTTGATCAATTATTAGGATCTCAATAATTTTCAAGATTTATCTTTGATATGGGTACTATCAATTGAGGGTTAAAAGTGAATACATACCCAATATAAAGTTATATATGAGGTATAAACACTATGAATTTATAAATATCCCAATTGTTCTTAATAATCCACTGATATATTCATGTATTTAAGGAATATATTCTATAGATACTACCTTGATTATTTTATGGAAGTCTTTATTTATTATACTCTTATATATTCAAAGATAAATAAAGATAATGAAGATAACTTGAGAATTTCAATAAATAGCCATGAGGAATGATAGGTTGTATGTAAAATTTAATAATTTTGAATTTTTTTTGGAATGTTTCATTTTTGGGTAATATAATCTCAAGAGAGTTTATTTTGGTGGATCCTTTAAATATAAAAAGTTATTGAGAAATGTCCTAGACCAACCAATGTTATAGATGTCTATATTTATCTTGGATTGGAATTTATATTATCAATTATTTTTGTAAAATTTATCATGGATTTGTAATCCACTCACCAGGTTAACAAGGAAAGGAACTAAGTTTTTTTAGACAAATTAAAGTAAGTAAACTTTTTGGGAATAGAAGAAAAGTTTTGTAACTCAACATCATGGGATCCTCTAAACCAGTGCCCCAAGCTGAGGACCCACATGACCTCAGGCATGTCTTCCCAAACACTAGAGACTCATTACTAGTAGAGAGGGTCTAATGAGAATTGTTGGGAGACTATACAGTCTTTATTTTAGTAATTCATGGAAGGTTGAATAAGAAGTATAAGAAACAATATAAACAGCAAAAATGAATCAAAAATCAGTTACACAAAACTAGGACATACCCAAAACCAAATAGTAATTATTCCATGTCGTGTGTTAGAGTATAAAATGTAAAGTAACGAACCTAAATAAAGTCAAATTGGATAATCACCCGAATGGATACCAGCATGATGTATGGTCCCCTTGTATGTGTACATCCTAGAGGACAAAATCAACCCTCTATAATAGGTCCATTTCCCTTATCCTAGCTCGAAACCAAGAAATATTCTCAGGTACCCAATTGAGGCCGAAGAAGGGTGTGATAACAAATATGTAGGTTTCCACCTATGGTGTCTACAAAACATACAGTCTAAACAATGTATGTAAAAGTATGTCAAACAATAAGATAAAAAAAAGATAAACCAAGATCCATTAATTAATAGATTCAACATTAGTCACTTTCACCATTAGACCATGTGTTACACGTATTCATCAAACATGATTATGTAATATCTGGTCAACTAAATAGAAAACATGTAATGTCAAGTATTCTCTGGAATATGGATACGTTTTCACAAATACAACACACATATTATCATTCCTCATATCATTAGTCCATGTATTCTCATCATATAGATTCATTAGGATCATGGAGCCTCAGTTTGACACCCAAACCCATGAAATACCAAAGTGGGTGTAGAAGATTATTATAGCCTACACTATGTGAGTATATCCTTAGTCTAACACCCCACTCACACCATTTATACCCATGGTAATTCATCTTTCACCATTCATCCCATTTAACATTTTCATGTAATAACTAATTTAACACATTAATGTTATTCTTTACACACCCAGATTCCACGTTAAAAATATAAAAAAAAGTATCATTTGTTATATATCATAAATCCACCAATTTTTCAATTATAAAATCAATTCCATGTTCAAGGAATGTACACACACCATGAGGGTCCTTAAAACTAATCAACTAATCCTTGGCGGATCCCATGATAATAATGAGGGGTTCAATTGATCATTTAATTAACAGAATCCACATTGACAACCAATGAGATAAAATAGAAAGTCAAAAGGTACCACCACACATTCATAGGAACATTAAAAATCTCAAACTATGGAATAAAACTTTTAGACCACCTACCTCAAGTTCATAGAAGAATGATTACGTAACCCGAGTCTGTGATTGGAACTCAAACAACCTTAACACCCTTGATGAATAATTTTCCATAAAAATAAATTTTTATGGATTCACAAGGATAATAACAATTTCAAAAGTCATTTTATAGTAAATAGAGGAAATATGAGTGATAGACTCACCTGGATCATCAATTATCACCCAAATTCACTTCAAATGGAAAATAATTGAGGGAAAGTCATCCAGGGATAAGGTGAGAGGAAGTGGTTTGTCTCCCCTATTTTTGTAAGGTGAAAGAGGAGTAAAATAGGGTTATATATCATAATTCATAACGGGGAAGTGTGAAATACTCCCTATTTACTAATACACATAGTTTGGCCTCACAATTAGCCAAACTGTGTGCCAACCATGCACCACCCTCTATACAAGAGGGGGAATAAGTCAAATAGTCTCTTAGGGAGCCCTCAAGGATTGAGAAACCATATGTTGTCTATGAGAGATGGATTTGTCTAAGACTTCACGGTTTCAAGATATCCCTTTAATGGTTTTACAACCATTCACCTACCTCCCAGTGTTGCACGGTTATGGTGGATGTTCATTAATAACGAGGCTGCAACTATTAAAAATGAACTGGATAGCACTACATCCCTTATTTTCAAGACCCAAAACTCTAGTAAACCCCTGAGACACCTCATACACCTGATAACCAATAAGTTAAAAAATATTATTTTAATAAAAATTGAAACAAAAATATACCTTAGATGAAATTACAAGTATTACAACCTCACCAACTTATATTGGATCATCCTCGAGACACAATCCCAAAAATTATTGAGCCCCTAAGGTAAAAAATATCTATCCACTAGGCCAGTATATCCACCTCCCTATCCCAACTTACCTCATGACTGTCAATATTCTACCACAACATTCAGACTAACAGGAAAAACTTACATATTAAGTATTTCTCATCGTGATGCACAATATGAGCTCAATGCACCTCAAAGGACACATCTTATTCAAACTAACCATTATTATCATTGATCACGGGAGAAGGGGTAGGTGATATTTTAGACATTATGACACTTTTTGTGCATGTCACTATACCACTATGGAATATCCAATCACAATGACACTAGTGTGATCCTCTCTAAAATCTCAAATGGACCCAACGATATAGGCACCATATTTCCATATTTCCAAATATGATAGTTACCCACCATCTCAACACCAAAAAAACACACAATCTCCCACTGCAATCTCAATATTTTTATGAAGCTGATCAAAATATTACATCTTCTTACTTCATTCTATATCCATATGATTCTGAATCGATGGAATGTACTGTGATGTCTCCTACATGAGGATCAACACCAACAACCCTAATTCTTTAGCCACTACAAAACAAAGTGGTGATCTAAATGTCCTACTATATATTGCCTCATATGGTTCCATATGAATAGTTACATTATTAGTATTATTGTAGGAGAACTAAATATGTCCCAAGTGTTTCTCCCATGATCCACCATTGTCTACAACACATTACCTCAACTTGTCCCCTATCACCTTTATAGTACATTCCAACTGCCTATATGTCTTCGAATGAAAGGTTGTACAAAGAAACTCCCAGGTACCAAAAAACTTATTTAAACATTTATTGAAGAAAGATGAAAAACAATGATCACAATCTAAAATAATACTCTGAGGTACCCCATGCAAGTTTACTATCTCCCAATCATACATGCCACCCAATTGGTACATGGTACAAGTCTCTGGAATCAATATGAAAAATGCTACCTAGGTTAATTAGTATATAATTACCAATATTGTGTCATTATTCTAATGAATCCATAAGATTATTACCCCAAAATCCATATTGACATCATCCTACTTCCATTATAGAATGGAAAATGTCTATAAAAAACCACCCAATCTTTGATTCTCATCCTTAACCAACTAATAGGTGTATCACTATGTCATGAATCCTATTACCTCTTTCTTTATCTATGTCCCCAATAATATCTAAAAATATCACGATAAATATTGGGTAAACCTATGTGCATAAATCACACAGAGGCCTTGAACTCATTCATCATATCCTCTAGCATACACAAAGGCACAAAAACATGACCAATAACATAAAAGTTAACATCATATTCAATAGTGCATTTGAAAGGTAACTCCGCACCTTCAAGGGTTTTACTCAATTACAAACACTCCATATCCTCATATTGCATATACTTGATATAACTCAAAGTGTAGACTCAACTAACAAATATACGAGGGTCATCTATATTTAGCCCTCATGAACCTGTATATGAATATAAATGAAAAAGGCCATCATC
This sequence comes from Viscum album, assembly GCA_963277665.1. Lineage (NCBI taxonomy): Eukaryota > Viridiplantae > Streptophyta > Magnoliopsida > Santalales > Viscaceae > Viscum > Viscum album. The sequence goes on along the minus strand of OY728165.1, from coordinate 1,918,312,145 downwards.
TCCTACTCAGAACAAGATTCATGTACTTCCTCAGTCTGTATCTTTTTCATATAGCATCTACAACCCTGATTCCTTTTTCCCTAGAGTATACGAAAACTAAAAATCATATAATTTCATATTATCAACCCATTATTACTATCATAGGTGAAAATCCCATTGTTAAAAGATATACTTCTGGCTTTTATCGTCAGTATACATATTAAAAATTGCACCGAAAAGTAAATATCACCAACACTCTAAAGCATAATCCACTGTGGCTAACATGAGATCATTTATAGTGTAATTTCAATCTTATAGCCATAATATCATTGACTAATATTCTATAACTAAATCTACCGGCATCAACACTACCCCAAGACCAACACTAGATGCATTAAAAAACAAGGTATACACCTTACTTCTATTGGGTATGATAAAAATCAATGATGTGGTCAATTATTTTTTTCAGAACCTGAAATGTTTTATCACATTCTTCAGACCACTCAAACATGACACCCTTCTTGGTCAAGACTGAATGTGGTGGTACCAAGAGAGAAATATAGAGACCCCCCTTTTTCTTATGTATCAATTACATCATTTAAATGATAAAAGATATAAAATAGTTTCACCGCCAGGATCTGAAATTTTAGTGTCTTTGGAAAATTAATATAATACACAACATTATATAATGAAAATTAAACATTTATTTAATTTCTTTTTCTCTAGCTTCTTACTAGTCCTCTTGTTATCCTTAGTGCAATTATTCAAATGAGGGTATACATCAAAATACGGGGTGATCTAAATGCCCATTAATAGGATGAATAAGAGACCTGAAACATGGTTGATCAAAATCATCATGATAATATAAGAAAATGAACATAATTACAATCCTTAAAGGAAACGTTAGATATACCCATGGATGTTTTGAATGCATAAAAATGCAAAATTTCATATTTGTGGTCAAATACGACACATGGTAGTGAAAACATCTAGCATAATCTTCATGAATATTTCAATTTATCTCATGAGATTAATCAAATTACCAAATGTACTGTAGTTCTATATAACTCTCAGCACACCCATCACATCATAACATTTACACGTGCATTATAATTTTGGGAGACCCTTAACATAATAACATTTACATAATCATGCATTCCATATGGAATGTATATCAATAATAGACATATAATAAACGATGGAATAGAAATTGATTCATTTAATAATGCATAATTACATGAACATACTTTGGGGTTAAAAAAACAAAGATGTAATAACATAATTGGTATAAGAATCATTAATCTTTATTTAAGATGAAACATTCTCATGAGAAGTAAAAGAAGTCTTTTTTTGAAAGAATATATATATTGAAAAAATGAATTCGTTTCTCCTAAAATCATATTGAAAACCTATATATCTAAAAAATAAAAGGGAAGGTTAATGAAATCATATTTAAGGATCATCTATGGAAGATTAATAATAAAAATGGAGTGAAAAGGGAAAACCCAAGAGAAGAGAGTTGGGTTCAAGAATCCTCTTACATTATGTCTAAATTATTTATTCACATTATTATCCTAGATAATAAATTTAAATTAATAAATTTAAAAATAAATAACCTTTTATATATTGTTTTTTTCATTATAATTTTATTAATTTCATTTATGGGATTTTTGATGAGTTATAGAGGTCAATTTCATCATTCAATATTGTTCAATTTCTTGGTATTTATGGTTGCTTCTGTTGTATATGTGAATGGAGGTTTATGAAAAATGAGAATGATTCTCATGAATTGAAATTATATAATATTATTTAACATACATAAAATTAGTTGGTATTGTATTTCAGTTGGTTATATAGTTTGAGGATGAATCGTTAGATAAATTATTAATGAAAATGATTTAATTTATTTGGTGGATTTTACGGCAACCACACACTCTTATCATTTTATTTAATATAATGTTTATACATTGGTTCTAAATAATTATATAACTTATAATATGTATTATAAAATTTTCATCAACCATAATGATGATTTTATAACCATCTATGAAGGTGGTAGTGAAAAATTATAACACATCCTCCACAGGGGCGGTAAATCGACACACCACGGATGATATTTTAATTTTTTGAATAAAAAGAAAAGGTAGGATATTAGAAGATTAATTATTCCATTAAAATTATAAAATTATAGTATATAAAAGATACTATAGTTATTATTCCTCTTGGATAGGTGGAGGTGAGGAAATGATAAGGAAATTATTGCAATTAAAAATAAATTAATACAAAAATAAAGAGAGATTTACATCTAGAATTTATCCTCATTAAGGACCTACAGAGGAAAAATGGTTTGGTATTATGATAATACTAAGAGATCCTTGACTTAGGGAGTAGTTTTTTATTTTAATTTGGTAGAACAAGGAAAATTCTCAAAGCTTGGAAGGTGTGAGGATAATAGGTGGTGAGGGGTCGTATTTATAGGGGAGGAGAGGAATGTTTTCTCCTTCCATCCATCCTACATTTACTTTTTATTATTATTTCAAGATGGAAAAAATCCTTACATAGAACAAATAAAATGAGTTAAAATGTACTGGATACCCAAGTCCTCTACCCTAAAAAAGTTACCACATGCCTGGGGAAGAGACCGTATCTTAGAAAAAAAATCATGAACACCATTATTAATTACCAAATCTTGGAAGTCTGCCACCATGTTCCCCTCACAACAAGTTTGAATATGAATAAAATATTCATATAATAGACCAAGATATTTATAGCTTCCCCTACAATAAACCATGGAGAATAGCCGAGTTGGTCTCGACCGAGTGAAACTTAATGTTGTTTGAATGAAAAAGCGCAATACCTTTCAGCATTATGGATGCTTCATCTATGAAAGAATATCCCACTCCAAATACATAATCGAATTCCATAATCACTACACCTTGGGGATCATGAACCACTAACCCACCCCTCATAAATCTAGACACACATGACCCTTCAATGTTGATTTTCAATGCACAGCTCAGAGGATTCCCCTTCTCCCATATTCCCTTCCTGTTAACAGCCTAGAAGGTGCGAGAATTAGATTAACTTGCCATGAAAAATATCAACGTAAGAACAGTCGCTAAATCGTTGATTAGAGATACTAGTTCCGCCCTAATGCACATGGCTCTAACCATCTTTTCCAAGTCTAAGAAGGACATTCCCCTGTTAAGGAATTGTTTTTGAGTATTCCAGATGCCCCAATAGCCCAAAACAAGAAACACTACCCTCACCTTAATCTCATATGTATTATATTCATATCTTAAGAACCAAAATTGATGAAAAGAGGAAAGAGTGGATTCCTAACCTCCCTACGTGAATGCCACACATAGGGAACTCCGGACTGTAGCTGTCCAATAATAACAAAAGAAGAGATGATCGACCGACTCCTCTTTGGAATTAATATAACAAATGAATTTAGATTCCAAATAAATCCCATTGTTCATAACTTGGTTATCTGTTTGAATATCATTGTCCCAAAGATTCCAAATGAGGAAATTATCTTTCACCATAAGGTCACCACACCAAACTGTTTTATTCCATCTGTCTGGAATACTATGGGCCAAAGTCATCGATTGTTACCCCTTAGTGGAGAAGTCACCCAAAGGCAACATCGTAAATATGAGGGTTTCTGGTTCCTCATTTAGGGTGATGCCATCAAACACCTTCATCTGGTTGTGTGTGAGAATGGTCTGATGAAATTGATTGAATATTATGTCTTGTAATAATGAAATTGTCTAGACCAAACATCTTGGGAACCCCAGCAGTGAGCCAACCCAGTTATACTTCTAGAAATTAATTTGTCCATAGCCCAAAATCCACTTGGAGTGCATGCTGAGCAATGGTAAATGATTTGAAATCATGATCCAGAGTTGATATATAGCCACTATTTTAATTTCTATTTGTTTTCCAATACTATTAATAATAAATATTTCACACAATGATTTATTTTCTAGAAAATATCATGCAAGTTTATCTTTCATGCCCAAAATTTCCCCTTTGACACTTCAGATATTAATACCACCATCAAAAATATATTTAGCCATTATTTCCCATGTAGTCTAATGAAATTTTCCTTCTTTATGTGAGTTCTATATGAATCCATTCAACAACTTTTTAATATTGTTCAGCACTTCCTTTGGAATGTTAATAACTAAAAGCACAAGCATGAGAATCGAGGACAAGACACAATTAAACAACATGATGTGCCCCCCAAAGGATAAGAATCAATTATTCCATTTTGTAATATAGGTTTTAATTTTCCCTACTAGCCAATAAATGTGGTGAATTTTTACACTTCCTAGTGTAAAAGGGGATCCTAAATATTCTATAAAAAATGATTTTTTTCTTTCCCAGACCATCTGTAATATTTTTCACCTCGTTGTCTGAACACAATTTCGATAAAAACATGCTTATTTTCTCTCTATTGATGGTCTGACCACACCACTTGTAGTATGTTTCAATTACCCGATTAAATTATCTAATGTTACACCTATTTCCATTTAGAAATAATAGCATGTCATCAGAAAAATGTATATGTTAAATATCATTTGTATTGACTCTACCATAGTATGGGCGATGGTTTACACTACATGTACAAAACTAAAGTGGATTGTAGAGGGGGGATATCCATGTCATAGTCAATGATTGGGATTGAAAAACTCTAATTTCTTCCCCCTGAATGTTATAGCCCAACATGGAGAACTGAAAATTCTAAACAGTAAGTACACAACCCCTCTTGATAATCACATATTCCCCAACACATTAATGATAAATATCCATTCCATTTTATCATTGTCTTTGTGCATGACCAATTTAATCACCACATTAGATCCAAGTGATTTGATGTTGATATCCCCCCATAAAATCATGTACCATGGAAATGGATGATTGAGTATATCACCCTTAAATAAATGATTTTTTATTTTTGGAGACCCATTAGGGAAGATGAACTGCTAAACTTCTATTAATAAAGATTTCTAGGATATTTAATTGGAAGTTACACCTAATAATTGGCCAATATTGATTGAGGGGAGAAGGATATTTCACTTTCAGAATGAGAATTGGAGTCAATGCACAAGCCACCAGAGGTTGGTGTCTCCCTATGAAAAAGACATGTATATCCTCAACAACCTCCTTTTTAACCAACTACCAAAAATTAATGTAGATTGATCCTGGAAAGACATCTGGCCCCAGGTAACTCTCAGCATTAAGGTCCTTAACTGCCTCCCAAATCACATAAACATATGACTTTTTTTCTAAATACATATTCACCTCACTGAAAACCACCCTTGAATAGAAGGAAAACTTGTCATTTTGTTCAGATGGATATCCATACGGTATAGAGGGGTTAGATTATCCATCAAAAGTTTTAAATAATCAAATGACAAACCTCCCATGACCTCAATATCTTGGGTAAAATACCCATAATCCATTAAGATATTGGAAACAGTTTCATGATTATTTTCTTTGATGCATGCCTAAAAAAGTCCATGTTTCTATCACCCTCTCTAACCCAAGTTGCCTGAGATTTCGCACAAAAAACTCTTTCCTTCTCCAATAGTAAGACAACAAGATGGTTTTTCATTAAAAAAAAGTTTCAAAGCTATCCACATACCATGAATTTTCCAGTATTCTCTCAATCTACTCAATTTCGTCATTAATCTCTTCTTGGTTGGCCAATATATTGGGTCTGTTAATGAACCAATGTTTCAGGTCTTCCTTGAGCCTCCATAGTTTGTTGTGAAACCCCATCCAATGCCTATCCTGCATGGGCATTTCCCAAGATGAAATCACCATTGAAGGGAAACTCCTATCTGATTTTCATTGATTGGATCATAAAAACCATTAGCCTTTCATGAATCCTTTCTCCAGATTGAAGAGAAGTGGGGCATTATCTGATAAACCCTGCACACGATGTTCCACCCTTTCTTTCAAGAAAGATGAAATTTCCTAATGATTTGAAAAACACTATTCAAATCTACACCAAGTGTGATGATGTACTCTTTGGTTATTACACCAAATTAATTTCCCCCCCATAAAACCAAAATAAAATAAACCATTGTGGGTGGCACAGGACACAAAGGCTTTCTGGTGGAAATTTGGAACCCTACCACCACCATTATTCTCTAATGGATCCACAATAAAATCAAACCCCCCCCCCTACAAAAAATGATTAATTACCTTGAAAAACATTACCCAGACTCTACCACAAGGCTTACCTATCCCAAGCCTTTCACATATCCTAGACAAAGGAGAATAGACACACCTAATAAGTCTCACTAATTTTCAAAGAATGATACTGGTTAAAAGCTTCCAATAAGTCAACCAAAACATTACCTCTCCTGAAGACCCAAATATGCTGATTAACTGAGTCCCTGTGAAGATAACCATGCATGCCATGTCTCGTAGTGAAGCTGGAAATGTTTCACAAGTGATTTTTGTGTTCAATAATCACAACTATGAACACCTTTGTACATCGATGTTCAAGAAAAGAAAACTAGACTTAGCCAATGCCCCCAGGCCCCGAGCATTCCAATGAATGAGTGATATCATTGAGTCTGAGGAAACATAGACTTGGACCCAGAAGATATCTAGAATTTTTATTAATGAATTAGTTTTTGATATTTTGGGATTACATTATCCTTAAATCAACTATGACTTTATAATTCATATATTTATCTTTTTTCATAAATTATCATATTTTACAATTCACAAAAAATGCATGTATTTTTGAAAAATCAAAAAATGTACCCTAATCAATTTTTTTGTGTAAAATTCAAAAAATGAATTAATTTTTTGAAAATAATTTTATAAATATGAAAATTTAAATTTTTAATGGAAATAATAATTTGCCAAAAAATTACCAATTTTAAAATTATAAATTATTTTATAACAAATATAGAAAATTATGCAAGGTCTCGTAACATTATCTTATTATCATAAGACAATCAAAATTAATTTATGAATATATTTTATGAAAAAAAAATTATTTTTATTAATAATATTTATTAAAATATTATAAAAAAACATTTATGTTGTATGAAAATAAAAAAACATAATTAATAATTCTGAAAATATATATTTCCTTGTACAATGTTATAATTATATAAAATATTCATTTATATTATGCTTATATTTTAATTATACTTTCATTGATGAGGTTACAATTCTCTTTGTGAGTTCACTATTCCTAATAGTCACAATACTATTCTAAAGGTCATGTTACAATTCCATTGGGATAGGTTCCTTAAATTTCTAAAAATACATCTAATTTCGTTCATTCGTCATTTAAAATGTTTTTATTGTGTTATCTAAGTGATTGTTTTTTGATTTATACTATATAAAATCATTATAAGAAGGGAATTTCCATTGATAAAATTTTTGGTCATTACATTCTTCCCCTATAAAGAAATTTCACCCTTGAAATTTCATTTTACACATTACAGTGAAAAAAAGTGTGGGTACTTCACCTTCATCTCTTCCTCTGGTTCCCATGTTTCATCTTCTTACTTATGGTTCCACCATAGTACTTTGACCATTTGAGTAGTCTTTTGGTGTATAAATTTATCTCTTCAGTACAAAATCATAACTATATTTTCCTTGTAAGATATATCAATGTCCAACTATACCACATCTCGATTCAATACCTGGGTGAGATCAAGTATGTACTTCCTGAAGATGGATACATGGAATACATTTTGTACTTAAGACATGGTTGGGGGAGGTTCTAATCGATAGGCCACATCTCTAACTCAATCAAGAATCTCTAATGAGATGATCTACTTAGGACATAGATTTCATCTATTCAAAAATATAATTATACACTTCCATACAAATATGTGGATGAATATCATATACATATCCTTAAACTCTAGGCCCCATTGAAGAGTTTCTACGTTGTTATTTTTCTACTTTTGGCTGAATTGATGTTTTTTTGAATGGTTTTCACCATTCCCACCAATTTCATTGACCATTTCTGGTCCTATCATCTTTTTTTCACCAAATTCATCCCATCATGATGGTGTTCTATATCATTTCCCATAAAGGGTTTCATATGGAGTGTTTTGGATTCTCGAGTGGAAACTATTATTGTAAGGGAACTCAACGAGAAGAATATGTTGGTCCCATCCACCTTTGAAGTCCATAGAACATTCCCTCAACATTTCTTCATGTGTTTGAATAGTTTTTTCAAATTGGGAATCATTTTTAGGATGATATGTTTTACTAAATTTCATATTAGTGTTTAGAGCATGTTGAACACTTTTTCATAACATAGAGACGAATCTTTGATATCAATAATATATAATAGATAATGGTACTCCATGAATCCTTAAAACTTCTTTGATGTATATTTGTTTGTGTTGATCTAGTGAGATCCTCTCAAATTGAAATAATGTGAGCAATCTTTCTAAGAAGATCCACAACAACCCATATATCATTATTTTCTTAGGATGTCTTTAGAAGTCCAAATACAAATTTTATGATGATATTTTCCCATTTCCATATTGTTAGGGGTAATGCCTGCATCATTCCCATTATCTTTTTTCATTAATCCTTAACTTGCATAAATACTAGGAACTTAGATGAATAATCAGTGATATCCTTCTTTATATTTCTCCACCAATAGTTCTTTTGAGAAATCCATACATCTTTGTGCTCCTTGGGACAATAGAGAAGTTTGATCTATGTGCATAATTCAGAGGATCCGTCTTTATCTCTGGATCAGATGGTAAATATAATCATGATCCAGATATTTCAATTCCATCCTCATCAACATTACACAATAAGGATTTCACCTTTACCATAGATTCTAACTTATTCTGAATTTTAACACCATTTATTTGATCTTCATTTATTTTATCAATGAGGGATGATTGAGTAGTCATTTTAGAAAGGATTGATGACGTTCTTTAATTAATTATTCCCATGTCAATCATTTAATGATATAAGATGATTTTATCGCTCTCAATTCTCATCATCAATATTGTTGCATGATCTTTTATACTTATAGCATCTTCCAGGTTATTCGCCTTTTCAGGATGGGTGTCGATGGATAATTATTTATCCTTGAGTATATATGACCATATTCACTTGGGCATATTATGATCCTTCTGTATGAATATATATTTTAGGCTCTTATAATCTTTACACATTTCAAATTCCTCTCTATAATGATAAATTCACCAAATTCTCAACGCAAATATCACAATTTCCAACTTTGGATCATGCGTAGGATAGTTTTTCACATTACTTTTCAACTTTATTTATGAATTGAAAGTCACTTTATCATATAATATTAGTAATCATCCCAATATATTATTTTAATCATCAACGTATACTGTCAAGGGTTCCCCACTTGTTGGAAATGTGTGTACTGGAGGGTTGATAAGACTGTTTTTTTAACTCCATGAAGCAATCTTCATATTCACTGGTCCATAAAATATTTATCCTTTCCTAGTCAGCAAGGCTAGTAGGTTTTAAAATCATGATAATTTATTCATAAATCATCTCTAATACCTATCTAGTCCGTGGAAACTATGGATCTCTATTACAGATGTTGGCTTAGGCCACTATTCGATTTGAATTATCTTAGACCGGTCCAAAAATATTCCTTCTTTGATGATAAAATGCCCCAAGAATGATAATTCCTCCATCTAAACCTCACTTTTATGTTACTTTGCATAAATTTTCTCCCTTTACAATATCATTATCATAGTATTAAAATTCTCATATTTTCCTCCTTTCACTTAGAGTATTTCACAATATCATTGATAAAGACTACCACAAATTCACCAAGGTGAACTCAAAAGACTCTATTCATTAAGTCTATTAATATCTTGAGAGAATTAGTGATTCTAAAAGTCCTCACTATGAACCCAATGTTTATTTTACACGTTCAAAATGTAGTCATAAGAATATATTCCTTCCTAAACTTTAATTAGTGACATCCCAACCAAAGGTCCACCTTAGATAAATACTTGTCCACGCACAGTTCATCGAACTAGTCATCTATCCATAGAATGTGATACTTGTTATTTATTATTATTTTTTGCACTCAAAATAATCAATGAAAAGGTACATTTATACATAATTCTTCTTGAAGAATAGGATTTTTGCACCACCTGGTGAGGAAATCATGTATATAAAACCTTTGTCCAGATTCTCCTATAACTAATTATTCAGTTCATAAAACTCAATGGTGCACATTATATAAGGTGTCATTTATATAGGTAGATATCCAAGAATATGTTTATTTGAGAACTCAACCTCTCAGCTGGGGGGAAGACCAGAAAATTCTTCAGGGAAAACATTAGCATAGTCACTCATAATTGGAATGTCTTTGATCATGATTCTCTCATTTGTCCCAATGAATTGTGCCATATATTCATTATCATAAGGCAATAATATCCAAACATGAGATGATGTACTTGAAGAAGATTTATCATCCTCCTTACACTTTTAATGAATTGGTTGATGCTTCAGGGTGTGACGAGTGATCTCCCTTTCATGGAAGTTGATGTTGGAATTGTATAAAGAAATCAAATTCATGACTAAAATAGAATCAAGCTCCTCCAATTGATTTAGTACAAGAGTTTATGGGATGTTGAATCCACAAAAATTAAATATGGAGGAGTTAAATACTTTGGATGCAATAATTTACTCATTATATACTCTCAGAGATAATTCAACCTCTATATTTTGATGTGGTGTTTCAATTGTTATACTAAACTTCAAAATATAGAAATAATCCATAAAACCGAAATCAAATATCACATTCTCTATTTTTGAATGAATAACATGAGTAACTTTCACGACATCATTTTTGGGATCTACCTTAAAATTAGTGATGGAATAAGCCTTCCCTTTTACCGTTGGCTTCAGGGGCTAATGACATTGATTAACCTTGAGGACATGGAGTTTAATTCACTAGCTTACATAGTTCTCGTTCTCCCAACAGTCGAATCATTGAACCATGGGTGGTGATCAAGTTTCCTACACAACAATGTTCTTATTCATCATGAATCTTCTACATTCATGAGCTTGGTGACCTTTTCTCCAATACATATTGAATTTCCACATACAATTTTGGCAATTCCCATGATGCTTCTTACCACTTTGTTGACTTATGGGTGGTTTATTTTTCATTTTTACTTTTTCATTAGATCCTACCGATTTAAACTATATATTTGTTTTATTTTCACCATAGTCAAAGAAATATTCTCTAAACTACATCTCTACTTTTAGAACACATCAAGAAACTTCATAACCCACAAAGTCTCAAATTTATAGAGCCTTTAATTTTTTTTAAACCACTAAAGAATCTACCTATTTTTATACCATTATTTATAATGAAAAACTAATAATACATTGAAATCCTTGTGAAATTTTTACCATAGCCCATTACAGATTTTCTTTCCATTTACTTTAGCTCTATAAATTCTCTCTCCATATTTGTATGAAGAGTTATAGGGAAATACTTGTTAAGAAACATTACCATATAGTCTTTGCACTCCATCTCCTAAATTTAATCATACAACTTCTCACTCTTAATAAATTACCATTATTGTTTGACCTCTCCATCTAAATGATAAATGGATAGATTCACCTTACCCATCATAGAATAGTGAAGCACTGAAATGATCTTCTCCATTGTGTTCACCCACTATAACATAATGAATCGATCAGAAGATCCCCTAAATATTTGAGGTCATTTTCACATAAAATAATAGATATCAAATTGTTCCCTCTTAGGTGAAGGAGGATATTCCAAATTATTCAAGTTATTATTCATAACCTAACATAACTAGGTAATCGTTTCCATGAAAATTTGAACTCCAAATCCCTTGGAATCGGGGATTTTGTTTATTAAATTACTTAATTATCCCATTCATGGGTTGTTGGTATGGATTCTCCTAGTACCCAATATTCTCATAAATATAAAAGGTTAGAATAAAAAATTAGTCAACAATTCAAGAATAAATAAGTTATTCCTTTGTGAAATTAAGTCTAAAGGCATATCTTGTGAGATCCCTAGGTTTATAATTTTATAAAACAATGCTTCTTGGGTGATTACATATATATAGTCTCATACTATGGGTTTTAACTAAGGTTCTCTAATACTAATTCAAAAATTAACCAAACCATGCTATAATACAAACTATAGAAACCTTTTTTTATTAAATAGCTACTAAGTAATTTTAGAGATAAAAAAGATGAAATCATTACAGAAATAGGAAATGATGATTTACTATCCTTGGGAAATTTATAATGTTTATAACTATTATATAATTAAAAATAAAAATTTATTTTATTCTTTATTCTCTAGCTTAATAATGACAATTATATTCTCCTTAGTAATAGTGTTCACCTAAGGATATACATCAAAAGAAGTGGTGACCGAAAAGCCAAGTAAGAGGATGAATAAGAGACATTTAACATGGGTGAGAATTATCATCATCAAAATATTATTTAAGGATCATAATTATAATCATGATAGTAAGCCTTAGATATTTTTATGGGATGTGGAAGTGTATAAAAATGAAACATAATTCCTTAGGGGTCAAATATCATACATTGTTGTGAACAAATATAGCATCATGTTCAAGAAAATTTCACATTATCTCACGAGATACATCACATCACACCATTAATTGGGGTTCTATATAATTTCAAGTGCACCCATAACAACATAAAATTTAAATGTGCTATATAATTTTGGGTTCACCCATCACATCATAACATTTTCATAATCATGTATTCCACATAGAACATATATCAATATCAGACATAAAATAACACTTAGAATGGAATTGGATTAATTTCATAAAGAATAACTTCATGAATAAACATTAGGGTTCCCAAAATAAGGAGGGAATAACATAATTACTAAATAATCGTCAATCTTGATTGAGGAAGAAACAATCTCTAAAGAAGAAAAATATATATTTTTTGAATGAAGGGTTATTTTGGAAAAATCTTTTCATTTTTCACAAATTCATATTAGAAACATTTATATACTAAAATTAAATGGAATGATAAATAAATTATATTTAAGGAAAATAAATGGAACATTCATACTAAAAATGTTGTGAATGTGGGAAAACCGAAGGAAGGGAGTTGGGTTTTAGAATCTTCTTAACTTATGTTTGATTGATTTATTGAATTAAATATCATGGAAAATTAAATTAAATTCATTTATTTAAAATTAAATAACCTTTTGTACATGAATTTGATTCTTTATTGGTTTATTAAGTTCATTTATGCGATTTTTTATGAGTTATAGAGTTCAATTTCATCATTCATGAATGTTTGTTTTCTTGGATTTCATAACTAGTTCTCTTGTATATGAGTATGGAGGTTTTTGAAAATTGGAATGATTCTACAGAATTGAAATTATATGTTATTTATTAACATAAAAAAAATTTCTGGTATTATATGTTAATTGGTTATATGGTATGAGGATGAATCAATTGATTAATATTTAATGGAAATAATTTAATTTATTTGGCAGATTTGACGACCATCACAAACACTTATCATTTTATTTAAAATCATGTTTAAATATTGGTTTCAAAAAATTATATATATTATAATATGTATAAAAAAATATTATTTAACCATAATTATGTATTTATAAATAGCCATGATGGTAGTAGTGAAAAATTAAGATGCATCCTCCACGGTGGTGGTAAATCAACAAAACATAAATGATATTTTATTTTTTAGAATAAAAATAAAATAGAATATATTAGAAGATTAATTATTCCATTAACATAATAAAATTCTATAATATAAGAGATACTATAGTTATCATTCCTCTTTAATTTGTTGTTGTGATTATAGGATCTGAAAATAATGGAAATTTAAAAGAAATTATATAACACCTCGTGATTTTGGGGAAAAACAATTATCGAATAAACTTAATCCTTTATATTTTTTTTCTTTTCACACAATACTAAATATAGATTTTGTTATATGATGAAAAATATGTTGTACTTAGATATATGCAACACCAAGTCAATGTTTCACTACACACAACACTTATTTTGGATTTCATTATATGCAACACTATACTTGGCTAGTTTTATAAACAATATGGAGTTATTTCGATAGGTTTTGTTACTCACAAGACTCTGTTTTACTAAACAGTTGTATATTATTAAAATTTTATTATTTCATATAATAATATACAACCAATCTATTAAATTAGACTATATTTATAATATTAACTAAAATATGATAGTATATTATTTGTAAGATGAATTCATTACTTAATAATTAATTAGAAATAAAAATATATAAAAACATTTATTATAATGAAGATAGATTTATTCTCCCAAAGTTATTTTGAAATAATAAATTGAATTAATAACAATTATTGAATGATATTAATGAACTATATATGTTAAATCTGTTAAGTCAAAAGTCTTATTTTCACATTTATATCTTTTTTTTTGGAAATCCCAAATCTTTTTATTTTCTATTATCAGATAAGTGTTTTACTATGAATATGGTACTATGTCAATCATACTAACGCTATCAATATTACTAACTTAGTCAATCGTAATGACTCTATAAATCATACTGATTATGTCTATTGTAATGACTCTGTAAATCATATTGACTCAGTAAATCGTACTTACTCTGTCAATCGTACTAACTCTGTTTATCGTACTGACTCAGTCTTTCAAACTGACTATGATCATCATACCCACATTGTGCATTATACTCACTTTGCATCATATCAATACATTACAGTAACTAATTTTAATCGCACTCATGTTTTACTTTTACCTCTTGAATGTTTTTTTCATTTAACAAAACACAAGTTCATATCAATAATACTCATGTTATCATTTTCATATTCTTATTGTTTTAACCAAAATGATGTTGTGGAGTTATTTATAAACTAATAAAAATGATGTCGTGTTTTTTGTTTCAATAAGACCATTAAAATGCCAGGTGTCCAAGTCCATCAGAGTTTTTTTAGAGAAATATGACCATTGGAGAAATTATGACAGTTGGAACCAGAGGCCTATGAATAATAGGTCATTTGAAACATAGAGAGAACATTGATAATCATTTGATTATATCAAACTCTAGAGAGAGATGATGTGACTTCTCTCTTACTTCATGCAAAACCCTTGGAATTACTAAACGTGAACAGATCATTCTTAAATTTTTTATTTCATTAAGTGATTTGTTTTCCTTCATGCATTTGATCAGGTTCTAACGATTGAGGGATACCATGGATAGGCAGATGGTGCGGCCAATATTTGTATCGAGGGCTTTCAAGTGTTTGAAAGACAGAGGTACCAACTACCTATAAAATCAAGGGCTTGTGGGGATTTCATGACGGACGTGCCGATCATCATATTGACGGAATACCATGGTGGTGGTAAGACAAACCTTTTATCCCAGGTTAAAGGATTCCATTATCATTTCTATAAAAGAATAGTAATACTTTTACTTTCCACTGTTGTTTGTATTAGAAAAGGAATTTTATTGTCTCCTTTTTCTTTTCAAATTCATTTTACTTGTAATTATTTTAAATACAATTCATTTGATTCATATTATAATAATTAATTCTTTATGATTTGTGGTAGAATCTTTTTCATTTTTTTTACACTGATCGTTTTATTCAATTATAAATTATATTTTTTACATTACATATAGTATTACATCATATCATGTCATATCTATTAGATCCAAGACAATTGTGGTCAATTGAATTGGTTGTGAATTGTATTTGTTTAATATCTCTTAAACTAAGTACTTTCTTAAGTGGTTAAATACATTGTTTTTAAACTTACAATTCACCCCTCTTATATTGTGTTAACTAATATACATATAAATTTATATTATGATCCAAAAATTGGTATTAGAGGATGTTTCCACTTATTTGTATTATTTTATTTATTTCTTTTTAGAATATAATTTTATTTATATTTTAAATTTTTTTAAACTACATAGTTAACTAACTTATGTAGTGGAAAAGTATTGTTTTATTAGATAGAAAGAATGAATATTGGATCCATTGTAAATTTAAATCCAACGAGACCACCTATATTTAGTGCTGATGATTATGAGTACTAAAGAGATCGAATAATGACATTTGTTATTAATAATGTAGTCGAAATACTTTTTATGCTTACTAGAGGTTACAAAATCCATGACAAAGAAGTTGGTACATTCCCCAATCAAGAGAAGCAAGAATATCAACTAAATTACAAGGTTTATAATACTCAATTATGTTTTATGACCCGGAATATATATAGTCAGGTATTATTATGTAGAGCATCCAATTTCTTATAGAAGAAAATGGATGTCACATATTTTGGCACATCTAATGATATATAAATAAGTAGTGAAATGCTTCGAGCAGAATATCATGTGTTCATTTTTTCCTTATGGAGAACTAGTATATAAGGTGAAAAAAAATATTTATGATTGTCGTCAACTGTTTACAATCTTTGGGTGAGAATGGTCTAGACAATGAAGCTCTTGTAGAAAATATTATTGATATAAGGCCAAATGAATGTGAATTGAAAAGGAAAACTATTGATGAATTCATGTAAGTTACTGAAATCACTCTTGATGAGTTATTTGGAAATCTTTTACAGAACAATAAAACAATGAAAATGGATGATGATTTAAATAAGAAGAAGAATGGAAATGGAAGAGTAGCTTTTGCTACTACTTCTGAAGCTAAGACACCAGAAAGGATGACACGATCTGACGAAAATATAGCTGTTATATATGATTCAAGTGATAGTGAACAATAAAATAATGAGTTATATAGTAGTACTAAAATAATGAACAAGATTGTGGGTAAGAATCACTTTCAATACAGATTCAAAAAGAAAGATTAGAACAGGAATAAAGACATAGAAGTAACTAGTTATTAATGCAAGAAATCAAGTCATATTAGACATGATTTTGCATTACTAAATAGAAAATACAGAAAGGAGAAACAATCAGAAAGAAACAAGAAAAAGTATTACAAGAAAAATACATAGAATGTCTTGAAGAAAAATGATACGTGGAGTAAAATTGGTGGTAATTCATCAGATTATTCTTCAAAATATGAATTTTTTGGGAAAAGCAATGTTAGACTCATTGCTAGACTACAAATTGAAAATAATTATTTAATGACTAATGTACACAATGATGAATCTTGTAAAAATGTTCCTTAAATTATAATTACCCTAATTAGAAACATTTTTACTCTTCGGATGAATAATCTTACTCAATATAGGAAAATATACCTTCTTTTAAAGAACTATCTTTATTTTCCAAATTTCTTGAGAATGAAAATTCCAAACTCAAGAAAAAGCATGATATGGAAAATTCAAGAATAACTATTCTTATAAAAGAAATATAAAATTTTTCAAATGATCTTGATATGAATATTTTTTATTTTGAATATATATCAAAAAAACCTTTTAGAAGTAAAATATGATAAGGTTAAACCTTCTAATGATTTTAAAAAAATTATTTTAATGAAAAATGTTTTAGAAACAAAAAACAATTCCAGAACAATTTCTTTTGAGAATGACAATTCAATCACTAGACTAATGTCTGAAATATTTTCTCCATAAAATATTTTATCTAAATTCACCTTGGGTGAAAATGAATTTGATTAAATTTATTCTCTAATTTTTCCTCTAAAAAATTGTTTTGTAATTGGTTACACTCACTCAAAACCATTTTTTAGTCATAACTATTTTGTTCCCCAAAGTTCCCCATTTTTTATTAAATGTCAATGTGGTAGAAATTAGGTAATAAATTGTTCTCTAAATAGAATTAAATAATTATGCTTTCAGAAAGATCATTTTTCAAAACAAATGTGGATTCCCAAAATTATTTTATCTAACATTTTTGGATCCAAACATGTTTGTGTCCCAAAAAACTAATTTTTTAATTTTTCATAAAAAAAATAAGTGTAGAAAAAACAAGAACATTTGGTATATAGATAGTGGTTGTTCTAAAGACATAAATGGAAACAATTATTTGTTAGAAAAGATTATTGAAACAAGAGGTGGAAAAGTTACATTAAGAGACAATGATCAATGAATGATTGTTGCTATAGGTAATATTGTTTTCCGTGGTAATGTTTTCATTTATATGGTTTCTTTCTCAAAGGTCTTAAGCATAACCTCATCAGGATAAGTAAATTATTTTATGGGGGATGCCTTGTGAATTTTAGGAATGATAAGTTTTTAGTTCACAATTACAAGGAAGAATTCATTCTATCTTCCCATATGCATGATAATATTACACTATTTAATTAAAAGACCTTCGGATCCAAGATATATCATTTATAAGGGAACTAGAAGACCAATATTGGTAATGACATAAAAGGTTAGGACACTATAGACTTATAAACCTTGGAAAACTTTCAATGAAAATATTTGTTAATGATCTACCAGATCTTAGGTCTAATTATTCAATGGTTTGTGATTCTTTTCAATATGGAAAAAACATAAAACTAGCTTCAAATATATTAATGAAGTTTCAACTTCTAATGCATTACACCTAGTTCACATGATTTTATTTTATCCTATACAAATAGAAAGCATTAGTGGAAAATACTATGTATTTGTTTTAGTAGATGAATTCACTAGATTTACATGGGGCTATTTCTAGCAATGAAATCCGATGCCTTTTTATATTTTAAAACATTCAGATCCCAATTTAAAAATGAGAAAACCCTACTATTGATATCTATACGTAGTAATCATGGTGGTGGATTAAAAAATTCATATTTTGAAACTTTTTGTAGTAATAAAGGTATTACTCATAACTTTAAAACTCTGGAAGCCCTCATCAAAATGTTGTTTTTGAAATAGAAAATTGTATTCTTTAGGAAATGACGAGAACCATGTTGAGTGAATACTCAATTACTATGAATTTATGGGATGAAGATGTTAGTATAACATGATATACATGAAATCGTTTTTTAACGAGACCTTTTCTTAATAAAACACCTTATGAATTGTGTACTTGCAAAAAACCTAAATTTTCATACTTTAGAGTATTTGGATGCCAAGTATTCATATAGAATACAATAGATAATCTACATAAATTCATATCCAAATTAGATGATGTATTCCTTTGAGGATATTCCACAAATTATAAGGTATATGGAGTTTTTAACAAAAAATCATGTACTATTGAAGAAAAATTACATGTTACATTTGATGACACTAACCCCATTGTTTTTAAACAATTTTTAACTACATCAATTGATGTATTTTCACAAACATATCAACATATGATTGAAAAATCTTCTGATTAGGGGAATACTCAAGAAAATTTTCCTAAAACATTTACCCTAGAAGAAATTATATAGTATGTTTATGAACATGTTTTACAATAACCAAATCAATTGTTTCATAAAAATCATCCCAGTGATAATATCATTGGTGATATAAATTAATCTGTCAGAACGATAAATTCCTTGAGAAATAAAATAGAACATATTGCATTTCTAACTCAATTTGAAAATAAAACTCCAAGTGAGGACTCAGGTGATAAAGATTGGATTAAATAAATTCAATAGGAACTGAATGAATTTTAAAGGAATCAAATCGAGACTTTGGTTGAACGGCCTAAAGAAACAACTATAATTGGTGTTAAATTTGTTTTCAGAAAAATAAATGTGATAAAAATGGTGTCATTGTAAGAAATAATGCAATAATTGTATCTAAGTGATATAATCAAAAATGTTATTATATTATGAAGAATCCTATGCACTAGTAGCTAGACATGAATCTTTTTGTATGATATTATCCTTTGGAGGATACATCAATTACCAACTATTTCAAATGGATGTAAAATGTGCTTTTCTTAATGGTTTTGCACAAGATGAAGTTTTTGTAAAACAACCTCTTGGATTGGTAGATCAAAAACATCCTGATCATGTTTTTAAACATACCAAAGCATTTTATGGCCTTAAACAAGACCCAAGAGCATGGTATGATATAATTACTGGATTTTTTTACAAATAAATAATTATAAAAGTACGACATGTCAAAGTCTTTTTATAAAAAAGGAAAACAAACATGTTTTAATTGTTCAAATCTATGTGGATGACATTATATAAGGATAAAATTGGAAATATCTAACATATTCTTTTTCACATCTAATGAAATATGAGTTTTAAATGATTATGATGAGCAAGTTATGTTTCTTTCTCGGTTTTCAAATCTATAAAATACCATAAAGAACCTATATATATCAATATAAGTATATCAAAGTATTACTCAAAAAGTATGGATTTGACAATACTAAATGTATTAGCACTCCAATGGGTACCTAAAATACACATGATCTTGAAGGAGGTGGGAAACCATTAGATCAAACATCTTTTAGAGGTATGATTGAGAGATTGTAATACATGATAGCTAGTCATCCAGACATAATGTTTTCAGTATGTTTATGTTCAATATATAAATAAAATCCAAAAGAATCCCATTTAAAAGATGTGAAAACGATTTTATGATATTTAAAAGGATCTGTGAATTTAGGTCTTTTATATTATTCTTGAAATGATTTTGTTTTGAAAAGTTTTTCAGATGATGACTTTAGCGGCAGTTGAATGGATAGAAAGAGTACATCCAGAACATTTCAATTCAGAAGAGTTTATTTAGTTTCCTAGCCATGTAAGAAACAACACTCAATAACACATTCCACTGCCGAAGATAAATATGCAGCAGTTGGAAGTTATTATGCTCAAGTGTTGTGGATGACACACACACACACTAACTATGGTATGAGTTTTTACAAAACTAAAATACTATGTGATAATACTAGTTCCATGGCTCTTAGAAAAAAATCCACCACATCAATCAAGTCCGAAACATATATATTTTAGGAATCACTTTCATAGGGATCACGCACAAAAAAGAGATATTATTTTAGAATTTATCAGAACACAAGAACAACTTTATTAAATTTTTACAAAACTATTACCTTCCGATAGATTTTAATTTATTAAAAAAATCTAGGAATGATTACAATAAAATAATCTTTCACATCTACTTTTTGTTTTTAAATATCTCCTTACATTAAATAACTCCTCTTCAAAGGAGGATAAAATTACTTTTTGGTTCTCTTTTTTACCTATTTTATATTATTTTGATTCATATTATTTATTTTATATTAATTATTATTTTTTAGTTATATTTTTTATATTTATTTATTTTATTTTGAAAATCTATTAATTTTTCTGATATTCGGATTTTCATTTTTGTTTTTATCTTTATGTTTATCAGTTTAACAACATATGGTAATGAATTTGTTTTCCATCATATTAAAAACCTATGGTAATGAATTTTTTATCTATCGGCTTAAAAAACTCAGGTAATTACTTTGTTTTCAATCAAATTGACAACCTATAGTAATGACTTTGTAATCCATCGGCTTGAAAACCAATGGTAATGAATTTTTTGTCCATTGGCTTAAAAACCAATGGTAATGACTTTGTTACCCATCATCTTTAAAACTTATGGTAATGACTTTGTTATCCATCATCTTGAAAACCTATGTTAATGATTCTGTTATCCATTGGATTGAAAAACTATGGTAATGAATTTATTATAGATCAGATTGACAACCTATGGTAATTAATTTGTTATCCATCGTCTTGAAAACCTATGGTAATTATTATTTTTTCCATCAGTTTGACAACCTATAGTAATGAAATTGTTTACAATGAGTCTGACAACTAATCATATTCACATTGTTTTTCATCAGTTTCATGTTCTTCTTTATTTTCTTTTCATTATTAAATTGTATTATGTATACATTCATAATAATATAAAACCAAAAACTTACATGAAATCTCGTACATGCACATTCTCTCTTCATTTTGTATTGTCTTTCTATTGTATCATTGTTTCGTAGTTATTCTAAAAAATATATATATATATAACTAAGAAACCTCATTTATTATCCATAGTTGTATTCTTTATCTTTTCATATCAATCGTAGAAGACTAATGGTAATCAAAAATTGCCTATAAATAGAGGACCCCCTCCTCAAACCAACCTCAGTTTCTCAAGATTTCACGGCTAAGCTCTGTATTTCCTCCTTAATACCCGTTATGATCTTTTCCTTTTCCACTCATCTTCTGGTCTTAGTCTTCTACAAATAAACCTGCCAAAATATCTTCAATGTATTTCTTAGAGAAATATTTATTAAGGGAAACGTTAGTTTCTTTTGATTTATTTGACAATTATGACTTTAAAATCTGGAGGATTGTATTATTCCCAAGCTGGGAACATCTTTTTGTTGAGAAACCCATTTCTCAAGACACTATTTTAATTTAACTGGTTAGTCAATTCTACAATAAGGTGACTTTTGATAAGAATATGATGGTTAAATTTTTTGTGTATGATAGAAAATTTTAATTGTCTGTAAAAAAAGCAACACACATTCTCAATGTTCCTACGAAAGGTGATTACTCTTTCCCATATCATAAGCTACCTGAGGAAGTTGGTAGGTATAACAAGGAAAGAGATGAAAAGTCAATGTTTCATATTGATGATTAGAAAAGAAAAGTATCTCATCTTTCTACTTACAACCGGTTTGTTGTCCTTTAGATGCATGGGATTATAATTCCAAGGAATGAGGATAGGAAAACTCATAAGGTTTCTGACATTTTTATGATATATTATCTTTTAAACATGAGAAAGGTAAATCTCATGGGTTACATTTTTGAAACAATCATGAATGTGATGTCAGGAGAGATCAAGTCTCATACTATCATCTATCCCTATATTCTTACAATATTCATTCTTGAATGTTTAAAATTTTGTAATATTCTTCTGAAAGGATAATTGAAAGATATAAAGCACTATTGGATAAGTAAGAATACAATGAATAAATAGTATTTTTTTGTGAACAATCATAACTCTTTATCAATGATGTGGAAGAAAAATCTACACCTAATCAAACGGAACCAATGCTAGTAGAATATGTTCCAAAAATTTCTACTTCTCAAAAGTCAGATACTAAAAATTGTTCAATGCCAAAGAGGAAAACTAAATACAGTAATTAGGTTGTATACAAGTGGATAATGGAGAAAGAACAATTAAAATAAGGTTTTCCTAAATTTGGTCTTCTTCCAAATGATGTTATTGCTAAGAAGATAAGGTTATAAAATACTATATAGGCTGATAAGGAAAAGAAGACTCCTTTAAAAAGAAAATCTCAATATTTTTATGTTGTTAAAATCCTAATAGGCATTGAGTTGGAAAGTTCTCAACTAACAGATGAAGTGCAACAAGACACAATCGTAAAGAGTTTTCCATCGAAAGAAAAAGGGAAATAAATAGTGTAAGAAGTTTTATGATTAGATTCACATCATGAAGGTGGAGAAGAGAAAAAAGTCATTGTTTTGGAATTTCTTCAGAGTTCTACGAAGAGTAGAGAATAATCTTCTATTCAAAAGAAAAGTGAAGGAATACAACTAAATTCCCATGCTCATCAAGCACTAGATCAATCTTTAGAGACCCATTTAGAAAGAATTCCATATCTAGTCATGAAACTAGCTCAATGTTCTCATACCGAGAAAGTAATTAACATCAGTGAAAAAATGGAAGGAGACATAGCTTAAAAAGTAGGAAGGGTGGAAAAGGAAAAAGAGAAAGGAAAAGGAAAACAGCCAGCTGAAGACTCTTGTCTATCAAATGAACTGGAATCATATGATGATGATACTGATTCAGAACACAAAATATATTTGAAGAAAAATGATTACATACTTCATGTTTTAGGAATAATTGAAAAACGATTCCTTATTTTCATAAAATTTAATGAAAATTTTATTTTATCACAAATAAAAAAAGGAAGAAATTTGGTTTAATAATAGATCTTAGAAGGAGAGTACTGTCAATAGAAGCAGATTTAAATGTTTTGAGTGATAGTTCGGATACTCATAAGAAGGATTTAAACAAGATGACTAAGTGGTCATACCAAAAAGAATGCTTAGTGAATGAACATGATTAATAAATTTGAGATTTAAGGGGACTTTCATATAATCTCGCAATTAATTTTAGTAATTTTGACAAATAAACTATTTATATGTCGAACCAGATCTCAAAAACCCATTGAGCCAATATTCCTTCTATAAAAGAGTTGTAAGAAAGAAAGAATGGTTTCCAATCAGATTTCTCGAAGGTTTCATCTTTAAAAGATGAAATATTTTTGTTGTAGAAACAAAATACTTTGTTGACTCAAGAGAATAAGAATTTGAAAGAAAGAATTGATACTATTGAAAAAGTGATCATAGTACAAGAAGAGACCATCAAAAACCAGGATCAACTTTTTACCGACCAACACTAGATTCTAAAATCCCAGGATGATTCTATTTCAGAAGACAATAATGAGATAAAGAAGACGAAGGTTTTTTATCATTAGTTGACCAAGAAAGAAAAAGAAATGGAAAAAAAGAATGTTTTGTTGTATATTTCCCTATTTGTTTTAGCAATTTATAATATTTTAATATTAAATGAATTATATGTATACATTCCAATTGTTTTATATTTTTTTCTAACCTTTTCAAGAAACTCATGGTTACCCCATTTATTTTGTAAATCACAAAGGGGGTGAATGTTTTATAAGAAGGGGAGAATGTTTCACAAAGGGGTAGAGTTTTTAATGTCTAACTCAATTATAATAAATCGTAAACAAGAAAAATCTATGAATAAAATACTTATAAAATTATATTTTTATGCGGGAGTTTATTATATTCATTTTCTTATTCAGAAGAGTTTTAATAACTGAAGGGGAGAAAATTATTTCTTCTATCTGTACCATGGGTTTTTTGATTTCCAAAATGGGGAGATTGTTAAGTCAAAATTCATTTTTTGACTTTTATATATTTTGTTTCAGAAATCACAAATATATTAATATTCTATTCTCAAATAAATGTTTTACTTTGAATATGGTACTCTATCAATCGTTCTAACTCTGTCAATCGTACTAACTCAGTCACTCATACTAACTCTGTGAATCGTACTGACTCTGTCAGTCATACTGACTCTATCACTCATACTGACTCAGTCAATTGTACTGACTCAGTCAATTGTACTGACTATGTCAATCATATTAACTCCGTTTATCGTATTGAACCTGTCTATCAAACTAACTATGATCTTGATACCCAAATTGTTCATCGTACTCACTTTTCATTATATCAATACATTGAACTAAGTAATATTAATCGTACTCATGTTTTAATTTTATCTCATGCATGTTTTTTTCCATTTAACAAAAAACATGTTTACATAAATCATACTCATGTTATCATTTTCATATACTTATTGTTTTAAAAAAAATGATATTGTGGAGATAGTTATAAAATAATTGAAATGATGTCGTGCTTTCTGTTTCAATATGACAATTACAATGTTAGGTGTCCAAGTCCCTTCAAGTTTTTTTTGGAGAAATATGACTATTGGAGAAAATATAATCGTTGGAACTCGAAGCCTATAAATAAGATGTCATTTGAAAAAAATATAGAACTTTGATCATATTTTTCTTCTATCAATCTCTAAAGATAGATTCTTTGACTTTTCTATTACTTCATGTGAAATCCTTGGAATTACAAAACATGAATGGCTTATTCTTAGATTTTTTATTTCATTAAGTGCTTTGTTTTACTTTGTGTGTCCAATCAGGTGATAACGATCAAGGGCTTCCAGGGATAGGAATATGGTGCGACTGATCTTTATATTGATGTCTTTCAAGTTTTTGAATGATAGAGGTACTGACTAAATTTAAAAATGTGGCCTTGCGTGGATAGCAAGACACACATGCCGATCATCGTATCGAGGGCTTGCCAAGGTGGTGGTATTACAGACCTTCTATCCAAGGATAAAGGATACCCTTCTCTTTGGGATAAAATAATTTTAATACATTTACTTTCCACTTGTGTTTGTATTAGAAAGGGAATTATATTGTTTCCTCTTTCTATTCATATTAATTTCAATTGTAATATTTTTAATTACAATTATTTTGATACATGTTACGTTGATAGAATATATATTCTTTATGGTAGAATCATTTTCATTTGGATTAATATGATCATTGAATTCAATTATAATACATTTATTTTATTTTACTTATATTATTAAATCATATCATATCATTTTTATTAGATCCAAGACTGTTGTGGTCAATTTTATTTGTTGTGAATTGTATTCGTTTAAGATCTCTTTAACTAATTAAATTTTTAACTATTTAAAAACAATGTTTTTAAAAATACAATTAACCCCCCTTTTATATTGTTTCATCTAATATACATATACATTTATATTAATATCCAACAATATATTCATGAAAATATTTTTTAAATTCACCCAATTGATTTATAGCAATAAGATAAGAATGAATCTGATTTTACACCTAAACGTTTATATTTTTCAAATGATTAACTTTACTTGCTTTTAATATAGAACCAATTTTAAATATAAATTTTTCAATTTTTAGATTTTTTATAAGAAAAAATAAACATATTATTTTAAATTAGTATATAAAAATTTACATTTGATATGTTTTTATTATTTTTATGAAAAACAATTTTTTTTATGACAAGTGAAAAATATTGCAGTTTAGTTCAAAACTGCATTTTCGTCTACTTTACTGATATATTTAAATTGTGTTTTGACATTGTTTTAATGTATAATTACAAAAATTATCATTTTATCTAATTTAGGTCATTGGAATAAATTTCACATTGAAATGGGATATAAAAACATTATGATTATTTTAACATTTTTACTTTAAAAACCATTTTTCTCGATCCGTTAATGGGATTAATTTTAAATTAATGCATTATAATTATGTTTTTTAATTTTGAAAAATTGATTCCATAAATAGAATAAAAGGTCAAAAATGTAGTAAATATTCCCCATTTTTTTTAGGCTTTACAAATTGTAACTTTAGTGATTATTTTTATTACAATGGTTAAGGGTAAATTGTGTAATTAAAGGTGAAAATAATATTATAAATCTTATAAAATTTCCCTAACACTTGACCGAAATTTATAGGATGAGTTTTTTTGACCAAAAGATTTATTTGGCCTAAATTATTAACTTTGTAATCTACTTGAGTGTGATTATGAAATTTATAATATTTTATTTAATGTATAGACAAAGATTTTAGAATCACGTCTCTCCTAACTATAACATTTTTAATATGGGTTATATATGTAATATGCTCAATTAAAAATATTATTTTGAAATATAAAATGTTTACCTACCACATGGTAATTTATTTATAATTTTTGGGAAGGAAATAATTAAATTATATTGTCCCACAATGATGATGTTGTAATTCTTTCATTAATGGATTAATAAAATAAATGATATAAAAATATTAAAATAAATATAATTTGATGTAATTAATTTCATAAAAAAATTTGTTGATTAATTTCACATTTTAGTAATATTTTAATGAAGTTGGTTACATCTTATCTTACTGTTATGATATTTATAAAAAGGCAACTAATAAATAGTGTCCAAATTGACACTATGGATATTTTAAAATAAATAATATTTTATTATATGATAAAAACATCATAAAAAATAAAGAGTTCTCCAAATTTACTAGGATAAGTCTAGGAATTTCACAAATGACACATTAATTGGTCTTTTGGAAGTTTATATTAATCATATTAACCCACAATGTTTAACATAAATGATAGGAATGAAAAAATTAAATAGGTAAATTAAGGATTAAATCAAACAAGATAAGGATAAAAATAACCAAATATGTGTAATTTTTTTTAATGATTATATTTAGACAGATAAGAATCATATTTTTTAAATAAATCTATTTTGTAATATTTTTAATATAAAATTAATTTTTATTAATTTTATAATTTTGAAAATTCTAAGAGTGCCCCTCCCATCTCTTATAAAAGGGAACATATCCTTGTCTGTTCTATACACCTCAAATGCCATTTGGATCAGAAAAAATCAAAAAAAAAACTCCTACAAACATCCTTCCCCTAATCCTGGAAGTATTAATTTGGTAATTATTCTAACCAAATAATTCATTTTTTTAAATCGAATGGAGATACCCATATAATACGTAACGTTCTTCAAAAAACATTTATTTATTTCTTCTTTGAGCCCCCACAATTATTATTATTTCATGGTTATATAATAAAATTATTACTATTTATATATAGATATGTTTTTATATTATGGTTTTTACCTATACTTTCAAACACCTCCATCTATTGGGTAAGGAACTTATCAATGTTGTCTACGTCGAATCACCACCTCATAAAACGAAGTAGTTCATTATTATTTCACCACCTCTCATATATGGTCATTATGATGGGAACTAAATTTTTATATTATATATATGGTATTTATAATGTATTTATTCTTATATAAATTTTTTATTAAACATTCTTTCATGCTTTCCATATTGTGGATATACGATAACTTCGTTTGTGGACGTGTGGACAACCACCTCCTAAACGAGATGTCATTCGTTAACAATTCACATGGAATTTATTATGATGTTTTTGGTAAAAATTTATGATATTAATGAAATATTAATTATAATTTAATGATTTTATATATCAACATTTACATACATTTCATATAAATTTCTTCATTCGATATTATAGGAAAATGAAAATAGAGTGCATTTATACAACGACCAACCATTTCCATGAATGTTGTTTTTCATTATATCATTAAAATTTATTATAAATAATTATATTTTAAATATATATGATACATATATCAAATTTTATATTATTTAAATAATTATATCATGTAAATATAGAATAATAAGTCAAATCGCATATGATTAATAATGAAAATATCACCTAAAACGTAACGTAAACATGGTGTAATAATAAAAAGGTTATATAATATCATATGTAAATAATATATGGTATTATATATATAAATATGGTTTTTTGATAGATTTATAATAATCTAATATTTATTATATAGTAGATTTTTATGAGTTTCAATATATTCATGACATAATCTAAGAGAATGACATCTTAATTTTTTTTCATGAGATACATGCCATATTCACCACTCATTTCTTTTGTGTAGTGTTAATACTGCCCATGAATTAATTATATGGTTTTATAATTTACCTTATGGGTATTTTAATATCCATTTTAGGATCTATAATTCATGGGGTTTTATGGTTCAAATATACCAATTTAGCAAGGTTGTTTTGTCTCAATTTTCATTCTTTGATACACATGTTTTTTATACACCTATGTTATTTCACGATGTATGTATAATTCCAATTTACATGTTATAATATGAATATAATTTATTTAGTGATATTTTAATATTATTTTATTATTATTATTATTTCATGTCTATTTTTATTCAATCTTTCAAAGTTGTATGGGACATTTTGAAATGTTTGAAGACTTTTCTCCACAAGAAATATTTTCAAATGATCTACTAAGCACACTTTCAAAAAAAAAATCATTGTAAACAAATGTATTATATTATAATTTTTTTCATATCTATATATATATGTTTTAAAATATATTTTAAAATAAAAAGTTTTTAATAAAAATCCATGTTCATAAAATAGTTTTCCCAAGAAAAAGAGAGATTTTCCTCAATAATTTTTTTCAAGTGTTATTTCAAAAGTTTTTACATCTAAGACCATGTTATTTGATGTTACTTATGTTATACTAGGGATATGAACCAATAATACCATTCTTATACTTTATTTAAATGGTTTACATTTATGATGGAATAATACTTCATATTTTTTTCCTTTTCCATGATTTATGCTATGTTGAAGTGTTTTTTGAAACCCATTTCATTTCATGTGTTATGAATGATTTATGTTCTTATGGAACACATATGTATGATTTCATTATGAGATGGGTGGGAAATATATCTAATTCTAAGGCATTGGGTAAATATTTATATATCATAAGTTAGATGTAAAGGACCTTATTCTCCAGGAAGGTTGTGCGAGTGAACCATGACTACCAAGACTGTTATGGGAGTGAACAATGGATACCATGATGGAATGAGAGTTAACCCATAATAATATGATGGAAATTATAGTGATTTCTCAACTAATATAGAAATATTTATTATATTATTATGTTCCTACCTCACATTTCATGTCTTAATCCAATATTATTATTTCATTTATTATGTTCTTTAATTCATTAAAATTAATTTCTTATGAACTGCATATCATCATGCCATGACACATGCGTATGATATTTTGATATGTAGGGTTTGATCATCTATTGTTATGATCATGTTTTTATACCTTTATATTCTTATTGTGCTTATATATCATCCTTGTTTACCATTACTGATCTTCTGAGATCGCTTTTTTGCTTATGTTTCCTTTCTTATATTGTAAGGAATTGTTTTAAGTTGGAGTAATAAAGGGAATGATCTTAGTGGAAAAAATTGAAATTATTCCACCAGACTAGATGTTTCTGTCCCATATTTCCAAAGGCACTAAAATAATTTGTTATTTTCTTATTGGATTGTGTAATTTAGTAATTATTCATCCAAAGTAATGTAATATCCATGTACAGTAATTTTGGGTCTTTATAGTTGTTATCAGTGCGAATCTTTAGTCATCATTTGGAAACAATGATGAGAAAAAAATACTAAGATCCCTAGTGATATTTTATGTTTATTTCTAATGATTTTTTTAAGTAAGGGTCCAAATACAAGTTACAATACTATAATTTTTATAAAAATATTAAATAAACTAGGATTAAACCTAAGGATTCACATATTGAAATATTATAATTAATTTCCCATAGTTTTAGGATTTTCATCTTTGATAATTATTTCAAATGATAGCCTTTATACTCTTATTAAATAGTCAGATCTATAAAAATCATGGTTATCATTTAATATTTTGGATTTTTAAATTATTGGGATTGTGAAAATTAATTTCCTAAGTGGAAATCTCATGAAGAGGATCATGAAGGTGGTACGAGTATTGGTTATAATGCTGAGGATAAATAGACTACGAATGAAATGTGAACGATTAGGGATATTCATGCATTATTAATTAAATTAATCCTAAGAATCATGGTCAGATAATTTTTTAGGGATCTGAATACATGATTCATATTTAATATTTTATGAATGACTAAGATGACGGATCATGAGTAATGGTTTACGAATAAAATTTGATGATTGCGATGTATACATGTTTGAATTCAAAGGGTATTCTATATGAATCATGAATTATATATGTATTTTTATTATACATTTTTCCTTTAGGAATAGAATGGATATGTTGAATAGATCTAAAGACCAAGAATATTTTTTTAGGGCGAGCTGATATATTTTTAGAACATGTGATTAAGGGAAAGATAACCCTTAATTTGTCTCTTATGTTAAGATAATGATGTTTTTAAAAAGATATGTTGGATATGAATAAGTAAATTGGATGATACTATTTTCATGGGATATATTTATAGATTTGTTGACAATAGGGTTTTTCTATCATGGATGATGTATATAATTTTTTTTTCTGGATTAATATATCCAATAAACATTGGAATAAGAAATCATACATGTTTTCAATAAGTATGTATAGTAATTCAAGATATTTCCATGTTTCATGTGAATACATGATGAAGGTATTCACATGTTTAGAAGGTAAAGAATAAGAGATATCCTATGATATATGCGAGTTAAATTTTATGCTTATTTAGTACACTTATTTATATATATTTTTATTTAATATGTGGTAAGGATTATATGTAGACCATTTATGGAATATTTTAGGATAAATATCAGATGATGTTTTAAAGAGTAATGTACGATCTTTACAATTGAGTATTTATGCATATTTAAAAGATTGTGCTGACCCATTTGTTGTCAGAAATATATATTGAATTACGTATCATTCTATTTATGGATCATTTGATATGCTAACGCTTCCATAATGACAAATTCAACATCATTTCATGGAAAAAGAGATGAAGTCTAAATTGATCAAGGAATAACAATGGGTTATTTTTTCATGAAATCAAGTAAGTATATCTTCTCATGATAAATATTCAACTATAGGAAAAGGATATTGGAACCAAAAATGTTATCCTAGTGCCTTATTTTTCAATGAATCAAATTTTCCCTTAGATCATTACAGATTCATGACTTTGTGATTGTTAACATTATCCTAAATATTTCTCTGTAACTCACCATAAGAACGTGATAGTATGATTTATCTTCCATGTAAATTTTTTGACTTTCAACCAATATTATACATTGCAGAAACACAATTATGAGTTACTCTAGGTAACTGTTAGGTTTTCAACTTTCATTTTCAAGAATAATCTTTTTGTAATTATTCATATGATGTGGGTTTCTATAAAAGAAATTGTCAAGTATTCATCCTTTAATAACCTATATGAATTTTGATTTAAAATTAAATTTTAAGGGGGTATAAATTGACAACCTATGATTTTGAGAAATAATTTTCATAGAATTAACTTAATCTTTTCATTATTTTAAATTTTACACAATACTGAATATTAGGTTTCGTTATATGAAAAACTCTATTCTTGGACTTTTTTTATACAACACCAAGTCAAGGATAGACTACACTCAAAACAAAACTTAATTGTGGTATATGCAACACCATTATTGGCTTGTGTTATACAAAATATTGAATTCTTTTGATTTCTTGTGTTACATTCAAGACTGTGATTTATTGAACAACTATATATTGTTAAAATATTATCATTTAATATAATAAGATATAAAATAACCATTAAATTATTTTTTTAATAGAATTAGGTAAATTTGGATAAAATAATTTTTACAAGATGAATTCATTAGTTACCAATTAAATATAAATAAAAATATTAATTATAAAGAATATTTTTTATGCGCTGAAAGTAATATTTACTTAATAAATTGAATTAATTATAATTATTGAATGATGTTATTGAAATATATATGTTATAAATTTAATTAAATAAGTTTTTATATTCATATAATAGATTATATAGTCATAAGATAAGAATGAACTAGATTTTACATGTAAAACAATATATTAATTAAAAGGGTGATTTTACTATCTTTTAATGGAAACCCATTTTAAATATAAATTTTCATATTTTGAGAATTTTTATATGAAAAAATAATCTTATTAATTAAAATAGGGATATTAAAATTTACCTTAGATGTATTTTTACTATTTTTTAGAGAATCTTTTTTTTGGATAACAAATGAAAAACACTACATTTTAGTTCAAAAATGAAATTTCATATACATTATTTATATAGTTAAATTATGTTATTATTTGGTAATAATTTATAATTATAAAACCAAAATTTTCATTTGATCCAATTTAGTTCATTGGAATAAATTTCACATTGAAATTGGAAATGAAAACTTGGAAAACTTTTGAATGTTTTTACTTTAAAAACATATTTTCTCAATCTGTCAATGATATTATTTTTATATTAATTTCTATGATTTATTTTACATTTTAAACATGGATAACATATTTTTAATTATAGGTTCCAAATTTAGAAAATATTTACCTTTCAATCTTTTTATTTATGAATAAAAAAATTTGAATTGTTTTTATTACCACGATTAAGGGTAAATCGTGTAATTAGAGATAAGAATAATACTATAAATATTATAATATTACACTATCACTTGTCCTAAATTCATTTAATTATAATCATCCACTAAAATAACACTTGGTCTAAAATTAATACCTTCAGATTACACTTGGGTGTGATTATGATATTTGTAATTTTTTATTGAAATTAATGATAGATATGTCATAATCATTTATCTCATATCTATACCAATTTTAATATGGGGTTATATAACCTACATGTTAGACTATAAATAATATTTACAAATATAAAATATATAAATACATTATTGTAAATTATTTATAAATTTAAATAAAAAAATATTTAAATTATATGTTGTGACATTGATGATGCAATAATTATTTTATTAATGTAAGAATAAAATAAATGACAATGATAATATAAAAATAAACAAAACTTGATATTATTAATTTCATACACTAATTTTATGAATTAATTTGAAGTGTTATTGATAATTTAAGGGAGTCGGTTCTTACTCATATTTCATTTTTATTTTTTTAAAAAATTAAACTAATGAATGATGTCCTAATTAATACTATTGATATTTTAAAATAAATAATATTTTATTAAATGAAATAATATTAATAATTTTTTTAACCAATTATTTGAAGTATTCATAAAATATAATCAATAATTGGTCTTTTATTATTTTATAGTAATTATATTAACCCATAAAGTGCAAATTACATGGTAGCACAAAAAAAATAAAAGGATATAATAAGTGTTAAAAACAAAAAGTTAAGGGTAAAAAATACTAAAAACTTGTCTCACATTTATCGGATTATTGGTTTGAGACCCATACTCATCATATATTAAAAATAAATAAGTTTCTTTCCTTTTATATTATAGTATTAATTAATATTAATTTAATACTTTTAATAATTCCAAGAGTTCTCATCCCCTATATTTAAAAAGGATACATTTCCTTCTATTTTAAACACACCAAAATTTCTATTTTCATGGAAAATATGTCCCCAAAAAACATACTAAATTTCATCCCTTCATCCTAGAAGTATTACTTTGTGTCTAAATCCAACCGAAGAAGTCATTTTGTGAAAATCAAAAGGAGATACTCAAATAAAAGGTAGCATTCTTTAAAAATGCTTTAGTTTTATTACTTCCTTGAACCCAATCCATTATTTTTGGTTAATTATTATATAATAAACTCAGTATCCTAAATATACTGGAATGTTTTTAAATTATAGCTTTGATCTAAAATTATTCTAAACTTTTTCTAGTGGGTAATGAACTTATCGTTGTTGTGTACGGCGAATTACCACCTCACAAAATGAATTTGTTCGTTCTTTCATTAAAACCTCTCATGTGTGGTCATTATGATGTACATTATGGTTCCAAATTATATATATTGTATTTATAATATATTTATGTTTCTTTAATTTATATATTAAACACAACTTCAAGATTTCCATATTGGGGATATACAATGACTTTGTTGGTGGACGTGTGGACTACCACCTCTTCAAAGAGATATGATTCATTCACACTTCAAAAGGAATGTATTAAATATTTTTTTAATAAAAATATATTATTTTAATTAAATATTAATTCTAATTTAATTATTTTATATATTCATATTTACTTAAATCCATTTATTGTTGTTCTTTCAATATAACAGGAAAACAAAAATAGCGTTTTTGTGTGCGTATGACCTAACGTCTCCATGAAGGTTTTTTATATATAATTAAACATTATTATAAATACTTATTTATTGAAGATATTTTATTTTTATTTCATGTTATAGATTCTATAAATAATTAAACAATGATGTTCTAGAATAACATGTGAAAACATGTATGATTAACAATAAAAATATCACCTGAAACGTAACATAAATAAGGAGTAAAAAAACAGAAGTATTATAATGTGTTAAGTAAATAATATGTGGTATTATATATATGAATATGATTTTTTATATATTAATAATGAAATTATACTTAATATAATGGGTTTATGAATGAGTAAGAATAGATTCAAGACATAATGTAAAGGAATTTCATCTCACTTTTTATTTCTGTGAGACACATGCCTTTTTGACCAATAATTTATTTATTTTGGTGTACATACTACCAAAGAATTAATTATATGATTTTTATTATTTAAATTATGGGTATTTAAATATCCATATGACGATATATATTTCATGGGTTTTTATAGTTGAAATTTTTTTAATTGTGTAATGTTGTTTTGTCTCAATTTTCCTTCTTTGTGTCACGTGTTTTTTATACACATATGTTCTTTTACGATGATTTTATACTACCATATGATATGTTATGAAGTGAATATATATTTTTAATTATATTTTAAGATTATTTATTTGATATTATTTCTTGGGGACTCTGATTAAATGTTTACATGTGGTATGGTACACTTTATAAATATTAAAGATTATTTTCCTCAAAAATGATATTAAAAGATCTATTATACTAGTTTTCCAAGAAAAGGATTTTAAATAAATGTGTTATGCTTCAATGTGTTTTTAAAATATTCCATAATGTGTTTTCAAATGTATTTTCAAATAAAAAAGTTTTCAAAAAAGTTTTATGTTCTTAAAATATTATTTCCTTGAAAAAGTTTTTTTTTCTCATGAATTGTTTTAAAGAGTTATCTCAAAATTATTTTCCATATAAGTCCATGTTAATTGATATTTTTGATGTTTTATTGGGGAATGAACCAATTTTACCATTATTAATATTTATTCTAACATTTTACTTTTATTATGTACTGGTACTTATGAATTTTGTTTCATTTTTATGAGTTTTGATATGATGAAGTGTTTTGTGAAACTAATTTCGTTGCATGTGTTATGAAAGATTTATATACATGTGGAACACATATGAGTGATTTCAGTATATTATTGGAGGGACATATATCTCATTATAATTCAATGTTTAAAGAAATATATCTCATTAAATTTACATAAAATATATTTATGCCAAGATGGTTGTTTCAGTGAACCATGACTAACAAGATGGGTATGGTAGTGAACCATGGATACCTAGATGGTATGGTAGTGAACCCATACTACTAATATGTCCATGAAATTTTTGACTTGAATACTATTGAAATAATTTTTATATTCATATATGTCTTCCATAAAATTAATGTCTTATTCCTTTGTTATTATTTCAGGTATTATGTTATACCAGAAACGCTAATCTAGAGGCAAGCCTCTGACCATTTATGAATAAAAGAAAAGAAAAGAAGGTACATGAAGTCCAGAAAAACAATATATCATAGAAATCATACTCATCACCTCCCACTTTAGAGATTACATCCTATGCTTTATCTGTCTCCCACTCTGAGCATTCATATTGTTTAAGACCCTTGGCATATTTCCTTCTAAGATTCAGCTTCTCCAAGGCCAGAAATTCCATTGAGGACTGCACAGCCCAACTGTCCCTCCAAACAGAAGATCTAGTGGACACTGGACTTGGAAGATATGAATAGTCTTTCTTCGCTCTTCTTCGTGGTGGGGTGGTCTTAGCACCTTCATCCCCTTACAATCTTATCATTTCACCCTGAACAACAATACTGTAAGAAGGTCGTACCACACCACTATCCTTTTCCCAGTTACTCTCTGAGATATCACCCCACTTTCCCAATATTTTCACATCTTGATAACTATCCTCCAAACCACAATCCTGCTTGACCGGACTTTTGACATCAATTATAGAAAGACATTATGGCCGATCCACCAGGTCTATCACACCTTCCCCATTTGCAGTATCCATTGGGTCAACAACAGTCTGCAAGAGAATACTTTCCCACCCCACATCAGTTTCCTTGTCATGTCATATCTACTCATTTTCCAATTCCAGAAATCTATTACCAATAGAGATCATGATCTCCACTTCCCCTTCATCACTAATCGGCCTTTCTGGAACACAAACCTCCACAGCCCCCGAGATAGGAGCACCCGAATCCAAAATCGAACCAAACACCTACTCTGGCTGCACTGAGTTGCAAGACACCTCCTGCAATTTGGTCTGGTGACTAGAAAACCCCACATCCTCATCCATAGACTGTCTAGTAGACACCATAGCAGTTACGTCACAACGCACCCCCTGCAAAAGGCCTGGTTCTTGCAGCTCCTCCACCACTACAAGACCAATATCCCCCTCCGGAATGTCCAACAATTCCTTAGAAGAGTATTTAGTCACCTCAACAGAACCCTTCTCTAAAACCTCCTCCACATCACCCACAATACACCAGTTCAAAACCATCTGATCTCCCACCATAGTGGCCCACTGTTCCTTTGTGGAAGTAAGCTTCTGAAGATGACAAGCACTCCCCTCCGTAGTAGCCCAAGACAATAATGTAGGATCATGTTTCAACCTATAAAAAACTTGCAACACTGATGGATTAAAGGTTTTATGTCTTGCCTTCACACCACATGCATGTTCCGGAACAGCATAGACCAGGCCTAACTCATTGCAAGATGAACCCATCCAGACTCCCTATCCAGAAACACCTTAAGCTTTGATACACACCTCAAATGAAACAGCGACACTCATGACATTATTTGCACATCCATTCCTCACCACCTCTTGAACCAGCCTCAAAGAAACACAAACAGCACAACCTTCTCCACACTGCCCGTCCATTACAGGTGATCCAACACTCCTCCCTCCATTAAAAAAACCGTCTTCATATACCCAAACTACTGACAGTTCGAACAGAACATCACCCAAGACTCAAAAACAACCTCTTGACTCCAGCAAAACTCCTGCTCATTAGTAATCCAAACACAGCACACTAGAGGCCTCACAAAATCAACCTCAATAAAAATAGTCGAGAAAATTGGATGAGACATAGAGCCCATTAGTTGATCAGAACAAAGATAACAGCCAACCATGTTACCAATTGCACAGAGAAATGAGGGATTTTGAAAAGAAAGAGGAAGGACATGGAGGCTTACCCATTGTCGTGATCGAAGAGGGGTCGCGCTGCATATGAAACTCAAAGCTATAGTGGAAGAAATAAAAGAAAGAATCACCAAAAATTCTTAGAGAACTAGACTAGGAAACAATCATATCCTCCTCTGAGCCAAATTGATCCTTGAGGTTCTTCCTATCAAGCAACCCGACGACCGCATGCTCACAAAGCACCCAAGATTTAGAGATGAACTTCGCAAACGCATCCACCGAGGGCCTTTGAGGACAAAAGTGAGCCACAAAAGTGAACTTACACAGATTCTCAGTGCTATTAACCCTTGATGGAAGAATAGATATCTAGGGGCACCTCCCAGAAGAGACCCAACACTTTCGGGGAGATGGAAATCCTAGGGAAAGGTAGAGAAGGAACATGGTGATAATCCTCTCTTGTAGGCATTAACAGACACGAACCTCCCCCCTCTAATAGGGAGGTGGAGCAGATTTCGGCGACATGAACCTAGGGCATCATGAAGGCAAAGCTCTTAGTGGCGCCATCTCTCAATTTATAAATTAGAACATCTGTTGTGTTATATAATAACCTATGATCCATGTCTTATGAACTTCCAATATTTATATCATGACTCATGTATGTGATCTTTTGATATATAGGGTATGATCTTCAAATGACATGATCATGTCTTCATACCCTTAGGTTATTATTTTTCTCACATAACTTACTTATTTACCCTTAATATGCATATGAGATCAACCTTTTCAAATGTATCCTTTCCCCAGTTCATAGGGAATGGTTTTATGTAGTATTACTAATTAGAAGGATCATTGTGGAAAATAATGAAGATATTCCACCAAACTAGAAATTTATGTTATTTGTTTCCAAAATAACTAAACTAATAT
Source organism: Viscum album (assembly GCA_963277665.1). Lineage (NCBI taxonomy): Eukaryota > Viridiplantae > Streptophyta > Magnoliopsida > Santalales > Viscaceae > Viscum > Viscum album. The sequence continues at coordinate 1,918,272,677 of OY728165.1, read as the reverse complement.
GGTCTTTGGGGGTGTGTTTTTGTAATGTATAAATTATTACCCAAAATTAATGTAATATCCATGTATGAAGATCTTGGGTCATTTGAAAGAAAAAGAAAGCGTGTTTTATATATTGAATTTCTCCTCCATAAAACCACCTTAGAGAAAATGGTTTTTTCTATTGGTGAATCCAAGATATATGATATGTGGGGAAGTATCATTGAAAAAATATTAATAATAACATGGACTAGACTTAATTCATGGAATGGGTGATGAGAATAGGTGGTGATGGGTGCTATTTATAGGGGATGAGCGACCTGTTTTCTCATTATTTTATTCATTACTTTATTATTTTTTCTTAAAACTACAAATAATTTGAGATTAATCAATAAATATATTAAAATAATGAAGTAGAGTTTGATATTTTGTGTCACATAATCCTTACATCATCTATGACTCAATAATTCACGTATTTAACTTTTATAATAAATTATCGTATTTTACTATTCACAAAACATTTATGCATGTTAGAAAAATACTAAAAATTAACCCTAATGATTTTTTGATGAGTAGAATTCCAAAAAAAATTAATTTTATAAAATTAATTTTCTAAGTATGATAATATAAAATCTTAATTAAAATCATCATTTACTCAAAAATACCAATTTTAATATTATAACTGATTTTATGCAACATTCAAAAATTAAGCAATGTATCATAAAATTATCATATATTCATAAGATTTTTTTTAATTTATGAATATATTTCATGAAAATAAATTTTACTTTGAGTAATTATAATAATTTTAAATTATAAATGAATTTTAATGTTGTATAAATATACTGAAACTTATTCAATAATTTTTAAAATAATTATTTACTTATACTATGATATAATTATTTCATGTTTTCATTTATTAGACTCTTGAATTTTAATTATACTTTCATAGATGAGGTTACTAATATATTTTATTGTTACATATTCTTAATGTTCATAATATTATTCCAAAGGTCATGTTACTATTCTATCAAGATAATTTCCATAATTTCTAGAAATACCTCTTATTTCATTCATTGTTCACATACAATATTTTTGTAGTGTTCTCTATGTGATTTTATATGATTTATATTATATTAAATAATTTTAAGAATAGAATTCCCATTGATAATGTATTAACCATTTCAAGAAAATTTTTTGATGAACCTTCTAAAATAGCCCACCAAACACAAATATATTTTGATATCAAAAAATATCATCAGATTCTCCAAAGATACCACTACTATACCATTCACTGTGTCCACCAACACACCCAACTCAAAGATTACATGACGCATGAAATGTGCCTTATTGATACATAATTTACATGTAGATAGATTAGTGTATATCCAATGATCTCTCAGTGAACTTAAGACGATGTCAATGTGCTTGGAATGAATATCATTTGTTTGAGAGTACACCAAAGATTTCATCTAACAAATGACCACTAAAAGATATAGGTATGGGAGGAAGGTTTGATAAATTATGGCCATAAACACGAAAAGAGCATTTTTTTGACACAAAAGGAATCAAAACAATGCCATACAAACCATAAATGATTCTGAAGGAAGACCATGGTATATTAGAAGGGACAAACCTTATATGATGATATCCTATCCTCAAATACATTTTGGAGAATATAGAAGAACTATTCATCTGGTTAAAAAAACATTTATAAGTTGAAAACGATTCCATTTTATAATTTTCATATGATTCAACTTCTAATAATTGAATCAAAGTTTAAATTTCCCATCATCCTTCTTAGAAAGTAAAACTAGAGAACCCCAAGTTGAAGTACTTGGATGAGTAAAATATTTTATTCTCCAATTCCACCAAATGATTTTTAGGATCCTGATGTTCCACCAATTCCATTATGTTTGGAGGAATGAAGACTGTCGCAACTCCAGTTGTTAGATCAATCGTGAAATCAACATCTATGTTAGTTGTCATCCTTGAGAAGTCATCTGGAAATGTATCATGGAACAGATCCACCACAGGATGAAATATGTCCTATTGTACTCCCTCGTCATCCAATATAAGACATGACACTATGGTTATGGGCTCACCTAACTATTGATGAACTATCCCTACATGGCATTAATGTATAAGCCATTCCCCATGGTTAATATAAGTGTAACCCTCCTGGGATGTGAATGCTACCCTTTTATGGTAAAAGTAGATGCATAATTGATAATCCACCAACCAATATATCCCCAATATTATGTCAAAACCCAACATCTTGAGTAAAAAAATGTCCCAAAGAAAGTTTCACTCACCAAACATGATAGTCAACCACTTACATTGTATAATATTTTTTACTCATACTCCAAATGGTGTGTCAGTTGAAATAACCCCACACATACATTTCCCCGCTAGACCCAAAAAATTCACAAAATGGGTAGATATAAAAATAATTTTAGGCCCTTATATCAAATAAATCACTAGAGAGCATGAAATCTACTTGAATAATACAATAAATAGTCGGTGGTCCATCCAATCCACTTCTAGGTGTAGGATGAATGACATGAAGCTGAGCTTCCCCACTACCATGGGTCCTTGTATTACTTCCTTGTAATTCACTACGCTAATGATATGGATGCTCTTTTCCTACTGTAACACATCCCCTACCTCGATCGGTATGGTCAGTGGAACTCCAACTGCCTAACTGTAATGGGGTAATAGACCCCTCTCATGTACTATCTTTCAGTCTTGACCCCCATCACTACCCCGCCTGATGAGGGTTCCTACAAACCCTCTATATATGTCCCATCTTACAGCACACTCGGTATTCCACTAATCGTTTGGGAAACAAACCAAGCATGTTTCCTAATATTCTGTACTAATAATAGGCATTCATTTCACCACCTTGAGAAATAAATCCCCTTCCTTAGTATCTCTCTTTACCACTACCCTCGCGAGAACCCTAAAAACAGAGCATCATACTATCAGAAGTCATACCACTAGAATTCACAACTAAAACCGCATGTCGACCACCATATTCCTCCTTCAGGATCCCATAATAAAAGAGAGACTGATACCCCACCTCAAAAATTATTCTCTAAATGTAAGATATTCTCCATTCACATGATCCATTATCTAATTCCATCCATGGATCATCTCTTAGTATCTTCCTCATCCCTTACTATTGCTAGAACAAAGGCTTGAAAGTCAGGGAAGTGGCCATCGTAATTCATCATAGACATAGTCCCCCATGCCACACTTGTACACTACGTAGTTGTATCCTATATCAATGTCTTTGGATATAAGTGTTCCAAAACCATTTCATAGAAATATTTCTCCTACATACTATTTGTATTCTCTTCCAGAACTAGGATATCCCACTAGTTCATTACCAGTCCTTGCAATATATAATCCTCCAACTTCACTCTATTTTCAAGAGGAGTTTCTATGTGCTCCAAAACAATATAGATGGAATATATCCAAAACTCATTTTCCTCAGGTTAACCCTATCTAATAAACATCTGAGGGTGCTCCAAATGAAACTCCCTAGTTAGGTCAAACATACACAGTACAACCCGCCCTGTTTCTCACTCCATAATCTATATAAAATAGGTAAAGTTATCATGGAACGAATCTTTCCCTATATTATTGTAAACCAATGTGGGTTCTTTCCCCACTATTGGAGGATCATTCTAAATAGTGTCGTTATTTCACCCAAGCGGTAGGCATCATCATGTTGGAATTACTCTATAATTACTAATTCACATTTCAAAACACAAAACAAAAATTTCCACAATTTATGCAAAAAAAGGATCACCACCATCCATAAATAACCAAACCTACATACACTATAAAAGTGGTAATGATCACATGAAAATCCCTACCCTCAACCATCCCCAAATGGTAAGGGCTAAAATAGGCCGACCAAACATTAAAATTCAATAAAATTTAAACACCGTACTAATACCTTCCAGTTAAGAGACTTAAATTCTATAAATAGATAAAATACTCTAATTAGGCACTATTTTTAACAACTGAACATCATATTTAAATTATTTATATAGTTATAACGTCTTTATTATTATATTTTTATTAAAATCACAACTGAATAAAAAGGAATTTCCAATTATCACACTCAAACACAACATGTTTCCCCATGTGTACCTAACACAATGTGTACCAAATATACCCTTAAGTTATTAAAATGATACATTTATTATAAACCTCATTCCATTTCCAACCACAAGAACAAAAACATAAAACAACAACATCACAAATAAATTTCATCATCCAAGCTGAAATAACATTCAACAATAAAAAAAAATCTCCAAAACAACAATCCCACCCTCGATACTTGGGTATTCCCCCACACATGAGTTAGCTACTCTAATGTCTGATGTAATTTACATGTCCCAACAAATCCTATTATCTTGACTTACATCCTAAAATAATATAAATACCATAAAAAGAAAACCCACTGTGTAACTACTTTGTAATGCCCCATAACGGGATCCAATAAACTAGTGCCCTGGTCTAGTGTGCCACATGACTTCAAACAAACCTATCTAAATTAAAAAGGTTGTCAACTGTTTTTGAGGGTGTAATAAGAATTGTGGGGAGACAATACCCTATTTATTAGTCTAATACATATTATATATAATAAACAATATAATAAATATTATAAACAACAATCATGAATCACAATTCATTTCCCCAAAACTGAATACATTCCCATGACCAAGAAATAATTATGCCATGTCATGTCTTATAGTTCCATGGGTAATGGAAAACCCAAAATAAATACAAGATGGTGAATAACTAAAATGGTTCAAATCACTTAGTCTAGTCCCCTCATCCATGCAGAACCTTGATCGCAAAATAAAACCTTTAGAATAGGGCCCTTTACATTATCCTTACCACAACCATGAAATAAACTTATATACCAATGGGTGTCCTAAGAAAGGTGTGAGTATAAACTAGTATGCCACCACCAATAGTTTCCAAAAAATAGCCAGTGTAAATAGTCAATGAATAAGTATGGTAAGCAACAAGATAAAAAAAATAAACCAGGTTACATTTATTAATAGGATTTACATTAGCCAAATTACTAATTAGTTATATGTGTTACAAATATTCATATATCATGCTTCAATCTACTCCAGTCAACTAAACTACACAAAAGTAAAGTAAATTTCCTTACTTCATATGGCTATTTATTTCACAAAAAAACATAATTATTAACTTGTCCAGGATCCTTAGTCTAGAAATTGAAATCATTTGAATTATTTATGGGAATGGATCCTCATTACAACACCGTAAAACATGAAATACCTTGGTGGTACTAGAGTATCAATCAAGCCCATCCTATGGGACATGAGCCTCTATTTAACACCCCCACACATACCATTTATTCACATGATAATTGTTCTTTAACCGATAAACATATTTACCATTGTCCTTAACTAATTTTACTTACTTATCTTAGTAAAAATGACACCACAATCCTTGTTAAAAAACATAGTTATCATTTCTTATATTTCATAAAACAGTAAATTTAAAATTTAGAAACTCAATTCCAACTTTAAGGGAGATTCACACCCCATGGGTGTCCTTAGCCAAGATCTACTCATCCTTAGAGGACCCTATGAAATTCATGAGCAGATCTATCTCTGTTTGATTAACTCAATAATAGATTCCTACATAGAAGAACAAATGGACTGAAATATGTCACCAATATACGTCTACAAACCCAAAAAAAATCAATAGTAGGTGATAAACCGGTTGACCACCAACCTCATGTTTATAGTGGAATGCCCAGTAAACGTTATCCCATTATTGGAAATAAAACAATATCCCAAATATTAACATAAAATCATATATATAATGAGTTTTTTAGGGATTGAAAAGTAAAATAATAATTACAGAAGTACTATTGTAGAAAATATTGGAATGTGGAGTGTGATACTAACCTGAATATTTTATTCACAACAAAATTCACTTCAAGTGGCCATGAATCAAGGGAGAATCATCTATGGGGAAGGAAAGAGGAATTGTTTCATATATATTAATACTGTAATGGAATTTTGGAGGAATATTTGGTGAGAGTTCATAAGGACTGATGGGGAAAGATGGAAAATTCTTCTTTTTTATTAGGTAAATAGTTTGGCTAAATTATTGGTAAATACATTCATTAATAATACCCCACCCTCTATTTTTTAGTGGGCCTAGTTCACACATACATCTATGGTGTCCGAACAGTTTAAATAACCATATAGTGGACATGTGGGATGTATCTTTCCAATCATGTTGGGTTTTTGGCCCCCCCTTACACAGTTTCACAACAACGCACCTACCACCGAGGCTCAAATGGTTATGGTGCACAATTTTTTCTAACCAGGAAACAACTATGTAGCATGCACATGAATTCCATTATTTCCCCATTTTCATTCTCTAAACACCATTTATACCCATGATACTCCACATACACCTAATAATGATTTCTTTTACAAAAAACGGAGTTTAACAAAAACGTAACCAAAAATGTACCTGAGAAGATGTCCATGTTCTTAAATGGATAGAGAGTGAACCTATGGTTTTATTTCCCTCCATTGTAAAATATTTTTGAATCTACAGTAATGAATCAAATAAGTGAATGATATGAATTCATATATAGACTAATACATTTATAGTTTATACATCATGATAACTGGAGGTTCCTGAGAAAAATTAAACAACGCATGATTTGAATTTAGTTGTGATAATTTTTTCCTTTATGATATGGAGGGAATATATTTATGGATAAACATGTGATTTATATACTTATCATAAACATGTAAATTACATGTTCATAAAAAAGATATGAATATTCACACGAGAAGAGGGTTGGAATAGTTTAAATATTACAACTTCACTATACATAACCACCATTGGAATGCAAACAAGGTGACATATTCATTGAGTTGAAGGGATCATTATAGATTATATAAGATGAGGATATAAAATATCCGATATTTATTTATTTTCAAAGGATGTATCCAGAATTACTGAAGAAATGGGAGAAATATTTTCTTTCAGAAATGTTTTTTCAACCATATATCCATATGAAATTTAATGATTTGTAGAAGGAATATGTTGAGGTATAGAATATGGTGAGAATTTTTTTTGAATAATAATGTTGCTTTTAATGAAATGATAAGGTCCATTAACTATACGTGTTTCCTTTAAATACCTTATTTGAATAAGGTTCCATTAGATGAAGTTCATTTTCATCAATATATATTTATCGTAGATTTATGAAGATGTATATAAATCAGAAAGAGTATTTATTATGTTAATGAATTAAAAAAAAGTAATGCAAAATATGTATCTGACTTATTGGTGTGATCATAAATTTTAGGTCATGTGGGAATATTATAAGATAATTTTATAACCTTTACCGATAAGAAGATGGAAATGGGAAAACACCAGCATGGATTTTATCATCACACTCTCCAAAACATTTTAAGACCATAATTCAATTTATGTCTTTTTAAATATTCTTACAATGTCATCACAAATATGTTTTATCAGATAATACTTATCTCTTTATGAACAATCCAAAATATAAATTAAATAAGTGGTAAGGGTGAATAGAGTTCCAAATTCTATTATATATGATCAGGATATAAGGTTATCATTGAATTTTTGGAGATTTCTTTAGTAATATCTGGATGTAATGTAAATTTTATCATTTCTTATAATCTTAGACGGAGTGTGAATCTAATAGAACCATTTAAACCCAACATGATATGTTGAGACCTTTATCTATGTAATTAAAATGTTATTGGGATCAACTCCTTACTCTAGTTTATTATTCAAAAAATAATATAATTCAATCGATCATTCTAAGGCTCTTTACCAATCCCTATATAGAAATAAATGTATAAATCCAACATGCAGTAATGATTTTGGAGAGGGAAATATATTGGGACATAAGCTAGATGAATAAATTGTAGATAATGTTAGTTTACCAAATTTAACATAAAAATAAAATAATATTATGTTTTAAGTCAATAATATATCCTCTTACTTTATTGGATCTTTTCATGTTTAGTGTTTTAGAGAACTAGGTCATGACACATACATAACAAAAAAATTTACAATGTGGTCATTTCTGATTAGTAAAATGTTTACCATAATATAAAACATTTGAAATAAATAATTATTTATATTCATGTAGAATATTAGTGTATTTCAACTTGAATTATTACTCTTCCTTACCAATCATTTATCCATGTGAATGAAATTTTAATATTTTGGATGGGAAAAAAATATTAGTAACAGATATACAAGAATGAAAAACCATTAGTATAGTGAAATACATAGAAACCCAGGAAAGTTTTTACCTTTTTCACAATTTTATTTCAGTGAAATAAATAAATCATATTCCCATTGAAAAAAACATTTTTATCAAAGAAAATGTAAATCACTTAATAATAAAATCAATACCATTTTTTTTATCTTAGTGTATCACATTCAAGTCCCATTTTAAACCCTTTTCAGAATTAATTGGAACCCAGTTTAATCTTTAGGAGAAACACTTTTAGGAAACCCTAATTATTTACTATTAAGAAATGTAACATTAACCAATGAATTTGTCTTAAATACGAGTTCAACATAATATAATGTACAATGGGCTCACCTAGTGCTATCTTGGTGCACCCATATTATACACCATATTGAGCTCACCTAGTGATATATGGGTGTATACATCATATAATATATATCAGGATCAATTTGTTCTATGATGTTTCATACAATTCTTATATAATTATCAAGTACTATATCATGAATAGAGAATTTTATGCCATATTCTTTTCAGCATAATGCATTTGAAAAACTTTCTTAGACAAGTATGCAAATCACTTGCAAGTATTAAAATACAACTTTTCATTTAAAAACCAATTTTCAAAACAAAAATACAAAAAAAAAAAATAGAATTTTGGATTTTATTCGAATAAAAAATAAAATTTTATAAAGGAATCAATACTTCAAATAATGGTTATAGTGGAAGAAATTTCATGGATTCCATATACGTTAAACTAGAACATTTATTTTGGTATTTGTAAAGAAAACCCACATTATATTCAATGATTCATTTTTTTGAAAAACAGTTGAAAGAAATAAAAAAATTAACTTTATAATACTCTCATGTAAATAATAATATCATTTTGAAAACATTGATATATTAGAAAAATAGAGTTTGATGGAAACAATTTAAATAGTATTTTTTAAAGAAAAGTCCCAAATCACTTTTAAAATATTTGAATAAAAAGAACGACGAAATAATTACAATTAAAAAAATTAATACAAAGATAATATATAAATTTTGGATATAACCTATCAAAGGGACTGTATGTATACCTCATAAAATAATATTGGTTCACAAAAACAAAATATTCCTCAATGAAAGGAAATTGAGATGAAGACCCTTAGCTAAAGTTTGATTCATCATGTTCATTAATAAAATTATGTTAATTATTTACAACAGTGAGAATCTTTTTCACGTTTATTATTCCTTTTATTTCATTTTTACTATGTTATATATAATTACATAATTTATTAAGTTTATTTTAGATGTTTTGACGGTATATTGGATAATATGTCAAAAAATGACTGTGGTTGTTTGATCCTTGAACAATTATATCCTTATTAAACTTATCTAGAATAATTTTCATGATATAATTAAAATATATATAAATTAACTATAATTTTAATACCAATCCTAGAATATGGTTTTGAGAAATGAATTATGTTATCCTAGAGACGATATGACATAAATACATACGAGTAATGATTCCATTTTTCAGTGATAATTATTGATAGGATGTAAGTAATAATTTATATTTATAAAATCATAATAAAATCATATTTACTATATTAATAACATAAATATACTTATATATACCATTCTTGTGATTTGGTGATGAAAAATAGAATCACATCATTTTGTGGAGGTGATAGTCCACATGTAAACGAATGATATTATCATCTTCTAGTGTATGAAATAAAATGACATATTATCTTATATGAATTATAAATATGTAATTAATATCATAATTATGTTATATATATCATTTATCTTTATCATTATTACCTTAACTGTAATGAATTATTGAAAAATTAATCACATCACTTCGTGAGGAGGTAGTTCATCACACGCACGAGCTATATTATCATATTCCCAAAAGATGAAAATTAGAAATGATTATTTTATATTATAACAAGAAAATTATAAAATTTTTAAAAATATAATATGTATATATATATTAGATCCATCATAAATAGTAGTTATAAGTGGAGATGATGGAAAATGATTGACAGCGGTTCACGAGGCGGTTGTCTGGCGTACACACGAATGATGATTTCATATCCCATTTGATGGAAGTGGAGATGGATTTGGTGATAAAATTAGCATAATAATATATAATTATATATTATATAATGGTTTAATTATATAATTATAATAATGTAATATATTAAATGGGGTCTAAGAAGAAATAAAATAAAGATGGTCGGTAAAGAACAGTACATCTTCTTTGCATGACCTCCTCAGGTACGCACAAAAATCATTCATTGGATAGATTTATAATCATAATTGAGAATATAGGTTAATGGTTTTTAATTTAGGAAGGTATTTGGGTTGGTATTAGACTATATAAATGGATTTGAATGTGTGAATAGTAGAAGATAGTGGGTGCCATTTTATAAGTGAGGTCGGTAACACAATTATATCTTTTCAAAATATAAAAGTGCGCCCACATTTTTCATATGCCAAAAGGGTAAAAAAGGGATAACAATCAATAAATAGATATTCTAAGGATGGAATATTTCTATAAAAAATATATATTATACATGTGTATAGGTCATTATAACTCTTATCATTTTGAATTCAAGCCCTCATTAAATATATTTTCACCTTAACTGCGATAATTACTTTTAAATATTTTAAAGCATAACTATGGTAAAATTTTAATTTTATATTATTATAATATATAACATATCTTTATTCAAAAAATTTTATAAATTTTACAAAATTAAAACCAAATCAGTGGTGAAATTTAATTTAAAAAAACCACAAATGCGGCGAATAAGAGGGCTTTCAAGATGTGTTTTTTTCAAGTAAAATATACTTTTATATCATCTACATGATTAATAATATTGTCTTATGAATATAATTTAATAATTATTTATATAATATATAAATTTCATTTGAAAATTTTATCAATTTTTATTACCTTAATTAACTAAAATATAGAATCATTTTTCCCATTAAAATTATTTTCTGAAAAACTCCTTTTTTAAACACAATTAAAAACTTAAATTAAAATCCAGTATAAATTTGATTAAAAATTAATTAAGTGGATAAAATATAATTAAATTATACATATGAAAATTTAAATAATAATCAAAACATAATGATTCTTTTAAATTACATAATTTATTCAAAAGAAATGAATTTTTTAAAAAATGATATTTATCACTATTCACTAAAAAATCAATATTTTTTAGAAATATCACACGAATTAACATACTGAAAATGTAAAATATTAATTTATTAAATTATATTAATTTTTTTCAAAATAAAATTATTTATTTTATTAATTAAACTTTTAAATAAAACATTATAATAAATGTGTTTAATTAAAACTATTCCCTATATTATTTAAAAAATTATTATTATTTTTATTATGAATATAACTATATTAATAAATATGTAAGTGAATTAAAAAATCATTACCTAGGTTTTTAATGTTTTATATATTCAGGAAAACATAAGTGCTACATAATGTTGATAGAAAAGTTACATTCTCAATCATTGGTGAGATATAAAATTTGAAGTTGTTGACAATATGTTTTTGTGAATATCTCCGTAGTAGAATGTTATGACAATCAGTAATCAAGGAAAAGATAATACATACGTATATTATCACCTTTAATTTTATTTATTTACAGAGTATTGTAGCATATCACTTTTCATTTGCTTTGAACCTATATCAAGTTCATGATATCTTCAATGTATCACTCCTAAGGAAGTACAGACCAGATCAATCACATGTACTAAACTAATAGAGAGTACCATTGGTGTAAGAAATATCTTGTGAGGTATAATTGGTAGAGATTCACAATCCTAGATATAAATTTATATGGAACAAAACCAGTTACATGGTCATAGTTTTTTGGTGAAACAATGAATTTGCGGAAGCTACATGGGAACCTCAGGCTATCATAGGGCAGAAGTATAATTAATTTTTCACATGAGTAATTAAATTTATAAACATATTTTTTATGGGGGGTGGGTTATTGTAAAACCACAAGATTTTATATAATTTTTTGCTCAAATAAATTTAATTTCATTGATTGGTTGAGTTACATGAAACACCTAGATTATATAAACTGCGATATACTATTAAAATATTTTAATTTAATATGACATTTATCACATAGTCATCGGATTGATGGGTGTGAATATAAATTAATAAATTATGAAAAAAATAATCATTTATAAATGAATAAAATAAATTCATTGGTTTTCAATTGAATAGAGAAAAAAATCCTTTGATGTTAAAAGTAATGTTTTTCTAAAAACTCTGTTATGCCCTAAATGTGTTTTTATCAATAAAAATTAAATTAGTCACATCAGGGGAATTTATTTTATGAAATTTGTTTTTTATATATTTAATAAAATTTTATATTATTCATACAATATTTTTTCTAGTCATGAGATAAGAATAAATCCATTTTTATGCTTAAAATATTTTTAAAAGTGATATCATTTCACTTTGTGTCATTATTTTAATATTGCATTTTAAAAATTTTAGACAAATTATATGTAAAAAGTAAATTCATTTTTTCAATAATAATTTCATAATTATATTACTTTTATTTTTCTTTTAATTTTATTAAAAGGCTAATTTTTTGATGAATAGTGAAAAATAATCATTTTTATTAAAATTGCCTATTAATTTAAATTAAATAAATTTTCCATTTCTTTAATTTTTTAAATGTAAAATTATTATTTTTATATTATTACTAATCCTATTTTGATCATTTTAGTTAATTTTTTTTGAATATTAATAAAAAAATGTTTTATAATTGATAAAAACTTTTCTTTGCAAAGCCACTTTGTCAACGTGTTTGCGAGTTTAATTTTAAATTTAATTATAATAAATATGTGAGTTTTATTTTATTAAATGGATTTGATTTTTTTAATAATAATTAATGTTATATAATATGTTTAGCATAATTTTCATTCATAAGGAATTGCAAAAAAACTAAAAAACTATTACAGTGGTTAGGGTAAAAACAGATTTTCCAGACTGTTAAAAGAAAAATATAGGGGCTAAAATTACCTAAACACTTGAGGAACCCAAAATTTTTGGTTTTATATAGAACATAAACTTATAAAATCCTAAAATTATCCATCTTGGAGTGTTTATTATATGAACGTGACTTGTCATTTATTTAAATCATTTAAAAATTACAAGTGTCCCACTAACCTCAATTATATAATGGAACCCCTGATCCTCTCCTATCTATAATTCATTAACATTTTGGTTCATCCATGATATAAAACAAAATTTTCCTCAACTACTTCCCCATGACTAATATTCCTTTGTTTAATTATAAAACCATCCTATTACATATCTACAATGGTTTTATGAAAAGGAGTTATAATTCTTAACCTTGTGCTTTCATTTTATTTCTTCTTTTACCGTAATAAAATATTCTTGAACTATTTTAAATACTAATAAAAATATCTTAAACATACCAAGACGTTATTATTTATATATATTAACCAATATCCATGTCCTCTTTCATAAAATTAGAAATGAAGTTGGGGATCATGTGTAAGGTGGACTCCCGCCTCACAAACCGATGAAAATTATTTTTCAACACCTCTTATCTGGATTCAATATAATTATTTATTTAATATATATATATATATATTATTTATAAAATAATTATAATTCTGTAATTATAATATCTCATATACCTTATTACCTTCCAATCACATAGAAAATGAAAACATCGCTCGTGTGTAACTCTTGATTACTTCTTCCACGAAGTGATATGATTGGTTTTTCAATTTATTTTTAAATTTATTTAAAAGAATATATATTGAATAAATATATATGATATTTAATATAGAAAAATTATTCCTTAATGGAAAGTTATTATTTAACTTTCTCTTGTTCCATCTGTCAAAATAATTGAAACAATGTTAATATGTATGTATGAGATACGATCTCCATGAATGGTGTATTTTTTATTTATATCAATACATTTATAGAAGACTATAAATATTTATATTATGATTATATATGTGATTTAAATCATTATTAACATTATTTAATGATTTAACTATGATCGAAGTACATGGAACAAAATTACCGAACCAAATCACATATTAGAAATGAAGTAATTATCATCCAGAATGGTGACACTAATAATGAGTTGTTAATAAATGGGGGATAAAAGGTTATAATTAAATAATATATTTTATTATATTTATTCATATGTTATTTTAATATAGTTATTTTAAATATGTATTTATTATATATGAGGTTTTAATATTTTTGAATGAATTGTTACCTGATATAAGGGATTAACATCTCAATTTGTTTTTTGAGAGACACATACTGTTTTCAGTAAATTTTTATTTTATGTGGTGTATATATTAAATATAAATTAATATTATTATTATTAATTTTATGAAAATTATTCAGATTTACATATCCATCTAATGATATTTTTTTCCCAGGGATTATGATTCAAAATTTACCAAAATGGTAAGAGATTTATGTTACCATCCTATTTTTAATCAGGATTGTTTATGCCTGAATATTTATTGATAAAAGTATATAATCCACATATAATAAATAATTAGAATTTTTATTCAACTTTTTTATTTTATGATAATACATGTTTTACATTAATTTTTCAAAATTTAATCACTCAAGAGTCAATAAGAATGTTTTCAAGGAAAATCAACTTTATTTATCTCTTTGGTCGAAAATCCTTTATATTTCAAGTCATTATATTATAAAAATGTTACAAATATTTTTCTACTATTTTACATTTATTTATTAAAGAAATTTTAACCCATTTATCACTTTCTTTCAAAATGTCTTATAAGTAATGTTCTGGCCTCTTTTTGAATATTTTACATTTCAATTTCTACTAAAATTGTGAAAGGAATATTTGGTTTATCATATGTAGCAATAATGAAATTTACCACCATCAGGAATAGTCAATTATTTTAAAATTACATTATAATTTTACATTTTTATTTTCATATAAAAAAGTTCTTCAGGATTTTTTTTACTTTTTTCGTTTTAAAATTTTTATTTTAGAAGTGTAAAGGTTATTTTCCTCAAGAAAGTTTTAATTGGTTTTTAATGTTATTTATATTCACAAATGACAAAAACCTATGGTGTTTCTTATTTTTGAGTGATAATGTAATCCAATGTTAAAACACTTATTCTTCCTCCAGATGGTTTATGATTATGATTATGAGATTTTTATAAAACCGAATTATTTTCCATGGGATATGCTATAATGGATTGATGAATTGATTATGAAACCCATTTTTTCATGGGTAATGATATGGTGATATTTTTAATGTTTAATGATCTTATAATACAGATATTTATGGTTTTAATTATGTGATGGATTGGATCATTATTATATATATTTTCAATTCACTAGGTAAATTATTATATCTCATATGATAATTTTGGGAAATAAGTCGATGTGCTTGATCTGCTGTGGGAATAAATTCAATCTATTTGATCTCAAATTTTTTTTTGATTTCATATGGAAGAAATGTAGATGTGATTGATCTCTATGGTAAACAAGTCGATGTGATTGATTCTCCATGTGGATCAACTGTTGATTCCTGATTTATTATGATTTTATGGTCATAGTGGTTAGCATTGACATATGAAATGGTTTATATACTTATGACGGAGCGACACTATTATGAAAAATACTTATGTCATGATTGATTTATGATTATTTATCACACTTATGATTAATTTCTTCCCAAATGATAAATATTGATGAATTGAATCATGTTTATGATCTTTTATATATTGGGTATGAACATTATATGTTATGGTCATGATCTCATACCCTTATGATTCTCTTATTCCTTCATAAGATCATCGATTGATATATGACATGTTTACACTTACTGTTAATTCAAGATCACCATTTCTTATGTTTTATTTCATTATGTTATGATGAAATGTTTTATGTAGGCAATTTATATAAAGAGTACTAAATGGAACGATATTTTGGGATATGCTAAAGACCATTCATTAAAAAACAGATTTTTTTATTTATTCTTCACAAACACTAAACCATTATCCACGTAAACATTGTCTTTGTGAAATTTATTGAATATTGTACTAAAAAATAAAATATTTATATATTAAAAGATAATGTTTCTATAAATTGACCATAAAAATCAACCCTTAATGATACAGTTATGAATATGAATTCTTACTGATTTGAAGGAGTCCATTAATTTGTTAAAAAAATTAGTCATCATCTAATGTGTTGACCTAGGAGAAATAAATTATAGTGATTGAAAGGAAAAATTGAACTTTTTTTAGAAATTAATTATAAAGTTAGTTATCCAGGAAAGGAGTGACATTTACAAATCATTGTAATGCACTGATATTGGAGAATCATAGTGGATTTTGGTATTACTAACACATCATCATTGTATAATCCTTAGAATAGACCATAGTAGTGATGTAATAAGATTTATTTTTGATGTGTTTTATCATTCAATATTTTTGGTTTTAGTGATTGTGCAATGGAATATAATAAGTTTAACACGTTCCTAGAAACATTTGGAAAATATCATTTAATTAAAAAGAAAAAGTTTCTTCCCAAATACGTCTTCTTATATCAGGGTGTCTCAGCATACAACAGTCTGAGTATAACTCAGTAAACCACCACCAATATATTCCATCATACAAACCAAAAAATAATGGTGTATATACAGTGTGATATGATACAGGATACAAAATTGACAATAGTGGTAATAATTAATATGTTATAAACATGTGTACTACACAACCAACAAAGAGTGACTATATATGCATAGGTTAATGCCATGGTGAAATTAATCAGATTAAAATAACAATGATTTTGAATCCTGACCCGATTCATAATCATGAGAATAAAATGATGTCAGTTTATATATGAAAATATAATTAAATAAGTAATGAGGATCAAGATGAAACTATTTTCATATGATTCTGTGATATCAAAATATTTAATAATTATAAATTACATCTTGATAATAATGAAATACCCCTAGGAAAGGCATCCCAATTATATCAATATATAGAGACACAACATCCCAGAGTAACTACAAAAAAGTGAGAATCACTTTCAGAATACATCATCAATAGAGGGCATAATGTCCCTAGACATAATTAATTATATGAGGGAAAATCAACCCTAGACTCAGGACATATCATAATAAATTCAATTATATCCCATAAAAGACCATATATATATACATTAATCTCATCCCATTCCATGGAATAATCACAAAATGAGAAGTTAACCCCAATTAATTTTTTAATATAAAGAAACCATGCATATAATCCCATCTACAACATCACTAAGGCCAAATGTGCATTAAATTCCACAACATTATAATCATTATATACCATAATAATGGGAATAATGTCCCAAACATTTAAATACTATAAAATGGGAAAAATGATCTAAATAATAATCATATAAATAAAAATAATAAATACATCCCAATCATTTGAAACCCATCATTGAGAGAATATCATACATTAGTAGGGGAAATAACTGTGGAAGTGGGAAAGTCAACCCACAATATAACCTCTGCCAAAATATTTCATAATAAAACCCAAGAAATGCAATATCAAAAATTAGGTTATTCCACTCATACAGAACCTTTTCACATGTATGAGACCAATGTATAACCCTCTTGGTTATAAACAATGTTGAGGGTAGGAGTAATGACAAAAAAGTATAGAGAAATAAAAATAAAAAAAGGACCCGAGGAAAAATAAAATTTCCCTCAAAAGTCAATCCTCAAATGATCCAATCATAATTTCACACCACTATTATAACCAAGAAGGATAAGGGAACCTATATAGGTCCTTTATATCAATATATAACTCAATTATGTTTTAATTTTGATTTTACTGTAATGATGACACATTTTAGTTTGAGCCATAGCTATCAATAACCTTAGAGTTAGAGAAAAACAAAAGTGACTACCAGGGATCCAACTATCCTTACCATATCCAAATTAGTCAAGGGAAGTTATTTTATTTCTGTTTTATGTTAATTAATAAATTCCAGAGAGACCATATATTAGGAATTTTATAAAAAATGTAAAAACCATTAATTAAGAACCAGTAATGGTAGATTTATAGAAGTCCAGTTGAAAAATATCTCTAGTAAATTTTGATTTTTTGGAAGGAATTACAAAATTTAAAAAAACTATAATATTTGGTATAACTGATTAAACACACTTAAAAAGTGGAAAAAGCATTAAAAAATAAAAGATGGTAGTATTCTTACCACAAGATACAATTAGATATAATTGAAACCTGAATTTGGAATGGAATGACAGAGATGGAACACCTAAAAGAGAGAAATTTGAGGGAGAGGGAAAGGGGGTCATGTGGGAGGCCATAAATGAAAATAAAAGGAAATATTAATTTTTAATATTTATAAATAAATTAATTAAAAATATATAATCCAAAATATATCCTATTGGGGACTATATTAGACTCTATAGGGAAACTAGTACCATATTAGGTACCCACTCAATGGTCACCTGCCACCCACTGGCCCACCTAAAGATATTTTTCCCTCTTCTAGGACCAACATTTACCAAGTAATAATTCACCAAGTGGGCAATGGATTATTTCTAAATGGAAGAAATTTCGGATCTATATTTTTTTCCAAAATAGACCCCAATCCCCTGACACCACCTCAAAGATCCATAATTTAGTTAAATACATGGGGTTTATTGAGAAATAGATTTATGGTGAACATTAAAATAATAATGATGTAATATTATGAACATAATATTTCTTATCAATACAAAAACATTCCATAAATCAAATCTTGATACATCTCCATGAGCTACATCAAGAAAATATAATAGCATTACTCATCCTACCATACTAACTACAAATATATCACATAGACATCACATTAATGTGATAATCATAATTATACATTATTATTTGAAAGAACCACAAGATAATATTTATCATAAATACATAAATGGAAATGATTTCATGTCATTCTAGTAGTGTGATCATCCTTTTAGGTAGGAATACGGGAGTAAATAAGTTATTTTTTACTAGTTATACCCAATGGTAAAATAACATGAATAACTCTTCCTATAATTAAGGAAGGATCCTGTATTTAATTTCCCAGACCTAGAAATCACTAAATTGGTGCTCCGAGATGAGTCATCACATAACCTCATGCCCACCTCCTCAAACACATAAGGATTAAGACTAGCGGTGAGGGTCTAATAAATCACGTGGGGTGACTATACCCTATTTATCAAGGAAATCCATAGTAGAACACAATATAAATAACCAAAACAACATGAAAAACCAATTAACATGCATAACCAAACATTTTCCAAATGGGAACAAACACCAATCAATTGTAACAATGTTATGTCATACCAATAGTGAAAAGTAAAAGAAACCCAAAATAAAACAAATGGAAAAACTCCAAATGAGTCCTTCATCTAAGATCAGATCCTTCTCCAGGTATATCAGGAGCCTAACTCAATATATCACAGTAGGGCCTCTACCCTTGGCCAGACCTGCAACCCAGACATCTACTCGTGTACCCAATGATGGCCCGAGAACGGAGTGAGTAAAAAACTCCATAGGCCACCAAATATAGTGTCTACAAAATATCTAGTCTAAGGGATAATTTATGAAATTATAAAATTAAATGTAATTAAGAAAGGGAAATTTTGTTTTCTATTAGTTAACAATGTTCATTTAAGTCATTTCTAGCATTTCTTCCAATTCCATTTCTTATACCATCGTCATTATATAAGCAGTATTGATCACATGTTACATGGGTTAGGCATAAATATATTCTACACAAGGGTATAAGGAAATCAATCAAAAAGCATAGGTGAAAAAATCTAGCTTATATCTCACTAGGGATCCGCATATCACGTCAACACATTATCCTCACCTTGAGTACTCAGTCCGGATGGAATGAAACCATCATGGGAATAGAGCCTATGTCACATTCCTTATCACGTACATTTTGGGTTGGAGTTTAGATCCTCTATCTAACTCGAGCTACGGGATTAAAACCTAAATGAAATACCCCACTATACCAAAAAATATGCACATTATTATTTGTCTTTTCACACGAATTCACCCACTTATTCATTTCAAGTACATTTCCCATATCACATAACACAATCCCTTTACTACATTCAATCAGTAAGGCGAACCACCTAATCATCATGTATTAACCCATTTCAAAAATTAATCCATTCCATTAATACATCCCATTAATATATTCAACATTTCCCACTCCATTACTCGATTTTATGTTCACCATTTAATATTCCCTAATCACTTTATGCATTTCTAAGGAAATTCAGGAAACAATAAAAATATTCTCTTTCAACACAGTTTCCCATTTTCATGACAGTATAACAAACCTTATTCCCTTATCACCCTAGGAATATTTATCATTATTCCATTTATAACAAAATCAACCTGTATGACATACTCTACATGGATTCCACATTATTGTTCAGTAACCCATTTCTTAAACCTACCCAACTCTAGGTCTGGGATTTTCAGCGCACCCTGCGGTGGCCCTGAAATGGTCAAGTCATCCTACATGCATTCCACAAGGATCGTGAGGGTTACCATTGGTTACTTAGATGGACCTTTTATTCAAAATCTACAATGAAACCAAGAACACAAGTAGGGAAAATGATGAACACAACCTTCAATGAACACATCTTAAATAAAACTATTTGAAAATACTTGTAGACCACCTACCTCAAATCTGGTGATGAATGCACTCTTAACCACGACCTTAGATATCAATTCAAGCACCCCTAGAAGCCCCAACATTGGATCCCCCAAAAAACAAAAGGATTTTGAGTTTTAGAAGAATATGGGGGAAACCACATGCCTAATCCGAAAAAGAGAGGGGAGGAGAGGATTAGACTTACCCTAGGCTTTGATCCGCATCCAATAGTGCTCCTAATGGAAAATAATCAAAGGAGACCACCACAAAGAAGATTGGGTCATCCAAGTTCGTCACTAGGGTTGTGGGAGGGGGTAATAGAGGAGAAACCCATGTTGGGAATTAGAATGCCGAGGAGGAATTTTTCTAATTTTTTCAATGTTTTGGGCCACATGGTTTACCCGCACGATTTTCCAAACCGTCCACAAAACCATGTGGAAGATGCTTCCTGAAATCACCCCCTTCACATGGTTTTCAAAACCATGCCAAAACCGTGCGTAAGCCTCTATCAATGGCTACACAGTTACTAGGGATGCTCCAAAAAATTTCCACTACGTGAAAACTGTGCCATATGTCCAAAAACCCCATTTTTAATCCACTTTCATGTCCTGAACCCCAGAACACCCCCAAGACTTCATATTAACTTTAAGAAACACTTTATTATCCCAAAAATGAGAGGCCAAACCAAAAAATAAACAAAAACATACTTTAAAGTGATCTAAGATCTTAAAGCCTCCCCACCTAATAACAGATCATCCAAGAGCCGCTCTTCCGAGCATCACCAATCCTCCGTAACAAGAGATCATGCCATATGGTCTTCCAATCCCTTCCCATATTATAGTTTTTGGATGCACATCACAAGGCCCACCGAAAACGTATCATGGGTAGAGACTTGTTCCACAATCCCTCACCACAACGGGAACTGATAACTCACCAAGGATGTTTCTAGTCCAACCACACCCAACCACTAAAATGTCACAGAGAAAACATTTTCAATAGTTATTGACACTCTATACATGGAAAAATTTCACACAACATCACATATTCATGGAGGGAACCAACCATCACCTCATCAACCAAATCCTCTACACAACTCATGACCCAAATCACTTCGCATCATTTTTCTATTCACGCAACTCTAATGGAGAAAATCATAGTATCACCTGAAAGTAAACACATGATACTTCCTACCAAATTTCTAGAATATCTCATTCCACACTATGAATCCAAAAGCAACTCAAAACTCTTAGCTACTCAACCAGTTAAAACATACCAAAAGATCTCTACTAGATCCAACATACCCGAATGGTGACTACTCGAGTCCATCAATCCCGGAACTCTAATCACATCACCAAACAAAAAAATATCTAGTACAGTTCATTACACCATTTTTAGTGACTTGGATCCTTCCCCATCAAATGAGGACCACTATAACTCGACTATTCGTTCCCATCTCATAATAGGTTCCAACTCACTATGCCCAAGCATCCATATGATCATTACCCTACATTGACATTCAGATTCACCATCGAAACCATTTAGAAAGACATTCTCACACTGTCCATTCAAGGTCTAAGATCAACACGACCGCACTCAGGTACAAATTCACTTAAAAAAGGCACTTGAGACCACAAATTGAACTTGGAGGTGGGCCACTCTCATGACACCCATTCAACTTTACCATCTTAGGTCGGAACACAACCGATTGGCTTGTCCCAGAACACTCACCTTCTAGTGAGGTTACACTACTCCTTTCTCACCTCCCCAAAGTGATTACTTCTTGAAGCCTGTCATTATCATCCCAAAAACCCATTATGTTCCTCTTCATAATTCTAGTATAATTCCATCATCACAGCACTACCACCCTCCAGAACATCTTTGGATTCACACTTGGCATGTAACCACCTCACATGCCCTTGGTTTACTCAACTTCACGACTTTCCAAAACCACAAAAGGGAAAATTAACCTTGTATAACCCCAATATTTGTTGGATTTATAGGACCCAAAATTCTCTGGAAACAACTGGTTGTCATATCCAGCCACATCCTCCTATGATTTCAACCCAAACCACACAAGAATTACATATAACCACCATGAACTTGATTCTAACACTTGGATCATCAGTCACCACATCCATGGCTCACATGCCACTCCAAAGAACCTCAAATGAACCTCACATGTTCTTCATTAGCACCCCAATTCTACAATGTCGACTCGATGTCATAATCTACACATCCAGGACTGATTTATCACTCCCCACATTAGAAGTGTTGTTAACATTTCTCTCAAGAGGGATTTCAACCACTACACCATTTACTCGATCACAATATGATCCCCAAACATAGACATGGCCATACATCTTTTCCCGAAATAAGAAAATGAACGTCACCCATTGCATATTACCGAATTCTGTGAACATATCCCATGAAATTTGTCATCTTTAGGTCCATCCTAAAGACCTCACCCAAAACCATAAATTGTGCCCATTCCACCATCATGATCGATGTATATTGTTTCTGTGCGCGTAACCTCCATGACGCCCCTTATCAACCCAAACACCTTCATGTTTATTGGAATGAGCCAGATCTTCTCAATGTAACTAGGAAAATATCAAGAAATTGGGTATTATCATCACAAGTTGAGGTATATAAAGAATTTGTCTAAGAAAACCACAACCAACTTGTCCATTTTTTTTGTCGAAGTATTGGAAATCATGACTAGTCATGGATCTCAGGCTCCACTACCAAACACATCTTACCAACACTTTACCTCCACTGCTCAGGTGTGATGGCCTAACAGGTCCAACCATTGCTCCATGACCACATTGAAAAACATCCACAGTCCAACATCTCCTGTCACACTATTTCCCCCACACTGCTCGAGTTCTTCTGATGTGTCCCCAGTGGCTAACAAATGAAGCAAAATAGTCTACCACACCAATCAAACCAACAGTCCCTCACACAAAAAACTTTATCTTCTATATAGATCATCACCTGCATACTTACCTAACCACATCTCTTGGTTATTCAGCCTTATCAGCCCTCAGGTGGCCGTTGTATCTCACCCCACAAACAACCCATCCATAATAATAATTTCATCCACATGACCACCCTCACCACGGGTGTCCCCATCGAGTGAAATCATATAACCACACTCCATCCACCTTCACCAATTCCAATATAAATCAACCTCAATCTAATGTTAATCATCATCCAAATAGTTGAGTCAAGAATTCATATGATACGACCCTTCAGAACAACCCCACCTCATATCACAACACTGTGGTGACCTAATGAAGGAACCAAGAAAAACCATATCATCAATATTCCCACTTAGCCCTCAAAGAAAAACGTGTACCATTGGGCACTCAGAGTTCCACTGCCCAAGCCCAAAACATCTACATGTACAACACACACTCAAAAGCAAGAGAGACCCCATATGACCTCTCTTTTAGGTAACCTCAATGGTTGAATGATACCAACTCCTTAGACTGGTGTCACAACTAGGAAAACCAATTGGTCCCCTCTCCAAACCATACTTATCATGGAATGAATTAAGAAATGCTCTTTAATGTAACTCTCAATCCCATTCTTATGGCCACAATGTATAACCCACCGACAACTATCTATTCTAGGTTCCCCATGAAGAGTGTATACATTAATCAACACTACGAGCTAAAAATGATCTCTAGGATTCAAGAAACAACTCGCAAGGTCAATACGCACAAGGTCACCAAGACCCAGACATCATTCATATTGTCCATCATGTACTCCATACAGTCATGAACCATGAGAGTTCTCTCACGCACATTACAGAACTACACATTGAAACCCAAAGGCCACAATGCTATGAAGGGTTCCCGAAACACACCACCTAGTCAATATCACAACCGGAAATGCCTCACAATCCAAATACAAGGTCTCAAACTAGAGATCTCTCACTACACCTACCCATGCATACAAATGTCCAAATAAAAACCAAAGGGATACCCACTATTGAACTAAAACATTCTAATTCCAATCTTTTCATTCACTTGAAACTTCACAGAATGACCAACATAATTTTACCACAGATGGAAAGATCCCACATGATCAACATTAAACAAACCATTCCTCATGATCTACACAAACGATCAACATCACACTTTGTGCACTACCCTCCACCATACCTACTACGGTCATGGTCAAGATGGGGTAACCAATTCCCTTAATCAAAAGTTTTCTTCAACACCTCTTAAAACCATTTCTTCATTTACAACACAATTCCATACCTCTTAGGAACATTTTACATTTTACAATTTCCTACAATCAAAATTTTAACTAATTTACACATTTCATTGGGAAAAAATAATTAATACTTTTACTATCATTATGAAACCCATTTCCCTTCAGATAGCAAAGCAGCCTTTATGACCTATCAGAAAACAAAATTTTAACCCGGTCACAACATTTTTTTACACAATATATTCCTTAATTATTCATTTTCATCATTTTCAATCACCCACTTACATTACCATTATTAGGAATAATTTTCTTCATATTTATTAGGTTAGTAAAAATGCATTCTACCTAATATTCCCCAAAGACCCATCCCATGTGTGTGCCTATAACAATTCATGTTTCGAACATCATTAGGTGCTTAAAATGATTCATGAATGTACAACCTATTGCCGTTATGTCCAAGGAACAGATATCATATTTTTTTCAAATAACAGAATATGTGCATCCCCCAATGGTGAAATATCATTCAACCATAACAATGGAAATCAAGAACAACAATTCCCACCCAAGGCGACATGGGATTTCCCTCATACACAGGTTAAATACTCCCATAAATGAGGTCATTACTAAGGCTCGACACATCATAATATACAATATACCATATCCAAATAGTATGAAAGATAAAAGAGCTTATATGATACCACATTTTAAATTTCTCGACCCGGAATCCACTAAACCAGTGTGCTGAGCCGAGTCATGACATAACATCAAGCACGCCTTCCCATATGCTAGAAGTTTCTGACTAGTGGTAACAGTCTAATAAGTCATGTGAGAGATTATACCATCTTTATCAGAAAAAGACACAATAGAACAAAATATAAATAGTGGAAATAATATGAAAAACTAATAAACATTCATAACCAAACATTTCCCAGATGGGTAAAAAACAATACAATGTAACAATGTCATGTCGTACCAATAGTGAAAAGTGAAAGAAACCAAATATTTAAAAAAATGGAAAAACTCCAAACGGGTCCTGAATCAAAGTTAGGGTCCTTATCTATATACCTCCTGATCCCAACTCAATATCTTATAGTAGGTCCTCCACCCTTGTCATAACCTGCAACCAAGAGATCTACTCAGGTACCCAATGGCGACACGAGTAGGGTGTGAGTACAAAACTCAGTGGGCCACCACCAAAAGTGTCTACAAAATAGCATGTCTAATAGATAGTGCATTCCACTGAAAAATTAAAGGTAAGTAAGTTGGGGACTTCCCGAGTTCCATTAGTTAAAAATGTTCATTTAATTCATGTCTACCATTTATCCCAATTGAATTTCTTATACATTATTTATTACATAAGCTATATTGATTACATGTTCCATGTGTTAGGCATAAATATCATCTACACAAGGGTCTAGGGTGATAAATCAAAATTCATAGGAAAAAAAATCCAGCCCCTATCTCACTAGGGATCTATATATCACATCAGCACATTATTCTCACCTCGAAGCCTCTGTCTAGGTGGAATGCAACTGTAAGGGGATTAGAGCCTCCGTCCTCTTCCCTAACCCGTACATTATGGGGAGGAGTTTAGAGCCTCAGTCTAACTTGACCCATGGGAGTAGAACCTCAATTAAATACCCCACTCTTCCAATCCATCCGTGCATGGTTATTTATCATTTCAAAAGAATTCACCCACTTATGCATTTCAAGTACATTTTTCATATCACACTACTCAATCCCTTTACTACATTTAATTATTTAGGTGTACAACCTAATTTTCACATATTAACCCATTTCCATAATTCATCCATTCCATTAATAAATCACAATAACTAATTCCCCATTTCTTATTCCCATACAAAATTGAATGTTCACCATTTAACATGCCCTAATCACTTTAGGAATATTTAACCAAATTCATGAAACAATCGACATAATCTATTTCAACCTAATTATCCATTTTCATGTAATTTCAACAACCATTATTCCTTTATCACCATAGGAATATTTACCATTATACCATTTATAACATAATCAACCATTAAGACATACTCTATATGGATTCCACATTAGTGTTCGACAACCCATTGCTTTACCCTACCCACTCTAAGTCCACATTTTCTGGTGCACCCCATGGGTGGCCCTAAAATGGTCAAGTCCTCCCCCAGGAATCCAATGGGGATATTGAAGGTTTACATTGGTCAATTAGAATCCCTTTTTATCAAAAACCCCAAAAAAACCAAGAAGAAAAGTAGGGAAAATGAGGGACACGCGCTTCCTTTCACACATCTCAAATTAAACTATGGGGTAATACTTATAGACCACTTACCTCGAATCTTGTGATGAAATCACTCTTAATGACGACCTTAGATCCAAATTAAAGCACCCCTTAAAGCACCAACCTGGGATCCACTGAAAAACAAAGGGATATATAGATTCAGAAGAAGATGTGTGAAACCACACTCCCTAATCAGAAAAAGAGAATGGAGGAGAGGATTAGACATACCCGGGGATTCGATCCACAACCGATGACCCTAAAA
The DNA here is from genome assembly GCA_963277665.1 of Viscum album. Lineage (NCBI taxonomy): Eukaryota > Viridiplantae > Streptophyta > Magnoliopsida > Santalales > Viscaceae > Viscum > Viscum album. The sequence continues at coordinate 1,918,244,844 of OY728165.1, read as the reverse complement.
TGAACATGAATCGAAAAAGAACCAAATATTGGAAGATTGGGTCATCCAAGTTCGTCACTAGGGTTGTGGGTAGTTAAATGGAGGAAAAACCTATGTTGGTTTTCATAATACTGGGGTGGAATTTTTGTAATTGTCTCAAAGTTTCTAGGCCACATGATTTACCCACACAGTTTTCCATAGTGTGTGAAAACCGTGAAAAAGCTACTTCTCAAAATAACCCCCTTTCACACAGTTTTCTAGATATTCCACATGGTTTTCCAACCCCTGTGTAAGCCTCTTTCCGTGGATGCATAGTAACCTGTGATTCTCCACCCTGTTTTCACTAACCAAGTGAAAACCTTGAAACATGCACAAGAACCCCCTTTTCATCTTATTTCGTGTCTCAGACCCCAAAACACCCCCGATCCTTCTCATGAACTTCTCCAAACAATTATTTAGCACAAAAAGGAGACGCTTAACCAAACAAAACCAAATCATACCTTATTAAGATCCAATATCTTACACTATATTCTCTAAAAATTGTTTAAATAGAATGGACAACATCCTTAACGATCTCATTATTAGAGAAAATTACATAAATAATATATTTGTATGTCGTAATGGAATTCAAAATCATCATACTAAAAGGTAAAAAAACACAAGGAGTATCATTAATGGTCATAATATAAGGTAAAATAAAATTAAATGCACATCTAATTAACATCCTTGTTGATGATTCTTTGAGGAAGAAGTTTATATAGAAGAATCGTCTCAATTGATCCATATGGAATATATCAGATCTCATTGAACATATCACACAATCATAATATCCAAGGCCTTACTAGGAATTATATAAAAATATTAAATATTATTTTATTTAACATTTCAACTTGTCAACATATCCCATATAAATTAGTAATGTAATATTAATATTTTATAATGAAAAAAAAGTATTAGAATCAAATATAATCATATATATTTTCAAAAAATCATGAATTCATTGGATAAATTTTATATAATTTCATAACGACCATAATACATTATAATAAATCATTATGATATATTCTACGACATCATAAACCACCAATTTTCATGGTCTCGTAAAAATTTTAAAAATATTGTTCAATTTCATATTTTTTCCCAATTTACCATATATCATTCCCACAACATTAATTTTCAAGATTTATATTAAATACCAAAATATATCCAATCAGTTGAGATAAACACAAGATGAAATATTTTCCCTACAATAATATATTTATCCAACTACAAATTCATGTAATTCCCTCTAAACGATCATAAAAACTTCTATCATAGTGAAATGAAACATAAATAAATCACCCCAAAACTATATGATTATTAATTCAATTTTTATAATAATATCATATATTTAAAACACCAACCCTCCTACCCTATATCGTTCAATGAATCACCTATCTTCCCAAAATATAATTTCATTTTGATGGTAAATTTAATATATTGAACATTAATCCCAATTTATTGATATATATTTTTATACATTTTAATTGTTAATTCATTAGAATTAATCCCTATAGTTTTCATAATAAATAAAATCTATAAATTATTTTAAATATATGGGATTTTATAGAATAATGTGTAAAATCATATTTAAATTTGAATTCAATGATTTAAACAACATTTTACAATTTAAATGGATAGGGATGAACTGTAAAATTTCTATTTCAATAAATTAATGGTTTAGATAATATAAGGGATTTTAATGTGTACTGAGTAATTATTAATGTTCAATATAATATATAGTTATTATTTTTAGAACCTACATTGAATTATTATTTAGTGTTTGAAAAACTAATAATGATTTTCAAGCCGAAAAACTATGTGATATTTTTCACTAACCGCAAAGAGGATATATTATAGAAAAAATGAGTTGATTGATTATAATATTAAATGTTGAAGTTTGATAATGTCCAAAAAATTTAAAAGAAAGTGAATTTTTTTTAATGCAATTGGGATGTGTAAATGAAAATAAATGAATAAATTGTGATTTTATGTGTGACTTTGTTGTTATGTAAGTGAAAGTGAAAAGGTAATATTGTCACATATGTGAGGTCCATGAATTTTGTATGATAAGTTAATAAGATATCATCATGATGATTGGAGTTGTGGATAAGGTTTATTTTGCATCAATATTTATCATAGAAGGATGTCATACATTATAATACACATTGTTATTATGAAAAATTTGAATAAGAGATCATGTAGAAGAATATACTACTACTTAATATATCTATATATCATTGATTACAATTAAATATGACAATATACATGCATACATATCTTATTTATGATATCTGTATATTATTAAACTATATAAATATATAAGTAAACTATGTAAATCTATTGAAAAAATTTATATTGAGAGATTTATTAATTTTTTATTTTTTTTAAATATTAATAATTTTGATGATTAAGGATAATGTGTTTGGTTGAATTTAAAATGTGGAGATATTCTACACTCTACATGCATTACAGAAAAGAATAAAAAAAATATGGATTCTTTATTCAGAAGTTTTATAACTAAATTTGGTATGTTTTTAGTTAAAAAAGAATGTGCCAACTAGCCATGACATTATGATGTAGAGAAAAGTAAATATATTTATTTGATAATCTAAGTAATTGATAAAAACATTTGATATTTGATGAATGAAAATGTTTAGAGAATTTATATAATAAGGGGAATGATTTTTATTCAAGAAGAAGTCTAAGTTTTGAAAATTATATTAATTCTTATGAAAAAGAAAGATATATGAGAGAAATAATATTTGGATTAATATTTTATTTTGTGAATATTTTAATGGGTAATGAAGAGGAGGAAGAACGATTAATTATATTCCTAGTGATGTAATGTTAAGTATGTTATTGATAATTCTTAGTGAAAATTCAAGGTAAATTCTCTGAATCCCTTACACATATATTCTTATTTCTCACATTTAATTTATTGAGATTTAAATTCTATATGAATAGTCATGTGGTAATATAATATTAATTCCTAATAAATGCTATCTTCAGACAATTGTATTGATCATTATCAAGGAATATATGCTGATAGAGGGTGAATTATTGTACATTAGTTTAATCCTAAATCATCGACCATGATATTTTTCTCTATTTAATTATAACCCTCATACCTCTCACTCACTTTAAATTTTGTGTGATGAATGAAGTAAATAAAATAAAAAAAAATCTTTGTTCACATAAATTGGGATAATATATTGAGAATGATTTTGACAAAATAGCGCTACACCCAATACAAAAATCTCACTACTTTATATGTGTTATGAATTGGAGTATCAAAACTAACCCTCTTGGTTCACAAACCACACAATATATTTTAAGATCTCACTTCTCTTCTTAACAATAAGGAACACACTAATCCTTTGTGACCATCCAATTCTCCATGAATGATAATAATAAAATACTCCTCAAATGGTGTCCCATGTTTTTATATAAGAGATGATATTTTAAAGGGCTTGAATTAGTATAATACCATTAGTAAATTATTATATCATTCTATAACAATAGTATGTAATTCATTACTTTCTTTCATTCAATAACTATAATTTACTTATTCTATCTGAGATTTTTATCTATTTAATATGCTCAGAATATTACTATTTCATATCCCTTGGAATATATTTTTGTAAACTAATAATCATTAAAAAACCCATAATCCAACAAATTATACTAATTCAAATTCATAAGAGTGTATTAATTATGCTAGGTGTACTAAGAGGTTTTTTCATCGCCATAAATTTATATTATGTTCGAGTCACGTCTAGTGATTTTCAGCTACAACTCCCTCTATATATTACAATTATATCAATAGTTAATATATAAACTCCTAAATTTAATGACTTAATACTTTTAGTATGTACATTTCAAATTTATCCATGTTTGATAAATTACTAATATCCTCCCAAAAAAATGTAGATGCAAAATGTTTGGTTATTTGATATATTTCATGGAATATACCATTTACTACATTCAATATTTTAATGGTGGACCTACAATAAGACGTAGTCCCTGAACATTTCATGAAATTTCCTCTTTCATTATGACACTAACTTCATTTATGTAGATACACCCAAATATATCTTGTAGCAATGTTACTCTTTACATCATGATCTATCCATAACCTAGAAAACCCACCCAAAACTTCTTCAAATTTTCCATGAAGTAGTATTATTATTATAGTGAAATCCTCTTCTATGTAGATCCATCAAAATAAAATCAAAAACCCATCTTGGAGTTATAATATAATTCATGAAAACCCCATTTAAACTATGTGAATTATAATAATGTTTTAGATAAATCATAATATGTTCAATCATTATGTGGATAACAATGTCATTGTGTGACCCACACATTCGATGTACCTATGGATGATTCTAGATTTGGAATTTTTTATTTTTTCTGTCATTACCGTAATAAAAGTGTGATATTATAATTTAAAAACAATTTCATCCTCATGATGTTCTTTAATAATCATATGAATTTCCTATAATAACATTACAACTACTGTAACATTGTGACTTCCATCTAACTAAATAAACTTCTCTAGCTTCTCTGAAACTCCTTAAAATGTAATTATCACTTTTAGTTCTCTTTGTATGTTCTTTCATTATTATATTCAATAAACTCCACCCAAAAGATTATTTAGGAGATATTTTACATCATTATTCTCCTTTGGGATTTTTTAAAACTATGAATCTTCTTCCAATATTTTTTTGAAAGAGTTTCATTAACAAACTTTTGATCAAGACAACATATTATTTTAAATCCTCATTCTTGCATTTAGTGTATCGATAATTTACAGATCATCATTTGTACGAATACAGAGAAATTTTTGTGGGAGAAACAAGAGTTATGTGAAAATATCTTGATGAAAATAATTCAATGAATTCCAATATCTTTAACATATCTATAAATCTACTCTTTTATAATAAAACTTTATATGCTCTCCCCATTAATTGATCATTAGAATAATATTGTTCCCAAATTTAAAATAGTGAATAATACTTTCCATGAAATATAAATTGTTAACCACATTTTTCAATAAACCGAAAGTTTAATTTTATAAATGTTAAAAATATATAATTAGGAATTTAAGAATTAAATGAATGGTAGAAATAATAAATTTCTATAAATAACAGTTTACATGGGGGGGGGGTAGGGTTGTTTCTCCAAACTATTAAAGTAGATAAATTTTATTCGTCTATAATAGATAACAGATTCCTTTCAAAGTCCCCCTTAGGCAATGACATAGTTATTATATCTTCTACTTGATATTGAGTGCAGACATATTCTAACATCCCAAATTTTTTTTATCTAAATGATATTTGATCATAGTGTGCATGGTCATAAAAATATGGATTATATTATCACTATGATTTGTATCGCTTGATCTTTCATACTTGAACGGAATATGAGAAGCAAAATCAACTCACAAATAATTAATATATTATTCATCTCAATTTCATTTTTAAAATATTGAGTAGCTAATTTATATTCATTATCTAGTGTGCTAATGGAATTGAATTCATGTATAATACATGGACATAGAATGTGAAAATTCGATGATAAAAATAACCTACTTATGTTGACTTTCTATCATCCATTAACCCTACCCAATTTGTATGAAAAAGTCCCAAAAAACTCTTATAGTGACAATATTATATAAAAAAACCTACAATACATCACATGAAAGATGTTATGAAATGTTCTTATCACAAATAACATGTTAATTTATTTGGATTTTATTTTTTATTGATCATATTTACATGTGGTAAAATCAAAGTTTAGTCTTGTGATTTTTATGTATAACAGACTCTTAATGGCCCATTTATATAGAGTCCAATAAACTTATATACAATTTTTATTTAATAAATTCATCTATGTTTCCACTGGAGTAGTTATAGGATTTGAATCATATATTTTGATGATATTGATATGTTATATATAATATTTACTTTGAGATATAAATTTACCATCACTTCGTTGGATCACCTCAAATGTAAGTAAAAATTTCAATACTTCAATCAAAAGATTATGATATTACACCCCATCGATTCTAAAAACATCTTACAGTGCAAAACTCCCAAGCCTCTAAAAATGATGCCATCTATATAGATGATAAACTACATCCTTTGATCATGTTCCATTTTAATATTATATTATGATCTACATCTTTTATTTTAAATCCAATCTTCTTCAAATACTTTCCATGCTAAGAGTAGCAAGATATGGTTTCTTATTTCAGTCCATGCAATAATTTTATTAACCATCAAACTTTTCATTCACCATTTTGTTTGATAAACCTATCTCGTTGTTCAATGTGGACCTCCTCATTATATACTCCATTGAATAATTAAAATTTAACATCCATCTAGTATACATTGAATCGATTTGTCATAGCAATAACCAAGAAAAATATTATAGTATAAATTATATACATAGGTGGAAGAGTTTTATCTATAATGATTCATTATATTTGGGAATAACCATTTCACAATAGTCATTCCTTTTTCTTATTCACCAATCTGTCAACATTGAGTTTATTTGTTAACACCCATTTCATTCTGATAATATTTTTCTATTTAGACATGGAACAACATCCCGTGTTATTTTATATTTTATATTATCAATATGTTATTGTATATACATGACCCAATTTTTATCTCAACTATCCACATTAAATATTTTGGTTCTACTTGTGGTTGAGAATAATTTTTTTGAGCCTTCATTCTATGAGTTTGAACTGGGGATACCAGTCTCCAACAATATTTTCACAACTATTTTTTCCCTAGACACTTCTTCTCATTATCATGAATAAATAAATTATAATCTATTGTGATTGTAGGTCATATTTATAATATTGATTATATATATTCACTCTCTATAGGAATTAATAAAAAAAACTATTTCATTTTAGAAAACTGGACTATTTTTAGGTAGACTCTTCAAACTAAATTATAAAATCTACTCAACTCTTTTCCAAAAATACTCATCTTAAGCACCTATTAAATATTGTATTTTTAATATTTTACCATTATTTTTAGTATATAACTTGAATAATTTAATTTTGGATGAATATTCAAGGAAATTTTATTTTACTTATATGATCTATTAATGTTGTATGTTCCCCTTTATTTTCAATGAAACACTCACTTTTTAAGACTCAAAATTACTTGAGAGTTGGGAACATGTAATAAAAAAGTTCACAAGGAGGTCTATATTTATTTGAATATAGAAAATCAATGTTGGATATATAAACTAATGTATGTTCTTCCTCCATATAATATGTTTCTAGTAGGTTTTTATTTAATATCATTTTTCGTACCAAATTATTTATAATTTGGGTTCCCTCTCAATGAATCTGTTTTGTTAAGGATTTTTTGTTGCTAAAACATGATATTGAATTCAATGTTTTTATATATATTTATAATATTTTTTGATTCTAAATTATATACCCTTGTTAGTGTGTAACTTATTAATTCATAAAGCTAATATTTTCAGCTTTCCTATGATATTGGTCAATATACGTGAACACCATAGATTTGGGGTAATCAATATATTTTCATAAATTATTCTATTGACATCAATGAAAAGAAATATTACCTTATATTGTCCAAATATTTATGTGCCATATGGCTATAAACATCAAAATAAACTATCTTAAGAAACCTTTATGGTTTCCCATTCTTTTTTTATATGCCCCTCTAATGATATTCCATTTTTTGACAAGTATGATACCTTTTACTGTGATTAGATATATTAGTAGGAATGTATTGATCTCCTTAATTTCTCACTATGTTACACAATGATAATTGGATCAAATAGATGAGTCTATTTTTCCAGTGTTTTTTCTATTATTGTTTTGATATAATACATCGGTCTTATACTCCATCAAATAGATAGATGTGTCAATTGATATTCCTTCCTCTCAATATAATTGATCAATCTCTTCCATTAATAGTGAAATTTTTCTTTTTGAATGTATCTTTATAACCCAATCAAAAAAAAATTACCCACATTAATTATGTTTTAACTAATAAATATAACAAAGAAGCATTATACACACCGTAGGTATTCCCAAAATTTTTTGGCCATTTTAGAGACAATAATATTTTCCCCCTCATAATTTCAAAAGAAAATATCGCTACCCCTTTCACATCTGATACTGGAAAAATGATTATTATTTATTATCATTTATAATTTACACCAATAAAATAGTATCAACATTTCATCTTTATTTTTTTACCACAATGAAATTTTAGAAGCTCTAGCCTTCTTTATTTTACATATCATTTCCCATTTTATATTCCATTTTCCATTTTATGGTGTACATACATTTTTCAGATAATAATCCTTATATTCATCCTTATCCTGAAGATATAAAAATATATTCATTGTTTTTATCTTTGTTGATGGTTTTTATATCTATTTTTTCTTATTCATTGGGAAATTTTTTTCAAATTCCTTTAACCCTTGATCATAATTTATTTCCTTAGGATCAAAAAACATCACAGAAGAAAGAATCTATTAAATGATTAATTATTAGAATAATTTATTCTATTTTTTGTGTTATTTTCTGGAAATATCTTTTATCTATGAATCAAAAAAATTGGTATTTATTATTTTCTACAATAATATCACCTTATTTACAGTGTTTTCTTTACATAGTTTTTCACATGACTAGTAGCCTTTAGAGATCCAAGAAAAAGACCCATCATTAAGGGTGTTAATTCTTGAGGTTTGGCAATGTCCGTGAATATCCATTACTTTTATCATAAAACATAATATATTTTAATTTGTTTTTAAGACACTGAATATATGCAAAATATATAAGTTCTTCAGTTAACCTCAAAATACTTCTTCATCTCATTTAGGAGTTGGTAGCTTTGAACTTATTAATTCCAATCATGATGTGACAAATAATTATTGATCATAACACTTCCCATTACCCTATATGATTTATACTTCATGTTATTTAATTATGTAGACTCTTTATTTTATAAATTTTTTTTAAATATAAACGATTTTGTCTTATTCTATGATAGTGAGATTTATCTCAAATTCTTACTTAAGCCTTCCAAAAATTATAAATTTGTGATTTTTATTCTCTACCTTAAATTATGACTTATAATCATATTTTTGTTTCATATAGACTTTAAAATCTCACAAAATTCGGTTGTATTTCTTAAATTTATCCCACCATATTTCAATTTCATTAAGGGATCCCTCAAGTTCATCATTAAGATCAACCCTAACATCAATTAGAGCATGTTCTGTTTCACTTTATTTTACCTGAATATTGTATGAAATAGCTATAAGAACTTCCTCACTAAGGTCTATTTAGTGATGAAACTCCTCCAACTCTATCTCATATAATCTTTCTCCTTAAAAATTGATAAAAAAAATTTCTTGGATATTTTTCCGGATGAATTCCTCCAAATAATGTGTCCTTATCAAAGACTCTACATAGTTTTTTCCAACTCATCCTTATCATTAAATTAATTAAGAAATTTAGAATGGAGATTCCAAAAATTACCATATAATAATAAATCAAGTGGGAGAATTCCTTTGAATGTTCCATTTCCACACTTATTATTAGTGGGAAGGAATCTAATCACCCTTTCGGCTTCTTCTTCATTCATATTTTCTTTCATTGAATGAAAATTACTATTTTTATAATCAAATCACTTTTGAGGAAGAAAGTGAGAAACTAAAGAAACTGTCTGAACAAAGCTTAGGACAATACAAGATAAAAGAAATACTAAGGTAATCCACCAGACCTACCCCACCCTAGCAGATAATCCTATGGACAATCCTTCACCTATGAATGGACCTTCTGCAATCAGTACCATGTAGAAGTTCATGGGTACGGTACCGATAGCAAAGCAAAACCCTCTCAGTATTAATATTCAAAAGGCCTACATCAATGAAGACTTCGTGATCTGGTCCCCCTCTAGAGAAGTTCCAAGTAAAAAGCTGTAAAAGACACCAAAAAACTAAAAAAATACAAACAACCAGAGCCCAAGGGCTATACCTCAACCAACCCTCTTGAAAAACCTAGCCAAATCCACCCTTAACCAAGATTATTAAAGAGGAACATAATATTACCGGAATCTCTCTCCCTGAAAAGTTTTCAGGATAGGGATTGAACATGTATATCAGCCACCTCAAAAATCATTTCCTCTAACGTAGAAGTAAGTTGATCCCATTTTGGAATGTACTCTTAAACACTGATTATCCCACTTTTGAAATCCCCAACCAGAATGGTGTTCGGTCTGTCAATCCATGTATATTGTTCCTCATTAAGAGACACCTCCACCGACCTCTCCATCATCGTAGTTGCCTCCTCCTCTGATACATTGAGCATCAATGTCTACTCCATAACATCTTCTTCATATCTTAAAAGGATAACCAGGTCTTGGTCACCCTATTCCACTAGACTTTGAGAATAAAAAGGATCCTTTTCCTTATTTTTTTCATTCATCTTCATTGTAGATCAGGTCACTAAAGGCAGAGGTGATGAGGAATAGTCCTTCTTCCCCTTCCTCTTTCTGAAATCCTTATTAGTCTTAGTAAGTGAACCATCATCTGAAAATTGGACGTGATCTATCCCCTTGGAGACCTTCACTCCGGCCCCGTCTCCCTCAGTTGTGGAAGTGGGGACATCATCCACATCGGCCACTAGGAGGCCTTCAAACCTACTGTACAAGGGAACCAGGGTCTAGATCGGGGTCATTCCCCCTCCCTCCTTCACTATTTGAAAAATACTTCCAGTCATATCATCATTATCGCCCGACGGAGTATTCTCCATACTCAAATCAACCTCCCAATCGAGCGACGTCATACCAAGATTCTTGGCCTGGCTGGGTTTTATGAAGCCACACACCATGAACTGAGGTTGTGTACAAAAGTCAACCTGAACCACACTCTGTGTAGCACAAGAAGTTTGCATTCTAGTACAGTCCACATTGATACCATGAATGGGAGTCACCTGCAAGTTGATACTGATCATTCATGTCCACTGCATTTCTATTACGCCATGTGACAGGTCTTCTCCCGCCATAGAGTTCACTTATCAATCTGCTTGACACCTCTTGAACATTTGGGATAGTAGGAAATACTGGCGGTTTATCTACCTCACTTGGTTGGCACCGAAAGAAAGCCTCGGGCCAACTGCATTTGTGCCAGTCCCTGTGTCACCTTTGGCTAGAACTTCAATCTGGGCCACCGTAGCAGCAGTCAATGGACCACTTCCCTCACCTAGCCTACTAAATCTATCCCCGTCACTTCCTTTGGCTAGTACACCCTCAACCACACTATTATCCATAATTAATTGATTACCATTGCACACATCCTCCAGATATTCATTATTCTTAGTTTCCAGCCTACAACTCTCAAATGAATGACCCAACAGTTTGAAAACCTATATAAAGGGGAACCAACACTCAAATACCATAGGCTAATTACACCAGAATTATTCCCTAACAGTAATCCAGACGAAGTCTAATAGAGCCTTTTATGCATCCACCTCCACAAACAGACACAGACTAATCGGGTGGGAGACCGCATTGGTCTGGCTATCCGAACACAAGTATCTTCCCAGAAGGTTCCAAAGAAATATATCATTCAATGGATTCTAAAATGGAATCGGAAGATTCGGAAAACATACCAAGACTGCCACTGATGGAGAGTCATGATTCATGTGAAAGTCATACGACCATCGGGACAAGATGAATCGTGAGCTGTTGTAGATGCAGGGAGCCCTCGACCATGCTTTTATCAGATCTTCCTCCGAAGAAAAATGGATCAAGATTGTCCGGCTGTCCAGCAAACCTACGGTTGACATTTATATTAAATCCCAAGAACCGAACACAAATCTATCAAATAGATCGACTGAGGGTATTCTCTTTGAGAATCGAGCAATTATTGACATGCTATGGAGGCCTGACGCTTTGTTAAACTCAACGATCGAAATTGGATGATTGGGATGACCATCGTGGAGATCTTAGACCATAGGTCTAAAAAAATGGTGGAAACAGAGGAAGGATGTTCGAGATCGAAAAAGGGAGAAAAGAGGGTTTTTCTCGTGTGAAAGATGGCAGAGGTCCACCCCCCGATGGGGGAGGAACCTACTCGGAGGCCACCGCCGTCACTGGTCGAGCACAAAACCCCAGTCGAGATCAAGGAACCTTTATTCATTGAAAGTTTTTTTATTTCCATCAGTACAAACTCCTAGGAATTATACATTATTATAAACTGGTTTTTTGGTCTTCATTTTATAGGAAATCATAGTAACATAAATATTTTTACAATGTTACCCCATTTGTGTATTTATATTTAAGAACTGATACCTTCTTATTGAAATATTGAGGTAGATTTCTTAGGATCCTTCTCAAATTTAAAAATATCACCAATAATTTATTATGTCTAATTATTTATTCTTGGATTATATTTAGTTGACCAAATATTTTATTTACAATCCCATTTATAATCCTTGTTACATCTTAATATTTATTCAAAAACACTTGAAATTTCACCTCTTTAACCTTTGAATCACCTACATATATAATGAGAAGCTTCTCCCAAATTATATGAGTGGGTTTTCAACATATACCCTTTTTTATAAACTTTGTTATTGTGACATAAATATTTTTAAAAAATAAACACAATGTTAAATAGCGTGTAAGATATGTCACATCTAGCTTTAAAGAATAACAAAATCTTATAGATAAATATGACCATTATTACCTACCATTAAATTTTCATGAATGAATAGTATTAATGACCTTTTGAAATATATAATTGGAATACACATTGATAATGTATTAATTAATTCTTTGTAAATAAGTACTATTTTTTATTTAATTAAATATATTATATTTTTAGTAATTCCATATTTTTCATTATATAAAAGTTTTCTTCAAAAATTAATTTATATTAAATCTTATGTTAAAATAATATAATTATTGAATGGAACTTTTTGAATTTTTTTGATAAAATGAACTATATTTTTAAAGTAATAATATCCGAATATTCTAGCACTGAATTTTTTATAATTTTAAAAAACTCTTGATTTTTCAATGAATAGTGAAAAATATTAGTTTCATTTTGAAAACTGTATTTTATATAAATTTTAAAAATATATACGGGATTAGTTCTAAAATTTAATTATGTAATTCTAATTTTAAAAAAATTCCAATTTTGGTTTTTGAAATAGAATTTATTATAATATATAATTTAAAAAAAATTATTTTAAAAGTTATTTTTTTGGAAAAAAAGTTTTTCGATATGTTTTATTGTTTAATTTTAAATTAAATTCCGCAATTTATGTGTTATTAATTTTTAAAAATGAATTACATATTTATAATCATATGTTAAATGTTTATTAAATAGGTTCCTTTTTTTGGGACATTATGAATTGTAAACATAGTAATTATTATTACAATGATTAAGTGTAAGTCATGTAATTAAGTGTAAAAATAGTTTGATAAGAATTAAAAAAATTCCGTAAAACTTGATCCAATTCAATATTATGAGTATTTTTTGACCTAAATAATCCATGGGTATAATTTATAACGATTTGGATCCACTTGGATGATATTATGTCCCTTATGGTATTTTTATGAAAAAAAGTCAAACTTGTCACACTTTAGTTTTTAATAAGTATAAAATTTTTAATATGTGGTAATATGGAAGCTATAATTGGGAATTAAAAAATACTTTTAAAATATAAAATATTTATCTTCATCCTGGAAATGTTTTTTTTATTTTTAGGTCAGAAATAATTACATTAAAGTCTCACACAACAATGATGTAGTAATTATTAAATTAATGGAAAAATCTAATAAATGGTATTAAAAATATTAAAATGAATATAATTTGATATATAGAAATTTATTCATGAATAATAAAGAGAATTATGGAATTTGAATGATAAAATAAATTCGATTTTTTATTATACATTTTTATTAGGTTTTTAAAGACATAATAATGAATAGTACAAAATTTATAAAAATGATATTTTTCAGGAGTATAATATTTTATTAAATTAATAAAAAATCATAAAAAAAATACATAAGTCCATAAAAGATATTATATATTCTAAAGTTTAATCCTATATAAATATAAGGGTTATCTTTAATTATTTTTCTCAATAGTAATCTTATTATATTTTAATATTTTGAAAAATTCCTGAAGTGCCCCTTAGCTGAATTATAAAAAGGCATCATTTCCTTCACTTAATTTCACCAAAATGAGCCATATATCTCAACTATCCCCATTTAAATTATCTTATTTACTTTTCTAGACACATTCAAGATTTTTTAGTTTCACCAAATGTCTAATTCAATGTTCCTTAAGGGATCCTCTAATGAAGTGTTATTCAATATATAACTTTCTTAAACAACCTCTTTTAATTAACAAGTATAATAACTTCATTTCAACTCATTAACCCATAAAGGAATAATAAATACATGATCATGTATATACTATAATTTCAAAATTTTTTGGTATAACTCTGATCCATATGTTCTCTCATATCAAATTACTCAATTAAACAAAACCATTTTCCAAATTATGGGAATTAACTATCTCTATGTATAATGAGGTTTTGTTTTCCTTTACCACCATAATGGATGGTCATAAAACTAATATTATGGTTATATAAGATTTTAGTAGTTGTATTATAAACATTTTCATGGTATGTAACTAATATATAGGAATGAAATTAAATAAAATGAAACAGATTAGTGATGGTCCGAAAAACCACCAAAATTAACTATACAATTATCATTAACATTTTATCAAATTAATAATCCTATTGTCAGAACGAAAATGGATATATGGGACCATTAACACATATTGAGGTGGATTAATATCATATAATATCAATTATAGAGAAATATTTCTATTTGAAATAAACATCCATAAATATGAACAAGTTAACCAACCACAAAACAAAGAAATGAACGCTTTGGGAATAAAGAAATTGATCCTTATAACTCATGATGATAGCCCAAAATTGACATAATAAAATTATAATAATTAAAATATATATAGAAGATGTTATCAGTTATGTAATTAATAAATAAAATTTTTTTTATCCAGGACATTAATTGAATTTATAACATGCATTCTTACACAAGGTAAGGGAATATTTATCTGAGAATCCTTATTTTAAATGCTATAATGATTTATTTTAATAATCTATATATTTTATGAACATGTTTTTAGAATAACTATTATGAATTTATTTATATAGAAATGATTTTTTTGGAAATATTAATTTATATTTTCACCCAAATGTTCTCAAATAGGAATCATTTTATGGTTTTCTATAAAGGAAATTCTATTAAAAATCATTTTTCCTCTTTCAACAATTTTACAATGTTCAAAAAAACTATTTTTAACCTATAAAACAGAATAGAAATTTCATTATTTCAATATTATTTAATTATATAATGTTTCATTTATATGTTTTCATTGTTCTCTTCAATAAAAATGGTTTCATTAATATAATTATAGTTTTCATATTTTAAAAGTTATTTATTTAAATGGAAATGGTATTTTGATATTTGAAAGCATTTTACACATGGGTTTAAAAGGGGTTTCATGGGTTTTATTCCAGATCTAGTCTATTGAAAATATTTATGATTGGTGTTCCCATATAGATCTGGTTTATTCCATTATAACATATATAACGAGTGCACAATGATATCATTGGGTGACCCTATTATATATTTTATGATTAATGTGACCAGATACTGCTCTAATTCATTGTTTATGCAAGATATGGAAGTGGATCGTATGGTTATTCCTTTAATAAAGTTTTTAAGGGTTTTATTAAATTTATTTACCAAAGGAACCCATATTAATTATTTGTATTTTATAATTAGTATTCATAGAAATTGTTTGATTTTCCAAAGTAAGATAATGATAATTTGGAAAATATGAATCATTTTTTCTGAGTGAAAATGTAGGTTTTTAAGAAAATGTTTTTATGGGGTTTCACTTTAATAAAATTTTACATTATTTTATTTTCCTTAAAGATATTTTTTTCTTATCCTATGTATTAAAATGTTTTTTATTGGGTTTAAGGAAGAGTTGAGACCATGATGATATCAATGTAAAATTATGATGTTTTCTTATAAAGAGACGCCACTTTTTTATTTTAATGAATTTTGTTTTATTGAAAAACTGTATATAAAGTATATGTGTAAATTTTTAATCTATGGGTGAAAATTGTAAGATTTTTTCCCCATTCTAGAATCCTCTAGACTTATTTTCTTGTCAAATGTAATAGAATTATTTCTTGACATAAAACTCAATATTATGCATGTTTTTAATGCAATTTCCTTGATATTGGTATAAAAAGAGGGCTTAGACAGCTTTAGTGATTTTAAAATCTTCTTAATAGTTATAAATATCATCATAGGTTTAAAATTTAAAGGTTGATACTATGATCAATGTCTTAGAAGCCCCATTTTATGTAATTATTTTTTATTACAATTTTGGAACATATGTTTTATTGGAAAATGATATTGTGATTAAGAGGATAATTATTTTTCAAAGTACATTAAGAATTTTGGGAACTCTAAATTATTAATGTAAATTGTTTACTAATGGGATTTTATTTTATTAATTATCATTGAATTATATTGTTCTAGAATATATGATTTTATTCTGGATTTATGGTGATTCTGGTTATTTATGGAGATGGTTAGCATATCTTATAGATTATGTTATATAAAAAATTTCATTTTTCTATGATACTAAAATAGTGATTAATGTGAATTAGAGATAAATTTTAACTTTTTTTGGATGGTTATGTGACAAAATACATCTAATTTTTTGGTTTTAATCATAGTCTAATATATTTTTTGAGGAATTTTAGGGATAATAATTTGTCTAATATTGTGTATTACCATTAAATTATTAACCTTAAATAGTTTTTGGAAATTAACTTATTTTATCCCAAAAATTATTAGTTTTGGTTAATTTCAAAATAATGGATGAATATTTTATTTTATTTTATGGATATTATGATCTATAGAGTTTGATTTTACTACATCAAATAAGAAAAAATCATACTCATCATTTAGAGAAAAAGACAAGGTTGTGTTGAAATTGATTAAATTATGAATATCATCTTATAATGTAAGTATATTTCCTAAATTTCTTAGAATATGCAGTAAAGAAATATTAAAATATGAAACATTATATATCTAATTTTATTACTTATATATCAATGGCCTTTTAACCTATTATCAAATTATGTTTTTGTGATGGTTTCCTTTCTCATAACCATTTTCTATATCTATATATATTAGTCATAAGGAATTATTTCTCTCTTCAATTTCCATGTTATCCAACATGGAGACATAATATTTATTATTTCATGTGTCCTTTGTACTTCCATTACAGTCTTTTCAAGAAGAATTTTTTAAATCTTCTTTATTTTGGTGGATTTAAAAAAATTATTTTGAAAAGTCAAAACCACAGTTTTGGATCCTTATATCAAATTATGAGGACAAAATCTATTAGTGGGGGAAATTAAGATCCCATGTCTTTAAAAAACTAATTACTGTGTTTGATAGTGTACAATATTTTCCACATCAATATTAAACAAATAATAGAATCTTATTATTTAAATATGGATATTATAACCTAGCCATTAAATTGACAAGAATAAACAGAATCAAAATAATTATAATATATACAATTATCATACTCATTGAAAATGTTTTAATTAATTAATTTCAAAAAATTAATATATTTTTAATAATTTCATTCCATAAGATTTTTATAAAATCAATTTTATTCATCAAAAACACATATTCAACAATCAATGATTTTTATTTATTTTTCTGTAAACATAATATAATAAATTTTTTGAACATGTATAAAATTTATTTGATAAAATGATATTCAATTTTAAAATTATAATATCAATATTTTCCTATGGTTATATTTTGATGACAATTTTAAAAGTTTGATTTTTCAATAAAAAGTTAAAAATGAGTGTTTAATTATAAATATTCTATTTTATTAACAAGGAAAATTTATATTTTGTTTTATTTTTAAAATATCATTACTTCATTTTCATTTAAAATAATCTAATTTTATTGTTTTAAATGTATTTTATACTTCAATATAGTATAGAACAATTAAGGGATTTTTTCCCAAAAAATGTTTTCATTGTGTTTTACATGTTTAATTTTAAATTAATTTCTTTAACTAATTTTTTTTTGAATTTTTTAAAAATAGATTAAATATTTGGATTCATAATTTCCAAATTTAATAAATATTTCTGATTTATTTTTGGAAAATATTAATAGTAACCATAGTAATTTTTATTTCCACTATTAATGGTAAATCGGGAAATTAATGTTAAAAATAATATGAAAAGGTATAAAAAATTACGCTAACACTTATAAAAATTTTATTGGATGAGTTTTAGTTGAACTAAATAGTCCACGAGTCTAATTTATGACCATTTTGAAGCACTTGGTTTACATTAAGTCCATTAAAATATTTATTTTTATGAAAAGTAAAACTTGTCATGTAATGGTTTTTCATAAGTACATCATCTTTAATATGTGATCATCCAAAGGATATGTTCTATCGAAAAATGTATTTTGAAATATTATATATTTATCTTTATCAATTAATATTTTTTTAAATTTTTGGGAAGAAATAAATACCTTCAAGATTTCCCAACGATGATTGAGTAATTATTAAATTAATGGAACAAAAATCAAATAAATGATATTAAAGTTATTAAAGTAAAATCAATTTGAGATATTAAAGGGCATACACATAGTATATTGAATGCTATGACATGTATATCATATAATAAAATTCTTATTTTTTTATTTTCATAATTTAGTTTTATGTTTATAAATTTATAATATTTAATAGTATTAAATTTGAAAATAATGATATTTCATGAATATAATATTTTTAATTATTCATAAAAAAATTGAAATATTAAATGATTCCATAATGGTAAATTTATGGTATAAAATGAAACATCAAAATTATTCATGTGCTATTTTTAATTATTTACCCCCAGAGTAGTCTTCTAAAATTTTAATATTTTATGAAATTTCTAATGTTTCTCTCACCTCAATATTAAATGGGCACCCCTTCCTTCACTTAATTTCACCACCTAGAGCCTTATAACTTAACCATCCTTTAGAAAATTATATTTTTATCTAAAATAAAATCATTTTATAGGTTTTATTATCACCAAAAAAGCAATTCCATGTTCTTTAATGGATCCTTCACCGAGCCGGTATTCAAGAAATAAATTTGTTAAACTACCTCTATTAATTTCATTTCTTATTCCACCTTCACATCCCCTCATTCACCTATCAAAAAATAATAAAAATATTATAATTCACATACTTAAATAGTGTATTTATAAATAAATATATTCTATCCAGCCATTTTTTAATATTCTCTTATTCAATGAAACAAAATTATTTTTCAATTTATATTGATTAACCATATACCTGGATAATGAGTTTTAGATTACTATTATCACCATGAAAGATGGTCATATAACTATTATTATGGTTAATTAATACATTAATATGTTTTTTATAAATTATTTAATGTTATGGAACTAATATATAGAGTTTATATTAAATAAAATGAAACACATTTTTGATGGACAAAAAAACTGGCAAAATGAACTAAACAATTATCATTTACATTTTATCAAATGAATCTTCCTAATATCAGAAGAAAAAATGATATATTGGAACATTTAAAATTATGGAGGTGATTTAATAAGAAACAATCTCACTTTAGTATTACAATTCCAATTTTACAAGAACATCCATAAATGTACACAAGTTAAGAAAGAATGAAACCATGAAACCATGAAACAAGCATTTCCAGAATGATGATTTTGATCTCTATATCTCACAAAAATGACCAAAAATTAACTTAATAAAATTATAATAAATAAAATATATGTGGAAGATAATATTTTATAAGTAATTAATGAGTCTAATTTTATTATAAAATATATTTTGTGAAAGTGAAGAACGTTTTCAGACACATGTAAAGTTACTCTTTAACTAAACAACCTCATTTTAAATGTTATAATGATTTATTTTCTAAATAATTTTCTTTCATATAATTAATTCTACAATTATCATTATGAATATATTTATATAGAAATGAATTATTTAAATTTTTTTTATTTCTCTCAAATTTTTTGAATAAGGAATATTTGTATCATTTTATGTAAAGGTCTTACTTTTAAAAATCATCTTTTCCTCTTCTGGTTTTTTACAAAGTTCCAAAAATGTTTTTTAACATATACTTCCTGAAGGAAATTTACCAATTCCATATAGCATTAATTTAATGATGGTTACTTTATATGGTTCCTAGTTGGTTTAATTTAAAATGGATTCATTATAATGTTCTTGGTTTTTATATTTTAAATGAATTTTTTTACAATAAATTGATATTTGATATATGAAAGTACTTTAAACATGGTTCTAAAATCATTTCTAAGTATATTATTCATGATTTGGTCTATTGAAATTATAAAAGATGGTTGAACCCCGGTAGAACCTAGTGATATTGTTATATTTTATATAATGGGTGTTCCCAGATAACATTGTGTGATACCGTAATAGATTATATAATGGGTGTGCCCTGATATCCCTCCAATGCAATAGATACTACATATATTGAAGTAAATTGTATATTTATTCCATTTTTAAGTGGTTTAAATGGATTTTTATAATGATTACTCAAGGTACCTATAACAAATATATATATTTTCTAATGATTTTTAATGAAAATTGTTTGAATTTAAAAAGGAAAGATAATATTATTCTTTAAAATAGGAGTAATTTTTAGATTGAAAATATATGTTTTTAAGAAAATATTTTTATGAGTATTCATTATAATAACAGTTTAAATTATTTTATGTACCATTCTATGATTTGGGTTATCATCCCATGTTTTCAAAAGGATTCACATGGTTATGGAATAGATGGGACATGGATTATACCAAGAGAAATTTTTGAAGAATTTTCATTACGAGAAACCATGTTTTATTTTAATTTATTATGTTTTATGGGGAAATAGATAATAATTATTTTTGTAAATAAGTAATTTATGTATTTAATTTGTAACAGTTTTTTTAATCTTCTAAAACACTAAACTGAAAGGATCCTCCAAATAATAAGAATTAATTCTTGACATAAATCTCGAGATAATGTGATGTTTTAAGGATGGGTCTTTAGAGTTATCCAATGATCCCCAAGAAAAATAAACTCCTTAGCTTTAGTATCCAATTTATTATGGGTTCCATCAGATATATATTTGTTATATCTTATGGTTATGATCCCTTGAAAATATACTATATTAGCTTGTATCTCCAACGATGGAAGTTATAGATTTATCTAGATTTTCTGATATAATAAATAAATTCCTTCAAAAATAGGTATAACATTGTGATTAGAATTTGCCTATCTAGAACATGAGTTATATTATTGTTTACTCTGTAGATTTCCCAGGACACCAATTTTTTCCTGATCATGGAATACACCTTAAAATGGGATAAGGGATAAATCATAGTATATGAGTTTAAAACATAATCCATGATCATGATTTTATTCTCACCTTAAGAGGAACACTATTTTACCTCCACAACTTTAAATTTGGAGTGATGAAAGAAGTAAATATAACAAAATATATTTTACATGGTTCATCCCTATTGGGATAATACAAGGAGCATGTAATCAGCAAAACCAAAATGCACTTGAGACACTCTGGTCACTAATATATATGTGTTTCAAAATATAATAACACTAATCCTAAAAATTCACTATACACAAAATTATTTTGAATAACTCACTAATATTTTTTGGAATAAGTAACACACTGATAATTTTGTATAATTTTTATCTTCTATGAAGGATAATTGGAAAATATACCTAATGTGGTTTACTAATTATACATAGAAGTGATGATAATTTAATGAGGTAGCACTCATGTAATACCTTTCTCAATCACATAAAACCTTCTAGAACACGAGTTGAGAATTCATTTCTTCCATCTTAGATATATAATTTCCTCAATCTCATTGATAATCAAATGTTACATATATGAATAGATCCACCAAGTTTCTGAGATTTTTAAAACATTTTTCTAAATTACTAAGCTTACAATCCCTTATCCAATGTCTTTGATAATCTATAATCAAAAAATTCATCATAATTCATCCAGGTGTACCAAGTCATTTTATGACGAAGATAATGTTTCATAAATTTTGATTAATTACATTATATCCTAATCCATATTCCCTATGTAAATTTTAATTTCATCTATAAATAATCTCGAAACTATCCTTCGTGAAGGGATATACTCTTTATATCCTGAAAATTTTGAAATTATCCATGTACATTGAATGAATACCACTATCATAGTGTAATATTGTTATCAAAAATAATTACCGAATGACTCCCATGTTAATTCATGATATTCTCCATTTACTTAATTCAAGATTCGATATGTGGACATGAAATCAATCGTTGTCCAATAACATATCACATCATGACATTTGTCTACATGAAATTATCCTCACCATAGATGATCAATTGAATTATACCAAGATCTAGTTGTAACATGACTCACTACATCATGGTGTGCCCATCACCAGGGTAAGCCCACCTGAACAAGTAATTAATTACTTATTAAATAGTTTCATTTTCATGGTGTATGCCTCTTCTTGAAATATCCCTTGAAATCCTATAGAAAACACATCCGATCATGACATTATACTTCATGATGTGGGTAATTCAAATATTCAAATAATGATAATGTCTTGGATGAAACTTATGAATATCAATTGAATCATGGCTAGTAATGTCATGGTGTGACCTGCTCATTTGAATTCATTAAAGAATCTTTTAAACATGGATTTTTCTATTTTATATCACATTCCCATCATCATAGCGTAACACTACCTTCATTGTGTGATTCAAAATTATGAATTATTATGTAATCCTACAATGTTTATATCATAGGAAAATGACTACCTTCACAGCATGACATCTTTTTCTATAAACCAAACTCATTTATCTACATATGAAGTCATTATTCCATATCAATCTCTTTTATAGGCCACTTTAAAAGTTCATCCTTTATCCCAGGAAACCCAATAATCCTAAAATTTACTACAGGTGTTTTTTTATAACAATTTATTTTTCATTTAATTTTAACTCATTAAAAAAATTATATATATTGTGATTTATTAGTTAATGAGTGGGGTGATTCCTAATAATCTTTTGTAAAATATTCTTAAGTTTCATTATTGGAACATTTATTAATTAGCTGAGATTTGAATAATGATTTTTAGATTTGAAATCCATATTAATATATCTGGAGTGTTCTTATAAATAAATCCTAAAACATTAGAAAAAGGGAACACTTGTTTCAGTCTTAGTGCATGCTTTTAAGAATTCAAAAAATAAAATCTGAGGTAGTCTATTGTTTTGGATTTCATCACTGAATAAATAAAATATATGAAAAAGATAATTTTAGGTAATAAAGGATAGATGTATTCGAATGATTAAACTATAATTAATGTATAAAAAACTTTTCTATTATATTTACTTATATATTCTTTGTAATCAATTTTTTAAATTTTTTATTTATTTATAATTGATATATAATATCATATAGTTACAATTATTTTAATTTATGTATATTAAAAAAATATAATGTAAAAAAATAAATTAATAATATAATCACTTCTAGAGACCACGTCCATTTATGTTATAATAATTTTCTAAGGAAAATACTATTATAAGAGACCACACAAGAAGGCCCCATCAAAAGTTCAAAGAAAAAATTAAGGTTTTGGTTTTTATTTTTCTTATATTTTATTTACATGAAATTAATTAAATATATTTATTTTTAAGGTTAATAATTAGAATATTGAAATTTAATGATTTTAATATTCAAAAAATAATGAATTACTTATATGAATTTATACGTGAATTATAATTTTAATATTTACATGAAATTTGATCAAGTGTTTCGAGAATGTTCAAAATAAAAATTTATTGTTAATCTTTCAAAACCAATAATAAGTATAAAACATTTAGAATACTTTTTTCAATTCAATCATTCATTATAGTAAATTTTTACGAAATTAAATAGAGATGTTACTATAACTTCTTAAAAATATTAATGAATGATAGTTGTTTTAAAATAAAAACTACTTTAGATTTTTGAATCCCATATTGATAATTATTGAACCCCCAGTATATTTGACCATTATGAGCCCATATAGACCACAAATGTCACAATAAGAGCCAAATTCGATGATAAATTCCATTCCTACCAAACTATTGAGAAATTTCATGAATATAATAATAATAAGTATTTGTAATGGTATTTTTTGTGGTATTAATTGGATAAAGTTGAATGATATTGATTAATCTAATGTTTTAATTTATTAATTAGTTATAAGAAACTCACATGACAAGGGTTATTCCTTGAAAAAAATAAAAAATAAAGGAATTTATTCACTAATTAATGTCTTAATGTGTTATATTTATATAAAAAAGGGTCCATGTTCATTATTCAAGAAATTATGGGATTAATGAAAAAAAATTCAATGAATTTTAATTATAAATCATGTATTTTTCATAATGGTTAAACTACACTTTTGATAATTTTGTGTGGAATATTAACAATAAAAAATAAATTATAAAACAATTCTTATTGAATTCATTTCTTATTGAAATTTGATTTTTTATCAATTGAGCAGAAAAGTACACATACAAAAATCACAAAAATCATTCAAAGGAATAACAAGAGAATAAATTTTAATAAAACATTTACTAAACTGAGATTTAATCAGTAGAATGTGTGAATGAAATTGTTCATTTCTATAAACTATAAAATAAATTAATTTTCATAGTCAAAAATGAATTGGAAAATATTGATTCATATGTGAATCATTGTGAGTTTATAAACTAATGTAATTATTATGTTTTCCACTGGTGAATTGAAAAAATTAAATTTAACATTGATAAAAAATCCATTAAGAGTAAAATGACAGTACAATGAAAATGATTGAGAATTTTTTTTAACATTTTATATTTATAAATCACTAGAACTAATAATAAATGTTTTTATAATATTGTATGTATTCATAGTATTTTTATATATGATATATTTTAGAAGCAAGGGGAAAATAAAATTTAAATGTAAATGCAGTTATTCAATATTATTTTGCAATATAAATGGAAATATATAAACATTTATGTTTTTATTTTGATGAAGCACGTATTTTGAGAATATAATGAATTTCAATCAATAATTATTTGTTATTCACAGTCAATTTAAATGACAGTGAGTTCTTGAAGAATTTATCACGATTTATTATATATTGTTAAAAAACTAATTGTGAAATTTAAATGAAACAACCCTATGTTATTTTATACTAATCATAAAAATGAAATTGAGGTAATAATTAGTAGATTATTTATAAAATTTAATGATGATGTTTTCTAATGTCATATTTTATAAAAAGGTTACACATGGAAATATTGAAATTATGATGTCTATTTATAATAGAACTCCAAAAACAAAATCAAAATCTATTACATATTTTAAAAAAAACATTTTAAACGAATATTTATTATTTACTATATTAGTTAAATAATAATAATATATAGGATTACATTGAATATGATCTATTGAATATATAATATAGAGAATAAATATACACTATATGTCTGTAATTAGATTATACCAACAATAGGGAAAAGTCATGCATAATGTTTCTAACTGAACTATGTATGTTTTTAATAAACATGTCAATTTCAACCATCCAATAGATACTGACATGGGATTATGTTAATATGGTTAGATTAAATCTAAAGTTAATTTTAGAATAAAATATTAGAAGAAGATATGATTTCTAGAATATTTTGATCCCATGGAGACTGACATCAAGTGAAGAAGATGATGAATCCATAACATTCCATCAATGCTTATAAATGGGTAAATTGATGAATATACACGAAATAGTTAAATCATATATATTTTTAATTATATTAGTTTAAATAAAATTAAATAGGTGGAAATAATGATGACATATACCAACTAAAACCATGAATTAAATATAAATTTAACACAGAGTGAACCATTGTACAATGTATCATATATTAAACTGATAAGAACAGATACTACACCTAATCCCATAAAAAGGATAAGAAACATATATTGCATCATATAGTATTATTATCCTTTATTTCATGATGAGTTATATTCATGTGATTTATATCATAGGAAGCAGAATAAGACACATCATACATTGAAATATGCTTGAGACACCATAGTCAAAACACATGCAAGAGTTGTGATTTTTGATACATGATATTGAATTAGATGAAAAATTTCCCAAATGGTTTATATTTGGTCATTAATTATCATGATGATTCCTTTAAAAATTGACAACTATTACCTTTTCATTTAAATTTAAAAATATCATAAAACCTCATACTAATATATATATTATATGTAATGTGTGGTAGATACCATGTTTTGGTAGTGGCACTTGATATCCTTCACGAATTTATGTTAGTTAAAATTCAATATGGGATACTCCCCTTGTATATGCCGAGACTATAATATTTTTGATTCACTTATTTGGATAACCAAAATTGGATTATATTCACAAAAGAATTGACTAAGGATAATTCCAATTATAAATTATAATATTAGTCTTCCACCTAACTATCCATGATTAATAAGTGATGTGATTAGGATAATTTCATACCAAATTTGTTGTATGTTGGGATGAGATCCAAAGTCACCCATTATTAAGTTAAATATATAAAATTTCTTATTAATGGTAATGTAGTATGAGGTTATAATTTTATTAGGTGTACCTTCATTAAAATTATTTGAAATAATATGTAAAAATAGTAATTTATATAATGATAATCCACGTTTTAGATTAATTTTTCATCATGAATATAATGTTGATGTCTCTTATAACTATGATATATAACACAATTTGAGATTTGTAGATATGGTTTACATGTATTCTGAAGGGCAATACTTCTCTATATTTAGATATGTTTTTTATATAAATAAATTTCTCTAATTCCTACTCTTGTGTATTGGATACTGTGTGATCATCACACATGTGTGATGATAAATGAAAACTCATAAATAAGAGAGAAGTTATGAAAGGGGATATAGATCAATGTGTTAGTAGTAACAAAATAGTTACTTAGTTAGATGTTAACACCAATGAGTTATGTCTAGATAGTGTATTAGTTTAAAAATTATAAAGCTATTGTTTTTTTCATCCATAAATACCAAATATATTTCAAAATATTTTTTTATAAAATGAGTTTTTTATTATGAATAAGAGATATTTATTTTCCTGAATACAATATTTTATTCATTTTGTAATATTGTGAATCGACAATAAAATCACGATTTAGAAAATATATTTTATAACATTCAATATTGGAACATCAAGGTTGATTCTAACACATCATATCTTTGGTTTTATATCCTTATAAATAAAAATGAGAAACAGATATATAAAATCCATATATATGGAATATTGGGTTCAATCTGGTATGAATTTTTTAACACATTAAAATCATTTTTATTTAAAAAAATGAGTAAATAATGTTTCTGTAGAAAATTTGGGAGGCTTAATAGTCTATTTGATCTAATATGATGTGATGACTTTGGTATAATAATTAATCAATAATGTGGTCAATGTAGATACTAAATAACATTTACTAAAGACTTTAGTCAATATGGTTATGTTATTTTTATTGGACATAAGTTTGGAACATTTTAAATGTTCAAGGTGTTGAAAAGTGAATTATAATATCAATAGGGAAATAATATTATTATACTACGATATGATTGAGGTGTTTAATAAATGAGAAAAAAAATTATTAATCATATGAGAGTGGAATTCCAATGTTGAATGGTGTGTCTAAAAGGAAGACTCAAAAGATTTTCAATAGGGTTCAATCAATGATGATTTAATGTGACCTTCCTTTTTCATTATTGGTAGATTTTTGGAATCAAAAAAACTCATACTTAACATAATTGTATATAATGTAGTAAAAAAGAAACCTAAGGATATATATAATATAAATCATCCAAAATTTTCATATATAGAGATACGGGGTTATGATGAAAACATATGAAATTTGGTTCTAGATTATCTTTATCCAAAATAAAATATTTCTTATTTATTGGTTGTTATAGGGAAACTAAATGATATATTTTCTATATTCGTAATAATAAAAAATTCTTTGTTTCATAAACTGATATTTTCCTTGTGAAGTAATATTTTAATCATTGATTTTATGTGATGAAAATTTATCGTATATAAGTTCTAGTGAAATAATTTTTTATTTAATGATAGTCTATTCCACAAGGAGCTGTGAAAAAATATCCGATTAAGGCTATATATGAACAATAAAATTGTAAGAATAATCAATTTAGAAGGAGATTTGGATTTCTTATAGAAAATGATAATAAATTGATAACCATATGTGAAGAGACTATAAAATAACAAAAGTAAATTGAGAGTTTATACCCTATTATATGGTTAGTATCCATGAAATTTTGGATATATGTCTAGTATAAAATCCAGGTTAAAAACCGATAAATAATCATGAAATGGTATGATCTGTAGAGTGAATGATGAATTTTCAAAATAAAAATGATATGGAATTTAGAGTGTAATCATAGATAATTCTTGGTGGTAAAATGTTATAGAATAATTTGGGGAATTAACATTAAAAATACGATTTCAATTATTATAATGATAAATACCATTCATATATTGTTTTCTATAACATGACATTTTTCGGAAGAATTGGGATATCCCACACACTTGGGGGTCAATCAGTGTCGATGAAAACTTGACCAATTAAATATTTTATCCCTTTTTACCACATCACTTATTTAATTGAAGGATCTATCACAATTTTCTCACATATTTTGATTCCTTATATGAACTAATGTAGAAATTTAATACCAAAAAGAACACTAGGGTTTGTTAAGAAGGTTCACCTCATGTGTCGTAGACTGTATCCTTGGTATATAATTATTTTTTTCCACTTGTACAAAAATTATCTCCGATAATTTTGATGAAACTAGAGATAGATTATATCCGGGGACCTGTATTTTTACACCAACCATGTATAATGAAAACAATTAAATATACTTCTAGATCTATAACCAATACTTACATTATTTATAGAATATAATAAATTAGGCTACACCACTTGATTTGATCAACAATATAACATTATTCTCTTCAAAACATTTCAATAAATCTGATATGATTCAACTAATATTAGAAATTAGGAGGATTTACTCTATATTATTCGAAACATATGATATTATGTTCTCACAATCTAGAACCACTAATTGTTTTCTCCTAAATGATAATATACGTAAGACATGGCTACACTCATTCTTCTTCTTATCATTCCTCTTCTATATAGTAAAACAAGTATTCAATTTAGTGATTGTTCTCTTCTAGATGTTCAACCCAAATTATAATCCAAGTGGTAGTAGTATTGGGCATCCTTCATTGATGCCTTAATAATATAATGGAATGAAATATGATGTGTTCTCTTTCCATTTATTATTTTTTCTTCTGATCATATATTGAAAAAACCCATGCGAATAATATCGAATTATATTTAAAAAATAAATTCTATTAAAATGGAAGTCTTCAAAACACTTGAATCTCCAATATTCTATACTTATTTATAATTAATCATATTTATTTCTACAGAATTACTCCAAAAACATGGTAATTTAATATCACATAATAATGAAAAATTTTCATGGACTTCTCTATTAGAAACTTCATCAAAAAATAATACATTCATTTAATATTTTGTAATCTCATGAAGACGTGAAGCATCTTCCATCATATTTGTGAAACCTTTTAATGTGACATGAATCTCTCCCACAATTCTACAATTCCTCACACACTTATTCATAGAACTTTTATTGTGGTATGAATGTATCTTGATTTATAGAACAATATTTATCAGATAGTTTACCTCATATTTCATTTCAATGTGGTTTACTCCTCACAGTACAAAGATATTTTTTAAACTTTATGTTTGAACTCATAGGTTCATACATCATGGAAAATAACCTTTCGAAATATGATATTTATGATATGATCCATACTAGAGGGGCACTTGTGGTGAATACCCCAATCACACCTCTAATAGGCTAGGGGTAAGTGACTAGCACCATGTAGGCATGTCATATAAATGGGAGGCATTAGCCTAAAGTATATGTACTCATACACATGTCTCCAAGAAACAAATGATATAATGTAAAAAAACTAACTAAAAAATGCATGAAACCACTATAACCAACAAAAATAATACTAAAGTGAAAGTGATGGAATGTAAATTGGGCCAGAATACAAGCCCACAAAAAAGAATGTCTATAAACATGATATTGAAACTCATCTTTTGAAAAATGTACTTTAAGGAAAGGTATTGTGGCTACTATATAAAGACAAAGGCAGACCACGATATTTCTGATCTAACAAGGCTCTGTCCGGTCTGGGTCCACCATGGAAACTGTCAAAAGGTCACTCATCTATACAACACACAACACATGCTGGAATAGCCCATGCATCAGTGTGTATAACAATAATAAGTATGAAACCCCAAAACCACAAACCAATACATGAAGAAAATATATAGCTAGTTGCACACAAGTTATTGTCTACAACATATAACAAGAATATCCAAATATATGCAGACCATAACACAAATCCTAGGGTATCTCACAACCACTACAGGAAAACACTAGGGATTCCATTCTAAAAATCCATGAAGCAAACAACTAGATTAACACACTCCTAAGTCTGATAGCACTGATGGTATTTGTCCGAGAAGTACCATTTTAGGAAACCCTCATGAGAGAGAGAGATACACTGAATTTCTGAAGAGATATATGATACATCAAAGGAGGATAACTTCCAGGGACATGGAGGGATACCAAAAACTCTATCTATATTAACCCAATACGTATATGATCGACACCCAGAAAAGTTGGTCATTAAAATACCGAAGACTCTACCTATGGAACAAAGAAGTAATATAGGATCCACTCCGGGCCTCTCGGGGGATTCCCAAAACTCTATCATATAAGTCATGTCGAAGGGCTAAAACTCTTGTGAGTAAGAAAAAATACTAATAAACTATTAGCTAAATGATAAAGGGAACGAACCATAATGAAACATGTCTATGATATGGTGGACGAGAGGATCAAACCCCATAGAAAAGAAGGGTTACCGATGAGTAGTAGAATTAAACCCTATTGTTTCCTTTGACAGTAGGTATATCCCATGTAAATTCCTTGTTTAAATGGAATTATGTCAAAGATAAAAACCACCATAGGTCTCAAAAGTACTATATCATTTTCAGGGTCCCAACTTCATAGAATGCTTGTCAATCGGATGTACGGTTTGAAAAGTATAGGGGTTTGATGATTCAGAAGGGGGTTTACTAGGTTGTGGACCGACCCATTCATCCTATCCAGTATGCTCGGCCTGGCCCACTTTGACCCTCTTGGAATCCTCCATACTTTCAGGCCTACTCCAGACCTCATGGAAAACAGGGCCTCTTGGACACAGCCTACTAGCCCTGTCTGGCCCTCCACACCTATCCCTCTCCACTGAACTGTGTCCCAGTAGTTTCCCCATTTTGTCGTGTGGCCTCTTCTTTCCCCATGGCCACCGAACCATGTGTATATACCCACAATGTCATATTTGACCTTGACATACCCCAAGGAAACCACGTGACTACACCAAATTGTCCCCATATCTTTAGCATCCTACGGCCGCTACCTCTAGCCGCCTTGGGCCACCACCTCTTTCCTCCACCTCTATCCACCTTCAGTTGCTGCCTCTGTCCACCGAACCATGCTGCCACACACCGTCGATCCATGCTGCCACATCACCTCACTAACCCTCAACACCATACCCACACCAGTGGTCCCTTACAAAGACTACCTGAGGCACCACCATTTTTTGGATACAAAAATTGTTGCGGATCGAGGATCCTCGGACCCGTTATACGCAGATCCAACCTTCTTTCTCTATTTTCCCAAAATTTGGGGCTTCAATCACGTTTGGCACTAATAAAAAATTCTAACCATTCCCATGATTTTCCAATAATGCAAGCTTTATGAATTGGGGTTATATAATCACATGTAACTCCCAAGTACCGAACCTCAGACTTTGATTGTGTCGGCCGCGATTCTTCCTCATTAGACGGATGAAAAAAGAGAAAAAAATTCTGTCTAATTTAATCCTACCGATGATGCACGTATCAATTATTTTTCGTTGAATTGATCCACCATCATCCTAGATTATTAATGGGATAGATAATCACAAGAAAACAACCTTAGAAAAAATTCTATTGATCATATAAGAAGAATAGTTTGGTTTCCATCATTGATGAGATCCTCTTATGATTTTGGTGTGATGAGCCACGATCTGATCATTCCATCATTTCTATTCATTGAGAGGGTTCCTCACCATATCCTATATGAATTTTAGGGTTACAGTGATTACCCTAGATTTCCTAACATGGATAAATTAAAAGGAATCATTGTTTCATCAATGTAATTTCAATATAAAATAAATTCAAAATTAATTTTATTAATTAATATTTCGAAAACTAACATCCACATTCGGCCCATGCTATCCAATTTTTATCCCCTTATAGTGTATAAATGCTACTCTGAATTCAATAGATCCCTTGGATTTTGGATCCAGACACCAGTATGGAATTTATACCATTTTTTTAGTAAAACTACTCACAATTTATAATTAAAGATTAATATTTCTCAAACATTTATTCAAGACACACCAGGTCTCAAAATCGTATGTTAACATTGCATCGGGTCTCAAAATAATTCCATATAATATTTAAAATAATATTTGGATAAATCCAGGAATTACATTATCCCCTCCTTAGGGATTCATGTCCCCGAAAATCCAAAAAAAAAAGCTACTCAAAAAGATGTTGGTACTATGCATTATTCTGAGCCTCCTTCTCCCACATGCTCTCCTAAAGATTCCTATGCTTCCACAAGACACACACTAATAGAATTGATTCCTCCAGAAGTATTCTCTCATACTAATCCTCAATCTCCATCGGGTATTCGAAAAACGTTTCTCCATCTTCGATGTCCAACTTTCCCTAGTTGATGGCATGCTATAGTTCATGCACATACCTCCTAAACTACAACACATGGAAGGCATCATGTACTCGGTGAAACTATAAGGGAAGAGCTAGGTATTACTCAACCTCACCAACTCTGCATTGTATCTAAAAGGGGTTGATGAACCTCAAAGATAACTTTCCACCCCGACCATATCTCTGCAACCCACATCAAGGTGAGATAGAAAGGAACCTATATTCTCCCTCCTCAAACATCAAAATCCAATGTCAGCTGTCGACATACAGCATCTGATAGATCTGTGTAGTTTTCATCCACTCATGGATTATCTACACCATCTCATCAGTAGCTTGCACCAACTCTAGTCCCTTGAGTTCTCACTCTCCTAGGTCAATTCATGACATCGATGACCTGTAGGGTCACCCGTACAGATCCTCGAATGGTTCTATACTAATGGTGGAGTGGTAGTTGTTGTTGTATAAAAACTCCACCAGGGGTAGTTTATCCTCCCAACTATGACTGAGGTCCAAGATAAAGTCCAAAAACATGTCATACAGAACCTAAATTGTCTTTTCTATATGGCCATCAATTTGGGGATGAAATTCAATGATCAACCGTAGTTGAGTCCAAAATTCCTCCAAAAATACCTTCCACAATTGAGATGTGAAATGGGAATCTCAATCTAAAATAATCATCGATGGAACTATGTGAAGCCGAACTAACTATTGCATGTAGAGGTGCCCAAATCTCCCCAATTAAATCTGTTCCTGGATAGGTAGGAAGAAGGTTAACTTGGTGACTTGGTCAATGATCGCCCAGATCGAATTATTTTTCTTGTACATGTGTGGTTAACATATCTTGAAGTCCATCTTTATCCCATCCCACTTTCACTCTGGAACTCTAGGGGTTGATCCAAACCCATTTGAACCTGGTTCTTAGCCCTCACTAGCTGACAAATGAGGCATTAATAAATGAACATTGTGAATCCCTTATTCATTCATGGAAAAAAACTAATATCAGTGGTTCTGGTACATCTTCCCCACAACTGGATGTACTTGTTAGGGAGATGTGTCGATCTCCATCAGAACATCCTCCCGCAATTCCAATGGTACAATTGTGTATCCTCTAAAAATAATGACTTTCTCCACACCTTTCTAATATCTATCAGGACCATGTCCTATGGTTAACTACGCATGTAGTGTATCATAGTCGGTATCTCCAAGTTTAACCACTGTGAATCACTGTAAGAGAGTAGGGGTAACAACTATTGATTTGATGTAAGATCCACAATCACTATCCATAAAGGATAAAATTAATGAGTCCAATTTCTATGATGCCTCATCCAACAAATAAGAACTCGATCTCATACTAAGAGAATCTACCAACACATTCCCCCTCCTATGAGTATAAACGATCTCAAAAACCAACTCTTAGAGGAACTCTAGGGACCACCAGTATCTCATGCTTAGGTCCTTATAAGAGATGATATACTAGAGACACTTGTGATCAGACTAGATGATAAATTGTTCACCATCATGGTAATTGTGCCACATATTCAATTTGAAGACTATTGTTCTCAACTCAAGATTGTGGGTCACATAGTTCTACTCATATGTTCTGAACTTGCACGAACTAAAAGATATAATCACTTGCCTCTGTATCAAAATACAACCAATCATGGTGTATGATGCTTTGCCAAATACTATGTACTTGACACCCTCCTATTTCAATATCAAGATCGGGGATCTCTTCAACCTCCACCTCAACTACTAGAAAGCCTGTTAAAATTTCATTGTCCATGGAATGGCTACCCCTTTCAGTTCAATGTAGTCATTGGTTATCATATCATTGAGAAATCATGTATGAATATATGGTAATATCCTGATATCCCAATGAAGCTCCACACCTTCGACATATTCCTAGGTGTCTCTCATGCTAAAACTTCCTCCACATTGGCCAAGTCCACTGCCACTCCGTGGGTTGAGATAAAATGTCCTAGAAAGTGGACCACCTAAATCCAAAACTGGAACATCTAGAGTTTCTCATAAATATGGTGCTCTTAGAGTACATCCATAACCATCCATAAGTGTCTCACATGCTCTTCCTAAGACACTATGTACACAAGGATTATGTTAATGAAGAAAACCACGAACAATTTGATATAGGGATGGAAGATCTAATTCATGAGTCCAAGGAACACTACAATGGAGTTCATTAAAACAAAGGGCATCACTGAGTACACATAATGACCATAATGGAATATGTAAGGTGTCTTCATTATATACTCATCCCGTAATCATAGCTAGTGATAGTTTAATTGAATGTCAATCTTCAAGAACCATCCAACCCATCTCAACTGGTAAAAAGGTCATTGATCCTTAGTAGTGGATACATGTTCTTCACAATCACCAAGTTTAAGAGCCATTAATTTACACAATATCTGAAGCTCCCATAATCCATTTTGGAAACAAAACACAGGGGATGCACATGGTGAATCATTAGGTCTCATGAATCCCTTCCTCTGAAAATTGTCTGAATTCACCCTCAACTGGAAAGGCTATGATGAAACCAACTGATATGATTTTGGGGATACCCATTTTCATTCCATGGTGTAAGTAGATATACAATTCGATGTTATTATGGGGAGGTAATCCTAGAACATCTTATGGGATGACATCCTCATACTCCGCCACTGCTGCTGTGAACTAGATGCTTGTACAAGCTCCTACACCGAAGGTCATTATAGACAAGTGACAAGTGATCGATTGTGTCCTCGTAGGCATGAGTCCATCATGTTCTACTTGGGTTTCCTTTTAACCATTAATAGAAAATGTCATTCCATAATTGGGGATACACCACACACTTCACCTAAAACAATAAATCTGGGCATGGACCAAAGATAACCGGTCCATACTATGAATGACATTGTAAGTCCTCGATACTACTACCAAGATATTTCAACCAAAACTCTCACCTCAAATGGTAAGGCCACATAGTCTGTATAGATGCGTTATCATCAATTTTCCTCCCAAAGGTGTGTCCGAGTGTAAGGGTCAGGTCAATAGTTATACAAGAATCTTAAGCTATCATACATGATATGTGGGGAGGAATGAATGACTAGTACCTATGTCTATCAGTACTGAAACTAATGTCAAAATATCATATATCATACCATGAATCAACCATGAAGTCCTCGAGTCATAATCCTCACCCGCATGCAACTGTCTCTTCCCCTATCCCCCTTCTCCCTAATCCTGGCATTGACCACCTGGGGTGGTGGTGGTAGAAATTCCAAAGGACCACCACATCCTGCATCTCTCCATTCTCATCTTCCACATCCACCACACTTTGTTTTTTCCTACTCTAGGCTTTGCCTCTTCCTAAGGGGTCCTACCCCTGTATCCATGTCATTAGCATGCCGGGTTAGACAATCTTATATAATATGTACCCTATCATCACATAAGC
Organism: Viscum album; assembly: GCA_963277665.1. Classification (NCBI taxonomy): domain Eukaryota; kingdom Viridiplantae; phylum Streptophyta; class Magnoliopsida; order Santalales; family Viscaceae; genus Viscum; species Viscum album. Next base: position 1,918,208,082 of record OY728165.1, on the reverse strand, counting down.
AGTACCTCCTCTCTCTAGGATGACTATATCCACCCTGTGAACCATGAAATTTAGATTCTATATCCTAGTACCTTCACATAAAACATCTACCACATTCGGATCATTTAGACTGACTTAGGCTCCCAATTTGCAAGGTCAATTCACCTACTTGTCCACTCATAACTATCCCCAACTGTCTCTACTCATCCAGTAATCCCTACACCTCTAAGCCCGATTCATGTACCCCAGCAGAAGTTGCAAATATAGTAGGGATAATGTTGGCTAATATATCTCTACATAGACCCTTGTCGAAGGTCTAATCTATATGTAATGATCCCTGAACATATCCATTATGTACCTAGAAATGGTTGGTAAACCTCGATGAATAATCTGCTACTACCATATAGCCCTGATGGAGCTAAAGAAGCTCCAATATATGCCCATCTCTAAAAGTAACTAGTGAGAAATACTCTCTAAAGGGGAGATCAGACTCTTTCCATGAGATAATATCCCCTTCATGAGTCAGGGTATCAAAACTACACTATCTCCTTTCTAAGCCCTAAAGAAGGATCACTGCTAGGACCACCATCTGATTTGTTGGTGTCCCGAATAGACAGAAAACTTGGGTCACCGCCTAAATCCAGTCCTCAGCTGCCTGAGGGTTAGGCTCACCTCGGAACATGAGGTGTCCCTATCTCTGAAAATCTGTGAGTACACAAAGCCTGCACTCCACACCTAATGGTACTACAAGTACCACTAGTAGATCTACAGGTTGTGGAATAGTTTTTTAATGATATGGATGTATCATCTAGGAAATGAGTCCATGTACTGAAGCCTCATCACTGAGGGGTCATCATTATGACTTAGTTACTAAATCATTAATCGATGAATTACAGAGATATCTTGTATGGAAGAAATATTTTCCTCAATCAATGAGTATATCTGGAGAGATATCTTAATAAGGACATGAAATTCACAAAAAATTCTTATATGATGCATTTACTATTGTTCTCCTGTGAACCAGTGTTCTCATGTACCAAGACAAAAATCCGGATATTAGAGTCCTAGTGTATGGATATGTCGGTCATCGCACCAAAATTGTAGTCCCTACTTGAAAGGAGGACTCAATACACTTATCAATGTTTCCACAAACCAGTATAAAAAAATCTCGGTCTTAATGTAGAACTGACCACCTCAGATTCCACCCTATCCCAACCCGTCTGAGAGGGGACCATTCTGTGACTACCCCAAGCCCACCTCCAATAGACAATGGTTTGGTGACTGGCACTGAGTAGGCATGTCATGCAAACTGAAAGAATTATCAAAAAGTACAAGTATGTACACACTCACATATCAAATCCACAAATACTGAAATGTGAAAACCGTAAGTAAACAATGCATGTAAACCACTATATACCACTACCATAGTACAACAATGTAAGTGTTGGAATGTAAATAGGGTCAGAATACAAGCCCATCGAAAATAAGTTATGTAAAAATGTTTCTGAAAGTCATCCTCATAAAACCCTACTAGAAGGAATGGTAGTGGGGATACAATATGAAGTCGTAGGAACACCACAGTTTGTCTGATCTCATTAGCCTCTGTCTGGTGCTTGCCTACCCTGGACCCTATCAAATTGTATCTCATCTTAATAAGATATGATGCCTGAGGGAAAATCCTATGCATGGGTGACTATAACAATACTCAGTAGGACACCCTGAAACCATAAAGTAATACTATGTTAAAGATATGTTTATCTATGCACATGTATATGTGTACAATATATAATAAGAATATCATTATATACTCAAACCATAACACCAACACAATGGTAACTCATAACCACTATATACCAATATTAGGTATTTAGTTCAATGATTCCATGAATCACACATCTGGGAGAACACACACCTGAGTCTATTAGCACTGATGATGTCCGTCCAAGAAGATAATTAATCGAAAACTATCATGAGAGAGAGATCTGCTAAATTATTTGAAGATAGATAAAATAAATTAGAGGAAGATCACAGCCAAGGCCATGGGGTGAAACCAATAACTTCATATGGATTGACCTGTTATGTAATGTATCGAAATGCAATGAAGTTTTTAACATCTATACCAAAGAATATAACTAGGGAATGATGAAGGAATAGAGGATATACTCTGGGATGCTTGTGGGATTCCAACAACACAATCCATGAAGTCTTACTGAAAGGAACATTCTTATGTGAGTAGGAAATGAAAACAAAAAATGTCCAGGGAAACGATAAAGGAAAAAATACCTAATAAAACATTTCCATGATATGGTGGATTAAAGGATCAACACACCTAGAAAAGGAAGATACATTGTATGTAGTATTAGTCACAACCATCAAGTAACTTGACCCCATGTACTGACCTTGTAAATGGACCATGTCACATGAATTATGTCTAAGCTAAAATCCCCCATAAGAATCAAAATCACCATCTCATCATCAAGGTCCCAATGCTACAGATGACTTTTCAATCAGGAATATGGTTAGAAAGATATGGGGGTTTGATGATTTAGAAAGGGCGATTACTAGATCGTGGACCGACCTGAGTCTGATCCGTCTGGACCGCTCTGACCTTCCATCCCTACTCTGACGATCCTAGCCTACTCCAGTCCCCTATGGCTTTCCTGGATGCCTGGATGCACCCTACAATCCCACTACACCACACTGCATCTGGCTTTCTTTGCTGGCTCGCTCCCCACACGATCATCACGCCATGTCTCGTGGCCTTTTCCTACCCCGCGATCACCTCACCAATTAACTCTTCCCACCACATCCTCTCTCACCTCCATTACCCCCATGGATGCCACATGGTTTCAATGCTCCATTACCACACCTCTATTGCTCCATCTTTTTGCCTCCATCTACCGTCTCTAGCCACAAATTCATATAGCTGATCCACACCACTGCATGATGTCACCTCTCATCAACGGATGGCCTTCTAAGACCATTGTCGGTGGTCCATTCTACAGACCACCTGGCCACCATTACTATCCTTAAACCAAAAAGGTGGTAGATCTAGGTTCCTCTAGACCCGATTTAAATAGATTCGACATTCATACATGGTTTGACTCCAATCCGGGTGTCCTATCACGTTTGGAACCACCATGAATGTTGAATCGTGGCCATGATGTTCCAATAGAGAAATCATGAAGAATAGGGGAGATAAAATCATAAGTAACACCCATGGAACTAACCTCAGCATTTGATCATCTTATCCTTGATTAGATATCCTTTGAACGATCAACGAAGAGAAAAAAATTCCACCTAATTTAATCCTACTGATGACAAACATATCAATTCTTGTTCATTTAATTGATATGTCTTTATCTTACATTAAGAACGATATGGAAAATCATATTACAACATTATACCAAGTGTTCTGGATCAATAGTTGATGATGAAAAGTTTTTTCCCATCATTGATGATATCCTTATACTTTTTTGACATGATGATCCATCATCTGATAGATTTTTCATCGTCATTCGTCAAGAGGGTTTCTTGCCATGTCTTAGAGGAATTTTAGGGTTACGGGGTAAAACCTGAATTTCCAGAAAAGGTCTAATTAAAGGGAACATCATTGCATTGATGTAGAATGTCATGACCCGTCCTCGGGGCCCGTGCCGTGACTACCCCAAGCCCGCCTTCCATAGGCCAGGGGATGGCGACTAGCACCAAGGCGTAAATCCCGACAAAAAGGGAAGGCATTTCCTTTGAAAAGTAAACAAGCACCACAGAGTAAGCAAGCAGTAAAGTAAACACTAAGTAATAACTATACAAGCTGTGCTGAAAGTAAAAGCGGCAGGAAATACAAGCCCAACTGTAAAGTACAACTGAAAGGAAAAACAGCAACTGAAAGGGAAAACTGCAACGTCGAGCCGTCCTCTGGAAGTCCCACCTGAAGGGTGGGTACAGATAGCCTCCACTGCTCCTCGGGTCCACATGACCACTCCGAGTACGTCCCACCCAGTGGTCCACCTCCAGGTACCGTCCTGCTCCGCATGCCTCCACCACGATCAGCGCTGTCCGTCATCTGCAACCAACACAATGTAGTGCGGGAAAAGCCCGTGCAGGGGTGAGTATAAGCTACTCAGTTGGGACCCCGAGACCCCCGAAGGTATCCCAAAATCCAAAAAGGATAATCCACAATGGAAAGATACAATCACGAAGTAACATCTGACACAGCTTAGGTATATGCCCATACATATACCTAAGTCATCAACTCCCGTTCGGCTCCAACATCCGAGCCCAAGAACAACCCAGTCCACACAGGAAAGCAAAACGTATACCCACACAGGATAGCTCAAAACAATCCACAAAAAAGAGTAAACAGTAAATCCACACAGGATAGCTCAACACAATCCACAAAGGAGAGTAACACAAGATTAAGCTCACACAGGTATACTTCTTCGGATGACGATAAGATGATCACTGAACCATCTAAGTCGTCGGACCCACGAAGGATCGATAGGTACTGACCCTGCAGTGTCCCACACAGGATCGGGCCCACGCAGGACCTGTAGGCGCTGGCTCACACAGAACCGCTGAGCGCTGACCCACACAGGATCGGACCCACAAAGGATCGGTAGCACTGATCCACGTAGGATCGCTGAGTGCAGTAGTCGTCGTAGTCCACTGAGGATCTCTGCACAGTCATCGCCGCAGTCCACTGAGGATCTCTGCACGGTCGTCGCTGTCAAGGAAGCAGTCGCAGCCAGCACTAGGGTTCCCGCACACAGCAAGCTCGTTCGGGAGGGTCTGCTCCATGAGCCGAGAGGCTGATACATCGACTGACACAATGTCTGAAGTTGATGTATCCAAAAGTTCCGTATCATCAACAGGAACTCAACGTCGCAGACGACGCGTCAATCGGACGCCCGGTCTGAGAGTTATTGGCTTTTTCGTCCCAGGGGCCAAGTTGGTTTTTAAGGAAAAACCAACCCGACCATACTCCAACTGCATCCAAACCTCGGGCGGAGTATGCCAAAAGATCCGTCTCACTTAGAGGAATTCAACGACGCTGACGGCACGTCAATCGGACATCCGTAGCTCAAGATATGAGCGTTTCCGCTCCGAAGGCCCGGTTGGTTTCGTGTACGAACCAACCCGGCCGAACCCAATGTATTCTGAAACCATCAGTGCGATATTCCGAAATGACCATCTCGATCCAAGGATCGTGTTGCCACTGATGGCGGGTCGTTTGGAGGCCCGTAGCTCAGGTTACGGGCGTTTGAACGAAGGTCGTCCGAAGACGGGGGGTACGGGCCCGGGCCGACCCGGCCCGACACCCCTGGGTGGGCCGAACCCGGTCTGAACCGGTCCGACCTGGTCGGACTGGTCTGGCTCGGCCAACCTGGCCCGGCTCGGCCTAGTGGCCGACGCGGGGGGAGCCGCCGCCCCGCGTGACACCCCCGCGGCATCGCGGGGTGTCGGCCAGACAACCCGGACGCGGCTGAAGCCGCGTCCCGGGTGACGCGTGGGGTGCCGCCGCCCCCGCGTGAAACCTGCGGGACACCCGCAGGGTGTCTCCTGGCACCGGACGCGGCTTCAGCCGCCTCCCGCGAGCGCCGCAGCCACGGCCGGTGCGGTGGCGGTCTCGTCCGGCGGCGCGCCGGGCGCCGCCGCCTCCGGGTGCCGGCGCCAGCGTGCCGGCGACCCGCGCTGCCGCCGGCTTCCGCGGGCCGCCAGAGTCGCTTCGGTGGCCCGATTTTCTTCTCGTCTGCGCCATTTCTCCTCCCGGGACTCGTTCTTCACTGTGGGATCGTCAAACATCCGTTGCGGCACGTTCCGTCGTCGCCCGCCAAATCCGCACAAAACGAAGAACGACGGAGGGTCATCGGGCCGTGTTCGTTTGGCCCGCACCCTCCGCGTTAGAGATAAACAAATGGGAGAATTTTTATTCCACACAGGAAACAACAATTTTAATAAAATTAAAATTGTTCGCAATCTGGTTCTTTAACATTTTAAAGAAACATTGACGGGAATAATAAAAAGGAAAGGGGTAATTTCCAAAATAAATCCCTATCTCGTTGCTCGTCGCGCGTGAGCATTCTTCGCGGAAATGCTTGTTGCGGAAGAGGGGGATCGTCGCGTCGTCGCGGGAAGGCGTCGCGTCATCACGGAATCCGGTGTTAGGTTGGCGAACTCAACGCACCATGAAACAGTAGATTTAATTTAATTAATTAAATTCGTGTTGGGTTAAGAACCACGAAGGAGATAAAAAGGAAGGTCTGAGACTCTTACCTCAAGCAGCTGATCGAAGATCCGTCGCGGAGGAAGAGACGTCGCAGAAGAACATTGTCGGCGTTGCGGATCACGGCGTCGTGTCGTCGATTTCCGGGTTTGGCATTCTTTGCGTTCTTCGTGTTCTTCGCGTTCTATGCGAAGGAGGAAGAAGATATAAGGATTATGTCTCAACGAGTAATCCCTCAAAAGATTTTGGTTGGTCTTATTTTATTATTCTGCCAACACACGAAAATGGGTAAGAAACGACCCATCAATTCGTTGAATTAATTCAACGAAAGAAATAGCTCATTTAATTTACGAAATAAACTGCCCAATTAAATGGTCTGTTAAGAAAACAAGAAAACGCGTCAGTTGACATTCATAAAGATGGGTTTTCGCGGGTGCGTTTCTTAGCAGAAAGAAATGGCAGGGCTCGTGCGGGCCCCCACCTCACAAATATCCTACCAAGGGGGTATGATATTTCTGGATAGCATCCTATCTGGTTTAACTCAGTTCAAGACGCATTTATGTGGGTTCAAGTGGCATCCAAGTGGCTTAAGTGAAATAAAATAAAGTTGTCGCAAAATTATTTTATTTCTTAACTTTAAGCCCGAAAATTAAAAAACACACCCTAGAAAACGCAACTCCGGAAGAGGTGTTCCTAAGCGAATACCGGCGCTGCGATTTCATCGGTGCCCTCAGAATTTGATTCCAGGCACCGGTTCAAAAGTTAGAAAAACCCGCTCGTCCGTTCACTGAACGTACCCGATCCAAACTTCGGAAAATGATTCCGGGCACACCGGGCCTCGGAATCAGGTGCCGTCAGAGACTGCGCTCTTGTAAAATTCCAAAGAAAATTAACAAAAAAAATTCCTTGAAATTTACGGGTCTTTACATTACTCCCACCTCAGGGCTTTACGTCCTCGTAAAGATACATCAAAAACTAGGGAAACAAATGTGGGTACTGAGCACACATCAGAGCCTCCCGCTCCTAAGTGCTCTCCTAGAGGTTCCCGTGCTGCCATCTGATGCGCACAAGAGGAATCGATCGCCCACGTAGGACCCAATCCTGTCGATCCTCTATCTCCACTAGGACCTCCTCAAAAGTCGCCCCATCATCCACGTCTAGATCCCCATAGTCAATGATGTGCATCGGGTCGTGCACGTATCTCCTCAGCTGGGATACGTGGAAGACGTCGTGCACCCGGTGCAACTGAGGTGGAAGATCCAGGCGATAAGCCACCTCACCAATCCTGCTGAGGACCTGGAAAGGCCCGATGAAGCGTGGAGACAACTTGCTGCCTCGACAAAATCTCTGCAAACCACATCGAGGAGAGACATGCAAGAAGACGTGGTCACCATCCTCGAACTCTAGTGGCCTCCGCCTCCTGTCAGCATATGACTTCTGCCAGCTCTGTGCTGTCCTCATCTGCTCCTGGATGACCTGGACCTTCTCTGTCGTGGCCCGGACTATCTCTGGTCCCACAAGTGCTGACTCCCCAGGGTATGTCCAGCACAAAGGAGATCTACAAGGCCTACCATACAACGCCTCGTAGGGTGTCATCCCGATGGCGGAGTGGTAGCTGTTGTTGTACGCGAACTCCACCAAGGGTAGGTGGTCCTCCCAGCTATGACCAAAGTTGAGGACACATGCATGGATCATGTCCTCGAGGTTCTGAATGGTCCTCTCCGTCTGACCATCCGCCTGAGGGTGAAAGGCGGTGCTCAAACATAGCTGCGTCCCGAATGCCTCCTGCAACCCCTTCCAAAGCCGGGAAGTAAAGTGAGTGTCCCGATCGGAGACGGTAGTCGATGGCACACCATGAAGCCGTACAATCTCCTGAACGTAGAGACTCCCCAAGCTCTCCACTGAGCACTACTCTCGAATGGGTAAGAAGTGTGCTGACTTGGTGAGTCCTTCAACAATCACCCAAATGGAGTCGTGACCTCTGGAAGTGCGTGGAAGTCCAGTCACAAAGTCCATAGATATCCCGTACCACTTCCACTCCGGGACCTCCAAGGGCTGTACCAAGCCTGCTGGTACCTGGTGCTCTGACTTCACCTGCTGGAAGGTGAGGCACCGCGAAACGAACTCTGCCATAGCCTTCTTCATGCCCAGCCACCAGTGCTGTCTTCTGAGATCCTGGTACATCTTCGCCACTCCAGGATGTAACTCCAAAGGAGAAGTGTGGAACTCTCTCAGAACCTCCTCTCGTAAAGCGACTGGTACCAAGGTACGTCCTCTGAAAAGGACATCGTGCTCTGCTCCAAGGGAGAAACCATCAGGTGCCTGTCCCGAGGATATCTGTGCACGCCGTGTCTCACAGTCAGAGTCCCCATGCTGTGCCTCTCTGTCCCGTTGTAGAAGTGGAGGAGTGACTGTGATAGACTGAAGGAAGGCTGCTCCATCTCTATCCACGAAGGATATCTGTAAGGCGGCTAGCTGCTCTGTCGCCTCCTCAAGTAGCTGGATGCCCGTCCTCCTGTTGAGGGCATCAGCTACCACGTTCCCCTTCCCAGGAGTATAGACTATCTCAAAGTCATAGTCCTGGAGGAACTCGATCCATCGCCATTGTCTCAGGTTCAGGTCCTTCTAAGAGAAGATGTACCTGAGACACTGGTGGTCAGAAAAGACTGTGAAGCGCTCTCCCATCAGATAGTGCCGCCATGTCTTCAGAGCGAAGACCACTGCTGCTAACTCCAGGTCATGGGTAGCATAGTTCTGCTCATGCGGCCTCAAATGACGTGATCCCTAGGCAATCATGGCCCGCTCCTGCATCAGGACACACCCGAGTCCAGTCCCTGATGCATCGCAGTAGACTACGTATCCAACTCCCTCCTCAGGCAACCTCAAGATAGGTGCGCTGGTCAACCTCTGCCTCAGCTCCTGGAAGCTCTACTGACATCTGTCTGACCACACGAAGGGTTTCCCCTTCTTCTTCAATGCTGAGAGTGGGGCCGCAACTCTGGAGAAGTCTGGTACAAATCTCCGATAGTATCCAGCTAGGCCCAAGAAACTACGCACCTCTGTCACACTCTTGGGTGGCTCCCAAGCTAGCACTGCCTCGATCTTCGCAGGATCCACTGCAACTCCCACCTCAGAAATGACGTGCCCCAAGAAGTGGACCTCACGTAACGAGAACTGAAACTTCGAGAGCTTTCCATAAAGCTGGTTCTCTCGGAGTGTGTCTAGTACAACAAGCAAGTGGTAGGTGTGCTCCTCCTCCGTCGTCGAGTACATCAAAATGTAGTCGATGAAGACCACGACAAATCGATCGAGGTATGGCTGGAAGATCCTGTTCATTTGGATCATGAACAATGCAGGAGCGTTGGTTACACCGAAAGGCATAACCAAGAACTCATAGTGGCCATACCGGCACCTGAAGGCCGTCTTCTGCACGTCCTCGTCTCGAACTCTGAGCTGATGATAGTCTGACCTGAGGTCTATCTTCGAGAACCACCGTGCTCCCTTGAGCTGATCGAAGAGGTCATCAATCTGGGGTATTGGATACTTGTTCCTCACTGTCACCTGGTTCAGGCAACGATAATCGACACACAGTCACAAGCTCCCATCTGCCTTCTTGGCGAACAAAATCGGGGAAGCCCAGGGTGAAACACTGGGTCAGATGAACCCCTTGCCCTGCAAGTCCTCCAACTGTACCCGCAGCTCTCAAAGCTCAGCGGGGGCCATCCGATATGCTGGAGTGGATATCGGGACTGTCTCGGGGTATAGGTCAATATAAAAGTCTACCTCTCTGCGAGGAGGTAGTCCTGGAATGTCGTCGGAAAAGACGTTCGCGTACTGATCCACCACTGCAGGAAAACTTGGACTCTGCACGTCAACTGCTCCCAGGATGAGGCTATCCAACTGATGAGTGATGGGCTGACCTCTCCTCTGCCTAAGTCCATCCTGTGCTGCTAAGGCTCCCTTCTCGCCAGTAAAGGTGAACCTGCTCCCGTCGGTGCGCACACATCGCACCTTGCGCCTAATGCAGTCAATCTGAGCATGGACCGTAGATAACCAATCCATGCCCAAGATGACGTCGTAAGGCCTCGACGCTACTACAAGAAGATCCCAGCCAAAGCTCTCGCCTCCTAGAGTAAGCTCACACTGCCGACACCAGTGCGTAATCGTCGAGTCTGCTCCCATAGGAGTCTCTGGCCGTAAGGATCGAGCCAACGGATCTGTCGGAATCTCCGAGCTCCGAACAAGGACAGTGGCTATGAAAGAGTGACTTGCTCTTGTGTCTATCAGAACTACAGCAAGGGTGGAATAGACATAGATCGTACCTCGAATCATCTCTGGCATGCCGTGATCGTAGGACTCCACTTCCTGGAGCTGAGCCTGTCTCTGCCCGCCAGCTCCCTGTGGTCGGGGCAGGCCTCCCGGTGGTGGGGGTGGTAGAGCCTCAAAGCGTCGCCCACCACCTGCTGCTCGGCCAGCTCCTCTGCCTCGTCCGCCTCCTCCATGCGGACCGCCACGGTTGACCCTCTGCCTCTGCCTGGGTGGCCCCTCAACCATCTGATGCCCCTCGGTATGGCGGGTCGGGCAGTCACGAGCCATGTGGCCCCGCCCGCCGCACTCGTAGCAATTCCCGCCTCTCAGAAGACTGGCTCCGGGCTGGGTGCCCTGCACTGCTGAGCCAGTGTCCCGAGGTTGTCTGCCGGAAGGTCTGGTCCACCTAGAACCCTGAGTCATCCGTCGACTACCTGCTGCCAAAGACTCCGCTATCAGCCCCCCTGCGGTAGGTCTCGCTGTGGACTCAGCCAGGAAGCTCTCGATCAGGAGGGCTCGCTCCAGTACTCCTGCCTGGGTCGGGATGCTGAGGGAGATCAGCGATGCCCTGATCTCGTGTCTCAAACCCTGCTTGAAGGTCCGGGCCCGGATGAAAGGGTCCCGTACCATGTCTGTTGAGTAGCGAGAAAGGTCGGTGAACCTCGCCACGTACTGGGCGACCGTCAAGATGCCCTGCCGCAGCTGAAGAAGCTCCTGAATGCGCACCGCATGGAGGGTGGTCGGGACGAACTCTTAGCGGAAGAGGCCCTCGAAGTCCGTCCAGATGAGGGTGGCCTCATCGTGTACCTGGAGCATCAGGCTCCACCATCGCCCTGTTGCTGCGTGCAGTAGGCTCACCGCGAGGATCACCATGAGGTCTAATGGTGTCCTCACTAGCCTGAAAACTCGAACGACCACCTCCAGCCAGTCCTCGGCTGCCTGGGGGTCCGACTCCCCACGGAACCTGGGTGGTCGCTGGCGCTGGAACTCGTGCAGAGCTCCGAGGCGTCGTGCGTCGTCAGCTGCAAGTGCTGGAAGCATCGGGGGCTCGGTGGGTAAAGGTACCACCGGTGCCTCTGCTGTCAACGGGCCCTGTACCGAGGCCTCGTCGCTCGGCGGGCTTTCGTGCATTAAGTCGGATATCAGAAGTCAGGGTCCAGGTGTATGGATACGTCGGCCGCTGCACCAACACTGGACTCCCTGGACTGATAACCACACTCAATACGCTAAACAGTATTGCTTCACATAGAAGAAAGATCAGAGTCTGTGGTAGAACCGACCACCTCTGATACCAATTTGTCACGACCCGTCCTCGAAGCCCGTGCCGTGACTACCCCAAGCCCGCCTTCCATAGGCCAGGGGCTAGCGACTTGCACCAAGGCGTAAACCCCGAAAAAAAGGGAAGGCATTGCCTTTGAAAAGTAAACAAGCACCACCGAGTAAGCAAGCGGAAAAGTAAACACTAAGTAAAAACTGTACAAGTTGTGCTGAAAGTAAAAGGGGCCGGAAATACAAGCCCAACTGTAAAGTACAACTGAAATGAAAAATAGCAACTGAAAGGGAAAACTGCAGTGTCGAGCCATCCTCTGGAAGTCCCACCTGAAGGGTGGGTACAGATAGCCTCCACTGCTCCTCGGGTCCACCTGACCGCTCTGAGTATGTCCCACCCAATGGTCCACCTCCAGGTACCGTCCTGCTCCGCACGCCTCCACCACGATCAGCGTTGTCCGTCGTCTACAACCAACACAACGTAGTGCGGGCAAAGCCCGTGCAGGGGTGAGTATAAGCTACTCAGTAGGGACCCCGAGACCCCCGAAGGTCTCCCAAAATCCACAAAGGATAATCCAAAAAGGAAAGATACAATCACGAAGTAACATCTGACACAACTTAGGTATATGCCCATACATATACCTAAGTCATCAATTCCCGTTCGGCTCCAACATCCGAGCCCAAGCACAACCCTGTCCACACAGGAAAGCAAAACGTATACCCACACAGGATAGCTCAACACAATCCACAAAGGAGAGTAAACAGTAAATCCACACAGGATAGCTCAACACAATCCACAAAGGAGAGTAACACAAGATTCAGCTCACACAGGTATACTTCTTCGGATGACGATAAGATGATCACTGAACCATCTGAGTCGTCGGACCCACGAAGGATAGATAGGTACTAACCCCGCAGTGACCCACACAGGATCGGACCCACACAGGATCGGGCCCACGCAGGACCTGTAGGCGCTGGCTCACACAGAACCGCTAAGCGCTGACCCACACAGGATCGGACCCACACAGGATCGGTAGCACTGATCCACATAGGATCACTGAGTGCAGTAGTCGTCGTAGTCCACTGAGGATCTCTGCACAGTCGTCGCCGCAGTCCACTGAGGATCTCTGCACGGTCGTCGCTGTCGAAGAAGCAGTCGCAGCCAGCACTAGGGTTCCCGCACACTGCTAGCTCGTTCGGGAGGGTCCACTCCACGAGCTGAGAGGCTGATATATTGACGGACACAAAGTCTGAAGTTGATGTATCCAAAAGTTCCGTATCGTCAACAGGAACTCAACGTCGCAGACGGCGCGTCAATCGGACGCCCGGTCTGAGAGTTATTGGCTTTTTCGTCCCAGGTGCCCGGTTGGGTTTTAAGAAAAAACCATCCCGACGGTACTCCACCTGCATCCAAACCTCGGGCGGAGTATTCCAAAAGATCCGTTTCACTTATAGGAATTCAACGAAGTTGACGGCACGTCAATCGGACGTCCGTAGCTCAAGATATGAGTGTTTCCGCTCCGAAGGCCCTGTTGGTTTCCTGTACGAACCAACCTGGCCGAACCCAAAGTATTCCGAAACCTTGAATGCGATATACCAAAAAGACCGTCTCGATCCAAGTATCGCGTTTCCGCTGACGGCGGGTCGTTTGGAGGGTCGTACCTCAAGTTACGGGCGTTTGAACGAAGGTCGTCCGAAGACGGGGGGTACGGGCCCGGGCCGACCCGGGCCGACCCCCCTGGGTCGGCCAAACCCGGTCCGAACCGGTCCGACCCGGTCCGACCCGGTCGGACCGGTCTGGCTTGGCCAGCCCGTCCCGGATCGGCCGAGCGGCCGAGTGGCCAACGCGGGGGGAGACGCCGCCCCGCGTGACACCCCCCGCGGCATTGCGGGGAGTCGGCCAGACAACCCTGACGCGGCTGAACCCGCGTCCCGGGTGACGCGGGGGGTGCCGCCTCCCCCGCGTGACACCCGCGGGACACCCGCGGGGTGTCTCATGGCGGAGGAGGCGGCTTCAGCCGCGTCCCGCGAGCGCCGCCGCCGCGGCCGGTGCCGCGGCAGTCTCGTCCGGCAGCGCGCCGGGCGCCGCCGCCGGCTTCTGCGGGCCGCCGGAGTCGCTCCGGTGGCCCGATTTTCTTCCCGTCTGCACCATTGCTCCTCCCGGGACTCGTTCTTCATTGCGGGATCGTCAAACATCTGTTGTGGAACGTTCCGTCGTCGCCCGCCAAATCTGCACAAAACGAAGAACGGCGGAGGGTCGTCGGGCCGTGTTCGTTAGGCCCGCACCCTCCGCGTTAGAGATAAACAAACGGGAGAATTTTTATTCCACACAGGAAACAACAATTTTAATAAAATTAAAATTGTTCGCAATCCGGTTCTTTAACTTTTTAAAGAACATTTATGGGAATAATAAAAAGGAAAGGGGTAATTTCCAAAATAAATCCCTACCTCGTTGGTCGTCGCGCGTGAGCGTTCTTCGCGGAAATGATCGTCGTGGAAGAGGGGGATCGTCGCGTCGTCGCGGGAAGGCGTCGCGTCGTCGCGGAATCCGGTGTTGAGTCGGCGAACTCAACGCACCATGAAATAGCAGATTTAATTTAATTAATTAAATTCGTGTTGGGTTAAGAACCAAGAAGGAGATAAAAAGGAAGGTCCGAGACTCTTACCTCAAGCAGCCGATCGAAGATCCGTCGCGGAAGAAGAGACGTCGTAGAAGAACGTTGTCGGTGTTGCAGATCACGGCGTCGCGTTGTCGATTTCCGGGTTTGGCGTTTTTCGCGTTCTTCGCGAAGGAGGAAGAAGATATAAGGATTCTGTCTCAACGAGTAATCCCTCAAAAGATGTTGGTTGGTCTTATTTTATTATTATGCCAACACACGAAAATGGGTAAGAAACGACCCATCAATTCGTTGAATTAATTCAACGAAAGAAACAGCTCATTTAATTTATGAAATAAACCTCCCAATTAAATGGTCTATTAAGAAAACAATAAAACGTGTTAGTTGACTTTCATAAAGATGGGTTTTCGCGGGTGCGTTTCTTAGCAGAAAGAAACGGCGGGGCTCGTGCGGGCCCCCACCTCACAAATATCCTACCAAGAGGGTAGGATATTTCTGGATAGCATCCTATCTGGTTTAACTCAGTTCAAGCCACCTTTAAGTGGCTTCAAGTGGCTTCCAAGTGGCTTAAGTGAAATAAACTAATGTTGTCACAAAATTATTTTATTTCTTAACTTTAAGCCCAAAAATTAAAAACCACACCCGAGAAAACGCAACTCCAGAAGAGGCGTTTCTAAGAAAATACCGGCACTGTGATTTCATCGGTGCCCTCAGAATTCGATTCCGGTCACTGGTTCAAAAGTTATAAAAACCCGCTTGTCCGTTCACTGAACGTACCCGAGCCAAACATCGGAAAATGATTCCAGGCACACCAGGCCTCGGAATCAGGTGCCGTCAGAGACTGCGCCCTTGTAAAATTCCAAAGAAAATTAAGAAAAAAATTTCCTTGAAATTTACGGGTCTTTACATAGAAATAAAACTAAATAAATTAATAATTTATTTTTTTCATTAAATATATGAAAACTAACTTCCACATCTGGCACACATTCGATGATGTTATTCCCCTTCTAGGTTAAAGCCACTTTTTGGAACCCAATGATTTCCTCATATTTCTGATCTAGGAATTTGTTAGGAAGTTATGAAACCTTTTGTAGAAAAATTCCCAGGCATTATTTTTATAATTAAATACTTTTCAATTATTTATTCGGGGCCCATCGGGCCTCAGAATCACACTTCGTGTCTCCACATAGTCTCAAAATAATACCATATAATAATTAAATTAATATGCAGAAAACTCAAGGACATTATAATTTATGATTTGAAAATCAAAATAGATTCATTAGATTATAATCTTCTACAAATCCCTCTTCATAAAGATTAACTTTTTAAGATTCCATACAAATTTATGGAAGGGCAAAAATTTAGAATATTACCTTTATGTTACTTATATATTCTTCTAATGACCCTTAAATTTATTATAGAAATGAATAAATTTTATAAATTTAATTAATAAACCTTATAGTTTTTTTGGAATACACTTATGAAATCTATAGATGACCTCATGACTTTTTTTAATAAAGCTTATGATTATTGACGAGTCTCCCAAAATTTTAAAAAATACATTGTCTTCTTCTGAGTGAGTATTATGAAATCAAAAAATGACTCTTACATTCTAATTCCTTTTCTATATTTGGGATAATGAGAAATATGTTATGTATTATGTATATGGAAATATTTCAAATAGTTTTTGACATAGAATTTCTTGATATATCTACAAATTACTGGTCTCCACTCATACAAATTCAAACACTAAAAATCTCATTACAATAACTTCAGACTAACACCAAATTAAATGAAAGCTAATGTAGTAATTAAATCAAGCATATAGTGTTCCAATGGTTGTTATTATACCTCAACCATTTTCAAATTATTATAAATCATCCTTGTATTTCTCCATAAAATATAAAAATTATAGTGATTGAAAAATATAGGGATATAATTTAACAATTTTTTTTCAAAACATCATCATATAGTTACAATATTTATCAATATTAACACTACATGATACTCAACTATAATTCAGTTTATTCAAAAAATTTATATGTAATTCAATACATTAATTGGGAATGAATATTTCTAAAATTAATTAAATATGATCAAGAAGATTATTCACATAAGATATCATGAAGATTATTTATTCTTTTATCATCATTTTCAATCTTCTACAGGAATGTAATCTTCAATCTATATTAGTTTATACTTAATAAGTCTATGATCCTTTTTGTAAATTTGAAGGGATCTCTATGAAGATAATACAGAATCCACATCTCTACCAATTATCTCTTTCGTCACATATAAAATGTAAAACCACTTTCATTCAAAGTTAATTGCTAACTTCTTCAAAAAAACATTCCCCATTATTGATATAATTCTTATAACATAATAAAATACAAGGGATTCAGTCTTGAAGCACCTGATAATACAATTTTTATGAATTTATCCAACCATAACTCTAGTCAACATGTAATATATCCTTACTCAAATATTATTTCCATCATGTGTATTTAATTAATGTTTATTGGAGAAAACAAAAAAAATGTGGATGAAATAATCTACCTATTAGTACCTATTACTAATAATGCATATCAATATGTATTCACTATTTTCTTTATTATTTTATTACCTCTTAACTTTATTGACAACAAATATAATTAAAACTAATGAAAACGGTTTCAATTATCTAGAATAAATGTTCCATTA
The DNA here is from genome assembly GCA_963277665.1 of Viscum album. NCBI lineage: Eukaryota > Viridiplantae > Streptophyta > Magnoliopsida > Santalales > Viscaceae > Viscum > Viscum album. The sequence goes on along the minus strand of OY728165.1, from coordinate 1,918,190,982 downwards.
CTTATTCCACTAGTTTATTATTTGATTTACAATCAGTATTGAAATCAAGTGGGTCAAATTCATACCAAAACATTATCCTTAACTAATAAAATATCACACCAAATTAAAATTAACTTTATAGAGGCCATTAAAATGTTTTAATGATAATAACAAATTATAGAATAAATCACATGATAGAAATTGTAAAATGATTTCTCATTGAATTTTTTCAACCTCAAATACAACGAGTCTTCTTAACCAATAGGTCAAAATAGTCAAAATATCTAGTGGGTTAATCAGAAAATATGAACCCATAATTTTATCATTTTCACATCATTGAACAATTTGCTTTATCCCCTTTAATATTTTAATTTATTAATCGATTATTTATCTATTTTAGTTCTATTATTTTTCCATATTTCTAAACTTTTTCATGTTTAATAATTCTGAAAACATCTCAAACTTGTAAAATTAAATCCCATCTAGAGGATACTCAGCTACTCCTTGAGATTTTACTGTATAGTTTTCAATTAATTCATTTTTTCTTTTATATAATTCATTACAAACAATAATTATTTTAAAAAAAACATAATATACTATTAAAATGATATTATTTAACGTAAAAGATATATTTTGGTCGTTGGATTGGTAGGTGATTCTTACAATTCATTCATATATTTTTAACAATAAAAATAATAATTTTATGATTTAAATGATTAATTGTTTCCCAAAAATTTGAGTATATTTTCAAATTTGGAAGGATAAAATGTTTGGTCGAAAATAATAAAGAGGACAAAATTTTGTCATGATTTACACTAAAACACGTTTTCCCAATATGAAGAATGTATTAAGGATCTTCCTGAGGCTCATAACTGAAGAACATGGTTTAAAAGAGGATAATGTGATAGAAAATTAGAATTCATGACTTGAATAATATTAATGACATGATTAAAATACTATATGTGAATGCACCCCATGAAATACCACAATCAGAGTGGAGGCCACAACTTTTAAGATGTGGCACATATGTCGCACCATGATAGTGTCCAAACATGACTAGATATGGAATATTCAATATGGAATTCAATGGAAACATAAAATTTTGAATTGAAATAACATAAAACATTAGGATTGAACTAGGATATCTTTAAAAGTCATGTACAACCTCATTTATGTGAAAATTAAATCTAAACTGAGAACCCTGAAGATCTAAAAATAGAATATAAGGTTTCTTCTATCATAGATTGATCTAGAGACCAAATCATAAGGCATGTTTCTATTCTCTTGTAGATTCCTCCACCACTCGTCATCATTATTTTATATCATAATTTATTTTTAATTTATCATTCCCACTTAATCGATCATTACTATAATAATTGGGTAAAATATATATTTTTTCGGAGTTTTAGAATAAGGGGGATGACAAATTATATTTATCTTTCATTATTTAATGATTTTTTGGTTGATATAATAATTCAAGATTAATTTATAATCTCTTTATTTTTTTCATGACCATTTATAAAAAATATGTAAATTCACATATGAAATTGTGCAACAAATTTCTATAATATATTTCATGATTATTAAATATTGTAGGGTAATTTGGCTTAAAAACCCATTGAGAAAAACATGATTCTATAATTACCTTAAGTACCCAACCACTGAAAAAGGTGGATTACTACATCAAGAGGGGATACTGTTACCATTATATCTCTCTCATCTTAAATTTGATAACAGTATTGATAAACCAAATATAATTTCTAAATTCATATGCACCCAAACCCTAAATCATAAAAAACCATTTATTTTTTCCAAATAGATAAAAAAATCTTCTTTTATTCATTCTCTTTCAATAAAATAAATATAATCAATGAATTTTAAATTCCTAAAATTGAAATTACACTGTATCACTAGTTCAACCATGATTTTACTGCTATCTAAATTTTTATTAATGATCTACAACTATTGATTTTTACAATTTCTTAAATTTCATTAGCCATATAAGTAGCTACAAACACACAATGGGTGGTTAAATATCTTATGTTGTTACTGGGGATGACTGTAAATTTATTTTTTCTGGTCATAAAACATTATTTAATTATATTATTTTAATTAAAATTTTTTATTTGGGTATTTTTGTGATGTTGTTTCACATTATAAATCATTATGTTAAAGATTATAAAAAATGATAAATTGGAAATGAGATACTCAAGTGTGATCCAGGGATTGAAAAATACATAAGGAATAATGAAGAAAAAGAGACCACGATGGGTGGAGAGCAACATTTAGCTAATATATGAGTTTAAACACAAGATCTAGGGTTTAGAACCTTCATAGATTATTGGTTTCCATCCAGCATAAGATATTAATCGATAATCTTGGGGAGTGATATAGTAAGTCGTTATCTATTTATAGTTTCATTTAGATATCAATATTGTGAATGGATTCAAAGATTCATAGTCCATCCCAACATTATGTGGGATGAGTTGGTAAGTAACTTTCTTACTCACATATTCCCCCTTCACATTCTATAGAAAAAAGGTTATGCATTTTAAATTTCAATAAATATGAGGACTAGTTTTTTATAGTTTTTGGGAAAAATTTATGGAATTAGTTAATAAATTGAACATCATGTAATAGAGAATTGGAAACTAATATTAACATTTTATAAGGGTAGTCATATGACAACATGTTAATATTGGATTCTATAGTCGGTGGGTTATTGATGAATAATTTTCCTAATGAATGATGAAACCATATAGATGATACGGATGACCAAAATATCTAGTGGTAAGCCAGAGGATACCAATGGTGAGACATCCACATGGTCAACACCAACAATCATATGGTTTCCCAAATGGAATCTATCAAAAAAATATAGATGTAATGATGGATCTAAAACACCCCAAAGGTATGAATACTGATTATAAAAATTATATTTTGATAATATGTAAAACTAATTCTTGGGTTAGAGGATAAAATAACCATAAACCAATGGGTACTAAAAAGGCCATAAGGGTACAAACAATAAGATCCAAATCTCTTTCACTACCAATTTGAGTCCATAAATTGGAAAAATCATTGAACACACTTATATAAATTAACGGATTTGTAATCAATGATATAAATGAATAATCTATTAATGAAAATTACACATTGTAAAATCTATAATTCAATATTGGGAACCTTAAATGAAATGTTGAGTGGGGTTAATATGAGTACTTCCAGGTGTCCTCAAAGTTCACCCACATGAAGAGTTGAATATTATCACTGAGAGAAGTGGAAAATAAACATAAGATGATCCTATCCCAAGGAAGGTTCAATAAAAAAACAATAGGAGATGGAAAAGAAGGAAAAGGGAGTGGTTTATTGTTAATGAGAGGAACCAAAACTATATAATCTGTGGTTATCTTTTATAGAATGGATTGTGCTACATAAAATTGTTTCTCGAAAAGGAATATTACTTTAATATTTTAAAAAATATCATAGTAACATCCCTTTTGTAGAGGACCTCCCTAATATTCCAACATAAACCAAATTTATGAAAGAGATGGTGACCAAAATATGAATGATGGTGGAAATTGGAACCATACTGCTCACCAAAGATTTTTTGGGGATCATTTCAATAGACATACCAAAAAGTTTGGAGAACCCAGGTAGGTTTTCAATTCCAATTAATATGTTGTCTAATAAAATTGGAAATTTTTTGTGCAATTTAGGTTGAAACATGAACTTAATTTCAAGAAATAAATTCATGAGTTTTGGTTTAGAGAAGATTAATTATAAAAGTCTTTCACTATAGTAGGAAGATTAAACAAAAAATAACTCTAAGGGATAATTGATGATATCACCATTAAAGTTAAAACATTCTTCTTTACAGTAGTTTTATTGGTGTTTGAGATGAATGTATAGAGAGAACCATTATTTTTGTGTAGATCATTTGTGAATACTAGAAGAGTATTAATTATCATAAAACATTGATAACACTATTTCTAAGTTGTTACTGAATAATAATGTTTCAACATTAATTTAGAGATGAAAAATCATGGTTGGAAAGATGACAATGATCCAGTATAGGAAAACATAACTAAAGTTTAGGATGATGATGACATAAAAGTAATACTTGGGGTGGTTGCTATTAAAAATGGGGATATTAATTGTAAAGGTGATGAAACTAATAGGGGGCTGTTGAGGGATCAGACTGATGAAATTGGAAGAGCAGTTAATCAAAACAAGTTTGAAAATGCTCAACATATATCAATGGTAAATGAAATTATATTTATATTTACAGGTATAATAAGAAATAGTGGATCAAACTGATGAAAATTTATAAATTACTAACAAAATATTGGGTTAATATTTTTTCAGAGGAAGTAAAGTGGTTGAAATAGTTATAACGGTCATGCCTAAGGCCATTTTTTAACCCCAACAAAGAACAATTGTTTCAATCATTTGTAAGATTATATAAAAATATTAGGTCGATCTAGCAATATTAAGAAAAACATATTTGGGAGTAAAGCTAAGTAATTTGGATTATTTTTATTTTCAGTTTCTAGGAGAATGCACTCTCCTCTAATGTTTGGATTTTCATTGATAGAGACCAAAAATTTCACATGTTTTTTTATCATTTTTCATGTCCATGGGAAAAACACTAAAATAAAAAATTGGGATGAAATTGATGTGGTTATTACATGATATTTATTATTTGAAATCCATTTAAGATATAACATACTAATTAATTAAAAAATTCAGATTCAGAATGTGAACTAGTGTAGTTGGAAACTGCAGAACCCAAAATAGAATCATCAATTAAAGTGGAATAAGCATTTAAACTATGTAATTTTCTTCTGTAATATCCATGTTTATTTTGCTTTGTAAATTTTAAATATATAATTTCATGTCTTTATTGTTATTTTTTTTAATAATAAAATCTAGGTTATAGTAATTTCATTGGATATTTTACATTCCATGATTTTAAATTTAATTTTCAATGCATTTGAATATGAAAAATAGGGAAACTAATTTGTAGAGATAATGGCGAGAATCTATATTTGATCAATCATGATTCAAGTGAAAATGTTGATTTATTAAATTGAAAATTTTCCAACATTTTTCTATCCTTCAATTTATGATATTTTCATTTATTGATTTTATTGTTCTTATGAATTTTCATGAGTATTTGTCCTAGAGATTCCTCTCAATCTTGATACTTAGTATGAACTAATATTTCTCATTATTTCTCTAGTATATTTCTTTAAATTCTTGGGAATGTTCTTTTATATAACTTTATTGGAATATTTCAAAAGATATGACTAAAAAATCACAATTATTATGATTGAGGTATTTTTTTCTAAACCAATTATCCTTGGAACTAACCTATATTAATCATGATTTTTTATATAGAAGAAATGAATGACCCTGATAGGGAAAGAGACACATTTCAATCCTATTATATAATTTCCTACCCAACTCTATGTGTGCTACGTGATATTAAAATTAATTAGTGTGGTGGTTTAGGTTTCCCATGATGGATAGGTATATACATCAGTGGGGAGAAATTTTATGGGGTTTTTTTGTTATTTTTGGAGATTCCATGTTATCATTAATTTTACCTTATTATTCACCTACCTTAAAATAAAAAATTAAATAAATAAAATTTGTTTTTTTGTCTTGTGTTGATAAAAAATCACTATTTTTAGACTGATTATATTTTTCATATGTGTGGTTAGGTGTAGGATGTGATATTTTAATTAAGAGTAAATTTATGAAAAAGTTATAAATAATAATAAAAAATAGCAAGAGTGGGTGAATCATTCATTATGAAAAATTGAATTAGGAGACCACTTTGAGATTTTGGGGATCAGGATATGAATTATTTATCCTTACTTGAGTATTTTTGTTGAGCTTATTTTTAGTATCATTCCTTATTATATAAATCCAAAAATCCCTTTTATGGTTTATTTGTTGTCATATCATTACCCATCCAACATAAGAGTCCTATAAATTTAAAAATTAATAAAAAGTTCTCATGATTTTCCATGATCCCATAAATTATGAATTGGAGAAGAAATATTCCATGCAAGCTTATGTTAAGTGATAAGTACTTGAGGAGTGAGAACAATATAACTTATATTTTTCACCTTGATGATGAGCCAAAAAAATTAAATTGAGGGAAATTTAAAATGGAATTCATATTAAATAATTAATTTAAAAATAAAAAAGGAAAAATGAAAAGGAACTTTAGTTTCAATAGGGGAAAAATAAAACACACGGTGAATTGTATCTTTGAAAATTGATGTGTTAATGAAACATTTTTTATGTGATCCTTATCCCTCTAAATCCCATTTTATTAATTTTTTAATGGAATTTAATTTAAAATATGGTAGTTTAAGAATACATTTTATTTTGTTTTGATTCTATCCTAGAGGATAAATATGAATTCATGTGTCGGGGTATTTGAAACATACATTCTAAGATATGTTTTCAAAATTTAAACAATTATTTTCTTTTTTAAATGTAAAATTTGTTACAAAATATCTGTTGATTTTTTCAGTTTTATTAAGATAAAATAATTGGATGAAAATAAGAAAAAAGATCATATTTGATCAATATTTCAACTAAAATAAGGTTTCTCATGATGTATAATTTTCATGGGATGTTTTATGAGGATTGGAAATGATGAACTAGGATGAAATGAAGGATAAATTGCTTAAAAATTGAAATTTAAAACATGTGAAATTTCAAAGATGTGAATATTATAGAATAGATAAATACACAACATGAAAACCCCCAATCAATGTGGAGGACACATCTTTTACGACTTGACACTTATTTCACACCATGAAAGTATCTAAACGTGTATAGGTTTTCAATATTCATTGTGGAATTCGATAAAAGACATACATATATAAATTTGAATGATTTCAAACTCCAGTATAGACCTAAGACATTTTAAGAATAATTTATGTATGTATTTATGGGGAAATTAAATCAAACTCGAGCACTCTAGATATCCATAAATAGAGGTCCATACTACTCATTCTAGAGATCGATCTAAATACCAAAGATTGGGGTAGGTTGATATTCAGTTTTAGAACCCTTAACCAGCCTTCCTATCCCTTTTATTTCATTATTTTATATATTTCTTCTTCCCTCTTACTCCCTTATTATGATAATTATGTGGTAAATTCTGAATTTTTCCACGTGATGTAGAAAAAAGAGAACATTTGTTGAATTGATATTTCATTATTTTATATTTGTTTTTTTGTCACATTAAATCAAATTATTTTCCAAATTCTATTTTTTATGTTTATTTTGAGCATAGTGAATATTATAGGAACGTAAATTCTGAAATTATGAATCTAATTTCCCTAAACTATTTTATGATCATTGAATCATCTTGGGTAATTAAGTTTAAAAATGGAATCAAGACAAAAATAATTCAATAATGTTCTAAAGTATCGTACAAAGGTAAATGGGTAATATTGCATTACAGATGGGATACAATGACCATTTGACCACCTCATCTTCATTTCAACAACAATCTCAAAAAATATTTAATTTCTAAATCCATTTGTACTTTAACCATAAAATAAAAAAACCCTGGAACTTTTTTTCCAACTTTATAATTAAAACCCAAATGTTATTTTATTCATTATATTTCATCGTAATCAAACCAATAAATCACTTATAAATTACTAAAAACCTAATTTCATTTTATCTTGTGTTTTACCTCAATATTACTAATATCTACATTTTAATTATCTAAAATAAATTGTTTCAGTTTTCTAAATTGTTATATTTGGTTATCCTTATAGGAAATTAGTGATACCCAGTGGGTTGTCAGTAGGTTTGAATATAACAAAAGAAATTATTTAAAATTTATAGTTTTGAAATGTATTAGATGAATTCATCTATGAAAATTTTATTACAAATGAAAATAATAATCATTTTAAAGTAAAATATATATTTTTATGAAAAACTATTTTTATGGGTGCAATGTGTATTTATACTTATAAATTTAGTTAATAAAAAATTGAATAACTTTAAATCAATGTGTATAATATATATTCAGAAAAATTATTTAACATGATACTAATATTTTTCTAAGAATGGGATAAGAATATATAAATTTTTATTCTTAGAAATGTATATTTTCTTAAAATATGGGTTTTATCTTGTTTTTCACATTAATTTTTAAATGATTTTATTTTACATATAAAAACTAAATCATGAAAAATGGATTGAATATTTAGAATCAATATAATCAAAATTTATTAATAGGTATCTCATATTTTTTACCATTACAAATAGTAATCTTTGTAAATATTTATCACTTCGATAAGGGTAAAACAGGTAAAAAGGGTTAACAATTTAGGATAAGGCCCTAAATTTTCACTAAAACCATATTTTATCCTACTAAATGAGTGTGTTTCAACCATTTCCATACATTTTTATAATATTTGGTAATTTGAAACCATTTTCCATAGATAATGACATTTATATTATATTATGTAACAAAAATTCCAAACTATCACACTCTTGACATTAATGTCTCTAATTTTTTTTTACAAAAGGGTAAAATAGGATAATTTAGGTTCTACATATTTATTTGAATTTTTTTGAAAAATTCTTTAAATTTTAATTTTAATTTTATTTTACGTAATCAAATAATTTCTATAAATACTTACACAATGTCAAGATAGTGCTGGTACAAACAATAGAAAAATCAAGTAAATGATTTTTAGAACCCTAAAAGTAATATTTTTTGTGTTAGTTACTACTTTCTATGAATTATATATGTGAAAAAAAATAAATTATAGATATATTAAATGTTTATATTTTAATTACATTACTATATTGATGTATTTAATTTCAAATTAAGTGAATAGTTTGAAATTGAACTTAACAGTATTTTATCGAAAAAATATTAAAATATTCAATAAAATAAAAATATTTAAATAGTATATGTATGATGATAAATTGTCCAAAATTACACGCCTATTAAATTTAGGAGCTATTTGATACCTTATATGTAAAATTATAACCCTTTCAGATTGAAGAAGTTTTTACCAAAGTTAAATTTAAAATTAGTTAATGAATGGGTTAAACAAAATTATAAGGTTTAAAATGACCCAAAAACCAGTAGAAATTCAATTCTATGATGATATTTCGACCATAACCTCTTTTTATTTTAATACATGTCTATTTAATGGAAATATATATGAGAAATAGGTTGATTATATTTAAATGTTTTATGTAAATCAAATGTTCCATTTCCTCCCCTTATAAAAGGACAAACATTATCTCTTACCCAAACACCACTTCAAGAAATATATATCTAAAAAAATTTAATAAAATTATCTTATAAAAATTAATATCAATGAATTATAGGTTCTTTGTATCTAAAAATATCCTTCCAAGGTATATTAACATATGATTTGATCATGGCCTACAGAAGAATAGATAATCATCTAACCAAACATCATTCAATTTATTTCTTCTAATAACTAATCCAAATCTATGTAATTCACCATATAATAATAAATTTAGTACCCTAAATATGTGAAAAATTAGTTATTATTTTGAAACAATTAATATCCACACATAATTCCCTTAATTGGAATGTGAAAGTATCCCATGTTCATAAGAGTGGACTACCTTCTCCACATTGCAATACAATTCATTTTCCATAAAAATATTAAATTTATGGTTATTATGATGGTTTTAATGTTATAATATGATATTTATGATATAATATTTTTTAATTATAATATCATATCTATCTTCTTAACTTCTAATCTATTGTAAAATTGAAATATCGCTCGGGTGTATGTGTGGACTACCACCTTCACAGAACAATGCGATTAGTTTCCTATTTCCACTTTATAAAAATGGTATATATATATATATATATGATATTTATCATATAATATTGATTTTTAATGATTAGTTATTATATACCATTCTTTCGTTCCATCCTTCAAAAATTGAAAACAACATTTAGGCATATAAATGGCCTACTATCTGCATGAACAGATTAATATATTTTTTTATCTTTATATTTATGGATTAATATATATATATATATAATTAATATATATGATATTTATATAATAAATAATATTATTTAGATGACGTAATAATGTTAAAAGTACAAGGACTGGAACGACCAAATTGAAATTCTCATGAAAAATGAACCAGTTAACAGAAGAGAGTGATAATTTTAATAAGAAATTATTAATAAATTTATGTCTAAACTTATTAATTACATAATATATTATATTATAAGTATATAAATTAGTATCGTATATAATTATAATAAATTTAAATTTATTATATAAGTTGTTAAATGACATTTTATTCTAGTCTAAATTTTGGTAAGATATTTTTGTTACAATCTCTTTTTTTATGAAGATCGTTTATTATTAATTTTCGAATGAAAAATATTTACGATATAACTCTCAAATAACTCATCAATTTTCTTATACTATATTTATTTCTATATAATACATGTTTTCTTTAATTTTTGTCTCTTTAAGTACTCATGATGCCAAAGAAAGTTTTTTATATAGAATAGACGTTATATATCTCCTCGGTCGAAAATCATTTTTTCATCCATATCTAATTTTTCCTAAAAAATTAAATAATTTCATTTATATTCTCCAGTAACATTTTAAATTCATTTTCAGATATTATTTACTTTTTATAAATGTTTTTTATGAATCTTATTATCATTATCTACATGAGGTAATTCTAAGTGATTATCGATAATATTATTGTAAACTGTTTTAAATGTACATGACAGGAATTACCTTTATTTTCATGGTGACCGTAGAATTCATTGTATCATAAAATAAATTTTATCAAGTTTCATTTCAGAAAAACATTTTTGTTAATATTTTGGAAATTTTTAGATTTAAAATATATGATTTCAATGTGAGAAGTGTATTGTTTTCAATAAACATTCCTTATGATATTTTTATCATTTTTCCATCTAAAATGAAATATTTATATGTTAATTCATCTTAATTAAGGATATCATACATTGATTCCATCCTTATTCTTTTTTAGTATGGTTAATAATTATTATGATATGATTCTTATGAAACCTATTTTCTTTTCATGGGTTATGATATAATGAATCATTTTTATATTTTAGAACATAAATATATATAATTTACATTATGTGATGGGTGGGTCTAGATTTATTTATCACTTCAATAAAATGGGTAAATATGGATATATAATGCATTAATGAGGAATTTAATAGGGGGGAAACCTACATTATTATGGGAATGTTTCAATTAGAATTATTTTTGCTGTGAACCTTGACTAAGGATATGATGGATTGGGGAGTGAAACCCATTCACTATGATAGTCTTGGTAGTGAGCCTTAACTAAAAAAATTATTTTATGAACTATTATATATGCCAAAAACACATGTATAATTCTAATGTTATGAGCTCAAGGATCATGTTTCTTGTTTATTTGAGTATTTATATATAATGAAATTCCCATATCTTTTCCATGATTCAAGATTATGATATATGATATATTGGGAATGGTTTTAAAATGTTACGATCATGTTCTCATACCATTGTGCTCATTTTATGATTATGTGATAGTTGATATCTCATTTTTCCACCCTTACTAAGAATCTATTATCATCCATTCTTATATTTCCTTCCAAAGTATATGAATAAATATTTTAGTTATGATTTGTATAATAAGGGTTCTAATTTAGAAGAACCAAGTGGGAGATGATGCAGATCTCTTTTGATCAAGTTTTTTATATGTCAATTTATCCCAAAAAACATAAACTATTTGATTTTAGTTTGGATCATAATGTTATGTATATAATATTCATCTAATAATATTTTTTATTTATGTTTGAAAATTATACGTCTATATAGTTGGTATCAGATCAAGAATTAGTTACCATTGGAAACTAGGATGGGAAAACATTACTGGGAGACCTTAATAAAATCACATTTATATGATAACATCCAATGTTATTGTAATTAATGGAGTTTATATTTTCTAAAAAAGAAACCATTTCGAGATACTTCAACTGGATGTGGTTTTTGCACAAATCCACAAAGGGGTTATAACCCTGAAAATATTTGCTCATGTATATCTCCACCATCATTCTTATGATAGGTGAGTGTACCATTACTACATACCAAGTTTGAAAATCCTATGGGATATTCATAGGTTAGCATAGATATTTTTTATGATCCATTATGGATTATTTGAATAGATGACAGACAAAGATGGCGTAGCTCAAAAATAAGGTGTCATAGACTGTAAAGAAGGTTCTACGGTTTAATCAACATATAATTTTTTTTATGATTTATAACTATGATCAATGTTCCATAATGGAGATGAAAACAATTTAGGTTATAGAAAGTGACTAAAGATATAATGAAAAAGTTGAGCTAGTCATAGGCTTGATTAAATATCGAAGTATCTTATGTGATCTTAGTTATATAAATTCCCTTAAATTGAGATAAGTATATAGAATTGTTAATTAATATCATCAATGGTTAGATATAAAATAAGTAGGGAAAATTCATAATAGAACAATAACCACATCAATTATTATTCACTGAAATAATTTTATTGGAACATCCCTCTGGTAAATCTTGTTTGTGTATTTCTAGTTGAATTTGATGTTATCTTATTCAATTATTGCCATTCTTTCTATAAATACCATTTCAATTGTTGAGGAATGGAAGTTGTACTTTATACTATTGACCCACATATTTTTGTTTGTTATTATGATCATAAATATGAATATCTGATGAAAATTGAATCCATTATATGGGTCTTGATTCCTATTCGAAATGGTTTTCTTTATTAGATGGTTTTGGAGAAACTGAACACCAATGATATTCCTATTATATGTTATTTTTTGAATTTCATCAAAAATAGTTGACTATCCTTCCTGTGAATTGTATTTTATTTTAAAATAAATATCATATCTAGTGATACACCTATTTCAATGACTCCATATATAATGGCCCTGATTTACATGTAGGAATTGAGAAAAACTCAAAGAGAATATTGATAATGGATTCATTATTCCAAATGAATTTACATGGTTTGAACCTATTCATTTTTAAGAATAAATATGGATCAATAAAACTTGAAATTTATTATTGGGATCTTAAAAATATCACAATCAAGAATATTTATTTTATGCCCCGTACATATTATTTATTTGGTCAATTATGAGGATCAAAATATTTTTACAAGAATTAACTTCATTCTGGATAATATTAGTTAAGGGTAAAATGTGAATAAATACCTAAGTTACCCTTCTCTATGAGGTATGGGCATTATGAATTTATATGGATTATATTTGGATATACAAATACCCTTGATATATTTATGGATTTACTGAACAAAGTCATTAAAGATTACTTTGATTTAATCTTGGTGGTATTTATAGATATAATTCATATATACTCAAGGGGAATATAAGTTATTAAATATCATTTGAGAACATTGATAAAGACCATAATGTAATGTAATTTGTATGATAAATTTTCCATTTGTTAATTTTAGGCATAAAAATTTACATTTTTTGGTAATATAATCTAAAGAGAGTCTATATAAATGTATCCATCAAAGACAAAAGTTATTTAACGTTGGTCCAGACCATCCACAATCACTATGATTAGTATAATTATTTATTTGGATCTATATTATCAATTATTTTTTGAGAATTTATCATGGATATATTTTCCACTCAACATGTTATTTTATAAGGGAGACATGTTACTTCTGACATATTAATTTGATTAAAATTTCATAAGACTAAAAATAATTTTAGTTAAATCACCAACGCCTACACTACCATACAGTGGAGAAGGTTTTGTGGTCTATAGTGATTTATAAAAGAAAGGATGGGGATGAATCTACATGAAGAATGGTATTTTTATAACTTATTCCTCATGATAATTAATAGTTCTTGAGAAAAATTAGCCAACATGTGATTTCAAGTAAGTTATTATAATTTTTTTTATCAATATATTGGGGAATTATATTTCTGGAGAAAGCTGTGATATATATACAGATCATAAATTTTTAAAGTATATATTTTATCAGAAATATATGAAGATACACTAATGAATATTTTTGGATTTGATTTATGATTAAATTTGATCAATAAATTACCATCATTGGAAGGAGAACAAGGTCAAAGATTCATTGAGAAAAAAGTATCATTCTAACTTATCTTTGATGAGGATCAAAAAAGTTGATTTTTTTAAAAAGGATTGGAATGAAAATATTAAATTAATGATAGAAATATTATCATGATAAAATTGGTGTTAAAACATATATCTAAGTGAAGAATAAAGAGTTACAAAATGAATGTGTATAACTGAAAAATATGGTAACAATTATTTCGGATTTCAATCTTTATTACGATGTAATGATAAGGTTTAAGAACCATATTTGTGTTCCGTACATAGTATATTGTAAGGCTGAGTTATTCGTTGAAGCTTACAGTTTATCATTATCTATTCATCATATAAGAACTATGATGTATAGAGATATGAATGAGTATTTTTAGTGGAATAATATGGAATGAGATATTTAAGGGTATGTATCTCAGTGCTAGGTATGAAAAAAATTTAATGTATGATATAAAGACGTATAAATGGATGTTATAATGATTACACATATCATAAAAAAAATTTAAAAACATCACTATGGGTTCTTTTATCAGAATCCACTAAATATCTAAGTGCTATAATGATATTTGAGATGTATTCAATTGCCTTACAAAGTTAGTATTCTTCATTTTTATTATATAATATTTCCTTTGTGTCTATATTTCCAAATTAACATTAAAAAATTGTTATGGTTTTACGGATTATAAAATTATATTTTCTATGATCGAGATTCAAGTTTTACTCTGTTTTCTTGATGAATTCTTCAATAAGATTTGGATTCAGTGTTGTGTTTTCATACTGATTAACATCCTCATAAAGATGGTCAGTCTAAAAGTAAAATTTATAACCTAGAAGATATGCTAAGATCATGTTATTTTTATTTCAAATTATTTTTATCAATACCATTTTTTGGTATATTTTTTATTTTACAATAAATTTCACTCGATCATTCAGATTAATCTCAATTATGATCTCTATAAAAATAAGATTAAAACTCAAACATATTGTGTTACTATAGAAGAAAGAATAATTTGGTACATATGCTATATGAGGAAATAGATAAAAAGGTTAGATCCCTTTAGTATCTCACATGGACATCTCATATTTGACATAAAGGTTACATTGAGAATGGTTCTAGAAGTATAGAATGTAAAAATTGTCAGATAGTATTCTAAATAATTGAACAATTGAAAAAAGATATAAAATTTTTTAATATGGAAAATTTGAGGCCTATGTATATTGGACCCTTAGATATTCTTGATCAATCAATCATGGTTTCTTATTATTTTGTGCTTCCATAGAACCTCTTTCAATTTAACAATGTGCTCTATGATTCTCTTCTAAAGAATTATATCTCTATTACTTCACAAGTTTAAAAATCATTGATTTCACCACTATGACATGATATTTACGATAGACAATAACAAGTATAATTATTCAACCATATTGAGAATGTGTTATGTAACAAGAATACTCACATGATTAAAGTAATCTGGTGGAATTGTAAATTCGAATAAGTATCTTGGAAAACGAAGGATGTACCAATATAGAGATATCCTTATTTATTTATATTAGTACGATTCAATTTCAGTTGATAAAGAAATTTTAAGGGGGGAAGAATGTAACGACTCAATATATTATGACATAGTACTATATAAGTAAATTTTTCTTTTTTGATAGATTTCTTTACATGCAACATTGAGTTTAAACAAATTATGATATACTATTGAAATATTATTACTTAATTTAAATGTTATCACATGAAAATTGGATTTGAGGTTATGAATATGAATAACTAATTTCTAAAAAAATATATTTTTTACACATTAGTAAAATTAGATTATTGTTTATCAATTGATTAAAAATTAAAATAATAATCATTTGAAATTAAAATAGATGTTTATTTTGGTAAAATAGTTTTTATGAACACAATGAGTTATTATAGAAATAAATTAAAATAATCACTATTGGTGAATAATTTTAATGAAATTTTTATATTATAATTTCAATAATTATTTTTAACATTTATATTATTATTTTTTTCATCCAAGGATACAAAGAAATATTCTTTTATTCTTAAAATGAAATTTTTATAATTAATAGTTTTCATTACATTTTTGTAAAATTATTTTGAAATGATTTCCTAAAACTTATATAATTTTAATCAGGAAAAATTAACTCCCTATTTTGAATCAATATGATCAAATTTTAAAAATATATAACTTTTATTCTTGGTCAATATTAATAGTATCATTGTTAAATATTTTTCACCTTGATAAAGGTAAAATGGGTAAAACATGGTTAAAACGTCGGGACAAGGATTTAGAATTTCCCTAAAACATTACAATATCTTATTATATTATTGTATTTGATCCATTCATATCCATTTTAATATATTTAATTTTGGTTCCATATTTTCTTTCATAATGACATTATATTAATTTCAGTAAATAAAATTCTAAAATATCAGTCTCTAGAGTTTAATATATCAATTTTTTACATGAAGATAAAAATACTATAAGTTCAATTATAATTTTTTATTTTAAATATTATTTATTATTATTTATCATGGAGAATTGTTATTTAATTTTTATTAGTGATATTCTTACCTTAAATACTAAAATAACACTAAAGCAGTGCTTGATCAAGTAGTATAAATAGCAAGTAAATGATTTTTAAAACTCAAAAATTAAAAATTTTGTATGTGTAATAGTCCCCAGAAACATTTATTGATTAAAAATACACATTAATGATGTTTAAAAGGTTTATGTTATAATTACATTACTATTTTTAGGCCTTTAAAGTCAAATTAATTGAAATTTATAATAAAATAAATTAATGATTGTTTATGAAAAAAATATTAAATTAATTAAAAATCATAAGATATATTGAGATAAGAAATTTTTTTTGACAAATTAATAGTAATTTTATCACATGTAAATTTATTATCCAATTTTTACCTTATAAGTAAAATTATGACTATTATGATTGAAAATTTTGTTACCATATATAAGGTAAAAAATGATTAATGAAGGGGTTAATATGTTAGATAAGGTTTATAATTACAAAAAGAACATATATAAATAACATTTTATGATGATATTTAAAACATATATTCTTTTTTATTCTAATTAAATATTATTTGAAATAATTATACTAAATAAATAATTTAATTATATTTTTATCTTTTATGTAATTCCATGTGTGTCCTTTCCCTCCATTATAAAAGGGATGTCATTGTCTATTTCCCTTAAACAAAATTGACCAACATATAACTACCAAAACATAAAAAAGTCTCTAATTAAACTCCAAATAAATTAATTGT
Source organism: Viscum album (assembly GCA_963277665.1). NCBI lineage: Eukaryota > Viridiplantae > Streptophyta > Magnoliopsida > Santalales > Viscaceae > Viscum > Viscum album. The sequence continues at coordinate 1,918,173,492 of OY728165.1, read as the reverse complement.
TGGTTATTTTATTCTTAAAAGTTCATTTTAGATTTTTTTATGAAATTATATGAAGAGGCCTACTGAAGAAGTGGTATTCATCGTAGGCGACCTCCTTCAATCTATTTATTCTTATACCTACATAAATATATGTTATAAATAATAAAAAATAAATAAATTACAATAAAAACAATAAAATTATATTATGATTATGTCGACACCAATATCCACCGTTTGTTCCATCAAAATTTAGGTGAAATTATCAACCATGTGTACCTGTGGACTACCGTCTCCATGTAGCGGAACTAATCGTTTTCACCAACATTTTTCATGGATGGTTATTATGATGGGATTAATGTTTATAAAAGATATATATGAAATAATATTTTAAAATTATAATATCATATATAAATTCTTTACTTATAATGTGTTGAAAATTATAACGCTACTCGTGCGTATGTGTGGACTACAACCTCCACAAAGTCAGGTGATTCGTTTTTCATTTCTGATTTACATGGATGGTGGTTATGATATATTTAATGAATATATAATATATATAAGATATAATAATTATTATTTAATGGTTAATTATTATTTACCTTTCATTCATTCCATCCATTTAAATCTGAAAACAACATTCATACAAACCTACAACCTTCCATCTCCATGAATTGTGTAAATAAATTTTATATATCAATATTTTATTGATGACTCTAAATATATATACATATATCAAATATATATTATATTTATAACAATATTAATATTATATATATTATGGAAAAATGACCACATTACATGGAACGTAACTACCAAAACAAAATTCTCATGAAAAATGAAAAATTTAACACCCAGAACCGAGAATTTTAATAAGGAATTATATATAAATGGGTGTTGAAGTGTTATAGGTGGATCATATATGATATAATAAGAATATAAATTATTAAATAATAGAATTATAATGAACCTAATTTTATTATAATATGAGTTAATGTTTTGTTGAATCATTTATGAATTGATGTTGGTGATGTATGTTACAATCTCATTGTTTATAAGGATTTTTTATGATAATTTTTTTGATGAGGAAATTTTATTTTCTAACTGTATATAAAATAATTATTTTTATTATATTATGGTTATTTATATATAATACATTTTTTTTCATTCAACCTCATTCTCTTTATGTACTCAAAGGACTGAAAGAATATTTTTATGGAAAAACGACATTATTTCTCACTTCGGTTGAAAATCCTTTTTCATTCATACCCATGTTTTTTAAAAATATTTTCTTGAAATTTTTCAAATTTATTTTATAATTTATTAAATTATTTTTTACACATGGTTTAATTATTAATTTTTTTTAGAAAATATTATTTTTGTCATTTTCCGAAATGAGATATTTATTACATTTTAACAAAAATGTTAAATGATTATTTGTTTTAAAATAACATCCATGAACCGAAGATCCCACCATCATGACCACTCTATTATTTCGAGATACCATTAAATATTTCTATGTTTCTTATCAAATAATATATTTTCTTATATATTTTATAATTTTTTATATTTTAAATAAATTATTTTAATAATAAATATTTATTTTCCCCATGAAATGTTCCATGCAATTTCATAAAGGTATTTTTCATATAAGATGAATTTTTTTATGTTTCTTATGATTTATTAGACATATGATATGACAATAAAATGTTTATTATTTCTATCGATGATTGATTATTATGATGAAACGATGTTGAAAAATCTCTTTTTCTTTTCTTGGATTATGATATGATGAATTTTTTATGATCTTATGGAACACATATATATATTTTTATTTCATTTATTGGATGGAATAAAACTATATATCTCTATAATGTATTGGGTGAAGATGAATATGTCGTGAGATAAAGAGTACTAGGAATGGTAGTGAAGTGTGTTTAGTAAGGGAAATTGTCCACTATGATAGTCTTTTGTGTAAACGATAACTAATGATATGATGGATTAGGGAGTGAACCCATTTCACTATGAATGGTTTGGCAATGAACCTTGACTAAATAAATGATTTTATATACATATGTGTTTTCCAAAATCTTAAGTATTATTCCACTGTTATTCTCTCATAACTCATGTTATATTATTCAATTAGAATTCATATATTTTGAAATACATAGATTTTTTCCATGATTGAAGATTTTCTTCTACTGAATAAAAGGTATGGTTTTTAAAAATGATAATATCATGTTCTCATACCATTATGATCTTGTTATTATTATGTTATTACTGATATCTCCCTTATATAACTTTATTAATCATCTAATCTCACCATATATTATGCTTCCCTTGCATAAGATATGAAGAAATATTTTCTATATGATATGTTTATGAAGCATACTAGTTATAAAAAAATAAATGGGATATGATGTAGATTTCTTATGAGTAGGTTGTTTATGTATCTATGTTTCCAATCAAAATAAACATATATGATTCTAGAATTAATGATATTGTTATGTATTGCAGATTCACCAAATAGAATGTGATATTTATGTATGAAAAGTATGGGTCGCTATATACATCAATAGAAACATCATCAAGGTTGATCATTTCATCAGATAGTATTCAAGATACTGAATGTTAAATCATTCACCAAGATATTTTTCTCTACATGTTTATAATAATTATTGAAACTCACTCATGTTTTCTAGTTCTCTCTTTTAACTATGCATCACCTTCAATTACCTGTGTAGAATTAAAATACGAAAAATATATAGAAATATGGCAGAACTCATTTTTTTATCCTTCATGAGAGAAACAATGATGAGAATTGCATCTTGACTATGATACACAACCCTTTTCAGCTCTATTTTTAGTGAAAATTTCCATATTTCACTTTTGTTTATCAAATCATTAATATTCTAAGGAATTATGTTCCCATTGATTCATTTAATAATCTCATTGTATTGAATCTTATTCTTTACATCATCCAATAATGTACATGTATTCCATCATGCAAATTAAAACTTCTTTAGAATCTCTTCTTTAGTTTTAAAGAAGATCATGTAGTTTGTATAAATATATCCATATTTCTTATATATATCACATAGATGTTTATGGGATCTTTAGATTTTACCATTCGAACACCTCTCATGAAATTTTACCTTTTCATGTTGAGTTTATTTTGTTCATTTACCACTATCATTTACATGTCACAACAAAAAATATGAATTTAACAACATTTTTAAAAAATGTTGTTAATTTTAAATTTTTATTTTATTTTTAGAAAATGTCCCTAATTTAGTGGTGTTTATAGAAAACATTGCTAATGAAGTGACATTTTAAGTAAATGTCGCTAATTTACAATTGTTTTTTAGGAATGGTCGATAATTTAATGAAATATTTAAGGAAACATCAGTAATTTAGCAACATTTTTAAGGAGTCATAGCTATATTAGTGATGTTTCTCTGGAAACATCACTAAAAATATATATTTTAATATTTCTCATTTTCCCACATCGATGTAAATATATATATATATACATATATATATAAAATTATAGATATTTAAACATATATATATATATATATATGAACATAAACAAACACACATATATATAAATATATATATATATAAATATAAATATACAAATGTGTATATTTATATATAAAAAACATATATATATTTAATTTAGTCATGTTTTTCAGAAATTATTTCCATTTTAGTAAAAATTTTATCAGTGTTATAAAAAGTGGCTAATTATATATATATAATTATATATACATATATACACATATATATTTATACCCACCTAGAAAAACATATATATATTAATATGTAAACATATATAAATATATAAACATACATTTATATGATATATATATATATATATACAAATGATAAATATGTATATATATTATAAAAAGAAAATATATATTAAATATAAACATACATATGTATAATATAAAATATAAACATATAGATATATAATCATATAATATAATCATATTTATATATATGATAATGAATATAATTATATATGTATAATATAAACCCAGATATATATATATATATATATGATATAATATGAATATATATATATATATACATAAAATATTAAATATGAACACAGATTTGGGTATATTAATATATGTGTATTAATATATAAAATTATATACATTTATATAATAATAATTTTCTAAATAGTTTAAAATAAAAACATGTACACAATATTCAACACAAACATATATTTAAAATATTATCATATATATAATATAACATATTATCAATGTTTAAGGAAATGTCACTTTTAATGAGCTTTTTAATGAATTGTCGCTTTATTATCGGTGTTTTAAGGAAACGTTATTAAAAAATAAATATTTATATAGCTAATCTCCCCACATCGATGTAAATATACATATATTTATATATATGTGAATGTATGTATATATATATATATAAACACACACACACACAAATATATATATATATACATATGTATGTATGCATATGTATATATACAAACACGTATATATTTTATATTTGGTCATGTTTTCAGAAATTATGGCTATTTTAGTGAAATTCCTAATCGTATTTTAAAGCATGGATAATTATATATATATATATATATGTATGTATGTGTGTATATATTTAAGTATGTATACATACACGTATATATTTATACACACATAGACACCAACATATATAAACATATATAAGTACATATATACAATCATACATATATATAAACACACACACATACACATATATATAAATAATATGAATAATATATATATATTAATGTAAACATATGATATATAAAAATTATAAACATATAATATAAATATAAATATATATATATAATATAATATATATATATATAACCGCAAATATATACATATATATATATATATAATATAACATATAAACATATAGATTTAGAAACAAATAACATAATCACATGTATATATTATTTAAAATCATAAACATATATGTAAAATATAAATATATGTTTAATTTTTATTATATAAAAAACCCCAAAAAATGAGGTTCAAAAATAAATTACCGACATTTTTAAAAAACATTAGTAAATAAGGTGTCGCTAATTACGGAAAAATTATGAACTTCCAAAAAATACAATTTATTATACTTTTAAGAAATGTCTCTATGTTTGGATTGATTTAATGAAATTTCAAAAAATATAGTAAATGAGGTATCTATAATTATCGATGTTTATAAATGTCTCCAATTGTCCAATGTTTAAAAACACCACTAATATGGGAATTTTGATTAATGTCTCTAATTATAAATTAACAATCAATTAAAAAAATTAATGCAATTTTTAGAAATGCTGGAAAATAAGGATTAATATGCTGATATTTCTAAAAAACATCGGTAAATAAGGTGTCTCCAATTAGAAATGTTTATTAAGATCACTAATTTAGTGATTCCTAATTTACTGATGTTTTTTTGAAACATCAGAAATTGAAACAATGGCATTTATAAATTTTATAATTTCTGTTTTTTGGTAGAGTGTTCTTATGTCTTCTTTCTTTATTTATTAACTGAGTTGGAAAATTGATATTACATTCTGTATAAGCTGGCTCATGTTTCTTGAGACTTCAATATACTTTATAAAGATTAATATTCACCAAACCTTTTATTTTATTTTTTATTGAAATAATTACCTACTTAAATTATCTATTTCTGTTTCACTAATACATAAATTATTAGCTTGTTTGAAAAAGTCCTTGGTGTGTTCTCTTCTACCACAAAAAATGTTTCTCCTATTAGTCAAATATTTATACTTTAACAACTTGGGTTTTCTACTCACAGTGTTAATATTTTCATTATTTCTCAAGGAAGACTGACCAACATTCTTCACAGACTTTTTGGGAATACTATCTTTATCATTTTTTTATATTTATTTCCCAAGTTAAATTCATCTATCTTCAATTTTGACATCTTTTTTTAGTCTCCTTCATTTGAATTCAATAGGCTGGTGATTGTTTTTTTGTCAGATTTTATCTTCTATTACTTGAATACAATGACCCTTATCCCCATTGATAAAGGTTTTATTTTACATTTAGTCATTGACGTATAATGTGAAATTTAAATTTACTTGTACCTAAACCTATAAAACCACCCTAATAATCCAAAAAAACTTGTTTTATTATCTTGAATAATAGTTTCATTAGATTTTGTTTCGTGTTATTTTAATAATTCTTTATTCATGAATTGGGATTCTTTTGGGAAAATATTTTTCTATACATGGTCTCATCCATCATAGAAGTAGTTTTGGATTACTCATTCATTTTAGCTATCAGTTTTTGTATATGTTTTGGTTTGGAACCCACACTTTAGATAAAATGATAATTAACCTATTCATAATATTATATGATTGATGTTAAAAATTTTATTGACCGTGATATAGATTGATTATTATATGAACCAACATAATTTTTCCACTATAGAGTGGTATTTTGACAAAAGTTTCATATTTTTAATTATGTATGGTAAAAAATCTTCTCTCGTATTATATTGAATTCTCAGCTTAAATTGCCTCCAAATTTACCAATTTGAATTTAATATCAAAAAAATTTATATTCAGGTTGATTTTTTCATCCTCCATGGATTTCATTATATCTTCACATTATCTTATAGACCCCAATGTTTTTTTTTCATAAAATATACATAAACTAAATAATTCCATCCCAATGAATTATCAAGATCTTTTATTTTCATCAATTAGACATATTATTGGAAATTCTTAACATCCCAATTTTCCTTGTGATTTTATTTTAATTCATGGATATTTTCTTCATGACCTTATATATATTCCTCTATCTATAATAGATTGTATTAATGTATAAATTCCTAAATGTGGAGCACCTTTCTTCTAGATCAATATTTATAATACAAAGGTATTTGAATTTTGTAGATAATTTTTAATAGTTAAAACTTTTGTAACATTTTATATTTTTTGGTACTTATCTCTTTATGTTTTTTTGTATCTCTTTGAGATTGATTTTCTTTAATTTAATCCTTGGTTTTAGAGCCTAGGTATGGGATGGGATAAGAATTTTTAGGGTGCAATAGATATAAGAGGTCATTTGTGGCTGTATAATAAATTAAATCCAAGAATCCCCAATTCAAGGCATGAATTGTTTTGGGAATATCCCTTGAATTTAATTAACAAATTTCATTGTTATGGTTAGAACACATGAAATTAATTAACCCCTATAATTAATACACAAAAACACACCCCATTAATATGATTCACCCCCTAAATTAAATTCACCCCTGGACACACCGCATGAATTTATTTACCCCCTAAATATATTCAGCACCTTAATGGACCTCATGAAATAATTAAGGTTCAGAACAAACCCAATGAATTTAATTAATCCTTGAATTTAATTCATCCCTGAATTAAAATAACCCAGTGAATATAACCCTTGAAAAGGAACACAATGCCTTGGAACAATTTAACAATATATAAAAAGTTTTTTATGTTTTTTCAAATATTGGATGACATAATATTTGTAATATATGGTAATTAATGATTTTGTTATGTGAATGGCATATTCATGTCATGAATTAGCTACACATAGTCCTATTTTACACCCTTTAGTGTTGTACATTCTATGAACTCATTCCATTTTCTCAACTACCATCCATCAATGGATGAATTATAAGAATACCCTTTGATTAAGATGTAATTCAACATCAAATCATCGTGTTATGGACATAAGGTTTTAAGATATGCCTTATAATTCATCATAGTCTTATTGATCCATTATTTATGGAATATCTGGTTCTCATTAATGGGATAGAGGAATCCAATAAGTACCAGATACTTGAGGTCTTCTCATCACCTTCTTTTATTTATAGGTAGGTGATCTAAAAAAATACCACCAATGCATATTTCTTCCTCTAGTTTGTAAAAAATATCGCAATCACACTAACATGCAGTGTACTCTACCTAAAAATGACTAAATTACTGTTCAATGAATTTTTGGTGTAACATGTAAATTATGGTGATTTGTAACTTTAATTTTTTGATAATAATGATTCATCATGGCTTCGGATGATCTACCAACAGAGAATAAAATCCATTTTTACTTGATACCTGGATGAATTTCAAAACATATAATGATGTATGAATTTTATTAAAATGTATATTATTATTTTCTATAATTTATAATGTTTTAATTATTCCGGTGTTCATTGTTACTTCCTTGTGAGTTGTGGCACCGGTGATTCTTCCTAATGTAGAATCATGAAACTCATGATATTAAATGAGATATTCCCCATGTGGCATGCACATGGGATGAAAAAAGTGACTCCAGTATTGGAAGTTGTGTGGAGATGAGTAAAATAAGAGATGTGACTCACCCTTTAGGAATTCATGTTTCAGGAATACATAAGAGACTCTATCATAGGAATTTTCATGGATCCTATTTGGTTAATTGAGAAATGAAACTGGAAACTATTTGTAAAACAATAATGTAGGCCAATGGTTCGGGAAGTCTGTCTTGATGTAGGTGGTTTTTCCACTTGATAATGTTATCTGAAATGGAGAGAAAGTAGGTTTTTATTACCCAGGGTGTCATCCTAAAACAATATAGTCAGTAAGTTTATTTTATATGATATATTAATTTATTTAATTAAGACTATATTTATCAATATATTCCATGAACTAATTTCTCATTCAGGACTGTTTACACATTGTGGTTCTGTCCTTATGACTTGTACTCACACCCTATTTAGGCCCCCAATTATTACCTAATAATATTTCTTGGATATAGGTATGAACACATGAAAGAGGCCATGTTGATTACATTATAATGGCTGGATTGGATGGAGTATGTATAACTGAAAAGCTTGTGGTGAATGATTTGGTATTTGGAGTCATGTAACTTCTCAATTTCAACTTTTATTTTTATAACCCTTAAAATATCATTTAGATATATTCCTACCCAAAATTAAATTATTGTATTTATTATTGTATAGTTTGATTTTCCCTTTATTCTACTATGATTTTCAGATGATTATTTAATTTGATTCAGTTATTTTTTCTACTATGTTATTATTTTACTATTATATATTCACTACACTAGAGGGTATAGTCTCCACACTATATGCATATACCCTTACCATTAGTCAGTATCCTTTTGTGTAGTGGGAGGCCTACCTGAGGCCATGTTGCATACCTGGATGAGTCATGTTATGGAGCACTAGGTTACAGAATGTTGACAACTGGTATCAGAGATCAGGTTGCTTTTCCATTACATTAATATTTGGAATGAATATAAAGGTAACTAATTTGTTTTTGGTTCATGGTAATGAGATTGTTCATGGGAGTATCTAACCCATGATTGGTGGAAAATTGAGTACATTGGGATGATTTTATTTTTCATGTTGTTCTCTTATTATGTTTTATGTTATTTCTTATTGGGAAAGTCACATGTTGCGAGATGGTACTGTCTTTTGGATATTTACACATGGGATAGAACAGAAATAGATGAAATTTATTTCATATTAAAAGGAATGTAGGGATATAAGTTTACATGAATTATTCATGCTACTAACATATTTAAATCTTCTGACATATCAAATATATGAATTGTGAAGTGAAAAACAATGATATACCTAATAAAATGAAATGAAATAAACATTTAAATTATACTAATTTACATGTTATGCCCAGTGTAGAGGGAGTTAGAGACAATTTTGCACTATTTTTTTCACATATTTAGGTTTATATTATTATTTATCATGTGTTATAATGTATTTGTTTAACTCTTGTAGAGAAAATTCATCCCCATTATCTTCGAATTGAGCATTAGGAGAGTGGAAATAAACATGCTCCTAACACAGAGGAGTCAGAACCTCCTATAACATCTGATAATCAATTAAATGATATTATTTCAGGAAACTTATAATAGTTATTGTGACCCATATAGAGGTGTAATGTTACCACTATTAACTTAACTTCTGAGCTAATTGGAATGTTCCAGTTATAAAACCTACCTACGTTCAGTGGGGAGGGAGGTCACAGTGTAGATGAGTTTTAGATTGAGTCGATTCATATTATCTTCAAGCACATTGAGACCCCCCCAATATAGGGAGTAAATCATTCTTCCAACATGTCATAAGGATGAATCAAGCATTGGTTGGACATTGTGGAGAAGGATGATATGTAAGAGATTCTAAACTAGAAGTAAATTCAAGAAAATTTCCTAAGATACTTATATCCAGAGTGGTTGTAGAATGAGTGTGATCATGATTTCATGAACTTGACATTGGAGGACATGTCAGTGGTAGAACATAATGAGTGCCTCATTGAACTGCATAATTTTTATCAGTTTTTAGTTCATGATGAGGTATCTAGTGTGAATCATTTCTAGGATGGGATTCATTAGGAGATTATGTCCCCTATGAATGTTGTTTAACTTCAAAGAGTTCTAGATGTGATGAATCAGGCACTCATCATAGATGTAAACCTAATGGATGCTCTTAGAATAATCCATACAGTTTTCGTATGGTGATCTAGGTTCTCTTATTCTAGGTTTTAGAAGCACCATTACAACAGTTACCACTAGGGTATTATAGTAAGAGTAGATAGGAGAGTTGTCGTCCTTCATTGAACTATGAAACATAATAGTATATTTAGTGAGGAAAATATGTCCACAAGTGGAATCAATATCCTCAAACCACTACATATTATCATTATTATTACATTAAATTCTATATTTAGATGTTTTATAGGTATCCATTGTAGAATAATTGTCTTAGGGGTTGAGAGAGGCACTAGAGAATAGATTGCCAAAGCTACCCCATAGTAGATAGGAAGTCGGAGTTCCATATGATATTCATAATTATGTAGTCGATGTTATTCCACAGTACAAGAGAATCATTAGAAATCAGAGGGAAAATGAAATTTTAGTAAAAATAGATCCCATGGAAGAGTGTGATGTTAACTGTATGAAATACAGTCTTCTCCAGGAAGTCTGGATATATGACCTTCTATAATTATATGAATTATTCTTTTATGATCTGCACCTCATCAAGATTTTTTATATATGAGAATCAAATTCCTTTATATCTTCTCACTTTTCAAACTACTCATGTTTTTTCATAGTGAGAAATGATGGAGTTATAGCCATAAATATGCCCTTAGGAGAAAAATTAAAGGAAATCAGGTGTTGTATGGGGTGATCTGTTGAAATTGATGGATACCATTTACTTTTGGGATTTTTTACCAGAAATTATAGTATTTGATTTTATTTTGGGAATGGGCTATGTAGTACATTACTTGGCTCACATTGACTATTATCAAGGGAGAGTTTTCATTCTATCTCCACTAGGGGTAAGTTATTATCACCATGGTGAGTGGGATCTTTACACAGGTCATGTGGGACTAATTCAGTGCATATTGGATTATCTCATAGAAAATATATAATGACTTGTTATATATTATTGTGGAATTAATGAGGATAACATTCCTCTAGTATTGGACCATTTTTAGGATGTATTACCTAAAGAGTTATCCTTATTTCCATGTGAGTAGGAGATATATTTTAGTATCAAGTCAGTGTTGAGGGAAGATATAATATCTATTATACTTTAAATGATGTCACCAATAGAGACTCATATATTGAAATTTCAGTTTGAAGATCAATAGGAAAAGGTATAAACGTCCTAATTCTTGTCATTGGGGTTCTCCAGTGATTTTCACCAAGAAGGATGATAGTATTTTTTTCATAGGTGTGGATTATTAGAGACTTACATAGATGATGGTCAAGAATCGATATCCCTATACATGTAATAATGATATTTTCAATCACGTGAGAGGTTCTAGGATAATTTTTAAGATGGAATTGAGCTCATGGTGTCATTAATTGATGGAGAGACCATTTAACATACCACTGACATCTTTTATGAGGAGACATGGCTTATAGTTTTTCATAGTTTCATCATTCAATCGGACGAACATAGTGGTGGTTTTATGGATTTGATTAATATGATCTTTTATCCCTTCTAATATCAGTTTTTGGTAGTTTTTGTCGTTGGAATATTAGTGTACACCTAGTCTGGAAATTATAATTCCCAATATCTTGACACTATCTTATGTATACCGAGAGAGCATAGAATATACGCCTAGATATCAAAATGGAGTTAATTGATTGATATGGATCACATGTAAGGTCGTGTTATCTCAGAGGATGGATTGGTAGTGGTCCCAAATATGGTTTCAGCCATGATATCTATGGAAATATCCAATAATTATTTTCAGATTCATCTCTTTATTGGTCTAACTAGATATTATAGAAATTTTATCTAAGACTTCTACAATTTGGTAGCACCGATGTGTAGGTTATCCAATAATGGGGGAAAGTTTGTTTGTTCATATTCTTATGATGGTTCTTTATAAGACACAAAGAGATGGATGACCTCAACACTGATTCCCAATTTTCCTATATCGGGTAAAGAATATATCATTTATTGTGATTCTTCCATAGATAGAATCAGAGAAATTCTAATGGAGGATAACCATGTGGTCAGTAATGGGTCTAAATAGTTGAGACATCATGAGAATAATTACCCAACTCACGATCTAGAGTTATCTATGGTAGTACATGCCTCGATAATTTGGAGAAAATACCTTTTTTGGGATTGAATTATGGTGTTTATAGACAAAGAGAGCCTCAAGGACATATTTTCTCAGTGAAACACGAACCTTCAGTAGAGGAGGTGGGTGAATTATTTACAATCATTAGATTTCAATATGGCATAAAATCCAAGAAAGGGAAACATCATTTCATATTCTGTGAACCAAAAGGCATAGAAAATTCAATACTGGAGTCATGTGATGAGTGAATAATGATGGTAACCATTTCATATAATCATTTATATTTATAAGAGTCTCCTGGATGAGTATTTTTAGACTTCTAAATATTTTATACCTTTACTCTTAAACCTGATCCAGAAAGATATTTTACCTGATCCAGATGGATTGACACCAAGGAAAAAAAGATATGGTGGGCGATCGACCATCAAGAAAGGCATTTCATATTTAGGGTGTTGTTCTATTCAATGGTTGATTATGGATTCCTATGAGATAAAGCGATGGGAGAATAAAGTAGTTTTATGCTTGTAGATGGGTGGTTCGTCATTGTCAAACAAATATGTAGCATGATATCCATAGAAAATAATTTTATATAGGGGTGAAAAAGAAGATAATGGGATTCGTGGAATGATGTTTCACCTGTCATCAACTGAAGGATGAAGATCAAAGCTTTTTGGATTGTTACAGCCTCTTCCCATTTCATAATGAAAGTGGTATGACGTCACAATAGATTTTGTGACATGATTTCCTAGTAAAACATTTCAAATGATTTATTATGGGTGATTTGGGTTCGAAAAAAGATATCCCACTAAATTATTATCAATAATACCTTCACTATTAATTCTCTTGGTAGTCTTTACATGCATGAGATAGATTAAGTGCATGATGTTTTGAGAGATTGAAATCCCAATTTAACATCATATTTATAGAAAGGTATTTATAAGGAACTAATATCAATATTTCTTATGAGTAAAACCTACAATACTTAGACAGATCGACAGTCTAGATGGATGATTCAGATTCTAGAGTATATATTACAAGATTGTGTTTTGGATTTTGATGCTTCAAGAGAGCATGACCTGCCACATTTGGAGTTTAATTAAAATAATAGATTATTGGAATCAATACAAATTGATATGTTTGAATCCATTTAGGTATGTTTGTTCTGCTCCCCACTTTTCTTATAAGAGGTAGGTGAGTTAAAACTTCTTGGGTAAGTCTCATGAAGAATATATATGAGTAGGATTAGTTAATCAAAAGAAGTTTTTGATTGTGGAGATATATTAGAAATGATACAGTGGTCTTTCGATATGACCTCAAGAGTTTGAGTTTGGTCATCAATTTTTCTTTTGGGTTGATTCTACGCTAAAGAAACACTAAATCACGAATACGGGGAAGATATCACCCATGATTATTGATCCATTCAAAATAGCGGAGAGGGTTGGGCACGGGGAATACCATTTGTATCATCTACAGTATTGAAATTCCATACATGACATGTTTCAAATGTCACAACTCTATAGATATCATCCAAAACCTTCTCATGTGATTGATGTTGATGATGCCAATATGGATGTTGACACATCCCTTTGGCTAAATATGATCTGTATCAGGAACTATAGTGAGAATAACCTTTGGGGGGATACCATGCCTATAGTATTAGTGTGATGGTATAATGGTCATTGGCCAAAGGATAATTAAGAGAGGGGATCTGATATGTAAATATAGTGTCTTGAATTTTTTGATGAGCCCCAAAAATTATTCTTAGAGTCGCTCTAGGATTAAATTTTATATGGTGGGAGAGTTTTGAAGATAATATCTTTTTAGGTCGATAAATATTTATTTTTTGGGTTATTTATCATTGATTTTGGTTATATTTGGTTTAAAACTAGTTTTTCAATACCTCGTCCGAGTTGGGATAAGTGTTTTAGGGGTGAAACAGGAAGAGGATATGAATTCTAGATATTGAATTAATTCACACCATGAATCCCCAATTAAGGATTAGAGTTGTTATGGGAATATTTGGTGAGTTTAATTCATTAACTAAATGGTTCTATGTATACCCCATGAATTTATTTCACTCCTAAATTAATTAACCACTTGAAAACACCCCATGAATCTAATTCACCCCCTAAATTTTATTCTCCCTATGAATCCACCCCATAAATATAACTCACCCCATGAATTTTATTTCACCTCTGAATGTCAATCATGAATTTATTTAAATACTAAACAGAATATATAAATTTAATTCATCCTTGAATTTAATTAACCCCCCCCCCCGAACAGACCCCGTTAAAAGGAAACTCACATATTGAAACCATTTCACAATGTGAAATGGGGTTTTTCATATTTTTAAAGCCTATATGAAATAATATTTTGAATATAGTGGAATTAATGAATTTAAAACATGAGTGGACTATTTAAATCATGAATTACCCATACCCAACCTTATTTTACAACCACTAAAATTGAGAATTATATGAAAACGTTTCATTCTTGCAGCTACATACCTTCTGTAGATGATGTCTTATAATCTTCTTAGATCCAAAAGAACGACCACAATAGATCTTAGTGTTCCGAATCTCGGGTTTTAATTTAAGCCTTAATGGTCCTCTTCTACTTCTAAATATTTTGTTGAAGAAATTTTTGGTTGTCAATTAAGGGAAGGAGGAAGCAAATCCCTACCACGAATATTAGGGTTTGTCAACTCCATCCCTTGTATCAAGGTAATTGGTCTTTAGTAACTCCCTAAATTATATATTCTTATTATATTATTTAAAAATAATATGATCACATTGACACACCAAGGACATGAAAAAATAAATTATTAATCAAATTTTAATGAACTTCCAGCATAAAATATAAATTATAATGATTAGTTACATGGATTGATTTGATTGTGGTGATCTATCCTGATTCAAAATGATATAGTAATAGATAATAAATGCCTTGTTTACCTTATAATTATATTAATTGGATAATATTTTTTTTTTGAAATGTGTTAATTAATATAATTGGAATGTTTTTAATTGATATAGTTTACATGATTCTAGAGGGCATGGTTACTGCCTTACAATATGTGTAACTGGTGATTCATCTTGACACAGGAGGATTCACCACATGGTATGAGATGAGAATCAACTATTGTGACATGAACATGGGAATATGTAAGATACTTTATCATGTAAATTTACATAGATCCCAGTATTTTGTGACTTCTGTTTCAACCCTTAGAAATATGCACTTTAGAATGATTTAAGAGACTCGATCATGAAAAATCACAAGGGGCCTAGTGGGTTATGTAAGATATGTCACTGGTAATTTATCTTCACGTAAGAGAGTTTTATAATGGTTTGAGCTATCAATCCAAATGCATTAGTATATTCCACATGACAGAGTTGTTCATAATGGATCCAAATTAGGTAGGACTTACCTATAGTGTCATCTTAGAATCCTAGGGTGAGTGGGATTATTTCATATGATGTATTAATTTATGTAATTAATATTATTTTTTTCACATAATAGCATGCATTATTTTCTTAGGAAGGATTGTTTACACACGGTGGTGTTGACCTACTATGTTGTACTGAAATTCTATTTGGCTTCCATTTGGTACCAGATTTATTTATTGTATGTAGGCATGGACAAGGGAATGATACCTTTTTTTTTATTTTTTCTAGATGGATGGGTTAGAGTACATAGATGGGACCAACATGGGGTTTAGAGGGGATTTTGGAGTCAATTATCTTTTTTTTTCATATCTTATTTTTATGAAATTAAGAACATCACTTATACACATTTCATCTTAACATTACATTATTTTTTTATTATGGGTTTATTTTATTTCCCCTTTATTCTACTATGATTTTTAGATGAGCATTTATATTATTTATATTATTTTTGATACTCTATTTATATTTCACTAGGGTATGTTCTCTATACTATTGTGTGTAGTCTCCCCACTATATTCATAGAACCTCTTTACTATTTAAAATCATATATTTTATGGGTATATGTGCCTATGTACACATAGCCTACCCAGATTGGTCACATGAGGGAGAATCGAGTCAAGGAATGTTAAAATGTGTTACTACAAAGCTATCCCCGAATTTTACGCTCGTATATAAGTAGGGTGATCTTGTCATACATTGTTATGAAAAATCCAAAAATAGTTGTGACTATTTATTTGCATAAATTTTGCATGATATTATTTAGATAAATAATTTATTCATCCTATGATCTTGTTAAAAAAATTATTCCCAACGTTTTCATGCTTCATATAGAGAATAGTTTTCACAATTGATTTTAGTTACTCTACAGAACATGATTTCACTGAAACTTCCAAGGTTCACATGTAGTTTTACGTCATTGTTAATGGATCCAACCACTAAATTATATTTTTCTTATAAAATATTGTCTACATTAAGATTAAAAAAATCTAAAACGTAGTTTTCTTCATCTTTTCTCAAGGGGATGCCTTTTCATCACAAGTTTCATCAAGAGATAAATTACCAATAGATATAAATAAAAGAACAATAATTTTATTACATTCAATTAGTAGGAGTAAATATTATCTTCTTCTATTGATGAGGCCTTTCTGATTTTTTTTACAAATTTTTCAACCATGTTCACTAATATATAAGAAAATTACTATATCGGCCCAACCCCATCATGCATAGAGCCAATATCTGTTACCATTACATTGGAATAATATACAAGAATATAATGTCCCAAATAACTAAATAGTTGTGTAGAATTGGTAAACTAGATACATAAAAAAGCCTTGTATTATAAATTCATACAAAAATAAGAACATAATTATTTTTATTTATTGGATAATGAAATTATTCAATCTAGTGTATCATTGCATATCCTTTTTATCACACATCATGGAATCCCGAGTAAAGAAAACAAAATAAGGGTGAGATAAAATTCTCATTATAGATAATTATTGTAGAATAAATAATGAATTAATGAGAATAATCATTATATTATTGTAAATAATGGAAGAATAATTCCATATAATCAATAAACTAAGAATTATGTGCATAAAAAATATGAGTTTGCATCCATAGATAATTTAACATCAATAATATAATTGATAATAATAATAAAATAATACTCAATATGGTCAATTATTAATTATTGGACATCATGTTTCCATGGAACATGATACCATTACGTTCAAGACATAATACCAAGAAAATTTAAATTTAGGGTTAGGAACCCATCTATTTTACTTGGAAACAAACTCAACGGATTTTCCCCAACTGATTTCATGTCATGAGACTACTGATGCATCATGGGGATTTCATTAACCAGTCCCCAACCCATAGGGTTATTATTAAATGTTACCCAACCTATCTCATTCATGTACAATGCATTACATATATATCTAATAAGATATTTAATCCAAAAACAATATGCCTTATCAAATATCTGTATTAAGTGAAGGATATATATTTATCAATATTTCTCCATGAAATAAAATAACTAAAAATTAAAAAACCACATATTAAAATGGTATATGATATAGGCAATTAACATATCCATGAAAATTGTTATGGATAATTAAGTGAATTTCAATGTTCAACTACATTTGGAAATTTAATATTTTTGTTGGAAAAAAATAATCAAAGAAGTAAATGTAAATACTCTCATCTATTTAATCTATCAAAAACCATAAAAATGAAGAATAATATCTATATCAATACAACATGTACTCATTGAAGTACAAATAAAGGGTTATAATAACTTCTGGATTGTAATAATATAAAAATATCTTTTAAAAAAATTCTTGTTGAAAATTACCTTTTGTTTTGAAAACATGAAAATATTTTCCTTTAAATTTCATGTTTGAAAACATTTTTTTTGAAAATTACACTTTTAGTCTTGTAAAGTATTCTTTAATGAAACTAATGTAGGTAAATTCATACATCTCTTATATGGTAAAAAGAAAATTTATTTTGGATGGTAAAAAGGTTGGAAAAATGAATTGTACAGAAAGAGATAAGAATATAACATTGAATAAATTATTAAAATAAAAAACGGTAAAAAATTCCTTCAATAAATAATTTTGGGAATGGTCAAAACATTTTTTGAAACATTTTTAGAAAAAAATCATTTTAGGAGAAAATTGTTTCTTCAACTAAAGAGGGAATCGAATTTGGGTTTTAATAAAAAATATATCTAAAAACTTTAACGTATCAAATAGTGAAAAAATGAAACTATTGCTTGAAAAACTAATGAATAACTTGAAGACTGGTAAATTAATGGGTTCGTCAAAAAATTATCCAATAATTTCTCTTATATAAGTTCAATTGTAAAGAACCCCAAACAAAATGATAATGTGAAGTAAACCCTTGAAAAGATCATAAAGATTATATGAGAATAATTAAATGGATAAATTATGAGTTTAAAGTGTAATTACCAAGAAAAAAGTGTAAATAAAACAATTTATAGTAAAAATTGAGTACAAAAAATCTTAAAATTTTAATGACAACTACGGAGTAATATAAACCAGTGAAAAGGAATGGTATCTTTAAATTCAAATCCCTAGATAAGTAATACTTTAAATAAAAACTAAAAATACCATAAATATAAAATAATTCACGATATAATATATCAAAATGGGTAGTATATACACCACCCAAAATAAATAACTGGTGAGTATGATATTTATCTCATAGATGAAAAAAGTGAGAAGAAAATTTCTTACCATGTGTTTCCTTTCAGGTGAAAGTCCTTTAACATCTTGTATAATGGTTTTAATAATTTCAATAACTTATAATATAATTCTAATAATAATTATAATATCATATATTAAGATATTATCTTATATATTAACAATCATTCGTTATTTTCTCTATTTTAGTTATTAATTACATAGTTTTCGAGTATGTTTTGACTTTTTATTTTTTGTCTTCTTATGTCGATCATTATTTCATCTACTAAAAAATTTAAATGATGATGTAATTATTATATATATTCATTATATATGTATTTATAAAAATTCAAAATATTTTTAGATTTTAAAGGAAGTGCATTATTCATGGAGATGGTAGGTCATATGTACGGATGAACGCTACTTCCATTTATTTGACATATTAAAAATAATGAGTTGTAATAAATTTAGATATATGTACATATATTATAATTATTTAATTTTATTTAAGTTATATATGAAAAATAGGATTATAAAAAACATCTTTTATACATTCTATGCATATCATGAACAAATCATGTCACATTGAAGAGGTGGTTGTACACACGTCCACAAATGATGTTATCATATCCCCACAAAATAACAATCATAAAGGTATGTGTTATTTAAAAATTATAGAAGCATAAATAAATTATAAATATCATATGTATCATATATAAACAATGTTTCTATCATAATTCCAAACATGTGTCGTGGTAAAGGAAGAAGGGAAAATCAAAATTTTGTGAGGAAGTAGTTCGTCATATACAAATCGGTCCGTTCATTACTCATTGGATGGAAGTGGTAGTAAGCCTAGGTATAAACATTAGAATGAAAAAATTTCATTATATTGGGGATACATATGTTACTATTTAATCATGAAGTAATAAATTTTAAGGCATGGATATTTAAATAAAATGAAATTGATCATTGAATAATGATTCCTCATTTTTGGGTAACTCCTTTTGGTATATACCAAATGACTTAATTAGTTGGATTTATGAAAAAGTTTATTATTCAAGGAATAGAGAATGTACTTTTTGGTATTATTATAATTGAGTTTGTTAGATCCAAATGGATTTATATGTGTGAATAAATGTGATGGATGAGTGCCAATTTATAGTGGGGGATGAGTGACATTTTGATAAATTTTTGGAATGGGAATTCCACCCATGTTTCTCCAATGTATATTGGAATAATTAATAATATAATTCATATATAAGGGACAATAGTCCAAATATATGAACACAAAGTGTATTTTGTACATGTATATAGGTTATTTTGGTTTTCAAGTTTAATGTTTCATACCCTATTAAACAAATTTTCCTCTTAATCGCTATAATTAATTTTGATTGATTTCAATAATATTTAGTGTAAAATACATACTAAACCTTATTATAAATAATTAATTATTACTATTCAAAATATGGAATCCATTTTTACAAATTAAAATCATATAAGTATCAAAAATTAATTTAAATGTAATCCTATAGACGAGACGATAAAGCTAGGTTTTAAAATAAAAATGTTCAATAGTTTGAGATGTTTTTATATCCAATTTCAAGATGAAATTTCTTATAATTACCTAAATGTGAATAATTGAATGGAAATTTATATAATTATTCTTTAATATGAATCAAAAATATAATTAATCCATATAAATAAATAAGACGCAAAAGCTATTTTAAATTAAAATTTAGTATTTTTCACTATATTTACAACTTAAAAAATGAATTTTGTATTTAGACATTAAATTTTGAAAAACATTATTTAAAATATGTTCCTTATAAAAAGGCGGAAACAATTATCATTTTTGAAAAATGAAAATTTTATGTGTAGATGGGATTTATTCTTATCATATGCTTATAAAATAAATTGGATGAGTTTGAAAAATATTTTATTGAATATAATATATATATATATATATATTAAATTAATATAAATAACTAGTTATAATTAATTTAAATTATTAGGGTAAAAAAAGTTTGTGGGCATAAAAATAGTATTCTATAAAATGATTCCATTTATATTCAAGTGGTTATAATTTTCATTTCTTATTAATTTGATGTTAATGATTTCATTTTATATTTCTATAATACATTAAATTTTATATGTTATTTAATATTATTAATAACTGATAATTTAACCTCTATATTATATCTTATTATATTAGTTAATAATATATTAATAATAAGTTATTGTTCGGTAAAACATAGTCATGTGAGTAACAAAATATATTAAAGAAAGTATTTGTTTACTGTAACACATGATAACTTATTATTGCGCACATTTAAATACGTATCATTTATTGAATTTATTTAAAATATTAATTATATTATAATGTGATGGGATATTATATTACATTATGTGTAGATTGTTTCATGTCATACATGCTATTGAATATAATTTTATTATGTTATAATTATGGGGATTTACATTATCCCACCTTAATTAAATTATGTCCTCATAATTTAAAATTGATCTTGCAAATATAGTGTTTGAAATTTGAAAAATCCATTGTTAAAATCCCACATCATTAGAATATTAAAGATAATATCTGATTCATAAAAGATAATGAGAAGCGCAATGCTCATATAGACTAACATATATCTATGTCTCTATGTTTGAGAAGATTAGTGTAAATAGAAAATATGGACTAGTAGGTAAGGCGTAATTATTTCTATGGGTCGATTTAGGTCATCAATCACAAACAAGTCAATGATCAAAGGAATGCTGAGGGCCTCAAATCCACAAATCATTGATGATTTAGAATGCCATTAGTTCATCAAAAATAAACATATTATGATAGTTTTTTGTGTTTTAATATAATTTTCAAAATGTACACGAATTATTTTACTACCTTTTTATATAAATAAATATAATTATTTAATATATTTCTATAAACTCAATTTCATCCTTTGGTTTTCCTTCAATTAATATCCAATTAAATCATTACTTTAGGAAATGGTGATCCATAAATTAGCTTCGACACATAAAGCACTAAAATACACTTTTAATGGATCCTAACACCCATAAAAGAGTTCATGTCTAAATATTGGTATCTAACTATTTTTTAAATATAATATGTTTAATACATTAATATCTAAAATAAAAAATTTATAATACTAATTCATAATTAATATTTAATCAACAAAATGTTTAACTAAAAACAATTGAAATTTACCCAGGGCATCATGTAGGCATGTGGTGGGAACAAATCCTTTATTGTCCTTCGTCAGGGGTTCATATCCAGTGGCCTTGCCGGACATGATGGGTTATCAATCGACACACATTTTTTCATTTTCTAAAAACAAGTTAAAATAATTCACTAGTGTAAATCCCACATATACCCATACAATGTTCATAATGGTTTAAAAAATGTTGGGAAAATGCTACTATACCAATAGTTATAAAGAACCGTTGGTATATTCTTATGCTTTTTATGTCTTCACAATGGTTTATAAAAACCATTGGGCATAGTTCTGTTTAATATTATTTTCCCAATGGTTAAAAAAATTATTGGGTAAAGTTTTGAAGAGTTTTTTCCCAACAGTTGTAAACCGTTGGGATATCATTACCTTGCCAATGATTTTTATAACCGTTTGGAAAAAAGATCCCAAAATATCGATGCCTACAGGGATCTGAAACTCTAAAGATCTTAAATGTCTTTCCCTAAACGAGAGATCAATGCACCACCTAAAATATGTTTCCCTAAACAATGACTATCTTGAATATTTGTCCCTAAATCTCGACGCGAACCCTACTTCCCAACACAACAGGTCTGGTTTCAAGCGATTTCTTCTTCCACTTTAAATTGGTATGTGTGTGTTCATTTATTTTAGATTTTTCATTCTATTTTGCTGAAATGAAGTGTATATTATGACCCCCTTATGAATAGAAGGTTTATATCATTTTAGGTAGCTGATCGAACCATACTCCCCAACCTTCTCTCAAGGGTGCTAACTCTAATTTCCAACTGGGCATCTAACTTTGTGATTCAAGTAATTTTGTTCTTCCATTTTAAATCTGTACATGTGCCTTCATTTATTTTATATTTTTTTATCCATTTCTCGGAAATGTGTTGTTTATTATGTTACCCTTATAAATAGAAGCAATATATCATTTTAGGGTGCAGTTTTTTTGTGATTTATCTGTATAGAATAATTTTTATTGATATTTATGTGGTCAATATGATCCTAGGTAATTTTATCCTTGGATTATTTTAAATTTAAGAATTATTGATGTGATTTTGTGGGTTATACATAAATAGAGTTATATAGATTTTTATCCTTAGAGGAATGATAAGATACTCATGCATTATGATTGTACCCCTGAATGTTGTCTTGGAAATATCACACTCTACCTTTAAGATGATGATACCCAAGTATATGTCATTAAATGAAGTGGTGCTTCCACCTAATCCACTATAGTGGATATAGGGTCATTTTTACATGTGAATGGTGATATAACCATACTTTAATCTATTACATCATCATTTATTCCTACTCTATCAAGTAGATCAGTCATACACTTGTAATATTTTTTTTAAATTCAAAATGACTTTTGGGAATTAATGTCACTATTTTCTTAGGTAGTTATAAAGCATTATTAAAGTTTTTATATCATTATCTATCTTAGAAAGGCACCCATAAGAAATACGTATAACCATCATAAAACCCACCAATGTAGTTCATGCCTAAAAATTATTTAATCTCTGATATATATCTCAGGAAACAAAATATCATATTCATGGGCACATAATTATTCACTGCTAGTTGAAACTATGGGAAAACTGTGGAGGTTTACATGAGGTGTTTTTGGGTACTTTCATGTATTATATTGTTTTTATTTTATTCTCAGCATTAGGAATAAATATTATAGTGTTTTATTTTTCTTAATATTTGTGGATTGTTATATGGTGATAGGTTTATGTTGGAAAGGTGAGTCATGAACCCATATCCAGTGGTAATTATTGGTTAATATGGTTATGAAATTGCGCTTCTTCATTATCATTGTTACCTGTACAACCCCACCCCTTGACACCCCCTAAAACCAAGGACAACACCCCCATCCCCCTAGATGGACCCAACCCCTAGATATCCCCCCAATCCCCTAGACCCCCACCATGGACATCCCCCCCCCCCAACACACACACCCCTCGAACAGCCCTACCCCCTTGGATAGCCAATACAACTACCTTGGTAGCCCCCATCCACAAATCCTTCATACAATCCCACCCCTAGACACCACCCCACCCTCGTGGAATTCCCCCCAACACCCTGGACAGCCCCAACCCATGGACACCACCGCACACCCTTGACACCCAACCCCCGGGACAACCCTGCCACATCCGTGGATAGCACCGCCACCCTCGTGGACAGCCCCACACCCCCGTGGGAAGTCTTCCCACCCCATGGACACCCTAAAAAACCCCCCATGGACTACACCAAAACCCCTGTGGATAGATCTACCACCGCCTAGACATCCCCCGACCCCCACCCCCATGGACAACCCTCCCACCCCCTAGACACCCCTACCCCCCTGGACAGGCCTGCCACCCACGTGGACACCCCCAATCCCGCTGGACAGACCCTCCACCCATGTGTACATACCTGTAAGACCCTGTTTTTCTCTATAAAAGTCTTTGAAATATTCTTGATGTTATTCAAGAGAAGCACCTTCAGACTGCATGCGATTCTGAGCCCCGGTGTGGCCAAAATTAAATTTTCAGTGCGTTCACACTGGGCATATAATTTAAGCATAATAACTCCTAAAAGGTAGATCAAATGGGAATACCGAGTGCACCGTTTAGTTTCTAGTGTTCCTTTTACCCTAGGAGGGGTGTAACTTTCACAAGTGCGGGCCTTCTGTGAAAAACGCCACCAGTGGCGTTTTTTAATTTAGAAGCCTGAGGTTTTAAATTTTATAACTTCCGAAAAGAGGCACAGATTTCAATTCAGAGACCTCTGTTGTGCTTGAGAGGTGTTGTTTACCCTAGGGGAGGATTAACCTCGACCCTGTCAAGATTTTCAGATGTGGGTCAATTTGGGGGTTTAAATTAATTAAACTTTTTAATTAATTTTCCTTACTTAAACCTAAACCCACCCCTCTTCTTCCCTTCCCATATTTCTCAACCTCTAAAGGAAGGAAACTCAATGAAGGAAGGAAACTCAATCAAGGAAGCTCCTCCAACAAAACCTCTTTCATCATCTCCTCCCCAAGGTGGTGTGTGGCTTCGACAGATCGACGTCGAAGCTCTGAGCTATGCCCAACAATGTAGGATCGTGCATATTTCTTTTTAGACATCCACACCTTCTTTTAATTCATTTATATGCGTCTAATTGATTTCGAATCGTCAAGTGATTACCATATTCGAGTAGGACTCATTTTGGGATTTCCAATGGATGTTTCAGTTTGAATTTTGGAGTCCTAGGGTGGCCAGGGTGTCCCTGGGAACTTTTCCGACCAAACAACCTGTAGTTTTCAAGGTGGATCGGCGGTCCCCGGGCGGCGGTCCGAACCGGCAGCGGTGGTGGGGCTCTCCAGCGGCGGTCGGCGCGAGCTTCTAGCGAGGCAGTGCTTTTCGGGCTTGGTGGATCCGGCCGGGCGAGACGGAGCTATCCAGGAGAGGTGGCGAGCGGCCGAGCGAGCCCGCCGGGGCGCGACAACAGCGGGGTACTGGTGCGCGACACCGTGCAGGGATAGAGACAGACACTCGGTGGGTCTCCGTGGAAGACCGTGACCATACCTCCTGGCTGATCGACCCTGTGTTGACCTGGGGTACATGGTCGATCCACGCAGCTGAGCCGCGGGCCAGCGCTGCATGCCGGGCCGGCCGGCGCGGGCCCGCCTAGACCGGGCGGACTGGCCGGACCAGGCCCGTCAAGCCCAAGGGGTTCGCCCCCCTCAGAAATCAGACACCCGTAATTTCCGCTACGTGTGTATGTTTTTGCATGCCATCTGCGGCAGTGCATTCCTGGAATCCAGATGAAGCTTTTGAGATGGTCTCCAGGATTTTTGATTTCAGAGATGAGTGGCTTGGTGGCGTGACACGTACGTTATGTGGTTTAGCGCTTTTCCCTTGGTTCTTGTTTTGGGCGACGCAGACACATCCGAGTTCCGTTTTGAGTGTCTTCAGCAGTGTTGTGACCCTGGTGCTGAGACGATGATTTAAATGGGGTTTTTGGGAATTGAAGCCGATGTTGAGGTGTAGTCCTCATGGCCCATCCTTTGAGCTGCACGTAGCTTTTTGCAACCTTATTCATCGGACGTCTGTTCGGGATGTATGAGCAGTCGATTCTGTGTGTTTTTCTGAGAGCATTGCAATGGTGCAATCTTCCCACTTAAATTCTGCACAGTGTTGAGGGCCCGATGAGGGATTATTTGGGCGTTGACGGTGAATTCCAACTTCTTCACCGAGTGTCCGTTTTGTACAAGTGTTTAGTCAATCTTGTGTCCTTTTCCGAGAGGATTTCAATAGTGTGATCCGTTTATTGCATTTCAGGACTGTGATTTGGGTTCCACATAGCACTTCTCATGTGCAGTGTAGTGAAATGCATCTTCTTCTCCGGACATCCATTCCATGCATGTAAGAAATCAATTTGACGTGTTTTTTGAGGGGATCACAATGGTGCGATGTGCCTAACTATTTTTGGGACCGAGGATCGAGACCATAGGACATCGTTCGAGTGTAAAGTAGTGTTGAACGACTTTGACGTCAGCTGTCTGTTAGAGGAAATTAAATAGTCGATCTTCTATGTTTTTCCGTGAGGATTAAAATGTTATGATCCATTTGGATGTGGGGAGTCTCATTCGAGATCTCATTAAATGTGGAAGCGTGAAAGGTGCTCCGGTGGCGGGTTTTCTTACTATGTTAGTAAGTGAACCCTTGGCGTGTAATCGTGTTCACCATTGTGGGAGTGAATTTTATGTTTGATTAGATATGGATGGTCGTGATATGGCCATGGAGGACATAGGTTGGTGAAATTAAATTTTCTCCCTTTGCGCTGACGTTGGGTGTCATGTGCACGATAGCCTTTGGGCTAGAGATGTGGTATAATCTGGGAGTATATGGGGATGAATGGAGGTACATGTTGTAAGTCTGTACCCGATATTGTTTTTGTACTTGTTTTAGAGATGAGATAGGGCCACACGTCATGTGGGCCCCTTGTGTGAGCTATGTTATGCTTAACGTACCTTTGATCTCTCGTGACATAGAGGGTCCCTCTGTCCATTATGGTTTAGACCAGCAGGGTTGAGTGGTTTCCCATGGTTCTGTTTTCGACGGTTTGATCGGTGGAGTTGTTTGGGTTCCCCTTTTTTCCTTTAGCCACATGGACTTTCAATATCACGTCCCTTCATATTAACTGGTAGAGTTTTTGTGGATTCAGTGTGACCAATACATTATGTGGGCATAGATCCTCTACCCAGGAGGTTGTTTCCAGTATGGTATAGAGCCTTAGTGAGCTTGGGCTAGCTGAGTATCAATATCATATCCTCCTTCCATGATCTACCATGATGTGTTTCCATAAAAAGATCTCCATGTATCGGCGTGCCCCGCACTACTCGGGCGATGAACCCCTACTAAGTGAATTGTTCTGGAGTTGGGTGGTTGCGTGATACCTACTCCATGTTTTTTTGGCTAGTTTTGTACCATCCCATAGAGATGGCCATAGAAGTTCCGAGTTTACCCTCCCGCGGGGCTGGGCAGTGGGTTGCTCATCGACTTCTTCGGGTTTACCATCTAGCAGGGCTGGGTAGTGGGTTGCTCATTAGCATCATAGGGTTTACCCTCCAGTAGAGACTGGGCAGTGGGTTACCTCTCTTAGAGTTTACCCTCCAGCAGAGACAGGGCAGTGGATTACCCGACGAACTCTTAGGTATTATCCTCCAGCAGAGACTAGGTAGTGGGTTACCCGATGAACTCTTTGGGTATACCCTCGAGTAGAGACTGGTTAGTGGGTTACCTGACGACCTATTAAGGTCTACCATCTAGCAGAGACTAGGAATTGGGTTACCCAACAACCTATTAGGGTTTTACCTTTAGCGGGGCTGGGTAGTGGGTTACCTGACGACTTCTTTCAGACTCAGTGCTTTCTACAAGGCTAGTATGTGGATTTTCTCCGTGTCAACCGGAGTGGGACCCTAGGTTGTATGGGTCAGTGATGCGACATCTTTGGCTTTCAGCAGACCTCATGACTGTGTGAGAGTGACTAGGTGTGGATTGGCTTCCCCAGTACTCTCAAGTACAAGGGGCGCTTTCCCCACGAAGAAATGTCCTTGTGACGCGACCTAAAACCGTGTGGGCGAGTCAGTGCCTCCCAAAGTGGATAGTGTTGGGGTGCGGTGACTTTAGCCTCTTGGCTTGCAGTTTGGGGTAGACGTGCAGGATGTTGTGTATCAATTGTGTTTACTTCTAGGACTATTGGCGACTCACTTTCGTGGGCTGAGCTATGGGGTGGAGATCCCCTTACGATCTTGTTCGGGTTTCTTGATTGAGCACATGGATATGTATATACCTTGTTCCAGTACCCACTTCTTTGGTTTTGGTTACTCTCCTTCCAAGAGAGATGAAGACGCGTGGGGTATGCCACGTGATATCGGTGTCTAACTTCTCATGGTTGGATGAGTCTACTCTCCTACTGTAGGTAGCGAAAACTCGATGAGAAGTTCATCTTCTCACCGTTTATAGACCGTTGTGTTTAGACGAATCCACTTCCTTTCTCTGGTTGGGTTGAGCTTCACTCTTTACTACACTCTCGATTGTACTCCTTTACATTTCCCTGTTCGATCAACTACTCAACTCTTCAGTACCTCCTTTATTGCACCCTCGAGCCTCCGGGACATCCTACTGAGTATTTTTATACTCACCCCTGCTTGGGGTTTTCCCGCACTTAGTGTGCCCTTGCAGAAGACATATAGGTTGGTCGTACCTTCAGCGGAACTTATGAGTTTGGGAGCTTGGACCGCGTATGGTGGTCGTAGTCAAGATCTAGGTGTGGGACTCTCCCAGCTGTTTACTTTTGTTTACCTATTGCCGGGTCGTGAAATTCTCTTGTTGGGCATGTGTTTTTCCCCTTTTCATTTTATTTTTCCTTCAACACTTACATTGTAATGTATAGAGGTCGATGCACCTTTTGTGGTCTATTTATTGCAGTTTCCACTTTACTTTACTTTTCTTTTCATTTTACTCTGCACTTGTGCATTGAGTGGGTTTGCGAGTTTCTGTACATGTACTCAAGAAAAGGCCTCCCCGAGTTGTTTAGCCTTCAACACTTGTCACCAACCCCTGGCATTTGGAGGATGGCTTGGGGTAGATGTGGCTCGGGCCCAGGAAGGTTTGGGTCATGACAATGTGGTATCAGAGGTGGTTCATTCCATAGGAAGTTGTTCGGTCATCCCTAAAAATGAATTGGCTGGGATATAGGGAAACCGTGTCAACATGTCTCGATAGTGGCTCTCAGGCCTGGGAGTCCAGTGATGGTGCGACAGCCAACGTATCCATTCACAAGGACCGTTATAACCCGCTTGTCGACTCGTCATGATGAGACACCAATTGGATGTAAATTTTTTTTGTGCATCACATAGGATTGAGTCTTTGACTGTCCTTATTGAGTCAGCTCCCCATTGTGGTTACGGTCATATACATATATGCTCATCTGACTACGACACTCCTTGATAACATTAAGGATGTCTATGCGAAGACATCCATCCATGATACTAGATTTGGTTCATAACGATGACCATGTGAGCTACGAGGTCTCAGTCCAGGACCCATCATGCGAGTCCCTTTCTCCGGGTGGTCCAGTAGCATCACCCCCACCTCGTGAGCAGCAGACAGCTCCAAAAGAGCAGGATGTGCATGAGCGGATGTTGAGAATGATCCGTGTGTTCCAGCATCAGATACCGCCGAGGTTCAGTGTTGAGCCAGACCGTCAAGCAGCAGAGGCTTGGCTCGAGACAGTGGTTTGCCTCTTTAGGCTTGCGCAGACACCGGCAGACCAGATGGTGGATCTGAACACCATCATATTCCATAGAGCAGGTGGGACAACGTTCAGCAGCTGTTTCATGAGGAGTTTTACCTCTTCTTCTTACACTCTATTTAGATCTAGGAGCTCTTTCAGTTTCAATAGAGAGGGAAGATGGTGACTGAGTATGCGACTAGTTTTGTAGACCATGCACGTTTTTACCCTGACTTAGTCCCTGGAGAAAACATCCGAGCTCAGAAGTTCGAGCAGGGTCTCCAGAGAGAGATTCATTTTTTATAGTACCCTTGGTAATTCCCATTTATGTCAGGGTACTAGAGAAGGCGCTAGTGAATGAGAGCTTCCTATCGCATTCTACAATTGGTGGTGGCAGCAGGCTCGATAGAGCTGAGACGTTTTCCATAGCTAACAGGCACCGGATAAAAAAACCCCGATACAGGTGGCCTTCCCACCGACGGTTTTGGAAATGTGGTCGTGCACCACTGTAGTGGCAAGGCACAGGGCCTCAGCCGAGGAGAACCTTCTGTGAGTGGACTTCAGGCCATGGTCGTACCCCACTGTGGCGCTGAAGGGCACCGGGGTAGACCAAAGAGCGTCGGTGCTATGCTTGTGATTAGCGAGGTCACTTGGTGCGAGACTACCCAACCAAGTATGCTGATAACTTCGGGCAGGCAGTAGGTGCACCACCATGGAAGAGGCATCACTCTGATCTGAGTAGTGCCCAGATTGGTAGTGCTATGAAAGGAGCTGGGGGAGCTGGAAGTGGGGGACAACATTACGAGGTCTTTCCATCACCACCAGGTGGTCCATTTCAGGATATGGGAGCTGACAGTTGGGACAACATACAATCACGAGCTTTATATTTCTACGATCCTGCAGACTATGAGGTGATAAGAAGTATGCTCTACGGATCTTCTACTTTTTTTAGTAGAATTGTTAGACGCTGTATGTGAAATGATTTTCTCTCTACTCCTTTTTTGAGGTGTTACCAGGATGATGTGAGGTGTCGGTGTAACCCTGTGTTAGTAGAGTAGAAGGCACCGAACCTTTTCTGTTAGTCGATGGTGTCGACTCCATCGCTTTCTAATCATGTAAGTGAGTCTTGGTTGCGAGACGTTGACTATGAAACCTTGTGTGACCAGATATCCTTGGGTGTTTCACCATATGGATTTTCTGTTGGAGGGAATCACCGAGCCTTGTCCCATGTTTTAATAGTTATTTCCAGTCGCAGCGTTTGACATAGTGGTTTGACCGGGGAGGTGAGCTACCCTCGAGGTCCATGGGCCATTTGAGACCATGCAAAGGGATGTCGAGGTTCTCTATCGCCTGTCCCTAACCCCCAAGGTCTAGAATGGGTGATTGATGCCTCCCACATGATATAACTAAGGATATGTGTGCGTAATTCTATGCGCGTCATCAGAGAGGGTATACCCCTTGTGAACGGACCATATCCTTTGGTCTATGCGCGGTGACAAAGAACTGTGCATGAGTTCTTCTAGTTACGGGAGAGCCAGGTCTGGGCTCAGTACCCAGAGTTATTTCCCCAGTTTTTCTTTTTGGGGGAAAAATCTTGAAGGAGGTAATGATGTAAGAACATGGTTTTTTATATAAAATACTTTGGAATATTCTTGATGTTATTTCAGAGTAGCGCCTTCAGACGACGTGCGATTCCGAGCCCCTATGTCGCTAGAATTAAATTTTCAGTGCGTTCAAACTGGGCACACCAATTAAGCATAATAACTCTAAAATGATAACTCGGATGGGAAAATAGAGGGAACTGTTGAGTTCAGAG
Source organism: Viscum album (assembly GCA_963277665.1). NCBI lineage: Eukaryota > Viridiplantae > Streptophyta > Magnoliopsida > Santalales > Viscaceae > Viscum > Viscum album. Next base: position 1,918,141,408 of record OY728165.1, on the reverse strand, counting down.
AGTGCTTTTTTACCTTCAGAGGGGTGTAACATTCGCAGGAGCGGGCCTTCTGTGAAAAATGCTACCAGGGGCGTTTTTGTAATTTAGCGACCTCAGGCGTTAAATTTTATAACTTCCGAACTGAGGCTCAGATTAAAATTCAGAGACCCCCATTGTGCTAGGAGGGGGTTTTTACCCTAGGAGAGGCTTAGCCTCGACCCCGTTGAGTGTTTCGAATGCAGGTCAATTTGGGGGTAAAAATTAATTAAACTTTTTAATTAATTTTCCGTACTTAAACCTAAACCCACCCCTCTTCTTCCCTTTCCATTTTTCTCGTCCTCTAGTAGAAGGAAACTCAATCTACAGAGCTCCTCCAACATGCCCTCCTCCATCCTATCCTCCCCAAAGTGGTTCGCGGTTTCGGCGGATTGACGACGAAGCTCTGGGCTACGCCCAACAAGGTAGGATTGTGCATATTTATTTTTAAACATATGTACCTTATTTGAATTCATATATATGCATAGAATTTCTATTGAATCATCGAGATAATCCCATATTAAAGTAGTAATCATCCTTGGATTTTCAACGGATGTTTTTATTTGAATTTTGGAGTCCAGGGGTGCCTGGGATGTCCCAGGGAAGTTTTTTGGCCAAACACCATATTTCGACGGTTTTCAGGGTGGACCTGTGGTCTCTGGGTGGGGGTCTCCAGGTGGCAGTCCGATGCGGTAGCAGTGGAGGGGATCTCTAGTGGCAGTCGGCACATGATCCGGGTGAGGCAGCACTGGTCAGGCGATGCAGCACTGAACGGGCGAGGCGACACTAGCCGGGTGAGGCGACGAGTGGTCGGGCGAGCCCGCCAGGGCATGACAACAGTGGGGTCATGGAACACGACCCTATTCGGGGACAGAGACCTGCACTCGGAGGGTCTCCGCGGAAGACCATGACCGGCCATCATGGCCAGTCGGCGCTACCTGGACCCAGGTTCCACGGCCGGGCCGAGCGGCTGAGCTGCAGGCCGACACTGAGAGCCGGGCCGGCTGGCATGGGCCGGGCCAAGCTGGGCAGACCGACCAGACCAGGTCGGTCCAGCCCAAGGGGTTCACCCCCCTCCGACTTCAGACACCTATAATTTTTTCTACATGTGTTTGTTTTGCGTGTCGTAAGTGGTAGTGCATTCCTGGCATTGTGACGATGCTTTTAAAATGGTGCTGAGGATTTTTAATTCCTGAGACAAGGGGCTCAGTGGCATGACATGTACGTTAAGTTGTTAAGCACTTTTCCTGAGGTTCTTGTTTTGGGAGGCATAAACACATCTGAGGTCCATTTTGAGCTCCTTATGTGGCGTTGAGACCCTGGCGCCGAGACAATGATATCCAAAGGGCTTTCGTGTGTTGAAACCGAAGTTGAGGGGTGGTCCCCATGGCCCGTCGTTTGAGCTTTACACATCTTCTTGAAACCTTTTTCATCAGATGTCTATTCTGGGTGTGCGAGCAGTCGATTCTAGGACTTTTTCAGAGTGCATTGCAATGCCTCAATCCACCTTCTTTAATTCTTCATGGTGGTGTGGGCCCCACGAGGGATGTTTTGGGCGTTGACGGTGAATTCCAACTTCTTCACTGGGTATCCATTTTGGACAAGTGTTTAGTCAATCTTGAGTACTTTTCTGAAAGGATCACAATGGTGTGATCCGTTTATTGCATTTCAGGAACATGATGCGGGTCCCACGTAGCACTGCTCATGTGCGGTGCGACGAAATGCATATTCTTCTCCGAGCATCCATTAAATGCATGTAAGCAGTCAATTTGACGTATTTTTCTGAGGGGATCGCAATGGTGCGATGCGCACAACTGTTTTGAAGACCGAGGCTCGGGACCATAGGACGTCGTTCGGGTGTAAAGCAGTGTTGAACGACATTGACATCAGATGTCTATTAGAAGCGAGAAAATAGTTGATATCACATGTTTTTTCATGAGGATTACAATGGTACGATCTGTTTGGATGTTTGGAGTCTCATTCAAGATCACATTAAATCTGAAAGCATGAATGGTGCTACGGTGGCGGTTCATTATGCTGTGTTTGGAAGCGAACCCTTGGCGTGTGATCGTGTTCATTACTAGGTGAGTGAAGTAGATTTTTAAAGAGATATGGATGGTTGTGCTAGGGCCGTGGAGGAAACAGGTCGGTGAAATTACGTTTTCGACCATCGCACTAACGTTGGGTGTCGTATTCATGATAGCCTTTGGGCTAGAGATGTGGTATAGTTTGAGAGTATATGGGGATTCATGGAGGCACATGTTGTAAGTTTGTAACTGATAATATTGGTTTACTTAGTTTGTAGATGAGATAGGGCCACACGTCATGTGGGCCCCTTGTGAATGTCGTGTTCTGCTTTACTTACCATTGATCTCTCATGACGTAGAAGGTCCCTCTATTCATGTTGTTTTAGACCAGTAGGGTTGAGTGGTTTCCCCTAGTTCTGTTCTGGACGATTTGATCAGAAGAGTTGTTTGGGTTCCCCTTTGTCATTTAGCCATGTGGGCTTTCAGTATCACGTCCCTTCGTGTTCCCTGATAGAGTTTTTGTGGATTCAATGTGACCAATACATTACGCAGGGACCGATCCGCTACCAAGGAGGTTGTTTCCTGTAGGGTACAGAGCCCCATTGAGCCTGGGTACTGATTCCCTAGCCGAGTATCAAGATCATATCCTCCTTATGTGATCTACATTGACGTGTTTTCTTAAGCAGAGATCCAGGTATCGGCATGACCCACACAACTCGGGTGTTGAACCTCTACTTGGTGAATTAAAATGGAGTTGGGGGGTTGTGAGATACCAACTCCGTGTTCTGTTGGACAGTGGTGTACCATCCATTAGAGATGGCCATAGCAGTTTTGAGTTTACCCTCTAGTGGGGCTGGGCAGTGGCTTTCTCATCGACTTTTTTGGGTTTACCCTCCAGTGGGGCTGGGCAGTGGGTTTCTCATTGGTGTCTTAGGGTTTACCCTCCAGTAGAGACTGGGCAGCGGGTTACCCGATGACCTCTTAGGGTTAACCTCCTCTAGAGACTGGGCAGTGGGTTACCCGAAGACCTCTTAGGGTTTAACCTCTAGCCTAGACTGGGTAGTGGGTTACCCGAAGACCTCTTAGGGTCCACCCTCTAGGAGAGACTGGGTAGTGGGTTACCCGAAGACCTCTTAGTGTCCACCCTCTAGGAGAGAATGGGTAGTGGATTACTCGACGACCTCTTAGGGTCTACCCTCTAGCAGAGACTGGGCAGTGGGTTACCTGACGACCTCTCAGGGTTTACCCTCTATAGGGCAGGGGCAGTGGGTTACGTGATGACTTCTTTCAGACTTAGTGCTTTCTACTAGACTAGTCATTGTCTTTTCTCCATGTCTACCAGAGAGGGACCCTTGGTTGTACAGGAAAGTTATGTGATAGCTTTGGATTTGTGTAGACCTCTCGATTGTGTGCTAGTGATGAGGTGGGGTTTTACATCCCTATAACTCTCAAGTACGAGGGTCACTTTCCCCACCAAGACACGTCCTTGTAACAAAACCTAAAACCATGGAGGAGAGTCAGTTTCTCCCAAAGCAGATAGTGTCGGGGTATGGTGATTTGAGCCCCTTGGCTTGTAGTTCAGGGCAAACGTGCAGGATGCTGGGCATCAATGGTGTTTACTTCTGGGACTGTTGGTGACTCACTTTCTTCGGCTGAGCTACGGGATGGGGATCTCCTTACGATCATGTTTGGGATTCTTGTTTAAGCACATGGATATGTATATACCTTGTTTCAGTACCCACTTCTTGGGTTTAGGTAACTCTCCTTCCAAGAGAGGTGAAGACGTGCCGGGTAGCCCACATGCTTTCTGTGTCTAGCTTCTCATGGTTGGACGAGTCAAATATCCTCCTATAGGAAGCGAAGACTCTATGTGAACATCATATTCTCACCATTTTTAGCTCTTTGTGTTTGGACGATTCCACTTCCTTCCTCTTGTTGGGTTGATCTTTACTCATTACTGCACTATTGGTTGTACTCCTTTACTTTTCCCTGTTCGATCTACTGGTCACCTCTTCAGTACTTCCTTTGTTTCTCCCTCGAGCTTTCGGGGCATCCAACTTAGTATTTTTATACTCACCCCTTCTTAGGATTTTCCCGCATTTGGTGTGCCATTCCAGACGACAGACAGGTTGGTCGTGACATTAGTGGAGCATAGGAGTTCAGAAGCATGGACCACATACGGTGGTCTTAGTCAGGTTCCTAGTGTTGGAGTATCCCAACTATTTACTTTTGTTTACCTGTTGCCAGGTTGTGGTACTTTTCTGGTTGGGGGCGTGTTTTCCCCTTTTTTCAGTTTACCTTCAGCACTTACTTTGTACTGTTTAGAGGTCGATTCACCTTTTATGGTGTATTTATAGCCGTTAAAACATTATATTTCTTTTCTTTTCTTTTTTACTCTCTACTTCTGCATTGAGTGGGCTGTGTGTGTGTGTATATAGGTACTCATGAAAAGGCCTCCCTGAGTTTTTTAGCCTTCAGCGCTTACCACCTTCCCCTGGCCTATGGTGGCGGGCCTGGGGTAGTTGCGGATTGAGCCCGGTTCGGGTCAGTTCGTGACAATACCACCCACCCCTGGACACCCCCGACCCCCTGGATAGCCCCCACCCCTATGGACAGCCAGCCCACCCCCTAAACACCCCTACCCCCTGGACAACCCCACTACCCCAATAGACAGCCCACCCACTCTCTAGATAACTCATACCCCTTAGACAGCGTTGCCCCCCTGTGGACTGGCCTCGCACCCCCTGGACAAACCGTACCCTTGGAAAGTCCCTCCATCCCCGTGGATAGCCCACCCACCCCATGGACACCCTGTACACCCTGGATAGCCTGGTGGAAAGCCCCCCCCAGGACACCCCTGATCCCCCTAAACATACTTGCCACCACCATGGACTGCCCATTCGGCCCCTGGACACCTCATACCCCTTGATAGCCCCCCCCCCATTGACATCACACCCAATACCCCCTATACTCCCACCCACCACCCCCGGACACCACCATCTCCCCAGATACCCCCAACCCCTGGACAACCTGACCCCCTTGGACAGCCCCCACCCTGGGGATAGCCCCCACCCCCTGGACACCCCCAAACCCTTAGGAATTGTATGTGATCACTCAAATAATCTACTAAATTATAAAATTTCACCAATCTAAAATTTACTCAACTCTTGATTAACTCTCCTCCGCAAGTGTACATGATCTCGTACACTCATGTATATTTCATCCAAGGTATTTTGTTATAAATATAGTATTATTTTTTCTTTTATATTATGATTCTCATATAGAGAAGTGTGTCAGTTATGGTTTCATATAAGGTGAACAATTCTCATTTACTTAAATATATTTTTGATGAAACTTCAATCTTATATAATCTAATTTGACGAAATGACTTATAATAATTTTTTACAGAATGTATAGAAGTTGGATATATAAAACTGATCAGATCTCAATATATTTTCAAAACAATTTGTGGAGATTTTTAGATTTTTAATTTGACAATGATTCAGATAGTGGTCACATACGCAACCCCTTTTAAAATTATGTTGGAAGAACATGGTTGATCCATGAAGAAGTCAGCTACCAAATAACCAAAAATGGTTTTCAGGAAAACTACTCTGTTTGGTATCACAATGGGGAGAAAATGAAACCTCAAATTGTTGATGATCTAAATAATAAGACTAGATTGGAAAATTTATTATATGATTGGTTTCTTTTTATTCGTCATGATGAAAAATAATGTATTCTTCCCCCAAGAAGATTAAATATGAGCACAAAAGATGCGTCAAATGTAAATGATGATGTTATTAGGGTGTAAAAACTGTATGATGTTTCCACGACTCCAGTATATTGGCAATGAGGTAAAATAAAAAATCTGGAATTTTTAATCTCATTGTTTAATGGGAAAACTATGTATGGATTATAATACAACCATCGATTACATTCTTACCTTCTTGAAGTAATTACTTCTAGATGATGAATATATTCCCTCAAACCACTATATGGTATGGATGTCAGTTGAGGAACTTGGATTTTCAAGAACAAAATTCATGCTTTCCCAAAAGATCGCAATTTATTCAGGGAGGAAACTGCTGAACTAAATGATTATATAAAATGTGGCACATCCCGAAAGAAGCCAAAAGCTGATGGAACACCATCCTGTGTTCCAAATGAAGTAATGTGAAACTTTTCATTGATCCTCAAACTCCATAATCTTTTTATGATTGATTAAATATCAATAAAAATGTGATGGAATGATACTGAATGAAAGAAGACAAATGATGAGTTTGTTCACCCTATAAATGTATTTACAAGGTAGAGATTTGATGCTCGATATCTAGATTTGTTAGATGACATACACAATGTGATTTTTGTTCTTTCATGTAATAGTTTTAATCTATTTGGGAATATTTTTACGTGGAACAGCACATGGATGATTTTTATACATGTTTATAATCTTCCCCAATGGTTGTGTATGAAAAAACCATTAACTGTCATGAGTATACTCATATCAGGACCTTCTGATCCCGAAAATGATATAGATGTTTACATGAAACCTTTAATAAAATAGTTTAATCTTCTTTGGTATTTGGGTGTGCGCACATACAATGCATGTTTTAAAGACATATTTCATATGTGTGATGCGCTTATGTGGACGATCAATGATTTTTCTATTTATACAATGACGTATGGATGGAGAAAAAAGGGAAAACTATCATGTCTTGTTTGTATGAAGAATACAGAATCTAGAATACTGAAACATCATTTTAGTTTTAGTTTTATGAGACGTAGATGATTATTGCAAATAGACCATCCATATAGAAATAATCGTCGAATATTTGACAATACCATGGAGATCGTTGATCCACCTCAGCATATGTCTAGAATTGATGTACTTAATGAATTGAAATATTTCAGTTTCTCATTTAAGAAGGGTCAAATGATATCCAGAAAGAGAAAGAATGATTCCACTGAACCCTTTTACAATTGGATTAAGAGATGTATCTTCTTTGATTTTCCTTATTGCTCAAAAAATTTATTATGTCATTTCTAAGACGTAATGCACATTGAAAAAAATATGTGTGAAATGTTTCTTTCGATTATTCTAAATGTTAGGGGAAAGAAAAAAGATAATTTATGGTCTTGGTGTGACTTGGTGGATTAGGAAATCAGACCATAATTGCATCCTATGCGTATTAGTGAAAATAAATGGAAAGTTACATGTGAATCATATGTGATGACACCTACAGAAAAAAAGCAATATCTAGAATTACTAGAGACTATTAAAGTTCATGATGGATATTCAATCAACATATTTAAATGGTTCAACAGAATAGAGTTGAAGATAAAATATTTGAAGACTCATGATTATCACATCCTTCTGAATGAGTTAATTCTAATAGAAATTCATCATCTTTTATCAAATATTGTAAGGGTGGATGTTATTCAGTTGTTCCATTTGTTTAGATTTCTTTGTTCTATGAAGTTGTCCAAGTATTTTTTATAGAAAAAGTTGGCAGATGCCCCATTAATTTTTTCTGAGTTAGAGAAAATATTTCCTCCATCATTTATCACTTGTACACTGCATCTGACTGTCCATATTCCAACTGAGATAATTCTCCTAGGACCTGTTTCTTTTTTATGGATGTATCCAACTAAAAGAAATATGTACACATTAATGTATGATTTCAATTATTGGATTCATCCTGAAGGTACTATCATGAATAGTTACATGGCTCAATAATGTATGGATTTCTCGTCTAAGTATTTGTCAGCTCTTACTACAAGAATGAAAAAACCAATGAGAAAATAATAAGGAAAATATTAGAAAATTGAACCCAATTTTCCATCACTTCCTCAAACAGGAGGTATTCCTGGATCATATACATTGACGACATTAATAAATGAAGAGCGGCAGAAGGAACATCGCATAGTTTTGTTCAACTATGATTTGTTTGACGAATACATCTTGTATGTAAATTGAATATGTATATCTTATATATATATATATATTTTAAAATATTCTTATTTTTATCTATATGGAACATAAAGAAATGATAAATAGAAAGCATCATTCATTATCTTTGAGAAGGATGGAGAATTTTCATAGAATAGAGTCTTCTGGTTGTTTAATATTAATGGTAATAATATTACTATTTAAAATAATTAAAAAAATATTTAATTAAGTTAAATATTCATTTATATATTAGGTATTGAGTTTTCCTACTGATTATGTCTCTGAGAAAATAATATATTTGTCTTTGGTCCAAATACCATGGTTCATGACTGTAAATCTATTGTTATCGATGGGTAAAAGTTAATTATCACTGAACAAGAAAATAACATGAGAACACAACATGATGTTGGTATGGTTACTAACACAATAGACTATTATTCTTGTTCATCATCTAGTATAAAGTGATTTGAAAATGTAGGATATTATGGAGTCGTTGAAAAAAATAATATTATTGGATTATTATTCTCATGGATGAGTCACAATGATGAAATTACATTGGTTTGATTTGATGATGAGGAAAGGCACATTTATTGATGAATGTGAATTTTAAATAATTGACATGACATTCACTCTTACTACCGATGAACCATATGTATTGGATTTAATGGAAAATCAAGTTTTTTATGTCGAAGACCAACTTCGACCTGAAATTGGTGTCATTATTGAAGTAATTCCAAGACATATTTTTTTTGATGGTAATGATGGAATTGACACCATCCCTACTTCCATTAGAAATGATCTATTTATTATTTTTGATGACTTCAATAGCTCAATTTTCAATGTTGACTGTGAACCTGAAGTTATGGTGGGAAATATATAAAATCATCCTTTAATGTTCTCAATTCATTTGGTTTACCTAAACTTGGGTTGTTAAGGTTTGTAATATTCAATTTTTTTAATATTGATTACAAATATGTTGTATCCGACTTGACAGTTATGTAAATTTTCATTGTTTATTGGTTTCAATTTTATTTTAATTGCATTTTAAAATTTGGAATTGAACTGTATTCAAAACTACGAAACCAAAATTTCTAACATGGTGAACGTTTCAATGCTTTATTAACCATGTATAAAATTAGTATAACTCTAAGAAATATCTTTATCATTTAACAAGGTAATGAACATGATGGTGTGTATTTTTCTTCAAAACATGTATAAAATCCTGCATCATCTACCTAGGCTAATGAAATTAAATTTTTCTTTAATTTCAATAACTGCTTTACCCCTTATGAATTGGGTTGAATCAATGTTCCATGATCTAAAAAGACTGATAAAACTTAGTAAATAAACATCCTACTAAAAATTAAATATCATTATTACATCTTGTATGATTTATTAACATTATTTTATATTTGTTCACGATCACCTAATACAAATGATAGTTAAATTATCCATCAATCCCCCTATTCACTCTCATTTATTATTTTGTTTTTTGGGATCCACGTTAGTTATAATTTTCTAATTACTTCTATATTAGTTTTCAAATGCAGAAAATGAAACCAATTGAAGTGAGGCTGATGATGACGATGATAATAGTGATGGTGATGATGTAAAGATTGATCCGTTACATTTTTTACTGATATTACTAACCATTGGTGTTTATTTATTTCTTGTGCCGTAATATATGTGTTACTTGTTAGGTCAAATTATCTTTATTTTTTAACTATTAATAAAAAAACATGACTTGATGATTTTCGTTGACTGATCCACCCCTCCCCTAGACAGCCCTTCCACCCTCGTGGATAACCCTCCCACCACCTGGACACCTCGTAGCCCTCCGAACATCCCCGCCCACCGCCTGGACACCTCATACCCACAGGACTTCCCCCACTCTCATGGACATCCCGCCGAACCCCCTGGACACCCCGTACCACTCGAAATCCCTGATACCCCCATGGAGAGCCTTCCCACCACCTAGACACCACGTGCCCCCTAGATAGCCCTGCCACCCCTGTGGAGAGCCCGCCCACCCCGTGGAAACCCCATACACCCCTCAACGACCCCCACCCCCATGGACAGCTTTGCCAACCCCCTTGGATAGCCCACCACCCCCGCGAAACCCCCACACCTCACAAGAGGCCCGCCACCCCCCTGGACAGCCCTACCACCCCCTGGACAGCCCCTCCCCCTTTGGATAGCCCCCTCCATACACCTGTGGACAACCCGCCCATCCCCTAGACACCCCCTACACCCCTTGATTGCCCCTCCACCCCCTGGATAGCCTCTCCCACCCACCTGGACTCCCTTTACATCCCTGAACTACACCCCATCCCCCATGTATAACCCGACAACCCTCGTAGACAGACCACCACACCTTGGAATCCCCTACGCCCCTCGATAACTCCACCACACCTGTGGATAGACCGCCCAACCCCTGGAAACTCCTTCCTTTTATGGACGTCCCCACCCCCATGGACAACCTGCTCCCCCTTTGGATAGCCCCTTCCCCACCCCCGTGGACAGCCCACCCACCCCCTATACACCCCAACCCCCCTGGACAGCCCCTACACCCCATGGGCAACCTACCCATCCCCTGGACCCCCCCATACCCCCTAGATAGCCTCTCCCACCAACATGGACACCCCGAACCCCCCCCCCCCCTCCATGAACAGCAGCCCATCCCCCATGGATGGACCAACCACCCCCGTCGATAGACCACCTCCCCTTGGACACCCCTACGCCCCTTGATAGCTCCACCACCCATGTGGATAGACCACCCACCCACTGGACACCCCTCACCCTATGGACAACCCCCCATCCCCGTGGACAGTCCACTCCCCCTGGACACCCCTACCCCTATGGGCAGCCCCGATACCCCTGTGGACATCCCACCCACTTCCATGTACTCTTAGAATCCCCTAGATAGCCCCTGACCACCCCTTGCACACCCCACACCCCCTTGACAACCCCCAGCCCCATGGACAGCCCAGACACCCCTGGACAACCCCGCCATCCCTGTGGACAGGCCCCACCCTCATGGCCACTCACTCCCCACCCCATGGATAGTCCGCCCACCCCCTGGAAACCCCCACATGAACCCCCTTCCCCCATGGTCATCCCCCACCCCTGTGGATAGCCCACCCACCCCAGACACCCCCTACCCCTGGATAGACCCAGTCACCCCGGTGGGCAACCCCCCCCCCCCCACCCCATTGGACAACCCGTAAACCCATAAATAGCCCCACTCACCCCCTTGACACCTTGTACCCCATAGACAGCCCTACCACCCCTGTGGATAGCCTTCCCACACTTGTACACCATGTACCCCACTGGGAAGCCCCACCAACGCCCTAGACATCCCCCCACCCCCATGGAGAGCCCGCCCACCCTCTGGGCTAGCCTACCCCTTGGAAATCCCCTCCACCATAGTGAACAGCCCCCCCCCCCATGGATGGTCCTCCCACCCCCTGGACACCTTGTGCCCCCTAGACAGCCCATCCTACCCACTGGATAGCCCGTACTCCCTAGACATTTCCCACCCTATGGATAGCCCATCCACCCATGGACACCCCTAGCCCCCTGGAGAGCCCTACCACTCCCGTGGAAATCCCCCCACCCCCATGGACATCCCCCCTAAACAACCCTACTCCTGTTTGCATCCCCCCACCCCCGTGGACATCCCGCCCACCGCCATGGACTCCCTGTACCCCCTGGATAGCCCCCAACCACCACTTTGGAACCCCATACCCCCCGGACATCCCCCACCCCGTGGACAGCCCACCCACCCCCTGGAGAGTAGGGAGGTATGGAAGAATAGAATAGGCAGAATGATCAAATGAGCTGCCAACCCATGGAAGCTCCACACTATTGTCACAATATGGGGTGGCTCCCATGCTAACAACACCTCAACCTTCGATGGGTCCACTGATACTTCATCTATTGAGGTAACATGTTCCAGAAATTTAACCTCTCAAATCTTGAACTAGCACATCGAACAGTTTCCATAATGTCGGAGCTCTAGGTGTACATAAATAATAAACTAAAGGTGTCTCATGTGCTCCTCCTTTTATGTCGAGTACACAAGTATTTCATTGAGGAAGAACACTGTGAACCAGTCTAAGTGTAACACCCCGAGATTTTATGAAAAATATTCTTTTTAATTTCATTAATGTCTTGTGTTGTATGCTACACCAAAATTATCTTGCACAACATGCATCCTTGACTTGCCTTGCATTACACGCAATCATGACATTCCTTGATATCAAGTGTAGTACGCAATACCGAGTTTCACTAAACAACGATATGCTATTAAAATAATATTAAAACTAGCCTTTATGAATAGTAATAACCACTTTTTGAAATTTTGTAAATTTTATTTTTCAAAATGGACTTCATTTTTGGATTCGGAATATCGAAATTTTCTTAGGGTGAAATTTTGGTACTTTTCGGATAACATTCATTTTCTGATGAATAGTAAAAATTACAAAATATTAATTAAAAACAACCTTTTTAATCGAAATAATTAACAGTGATAAATTATTAATTGGAGTGGTTTAAAAGTATATTTAGAATATATTTTTACAATTTAATACAATATTGGTCATTGGATTTAATTTCACATTTAAACCAAACATAAACAAGTGTCAATCTTTTGATAGTTATTATCTTTTAAGAACACGCTATTTGTTTAGACGACGGAAATTAATTTTTAACTTAATTAATGCAACTAATATGTTTTGAATTTGGTAAAATAGACATCATTTTTGAGTTCATAATAACAAAAATTTCTTCGGCCTAATTTTTGGTATCTTTCTGGAAACTTTCATTTTTTGATTAATAGTGAAACCACTAAGTGGTAGTTAAAAAATTGAATTTTTCATAAAACCTAATTTTACCCTTCTGTGAGTGGAATTTCAAAAATCCGAGAGACACGGTTGATATCAGAAAGTAAAATGTGGTTCAATGAGATGAAAATAATTTTTGGTGAATAGTAACTTTTTACTTTTTTTACCACGGTTAAAAGTAAATAGGGTAATTAAGGGTAAAAATTATATTATTATTACCCTAAAACATGTCCAAATTCTATTGGATAAGTGTAATTCAACCAAAAACAACCTTATTAATAAAGTATCACCATTTAGGCCCACTTGGATTAGATTAAAACATTTATTAACAATTTATTTAAAGAAGGGTTAAAATAGTTAAAATCAAAGTTTAATAAGTAAATAATTTTTAATATAGGGTTATACATAAGATAAATTCGACTATAAATATTCATTAGAAATATAAAAAGATTTCCTACATAATTGTCATTTATTTCTCATTTTTAGAAATTAAATAATTTAATTTATTTATGAAACAAAGATGATGCATTAATTATCTTATTAATGAAATATTGACATAATTGATGTTATAAATACCCAAATAAATGTAATTTGAGAGTTTTTATGAAATAAAATAATTTTATAGGTTAATATGACATGTTAGTGTTGAGTTAATAAACTTTTTTCGAACTAATAATTCTATTATAATTTTCACAAAAATAAATTACTAAATAGTGTCAAAATTGACATAAAATAGTTTTTAAAACAAATATTATATTAAAGATTGATATTTTATTCCTAAAAATATAAGGATCGGCCAAGATACTTATATCATGATAGGTGTATCATTAATGGACCACTTGGGGGTCTCATGGATGTATATGGTAAGTTTATTAACTATATAATATAAAAATACAATGTGACTTGGTAAATGTCAATCTAATTAACTAAGAGTTAAAACTAAACGATATGGTTAATATAATGGCCTAAAATTGTATAAATTCTATTGGATGAGATGATTTCGACCCATCCCCACCTTATATTAGAAATATATCAATTTAGATCTATTAAAAACCGAATTTGACTTTATAATAAAATAATAGTTTTAGTTATTCCAAACGTGCCCCTCTCCTCCCTTATAAAACGGAACCTCCTCCCTCTCTTCCTCACACCACTTTGAGCCTTCAATCTCGGCCAACCGCCACCAAACTATACTCTACACTTCCCTAGAAACATCTTAGTGGTTCTGGTATTCCTCAATGACCAGTTTTAGTTCCCTAAATGGAGATCTCAAAGAGGCGCTTCAAAGAAGAGGTAATGTCCGTTACCGATTCTTTCAACATTATTTCTTCTTACACTTCTTCTTCTTAGTTTGTTTCATTATGAAGTAATAAAATCAGTATCACTCATACACTGATATGTTATTATAATTATGAAACAATCCAATTTCACCATCTATCCATCCTACGGAAAATGAAATCACCGCGCGTGCATACGTACAAAATACCGTCTCCACGCCATGGTGTAATCTATTTTACACCACCACCTTACTTGGATGGGTAGAATGGTGTACATAATAACTAAATATGATTATTGTAATGTGATATTGATTCTGAAATAGTATACATACACTCAGAAAACAATTCCCCGATCATGAGAACGATATCATCGCTCGTGCGTACGTACGGACTACCGTCTTCACGACGCGATGAGATTCATTCTCCACGTTAACCATTCATTAATGATTATAAAGTATATATAAGTAATAATGAAATATATGACATAATAATGATACTGGATTTATGTGTATATATGTGTATGTCATCTACTTAATTACATTAAACTCAATAAGGAAATGAAAACAACGTTCATGCGTACGTACGGCCTATTGTCTCCATGACCGGTGTATTTATTTCCATTTACTGGTCTATTATATATTTGTATATTCTAAATATATTTTATATATAAATAATGTTTTATATTCTTGAATTAATTAATTATGATCTATGTAATCGCATGAATAATAACAAGTCAAAACACGGACGACAAATGAAACGATTTTACCCAAAACGCTCTTTAACATGGAATTTACAAAAGAACGGGTAATATAATGACATAAGTGAACCATATATGATATCATAAAAATGATTATGATTCTGGAATAAGTCAATGACATTATTTAAATCATTATACAGGAGGTTCGGACACTTCCGAAGAAAATCGGACCTAAGGTAAGGGAAAATATCACAATCTACTTTTTATTTGAGATTGTTTATACTTTGGTATTTACTGGGGTGTATTTTATCATCCACAACCATGTTTCCTCAATATGTAATATTTAAATCCTAATACAATAGTTTATATCCAATTTTACCCTTCGGTGAGTTTTTAGTAAAAGATATGAAAGGAATCTTTTGTCATTTTTCGTACGAGGTACATTTTGACTTTTCTGACAAAAGTACGAGAAGAATGTTTTTTAACTTATACGACATGAATGGATTTTTAAAAAATTATTTCCCAGAATCTTCCTTTACAAGTTTTCATGTTTAGTTTTAATCAACTTCTTTTAGTTTATAATTGTATGACACGTTAAGAAAGGAAAAGTGTTTTTGAAGTAGAAAGGATATTTTACTCAAGAATGGAGTTCAAGTGTTTTATCAAAATTAATTTCCATATAAGATTATATAGGGTTCTGTTTCTATCCCTATTATTACATGTATTTGATTATGTTGTGATTCAAATATTTTTATGAATTCCTTTATCTTATATGAATTGTTTTATGATTTCACGATGTTTAAGATTCCCATTTTTATTACATGGGTTATGCTATAATGTATGGTTTATGATTTTGTGTCACACATAAGAATGGTATCATTATGATATGGGTGGTACCTATATCTCTCTCCAATGCATTGGGTAATGATTTTATATCTCATGAGATATATATGGCTGGAACGGCATGTTAAACTGGTTCAGTGAAACAGGACTGAAACGAGGAGTGAACTCGGTTCAGAAATGGACTTTGTCCACTAAGATAGTCTTGGAAATGAGTCTTGACTAATAAGAAATGATTCTCTATGATTATGTTTGTATGCCACAAAGTTTCATGTTTTATGTTATTATTATTGGGATTACATTTCACTATTATGATTTATCCCATGATATGATATTATGATCTCTTTTGCAGGTTAAGATTTACAAAATGTTATGTTCTTATGAATATGATGTGATTGATATTTCTTTTGTTTACCCTTACTGAGAATTTGAGCTCACCCATTTATGTTTTATTTTCCCCAGGATATAAATAAATATTTTTGGTAAAAAAAGGGAAGATCTTTATGAGGGATGTTGATGATCTTTCACCATGATTAGAAGATTATTTTCCGAGTTTCCAAAGACACTAAACTATTAAGTTCCTTATGTGTGTGTTTTTGTTATATACTAAGTATTCTGGAAAAATAATGTAATGTCCATGTATGTTTAGCTTTGGGTCTCTACAGTTGGTATCAGAGGAAAGGTTTAGTCAACCTTCGGAAACTAGGATACGAGAACTTTAGTGAGATCCCTATAGATATTTCTATGTTATGTATAGGGATGTCCCTAAGGTTAAGTATAAGTATAGGTTACAGTACTAGAATTATGGTAAACTAAGATGTTAGATATTGAAGGTACTCCCCCTTTATTATATTGTTTTCCCTAGCGTTATTTTTTCCTCTCACACTATTCTTTTTGGGTTTTAGACGATGGCTGGAACCCGAAGGAACCATGTTGATCAATGTAATGGAAAATGCAATGATTGTCCTCCTGAACAAACAAATGTTATGGGAGATGGAGTGAAAAATCTTATTTCTATACTTACACAAGCTATGAATCATTTTGGACTTCCAAATGAGCAGAGAATGGAAAAATATTCTATTGAGTCCTTCATGAGGCAACGTCCACCCTCTTTTAGTGGGTCTTCTGATCCATTTGTTGCTGAACAATGGATCAGTACTACTAAAAATATATTTTCAGTTCTTCAATGTTCTGAACATGATGAAGTCATATTAGCAGTGTATCGTTTGGAAGGTGATGCTGATCAATGGTGGAATCTAATCAATAATACGAGCCCAAGAGATGAAATTTTGTCCATGGAATGGGACGAGTTCAAGAACTTTTTTTTTCAATAAGTACTTCCCTCGTATTCCTCGAAAAAAGATGGAGAAGGAGTTTCTTGAACCAAAGAAAAAGGATGATGAATCTATTGGTATATACGAAGATAATTTTACAAGGCTTGCAAGGTATGCATCTGGATTTATCATCCAACCTGAAAGTAATGTTGATTGATTCTTCAGTGGCTTAAAACCAAATCTTAGAAGGGAATTAGCTATAAGAGACTTCTGTAGCTATGAAGAAATTGTGTGTTGTGCTATTAAGGTAGAAATGGAAGTTGGTGTTACTTATACATCTCATAGTTTTGACAAGAAACCAAAGATGGAGTTCAAGGAGAAATCTCAGAATAATGGTGAAAAGATGATGAATGTTTTCTTATGCTCAAAGTGTGGAAAGAAGCATGGTGGATATTGTCTTGAAGGGACTAGAAAATGTTTTAAGTGTGGAAAATAAGGTCATCGAGCTGTTGAGTGTCGAAGTAATGGAAAAAGGGTTTCTAATGATGTGAATAAAGAAAATACTGTAGAGAACGCACCACCAACACTTCAATGCTTCAAGTGCAAGTAAATAGGGCATTATGCTAAAAAATTACCTAATCCAAGGGTTAGTGATGATCAACATGAGCAACCACTTAAGGCAAAGGACAAAGGGAAGTCACATGTGATCACTATTGGCGATGTTGAATATGACAACAATGTGGTGGAATGATTAAGTTTTTATGTAATGGGATTCCAAAATAATGTATATAGTATCGTGGAATATTGGAATATTTATGTATTGGTCTATTGTGGTTTTCAATGGTACCAGTAAACATGGAATGTGATTGAGATATTTTTGGAAAAATAGATGATATGCGCATAATGAAAGGAAAACAAGAAAATGAAATGTTTGACAGTATTCATGAGCTCATGATTAATATAAGGACTAAGTGATATCATGGTTTGAGTATATAGAATTTTGAGGATTTTGGTATGTGGAATGAGTTAACTTTTAACAGCATTCATGTTTTCAATAAGGTTCAGTAGGTATTCCTTTTTTCTTCAAGATAATACATGATTAAGGCCTTCAAATGTTTGGAATGTGATCAACAAGACATATCTCATGATATATGGGGATCAACAATGGTATTAACATGATAGTTGTATGAACTCTTTGGTAATATTTTTCACTATAATATGAGATTAGACAACAATATTTTCGATAAGCTTAAAGATTGGAATGGATTATGTTGGACATAAGTTAGTATTGTTTAAGGATAAATTTTTTTTCGATATTATTTATGGGATATTATAGTAATGTAGTTTTAGAAAAAGGACAACCTGCAGGATGGGCGACAGCCCATCACGTCAGACAAGGCTGTGGGAATCAAACCAACAACCGAAGTGCGACTGGCCTTTATCACCTACCAATGGCCTACAGGAAGTCCCTGTTTAGTAGAAACTAGTTTTATTATATTAAGCAATATTATATATGAAGTATAAGTCCATTTTAGGAACCATATATGATTAATCTCACTATAGATGGAATTATGTATTTTCTGATAACTTTTCTAACCTTTTGTTTGAGACAGATGGAATGACCCATCATTCTATCACATGATCTGCTAACACATCACGAAAGACAAATTCAACTTCATTTCATTAATAGATGAAGTGGAAATTGTCCAACGAACGACCAACAATGAGACTACACCAAAATCACGAAAGTATTTCTTCTAATTCCAATTTCATCAACATTAGGGAAATGATCTTGAAAAACAAAAAATGTTGTCCTATTGCTCTTATATCTGATGAATAAGATGGTACCATAGATCATCACAAAGTTATGGCTTTGTTATTGCTGGATTTTCCATCACCATGTTCTCTACCACTCTCCATCAGAACATGATGGTTAGATTTCTCTTCCATATCCATATTTTCACCTATGTGGAAACCCAATGATTAGTTTATTTGGTTAACCGTTACGTTTCATACTTTTGTTTTTAAAGATTGGTTTTGGTATTCCTTTATACGATGTGGGTTCCTATTAAAGAAACTTTCAAGTAGTAAACCATTTATATCCCCGACGAATTTCGAGGGCGAATTTCATTTTAAGGGGGGTAGAATGTAACACCCCGAGATTTTATGAAAAATATTCTTTTTAATTTCATTAATGTCTTGTGTTGTACGCTACACCAAAAGAATCTTGCACAAAAAGCATCCTTGACTTGCCTTTCATTACACGCAATCACGACCTTCTTCAATAGCGTGTGTAGTACGCAATACTGAGTTTCACTAAACAACGATTTTCTATTAAAATATTATTAAAACTAGCCGTTATGAATAGTAATAACCACTTTTTGAAATTTTGTAAATTTTATTTTTCAAAATGGACTTCATTTTTGGATTTGGAATATCAAAATTAGCTTAGGGTGAAATTTTGGTACTTTTCGGATAACATTCATTTTCTAATGAATAGTAAAAATTACTAAATTTTAATTAAAAACAACCTTTTTAATCAAAATAATTAATAGTGATAAATTATTAATTTGAGTGGTTTTAAAGTATATTTAGCATATATTTTTACAATTTAATACAATATTGGTCATTGGATGTAATCTCACATTTAAACCAGACATAAACAAGTGTCGATCTTTTGATAGTTATTATCTCTTAAGAACACGCTACTTGTTTAGACGACGGGAATTAATTTTTAAATTAATTAATGCAACTGATATGTTTTGAATTTGGTAAAATAGACATCATTTTTGAGTTCATAAAAACAAAAATAGCTTAGGCCTAATTTTTGGTATTTTTCTGGAAACTTTCATTTTTTGATGAATAGTGAAACCACTAAGTGGTAGTTAAAAAAATGAATTTTTCATAAAACTTAATTTTACCGCTTCTGTGAGTGGAATTTCAAAAATCCGAGAGAAACGGTTTATATTAGTAAGTAAAATTTGGTTCAATGAAATGAAAATAATT
Organism: Viscum album; assembly: GCA_963277665.1. Lineage (NCBI taxonomy): Eukaryota > Viridiplantae > Streptophyta > Magnoliopsida > Santalales > Viscaceae > Viscum > Viscum album. Next base: position 1,918,121,475 of record OY728165.1, on the reverse strand, counting down.
TTTGGTGAATAGTAACTTTTTACTTTTTTTTGCCACAGTTGAAAGTAAATAGGGTAATTAAGGGTACAAATGATATTATTATTACCCTAAAACATGTCCTAATTCTATTGGATAAGTTTAATTCTACAAAAAACAACCTTAGGAATAAAATATGACCATTTAGGCCTTCTTGGATTAGATTAGAACATTTATTATCAATTTATTTAATGAAGGGTTAAAATAGTTAAAATCAAAGTTTAATAAGTAAATAATTTTTAATATAGGGTTCTACATAAGATCAAATCAACTATAAATATTCATTATAAAGATAAAAATACTTTCAACATAATGGTATTTTATTTTTCATTTTTAGACATTAAATAATTTAATTTATTTATGACACAAAGATGATGCAGTAATTATCTTATTAATGAAATATTGACATAATTGATGTTATAAATACCCAAATAAATATAATTTGAGACTTTTTATGAAATCCACTAATTTTCTAGGTTAATATGACATGTTAGTATTGATTTAATTAACTTTTTCTGAACTAATAATTCTGTTATAATTTTCACAAAAATCAATTACTAAATATTGTCAAAATTGATATAAAATTGTTTTTAAAACAAATATTATATTATTGATTGATATTTTATTCCGAAAAATCTAAGGTTCGGCCACAATACTTATATCATGATAGGTGTATAATTAATGGACCACTTGGGGGTCGCTTGGATGTATATGGTAAGTTTATTAACTATATAATATAAAAATACAAAGTGACATGGTAAATGTAAATCTAATTAACTAAGAGGTAAAACTAAATGATAAGGTTAATATAATGTCCTAAGATTGTCTAAATTCTATTGGATGAGAGGAGTTAGATCCATACCCACCTTATCTTTGAAATATATTAATTTGGAGCTATTAAAAACCGAATTTGACTTTATAATAAAAGAATAGTTTTAGTTATTCCAAAGGTTCCCCTCTCCTCCTTTATAAAAAGGCACCTCCTCACTCTCTTCCTCACACCACTTGGAGCCTTCGAGCTCAACCAAACCCTGCCAAATTCTCCTCTCCACTTCCCTAGAAACATCCTATAGGTTCTGGTCTTCCTCAAATACCAATTTTAGTGCCCTAAAAGGATATCTCAAAGAGGCGCTTCAAAGAAGAGGTAATGTCCGTTACCGATTATTTCAACTTTATTTCTTCTTCCACTTATTCTTATTTGGTTGTTTAATTATTAAGTAATAAAATAAGTATCACCCATATACGGATATGTTATTATAAGTATGAAACAACCCTATTTCACCATCTATCCATCCTACGGAAAACGAAATCACCACGCGTGCGTACGTACGAAATACCGTCTCCACACCGTGGTGTAATCTATTTTCCACCACCACCTTACTTGGATGGGTATAATGGTGTACTTAATAACAATATATTATTATTTTAAAGTGATATTGATTCTGAAATAGTATACATACACTCAAATACAATTCCACGATCATGAGAACGATATCATCGCTCGTGCGTACGTAGGAACTACCGTCTCCATGACGCGATGAGATTCATTCTCCACGTTAACCATTCATGAATGATTATAAAGTATATATAAGTAATAATGAAATATATGAAATAATAATGATACTGGATTTATGTGTGTATATATGTATGTCATCTACTTAATTCCATTCAACTCATTAAGGAAATGAAAACAACGTTCATTCGTACGTACGACCTACCATCTCCATGAATGGTGTATTTCATTCCATTTACTGATCTATTATATATATGTATATTCTGAATATATATTATATATAAAACATGTTTTATATTCTGGAATTAAGTAATCATGATCTAAGTAATTACATGAATAATTACAAGTCAAAACACGGATGACAAATGATACGATTTTACCCAAAACGCTCTTTAACATGGCATTTACAAATGAACGGGTAATATAAAGTCATTAGTGAACCATATATGATATCATAACAATTAGTATGATTCTAGAATAAGTCAATGTCATTATTTAAATCATTATACAGGAGGTTCGGACACTTACGAAGCAAATCGGACCTATGGTAAGGGAAAATATCACAATCTCCTTTTTATCCGGGATTGTTTATACTTTGGTATTTACAGGGGTGTATTTTATCATCAAAATCCATTTTTCCTCAATATGTAATATTTATATCCTTCTACAATAGTTTATATCCAATTTTACCCTTCGGTGCATTTTTAGTAAAAGATATGAAAGGAATCTTTTGTCATTTTTCATACGAGGTACTTTTTGACTTTTCCGAAAAAAGTACGAGAAGAATGTTTTTTTAACTTATACGGCATGAATGGATTTTTAAAAAATTATTTCCAAGAAGCTTCCTTTACAAGTTTTCAAGTTTATTTTTAATCAACTTCTTTTAGTTTAGAATTGTATGACATGTTAAGAAAGGAAAAGTGTTTTTGAAGTAGAAAGGATATTTTTCTCAAAAATAGAGTTCAAGTGTTTTATCAAAATTAATTTCCATCTAAGATAATATAGGGTTATGTTTCTATCCCTATTATTACATGGATTTGATTATGTTGTGATGGAAATATTTTTATGAATTCCTTTATCTTATATGAATTGTTTTATTATGTTACGATGTTTAAGATTCCCATTTTTATTAGATGGTTTTTGCTATGATGTATGGTTTATGATTTTGTGGCACACATAAGAATGGTATCATTATGAGATGGGAGGAACCTATATCTCCCTCCAATGCATTGGGTAAATATCTTATATCTCATGAGATATACATGGATGGAATGGCAGGTTAAACCGGTTCAGTGAAACAGGACTGAAACGAGGAGTGAACTCGGTTCGGAAATGGACTTTGTCCACTAAGATAATCTTGGCAATGAGTCTTGACTAATAAGAAAGGATTCTCTATGATTATGTGTGTATTCCACAATGTTTCTTGTTTTAAGTTATTATTATTGGGATTAAATTTCACTATTATGATTTATCCCATGATATGATATTATGATCTCTTTTGCAGGTTAAGATTTACAAAATGTTATGTTCTTATGAATATGATGTGATTGATATTTATTTTGTTTACCCTTTCTGAGCATTTGAGCTCACCCTTTTATGTTTTCTTTTCCCCAGGATATAAATAAAGATTTTATGTAAAAAAATGGAATATCTTTAGGGGAGATGTTGAAGATCATTCACCATGATTAGAAGATTATTTTCCGAGTCTGCAAAGACACTAAACAATTACGGTCCTTGTGTGTGTGTTTTTGTTATGTACTAAGTATTCTGCAAAAGTAATGTAATGTCCTTGTACGTTAAGATTCGGGTCTCTACACTAAGTGTGGATGGATGATCCATTTATTATGTCCCATGAACAATGAGGGGTCATTCGTCAAACCAAAATGCATCACCATGTAATCATATTGACTATAATATCATTTGAAAGTTATCTTCAATATATCCTCATCGCTTACTCATAACTGGTGGTAACCCGACTGAAGGTCAACCTCTGAGGACCACTATTCTCATCATAGATAATTGAAGAGGTCATCGAAAATCTTCATTGGATGCTTGTTCTTCACCGTTACCTGTTTCACGAACTGGTAATCCAGCCGAAACATCAAACTCCAGTTTGCCTTCTTGGAAAACAAAACTGGGGCCACCTAGGGTGAAACACTGGGTCTTATGAATCCCTTCCACTGAAAATCCTCCAACAGTACCCTTAGCCCACAAAACTCTGTGAGATCCATCTGATACAACGGTGAGGATATCATTGTTTTCCTGGGGTACATGTCGATACAAAATTAATTCCCTCAATGGGGAGGTGGTCCTAGAACATCTTCTTGAAAGACTTCCTCGTACTTCACCTCAACTACTGGGAACTGAGGTCTCACAACATCTACTACTCCAAGGGTAAGGCTAGACAACTCATGAGTGATCATATTCACTATCATAATAATGATCTCATTCTGTGCTTCCTATGTTTCCTTTTCACCAATAAATGAAAACCTCATTCCATCATTGCAGACACACCAAAATCATCACCTAAAGCAATAATTATGGGCATGGACCGAAGATAACAGATACATACCGAGAATGACGTTATAAGGCCTCAACGCTGCCATCAAGAGGTTCCAACTGAAACTCTAACCTCAAATAGTAAGATCACTCTATCGGTAAACATGTGAGATCATCTAGTCTCCTCACATAGGTGTCTCCAAGTGTAATGGTAGACTGAATGGCTCTACTAGAATCTCAATGATTATCACAAGCCATGTATCAAGGAGATAATGACTAGAATCTATGTCTATATATACGACCATTAATGTATAAAATAAATAGATTGTACCACATATTATCCCTAGAGTCCCTAGGTTGTGTGCCTCGATGGAATTTTGGTGCCCAGCCCCTATCCCCCAACTCCCTGAGCCTAGTGAAGACCTTTTGGGGGTGGTGGTGGAAGTCGGTCAAAGCATTTTCCATCTCCTACATCTTTCCATGATCCTCTATCCCATCTTCCACTAGGTGGGTCTACCTGGTCCACACTCTCCATCTACCTCAGGGGTTCATCCACCCCTCCTTATGAGCAGTTAAATGGGTTGGTCAATGTCTAGCGAGATGTCTCAAACTATCGCACAAGTAGAATCAACTCTACATTGGCTGACAGAATCCATACCGATATCCACAGATCATGTGTCCCATATCCTAGGTTCTCCAGTGATATCTACAACATCCTTATCCTTGTACCTGACCATGGCTCTCTACTTATGAGGTCTATGCACCAATCTTTCTACTACTGACTTCCACTGGCTGTCTCTGCTCATCCAAAAAGATATCGACCTAAAAATCTAACTCAAACACTATTTCATATGTTGAAATTTATACTGGAATGAAACTAGCTAGGATGAACCATCATATACCTCACACAAAGGTTCGATCTCTAAAGTAATGATCCCTTAGAATATCTATCAAGTACCTAGCGAGGTTTATGAACCTAGATGAATAGTCATCCACCATTAAAATTTCCTTCTATAGATGAAGAAGCTCCTAGATACACACTGATCTCAGCATAACCAGAGAGAACTCATCCCTAAAGAGTCGCTCCAACTCCATACATGAAAGATTGTCCTCGTTATTTTACATCTCCAAACACCACCATCGTCCTGCTGAACCCTGAAGAAGGCTTACTCCTAGGATCACCATATGGTCCACTGGTGTCCTCACTGGATAGAAAACACCGGTCACTATCCGAAACAAGTCCTCAACCGCCTGAGGGTTGGTGTCAAGTTGAATCCTGAGGGGTTTGTGTCTCTAAAACTCATGGAGCACTCTAGTCATGTGCTTCTTGTCTTCTAGTACTACATGAACCACATGCTCCTCTACTAGTAGCGGTATAGCAGGTGCACCACCGGGAGGTAATGCCTAGGGATATAGTCCCTGAATCGATGCCTCATCACTAGGGATTCGTCCTCGCGATCAAGTTACTGATTCCTAGTGGGTATGCGTTGTGGAGTCATCATGTAAGGAAAAAAAATGTAGCATGGTCAAAGACTATATCTTGATAGCTGACACAAAAGTACTGGGAAAATATGACCCATTACTATATGTTTCATGTACCTTTTTTTATTTCCTTGAAAATCGTTTTTTCGTTTACCAAGATGAAAAGAAGTTTATCAGAGTCCCGGTGTATGGATATGTTGGCCGCCCACACTAACTCTGGAGTCCCTAGCCTGAACGCTAAATTCGAAACACTAAATACCACTGGCCAAAACTAATCTCCCCAACTCTTGGTCCTAATGAAAAGGAATCCACCTATGATACTACTCCATCAAAACTCATCCTAGTGGGGCCCATGTCGCTACTCTCCAAGCCCACCTCTATTTGGATAAGGGCTGGTGACTTTCACCGAGTAGGAATATTTCTAACATGGGAGGAATTCCCAAAGTACCCATACACTCTCACACACCTCCAAGCTCACAAATGTGGAAATGAAACAAAAAAACTATTGAACAAAATGGATGAATATAATGAAACCCAACCAATAGAGTACAATGGAGTGCATATTGTGGAAATTAAATTGGTCCAGAATAAAAGATTTCCTAAAGAAGGAGTCTGTAAACTACAATTTCTAGCCTATAAGCATGAAATAGTTATTGGGACTATTGCACGTAGCTATAGGAACATGTTGGCTTGTAATAAAGCTGACCAATCTAAGTCCAGTCCTAGTCCTCCCTGGACTGCATCAAAAGGACACTCATCTACACGATAAATTCCTTGTGTGGGGAAAGATCTTATAGAGGTGAGTACAAATAAACTCAGTATATGACCCCAAAACCCCAATGAAATACACAATGTACCGGTACTGTCAGCTCCACATTGTATATGACTATAGAACATATAATTATAGAAACATATCCAGATACTCTCAAAAACCAGACCCATAGTCTAGAGGTAAGTCACAACGACTGTATCTTCGCGCTTGAGATTTAGTTTGAAGATTCCACAAAGCACTCATCTAGGAGTGCTCATTCCATGAATTGGATTGATCTAATGATGTCAGTCTGAGAAGAATGTTCATCATGAATTGTCATTATAGAGAGAGATGCACTGATAGATATGAAGAGATAATGGATACAATCATTCCGGGAGAACTCACTGTATATTGAGGAAAGATCATGATACATGGATTAAGATCACTTCTAGGGAATCAGCGTATACCATGAGTCATATAGATTCTCCTACTAAGTATATGACTGATTCCTAGTAGGGTTGGTCATATCTATAACCTGAGTTTACCCAGGGAACAAGAATGGGTAGAGGATCTCACTCCTGACCTCATAGAGGGATTAATATTCTCTCTAGAAATTCATGCTAAGTGGGTCATAAGCTTGTGGATGGAAATGATACCTCAACTTCTAGGGAATGTGTAATTGAGGCACAAACCCAAATTAAACTTTTCCAAGGAACGGTAGAAAAGAAGACCGAGCCAAGTACATAAAAGTACAATGTGTGTAGAAAGGTCACGCCCTATGTCCTATGACCCTGGTTATTTTCTATGTACAATGGACCATGTTAAATAGCATGTAATGTATAAGAAGATATACAAGGCTTTTAAGAGCATGGAATGTCATGTCCTATTATCTAGGGGTCGCTTCGTGTGTTCTGGCCATGTGCCTGTACATGGCTTCCATCCATGTAATCCAACCCATGTACTAGTGCATAGGGTAACATGCTTAACCATCCTGGTCTGGCCATGTGGTGGGGTATATGCCATATACACTACCCCGTGTCTATGTATCGTCAAAGATACATGACGAGCCCCACGTAAGGACTCACACACCAAGTGATGGTTGTGACATGTTGTTTCATCTCTTCTCAAAGCCTGAAACCATAGTTGCCACTTAGTGGGGCCCACAATCAGTTTCCTATGAGAAACTTGTCTTGTTCTTCATCTTCTATAATGCATAATTCCAATATGTCGTTGAACCAGCCCCACACTTCGTGTTATTCAGTGTACACGCCTTGTTCTTCATGAATTTTGAGAATCAAATTTCTTTCTCTACATGTCTCCAGTGATCTTAGATACATCGATTCATCTGTCTATTCTCAATTAACTCAAGGGTCCTGGTTTCCCCATCACTTCCTAGAAAGTTCATTTGGTTTCAGGCCTCTGATCAGCCCCAAAAAAATGTTCGGATCCACCCACATAAAGAACCGTTGAAGAACGATTTCTCTCGAACCGAGTCTATTCGTCAACCTCCATCATCTTCGCAAATCCATTGGGTCTTCAATATGTCTGATATCCAATTTGGGATAATTTAATTGTGACATAGATGTAAAATAATCCATTTTTCATAACCCTATGAAGAACTCGAACAATGCAGGGTCAAAAAGATGGTTTATTATTAAGATCTCCTCAGAGCGGCTTCTCTCCTCTCATCTGCATCGGCTAGGGTTCTCCCATGATTCTTTTCCCTTCCCCATTCCTCTAGTCTTGATCTCGAAGTCGCCCTCTTCGGGATTGGCACTAACTTGGTGTGTCTTGGCATCGATGTGGTGCGGTGGGTCTCCGGCGTGGTTGGCGCTATCTCATTTTGGTGCAGCGTGGATCGGTTTTGCGGTGTGGCTTGACTCTAAGATGTGGCTCAACCCTGCGACGTCACTGTAATTCTAGTGGATCCAGTCTCAGATCGGCCTAAGTGGAACGGTCTCACCGTCTTGCTCCCGGTGTGGCTTGGATTGGCTTCTCGGTGCACCCTCTTCCTGTGTCGATTGATGTGGCTTGGTTAAGACGACGTGATTCTGGAGGATCGGTCTGACGGTTTCCAGGTTACGCCTATGGCTTGCATCCGGTGCAGCTCAACAATAGATCTGACATGGTTTGGAGGGGGGAGGTCCTGCATTTGGTTTGCTTTGTGATTTTTTGGAGGTTTTTTTGATTTGGATTCATCCGTGATATGTTTCTTTGGCCGTGAAATTGGTACTGCTCTGCTTGGTTTTTTCTAATAATGATATGCTTGGGATGGATCTGTGGTTGGTTTGGGTGAATCCGTATTTTTTTTGTGTGGTTATTTGTGTGATCAGCTTTGGTGGATGGATCTCTTGCTTATTGAGAGATTCTAGAAAATGGTTTGCCGAGTGGAGTTTGGTCTAAGGTTGTGCTGTTGTTTCCGGCAGAGTAGGGTGCAACATCAGGATGGTCTGGTCTTCCTTTCTATGGTCTGTTCGTTGACCTTTGTGGATGTGCTCTTCAGAGCTCATCTCACATCACTGGAGGTGTGGGAAGAATCCTACTGTAGTCCGCTGGGGGGTTTGTGGATTTGGTCAGGTGTCGATGGTCGTATCAGTGGGAATTTGAGAAGACCAGTTCTAAGGTTTGTCCAGCTCTCCTGATGGTTGTTTCCCCTAGTTCGTGGTACCCTGTCCATTTCTTGGTGACTTCGGCTCCATCTATGATGATTTTTCTGTTTGAATGTTGTTTTGGGTTCCATTCATTATGATTGTATTATTTTAAGTGATGATGTGGTGAAGTGGTGAATTGGTGATGTGGTGATGTCATGTTAGGTTTCTAAATTTTTCCATAAATGTGTCGTTCATAATAAAAAAAAAACAATTTTCAGTCAGGTTCAAAAAGGGATAATATATCCAAATAACATATTGAGGAACAAAACTCTACTATCATTCATGATGGAATTGATCCACCCTCATTAGAAGGATCAAACAATGAAAATATAATTAAAAAAAATCAAACATGGATTAATTCCCTCAAATAAATATGATAAAATACCCTCCTGTAAGAACGAAAGATCAGCATGCCATCCTATTCATCGGTTGACCTGAGTTCATTGTTTGAATACAATTATGGGAAGGAAGAATTAAAATGACAACCCCTACCTCAATCGTTTATGAATATGGAGAGTGGTAATCAATTGGGATTAGATCTTGATGTGAAATGATCCATGTATCATTGTTCTTTTTCATTCGTCGGGATGTCTCCAGGGTGTATCCTCTCCAATGATCCATCAGATTCCATGGAAAGATTCTTTGGTTATGAGGCTAACCCTTAGATCCTGGTAATTTAATACCCCAAATTCAATCAGGGCATCATGTAGATGTTAATATAAAATAAATTGTTAATTTTTTTATTTCCTTTAAATGTCAAAAAAATTACTTTTTCATTTGAACCATGTTGTTCGATGTTAGGCCCCTTAAACGGTAATGAAATTACATTGAATGCAATAGTTCCCTTAGATTTATGATCCATCCACATGTTTAAATGTTATTCAACTGTTTCTAAAAACCCATTCAGACTAACTATTTAAAAGTATAATTTATTTCAAACAGTTATTCAAGGAACTATGGGCCTTAGAATCACAAACTTTAAAAAATTTGGTTTTATAATAATTCCATAAAATTCTTAAAAATAATTCATGGAAAATCAAAGACATTGAAATTTGACCTTTGATTATGTATGTAGTCCACAACATCCCCTTATAAACATTTAATGTAAGATTCATCAAACCAACCTGTTTCTCTTATTTATAACTTAAACTCATGAAATTTCATTCCTTATAATCTTGTTTCTCACAAGGAAAATATATTTCTTATAATATTACCTTGAAATACATCCATTCCATGCTAACTATTTCTTTATAATACTTAGTTTTTTGAATCATCGTCAACTATTCTGTTGCATTTCTAAAGAGATGATAAAATACCATGGAAATATTATATTTTTCACTACATCCTAGAGCGAGGAATATCTTCTCTAAGGAGCTTTGCTATTTCCCAAAAAAATTATTTTTAATACCATTGAACAATTTAGGTTACTGATGCATGGTGCAATCTAACATTGTTACACCACGCGGTGGATATGTGGGTTTCTCTATACGAGAAATGTCATTAATTATAACCTAATTCAACTTCACCAATATGGTTATAATTTGATCCATTACAGTTTAAAATCTAGATCTATATTGATTATATATCCCTATAGGGAAATCCTTACTCGGAGTACATGCATTGATACAGTTCCCATTCCATCAGTTATGCGATATTTCTAAAAAAATCACACATTAGAATAGATAATAAAATTATAATACATAATGTACAATCCCAAAACTAATGAAACACTTAATATATATAATATCGTAATCATAAACTTCGTTTATTTGGGAATTTATTTATTTTAAACCCCTTAATAATGGTTTGTAAGGAAAATATGAACTATCCTAAGCAGATCCCCCTGGAGTGTCAATATAGGTGCCCAGTAAGGCCTATTATAGGGTCTCAGGTAGTGCTTGGGTCAATCCCATCATTCCCTTTTCAGAGTTATCCCCCATAGGTACCTATGTTCTAGAATGACATCCACTTTTAGTATCCAAAAAATGTAGTATTTCTAGGAATACCCACACAATCTCACTTTTACAAAATCATTAAGCTGGTCTATTATACCTATTCTAAAATTATATAATAGGGTTATATTCCCTAACATATATTTTCCTATTTCTAGTTTCCATGATTTCTACCAAACATCATTTGATACCTACTATAGTGACCACAACCCGGTATCCGAGAGTATGTGCATGCTACCATTACATAAGTATAAGATACAAGTAATCACATCTCAAATAACTGAATAGTTTATTATTCATGGTGAATATATATACATTAATAAAATTTATATTAAATTTTAAAACACATACTAAAAATAGAATTTTCTTTTATAATTACACTATTCCCTTAAGTGTATCCCTCCATATCTGACACAAAATACATCCTCGTATTTTAGTGAAAATAAAACATAATAAAGGGATGGGATCATATGCTTAGTAAGGGTATGTTTAAATTGTAAGATATAATGAAATAAGGCATAATAAAAATATAAAGGTAAATAACTAAAACAAATTCCATTAAATTAATAACTTGAGAAAAATATAGAAGGAATAAATGGTGATCAAATAATTCTATATTCAGTGGAGCATAAAACATAACCATGGATATTATAAATAATCAAATAATCACATGGAATATCAATAATTGAATTAAAAATGATGGAATTCATAAATATTTATATATAAAACAACCATAAAGGGTTTTTTTCCTAATATATAATACCTTCCTGGCTTCATTCCAAGACATCTAAAAATATGTATTCTACTTTCCGAGACATCAAATAAATGAGTAAGGACTCTCTAAAAACCATATATTCTTTATATCATGAAATATATTGGTGTATAGAGGGGCTATAGAGGGCCCTACACAACACATATTAAATACAAGGAATTCAACATATAAATAGGGTTAAACATGATCATTACAAAGATTTATATTACAAACTATCATATTTAATGTAAATAAATTTCCCAGTTCAATAACATAATCACAAACCATCAATAGGGAAGTGAATGGTATCAAAAATAGTACGTCCCTATTAAAAAAAAGATCATAAACCACCAAGATAAATAATAATCATTATATAATTTTATAATATACCAATTGGAGTAAGGGTAATTTGTTTCTGTTGTTGAGGAATACAAATATCATAAACAAAATTAAAAATTTTCTTGTGTAAAATATTATTTTCATTTTTAAAATATTCTTTTAAAACATAAAAAATTTTAAAAATAAATTTCCTTGAAAAAAAAATGTATTTTTAGTGTATAGAAAAAATTCATTAATAATATCTTTTTAAAATTGGAAATTAAGGTTCAAATAAATGAAATTCATGTTGGTGAGTAATTTTATAGATGTTGTACATGTTAGAAATAAAATTTCTTTTACACCGTAAAAAGGTTAGATAAGTGCCTTGATTGGGAAACAAAAAGATGTTTCCTTTGGGATTTTTTTTAAAGAAATTATTGGTAAAAATTTATTAAATAAATAATTTTAAAAATGATAAAAACATTTTTAAAACATTTTTAGAAAACATGTTTTTGGAAGAAAATATATTTATGAATGAAGGGAGAAATGTATTCAAGACTTCATAAAAACAAATTTTCAACTATTATATGTACCAAATAGTTGAATATGGTAATATTTATTGAAAATATCTTGCATAAATAGATGATCGGAAAATAGACTGATTTAAAGATGTAAATATAAAATAATTCTTCCAATGGAGACATAAACGTAATCCATCTTGAATAATGATGATAATGTGAATTAGACACTTACTAGTTTGTAATTTTTTTATCTAAAGCTCCATTAATGAAATAACATAAAATGAAAAAATAAATATCATTATTATAAATTAATTCATGATATATCATTAAAAAGGGTTGTATGTACACCAAAAAAAGTGGTGAATAGGGCGTAAGTGTCTTAGAATTAAAAGATTGATAAGAAACTCTTACCTCACTCTTCCTTGGGCTTGAATGTCAATTATCCAATTTCATAGTTGTTTTGAACATGTAATTAACTTATTAAAAAATTATATTAATTTTTATTAAATCATATATGAAACTTTTATAATATATTATTACCCACTCATTTAAAATCAGTCATTATTTTCATTGTTTCATGTGTTAATTTTAATTTTTTATCATCCATGTTTTATTATGGAAATTCCAATTATTGAACATATAATCTTGTTATATCATATATCTAATAATAATAATTACATAATAATATTATTTTTACCTATATTTTACATTTAAAACCATTCATGATTGATGGTTATGAAAAATAAAGTATGTTACTTTCATGGAGACGGTTGGTTGTACATACTCATGAGTGATGATTACATATTTACACAAATCATTATAGAAAGAAGTTAGGAAATATTTTAATTTAAAATAATAATAATAATAATATAATTAATTTAATAGTATACACTTATATATTTCATCCATGTTTATTTGTGATGGTAAGAGATTCACGTCCCTTTATGGAGGTAGCAGTACACATGTACACGGAAGATGTTATAATCTTTACATGAGTGAAGGGAATAGAAATAAAATGATATATATTATCATTAATTAAGGATAAAAATGTCATTAATATTATAATTATTTATTTTATATATCATATAATCATTAACTTTTTCTTCACCACCGTCAACATGACAATTTAGTGAAAGATGAATCCCATCGCTTCATGAGGCAGTAGTTTGTCGTACATAGGAGTGACGTTATCATGTCTCCTATGAAATATAAGTTTAATAAAATATATGTGATATAGTTAATCCATATGTATAATGAAATTATCAATATTACACATATACATTATATCTGTCATCATACCCAACCTTGAGAGGTGGAAATCATAAAACGAATGACATGAGTTAGCGAGGCGGTAGTCTATCGTACACATGAATGATGATTTAATAACCCATTCGACAGAGGTGTGTGTGGTTTTTCGTAACAACCGTATCAAAAAAAAATGTTAGTATATTTTATAAACCTATTATATTATATCATAAATTTGTAATAAAAATTGATGTAGGTGTAGAAAGAAGTAAAATAAAGAAGATTGTTAAAGAACATTACCACTCCTTTGGTTATCCTCCGGTTTTCACTAAATTAGTACTATGATGGATTTATACCAAAGAAAAGGATTATTATATTAGGGGATGAACTATTATGATTTATTTGGTCAGTTAATGGCCAAAACCAACCAGTTTGAATGTGTGACATGGAGAGGAGAGGGGTTGACCTTTTATAAGAGGGGTTTGTGAAACACTCATATTTATTTGAATGATTGAAATCCATCCACATTGATTTCATGTAACCATGACACAATAATGGTCCATTATGAATCATAGAATTTATATGGTCTTAATATTTATATCCAAATTATATTTTACTTTCTTTGAGTAATTTAAACACCATATATTCTATGATTAACCACTAAGTAAGCTCATTTTTACCTTAATCACTGTAATTAATTTTATCATTTTCACTAAATAATTATGGTCAAGTAATATGTTAACCTTATTTTATAATATATATTATTTTTTTTAAATTATGAATGCCATGTTTTACAATTAAATTCACATAAGTGGAATAAATTAATTTAAAAATAACCTCAAAGATGTGATGAGAAAGTGAGTTTTTATAGTGAAAATGATAAAAAGTTCAAAAATATTTTATAACTAAATTCATTATGAAATTGATTTAAATGAACTAAATTTTATTTATTTATATAAAATTTAACTAGTTTTACTTTATAATCATTTATAAATATTTTTAAACGTTATCAATTATTTTAACAAAGAAGAAGCTTTCAATTTGAATATTGTATTTTCACTATTCAATTAAAAAATTACATAACTCAAAAAAATCCAAATAAATGCACCATATGATAATTTTGATATTATTATTTTAAAAATAAATTTTATTATGTCACATATATTTTATAAAAGTGGTGAAAATTAATTTTAAATTACATTCACCAGTCACGACTAATAAATTTTTTAGGAATGTACAGTTTTTTTCTGAAATTTTTTTTCTTCTATTCAATGATTCTTATTTTTATTAATAAATAATATATAACCAAAAAATATGAAAAAAATATAAATTTTAATAATTAATTTAATCCTCTTAATACCCACTATTCCAACTTCTAGGTGGATACAAACATATTAAAAATAATATAAATAGTATATTGTTGTTTGGTAAAACTCGATTTTTCATATAATACAAGATAACAAGGAAACTCATTGTTTCATGTGACATATAATAAATTTAGTATTGAATGTGTTGAAATGCATGTTACATTTATTACTATATAAAATGTTATTCTTTCTTGTATTTTGGGGTGTTACAATTATGAATTGGTTGTTGGAGATGAGTTTTATATGCTAGATTGGATTTTCTAAAGGGGAGCATGGGTAGAGGAGTCCCACATCATTTTATAGTTCATTTTATGGTTGGATGTTTCATGATACTTTCTATACAGTGTAATTGGATACCCGGTTTGGTGGAACCGAGTAGTCTGTGGGGGTTACTGGGGGTACAATCTCTCTACCTAGGGCCATGTGATAATCAATATAGGTGGAATGAGAACTTTATGGGGCATAAAAATGTTTTTTAAAAAATAAAATGTAATTTTAAGTAATTTATTCTTATAATTCAATCAATGTTTCTTCCTCATGGATAATTGAGATATACATGGAGTGCAACCATTTCCTTCTTCTCACTCTCCATCACATCCCCTTGATATATGGTAATTAGGGTTGAGATAGTTCATAGTTGTAGAGAGTTCTGTTCCATTCCTTCTTTTCAACTTCCATTCAATTATATTATATTTTGGTGGGTTTTAATTAGGTATTAAATGATTAATCCACTAGGTAATTTTGGAATATATTTTGAATGATTAGTCTTCTTGTGTTCTAATCTATATAATGTTTTTAGAGGATAATATCTCGAGGTTTCATCCAGTTTCTCTTAATGTATGTTGGTTCCGTTATTTATTTGGGATTTTCAAAAAACTAAAATTGAATTTATTGAAAAATTGATATATATTGTTTTGTGTTTTTTGGGTAATGGAATTGAAGGTGTACCTATAGTGATCTAAACCTTGTTTCGAGAGGTATACATTTCATTACACCGTCTATGGAGTTATCTATTCGTTATTCCAAAATTAATTTATTTGTGTTAATTGAATAAATCAGTTTTAATGGTTTTATAATTAATTAAATTTATTTATTTTTTTGGATCTAAATAATTATGGATCTGGATAATGTCTAGTATTGTCTTGGATGATCTTTGAAAATGGTTTTAAGGATGTTATTGAGGATATAAATCCATTATGAGGTTTTTCCCCCAAACCATTTCCATGTTTTTATGCATTTTTTTGTTAAATGTGTAACATTCAGTCTTCACACCTATATACGATTGGCCTAAATTTAAATTGAAATTGTTTTCTATCATACCATTTGAGCTATGATAAAAAATATAGTGTAATTTTGGACCCTAAGAATGTAATTACTTGATTACTCAAGTTAATAATGTAGTGAAATTTATACTCGTAACCCATGAGATTTTCCCTTGAGTTATGTAATAAATACTTGAACTTTGTTTTAGCACCTTTAGACTTTTTATGCATATAAGTGATGTTTAATTAAATGAGCCTAGTGAGAGGCATTAACTGGAATGTTTCTTTTACCACTAGATATAAATTATATATTATTATATTTGTGATTGGAATACAGTTTAACATAGAATGATTCAATGTAAATAGAAGTTCATGGGTTTTGAATTAAAGAATTCGGAATTATGACCTTTATAACAAAGAGGAGTATATCAATGGTATACCATAATGGATATGAACTAGGATAGGCTCACTTTGCATCCTTGAGTAGGAGATTTGTTAATTATTTGAGGTTAACTAATTACTGATGTGAATGGCACATTAGTTTTGTTTGCTAGACATTTGTTCTTATATAACTGATATATGGGTATGTGTTCCTCCCCTATTTTTGATATTGGTATCCACGTTGATTATACCTCTTTTTTATATGGATACGGATTAGGTGACGGAGGACCAACCTAGTTTAGTCTTAGATATTATTTTATATTAGTCCAACATAATTGTTCAATACCCTTTGATTTTTTATAAAGCTATTTTTCATTCTATTGTGTGTTATGTTATGTGGTTTGTTTTTTTCCATATTATATTATTATATAAATGAGATAGATGAGAGATATCTTAATTAATATGTTTTTTTGGGTGTGGGATGTGCTTTTTAGTCACTCCAATATGGTATATGACCTGGGAAAATTTGAAAGACTATGTTTATGATTCCTAATAAATAGAAAAATATGCACAATGTGGTATTTTGATTTGTGGTGTGGGATGCATTTTTTACTTACCATATGATTACATTGTATGGGATATTATACAAATCATTTAATCACTATGAACAAAGATTATTAACCCATTATAGTGGGTTTTTATGAGTAATTGGCTACAGATCATTATTCCCAAATTTTCTTGATGATGAAAATTGGATGACATTCCCAATTATATGTTATTTCTCTTGTAAGTGTGATGTAGTTCTATCAATGTGAATATTCAAAGGAATGGGATGGTTTTTCCATATTAAGATGGTAATTATTGAATATGAAAACCTCACTTATGATGTGTCTTGAGAATAGAGATTGGTTTCCCTCTTATTTTCTTATTCTCATTTCTAAGAATGGAATGTCCTCACTTAATGGTGTTTCAACTGTGTGAATCATGTTCATGAATATTGGCTTAGGGATGTTATATCCACATTTTTGGATATGTTATCAGGATGTACTATCGATGATATAATTATTATAATGCCAAAAGTATGAGTTAACTATTTCCATTGATATGTTATTGGGACATATTGACCCCATTTTAATCATTATTTCATGATTGGATTCTTTGAACATTGATTAAGACTTGGTATGTGATGCATAATCAATGATTATGTGATATGCTCGAAGACTTCATAACACGGGATGAACCAGGTATAAACTCAAATTTTAGGATTTCTACTACATATTACAATAAAATATTTCTGATTACTTCAACTATATGTTTTCTTTTACTTGTTATCATTTCTAACTCAAGAGGTCTCGAAGTCGTAAAAATCCTCTATTTACATTTTTCCAATCCATAGTTGTTCCATGATGGTTTTAAGAGGTTTATTGAAGGACGTTTATGTCATATATGAATTAATAGGGCCACCACAAAATTTTGATGGTAGTGGGTCTTTATTTTCATGGATTCTGTGTTTGTAGATTGGTTGTGGGTCTTGCTTTGTGGTTCTCTAGTTCACCATGGTGATTGAAATGGCCTGGTTGGGCTTTTGGTGGGTTGTGTTGGATTCATGGCTATCTTAACTAACATGGATAGATTAAAAAAATCCTATTGAATATCAAGGTTAATTAGGGGATCCCCTGAGTAATTGTGCATCTAGATCACACCATGATAGGGATTTCAGTATGGTGAGGAGAAAATGAGAAGGCATTCTATACAACCAGGTAGTGGTTCTTCATGGCATGTGTCCGATGAAGAAAAATTCCATGGAACACACCATGGAATAGTTCATGTAGTGTTCAAAACTATATTCAATAACATATGTAATTGGGTGTAAATTAATTTAATATATTTAAATATCCTTTGATTGAGGGTGACTATGGTATAATGGGCTATTTTTATACCATGGCAAGGACATTCTGGTTTCCTCTATAAATAGAGGTCCTAAATCCTTTATTATAATTTCCATTTATTTTCCTCTGATCTCTAGATGAAATTAAAACCCATTGGTTCCCTTTTATCATCTCTCTTAAGGTTCCAACCCCTTTTAATGTAGAGAATCGAGTACCCTTAATTCAAGTTATTTTTTTCTTCCCATTATCCCTTTCATTATTCCCCCTTCTTCAGATGGTCATAATGATGGACCCCTATATTTTGGGATGAGTTAGTAGAATGTTATGTTTTTTATTAATATTGATAGAATCGTTTAGGTTTTCTTTTGGATCATGGTGGATTTTTATCTCTAGATTCTTTATTTTAGATCATTGTCCTCTTTAAAGTGGAAATCGAGGTAGCAGATCTGGGATCTCTCTTGGTTTTTTCAAATGTGATATTCTCATGATTTTGATTACTTTTTTATGGATTGGTTTAATTTTCCTAATTAATATAATTAGTTGTAAATAATTAAAATCATGGTAATCAGTAGATATCACATGTTCTTTACTTGATTTCATGAAATTAATTCTCCATGGTTTCATGTTGGATGTCAATGGTTATATAATGTGATTCCTAATAGGAATATATTGTAGTTTTTTGAAATATTATTGTCTAAGTCACCTCTAATAAAAAGTTAATTAATATTAAAGGTGTATATTTAACAAGTTATTTTTAAATAAGTAATTTATGTGTCACCCGTTACTCATGAATATGTTCTAATGTAATGTTTTGTGTGATGTTTGAGAATATGGGATTCTTTATTTGTTGGAATTGTTGGGAAATGTTGGAGATATCCAATGTTTTTTTGTTTTATTTTCAAATGTGGTGATGGTGTTTGATACATAATCAAGGAGTTGAGAAGGGATTTGTTAATGGCATCGTATGTTGGCCTGGAAGTTCCCCAATCGTTATGGAATGATTGAAAATTGGGAATTTCTTATTAAATAATTATGAGCGGGACTAAATAGCTTGCAGTAGGAAATAACTAAATGAAAGAATTGTAAATTTTATAATGATGTTTAGATTAATTATGGAAATATGGTAAATTAATATTTAATTTTTTAGTAATTAATGACTTTAAATGGGGATTATAAAATTGATGTGTGGTTGCATGCATGGTAAGTTGGATAGGAGGGGAGGATAATGTTATGGAATTTATGTTTTTGTTTTATCATAGTGATGTATAAGTTGTTGTATTTGGGAGGTTTGGTTGTGTGGAAATATTGGTTTATATTTTGTGTACCAATTATATGTTTCATTTACCTTTGATTTCAATTCATACCCCACCCGATTCATCTTTTTTACACTGATGAACAATGGTTTTTTGTTCTTGTTATTTTCTATAAACCTCCATTTAAACAATTATCAATGGCTGTATACCCCTTATTCCTCACTATATCTTCAATATTTAGTTGTAAAACACGGTATGGGATTCAAATATTTCAAATTTTCACTGGAGGGGTTGATTAATTAGTGGATTAGGTGGATTATAGTGGTGTTCTTGTATGATAGGTGGAGGAAACAAGGTTGATTTACTTTATTCTCACAATATCCAATTATTATATGATGTTCCCAATGAATCAACCAATCACACTGAGGGGTTGAATCATGTTAGACTTGATTAACTAATTCATTTAAAATTTTTCCCCGTCTAATTCTGACCTCTACCACCTATTAAGATTAGTCGATCCTGTATGAAATTTATAATGTTAATGAAATACAAAAAACCACATTTTTACGTTGATATGTACGGAAATCTACTCATTTACTTTTCGGATAGATCCCCAACAAGGAATACCAACTATAATCTTATAATAAAGTATATTACTTTAGGCAGTGACTTGTTATTCACCCCAATAGTCAATTCTCATCGTTATATAGGTTATATCCCATAGTAATAAAACTCTTTTTTCTATGGTGGGTTAGACCTCCCAACCATCTTCTCCACAACTACTTATACACCCCATCAATAAAAATCTTCAACAATTGGTTATACCCCCTTATTAATGATATCCAAGTTCTTCTTGTTGATCCTATAGTAGAAAGCCATATTTCGTATTTAGAGTGATATTCCTCAACATGTATACTGGATCTACTACATTTGTATAAAACATCAGGTACATGTTTACCTAATGAATTACAATTGATGGCCTTTCTAAGATATTTCTAATCACTTATGTATGATAAATTATTTTAGTGAAATGATTCATGAGTAATTATTACTTCTCTTGGTTAAGTTTGAACTCACTAAAATGTGTGAAAGTAAGTCACAAAATTACTTCAACAATATTTTAAATAAGATAATATTTTTTTAATAATAGTTTAATCAATGTAAACACACTAATAATTTAGGATTAAATGACTTATGGAAAATTGATTGAATTTCTACCTCAATATTATGTTCAACTCACTTAAAACTATTCATGTAATGTATATTGCATGTCTTACATACTCTTAATATGTATTTATAGTTAAATTTTTATGAATGTGCATGAAATTACAAACACTACCTAAACTTTATATTGGAAAAATATTTTCACATAGTGATTCAATTCTCATGAACGTAGTCTTCAAAATCATAGGAGATCTCATGACACTCGATGGTGTATGCACATTATTTCATGCATGCATATTTCTTATATGATGAAAAACTGACTCTCAAACCCCAAGACAACTCATTATATTCTAACATCACTATTTCATTCACAACCTAAAATAGTTTTTTCATGCATATTATATCATATGAACCATGAAAAACTCATTTATAAAATTAAATAACATTCTTCTTATGATTCTCTGCATAGATCAATCAACTATAAGAAAAATATGTCATTCACAATACTCAACCAACATTTTAAAATATAGTAAGTCATATAATTTTCATTATATCTTCATAAATAACAGTATATAAGGTTTCCATTTCCATTAGCCTTCATTTAATGCATTGATTTTATATACATTTATTTCTATAATTAATCAAACCTCTTGTTATGCTGAACGCCAAAGAACAAAAATATTCATGGAACACTCTTTGAAAATATAGAGAACATTCTGTTTGATTTTTTTATCCCATAGTTCTCTTGGATTTTTATTCATCTAATACTATAAAATGACCACATATGAGAATAACTATAGAGAAAACCAACATACCCTATTCATCACATAAACATTTTATGTTCACTAAAAACATCATAATTTGTCCAATGGCTAACCTTATGCAACTTTAGAAAACATAATATTCATAAAACATTCATAAAAAACCTCATGAAAAAAGTCTTATATCTCTATCAGGAGTTTTCAATAGACATTTGTTCTCATGAGATAATCTATATCACTAATATTAGATCGGTTTCTTCATAGGATTTCAGTGTTGAAGAACCTAATGAAACATAATCCCTTAATGAGGATGAAGTTAGAAGGTGATGGGAGACATAATTGTATGACTCAGATAAAATTCATCAAATTACCCTATATATACCCATAAATTTTTAAGATTATGAAGAGTGTGAAACAATTTGTGAGACCCACCTCGGTATTTCACATCAATTTAGGATAATCCATAATACAACTCACTCATAAAGCTGACAATAAGATATTATGAGGTTCCTTTCTCGATCCCCTTCTCGCATCGACCCATTTTGTCTCTTTATTCTCAATCATTCCACCATACTTGGGGAGCCACTTCTCTACTCTCATGTGCCTCTGTGTTCACACCCAACTACAAATATAGGCATCCTACCCCAACAACATCGTAGTGAACTGACTATCCCATGTGGTTTAGGCCCTCCGCCCATAATGTGTGATTTAGCTTGTTCCATTTATTAATTATATTGACACATTTTTATAAAAATCACTTGAAATAGATAATAAAATCATCAAATAAGTAATGAAAAAAGTGAAAATATCCTCATAATTTCTCAGGAAAAATAAAATTTTACATGGTCATTCAATCCCATATTTGTGTGATACATTCATTTACATCAAAGAATATAGAAGTGAAAATACTATGAAAAAAATGATCATATAATTTTTACAAAGTACACGAAGATAGCATCCTGGAATAATGGTTTCGGGATTTTACTTATAAGGGAATATATCAATGGCCCAGATTATTGTTATATAACATAAATATTAATTCTATGTATTTGGAATATTTACTTGACTAAAAAATATAGATCATATATGATTAAAAAACATAGCTTTATCTACCCAAGATCGTGTGGGAGTCTCCTCATGCATGCCTAGTGAGCTATCCCAAATAAATATCATTGGTGGGAGAGGATTCATAGTGAATCTCTTGCACAAGAGTGGATTATCTGTGTTGTATGATGGAAAAATAGTGGGAAAGTGGGTGGACATGGGGAGGTTCCATTCGAGGTCGAGATGGGACCTCGATACTACCTTCTGGAGACTGGGTTTTTTAATAAGAATGAAAATTCATCATGTGGAATTGATGTGGGATGGAAATATTATGTCTACTATTTCTACCCATAAAAACTTATAGAAATAAGAGTCTTTGTCTGATCAAGCTGATCCAAGCCATCAATTTCACTCTTAAAATATCTTCAATATACTCCTTATCAATTCTCATGTTGTAATCTTTTACACCCTGAGTTCTATGTTTCCAAGACAACATATGTCTCCCTTATGATCACTCGATAAACACTTTGGATAGTAATATCCACTGATTGAGCTAGAGATAACTGATCCTCGTTAATGTAAAATATATATGCACGTGGATTCACTTCTCATGCATGAAGATCACATGAATTTTGATCATGTGAAGCCCTATATGATTCCATCATATAAAGCACCGTGAACATTCCATTATGATCAGGAGATGCAAGGTGGATGGAACAGAGGATTCAAATAAGAAGAGTGTATCTTTTCATCGCAACAACCCCCATCATATATGGGATGATATAAAATCTGAATCACATGAAAACTCTAATATGTTCATGAAAATCCATCAATAATCATCCACTTTGACACCTTACATGTTGATGCATGACAGCATAAATAAAAGTTTTCATTCAAGGATCCATGAATTATCATAATAATTTCCAGTAGTTGTCCATCAGACTAATACAAGAAACAATCTCACGATCACATGATT
Source organism: Viscum album (assembly GCA_963277665.1). NCBI lineage: Eukaryota > Viridiplantae > Streptophyta > Magnoliopsida > Santalales > Viscaceae > Viscum > Viscum album. The sequence continues at coordinate 1,918,097,680 of OY728165.1, read as the reverse complement.
ATTTTTACAGGAAGCCTCCACCTTCAAAAGATTGCACATGATTCATCCTACCCATGTAATGTGGAAAAAAATTGCCTCCATCACCAATATAAACACTTCCCCCATATAAATAGTCCTGTTAAATAAGAGATAAAGAGAAGGGAAATCATATAAATAGAGCAAAGTAATGGTCTCCCTTGAATTACCACCTTAGGTCATCACATGAATGTTTCATATGATATCTTAAATATCATGTAATTTCATGAAGAAATGATTTTCATGTTATTCTTGGTTCACCTAAGGCATTTAAATGATCACAAGATAGCCCACCAGTTTCATGACTCAATCAAGTATTACATATTTCCGTGTATAGAGTTCTAGTGTGCACCCCCGAAAATCATTTTCAAGACCTCATTCATTAGATTCCATCAAATTATGTGATATCATGAGTAATTAAACCTCATAAGATGTAATAATTAAAGCCCTTATATGTACATGAAACCCATAGTGGTGTATAAAATCATACACAAGTTGACATGCCAACCTCAATCTCAAGATTTCGGGATCCCTCTATCTTGCGGTTATTCACGGTGGCCCTGAACATGGATGACATGGCCTGAAACATCCTCATGGATCCTTTTAATGCACGAAGAACCCATATCACAAAACCAATGAAGGCACGAAAATTGCGTGAACACGGGAGCTTCATGTGATTCTATTATGTGAGAACCCCCTTGGCATGTATATTAACCCATAGACAGACCCTCGGATATGTGCCCCGTGTTCCATGGACCCTCATCCATTTATCTGGAATCAATGGAAATCCTTTGTATATATTTGAATAACCCCTCAAAATACCCCTTTGAGGTCATTTGATCCTCATCAGAAATGGGTATCCATGTGGTTTCATCATGTGGGGTCCCTACTTCATGTATATAGCCATGACACAGATCATAACTTATGGGAAGGACTATCCTTTTCCTATAGGACCTAGGTGGTGGACCTAGGGAATGAACACAATATCCATACACTCTCCTTACATGATGATATTATCCATATAACCTTGTGGAATGATCCCTTAGGTCATGCGACTTCATAACAAGTGAAGGCTTAGGATCATTGAAATCTTTCCGAGACCTCACCACAAGATTAAATTAAGTTCACATGATCCCAAAATTCATCATTGGTCTCGCAATATATTTAGGTGACTTTGGATGTGTCACATTGAACAAAACATACCTTGGACACATTATATTTCTAGGCAATATTCCTTGTATAATTCAGGTTGGTCATGTGATTGTTTATCAACATGTTTTCATTTTTATGCAATAAACCCTTGAAATATTAGTATTTTCAGGCAACGTTCTGAAGAAAGGACCAGATGATTGAGCAATTTATATTAGGCATGTTTTATTTGATTATGTGAAGAATTGTGGACATTTTCATTCGGATCATGCGAATACATCTAGGATAAGTTATTTCATCATGTAAAATACATTTAACATGTCCTCTTTGATTATGAGAAGACATATGATACAAGTAAATTGATCATGTGAAATGTTTTGGACATGCCCAGAAGACACCCTTGGACATGTATAACATGTTAGTCTGATACCCCAAAACATTTTGGGTAGACAAGAACGACATGGTCAGTAAATAGTCACAATATTTTAGGCAATACTCCCATGACATGTGCACATTCTCCTATGGACACATTTGGAATTCTACTATGAGGACCCTCATCATGGAACCTTTGGCAACATACTCCCTTTATATATGGAGTGACCTTGATGGATTAGGGTTACATACTCATGGAATACAACATGTTCCATTCTCTAAATTAGGCCCTCCATGTTGTACTATGAATGTCCAACAGACCTTGAACTGTCTCCACCTCTCATTATCTTTCAAAATAGAGAGAATAAATATCAAAAAACCAAATAGATCTTGGTAAAGCCCCTAGAATTCTTAAATCCTATGGGATACCAGTAAATTCACTGACTATACTCACCCACCCCAACTCATTAGTGGGTTACGTGGTAACATAACTTTGATAATTTTGATTATTTCCATAACTAGGATATGCATGACACTTCCCAAAGGCCTGAGCTCTAATGGGAATCTAATTCAGTTTAAGTCACCTCATATCCCAAATATTCCAATATTCTGTTAAAATATTCTCCCATAATTGTACCATCATTAAAATTCCATCAGTAGATACGAAGGGGGATCACAAATGGGAACCATTTATTTGTAAGACCAAAAAATTTCCTCAAGTACTGTGGACCCATCAGCGAGTTAGAAATGAATCTAAGAATAATGAATCTCTTTCCTATTACCGACAGTATACACATGAGACCCTCCTAAGGCATGAGTTCCACACTATATCGTCCATAAGATGGGAAATCATTCCTTCCAAATGTCATCCTTGATGTGTAAGTCCCATGATAATATGATCTCATACAATGTCCATGATCCTCCATTATCTATTGTTTCTCACACAGATCATGAACCACACACAACTACAAAACCCACATTTAACAGTGCTAGTATTTGTCATCTCTAGAACAAATAGCGTTGATAAATGGTAGCTTTATCAGCACTAAAAATAGCGATGATAAATTTAACCATTCATCAGCGATTTTTTTAGCGCTGATAAAGTGTACCATTTACCAACGCTTTGGTTTTAGAGATGATAAAAGATATCCTTTATCAGCGCTTTATTTTTAGCACTCATAAAGGGTACCCTTTTTCAACACTATATTTTTAGCACTCATAAAGGAGTACATTATCAGTGTTTTTTAGCACAGGAAAAGGACCAACTAAATAAAATGACAGAATTAAATAAGTAAAAAAATAAAAAATGTGTTTATAAAAAGAAATATTATAAATTATATTAATTACATTTTTATTAAAAATGGAATAAATTTATTATATAATATATAAATTATAAATACTATAAAATAGTATGTATTAAATATATAGATACGAAAAATGAAAATTCATGAAATAGAAATTTAAAATTAATAAATTGAGAAGAATATTAGACATTTAAATAATTAGATGATTATTGATAATGTTAATAAATTGTATATATTAAATATATAGATATATATTAATGTATATATATATATTATTTATATATTAATAAAAATATATGCGCTATAATTAGTGTATAATAGTTTATAATTAAAATTTATTTAGAATTTAAATTACTAACTAAATTTATAGAGTAACCGACTTATAATTCAATGTCGTTTGATTTTTCAATTTAACAAAGATAAAATTTGTTTTATATTGATTTCACATATATGAAATTAATAAATTTTTATATACAATGTACACACACAAAATATATCCATTTATTCAATATTATTAAAATGTACTAATATTTAATTTATTCAATTTCACTAATTTTTATCATGAATGCACTTAAAATTAGATATTCATTAATAATGTTAAAACAATATCTATTAAAATATATATATAAATAAAAATTTATAAATAAATATATTTAAAAATGTACATACAATTTTTATAAAATTATATATTTATAATTATAAATAAATAAATATTTTTTAAAGGTATTTATATATTTACAAAAACATAATTATATATATTTAAATAATTATTAATGTGTAATTATATATATGTAAATATTTGTTATATTTATAAAAAATTTACTTAAATAATAAATATATTTACTATATTTGTATTTATATATATTTATTAAATATAAATTCATTTATATAAATATATATAATTATATAAATATTCTTTTTAAAAAATATTAATATAGTTATAAATAAAAAATTATATTTAAATAATTATAAAATTATAATAAATATATTTGAATAAAGAAAATATTTACCATATTTATATTTATATATATTAAGTATGTATATATATATATATTCACAAATGATTTTAGTTATAATTATAATTATATATCCTTTATCAGCTCTTTAGTAATAAGAGATGATAAAACATATCTTTATCGATGATTTTTTATAACCGATAAAGATGGGGTTTTATCATCACTAAAAAATGCTGATAAATATGCCTTTTATCAGCACTTAAATGATAAGCGTAGATAAAAGGACACATTATCAGTGATTTTTAAGTGCTGATAAAAGTGTCCCGATCTAATTAAGAGAACCTAACCTATTGTGAACCTGTTGCGGTATATGAAAAAAACCTGTTGCAAACCCTTTGGGGGAACTTATTGTTCATTCCCCCCTCTCTTTGAACCTGATTTTCTCTGACCTATCCCTCATTATATTCACCCTAAGGTCCCATATTAGATCAATGATGTCCCAAATCATTCAATCTCGACCTCGAAGTACAATGCGACATTGAATCTTCTTGATAGGTCAATCTTAGAGTCTTGGGAATTGTAGGATCGATCAATGGTAGTTCTACTCGACAAAAGGAACAACATGATTCAATTTTCTTTGGATGAATATTTGGCCATGTCTTAGTCCAGTGTCCCCCTAAGCTAGAATGGCATCTGGTTCTATCTCTTCATGTGGTCATATGACATCCAAATGAAGCGCGACATTCTAACGGTAGTGATATAGGTTAGCTTCCCCGAGCTCCCTTTACCTTTTCTAAATCTAGTTATTATATGCATGCCCAAGAATCATGTTGGTATATATATGTGTTATGATAGTATAACCCGGTCAGTTTCCCACCCTATTTCACCTCACATTTTCATGGTTGTTGTTTTCTCATGACTATCTACGGATTATTTTTGGATTACAGTGGGGGAGAATTTTGATGGAATCATGTCATGTGGTTTGAATCATGGGTTGATTACTATGGTTCTTTTAAGAAATTAGATCATTAAATATAGGTATGCAGGAAAGAGACCAAGAACCATGATCAATAGTGGGTTTCAATGTGAGTCTTCGGGGGGGTGGGGGGTGGGGGGGGGAATCTCCTCGGTGAATGGATGTTATCAAATTATATATATTTGAAATTATTTTTATGTATAAATCATTTTAGATCTCTATAAACATTTAATTAACAGTAAAATAATTTATATATAAATAACCAATAAAATATAGTAAACTCATGTTACATTCAATATAAAAAAATTAGGTTACTATATATACATTTTTTATGAAATAATTAATCTTTAAATTTTTTTAATAATTATATTTTATACACAATTACATAGAATAATAATTATTTATAATTATAATTAATAAAAAATTATTATTAATAGTATTTTTCAAGTTTCATTATAATAAATAGAATTATATATATATATATATTAATATATTTAATATTGAAATAAATTTAAATATTATAAATTATATACACACATATATCATAATGATAGTAATATAAAATATATATATCACACATATATATATGTATATAATATTTTGGTATATTCAATTTATGTATCGATTGTGGTGAGACATCCATTTTACAGTTTTTGAGGGTGGAAGCCCTGATCCCTATTAAGGTTTATTTCTTATCGAGGTAAGTGTGAATGAAGTGCATGCCTCCATTGAACTCTTTTTATAATCATATAAAACCCTATAATTTCTTATTTAATAAAATAATAAATATTTAAAAATACCATATTTTATCAAAAGAAAACATTAAAAAAGTCCATAGAAAATTTTTTTTAGATACTTATGAAAAATTTTGATGATAAAAATGAAATCAATTCATCATTAACTCAACTCCATGTCAAATAAAATAAATTAATTTCAGTATCACACACTCTTCAGCTAAAATTACACTATATCAACCCAATACCCCCAGGATGCATAGAACTACAATTGAGTATTCTGATTCTTCAATCTCCACCCAATCCATTTCTTTCCCACCCTTCAGTCTATCATTTATTTGGTTGTGCATATATTTGATCCAAAAGAAGATATTGTAAATTGATGTGTCGAGTTAATAACTAATTTCAATGTCATAATTCTCAAAAATAGAATCCATTTCCCTTTAATAGAACACAATGAAGTAGAATTTTAATCATCATCAGTTTCATATCATGTAAAATTATTATTTCATTTTTTTCTTTGAGACTCATCCCCCATCTATTGTGGACATTCAACAATCATTAATTTACTACTCTAAGCATTATTCATCCTATGGATGACTACTATTTATAGTATTTCAAAGAACATATGTTCATGTCCACAAGAAATGGGGAATGTGTTTCCAAAAAGAGAATTCCATGATAACAATTTCAGAGATGAACTGATGAGGATGATAATGATACTTCAGTGTGTTCTAAAAAAGGGGAAATGAAAATCATTTGTGAGAATTACACCATTAGAACTTTTTATAAATGGGACAAATCCATTTCCACCAAATAATTATATATAAAATATCCAAACAGTGAGAGAAGTGGTAGAGTGAATGGAAGGAATGAAATGGATATGGTAGGGATTACAGAATCAGAATACTCAATTATAGTGCTATGCAGCCTGGGGGTCTTAGGTTACAACACTTTAATTTCAGCTGATGATTTTATTTTATTGAAAATAATATATTGGATTTTATGTGGAGGAAGTGTTAATGATAAATTACTTTCATTTTAATCCTCATGATTTTCCACAAGGATCCAAATAATACATTAATAAAATAATTGGTTTGTTATTTTTTAAAAAAATCGATTAAAAATGCCTTTTTATAATAGATTTATTTTATTTAAAAAATTGATAGGGTTTTATATGCTTGAAAATGGTGTCTATATATGCATGTACTTCATTCACACATACCTCGATAGGAAATAATCTTGAACATAGTTCAGGCCTTCCACCCCCAAAAACTATAAAATGGAGTTCACTCCTCATTCGATACATAGATAAATAAAGTGAATCTGCCAAATTATTATATATCTATATATATTATATATATGTGTTATATAAGTAAATTTATTTGAATATATATATATATATATTAGTTATCTAAATTATATTTTTTTAAATATAAAATATATTATTTAATATATATATAAAACCATTTTTGGAAATATAACTACACAAATACTATTAATTATAATTTTTAATTTATATTAATTATAAATAATTATTAAACAAGGTAATTGTGTCCGTTATCAGTTAAAAATTGACAGTCTAGTTAAAAACATTCCACTCACTAAAAATAAAGAAAATACACTCAGATTCTCTTGATAATTTAAGACATCGATTCAAAAGTCCTTTGTGATGTATTGTAATCGGTCTCCCGTAAAACCGATAAACAATGTGGTTGGAATAGGTCAAATTGTGTGTTTCTAGATTAAAATGATGTTTTAGTAAAAAGTACAAGTCACCTACTCAAAATCAAGAAAACATTAATATTGTTTTTATACATTCGTAAAATGATCCCTAAGTCATTTGGGATTTGTGTGAATCAGCCACACATGAATCTGACACACGGTGAGACTAGATTGAATCCAAGTGCATCTTTTTATTTAAAAATGAAATCAGTTTTTTTAAAAAATAGTAAACTAACCTACTCCTATGAAAACACATTCATATTGTTTTTATATATAAGTAAAATGATTCATATTCCATTTATGATTTGTAGGAATTGGATTCACCTCAATCTGATGCATGGTGTGCCTGGTATGGCTCAATGTGTCCATTATTAGTTCAAAATAGACAATTTAGTTCAACGAATTCCCCTCACTGAATCTTGAAAAAACACACTCGAAATTTCATGATAATTTAGGAAATTGATTTATAAGTTATTTCTAACATGAATCAATCATTCTCATATGAAACAGATGCACGATGTGATCGGTATCAGTCAAAGTGCATGTTTCCAGTTTAAAATGAAATTTTAGTAAAAATCCATGTGAAAAAATAAAAAATAATTAAACGCATTCATATTGTATTGATACCATATGAAAACGATCCATAAGAAATTCTGGGTGTGTAATAATTAGTCAAACCTCAATCTGACACACGGTGTGAACTTTATGAAACAAAGTGTGTTTTTTATTTAAAACTAAAATAAATTTTAGTTAAAAGGAAAAAAACCTACTAAAAACTAAGGAAAGACAATCAAATTAATTTTTTTACATTAATAAAATGATATATATTTCATTTGATACATGTAGGAATGAGTTGTACCTCAATCTGATGAACGGTGTGACCGGTATGACTCCACGTGCATCTTTTATTTTAAGATTATGTCAATTTTAATAAAAAGGTAAAATCACCTATTAAAAACCTAGAAAAAACATTAATATTTTCTTAATAAATTAGGTAATCGATCCATAAGTCATTTTTTTCATGTATGAATCAATTGTACTTCAATCTAATGCATGGTGTTCCCAGTACGACCCAATGTGTCTGTTATCAGTTTAAAATCGACTATTTAGTTCAAAACATTATCTCGATGAAATCTAAGAAAACATGCTCATATTTTCTTATTAATTTTTAAAATCTATTCATAGGTAATTTATGTTTTTTAGGAATTGGTCTCATGTTAAACCAATGCACGATGTGATCGGTATGTGTCATAGTGCGTATTTTCAGTTTAAAATGACATTTTAGTAAAAAATACATGTGACCTACTCAAACTAATGTAAACACATTCATATTGATTCATTACATTATGGAAATTATCCATAAACTATTTTGGAGTGTAAGACTTTTTCTCACCTCAATTTGATGCATGGTGTGACTGATTTACTTAAAGTGAATCTTTTTATTAAAAATTGAAATCAATATTAATAAAAAGGAAAACTCAGCTAATGAAAACTGATCAAATGAATTCTTATTATTTTAATACTTTAGTAAGATGGTCCATAAATCATTTTGGATGTGTGGGAATTATTCAATCCTCAATATGATACACTTTGTTTTTAGTATGACTCAATGTGTCCATTATTTTGTTTAAAATACCGATTTTATTTCAAAAAGTGGCAATCACTAAAATATGATAAAACATACTTGAATCATATTTAAAATTAGGACAAAGATTCAATGAAAATTTGGCACATTTTGGAATTTATATCATTTCAAATCGATACATGATATAACTGGTAAGAGTCAAAGTGTTTGTTTCAAGTTTAAAATTACATTTTAGTAAAAAAGACAAGTAATGTACTCAAAAATGAGAAAAAACATTCAATTTTTTTAATACTTTAAGAAAATAATTTATAATTAATTTGAGATGTGTATGAAACAGGTGAACCTCAATATAATATAGGGTTTAACTAGTATGACTCCTAGTGTATATTTTCAATATATAAGTATCATTTAATTTTAAAATTCACATCATATCACAAAAACCGAGAAACTAAGCCTAGATTGATGTAGATTAATTTAAATTATATTTTCATGAATTATTTTATAGATTTTTTGTTTATTTTTGTTCTCCATTTTTCTATTACAGTACACTACACAGGTGAGGTAGTGTGCTCAAACTGCACACTATAATATACCCTTTTATAATGATTTTTTCTTTCAGAAATGATAAATTGATCCATTATGAGTGCTTATAGAAGTGATTATAAATGGTTATTTATCATCAATTGAGACTACCCTGATAATAGGATCCTTTACATTTTATTTTATTACAACTTATAATGGACCCATTTATCAGTTCTATTTTAACAATGATAAAAGATTAGGTCTTTTAACCTGTCTATTGTAGTCATCACTTTTGCAGCGCTGATAAAAGCATTTTTACCACTCTTAATGGCCTGTATTGTAGTAGTAACATGGGAGTAGAGTTTGAAATTGAATTCACCTATAGATTTATGAGAATTCCAATGATGTTATCCCATCATTTTGATGTAATTGTTATTGCATCCCATTATCTATGAAATGGATATACTAATGATGAGGAAGTCTAGGGTAGCCTCATATGCGTAATTCATAACCAAGGTCTCTTTTGTAACAAGTTTTAGGACACATGTTTCCATATTAATAATTACATACACTCTGATTCATGTCATAGTATGATGTGTAGGACACCTCTTCTAATAATGAGACAGATATTTACATCCTTACCACATTATGTTAAACTGCCTGGATCAGTCCAATAAAAAAAATTATGGAAAAAATGTGTGGCTTGATTCTTATTCCCACAAGATACATCAGATGCCTTATATAGGTGCAATCCCAAATATATTTCACCAAACACCTCCCTAGATATAAATATTCTCTAATATTCCCTAACATTGTTATAAACTAAACCATAAAAAATAAATAAGGGATGATGGATAAACCGTGATATAAACACATTTGTTCATATCAATACGTGGGATTTATCATGTTATTAACATAAGGGTAACTAGTCCTATATCTATACCTAAGAATTATTTCACAAATATATCATAAATATATAAGAGAGTACTAGAGTAGGAAATAACTTAATCAAAAATAGTATGAAGAACTTGACCTCCCATCCTCTTGACCAATGTGAGTTCCTAAGTGTCGTTGGGTCTAAAACTGCAAATAACAACCTTCCTATGGGAATTAGGTTCATTATCAGTTATATAAGTGTAAAATATTGGGATTTTCTATTAAATATGAACATTGTAAACCCCATACCAAGAGTTTGGAAGCACATTCAACCCCCTCAGAACCAAGAAAGAAGTAAATGAATATTACTGTATTTTTCTAGAAACAAAATGGTAATCCCAAAATTAAATATTTTAAATATGTTATCCATTTCAAAAGATAAAAATGATGTATTTTCAAATTTCCTTTTAAAAACTTTCTTCTAAGAACATTGAAAAACAAAATTGACAGTCTAATATATTTCCTTCTTCTATGTTGAACCTTATATAAGAAAAGGGACCACCTCTTTATCCAATAATGATGAAAGTTATTTCTATGACATATAATCTTATATATGATTCTAAACTAATACAATGTCTTAATTTTTTCCCAGAACTTCATGATTACATATAATAAAAATTAAATCATCAAATTCTACAGCTGGTTATAATATTGTTAGACATGATTCTATGGCCTTGAGTCCCTTCTGTTTTCTATCACCAACACACAAAATCCAATGCTAGTTGGTGAATGTTGTGATCTAGGAGTACCACATCAATGAAAAAATATTGTATATGGAATCATCTCATAAATCCCTACATCGGATGAATCTTCATGGTTCGTCTTTCCCACGATAGGTCATATAAGAGTATGTGTCCTTCTTTTCCACATTCAACTACAATATGAGTTTATCCCTAGAGTGAAGCAACACATAAATTCCCTACATACATGAGGTGGATGATGAAAATCACCATATCATAACAATAATTAAAGGGATACATTGAATGTTTCCCATCTATTCTAGTATTATTCATTTTCATTTTCCATGATTCCATAAGGATGTGAATAATTAGTTGTGAATGCCCCAACTATCCAAATTGGAGCACCCAGTTGGAGAGACCGCTAGGTGAATCCAAATAATGCAGATCCGAAGAAGTATTTTATCCATATAACCAATAATATATTTGGGTCCTAATAGTGTATCCTAACATTGGTGTATAATATATACAAGAACATCAATAGTCAGGAATCTCTAACATCATCACATCTAGACATCGTGACTATGAATTCCCATGATGGGGAAATTTTTATCATATTTTACCCTAGGATCTTATTTAATATGGCCACCGAGAACTCAAAAGATACCATGGGAACTTACCCCTAAAATACTATATTGGGAATCATCCCACCAAATGGAATACTGGGAACAGAACCATCAATTGAGATACTCCATTTAAGAGGAGCACCATTGAACTTATTTCTATGACAATATGACTTCAAAAATATTTCAGGACTTATTACCATATCCATAGGATAAAACTCCTGAAAAGTATAATAATACCATCTTGTAGTTTTTTTAGTCACAATAGGTTGTCCTACCTTATAACTCTATCATAGAAAAAGAATGCATTGATAGTATCTTTTAGAAACCTATAGAGAGTGCTACCGACCATGATAATATTTCCTAGGGTAATGAAAATGGAGAATATAGAAAGAATTAGAAGTGGATTCAGTCTCTGGGGTCCATGTTGAGATTCCTATCATCATCCACTAACCCTACAATCAATAGTGGTAATAGTGTTTTCATCAATCCTTCCATTAATCCCCTTGAAGATGAAAATGTATTTTCTATAGAATAAAAGATCACAAAACTTCAAAAGGAGAATAAGAATATTTAGGATATAATTATGTGAATACTCTTGTACCCTCTTCCCTAGACAGATATACCAGAACCTTCCAATGGAATCCCACCATGTAGTGAAGTTCCCTATTCAATATGTTCAAATGTATCTTCATATTTTTCATCCACATATCATGTGGAACCCAGAAATTTTTTCACCTCACATCCACCCATAGGGATGGGAGCATTTTTACATTTTCAAGAACCCTAGTCCACAAGGCTAGAGGAATTTCCATATATTCTACATACTCATTGTGTTTATTCTAGAAACCATCAAACCTCAGTGGTTTCCAAAAATCCTTCATAGGATTTGGGATCATTTAATTTGTGGAATAGTTAGTGATATCAAATTCCCCCAACGCCACAAAACCTACCCCTGAACAAATGATTACTGGGTATCTACACCCTAAACACCAACCAAACCAATTATGCCATTCCAATAGAGGTATAGGTACCACATGGGAGAAGTAGTTGGTCCTCAAATTTATTGATGAAAAAAAAGAAAAATTCACATTCCTTTCATTCAATTCATGTCCCAGGTAATTTCAATATTCCATAGAGAATGATTGGTTTAAACTCCCACTGATGAGGAAACTAGGTGATGAGTGGTTGATAGGACAAGACGATTACCTCACACACCACTGACATCTCAGGTTAATATTATAAAATTTCTACAACATTATATATTGGGTAGGGAAACATGTATGTGAAGGGTTGGCACAATTTGAGACAACGAAAACTCAAGAAATATCTATATGAGTAATCTGAGATCCATCAAAAAGAAGAAATTTTCCATCTTGAGAGGTCGTATCTTGAAACATCAAACTCTCGTGACATTAAAAAAGAATTAATTCATCTTAGTAAAATAATTTTAAACTAAATGAACACATCCTAGTAACATTAAATAAAACTATATGTCGTGTATTAGTTTATGACATGAAACTACACCACAATTTTCTATCCTTTTCACATCAAAATGTAGAGAACACATCCTAATCAATGGATGATAATCTATTTGTCATCATAATATGTAAAAGACATCATCAAAATTATGTAGATGTTATAAAATCCAAGATTCTTTCCATATTTCATGAGAACTCATATATTCATTCATTGAGGATATTAAGATCCCATTAGAGTTTGAAGAAAAATTTTCTACAGTTGAGGATTATTGGGTAGGGACAATTCCATCATAATTCCATGCATCCATCTAATTCATAGAACATGATTAAGAAGAGTTCATTCAGGGACACATTTGAACCCTATATGTTTCAAATATTCTTGGTGATGTTAACATCTGAAACTCTCTAATTGAAAATGGTTTTTGGATCAGACTCTTCCCGATTCAAACTGTCTGACCTATTGAGATATAGTGAAGGGAAATTTTCTCAACCTAATCTAAGATTCCGAAACTCCCCCTATCCCTAGAGACAACATGGATTAAATAATTAAGCTTCAAGATATGTATAATGACTATCACAATAGAGGAGGAAAACATCTCTTTATATGGATTATCTAATACCAAAAGTAACATAGATGTCCTAAAATGACATACATCATCTAAAATTGCTTCAACAAACTCATAGGTGGAATAATATTATGATGATCTTAGGAAAATACATTCTATATTTGAGGAATGAATCTCCACCAGCATCAATAAGATTAAGAAGATAAATCATAGAATAGAATAAGACTTGTATCATACATTGATTTGTGCTTCCATACCTTTTTTACGAGATATAAATTACTATTCTGATGAAAAATGTTTTGTGTTCTATTAAAATTATACGTTAATTCCTATATTGAACCTCAATGTGTCTATGAATCAACATGGATTACCCAATTTTCATCAATTTTTGTAGGAAACTTCCATGATTATCACCCCTCGCATGATACTATATACTGGTCGCGTGAAGTTAAATGGAACAACACGTCCTTAACACATCATTTTAATCTATATAGAACAAGTCTTCACCACATGATGTTAAACTATACATAACACATCCTAACCACATGATATTAAGATATATTGAATAAGTCCTTACATCATTACATTAAATTTTATGTAAGAGGTCCAAGATGCAATATGGAAAACTAAAAAGAATATCATGTGATAGCAGTGATATATTAAATTGAACAGTATCTCTTATCCTGATGGCGTGATGTCAAATTGAGAAAATTCATCCTAAACTCATGACATAAAACTAAATAGACAACATCCTCACTACATGACATTAAACTGCACGATAAGCATCTTCTCACCAATGATGCACTGCACATGAGATAGATTAGTGAAAAAGGGAAATGATGTTTCCTCAGTACCTCTATGCAATTCATATTCATATAGTGATTCTTCACATTCAAGAACTATATACACATTATTCTAGAACCTATATGAAGCGAAATGGTACAAAATAATCTTGTCTTGCATCCAACTAATGTATTTCTTTTTCATATCGAGTAACCTTCATACTCACCACATGATTTAAAACTGCTGGATCACCAAAGATACATTATTTTTCAGAAGTGGTGACCCTCATCATTATAAAAAGAGGTTAAACTGTGTTACTGGTTTTTTCCAAGCCTGAATGAAAACTATATGGTTCCCAAGAGCTATGTGTTTCATGATTTCTGTCATCATAGGATATATAGTCAATCATATACCTTCATTCATGGGATCAACAAAAATATTCATCTTATTTCACATCGTGTTACCTTTATCCTTTCCAGATGATGGTAAAATGAATAGCCGATTTCCTTTCCACCTGAAACTAAACTAAAATATTTTTCTAGAACAATTTTTTGATTTATTATCATTCCCATGAGATATGTAGGGATACCAAGAGCTTATATCATAGCCCATCCATCACATGATTCAACATTACCCTATCTTTTCTCTAATTTCCTCCATGTCAAGAAAGGAGCTATTACCATTCCTTATTTCTCACGTCGATCAAGGCTCAAGTGTTCTTAGGCATGATGATAAAGGATTAACTACATGATTGAGACATATGAGCTCATGATAGGGTTATCATGGTTCCGAATGAAAGACCTTAAAATTCAAACCTTTTCTCCCTTCCTCTTGATGTTTAACAATATCTTTACAGTCTCTTATTTAAAAAAAACTGCACATTACTGTGGAACTAACTTGAGAGAACCTCTATCATTAGTTTTTTTTTCTCCAACCAAAACACTATTCAAGAACTATATATGGTTTCATTCATATCATCTTGGGATATGTAGTGATTCCAAGGTCTCTGTTCTCAATTCTAGATGCAACATTGAATGATAACAATCCCCCCATTTGTGTATGGGTTAGACCTAAGTAGAGAATTTCCAATTAATGAAATAAATACCTCCGAATTCATGACATTACAGGATACATAAGGACATAAAAACCTCCATTCTTGGGCCCAAGCACACTATTCCCTTTTCACATCAAGGATCCTACATCCTTGACACATGAAATTAAACTACATGGTTTCTCAATAATTATGTGTGTCTTGATTCTCATAATCACTTGATATGTATTGACACATGTATCTACATTATTTTCTCCATCTACAAAAAAAATAAATTAAAACAATTCCCATTCAACATGTGGGTTAAAACTATGTAGTGAGTTTCATGTTCACGAACTACACGTGGATTCATCTCTAACATCACAGGATACATAGTGACACATGGATATGCAATATCAGGTCTAGTTACAACAATGAATGATAACAATTCCTCTATATTTCCTCAAGTAATTTTTAAGAGATGTTAATATTAAGAGACTCATATATTCGAATTTTCTTTACATAAAATAACAAAAATGTCCCTATTCAGGGTAATTGAAAAAAAATTACATATATTGAAATTTGGAATTTAAATGATAAAATTAATCCAAAAAATGAAACTATTTAATCTTTTGTGTTTGTTTTGAGACCTTATTTCATGGTTTTAACCTTATTTCACCCATTTTACCCTTATCGAGGTGACAAAAATTTACCATGGTTACAATTCATACTGTAAAAAACAAAAAGGGAATTGTATAAAAAAATTGACATCCAAATCTTAAATATGGTATCCATTTTTCAATAATAAATAACTAGTTGTGACAAAAATAAAATTTAAAATAAATGCGTAAAACACAATGGAACTGTTTTTAATGTATTTTAAGCATAAAAAGTAACATATATCAAAATCATGAATATTTATAATTAAAATGGGATTAATTATATTATATATATATAATAGATCATGTATTAAAAAAACAATTTGTATTGTAAATAAAAATATTTATAGTAAATGGTTATGTTTGAAATATTTGTATCTTTTTCTATTCACTGAAAATTCAATTTTTTTAAAAAAAATATAACCCAAAGATTATTTTTTTATGATGATTAAAAAATTGTGTTCATTTTATAAAATAAAATTTATAAAATTGTGAGACAGTAATTATAATTCCGACACAAAATTGTAATTAATTCATTTTTTGAATAAAATGCATTTTGATTTATAAAACGAATTTACTAAAAATTGGGTACTTATTTAGTAAGAATTTATCAATGAAAATGTATTGAATAAGATATATATATATATATATATATATATATATCATATATAGGTAACTCATATTAATACCCTAAAAGTTATTGACTAGGTTATTATGGTTATGTTTAAATAATAATATTTTAATAATATATCACATTTTGTTTAAACTAGATGTTGTATGTAACAAAATATATCAGAGAAATTAAATTTATTTGAGGATAAATATATTCAAATATCATGGGGTTCTACACACTATAACAACCAACTATATGGAAGGTTTTATATATTTATCCTGAGGATGATGGAGTTGTATTTCTTTAGAGATGTCGTTTCTCAATAGGAAGTAGCAGTGGACCCTATGGATCTTTTTGTGGTCATTTCATAGGAGGTACAAGATAATTTAGTTGATAATTATATATTTCATGGTATCATGGGATATTATCAAATGTACATGTATAAAGTCTCCCATATTGTGTCCTCGATAAAAAACACTTACCATGAAGGACAGTTGTTTCTTTTGGATTCATCAGTGTTAGAAAAACATTAACTGCATGAACGAGTAGTTAGTTAGGTTTCTGGTTCTCAGGTTTCATTTGTAAGGGGTTATGTTTAAGGAGTTATTTTATTCTTCTTATTTTAGTCTAGGTTATGTCTTAATGTAACATTAGGAAATGATCTCCTATCGTCCCCAACTGGTTCACCCCCAAAAGCATAAATACTCAACTAATGAACTAGGATTAGTGAAAATGTTGTCTTCCTTGAGGTTGTGATGACATTAGCTCATTGATAATGTCATCTGGTCATTAATAATCATAAGAATTTATCTCATCAAGTCTTGGATCTATGATCATATATGTGGATATAGATTCTTTGAGACTAAAATATAAATATCTAATTTAATTTAGTGAAATTGAATTTCACGATTGAGGCAGTAAGCTAGAAGCTATGGGGGGAATTCTTCAAGAATCTGGGGATACATGAAGGGTGATGAAGCAGTTGGAATCCATTCAGATAGATGTTGGGGTGGATGACAGTAGTGCTTTCTTATTCCAAATAATTGTTCATATAAAGACCCATACATTACAAACATAGATATTACTTCGAAATTATAGAATATCCATTACAAAATATACTGAAACCATGAAATTATCATATAAGTAATGTGTCATTAGAAACTAGGAACCATAAAAAATTGGTTTATAAGAAATCAATATTGTCTTATGCTTATTCCTTCATAACTAGAATCATTTTTGATATATCTTAGATAATACTCTTCTTCACAATCTTTGGAAGAGAAATATAAGAAATGGTGACATCATATTCGTAGTGAGGTCAAATAAGGGACATATCCATTGTATCATAATCATAAGACATAAGAACAAAACATTTTAAAATCTTTTTGAATATATTAATGATCGTAATTTCATGCCACGGGATAAAAAATAAAATTTTATAATAATCACTGAGCGTATTCCAAATATTCATAATAAATAACTTGAAATTTTGTGGCATACACATAATCATAGAAAAAATTCATATTTTTCAAGGCTCATTTCCAAGACAATCATAGTGTAAAAATACCTTTACTGAACTAGTTTCACTCTTATTTATAGCCTATTATTACTGAAATAGATTTACTTGTTGTTTTATCCCTTTATTACTGAACCAGATTTACTTTTTATTCCAACCCAGTATCACTGAACCCAATTTACATGTTGTTCTACCCCTATATTACTGAACTGGATTTAGTTTCTATTTCAGTCCTATATATCTCATTATATATAAATCATTACCCATTATATTATAGGTAGATATAGTTCCCATCCATCTCATTATGAAATTGTTCTTATGTGTTCCATAAAAACATATATCGTTCATTATAGCATATCCCAAGGAATAAAATGGGTTTAATAAGCATCATTCCATCAGAACATAATGCATGTAAAACAAATGTATTTCAAAAAATTTATTCCATAATAAACATAATAAAACCCTAAAAACCATAATAATATTATACATTAAATATAACCATATTAAATAAGTCCATTTTAAATGGAAAATAATTTTTATTGAACACATGAAAATAATTATTTATTAAAATATATATTCTTCTTCAATAACATCTTCCTTTCCCAAAATGTCTAAAAATTTTAAAACAAAAAATTTTATTTGAAACTAACCTTGGAATATTATAAATTACGATTCATTAAAATATGGTGTTATGAAAATGTAAAAACCCATCATACTATAAAAGTTAAAAGAAAACATTATTCTCATACTTTTATTGAAAAGTCAAAAATTACTTCATATTTAAAGTGACAAAATATTCATTTCATACCAATTGTAAAAACTAAAAAATGGGTAAAATTAAGTTTAAAAAATAGTAGAAGAATATAAATAATATTTTATCATACATATGTATAAAACAAGGATGATAAATATACCCCTGTAAATACTTAAAGATAAATAATCTTGAATAAAAATGATATTGTGAAGTTATCCCATACCTTAGGTATGGGATATTTATTATGTGTATAAACCTCATATATAAGGTTTTTAATAATTTTATTAACTTATTCCAGAATCAGATTCACTTTTTATAATATCATATGTGATCATATTATTAAATGTTTGTTAATAACATTGTTTCTCATCCATTGGGTATTAACTGCTTTATTTTATTACGCATGTTTCCTCAGATAAGATCTTGGTATTCTTATTATTTGATAGTTATATCATTTATAAAATGATACTAATATAATACAAATCCTATTTTTCATTCAATATATTTTTATAATCATTCGTTAATGGATATTATGTAGAATGAATCGCATCACATCCTAGAGACAGTTGGTCGTACAAATGCACATGCGATGATATCATTTCCATAATTGTAAAAGATACGTAATTAGATGCTATATATTTTGTTCCGTAGTCCATATCATGGTATAATAATCATATACAATTATTATTTCTATCAGTATACCTATGCATGTAGGATAGTGGTGAAAAATAGTCTACCCCACGACGTGGAGATGGTAATATGTACTTAAACACATGTGGTGATTTAAATTTTCATATGATGGATAGAAGGTGTAATATGGTTGTAATATAATTATTATAACATCTCAATATATAAGTGATACTTTATTTATTACTTTATAATGAAAACAATTCATGATGAAGAATTATAGGAAGAAATAAGTTTGCAAGAATCTGTAGAGGAGATTACCTCTTATTGGACGTGCTCCCTATAGATCTCTTTTTAAGGACACTAGAGTTGGTCTTTTGAGAATACCAGAACCTATAAAATGTAACTAGGAAATTTTATAAGGGAAAAGGGCTGGGTATGGCCGATCATGAAGGTTCAACATGAATTGAAGAGGTGATGGAGGAGGTTACCTTTTATAATTGAGGTGATGGGTACTTTTGGAAACTCAAAAAATATTAATTAATGGTAAACTCATAACACATTAAGAAACCACCAAAATATAATTAATTATAATATGAGGTGATATATGTTTATAATATCATCATCCAATAATTTTTATACATGTTTTGATTTCATTTCAAGCCTTATCATTTCGTTTACCCTTAATTATTCTCATTTAATTTTAACTAAGGTAACAAATTGTTCAATATTAAAATATTGTAAATTGTACATGATGCATATAAATGATAATAAATAATATTTTCTATTAAACCATAAATATTTTATATTATTGAGAATATTTTCTGATATTTAATTAATTTAATAAATCCTTGTTTTGACAAAATATCAATAGTGTCAATTTTGACACTATTCATTTCATATATTTTTAAAAATATCATCATAACATGTTAACCATGAGACAAATATTTTATTAGATCTATAAGGCTTCATGGTCATCTAGAAAATATGTTGGATATATTAACAATCCAAGATTATATTTATTTTATTATTTTTAATAACATTAATATGATATTTGCTTTAATAAATTAATTAAAACATCAGTATTGTGTAAATATTTAATATAATTATTTTTGGGTACAAATTTAGAATAAAATAATATTATGAATATAAATCCTTTATATTACATAATAATATTTATAGTCGAATATATATTCTAGAAAATCTTACTGAAAAATGATATATATATATATATATATAGTTGATTGTGACTACTTTTACATCACATTAAATAAAATATTACAAGTGTCATAATCTTTTCTATATGGATCCAAATGGAAAATAAATCAACTATTGGATGAAAATTGTGGATATATACTCAACCAATAATACTTGGTCAATAATTTTGGTCATTTAATGGTTATTATCATTTTAATAAAAATTATTTTATTGAAATTACATCAATTAAATAATTTCTCCATCATCAATATATAAGCCTCTAAAGTAATTACTTATTTTTTAAAAATTACAAATAAATTTCTAGGATAAATAAAAAAATAAATCTCAAAATATTATATATAGTTTTATTT
Organism: Viscum album; assembly: GCA_963277665.1. Lineage (NCBI taxonomy): Eukaryota > Viridiplantae > Streptophyta > Magnoliopsida > Santalales > Viscaceae > Viscum > Viscum album. The sequence goes on along the minus strand of OY728165.1, from coordinate 1,918,076,509 downwards.
CTATTTTGTATAACCATATTTTAAAAATGATTTTCTTTTTAAAATTTGATTATGACATATTTAACTTTTTTCTAAATAAAATAGAGTAAATCTCCTAATATCATACAAGTGGCTTCAAAAGGGAATAAGTTCGATCCAAGGATGTTTTAGGTCGAAAATAAATCATAAAATCATATTATTAAAAGTTTTATAATAATTTTATAAAATTATATTAACCCTTAATTACCCGATTTACATTTTTATCTTATTAATTAAAAGTATGTGAAGTTACTATTCATAATTTATGAAAATAAAAGAATGTTATTTTCATATTTTGGACCTAATGATTCCAAATATATAATCCATTTAAAAAAAATCAAAACAAATATGTTTTAGAAATTAATTTAAAATTAATATAGTTTTCGAAATGAATAATCGGTTCTTTAATGTTTAGAAATTTCGAAAGATTAAAATGTTTATAGATTAACATTCCTAGTAAAATTAATTCAATGACCAAATATATATATATAATGTTATTAATATATTATATTTTTTACTTTAAAACAATTAAACAATATAATTTAACCAAACAAATTAATTTTGAGAAAAAAATTGTTTCCAATTAAAATTTAGTATATTTTTAGTAATCATAAAATCCTAAATGTTATCAGAAAAAATAATAAAATCATCCAAAAAAATTTATATATCCAGTTTCTAAATAGAATGTTTATATTTTCAAATATATAATGTACAGGTTCCAAAAATTATATTTAAAATTGGAGTTCCATTAAAAGGATGCATAACTATATTTTTTGAAAAATACTTCTTCAATCCGAAAAATTCATTTTCATATTATATCATGTATAGAAAACATAAAATATATATTTTAAACATTAAATATAAAATTTTATATATATATGAAATTAAAAAAAATCCATCAATAGTGATTTTTTTATTACAAACACACTTATTTGAATTTAAATAGTTTTTAAAAAGAAATTTAATATAGTTTATTCCCTCCATTATAATTTTGTGGTTTTAAGGTAGCATAATAATATTTAAATGTACAATTAAACATTTCCTTCCATGAAATTAATTATATAATAATTAAATGAAATTGTTTTTAACACAAGGTAATCATAGTGTTGCGTATACCACTAGCTAAGACTGTGCTGCGTATAGAGAACGTTTATCATGGTGTAGTGTACAACATAAGAAATCTATAAAATTAAAAAAAAACTATCTATTAAAAAATATCTGGGTGTTATATTGTGGTCTTCCTCAATGCATCATGTGGGGTAGTATATATAGTGGGACATAGATGAGGAGGTGATGTTAGACTATGTTGGCCATGGTGATACTACATATGGGTGGTCATAGGATAGTTATAGTAAGATGTTGTTCCAAGGAAGTATGTTCATTCTCTTGTCCATACTTGAGGAACACATTTTCTTGTTTCACAGCTTACCTTTACTGGTGAATACACTAGTATCCATGATTTATTATATCTTTATGATGATTTTTTGGTATCCTAAAGTAAAATTAGGAGTGAACGTGTTTAGGAAATAGTATCTTGTTTTCAAGTAGGTGGTTTAAGAACAATATGTTTATTTTGGGGTGTTCATCCTTTGGATATCCGCAATTAGAATTTGGAGGATATTTCTATGAATTTCCTTATAGGTTTTCCCCATAGTTGAGGTGGATATGTTGTTTTCTATGTAATTATGAATAATATGTTTAATCCAGCTCCATTCATAAAATTCAACAAGCAATTAACTATAGAGTCTTATGGTAACGTGTTATGTGGATGAAGTTATTTAGATACATGGACTCCCAAGGACCATTATCGTGGAATGGGATGCTCATTTTACCTCACAATTTTAGATATGATTGCATCATTCTTTTAGAACTCAGTTAATACATAACACTATTTTCCACCATTAGAAAAACTTTTATAATGAGTGGATAATCCATATTAATGATGTTATGTTGTAGGTGTGTATCTTGGATTTAAATATATTATTGTAAAATCACTATCCCTTGATTAATTTCACCTATAGAAATATCTACCACTCATACAATGACATAGATCTATTTAGGGAATTTTATGGGAGGTCATGTTGTTATCAACTATGTTTGACTGATATTAGAGAGGCATCTATTATTGAACTTTATTTGGTGTGTATGATCAATGAGGTTTAGATGGGTCAAGATAAGATTATAGAAACATAAAACCATCATAATTCTTTTCCAATCCTTGAAGGAGGCTCTTGGATATTGAGGTTGGAGGCTATGTGTTCCAAAAAAAATTCCCATGTTGTGGGTAGAAGAGGTTTTGTGAGGGAATCTTGTTTTCACCCTAGTTTATAGACCCCTTCAAGATTCTAGAGGTTGTTGGTGAGATAACAAATAAATTGGTTATTAATTCACTGAAAGTTATGATATATGAAGTCTTTCATATATATTAACTTAAAAAATATATTTATAATCGAACCTTTTCCATTTACTAGGGAGATATGGATGTCGAAGATGGCACAAAATTCATGGAGTAACCAATTTATGTCCATTTCCAACAAAATAAGGGCCTAGGTGGGGGGATTATAACTTTGGATTGTGTGCTCTGGAGGTATGGTGACTTGGAGAATAGTATTTTGAAATGTAAGACGTAGATTCAAGCTTAGTATACTGTGTTTTTTATTTTTACTTCTTTTTTGTTTCCTTGGGGGATGTGATGCGTATCAATATAATGGTGTATAAAATGTTCCATTTTCAATCACGATGATCATCTTTAGTTAATGATTTAATTTTGAATATAACTTTATCCTTGAGTGGTATATCAAAGTATGGTTTTTTATAGAATTTCCTCTCCCTTTTTCCTTTTTGGTTTTTCATTCTGGAGGATTAGAATTGTTTGATAGGTATCTGAATTTATGGATCAGACATATAAAGCCCCACACTTTACAATTTACTATTGTTTGGTGGTGCGAAAGAAGGATTTGGGAGGTGTTCCAATGGCTATGGAATACTTCTAGTCATTTTGAGGTCCACCACACCCTGGTGATGTGTGTGGAGCTTGTTGTTTTGTGATTTGGCTGCTTGGAGGATTGGGGTGGGGATGGACATGTGGTTCTTGGTTGGGCCACAATGAGTTACATGGACTGGTTTGACATATTGTTGGGTGTAGAACAAGGGAGGTCTCCATTTGTAAAATAGGACAAATATAAATTCTTAGTGAATGGTGTGGCACTAGTCATGGTCTTTTATTGTAGCACTTGTGTAAAATAGGGAGCTTCAACTCACCACACCATGGTTTCAAGCATGGTGAGGAGAAAATATAAAGGTTTTTTTCTCAATAATATTGGTTATATTTTGATGGTTTTAGAGGTGTCCACATTCCCTTGACCATGATTTGGTCTAAACCATTGTGGTCGTAAAATATGTGTTTAAAACATTTGAAATGGTGGGCACCATGGGAGATTCAGACTCCTTTGATTGAGGGAGGCCATAAGGTGATAAGTTTTCTTTATTCCAGGACAATGATATTCTGGATATCCTCTATAAATAGAGGTCCAATCCGACCCTATTATGATTTTCCTTCCATATCGTCCAAACTCCGGATGCCCAGATCCCCTTATATAACGTTGATCATAACTGGTGAATGTTTTTACATCTTAGATTATTGTGAATATAGTTGTAAGAACCCAATTAATCATTGAGGTAGGGATCCATTATTTTCCATCAAATTTCAGTTTAAATGTTTAAATATGGCCTAATAAGAATTTCATTTGACTTTATAGAGGTATCAGGGGTTCCTGTGGCTGGTCCAGATCCAAAAACCGAAGATTTTGTGTAGAAATGGTATGGATCACAATTAGAATAAATTGTACTTGTAGATTATATTGTTAGATAAAACTATGAAAGGATGGTAAGACAAAATGACAAGCCCACACCTTTAGACAAAACCATGCGATTTTAGGTGTGTAGCCATGTATGAATTCCAACAATTTTGAAAATGTATTTTTTAGGGTTTTTGTATGGTTTGTCTAACCATGAGAGAAAACCATGTGAGGTGCCCTTAATTAAAGATAAGTGTGCATGGTTGGAGTATAGCATGTCTAACCATGCAGCCAAACCATGAAACCATATACTTTTGGATGAAATTAAAATATCCCATAAAATTTATTAAAAACTAAACATAATTTTATTTTTCTCTTTTGAAAAAAAAAATCAAACCATGAGAGATCCCTTGAAGCTCTAAATTCATAATTTTTGTGACTATCCCTATGATCTCTACTTTAAGTTCCACTCATCTCATTGTATCTACATCAATGATTAATTCATTCCATTTGGGTTATTACTCATTTTTTTGAAAACGGTTAAACTATTTCAGTGAAAACTAATATGATCTATTATTAAATTCTTGATCAGTTCTTCAATTTTATCCCGATATGAGTTGAGTTAGGGATTTGATAATAGATGAGATATCTACTACAGACATATGGTAGGTGGTCTCATGCCTTTTATTTAAATTAAAAGTGTTTATATATGTTCTTGTGTTGTGCAACCTATTATCTGGTGGTGCCTGGAAATGAAATTTGATCATTTAATTGAATTGATAGGTATATACAATGAAATTACCAAGGCCCATTAATAATTGTAAAAATGTTTAAGAAGGTTGAATGATACCACCCATTTGGGTGAGTTGTGTATTAAAATGGTCCATTATGATGGATTTTGCTATTGGACACTTATTTATGTTCCCTTTACCCTTTTTCATGGGATGTAAATAATTAACATGTAATAGATAACTAAAATTATGAATTGATGTCTAAATTGAATTTTGGTATAAATTATTAGTTGAATAATTAAAGAAAAGGGATGGAATGACCACTACTGATGTCCCTTTCTATCAAACTGCTTGTTTAATATTGAGTTTACCTTTTTAATGAAATTTTCATGTTATTTAAATAGAGTCTATGCCATGTAATATTTTTTAAGTGTGATATTGTTGTTATAATGAATTTTCTATATGAGAATTTAAGTGGAAATCTATCTATGTTTATCCAATACCATGAGTCACCTATTAGGGTGTGATATAAATGAATGTTCTTGGTAATTACCCTTTCATGTTTAAATGAAATTGATTAAATGATATTGAATTATTATATTCCTTGTGTAATACATGGATTCATATAATAATGTCATGGATGAAATCATTTTTCTATTACCATGGTTATGCACATGTTATAATTGTACTACCTTGAGGAATGACACGGATAGACTCATAGGATTGAATGTTATATACCAACTGATACCAGGAATCCATATAGATTTCCAAGAACTAACTCAAAGGAAATTTGATCTTATATACCATGGGTGATACTTGGGCTCCCTTAGTGGATCACTAAGGATATATTCCAATGCTATTGACATTATACAACACCTAGAGAAATACTTGGGTTCTTTAGAGGTTCTCCATAGAAGGGATTGTAGGGTGTTGTTTTATATTATACAAAGAGAAATAACTGGATTTGAAATTATGAATGAAGAGGTTGGTATTAGGTTCTTAATTGAATAATTAAGTTAATGAGTTTCATAATGAGTCTTTAAAGATAATGAAAAATATTGGATTTAGAAATTATTTATAACTTATATATTATATGTCAAGTATCCTTTTGTTGACTATTTTCACAAAGGTCGTTGGTCCATGCATAGAGTATCGATACTTTTAAATTAAATGAATATAAATATAAATAAGAATTGGGGCATCATAGGATGTTTAGTTTCATTGCTTAAATTTCATATTATATTGCTTCCTTTAAATTTTTTTCCTTATATATTAAATAACAAAATGGAACATGACCTGAGGTGGTTTCCTAATTGGATTATGCCTCACAACCTATTTGGGAAACCGTTGGGTACCCATACTAGATGAGGGAAAGCACCCTACTAGATGTTGTTGAATGCTATTTAGGAGTAAGGGAGTATGGGACCAAAGTGCGGCTCAAGATTCTAGTGGGGATACATTTATCCTTTTTGTAAATTTGATACTTGTTTTGTGTTATACTATTTTGTACTTTTTTTGGATTTTTAATAGAAATATATGAAATTTATCATAATAATTGGATATTAGCTTTATTTTTTATATTGTTATCTATTCCTATAGTGTATCTAATGTTTTTGTGAATTAATTCTTTCTCTAATTATGTCTTATTGTGTATTTATTGTTCTACACTCTGTTGATGAGTGAATATTCTCCCTATAGACACACCCTAGACCATCACAGCTAGTCACAAGCCTCTAACATTTTGGTAGATGCACTTGAGGCCATGTGGTCAATCAGGCTCAGGGAACATTTTAGTGGAATCTAGGTATATCAGGTTAAAAGTGGAATCATATGATTCTTTTCTAGATTTCATTACTATTTTGATGAAATATAAATGGATTGGAGGGAAATAGAGTTTGTTAATTTGTTTTTCCTGGGACTAGATAACCCAATTATAAGGAAAAATAAAATTTCATCAAATTAGATTTCTCTTTTTTAGAATTTGACTATTATAGTTGATTTGATTCCACCATTGGGAGATGAACTTGAATTATGATGTTATTATTGATATGATTGTGGGTTCAATTTTGTTTCAACCCGATGAGATGTGGGTATTCAATCTCATGCATAATATTGGAACATGTTATAAATCGCATTCCATGCATTATTCCATGCCATTTTGGATGCATTACTTGTTTTATGTTTTTGTGATCGGTGTTGTGATAGATATACCGGCTATTGTGATATGTATTCTAGAATGGGTTATGGTGTAGATTATATGGTCACCACATTTTTATTCACATGGTGTGTGTACCCTTATGGATTGAAATTTAATGAACCAATTAGTCATCCTTTAATGTAATAGTGATGTTAATGTGAAATTAATTTGTGATGAAAATGGAAAATAAGTTTCTAATATCATAGAACATGGCCTAGTCTCAACCGTAGTAGTGGGAAGTTGGTAGTATATCTTTCATCAATCTGATCTGTACCACACCCAACCCAAACTCATGGAGAAGTAATAAGTGTCTGGTATTATATAGTAATGATTTCACCTATCCTATTTTAGTATCAACACTTGGGAGATATGAACATTGACATTATTAATGAACTGAGGCATACACTTAGAATTTGTATTGGAATGCCACTGTGATGTCATCCAGTCACGTGCTAGTAGGGAGGTGATGATCACAGTCCGAAGTTGGTGGGTCATGGGATACTAGTGGATCCTCATAAAAAACTAGTTCAGGAACTAGATGATGTACTAGATATAAATGTTAAGGAATAGTTATGTGAAATCTTTATGCAATTTATGAAAACCATTCAAGGACCACCACAACCAGTCCCGATAATGGAAGATATGACACGTCAGTTCCAGCAGCAACATCCACCCATGTTTTTTAGGGATGGGGGACTATAACCTATGGATTGATGGATAAATTCCATGCTAAATATCATTAATAATATATAGATCCCTCCTGATAGGATGGTAAATCTTGCTACGTATATGGTGCATGATTCTACTAATAGATTGTGGGATGTCATTAAATATATAGATCATCATCGAGATATGGAATGGAGTTATTTTCATGAGGTATTATATGATTAATTCTATCATGATACATTGAGGGATGATAGATCCCAATACTCTTTAAACCTAGTGTCGGGCATGCTACCAGCCATGAATTATTCACCCCATTTTACATAGCTCCTGCGATTTTCACCCATTAAGTTCGGTGAAAAGTTATATAAAGATATGTTATTTGGGATGGTATCAGGTATTAAATTAAATCAAATCTAAATGTATTTTGGATGACTTAAATTTTTCGAATAGGGAATCAAAATCGTATCATAGATCATATCCTAAGAGATGTTGGGGGTGCGATCCATGGTGGTTCAGCACTGAGATCTTGTACTACTTCAACTGATAGTAGAAATAATCATCTAGAGTTTCCATGTGATGATATGGGTATCCAAATCAAATAATCAAGTAGCTATGTGAGGTGATACCGATGAGGATGGTGGGGAATTCAAGGAAATAGTGTGCATAGGACCCAGTCGAGTGATGATATTGTAGCATGATGGGACATATACACCTCTTCTGTAAAAATTTTCATATAACATCTAGGGAGAGAGGGTCTATAACAACCCCATGTTTAGGAGTGGGGTCAAAATAATTTTAAAAAGAAGGGATAAGGAGTATAACTAAGTGACTAGGTTGAGGTTTTGGTTATAGTAATTGGAGTCAAACTCCGGTTTTATAGGGACATCCGAGCTGATCTACTTAGGGTAGCCCAGTGGTATCACATTGTTACAGTTCAATCCATATATATGTAGTAAAACAAACCATTTATGATCAGGATATCATACTATCTACTATAATATGTACTATTACAGTAGTCTATTAATTTGATTCTACACTATTTTATATACAATATTCTCATAGCTTAATATCTATGCCCGTTGTGGAGAGCCTTGGGCTTAATGTTCAGTTCTTTGATGATGTTATGGAGTATGAAACTCTATTTTGTATTATAAGGTACGGTGTAAATTATTTTAAGGTTTTACCCTTGAGATTTATGGGTGTCACTTTGTATGGGACCTTTTTTACTTGAGATAATAGGTTTTGACATCATTCTCAGGATGGACTAGTTGGTTCCCTTTCATGATTTCATTGATTTTTATTATCTTAGAGTGACCTTTACATAACCAGAGGGGATAGATTTCATTTAAAATGGTGGATGGGATGTCTAGGTGATTTGAGATGGACCCGAGCATCATGGGTTGGGTGGGATGGCTATCTAGATTGGGAGTTTATATCTAGATGATGGGGGAACACATTAGGATGATTTCCCTCTAGTGGTATATTGTTAATGGGGTTTTTTCTTAAAACAATTCATCAGATTAACTCTAGTGAGAGAGAGATATTTCACAATTAATCTAGTTCAAAAAGCTTCACTATTATCCATTCCTCTTTATAGAGTGTCTACTACTATGATGTACATTCTCAAGAGGCAGCTAGTGGATTTAGAGGAAAAGGGTTTTCTTCGAACCAATACTTCCCTATGGGGTTCTCTAGTCCCTTTTGGAAACAAATGTGGATGGAACTCTTAGATATGTGTGTATTACCATACATTAAACCATTATATGGTTAACATCCAATATACTCTTCTGTGAAGAGATGAACTTTTTGATCATCTCAAAGGATCTTTGGTCTTCTTAATGATTGATTTGTGATCTGGTGATCATCAGGTGCAGGTTATACCATTAGAAACACCTCACATATACATTCAATATAGGTATGTTCTATAGTACTATTTGGTAGAATGAATGCTGTAGTGGTCTTCATGGAATTGTTGAACCGAGTTTTCAATCCTTATATTGATTTGTTTTTTGTGGGTTACATGGTTGATATCATGGTTTATTGACAAAATCTTCTTGACCATGAAAAAAATATTGAGATCCTATTGGAAATAATGATATAGAATTATTTATATGATAAGATCATAATGTGACACTTATGGATGTATCAGATTCACTTACTAGGTCACATTATCTCAGATATAGGAGTATTAGTTGACCAAGAGAAGGTGAGAGCTATAGTTTCTTCTGAGAAGACCAATATTATCTTTGAGGTATAATGTTTCTCAAGACTATCAACATATTAAAGATGATTAATACATGAATTAACACTCTTAGAAGAACTATTTATGGGATTGACTGAGAATGGTGTTAATCTAGTATTTTCAGATTCCTATGATATGTCCTTTCAGGATCTAAAAGGGAGACTGACATCAGCTTCGAAGATGATATTTCCAAACCCAGGAAGGAGTTACATTGTGTGTTGTGATGCATCAGGTATCTATCTAAGAGAACATATTATTAAATAGGCTTGTGTCATGGAATATTGGTATTGGTAGTTGAGGCCACATGATAAGAAATACACAATGCATGACCTCGAGATGGTTTTTGTTGGTCATGTATTGCATTTTTTGAGATAATACATACTTGTAGAGAGTTTTGTGCTGCACATGGACCACAAAAGACAGAAATAAATATTTAAATATTGTGATATGAATTTAATGTAGTGAAGGTGGTTATAATTCCAATAGTATTTTGAAAATATACTCACATACTTTCCTAGTAATGGAAATGAATTGGCTGATGCATTGGACTGGAGGACTCAGATACATGTAGTTCAATTGAACAGTATCGATTTTCATCTCATGAAATTGTTCTCAGAGATTCACTTGGAGGTACATGAGGATATGGGATAGAAATTTATTTCATACTTAGATGTCACCTTTACCTATCCAGATAGAGTAAGGACGAGGAAGTTGTTGGATTCTGAGGTCTTTGTCACACAGGAGAGTGTGGTAGTTGTTAAAACTCCTCCTAGTTGGTCCATATGTGATGTTGAAATCCTGTGAGTACATGGTCACATGTGGGTCTCAAAATACATGCATAAGAAGCTTATGTGATAATGTCACGATTTATCTTGTGTAGTACCCCAGAAAATCACCAAGATGTATCAGGATTTACATCACCAATACTTTTTTCCAGGTTTGAAAGGAGATGTAGTTGGATTTTTTATGATGTTTTCCACCTGTTAGTAGGTGAAGTCCGAACACCAACAACCAACCAAACATTTATAGAAGATACCTATTCTTTGGTTGAAATGGAAAGATTTTTCTATGTATTTTGTGATAGGTTTTCCAATGTATCCTTTATTTAATTATGTCATGTTGGTTGTTGTTGATAGGATCATGATGTTTGTACATTTCCTACCGAACAAGGAAACCTTTAGTGTGGATTTTCTTATATGAATGTATATATGTGAGATAGTATGACTTCACGGGGTCCTACACACTATCATTTCAAATAGGGATGACTAATTTACTTCACATTTATGGAATGGGATATAGAGGGAATTAGGTACTTAGGTGATTTAGAGCACAACGTACCACCCTTAGACTGGTGGCCATTTAGAGTGCATGATTCATGTGCTGGAAGATATGTTTTGAACATGGATACATTATTTCAAGGTCTATTGGGAGATGAATATACCCATATAGGAATTCTACTATAAAAATATATTTTAGGATCCATTATATATGGAACCTTATGAGTCTTTGACAATATGTCATGCCAATCAGCCCTGTGTAGGTTAGAGGCAGGTGAAGGATAAATACTTGGACATCATCTTACATAGGAGACCACAAAATAGGTTTTGTAGATTAATAAACGGATGGCTTCTTAAAGTCTCTTTATAAATATTACATTGATCATCATAGATGACCTGTAGAGTTCGAGGTTGGGGATCAAGTATTTTTACATGTATGATTGTGGATGGGACACAGAAGGATCAAGAGATAGGGATAGATTTCCCCATAATATATTGGGTCATTCAAGATTCTAGATATAGTCGGTCCAGTAGACAATCTATTATAGTTACCCCAGAGGTACAAATACATGCATGATGTTTTCCATGTATCTCAGTTTCAACACTATTATTTAGACCCATATCAAGGACTCCACCCTAATGATGTTTAGTTATAGGAATATGCCTCCTTTGGGTGTCATCCTATACATATTGTTGATCCTATAACAAAGGTTATTTGAGGCTGGTCAGTTCCTCCTAGATTATGAGGAAGCACAACCATGTCTAGGATATGACATGAGAACATGAGACTGATGTATGAGAACAATGCCTATATTTATTATAAAACATGCTTCACCACCTTTAGAAGAAAAATTCAGGGATGCATTTATTTAATGGGTTATGTTTGTAAGAACCCGGTTCATCTATGAGGTACATATCCTTTAGTTTCTGTGAAATTTTATTTAAATGTTAAATATGGCCCAATATGAATTTCCTTCTAGGTCATGGAGGTATTGGGGGTGTCTTCAACTAGTTCTGATCCCAGAACCTGTGATGTTGGGTATAAATGGAATGGTGCACATTGAGAATAAACTATGTAGTGCAAGACACACAGTTAGATAAAACCATTCTAGGAAGGGTAGAGACCAGGACAAGCTCTCATATTTTAATTAAACTATGTGGTTTAAGGTGCACGACCATGTTGGAATGTCATCAATTTTGACATTGGATTTTATGTATGGTTTTTTCACTATTAGTAAAATCATGTTATTAGACTATGTGTTGTGCGCTTCACAATAGCTAAGCATGTATAGTTAGTGTATGGTTTTTCCAATCGTGCGGCCAAACCAGGAAACATGTTAATTTTGGGTGAAATTACAATTTTCCCTTAGTATTTCTTTAAATTGAAACATAGTTTTCCTTTTCTCATATGCATAATGAATCCAACCATTGGGAGATCCATTGATGATATAAATTAAGAATTTTCACTGACTCTCCGTCCAATTTTTGATTCAATACTTCCACATCTTGTTGGATTGGCATCATTGGGAAATCATTTAATTTTGGGAAATTCCATGTTTGGTTTGGAATTAGTTGAGCAATTTAGGTGCAAGAAAATATTCTGTATTATTAGGCTATCTATCCTATGATAAATTTTCTCCTGATATTATTAAAATCAAGTTCTGACACTGGACAAGCTATCTACTATGGACCTAGAGTAGGAGGTATTTTTTTTAATGTCGAATTGTTTATATATGTCATTGTGCTAGACGCCCCACTATCTAAAGGCACCTTGAAATGAAATTTTATCCTTGAATTTAATTGATAGGTATATCCTGTGAAATTAATTATCCCCATTGATAAATGTTAAATGGTTACAGTACGTGAATGAAAAAATCCCTTTGTGTGTGTTATAGATTTAAATTTTCCATCATGATGAATTATGAAATTGTACCTTTTTTAGTGGGACCATTACGCCCTATCTTGAGATTTCAATAATGAATTTCCAATTGATAATTGAAACTATGAATTGATGTGTAAATTGAATTCTAATATCAAATTTTAATTGATTGATTAATGATATTTGATGGATTGACCATGGACACTTCCCCTGTATATTTAATTTCTTTTTTAAGATTGATATTCCTTTTCAAATATAATTTCCATGTGATATTAATAGACGAAATTCAATCTAATAGTTTTTTTAATCATGATATACTTGTTATTATAAATTTTATAAGTTATTAGTTAGGAGGAAAGACTTATAAGATTGTCCAATTATTTTAGTAAACTTTTTTGGTGATATATAAATTAATTTTCTTGCTAATGACCTTGTTTAACACCAAAAGATGTAATGGTATGCCTATTTTTAAAAACAACTTCTTCAATGGATAAAGAGATTATGAATGGATTATATATTATTCTTTAATTATACAGTTATCTCCTCGATTTTGAGAATTATGGGATTGAATGAGATTAAGTAATTATAAAAATATAAATTACACATGTTTATAAAATTAATTCATTAGTAGTCAATTAATTATAAATGAAAACTAATTGATTAGGAATGAGGACTTTTTATAAGAAAATATTTTTCCCCACAAATGAAATTTTAATCAATATTAGTGAAAGATCATAGTGATAATTATATATTATAAATTAAATCATATTTTTTTACATTCATCAAAAATACTTTTATAGGTATAAGAAAAGTATAAATCCAATTTTACATTTTGAAATTTTATATTATTATAAACATAGTTTTACTTCCTTTTAATCAAAAACATGCCTTAAATATAAATTATGAATTTTTTATAAATTATATATTACAAAATGAACATTAATTTTTAAAGCATAATATCAAAATTTACTTGGTTAAATTTATCATATTTTTCTGTTAAGGATCATTTTTTAGGAATAGTAATGTTACCATTTGAATAATATTATGATCGTTAGGAATAATAAACCGACCAAATGAATAGTAAAATCACCCATGCAATTTTAAATAAAATATTTTCCTCTTATAAATGATAAATAGATATAATTATATCAAAGTAAATGTAAATAAACATTTTTGAAATTATTAACTAAGTGTTGGTATTTTTTTAAGTCATGACTATTTAATAATAATATTATATTTTATAAGATAATATTAAAGAAAATTTACTTTCATAAAATTTATTCATAAAATAATATTTTTTTTGTATTATTATTTTATGAAAAGTTTATGATACCTTATTTAATTTTTCATTGTATTATAATATCAGTTATAATTTTATAATCTATATTTTTCAAGTAAATGATGATTTTAATAAAAAATTAAATTTCTCATATTTAGAAAATTATTTTCATAAAATGGAGTTGATTTTTTAATTATAATCCACAAAAAATTCTTAGGGTGATTTTTTTGGATTCTTCTAAAATACGTTAATCTTTGTGAATAGTAAAAAAATGAAAATTTATGATTAATTCTAAATACATGATTTTTTTAGTCAATTTTTATGTAAGGCTGAGGTAAACTCCATTATTTCTAATATAAATCCACTAGTTTCTATGTTTAGTCACATGAATCAACAAAATTTCTTATCATGATAAAAAAATAAACAAGCTAATGATTAAAATATTAAAAAAAACCCCTCTCCTCCACTATAAATTCCACCCCACCACCTATTCTCCTTACACCATTAAAGATTTTATCCTTGTCCAAGTTCATCCAAAACCTCTTACCAAGACCCTTACACACTTCTATGAGATTTTGGCCTTAAAAAAAGTGAAAAAACTTTTCCCTAAATTGTTTCTCAAGTTGGATAAATTTTAAAGGTGAAAACCTTTTTCTTTTTCTTTTAATTTATTTTCAATTTATTTTCATTACTTATCTTATCCTTACCACCCCATTTACAAGTGGCATGATAAATATAGTATAATTTATATAATTTTATTATATAATGTTAATGGAATATCCATAATCAAAATCCTTCCTCTCACACTCTCTCTCTTCTATTCTATAAATTAAAACATCACACGTGATGTGTCCATTTACCGACAACATAAAAAATGCATTTCCATTTTCCATTGACACCATAAAATATGGCCATAAAACAATTTTTATGGTTAAAAATAAAATTAATATATGTATTACATACTATGTTTCTTTATAGAACCATTATATGCCTCTAATGTTAATTTATAAAATAAAACAAGTTTGTGAGTGTAAAAAAACTTCCAAAATAATCTAAATGATTATCAATGATGTCTTATTTAATGATTCATCCACACCCAAAATTTCCAAATTAATTATATAAACGTTTATCTTTATTTATTTTAAGTACTAACATATAACTTCATTTCTATATATATATTCCCATTTACATGATCTTACATACTCATATACATGTAAACTAATCGCGAAAACCAAGGAAACGAACGTTCCCGAGCGATAATGTTGTATCTTATAACTCATCCAAAAGACCAAAAATGAACTCAAAAAAATTATAAAAAAAACTACATGTGTAAAATTTAATTAAATAATTAATAAATGGATTTAATTTTATTTTCTAGGACATTAAGGTAATGTCAATCACACATTAAACTTAAGGTATGGTTTTTTTCACATCTCACTTTTATTTCCGTGATATATACCTTATTCACAACTATTTATCGGGTTTCGTGTATGTATACATCCCTATGATGTATAATATCATGAATCTAATTATTTAATGATATTCAGTTATTATTAATTTTATGTGGCATACAATTTGATTGATTAAAAATTGTAAAGGGGTTTTCCTGAATCTCTATTTTCTTTTGGGATATGATTCCCCTTTTTTACACCAATGTAAATCTCAATTATTAATAGGAAATACTAGTATATTTTGTATTTATATTACAATTATATTTACCTAGCTCAATTATTCGTTATTTTATGGGGGATTTCATGTTTTATAATGTTCCTCTCTCAAAAACTTCTGATAAACAAGCTCGATTTATGGGAACATCTTAGTTCCCTACCCATTTTATTGTGCACTCGATATTATATTTTGAAGCACCATTATTTTTATAAAATCGAAAAAGTTATCATGATAAATATCATTTTTTAATTCCTAATTTTATACAAAAAATATTATATTGTATATTTTAATGTCTCATTATTATTTTTCAATAAACTGCACTTAGTCAGCTCATTTATCATGTTTCTTAAATGCTATATTTACATGCTTTCACTTTAGATGGAAAAAATTTCATCACTGTTGGTTCAAAAATTTGTGAAGAGGAAGAAAAAACAGAGTTCCTTTGGGGCGGGCTCGCGGAGCTTGTTTGCGGAGCCCCACACGACCGCGGTCGACGCAAAGCACTCCCCTATGTGAAACCACCATGGAGAAAGGAGAAAGGAGGCTTTGTAAACCCATTTAATGTTCTTAAAGCTACCATGGAGCAAGGAGGTGGGAGGCTCCCTGAACTGGATTGACGTTTTTGAAGCCACTACAGAGCAAGGAGTCTGGATGCTCCACAGTTACAAAAAAATTCCACGTTCCTTCACGCCTAGAATGCTCTAATTTGCAGCGCCTCATGCCTATAAATAACAGGCTCCCCTTGATCCCAAAGGATGGATCCTCTAACCTTTTGCCATATTATCTTGCAAATAATGATGTAATTTCTGATCTGCGAACCATGAGCTCATCATGGTACATTAGTATTGCGAAGTTCCTTTACCTTGGCTTGAATCCAACCCCTCTTCAAAGAGAGATGCACTTCACGGAGCCCACATGCCTCTGCAAAGGAAGGGAATCCCAAAGGGGTATTGGGTCTTTGCATAGCACTTATTCTTCATGAAATAAAATCCACGCACATGTGACCCACATTCCAAGGCTGGGTCATTGTGATTCGCAAAGCACATTGATTTTCAAAGATATATATCGTAGGGGACCCTTGCATCGCAAAGAACTACTCCGTGAATTCACTTCCACATCGATAAGAACCTTCCATATGCACCTATGCCCTATGCCTAGTCTAGGCCACTTCAATTCGTGAAGCATACCCCATCGTGAACCCCCTCCACTATATATATCACCAGAGCTTCACTATGACTCTACCTGTGAAACCCTTTGCTCTGAAACTCCTTTTATCGTGCAACCCATCCGGTATGCACGAATTGAATTCAATGTCCCTTGGTCGGTGATTCTCGTATCATTTATTAGCCTTATGATTCTTCACATATGCACGCTAATTGATATTTCTTCTTCACATAGCCATGATAAAGTGGTCCCCTTATTGGATCACCCCACGACACCCACTCACCACAGAGTTGATGATTCCTTCCCTTCCCTAAGGGCGGGAGGTGATTAGTTATGTAAGTCCTAGGGGTGCAGAGTGAACAAACCCCATCCAAGATGAAGGATGTTAAACTGCCATGAACCATCATCCTATGCACTTGATGCTAAACTGTGACATCTCCTCATGCGTCAAACATGAGGTTCCCCATATCATACTTTCTCTATGCCCGCTCATCTCCACGAGAGTGTGATCTTCCTCACATGGAATGAGATCCCTTTTTTGGAGCAACGTCTGTCCATGGGGAAAAGGGAAACCACCTTGGTGTAATCCCCAAGACTTTCTTGCATGAGGTAGGATCCCTAGCCCTCCTATCTTCTTAATGGACAAAGACCATGGGGATGGGGACTGGATACCTCCTCTCTTCCGTGCCAAATCTTTATGGGCTTTGTCTCCACCCATGCCTCCAACATACAGTAAGTCCTAATATCCATTTCCCTAGGCTGTGACCCATGCGTAAGCCCCTATTTCCTCTTTGGTATGTGGAACACACCTAATATCTTGTTTCCATTTTGGGATGCTAGCCAATTGTAAGCCCCATTCCACATCCCAAGAACACACCATTCGCAAAGTGATCGTTAGGTATCTACTACCTCTTATTTCTCACATCGAACATGACTCAAGTGGGATTAGAGTAATCACCGACCATGAAATCTTATCCAGGGTTCCCAAAAGTGTACGACCCAAACCATCCCAAAATATGTGTACTTTGATCCATATCAAGTCAAGTTATATAGGAAGCATCCCTGAGGTTCAAGACAAATAGCCATTGATTATGATCCCCTTCACATCAGTTCCCAAGACCATCCTAAACTACGTGGACATTGATCCTTTCCTAGGCAAGGAACATATGAAGCCTCTCTGAAGTCCAAGCCCAACACCCATTGGCCCCAACTCCCTTCACGTCTGCTCACCAAATACCTCTCTTGATCTAGGTGGACTTTGAACCTTTCCAAGGAAAGGTACGTAGGAATCCTCCCTGAGGTTCAAGCCCAACACCCATTGCTCCTGACTCCCTTCACGTCGGTTCACCAAATACCTCTATGAAACTATGTGGACATTTATCCTTTCTTGGGAAAGGTGTGTAATAATCCTTCCCAATGTTCAAGCCCAAAAAACACTAGTCCCAACCACTTCACGTCGGTTCACCAACACCTCATCTCAACTACATGGTCATTGATACTTTCCAAGGCAAGGTACGTAGGAAGCATGTCTGAGGTTCAATCCCAAAACCCACTACTCCCGACCACATCATGTTGGTTCACCCCGTCCTCCATGACGTTAAATTCTATGACCATTTTGTCCCACATGACACTAAACTATCCCCCATTCAGTGGTATGTCGTTATTAATCCCCTACCAAGCGGTAATCCATTGTCAATCCCATTGAGCGGTAATCCATTGTCAAACCCTAACCAGTGGTAAGCTGTTGTAGTCTCCATCTAGTTGTAATCTGTAGTACTTTGTAACTGATGGTAAGACGTTTTCATCCCTTTGTTGACACCAGTATCTCTGGTCCAACCAAATGTTGTTAGACCATCCTCAGGCTGGTAACCATGCATAAGACACCGTATATCATCGGTTCATTGTCCTCTGTGCACACCATGATTCTATACCACATTTTTAACTACACCAACTTTGTACCTTTCCACGGAAATGTATGTGGGACACCACTATAAGGATCAATTCCATCACCCATGTTCCATTTTAGTATTTCCTTCGAGCCTATGTGTTTTTTGGAGTTCATGCCCCCACCTGGAGGTTCTAATTCCTTCAGGTACCTTCTATAAAGGTCGCCTCCTTAGGAGTCCCATCGCCCCGCTAAACTATGTTGACATTGATTGTCTGCCACGAGGATACGTAGGAAGTCTCTTAGTGGCCCATGACCAGTGCAACCATCACCCTCACGACAGTTCCATATCATTCCCCCACCACTTCATTTAACTCTCCACCATCCATCTCGATTCGTACCCAGGCCGCCACATCCTGGTGAGATCTTGCCAATTAACCTCTTTACTTCTCTTAGCAGCACTTGGGTAACTAACCATGTGGTATCCCTAGCATCAGTGTTCCCTCCAAGGGTTTCACCCATCTAATCCCCTCCAATCAGTGTTCTGATTTGTCCAATCCATCTCCGCTAGATGTTAAACTTGCGGCATACCTTGTGTTAAACATGGGATGATGAGGAAAACCTGAGAGACATTCCTATGGAATATAATTCCCTGAAATCAACGTGGGATGCCTTGGGATTCCACTCCCTCAAGAAGCCCTATCATAAGGGGAAGAAACTCAGATGCGCTATTGTTCCAGTGTCCAAACACTCTAGTGATGTCCAACATGACTATTCCCCCAACCTAATGTTTCTACCTGGACCGAAACCCTTGGAATTTTCTGATATAAGATGTTTAATTAAAATTCAACCATGAAGGCATGGAACTATGAAGAGTTTCACAAACAACCACTTAAATTATAAGGGAGTCCTATACTAGGTGATGAGTTTTGAGGAGAAATCCATTGAAGGAGGAACTGACATCCCATCATCCTATTTCGATCAAGTAGAAAACATACCTTAACATGCGATGTATGTCACCCGCATTTGGAAAGTGGGAATGTGGGGAAATAGTCAGTGCATCTTTGATATATGGCTGCACTCCCTTGATAATGTGACTGAAACAAAAATGGTGAACCTGATTTGATGTTATTATATTCAATTTAGATATTGGTAGAATTCGAGACATCTGTGGAATAGCGTGTCACCAGATCCAGTTATCAGGTACCAGGTCCCACCATGAAAATAGCAGGCCTAGTGTGAAACTCAACCAATGTTGGGGAATTTAGAATTTTGGACGTCTCAATATGAGAATCGGTCAGTACATCTCGCTAGGTTGTTCCTGCTACCAAAACCAGGAAGCAGGCCCAGTGCGGAGCTCAGCACACACAACATTCTCATCTGGTGTCATCAAGTGCACCTTCGCTACTATAAATGTTTTTGGATCTAGAAGAGCCACCTCTGTTGAATCGTGATTAGCCACGATATACTACGGACCAGTCTCAAAAATCGGGCCCTCATCTAGTAGAATCTCCAAAAGCTTCGACTAGTGATCATTGGGACATTTCCAGCAGCAGTAAGTTTCTGGTTTAGCCAGTAGGGCACACCATACCACCTATCATAGAGTGGCATCCTTTAAGAAGAATCTCACACATGGCATGAATGTATGATGTCCTCAAACATCTTTCCATCATTACAATAGGTCTCTCCTTCCATAAGGCCCTTCCACTATCAGAAGATATGCATTAAGCCCTTGCTGATGCTTTATGATGCCTCCTCTAGTTTGAGACAGTGGTAACAGACGTAGAAGTCTTCCATGCTGAGTGGGTCAAGCATGATAAATGAAAATCCATCATCTCGTTCTTGGGAGAAGATGAAGGCTACCCCATAAAGGGGAACATTTTCAAACAGTAAATCACCTAACTGCTTAATGGCATGGATGTTCGCCCATGTCTTGTCAACAGGGGCACTAGGATCAACCTAATCCCAACTCAGACATTACAAAAACTGGGGTTGTCTGAGGATAATATGAGTCCCTCTGACCTAGGAATCCAAGGATATAATAGCACGGAACAGAAAATAGTTGGAAATATCCACATGAAGACCCAGTACAATGTCCTAGTTTCCAGCATTGAGTTCATGGTTGTTTCACAGGACACAACTTAAAAGGCATTGATGGGTCGGTCATAGCTCCACCTGCATGCAGTGGTTCTTTCTTATTATCACTAGTGCCTCAAGAACTCCATTAATGGTCAAGTGGGCGTAATTCAAGGTGACATGTCTCCCTTTGCCTCTTGTGAAGCCCACTATCCATATGTTGACTATTATAAGATCAATGACAAGATGATTAAGGCTAAAGAGGTTGAGCATGACACGGCTGCGACCGACCCATGGAAAGATCTAGATGATGCCTACATCATTCCAATCCACTAAGCGGAGGATACCATCCTAGGCATGGGACAATGCTTCATTGTTTGTAGAATGAGGGGGGGGGGGGCATATTCCATTGTCTATGTAGTGCTGTAAGATCACCTTATACTGCTACACAAATCAGGATCAGGTGATCCTGGATCCTCCTACTCCCATAAGGTATCAAGATGTCCTCGTAATGGTGACAAAAATATGTCATAATTGCTTGTTCTATCAGGATGGGAGAAACCAGCTCAAGAAAATAGGTCTCTATTGCTTAGATATGAAAAAAGTTGGTCCCTTGGGCTGATGGCCAGATGAGATCAGATCAACATTCTTCATCACTATGGTTTCAGTAGCACCGGAGTCCCTCGATGCATTGTCTACTGCCACTGAGGCTGGTACCAACCTCCCATTGGGATCTATCAACTCAGAAGAAATTCCTCCATTTTAGGATCTATCCTCCATAATTGAATAAGTGTTTTAGAGGACGCTCCTAGCACTTTTGAATAGGGAGTCTATAGCACGATCGATGAATTCATATAGGTGAACCTCAGTTGTGAGGATGACCCGAATCCCACATTGATCAGTGTCGCCCTGCTCCTCGGGGAGCAACAGTAGTATGTGGACTTCTTTAAACAACACCATGATGTATTCTCATGGAGTTATGAAGAGACTCCAATACTAGATCCTTAGCTAGATGTCCACTGCCTCGATCTCCCGGTAAATAATCATGGGTTCAAGAAGCCTCACAAAAAGATGAACCATTATCACAGTTCCATGGTTGAAGTAGATGTTGAGAAGAACATCAAAGATAATTTTATTATGGAGGTTCAGTACCCCAAATGGATAACCAACATTGTTCTAGTTAGGAATAAGAACAGATAGATCATAGTCTGCATCGACTTCTAGGATCTCAACCTTCAGTGTCCGAAGAATGATTTTATCCTTCCTATGATAGAATTGTTGATCGATGCTAAGGTTGGATTCCAAGCCCTGTCCTTCATGGATGGTTACTCTAGGTATAACCAGATCGAAATACCTCCTGAGGATGAGGATTATATGGCCTTCACGTCACCACAAGGTAATTTTGGTAAAGAATCCATAACCTTCGGTCTAATGAAGGAAAGGGCCACCTATCTGCATGCCTTGCATCACATATTTAAGCCGATCCTCAGGACATTGGTTGAATGTTATGTGGAATATCTGGCATTAAAATCTCACCCATGTCAGGACCATCTCAAAGACCTTGTGAAAGTGTTCATCTTCATTCGTTCTTATCACCTGAAGTTGAATCCATTGAATTTCACCTTTGGGGTCACCATTGGAATGTTTCTTGGATTTGTTGTAAGATATAGGGGCTTCGAGATCTACCCAATGAAGATCTTGGACATCAGTCAGTTGTCTCCCACGAGAAACCTCCAAGAGAATTGATGTTTCCCAGGCCACTTAGCCTGTGTATGCTGATTCATCGAGAATCTGTCTGGAAATTGTAATCCCTTTTCTCAAATCATGAAGAAAGGAACTGTCTAAGAGTGGGACGGATAATGTCAAACTAGTTTTAAGGAAATCAATCAGTACCTAATTCATCCTCCAGCAAAAATTCCACCTCTCTCCATAATTCTACTGGTCCTTTATGTGACTACCCTATAATGGTCTCTCAGATCCCTTCTCTCGCAGAAGAAAAACGAGGTAACTGAGAACAGTCAATATTGTCTCAACCGCATGCTCCTCGATATGGATACCAGATACTCCCCTATCGATAAGTTCTTCATCGCACTGGTATTCACAGTATAGAAATTGAGACAATAATTTCTGCACTATGAGGTATAGATGGTGTCCCAGGTAGATCCTCTAAAGTACATCCTGAACCACCCCATTTTGACATGACGTCTATCTTGGTGGGTAGTAATCCTTCAGTAGTTCGACATCATGTTTGTCCCTCAGAAGGCTATTAATTGGAAATCATTGGAACAATTACTTTCCTCTCACCCATCTCATGCAGACCCATCTTTGGGCCTTGTTATTTCTGATGAGTTAATCCCCTCGGTAGACCAAGATATTCCATGCTGGAAAATTCACTATGATGGTGCTTCCCGGAGCCCCACCGACAGAAGGCTCAATAACCCCATGCTCAACAGAGTAATCCTAGGTATCGTCTTCCTTACCCTAGTATAAGGAATTATGATGTATTCATTCATGTTTTCATAAGGCAGCACCAAGAATGAGGAAGAGTATCAGGCTCTCATTACTATCCTTGAATTGGCGCTCGATATTGACGTTCCCCATTTTCAATTAAAAGGAGACTCTAAACTATTCATCACTAAGATCAATGGTGACTATTTCGTTCGAAATCCAGAGCTCATAACATTATTTGTACAAACTCTCTACATAATGGCCCAATTTTCATCCTAGCAATAAGTTACTCATGTCCCTCGATCTCAAAATGGTGGAGCTGCTTCCCTGGCTAGCCTAGCTACATCACTTACAAATCAGGAATAGGATGATCTGATTATCCATGTGTTACATCTGAGATTCATTTCTCTCATCACTCCAGATGATGATGATAGACCATAGGAAATCCACCTTACCATCAGGACCACTAGGTTCAACGGATGCGGTGATTGTGGTGAACCCCGATTTGAGAACCACCTTTATCGAGTATCTCCAAAATGGTACGCTCCTGGCGGATCAGGATGAGCATGAGTGAGTTCCACACCCTTAATTACGTCTTACCTTCTAGGATGGTCTTATTTAGGAGTATATCCTCTACAAGAGTGGGTTATATGGGGTTCTCTACCATTTCATTCAAGGAGTTGAGATTTCTCAAGTCATAGTGGAGGCTCATGCCAGATCCTACGGTTCTCATCAGACCGGCCCAGAACTATCTCACCAGAATCGAAGAATGGGGTATATTTTTCCCTCTATGGTCCATGAATGGATCGAGTTCTCCAAAAGGTTCTATGTGTGCCAAATTCATTCTAACTTTATGCACCAGCCACCCGAGCCTCTCCACACTACCACGTACTCTTGGACATTTTTTGTCTGGGTGGCCGCTGATGTTGTGGGACTGTATCCACCAGCGACAGCTTGCATGTGCAGGTTCGTCCTGACTGCTATGGATTTCTTCTCCAAGTTGGAAGAGGTAGTCCCACTCAATAATTTCAAGTCACGTTCCATCGTTTACTTTGTGAATTCCAACATAATCTTCCGATTTAGAGTCCATCCCGTTGTCCTCACTGATAAAGAGAAGAACATAAAAGAAGCCGAGCTGATGAAATTTTACTCTAAGTACAACATCAATTCTAACCATATCACTTGTTATCATACACAATAAAATGGACAGATCGAGGTGTTCAAAAAGTCCCTCTCTAAAATTCATCTGAAAATGTTTGGTCAAAACAAGAAGAGTTATCTAGACAAGCTCCCCAATTCCCTCCGGGCTTATTGGATGATGACTCGTAATTCCACCCAGGTGACCCCATATTCCATGGTGTGTAGAACAGAGGCCATCTTTCCCATTGAGAATTAGTTTCCTTCATTGTGAACATCTTTCTATGACCAGTAGATGCCAAATATTTTAGATGAAATCTATCTGGCTGAGTTTGAAGTGCTCAATGAAAATGGGCTCTGTACCATGCATAGTCTAGAAAGGCACCAGAAAATTACAGCTAGAGTCTTCAGCAAGAATGCTCTCCAACACTCATTCTTGCAAGGATACATGGTGTGGGACCTAATGACACCAATGATACCTTGAAAAAAACCACCTATGTTAGAGCCCAAATGGGAAGGACCTTACATCATTCACAAGGTTTACTCCAATGGTGCATAGTCCCTCATTCCCATGGATGGAGGTCGTATAAGTCCTCCCACCTATGCCAAGTTCCTCAAGAAATATGTTTCCTATGTTTTATGGTCCCTCATGACCAAAAACTGTATGGTCCTCCCAAACCCTAAACTGAATTAAGGTCCTACATGACCCTATGCTGCATTACGGTCCTTCATGACACTAAACCGCATTACCATCGTACATGACCTTAAACTGTCCAATCCTACATGACCATAAACTATCTGGTCCTACATGACCGTAAATATTTCCTTCCACACCACAAGACGTTAAAATGTGCAGGTTTTCTCAACTGAAGTATGTAAAACTATCCAGCGCTTGTCCTGCATGACATTAAACTACGAGCGATAGATACATTTTCATGTCCTACATGACATTAAACTGTATATCATGTCATAAGATGGTATAATGTTAATGGTCCTACATGACCTTAAACGGTTATGTCCCATGTGAAGTTAAACTTTATGTCGTCCTAAAGATGTTAAACTACAAGAACTACATATGGTTTGATTCCCATCCTCATGGGATACGTAGGAATGCTCGGATTCTCCGTCTTGATTCAAACTCCCTGTTTCCTATTTGACTATACCCCATGGTATTGTTCTCTCGGAGGATCCCACATGTTTTTGTGTATGATTCTTTTTCCCCACTCATGTCAGGATTATGATGATTGCACCATATTCCCATCCTCGTTCTTTTATTTCTCCCTCGTCCTCACCCCCAGACGTTAAACTGCATGGCCTTCAAGAACAACGTATGACTTGATTACCATCCTCATGGGATACATAGGAACACCTAGACATTTTTTCTGTTAGACCAACCCCAACTTCAAAATATCCCCTAGGGTACAAAAACATGGTGTGTTTCCATGATATTATCTCATTTACGACACATCCATCATGACCACACCATGTATCTCATTCCATAGATATTTATACTTCTTTCACCATCCATTATGATGTTAAATTTCATGGGCACATTTACGCTCCACACACTCCATATTTTGGGTTACCATCATCTCTCACATCTGAATGGGCCCCCGAACGGTATGGATACATTGCCTAAGTTCTATCTTATCGTTTTGGGCCAACTCCCTCGAGGAACAAAAAAAACAAGTTGATATAAGTCTCGCATTGAAAATATGGTTAGCGGTGGATGCTCATTTTTTATTCCCATATTAGTTCACATGATATAGATGATGTGTTGAGAACCTTGTCAATATCTATCCATTTTCATTTTCACCACCCCCATATGTCCCGAATATTGATTGTAGGGGTTCATTCTGACTGCTGTCTCTTCATGCTTCAGTCTGCCTTGGGTAAGGGTGTGAATCCAGTTGTCGTACCCCTATATGCTTGGATGATCCTATTCCTACTCCATGATTCCTACACCAAGAATTGCTCATGTGGGCTTATAAATTGAGGTAAAGAAATACCCGCATGAGTGATCATATTGCTACAGTTACCCAGGTCTCCAAGCCTCAGGTCCCTCGACCCTTTCGGCCCCCAGGACCATGTTCTCAAAGAGGATTGTGTGGTGTGGAATGGACTCACATCCTCATTCATGTCAGGCTATTTTTTCCTCACCACACATATCCCCTTGAGAAATCCCTCCTTTATTTATTGTTCTATCCGTGAGAACCTGCCATTCCTTGATTTGTGCACCCCATCACTTGGGTTTTCATCATCTATTATATATAAAAGGACCCCCGAGCAACATAGATTTTTACCCCAAGGGATATCATACCATTTTGGACCAACATCCTCGAGTATTTCGAGCACAAAATTTATACAATTCCCATGTTGAGAATGTAGTCTACGGTCGACGCTCAATTGTTTTCCCTCGAACTCCTGTCACAAAAATACAGATACAGTTTTGCGAACATGGTAAACAATTATCCTCTATCCTTGTTTCAGTTTCTTGGTCTTCTATAGGCATAATGATTTTCCCTCTCCAATTAGTTCCCCTATTAATATGACATTAAACTATGAATACATGTTCCAAGCCCTACGACCTTAAACTAAAAGCACCACCATCTGTACCGCAAGACGTTAAACTGTGAATTGGTTGGGAGTTCCCCTTTCTGGCCAATCAACCTTTTCGACCCCTTGGCCTAAGTGTTTGTTCAGGATTGTATTATATGGAATGAGCATATTCCCTCACTCACCATAGGCTACTCATGGTGCGGTACACATCCCTCTTTGGGGTACCTTTCCACTATTTTTATCCTTACTGCATGAAGATAAACAACACAACCACCTTCCTAAGAACTACGTGTGTCTTGATTCCCATCCATGTGGGATACATAGGACCCCCCGAACGTCTATGTATTTGGGTCCAGCCACATCTCATAGAAACCTCCATATCATTTTGTCCCCGGGGCCAGAGTTCTTCCAGGGGGGCATACACAATCTGGGTTGGGATTTTGTCCCCATTCACATCAGGTTTGTAACAATCATGCCACACACCTCTCTCTACTAAGAAACCATTGATCCCTTTATCTACACTCATACCTTCGATTTTGATGCTCTTAAGATGGATCCCTCGACCCTCTTCAGTGATTCGACAATGTGCCCAGGAGTACTCAGGTTTAGAACCCGGATTGCCAGATTCTACCTGGACATTCATTCACCAATTTTTCAAGCACCATGTTCTCCTTCATTGGGGATTTCAATGTCATTCACATCTGGAGGGACCCCCAAAGGGCATGGATGCTCGACCCAAGGGCTATCCTCCCATTATGGGCCAACGTCCTCGAGAGTTTCGAACAATAAATTGATACAATTCCCACGTTGCGAATATGGTCTGCGATTGACGATCATTTGTTCCCATTTCAGGTCACAGGATATGGATGATGTGTTTCAAACACGAATAAAGTTTTCCTCCATCATCACAAAAATCCCATCAAGCCTTAAATGTCATTTTCAAGATTCACTTCATTTTTCACCTCATCATGTGGAAGTTGAATTTTGAAACTCTAAGTAATGTCCCTCAGTGTGCATTTTCATGTTAAGAGGACGAAGATGTGGTAAGGTGTCATTCGGGGATCCGGACTGACTTCCCCTTTATGTGTATCCCATGTGTTCAAAATACCACTTCTTTCCATCATTCGCAAACCAATTATGACTCATGTGGGCTTAGGTACCAGATTTATGTATGTGCTCGCTTAGAAGGGTTTCACTTCTTCATAGTATGATCTCTAAGATCTTAAACAAATATCTCATTATTCATCATGTTCTAGAAATATATCTATCTTGATTACCATGATCATGGGATACATTGGAATTCCTGGATATCTCGTCTTTGGGACTTGCTGAAATTTCACTAAATATAACTTCTATTCATCCTTTTAGGCCCCGACTACTATTGTATTGTGTGGTGTGGTGTTTGTGGACTTATGTCTTCATTCACGTTAGGTTTGCAAGAGTTGCACCATATACATCCTTTCTGAGAGCCAGTCTCTCCTTCCCCATAATCTATCACCATTTCAATCCCCTCATCCCAAGGTTTTGTTCTTAGAATCACAAGCAGTGTGATGTAGACATCGTCCTTATCTACCTCGGGTATGCTTTATCACGCCGTTCACTTCCCCTCTTGTACCTCATTTCTCTTGTATATGTATGAGGCATAATACTTTAAACTATGATGTTATTAGTCCCACATGGCTTTAAACTGATGTGTCTGTACTATATGACATTAAAATGCATGGTTGGTCCTACCACACAATCTCAAACTGTGGCATTATCATCATGGCCACACGACGAAAATGGAATCACATCGTGGTGCCCTCATTTGAGAAGACACCATGTTTGGTATTGGTCACCTATAATACTATTTTTCAATTCTTTTATATGGCTTGATCCTCTTGGAGACACTTCAACTCTCCATCCTATGACCATCGATTCACAAAAAACACACACATTCATCATAAAGGACAAACAAGATCTACCAAATGCTGCTGCATCTAGTGCGGAGGCCAGACCTGCATGACCATATTATCCTGGGCACTGGTACCTTACCATGCCACGTTCAGAACTAGATATGGGTTGATTCCCATCATCATGGGGTACATAGGAATTCACGATCACTTTTCCTTAGTCTCAGGCTACATTTCTCTTTTGGTCCCCCGACCTAGATGTTTCCCAGGGAGCACGTTGTGGTGATACAGACTCCAAATTTCATCATTCATGTCGGGTTTAGAAATTAATTCACAACATTCATCCCCCCTCCAGTTCAATATACGGTCCAAGTTATATGACCATAAATTAAGACCCTTCACGTCCTTGTCATAAGACATTAAACTGGATTACATCTTCTAGAACTACATATGGCTTGATTCCCATCCTCATGGGATACATAAGAATGCCCATACATTCCATTTTCAGGACCAGCCCCAGGAATCTAAAATCCCCCTATCATTAACCTGTTATCTTGAAATCTTTTGGGAACATATGGTGTGATGAGTACCTATTGGGTTCTCATTCATGTCAGGTTTTGCAACAGTCGCTCCATGTGCCTCCCTTGTCTTTTCAAAAGCTGTTCTGGGTTCTATGACCCTACACCATGATCTCCTTATGGGAACAACATGTCATGATTTTCTAATTCAACGCCCTATGCACAGTCCATTAAATAAATATACAATTAATGGCACATCCTATGACCTTAAGCTAGAAGCATGCAACCCCCTGACCCTTGTCCTTGGAAAGGGACGGAACTCCCTCTATCTGATATGTCTTATTTTCGTACTCACATACGTTGTGACAAAGAGCCCGATGTGTGGAATTTTCACAAGGACATTCCCCTCGTTTCATTTTCAAGCTTCATGAGCCCGTTATTTTGATCCTCATATTCTTCCATGTCTGATGGGACCCCCTTTTACAGCTTGGTCTCATTCCACATTAGCTTACCTAACATCTTGGGGCAACGTTCATGAGGACCTCGAGCGACATTTTTGACAGGTCCCGTGTTTCGAACATGGTCAGTGGTCGACCCTCATTTGCCCTTCCCCATTTTAGTATAAAGCGATATGGATTCTATGTTTCCAACACATTCAATAGTTATCCCCTATCATCATGCCTCTATCATTGTGGTCTAGATCTGGAGCATAATGATTCACATTTTTTTCACTTCATTATGTTTATGTGGTATTCCAACATACTTGACTTTACCCCTTCGTGGATCTTGGTACCTATATAGGAGTGTCAGTGGTTTGGAGATGTCACACACCTAACGTCCCATTACACCTAATGTGTGCCTTCCTTTTCCAGGAAACTCCATTCACTACTCCTCGTTTCCCACATCGAGCACGACTCACATGGGTTTAGTAGTTTTGGTTGGACGTGTACGGGAAGAACCTTGCAACACATGTCTTTCATTGTCCCACATGACGTCAAACTGCACTCTTATAACTCTGTGCGGAATGATTCCTATCCTAATGGGGTACATAAAAATGCTCGGCCACTTTGCTTTTAGCCTAGTATAACATTCACTTTTCATCCCTCGACCATAAAAAACAACCATTACGGATACATGGTGTGTTGTGGACTTCTTACATCCTCATTCACAGCGGGTTTATGGCTACCAAATCACGTGCTCCTTTCCTGGGATATTCCCATTCACTCCACATCCCATCGTATGATGTTAAACGTCACGATTCCATATGTCCTTAACCCATGAAATAAAACTACTATTCTACCCTGAACAAATTCAGGATGCCCCATGTTAATCATGGGATGCATCATTTTCCTCGCTATATAGGATTATCCCTACTAGTGTTGTTCTCTGATGACGTTGTTATATATGGATTGATTCCCATCCACATGGGATGTGTAGCGATGCCCATGAATTTTTCCTTGGGCCCAGCCCTAGGGTCATTAACCCTTTTGGCCTCTCTACCTCAATTTTGGTGCATCCAGTATGAACTTAAAACTATGTGAATCATCCTCACCATATGATGATAAACTATATATCTATCATCCTTATTGATATGAAATAAATATATAGATCATTCTAGGTCCTTTTTTGGGAGGTCATGTTAGGAAGTATGTTTGATCCCTGATTAGACAGATATGCCCCCTAATGTGTTTTTACCACAGTGGCATAATTTGAAGAGTGTTGGAATACATTAAAACAACCCATAAATCCATGCTCCATGCTTTGTGTGCCCTTTATTCAGACCCTCATACTATTTCACATCTAAATTAACCCCTAATAGTATGGATTCTCAACCTATGGCTCACCTACTATCTTGGGACAATGTTCTGGAAGACTAATGGGTAGCATTTTGAGTCAGGCCCCGTGTTTCGAACATGGTCAATGGTTGGCCCTCATTTGTTATCTCCATTTAGGCTAACATATTAAGGATACTGTGTTTTGAACAAGGTCAAAAGTTATCCTTCATTGTCATGCCACCCCCACAGTGTTCCGAATCTTGTGTGTCATGATTCACACTTCCCACTCCCCTATGTTCGGATTAATTCCAAACCCCCTAGAATTATCCCGCTCATGCAGTAGAAAACATTGGGAGGATAACACATCGAATGTTCTGAGACCTTCATTATTCATTCGGGCCTCTACCTTTCTTTCCAGAAATCCGAATTGGTTGTTCAAACCCATGTTTCACAAATCATGGTTTTAACTATTATATTCAATTGTAATGACAAGGTGGTCACCCTTTGTTTCTTGCACCGAGCCCGACCCATGCGAGCTTAGGGATTGATTGCTAGATTTTACATGAATGTAACAGAAACACAATAGACAAAATATCAAAAATAGAACTCATGCATTCATATAGCATAAATAATCAAAGCATGAAAGTGTTTCCAAAAGTTACATGCATCACAGTACCCGTGGATCGACCCCTCCCATGGACAGATTGAACCCTTCAAAAAAGAGTTGCAGCTCCATGACCCTCAATCAGGTGGCATCCTGGATTTATTGTCTCCTATTCAGTTCCCACTCCTCCTCAACAGAAATGGGGCACAGTTCATTAGCCACAATCCAGCACACTCCTTGTCGCTCAGAACGATAGCCATCACCACGGTGGATTGCTTCATCTACTCCCCGAAGTCTTCCAGCTGGGCCTTCTATCGTGATATGAGCTCTGATTGCGTAGTGAGAAAAATAGAATGCTCATCTACCTATACATGCAGCCATTGAATCTCATTTTCAGCCTCCTAGATTTTCTTGTTGTTCGCTAATTTTCTCCGCTACAAACCCACAGTATGGTCGTGGTCATTTTACCAGATCTTCTCCACAATGAGATCCCAGACAAGCATGTGAGGACATTAAGAATCCACTCCCCCAACGCGCAGTTCACATAGCTGGGACTGATGCCTCCCAATCTGGTCTATCCATTTTTCATGAGGGGCGTCATCAATAAAGCGCTTATTCAGCTTCTATGACCAACGGTGGTAAATTTTTATATCCTCCTCATCGGAGGCCCTATAATCCCGATCTTCTAGGTCAGTAGGTTCATATGTGGGGAATGCTCACAAGAACTCGTAATCAAGGTCTAAATCTTGTGTTTCATAAAGCATGGGAAGAGTCGTGCTGTCCGATTAATCTTCGTCGTCGGATCCCACCTCGATGATCTCAGGATCTGTCCTGCTAATGGTCCCACCAGAGATTGGGAGTGCAACATTATGGTCATTTTGGGCATCCTCTTCAATGACCACTGGAATTCCCATGGGAAAGGTGCCGTCGGGAGTACCAACCAACCATTCTAAAGAAACCCATGCCATTTTAAGAATTGTGCATACCTACAGGTTCACGAACGTAAATTAGCCAGATCAATGGTTAGAAGACATGAATTCTAAAAAAGAGTCATACAAAGATAAAATTGTTTGTATCTTTCTTGGGTTGTGTCTATTGAGACCCTCAGGCACGAGCCTATGTATATTTTTGGGACATTTGAAAACTTCAGAGAAACCACGTCGAGTGTCCTAGCCCCGTCGGACACGGAAATCACTATAGCAGCGGGCATAGATCCTGAAGGCCCTTCATATGAATGTGCTGTAGGGAGGGAATGGATTTTGTTTATGAGGCCCTCATGCACAGTTGCAATATTAGTGAGGGGTCCAATGTAACCTACAAGAGGATCTCAGGGAAGGGAATCGGGGTTTTACCTCGAGAGTCTCTGCAAACTCTTCAATATATGGGTCCAAATCTCCAACATCACCATACAACAGAGGGATCCCTCTACCATAATCCTCCCCTTAGGAGGAATTGTCCAATTCTTCTGGTAAAAGAATGTACTCTCTCAGTTCAACATACGACAACTTCAGAGGGGTCGTACAATCTAGAAACACAATTACCCAATCTGTCATTGGGAACGGGGCACCCCGAGAGTGCATGAAGTGCTCCAACTCGGCCAGGTACTACATCACCTCCACCTGAGATACTACAAATCCAGCCCCGAAAGGGCCAATGGTCCAGAAAATCCATCCCGAGAATGTTCAGGTGATGCCACATCTTGGACGGGTTGTGGAATTTCTAGTTGATACCCCAGATGTCCCATGTTTCTGGGAAGACAACATTTTTCTCTGGCATGACTATATGGCGCATCAGCATCACCAGTGCCTGGGTGGAAATCATGCAGAATCCCCTTGGTGGCATCTGATTTGGATGAAACTACTCCTCTGGGATCGCCTGGTCTGCTTCCATCGCTAGATTCCCTACTACCTCCCCATCGACTGGTGCGAGCCTCACTGCCGCTACAACTCCTCCACTGCGATATGTCCTCGCATACTTTTTGCCCCAACCTCGAGGTTGGGGAGGAACCCCATCGCAAAGCCATAATGGTTGGTTGCTTCAGCATCTCCCGAGGGTATACTGCCTCCCAAATCATGACATACCCCTTCACCAGCCCAACGACATCATTGGTAGAGGAAACTCGTTCCGTATCTTTCTATCCTCCCATGTGGACATCAGAAACATCTGACTCATTACGCAAGGGTGATCTTTATTGCACACCCCCAAATAGACCTGTGTTGTCAAGCACTGCATACCCCAAAACTGCCTGGCGCATCGATGTAGGGTGTATGGATCACAAATGGACCCACGGTCCACCCACGCCACCCAGACTCTGCCCCAAATTTAATGGATTTAGGACCAATTCTCTTCCGTCCTCTGGACATCATCTGTGAAGACACACATTGGAAATGGGAATTGGTGAAAATTGTACTCATAGTCCTTATATACCCGGTTCAGTACCACCTGGATGACCAGCTTGGTCGGAAACCTCCCTAAATCATTTTGAATAGACGGGCAGAAGTTCGATCATAGAGGGGAGATGGGGTTCATATATTCATAGATCCCCCTAAAAAGTGTCGTTATCCACACATAAAGGAGGTGGAATGCCCCACATATTCTCTATGTATTTTTTACCCTCGCTGATATGTCACAACATCTTGTACAACTTTAGCAAGTATCGGGATCCCGAGGTTGACCTGTCCTGTCTCCATCATGGATGCCATGAAAAATTTTCTTGATCACAAGAGCATATTCATGTATCTCACTAGCAGGATCTAACCACAGATGAGCATCGTAATTAATGCATCCAACCTAACTACCAGTTGATGCTCGGTACTAACATTGAATCCTTACATCTTCCACTGGATATCCTCCCAGAGTATCCAGAATGAGTACTCCTTGCCTCATTGTGCCCCCTTCAGGAATGTCCGAGGCCTCACAGGGAAGTACCTGTTTTCTGGGAAGTTCATGAGAAACATGAACAACTGTTTGAAATGGACATCCCTCACAGACTACTTGTCCTCTCCCGACATTAGGTCTATCAATTCCATCTCGAAAGGTGGCATCTGCTCCAGATCCTCCCACACACCCATAACTCGATGAAACTCATCATACAACACCCCCAATTTTGGGACCCCGAAGATCATATGAAAGTCCAATAGACTAATGTTGACCTCTATGTGGTGGATATAGAAGGTATTAGTCCTTGATGACCATCTGCTCAGAAACTCCAGCATGAGCTTCCTCGACTAAAAATATGGAATTGGTAGGCCCAAGCTTCCTCCTAGAGGACCAATCTCCTCACCTCTGCACCGAATTCTTCAGATGCGGAACCTACCCAGTCAACCCAGGCCCAGTGATCTGTGAAGTTTCTTCCCTGACACAGATCCCACTCATCAAACCACCCCATATCCATGTTCCTTAGGGTTTCCATCAAGACAGTCTCATATAGTAGGGGATATGTCTCTGGTTGCAGTTACTTCCCATCAATGTTGATCAATTTATTGTACATAAATTCAGTGTTTACAGGCATGAAGTCCTCCTGGGTATGCCCGTCACCTACCCTGAACCACTGGAGCTAAAATGGTGTGATCCTAATCCAGTTAGATGGCTCCTCCCTCCTCGCTTTAGTGATGAAGACATCATACCTTAGGCCAAATATGTAGAGTGGAATCTTCTTTTACAATAAGTAGTCCATCTGTCTTTCCAACAGTAGTGCCTCCAGTGAATTTTGGTAAGAATGGCTTCGTAAAAACTCTCAAATACCCGAGTTATCTTCCATTTCATCCCTTCGGACAACATATTCAAGGATCCCCAACTGCTTCCTGGTTTTCCATTCAGTCTTTGTAACAATGATGTTTTTGGTTCTGGTTCGTGAAGCTTTTTCGCGAAGCGCATTCCTGAAGATCGTTCGCAGAGGTTGGTCCTAATAAAGAATTCACAGTGCCCTTCCCCGAAATTCAGGTGCAAGACATAGAGAATACCGTCGTGGTGGCAAAGACTCACTATGTGTCGTGATGAAGAAATCCCAATTCATGGAGAACAATGATGGAGTACGTGGAGCTTCATGAATCAAGAGAGCTATGTACCAAAATGAAAATGTGATAAAGGGAAAAACAGAGGTCAGGCTACCCTTGTTATAGGATATAACCACTTGTGCTTCGCAGAACATATGACTGTGGTGAGAATCGAGGAGTTCCCAACACGTGTCTTTCACCTCATCCTCGCAAGCCTCCTTCAAGATCGGTATTCTCAAATGACCAAAGAGTTTTGGAAATTAATACTCAGACTTTGTCCCTCACTTTCTCTTGGGCTCCAAGCCATGGGGGGGGGGGGGATTTATTGGGACCAAAATTTGGAAGAGGAAGAACAAATGGACAACCTTTAGGGCATGGATCACAAAGCATGTTTGCGGATCCCTGAAGCACCGCGGCCAGCATGAAGCTCCTCCCTCTATGAAAACGACATGGAAAAAGGAGGAGGGAGGCTTCATGAACCAGTTTAACATTGGAGAAGACAATGCAGAGCAAGGAGGGGGGAGGATTTGCATACCATTTTTTCGTGTGTGAAGCCGCCGAAGAGCAAGTAGGTGGGAGGCTCCATGAACCGAATTGATGTTTGAAAATCCTCCATGGAGCAAAGAGGCGGGAGGATCCATGGTTTCAAAAACAGTTCCACATGACTTCATGCCCATGAATCTCTGCTTTGCGGTGCCTCTTTTCTATAAATACCTGGCTCCCCTAGATCCCAAAGGATATATCCTTTGACCATTCGACTTCTTATCTCCCAAATCATGAAGAAATTTCTGCTCAACGAACCATCAGCTCATCAAGGTACATTAAATCGTGAAGTGTCTTTCCCTTTTCTGTAATTAATCCCCTCATCAAAGAGGGATGCCCTTCGTGGAGCCCACACTCCTCCGTGAAGGAAGGGGATCCTCAAAGAGACTTAGGTCTTCACAGAGCACATATGATTCACAAAATATCCTCCATTAGCATGTGAACCACATGCCAAGGAAGGGTCACTGTGCTTTGCAAAGAACAATGTATCGCAATGATACACGTCACTGGGCACCCTTGATTCACGAAGTACTGCTCCATGAAATCATTTCCACTTTGCGAAGCACCTTCCATATGCACCTATTCCCTAATTCGAGGCTAGGCCACTTCACATCACGAAACATACCCCTTCTGGAATCCCCTATACTATATGGAGAACTAGAGCTTCACAAGGATTATTCCTATAAACCCAGTTGCTTTGCACATCCTTTTATTATGTGACCCCTGGATGTTTTCACAAAGTGAATTAAAGTCCCTTGGGTAGTGCCTCCCATAGCATTGCTTAGCTTTATTCTTCTTTTTATAGGAATTCTAATGGATATTTTTTCTTCACATAGCCACACTAACGTAGACCCATCTTGGATCACTCCATGACACCCCCTCACCTTGGCATTGCAGATGCCTTCCCTTCCCTAAGGGCAGGTGTGTATTAGTAATGTAATTCCTTGGGGTGTATAGTGAACCCACCTCTTCGAAGCTACATGACGTTAAAATGATAGGAACCATGGTCCAGAGCCCATGTTGTTAAACTGTGACCCTTCCCCATGCATCATACACGGGGTGCCCCATCCCAGATACTCTCTATTCTCGCTCGTCTCCACAAGAGTGAGATATTCCTCACAAGGAATTATATCCTCTTTATTAGAGCGGTGTCTATCCCCAGGTAACATTTAAACCATCTTGGTGTAATCCCATAGCATTCTTGTGGGAGGGAGTAACCCTGCTTTTCCTGTCTTCTTCATGGACAAATTCCAGGGGAGGGATAGGAACCAGAACCATCATCTCATCTGTTCCAACTCCCTCTAGGTACATTCACCACCCAGGCCTCCATCCTAGAGTATGTCCCAATATCCATCTCACTGGGCTACGAACCACACATAAGCCCATGTTTCCATTTTGTGCCGTTATCCATGTTTAAGGCCCATTCCACTTCCCATAGACGCACCTTTCATGATGTGATCATCCTGTCCCTCTTGAATATTGTTTCTCACACAAAGAGTGACTCACATGGGCTTAGAGTAAGAACTGTCCATTACATCCTTTCCATGATTCCCTCGTGTCTAAGCCCCAAACCATTCATAACTACACAAATTTTGATCCTAGACAAGGCAGAGTACGTAGGATGCCTTTCTGAGGTTTATGCCCAATAGCCATTGGTACCAACCCCCATCACATCGGTTCCCAACACTATCCAGATCTACGCGGACTTTAATACTTGCCAAGGAAAGGTATGTAGGAAGCCTCCTTGAGGTTCAATCTTAGCATCTATTTTTCCCAACTACATTCACGTCAGTTCACCAAATACCTCTACCAAACTACATGGACTTTTATCTTTTCTAATTCAAGGTATGTAGGAAGCCTCCCTGATGTTCAAGCCCAACACTCATTGGTCCCAACACCCTTCACGTTGGTTCACCAAATACCTCTGCCCAACTATGTGGTCTTTGATCCTTGAAAGGAAATGTATGTTGGATTCCTCCTTGAGGTTCAAGACCAACAACCATTAGTCATGACCACTTCACGTCGATTCACCAACACCTCATCTGAACTATGTGGACTTTGATCATTTCCAAGGAAAGGTATATAGGAAGCCTCCCTGTGGTTCAAGACAACACCCATTGGTCCCGACCATGTCATTTAGGTTCACCCCTATCCTCCATGACATTAAATTATACGCCCCTTTTGTCCAGAATGACTCTAAACTTTCCCCTATCCAGCGGTAATCCATTGTCAATCCCTTATCCAGTGGTAAGCCATTGTCAATCCCATTTAGCAGTAATCTGTTGTCAAACCCTAACCAGCGGTAAGCCGTTATAGTCTCCATCGAGTGGTAATCCATTATAATCTACGACCGATGGTAAGACGTTGTTGACCCTTTGTCGGGACCCTCATCTTTTGTCCACCCGAATGGAGACAGACCAACCTCGGGCTGCTAACCATGCATAAGCACCAGTATATCATCAGGTCATTGTACTTTGTGAACTCCCCTATTCTATTACCCATTTTGAACTATAAGGACCTTTATCCATTCCAAGGTAAGGTACGTAGGACACATCCCTGAGGTTCCAGCACATCACCCATGTCTTATCCTGGTCTTTCCCTCAAGCATACGTGTTTAACGGAGGTCATTACCCAACCTGTAGGATCCACTTCATCCGTGTACCATCCATACCAGTCTCCTCCTTAGGAGTCCCATCGCCCCATCGAACTATGTAGACTTTGATTCCCTGCAACGAGGATATGTAGGAAGCTTCTCTAAGGCCCAAGCCCAGTGCTACCATCACCCACATGATGGTTCCATCTCATTCCCCCTCCACTTAATTTAACTCTCCATTATTCATCCTGATTCTTACTAAGGACGCCCCATCACTGTGAGATCATGCCAATTCACCTATTTACTGCTCTTAGCAGCACTAAGGTAACTAACCATGTGTTTTCCCAAGTATCAGTGTTCCCTCTAGGGGTTTCACCCATCTGATCCACTCCTATCAGTATTATGATCAGTCTGATCGGTCTTCACTAGATGTTAAACTCGTGGCATACCCTGTGTTAAATATGGGAAGTTGAGGAAAACCTCATAGACATGAATATAGCATATAATTCCCCTTATTCGACATGGTATTACTCACGATTCTGCACCATTGAGTAGACCTATCATAAGGAGAAGAAACCCAGCCGCTCCAGTGTTCCAGCGTCGATACAGTCTAGTGATGTCCAACATGACTACACCCCTGACTAAAGTTTGCGGCCCTGACTGGACATCCTGGAATGTCTTGACAGAAGAACTATAATTAACTGGGGTCCATGAATTCATGGCACTGGGAAGTGTATCACGAACAATATCTTAATCTATTATGGAGACCCATACTATGTTATTAGTTCAAGGTAGGAATCCATTGTGTATTTCTCTCAAGAATTTATCAATGATATTATTAGAGTAATTTAATCGTTTTCTATGATTAAGATATTTCAAAATGTTATGGGACACATTGATTTAAATATATCACTTTACATGACATATGAGGAATGTATAGGATTTTGTAACGGATGTGTGGGGCCCACTACAGGCCCTCGATGCATTGGTAGGTCTAACGAGACAAAAAAAATGGATCATGGTTGATGCCTTAACTATTTATATTCAAATGCCTTGGCCCTAGCCTCGATATTATGTTTAGGATGTATGGAATTATTAATTCACTCATTATGAAATTATTAATTTATAATCCATGGGAATATTACACTAGTAGAATATCCATGGTTAAGAATCATACTCATATGATTGTTTATATAAAATTATATATTCAGCTTTAATTCATTCAATTTTATGTTTATGTTTATGTTCTATTCGCATGTGTTTTTGGTCATTCACTATGAATTATTTTTTATACTAGCTTCCACTTTATTATGTACCCTTTTTAATCATCTATGATCACAATTAATTGTATTTTAATTTTCTATATGATGTGAAGATGTATATTATGAATGATTTATTGGGATAATCTATGAGTTTATGGAAGTTTCCAATAGAGTTTCTATGTTGATTTTTCCATTCAATTTCTAATGTAATGTTGATGTCTATAATATGTCATACAAAACTAATAACTATATTAGTCCTTTTATATTTTCTTCTTGTATCTATTCCAATTTAATAATGTAATCCACCGGCTCTGTGATACTTAGGAATGAGTCTATTAAATTGGTATTAGAGAATGCTTAGTGGAATCATTAGAAATTAGATTTAGATAACATATTTTAGGGAACCTAACCCAAAGATATACTTTTAAGATAATAAAAGAAGAACATCATATAATTTGGTTATGGTAGAGGTTATGTGAATATTCCTACCATACAACCCTATATAGATATTACAAGTGGATGTGGTTCTGGAACAAATGTACATATGAGTAGCAACTCTAACCAGGTGTCCTAGGCCTGACTCAGGGTAACCTGGTATATGAAAATTAGAGTTACTGTGAACTTGGTTTGACACTCGTGGGCGATATGCTTAGGATAATTCAAATTTTCATTACAACCAATCATGAAGGATTTGAATATATGGTGAAAATAAATAACCTTGGGTGTTTTACATTCAAAATAAGGTGTCATGATATTTTTTACATGATTATATATTCTTCTCTATATGACTTTTGTTACTAATTTTCTAATTTCTTGTTTTAGACAATGGATAGACCCTAAAGGATTCATGTTAACATTGAACATGATGGAAAAGGTGGTGGTGATGAGAAACCAAATCGAATGTGGATAGTAGTGAAATATATTATGTTTGTCACTAATCGGTTTTTCTGAAATATTAATCACAAAATATACCTTAACAAACTCTTGAAACCACAAAAATAGTAAAGGATGGAGTGTACTAATATATCATGTGGTGGAGATCAAGGAGAAAAGAAGGCATGATTTTTATAATGCAATTAATTTGGAAGGAGATACTCTAGAAATTGTCTCAACAAAATGGAGAAATGATATGTGTATGAGAATGAAGGACATAAATTAATGAATTTATAAGGAAAAATGAAGAGTATGATGGAATGAAATAAAAATATTCATAAGAATCCATTTGTATTTTATTTCTTTAAATGTGGGAAACCATGGCATTAACTTTCTCATTTATCTCTTATAAAGGGAAAAATCTAGACCAAGAAGGAACCTATGTTGAAATAAACCGATGAAGTATTAATATATTGGGGTTGAATTAAAATCCATAATTAATGTCTATATAGTGATTAACCTAATTTAATTAATTTCCATTATAATTATTTTGGAATTTATATTAAGGACTTTTTGAAAAAGGACATCCCACATTACGGGTGACAACCAGTCATGGCTGGCAAGGTTGTTGGGTTTAAACCCACAACTAAAGGGTGTCAAGGGTGAAACATCTACCACTACCATATATGATGTCCTAGATATCATTGACATATTAAGTAAAAATATGTAATGGATATTGGTTATTTTGATTTTAAAGACATTTTTTTCATCAAATAGATTACATTGGGATTGGAAAATTATTTTCTCCTTAAGTAATTAATGTTATTAACGAAGACGTTCATTGTTTTAGGAATCCAATAAGAATATGGTAAATATTATATTTTGAGGAATAAATGTTGAATTGTATTTTTGAATCAAAGATGATTTTATTATGGACATATGATGATTAATTTTATTTATGAAAATGGCCATAGTATATTTTAGATTATTCAATAGGCTCAATTAAATTTTTTCTATAATAAATTGAAAGTGATCAATGTTATTTAGAAGACAATATGAAAAAATCATTTGTATTTTTTAGTCATAGCGTAGAATATTTTTGTTGAATTATAGTAATTTTTTAAATGTTCTATGTTTAACTTTGAGTTTTACACTTGAATTTTAGAGAATAAAGATTATTTATCAAATAGAGATTTATTATTTGTGTGGAATCCTATTTTCTTATTGTACATATTTTTTTATAAATACTGGAGGAATATATAGTTAGAGTAATATAAATTTTTTTTTCCATAGAAGTTGGTTACAATTTTTCAAGGATGAAATATTCATCTAAAATACTCATCATTCAGAGAAAAAAGATGAATTTTTTATTGGAATTAATTATAGGATAAAACTATTATTTAAATGTTAGAATGTTTTATAATGATTATAGTGTTGGATGTAAATTAATTCCAAAACATGAAGAAATGTATTTTGGAAAAAAAATTATTCATTTACTTTTCTTACAGGGAAATCCAAGTAATTTTAACAAATCAAAAGATTTTTAGTTTTTTATTATCAACTTTCTAATGACCAAGTTTTATATCACTCTCCCTCAGAACATGATAGTTATATTTATTTTCCATGTCCATGTTATCGGTTTACACTAATTATTTTCGACCCAAAATCCTAGAGTTCTGGAAACCTTTATTTTTTCCATTCCCTATTGTTATGAGGTTATTTTATTAACACTATTTACAATGCAGGTTTCCCCTAAAGAAATTTTGATGTATCAAACATTTACTCTTGAAGTACAATTTTATATTTTGAGGACTCAATTTTTTATAGGAGGGGATAATGTAACACCCCATGATTTTATGGTATGTCACTTTTTAAAAGTAAAATATTTTCTAGCTTACAGGATTAGAAATTTTTTAAATATTATTATTTAATTTTTATAGGTATCTTTAATATGTTTGGAATGGAGGGAATTAATGAGAATAATTAAATATGAAAATTTAGATTATACATGTTTATAACAATAATTTATTGGTTATCAATTTATTTGAAAGGAAAACCACTTTGAAATTAATGGATGTGTTTTTATGAAAGGTATTTTATACCTACAAATGAAAATTTAGTCACTATTAGTGAAATATAATAATAAATTTTATATATATTATATTCAATATAGTATTTTTAAATACATACAAAATATTTTTAGAGGCATAAGGTAAAAATAAATCCAATTTTACACATAAAAGGAATATATTTTTCTTAACCGATTTTTACCACCTTTTAGTGGAAGAATTGTTTAAAATATAAATTTTGACACTTTTATAAATTATATTTGACAAAATAGACATTAAATTTTAAATCATAATATCAAAATATACTTTGGTTACATTTATTGTGTTTTTCAGATATGTTTCATTTTTGATGGATTGTAAAGTGACCACTGCAATAATAATGTGACTATTGGGAATAATAAATAGGCCAAATGAATTGTAAACTCACCCTTGAAATTATAAATAACATTTATACATCTTATAATTGATAGAAAGATATAATTATATTATATTATATACCAATAAATATTTTAGAAATTATTAAATAAGTATTTTTATTTTTGTAAGTCATAATTTTTGAATTAAAATATTATAATTAATAAAAATAT
This sequence comes from Viscum album, assembly GCA_963277665.1. Classification (NCBI taxonomy): domain Eukaryota; kingdom Viridiplantae; phylum Streptophyta; class Magnoliopsida; order Santalales; family Viscaceae; genus Viscum; species Viscum album. The sequence continues at coordinate 1,918,032,775 of OY728165.1, read as the reverse complement.
TTTGAAAAAAATTAATTTTATCAAATTTATTAATAAATAAATAATTTTTTCATATGATTTTATGTTAATTTTCTGAGAATTTAGTAATTTTTTCAAACAATTATAAAATCAATTATAATCATAAAATCATTATTTTTAAGTAAATGAATAACATAAATAAAAATTTAATTTCTCACATTTAAGAAATTATTTTCATAAAATCGAGTTAATTTTTTAATTCTAAAAATTTAAAAAATGGTTCAGTTGTTTTTTTAAGATTTTTTATGTAACATGGTTTTTTTAAGTGTAAAATACGAAAAATTTATGATAAATGATAAATACATGAATTTTTGAATAATTATTGATTTAAGGATGATGTAATCACAGTTAGCCCAAAATAACATAAAATATTTACTTTATTTAAGCCAATGAATCTACACTATTGCTTTTCTTGATATAAAATAAGAAACTAATTATTATAATAATAAAAAAACACCCCTCTCGTCCACTAAAAATACCACCCCTAACCAAATATTTTCCTTAAACATTTAAAGCTTTAATATTTGTCCAAATTATACCCCATAATATTCCCAGGACCCTTCCCCACGTCCAGGAGACATTCTTTTTAACAAAATACCAAAACCTTTTCCCTAACGGGCTTCTCAAAGAGGAGAAATGAAAGATGTAAAAAACTTTTTCTTTTTCTTTAAATTTATTTTCAAGTTATTTTATTTTCATATCTTCTCCTCACCTACCCTTTTCCAAGAGGCACAAAAACTCTAGTATCATATATATACTTTAATTCAATCATTTTAATTTAATATCCATCATCAAAATCGTTTTTATCTCTCTCTCTATCTCTTTTATTCTATAAATAAAAAAATCACCAGTGATGTGCCAATTTACCTATATCATGGACAACACATTATCATTTTCCATTAAAACCTCTATTGATGGTCATAAAAACATTTTTATGGTTAGAAAAAATTATAATATATTTATTATGGCCTATTTAATGGTCTATAACCATTGTATTAACATGATTTTAATTAATAAAACAAACTAGTTTTGTGATGATCTAAAACCCGCCAAAATAATCTAGATGATTATCACTAACGTTTTATCTAATGACTCATCCCAATCCCAAATAACAAAATAAATTATATATTAATTTAATTTTATGGATTTTATTTAATATCATATATCTGCAATTATGGATATCTATCCTCATTTTATATGAACTTCCTTATTCATATACAAGTAAACTAATAATTAAATAATTGAAATGGACACTCCCAAACAACAATGTTATACCTTATAACTCATCAAAAATACCATAAATGATCTTAATAAAATTTTAATAAATCATATACTTGTATAAAATGTACTAAAATAATTAATTAATAATTTTATTTCTTTATTTAGGACTTTATGGTCAACTGTGGAATACTTTAAAACATAAGGTAAGGGTTTTTCTCATCCCACTTTTATTGGTGTGGGATAAGCCTTATTCAACACTATTAATTTTGTGAGGTTTATTTATACCAACCATTAATGTATCATATATTATATATCATTATCTTAATTGCATTCAATGATTATTAATTTTATGGGGAATATGATTTGAATGATTACAAAGTGGTAAGGGTTTATTCCCAAACCTCCATTTTCCACCGAGATACGTTTCCTCTCTATTTACAACAATTTAATTATAAACTATTCATATTTACTCTTCATAAATGATATTTTTATTTTTCAACTGTAGTATCAATCTCAATTATTCTTTCCCCATTGGAAATTACATGTTTTAAAAGGTTCATTTATTAATTCATTCGGATAAGAATACCCGATTTAAGGGAACTTCCCCATTTTTACCCATTTTCAAGTGCACTCCATAATTTATTTTAAACCACCATTTTTTTATAAAATAACTCATTTTATCATGAATTAATATCCTTTTTTATTTAGGGGTTTCAAATAAAAGTATTCTATTTTCTATTTTAAAGACTCTTGAATTTTCCCTTAAAACACACTAATGTGGCACATTTTTACATTTTCATAAATACAAATTTTACAAGTTTTAAATTAAGTTGGAAATAATTTATGCCCAAAATATTATTTAATTGTCCTCATACTTTCATTCCTAATATATATATATTATTATATTCTAATTTTATGAAAAATACAAATGATTTTCAAAAATTAGTCTTCTTTTCAAAGGTAAAAAGGGTATTTTTCACAAGAATTTCCCAATGGTTTTATTAGAGTAATTTCATCTATGTTTATGATTAAAATATTTCAATGTGGTATGGGAAAAAAAATTTAAATATATATTTTTATTTAAAATATGAGAAATGAATTGGACATAGTAATTGATGGGTATGACCCGCTATATCCCCTCGATGCATTGGTAGGTCTAATAAGACAAAAAAGAAATTGATTTTGGTCTTGTACATAACCATTTATCTTCAGATGTCTTTGTCAAGTCCTTGATGATATTTTTTTGAATTCTATAATTATTCATTCCCTAATTTTGATTTTATTAATTTATAATCCATTTACATATTTTACTTGTACAATATCCATGGTTAAGCTTCATACTTATGTGATTATTTTTATGGAATTATTTATTCAGCTTTTATTATTGTCATATTATTCTTAAGAATATTTTATAATGGAATGTTTCTTAGTAATGAACAGTGTAATACTATTTATATTATCTTTAACATTGTTACATACCCTTACATAGAATCTATTCTTACCCCTTTCTTATATTTTATTTCCCCCATGATGCAAAGATTTATATTATGAATGACCTATAGGGATAAATCTAAGAGTTTATGGATGTTTCCAATGTAGTTGCAATGTTATTTTTCATTCCAAGATGTAATTTACATTTCATGTAAGTAATCCGGCTTCCAAAACTAATAAAAAGATCGGCCCTTTGTGATTTGAGTCTTGTATCTATGCCAATGTAATAATGTATGGAACCGGGCTACTGGGGGTGGGGTATTTACACCTTGAAATGATTAAATGATATTTTTTAAATGGAATTGGTTAAATGATATTTTGCAGTACCCTATTTTCTATTATGTTACCCTTAATTTATCCTTTTCATGGTTATTAAATTAAGGGTGATGAATGAGAGAGTCAGGAGAACATTGATTGATGTTTTCAGGAAAAGGGGAATTAGCACGGGCGACACACTATTTGTATAACTGTGCTTCCAAACTATGAGTAGTTAGTAGTTTTGATGTAGTGGACCCCACACAGTTTGAGAAATATTAGAGAAACTGTGTGAGGAAGTCATGCTAGGGTCTTCCTAGGAGGTGGCTAATGCACGGTTAGCACAAAATTTGTCTAATCGTGCGAAATAACCGTGCAGGCACATAAGTGAGATTCAAAAAAAGTGGTTCTCACACGTTTTTGTCTATAAGTGGCTTGTTTTTTCTCCTATGTAGACATGATTCAGTATTTTTATTCTCCTAAGGATAAATAAGGTTCTACCATCATTTCAGAGGTGATCCAAGGTCTTTCCTTAGTGAATCGAAGCCGGATTCTTGAGGTATGTGAGCATTCTTCTTCGTTCATGTTCGGTTTCTTAGTTCTACTTAGTTTGAATTATCCTCGTCTCTCAGTTTCATATATATACACTTGTTATGGGTATATCTAGTTGTTTGGATACAAAATATGATGAGATTTTCTCTTGGTATTGTTTGAAGAAGAGATCTAGTGCGTGTTCTTGGATAATCGTCCAGATTTTCTTGATCAGTCATCATTTTTTGTAGTTTTATTCAAAACCATTAAGGTAGGAGGCTTCATTGTCGAATCCACATCATATAAATAATTTTAATGGTTTAAAATTTATTGATTATTTTGAAATTTATGGTGATTTTTTTGTTGATCAATTGTTTGAGACCTTCTTGAGTGACAGTTTGTGAAATCTGGAAAATTGGGGATTTTAAATTAGTGCTTGTGTTCTTATTTTTAAAATATAGATTTTAAAATGGAGATTTTCTACAATTTAGGAACTTTTTTTTGATTAGATTTTTTCAATAAAAAGGAAATATTTTATTAAATTTAAATGGTTGTTTTGAAGTTGGTTTATTCTCTGGTTTTCATTAAAAATAAAGTTTTATTGAAATTGTTTGAATTGGTTGAACACACCTTGTTTTTGACATAATGGTTGTGTGTGTTCATGGGTTTTTAGGATTGATAATGGTTTTGTGTCTCCCCATAATTAATGGAATGGATAAGGGTTAGGGCTTTCCCCATCAAAGGGGGCATACAAGAGGGATACGGGTTAGGGGTCTCACCCATCATTAATGGGATGGATAAGGGTCAATGCTCTCCCCCTTCGATTGGTTTACTATGGATGACTTAATGAAAGGATGAATCACCAATCGTGAGTATAGTGAGATCCAAATTACATGAAAGGTTGGTTTTTTTGATGTATGGAATGAATTGGGTATGTCAAAGGAATATTGGGAAATTGTTTTAATGCTTTTTATGTTATTTTTTTGGAAAATAAATTTCGTGAAAATTGGTTTCAATTTCACTTTCATGTTGTTGGTTATAAATGGTTTTAGAAACTTGTTTATTATTGTTTATAAACCGCTTTGGGGAATTGTTTTATATATAATGTTTTATATAAATATGACTATGTTTTATATCCTAGTGGCGTGAGTAGGGAAGTCATTGTGGAAAACCTACAAAGTTTTATACTCACCCCTACTTTGGCACTTTGGTGATTTTTTAGATGTTATCTTCCAGGATAAGAGAAAAGGTAATGTTTCTCGTGTTTTTAGCACTACCTCTTTATTTTTGGGATTTTTTAGATTGTTGAGATTGGAGTTTGTGGATCATGGAGTATTGTGGTCTTTGGAGAGTCTTGTGTCATTTACCCACTATGTATATTGATACTTGGTTATTATACCGTTGTTGCATACTTTGATGTGGTTTTGAGATACATGAAGTTTTTGAGTTGTCTTTCATTTGTTTATTCATCATATAGTTAATCTTTGGTTAATGTTTGTTGGTATTTTGGTTTATTTCATAAAGGGTAAATCTCCCCCATTTATTTTTTGAACCCTTCGACATTTATTTCTAGTATTTGGCATCTTTGGGATGTCTCTTAAGCCCAAGTAATTACTCATTGTGCTCTCAAGCTAATGAGAATGGGTGGGTCATTACAAGTGGTATCAGTATGGTCCTTCCCTTGTGGTACAAATAATCAGTGTTATTGGTCTCAGAGTTTGAATTCTTTTTTGTCTATTCATTGGATTTGAATCATATACAAGAGTTGGATTGTCATAACATCAAATGTATAGAATAAAAAGACATAGATAACTCGTTTATGATGAACTTCAAGTTATCAGGATGTGGTGTACAAATGTTGTTTGGATACACATCTAGAATGTTGGAACTATCATTTTCATGGGTTTATCCAATGGGATGAGCATGACATGCATTATAGAGGAACAAATTCACACTAGGAGTGCATAAATCATTTTGAAGAAGGATTCATGTTGTGAAAAAAAACTATATATTTTCTTAAAAGTATGAAGTTGTTTTTAAAATTAATGATTTTGAAAAAGGGAATGCTTATGTTATTTTCAAAATTGATTAATTTCAAAAACCATTTTGGATGTTTTCAAAAAAATTTGAACATTGGGAAAGGTTTTTTTAGAAAACATTTTGGTGATAGTTGATGTGATATAATTTGAAATGCTAATCCACCAATTTCTAGGGAGAGAGACCTACAAAATTGGCTACTTGTTTAAGAAATGGAACCTGATAGTCATAATAAGAACTAGTCAGAAGAGGCCACTATGAATGTGGTTTCAGCATAGCCAAAGATGAACCACTAATTGGTCTAAATCATCGCTCAGACTTTTCAAACCATTCAGTGGGGGATGCAACAAGATACCCTGTATACGATAACTGTCACTGCTGAAAATAAATGTGGAGGATGTATGGTTGTCTTCACTAGAGGAGCTGATAACTATATCAATAATATTAAGTTGGCGTGGGACACAATTTCTCAAGATCTCAGAACATATTAGAATCTGACTACATAAGAAATTAACCTTCCTCCAAAACACAAGAGGAAGCATGGATGTTTTTATTGTGGTCCCTAGAGTCACATCATGCGAGAGTTTGTGTCACCACTAAAAGAATGCCATAATTGCATCAAAATGGGACATATTAGGCACTTTTGTCACAGTTCTCCAAGGTCAAGTGCTCGAGACACTTTTTAGGAGCCTCAAAGAACATATACTTTGACCAAATGAGAAAAATATTAGCATGGAAACAAGGAGAATAGTGCAGCAACAAAGAAATATTATAGAGTAGAGTAGATGAATATAATTGATCATGAGGGATCATCTATGGTGATAGGTACAATCATTTTGAAATCTACCCTTGTGAAAGTGATCTTTGATACAAGTGCATCACATTATTTCATTGCTTCTTGAGTGGTTTACTTTCTCTATTTAAAGTTGGAAATTATGCTTTCTATTTTAAAACTACAAACTTCCCTTAGTGAAAGTGAGTATCAAGCCTTTGTGTGTCAATCATGTGTTATAACAGATGACAAAGATGAGATGAAATGAGAATTATTGATGTTGGATATGGAAGTTGATGACGTAATCCTATGCATGGATTAGTTGACAACATTTAAGGCTCACATCGACTGTTATAGGAGAAATGATAGTTTCATGAATGAGGATGATGTTGAGCATCTCTATAGAGGATAGAGGATTGTAAACAATAGTGAAAAGAGCTTTTTGTCACAAATTATGGGAACAATATTTTATCAGTTGGATGAATTGACTTTGGAAGCAATGGAATAAATTGAGGAAAAAACATTCCTAGCATTGGTCGATCAATTTCCAGATGTCTTTCCAAAAAATATCAGGGTTACCACCTATATGGGGAATGTGGTTTACGATTGATCTCATTCTAATAACCTGATTGATTTTCATTCTATCTTATAAGATTCAACCAACAGATTTGTGGGAATTGAAAGTGAAGTTAGAGGAGCTAGAAAGAAAGGGTTTTATTTGACCAAACACATCTCTATGGGCATCACTAGTTTTTTTCAAGAAAAACGCATATGGAGCTCCTCATTTATGTGTTGATTATTGTAATCTTAACCATATTATGATAAATTATACATATCCACATCCATGCATTGATGATATGTTCAATCAATTAAGGGGAACTTAGTGGTTCACCATGATTGACTTGCGATGTAGATATCACCAATGGTGTGTTCGGTAAGAGGATATTCTAAATACAACATTCCTAAGTAGATATGGACACTACTAATATGTAGTTACACCTTTTGGTCTAATGAATTCACATGCGGTCTTCATGGAATTGATGAATCAGATATTTCATCATATTTGGATTATTTTGTTGTGGTGTTTCTAGATTATATTTTGGTCTATTAAAAGACAATGGATGACCATGAGGAGCACTTGGAGAAAATGTTACAAATATTGATAGATCCCCGTTTGTATTCCAAATTATCAATGTTTGACTTTTGGATATAATATGTATGTTTTCCTTGCTATTTCATTTTTGAGAAAGGCATTTTGGTTGATCCTAAAAATATAGATACTCTGTTTTATTGGTCTATCTAGTTACTATCGACGCTTTGTGCGTTATCTCTCATGATTATCTTTTCTAAAGAACTCTATGAAAAAGAAGAATGATCCATTACAATGGACGAAAGAATGCCAGAAATCCTTCTAGGTACAAAAAATATGTCAGACATCAACACCTACATTTATCCTGCCAGAATCAGGACAGGGATATGTGGTGTACTGTGATACTTCGGAACCAGAGTTGGGTTATGTTATTATTCAAGTATACCATGTGGTTTCTTATGATCCAAGGAATTTGAGGGTTTACGAGAAGAATTACCGAACACATGATTTGGAGTTAGTTGCAGTCATCCATGCTTTTTAAACATGGAGACATTATCTCTTTGGTGATAAAATTAATGTGTTTATGGACCAAAAAACAATGAAACACATTTTATCATAACAATATTTAAATACTAGGAAAAGGAGATGGATGGAGTATCTCTATATGTTTTACATTGACTAGATGTATACACCTAGAAAAGGGATTTTAGTGGGATATGCAATGAGTAGAAATTCATATGCCAAGTTGGAGAATGAACATTCAGATGAATTACATTTTATGTCAGTTTTAGAAAACCTACATGTGGATTGTGAATACAGATGTGATGTTCAAGTTTAATATTCTGATACGCTTGTTCTTGATTTAGTAAAAATGATCAAATATGCACAAACATCTGATGCAGAATGTCCGGTTTTGAGATCAAAACACAATGGTGGTATGACAACCCTGCTCTTTATTACACACAGAAACATGATTTATTACATAGAAAACATCATTTTTTACAGCATATAATACCGATAGGTCTTGTGTATTTGGTGATTAGGAGCATCACATAAAAACTTAAAACATAGGATGCAACATCTTATTGAAAACTTCCTTTACATGACCGCTACATTCCGTCGTTCTTAGCATTTCATGGGATAACCTGAGAACATGTATAAGAAAAGGGTGAGCTATAATGAAAAGTAAGGGAGTTAATAAGGAATAACATTAAAGTTATCATACATTTTATGAAATAGTCATATCAATGGAATATAAGATAAAAATGAACATTAAGGCATGATATAACATGATTAAGATAACATGGAAATGTGGGAACAACATTTAACATGATTTTTTGCATGAGCCAGGGCTCATTGCACATAGAGCATGAGTAACCCCTCACATCAATTGAATTAACATGAGTAAACCCCAATTTCACTTGACGTATCATGATACTAATATTTACCCAATGCATTAGAGCACTATAAGGGCACACCCTTCTTAATCATTTCAATTCATGAATAAGTGTGCCACATGTATTATACAACATGGAATCATTAAACATCATTTATTCCACAATAAAGGGATGTTTAATAAATATATGAAGCATTATAATAAATGTGTAAATGATCATAAAGTTGAATACCCTTGATAGTGAAATGGGCATGGTAATCACTACACAATGACATTGGCTTGGAAAATTGTGGGGCAATTTCAGTAGCATAACAGCACGACATAAGAATTCATAAAAAAGGATGATGAGATAGAAATGGGTGTCTCATATTATTTACAAGAAATGAATACTAAGGGGGTCATATGGATACATGTCCCAACATTATTAATTGAATTTATATTATATCACCAAAGAATTTATTGAATGTAAATGAAAAGAGAGAAATTCCTTATGGAATTTCTGCATAGTAACTTGTGTACATGGGAAGTACTAGTGAGAGATAAAGTGGATATAACATTTTTAAAACATGAAGTGGTCTATATGGGGGAGGTGAAAAATAATAACCCATCATTTACAATTGAAGATAAAAGGGAATAACCATATAAGAAAACATGGACATGAATTAGAAAAGTGAGAACCCTTACTTGGAAGTGTACTTCCATAGGACTGAGAGAGGCTTGAGAGAGGCTTCTTGGGAGCATGGGGCACCTTGGAAGGATTATCGAGAGGGGAGAGAATAGGTTGGACTAACTCAAAAGTATTTTATTGAATAGGAAGTGGGATCCTGTGTGGGTTTATATAGAAAAGAAGAAGGAATATATTATTATTTAGGTTTGGGACACCTCACATTAAAATAATCAAAACCACAAACCCTCCCATGGTTTATCCAATGGATTTATCTAAAGGAGAGTGAAAAAGAATATTTTATAAGGCCAATTTCCTAACTTCTTAAAATAATAGGGTTGATTATGGGTAGTTGAGTCGCACACTCAAGGAAATTCTTTTAAAAAGTGAAAATGTTTTATAACTGTTGGAGGGCCCGCTAATGATTTTTAAAATATATCAAACCAACCTAAAATCACATTATTTTATGTAAAAAACATATATTGGCCGAAGATATCATTGTTAGTATTTTATTACATCACTATTGGGTCATTATGAGGTCATAAAACACATTATATATTTAAACAGTATTTAATTTTTACCCAAAAATTTGATTGTCTCATAAAATAATGAAAAATTTACCGTTGGATAATTTAGATGTCCTGATTACAAAAATAATATTAATTTTATCTAAATAATTTTTTAAATATGTGAATTTTTACCTTGAAAATAATATACGACATTTATCGAAAATTCATGTGTTTTGACAAAAACGACTTTCAAAATATTAATAATAAAAATTATAATCTCATTAATAAAATTATATTATCATTTATAATTAAAAAAAGTAATTTAATAATAATAATAGTATTTTATTAAAATATTATTTTATTCCAGAATCATAGTGATAAGGTCTTGTTACATAACCCCTTATAAAACCCACATAAGAGCGAATGGTAAGGTGTGAAATGGTGATAGACTATTGGGGTGGCTCGGATAACATTGCTCGGGTGGGAATCTCAATCAATTACCACTTCTCTCGTAGGTGGTTATATTAGATAATTTTATGTTGAAGCTCAGCTTGGGCATTGTCAAGAGATAATCTTAATAATTCCACCTCCTTTCCCAGCTTCAAAAAATGTGATATATAAGGGGAAAGTATAGTAGATGTGGCCATCACATTCTTTGTCTGAGTAAATTGGATTTGTTAAAGCCCTGTATTTATACTAATCATGTGATCACTATTCAACAACAATATTAGAAACAGTCAGCATTATTAACGATATTTCAAAATCAAAAAACATTAAACCAATGAAGTTTACATTTTATATAAAAATTTTACATAATGAGACATTTAATTAGATCAAGAGGAATTTTTAATAATTAATTTTTGGTTTATTACAGGAGGGGAGAGAATTGATGGATAGAAACATGATGGGGGTTTAGTTTTGTGTTTCATAGATTGGATGGTTCTACATATGGCTTATCAGGAACAACTACTTAAATCCTTACTACCATTAGAGATGGGTGGTATATCCAGGTACACAAAAGATGTATAAGCTGTTCAACGAGTAGTTTCAATGGAGCGACATGAAAATAAAGTTGGCTGAGTTTGTCTCGCTATGCTTAACATGTGAGTAGGATGAAGTAGAACATCATAGACCAACTAGTATGTTAAAATCATTTCCCATCCCAGTGTGGAAATGGGATCACATAGCATTGGATTTTTTATAGTTATTCATAGAATGGATCATAAACACGATGTTATATGGGTGATAGTGGATCATCATACCATGTATACACATTTCATCCCTATTCTTGAAACTCATACGATGGAGAATATGTAAAAAATCTATATTCTAGAAATGTTAAAGAAGCATGGAGTACCAGTTTTAATAGTCTCATGTAGATATTTGAGGTTCATTTATCTTTTCTAGAAATCCTTACAGCGAGCTCTTTGGAATCACTTGACTATGAGCATGACATATCATCCTTAGAGAAATGGGAAATCTGAGATGACGATATAGATGTTGGAAGACATGTTTTGCACTTGTGTAATGGATTTTTATAGTTCATGGGAGGATAAGATAACCTTGGTGGAGTTCTCATACAATTACAGCTATCAAGACTCGATACACATGGCTCCATTTAATTCATTGTATGGGTGTCCTTGTCGTCCTCCACTATGCTTGGTGGAAATTATTGAAACATCACTAGATAGGTTGAGGCTTGTACAATAAAAAATAAAGAATATCCAATTGATCATAAATAGCATTGAGAAGGCTCATAGTTGTCAGAAATATTATGCAAACCACTATAGAAGACCGTTTCATTCCCTGTGGGTGATCGTGACAACTTGAGAATATCTCTAAGGTTTCGACCTCATCATTTCAGGAATAAAGGAAAGTTATATCCTTGATACTTAGGCCATTTTTAGATACTAGAACCGTTTTTAGAGGTGAAATATTAGTTGGAATTACCACCACGCTTCAGTTAGGTGCATAATGTGATCCTTGTATCTCACTTGAAAAATTGTCAACCTGATGTCGACCATGTGATCAGATGAGACCGCATTTAACTAGATCCAGATTTATCATTGATACATATCCCAATATAGATTTGGATAGTAAATAGAATGTATTTCATGGAAAAATCATTGGTCCAGTGTGACTTTTAAGGCAGCATGATCAGATTCACGAAGAGACTTGGGAACAAGAAAAGGCATAGAAACAGCAGGGGCTGGAACTCTTTCAGTTGTGTGAGGGTTTTCTAGTTTTCTAGGATATAAAGACGAATCGTGGGGAAACTTTAGTACCCATTGATTCATTTATATAATCGTTACTTGATGATTTTCATTATTACTAAGTTAAGGGTGATGAATGGGAGAGTCGGGAGAACTTTGAATGATGTTTTGGGGGAAAAGGGGAAGTCTTACACGCAGCACACAGTTTCTATAATCGTGCGGCCAAACCGTGCGTAGTTAGTCAATTTGAGGTAGTGGATCTCACACAGTTGCATCACAGTTAGAGAGACTATGAAAGGAAGTCGTGTGAGGGTATGCCTAGGCACTGTCTAATGCAAGGTTAGTGCACGGTTGGTCTAACTATGAGAACTAACTATGCAGGCAATTAAGTGAGATCCTAAAAAAGTGGATCTCACACATTTTGGCCTCTAAGTGGCCCGTTTTTCCTCTTAAGCAGCAATAAATTGGGATTTTATTCACCAAAGGACAAAAAGGTTCTCCCATCATTCCTAATGTGATTTGAATGCTTCCCTTGGTGAATTGAAGCCATATTATTGAGGTTTTTAATCGTTCATCATTGTTCTTGTTCCATTTCTTGGATCTACATAGATTTACTTCTCCAATACTCTTGGTATCATATTTCCATTCTCGTTATGGGTATATCTAGGTTTGTGGATGAAAAATATAATGAGATTTGGTCTTAGTCTTGGTAGTATAAGAGATCTATGGTGTGTTCTTGGTGAATCGACTCAGTTTTCTTAAGTGTTCTTCATTCATTGTGGTTTTTTTCAAAAACCGTGAGGCTGGAAGCTTCATTCTCGATCCCACATTTTAGAACCGATTTTCATGCTTTCAAATTGAATTATTTGTGTGAAATTTATTGTGTTGTTATTGTTGATATTTTTTTGGAAACCTTCTTATGTGATGATTTGTGAAATCTGGAAAATGGGGATTTTGAATGTCTTCTTTTGTTCATTATTTTAAAAAATAGATGTTAAAATAGTGATTTCATGGAATTATTCCTCATGGTTTGGATTAGATGTTTTCAATAAAAAGGAAATGTTTCATTGAAGTGAATTATATATTTATGAATTGGTTTGTTATGTTGTTTTTAATAAATGTACGGTTTTATTGGAATGGATTGAAGTGTTTGAACAAAATTTATTTTTTATATGATGGTTGTGTGTGTTCAGGGGTTTATGGAAAAAATTAGGAATATGGGTCTCCCCCATCATTAACGGGATGGATAAGGGTTATGGATCTCCCCAGTCAAATATTTATTATGGGACAGATAATCGTTAGGGGTCTCCCCCGTCATTAATAGGATGGATAAGGTTTATGGATCTCCCCCATCAATTGGTTTAGTAGGGATGACTTAGTGAAAGGATGACTCACCACTCATGAGTATAGGGAGATCCGGGTAACATGCAAGGTTGGTATTTTGGATATATGGAATTAATTTGGTATGTCAATGGAATATTTATAAATGGTTTTAAATGATGTTTATTTATTTTTCTAGAAAATAACTTTCTAGAAATTTGTATTCAATTGAACTTGTATGTTTTTGGTTATAAAAGGTTCTGGAAACATGATTATATTTGGTTATAAACTATTTTGGATAATTTTTTTATATAACTTGTTTTATTTTAATATGACTAAATTTTATATCCTTGTGGCATGAGTATGGAAGTAATTGTGGAAAACCTGCTATGTTTTATATTCACCCCTGCTTTGGCACATTGGTGCTTTTATAGACGCTATCTTCCAGGATAGGGGAAATGGTAACGTTTCCCAAGTTTCTCGCACTGCCTTGTGATTTTTGGGTTGTTCATAGATTGTGGATCTTGGAGATTTTGGGGCATAGAATCTTGTAGTATTTTGAGAGTCTTGTGTCATTTATCCACCGTGTACTTTAATACTTGGTTATTCTTCAGATGTTCAATAATTTGAAGCGGTTTTGAGATACTTGAAGTTGTTGAGTTGTATTTCATTTTTTCATGAATCATATAGTGAGTGTTTGATTACGGTTGTTCAGTTTTTTGGTTTATTTCATTAAGGGTAAATCATCCCACACTTGTAATTGGAACCCTTATACATTTATTTCCTGCCTTGGGTATCTAGGGGCTGTCTTTTAAGGCCAGGTAATGGCTCCTTGTGACTTCAAGACAATGAGAATGGGCGGGTCATTACATATTGAATGATTTTATGACATTTGTGACACAAGGATTCATATAATAATTCCATGGACAGACCCATTAGGATTTTACCATGTTTTGATTGAGTGATACTTCGACCCCACTGAGGACTTCCGAGGATGGACTTAAAGGAATGACTATTATACATCGGGTGATAATTTGACTACATATGGAATTCCAAGGATATAATCAAAAGGGATTTTGATCATATATTTCACAGGTGATACTTGGGATTCCTTAGTGAACCACCATGGATGAACTCAAATGGTAGTGATGTTATACCACACCTAGAGCGATACATGGGTTCTTGAAAGGTTATCTATAGATTGGATTGTAACATCCAAGGTAAATAAAGAATAAGAAATATTTCATATTTATTAATATTTGGGAATTAAATATTAATTTTACTTTAATGGGGTTTCTATCTTCGATAGTGTACCCAATACACAACAACAGGTTTCTTTGAAATCTTAAGTTGCACACTAAAAATATAATATTATTATTTTAAATGGTAGATAAATCATAGAGGTTGTATTGGTGGGAATGAACAAAACTAATTAAAATATGATAATAAATGTTTATAAATTTATTTAAATTTATCAAATAAAAAGTTATAGGCTTATATATGAATGAATCTAATTTTAAGCATAATTTCCATTAAAAGGTTGATTTACTGCCTTTTAATGGCAAACCCTCTTTAAATATAATTTTGGTCATTTTCATATGTTCTATTTGAAAAAATAAAATTATTCTTTAGAATAGAGACATCAAAATTTACATTGTGTAAATTATTGGAAATTTTCTGAAAATGTTCATTTTTTATGAATAGTGAAAAATATTTTATTTTAATTCAAAACTGTGTTTAAATATAATTTATTTATATGGTTAGATTAAATTTTTAATTGGTTTTAAAATTTAATTATAATATATTTTACCATTTAATCCAATATTGGTCATTGGAGTTAATTTCACTTTGAAATTGGACTAAACAAGTGTCAATATTCTGATAGTTATTGCTTCTCAAAAATACGCTATTTGCTTTAACAATGGGAATTTATTTTAAAATTAGATAATTCCTATTTTATGTTTTGAATTTGTAAAAATAGACATCATTTTTGAATTCTAAATATCAAATATATCTTCCGCTGAATTTTTGGTATTTTTCTGAAAAACATCAATTTTTGATGAATAGTGAAACCACTTAGTGGAAGTTAAAAACTGACTTTTTCATTTAAATGGAAATTTACCACTTATGAAAATTGAATTTCGAAAACCCGACATACATAGTTTTCATTAGTAAGTAAAATGTGGTTCAATAAGATGGAAATAATTTTTGGTGAATAGTAACTTTTGACTCTTATTTACTACTGTTAAAGGTAAATAGTGTAATTCAAGGTAAATAGAATATCATAATTATACATATTTACCTTAAAACTTGTCCTAACCTTATTATATGAGTAATGGCCAACCATATGAACCTTTGGATCGATTTTGGGACCCCATGGAGCCACTTAAAAGTGATAATGACACTTTAGATTAATTAATTTAATGTAAAGTCAAAAATGACACAAACTAATATCTATGAGTAAATTTATTTTTACATAGGGATATATAAGTTTTATTTTACAATATAAATATTATATGTAAAGATAAAATGATTTACTACATCATGGTGTTTTTAATATAATTTTTAGCCATCAAATAAATTAAATTATATATGACACAATAATGATGCATTATTTACCTCATTAATAAATGATTTAATAAATACGACTATAATGATTAAAATATTATAAAAACCTTCAAAATTCCTATTGGATTATTTTATTTTGACAATGAGTCTTCTTATCTTCGACTGTAATGTCTTTTTGGACCGTTAGAAACTGTATATCATTATATAATAGAATAATATTTTCACAATTCCCTAAAGAGCCCCTCCTCCCCCTTATAAATGGAAACCACTTATAACCAATTATCACACCTCTAAAGACTTTTGTCTCTTCCAACCAATGCCCAATTAAGCTCCCTACATCCATCTCCTACTCTTTGAAGCCTTAACTTATGGACAAGGAACTTCAAGATTTCCTTTTGGTTCAAACCAAAGAAAGTTACCCAAATTAATGGTAACGATTTCTCTTAACTTCTTTTCTTTTATTTTACTTCTCCAACCCCTAAATTATTTTTAATCCTTTCCTTAATAACAAAAATAGTATCCACAATATACTAAGATGTTGTTATGAGAATTATTTTAACTACACTTACACACACCTCCATCTAATGGGTGAATAACATAATGTTTCTGTGGATGACAAACTAACAGCTAACGAAATGAGGATTGTTCAATTACATCCTTGAAACTCTCATGGGGGCCATTATGATGGAAATGTATTTATATATGACATATATATTATGTTTATTTATACTTTATTCATATGTATTTTTCATTTATATCATTCCTTAATGGTTTCCATTATGGGTGAAAGTGATAATTTCATTCGAGGTAGTGCAGACTACCGCCCCCTCAACGTGATATGACTCGTTAATGCCTTATGTGGGATGTATAAATGATGGAATTAATGATATTATATAGGATATTATACTAAAATTATAATATAACTAGATATCATTATGTTTTAATTCCATTAAATTAATAAATATAAATGAAAGTTGCATTCTTTCGTACGTACATCGTGTCGTCTCCATGAACAGTGCATTTCATTTATTACTTCAAAATGATATGTATAATTATAAATAAATTTATATACAGGATATATATTAAATATATGATATTTAAATAATTAATATCATTATGTATATAATTATATTTTGACAACATGAACAACATGTAATTATAAGAAGTCCATTTTGGAACCAAGTACCAAATATCTACAAAACAAACTTCATTAAATTAATTGAATACATAATGTTTATAACATGGTAATAAGTGTTATAAAAGGAATAATAATCTTGAAATAGGTTCTTAAAAAAGTATAAAATGACTTTAGTTTATTATTCAGGAGATTAAAGAATGATCAAGTCAAGTCGGACACTAGGTAAGGGACTTCGTCTCAATATCATTTCATTAAGGCATATTTTGTTTCAACACACGACTTTCTTTTATAGATTGTATAAACACCATTGAATTTTCAAAGGGAATATTTTTCTACGAAGTGCTTTATTAATAGACAAAAAGGAATGTTTCTTTTAACGTAAGCGGTGACCTTTTCTGCCGCCATGAGTATTATTTGATCATTGGTTTCCTCAACAAGACGTAATGTTATTAAAAGAAAATAAATACCATATACTCTTATATGTATTTTTTTTTATTGAAAATGGTTTTGATATTTTATTTTTGATGTCAATATATTTAATTCATATATTGTGATTGAAATGTGGAAACGTTTTCCTTAATTTATATTTGTTTAATGTCTATTGATTTTATAGTGGTACATGGACATTTAAAGGTTGGTTACGTGATAAACAAAATGGCGGGTGGTTCTGTGAATACCAGGACGAGTGGTTACGTTATAACCTCCAATGCATTGGGTATTAAAGTTGGCAGTATGGCAATTACATTTAGTGATATTTGTGGAAGTCGACCGTATGGTTATTCCACTTAAGGATGTTTATGTCTCAAGTCACTTTTATATGTTATGTGTCCTTTATATGGGTTTTATGGTAATTTTTTGGTTAAAAAAGGGTATGTAGTGATCTTTTATTCAGTGAAGAGTATTTAAAACATCATAAAGGTGAAAAGTATTACTTATGTTAAAGTATTCATGGTTTACCTGTTGTTTTGAAAAACTAACACTTTTCCTTAATTTTGTATACCTTACTAAACTTTTTATTCTCATCCCAAGTTTTTTTGAAATTCAATTCATATTACATAATTTGGAATAGGGTCAAGGATGGGATCATGGAAAATTTATGCTTTCTAAAAGATGGAAGTAGTCATGACTTTTTTTTCAAGAGTTTTTATTTTATTAAAAAAATGGAAACTGAGTATAAGTGTCTACTTTGTAATCATTTGAGATATAATAGTTACGTCCAAAATCTCTAAAACTATAAACCTAAAAAGATCCTCAATGTGAATTATTCATTTAATTCAAGATTATGTATGTTTAATGTCCATGTCCTTATAGTTGGTATCATAGGTCTGTTTAGATAACTTTTGGAGTTAGGGTATTGTTAAATAAATGTACACAAATTAATAAATGGTAATATTGAAATTATATAGAATTTATAGATTACCATGTTTCTTGGATTAATATATTTCTATGTTCAGAACGGTTTTCCATAGATGAAACATGGTAGCTATGTTGGGACGACAACAGAAGGACGAAAACCTTCCAAATCAGTGACCTGAGATGGTCGAAATTGGAATTGAACAGTTTGTTGCAGTGATGGATCAATTGATTTAGGCTATAAATGGTGGTGTTATCCATGCACAAGATAATCCAAATCTACCGCAGAGGAACATGTCAGTAGTGTAGAATTTCATGAGGCAACATCCCCCACCATTCAAAAGATCATCTGACTCGGTTCTAGCAGAAGAGTGGATTAAAGTACAGGAAAACAATTTCAATGTCATGGGTTGTTTGGAACATCAAAATGTTTGTCTCGCAATTTACCATTTTGAAGGTGAAGTTTATCAGTTGTGGTCGATGGTTAAAAATATCAAGGATAGTGAGGAGAATTATTCCCTTGATTGGGATGAATTCAAAGGTATGTTTCTTGAGAAATATTTTCCTAAGGTGGTTTGTCTTAGAATGGAAAAAAATTCATAGAATTGAGGCAGGAGGATGACTCAGTGGCTGCTTATGAAGCAAAGTTCACTCGACCGGCATGGTATGCTCCAAATTTCATCCAAGATCTTGATAGTAAGATTAGTCAATTTTACTCAGGACTGAATCCATGATATTGAAGATCATTATCCTCTCATGAGTTCAAATGTTTTGAAAAACTTGTACGATGTGTTGAGAAGGTGGAAATGGAGTTGGCAGATGATCAGGTGTTCTTTTAAAATCAACAGAATAAGAGGTCCAGTGGGCAGGAAAAGGGTATGAATTCATAAATGAATACTAGAGGTAATTAGAATTAAATATCCAAATTGTGAGAAGTGTGGTAAAAATAATCCTGGAGAATGTTTATCAAAGTCTAGAAAGTTCTTCTGGTGCGGTAAGTATGATCATATTGCTCGTAACTATAAGGGAGATGACCAATCGGGCAATAAAAGGCCATCAGTAAGATGTTTTATGTGTAACAAAATGGGTCATTATGGAAATGAGTTTCCAATGAAGAACTCAACTGAGGGAAAGTAGCTGGACTACAAGAAAAAAATGGGTGGTGAAATTCTTTTCAACTAATTCAGTGGATGTTCGTCCATCGAACGAAGTAGTATCAGGTACACTATTTGTTTTTTCAGATTATGCCAATGTGTTGTTTGATTCAGGGTCAACAAAGTCTTTCATTTCGAAAAATTTTTCTATTAAATTGGGAATTACATCTCAATATATGAATACAGATCTTATGGAAAAAATTCATGTAGGAAATTTTGAGACAAAAAGAAAATATAAGAACATTCATGTCCTTGTGTGAAGAAAGATTCTACCTGCAAACCATATTGTTTGGTCTCTAGTAGAGTTTGATGATATTTTGGGCTTGAATTGGATGCCTATTTATCATGCTAAGATTGATTATAGAGCTAAAGAGGTTTCTATTCAGATAGATTTATAGTTTTTGTGAAATAATGAACACTTTATTTTGATAAAATATCAGGAAGCTGAGAAAATCGTAAAAGATGGAAATGAATGTTAACTTACATATATTGTGGAAAATAAAGTAACAGTTCAGATTAATGATGTTCCAATGGTAAATGAGTACCTTGATGTTTTTACTAATGAGTTTCCAAGTATTATACCTGATCGGGAAGTTGAATTTACTGATGACTTAGTTCCCGATGCTAAACCAATTTCAAAAAACCCTTATCAAATGGCTCAAATTGATCTTTTAGAGTTAATGATGAAATTTCATGAGTTATTAGATAAAGGTATCGTTCGACCTAGCTCATCACCATGGGGTGCTTATGTCTTGATTGTTAAAAAGAAATATGGTTCAATTGAATTGATTATAGAGAAATGAATAACATCACTGTTAAGAACAAGTATCCTTTGCCTCATATCGATGATTTTTTTGATCAGCTCTAGGGAGCTCAGTATTTTTCAAAGATTGATTTGAGGTCTGGGTATCATCAGTTGAATGTAAAGAAAGAAGACGTTCTGAAGACCTTGTTTCATACTAGATATGGCCATTATGAATGTGTAATTATTCCATTTTGGGTTAACTAATGAACCTGCTAAATTCATGGATCTTATGAATATAATTTTCCGTGAGTTCTTGGATAAGTGTGTGGTTGTTTCGTTGATGATATTTTGGTTTATTCAAAAAGTAAAAGGAGCATTAATGTCAATTAATAGTTGTCTTGCAAACCTTAAAAAAAGAAACTGTATGGTAAATTCAGCATGTGTGAGTTTTGGTTACAAAAAATTTCATTCCTTAGTCACATTGTTTCAATAAATGGCATAACATTTGATCCTTCTAAAACAAATGTAGATGAATAATGGAAAAGTCCCATAAATATTATAGATATTTGTAGTATTGTTGGTTTGGTAGGTTATTACCGGAGGTTTGTTGAAACGTTTTCATGGTTTTCTAGTCTAATGACTAAGGAAACTCGAAAAGGTTTTATGTTCATCTAGAAAAAAGAATGTGATGATTGTTTTCAAGACTTGAAAATAATATTGGTGAATGCTCTAGATTTGGAACTGCCATCTAGAAATGGTGAGTCTGTTATTTACAGTGATGCTTCATTGAAAGGACTTGGATGTGTCCTTATGTTGAATGATCAAGTAATTGCGTATGCTTCACTTCAGTTGAATCCTCATGAGTTAAATTACCCTGCACATTATTTGGAATTAGCTGTTGTTGTTTTTTGCTTTAAATATTTAGAGGCATCATTTGTATAAAAAAATATGAAATATATACTAACCACATATGTTTAAATTATATATTCAATCATAAATAATTGAATATGAGATAGAGGAGATGGCTCAATTAATCAGGGATTATGATTGGGAAATCCAATACCATCCGGGAAAAGAAAATAAAGTGGATGATGCTTTGAGTCGAAAAAGTAATGCTTCCTTAAACATGTCACATTTGGAACAAGATCCTTTGGTTTTTGATTTGATAAATTTTGGCATAGAAGTTGATGGTGCAGAAAATTCTTCTATTTTATATCAGGTATAAGTGAGATCATCTCTATCAGACATAATTAAGCAAGCAAAGAAGGAAGACAGTGAGTTACAGTAAATGGTAGAGTTGGTTCCGAAGGGAAAGTTTCTGGAATTTAACACTGATAATGATGGTGTATCGAGCATTGGGAAGAGATTATGTTTGGCTTGTGATTCACATTTGATGGATGCGTTGTTATGTGACGCTCATAGTTCTCTATTTTGAGTTCATCCTGGTAGTACTAAAATGTACAGAGATCTTCGAATGTATTACTGATGGGATGGAATGAAAATTGATATTGATTATTTTACTATGAAGTGTTGGATTTGTCAGCAGGATAAAGCAGAGTGGAAGTTACTGAAAGGGATGCATCAGACATTCCGGTGCCAGAGTGGAAATGGGAAAATATATCCATTGACTTCATTGTGGGATTACCAAAAAACATCTCGAGTTAATATTACAATCTAGGTTATTGTAGATCGATTGACTAAATATTCTCATTTCCTTCCTATTTGAGAAAATTTGTCTCTAGATCAACTTTATTGCTTGAATGTTAAAGACATAGTCAGGTTGCACAGAGTTCCCCTGTCTATTATATCTGATCATGATCCCACTTTTACTTCTAACTTTTGGAAAGGCCTTCAGAAGTCATTGGGTACTGACTTAAATTTTAGTACAGCTTTTCTTCCTCAATCAGAAGGGAAATATGAATAAACAGTTCAGACATTGGAGGATATGTTACGTGCTTGCTTGATGGATTACCAGGGAATTTGGGACACGCATATTTCATTGGTTGAATTTTCATATAATATCATTTTTCATTCCATTATAAACATGGCTCCATTTCAGGAATTATACTGAAAGAATTGTCGAACTCTATCTTTTTGTGATGAAGTAGGTGAAAGGAAGCCGATGGGACTATAATTGGTAGAAGAGATGGTAGATAATGTCTAGTTGATTCAGAAGCACATGAGAACAACTCAGAGAAGAGAGAAAAGTTATGTAGATAACTAGAGGAAGGATCTTTCTTTTGAGGTAGGTGATCATATCTTTCGGAAGGTTTATTCATGGAAAAATGTGATGTGGTTTGGTAATAAGGGAAAGTTGATACCGAGGTTCATTGGACCTTATGAAATTCAAGTGAAAGTTGGATCAACTGTGTACAGAGTTTCGTTACCTCCAAGATTATCCCAGGTACAAAATGTTTTTTAGGTTTTGATGTTGAGAAATTATATTCCAGATCCGTCTCATGTTTTGAGCCCATAGGTAGTTCAGATGGAAGAGAATCTCTCTTAATAAGAACAGGCAGTTCTAATTCTTGAACAAAGAGAGAACTTTTTGCAGAATAAAGTAATTCACCAGGTAAAGGTTTTGTGGAAAAACTATATGGTAGAAGAGGCAACGTGGGAATCTGAAAATGCTATGAGGGAAAAATACCCACACGTATTTGATAAGTGAATAAAAATTAAAAGGACGCAATTTCCAAAAGGGGGGAAGGATATAACATCCCAAGTAAATAAAGAATAATACATATTTCATATTTATTAATTTTTTTGATTTTAATACTAATTTAACATTAAAGAGGTTTCTATGTTCGATAGCGTACCCGATACGCAACAATGGGTTTCTTTGAAATCTTACATTACACACTAATAATATAATATAATTATTTTAAATGAATGTTAAATCCTAGAAATTTTATTGGTGGGAATTAAAAAAACTAACTACAATATGATAATACATGTTTGTAAATGTATTTACATTTATCGAATAAAAATTTAGAGGCATAAAATGTGAATGAATCTAATTTTAAGAATAATATACATTAGAAGGCTGATTTACTCCCTTTTAATAGAGAAGCCTCTTTAAATCTAGTTTTGTTATTTTTTATATGTTCTAATTCAGCAAATAAAATTCTTTTTTAGAATAGAGAAATCAAAATTTACATTGTGTAAATTTTTGGAATTTTGTTGATAAAGTTCAATTTTTTATGAATAGTGAAAAATATTGTATTTTAAATCCAAAATATGTTTTAATATAACTTATTTATATCGTTAGATTATATTTTTAATTTGTTTTAACTTGTAATTAGAATATGGTTTTACAATTTATTCCAATATTTGTCATTGGAGTTAATTTCACTTCGAAATTGGACATAAACAAGTGTCAATATTTTGACAATTATTGTTTCTTAAAAACACGATATTTGTTTTAACAATGGGAATTAACTTTAAAAATAATTATTTCCAATTTCATGTTTTGATTTTGGAAAAAAATCATTTTTGAATTCGGAATATCAAATATAGCTTAGGCTGAATTTTTGGTATTTTTTTGAAAAACATCAATTTTTGATGAATAATGAAACAACTTAGTAGTAGTTAAAAATTCTTTTTCATTTAAATGAAATTTTACCACTTATGTGAATTGAATTTCAACAATCCAACATACATGTTTTTTATTAGTAAGTGAAATGTGGTTCAATAAGATGAAATTAATTTTTTGTGAATAGTAACTTTTGACTTTTATTTACCGAAGTTAAAGGTAAATAAGTTAATTCAAGGTAAAAAGAATATAATAATAACACAAAAATTACCTTAAAACTTGTATTAACCTTTTTAGATGAGTCATGGCCGACCATTGGCATCTTTGGGTCAATTTGGGGACCCCATGGAACCACTTAAGAGTGATAATGAAACTTTAGATTAATTTATTTAATGTAATGGGAAAAATGACACAACCAAATATATTTTATTAAATTAATTTTAACATATGCATATATAAGATATAATTTAGACTATAAATATTCTTTGGAAATCTAAAAATATATACTACATCTTGTTATTTTTATTATAATTTTTAGACATCAAATAAATTAAATTATTTATGACACAATAATGATGTAGTATATACCTCATTAATAAATGATTTAAATAAATAAGATTATAATGATTAAAATATTATCCAAAACCTGTAAAAGTCCTATTGGATGATTTTATTTCGACTATGAGTCATCTTATCTTCGAATTTATTTATTTTTCGGCCTTTAGAAACAGAATATCATTATATAATAAAATAATATTGTCACACTTTCCTAAAGAGCCCCTCCCCCCTTATAAAAGGTCAACACTTCTAACTAATTCCTCACACCTCTCAAGCCTTTTGACTCGTCTAACCTCTGACCAATTAATCTCCATAAATCCCTATACACCTACTTGAAGCCCTACCTTATGCAGAAGGCACTTCGAGAAGTCCTTTTTGTTAAAACCAAAGGATGTTTCCAAAATTAAAGATAACGGTTTCTCTTAACTTTATTCTTTTATATTAATTATCCAACCCCTAAACTATTTTAATTACTTTATTTTATAACAACACCAGTATACTCAAAATACTAGGATGTTTTTATGATAAGTATTTTAAGTATACTTACACACACCTCCATGTAATGGGTGAATAACATAATGTCTATGTGGATGACAAACTAACGCCTCACGAATCGATGATAGTTCAATTACCTCCTACCGCCTCTCATGGTGGAAATTATGATGGAAATGAATTTATATATGATATATATATTATTTTTATGTTTTCTTTATGTTTCGGTATTTTTATTTTATATCATATCTTTATGGTTTCCATTATGGGTAAACGTGATAATTTCATTTGAGGAAGTGTGGACTACTTCCCCCTCAAAGTGATATGACTCGTTAATAACTTATGTGGGACATATAAAAGTTGAAATTAATGATATTATGTATGATATTATATATGATATTATACTGGAATTATAATATACCTATGTATCATTATGTTTTAATTCCATTAAAATAAGAAATAGAAATGAAAGTAGAGTTCATGCGTACATACGACTTACCATCTCCAGGAATGGTGCATTTCATTTCATACCTCCAAAAGATATGTACTGTTATAAATACATGTATATAATGGATATATACGATATATATTGTATCTAAATCATGAATATCATTCTAGATATAAGGATATTTTGACCACATGAACAACATGGAATTACAAGAAGTCCATTCTCGACTCAAGTACCTAATATAGAAAAAACAAACGTTATTTACTTAAATGATTAAATAATGTTTATAAAATAGCAGTAGGTGATATAAATATAATAATAAACATGAAAAAGGTTCTTATTCAAGTAGAAATTTACTTTATTTTATTATTTATTAGATTAAAGAATAATCAAGTGAAGTCCGACATGAGGTATGTGACTTCGTCTCAATCTCCTTTCATTGAGGCATATTTTTCTTTAATACGCGACATTCTTTTATACACTATATAAACACATTTTAATTTTCAAAGGGAATATTTTTATATTTAGAGCATTAATAAATGTCAAAAAGTAAGGGTTCTTTTAACGTAAGTGGTGACAATGACCTTTTCCGCCACCGTGAGTATTATTTGATCATTGGGTTCCTCAAAAGGATGTAATGTTTTTAAAAGAAGGTATATACCATACACTAATTTTTGTATTTTGGTATTGAAAATGGTTTTTATAGTTGATATTTTATGTCAATATATTTATGTAATATATAGTGATTGAAATGTGTAAATGTTTTCATTACTTTATATTTGTCTTATGACATATGATTTTATAATGGTACTTGGACATTTCATGGGTTGTTATGTGATAAACTAAATTACGGGTGGTTCCAAGAATACCAGGATGGGTGGTTATGTTATAACCTCTAATGCATTGGGTATAGAAGTTGGTCGTATGGCTATTCCATTTAGTGATATTTGGGTAATTCGACTGTATAGTTATTCCACTTAAGAATGTTTTTGTCCTAAGTTACCTTTATATGTTATGTGTTCCATATATGGGGTTTAAGATAATTGTGTAGTTACCTAAGGGTATGTAGTTATCGTTAATTCAGTGAAGTGTATTTACAACTTCATAAAGGTGAAAAGTATTACTTATGTTAAAGTATTCATGGTTGACTTTTTGTTATGGAAAACTAACATTTTTCCTTCTTTTTGTATCCCTTACTGAGCTTTTTATGATCTTCCCATGTTTTTTTGAAATGTTATTCACAGGACAAAATGTGAAATAGGGTCAAGGATGGGATCAAGGAAATGTCAGGCAGTCTAAAACATGAAACTAGACATGATTTTTTTTCAAGTTTTTTTATTTTATGAAAAAATGGAAACTGACTACAAGTGTCTACTTTATAATCTTTTGAGATGTAATAGTAATGTCCTTATTCTCTAATACTCTAAAACTGAAAAGATCCTCAATGTGAATTATTCATTTAATTCAAGATTATGTATGTTTTAAGGATGGGTATTTATAGGGAATGTAGGGTGTTGGATTATATTATACATAAAACGATACCCGGAATTAGGAATTAAAATGATGAGATCAGGTTCTAAATTGAATAATTAATGTAATTTTTTATATTATGCATCTTCCACGTAAAAGTAAAAAACATGAATTTTATCATTTTTTATAATTTATGGATGTCCTAATCAGTCATCCTTAGGTTGCTTATTTTCATGGGAGATTTTGGTATACAGAATTGGTAACAAGACATATAAATTAGATGAATTTAATTATAAATGAGAACATGTAAATCATAGGGTATTTTTTAGCATATCCAATGTATATTATATTGTTTTTTGTATAATATTCTCATTACATATTCAATGAGTAAATGGAACAATCCCATGGGTGGTTTTCTACTATGATTATGTCTCAAATCCTATTTGGTCCACCTTGGGGTACCCAAACATACTATATGATTATATGTATGGATAGTGGAAATTTCCTTACTACAGGTCTGTGATTTATACTCAGGATATGGGGAGTGTGGTTCAGATATGAGGCTTATGATTCTTGCTGGGATAATTTAGGAATTATTGTACTCTCGATACATGCATTGTAGTATATAGTTGTTTACATATTTTGGTTGTTTTGTAGAGATATATTACATGTATCCTCAACATTTTATATGAGCTTAATTTTTATAATTTTTATAATCATGTTGTGTATCTATTATATGTATGATTTACTACTTTAAATAATTATTTGTTTTTTATCCTTTTTTCCACACTATGATGATGAGGGAATAGTGAACCTACTGACACACCCTTATCCTTGGCTGATAGTCGGAAACCTCAATCATTTGGGGAGATATATTGGAAGCCATGTGGGAAACCAGACTCAAGGAATATTTCAGTGGAATCCCGGTCTAGGATGTTAAAATTGTACCATTGAATCAAGGTATCCCCTTTCTCCCATTCTCCATTTAATTATTCCTTCTTGTCTAAGTATTCATTATGGATGAGCATCATGTTTTGGGATAAGTCAGATGCATGGTTTAGAATGTATTAATATATATATATATATATATTCTTGTGTTTTTTCCTTTGATACGGGTAGATTTTCATCCCTTCATTCTTCTATTGAGAGCATGGTATTATTTAAAGTTACAATTGAGGTAAGGGATCCAATTTCTATGCTTATTTTGTGCATATATGATATAATTATTCCTTTTTTAATTATGGGTGGATGGTAATTGTTGCTTGAATTAATATAATTAGTCCTACATAATAAAATTATTTGTAAAGGGGAGATATCACATGTTCATTACTTTTTTAGGTGATATTTCCTTTTCATGAGTGTGTACTGGATTTCATTGGCTATGAAATGTGTTTGTTGTAGAGAATATATTTTCATTATAGAAATATCATTGTGAAAATCACCTCACATGTAAAATTATGTATTATTTAAAATATATTAATTGAACTATTTTTTGTATAAATTTGGAATTGTTGTGTTTCCCCTTCCTTTTGAATCTATTTTGATGTAATGGATTTTTTGATGGATGGGATTAGGGATTTATTGCGAAGTTTGAATTTTGGGGACACATTGGAAGAATTTAATGTGGTTTTGTGGAGTTTGGGGATATTTTGACGATGTGTGATAAGGAATGATGGATATTACATTAGAATGGTTGATGGAATTGTATGTTGTCTTGATAATTTTATGGTAGTTATGGAATTATTGAAATATGGTGAGTTCTAAATAAATGAACTCGGGTTGAACTAAATTGGTTGGGGATGGAAGTAATTCATGGATGGAATAGTAAATGGTATAATGATGTTTTTTAAAAGTTGATATATGGTAGATGAATATTTATGTGGTTAGTAATTAATGAGTTTAAATGGAAACTATAAAATATATGTTTGGTTGTGGCCTCAGTAAGTGTGATGTGATGGGTAGATAGTGTTATAGAAGATATTTCAGTGGGTGACCATGGTGATGAGATGTTTGTAATAGTTTGGTACTTTAATTATATAAAACCATAGGTTGGGATTGCATGTATCTTTTATATATTGTACTTTCCTTGTGATCTCTATAAACACCCCTGTATAGTCATGTTCTTACAATGACATGCAGAGGTTTTGGGTTCAAGGTGTTTTCAATAAACATCCATCTCAGAGAGGATAGACGAATATCTACCCCATATTCCGTACTCTATCGTCAAGGAAATTTTTATATGCATGGGTTGTGATGTATAGAATTCAAAAGAGATCTATATGTAATGATTTATGAGTGGATGAGGTGGTTTATGGTGGGGTTTGTGCATGGTATGAGTATCCAATAACGTTCATATCATTCATGTTCATGTTATCCTATTATTATGTTTTAAAGTAGTCGTTTTGAGATGATGAGGGTGTGGAAGTTGTGGTATAGGTTGAGCGATAGGGATTTACAATTATGATAATTCTTGTGATGTTATACTACTGATGGATACATAAGATATGAGAGTTCCAATATGTACGACATTTTACTGTGTGAGTGAAAAATCTACAGGGCAATTAGTATGAGGTTAATTTTTTTTTTCAAAATTCATATTTTATATTATTATACAATCATTCATTATTTGGGGAGGCATGGAAATAGTAAACCTAATAGGCTCTTGTAGATTTTTTTTTTCACTCGGGATTTAGTATAAACTTGTCACATTTTCTTGAGAGTCCTTAGGTATGATCCTAAATAATATACATGTTATGATCACTTTTATATATATAGAAACAATATTTAAGTTTTTAGGATTGGGTCAGAGACCAATATTAACATTTGTATCTTAGAACATAGAGATGATGAGTTTCTACTATAGGATTTTCTTTTGGTTCCTACTTAGAGTTTTTAAATTTTATTCATATAAAATTAAATTCATTGTGGGATATCTATGTGTTTTTTTCCATTTATCGAGTTTTTTGGGGGTTAATATCCTATCTCCAAATCATAATTTTTTATTATGTGTATTTCCTCCAATTTTCATGAATCTTTTTGTACCCATAGTTCCATTCACCGACCTAAGGCCTACTGGAGGTGAGTCGAAGGAGTCATTATCAATATTCCATTATTACCGGCCAATGAAGGGTACCTTTAGATGTAGGGGGAAATGAAAAAAATATACATATACCTCCATATATTGGATATGTTAGTAGAAACTATAGGTAGTGACCTGTATTTTAAAAAAACCTATTATTGGGAGCTTTAGTACCCAAGAACACTTTATGGTTTGAGATCAAAGTAGGAGAAATGGCCCTAATGTCGATGGTTAAGTAGTGGATATCGGTTATGTTCGGAGATTGGACTGGTCATAGACATAATACTTGTTTTTCATCATCTCAATAATTTTTCTTCATTTTGGTTTGTGTGGTATATAATTATCACATATGATATCTTGTTCATATATTATTAAATTTATTAAATTACAACTACTATTTCAATTGTAAGATGGAATTTGATATTTATTTTGTGATGACATATCATTGTGATGCTTTTTTAATGATTAGTTTTTTGATGTGTATTGAATATTTTAATTCCACTATGTTTTATGGTTATCTTTACTAAATATGGTATAGTATCCCCACTTAGTACATAGCTCGTTGTGGCTATTCAACAACATTTGGCATTTGGGGAGGAATGGTTGTGACTTATAGAACCTAAATACGTTTTAGGGGTTCAAATCATTATATGGATTACTATGATGGATGAAGAGGGTCCCCAAGTTCCTAGTTTGATGGTAATGGGTACACAATGAGGTGTTTTGGGGAGCATGCTGTCAATATAGGTAAACCAAGTGGCTGGTGTAATGAACCATGTTCCTTATTATCTTCTATGTGTTTCTTGTAGTTGAAATGAGTACCAGGTGAAGCCCAGAAGTATTTTTCATAAAAGGGGATAATAGACTATTTTCATTTTTATTATTTAAAATCAATTTGTGATTATTATATTTTGTGAATAATATGATTTGGTAAGCTTCTCCTTGGACTATCAGTCCACTCCTTCACTTCCAATTGATCTATGTTAATTGAGGGTACAATCATTCATTGTTAGGGTGATTTCTATTATCATTATTCCTCCACATATCCTTCCCATATTTTATCTTAGATTATTGAGGGGGTTTATGTTTGGTATAAGACACCAATTCTATTAGAATATGTTGGGTTATGTACCATATTATGGGGCATGTAATATTATAATCTTGAGGAGGATCAAACAGGATGAAAACTTGAGGATTCATGTGATTTTTCTTGATGTGTGTTTCCGCATTAAATACATTTGGGTATTTATTAAATTATAATAATAGTGATTGATGAAATGAGGTCGAGTGATATGTATTTAAGTGAAAATTGATGTGGAAGTGGGTCAGGAGAAATCTACACCTCATATCATGATTTTTTAGTGTCATCACACCATCCGTTGTGTTATCCATTCATTATACAAATATTACATAATTAGGATTAATTGTATAAATCAATTATTATTATTTTAAAATTAATTACGGAGGTTTATGATTGGTGGTATAGGATTGTATGATCATTTTTTATTGTATAATGGAATCAATAGAGGTGATAACTACATTTCAATATATATATTCTATAACAATATCCAATGGTGTATGCATTGTTTCATGTTAATTATGATATGTATTATCACTTCCCATGCATTATTGACCTATAAAAACATTGAATTTCTTTTCCCCTGACCCATATCAGTTGTGAATGGATTTCATGCATCATATTGGACCCTATATGTTCTATACTATGATTCCTTGACTGTTGATGGTCACAAGCTGAAATGAAAGTGGGTTGAACATTATACATAGAACCCATTGGGGTTTATGTTGAATTATGTTTCAAACTACAAGACCTTGTTTAGATACCTTTATTAACAATATACATAAGAGTGGTGTGAGATTATTAGATCCTTAAATTACCCATTAAAAAATGTTCCATTTACCACATGATAGAGAGACTGTTTGTGTTATTATTATTATTATTGGCCTCACATTGGATGTAGCAAAAATACATGTCCCTAAAAGTAAATGTGGTGGTAATTAAATCATTACGGACTATGGACTTCAGAACCAAGTGGGATGTATCCATAGTAAAATATAATAGTGCACCGAGGATATTGTCCCTTGGATTCCATGAGTAAGAGAAGAGTGAATTATAGGTGGTTAGATGAGGAATTATCCAAATTGAAAATTAGAATTTCATTTCATAAATTTTTAAACTATATAAATAAAATATAAGGTGATTGTTCCTCAATAGTCTAGATAATGGTATTATAATTGTTTATACCTCTATTTCAGATATGGATATGGGTTCAGTGTATGAGGAATGACCCGATTTCTCCTTGAATTGTGTAGGACATTATGACATCCTGATTATTATTTACATATATATCATTTATTTTGTTATTATTTTATCTATTATGTGATGTTTTGTGTGGTTGGATGAGTTTTCCTATTTCATTGTAGTTTCTATGTAGGGGAAATGATTTATCGGTCTTAATATGTTTTTTTCAAGTGTTGAGTGACCGGACTAGTCACTATGGTATATCTTATGGACTAAGAATACATGACCTTTTATATTGAAGGAACATAATGTATGAGATGACATTCCTTATTTGATATTGAGTCATTATGTATGAGATAATTTAGCCTTACAATATGATTATGTGGCCAAGGATACAATTCCCATTATGTGGTGATCATGGAAAGAGATGATATTCAAAATATAATAGGACATAAATCTCACAAGGCCAAGGAACATTAGGACCATTTGGACTTGATAATAGAAAGGGTATGGGATTCATAATTATTTGTAATTTCCTAGGAATTGTGATATATTTCCCATGATGTGATGCATCCATGGAAGGGGTTGAGTTACTCCTATAAAGATCATCATTCCAATTTTTGACTCACTCTCATATGATATGGAATCAGATTAGGAATGATTTTCTATTTTTTTATTATCCCATTGTTTGGGGATGTTATAACTTCCATTGATGGAGTATTCATGGAATAGTGCTCGTTTGTGTATATTTTCTCATGGATTCAATTTCTATAGATTTGAAATTGTTTTTAAGATACATTACCCTTGTGTTATTAATTATGTTTTCACATGGATGATATGTGCTCTACCATAGGTATGTTATTTGGATAAATTTCCCATGTATGGGTAAATATGTTATATTATAATTTTTTACCCATAGACATTTACTTGATACATAATTCTTAGTCAATAATTATTTAATATGGTTAGACACATGAAAATAATATCTTTAGTGGCATGATCACACTTAGGTTTCTATGTAGTACCGATGGATAAGGCATGTTTATGATTAATTTCCTCTCATGTTTAATTTTATTTATTATCATATCACATTATACATGCTCCATACTATACTATAAATATTTATGGACATAGTTTGTTGTTTTTTAATAAATTTTACTACTCACACTCTTCTTGGACACCTTGTCTCTAAAAAATATAATTCATGACACATGTAGTGGAAAATGACATACTATCAAAAGATGATTGATGGCGATTGGTAAGTCTTATATATATTGACCTAGGTTTTTTTATAAATGGATATTAAATATTTTTATATCCATATTAATTAAATTACATAGACATGTACTTAGGTACTATAATAGTTTAGTGCATTTGGAAACATAGAACATGATATTCTTTATTAATGAGTGATATTAAATGTCTCCCATAATGATCTTCCCCTTAGTAATCATAATTGAATCCTTTATTCATAACATAGGGAAAGTAAACATAAGAATTATTGAGATTAGATTATCAGTAAGGGTAAGCAAGGGAAGTATAAAAAAATAACATGAAAATAAGGGCATGATATGAAGAACATTAGATTTTAAAACCATAAACTACATGTGAGATATTATAATCCTGATCCATGGAATATATTTTCTAAATTTATAAGACATAAATTATAATAAAATCAATAATTTTGACAAATGAGAGCAAAAAACTAGAATAATATATAGATTTATGAAATACACATAAGCATATAAATTTTTTTTCAAATTAGTCTAGGATTATTTCCAACGCTATCATAATAGATTGGGTTCACTCCTCAAACCATAATTGTATTCAACGTTCAATTAAAATACAGTCATATTGGAAATATCCCCTTACTGAACCCTGATCACTCCATATTCAAGTTCAATCAATCTCTTGAGATATAAATTGTTAACCACGTCATTGGAGGGAGATTTAGGTCTCACCCATCAGATAATGAAAATCAAACAAATGTGTGTCATAAGTTCATAAAACATTCATCATATCATAAATTTGAAATGAAATGGTATTTATAACAATTTTATTATACCACAACATGTGTAAAATAGAAAGGTTTTATAATCAGTTCACAATTTAATAATTTCCTGACCCATGGAGACGGAAGCAGGTTTCATAAGAATTTTTTTCTGGAAAAACCTATGGAATAGAAACATATCCCATAAACATATTTTAATCATAACCATAAGTCATTAAATAAAATAATAAGAATGGTATCCTTTTATCATATCCCCAGTAAACCAAAAGTTACATCAAAGGATTTCAACTTAGATAAAAAATTATTTGTAATGATAAATCACTTGAATATTTCTTGAGGAAAAAACATTTCATTAAAAATTTATTTTTAAAAGAAGAAAAACAATTTAGAAATCATTTTCTTTAAAAATAAACCTTGAAAAATACAAAGTAATATATCCTAAAAAATCATTAAAACATCTCTCGAGGAAAATATCCTTTCCATATTTAAAAGATATTTTAAAACATTTTCAATATAATTTTTTAATTAAAAACCATTCATTTAAAATATAAAATTTCAAAAATATTACGGAAAAAATTGTATTTGGAAGTAAATATTATTTTATAATAAAAAAATGAAATATTTGAGAAATCATAGCAATGTGAACATCTATTAATGATTTTAATGATCAAGACAATGATTATTTTCACATTTTTTTGGTAAAAATGAAATAAATATTGTTTGGAAAATAAATGATGATTCATTTTGAAAACATATTTTTGGAAGAAAATTAATTTTTCAATTAAACGATGTTTTTCTTAAAAACATTCTATTTAAAATCTTGAGTACATAAATATAATAAAACGAAGGGAAAAATTTATTCTAATGAAATAACCATAAGAGAATAATTTACTTGATTTTAATGATATATGGATCATAATATTCTATTAATGAAAATATAATGATAAATAATCTTGATAAATGATGAGACAGTAACATACGCTTTTTCCACATTAGAAACATTGAAACGTTTGCCAGCAAAAATAATATCATTAAATGAAGCATAAAAAATCATGAGAATAAATAAATAAATTATATTAAACTTTAAAGGGGTTTTATATACTCTTATTAAAATATAATAGGTTTAAAACATAACATATATCTCAACAAAGGAAAATGGAGACAAGAATCCCTTACTGCTTTGGTAATATTATGAATTGTATGCTCAAATAAATAATAACATCAAATGAAGATTTAAATATAATGAAATAAATTTTATTAGTGATATAATAAGTAAAATTGGTAGTATATAAAACAAAAAATTGGTGAATTGTCTTGTATCCCATAAATAAAAGAGAGACTAGAAATCCTTTATGTTATGTTATAACCTCTATCATACACATTAAAATAACTAGTATAATAAATATAAGATTATTAATATATATATATATATAATATAAATATATATATATAATAACATATATTAATTTCTAATGACCATTTATTATTTGTTTATTAACAATTTTATGTTAAAGTTACATTTTTGGCAATGAAATCTTTATTTTTGTATATGGTTTAATTTTTTAGTTATGGTCCAATTAATTTTATCATTATTACATAATATCACAAATTTTAACCATGATAAAAATATCATATATATTCAGTATATATGTATATATAAATATCCATAAAATTTGGGGACTAGAAAATGAAATACAATATTTATAGCGATTGTATGTCGTATGTACACAAGAACGTTGTTTCCATTTTCTTTTCAGATAGAATGAATTAAATTTCAATTATATATCACCATTATCTAATCATATTTATTTCATATATATCACATAATTTTATTAAACCCATTTGCAATACCTTCCATTTAAATCATGAATGAATCACATCAATTCTTGATGTTGTATTCCATCATACACAGGAGTGACCTTACCATATTCCCAAAAAATTGAAATAACTATAGAATATTTTATATAGTAATTCATTAAGAATAAAAATATCATTAATATAATATATATAAAATTAATATATCATTATATCTAATTGTGATAGGTGGTGATGGAAAAATGAAAGGATTCAATTCGGTAAGGGGTAATCCACCATACACACAAACGATGATTTAATATTCCATTTGATGGAAGTGGATATAGTTTATGGTCAATAAAATAACATAAAAAAATATTTATATGTATGATAGTATGGTAATTTTGTATACATGGTATAATAATAATTGAATGACGCGGTGGATGAAATTAAACAAAACATTCACGTTGATGAACATTTCCCCCTCTTCAGGTATCCTTCTTATCTTTTCATCAAAAGGCTTCCAAAACATTATTTATATATAAAATAAGGAATATATGACGATAATAGAAAGTGTGGGATGTTATTTTAATATTTATTTTCTAAACCAAAATATTTTCATGGTTGTACAAGTAGTGTATAAAAGGTGGATTTTTATAAGTGTTTTGAGTGGAACACTTGTAATTGTTCAAAAGAAAGAATTACACTATTATTTATTGCATTCCACAAGGATCCTATAATGTACCGTTATCAATTATGTAGGATATATGGTCAGAATATGGACAGAAAAGTTGTTTTCAATAAGGTTTTGGTTATTTTTAACATTGATCTTTTTTAGTTTAACTGTTAGCAAACACATTTTTAAATAAACCGAGGTAGATAATTTTTACAATTTTTTTATAATTATTGGTCAAAAAACAAGATGGAATTATTCTTATTCAAAATATGTAATCCATTTTTTCTAATTAAATTCACATAAGTGGAAATGTTTAACTTAAATGCAGTCCGGTAGATGTGACGAGAGGGTTCATTTTGAAAGATAAAATCTTCAAAAGATTTTAATGTTTTGAAATATATATTCAATATGAAATTGATTAAAATGATCTAAATAGTATTAATATTTACATAAAAGATCTAATTTTTAATCTAAATATATTTCATATATAATTTAACTTTGATACAAAATTAAAAGAAAAGTTGTTTTTAATTAAAAATATGTATTTTTCTCTCTAAATGAAAACATTTAAACGTTTTAGAAAATGATAAAAAATGAACCATGATATAATTTTTAAATAATGATTCTAAAAATGATTTTAACTTTTTCAAATATATTTAATGAAATTGGAAAAAATAAAATTTAATACAAAACAAGTAGAGCTGTTGAAAAAGTTTGTTTTCGATACCTATATTTTTATAAGCACAAGATGATTTTATATTACCTCTATAAAATAATATTAATTGTTTGAATTTTAATTAAATTATATATATATATAATATATAAAATTCATTTAAAAACTCATCATTATGGATTATTTTAATTTATTAAAATGGAGAAACATTATTCACTTTAAAATAGTTTTCAAAAACCCACATCTTAAACTCAAAAAAAAACTTATGCTAAAATAAATTATAAAATTGATTCAAAATCAATTAAGTATATTAAATATTAAAAACTTATTATTATTTTTCTTGTAAACCTAATTCCTAATTTGAATTACATAATTTATTTAAAATAATGATAATTTTAAAAAATTGAACATTTTTCTGTATTCCCTGAAAAATAAATAATTTCTGAAAAAATGTAAATTCAACAATAAGTTAACTTCAATATGATGATTCCAAAAAATAAGATAATTTTATCAAATAAATTTGATAAAATCGATGTAAATTAATAATAATATTTTCTCTTTAAAAGAAAAAAAACATTTTTGAAGAAAGCATATTTTTTATGAATATAATTACATTAAAAACTATTGATTGTTCATTTAATATGAATTTATAAATTTCAATTCCGTTATTCATTTATATATATATTTCTTAAATTGGTTAATATTATTCTAACCTATCAATTTAACAAGTAGTTTGTAACCATCATTTTCAAAATAATATTATTTTCATGGTTAGCTGAAGCATAGATTCCCGTGTCA
The DNA here is from genome assembly GCA_963277665.1 of Viscum album. Taxonomy (NCBI): domain Eukaryota; kingdom Viridiplantae; phylum Streptophyta; class Magnoliopsida; order Santalales; family Viscaceae; genus Viscum; species Viscum album. Next base: position 1,917,994,509 of record OY728165.1, on the reverse strand, counting down.
TGCACGCTCTCAGAGAAACTCATTGTTGCATGTAACACAATATAAACATGGTGTTTTGTTTAAAAAAAGATATAATATGTTTTATTCTAAAAAATTTATAAAAAATATATAATTAATTTGAAACAAAAAAATACACAAAATGTTAGGGAGTTACATTTTACACACCTAAAATTTAATATCATCCAAGGAATTCGTTTTCAGTATCAGAGATTTAACATTTAAAAATTAATTAATAAAAATACAAATAATTAAATGGTTTGATAAAAATACACACGAAAATTGAAATATATGTTTTAATGTCATCTGGTATAACACATACATAGTTTTCATAAGTGAAAACACTTGTCGAAAGTGAAAAACATAGACATAAAAGAAAAGAGTATATAATTATAGAGAATGATAGAGATCATTGATCCTTGAAAAGTTGGTGATCTAGTGAATATTAATAAAAAAATCTATAAACAAAATAATCATGAAAAATTAAATTGATATCATCAAAAATGAATAAAACATTACAACATTTTATTTTAATATTCTTTTCATAATGATTAAAATTTTTCCCCATAATATATTCTTGTTTGATTTCTTTCAATTTTCTCATATCCCCTGGGGGTATCAAACTAGTTGTGAATAAATGGCCATTTTGGTGAACTACTTGATGATAGAGTCCAGATCAATGCACAATTTTTGAAGTTATTATCCCTCGGTACCCCATGCCAGAGACATATCCACAAGTAGTATCCAAACAAGGATGTAATTTCTTGAAACCCACTCACTATTTCCTTAACCAAAATTCATGAAGACTTTAATAAAATTTTACTCACCAATAAAATTATCCATTGAGACATCCATACATATATCCTTAGAAATATCCTTATAGTTATCAGTAAGGTTTTCTAATCATATCATTGAAATTTTATCCTGACCTATCCTTTCATACCAACTATAGCATTCCAAGATTAACATATAGGGATAATATATATATTTAGATTAATATACATTAAATTACTCTATCACACAACCAAGGATGATATTAGTTTAGTACATTTGGAAACATAGATTACAATATTATTAATTCATGAAAGATCTTCAATGTATCCCATAATGATCTTCCCATTTAGTACTCATATTTTAAACCTTTGTTCATATTCTAAGGGAAGGAAACATAATATAGGGTGAGATCATATGCTAGGAAATGGTAGATTAGGGAGGTATGTAAGAATAACCTGAAAATAAGGGTATGAGAATATGATTATAACATTTTAAACTAGACAATACATATCAATGATTATAATCATGAGTCATGGAATAAGTATTGCAATTTTATAAGACATAAAACACAAGGTTTTTAATGAACATGTTCAATGAGAGCATAACATTGGAATAATACATTTATTCATATCATAAAAACCACAGAAAATTATTAACATATTAGTCAAGGATAATTTCCACAAATATAATAGTGGATTGGTTCCACTCCCAAAACCATCATAGTAGTCAAGGTTCACATAAAATTCCATCATAATGGACAAGTTCCCTTTCTAAATTCAGTTTACTCTCTATTCAAGGCCTATTTATCTCATGAGATATAAATCATTATCCAATTCCTTAGAGAGAAATATTCTTCCCACCAATAAAATAATGAAAATCAGAAATATGAGTTGCGCAAGATCATTAAAAATTCATCATATCGTAAAATATGAAATGAAATGGGATTTATAAAAATTTCATAACAACATAACCTATGGAAAAGATATAGGTTTCAAAATAATTTCCTCATTTCCTAACCCTTGGAGAAAAAAGTGGGGTTAATAAGAATTTTATCATGTTATAATCCACAGAATGAAAATGGTTTTCATAAACTTTTTTCTCCATAAACATAAGTCATTCAGATAAATAATAAAAATGGTATCCTTGGATTATATCCCTTGTATATAAAACGTTACATTAAAGGATGTCATTTAATATGGAAAATTATTTTTAATGACAAATCACTAGGAAAATTTCTTGGTGAAAATAAAATTTCTTTTTAAAATAATATTTTAAAAATCCTTTTGGAAATCCTTTTCCATGAATATAGGTATTAAAAATTATAAATTAATCTTTTTAAAAATATTTTAAAACATTTTTTACAGAAAAAATTCTTATCCACTTTGAAAACACTATTTAAAACAATTTCAAAATCCTTTTCTTCTTTGAAATAATTTATTTATATTTTAATTTTTTCCAAATATTAAGTAAAAAATTTTCATTGAAAATAAATTTGAAAGAATATAAGGTATTCTTGAAATATTTTAGGGGTTATGAAAATGAGAGACACCTTCTTTATCAGGCATTTAAAAAAAAAATTTCAGATTTTTGGTAAAAACAAAATAGGCATTGTTTGGAAAAGGAAATAATGATTACATTCTCATTTTAAAAAAATAAAACATGGGTAAAAATTTCTTTAATAATTCATTTATGAATGTTAAAAAATTTTTTTAAAACATTTTTAGAAAACATAGTTTTAGATTAAAAATTAATTTTGACCGAAAAGACTATTTTTCTTAGAAACATTATTTCTTAACTCATGAGTACATAAAAAATAAAAAATGAAGAGAAAACATGTATTCTCATGAAAGTAAAAATAGGATAATAAAATTTATGTGTTTCATGAACGATTTATCATAATATTATATTATTACAAACATAACTATAAATAATCTAGATAAAAGATGAGATTTTAATATAAAATATTTACCACTTTGGTAACATCAAAACATAATCCCTGTGAATTAATTTTATTAAATTGATGATAAAATATAATAAGAATAAATAAATTATTTATATTAAATTTCAAATTGTGTTTACATATGCCTCGTAGAATAATAAAGGTTCATAAGATAACATATGTCTCAAAGATGGAAAATTGAGATAAATATCCCATAAAACTTTAGTAAGATTTTGATTCAAAAGACCTAACAAAGGATAAAATATATTGTAACATTGAATATCATGAAATTAATGGGATTCATTATATAAAATATCAAAGGGGTAGTATATACACCAAAAAAATTAAAGTAGATATGAATTTTCATTTATCTCCTAGAAATAAAAGAGAGACTATAAATCCCTTAGCTTTTGTCTTGAATTATATCATATATGTTAAAAACACCTATATGAAAAATATAAGTTTAATATAAATATATTAAACATATATTTATAATATAATATTTTATATTTTTTGAATTTTTATTATTCGTTTATTACCAATTCCTTGTTATTGTTTAGTTTTGGAAAATAACATCTTAGTTTTTCATATATGTTTTAATTTTTTATTATTGGTCTTCTTAATTTTACAATGATTTAATAATATCCTAACTTTAATCAATAATATAAATATCATATAATTATATTACATATATTTGTATAAATATATAAAATTGAGTGATGGAAAAAAGAAATTCTGATTTCCTGGAGATGGTAGGTCATACGTATGCACGAACTTTGTTACAATTTTCATGTTAAATTGAAGGAAATAATGTTAAATGATATAATACGAATAAATAATAATTTTACTGTTATACATACCAAATCTATTCATTAAACACATCACTAATAACTTCTATGTGAAGCATAAATGAATCACATTGCTTCGCCAGCTCGTAGCCCATTATACAGTGGCCATCATTATAATATTTCATAAAAATCAAAATCAGGATATTATGTGAGATATAATAATTTAAAAAGAATAATAATATCATAAAAACAATAAATAAATAATATATCCATAATTATTTCTATCCATGATTGATGGAAATTGAGAAATGAATAGAATCGGTTTATGAGACTGTAGTATGATGTACACACGAAAAATGATTTCATAACTTATTTAATGAAAGTGGAAATGGTGATAGGTAATGACCTTAAAATAAAAACATATCAGGTTATGAAATTTTATTAGGTTGTTATATCAACATTTAATAAAAATAATTTAAGTATTTGGATGAATAAATAAAAAAAATGCTCGTTGATCAACATTACAACTACTTCTTGTATCCTTTAGAGGCTTGCAACAAAATCCTTCATATGTTGGATTTAGGTAAAAAAACAAGTCATGTAGGATGAGAATATGAATATTGATAAGCCATTTGGGTAGGTCATGAAAGAATAATATTTCTCTTAATATGTTAATAGGATAAGAGCAGGGGTTACCTTTTATAAGTGAGTTTAGGGGTACACTTGTAATTGTTTTATAGATAGAATTCTACCCACATTTTTTATGTAACAAGGCCCCAATAAAATACCATTCTTTAGAATATAATATATAAGGTAAAAATAATTCAATACATTGGGTGTTTTATTGTTTTTATATTATTTTTAACACATATATTTAAAGTTTATCCCGTGGTAATCTTATTTTTACCTTAACCGTGGTTAATATTTTTTTTACAGTTTTTAGTATTCATTTTGGGAAAAAATTACATTGAACTTATTAGATAATATAAATTATTATGATTCCAAATATTGAATATATATTTCAATATTTCAATAATATAATTGAAAAAAATATATTTAAAATTAATAACACAAACACGATTATATGGTTAGTTTTTAATGATAAAATAGTCAAACATTTAACATGTTTTTATATACAAATAAAATATAAAATTTATGTAAATGACCTATATTGTATTAATGGATTTATATTTGAGATAATTTTTATCTAAAAATTATTTTATCAATAATATAACTTTAAGAATAAATTAATCTAAAAAGTAGTTTTCAATTAAAATTTAGTATTTTTTACTATTTATCAAAACATTAATCTCATTAGAAAATATAAAAAAAATTAACCAAATAATAATGTTGAAATGATGATTTAAAAATTTAATTTTTATATTCTTTTTTATTAAATTAAAAAAAATATTATTCAAAACATAGTCCACCGATGCTAAGAAAGCGCAGGTTTTCACGAAGTGAATTTTTCAAGTGCAATATGATTTTATATAACTAATAATAGTCATTTTATGAATCATAATTTAAATTTATTGAAATATAATCTGTAAAATACATTAAAAACACGTCTCATTAGATATTATTTTAATTAATTAAAATTGGAGAAACCTTATTCACATTAAAGTAGTGTTCAGAAAAAACCCTATTTTATACCTAAAAATTAAACATATACTAAAATCCGATATAAATTTGATAAAAATTATTTAAGTGGATTTAATCATACTAAATAATACTTATTATTTTTTTTAAAAAATAATTTTTAGTTCATATTAAATGTATTAATGAAAGGAAATGATATTTTTACAAAAATCAGCAATTTTCACTATTGAACGAAAAATCAATATTTTTTGAAAAATCAAAAAAAATCACCACTAATTAATTTTGATAATAATATTCCAAAAGTTAATTCCATTTTACCAAATAAATTTTATAAATTATACTTAAATTAATTGTAATATTATATAATAAGAAGAAATAAAAAACATTTTCAAAGAAAATATATTTTTTGATGATTATAATTACTTTACCAATAAATTATTGGTTATTTAAAAGGAATTTATAAATTTATATTTAGTGGGAAAATTATATGTATATTTAATAATGTGTATAATACTATTCACATCCACTAATTTAATGGAAAATTTATAATGAGTATATTTAAATATATATTATTTCATGGTTCGCTGAAGCTCAATAGCCCATGTCCCGATTCCTCTTGAAGAAACTCATTGTTGTTTTTAATAAAATATAAACATGAAACTGTGTAAAATAAATTGTATTCCCATTTTTTTCTGTAACAAAAAATTTCCAAAATATTAATATCATTTGAAAAAGAAATATTTCTCAAAATCTCATGGTGTTACATGATATCCCCTTTCTTTAATACTCATTGTTTATTGATTTTTTAAATAATGGTTGACATTATACAAAACCGAAATATTATGAATCCTATATAATTTGGTATATTAGGTACATAATACATCAAATTGATTCATTTATTAAACATAATGTTTAAAATTTTCTTCAACATGCCGCTAAAATTCAAATACTCTTTTAATATTTCATGGGATAACCTTTGAACATACATAAGAAAGGGATAAGCTATATGAACGAGTAATAGAATATAAAATGCTATGAAAAAATAATAGAAATAAATTTTATAAAATATTAATATAAATTTAACATAAGAGGAGTGAGAATCATAATGTTGAACAATAAGGCATGATATAACATGATAACATAAAGAAAACATGAGAATGTGGGGATAAAATTATACATGACATCATAAATATTGGTCAAAGAAAACCCCCAAGACATCAAAAAATGAGGGATCAAGTCATATAATAGATTATGTTATTAACTAACACCATACAGTATGTATCATGAGACAAAAAGATTCACTAATTTATTGGAGTTCTATGTGGGGACACCCATCATTTTCATATCATGTACATGCATAACTGTGCCACATGAATCCTATAACATAAATATTTATTTCATAAATTTTAAACCCAAGATCAATTTTTGTAGGTTATATACATGGAATTCGCAAATAAAATAGTTATTGGTACATCTTGTATAATACTCTTGAGTTTAAATAATAATTTATATTCATAGAAAAAATGATTAGCACAGAAAAATTAGACGATAATTTCGAAAGCATAATTGGGGAACATAAAGGTACATTAGAGGGATTAATGAGAGTTAAAGGGGTATCACATGAATTTATAATTTTATTTTTATTAATAGGGATGTGTGGATCCATTTATAATATGTACAATTATATTAAAAGGGTAATAATAAAAAGGAATTTCTGATTAAAGAGGAGAGGGAGATGATCCTTTACATGGAGAGGGTCTTTTCAAAATCATGGTTTGAGCTTCTTAAAATCTTGGGGAAACATTCTGAGTTATCTATAGATGTAGGTTTTGATTAAATAAATGGTCAAAAGGTTTTAAGCGAAGGTAATCAGATCTTGGATGAGTTTATATGGAAAAATAAAGGATAATACTTTATTAATTTCCAAACATTGGTTTAAAATAGTTTATGATAAGGTAATAAAAAACATAGCATGGTTTTCTATATGGTTTACTAGAAAGTGGATTACTACATATTTTACAATTTTAAGAATAGATACCCATAAAATAACTCCATTGGTTATTTTGAAGTGAGTCAAGTTTATAGAGAATTTATTTTTAAACCTTAAAATATAATATAGATTTCTAATAATTCAGAAAGGGATTATACAATTAATAATAAAACCCATGACAAATTATTTTAATGGTTAAATTTATATTTTTTTCATTAATACCTTTTATAGAAAATATTAGATCACAATTATATCCTTATGACGATATAAGTCACTTAGTATATTTATAATGTATTTAATTTTGGCCAAAAAAAGGATTATCAACAAAAATTATGAAAACATAACCATTTGATAACATTTAGGTGATGAATTAAAGAATAATATTAATTTTATATAATTAATTATCTATTTATGATAATTTAAACTTTTAAATAAAAAATCCTCATTTATTAAAAAATACCATATTTTTACAATAACAGTTTTCTTTCCATTATAATTCTTGTGACTACATAAAATTTTATTATTATTTATAATTGATAAAAATTATTTCATAATAATATTTTATTTAAAAATAATTTATTTAAAAAATTCAATAAATCACTAACATATTGTTCCTTTATTTTTACTATACGATTTGAAAAAATACATTTTGTGTTTCTTCATATCAAAATATAATTTTTATCAATATCATTATCTAATCACTTGAAATGTAATATTAAGAAAGGATAAATATAATAGTTATTTTTCTAAAAGAAAAATTATAAATTCATACTATTAGGGTAAAGATACATATTCATTTATTTCAAAAGTGAATTATCAAATGGTAATGTGGGCGATGGTGAGATTTTTTTGGGATGGTTCAGTGTACTAGGTATGTGTTGTGATCTCTTTGAGCATGAAATTATCCCATAATGTTTTTCCCATGACATAGCTTTTGGATATAATTTTGGGATTGATCAATGGAAATTTTTAGTGATGAAATATCCCTCTTAATCTCAAATAAAATGGTTTCATAGGGTGTGATACAATTAATCAAGTATATCATTTCTTTTGTCTATATCGAATGGAGATTATCATAAAACATAATATACTAATCAAAATGATCACTTTAAAATCGCTATATTAATAATCTTTAATGTTCATAATTGTATTTTAAATTGGATAGACAATAGCATGGTTCAAAATATCCAAAGTAGTCCTTGTTTTTTCAATAACATCATTACGTAATAAGGAATTTATTTAATTAAAAATGGAATTTTGGTTATAAAAGCATGGCTAGTCACATTCATCCCCCTTTATAATTTTCATCCTCAAAATTTTCATTTCTTTCCCTAAAATATATTTGGTTACTTCACTTTCAGTGTCTCTATTAGTTCCCATGTCACTTCCTTAGACTTTTTGTTCCACCATAACACATTATCTAGTTGAGTTGACTTGTTTCATAGAACATTGTACCATTGATCTAAGATATTCACCAGATGAACCTTGTATAAATGGTCATTTTACAATGATACCACCACTATATTAAGTATTTGTGTGGGTTATGGAATTTACATCCTCAAGAGGGATACATTGAACACATCATGTACTTATGATGTGTTTGGAGGGTGTTCTAGTAAATATTCCCCTACTTTAAAACAATTAAGGATATCATAGGTGCCATTATACCTAGGACAAATATTGACCTTATTGAAAATACTAATTATTTTATAACATGGATATAAAACAGTAACACTATATTGCCAACCATAATATATAGATCAAATCAACAATTTTACATGTTGTTTTTCTATCTACTTTTTGCGGATTTCATATGATGATAAATGGGTTGATGCTTCTATGTCATTTATCGGACAAGATCTACTCCTATTATTATATACACTCTATCTTCAACCTAGAATGTAAGATTATTATAACTATTCCCATAAAAATCCACATAATGTTCTATTTTAATGATTTTTTGGAAATCATTGTTATATATAAACTATACTAGTGGAAGGTTGCAATACAAACATTATCACACCTGGATTTTCATGTCTTTTTTTGATCTGGTTTTTTGGAAATACAGATCATTTTATTAGGTTTCGAGGGAGTTTAATGTTGATTTTTTAACTACAATATATGTCTAATCATAATTCCATGAGTCCTCAGTAGCTTGTGTGGTAGTTTTTTGAGGGAAGGGTGGTTACTTGATTATTTGGGCCAACGGTGAGCCCATTTTCAGATTTAAAAAGAAGATTTGTTTCTTATATAAATCGTTATATTTTCACCATTTTCACTTATTCCATTTACCAATTGTCCTACCCTGACCTATTCAAACAACCATATCATTTTTGACCCCTTATTAATTCAAAATCATGGTGGATTTGGGTTATTTATTCAGGTATTGGGCCAGCCTGTGAGTCCATTTTCATTTTGATAAAAAAAAATTCTCTTTTATATCATATTAATTTTTAATATTTTTTGGTTATTACACTTTTCAATAGAGAAAAAAAACCCTATACGCACCCCAATCTTCCATTTCCCTCTATTTGGAGCTCATATTCATCAGATATTTTGGAGAACATTCTCATGTTTTCTAAAGTCGTTTAGATTTGAAGAGGTAATTTGTTTATTTCATAAATAATTATTTTTTTACACTTTTCTCCCTAAATATACTTCCCATGGTTCATCAAGTCATAATTATCCTCTAAATGTATTTCCATGCCATTCTATTTCCTCTATGGTTGTAGATCTAATGGAATATGAAGAGTTTTCTAGTTTCCAAGGTGAGATTTCATCCCCATTCCCTTCCCTCTTCCAACTAATTCCATTATTTGATGGTTTTATCTTCACCCATAGTAATGATCAACCTAGGTTTATGTTTTCCTGTGATTTTTATGGGGGTTTTGTTATTTTGGGGTTTTTAGACATCGGTTTAGGGTTTATAAACCCCTGGATGGTGATATTTGGTGTGCATTTCCATTCCACCAAGGATTTAGGGTAGCTTTCCCATTGAATTTGACCTTTTTATTTATGATTCAACCTTTTTCAGGTATTTTAAACCTACAAACATTATAATTACTGTTTTATAGTCCTTCAATAACATTATTTGGTGTGAAATGTGGTGTTTATGCCCCATTTTGTGAAAAGCATAATTGTTTTGTTATAAAAGTGCACACACAATGTCTATTTAAATGTCATGTTATCCTTCACTCCTAGTCTATTATATTTAGAACCTAGTTTATGTTTTTTTATGATGGGTTAGTATCATTAATAAATTTATGGAATTAAATTGGTATTTTTATTCCTTTTGAAGTGCTTGAAATGAATTGTTTTATTACAGAGTACAGTCCATGTGTTCGTTAAATTTAATAGTTGGATTTTATATGTTAATTGTGATTTAGAATGATTTTCTCGATTCATAAATGCTTGTGATGCATGAAAAATGTATTTTTGGGTCCTTCAATGTCTGTCCACTGTGGTATTTACTGTACAAACAAATGGTTTTTTGGTTGATAACATGTTTTGGCCCCAGTTGCTGGAAAATTTCCCGTTTGACATCCTTAAAAATGTTGGTGATTTAGATATGTAAAAGGAATTATTTAATAGATTTATGAATGTTTTTCTATGATTTAAATTGTGTTTATAAACCTATTTGTTTAAAGTGAAATTTTTACCTTTGGAAAAAAGTTAGTTTTGAGAAATGCTTAATGGCCCGTTTGGAAACCTTGTGAATAATGGTGAAATATTTTATTACAAAAACTTCATGTGGATGTTTATCATATCATGATTATATGTATATAATGGATTGGAGTTCCTTATTGAGGAATCCTTGTTATCCATTGTGATATTTGCTTTGGTTGGTCTATTTGTCTTCCTTTGGATATATGGCATGATATCGGTCCTTAGAGTGAATCGAGGTGATATGTATTGTGAATTAGTATTATATATATGTTGTGATTGGATGATTGGATGAAATTATTTGGATCTCCCCCATTAGATAATTGATACATGAGAACCTAGATTATTGAGAGAATATTCTATTAATCATTGTTGCACTTGTAGGTTATGGTACTAACCAGTGGCCCATATTATGTAGATATATTTGGATTATTGATATAGGATTTACCCTTGGCCTGCAAGAGAAAGGATGGCCAAGTGTATTATACAATTTTATTTCCTGATGTGTAAAATTTCAATAGGGATTAGGTCATAGGTATTGGTGATTTCTGGATTATTCTTGATCTCCTAGGTTCACCCAAGCCTATTTGGCTATCAGTTTCATTCATTGATTAATATGACACTTGTATTTACATTTACATTTCCCTTACTATGTGATAACTATTATGCCTTCTTGTGGATTGATTTTCTTAGAATGTGGTGGGATGGTTTTTATAAGTATTGTGAAAATAGTTTTCCAATTAAATTGTTTTATCCACTTTGTAAAAATATAAAAAATGTAAAACTCAAACTCCTGTTGAAAATTTTATTATTACACTAGTTGAATGAATCTAGTTTTGGAAATTAATAAGGGAAATGGGTTGTACTTGTTTTGATTAATCATGTAGAAAACTATAATTCAATACATTGTAGTTCAAACATGAAATTTAATTTTCTTTCATTTTAAATACTATTCATTTGTAATAGATCATTGTGCTAGCTTATTGAGTTTTAAAAATCGCGCCTATAGTTCATTTTCATTTTTAGACCCCATGTAGGTTCTAAAATGAGTTTGATCAGGTTGAGTGACACTTGATAGTTGTGTTGGAGAGTGACCAGTGGGGTATCATGGAGTTATTTGGTCATCATGTATAGTCAGTTTAGTTTAATCGTTCTATTTCACTTAAGGTTTTATTGTATACATGATGATCAATTCAGTTTTTATAAATGTGTATTGGTCTGTCCGTTTCTTTCCACTGTTGGTTTTATTGTTTATATTTGGGATAAATCATTCCCTAGTAAACATTGATGATGTCAGATAGTAGTTTCAAGCACGTGTTGATTGATTACACACTTTGGAACATGCCACATATCAGTTCAAGAGCACATTTCAAGGTCGACCTATGCTGGTTTGTGAAAAACATTCTTGCAAATCAATTGAAAATTTTCTCAGATGTAATATAAAGTATTAATGTTCCATTAAGACTAACCATATGTTTGACGATGATAATAAATTCTAAATATTAGTTTTGTATCTAATTCTTACTGAAGGATTATTCCAAATAACAAGGTAAACCTCAGATATTAAATAGATATAATATATAGTGGAACTCCATGAAGTCTTACCACTTCAATTTTGTATATATTGGTTAGTTGGACAAGATATATATCATCCATGATATATATGAAAGGTTCCAAATTTTAATGATGATTGGGTACCACCTGGATAGTGTTACAACAATTAGGTGTCTTGGGGAGTCTTATGATGAAATCCATGTTTTCCCCCATTTACGTATTGGTATTAGAAATAGTTACATCATGCCCTCAGAATTATTCAATTATCAATTGACTTTTTTGTATACCATGTATTAATATAAAACCTCCAAAATATCCCTCTTCATGTTATCATACCATGAATTTTTATTCTAATAAAAAATTATATTAATTATTACTAGATGAATTGATAAGGGTGAGATATACACATCATCCACTATTTCCTTCTTCAGTTCCAGTTTTTAGGGAAATATATCTATGTTCAAAACCATATAATCCCAACTCCAGTAAATTTGAATTTCTAAATAATATATAACTTCTTATATAGAACATCATATACTTTCTAGGCCTACTTGATATTGTAAGGAATATATTATTGATAATTTTTTTAGAAATGATGGTTGGATATACTTTTATTATTCCTATATCCACACTTATCAATTCCATAATGAGTGGATCCCTTGTAATCCTCATCAAGGAATGATTTTTGGGATCCTTTATACTTATAGAATCATCCAATTTGTTTTATTTTGTAGGATTTTAATGAAAATAAAAAATTAATCCTTGATTATGTATAACAACCATTATTTTTTCATATTAATCTCTTCTTTTGGATTTATAATTTAGGCTTTTATGATCTGTATATATGTCATAATTTTTTCTGTTGAGGTAATATCTCCATTCCATAAATGTGAAGATCTCTACAGCCAATTCTGGATAAAGATTTAGGTTGTTATTCTCATTTATATTTAGTTGGAGTGGGGGGGCATAAGGTTTCACATTTCCATTTTTAATGAGTATAAAGCCCAATAAATTTCAGATGAGTCAACATATATCACAAATCCTTCCCCACTAGTGGGTTAAGTGAGTATAGGTGTAGTCATTAGCCTCTTCATCAACTATATAAAATATTCTTCACAATTATAAGTCAAGAAAAATATTACTCCAATTAAATAATGCTTGGTTATTGAGCTTCAAAATATTGAGAATTTTTTCACAAATCAAAGAAAATTTCCAACTATTTGAAGGAAACATCATAATTCTATCCTAGATTTTAAACTTTTCTATCCATTAATTTACTCAGTTTTTGTAGGATCTATTTTTATCCCATTACTATTGATAACATGTAACATAAATGTTACGTTCTCTAAAAAAATCACATTTATTTTTCTTTTCAGATAATTTTTCTTTCCCAAGGTCTATAGTAATGTATTTAAATAATCATCGTGTGCTAATTTAATTTAGTTGTATATAATAATATCATATATAAATATTACCACAACTTTTTTTTGGTTGTACATAAATAAACTATTAATCAAGTCTATGAATATAGTTAGATAATTACTGATCCCAAAGGGAATCAATAAGAACTTGTAATGATTGTACCGTGTAAAACAATAATTCCTGGGGATATCCTCCTTTGTAACCATTAAATGATATTAACCCTACAAAATATGAACCTTAGAAAAAAACCAATATCCATATAACGGATCAAATTATTCATCAATCCGTGATAGAGGATACTTTTTCATTATCATGGTCCTATTGAGTTCATGATAATCAATGTAGAGGCATATTTACCCTTAATTCTTATTAATGAAGAGGACTAGTGCACCCCATATTGATGAACCTATGTGTATGAATCCTTTTTCTTTATTCACTTATAATGTCTTATTTATCTCCTCATGGTAAAAAAACACTTGATATGGATTCTTGGATGTTGGTGAAGCTTCGGGTAAAATCTCAATGGAAAATTGAACATCTTGTCTTGGAGAATGGTCAAAAAATTAATTATAAAACTCATCAGTGTATTCCCCAATAATAGAAATGTCTTAAAGGATGATTGTTTGTTTAGTATCTATAATTAGAGATAGATATTCTTGATTGTAAGCAATTGATATCCATACTTTATATTTTGTCACATAATAATTTTCATCCTCTCCCATAAACTTGAATATAATCTGATGCTGATTCACTACACAGAGGGTGATTTCCTTCTCTCGAAAATTTATGTTGGCCCTATATGAGGAAATCCAACCCATACAAATAATATCATTTATCTTTTCTAATGTAATTATAAAAAATTTTCTAGGAATATACTCCAACAAATATGGACAAGGGATGAGTTATATATTTGGGATACAATAATTGACCCATTCACTATCTTTACCAATAAATCATATTCCATGTATTGAGATGTTGTTTGAATAGTTCTACAAAAATTTTTGATATGAAACATGTGTAGAACCAAGGATGATAAGCCCTACTTTCACTATTAGATTCTGGTTCTAATCATTTAATTCATTGAAACTATACTTAGGTAAGATAATTTTAATACTATTAAACCTATAAAAGTTAAAACAAGAAAAGTAATAGGATGAATTATAAATGATATAATTTCTTTAACTTGTGGATTTCTAGGTTTCAATATATGTTATTCATGATATATTTCCTAACATAAAATATTATCGGATTTTCCCCCCTTAATAATGGTTTGTAAATATATTTTAAATTTAACAAAACATATCCCTTGAGATTTAAAAAAAAGTGTGTAGTATAAACCATTTTCATGCACTAGGTAACGATCAAGTCTAGCTTAATGTGTCGTTTTTAGGGTTATAACCCTTATGTACATCTATGTCAGATACACATCCACATTAAGTATCATATCAAGGATTTATTTTTTTGAAATCTAATTTATATATACCTAAAATACTTGAGGGATGTCTCAATATGTTTAGTATTATCCCTAAGTCTTTCCAAAGTGTTTTCTAATCCCAGTACCTAAAATAAGTTGATTTTTTCTGAAACCAACTATAAAAATACATGTCTTTAATACACATTATCTCACTTTTTATTACATAAAGGTATACATTATACACATAAAAAAGAACATAAATCATCATGAATTTGGTAAATTAGTTATATAGAATTTCATTATGATATACGGATAAAGAAACATTAATAAAAATATCATTAACACACTCCAAAAGTTCCACTATACTTTCAAAACAACACAGGATAACATGTGGAAATACATATGAAAGGTATGAGATATAATACCCAGTATACGAATAAAAAAAATCATATCATAAGGTCAAAAAGTACACCTGATCTAGAAGGAACATCATTTTAACATAAGTGGGTGATAATCACAATCTTGGAAGATAATTCAATCTATAACCTGATAGAATTAAATCAACACTATAAAGTGGGAAAACATTAAACATAATGTCATAAAAAATGTCATGAATAACCACAAAGATACCATAAGATGTTGTAAAAAGTCACATTATTGATTAGTTTTACCCTATATTCCCATAAATTATTTCTCATGAGAAAAAAACCTTACCCAATTCCTTGGAGTGTTATCTTGGCACAACCATCAGTTTCAAAACATATACATGCATAAGTTTTTCTCGTGAAAAAAGACACATAATGAAGAATTTAATAAAACATAATCCCATAATAATGGAGTGTGAATAACATATAAATAATCCCTTAATAAATTAAGTATACGTCAATTTAGTTGAATACACTTGAGTGGAAATATGGATTGGTATTCACAAAAAAATGTTTGGCATTAAAAAATCTCATGATTATTCTTTCAGTATAAATGAGGTATATAAAGATTTTTGGTATGGGTTAATGAGAGTGAAAGGTTTATATCATAACATTGAAATCATTATATAAGTAATAGGGAAGTGTAAAATCATATTACATCATTATAAATTTGGAAAAAAATATTATAATATAATTAAGTACCTTGAATAAAGTGGAGAAGGAGATGGTCCCTTGCCATGAGAGGGTTTTTTCCAAAATCATGGGAGAATATTATTAACAGCTTGGTAACACCATTGGATAATTATTAATAGGAATTTTATGAGTAATTTAATTCTTTATTGGTTATTAGTGAATACGAATTGTGGTTTTTTGGGTTTTTAAAAACTAAATAGAAATATCCTTTATTAATTTCCAAACATATGTTTTGGACTCTATATGATAATGTAATAAAAACCAAAAACCTTCCAATGTTGCTTGCTACATTTTATATCATTGTTAAGTGGTTTTAATTATTTTATTAGTTTATTAACCTATATCATTGAAATAATACACCTCGTGATGTTGAAGTGTGTCATGTTTATAATGAATTTATTTTAAAACCATAAAATGTAATACAGGTTTTGGAGGATTGATTATGGATTTATAAAATTAATAAAATTACATAGAAAACTAATTATATTAATGAAAAAATATATATTTATTGATTTATACCATTTATTGAATATATTACATCACTTTGGTTTCCATATGATGTCATAATACACAAATTAATTTACATAATATTTTATTTTTACCTAAAAAATTGGTTGTCACCACAAATTATGAAAAAATAACCATCGACTAATTTTTATGAGATGATTTCAAAAATAATAATTATTTTTTCTATGTAATTCTCAATGTATTAGAATATGAAATGTATAATAAAAAATATTTGTTTTATAAAAATACATGTTTTTTGAAAATAACTAGTTTTTCAACCCTTATAAAAATAATCTTTGACATTTCAAAATTAGACAATATTTTATATTTATTAATATTGTTTAATAATAATTTTTTTATTTAAGGTTCAAATATTTACAAAAAATTAATTCATTAAAATAGAGTGACTTTATTGAAACTATACATTTACAAAAAATACAGTTTGTGTTTCATCATATAAAAATAAAATTTATATCAAACACATTATCAAATAATTTAAAATGAAATTTTAAAAGAGAAAAATATAATCATTGTTTCATTAAAAGAAAATTTTAAAATTCATACTATTAAGGTCTAGATACATGGATCTTTATTACACCAGTAAATCCCCAGTGGTATTGTGTATGATGGCGAGACATTCTTTACAAAGTTCGAAATACATGGTTTGGGTCATGATCTCGTGGAGATTGAATTTCTCCTATAAATGGTTTCGTTAGTTACATAGTTATTGAATATAATCATGGTTTTGATAAATGAAAAATCCCCTAAATGATATATCCCCTGGAATCTCTGATAAATTGGCATCAAAGGGTATGATCCTACAAGTCTATTCCACAACTTCATTCAATTTTATAAATTGGAATTTATCATAACCATTAATATAGTTATCTCAAATGTCAAACTACAACAAATATATTTAAAATGGTTATGATACATAATAGTTATTTAAATTTGAAAGACTATATAAATATTCACCATAGAGAAAGTAGTTCCTATTGTTTCTATAACTTCATTACATAATAAGGAATTTACTTATTAAAAATGTAAATATCATTTATAAAAGTTTATTTCATCAGAGTGAGTGCTAAAAATGAGTCAAGGGATGGATCTGGGAAAAAAATTTCCATCATCTGTGGTATTTTAAATACATTTGGTATGTGTGTTATATTTTTATGTTCCAGGTGCTTCGGAAGCACATTGGTGGGTGTAAAAAATTTAATTTTAGCATTAAAAATGATCAATATGAGAACCATCACGATAATAAAACACTGGATCTTTGAAATATTATGTAGAACGGACAATAAAGTGTTGAGTCCCAGAAGCATTGATAGGATTTTCATATATTGGTTATAATTAATTTAATAAAATTACAAGAATTACGTTGAGGGAATTATCTCTCTGTTGATGTTTCATGTCATTATCTAATGTGATCTATCCTTGCTTCGTAGAATCGAAGTGTAAGATTATTCTAGTAGTGATCCACATGTGCTCCATTTGTCTTAGGATGTCGCCAAAGGGATATATAGGTGATATCATAGGAGATCCTTCACTTGCGATGTCCTCTTTCAATCGCCTTGATCCGGTGGAGGTGGCTTTCTCTCTAGTAGCTTGAGAGTGTTCTTGGTGGAAAAATAATTCTCTCTTGGATTGAGAGCTTTTCCAAATCCCTTGTGCGCAACCACAAAATGAAATGGCTAGGCTAATGAGAAATATATAATTGGGGTTTTGAATTACATAGAATAATAAAATGAATTAATTACCCGAAATTATTTATTCATTTCATTTAATTCTTAGTAATACCCTATGTCTAATAATTAGAGTTGACTATTATTATTATCTGACATGTGCCTAGTGAATTACACCTAATATTACTTATTTAAATAAATAATAATATTTCCCATAACTTCCCATAAAAAATACACAACATGTATATTTAATACACACAACCGATACTTTTGTTTTTTCATTTTTCATTATTTCCTCCACCACATTTATTACACCTTGAATAATGGCTATTTTTTCTCAAATAAATATCACGACATTAATAACTAATTAATATATTATTTCACCCACAATATATTGTCTTGAAATACTAGTATCGAAATAAATTCGATCATGCATTCTTGAATAATTATTAAACCACAATCAGGAATAATATTGATTAAACTCGTTAAATTAATATTTAACTAAGATACCTTGACACACTTAGTGTATGACCCTCTAGGCTTCTTTCTTAGTGGAATTAAGCATAGCCTACCTAAAGTCCAAGGATGACATCTAGAAACATTCCAAGTCACCCTTATAGAAATAATTTAACATCATAATGATGTGTCACCTCCTATGAACATGTACCATGTAATGTAATCCATTTTTCTCAATATATCGAATCAAGCGGGTTTCATTCTAGTGACATCAACTGATGTGATAAATTATTATTTCTTGGAATTTTTTAATTGAATATTATCTTTCCTCATCATGGACATGGAATTACGTAGGCTACATCAATTCAATCAAAGGGCTTGAGATATCTCCTAACGTTATGGAATTAAACGGAAAAATCCTTTCTCATGTTATATATTTCTGCAGCATCCCTTGTGACACACCCAATATATCCTACATCATTTTTAATTGTGTTTCATTACAGTTTTCCTCAATACATCAATGTTTTCGAGTTGTAATACCAATTAATAAAAATAATAAATTATAAAGACCAATACAAACACCCACATATAGAAACATCCAATGACACAATGAAATGCGGATTTCCTAATGGCGGGTTTCGTTCTCATAATATCCTCTTAGATTTTACCAAGGGCGCACACCAAGAGAAGGTGCCTCAATGTTTTATGAGTCCTCATCCCTAATGTTCTGTGTCATTTGTGTCCCCCAAATAACATCATCTGGCCATAGAACATATATTCAAGAATAGTGTTATGGCACTTTTGGGTTCTTATCGTAACAGGGATGTGGTATGACCCTTTAATGCAACGGCTATCCTTAGGAAAATATCAAATCCATTTTCATGTAGAATAACACTGAATATTTGATAAGGTATTTATTAATTAATAAAGTAAAAAGTAGCTGGTTCATAGACACCAACTCCAATAGACTTCCACTTAGACTATAGCCAACTGCTAACAACTTTTAACCTGTTATCTCTCACACGATATTCCTGCTTCTTCTGAGATAGGACTTTAGTCATCGGGTCCACCACATTCTCTTCCATGGAAACTATGATCACTACAAAATCACCCCTTTGATATAAATCTTTCAAGATGTGATGCTTCTAGTGTATGTTTTTTGTCCGTTGATGTGACCTTGGTTATTTTGAAAGATCCATCACTGTAGTATTATCACAATAAAATGTGATGAGATCTTTACTGATAAGAACAAAATAAATCTCTTATTTAATGTTCCAAATCTATAAGGATTACATGGATGTATAAGAAGATCCTATATATTCAGAATCTACTGTAAAATCGGCGACAACTGGTTTCTTTGAACTCTTCCAGCTCACATCTCCTCTATTTGAGATAGAAAACATATCCAGATTGTGACACTAGATTGTTCTAATCTGTCTAAAATCCAGCATTAGATTACCCTCAGATGACAAGGTCCTCGTATCCTCCATACACCAGGAACATATCCTTATTTCTTCTTATATACTTAAGGATTATCTTAACATCAGTCCAATGATATTCTCCTGGATCTTCTTGATATCATCCTACCATGCTCAGTGCATAGGAAACATCAAGCCTGGTACATAACATGACATACATGATGGATCTTATAGTTGTAGAGTATGTGACCTTACTCATTATATCTTTATCATTTTGAATCGGAGGAAACATTTTATTAGAAAGATGTAGGCTATGTAACACTGGAACCAATCCCCTCTTGGATATTTCCATACTAAATCTGTTTAATATCATGTCATATTATGTACCCTGACTTAGTCCAAGATGCCTCTTGGATCTATAATAAAGGATCTTGATCACAAGAATGTAGGTTGCTTCCTCCAAGTCCATCATGGAGAAACACTTTTTCAACCAGTCCTTAACTAACAGTAAGTTTGGAACATCATTTCCAATAAGCCATATGTCATCAACATATTCTACTATAATAATGACTACATTCCCATTAAACCAGTTATCACAAATGTCTCACATTCATTCTTAATGAATCCAAATTCTTTTATGGATTCATCAAATCAAATTTTCCAGGACCAACATGCTTTATTTAATCCATAAATGGATTTCTGAAACTGTCAAACCCATTTGGCTTCTCCTATTGTCACAAACCATTCTAGTTGTGTCATATATACATCTTCCTAATGGTTCCCATTAAGGATTCTATTTTGACATACATTATACAAATATTGTATTCACGGTAATTTGGTATGGAAAGTATGATTCTTATTGATTTAACCATGGAATCTTGAGAGAAGGTTTCATCATAGTCAATTACTTGATGATGTCTGAATTTTCTGGCTATTATCCTTGAATTATAGGCTCTAAATCGACCTTCCATGTCCATTATTTTATTGAATAACCATTTTCTTCTAACTAGATTTACATCAACTGGATCATCAACCCAAACCCAAACATTGTTCTGAAACATGGAATCCATCTCAGAATTCACAGCTTCTATCCATCTTGCAGCTTAGGATATTTCTTATGCTTCATTGTAGGATAGAGGTTCATCATTATCCATCAATAATGATTCACCATCCTCGGTGATAATGAAACCAAATCTCTCTGCTTCCCTTACCTTTATTGAGCTCATACGCATTACTTGTGTTTCTGGAACCTCTTCCACAGGGAACTATGGAACTTATTCATGTACCAACTCTTGTGTATCTTGAGCTTCAACTTCTTCAAAGACATTCTTTCTCACACTATCCTTTTTGAGGATGTAAACCCTCTCAAGAAAGATGACTTGTCTGGAAGAAATCACTTTCTTGTCTGAAGGGTTATATAGGTAATATTCTTTCATTTCCTTGGTATATCATATAAAGCTACACATCGTGCACTGGGGTTCAAGTTTGTTTCTTGAGAAGGACTTAACAAACGCCACACATCTCCATACACATGTGTGAAACAAAATTGGTTTTCTTCCATTCCATAACTTGGAGGGATTTCCATTTGTTTCTTTATTTGGTACCCGGTGTAATGTATATGCTGCAGTTTGCAATACATATCCTCAAAAGGATAATGGAAGATCTTCATGACTCATCATCGACCTCAACATGTCCAACAAGTTACAATTCCTCCTTTCACAAACACCATTCCAAAATGGTGTATAAAGAGGAATGAGATAAGATATAATCCAAGAATCCCATAGATGATTGATGAACTCTTGGTTCATATATTATCCACCTCGATCTGATCAAAGCTTCTTTATCATCTTACCAAGCTGATTCTCTACTTCGTTCTTGAATTCCTTAAATATCTCTAAGGATTCTGACTTATACCTCATTATGTAGACATAAACATATCTACTATAATAATCAGAAAAAGTAATTAAGTAATAATACCCACCTATAGATTCTATTGGGAATGGTCCACACCAACTGTGTGCACCAATCCTAGAATCTTTTTGGCCCTTTCACCCAATCCTTGAAAGGTGGCTTGTTTATTTTCCTTGTTGACAATCGTGACATCTGTCAAGTGGTTTTATCTGGGTAGAGTCAAAATCTCCATTTTGGCAGAGCTTTGTCAAGCGGTTCTCGTTTAAATGGATGAGATAGTGATGCCACAACTCGGTGGTTTATGATTCATGTGAGTTTTTATCATTATTGTTTTCTAACAATTATTTTTTGTAATTTATTACATACAAATACTTATTTAAATGTGTCATACCATAACATACATTGTTCTTATAAAATATGCAACCCTTATTTCAAAACATGAAAATAAATACATCCATATCCAAACAAGATACAGAAATTATGTTTTTGGTAACACTAGGAACATAATAACAATTATTTAAAACCAAAATCATCCCAGTTGGCAATGAGAGGTGGTAATCGCTAATGGATAACATAGCCAGCCTCGTTCCATTGTCATCTCAAAGATCCAAATATTCTCTATAAATCATTCTAAATCCACCATTTTCCTGTATTTGAATTCAGATGTGAGCCCTATGAGTTTTATCTAATACCCAATGTGTAGAAATGGAAATATTACACTCAATAATGAACGCACCTTTAGTGTCCCCACACTTCCTGGTGTAGTTCCTCTTTCAGTGTCCTTGATTTCCACATGTAAAACATAACGGCTCCCATTCCTCACCCTGCCTCTAGATCTTCCCCTTCTAAGAGGGACGATGCTTGGGGGCTTCAGAGAATTTATAATCCCTTGGACCCTATACCTCACCCTTATATTTCTTATTCACCATAAGAACTATGGGTTTGTCACGTCCCATGTTCTTATCTACTTGGTGAATTATGGTATAATGTTCTAATAGATTTGTTTCATTTTTCCTCATGTTATAGTTGACAATAAATCTAGAGATGTTATTGGGAAGTGATAATAGGATGAGACCTATACAAAACTCATCTGGGAACGTAATCCCTATGATGTTCAGATGTTCAATGTTGCCAATAAGCTTGACTAGATGAGGCCTAGCCAGCACAGACTCTCCAAGGATAGTTGTGAAAAAGCATTGGTGATATCATATCACTCATATCTCACCTTCTCTTGATAGAGATCTTTATGGCGAGACATCAAACTATACATGTCCATGTTTTCTAGTCTCTTCAATAGCTCATTAGACATGGAATATAACATGAAAAATTGTACCTATTTTGGATCATCAAAATGTTTCATATAGAGAGATAGTTCCTCATCATTGCCCTCTTTCCTAGGTGCAATAGAATCATGCTCTTCCAGCACAAACAATTTCCTCTCATGGTGAAGGATGACACATAAACGCCTCTGCCACTCTTGGAAATTGGTGTCGGTGAGAAGGATATCTTTCTTGATTATGGTTCGCAATGATATGTTTGAAGTAATTTTTCTTTCTGTTTCTACAAATTATGATGAGTAAGGGTTTAATACATTATTATGATAAAACCGAGACAAATAAATTAATTAATAATTATTAGACTCTAACTATTTTATCGAAATCCAATAGCACTCACCATTGAATTCAGAATATTTTGATGCCTTAATATTCTAATGGAAAGGATCCATATTTACCTTTGAATTGCCCCAACTAGGGTTGGTCAAGAAACTGTAAGGGTTTTAGTTAGGCATTCCAAATGCCAACTGCATTAACTCGCAGCTCCTGGATCAGCTGAGTGGACTCCCCAAACTTGAAATCCTTTTATTTTGGATTTCCTCAACCTTTTCTCCTTGGTCACAACACGTCATACTGTGGAAGGCAACACATGATGTGAACCATGTTAGGTAAACCAAAAACCTTGAATTAGAATTCCTCAATAATTGAAAGCACCCGAACTAGGGTTGGTTAGGCACTCTAAACTATGGTTCGATTCTAACCAAGATTATGGAAGGACATACCAACCTAATATTTATTTGAGGGATTTTATTGTTAATTATCTTCGATTACATTCTACTTAATATTATGTGGGATATAAATTAGTGATCAACCATGTCTAAGATAATATTTTACACATAAGCCAGTATTATTTTAGTTCCACCATGTATGCTTATTTAGTTCACTAATTGTGTGTTCGTGACAACACAACCAAAATAATTAAACCATGAAATTAAAAGAAATATAATAAATTATATGATCATGAGCTTGTTCTATTGGTTAGCTTTTCTAGACATTGATAAACTAACCCAAAACCTTGGGGAGAAACACCTTGAACCTTTTGGGTTCGTTTTTACAGCTTTCCACTTGTCCACCTATGTATCTCCTTGGATTCGTTTCACCTTGTCTCCTAACATGAGTCACCTTCACTAGCTTGGGCTCCCCAAAAATTATATATGCTTTTATTTCACTCAGAGGTGAGGGGTAAACTGATGTTTTTTAAAAAATAAACCTTGGGCGCAAATTCCCTACATATTAATGAGGAAGGCTCACATGCCAACAAATTTAATTTAAATAATTAAATTAAAAGAAACCATTCACATACAAAGGTCTTTCTCTAGATCATGATCATCTATACATGCAATGATATTTATACATAAATAAAACTATCATTCAATTCATTAAGCATTTTTTTATCATAAATCACGCTCGAATAAATTAATAATCTTTAATTAATCAATCCCTTTATCGTAGACCATTTTTCTGAATTTACTTGAGATTCTCATCTATCATAATTTTATGCAAAAAAAATAATTTAAAATTATCTTTGTACGTAACATGTACCATGGAGGAAACCCAGTGAATTCCCATTCATAACAACCCAATTAGTGGAAATGAACATTACGTTGATGTTTAATTAAACACATACATATAAAAAACCAATAATGTGTTGTGCCTCACCTTTTCGCCTGCAATATGGCACATGTATCAAGGGATTGTACAATATAATAATAAATTTTAATAAATCTACTTAATTTGGATGAGTACATGGCATGTACTTCTGTATTAACGATGTGTACTATTGTTCACTATCCATCCAAATTTGACACTCAGGGATATAGCGTGTTGATGTACATCAGAAATATTCGTAGTACACAGTGTGTTCAGTGGGACACATGCCATGTAGTATTCGCGTTACACAGTTTACAGTCAGGAATGGCGTGTACGTGGTACACGGTCTAACCCTAATCTGAAGGGGAAACACTCCGTGTTCAGTGGGACACACAGTGTGTAATATGAAAATCGTGTGCCACTTGTTCCTGGTCAACTCACAGTGTAATTTGAGAACTATAAATACTTCAACACATGACCTGATTTGGAGGACCAGCCCGATGCATTGATCCTAGACTACACAGTGTTTATTTCCAAATAACCACCATGTATTCTGGTTTTGTATGTCTAGGAACGTTTGGAACATTCAGATGAGATCCTATGTTTTATTTTAATCAAAAGTAAAAGAAGAATTAATTTTGGTAAGGTGGACGAGAAAAGAGAGAGGAGGAATAGATCTCAAGATTCAAATTTATAGAACGATTAACATGAATTGAAACAACTAAATTATTAAATGCGTCAATTACCAATAGAAAAATAAATAATTATAGTCAATGATATGACCACTCTGATACTACTTGTCTGTTCTGAGTGCAGCGGAAGCGCGTGGGTACGTGTACCCAACAATAATTTTAGTGCTAAAAATGATCAAGTTGACATCCATCATGATAAAAAAATGCCAGATCATCAGAAAAGAACAAAAAATGAAAAATAAATATGGGATTCCTGTAACCGTACATATGATCATCATATGTTGGTTATAATTAATTTAATTAATTGATAAAAATTACCTTGATGGAATTCTCTCTCCGTTGATGTTTTCATCCATGATCCGATGAGATCTGTCACTGTGTCGTAGAATCAAAGTATAGGATTACTCTAGTAGAGCTCCACCCGAGATCCACGTATCTCTGGACTTCATCGATGGGATATTCGTGTGCTAGCATATAAAATCCTTCGCTTGCGATGTCCACCTTCGATCGCCTTGATCCGGTGGAGGTGGATATCTCTCTCGTAGCTTGAGAGCATTCTTGGTGGAAAGAAGAATTCTCTCTTGAATTGAGAGATATTTCAAATCCATTTTGCAATACAAAAATAAAAATATCTTGGATAAGGAGAAATATATAAATGGGATTTTTAATTACATAGAATAATAAAATGAATTAATTACCCAAAGTCATTTATTCATTTCATTTAAATCATAGTGATAACCCATGTATAATAATTGAAGTTGACAATTATTATTACTTGACATGCTCCCAGAGAATTAAACCTAATATTATTTAATTAAATAAATAATTTTATTTCTCATATATTCCTAGAAAAAATACACGGTGTGTTTATTTAAAATACACATAGTGTACTTTTTTCCATTTCTCTTTATTTCCCCCACCACATTTATTAGACCTTGAATAATGGATATTTATTTATCAAATAAATATCACTGTATTACTTTTAGAAAAATATATTATTTCACCCACAATATATTATCTCGAATAACTAGTGTCGAAAAAAATGTGACCAGACATTCTTGAATAATTATTAAACCATAATCGGGAATAATATTTATTCAACTTTTTAAATTAACATTTTACTAATATACAAGGACACACTTTGTGTGTGACCCTCTGGGCCTCTTCCTCTGTGGTATTAGGCGTAGCCTGCCTAAATTCAAAGTTTATCATCTAGGAACACACCATGGAAGCCATAAATAATGAATTTAATGCCACAATGACATGTCACATCCTACGGACGATTACCGTGTAATGTAATCTTATTACCTTGATATCTCGAATAAAGTGGGTTGCATGCTTGTGCCATCAAAAAATGTGCTTGATTATTCATTCTTGGACTTTATGGAATTGAACCTTCCCATTCCTCACCATGGAAATAGATTTATTTAGGCTATATCAATTCTATCCAAGGGCCTGAGATGTCTACTTTCGTTATTGAACAGAAGGGACAAATCCTTTCTCGCATTATCTATTAATGCAGTATCACTCTTGACGCACCCAATGTATCCTACAATGCTGTGAATAGTGCGTCGTCACAGTTTTCATCATTACATATAAGTGTGCAGGTTTTAATACCCATTAATAACAATCTTATAGTGTAAAGACTAATAGACATGTCCGCAGATTGGAACATCCAATGACACAAGGAAATGTGGATTTTTTACTCGCGGGTGTCGTTCTCATAATATCCTCCTAGGTTTCCCAAGGGTGAACACAATGAGAAGGTGCCTCAATGTTTTATGAGTCCTCACCCCTAACGGGATGTGTTATTTGTGTCCCTAAAATAAAATAATTTATCCATAGATCATATATTCTAGAACAGTGTTACTGAACTTCCAGGTTCTCATCATAATAGGGATCCTCTATGACCCTTTAATCTAACAACTATACTTAGGACATTATCACATGCATTGTCACGCATCAAAACAATCAAGATGTGATATGGTATTTATTAATGAATAATGTACAATGTTGTTTGTTCTAGGCCACAAAATCCAACAATATTATATACCAATGGTTGATCCAAATAATTTTTTTACAATTGTGTGACAATAGTTATGCCCTTTCGTTTATATTAGGATAGTTGTTACTTATTTACTAATGTCATTTATTTATGTTGTCAGGTTATATTAACATATTTCTTGATGAATATTGGATATTTCTATTATATTATGTTTTAAGGAAAATATTACTATGTAGGATATAGTCTATCCACTTATTAAATATATCATCACCACTAGTTGATAGATTTTGTCATACAATGAGTCATAATTGAGGTATGTGAAAAATAGTTTATTGTGGAGATAAATCCAATTGGTTATGATATATGATAATATAATACATGAGAGATTATTTTTAATGGTTCTAGAATATATTATGTTTTTATAGTTAAATATCCATTTATTATTCATTCACGTGTGAAACATATATTAAACATGAATAGTGTAATGAAAAAAATCCTACAAATTTTGAATTTGAGTTATCCAAAATCAATGATCATCAAAAGGTATTGTGGGTAATGATTATATTTTAGTATTATCATGAGTAAAAATCTCATATATGTTAGAAAATACAATAATGAGAAAATAAGTGAAGACATATTGTCTATATTAACATACCATATTATATCACATGGAATTTGATATGTTTATTGATATACACAGTGGTGTATGGTTTATATTAATCTGTATTACCTAAGGTTGAAAACATACATTACATTTGAATATTAATTATTTATTACCTTTCTTGCACAATCCATAAGGTTGAGTTAATAGAGGGATGTTTTGGTATGTTGTTAATATTTTGGTCACTTGTGTTTATCCATGATTTTTTCTTTTAACTTCCATGATAATGAAATACATTTATTCCTTTTATTTAGTTATTTTTGAAATTCATTTCCATGATTAGACAAGTGGTATGTAAAATTACCGACTTTTGCAAAGATAAATTTTTTTTCAATAATTCTATGTGATGAATCCACTTATAGAATCAAATGTTCTAGAATTTTACTATATTATATTAATGCGTTCTATATCAATTTGTCAATCTATGTAATGGATATATGGATTTTTTTTATCAAAAATATGTTGTATTATACAGATTATATATTGGAAATGTAAATATCTAGATATTTATAAGTTTGATAAATATAATTACATAACCCTTTTTACTTATATTTATTGATAACAGAATTCACAATTGTTGGAAATACAAAAATCATGTATCGTTACACAGTAAGGCCTTATAATAAGGATTTAAATTTTAGGCATTGTATTTGTTTAAAGTGAAAATAAATTTGATAAATCCTTTAAAATTAAGCTTGGATGGATTCACAAGGAGTTGATACGTTTGTGATAATTTCCATATAAGATTTTAGTTCAATTGAGAGAATGATTCTTTTGCAATATTTTTTTTGCATATTATAGTGTGATTCACCATTATATGGTAACTAGTAATATGAATTATATTACTATCATATGAATATATATGAGATCAATCATATGATGAGATAGGCAGGGTATTCCTATATAATATCATATAATAGAGTTGTGATTTGTGATTTTTGATATCTTGTTGCGTTACATGTTTCTCAAATGGGTTTGGTTTAGTTATGAATCATATTGAATATTATTATATATCATTATTATTACTATATAACCATTGAAATGATCAACGATCATAAACAAGAAACACATATTTTTTACAAGTAATGTTTTTCATCTACTCAACATTAAAAATTTAATTCAATATCAATTGATTACTGATGAGGGGTATTTGAAGGATTAATTCCATAACATTGTTATTTATATTGATTACCAATACGATAAAAAATATCATTTCCTATATATTCTCCATTTATATTTTAGGATAGGGTGTTAAGAAACCTTTTAGTGATTAAGGCTTCTTCAAACTTTGTATATTGAATCTTGAGCATACAATATTACCTTATGAGGATATTTCATGAGTTTTGTTGCTTTCTGATATTCATAAATAATGCTCCAGCAAGATGGATCTGATCAAGTTTAATTTATACATGCTTATTTTATGTTCCTATAATTTCATGTTGATTCTATGATGGTGGTTAACTATTTAGACGAGTTTCTTGTAATATTTTTAGGCATGTGATGTTATAATAAAAAAATTAGAAATAGAATGGGGAGGGATATTATTCAAGTTCATATTCTTATTATATTTTGTTCATTCATGGAAGAAAAAATAAGGTAAAATAACATCATAGATCAATGGTGACGGGAGGCTGCCTATATTTTTTAATTTTGTTAGAAATAAACTCTTTAATTATATGGAGTCCTTGTACATCCATTTTGTTTTCTTATATTTCAATTTCATTTGAAATTTTAATTCTTTTTGAATTACAGTTTTTTATTTATTATTATTATTCCACGCAATATTTATTCTAGTATTGGTAAATCATTTATTTCCAACTAATTAATCAAATAATATATAATGTAATGTATTAGTTAGTGAGTGAGGTAATTTAATAATCTAATTCATTTTATAATTATTTAGTTTCATGAATGAAAAAATATTATCTTGGTTTATATTTGAGTAAGGACTTTGATAGTTGAGATAATGATAGAAACACATGGTGATTTTTAGTAAATTAATCTTCTCACACTGAAAAAAATATACCCTAAACTAAGGTTCTAGAGTATGATTCTCAACATTCATACGATAAAAGGAAAGGTATCATGTGGTTATGTATTTTGTCACAAAAATAATTAATTATGAGAACAAGATATTAATGGATGATGAATGATGAAGGTAACTAGAGTATTAACCTAGAATTGACTAATGTCATCTCATTATATTCTCCTAATTTTTTTATTCCATATAATTTATTCATTTACTAGTTTATTTAATTATATTTCATTCATAAAAACATAAAATTCACATTAAAACTATTCTTATATGACAATAAATATAAAAAAAATTAATAATGTGAAAAAATGAAACTAACATGAAACTCACCTCAAGACACATCTATAATTCCCAATATACTATTTTTCTAAGGTAAAAATATTTTAAGAGACCTGATGAAAAGGATCCATCAAAATTTTATTGAAATAATTTATAATTTTATTTATTTTCATTTGTTAATTCTTTCGATTCCATTACGATAAATTAAAAAAAATTATATTAACTTCTCAAAAAATGTATAAAAATTATTTGATTCTAATATTAACATCATAAATGATTACTAATACAATTCCATTTCAAAACTATTATTTTATCATTCTTGTAAAATTTTATCAACTATTTAGCACATTTGAATATGTAATATTAACCATTATTCATAAAATACAAAAATTAATTATTAACATTAAAATTATTCTTACTATTTGTTTTATTCATGAAAGTATTTAGTCTAGAAATAAAATATTATATATTTTAACATTTCTTGTTAAAAATTTGTGATGAATGATAGTTTTGATAAAGTGATAATGCAATTTTATTTGGGAATCCCTTCTATAAACTTATTTAGACACCGAGATGTTTTACTATTTTGTTACTCAAATGTTTCTCAAGACAATAAAATAATGTTTTGACAAGACTCTGAGAAATCATGGAAAGGAATAAGCTGGTCAATCAACCTAAAATTATTTTCCACATAAACCTTTGTTAAATTTAAATGTGAACTCTCCATTACCAAAGGACGCACTATTCATCATCCATGTGTATATCCTTCAACACACACAAGGGTGTGACATTAAAATAACATCCTACTACCTGATGAACTCCTCATCATGTGGGATGGTTATGGGTGGTTATCTAGTAAGGATTGACACCAAGGATTCTCTATCTTATAAAAGGCCCCTTAAAATCCCATTTTAATGAGATAGAATTAATAGAACCCCACCAGGATTGAGTAATATCCATAACTAATAAAAAATTTGAAAACATATATACCATAACACTCTAAATTCTCCCTTGGGTTGATTATTGAATAAAAAACGATGAGAAGTGTTGATAACTAGAGCATTTATGTCATATAAAATTTTATAAATCCAAAACCTTAAAAAAAATTATGTTATTTTTCTAAAAATGATTTATTCAGAATTTATTGTTCATATTCATCACAAAACACTTATTATTTTACTTGTTCATTGGTGTTCTGTTTGTATCAACCCAAAATTTCACTATAAATAAATGTTTTATTAACAAATTCTTATTAACACAACACCAAACTAAAAAAAACTTTGTTGTGTAAAAATAAAATCTGATCATTATTATATATCCATTAAATTAGTTTGTATACAATAATGTTATCATATTATGAAAAATATGATGGAAAAAATATAAATAAATGTTATCGAGTGGCAGAAATCTCCCTTATGAAGCACATTTGTAAGAGATTTTAAAGAAATTAGAATCTTTAAGGGTTTCCTTACACTAATACAAATATTAAATCTACCAATTATGGTATGAGAGAAGTCATATGTGGGTTACACATAAACATATAGACTTTTATATGAGATCCATGATATTCGAACCACTACCCACGAATACCATGAGAGCTTGTGTTAATCCTAAATAATAAACATGGATCTGGAGGGGATATATAAGTAGAAATTATGATGAGATAATAATAAAAATTCTAATCGTTTAATTTATTAAATAAATGAAATTTATACATTTTATATTTTAACTTTTAAATAAAAATGTTGATTTTTTACTAATGCAATGATATCATTAATGTGACCATTATATTCTTAAAGATATACTTTTTCTTAAAAAATTATATTATGTAACATATTTAAAGAATCTAATTATTTTATATAGATTTTACATATGAATAATGTATATAATATAATAACACTAATATGATTAGTAATTGATAAGAAATAATAATAAGTATGTTTAATACAATGAAAAGATTATTTCTTCTAAAAATAATTTCTCATTGTTTTTTAAAAATATTTTAAAATATAAAGAATAAAATTATAGAATTAAAAATAAAAAAATAAATTCATCTTTTATTTTTAATTGAAATATTATTTTAATTATTTTTTGATATTTTTATAAAATAATAGATTTTTTGGTAAATAGTGAAAATACCATTTTTACCAAAAATCAAATTAAATAGTATTATTAGAAAGACTCATAGGAATATAAAACCTTTTAATGGATAACATATTTATTTAGTAAGTAAAACTATAAGTTTTAATAATATTATGATGAATTTAGATAACCTATTATTATCATTTTAAGGACATAAGTATTATTTTCTAATAAAAACAGTTTTTTTCTTTTCTTTTAATCAAGTGTTGTTTTTTTAAAATTTTGTTATCTTATTTTGAAGATCAAAAATATTAAAATTATTTTATAAAAAAAATTTATAACATTAAAATGATATACACTGATAATTTTGTCCATCAGATAAATTTTAAGTGTAAAAATACATTTTTTCTATAAATAGGTTTTTACACAATATATACGCTAATGATTAAATTGAGTTCTACTACACATATAAATTTTATCTAATAAATTTTATAATATTTTTAGAATAATTTTGGAAACGTTATTTAATATGAGAAATTTTAATTTTAAACATAAGAAGTAAATAACTAAGGTAAAATCTAGTTACCTTAGTAAAGCCAAAAAACGTAAAAGTAAAAATTTGTAGAGTAGCAGACATAATATCACATTTAAAAAATATGTTAAAATGAATTATTTGGATATTCAATTCCATATTGAATCCCCAAATACATTATTATACATTTCAGAGTCTTATTTACATGTTAAACATATGATATATTTATATTAATTTGAAATATTTATAAAAATGAAACTCTCACCACTTATAAAAGGGGCCCCTCATCACCCCTTCACTTCCACTAAAAAAATTTGGGATCAACCAATAAAATATAGCCATTATAATTATATTATAACAACATTCATTTTCCTTTTGACTCTATTCAATAGATATTTACATAAGACCACCATTTATAGGGATTCTTCTAAGGGAAAGTCTATGCTCTCAATGTGAATAATATCACCTAACCCTTTTTCTTTTATTTATTAAATCTACTAATATAATTTTATAATTAATATATAATTTAATAAATATTTTTTATATACTTAATTTTATTATTCTACATTAATTACTACTAACCACCATTCCCCTGTTTTATTACGAAAATTGAAATATCTTTTGTACGTTGTGTAAACTGCTGCCTCCACATTGTAATGACTTCTATTTTCCAAAAAATGCATTTATAAACTTGTTATATGGGTAAATTTTAAGAATTAATGCTTTATAAATAAAATAATTATTATTATTAAGAAAAATATATAATCCACTTTATTTCCCTCACATTAATTGGGAAATGTCACTGTTATATATTCGTTGTGTAGACTACCACCTCAACAAAGTAAAAGATCTCATTTTTCATCTAGTTTATGTGTTATTTATTAAAACCACATCAGATATGATTAATCATCTCAAAATAATCTAAATATTGTCATTATTATTCTATAATAAGTATATTATTACAAAATAAACAACATTCAGATTCATAATATCTCATTAATTATGGTACATTCATGTTTTGGCAGGTCTACAAACCTTCATGAACCATGCTATAAATGATTATCATAGAGAACTAGATGGACTTAATTAATTATAATATAAGTTATAAATAAAAAAAATTAAAAAATTGGGTTCATATGGTTTACATTAATACTAAAATCATTATTTAAGATACCAAATTTTTTTATAAAATCATCAAAACATTCTTGTTACCGATTTTTTTCTATAAGGTTCGTGAACAAAACATCCAAAGAATGAAATTAAAAAATTAAAAATAATTATAAAATTTCAATTAAAATATATTCTATTATTTTGGAATTATTAACATTGGGTAAAAAATAAATAAAAACACCTCTATTACAAAACTAGATCAAAATGATCAAGTTTACTTGCACCCAATTATGAAAATAGATAATAACTAAATAATATAAATATATAGAATAATTATAAAAAATTTATATTTTAGGTTATATATATGAATGTCATTATGAATTATATTGTTAATGTATTTACTTTTGTTACATAGGAGATTCATGTGGTATAGTTGAAGTCTTAAATTAAGGTAATGGTTTTTATCTCAATTTTCAATCACTTGAGTCAATCTTCTTACATACACTACTTTTTTGTGGGTATAAAGTATCCACAACTATTTAATATTATTAGAATGTCCAATAATGTACCATCACTGAGGGGGGTTGAATATGTGGTAATATTGTTACAATTCCCTTTTCATATAAATAAAACTCTATAACTTGTTAGAGTTTGGATATGTTCAACTTTGTTAACTCAACCTCACAGATATTGAAAGATAAGGAATATAAAATTAATGGAATATTTTTTTTTCATGGTTTGGTCCCAATGTGGTTACCGAAAACGTGCTGTATTTGGAATCCCCTATGGCATATTTACACAAACCATTCATGGGTATAACAAAAGATAATTATTTCTCACTAAGGTGTATGAAAAGTAGTGACCAAACTCATATACAAAGAGTGGTGTTTTGAATCAATATGTCACGAATTCAATTATAATATTAATAACAAGAAATAAATTACTATGCAGCAAAGAACAATGTTTTTAAAAATCACATTAGAGGAAAGTGGGTATCTTTAGGCTTGGTTTCCCTTCTATAATACTGCCATGTCAGTATTTAAATTGAATATTTTGTTTTTATTATATATATTAATGAATGTATTAACAATTATTTAACCACATCCCACCTTGATTAATATTGTTTGTTAGTGAAAATAATCCAGCCAATTTCCTTGGTTTTATAATTCTCCTTCCAAAGTGTGAAAGGCATAATTTGTATCCTTTCGGTCACCTAAGTAATTCCAAATTTGGTATTGAGTATCCCAAGTACACAAATCACTCTACCATGTCTTCCCCACATGTTTAGTGATCAATAAACAAGAATATACCTAACCCTGGATCACCCAATAAGTGTATTCCAAAACCAATAATATGGAGAACAATTTTTATAATCAATGAAATTTATAATATTCAGATTTAAAATAAAAAAAAATCATTATCCCCTTAAAATTATGAAATCATGAATTGAAACCTATTTAATAAATAAAAATAAATTGATATAATTTAGAGAAACTAGGACTCCATTATTGACGAAGGTCACCTATACTTCACCCAACCATAAAAGGGTCTACCCCTTTATTAAAGGGGAATGAATTAGGGTATATGGGGAAGACGTTATGGAAAAATCAGAAAAGAAACAAAAACAATAAAAACAAAGTCTGCAACAACAACAACAGGTTTCCTATCAAGATTCATTGAACCCATTATCTAGAGAAACCTCCTTATATTTATTGTGTGAGGTATCCTTTTAATATATCATGTTCTATATTTTATATGTATTCATGCTTGTTGAATATATCTATTTTATGATAGTCAGTTTGAAATTAATTTAATTCTTGGGTATTTCCAAATTTTTGTGCTGAGATAAAATTCCATAGTAATAGTAGCATCACACACTATTGTACATCTATCATTCACCCAAAAGTGTTTCATATAAAACATTTTTACTAATTTTGGAATGTTCTACAATTGGACTGATGAATTCATTTTCTATTATTTTCTTTGTGGTGCTAGGTGTGACCATTAGCCCTAAGCTGCCACAGTGTGATTATTCGCTATATG
Source organism: Viscum album (assembly GCA_963277665.1). NCBI lineage: Eukaryota > Viridiplantae > Streptophyta > Magnoliopsida > Santalales > Viscaceae > Viscum > Viscum album. The sequence goes on along the minus strand of OY728165.1, from coordinate 1,917,957,911 downwards.
CATAGTTCATGGGTGGTTGGTTTATTTATTAGTGGTATTCCTCCCACCCTCCATACTTCATGGCTTCCAAAGGTATATTTGTATTATTCATGGTTAGTGGGATGATAAAGTGTGTCATTTTTTAGGTATTACCTCAGGAAGTGGTAAATGAGAATGGAAGCAGTAATCATGGGTGTGCGGCAACTAAGGACTGATCAGGCAGTGAAATTTTTTAGCATAGTAATTCACCCCTATTGGCATCAATAATGGTGGAACATGGAAGTTGTAAATCTAGAAATTGGTTGGAATATATAGTGTAGGTGGTGGTGAGATGACACAAAAAAGGCTAATCTTAAGAACGAACTCCTAAGGATGAAAATGGTGGTTCTAGGTGACAACAAAATTGGTAGGAGAGACCCTTACAGATGTGACCATTGGTCTGATGGTATATGGTTATACAATTGGTTACGTCAGTCGAATTTTATACGATTTATGCTGATAGAGGTGAGTGTAGTAGAAGTGAACATAGGTGCCACAATCATGTTTTGATTATGTCCCAGTATGAATGATGTATAGGGGATGTGGAAAGGGAATTGCTCTAGTGGAATATAATGCTTCCTCTTTCACCCTCAATTCAAAGTGGTAGGATGAATTCCAGATATGGGATCATGGTGGTTGAATGAGGTTTGGATAATACATGGTGGAAGTGAAACATAAATCATTATCAATCCCTCTGGCCTTCATATTGGCCAGAGGGAATTCAAGTTACAAGAAGGAAATTGATCATATTAGGAAGGGATTCGTGGTGGAATTGTAGATTCCCAGAGATTATCAATTGTGCTATGGTGATTTATTAGGATTGGAGGGTTCATGGTTGAGCTTGTATTGGGTCATACATGGTGGTTCACCAGTGTTGTTGTGGTGTTTAGTGATGTCGATGAGTGATGGTGAGCGTAGAGTGGCGAAATGGGGTGTATCCGAGCACTGAAAAGAATAAACTATATTGGAAGACACAATTTCTATTAGTTGTGAACAGTAACCCCATGCATCTTCCCCACATCAAAAAATAAACAATTGGGAGAGGATTCTTATATATCAAAACACTGCTTCCACAGTGAAATGAAGTCAGATGATGGTCGATGGACCCCCATCCATCGTCATGCATTTCCCATTATTAGAGAGCCACTACTACTATCACCCTATGTGTACTCTACTACTATAGATTTCATTCCCTTAGGCCAACATATTCGAGTTTCCCCTTGAAGGATTCCTATGTCACCAGCATTCCCTTAGGTAGAGGGCTGGCCTAGTTGGTCAATTATTTTTTTATAAAATCAGAATGCATAAATAAAGTAATTAGAAACAATTTAGTTATATAAGGAATAAAAATCAAACATCAAATTCTTGAACAATTTCATTCTTTTAAAATCCATATTTATCATTTTACATATTTTAGTAAATATTGAAATCCAGGGGAATTTTTTGTTAAAATCTTCCAATATCCTTAATTTTGTTTTTAAAATTACGAATGAAAATTGAGTTCATCTAATATGGCCATATTTAAACCATTATTTTCCTCAATTATAAAATTTCATCATTGAATATATAGGGAACCATTGTTTCAATTTTTATAATATCAATGCAATAAATAAAAAAATTAAGAATGTTATATCAAAATTTTAAATTACACAGGAAATATAAATTAAATTTCACACTTTTCAAAGAAATGACGAATTCTAGCATTCTGTTTCCCCCATTGTAAATTGGTGGAACATCTTCATTACTCCATTCACGATCCAAAATTATTTACTATTAAGAATCTCAAAGAGTGGTATTACTATCTTGAATATTTTCTCATATCACACATGGTATTTATTCAATATTATATACTCTCATATTATGAGAACATGTTTCTTTATTTGTAGGACTATAATGAAATTAGTTTCATCACTATGCAATGAAAATAGAACATAAAATCACACAGGCTAGAAATCTAGGTAAAAATGACTCTAAGGATTAAAGTTGGTAGGAATTTTTGTTTTTATTTAATTCTCAAGGATTCACTTTCTCTCTAATTTAAAGTGCATGATAATTAAATTTAAAATATCAATGAAATTATCCCCTTCAATTAGAATATTTGTCATTAACAAAACATATTTTATGATTGTGATTAAAGAAAATCATAATGAATGATTTTTCCAGATTTATTAATTATTCATTATTCTTATAATTGTTTTAATGTTATTTTTCATTTTTTTGAAAGTTATGTTTAGAATAATCCTCACACCCAAAACCTAATGAAATATAATTAAAAACATTGTTTGGGTGATGGTGATTTTTTATACTCCTATGTCACAATGAACATTTTTTCAATTTATTCAAGAAGAGAAAACTATAAAGCATAATTAATGAATCAATACCCTTCCTTAATACCAAAAAATATCTCATCCAAAACATTCAATTACAATGTATATCATCCCTTTCACAATGAATTCCCTATCCCACACACTTGATCATTAAAATATCATTCAAACACAATTAGTATGGTATAAATTGTTATAATGTCTTGAAAGATGCCTCATTCATAAAAAGGACATTCATGGCCTCTATGGACTAAACAAGGATTGATGTAAAGGTGTTATAAATGATAAGGTATTTTTTAAAAAATTCCTCATTCATTTAAAATGTGTCTTTATAAAGTCTTATATTTAATAAGATCAAAATATAGTTTAGGTAGGTGACATATCCCAATATCACTCAATACTTATTATCAAGAATAAATGTTAAGTAATTGGTCTAGAAATTATATAAGGAATGTAAATTTGATATTATAAAATCACATAAATCGTTAATAAAAATAAAAAATCAAATTACAAATTTTGTTGAATTTCATTGTTTGAAAATTATATGGAAATTTCATTTACCTGATTCAATTAATTCTCCCAAAGCATGAGTCCACATTTTTATATCCATGCTCCACTTTAGTCTTATAATTATACATTTTACCCATTCACTCTCATTATAATTTAAATATAAAACACAGAATCATTGGATTCTAAAGAAACACATGTATTCTAGATAAGTCATGTAAATCAATAGATTCAAGCATGGGAATACAATGTTCTGGTCAACATAGCTGTTGAAAATTCTATTTCAAAACAGATTTTTAAAAATGTACATGAAGTTATAAGCACAATAAATCTAATGAATGATATCCTTGTTCCCTTGAATATATATCTCATTTTTCCTATCTATTCTAGGGGCTACCTGTGGATTTCCATCATGGTGGTCATATAAGAAAAGAATACTACTGTAAGATCCATTCTATTAAAAATAAATGGATGTAAGGAATATGTGGTTGAATCATAAATCATAAAAAAATATTAAAAATTAGGTTTCCTCTCCAAAGAGCCTTTGGTTAATGTATTTGGCTAAACCTAAACTCATTAGAATAAATTAGTATGTGGGATGTAGAAGTTTGATCTCCTCCACCAGATCTTCATGTAGGTTTAATATAAACATTTTTATCCTCTACCCATTGAGGGTAAGTGGAATTCCTTATTATTATTTCATTATATAGATGACTATAAATCTATATTAATTAATAAATATAAAAGTTCCTTCCCACATATAAATAGGATCAACTGGTATTCATTTATTTATAGAATTATAGAGTTTGAATTGGTCTCTATGTTGAATGGCCTTTTGTTGGATAATTTTTTCATGTCCCACTCTAGTTCTCTCATTTAAAATTTAAGAGCTTTCAAAATCCTCTATTCTTATTTCTTCTAGTTATTATTACTAGATATTTCTCTCATTCCCATCAATCACCAAATCCAAATTCATTTGTTTTATATCCGAATATATTTTTTTCTCAATCTCTACAAAAAGATGAATTTTTTCCCCAAAATCATTTTGTGGGGTCTCATACCTATATTTCTTTGTACACTATCTTGTATTCCTATATAGTTTATTAATTACTTAGTATTGATTCTTTCTAGTTTTTTTAAGCATTTTTTCAAAAATACCCTTAATTTACAAGTCATACACTTTATATTTTATATTATTCGTCGATGGTAAGGTGTATATGTAATGTGGTACACCCTATATTTATTATGTGTACCCTCCATATTTCTATTAAATATGATTCCATTAGCCTCTAATGACCTCCCTTTCACTCAAAACCTAAAAAATACACTATTCATGAAAAAATAAAATAAATATTTTGAATTATCATTCATGGTGGAGTTATAATCCACCCATTTTGAGATATAAGAAAAAATATTTTATTATTTCTCAAAAGGTATGGGAAAGGGTCCCACCAAATCAATGCCCCATACATACATGGTTTCTCAAAAATAAATTCATTTTGAGTGATCTCCTATCATTTATAAATAATTCAATTATATTGAAATTTTTCCAATTTTTACAATATTCATTACGAAATTTAAATAAGTTATATCAATAAATTCTATATTCCAACAATTTTCAAGTTATTATTTGAGGTCCAAAGTTTCTTACAAAAGAAAAAGTTGGAATTTTTTTATACATATCTCATTTCACTTGTTAGAAAGAACATACTTATGATTGGATCATTATATATATTTCCAATAAAGGGATATTCCAATATATAGAATCTGTCTTTAGACTTATGTTTATTCTTTTGATGATAGTATTGGAGAGAATGAGCGGTGGCCAAATAATTTACTAAATTGACATACCATGGAACTTCAACTTCGACTATATAGAGCTTATCTCTAGGTATGTGATCATTGATTGGGATCAATTATGGGGTTTGTATTTTATCCCTATTTTTGGTTCTATAGTGGTGACCTACCATTGTGTTTTTAGATACATTATTTCCTTGATCTATAGGTTTAATTATTGAAAGAGTAGTATACATCTCACCATCCATGGTTTGGTATCCTCACTTTTCATCAAGTAAATATGTTCTACAAGATTATAAAATAAAACTACTTTGGTTCCCAGATAATATGATATTCATTTAACTAATTCATATAAAACAACAAAGAATTACCTTTTCATATATGTGTAATTGAGGCGAGTTACATTCAATTATATTGAGTCATATGTTATGACTTGCGGTCTTCTTTCAATTATTTGGGAGTGGACTACTCCTAATGTTTGGTTTTATGCACCACATAGAAACTCAAATGGGTACTCCCAATATAAGGGTTTCATAATTGGGGGTGTAATGAACTTTTCCTTCAACTTATCAAATGCATCTGTACAATTATCATTGAAAAAAGAAATCAGCAACTTTTAAAATAAATAATGAAATGGGAAAGGAAATCTATTTATAGTATTTGATTAATATTCTTTAAAAACCCACATTGCGTGAAAATTATCTAATATGTCTCATATAAGTGGGATATGGTAAAGAATTTATTACTTAAAATTTAGTCATATCCACCTCAATGACTTTATATGGAATTATATGGCATAAAACTATCCCTATTTTAATAGTAAAGTGACAGTTTTCAAATTTCAAAACAATCTTTTTCAATTGGTAGATTTTCAAAACTTATTTTAGGTTCCCTAAGTAGAGATTAAAGTAGTTTCCAAAAGTTGTAAATTCATCTAAAAGTATCCCAATAATTCCTCCATGTGATTTGAGAAAATACTTACCATACACAAATGAAATGTACCTAGAGAACTTCATAATAAAAAAGGAATCCTCCAAAAGGAAAAGGTCCCAAAAGGTATGGTTAATTATTTATTATCTTCATATTAAAGGGAAATTAGAACATAAAAATAAAAAAAATATACATACAATAAACAATAATTTGTCTTCCCTGCCAACCTTTCTAGAATTTAGTCTATTAATGGGATGGGGTAGTGATATTTTCTTGTGATATTTTCATGTTTATACAGTCAATTCATAACTTACAATTTTATGGGACTCTCATTGAATTAATTTATTATTATCAATTTTAAAAATTGTGAAACCAATTCTCTTTGGAACCACATGGATGGGGATGACACATTGGGAGTTTAGAATTGGGTATATTATGTGGGATTCCAATAGTATTCAGATTAATTTTTTAACATTTTATATAATAGTGGGATTACGTTTCCTATGATAATTCATAATAGTTGAAGAGTATACTTCTTGAAAAATGATATGGAAATATACCTCAGTGTTTATTCAAAGTATTTCTCCAAGGATCCAAACTATGTATGGTGTTTTTCATTTTAATAGGTAAACTAAAATTTTATCTTGCTTTTAGTAAATGTGGTTAGATATCATTACAATGATTTTTTTCCTTCCATAAGATACACATATTTTAATTCACATGGGAGAGGTTTTAGTTCAGAGTTTGGGAATTAATCTTGAGATGAGATTGAATTAAAATTGCCTACGTCAAAAGCATGACTCTACTAAACAATGTCAATCATCTAAGTTTCATCTAGAAAATTATCAATGTGTGTCAGATTATATTTCTTCGTAATCATTAAAATATCTGATTCATGATATTTTAGATCTCACATGTCCTTTGGTGTTATTATCATAATTGATACCTCCTAGTGATTATAAACCTCTAAGAATACATGTCTCTTAGGTGGGATGAATAACTTATTCGTGTGTAATTGAAAACATTTTATAATTCAGTGAATGTTTCTAATTAGAGTAAAGAACATTGAAGTACACCATAATGTCTCATGGATCCATGGTTATTGTTCCATCATTCACATTAATGAATGATTATTCCATATTTAGGACTGTTATTCCCAAAATAATATTTTAACTCCCTGGTTTTCTATCTTCATCTATGGTGAGAACATATAATTCTATTGAAAAAAATAATCCTTCAACTCCTATCAATTTATCCTCCAATGATCTAGCTAGAAAGGTAGTGGATCTGTTGTCCAGTAGGGGGATTATTATTTTTTGGATTCCTATTACCTATTTCTAAAGATGAATAGACAAATTTATAGATTGTATTAATGTAAGCAGCAAGGTCCCATGAGCCATAAACAAATTTAAAACAACCTATGGTAATGTTAATTAGGAATGTCCTTGGATCATGAATTTTTTTAATAGTGGTGTGATCATGGGGGAAACACTTTTACCATGGTTGATTATTTCTTTAACATCTATTCTCTATTTATTGGTGAAAATATATTTGAATAATTTGATATATTTGTTAATTATCATGATGGATTTTTAGAGGGGTATATTAATTTTAATGTTTTGAAATATCTCATGGATTACATTTTGATGTTTCTATTCCGTAAATTTTATAGATTCTATAAATATTGAAGGTTATGGAAGAGGTATGTATTTATTATCCCTTTTTTATTTCTAATGTTGTTTCTGGTCATTCCATACTAAATATTTTTTTAGGTACTTCTTTAATGTTCTTCTATTATTGTCCAGGTGGGGTAGTTTTCACTTCAAAAATTTATGTAGAATATCTATAATTTATAAGATCACATTATTATGGTTCATCATAGGATTCCATAGGTTTTGGTGATAGTATCTCATTTCCACACATTTTTATGACCATGATTACACTTTCCTTTCGGATTGGGATGGTCTGATCTATGTGTTTTCCTAGTTTTTTAGACAGCATATCAATGATAATGTCACATTTATTGGAAAAACAATTTACTTTTTTTCTATGATTCTCCATCCATATTCCTTTCATTCATTAAAATATGTGTTCAATATAAGAAGGACAGACATATGTTGTTTTTTGATGTGGAGGTGTTTTAAGGGCTTGTTGTTGGTATTTAGACGTGTATATTTTTAAAAAAAATTGGTTACATTTTTGAATTATTACTGGAAATGGTGTTTATTATAACATTTTTGAACTCTAAATACATTCTGGGATTTCCCTTCTCTCATTTTATGGTTAACATGGATCTATATTAGCTAAAATGTGGTTTCATAGCTCTCCATATCTTTTACATCAACACTCTATCTAGTGAAGTGATGTGGTGATGAACAAAAACCAAATACCTTAGGTGGGGAAAGTTGTTCATTCACTTTTTTCATTATCAATTTAATTAAAAGGATTTCCAATTATTTTAGTTTGGTTTTAATCAATGGTGAAAGAGTCATAATATTTTACATCATAGATGCCTCTGTATCTTATACATCTTGTTCCAAATTGTTGTGAATTCTATGAAATACTTTCTATTTCAATCCTAGATTCTATGGGTGACTTATTGATCAATGATACATTGTATGATTCATCGAAGATGCTTGAATAATTTTACATCATCCCTTAGTATAATATGATAATGATTGGATGATATTATATTGTTTGGTGAGGACATATTGAAAATAACTTTTTGAATCTTTCCAAATATTCTTAGTGGATTTCTCCATTACCTAGTCTTATATTGTATGTATTTTTTTCCTATTGTGGTTCTCTAGAAGGCTGGGAATAATATTAATATGAATCATGTTTGGTAATCATCCCAGTCATGGATATATCTATTTTGTATGTTGTACAACCACTATATGTAATCTCCCTCTAGAGAAAAGGTAAATTACATCCAAATGACATGTCCTTCATCCCCAAATTTTGGTTTGATTCATGAACAAATGTAGCTATACTTCTAATGTGACGATTCAGGTCTTCTCCTCTTAGGATATCCATCTTTATTAATAATTTATGTTATTTAATAATAGTAAAAATTCATTATATTTCACTTGAATAATTATTTTACTATCTAGTTTAGAAAACTATAGGGCATGAAGTTCCATCAGGGTATGTTGTGGGTTGAAGCCCATATTTTCTAGCTCTTACTAAACATAGAATGTTTCATATGACTATTCTAATTAGTTTTTTGTCAAAGTGGTTTTCAATATTATGATTCTTAATCCTAAATAGACAATGTACCTCTATCTCTAGGACTCATGAAATTAATTCCTCGATCTAGGTCCTAGTGATGCATGTTATGAGATTTGATTTAACACTAACACCCAAAAAATGATTCAATGTTTTGACACACACTAGTTGTGGGGTGTAGTAAAATCTAGTTATTTCCCCTAAGGGCGTGCTAGTATTATGAAAAAAAGTAATTTCCATTGAGTAGTCTTCTGAATCACGATTTCACGAATGAAAATGTAAATAAAATAAAAATAATTAAATTAATAGAAAATAATGAAATTTGTTTTTAAAAATTAGATTACAGAAAAGTGATTGGGTTTAGGCTTGTTATCCACTTTTTAATGTTATCATGGTTGATTTTTAATTGAATATTCTATTTTATTATATGGATTAATTAATTGATTATCATTCACCAATCCTATTCCACACAGGATTAATATTTATGGATAGTAAATACAATAAACCAAATTTCTTTGGTTGGACTATACTCCATCCAAAGTATGAATGGAATAGTGGGTCTCCATTGGATCTCCTTGGAAATTACATATGAAGGATGGAGTAACCAATGTCACCAAATCATCCCACTATGTTTTCCATACGTTTTTAATGTGCTCTAAACACTTATCAACCTATTCTGAGATCACCCAATAATTATGATCCAAATCCAATAAGAGGGAGACTAATTTTATTAATCAAATTAATTAATAATATTATGATTTTAAATATAAAATAAAATCATATCCCATTAAAATTAGGAAATAGTGAATCAAAAACCATTTAACAAATAAAATATGAAAGAATAATTTTATTGAAACTATGACTCCATCATTGCACAATGTCACATCACCGTGGATCGATCATTGAATGGTTCTACCCCTCCATAAAAAGTGTAATAATGATTGAATAAAAGGAAAAATCCATGATAAAAGATAAAATAAATACAATTAATGAAATTATAATTTCCAACAGAAGAATCAAGTGTCATATCCTAAATCTATGATCCCTTCCTCTAGCACAGAATCCTTGTATTATAGAGGGGGTAACCTCTTAATATATTTCTTTTTAATATCTATAGATATTTTTTAGATGATTAATATATCTTCTCAATTATCTTCAGCACTGAATCTATTGAATTATCTGGTATTTCCAAATTATGGTGCTGAGATAAATTTTTTAGTAGTGGTAGAATCATCTACCATTAGACATATACCATTATCTCTATGGTAGATCATGTTATACAGTTTATTGCATGATGTAATGTGCTGTTCTTGGCCTAATGGTGGCATGTTCTTTAGTTGGTCCGATGGTGGAATGTGATACTGTTGACCTTGAGCCGTAGTCGTGAGATTTTTCTTCACATTCATGGTGCATGGGTGGTTCTATGATTTAGAAGTGGTCATCCTCCCATAATTCAACCGTAATTTTGGTTGGAGTGAGTAATGAATGATTCATGTGGAAGTGTTAAGAGAGTACTTGGTACTTTAGAGGGAGTAACTCTACCAGTGGGGCCTTAGAATGGAAGTGGTAATCATTGGTCTGAACAAAAGGCGATGAAGCATGGGGGTTATGGTGGGGTGAATGGTAGTTCTCATACATTTCCATCTTTCCAGTAGAATCATGGTTGTGGAGATTTGATGATTTAGGTGGATGAAATGGTGAAGGAAGTGGATAGTTTACATGTGGATTTTGATCTTGAGACCAAGCTCTGAGGGGCATAAATAATGGTTCTTGGTGAAAACATTAAGATAGGGGTAGCTCCTTTAGATGTCACCATTGGCCAATGGTAGAAAGTGACACTATTGGTTCCATAGTGGAAGGTGCTACCATGGGTGGAAATTGTGTAATATTCTACCATTGGTTCCAATAATGACATGTTCTACTATTTTTTCCAATAGTGACATGTGGGAAAGTGGTGAAATGCATTGATTTATTCATGCTCTGGAAGTATCCCAACAATAACAATGTATGATGTCAGGGTAAAGGGTTTAGCGGTATAGATACTGGAAGCTTCCTCCAATTTTTGGCATTCACAATGGGTGGATAAATCCTCAATATTTGATCTTGGTGGTCAAAAAATGTGTGGAGGAGACATGGTGGTAGTGATGTAGAAGTCTCCATCAATCCCTCCACACATCATAGAGGCTGGAGAGAACTGCATAAGTATGAATGGAAGTGATCATCTTCTAAATGGATTCATGGTGGTCGTATAGAGTCTCAAATATTCATCGTGGTGCTCTCATCCTTTACTATGGTAGAAGGTTTTGAGGTGGATTTTTCCACTGGTTTTCCATTGTGGTTTGTGGGTGCTTAAATAGTGGTTTGTGTTGTATAGGGTTGGTAACATGGGGTTTATTTGAGTGTGAAAAAATTTGAAATCATATGGGATGATTCCAATTTTTTATACTGTGAACAATAACCATAGGGAATTTTCATATATCAAATAATAAATATGGAATAATGCTTTCATAAATAACAAATCATGGTTCCCCACTGTAATGTAGTTGGATGTGGGAAAATGAACCCCCTCACCACCCTTCACAGCCTCAAGCTAGTGATCATCTCCTATCATCCCCACATGAGTTTCACTACCATGGTCCAAAACATCCATGCTTTAGGCTAGCCATATATTCCTATGGATTTTTCCACTATGGGTCCCCTTTACATTTCTAATCCCCTGTGTTGGATCATATGGTATTGATGGAATTATATTAGGCTTTCATGTATTGAGGGCCTCCTGTGGGATACCAATTTGGCATATGGGGACTTAGGTAGAGGGATGGCTAATTAGACACCGATTTTTTTATAAATCATGAATTATAAGGAAATTACTTAAAAAAATTAAATATAATTGTGAATAGAATTTGAATATAAAATTGTGGAACAATTTCATTCAATCAAAATTCTTATTTCACATTGCTCATATTTTAGAAAAACATGAAATTCATTGGAATTATATATTAAAATAATGCAATATACATTAAAAATTATTAAAACTATTCTTGAAAATTGTGTGAGTCACATATATTTCCCACTAAGATCCATCCTTGATAAAAATGTGGTTTGTGAATGATTCACACTAAATCCAAATAATGGTGGAAAGGAATCACCATTTACCCAAGATATAATGTTATCTCTAGTTACAAATGATTCCTCCACCCATATGAGAAATATTTATTGAACCAGATACTTATTGAGAAATAATTATTTTCTTTCTTTGAGACCTTATATTAAAATGATTTAGTATTCTACTCAAAATTTGATCTTCTAAAATTTTCATATGGTACTTAGTCTTCCAAAATGTTGATATTTCATGATTTTTAATTCTGATCTTATTCATGGAAGCTCTGAGTTCTCAATATTTTAATTTTTTTTTTGAAATTATATTATCACCCCATTATATAATCAATATTCCTCTTATAAATAATGATATTTCATGAAATATAAAATTTAAAAATCCTCTCAACTACAAATTTTTTTACCACCATAAAAGCCTCTGATTTGTTCAAATTCAATATTATTCATAAGTATTTCTTTAAAATTTAGTGTTAATAAATATTTCAGTACTTCCTAAAATATCTATGTGAGAAATGATTTTTCCTTCTTGAATTTATAATCATTGAATGTCCAAATCAAAATCATTATAATGATTAGAGTTTTTAATCATGAAGGAAACATTATCAGATAATGATGGATTTTCTCTATATGGTGATTTATATTAAAACTCCACTATTTGGTAGCTCTATATCCTATGTTACATTGTTTAGTTCCCCTCCACCAAGAAACATATTTCCAATGAACCTATTATTGGAGTTTACGAACATGAATTCTACTCTATTAGATTATATCCTATTTCACCATCTAATGCTTTGTATATGATTCTTATGTTTAATAGACTCACAATAGTTCCTCCGGTGATATTTATAGATTTCATACATTTTATGGATTCAATAGTTTTTGTTCATTACAATTTATATTTTACTCCATCTAGAAAAACATCATTTTATGTGATCCATCAAGTAACATTTTAATTTTTCTAGTTGGTGAGCTTCTGAAATGTTTTTCCAATAGAAAATATTTTCTCTATCCCTTATAATCACAAGAATTCCTCATTATGATAACACTTTATAGGTAAGATCATCTATTTACTCTATATGGTTATTGTCTTTTCAATGATCTCTAATGAGAATGTCTGATAAATATCCTATGTCTCTATATCTTGTATATTTCATATATTTCTCCATCCAATACTACTTCTTCGATCAATTTTCTCTTATTTATTACCATTATAAAGTCATATTTTTATATGATTTATCAATGCATAAACGTCATGTAAAAATGTAATCTTTAATCATGAGAACATTTAGTAAATATGGCATTAGAAAGGTTGATGATCAACAAAGAATCACCTTATGTTATATCTATACCTTTCAAAAATGTTATTATAATAATGTATATAGTTTATCTCTTTCATATTGAAAACAAATACAACACCTGAAACACACATGTGGGTTTTTAAATACATAGCCTTTGATTTATTTTAACCACTAAAACAAAATAATTCCAAAAACTCCATCAAACCATATTCAATATCAAATAGAAATATTTTGACAAATCTTTGCTCGGTAAGGTAATTTTTTTATAGAATTCCCTATCTCAGTGATAAGAAATTTCATTCCCATGATATTGATATACTCACAATGAACTTCTCATCTTCTACAACCATAAAATCAAAAACCATTACTCTAATTATATGATAACACCTTCTTCAGATTCATAATATGTAAATAAATGAGTCACACTTTTTCTACCACCTTGACAATATAATCCAATGGGTCCGGTGGTTACATAAGAACTTTTCTTTAGTTAGTAATAGAGGATGATCATTTAGTTTTAGCATCAAAAACTAAAACAATTCTATCAGTAATGATTTGTTGAAATTATCCATACTTTTTTCTTTTCAGAGATATATTCCAGCTTTACATATCCAATTGTAAAATATCTTCCTGAAATAATTTCTTAATATCAAAATTTATGGACCATGAATATTGAACATGATTTTTATAGGGATCAATGGTACTCTAGTTATTACAAAATATCGTCAATTAATATTATAAATTGAACTTAAAATATTAATGTTTCAATTTCATCAACATAATTTGAGTACATGAATGAGTAACAAAACTTTATTCAGATTTATCTATACTCATAACTATTACGATTTTTGTTATTATTTTTCTAACAAAAAAAACTATCTCTAAAGAAAATTTTCCCTCAAAGGATTATTTTTTATCATCATAATCAGTATCCTAATAAGAATCTATGAACCCATGTATGTTCAACATATTTATTTTCTTGTAATGTAAGTCATAATTAAAAGTTCCTTTTACATAACATAAAATTATCTTGTAATCAATCAAGTGGGATTCTTTAGGATAACTTTTATACTGAGAAGACAATGTTACAACATAAAAAAATCATGTCGACATGTTATATGATAGAGTAAACCTCATATCAATTATTTAATGTTCATTAATTTCAAACTTTGACTAATTTCATCATTAAACATATTCATTCTACCAGAGATTGGTGTATAAAATTAATTTTAATTTTTTATTCCATACTTTTTTATAATTGTATGAAATTATTTTCTTATGAAAAAATATATAGATCTCAAGGTTTATGATCTGTAACCTGAGAAGGAAATTCATTTCCCCAGTCATAGATATCTCAAAGAACCTATTCATCTATAATGATAAATCACCACACATATAATCTTTATAACCTAAAATTATTATATAACCAAAAAAATATATAAACAACAATGTTTTGTTTCCTCCTTCCATTTAATAAATATTTATGTGATCTGTTCCTCTAAAACAGTATTTATTGTAGGAAGTTAGTTGGTTTTGAATACCATTCTCATGGTGGTATCCTCCAACCCATACAAGGAATTATTTATCTTAATAACATTCCTTCCATCATTTTCAAGGATGAATCAATATTTTTTGTGGATATAAATTTGTTCCACAACTTCACAATTCTTGAATTATGACAAAACATCCATCTAATAACCATTCCATTTTTAACTAGTAAAATTTTCAAGAAGATTATTTTTTATGCGTTTTGAAATAAGTGATAATATTTATTAGAAAAAAAATCCTTCAATATTTTCATTTCCTTTATAGTTGATCCTGGATTATTTTTGAAATTTCATTCTTTTTATCCATGTGTTTTTGGAACACCAGTTTAGTTCCTATGAAATATTTATCTTATGGTCTTGGAATAAGTCCCCAGTTATCATTATCCTAAATCGGATATAACTTTTACTTTATAACTGAAAAAAATTATTTATGTACAATATTGTCTGAGAGTGATCATGGTTCTATTTGAGATATGAGTACTATTTGATTATGTATTATAAGTTTCCTTCTAATCTTAAATGGATCATGACTTATTCTGATAATTCAAGTTGGTTTATCCAATTTATGATTCTTTTGTAAAATAGAGTTTATGTTATCCTCAATCTCTTCATCATATTTATAGACTACACATCATTTTTCTGTATATCTAGTGTACTTATTTAATTTTTTTCATTGGTTTTATCAGATGTTTATTGGATTATTTCCTTTACAACATCAGAATAATCATTTACATCCCAAATCTATATGAACATTTTTTAATAACTTTTACATCACATGACTCCACAATTTAGTGAGATCACTTAAAGTATCATGTTACCTTCTATTAGGTACATATTATCTCCCTTTTTTCCTTTTTGATATGGTGTATTTCAGGCCCTTCAAGGATAGAGATTATTTTTCAAGGAAAATTACAAAATGTTCTATGATGAAATATTTTTTGATTTAATTAAGTCCTAATAGAAATGTGTAAAAGGTATCAGAGGGAGATCATTATATCTGGGTTGAGTTGGATGGTTTTAAAAGTTTTTTAGCATGTCCTTCATGGGTTCTTTGTGTAGGATAGATTCAGGATGTGAATCCAACTCTTGGAAGAAGACATGAAATATTTCATGACATGAAAAATTTACAAGTCATGAATTTATTTGACGGGGTGAAATAGTTTGGATTGAGGGTTTTATTTTTGATGAGTTACCTCTGTTTGGTTTTCTCCTTCCCTTGGGTATCACTCATTATAAGTGGTTTGATCTTATTTTTGTAAATTTTCCGAGGTATTGATCATCATAATTGTTTATCTAGGGTTTCCTTGCTAGTCTCCTTCACCTACATTCTTTATTAGTGTTTCCAATTTTGGGTTTTTATTTGGTATCTGATTACTGGATGGTGGTTTGATATTATTTATCTGTGAAATTGAAATCAATAATTGATTAATGTAATTAAAAAAAATAATATTTAATTATGAAAACAAATTTTATAATATTAATGTGCCATTTTTAAAAAGGCATGGTGATTTTAAAAAGCCCAATTTCAAAGGAATTGAAAGTGTTAGTTGGATTTAAAAAACTGGTGGATTGATTTGGAAAATTATTTTTTATGATATATTTATTTAATTGAATAATTATTTGAAAAGACTTGACATTAGAAAACCTTTTTTTGGTTTCAAATGAGAAAGGTCTGCAGAAAAATAAAATTTGGAAATAAAATTTTGAACAGATTTTAAAATATTTATTTTCCCATGATGCATATATTCACTGACTAAAGAACATGTGATCATAGATATTTAGTGGGTAATTAGGACAATAATACTCGGATATAATCCATTATAACAAGAATTATGATTAAACCAATACATTAAACATGTTGTGACAAGATTTTTTCCTTTATTGGGAGTTGATACATGATAGCATGTATCATGGGGTGTGTTCAAACATTATGTTTAGATCACTGATTGAGTAGTGTGAGGATCCTATGATTGGAAATGAACATACAATAGTGCTTTATACTTTTTTCTAAGATTTAATTGATTATATTATTAAATATCATTGATTAATTTAACTATTTTATTCATATCAACTACTTTAGAGAAGTGTTTTATATAAAATTTACATTTAAACTTGTTTTGTTATGGCCTTTATCTCCTTTGATTATTAAAGAATTATTTTTTTAAATAAGTGAATGTTATTCCATGAATTTTTATTCAAATAGATAAAATATTTGGATTAATTTTTATGGAATTAATTATGTAACACTTTGTGACACCCTTCTATTATGTATATGACACACCCTACCATTACCTTCAATTGTTTGGAGATTTTCTTATTAAATACCTGAGAAAAGGAAAATATCCACTAAGAGGTGGTGGATGTTCATGCTCCTTGGTATTAGGATTGAATGTGGTGACCAATGAAGATGTGATCCACTTACTTCATTGTATTATCATTGATTTTTATATTCGAAAATGTGGTGTCTCTTGATGATGTGTTGTTTGGGAAATGTTTTCTCTTTTTTGTGAATGGTATATTCTCCCTTTAGATTATTAATCATATTTATGTGTATTTCTATTTTAACCATTAATGTAGCAGAAATTGTTACATATTTATTCATGTATGAATCAAAGTTTTATTCATCAAGCCACTGTGATATAGAATTCCATTCGGTCTATGTCAATGTTGGCTCAGTTATCCAGGTACCCAGGTATTAGGGTGGTTTGTGTAACATTGCTATAAAAGGTATAGGATGTGGTTATTTCCATGAAGTCAGTCTGAAATGGGTTTTCATGGTAGACATAAGGTATTATTGATGGGATATAGGATGTAATTGTAAGTAGGCTCTATTCCATCTCTCATCATAATGATCCATAAGTCACAATGTGTTTTCATAAAAAGCGTCTTGATGAATGTTTTGATCTTTCTTCAATACATTTATGTACCTTTGATCTAAGTATACTGGCAACACAATATTTAATTATATTTTATGTAATTTATAGTCTTTTGTCTCCTTTTTTATTTAATTAATTGGGTATCCTTACAATTTAATTTTTTGTTGTATGTTTATGTTTTTTAGCATCATTCTGCTCAGGAGACGTTTAAATAGGCCACAAGAAGAAGCTATTGTTGAGCCACACATATATAATACTCTAGAGCAATATATTTCTTTGAGATATTGGTGCATGGTGTATACGATTTGGGATAGGAATTGGCACAATTTTCCATTCATGATTCTGCCGTGGATCCTTGAAGGGATGATTCATGAGATCTTGAAAAAGAGTTTCTTCATGAAAAATCAATTTTGTTACAAGGCTCAAATTATCCTCAAAGATTCTGAGGATTAGGTGAAAATTATATTGCAACATTTTTGGATCATGGAAATGACTGATTCAATAACGTTAAAGTGTGAAACCTTTAATTTTGTGGGGCCTGGATGATTGTGGTTGGATTAGATGGTGAAAAAGTAGAATAATAAGGGCATGTAGTGGAAATTCTATAGATTCATTTTATGATTATAGTTAAATACTGATTTAATTTTCTTGGTGAAATGCATGGATTTTTTAGCCACCAGTAGGGTTTAATGATTATGATGTAGTATGGGAACAGTTTTGTTGATCTTGTTGTGTATGGCCCTAAGGTTATATTGAATAAGATACCAAAGGCTCGAAAGATTGAGATAGTGTTTTGACCTAATATCAAATCATGTGATTTCTTGATTAATATAACTTATTATACTGATTTGATGGATAAAGTGTTGATCTATGATCTCCAATTGGCTGATAAGTCAGTGTTGATGCGATTTTATTTTTTCTCCAAGTGGTAATTCTGTGAGTTCCTTTAAACAATCGAGGAAGCGTGTTGATTCTTATTGTAATGGTCCATTTATTTATAAAATAATAATGTTTCATTTATATTAATATTTATCAATGAGAAATTAATTTTATGTTTAAGGGGATTATTTTTCACAAGGCATATTCAACAAGAAACAATGGGATTCCCTGAAATATTATGTTGCACACGACATTGAGTTATACTGAAAAATAATACAATAATAATATTATTATATTAGATAGTAGTTAATTCCTAGAAATTAGAATCACATGAATTAATATTATCAAATTATTTTTAAAATATATTTACTCATGTTTAAATAATCATTCATTTTTAACCACATTTATTATAAATTTAAATAAAACCAAATTGAATATAAATGATGTGTTTTTACGAAAACCTATTTGAAAGAGAATAATTTTGTTTATAAAATAATATAACTCATTATGTATTTTTATTTAATGAAAAATTTATGTTAAATAATCAATTTAATATCTTAAATTCATATTATATGTTTTCTAGATATGATTTAAGTAAAAATTCAATTTATTGGATAAAAGAAGTATTTTTCTAAAAAAAAAATATTTTACCAAATTTTTTTAGAGAACCATTTTTATACCTTATTATTATCCATTTTCTATATTATATTTGAAAAATTAAACTTCATATTTAGAATAGGGAAATAAAAATTTAATTTGGATGAGTTTTATATATTTATATGACAATAATCATGTTTTTATGAATAGTAAAAAAATTGGGAAAATTTTATTTGAAAAAAAATTTTGAAATCTTGATAATTTTTATCGTTAAATAATAATATTTAATGGTTTTAATGTAAAATGGAATATATTTTTATCATTTAATCCAATGTTGGTAATTATAAGTCATTTTACGTTGAAATCGTATATTAACAAAAGACATTCTTTTGGTAGGTTTTCTATCTTAAAACACACTTTTAGGGTTTGACAGTGAGAATTAATTTTAATTTAATTACTAGAACATCTGTGGTTTACATTTGGAAAATGGATTCCATATTTGGAATCACATGGGCCATGGTTTTTATATACGTACCTTTTAGTTTTTGACATTATTAATAGTAACTTCTGTAATTACTGTTATTTAACATTGTTAAAGAATAAATAAGATAAATATGGGTAAAAATAAAATTATAATTATATAAAACTACCCTAAAATGTGTCTTAACAATATTTTATGAGATATTTACGACGTTGATCATCAATAGGATGAATTTTTTTTATTTGGGAGATACTTTGTTATGAAAATGAAATTTTATTATTTTTAATTTTAAGAAAAGGGAAATATAACATAAACATGTATCTTTTAATAAATCAATTTTTATATGGCATTATACAAGTGATATTTTCTACTATAAATAGAAATTATAAATCTAAAACGATTTATTAAATCATTATATTGTATTTATAATTTTTAGATATTAAATAAAAAAATTAATAATGACACAATGATGATGCAGTGATTGCTTCATTAATAATGGATTCAAATAAATGATATTATAAAGATTAAAATAAATGTAATTTTATTATTTTGATACCAGACACAAGTTTTTGGAATTAATAAGACATTTAATCATTGAATTAATTATGTTTTTTATGTAATCAAGTTGTTATGGATTTTTTTAGAAAAGTCATTATATGAATAGTGTCAAAATTGACATAATTCATATTTTAAAATATAAAATATTTAATTAAATATTCTAAAATTTTAAAAAAAAAATTGTCGTTCGGAAAAATGGTTATGATAATTGAAAAATTAAATTACTGACTCATTAATTAGACAATGTTCATGTTTTGTAAACAATTTTGGTTCCCAAAGTGTTAAATGCTTTATAAAACGACAAGATTAAAAAAGGGTTAAATCAAATAGATAACGATTAAAAAAATATCCAAACCCTGTATAATTATAATTTGATGTTTTTATTTCCACTTCAAATCATATTATATTATAATTAAATAAATTTGTACTCATTTATATTTATAAATATATTTTATAAAAAATTTATATTTCAGGACATTCCTAAAGTGACCCTACACTCTCATATAAAAGTCCACAAGCTATACCCATTTAATCACACTTCTCAAGCCTCTTAGATTGTCCAAAATCTTCTCAAATAATCTCCCTTAGTCCCTCCCTTCCTTTTATAACCCTTAAATTGGGAAAAAAACAATACAAGAAATCCATTTGGCTCAAATCAAGAGAAGTTACCCGTTTTAGAGGTTAGGTCTTCTCTAAAATTCCATTATTTAAATTATTTCTCCACTCAATATTCCCCTATTCTTCTTTTATTATATGAATAAAAAGTATCCTCAACATACTACTATGTTTTTAATATGATTTATTTGATCTACACTCGCACACACCTCCTTCTTATGGATATGAACATATTGTTTCTGTGTACGGAGAACTACTACCTCATGAAACAATGATTGTTCAAATTTACCCTAACACCTCTCATGGTGGCCATTATGGTGGAACTGTATTTAAATATAATCTATATTATATTTAAATTTCCTCTATTATTATTTATTATTATTTACATTGTACATTAATTCTTTCCATAATGTATAAATATGATAATTTCATTTGTGTAAGTGCGAACGAAAGCCCCCTCAAAGTTATATGATTTGTTCATGCCATACATGGAATGTATTAAAGATATAATTAATGAAATTATATAACATATATAAAATAGTTATTATAATGGAATTATAAACAACCTATATATGATTTATTTTTCATTCCTTTAATATGAAATGAAAATGAAAGAAGCGTTCATGCGTACGTACAGCCTACCGTCTCCATGAACGGTGCATTTCATTTATTATCTTAAAATGGTATGGACTATTAAACATACATATAGAATATATATATATGATATTGAAATCATTAATAATATTCTTTAGATTATGGAATGTTGACTACCTAGAAAATTTACATCATACAAGTTCATTTTTTACTGAAGTACCGAATATCGACCAACCGACCGATATGAAATTAAATCAATATATAAATTTTATAACTTGGAAATAAGTGATATAAAAGGATTAATAAAATATAAAATTTTTCTGAATCATCTATAAATTTACCTAATTTTATTATTCAGTAATATAATGAATGAATGAGACAAGTCCGATTTGAGGCATGGGAACTTCTTAACCCAATTTTCATTCATTGGGTTGATCTTATACTTATTTATTTTTCCATGATATGATTATGTGAGAAATAAAATTTGATATGTTATCTAGTATTTATGCATGATTTATCTTGATTTATAGTGAATGCACAAAATCAATATATTTTCTTAACTAAATGATCTTTGTAAGGGAATTTCTAAACTCAAATTCCAATCATTGGGTTTTACACGCACCTCATTGATTATATTATGACAAGATTAAGTGTGAAATATCTATTTATTTATTTATGTCTTAATTTAAACTTCCATTTTTATGGATATATTTTTTATACATATAATCACGTCATTGATAAATTGTTACGTCATTTATAAAAACTTTTCAAGGGAAATCATAACTCAATCTCATTTCATCGAGTTAAATATCCATGTTATTGGTTTGGTTTTCCAAGAATATGTGTGAATGAACACTGATTGTTTTACACTAAATATCCACATATATTGGGTGTATTTATATTTTTCAAACATAATTATGTCATTGATTTTACCTTAATCGAAGTATACGATCTTTGTAAGGTATTTCATCTAAATTTCCATTCCATTGACAATTACTAGTTTATATGAAACAATTAACATTTTTATAAAGTATATACTGAAATTTGACATATTATATCATGAATCTCATTATTATCAAGATACTATATGTTTTTAGTGTTACTATTTCATTTTTATTATTCAATTATTTTCTCAATTTGTATGGTATTCTTTAACTTAAAAATCATGTTAAAGGATTTAACGATTTATTCTTCTAAATAATTATCTTTAATGTCAATTTTTTCAAAATAGTTTTTAGGACATATTTATACATACATGAGTATTATAAAGAGTATATTCCTTTAAAAAGTTTTATTTTGGTATGAGACACATTCATTAAAAACACTTCTTTTTTAATGTTTTGAGTGAATGGATTATATCAATATCATGAAATGATATCTTTTGATAGCAATGTGGGAATGGTATTTACGAATTATTATTGGATTATGTGTTATGATTATGATATGGTTATTGGTATTTCTTTTGAATATGGGTGGTTATATGATAATTCGAGGGTGGGTGATCCCATGTTAGCTCTATCATTCATTTTGTAACGTGACATAGGTAAACGTTATGGTTTATCCTAGGAGATTTAGGAAATAAACTATGATGGGTATTACAAATGTAACCTTGAAGGTTAATATCAATGTAGATGTGGAATCTACAAATGATGTATTTTATAGATTCCACATCCTACCACAAGGACTTAATATATCTATGAGTTATTAATAAATATTTGGATATTATGAGGTATGTTAAACAGCTTATGTTTTATGAGTAAAATGTATAAATTCATTGATTTGTATGTATTCATGGACTAATTTATTCATTCATTTTTTATATCCCTTAAAATTATTTTTAAGAACATCCCAATATTTGGAAATGTTTTTCACAAGGTATAATGAATGATAATATAAAGAATGAATTCCAGAATATTTTTATCATGAAAAAAGATCTTATTTTATTTAAGGAAGAATTATTATTGTGAAAAAATTGGATAGAGTAGAAGTTTCTGATTTGTAATATTTTATATATAATGTACTAGTTATTGAGTAATTCTCTAAAACTATATAACTGATATGATCCTCAATATGAATTCCAGAATTAACACATGAAATTATAATGTTTAAGTCAATGTCCTTAGAGTATGTATCAGAGGTCATTTTAGATAACTTTATAGGTGATCATTTTAATTAAACAAAAGTGACATGTTTTATATAACCAAAATGGTTATAATATTACAAAGAGTAATAATTATTTTAGATAAATTCAATGGGTTTAAGATAACATGAATAAGTATATCGTAGTGTGTACCATCCTCACAAGATAATATATGATTACATTACTGATATACTCACATTGTGATTTTTTGTTTTAGTAAATGGATGGATCTAGAGGATACCAAAGTAGAAATGGATTTGAAGGATACTTTGGTGGTTTTATAAATAGTAAACTGAATGAAATTGGATGTGCAATGAGAACTATTTTGGTTATTCTTAACCAAATACCTTAATTCATGATTGACCACTTTAATTATAGTGATTTTCTAAGGCATTATATATGCATGAAATCAATCCCAATGGATTTTAAGGTAACAATCATAAAGGATATTATATTAAAAAACCTATGTGTAAAGTATGTGGAAATAATAACCTAGGAAAATGTTTGAAATGGAAAAGAAGATGTGATAACGAATATCATGAAGGAATAACCTTCCCTGAAAGAATGAAGCATTTAGTTGAATCTATGAATATAAAAGAAGTTATTTTTCAGGTGTAAATTGAATATTTTTAATGTGGTGTGCATGTTAAATATACAAATATATTTTCTATTAAGAAGATTCTGGAATGTGATCAACAGAACTAAACATATATATGTTTACCAATACCTAGTTCCATTCTAATTGAATATGTGGAAATTGAAAATGACATGTGAAAGTTATGTATTATTTCATAGCTCATATTTTAAAATTATCGAATCTTAAGACAATATTCAGGATTTATATTATATGAAAGAAGTATAAATGAATAATATGAAAAACATGGATAAAGGATTATGAAGAATATTTTGTGATCAAGATGCCTATATTTATGGAATTTAAGAGTTATGTTAGATCTGAAGATGATGACCTGTTTAAATGTATTAATAATTGGATTACTTCATAAGACTTATCATATTTTTAGGAAATACTTTTTTTAAGTAAAAATTTTATTTAGGTAAGAATTATCATTTCTTTTGTGGATATTATTATAGAGAACCATTAGGGATTATATCATCCTTGAATTTGAGGGAATTACAAGTTATTACATTTTGGATTGAAAAATGTGATGTATGAGATAAAATTTGAGTTTAAAATATTTTATGGTTATTTTTGAGGATTTTATCTCATTTTTTTAATGTTATTATAATTATATAGTTTTTTAAGAAGCAAAACTCCCTGACCGTGTGACAACCTGTCGCGTCAGACAAAGATGCGGGAATCGAACTGAAAAATAATTTACGAATATGATTTATTGCCTACCACTAGACTATATAAAGTCCCTAGTTAGTATGACTTATTATTTTAGTTTGATGATTCTATAGATCAAGAATAATTTGATTTTGGGATCTTATTTTTCATATAATGGATATCCATAGTATTGGAAAATGATTTGGTGATTAAGTTATAAATGTTATTTTGGAAGACGTTTTCAATTTTGGGAAAACTATATGCTTATGGAAAATATAATACTATTAGATTAAATTTGAGGAGTAATGGTTGGATTTTTTATAAGGTAATGTATAATTTTTTTGTTGAAATATACAAATTTAGGTTATTTTTGGAAATTATGAACATATAATAGAGAATATGTGATTAGGAAAACAACTTTTAAGTATGATAATTAAAGAGTAGTTAATGTTATTTGGAGGAAAATATTAAGATTTATCGTGGAAGGAAAGGTGATCAAATCCATATAAATATTGGGTTTAAATAATAGTTTGGATTACATTGAGAAATTTTAGGGACAATTTTTCTATTGAATTATCTGTGTTGAACTTTTCGTATTATTTATTTAATTTTGGAGATTAAGAGTCGTGTTTTTTTAAAAAGGATTATTATTTTTGGGAATTATATGATCTTATGCTTACCATTTTGGTTTTGGTTAATGTATAAAGTCATGGGAAACATATAGTTAATCTTTGTTGATTATGTGACTCTCTATAAGTTGATTCTAGTGCTTTAGGTGTGACCATGTCATCTTGAATACTCATCGTTTTGGGAAAATATGTGTTTGTGGTAAATATTTATTAAATATGGAAGCTATACATGAAATGTATGTATGTTTCCTTATGTTATTAGTCATGATACTAACTAAATTCTTCAACTTTATGAAAATGAAATTAAAACAGAAATGTTTTCCATTTACTTTTCCTTCTGGGAAGTCAATAAATGTTATAACCATCACATTTTTTTTGGTTTTTTGGTGGTTAACATTCTCCCAATCATGTTTTATATCACTCTCCGTTAGAAAAATATTGTTAGTTTCTCTTCCATACACATTTGTTCATACATGGAATCCTAGTTTGTGTCATCTTGGGTGACCTTTGTACTTCACTTTATTTATTTTAATGTTATATTTTTTTTAACTATATTTCTGATGTAAGATTTTCAATGATGTTTATGAGCCCAATTTTAAAATTTCATGGACACAATTTCAAAACGGGGGGAATGATATAATGACCTAGGTAATTATATAATAATACTTTTCCATTTTTATTAATATCTATCAATTAGATATTAATTTTACTTTAAAGGGGATTATTTTTATGATATCTTACTCGACACACAACAATAGGTTTCACCAAAATATTATGTTTCACACAATGTTGAGTTTTGCGAAAAAATAAAACAATAATAATATTAATATTATTTTTTAGGTTAGTTAACAACATGTCATTGGAATCGAGGGAATGAATAATTTAAACTGAATTTTGAAATATATTTTACACATTTTGAAATAATTATTCATTGGGTACCATACTTATTAGAAATGGAGATAAAAACCAATTGAATATAAAGGATGTATTTTAATGGAAAACATTTATAAAAAAGAATAATTTTGTTTATAAAGTGATATAACTCATTATGGATATTTATTTAATGGAAAATATATATTATATATTCAATTTAATTTTTTCAATTCATCTTATATGTTTTCTAGATATAATATAAGGACAAATTCAATTTTTTGGATAAAAGAAGTATTTTCCTTAAAATGCAGTTTTAGCACCTTTTGATGAAGAACCATTTTTAAATCTAGTTTTTGACACTTTTATATATTCTATTTGAAAAAATAAATATCTTTTTTAGAATAAGGACATCAAGATTTACTTTGGATGAATTTTTTATATTTATATAAAAATTATCATGTTTTGAGGAATAGTAAAAATATAATAAATTTTTATTTAAAACATCTTCTTCCCATCAAGATAATTTATATGGTTAAATGATAAAATTTAATGTTTTTAAAGTATAACTGTAATATATTTTTATAAGTTAATCCAATTTTGTTCTTTATAAGTCAATTCACATTTAAATTAGACAAAAAAATGTTAATCTTGTGGCAGGTTTTATTTCTTAAAAACACGCATTTTGGTTTTGACAATGGGAAGTAATTTTAAATTAATTAAAATAATTTATGTTTTTTGAATTTTGGAATATTTTTTCCATATTTGGAATTATAATGTTCAAATTTTGAAAATAGGTACATTTTATTTTGGGACATTTTTAATAGTAACTTCAGTAATTATTTTTATTTATCATGATTAATGAGTAAATCAGGTAAATAAGGGTTAATAAAAATATTATAATAATATGAAAATACCCTAAAATGTGTCCTAATCCTATTGAATGAGATATTTCCAACCATGATCATCCTTAAGATGAACCTTTATAATTTGGGAGCCACTTGGGTGTGAAAATCACAATTTATAAATTTTAATTTAATAAAAAGGGAAATATGACATAAACATGTATATTTTCATAAAACAATTTATACATGGGGTTATATAAAAGATATATTTTACTATAACAAGTCATTAGAATGATAAAAATATTTCCTAAATCTTGATATTTTATTTATTTTTTTTAGAAATTTAATAAATAAATTTAATTATGATACAATGATGATGCAATGATTGATTCATTAATAAAGGATTCAAATAAATGATATTTTAAATATTTAAATAAATGAAATTTTATTATTTTGATGTCATCCATATATTTTATAGATAAATATGACATGTTTGATTTGAACTAACGAAGTTTTTTTAATGAATCGGGTTTTAATTGATTTTTAAAAAAATAATGATATGAATAGTGTCAAAATTAACATTTTTCATATTTTTAAATATTAAATATTTTATTATATATTATAAAACTACATAAAAATATAATATTAGATTAAATGGTTATGATAAGTCTAAAATATTAATAATGACTATTAATAGGAAATTTGTCTAGTTTCGGTAACTAGTTTCATTCTCAAAGTGTTAAGTCATGATAAAATGGTAAGTGTAAAACAGGGTTAAATAAAAAATATAAGGATTAAAAAAATATAAAAAACCTATCTAATTCATTTTGGATGATTCTATTTAGACATATATTCATATTATATTATAACTAACTTAATTTTTACAAATTATTAATATAAATTTAATTAATAATAAATCAATATTTCAAGACATTCATAAATTACCCCTCCTCCCTCTTATAAAAGGCCACCAAATCTACTCGTATACTGACACATATGAAGACCCTTGGATCATACAAATACTGCTCAAATAATCTCTCAACATCCCAACCTTCTTCCTAAAATCCTTACCATTGGAAAATGTAAATTTTTGAAATCCATTTGGCTCAAATCAATAGAAGTTACCCATTTTGGAGGTTGTGTCTTCTCTATAGATCCTTTCTTTCATTTTCCTTCTACAGTCAATATGATCTAAATATTATTTGATTACATAAAAAAAAAGAATAAAAAATATACTAGGATGTTTTTATAGGTTTTATTCTAACTACACTTTCAAACACCTCCATCTAATTGATACGAACATACAATTTCGGTGTACGTCAGACTATTTCCTCACGAAATGATGATTGTTCACTTTTCCCACACCACCGCTCATGGGGGCCATTATCATGTCACAATATTTATAAATGATATATCTTATATTTATATTTTCTCTATAAATCAATGTTTTTATATACATCATACCATTATTCTTTCCATAATGTGTAAATACAATAATTTCTTGGGAGGAAGTGCAAAGTACCGCCACCTCAAAGTGGTAGGACTCGTTCATGCCATAAATGAAACATATAAAGGATGGAATTAATGAAATAAAATAAAATACAAAACATTTATTTTATAATTTAATTATAAATTACCTATATATCATTTAGTTTTCATTCTTTTAATATGACATTGAAATTAAAATAGCGTTCTTGCATACGTACGACCTACCATCTCCATGAACTGTGCATTTCATTTATTATATCAAAATGTTATTAACCAGTATAAATACATATATGCTGGATATATATTATATTAAATAATTAATAATATTATTAATATTATCTAAATTTTGACCACATAGACAATTTACATCAAACAAGTTAATTTTTGACTCAACTACCAAATATTGACATGCTGACCAATATGAACATTAATAATTATGTAATTTTTATAAAAATGTAATAATTGATATAAAAATATTAATAAAATTGAAAATTATAATTCAGAAATTATAAATTAACCTATTTTTATTTTTTAGTAACATAAATAAAGAACGAGGCAAGTCATATTTAAGGTATGGAAACTTCTTAATCTAATTTCTATTCTTTGGGTTGATCTTCTATTTAATGATTATTTAATGATATGATTATAAGTGAAATATAATTTGATATATTATATATTATCTATAATTTATTTATGTGGGTTTTAATATAATACACAAAATCAATGTATTTTATTAACAAAATGATCTTTGTAAGGGAATTTCTAAACTCAATTTGCACTCATTGGGTTTTATAGTTACATCATTGATTATGTGATTCCATGAATATTTGTGTAATCACTCTTAATTTATTTATGATTTCATTTACACATACCTTTTTTTGGATATACTACTATTACAAATAATCAACTCATTGATATTTTCTAAATTCATTTATAAGAACTTTGTAAGGGAAATCATAACTCAATCTCATTTTATTGAGTTAAATATCAAAGTCATTGGTTTTTTTCCAAGAGTATGTGTGAATGACCTAGGATTTCTTTACACTAAATATGCATTTATAATTGGTGTATTCATATTTTTCACACATAATAATTTCTTTTATTTATCTTTAATCTATTTATAAGATCTTTGTAAGGAATTTTCTCTCAATTTACATTCTGTTGTGACTTATTTGTTGTTATGAACCAATTCACTATTATATGGTGTATATAATACCATTTGAAATATTATATCATGAATATCAATATTCTTTTTATGTTAAAAGTTTGATTAATTTTATTATTAATTATTTTTATTCAAGTATTCTATCATGTGTTATGTGACTCTTTAACTAGAACATCAATTTAAATGTTTTAAATGTTTTTTCTTCTAAATATTTTCATTATTGTCCATGTTTTAAAAATGATTTTATTGTTTTATTTATATGGAAATGATTATTTTAATGTTTAAATTCCTTTCAAAAGAATCAATGTGGTATTGGACACTTCGATAGAAAACTCTTCTTTGTGATTGTTTTAAATGAATTTATTTTATCAATATATTGAAATGATATAATGTGATTACAATTTGGAAATGACAGTTATCCTTTATTCATTGATTATGTGTTATGATTATTTTATGGTTTGTGGGAATTGTTTATGTGTATTGTTCATTCCATGATAAACTGAGGATGGGTGAGCACGTGATAGCTGTCTAATGATTTGGGAAACATGACAGATGTAAACATTATGGTTTTTCCTAAGAGATTTAGGGAATATACTATGATGGGTATTATAAATTAAACAATAAAGGTTACCCCCTATGTATCTATGAAATATAAAAAGTAATTTTTTATCGATACCACATGTTACCTTTAATAATTATGGTTTTTATGAGGTATTTATAAATCATAGTATTTCATATGGTGTGATAAAAAGATTTTATTTTATGATTTGAAGGTATGATTTCATTGATTTTTATGTTTTCCTGTACTAATTTTTTGTTCCTCCATTTTATATACCTTACTATGATTTTTATGATCATACCATTTTTTTATTTTTTTTCACTTTCTATAAGGAAGGATAAAAGAAATGAATAATTTACGAAGATTTTATAAAGAAAATAATTCATTTTTTAATTAAGTTGATTTACTATTGTGAATAAATTGGACATTGTAAAAGTGTCTACTTTGTAATATTTGAGATGTAACGTACTAGTTATGGCCTAATTCTCTAAAACTCTGAACCTAAAAGGATACTCAATGTGAATTATCTACATAAATAAATATTACTTCATTTTATTGCTATGGACTCTTAACTATGGTGGTTCTCGACAAAAGCATCATCCATACCTCTTTTAGTGCCTAGAATATAACCATTTACTTTAAATCAAAGGTTTATGTTTGGGAATTTATAATGGTTTTTCACCGAGGCACATAATATTTGTATTTCATGCTATCTCTCAAGGCACATATAGAAGCTTTGTTATTTATATTTTATTTCTCATAGAGGCATAGCTCATCTGAAAAAAAGTACTATGGTGCAATAATATTCTAAATGAAATAAGGGGTTCCTTTCATTGGAATCTAGAATGATGAATCATGATAATGTGGAAGTGTATATAGAGAAAGATGATGTTGGTACAATAAATTTGAGAGGTGCCAACACTATATATTCATCTTTGATGTCATATTTTTTCATTATCTTTAATGGTTATTGATATTACTTAGAGGATTCTTGTTCATGAAATGAACCCACTTTATATAGTCTTTGTAATGAATTTGATGATTAATCCTAAGGCCCATATTGAATGTTACTTTTGGTAGGTATTATATACTACATCTTTTGGAGTGTGTCGTGTCATTAATGGAGAATTGGACCTTAGGCTGAGTAGATCCAAACATTATTTTCTAGAGGTGGTAAGGTTAATATTAGTGTTTTAGTTTTTAATGGAGTGGTAATCTCTGAGTGATGATCTCACTCTAGTTGTGATTGAGTTTACTAACACTTTTTCCACTATATTATATGGATTTCAATCAGTAATATTGGTGATGTTTTCTGTTGATTTAGTACATAATACCCAACTATATTTTGTTACATTTTACTATATGGTACCAATTGAGATGAAATAGTTGAAATCACATTTATATGATTCCTAAAGGAATGTTTTATATGCTCTGGTGTGTCACCTACTGATGTTCCTATTATAAATGTTAATAATGTTGATGAGTTAATTGGAATATGTATTTATTACCCAAAAGTCAATAAATTTATAATTAATAATATGTATCCATTATGAAATATTGAAAAAATGTTTTAATAGATGAAAGTTGATAATTGGTTCTCATATATTTTTCTTTGATATGGTTATCACCAATTGAAAAAAAAAATAATTTTAAATTCATAATAAAACCCTTTGGAGTAAGTACGACCATTATGATTATCTTGTTATTCCACATGGTCTACCAAATGAACCTTTAGTTTTCATGGATCTGATGAACATTATATTCCAATGGTGCCTTATCATTTTCATGGTATTATTTTTTCGATTAAATCTTAGTTTATTATCAGAAAAAAGAGGACTATGATCATTATTTGAGAGAACATTTGAAAACCTAAAAAAATAAAAAAACATTATGAAAATATTTTTAAAGGTAATTTATATATTTGGGAAGTTATGTAAATGGGGCATATTCTATCAGAACATACAATTTCAATTGATCATGAGAATATAAAAGCTATTATGACATGGGAGAAACTGTATAATATATTTTAGATATGACGATTATTGGTTTTTTAAGGTTATGGTCACTAATTTTTCAGAGAGTTCTCAATGTTGGCCTCTTTTATATCCAATCTCACTCGAAAATGAGTGAAGCTTGTTTAGGATGACAAATGTAACAGTTATTTTTATAAATGAAATATATTTTGAATTCTATATTTGTGTAGACTCTTCTATAGGTCATAGAGTGCTATGTGGTCCTCTGTGATGCATCATGATCTTGTTTTGTATAAGTACTTATGTAGGGTTACTATATGTTAGTATATGGATCCAGAAATCATAGGTCAGATTAGAATAATTATCCCATCCATGATCATGATCTCACAACTGTTATTTATGTTATCAAGAGATTGAGTCATTATCTTTTCAAAGAGAGTATTAACATTTATTTTGACCACAAATGATTGAGTTATATCTTTTCCAAAAATGATATAATCCTTTTATGGAGGAAATTGTGGAGTAACTACCATATTTTGGCTTCTAGATTCCCTACACCAATGGAAAGGGAAATTTCCTGGATTCTTATTTGAGCTGGAAACTTATGTCTGAGGAAATGAAAGAATAATTAGGAGATTGGAATATAATGTAGCTATTTTCTAAGATGTGTTTGGGAATTTGTGTAAATGGGTCTGTGGTTGTTTTGGAAAGCATTTTCTTGACATCATATCTTATCGAGATGATTCATTGGTAGTATAATTTTGATGTTGAATTTTGTGGAAATACGGACTCTCTTTATGTTAATAGACCATTACTGTGTGGTCATTCTCTTCAGAGGTTATTTTATGTTTCCATACCAAGGTTTTTGAGATTTATTATGTGAGGAAGGCCATGATGGGTGACTATCATAGTCCCTAATGGGTTGTGAAACACAGAACTAAAAATATTTTATATCAGATGCTAAAATGATTTTAGTGTATAGACATGAGATGAGTCATCACATACTATGTATCCAATTTTTATACATGCCAATAGGTCAAATATGAGAATGAGAGGAATTCAAATTTTTTCCCAAAACATCTAGTGCTAACATAGATGAGGGATGATATTTCCGTTGACATTATGACTGGGATTTTACATTCCCCTAGAGGGAATAATGTGACATGGGTTGTGATCAATAGGATAACCAAATCTACTCACTTTATACCCATTTTAGATACAAACAATGTTGAATTATTTGGAATTATATACATGTATGATATTGTTTGATTTCATGGGGTTCCATCTGCTATAGTATTTGACAGGAATCTCTATTTCACTTCTCGCTTTTGGAGAGGCCTCTAGGAGTCCATGAGATTCCTGGTATATTTCATCATTACATATCATATGTAGAATGATATCCAAACAGGTTTATGTATAAATATTTTGGAAGATGCATTATTTTCTTCAGTTCCAATTTTTCTATAACATGTCATGACCATTTTGGACTATTTGAGTAATCCTTAAATAATAATCACTAGCCTTTTTATTATATTGGATACTTTTGAGGAGATTCATGTTTGACCATTCTGGTCATTATTGTTTGGGTTGGAAATTCCTGAAGGTTGTTTTGTGGGACGTATCTTGGTCAAAGTGTCATTGGAAGGGATTCATATTATTCATCCCAGAATGATATTAGTGAAGATCTGGTAAATATACAATTTTGATCATCATCAATTACAGTTGATGTTTTCTGTTGGTGACCAAGTGTTTTTTGAGAGTTTCATCTTTGTTAGGTCACTGACATTTTAAAATATAGGGAAATCATTCACTAATATTTTTGGGTTCAATGGAGATTGGTATGAAAGTGGAGATGGAAGAATACTGATTTTTTCTTCCACATTTGTTTAATTCAACCCATAGTGTGTTTAATTTTCTAAATATTTGAAAGTAAAATTCTAATACATATAATTTTCCATGTATGAAAAATCTTATTATTGATCTAAATTTATCTTTTACTGAGAATCCGTTCAGGATTATTGATTTTGTGACATAGATTCTTCCTCGGAATATGATAACATTGGTCTGTTTGCAATTGCTACATGGTTTTGATTCAAATGATAATCCGGAGCATGAGAAACTATTGAGGGAGTTTTAGTCTCATCTCTTAGATTCATAATCTACTTAATAGGATATCTATAGATTAAAATTATTTATGGTGGGGAGGTTATAACAACCTATTACCTTATATCATTATCTTTTTTCCCCTATTATTTTCTTTTTTGTTTGTGTGATTTTCATGATATTCGGGGATAAATATAGTTTTTCAAGTAAAATTACATATGTTGAAGTATTTTTATTTTTTTTTATTAATATAGTAAAAGTATAAATGTTTTATAGTATTTAGAGGATTTTCATAAGGTCTTGGTTGAGTTGGAGGATTTTATAGTATTTTCAAGTATGTTCTAATTGTCTATTATATACATGATACTTTTTTGATGTAAATATTTTTCCCAATGTGAATATTTCACTCAAAATAATCGATGAAATAATTTTTTACATAAAATATATAAAAGTATTGAATGGATTTCATAATGTGAAATGGTCGGGACTAGGATTTTTAACCCAAGGCAATGAATTTTTCAAATTATATGTCAATAGGGATATTCACTTCTGGAATCAGGGATTCATGTTTGGAATTCGCATGGTCTTGTGGGTTTTTCTACACTATATCATAAAAAATATTTCATTCATCATGCATCATATTCTCTCGATCCCTATGGAGAATCCTGATAATTTTTTGGTAATTTTTTTAATTCTATACATCTCAGTGTAGCATTTGATCTTGGGTGTGTTCCATCGATTTGGGTATTTCATTATCTTTTCTATCCCTCTTTGGCACTAGTTTGATCTTGTGTTTTCCAATGCGATCCAAGAATGATCTTAATGTTTTCTGATATAGGCATTCCTTTTTGGTATATTTTCCCTTCATTCTTTGTTGGTATTTATTGTTTCAGTTTTTGATTTAATCACCGATTATGGGAAGGTGGATACATATGATTTTTCCTTCTAAATAAAACATTAAATTTATTATTTATATTGAAATGAGTTAGTAAATGATTTAAATTCCTGGATTTTATATTAATGATGAATGATTTTGAAAATTCATGGATATTGTGAGAAAAACAAAAATAAAATGAAATTGAAATTTTAGATAGGATATGTGAAAAAATGATGCTTTGATTTATAAATTTACCTTTTATGATAAATGGATTAACTTTAAAAGAATATTTTCAGTGGAATGAATAGGTGAAAACCTATATTTTGGTTTTGAATGTGAAAGTAATGTTGAAAACTTAAAGTGGATAATTTTAATTTTAATTTATTTGAAATGATATATTTTTTCTATGATTTATTTATTGATTAACTAAACCACATGTGATTCTGGGAAGATTGTGGGTAATTAAGTCATGAATTCTTGGAATTGATCCCCACCTGATCCAAATTTTTGATGAGAACTTTCAATTAAACATATTGTGACATGATTATTGGCCAGATGAGGTGTTTATTCCTAATAGTATGAGTTATAGGATATGTGAACACATTTATCCTAGACTATTGTTTCAATAGTGTGAGGATCATATTACCAAAATCAAACATACCATTGAAATTGATACATAGTTCTATGATATTATTGATTTTATATATACAAGTCATTGATTCATATACATTTTTTATTCATTCCGACTAATTAATATGATTGTTTTATTTAAAATGTAAATTTAATCATGATTTGATATGCCTTATATTTATTTTTATTACGAATTTTTTTTTATTGATATTATTTTAATTCCATATTGTTCCTTGTTTTATTTATATTGAAATAATAATTTTTTAATTATTATGGAATTGATTATGAGACACTTGGGGAGACACTACTAAGCTTAAAATCCCACACACTACATTTACCTTCAAGAATTTATATATTATATTATGTGAGGTCCAATAAAAAAAGAATCACTTTGAGGTGGCAGATATTCATGTATCTTGGGACCCATAGTGATGTAAGACAATAGTGTAGATGTGATCTACTAATTACATGGTTTTATATTTGAGCATTATCTTGGCATATATGGTGTACTTTGATGATGTATCATTTGGGCACTTCTTTAACTTTTTTTACATTACTCCTTTAAAATGTTGAGATTACTAACTTTTATTTTTTATCATCCACTATCTTGTGGCACAAATAGTTCGTTCCTTATTCATGTGCAGTGTTATATACTAGTCCCAAATATATGGGGATTGGTAACTCCCATTGGGATAAATCAGTGCCAAATTGGGAATCAGGGTACTGGGTATCTATTTTAGTTCATGACATTATTTATTCAACCACTTGTAGATTATTCAATTGGATGTATACCCAAAAAAGATACCATCCTCAAATCATTCATCAAGTTTCCATTAATTTATATATTTAATCTTCATTATGTCGGGAAACATAATTATATTGATATATTTTATATTAGGTCTATTTTTGTACCATATTTTATAAGGATTTTTTTCTATTTATATTTTTAGAAAACATATTTTCAAATATGTAAAAAATATAAAATGATACACTCTACAATTATATTGAGAGTTTTCACTCAAGACGTATAGCTCATCCCATTTCAACTACACTTCCATTATTAATTTCTAATACTCAATTTTGGTGTGGAGTGTAATGATACCTTTTTTGATATCTAATATCATTCCATAAATTATAGGATTCAAATGAGTTGTATATAAACAATTTTATATTTTTTATTCCCAATTTATATATATATATACCTTATTACTTATCAACATCCTTTTAGAATAATTCAAACATATCTTTTGTACTATATTTTTGTTTCATAATCATTACTAAAGTAATCTTTGTAAAATCATCAATGAATAAAATGAAGTAAAAAAACCATTGCAGGATAGATATTCCCTTGCTTCATAAAGATCAAAGAGAATATATTCAACATGTTTTGTAGAATGAATCTCTACCTTAAAATTATTTTTTGTCCCTTGTTCCATTTCAGATATTAAAAAAAATCTATTTACTTTTTATGTTGTGTAAATTTATCATAACTTCTTTATTAGACATTTTACTCAAATTTCAATAACCAAAATTACTATGTCTCTTGTTCCACAATTAATTTTCATCGTTTGCTTCCAAATAACATGAGTTACTTGGATTTCAAATTTGGACTTAAGTTACATTAGTTTTATCTCCCATATAAATAGTATTTCCATATTTTTCTTATTTTATATTTAATGAATTAATTTTTAAGTTAACCTCATTCCATTTATCACAAATATGGATGAGACTTTGTAATTTTTTTGAATCCATCAATAATCAAAATATCATTGAACATCATATTTATTAAGAAAATTATAGTTATTATAATCAATTTAATTTTTAATGAACATCAATTCAAAAACATTGAAAACAATACAATCATTTTCTCAATTTTTTTAGTATTTTATTATATCCAGACTTATGGGAAGATAATCTACTATGGAAAGTCTATATATATCCCCTTTTTATTTTTTAATTGGAAACTCTTATAATAATTTATTTTCATCAATTATACCTTTACCTTCATCTATTTAATTACAATTTGATGGAAATTATTGGCAATATTAGTTGTAAATTCTTTTAAAAGATGACCAAATTAATCAAACATTCCTAGTATGCCATCAATACATTCATAGATATTCTTCCAGATAAATAGTTTAACTTATAATTAGTTCTTCTTAAAAAATTTCTTGAATTTCTAGACAGTGTTATTAATATCCTAATTTTTTTCATCCTTTTGGTAAATCTCTATATTGACTCATCCCTTATTTAAGGAAGCATCATCTTGAAAAAATGATTATAATAATTATTTCCAAATGATCCGAAACACATAAAATAATAATTTAATATTGGTCTTTCATACAAATATGAATGTTGTTTGAAATATTTTCATTAAATTTCATTAAAATTTATTATTAAATTCATCATTTTCAATGGAATATTTTCCTTAGGGGAGTAAAATTAAAATTTTCAATTGAATTTGAAACGAAGTAAATTCGTCACTATATTTTTTAATCCATGAATTCCCTTCTATTGTCATTGAACCTTTATATTGAGTTGAAACAGTCTTTAAAAAATTTGAATTATTCGGTTGACTTTAATCCTACTGTGTATAGATGGATTCTATTACAAAATGGTGATTGATGTTCAACTACCTTTCCATTAAAAAAAATACACATTTATATTTTTTCAAAAAAAATTCAGCTACGAGGCATTTTGAAGAATTCATTCCCAAATATTCATCCATTATAGTGATTGTCACATCATTATACTTGAAAATATTTTATTTTTAAACAACTTATCATTAAGATATTTAGTTTCTTCAAGACATAATTTTTATACTTTAATAAAATATTCCATTACACATTTCTTAGGAAGGAGTCAACTTACTTGTTTAGTTTTTATTTTTTTTAGAAATGCTTCTAGTTTTGATCTCAGAACATATTCTACATATTTTTCTCTTGTTTATCTATTTTCACTATATGATTTTTTCTAATTAATCATGATGTAATACATGAATTTAGTGATTTATTATAGAACATAATTCTCGGATAAATTACTTTCAATTTTTTGTAATTCTTATATTATTTACAAATCAATCCCCTTAATTTTCTGATATAATATATTATTTTTCCTTCCCCAGATTTGTTTAATTATTTATAATTTTTACCCCACTCAATATTTTGAGAATTTTTCATTCATTCGTGTTCTTTGAAATCATTCATTTTATTTCATGGGTTGTCGGAGGGGAAGTGGCTAATTTCTATAAAATTAAATCATTTTATAAGATATTTTCACTTCTACTTTTCATTACCTTTTTCATGTTTCGTTGAGATAAATTAAATCACTATTGAACATTATTCATTATCTTTAGATTATAATTTTATTTTTTGTGGATAATTATTCTTTGGAAATCTTATGTTTCTTTTTTTCCTCAAAATAAATTCCCTAATTTTCCTTCTTCATAAATACAATATCACTCCGTATTGAATTATCAATTATAATGGTGTGAATATAATCAAGATAATTAATTTCTCTTTCTTCAAAAATATATATTTAGGAATAAAATATTTAAGAAAAATAGTCATCAATTTTCTATACAATTAATGAATCTAAAAATGTTACCCCAATCCCCTAATTCCATTAACAATTTCATTGAACATCTTGAAGTATTCATCAATGTGTTTTACTCATCAATTTTCAGATCATCAAATTTACTGATCCTGAATTTATTTTTTTCTTCCTTAACATCAACATTTACTTCAAATTAACTTCATGTTTATCTCATAATTTTCTAATATATTTAAAGAAAAATTTACAATGTGTTATCTTTTTATGAAAGATACACAAGTATTGAATTTATATCTTTACCATCATTTTAAAAATTCCTCCAATCATAAAAATTCAATGGTGTATCATTTTCAAAGGGTGGAAATATTATTGTTGTGACATCTATGACATCTAATATAAGTGAATGAATTAATGGGTTCATCATATTCTTACTTCCATGATAGGTTTTACCATCTAAATTACGAACGTCCATACTCTTTAGTGAATTTAAATTTTCTATATTTGAATAAATATATCTATAGAGTAAGACTTCCTCTAATTCGAATTTATGTGGTCAAGAATATTGAACTAATAAGAAATGGGTTTGAAATAGTCGTAATATTGTTATGATTTCATACAAATGGAAATAAACAATTTCAACTTGTTAATATTTTTCTTTGATTATGTTTTTAAATCATCCTCAATTGTATGAAAATATAATAATGAAAAAGTGAATGGTATATAGTTTTTACATGGTTCGGTCCGAATGTGGATTTTTACTTCTTTCAATGTCTATATTCACCCAAGACCTATATTTTTGACTAATTTTAATCAGAGATGCAAATTTTGGTAAGGAAGGGATCACCCTTATCCCAAATAATGTTGGGAAGGAATTACCATTTATGGTAGAATGTTAGTTAGAACTAGTTAGAAATATTTCTCTAAAAATTGTTGAAATATCATATAAACCACTGAAATCTTTAGATAAAATGAATATCTTCCTCTTAGAATATCTATTAAGAAGATGATATCTTCTTCTCCAAAATTAATATTATGAAATTTTTATCTTTTACTTATTCTTATGAATCATTGAGGTTGTTGAACTTATTCATTTGATTTTCATCAGAAAAACACATTGTAATCAATATTTTCAATATCATTGGAAATGATTCTATCACCCCATTATATACATTTCTTTCCACTGATAAATAAGGAATAATCATAAAATCCCTTTTTAAAAATCCTTCTCAACTCAAACTTGTTTTGGCAGCCTTCAAAGTCTTCAATTTTTTTGGAGTCAACATTCATCATAATATTTTTTTAAAAAACTCAGCATCAAAGGGAATTTCTACTATTCCAAAAATCTTGATGAGAATTAATAATTTTATTTTTTTAATGTTGAGTCATTGAATGTTGATTTCATCATCATCACAATGTTTAGAGTGTCTAAACATGAAGGAAACATCTTCCAATAATTTTTATTTTTCAATATATAGTGATCATCATAAGAACTTCTTTTCTCGGTGTTTTTTGTCTAGTTCCTCTATATTTAGAAACTTTTTTCGGATGAACATAATATTAGAGTTTACAAATACAATGTTTCATCCATTTTATGACATTATATTTCTATATCTAGTGTTCTGTGTGGGTTTTCTCCATATGATTACCTCGTAAAAGATTTTATGATGGTCTTTAGATATTTCATTTGTCTTATTATCGTGATCCAATATAGTCAAGAGTGTTTAAATTATATATTTAATATTTTTCAATATATGGTGTATCATTAATTTTTTTGTTGTCTTGTATAACTCCAATAAATGTTGTCCATTTTGTGATGTTCAACTGTAACTATTGTGTGTGATTCATAATAGTTTTTTTAGATACAAATCGATTTCTCTAATTGATCGAATCATAATATTTACTATACCCAATAACGTTTTTCTAGGAAGATATTTTTTTATATATTCTGTTCTCATATTTCTTATGATTTATAGAGTTTCTATATAACGAAAATTATATTTTTCTCTATATGATATATTTTCTATATTTCCCCGATCGAGAAAAAATTATTCAACAAAATTTATCAATCCAATAGACTTCACAATGTAATATTTATACAAAATATATTTTCTCAAAAATGTCAAGAATATTCTTAGCATGTTCTATGGAAGATTTTAGTTAACATGAAATAAAAAATATGGAGATAAAAAATATAGATCTATTTTTATATTTTGAAATTTTACAAATAATATTCCATAAATTTTAAAAGATACACTATATCATGTTGACAAAAAATTCAAAACCTACAAAACACCATGGTTTATTCCTTTTTGTAACATGATTTCCTTATATTAAATGATAATAAATGTTCAATTCTATTTTTTATATCATGGGGTTTTAACCCATAAATTAAAAAGTAGGCAGGGGTTCTTCATATCATATTTAATTTTTTTGATTCCTCATTATTAATACACACCCTGATCTATTTAATATGGTGTGACTATTTCCCATTGGTTTTTTTGAAATATTCATGTGTTTTTGTAGAGAAATATCTTGAACTATTTTAATTTTATTTTAATTCAATGATATCAAAGCTAAAATGGGTTTTTGGTAAAAATGTTACTCAAACCATACGGGTTTATTTCAAGTATTATATTCAAATCAATATATTTTTTGAAAGATAATCCATCCGGGGAATTTAAATTATTTCTAAAACACTCATAATTTTCATTTTATATTCAAATTTTTATTGGACAATAAAAATTTTAATTCACCTTGACTGTTATTTTACCCAAAGGATTTCTTGTCGGTGAAACTTACACCAAATATTCTTCATAGTTAGGAAGA
The DNA here is from genome assembly GCA_963277665.1 of Viscum album. Lineage (NCBI taxonomy): Eukaryota > Viridiplantae > Streptophyta > Magnoliopsida > Santalales > Viscaceae > Viscum > Viscum album. Next base: position 1,917,915,600 of record OY728165.1, on the reverse strand, counting down.
TCACTTTTTCCAAGACCTTATACAATGTATGGTTCCTTCAATGTCCATATCTATGCCCCAATATTTTATTATTTTCATTTTCTTCTACGTGGCCTTATTTAATATGTTTAAAATTAATTTTTTTGTGTTTCTCATGAGTTTTTTTCTTCAAATTTTAAAAAGAATATATTTATATTGTTTTCTATGAAAACACATGTTTTTACTACAATTTTAATTTTTTTTAAACATTATCTCAATTTTTCCCTGGTTTATAAAATATGTTATTTTTCTATGATTTTATTAAAATATTTAATTAAAATTGTTTTCAGTGAATTATATATGATTCTTATTTCAAATGTGATTTTTCTGAAACTCCTAAAAAATTTATTTTTCATCTATGTAATTGTTCCATGATATATATTATACAGATCAATGATATTCTTTGAAAAATTTGATACACCTTTGTTCTTTTGATGACTTATATAATATCCAAATTTTTTTAGGAATGTATCATCAGTAGTGTTTTATTCACATATCACCTTTGGTGTATAGGAACAATCTTTCTTATAGAACATTTTCTCTTCTAATGCCTAGTTTTTTATTCCTTTGATTGAATCATTATTACCTAAATACCACACATTAATAGATTTATGATAATACTGACATAAATTAATACCCATTCAATAGAATTTTTAAATACTATATTCTTTTCTATCTTGATTAAAGTGTATTTATGTAGAAATTTGATGAATATCTTTCTAAAAATGTTTATTTTATTTGGATACATCTCATTAATATTATTGATGGAATTAAATTTTTTATATTATTTGGTTCCATTTATAAAGAATATGAAACACAATTAATTACCATTGGTTCTTTAGGATTAATACAATTAGTTATATTTCCATGGGTAATTCAAGATATGAAGAATGTAATTGATTCTTCTTCTCATGGTATCTTTACAATGTGAGGAATGATTATTTAAAAATAACACATGTATATGTATGGACGAATGAATAGTGGGGTTATATATCTCCCTCTTTTTTATTGGTTAAATATTTATATCACATGAGGTAAATATCAAACAGTAAATTTTAGTATCTCGTAATCGTGTGAAACACCTTGATGTTTTTAAAAAGAAACTTATGTTTGATAGTGTATAATATCAAAAACATACATAGATACCCTAGTATCCTAATAACCGTGATTAACCTGACATACCCCGAAGTGCTTTCCCGATCCCCATGTTTTGATGACTAGAACCTATCATCACACCTTTTGAATGTGGGAACTATTTTTCAAAAAACACAATTGAAGAAAGAATAAAATGCTAATATTCACACAATAAAAATTCCACAATGAGAAATTTACCATATTTCAAACTAACATAAATAGACGAATGTGAGACCAAAAAGTACTATAAAAACAAGATAAAACCAAAATTTTAAATGGAAACAACTATCCCAACCTATGTGTAAGGACTCAGACTTAGTCATTTCATACATGAGGACCTAATTCCGGTCTAGGTTCTGGAAATAGATACAAGCTTACAAAAAACATCATTGTTAATGTGAAAACCCAAACAAACTAAAAGATCATCACCGATTCAATGTTCTACCACAACGATGACCGATTCTGTAAACCTGTGAAAAACATTTCAAAAACATTGGGTGAGCCCAAAAGATGCTTATTATGGGATTAAAACCATCAATAAAATAGTTATAAACATTCTTTGAGAAATTATATCAAAACAATTGGAAATACCATATTAAAACTACCATTCGAAATTAATTACGATATTAAAATACAAGCTCAATTTTTTAGAAGATACTTACTCTTAAAATTGCTCAAATACACTCCGGTGATTTTGAAAATATTAGGCATGCTTCTGAAAACAAAACATCAAATCTGAGACTATTTGAGACATTGATATCTATCTTGGGCCTACCAACATAATGAAGTTTGGGCTATCTCTCAATTCCTTCCTGTTAACAATGCTCAAGATTCGGGTATTCTGAAAAAAATTTATTCTTTCTTTAAATACTTATACATTTACATAGGTTTTTCATATATTAAAACTTTTAAACAACATTTGATACATAAGTAGTGCATTTTTACAAATACATATTTTTATATAAGTGAATATATATATATATACTTTCATACGATATAATTTTCTTTCTCTAGAGTAGTCAAGTTACGTATCGACATATCCCCACATGATTTGTCATACGTAATTTTTCTTTTAACGAATCATTCTATTAAATTCCATTTATATATAATGACATATTAACCATACAACACACATACATATATATTCATTACATACAATATGTATAAATATTATCCATACAGGATTAGTGATGCACATAACATGTAATTAATATAATGACCATTACTTTTGTGGCATTCAAAAATATATAAAATGAACATGTATATTATATGCATATGGCTATGTATATGCGCATTTTTAATCATGTCGATTAAAGATAAAATTATAAACATAAAATGACTAATAAACCCATATGCATATAATCAATAAAACATTAACTTATAAATAATTATATTTTTTTGAAATAAAATAAATATCCCTTGCAGAATATAGATTTTTTTTTAAAAAATCTAAATGAATAACCCTTATGTAGATTATTCTTGAGAAAACCTTAATAACTCATTAATAACCCATTTGGAAAATTTTAAAATCGATATGGGATTGATATATATATATATATACATATAAAAAAATGTATAAATAAATATATATGGGTTTTGTAAATTAAAACCAAATGAAATTAGTCCATTACATGAATCATATGAATAAAGAAAATCATTTAAATTCAAATGTTCATCTTTCAGAAAACATAAAACAGAATCGGTTTTGTATTTATATATAATTGTATATACACCTATATGTTAATATGGGTTTTAAAAACACAAAACCAAATAAAACTGTACCTTAGTGGATTTAGACTCCATGTTAAGGCATTGATGCACCAGGCATTGGTGCAGAAAACACTACAGGAGGTGCAGTGCTCTTGTAGGGTATGAAATACCCCCAACATCATGTGTGTAACATTTAGGAAGATATAGAACTCTAAAAAAACATGAACTGAGAGTCATCTTGACACAAGTATTTATGAGAAGATTTCTTTTATTCATTTTTTATGATGCACATGAAAAAACACTATTCCACTTTTACACCTTTTGACTTCTCATCCCCTAAAGCCACGCCACGCACTCAGAAAAATAAATTAATATATTATAATTAAAATAAAAGGTGGTTCAAAAACCTCTCTCTCCATGCATTCACCCCACTTTTTTTATAACAATATATTTGTTTATTCATTTTCTTAATACTTCAAATGTTTAAACTATTTGTAAATTATATATATTTATATATATTATTTATTTTATCATATATATATATATATTATGTTTTATTAAAATATTTCAAATTACACATTAAATATATATATATATTCACATCTTTAGAGTTATATATATATATATATATTAAAATAAATATTTCAAATTACATTTTTTTAAACTTATATATATGACGCATTTTTTCATAATATAACTATTATATGCATTTTTAATATATAAATTTTATAAAAATAAAAAATAATATATATCACATATTTATAAAATATATGATCTAAAAAAAATAAAAAAAAATATAAAATTTAAATTACATGTATAATAAAATTATAATTTTTTAATAATATTAGTCTTATTAATAAATTTATATATCTTAAAACTAATATAAATAAATATATATATTTCATACTTTGAAAATCAAGACAAATTGATTATATTAAATAATTTTTTTGATAAAAATATTTATTAAAATATTCTTTAAATATTATTTTCCTTTTGGAAAAAAATTAAATTGTACTTTTAGTAAAACAATTAGTTTGAAATACCATTTAATCAAAAATAATCATAAAAATATTTAATGTATCAGTATATTAACTTAATTAAATATGATAAAAATTAGGTTTATATTTTTTGTGTTGTTACATTATCCCTCTCCTTAAAAATAATTGTGTCCTCGTAATTCAATCGTTGAACTAAAAACAATTCTGAATTTTCATATTCAGAATTTAGAAAACTAGGACCGCTAGATTCCTAGACACTAACATTAAACGACAAAATCTATTTCCAAAGTAGTCTAGACTATTCCTATGATAACAAGTGTAAGGAATCAGACTTAGACATGTCATACAAGAGGACCTTATTCTGATCTAGGTTCTGGAAATAGATACAGGCTTACAAAAATGATCAGAGTTACAACAAAAAACTAAGAAAAATGAAAGATCATCACCACTTCCACGCACTACCACAATGATGACCAATTCTTTCAAACTGTGAAAAAAATTCGAAAACTTGGGGTGAGTAGAAAAAATGCTCAGCAATGGTTTAAAAACCATCTATAAACTAGTTATAAACATTTTTTGAGAATCAATTCCAAAACAGTTGGAAATACCATTTTAAAAATACAGTTTTAAATTAATTACGATATCAAAATACTAGATCAATTTTTTAGAAGATACTTACGGTAAATATTGCTCAAATACACTCCGGTGATTTTGAAAATATTAGGTAATATTCTGAAAACAAAACTTCAAATCTGAGACTGTTTGAGATATTGAAGGCTATCTTGGGCCTACCAACTTAATGGAGGATGGGCTATCTCCCAATTCCTTCCTCTTTACAACGATCAAGAATCAGGTTTTCAAAAAACATTATTAAGCTTGCATAAAATACGTATACATTTACACTGGGTTTTCAAATATTAAAACTTGTAAACAACATTTGATACATAAATTGGTGAGGTGTAAAAATATATATTTTTATATTCGTGCATATATATATGTGTATATATACATTCATAGGATATAATTTTTTTTCTCTAGAGTAGTCGATTTACGTATCAACGCATCCCCGCATGATTTTTTGTACATAATTTTTCTTTTAATGAATCATTATTTTAAATTTCATTTATACATAATGACATATTAACCAAACATCACGCATACATATATATTTAGTACATAAAATATGTGTAAATATTATCCATACATGATTAGTGATGCACATGACATGTCATTAATATAATGACCATTAGTTATGTAACATTCATAAATAAATAAAATCAACATGTATATTATATGGATATAAATATGTATATGCACATTTTTAAGCATGACGAATAACAATTAAATTATAAGAATATAATGACTATTACACCCATATGAATATAATCAATAAAACTTTAACTTATGAATAATTATATATGTTTGAAATAATATAAATATCCCTTTCAGAATATAGATGTTTTTTTTAAAAATTATTATAAATGAATAACCCTTATGTACATTATGGCTAAGAAAACCTTAATAACTCATTAATAATCTGTTTTGAAAACCATAAAACTGAGATCAGAATGATATAAATATATACTTATACAAAACTATATAAATAAATATATAGAGGTTTTTTAAATTAAAACCAAATGAAAATAGTCCATTACATGAATCATATGATTAAAGAACATTATTTAAATTCAAATGTTCATCATTCAGAAAACTTAAAAAATAATAGGTTTTGTATTTATATCTAATTGTATATAAAAATATATTTATATACGTGTTTTACAAACACAACACTAAATAAAACCATACATTAGTGGATTTAGACAACATGTTAAGGCTTTGATGCACCATATAAGGTTGCAGAAAACACCACGGTTGGGGCAGTGCACAAGCAGGGGATGCAATACCCCCGACAGCATATGTGTAACATTTAGAAAGATAGAGAACTCTAAAAAAACATGAATTGAGATTCATCTTGACAAATGTATTTATGAGGATCTTCCTTTTATTCATTTTTTTATGCTACACATAACAAAACACTATTACATTTTTACACCTTTTGACTTCTCATCCCCAATAGCCATGCCTCACACTCACCAAAATCAATCAATGTATTATCATTAAAAGTAAAGGTGGTTCCAAAACATCTCTCTCCATGCATTCACACCACTTTTTTTATAAAAATATATTTTATTATTCATTTTATTAATTCTTTAAACATTTAAACTATTTATAAATTATATATATATATATTCACCTTTTTTGTGTGTTTATATAAATATATATAATATGTTTTATTAAAATATTTCAAATTTCAAATTATATATATATATACATATTCAAAACATTAGTATTTTTTATATAAATATATATATATATATATAAAATTTGTTTTATTAAAATAAGTATTTAAAATTGCAATTTTTTAAACACATATATATTACGCATTTTTTCATAATATTACTATTATATGTATTTTTTATTTATAAATTTTTAAAAAATAAAACATAATATATCGCATATATTTATAAAATCTATTATCTAAAAATAATAATAATAATTTTAAATGACATGTATAATAAAATTGTAATTTTTTAATAATATTAGAATTATTAATAATTTTATATAACATAAAACTAATATACATATATATATATATTTCATACTTTGAAAATCAAAATAAATTGTTTATATTAAATAAAAATTTTGATAAAAATATTTATTAAAATATTCTTTAAATATTATTTTCCATTTGGAAAAAAATTAAATTGTATTTTTAATAAAACAATTAGTTTCTAATACCATTTAAACAAAAAGTATCTTAAAAATATTTAAATTATAATTATAATCACTTAATAAAATATAATAAAAACTATTTTTATATTTTATGTGTTGTTACACTAAGGATCAATTGCTACTTCCACATCTAAATGGCGCATTAACAAACATTTTATATAATACTATTTATATAAATTGAAAAGGAATTTATAAATTAACATACAATAATGTTATATATTTGTAATAAAATAATTAGAAACATGGTCATCTACCAAAAGGTATGAGTGTTCCAAGTTATGGGATCCTCACACACTTATATAATGAGAATGGAAATGACTACACATGTCCCTCTAGAACTGTTCAATGAGGACTCATTAACATCCTAATAAAGAATAAAATGGGGAAAGCATTTTATGTTAGAGTTGTAAAGCATCAATTTATTCACGGGAATTTCTATCATAGCATGTTTTTACCAAATAAATCTCAAACTATTTAGTCTTGTATGTACTTCAAATATAGTGAATGGTAGAAATTTTATTTTTAAACTATTTAAAATACAATTCATCCCATTATTCTATTTCAAATATGATAGTTTAATATTTAAAACCATAAAAGGGATTTCAATATAACCATTATTTTTCAACATAAAATCACTTGGTTTTTAGAAAAATCAGTTAAATACATTGTTTCTAAAATAAAAATTTGAAACCAGTTTCATCGAATTAATTTCACAATTCAAATCCAATAATTTGAATTCTACAAATTTCAATGAATTTCAAGAACTCAACCTAATTCATTGGAATTAGAGGTTTTCCCAATTTCATGCCAAATAAAATATGAAACCCCATTTTGTTGGGATTGGGTTTTTAATAAATTCATTGAAACCAATTTAATTGATATAAATTAATTGATTCTAAATCAATACAATTGAATTTAAATCAGGCAATTTTGGGCTAATCAAATTATCCATCGTAAACATAACCACCTATATCGAAATCAAAAGATCTCCAAACCCAAATCCCAAATCACGAACCTCATCCAAATAACATAATGAATATAGTTCTGAGAATCAAACTTAGACTCAATATTTGAAATAATAGTGATTGGATCTTCTGAAAACATAGAGATATACAATACCCTAGGGCGGGAAGTGTATATAATGGGAGAAAGTGAACTGGAAGAGGAATATTGTTGACCTCATATTTTTATTGATAAACAAATCATGAGTTTAATGACATTAATGAATTCCATGTTTTTCCTACCAGTATTCTATATTCTGAGACTGATGATAAATTGTTAGGATGAGATGCCATTGTGAAAGACAATGTTGTGCACGACACACTTCCAGTATAAAATTCTATAAATATGAGATACCACTAAGACATCACACCTTGAGACTGTCAAACCAATGTAATGGAAATGTGGATAAGTTTGATATATCCCTATATGAGAAACCTTCAATGTCACACCATCAGTATCAAACTTCCTACACAGAATTTGACTATTTCGAAGACACCGTCAGAGCATACACCATTCGAAAAAAAACTATTAGTTATGATACCAACAACATAGTGGAAATTTGGATAAGTATAAAACATCACTAGTGTCATACCACATGGTAAACATAACACCAGTGTCATGCTACCAGAAAAACATACCATCAGGAAATATATAGTTAAACAAGACAATGCCAGATCCTAAGACACCATCACTATTTTTATGAATTTACTTATTTTGAATTACATTACTCTAATATTTATTTTCATTTAATTTAATTTCATTTACTATTTTAGTTTTTTAAATATTATTTTAGATGAAATTATTTCAAAAAATATAATACGAGGAAGTAGTTGATTCAAATATTCCTAATGCTGCTAATAAAATTGGAGAACACTCTTTTGTGTAAAGATAATGAATAATGTGTAGAAATGATAGAGAATCATTTGTAGAGATTAAAAGAGATGTGGAAAAAAAATCTTATGATTCATTTAATATTGGATAGTTGAAAATATGACCTTGATTAAAAACCATCACTCCCCCACTATGAACAGTTGTCTGTGAAGACAACGCATTATCACATATAGTGCTTTCCCTTGTTCAAATTTTTTTTGTGACAACCTGTTTTCCAGATGATTTCAAAAGAACATGACTCATGCATAATTATTGGTTCAACTCAAGATTCAAAAGACGCCTTACAACATACTAATCACTTATAAACTATATATATCAAGATTTATTGATTATATTTTGTTTTATTACAATTTTTAGCTGTGTACGAGCTTACTCTTATTTTCCACAAACCTTGTATCCTAGACTATATTTTAAGATACTCCAAATGTACTCAATCAATTTTCTTATTTTTTTCTCTGAATGGATACGAGTGGTAGAGGTCCCTATACAGATTGAATATTTTTAATCCCACACATAAATATGGAATAGGCCGTGTGTAAAATGGATAGTTATAAATTGTTTCATAAACCTGATCCAGGTTGTGGATCATCTAGTTTATTTTATATAAATTTTTAGTGGTTTGTGATCACATGTGAAGAAAAATAAGTCTCAAATTTAGTCTGATCCTCTTCTATTTGTCATTATGCTATGTATTTTTAGGTTGTTTTATTTCATTTCAACATTAAAAATACAAAATGTTTTAACAATAATAAATATATATAATTTGATAGTTTATCTGAAATCATGTTCTTATAGTATTTTGATCAATTAAATTTATTTAAAAGGATTAAATAATATTACATATTTTGTTCATCTGAGTCCTAATCAGCTTTTAAAGATATATGTATAAATATTAACATATATATATATATCATAATACTTAATTTTTTATTAACATCACTAAATTTGAACATATGGGGAATTTCAAAATATTCCATTTCAAACAGATTTTTTAATTTGGTACTCAATTCACCCCTCTTGAGATACAAACTCTGAACATCATTTGGTATTAGAGAGTGTTTTCTTTATTTGGTATTTATGTTTTCAATTTTAATTTCTCTATGATTATAGTTATACATTAATGATCTTAAATTTATCTTATTTGAAAATTTAGTTCATTAATATGGATAATTTTCAACAAGGTTTTGATACCAACATACCTCCTTTATTCAATAGTGAAAATTATTCCCAATGGAAAAGAAAGATGAAAATGCACATAGGGAGCATGAGTTTTTATAGTTTCTCTACAATATAAGATGAATATATAATACTTGATACTGCTAGAAACACTTGGTATAGTGAAACCAAATTAGCATACAATAATAATTTTAAAGTAATGAATACCCTATACTGTCCCCCTAGTGATGAAGAGTTTAATATAATTTATTCTTGTAAACCTACTTTTGAAATCTAGGAAACTTGTGTTTTTACCATGAGGGAAATATAAATGTTAAATAAATGAGTCTTAATACCTATACAATTAAATATATATTTTAAGAGGAAACCTGAAGAATCCATTTATGATATGTACCTTAGGTTTAATGAGATTTTAAAGACCATGAGTTCACTGGGAAATCTTTTATCATACAAAGACCACATAATGAGATTGATAAGATGCCTGCTAGAAATATAAAGATGCACTTCAGTTTCAATAATACAATCAAGTGATATAAGTAAAAAAACTTTGAAAAAGATTATTAGAAATATTATATTGAATGAAGAAGAACCAAAGTTAAACCATGAGGAAGAAAAGAAACCTAAAAGATTATTTGTAGCTTTCAAGACTACTAACTTCAGAAAAAAAAATTAAAAGAAAAATTCAATGTTTTTTTATTCGAGTTCTTGTGAATCTTTTTCTAATAGTGATGAGGATATGGATCACCTAGCCAGAAGGTTTATAATTTTCTACTTGAAGGAATAAATTTCATAAAACCAAACTATGAAGGAAAATATTACAATATATGAAATCGAAAGAAAGGGATGATGATCAAAATGATGTTTTCTGGAATGAATGCCAATGAAAAGGTCAAATAAAATCTTACTATCCTACAATGAAAAAAATATGATGATAAGGATTAAACATTCAAAAGGTGTATGAAATCCACCAAGAGTGCATATGAATATAGCTTCAGTGACTTAGATTTTTCACCTGATGAAAATATAGACATAGAAAACATGTGATTTTTGGCTATTGTTAGTGACGTATCTTCTTTATCTACTCTCTCTAATATTCATCTTGTGCATGTGTCTGATGAGTATTATAATTATGAAAATGAAAAAAATGATGATCATAATATTTCAATTGACGAATTATTTGACTATTTTAATATGTTAGGAGGCAAATTAATGAGATAATGGATAAATACAGTGTTCTAAAATGGTATAACTCTCTAACAGTAATCTATAAATCTGAGAATTATAATGAAAATGATAAAAATGTTAAATTGCTCAATGAATAAAATGAACATTAAATAAATTGATAAATAGATAAAAAAACATAGAAAATGTACAAATATTAGAGATTAAATAACACACATTTTGGGAAATAAATTTTATCCCAAATATTTTATTGGGAGTGGATATGAACCTTGACTGTAGAGAATATCTAAACAATTGTACCAAAATCTAGAAATGAATGCTCTACTACCAAACATTTTTCAAAGGGACCCTACAATGTTTTTATTTCTATTATTTTCAATATGTATATTGGAATACCATTAGACAAATTCAGATCCCAAATCCTTTATTACTAACATATCTAGACACAACCAAATTTGGGTACCGAAATTATTTATTTTTTAAAACCTAGTTTGAAGGAAAAATGTCAGAAGACTTATAGTATAATCTTATGGTACCTAGGAAATGTCTATTCAAGCCATATAATAGGATAATATTCTTTCTTCAATATATTTATCAATGTTTATAGTGGCCATCTCACTTTTTAAGACAATGAAAAAGGTAAAATCATCAACCTAGTCCGAATTGGTAACAAAAAATTAGTTTTGATTTCCAATATATCATATGTTAATAGTTTAAAATATAATATACATAAAATTTCGCAATTATGGAATGATTGTTTTAATGTAATATTTGATAATTGTTATTATAAATTTTTTTATTCAAAAAATGCTTACATTTTAACTAATTTAAAATAAGAAAATATTTATCCTATAGATTTAAATTATTTAATTTCTCAAAATGTTTCATGCATATGTGTCTTTAATAAGGAATAATGTCTTTGGAATAAGAGGTTATCCCTTAGTAACATTCACTACCATAGGAAGATAACTAGAAAAGGGTTAGTTAAAGATCTTCCAGAACTTGAGTTACCAATTGATAAAATTTACAAACTCTGTCAAAAAGGGAAACAACAAAAAATTCCTTTTATACACAAAAATATGTTCTATATTCTCAACTTCTTGAGTTGGTTCAAATTGATTTTTTAGACCTTCTTATGTTTCAATAATTAATGGGAAGAACTATTTTTATGTTATGTTATATAACTATTCTAATTATACTTGTGAATATTCTATATCTTATAACAGTGAAGTCTGATTTAATTTACTAAGTATGAAATATCTATAGAAAAATATTGTGGACATAGGTTTAAGACCTTAATAAGTGACCATAGTTGTGATTTTGAGGGTCAATATTCTGAGTCATTTGTCAAAAAAATGCTACACTCATAACACCTCTACACTTTAGACAACTTTGCATAATGGGGTTGTTGAAAGAAGAAATATAAACATACTAGATTTATCTCAGACAATATTAAATGATTATGACCAACCAATCTATTTTTTGGATATAAGCCATATATACACCTTTTTTATTATCAGTGGAGCCTTAATTTTACCTTTATTTAAGAATAACCCTTAAGTGATGTAAAATAATAGGAAACCTATGGTTAAGTACTTCAGTTTTTTATGTATTTATTATTCACAATAAGGTTATCCTGTGAAAAATTTATTATAAAAGTGATGATGTAATATTACTTTGTTATTCAATATCTAAAAAATCATAGAGTGTTTTAAATAGGAAGTCCTAAACTGTAGAAGAATCTATTCATTTAACATTTCACAAAACCAGTCCACATGATCCTAATAAATCCTTATAAAACTATGAGGATGATTTATCTTCCCCAAAAATAAATTCAAAACCATTAGATTCTACTCTAAAATAATTAAAAAATTCATCCATTTTTGAATTATTTTAAAAATTCTAGAATATGAACCTAAAAATTCAAAAGTGTTTAGTACTAACTTATCTAAAATTATTATAACACTCATGAACCATCCTTTATATTCTATTGTAAGAGACATAGTCAGAGAAACCCAAACTAGATCTTCTATTATAAACCATATTGAACATCAATATTTCTTGTCGTTGCTTGATTCTAAGAACATGAAATAAGAAATTAATGATGAATTCTCGGAAATATCTATGCAAGAAGAAATAAATTATTTTGAAAGAAACAATGTGTGGGAATGTGTAAATAGAACCAAGGACACATTCTTTATTGGAACTAAATGGGTTCTTAGGAATAAATTTGATGATTAATGAAGTATAGTTATAAATTAGGCTAGACTTAATCCACATGTTTATGGTCAAGATGAATGAATTTACTATGCATCAATCATTTCAAATATGGCCAGACATGAATCCATAGGAATCTTGCTTGCCTATGCATCAAATCTTGATTTAAAACATTATCAAATGGATATCAAGAGTACATTCCTAAATTGTTTTATAGTTGATGATGTTTTTGTATAACAACCCCATGGTTTTAAAAATCCTAATTTTACAACTCATGTTTTTACATTAGGCAATGATTTATCTGCTTTAAAACAAGATCCAAGAGCTTGGTATGACATGCTCATAAATTTTCTGATTTTAGAATGATTTTCCAAAGGAATAGATGATCCTACCATCCATCCAATAGTATTAAATTTCTATCAAAAATATTACAAAAATCATAAAATTTTAGGGAGGTCTAAATAATGAATCCCCAAAGCATCATCCCTAATAAGAGAAACATAGGTTGGGTGAGGTATCCCGTAGAGGAAAAAGAGTACAAGGAATATTAGGAGTGTCCTGAGAGGCAATAAAATGATCCATCATATTACCATCCATATAGGTGTGAGTAAGCTTCATACCACTTGGAATATGGCCTCTACATATAAGCACATTGTAAATAATAGACCATTGAGTTTGTAAATCATCACAAATAGACCCATGAATAATAGAATATTTGGTTTTAAAACCATCCTGCAAGATACCATGAGGAAGGAAAAAATCTAAACCTTTAAGCACTAAAGAAGCTTCTACCAAGAGGGAATATCCTAGACAAAATAAGGAATTGAATGAAAAGATCACAGAGGGTTTCTAGATATGAAAAACCCCACATCCATGCATCTGAGCATTGATACATGTACCATATGAATTTAGTTTGAGACCCTGAGAAGGAGGGACATACTAAACCCATCGTCCTATTGAATGATAGACGTTAAATGAGAAGATTGAGGTCCTCCCATACAGGAACACCCTCAATGATGGTGAGAACTCACCCATGCATTGGAGAGGCGCACACTCTGTCATCACGGGCCTCATCTGAATTGTAACCATTATAGAAAGAATGGAAATACCTAGTGTCTAACCATATTTTGGGAACTCTCGATTGTCAAACTACTAGATGTAAGGAAGAACAACATGGTCTTCTGGTCGGGAATGTATTCATGAGACCTGCTAATCCAGGAATAAAAAACTAACCCTTTAAAGCCACCAAATGACATTCCCACAAAAAATATTCAGACTAGGACAAATAGAGTATTCCCAAACACTCTTAATAAAAATATTCATGGTTAAATCCTCCTCAGGGTTTCCGCAATAGATGCACAAATAATCCATAGTGACCCCTTCGTGTCACACATCTTCTTTCATGGGTTAGTCTTGATTTTTTATGTTTTAGAGGATAAATTTGAGCTTTGTCGGAATCTATTCACCTAGAAGTAAGTATCCCCCATAATCTATAATTTTCTATGAATGGATGGTGTGATGGTAAGCCTTGGAAGAGAATAAAATTGATTACGATTTGATGAAAACAAGTCTGTCATGTTCATTACTGATCACAACATCACTAGACACCAACTGCTGCTAAGTACTACATATAAATTAAATATTTTCATAACTAAAAAACTAGTTGATCAAACCAATTATAGAGTTATGATTGGAATTATTTTATATTTGAATGCTAGTAAACCAGATATTATGTATAGTGTGTTTAGGAATGATCATTTTCAAGAAACCCCTACTGATCTGCATCCTGTTGTTTTTAATAAAATTTTTAAATACCTCAAATATCCACCTAATATAGGATTGGTCTACCATATAGGACAATAATTTGACATAGTATTTTATTCTGATGCGGATTTTTTGTGAATGTAAGTCAGATAGAAAAATCAACACTAGAATATGTTTTCCTTTTAGGCATGTTTCTAGTTTCATGGTGTAGTATGAAACAAAATTTTGTTTCACTATCTACTGCTAAATCTAGATACATAGCTATATGATGTTGTTGTGAAAAAATATTATGGACGAAATAGAGTCTACACAATGGATAACAATTTTTACATTTCCTTATAAACCATGACAATACATGTGAATTAAACATATCTAAGAATCATGTTTCCAAATATAGGGCAAACCACATCAATATATGATATCACTTTTTGATATAACATTTTCAAAAGGTTGTTATAACTATTGAAGTTATTGGCACAGAACATGAGTTATCTGATATATTTACTATGCCATTGAATTCTGAGAGAATGAATCTTATCAAACATGAATTAAGAATGAGAAATTTTGGTTGAGTTTAATCTTAAAAAAATATCAATGTATATGACATATCATTGTGTATGAAATACTGTTGGGGTGACATACCATTTTCTTGTCATGTCATGGGCTTGCCATTCCATTAGCTTGTCATGTCATTGTACTAGCATGTTGTTGATAAGTCATGTCATTGACGTGTCATGTTGTTTTTCTGTCATTTCATTGTCTGGTCATACCTTTAGTTTCTCATCTCATTGGCTGGTCATGCCATTGAATTATAATTTTTTTAGTTTTTCATGTCAATGAATTTTCATGGAATAGGTTTTTCATGCCACTATTTTGTCTCACTGTTGATTTTTCATGTCATTTCCATTCATGCCTTTTTGATTTTTTTTGTTTTTTTGTTTCGTAATATTTTTATCCAATGGTTTATTTCCAAATTTATTTACGTTAATGTAACAAGATTAATGTTTTCACTCAATCATAAATTTGATTTCAAGTATAATTTCTATTTTATAATACCTAGTATAAAAAATAATAAGAAAATGGATTTAGTATATTTCCAACAAACCATGATCCCTAAGAGATAATCCCTCATATTTACCTCTAAATCCTAGTGTAATCCTTTACGTACTATATTTAAAACCTTCTCTTTACCTTCGACTGAGCCATCCATGATGATATGAATTCTGAGAATGAAGTCTGATTTTGATATTTCTCTTTTTATGTCAATTTCTTATATGAAGAATAATAATGAGTTGGGCGAACCTACTAACATTACATTAGTTAATCTAGATCTTGTCTACTTAGTTTTTTATTGTAGAAAAGTATGTAGATTATAAATGGTTGTTATCAAGTATGTTTATGGTACATAAGTTTCCCTAAAACAATTTGTGTTTGGATTTGTTTAAATCAAGTAATAGGCGATTGTACTGGAAGCTGGTATATGAATTGTATCACCATGTGTAGTTTTATTTTAATTAGGATGATTAATATTGGATAAACAGTTGGGTGAATGTAAAAGTATTTGGTTTTTCATCAAGAAAGTGTAATATGTTTTTGAGTGTACCTCATAATGGATTCTATGATGAAAACCATGGGAGCATCTCATAAGCTAGTGACTTGTTCGTTTGTGAGGGTTACTTTTTTGTGACAAATGAATAATGTTCAACAAAAAGGATTGTTTCCTTAAATTTATTTGGATAAGACATGTTTTTATTTAACTTCTTATAACATATTCTATGTCCACAAAAAGAAGATTTTGTAACAATAATGTATCAAGACTTCTTTATACTATCTCTTATGGAAAATGGTCAAAATAATAAAAAATCCATATATCTAACATTACATATCTGTGATATGAAAAAACTATCATCCAGATCAAATTATTTAATAAATCCAAATATTTTTTATATCATGTTAGATTCCAAGGGACTAGTACGTGATGATTAAGTGTGTTTTATAGACTACGGTGGTTTATCAATAACTAGTGTATAATTTTCAAGAATGAAAATAAGTTGGAACCCAATGATGAAATAATGGGTTGGTGATTGTGAGAAATTGTATGCTGAATGTAATCTGATTTATCATCCAACTAGACCAATGGATGAATTTGATCCCCTCTTGGAGCCTGAAGATGTTGTGGAATACTCAAACGAGGAAGATGATATTGAAGAATAATTGAAAAAGGAATAATATATTAATATAGGTAGTGGTTGTATCCTTTCTCCAAATCTTATCCCATTACATTTGGAGCTCCTAGTACACCTTGGAGCTTTCAAAAAATAGAAAATTTGGTTATGATTTATGAACAAGATACTGAGGTCTATGGACATGATCAATATAAAATATCCAAATCCATATATTTTTAAGATACTAATTTGGAAGAAGAAAATGAAGAAGAAGATGATAATTAAAAAGGTAATAATAGTAATGAAACAGATGTAGTAGATGATGGAAATGATGGTGGAGAGGATTCTAACCCTAATGAATCTAGTGAGAGAATCAAAAGGAAGGTTGTGGGAATTCCTCCAGAGCCTATGAATACATTTTGTTGAGGGGGAGCATTCCCAATAGGTGGATATTTTTCATTAATATTTTTTTATTGATGATGTTGAGGCTAGCTCAGTTTCCACTAGTAATGATATATTAGTTTCTACTATGATGGATAAAATGAGAGTTATAGATGATATGGAATAGCATGTTGTTGAGAAAGATAAAGGGATCTTGTTAAGGAAGAATTTTGAAATGAAAAGCTAGATATTTTAAATGATCAAAAGTCTCATGTGGATGAAAATTTGGGAGGTCATTCCACTATGATTGATCTCCAAAAGGATATTGAGATTAAAGGACTAATAACTATAGGTAATTAGTTTTAAGCTGATATTTCCAATGTTGAACATACGGTGGTTGATCGATGTTCCGAAGGATAGTGAAAACTGGATTTTTTAGTTCCTGTTGACACTGTATCTATCTCATATGTTCTATTAGACCATTAGGTGGACCCTATGGAATATGATTGGGGAATTTTATATAATTTTGTATGAATCCCTCTAAAGTGTGATAATATAGAAGTTTTTATTGAAGGTGATCCTAATGGTTCTTGGATATCCAAGATTGATCTTGAAGGTGTGCTTGAAAAATTATGTTTTGTGATACCTTCTATACCTAAACCTCCACAAGATCCATTAGTTCTTCCAATGGATATAGTCACTAAATAAGGCTTGAATGATTTTGTTTTAAATATGATGTTTGTGTTTCCCAAGTGTTTAAGGAATCAATCCCCTCTATAAAAAAAGATCAGTGAAAATGAATCTTGGTAATTATTTGTGTTGGTTATCTGGAATATCCTAACAAAAATAAAGAATAAAATACATCAGGTGGAAATTGAGAATAAGAGGATAAGTGATGAACTAGAAACTCTCAAATAATTTATTGTGTAAATGAAATATAATTCTAAATCTTCCTTGGATGGTATCCTAAAAATTCTTAGGGATACATCATAATATTATTCAATTACTTTTGTTCCTTATTTTCATGTGTCTGATGCTGATCAATAAAGATCTATTGTTATAGATAATTTATAATCTTCATTTACCAGTTATTCCGAAATTATAATAGATCATCTCAAAGAAACATTAAGAATAATTTAGTATAATTTTGAACATGTTCTCATGTTGATTTTTAGTAATGCCAATGATATGAAAGGTGATATAGAAAATATAACCAAGTCCATAAGGTTTTATCTCTCTTGGATTAAATCCAAGAATAAAATGGATTGTAATTTAAAATTCATGGGTGATAGTTTGATAATGCCTCATATGACTCAAGCAATCGAAGTGCATGTCAGATAACTGAAGGAGATGACCCTTGTCTTGAACTATTTCATGGAAGAGAAGGATAATTTCTTTATTTCAATGGAATGTGGGGGCCAGATTATAATTTATTTCATCAATATCATGAATTAGTTTTTTCATGTCAATGACCAGGTAGTGGTTGATCATGAATCCATTCATATTACGCCTCAGTTGTCTGTCAATCCTGGAGTTACTCATGACCCTTTAACACCATTTCCTGCTCATTTCTATCCTTTCCCAATGTCCAATGCTCTGTATTTGAGTTTACATTTCCAGTTTATATTATGGAAGACCATCCACATAGTATAGTTGGACTCTCCTATGGTGTTCCATCTCTTCTACCTCAGCACGATCTTAATGACTTAGATAAGAAGCAATAGCAATCCATTACTAAGGGTAAAGAATTGATGGAAGCCACATCCAGACCACAACTATTGTATTTATTTGGATTAGACTATATTTTCATTGATGGGATCAGTATTTTAAGAACATTGTTTTTATAATATTTAATTTTTGCATTAACTTTTATTCTTTCTATTTATCTATAATCTCCCTTTAAAATATTTTATTCCCTTCTTTATTCATATATTTAATGTCTCTATTTTACTAATATTAACTTTTTTAATAATTTTAAAAGGGGGTTAATTTTATGGAATATGTTTTTATGAGAATTATTATACAATACATGATTTTATGGAAAATATTTAAGGAATATTTGTTTTGAATCAGTTCATGGAATAATGTTTCAATGTTATTTAATCATATTATCTTAGATACCATTTGTTCCTGATTCTTTCCTTTGATACTTCCTTTTTCCTTATTATTTTACTTGATACCATCTACACATAATGTTAAGGATATGTATTAATTTATATTTGGATCTTACCTTGGATATCATGTTGAATCATCTGTGATACCGTTCATGACATATTTTTACATTTATAATATTCTTTTGACGCCATGATTTTTTAAATTAAAAGGGGGAGATTGTTAAATTCTTAGTTTTAATGATAAAAAAATCATGATTCTAATGATACTAATTAATTTAATGTTTTTCTTGTAATTAATCTATACTCTGAGGTTGGCGATAAAATTGTTAGGATTAGACACCATTGAGACATACATTGTTGTCCATGACATACCACCAGCATAAATATATCTATGTCTGAGATACCAAAATGACAACACTGCAACAAATTATCACTCCAATAGAATGAAAATGTGGCTTAGTATGATATACCTACATATATGGGACCGTTAAATTCACACCATCAATATCAAACCACCAACACATAATTCAACTAAATCTAAGACACCATGAGAGCATACACCACCAGACTAGACACCATTAGTTGATACAACTCAAATATAGTAGAAATTTGGATAATTATAAGACAACATCGGTGTCATAATTCCATAGTAAAATACCACCAGTGTCATGCCACAAGAAGGTAATATTTTTAAGAGATACACTGTTAAGAGAGACACCACCAGATCCTAGTAAACCGTCACTTTTTTTATTACTTTACTTATTTTGAATCATATAACTATAACTAATATATTCATCAAATTTAATTTCATTTAATATTTTAATTTATATAACTAAAATATACAATAGAAAGCATGTCATAACATGTACTATAAGGAATAAGGTGATTTGGGTGTTCTTACTATTGTAGATAAATGTGTAGCACACAGTCTTGTGTAGAGATAAAGAAGAACGTGTTGAAAAGATAGTGAAACAATTTATAGAAGGAAATGGATGGAGATAAAAATTTACCACAGTTAACTAAATATTTGAAAATAAAGAGATTCACCTAATTACAGACACAATGATATCACCTTCTAGGAACTATTTACAATAGAATAAAAATAACCAACTCATCTAGTTCTTTCCTCCTTGAAGAAAACAAGAGTTTGTGGCACTCTGTTTTCTTGAATGATTTTGAAAAAACATGATTTAAAATTCATTTCTGATTTTACTCAAGAGTCAAAAGCTAGATCACAATAGTCATAGAACTTATAAACTCTACACTCCTATATTTTTTTGTCCTATTTAGTTTTATTAAATTTTTGAGTAGTGTGTATGCCTACTCTTCTTTACCACAAGCACAGTATCACTTTCCATAAACTGGAAGATACATGAAATCTTCTCAAACACTTTTCATTTTTTCTCTCAAAAGGATAAGAGTAATAGAGTTTCCTTTGGGGCCATTTTCTATTAACTCCCACACATAACTTTGGAAGAAGTCCTATGGGACCTAGAAAGTTGTAAATTATGATATAAACTAGAAACTGGTTGGGGATCATCTATTTTATTTTATATAAACTATTTGGGGGAGGGTGATCACTATGTAGGGAGGACCAGGTCGCCACATCATACTGAACCTCATGTATTCAACTTTCTATTTTTCTTTTAATTTTGATTCGTTTTATTTTCGTTTTAAAACTAAAAAATATTGTAACTTTAAAAAAATATCCATTGATCGTTTATCTTAATTCGTGTTGATGTAGTGTTTTGTTAATGTAAATTTATTTAAAAGGATTAAGGAATATTATATATATTATTCCTGAGATACTGAATTAATCTTTAGTGATGTATTTATAAATATTATGATATATACCATACTACTTATTTTTGTAAACATCCACATATTTAAACAGTTTTGGATTTAAAAATAATCCAATTTAATAGAAATTTTTATTGGGTACTTAATTCATTCCCTCTAGAGATACTCACATAGACCAAAAAATGTTATCAAGAATATATCAAATGACATTCACTTAGATTTGATTAACTTTCAGAATGGTGTATAGAGGCCAAAATTTCCAACTAAGGGCCTCCAAGGAAGATGATCATGCTATAGGGTTGTACAACCCTATCTAGTACCAAAAAGGTTGGTTTCTATATTTTATAAATCAATTTTCAGATTAGAAAATCTTTTTTGCATGATTTTCAAGATAGAGACGTACCGTTAGACAAAACCATGCGCATTATCTATGTGACCATTTTTTAGGTGCATGTTTTCTACAATGTTGGAGCATAGTTTTTCCAACCATGCACTATCCATGAAAGTCCCCAAAATTTGGTTTTTCACGATATCAATTAAGAGGTTGCATAGTTTGGGAAACCTGTATGAAAACCATGTATAGCTCAGATAACTTTCAATATTTCCAAATTTTACCCAAAAAACCATTAAACATAGCCCTACCAATGAGATATGAAAATAGTGGATTAGGAATACCTGAAAATAGTAATAGGATGTTACAATATCCCCCAATAGAAACCTTTTGTCCCTAGAAAGCCTAATTATAATCTTCCAGGTAAAAAATATGAGGACACTTCCCTCTAATTAATGCCTTACTATCCCACATATTAGGATATTCATAACTGTGCTTCCATGGAACTCAATACAAAAGTATCTTTCTCCCATGAGGATCCTTGGTTATAGAATCAATATTCCGAACTGGTTTCTCACTCATTGATAAATCAGGTTCGACATTAAGAACAATCCATCTCAGAATATGAGATAGATCGGAAATATAATTTCATATATAAGATACATGGAACCCATTATGTATTTACTTCAGTTGTGGTGAATGTTCTAAATAGAAATAAACCTTTCCCACATAATAAACAACTTTAAAAGGCCCCAACAATAGGTAGTAAGTTTACCTTACCTCCCATGACTTCATTGACCAAAATGGGGTGAATCATTAACAAACAACTTGTCACCAACTAAAAATTCCAATTTTCTATGACAATGATCTGTACTAAACATATATCATCTCTATGGTGTCAACCTTCTCTCACGGATCAACTCCGTCATTTTTTTCATCTCTTTAACCATGCTTGGTACAACCAAGTAATTTTCACCAATCTTGGACCAACACAAAAATGATTTTGAAGGATCTCCATACTATAATCGACCACCCTTAAACATTATATAATCTTGAATTATGTTAATAATTTACATTAAATTTCTTTTCAGGTTTAGAGATTTATATAATTAGGTCATAACTAATAAAAACAACTTGAATATTATATGTAGACACTTCTACTCAGTATCCATTTTTTCATCAAATAAAAACTATTAAAAAAATAAACATGTTTACTTCCACGTTATAAATAATATGAATTTTCCTTGATCCAATCCTTGACTATATTCCACCTTAACTCATATGAAAAACATTTCAAAAACAGGGAATGAGCATAAAAAAGCTATGTAACGGATACAAAAAGAAGGAAAACTGTTAGTTTTGAAAACAACATGTAAACCATGAAAAATATATCATAATGAAATACATATCATCATAAAAAAGTATAAGGAAAACTAAAATGAAAATACGATCATTTCTTACGCTTCTTTTGTAAATTAAACATTACTATAAAAACCATAGAAAGATACATATAGCATATAAAAGGTAAACATAATCACACTTAAATGGAATAACCATATGGTAGAATTACAAAAATCATTATTACAATTGTAATATCCATAAGAATGACTTCAATACCCAAGGTATGGGGGTTATAATGTTACTAATCATCCATGGCTTATCACAGAACCACTCATCATTTGGTTTATCACACAACCACCCGTCAAATGTCCAAGTACTATTATATAATCATCACACATAAATGATTTCAAATATCAACATATAAAACAAAAATATCATTTGAAATCACAAAAAATAAACTCAATACATTCAAACAATCATTCCATTTTTAAAACCATTGTCAATACCAAAACATTCAAAAAGGGAATAAGGGATTTATTTTCCTTTTAAATACATTAACGCTTGTAGTGGTATCCAAATAACGATTATGTCAGTAGAGCGGTCATTATCGCCACAAACATTAAAAAAATAATTTGATCATTTAGTAAAATTCTTGAAAGGTAAAATATTACCCTCAAATTAAAGTAAAATTCAATTGAGTTTATACACCCAATAAAAGAAAGTCGTGTATAAATTAGATTTTTCCTCAAAGAAAAGAGATTGAGACAAAGTACCTTACATCAGGACTGAATTGGATCGTTCATTATATAATTAAATGAATAATAAAGTTAAATTAATTTATACGTGATTAAGAAAATTTTTCATGTTTATTATTCTTTTTATATCACTTATTACTATGCTATAAAAATTATTCAATTATTTTAGTTCGTATCGGTCATTTTGTTGTTGTTTGAATCTTTAGTCAAAAATGAAGTTGTTGTAATTATAAATTGCACATGTGGTCAAAATTATACTATCTTAAGAATTATATTTATGATTTATATATCATATATAAAATATAGATCCAGTATATATGAATTTATAATATTCCATATCATTTTTATATAATAAATGAAATGCACCGTTCATGGAGACAATTAGTTGTTTGTACGCATTAATGATACTTTTTTTCTTTTTCATATTTTAAGAAATGAAAGATAAATGAAAAAAGGTATATTATATTTCTAGTATATTATCTATGTTATATATGTTACATAAGTTCATTAATTCCATCCTTTATATATTCCATTTATAACATGAATGAGTTGGATCACTTTGAGTGGGCGGTAGTCTGCACTTCCTCAATTGATATTATCATATATATACGACGTGGAAAGAATATAGGTTTGTTATAAATGACAATTAATGAAGTATAGAGATAAAATAAATCTCATATATAAGATATATTATTAAAGTACCATCATAATGTCCTCCATGAGAGGTGATATGTGAAAATCTAACAATCATCCTTTCGAGAGGCAGCGGTTTTCCGTACATAGAAATACTATATTTGTATCCATTATATGAAGGTATCTATAAGTGTAGTTCAAATATCTATCATAAAAACAACCCATTATAATGATTATACTATTTTTATATATTAAAAAACATTAAAAAGTTCATACGGAGTGGATAAGGAAAAATAATTGAAAGTAACTAGAGAGAAGACGTCACCTCAAATCGGGTAACTCCTTTTGATTTAAGCTAAAATTCATTCTTAAATTGCCTTATTCATAGGGGAAGGCCTATAAGAGGAAGAGAGGGATCTTGGGAGATTATTGGGATAGAATGTGGATGATCCAAGGGGTATGGAGTGGTTTTTGAAATGGGTTATAGGTGGTGTCCTTTTATAAGAGGAATGGGGGCACTTAAGGAATATCTTGAAGTATTATTTTATTATAAATTAAAATTAAAGTATAAATTATTCCAAATTCATCTAGTTATAATAAAAGATGATTATAAGTATAAATAAAAATTATCCAACAATAATTAGATAGGTTTTAGATAATTTTTAATCCGTACATTTATTATGTAACCCTTTTTTACTCTTACCGTTTTATCAAGAATTTAACACTTTGAGAATAAAAATAGTAACCCAAACATGATAAATATCCAATTAAAGATTCAATAGTAACATATTTTTGATTTTTATATCTATTTTTATGAATATTAGATATTTTTTGAATTTTATAATATTTCATAAAATATTTTATCTTTTAAATTATGAATCACGTCAATTTTGACACTATTCATATCATGAATATTTAAAAATACATAATAAATTGATTGATTCGAAAAAAAATCATTATTAAAAATATAACATGTCACTATAATCTATAAAATTCGTGAATTAGATCAAAATAACAAAATTAAATTTATTTTAACATTTATAATATCATTTATTTGAATGCTTTATTAATGAAGCAATCACTGCATCATCATTTCATCATAATTAAATTTATTTATTTAATATATAAAAATTATAAATAAAATACCATGATTTAGGGAATATTTTTACCTTTATAATTAATATTTATTGTGGAAAATATAACTTATATAACCCCATAAATGTTTTTAACCAAAAGATACATGTTTAGGTTATATTTTCCTAAACCGTAAAGTAAAAGTAATTAAATGTCATTTTCACACACAAGTTGATCCATGGGGTCCTAAAATAGACCACTGTAATACCAGAGTCAGATACATCTCATAAAATAGGATTATAACACCTTTTTGGGTAATTATAATAGCATTTGTTACCCTAATTTTCCATATTCAGCCTTTAACCATGGTAAATAAAATATTTAATAATGTTAAATTTAATAATTTCTGAAAATAAAAGTTAATAATTTACAAAATTTGTACATCATGATTAAAAATATGGAATCCATTTTTCCGAATTTAAAACATATAAGTTTCATAAATTAATTTAAAATTAATTCCCATTGTCGAATCCTAAAGTGTGTTTTTATGATATAATTACTGTCAAAATATTTGCATGTGTTTATATCTATATAAAAAGTGAAAATACTTAAAATGAACAAAATTGTAATAAATGGTAAGAAAATAATAATATTACACTTTAAAACCAATTATAAATATAATAAATCCATATAAATAAATCATATTAAAAGACAACATTGACATAAAATGCAGTATTTTTCACTATTTATTATAAATGAACCCTATCAGAAAAATACCAAAAATTTACACAAAGTGAATTTTGTTGTACTTCATCTAAAGAAAAAGTTTATTTTGTCAAATGGAACATATAAAATTGAAAAAAACTATATTAAAATGGGGTTCTCCATCAAAATGTGGTATATCTACCTTTTAAAAATATTAACATATTTGTACTTAAAAATTAGATTCATTCTCATTTTAAGAATTTATTTTTTATTGGATAAATATCAAATCATCTCACAAAAATCGTTCATCATAATATGGTTATTTCTATTTATTCCATCCAACGCAACGACCATGTGTTAACTATAATTTAAAATATTAATGTTATTATGTTATTTTTCAGTAAAACTCATCACTGCGTGCAACATAAGATTTAGGAGAAAACCATTTTTATCTATGAAGTATCATATCAGAAAAAGTGCCCCATTTAACATAAAATTATTATTTTATTCATAATTAATAATAAATATGAAAATTTCATATTCTTTATTTTCCTGGGATGTTACATCCTTCCCCCTTGTTTGGAATTGCGTCCTCACAATTTTATTCACTTGTCAAATAAGTGGGGGTATTTATCCCTCATAGAATTTTCTAATTCCCATTTTCCTCTTCAAACCTATGGTTTTTTCACAAAACCTTTACATGATGAATTACTATTTCCACCACACTTTCTCTCTTCGGTCAAGAATATGGAAAAGTTATTCCTCATAAGAAAGATTCTTTTCCAACTGAACTACCTCTAGACTCAAAAAACGAGATAGATCTGGCATATACATACTCAACATTAAATCATTAAAAAAATTGTACCTTGAAAAAAAAATGGGGTGGAGACACTCCATAGGATACTAATCCATCTTTATCCATAATTTCATGAGGTCCAATGAACTATAGACTCAAATTCCAATTCTAACCAAAACGCATGGAACTTTTCCCTGGATAAACATTGAAAATGACATGATCACCAACATTGAAAGGATGATCCTTCCTTCAGTTATCCACACAACTTTACTGCATAATCTGAGATGTTCTCATGTTCTTCTAAATAAACTGAAATTTTTCTTTCATTTCATCTACCAATTATGGTCCCATCAACTATCTTTCACCTATATCATACCAAAATCTGGAGTTCGGCACCACTTGCCATATAATGTCTCAAATGGTGACATATGTATACTGGACTCAAACTTATATTATACGAAATCTCAACCAAGGAAATATGTTGGTCCCAAAATCACTTGTAATCCATATATGAAGAATGTATCATATCTTCCGATGTTTAAATTGTTTGTTCTAACTTGCCATCAGTTTGAGGATGAAAAGTTGTAATGAAATTTAACTCAGTACCTAATGACTTCTGAAGGACCATCCAAAATTTAAAAGTAAACTTGGGATAATAATATAATAAAATGGATAGGGGAACTCCTTGTAACTTCATTTTCTCTTTAACATTCAACTGAGAATGTTGACCCAGAGATTGAGTATCTCAGATAGGAAAGAAACGAGCAGATTTAGTCAATCGATCAACAGTTACCCAAATTTCATTATTACATACAGAATTATTTGGTAATACCACTATGAAATACATGGACTGTAATGTCTCATATTTTCCATTTATTATTTTTAAATATTATATGGAATTATTTCGAGACCTAGCGCGAAGACGGAACATCATTCCGAGGTCCAGTGAGCCCGGAATGGTAGTTTGGTACTTTTTTTCATGTTAAGTGAGTCGACACTTGTTCACCGTTGTAGCAGTATCCAAACAGATGCTCGAATTAAAAACCTGAGTGAACCGTTGCGTTCGGAACGACGACTTTACCTAAGAAAGAGGCAAACTTCGACTGGCAGGGGTCGAGGGAAAAATATAATTTTCGGACGTTTTAAGTAAAATAAATTAAATTAAATTAACAAGTTTATTTTATTTTAATTAAGGAAACATCCTCTTCAGTGCTGCAATGGCACATATGTTTCCTAAATTAATGGTGCATCTTAATGGCTTTGAAATTTCATGTCAACATCATTAATACTGTCCTGTAATTAAATGCCAACATGTTTCCCCTTTTAATGGGTTAATCAATTTGTTGATCATTGGAAACGTAGAGAGTTGAACCTTCGCAGAATCCTTTACACGTTGGAGAGAACTCTCGGTGACGAATGACGACAGATCAAAATCAATGATCGGTGTGCCAACGTTGAAGGATCCCGACAATAACGGCAGTGCGGCACCTTAGTCAATGATAGATCCATTGGAAAGGTAGGGGTTGTTTTTTTGATTTCTTTTCCCCGTATTTGAGATTAAACGACGAACATGGATCAACCACAAAAAAGTTGATCTGTGGATTCATACGTTCTTGTGGGAGGTATTTTTCTTTGGGAAGATTATGGGGAATTGAACCATACATTTTGTGGTTGTTGATTCTTGCTCCGTTTATTCCTTTGAACGGGAGCGGATCAACACCGTGACGAACGGAGACAGAGGTTTGTTCCTCAATTTTATTATTTAGATTTTATCCCACTTCTTTCCCCCAGCATTCTTCACATTCTTTGCGGAGCAATGAACAACGGATCATTGAGCATCCATTCTACGACGCAACGATCCCAAATTGAAATTTCGACACCGCAATGACCTTATGGAGGTGTAGAGACAATGGCAGACGACAAATCGGACCGGATCAGAAAGAGAGTTCTTTGTGTGTTCTTCTAGCAGGAAGATCAGAACATGTTTTCAGAGATGGTCGGAGGCTCAAAAATTTAGGAAGTAGCTTCGTGGTGTCGGGACGACCAAAAATTGGGAGATTTGTGGCGATCGGACAGCCGAATCAATGACTGGAGCACCACTAGAGGCGCATCGGTGAAGGGCGTCATTTCTAGAAATTCCCAGAATACATGGCATGTACTTCCGAATAACACGCCATGTATTACCGGTGGTGACTGCGGCTAGGGTTTCGGGGTTAGAGAAGAATCACACGGCGTGTGACCCCGGTCACTCGGTGTGTTAGACTTTCCTCGAAGCTCGGCATGTACATTTGGTAGTACACAGACATAGGATGATCTACACGGCTTCAGGTGGCACGACATGTAAATCTCGGCAGAGGATGCTACACAAAACTCGGCATGTATCCCGGGGATACACCGAAACGGGATGGAGCAGACGACCGTGTACTCAATCACACGGCCAGGCGAGGCCAATAGCGCAGGTCACCCCATGTGCAGATTACACGGGTCAAAGTACACGGGGTTGGTGACCATGTACGGGCACATGGCCAGAGTACATGGAGCCAACCCCAGTTACCGAGACACAACTTGTACTCCGTACTACACGCCATGTACTATGTTTTCTACACGCCCTGCCTCACGACATGGGTCGTTGTACACGGGCAGTACCCGGGGTCGGACAAGACGGCGTGTATCATTTCTACATGTTGTGTACTTTTTGGATAAAGGCTTGGTCCTTTTGTTCATCGTACCTTGGAGATCTTTCATTTGGGTTAGTGACCCTTCTTCTTGTTCTCCTTAAGGACAGGCATCATTCTCTCACGCGGGATTATGATCCCTTCAGCAAGACTTTCTATGATAGAGTTAGACATCCATCCAAGAGGCCCGTATCGAGATCCTCTATCCATTCCCGACCCTATGTAGAGCCAGGAATCGATGTGACCAACCTTACCTGGCGTTGATCCTCTACCTCGCTGGTGTATCACCTAACTGGTGAATCCAGATGAGTTGCGGTATCCACCATGGCCTTGGCAGTGATCTTCATATGTGTATCGTGATCTTTCCACTCAAAAGTGTGTCTCCTGTAATGAGTACTTCTATCAGCCATAACCTTTACACTCAGGTGTGTGTCTCCCATAATGATTGTAGCTACCTCTCATGACATTTCCCGATGAACAGTTCTTCTCAGACGGATGTCATCAGAGCCGTCAAACTAGTAGAGGGTGTTCTCCCGGAATGAGTGCATTACGGAATCTTCGAACAAAATCCCTTGTGGGGGTATGCGGTTGTGTGACTTGTCTCTAGACCACGGGTATGGGTTTTGAGTATATATGGTTTTTTCTATATGTTCTGCAGACATATACTGTGCATAGCTAAATTTACATTTACTTTGTGTACCACATTGTGGTTTTCAGGGTCCTCTACTTTGTATTGTTATACTCACCCCTGCACAGGATTTTCCTACACTTTCCATTACCTTTTTGTGCTTACAGGTTGGACTTTGCAGTTTTTCAGACTCTTGTTTTTTGTGGGCTTGTATTCAAGCCCAGTTTAATTTTACAGTACTCTACCTTTCGTCGTACTCTATTGGTTGGGTTTACATGTTTGCATTCAATTTTGTTCCTTAGTGTTTTACATTTCAGCATTTGAGGGCTTGGAGATGTGTTCATGTGTACAGGTACATAGGAAATGCCTCCAATGTTAGTGATATTCCTACTCGGTGCTAGTCACCAGCCCCTGGCATATTGTAGGTAGTCTTGGGGGGTCACGGTGCGGGTCCCACTGGGACGGGTCGTTACTGAGTGGTATTAGTGGATGGTCGGTTCTACCTTACCACCAGGAGTCTATGAGTTTCGTTTCGGGGATCTTTGTTGAGTGTTTCAGGTTCGACTTTCATGATAGAGACCCCAGTGTTAGTGCGACGGCCGACGTATCTATACACCAGGACTCTGATAACCGACTTTTCGACTCGGTACATGAAAACACTGGTTGCAGGGTAAATAAAATGTACATGCATCATATAGGAATGGGTTGTGTTTTCCATGTCCTTTGAGTCAGCTATCCAAATATACTCATTGACCATAGTACATCTTATTTGTTTATAGGATGCCTCCGTGACACATACCGCTAGGGTTCAACAGCATGATCATGAGGATGACCCCCTCAGTGATGAGGCTTTGATATATGGACCAGCTCCCCAGGCGTTTCCAATGAGTGGTGCACGTGCTATACCACCACAAGTGGAGCATACAGTGGTACCCGCGGTACCAACCGGTGAGGAGCGTAGGTTCAACGTGCTCCATGAGTTTGAGAGACAGAGACACCTCATGTTCTGAGGCGAGCCCGACCCTCAGGCGGCTGAGGACTGGCTTGAGGTGAGGACCATAGTTTTCCGTCTACTGTGGACACCAGTAGACCAGATGGTGGTCCTAGGAGTGAGCCTTCTTCAGGGATCAGTGGGATGATGGTGGAGTCTGACCACACAAACTCACGATGTGGAGACTCTTTCGTGGACGGAGTTTGAGCAAGTCTTCAGTGAGGAGCTCTCTCCGGTTACGTTGAGAGCTGTGTGCATCCAGGAGCTTCTTCAGCTCCAGCAGAGCAGTATTCTAGTAGCAAACTATTCATCGAGGCTCACCAACCTCGCCAGGTACTCGATGGATATGGTCAGGGATCAGTACTTCAAAGCACATAGTTTTGAGCGAGGTCTACTATGAGATATCCGATCTAGTTTCATGCCTCTAAGCATATTGACTTATGATGGACTGATCGAGCGATCCTTGGTGATCGAGAGTTTCTTGGCGGAGTAGAGACAGTCGTTGGCAATTAGCATCAGGTATACGGGTGCGGAGACAACCGCAGCAGGGATATGACATCAAGCATAGGGATCTGGACGTGGGAAACATCATAGGAGGACACAAGATAGGGGATCGACAGTCTAGGGCTCTTAGGCTGGATCAAGTAAGCCTAGGGAGAAGCGATTCTACGCATGCGATGGTAGGGGGAATCTCACTAGAGATTTCCCGACACGTCATGATGCTGACAGAGAAGCAGTGGATGGACCACTGAGGCAGAGGCAGAGAATGAAGTAGGCAGACCAATCAGGTGGCAGACATAGCATAGGAGCAGGGAGAGCTGCAGGTGGTGGCAGACGCTTCGACTTATATCCACCACCAACCCCCGGAGGTCCGCACCAGGCTCAGGGAGCTTGGGGATAGGGTCGGGGATAGCTACATGCGGTCGAGGCATATGACTCAGGGGCTCCCGGGATGATTTGAGGTATGATCTATGTCTTTTCTACCTTAGCATCCATGCTCATAGACACATTTTCCAATAATTCCCTTATAGCCACATGTCTTTTTCAAAACCTCGAGATTCAGGTAGAACCATTGACTCAATCCTTATGCTTGGAGACACCTACATGAGGAGACTCGATGATCACGCACCTTTGCAGACAGTGTGATCTTACCCTTGGAGGTGAGAGTTTTAGTTGGAACCTCTTGGTGGTATCATTGAGGCCTTATGACGTCATTATCTGTATGGATTGGTTATCTTCCATCCATGCCCAGATTGACTGTTTTAGGGGAAGAGTGTGGTGTGTCTGCCATGCTGGAACGAGGTTTTCCTTTGTTGGAGAAAAGGAATCCCAGGCAGCACAAAATGGCCTCATGTATAGGAGGGTGCAATTGATCACTCATGAGTTGGCTAGCCATACCATCGGAGCAGTAGATGTTGTGAGCTCTCAGTTCCCAGCAGTAGTGGTGGAGTATGAGGACGTCTTTCCCGAAGATGTTATAGGACTACCTCCCCACTAGGAAATCAGCTTATGCATCAAATTACACCCCAGGACAACACTGATTTCCTCATCGGCTTATCGGATGGTTCCCGTAGAGCTTCGTGAGATGAGGGTGTAGTTGGAGGATTTACAGAGCAAGGGTTTCGTAAGACACATCGTCTCACCTTGGGTGGTCCCAGTCTAGTTTGCTAAGAAGGCAGACGGGAGTCCGGGGTTGTACGTGGATTACCGACGCCTGAACTAGGTGACGGTGAAGAAAAAATATCCACTGCCAAGGATCGATGACCTCTTCAATACGCTAAGAGGGGAACAGTGGTTCTTGAAGGTTGACCTACGATCAAGCTATCACCAAATATGAGTGTGGGAAAAGGATATACCAAAGACAGATTTTAGATGCCGTTAAGGTCACAATGAGTAATTGGTGACGCCTTTCAGTGTGACGAACGCCCCTACTGTGTTCATTGGACTAATGAACCAGATCATCCATCCGTACTTATACCAGTTCGTAGTGGACTTAATTGACGACATCTTTGTGTACTCAGCGTCAGAGGAGGAGCACGCGAGACACCTGCGAATGGTTCTTTACGTACTTCAGGAGAACTGACATTATAGGAATCTCTTGAAGTGTCAGTTCTAGATTCAGGAAGTCCACTTTCTGGGTCATGTCATCTCACCAGATGGAATGGCTGTGGACCCAGCCAAGGTGGAGGCTGTGTTAGCATGGGAGACACCTCAGAGCGTAACGGAGGTGCGAAGCTTCCTTGGGTTGGTAGGATATTACCGAAGGTTCATTCTTGACTTCTCTCGGATATCAGCAGTGATGAAGGCCTTGACCAGGAAGCGGGAAACCCTTTGTGTGGACAGAAAAGTGCCAGTAGGCTTTGGAGTAGCTGAGACAGAGTTTGACGAGCGCCCCAGTCTTGAGATTTCCAGAGGAGGGTGTCGGGTACGTAGTTTTCTGCGACACATCAGGGACCGGGCTTGGTTGTGTCCAGATGCAGTGATAAGTAGTGATTTCTTATGGTTCGTTCCAGCTTAGGCCACATGAGAAGAACTATGTGACCCATGATCTCTATTCGGCAGTGGTAGTCTTTTCATTGAAGATGTGGCGACACTATCTTATGGGAGAACAGTTTATTGTCTACTCTGACCACAAGAGCCTCAAGTACATCTTCTCACAGAAGGATCTGGATATGAGGAAGAGGCGTTGGCTAGAGTTCCTCCATGACTATGATTTTGAGAACATCTATACTCCTGGGAAGGGGAACAAGGTGGCAGATTCTATTAGAAGAAGGTTGGGATCATAGGTGTTGAGTGAGGAGACACATCAATTAGCCGCGTTACAGTTATCCTTTGTGGATGGAGAGGATACAGCTTACCTACAGTCGATGGTTGTCACCCCTTCACTCTTACAGAGAGTTATGGAGGCACAACTTGGGGATGTCGACTGTGTGGCCTTACGTGATCAGTTATCCATAGGACATTCTCTTGATGGACATTCACAAGGTGGGGAGCACATAATTCTTTTCAGAGGATGCACTATTGTACCAGTGGCATTGTAGGGGGAGATCCTGAGGGAGTTTCATACATCCCATTTTGCAGTACATCCTGGAGCGGCAAAGACGTACCGGGATCTCTGACGATAGTTCTGGTGGTCAGGCATGAAGAAGGCAGTAGCAGAGTTTGTTTCTCGAAGCCTCACCTGCCAGCAGGTGAAGGATGAGCCCCAAGTTCTAATCGGACTAGTTCACCCCTGGAAGCCCTCGAGTGTAAGTGGAATGGAATATCGATGGAATTCGTGAAAAGCTTACCACAAACATCCAAGGGGTATGACTCCATCTGGGTAATCATTGACCGACTCACCAAGTCGTCCCACTTCCTTGCTATCAGGGAGCAGAGTTCGGTGGAGATCTTATGGAACCTCTACATACAAGAGATAGTTCGGCTTCATGGATTCCCCTCGACTATAGTCTCCGATAGAGACGCCCGCATCACATCCCAGTTGTGTAAGGGATTGTAGTAGGATTTTGGGACTAAGCTACACTAGAGCATAACATTTCATCCCCAGATAGATGGTTAGATAGAGAGGACCATTCAGGTTCTGGAGGATATGTTGCAGGCCTATATATTGGAGTTTGGTCACTGCTGGGAGGACCACCAACCACTGGTGGAGTTTGCGTACAACAATAGCTACCAATCCACCATCGGTATGGCACCATTTGAGGCCTTGTACGGGAGACTCTGCCGGTCATCGCTTTGCTGGACCGACCCCGGAGAGTGAGCACTCATGGGTCCAGAGTTAGTGCGAGCTACCATAGAGAAGGTGCAGATCATCCGGGAGCAGATGAAGACTGCACAGATCCAACAGAAGTCTTATGCTGACAGGTGACGGAGACCTCTGGAGTTCGAAGAGGGATACCACATCTTTCTTCGGGTTTCACCTCGATGAGGGTTTCAGATATTTGGCCGCGGTAATAAACTTTCTACGAGGTTCATGAGACCTTTCCAGATTCTGTGCAGAGTTGGCGAGGTGGCATACCGCCTAGCTCTACCACCACAGTTTCATTGGGTACATGATGTCTTCTACGTGTAATAGTTGAGGAGGTATGTGCATGACCCATCGCATGTCATCGACTGGGGTGAGCTGGACATCAAGGATGGAGGGACCTTTTCTTAGTACCTAGTGGAGATCGAGGATTGGCAGGAGAGGATCCTTCATGGGTGATCAATTCCCATAGTGCACGTCCGGTGGCAGCACAAGAATCTTCAGGAGAGCACATGGGAGCGGGGGGCCCAGATCCGTGCCCAGTACCCTCATCTTTTTTAGTAGCCTTTGTTTTGGATTTTCAGGGACGCAAAGCCCCAAGGTGGGGAGAATTTAATTTCTCGGATTTTCCATTTATTAGTTTTTAAATATTATATGGAAATAATTCGAGACCGGGCGCTAAGAAGACACATCATTCCGAGGTCCAGTGAGCTCGGAATGGTGGTTTGAACCTTCTTCTAATATCTGTGAGTCGGAACATGTGCGCGGTTGTGGTAGTTTCCAAATGGATTCCCAAATTAAAAATTTGAGCACACCATTGCATCCGGTATGATGAATTTACCTAAGAATGAGGCTAACCTTGACAGGCACGGGTTGAGGGAAAATGTTGATTTTCAGACATTTTAAGTAAAATAAATTAAATTAAATTAACAAGTTTATTTTATTTCATTTAAGGAAACATCCGCTGCAGCGCGGAAATGGCGTTGTTGTTTCCTAATTTAATGGTGTGTCTTAATGACTTTGAAATGGCAATTCGGCGTCATTAATACTGTCGCATAATTAAATGCCAACATGTTTCCCCTTTTAATGGGTTAACCAATTGTTGATCGTTTGCAACATTTAGAGAGGAACCTCGACAGAATTCGTGGTGCATTGGAGCGAACCCCCGTTGACGAACGACGACAGATCAAAATCAAGGATCGATGCACTAATGTTGAAGGATATCGACGACAACAGAAGCACAACGCCTTCGTAAACTATCAATCCTTTCAAAAGGTAGTGGTTGTTTTTTCGGTTTCTTTTCCTCGTATTTGAGTTTAAATGAAGAACACTGATCAACCAAAAACAAGTTGATCTACGAATTCGTACGTTCTTGTGGGAGGGATTTTTCTTTGGGAAGGTTATGGGGAATTGATCCATGCTTTATGTTATTGTTGATTCTTTCTCCATTTAAGCCTATTAACGGGAGAAGATCAATGACGTGACGAACGTCAGCAGAGGTCCATTCCTTAATTTGTTTATTTGGATTTCTTCCCCCTTCTTTCCCCATGCATTCTTCATGTTCTCCGCAGGGTGACAAACAACAGATCATTGCGCATCTGTTCTGCGATGCAACGATCCCAAATCAATGGTTCGACACCGCAACGACCTTATGGAGGTGCAACGACGATGGCGGACGACAAATCGGACCGGATCAGAAAGAGTGTTCTTTGTGGGTTCTTCATGCGGGAAGATCGAAACACATTTTCAGAGCCTATCGGAAGCCTGAAAATGACGGAAGCAGCTTCGTGGTGTTGGGGTGACCAAATCCTGGGGGATTTGCGGCAATCGGATGGCCAGATCAAGGACCAGAGCACCACGGGAGGCGCACCGGTGAAGGGCGTCATTTCTGGAAATTTCTAGAATACAGGGAGTGTACTTCCGAAGAACACGCCGTGTAGTACTGGCGGCGACGACTAGGGTTTCAGGGTCAGAGAAGAATCACCCTATGTGTGACCCCGATCACACAGCGTGTTGGACTTTCCACGAAGCTCAGAGTGTACTTTGGGTAGTACACGGACACGGGAAGATCTACACGGCTTCAGGCAGCACGGCGTGTAAAGGTCGGAAGAGGAGGCTACGCAGAGCTCGGTGTGTATTCCAGGGATACACAGACAAGGGATGGAGTACACGAGTGTATACTCCATCACACGGCCAGGCGAGGCCAACAGCGCGGGTCATCCCATGTGCGGATTACATGGGTCAGAGTACACGGGTTGGTGACCGTGTACGGGCACATGGCCATAGTACATGGAGCCAACCCCAATTACCCAGGCATAGCGTGTACTCTGTACTACACATCGTGTACTAAGTTTTATATATGACCAGCCTCATGACACGAGCCGTTGTACATGGGCATTACCCGGGGTTGGACAACACGGTGCATATCATTTCTACACACCGTGTACTTTTTGGAAGGCGGCTCGGTCCTTTTGTTCACCGAACCTTCGACATCATTTGATTGGGTTAGTTCCCCTTCTTATTGTTCCCTTGAAGGTCAGGCATCATTCCCTCATGCAAGATTATGATCCCTTAAGAAGGGCTTTCTGTGATAGAGTCAGGCATCCATCCGAAAGGCCCCGATCGAGATCCTCTATCCATTCCTGACCCTAGGTAGAGTCAGCCATCGACGTGACCAACCATACTGGGCATTGATCCTCTACCTATCTATTTTATCACCTAACTGGTGAATCCGAATGAGTTGCGACATCTTCCATGGCCCTTGCAGGGATCATCATCTGTGTATCGTGATCCTTCCACAAACGAGTTTGTCTCCTGTAATGAGTACTACTATCTACCATAACCATTCCACTCATGAGTGTGTCTCCCTTAATTATTGTAGCTACCTATCATGATGGTTCTCGATGAACATCGCTTCTCGGACGGACGTCGTCAGAGCCATTAAACTCGTTGAGTGTGTTCTCCCGGAATGAGTTCATCATGGAATCTTCGAACAAAATCCCTTGAGGGGGTATGTGGATGTGTGACTTGTATCTAGACCATGGGTCTGGGTTTTGAGTATATCTGGATTGTTCTATATGTTCTTCAGACATATATTGTGCATAGATGACTGTAACTTTACTTTATGTACTACTTTGTGGTTTTCGGGGTCTTCTACTGCGTATTGTTATACTCACCCTAGCACGGGCTTTTCCCACACATTTGGTGTCTTGTGCAGACGAGTAACCTTTCAACAGAGTCCAGGGCGCACCAGGACAGGACCATGTTTTTTGAGTTACCTATAGGCTAAGGCGTTCCTACGACTACGAGCGGCAGTCCCAGTACCTTTTTGTGCTTAGAGGTTGTACTTTGTAGTTTTTCAGACTCTTGTTTTTGGTTGGCTTGTATTTTGTCCCAATTTACTTTTACAGTACTTTACCTTTTGTCACAGTCTATTGGTTGGGTTTACTTGTATGCATGCATTTTTGTTCCTTAGTGTTTCACATTTCATCATTTGTGGGCTTGGATATGTGTGCGTGTGTACAGGTACTTAGAAAATGCCTCCCATGTTAGTGATATGCCTACTCGGCGCTAGTCACCAGGCCCTGGCCTATTGTAGGCGGGCTTGGGGAGTCCTGGCACAGCCCCCACTGGGATGGGTCGTGACATGGACACATTTTCCCATTTCAACTATGGAATTGGAAAAGTATGAATCATTCCTTTTAGTAAATGTCTTTCTGTTTTAAACTGTTGATAAGTGAAACATGTCAAAGTAAAGTCCAAAATTTATCTTTTCATTCCATACAACCACTAATACTTCCAAAGATCTGTATACATATTAGTACTTCCAGGATTAACTAAAAACAGAGAACTATGAGCTTCACATAACAACTCATTCTTTAATTAAGAATAAAAAATCACACATAAATTCTTTCCAAACCTCTCATATAAACTATAAGGAACCAGCCTGAAACATTGTGTAATTTTGGATTAATATAATAATTCACATTGGAGATCTTTTCAGGTTTAGAGATTTAGAGAATTAGTTCATCACTTATACAAAAAAAAATGAATACTAAATGTAGAAAATTCTAATTAGTATCCATTTTTTATAAAATAATAACTCTTAAAAGAAAAGAATCATGTTTATTTCCATGTTTTAAAAATCATTCTTTTTCCTTGATCCCTTCCATGACCCTATTCATCTTTAATTCATGTCGAAAAAAATTCATCTGTTCCAATTAAACGTGAAACCAACTTCCACTTCTTGCAAAAACTCATATCACTTTTCCATGGATAATCATTGAGAAACACATGATCACATACCTCAATAGAAATAACCTTTGGATGTCTATAAAACTTTTCAGATTACTCTGATCTATTCTCATGTGCATCAGAATCAACTGAACTTTTTCTGCCATCACTTCTACCAATTATAGTCCCATCAACTTTCATTCACCTACATCATCTTAGAAAATAAATATTTCAACACTTAATTAAATATAATGCCTAAAATGGTGACATCTATATACTGAAATGAAAGATATTATTATAAGAAAACTAAACCAAAGAATTATGTTTGTCCCAACATCCCTAATAATCAATTGAAGAATCACATAGCATATCTACCATTGTAAGAATTGTTCGTTCTAACTTCCCATCTAATTGAGGAGGAAAATCTGTACTGAAATTTAATTCAGTAGTCAATGACATCTGATTGGTCTTCCAAATGTTATTAGTGAACCTGAGATCACAATTTAATACAATGGAGAGGGAAACTCCATGTAACCTCACTATCTCTTTGACATACAACCAAGAATGTTGATATAGATATAGAGTATCTTGGATTGAAATGAAATAAGCAGTTTTAGTCAATCGATCAACAATAAAAAAAGATTGTATTTTTTACCTTGAGAAGTCTTTAGTAAACCCAATACAAAATCCATGCACATATTTTTCCATTCCCACTCTAGAATTGGAAAAAGGCTGAAGCATCCCTGTTGACATGTTAAAAAATTAAAAATAAAGTAAAAAATATGTCTTTTTATTCCATCCCACTAGTATTACTCCTAAAAATCTCTATACAACTTTCTACTTCCACGATGAACTAAAAATAAAGAACTATGAGAATCATATAATAACTCTATCTTTAACTGTGAACAATAGGGAACACATATCCTCATTCCGAACATAAAAAAAACTATAAGTCCACAACAATAAACATTACATAATTTTGATATAAGTTAATAATTCACATTGAGGATATTTTTAGGTTTAGGGATTTAGAGAAATTTTTCATTACTTATACAAAACCACTTGAATATTACATGAAGAAACTTTTACTATGTATCAATTTTTTAATAAAATAAAAACTATTAAACAAAATTAAAGATGTTTTGTTCCATGTTTTAAACATCATGAATTTTTCTTTATCTGATCCCTGGACCTATTTCACCTTATATCCTATTAAAAGTATTTGAAAAACTTGGTAAGAGCATAAAAATATTAGTAAGGGCTACAAAAATAAGAAAAACTAATTGTTTTCAAAATAACATGGAAACCATGAATAATTTATCAATATGTAATACTTTTCACCTTAAAGAAGTAGAACAAAACTCACTAAATATATGATAATTTAATACCCTTATTTTGAAAAAATTAAATTACCATAATGTCCATCGAAAGAAACATATAGCATAAAAAAGGAGACCCTGGGTCATAATAACACTTAAGGGGAATAACCATATGGTTGACTTCCAGAAATCATTCTTACAAATGTAATTTAGATATAGACGACTTCCATAACCAATTCATTGAATGTTATAATGTGACCACCAATTATATTTTTATCATAAAACCACTGGTTATTTGTTATACCAATTAACCACCCATAGAATGTTTATGTACCATTATATTATCATCGAACACAAAAGATTAAAAATATCAACATTTCAATTATAAATTATATTTTAAATCACAAGAAATAATTTCAAGGTATTGAAATAATAAATCCATTTCAAAACCCATTTTAATACCAAAACACCCAAAAAGGGAATAAGGGATTTATTTTCATTTTCAAAACATTAAGGCTTATAGAGGAAGCCAAAGAAGGATTACATCGATGGAGAGGTCATTATCACCTCAATTGTTAAAAAACATTCCTATTGTCATTTAGTTAAACACATAATATCTAAATAACTCCCTTTTAATGAAAGATAAATTCAAATGGGTTTATACACCATATAAGCTCATGTCATGTATGAAAAAAAATATGCCTCAAAAAAAGGAGATTGAGACAAAGTCCCTCACCGCGTGTCCGACTTGACTTGTTTGTTATTTAATTTTCTGAATAATAAAATTATATTAATTTATATTTTCTTTAGAACCTTTTAAATATTTATTATTCCTTTTATATCACTAATTACCTTTCTATAACAATAAATTAATAAATTGAAGTCATATCGGACATTTTGTCAATGTTCCGAACTTGAGTCAAAATGAACTTGTTATAATTATAAATTGTCTATGTGGAAAATATTTCATTATATTTTGATTGATAATCTGGATTTAGATATCATATATATAATATATATTCAGTATATATTTATTTATAATATTCAATAGAATTTGTATTTAATAAATGAAATGCACCGTTCTTGGTGACGGTTAGTTGTACGTAAGCATGAATGCTACATTCATTTCTTTTTCATATTAAAGGAATGAAAAGTAAATGATAAATAGGTATATTATAATTCCAGTATAATATTTTTATACATATTTTACAAATGTTCTTAATTCAATCCTTTATATGTTCCATGTATATCATAAACGAGTTATATCACTTTGATGGGGCGGTAGTCCACATTTCTTCAAATGAAATTATTGTATATAAACAACATGAAACTCATATACGTATGTTATAATGGATAAATAAAGAAGTATATAGAAAAAATAAATACCATATATAACATATATAATTACAGTTCCATCAAAATGGCCACTATGAGAGGTGAAATGGAAAAATCGAACAATCGTCATTTTGTGAAGCAGCAGTTTTCCGTACAAAGAAACAGTATGATCGTATCAATTTGTTAGAAGTGTATGTATGTGCAGTTTGATTCATTCTAAAAAAACCTAGTATATATTTGATACTTGTGTTGTTATATAAACAAATAATATGAAAATGATATGGAGTGGAGAAGGAAAAATAGTTGAAGGAAACTTGAGAGAAGACGTTACCTCAAATCAGGTAACCCCTTATAATTTTGCAAAAATGACATCTTGAATTCCCTTCATACTAGGGGAAGGCTTCTAGGAGGAACACTGAGATGTTCGGAGCTTATTTTTGTAGAATTTGGATGAGCTAGAGGGGCCTGAGAGGTGTGTGTAATGGGTTAGAGGTGGTTTCCTTTTATAAGATGGAGGAGGGGAACTTAAGGAATATCATGAATTATTATTTGTTTTTAAATTCTATTTAATGTATAAATGAATAAAAATTGAGATATATAAAATATATAATTAATATAAGTCATTATAAAATCATCCAATAATAATTTGAGAGGTTTTGTATATTTTTTAATCATTATCTTTTTATTTACCCCCTTCTCACTCTTAATGCATTATTAAGAATTTGACACTTTGGGAATCAAACATGTAACCATAACATGAAAAATATTCATTTTAAGAGTAAATAATAAAAATTTTGATATATTATAACTATTTCGAGGAATCATATATTTTTTTATTTTATAATATTAAAATATATATATTTTAAAATATGAAATATGTCAATTTTGACACTATTCATATCATGATTTTATTTAAAATCTATAAAAACACTATTGATTCTAAAATGCTTTATTAACATAAAAATAACGTGTTACATTCATCCCTAATAATCATTTATGAATTCAAAATAAAAAAATTTCCTATATTTTAACTATTATAATATCATTTATTTGAATCCTTTATTAACGAAGCACTCATTGTATCATTATTGTGTCATAATTAAATTTATTTATCAAATCTCAAAAAAAGAATAAATAAAATAACATAATTTAGAAAATAGTTTTATAGTCATAATTAATATTTATAGACGAAAATATAACTCATATAACCCCATATAAAAATTGTTTTACCAAAAGATACATACTTAGGTTATATTTTCCACAACATTAAATTAGAAGTAATTAAGTTTCATTTTCACACACAAGTGGATCCATGAGGTTCTAAAATCTGCCCAAGGATTTCCATAGTAAGATATATATCATCCAATATTATTATGACATGTTTTAATTATAATATTATTTTTACCATAATTTTCCAGATGTACCCTTTTTCTATGGTAAATAAAATATTTACAGATGTTAATATTCTTAATGTCTAAAAATAAATGGTACCAATTTACACAATTTGAAACTCCTGATTCCAAATATGGAATCCATTTTTCCAAATTAGAGACATAGATGTTTTATGAATTAATTTAAAATTAATTCTTGTCATTAAAACCAAAATGTGTGTTTTTAAGAAATAATAACAATCATGAAAGATTGACATGTGATTATGTATAATTAAAAAGTGAAATTACTTAAAATGACCAAAATTGGATTAAATGGTAAAATAATAATCTAATTACACATTAATATAAATTAAAAAGATAACATATCCATATATATAAATCATATAAAAAGACTATTTTGACCTAAAATACAGTATTTTATACTATTCATTAAAAATGTACTTTATCATAAAAATACCAATAATTTACCCAATGTAAATTTTGATTTCATTCTTATAATTAAGAAGATTATTTTTTAAAATGTAATATATAAAAGTGACAAAAACTAGATTTAAAATGGGTTCTCCATCATACGATGGTAAAACTAA
Organism: Viscum album; assembly: GCA_963277665.1. NCBI lineage: Eukaryota > Viridiplantae > Streptophyta > Magnoliopsida > Santalales > Viscaceae > Viscum > Viscum album. The sequence goes on along the minus strand of OY728165.1, from coordinate 1,917,871,716 downwards.
TTTTTAAAAATATTAGAGTATTTATGCTTATAATTGGATTCATTCTCATTTTGAGCCTCTATATATTATTGGATAAGTGTAAATACATTTAACAAAAATGTTTAATCATAATATGGAATGTTTTTTTCATTCCCATCAATTAAAAAACTTGTCCTTAACTATCATTTAAAATAATAATAATATAATATTATTTTTTGGTATAACTCAACATTGTGTGAAATGTATGATTTCAGAGAAATCCATTATTGCGTGTGGAGTAATATATAGGAAAAAGAATTCCCTTTAACATAAAATTAATATCTTATTACTAAGTGATAATAAATAATAAAATTTTATATATTTTATTTACCTAGGATGTTACACATACAAAGCCTAAAAGGATTCATTATGATCACAGACTAGTAAGTATTGTTATTTGATAACTCAACTAGCCAAATGAGTTCATACTAAGCCCCACCAAGGTTGAGAACACAAGCATTAAGCACATCCTCTGGAATCTATAAAACCTTTTCTATCTGGCCATCTGACTATGGATGGTATGTCACACTCAAATAGACATGAGATCTAAATGCCTCGTTAAGGACACTCTAAAATATATAAGTGAACTGAGGATCCCTAATAGAGACTATAGCATATTGGAATTTGTGAAATTGAATAATTTCTTTTACATTGATATTTCCCCACTCTTAAACATTCGGTGTATCATGAATAGATATAAATTGAGATGACATGGTCAGCCTGTCTACCAAATCCAACATTGAATTATTCATCCTTTTGGTATGTGGAAACCTAAAAAAAGTCCACTAGGATATCATCCCACTTCTATGTTGGAAATATAAGTGGATTAAGCAAACCTGAAGGTTTCTATTGTTTAATATTGACTTTTTGTCATGTATAATAAAGAGAGTAAAAAATATGTAGTGTCCCAGCTCATACCCGTTCACCATAATTATATATTAATGTCACAAAACATATTAAAAGTTCTTTGATGCACTTCCCCTCAGGAGTTATGGAAATCCCACATCAAATATCTCCTTTCCACTAATGGCACAAAAAAGAGATTCGGATAGAAATAATTTCGTTGATGGAGAGTGACCAATCTGGTATGAAATATCCTCCATAAATAATTCCTTTAATTCAAAAGAATTCAACACCAATCTACTACTCCTGAAGGATAAAATTGATAATAGGGGAGATGAACTAAACACTGGCCAAATCCACATCTTCCCCTAATTCCAATAATCTAACAAGTAAAATTGAAAAAAATGTTGACATGTTCAAATATTATAATTATTATTTTGTGGACTAGGTTGTATGTTTATTTCTATAAGCATCTATGATGACATTCCCTTTCCCCAGTGTATATGAAATTTCAAGGTATAATTTTTATACATATTCCACCCAAACACCTCTGGAGGAGATTAAAATCTTTTGTAGAGAAGATATAAGTCAAGACATTGTGGTTTAAATACAGGTCAATCCTTTCTCTAAAAATGTAATGCTAACAACTCTTATGTGTGTGAATCATAGATTCCAGCTCAAGGTGACAGGTCATGTAATTCTTCTAATGTAGCCTATGATGATGAGATCCATAAGCAATGACAAGATCACCCAACCAAAGGACACAACCGAAAACTGAACTTGATGCATCACAGAAGACCACATAACCCTACACAACCTTTTGAATATTCAACACCGATTTAGTAGTAACAAATATGTTTCAACTGAAAAAAACAATTCTAACATTATTCATCAAATGAGTACTTCACTGCCTTCAGTGTTAGAGTAGTGATTGGAAAATCCAACTTTTAGAAGTCCCTTACAACCCTACAATAATCTCCAGCTATACCATTTAATATTTAAATCTTACATTCATTTTGTGGTAGTTCCCAGGTCATATAATCATTAAAAATTTTATTATCAACCAAAAACCCATTCATTGACACCACGTGTTCCAATAACATCACATCCTGATTCCAGAAATCATATTTTGAAATCTAGGATTAATGTTAGTGATTTCCCAACAAATCCAAAACTACAATGAGATGATGGATATTATCATGCTCATATATAGAATAAATTAGTATTTCATTGAAACAAAACACCATGAATTTTTCAAGATACACATGTAATATTTTTTTCATTAAATCCATAAAGATAACATGATCCTTTTGAAGACCAAATTCCACGACAAGGTACTCGTAATGGGAGTAAATACGTCCAAAGGCGGTTTTGTGAATTATATATTATTTTTACCTCAAATGATTATATCTAGACCAATGATAAATATTTATGAATGAATTTTTCCTTTTAAACTTATCAAAAAACCCATCAATTCTTGGAAACAAATATTTTTACTTTACCATGAATCAATTTTGTTTTCTACAATCAACACAAAGGTAAAAGTGAAAATTTATATTTATTAGTAAAGAGAATAATCAATTACAAAGTTGAAACACTCAAGTGTAAAAATAAATTCTATTATAGATTATACAAATGTGTTTACATCTATTTCATCTCATCATGTTCAATGTAGTAATATGGAATAGACAATAGTGGAGAATGGGGAAAAATGATAGGAAAATCTACCTCCCATACTAATGGAAAACCTGAGAAGTCAGAAGAGAAGACTCTGTGAAACAAAATGAAAACTGGAAGGATATCACCATTCAATTTTCCTCACTCCATATTGAAAAAACACAGACATTACCTACCCCAACAATGGATAATTAGTTTCATCTCAACACGACCTTATGTATCATTGTCCTTGAGAGATACAACAAATCCCATTGGGTGCAGTAATGGAGACCCATCAAAGATAATAATCAATTTTTGATTTATTGTCAATGATCCAATCCATATTGAAAATTACATCAAAATATTTCATATCAATAACCAAAAAACTTCAATCAATCTCGATATCTGGTAAAGAGAAAATATAAGGGATACTAAGAACACCTTACTTCCTCTTTATTTCAAGGGGTTTAGTAAAATCAATCACATAAATTAATGTGTTGTAAAAAGATTAAGAGTATCAAAAACATGCGTTGAAATAAATGAATGATATTCCCAAAAATCAAATAAGTTATTCACTAAAGAATAAGATAAAGTTATGGTACCTCTCACAGTCGTTGCACCCATATTTCCTTCCTCTGGAGACTCTTCCTCATCATGAAGAAGATTTATTCTAGATGCCCGTGGATGAACACCATTTTCCATGAAGAATCTCATTGAACAAAATTTTAGATGGAAATAATGATTCAATACCACTACACATAGTGTAATATACATGGTATAACTTTTGAATGTGGAATGACCGTCCAGATATACCATATACCTTCTGTTCCTCGCTAACAACCCTCTCTAATTAAGCAGACATGCCACACTAAAAAAACAGAGGGACTCTTCTTGGAATGATAGAAGGTATAGAAAAACACTAATATCGAAAGAACCATAATAATCATCACAATACCTATTTTTTAAGAGGAATTCACAATTACACAAGGAGAAGAAAGAAACACCCATCAATCCGGACTAACCGATAGGTCCATTTCAACCAAAAATTATATTTCCAACAGATCATCATAATATGTAATATTAAACGTGAAAAACTGAAAACAAATATTATATTAAAGATAAAAATTGAACCATAAATTCATCATCTTCTAATTCGAAACAATATCAGCTGAAAATGCACTACCTTGACAAAATGGTTTTTGTACTCTGTCACAATCTTCTAAACATGGCGATGTTTGAAAAAAATCATTATCTTTGGACAACACCGTAATCTCTAGATAGAGATGGTTGGTAAAAATATCTTTTTATCCCTTACACTCTAATACTTAATGCTTATTAACCATCACCATAATGTCCCACTATATATTGCTCAATCCCTTAATCATGAAAGTAGCACACTACAACATGATTTCATCAGGTGTCTCAAAGAACTTAGAAAAATGCCATATCCTTCTCTACCATTACTAAGCCTCTTAAGGACTATTGGATCCTTTGAAAGCTGATGGATTTTTGCTAAGAGACTTCTAAAATGATTCTAGAAAACCACCCTCAAAGGTTACAGAGCTGGAGATTGAAATTGAACTAATGGTGGTGCTTGTCCTAGATCATAGATATTATGAAAAATCACCTCAACCAGACTTGGGTCTATGATTGGAATTTCTCACTAATGTTCATCATTATATTCCTCTTAGATCCGATTATGATGGCCTTTTAGAGGCATGATGCTACACCACATTATAAGACCACATTGAACCCATTTTATTTACAGTCAAACAGATAAATAGGGAAAATTAGTCCCAAATGATAGATACATAAGATTTTTATTTCATTATATCCAAATAAAAAATACAAAAAAACTAGAACTAATCCTTAAGAATTCATTCCAACCCCACCCTTGGTGACTTGCATATTATTGTGGTGAGATTTGGAAAGACACTAAATCTCAACTACCAACAATGTCAAAAAATATATTACACATATTCTTATTGACATCAAGGAAAGACACAAAACTTATACACATTGATAACATATTTTCATGAACTAGACTGAATACCCTAGTAATCTAATAACCAATCCGGTCCTGACATGGTTCTAATCGTATTATTGATCCATGTGGTTTGGATACTATACCATGCAATCACACAATATTAAAGTGGGAATTATTTTTCCACAAACACAACTTAAGAAAGATAAACCAGTCATTACCTATACAATAAAAACTCCAAAGGGATAGCCATATCAAATTTCAAATCGACATTAATATGCCAATGTACAACCAAAAATTTCTATAAAAACAAGATAAAACCCCATGTACGGAGAAATGCATCTCTCTATGACCAAGGATAAAACAACTACTACCACCTCCTTGTGTAGCCTTACCCTAGCTCGAACCTGGAAGATGGTAATTTATAAACACATGATGGCATATGTAGAGTGTAAGCTAAAATGATAGTAGTGTCTCACCAAGGATTTTATAATAATATTCCCATATTTAATAAACTAAAAAAATATTTCAATTTTAAATAAACATGCATTTAATTTAAAAATGATAAAAAAAATCACGTTTTACATTTAATATGATGGAAATATTTCTTAAAAAATGGAATAACAAAAATTTTATATAAAAAAGTTTATATAAATTATAAGGAATTAGTAAAATAGTTTACAACAATGTTATATATTTTAAATACAAACAATGAGAAAAATGGTCATCCTCCAAATGGTATGACAGATCTAGGTTATTGAATCCTGACACACTTATATACTAATAATAGAAATATTTACAAATGACCCTTTATAAATTTTCAAATAGTGCTCATAGACATCCAACAGTGGAATAAAAAGATCCGAATTGTTTATGTTAATGTTGTAAAGCATCAATCTGGTGCTAGGAAATTCCAATCATAGCATGTTTGTCCTTAATAACTCACTAACTACCTAGGTATTCATATTCTCTAAAAACAATAATTCATGGGAAATTTATTTTAAGACCATTTAAAATACTATTCATATCATTATTCCATTTCAAATATTCCCATTATCTATTTAAAAACTGAGATAAGTATTTAATCAAATCTTGCTGTTTAAAGATAAAGCCACTAGGTTTTTATCAAAACCATATCATGCCATTTTCTTAACTACTAACTTGAAATCAATTTCACAATTTAAATTAAACAATTTTTATTCCACAATTTTCAATCAATTTCACAAACACATCACAATTCCCTAGAATTGGTGGTTTTCCGAATTTCATGCTAAATTAAATTTTAATCCCAAATTCAATGGAATTGGTTTTTTAATTAATTAATTGAAATAAATTTAATTGAAATCAAGAAATAAAATCTAAATCAAACAATTTAATTTATATTAAGAATTTTAGGATTAATTGAATTGGACATCCTAAATAGAACAACCTACCTCGTGATCATCAGATCTCGAAATACAAATCCCTTATCAAGAAACTCCATCTAAGATCATTGATATTGAGGATCTGAGAATCAAACCAAGATTCACGATATAAAAAAAGGGATTAGATCCTATAATAACACAGATATCTACAAAACCCATGTGATGAAATAGAGATAACGTGAGAATGATAATGTAAAGATGAATCTTATTGAGAGGGAGAGAGATTTACATTCTCCTAGCGTTGATTCACTTCTGAAATGGTGTAGAGGGGCCAAAATTTCATAATCAGAGCCTCCAAGGTAGAAGATAACACTATGGGGTCATATAGACCCATTAAGAACCTACAATGAGGGTTTTAGTATTTTAGATTTTGGGATTAGAAAGTCTCGTACACATGGTTTCTTAGAAACATATGCATGGTTAGACAAACTATGTGACCTAGTAATGCACCACCTTTTTCCAAGGTTCATGGTTTTTACTAGGTTTGTGCATGGTTTGTCAAACCATGTGCTATCCATGAAATCTCCCAATGTCTGGGTTTATACTGTTTCCCTTAATATGGAACAATGTTTGTGAAACTCATGTGCCAAAAGTACACAATCGAGAAACTATCAAAATTTCTAAAATTTTACCCAAAAGAACCCTTAAATTAAACATAATCAATGAAATATTAAAATAGGGGTTCAGGAATACCTGAGAAAATTATAAAAATGTTACATATATGTTACGAAATACTAATCCTAAATATACAATGAAAAATTATTATTTAAATATAACCATTATTACTAAGTTGTCAAATTGGTGGGTATGAATATAATTTACTAATTTAATAAATATTTATAAATCACCTACCCAATTAAATTTATTGACATTTTTTTTTGGAAATAAGCACCAAATTTATTATAATGACATTTTATCTTAAAAAATATGTTTTCACAAAAAAATGATTTATATTAATTTTTTTGAGAAAATACTATAATTAATTTCTCAATCTATTAGAAAAAATATATGTTATAGAATAAAATCAATTATTTAAATAATCATATAATAACGAAATATATGGTAAACTTTAATGTATTTTTTCTAAAAATATTGTTTTTCAATGAATGGTGAAAAAATACCAATTTTTGTATAAATATCATTTATTTTCATTAAATAATGCAATTTAATATCATATTATATTTTGGATTTGGTACTAAAGTGAAACATAATATTTTTCATTTATTATAGTATAAATAATTTTATTTAAATTTACAATTGTTTTGATTTTGTTATAAATCTATTTTATTCTTCCAAATCACAACTGTCTGAAAACTATTTGTAATTGAATAATGATTATCCATTTTAATTAATTAAAATAACCACTAATAATGAAATATTCAAATTAATTTGATATATTGTCTCTCTATTTATATGAATTAATAATCATGTAATTATGAATTCTTGTCAAGATGTTAATATAATATTAGATATTTCCTGAAAAATGTGTTTTTCCTAAAAAATATTTTCTTCCACAGTTCACGGGATACATATAAAATTAATTTCATCCACTTATGTATATTTAATTTTTAAAAATGGATTAATTTTTTTTAAATAATAATAATTTATATTATTTAATATGTCCATCTTAACATATTTTCATAATTAGTATTAAAAAAATATAAACAATCTTTCATCATGGTAAAAGGGTAAATCAGGTTAAAACAGTTAAAAACTAAGCGATAAAGACACTATATTTTCATCTTCAATATTATTGGACGAAGGAATTATTAACAATATCACATTAAGTTAAATATTATTTATGGTATAATTTTCAATCAACGTGACCTATATAATATTTTAACTAGTGAAAAAGGAATAATTTCATACTTTTTATTTTAAATATCTCTTCTGTGTTCATAAAATGAAAAAAACAAGTTGGGAATAAATATAAATGGTTATTTTTAGTATAATGTAATTATTTCATTGGGTATAATTTATTTATAATTTTTTGTGATTATATTATTATCATATATACTTATTCAACGTCAACACAATATATATATAATATAAATGAAAATAAAATAAATGATTTCAAAAATATAAAAAGGTATATAATTTGAGTGATTTATTTTAGTAGATTTTTTTTAGATAATTATAATATATTTTGGGTGTATTAAAGGTTAATATTTTACTTATATACTGGACTTGATGACTTTTATGTCAAATTAAATGAATTATGTGAAAATTGACATTAATTGTATTTTATAATAAATAATGTCTAATTAAATGATTCAAAATTAAAAAAATTCTTATCCTTGGTGAAGTAAATTTTATCTGATATATAAAATTTTTCATGGTAAATTTATAGGGTATTTGTCTATTTATAAGAACTATATTGACCCCTAAATTGTAAAAACGTTCATACCATGGTAATTATCAAAAATGGTGAACAAGGGTTAAAACAAAATTATGAGGTTGAAAAACACCTAAACTTGAAAATTTTATATTTTATGATATTATTTGTAATAAAAATCATATTATATTCAAATATTAAAAGTTTTGATTCATTTTAATATGATAATTAATGTATATTGATTTCATACTTTATAAAATTTCAAAATTATGCCTCCCCTAACATATAAATGAGTACCTCACCTGTTATCATATTGACGCATAAAAATATTTTTTGGTTTAGAAAATACATTCTGAAATTCATTAATTATATCTACCTGTATGACCTAGAGTCCTAATTGTTAATAAAAACCATCCCATGAATGCTTTTAGTGAAAACCAAAATAGATTTAATAAAGAAGATGGGTCGTTCTTAACCGAGATTTTTTTATTTATTTCTTTTAACACATCATTAAAATCTAATTAATGTAGGATTAAATAATAAAACTATCATCATACATATAAGGATATATTATTATGTCAGTTTCATAACCTATATCAATCTCTTCTTCCATCAAATGGAAAATAAAACAGTCTACCATGAATATAATGTTCTACCACCTCGTGAATCTATGTAATTCATCTTCCATCACAACCTCTCATGGATGAATATAATTATATATTTATTATTTATATATTATATAAGAAACATTTAATATATATGTAATTATAATATCATTGAAAAATTCTTACCATCCAATTTTTTGGAAAGAGAAAACGCTGCTTGTCCGTACGTTTGTAATAACCCATTCATGAACCGATTTCATTCAGTTAGACGTTACTGTTTTTATTTATGGTAATAATGTAGGTTTTTTAGATTATATATGATATTATTGTTATTCTATAGTGTTTTATTATAATTTAACATTCTTTTGTTCTTTATTACTAAAAATTAAAATAGTGTTTTTATTTATGTAGGTCCTACCGTCTCCATGAATGATGTAATTTATTTTCCCATCTCGTAAATTTATGGATATATATATATATAATGAATATATATAATATTTATATCATTAATAAAATTATATATATATTTTATCCATGATAAAATCACATGTACAAAAAACTATCAAACCAAAACATACATGAAAAATATAGTTATCTACAGGAACAATTCATTTAATAAAAAAAATGTTAATAAACATTTTATAACATATTTATATGTAATAATATAGGGTATAATATATATTATTATTTTTATGAAATATATTTATTATATAAATGGATCAATCACGTTTGATGGAATTCATGCTTGAGGTAATGGATATTAATCTCACTATTATTTTTGTTGGACACAAGCTATATTAACCACTTATATATTTTATGTGATTTATATAATTCCCATGAATTATTTTATAATTAATGTTAGAAAAAATTATAGTGTATACGTATCCATATAAGATTCATTTTATCATATGGATTATGATTAAAATGTTACCAAAATGGTAAGGGTTTTTAGTAATAATCTCATCATTTATGGATAATGATCATGATTATGTTTACAATGATGAACCTTTGTTGTCCATATATCAAGAATAACCTGAATTTTCTTCTCCTATATTTATTTATAGAGAATAAAAGTTTCCATTTAATTTTCCTCCCTTTAATATCTCAAGAGTGAGAGAAAATTTTTTTATAGAAAAATGAATTAGTTTCTCTCTTTGGAAAAAAATCCCTCCTCATCCAGGTCCATTTTATTTAAAAAAAATTTCTACAAATATTTTAATATTCTTGAATGATTATATAATTTCATTTTTACGTAAATTTTAATTTTTTAAAAATGTTTTGAAATTAATCATATAGTCATTTTTCAAATGAGTTACTTTATATCTTTTAACCGAAAATTTGAAAGGAATCTTTGTTTTAACCTACAAATCATAAATACAATTTCCTACCATCAGCATTAGTAAATTATTAAATTATCCCTTTATAAGAGTACATAGTAATTTTCAATGAATATTTTTTCCTTAATATTTGATAAATTTGTATATTTTAGACAAATAATTCCAAAAATACAATGTTATTATCCACAATAAATTTTCGATGTTTTATTTTAAATGATTTTTTTCATCTAAGATAACATAATTTGATGTTACCAAATCTTTACATGTAATATGATACAATAATACAATACATATTCGTAACATTTATGGTTTATAATTATGATGAATTTTTTTTCCAAGTTCCATTTCATTATTATAGTATATGATAGGATGAATTATTTAAAATATTTTGGCACGTATATGTATGATTTTCAATATGTTATGGGTGATCCTATAATTATATATCCCTCCAATGAATTGGGTAAATATGGATATCCCATGATATAAAAAGTACTGTAATGGGAAGTAAACCTATTTCAGTCTGGTACTCTATCTAATTTGATAGTATTAGGAGTTAACCATGACTATTTTTATGGTATGGGGGGTAAACATATTACACTATTATAGTCATGTGAGTTATAATAACATACAAAATAAGTTATTTCCTATTTCTATGTGTATTCCAAAAATCTATGTATTATGCCAATGTTATTATCTCATTCCTCCAATTAAATTTTTCCTTTATGATTCATGTTTTATTAACTACCTAGCCTTATGACATGTCTCAAGACTGTTATAATTAATATGCAATGTAGGGCTATTAAATGTTAATATGGTGTACTTATTCCCTTATTCTCATGTAATTCATATTTTATCATTAATATCTCCCCTTTTATTGTTACTATTTATCTTAGAGAACCATTTCTCTTGTTTACATTACCATAGTAATGGAGAAAGTTATTAATTAATATATGTCTAATAATGTTGATAATTATAAGGAAATTATTGGGACAAGATGAAGTTAATTTATGAACATGTTTTTTTATATAAAAAAAATCTAATTATAATATAAATATTTTATTATGGAATTTATCATTTTGTTATATAATAAATATTCATTTAATAAGATGTAAAATCTATGTATGAGGATTATAGTTCGCTACACTTGGTATCAATGTCTGGTTTAGATAGATTTGTAATTTAGGATGAGAAACCTTAAGTGAGAACCTTTAGGATAATAATAATTATAGTAGAACAGCCAAAAATAGCGTAAATTAAATAATGTGGTTTTCCAAGAAAAGAATCCATGTATGGATTATACATGTTTTCATATATTTTATACTTTTGCAACTAGGGGTAACAAAACTAAAAAAATTAGATCATATATAACATGCATATCATTTTAGTGCATGTTGATTTTTCCCTTACTAGAAACTCTGTTTGACAATATCAGGGGATATTCATGGATAACTCACATTATCCTCATAAATCAGTATAAATAAATTGAATAGATAATTACCATGGATGGCCTAGGATACATCTTAGGTAACATAGATTCAAAAGATGGTGTCCTGATTTATATATCGTTTAAAGTATTATGTGGTTTACCACTATTATTATTGTAACTCATACTATGATTTTTAGGTTTATTACATGGGTTAAACAGATAGAAACAAGGAGGAATCATAATAACACTATATTTTATTGATAATATAGTGATTATGAGAAACCAAATTGGATGATGACTTGGAGGAAAGATATTTTGCAATCATTTAACAGGATATGAAATTAAAAACATGATACTTAACAAAATCTTAGACTCGCCAAATAAGAGAAGGATATAGTTTTCAAAAAGATATGATAATTGACACCACATCTTAAGGATATATAATTTTTATTAATGTTATAAATTTAAAAGAAGACACCCTGAGGAATGTATTAAAGGAATGGTAAGAATTTTATATTTAAAGTTGAAGGCTATATTGCAATGAATTTCTGAGGAGTTCAATTTTTTCTGCAAGGGTAAATTGGTAATTATCTAAGTCAATTCCTCAATCCAAGGGTAGAATCCTAGGCCAATTAAGTAACTATTCTATAAATATAATTTAAGTGAATGGATTGAAGTGTTTATGTATTGGGTATTATTAATTATATTATAAAAGTGTAAAATCAATGATATTTTTTTATAGATTTCTTGAAAAATATAAAGATGGGTCGATATTATTTTTCTTTAAGGATATGTTGAATAGTAAAGAGGAATATGAATTTTTTTAAGGAAAATGTGATATTTTTGGGAAAAATGTGATTTGGGAAAATATAACCATTAATATGTGATTGAAGATGAATTAATAATGTTTAGTTTTGTTGAAGAGATGATTTGAATTGATTAAGTAAATCAAATAGTTTCGGGGACCTTGAAAAAGATTAGTTATTTGGATCTAAATTAATATATGATGGAGGTCACAATATTCTCAAATTCATGATATATATTTGATAATATGTGATTTTATCTAAGGAATAAATATTTATATTTTCTATGAAGTTATATTTTAATTGAGGTTTTATGATGATTAATGTATTAAAATTTTGGACTTTGACTTTAAGAGTTAATTTATAATGTTCAAGGGATTAATGTTATGTTTAATTATCAAATTTAGTGACCTTATTTCTAAATATCCGAATTTTTAAGATGGTTAGACTTATTTTGGAAGGGTCTTAAGGTTAACTACTTATCATATGGATTAACATGAACTTTATGTGTTACAATTGATGGTTTTTAGATTAATGTATTATATTGGATAACTTAAGCCCAAATTTTTGTTTTTCTAATTATTTTAATACATGTGGAAAAAAATCACAATTTTATGGATATTATGATATGTTAAAAGTTTAATTTTTTACTTCAGAAAAAAACATCTTGAATATTAAATTCATAGAGTAAGAGATGATGTTGAAATTTATAAAATTGGAAAAAAAGGATGAAATTGTGATTATTAAATAAAAATTACGTCAAGTAAGTATACTTTATAGTGTTATATATTTATATATTAAAAGAATCCATCAAATTAGGAAAATGATCTTGAAATGAAAATTTTAACATATTTCCTTCATTTTTTATGAATCATGGTCTTTTTTTCACCTCTTTTGTTTATAATTTCATGGCCTCAATATTTTCATAATCATTCTATTTCATGTGATCACTGATCTCTATCATTATAAATAATTAATTGTTTATTAAACTTTTCACCCATGTCCATATTTTAACTTCACAAAAACATTTTCCTACTTGGAAATATAGTTATGTTTTATTTTAGATAGAATTTATAATTTTGTTTCTCCCTTATGAATAGGAATTTTTATTATCCCTTTAAATGATATGGGATTTAAATAATGACATATTTTGATGGAATCCCATTTATTACTAACCTCATGTTAAAATTTTGAGGAAAAAATTTATTAAATGTGGGATAATATAATACCCTATTATATTTAAAAATAAAACTGTGTGATATAGAATATAAGACATGCAACACTGAGGCTAAACGAACCACAAGATATTATTATTTAAATATGAAAAATATAACCTAAAATTAAGTTTAAGTGAATGGAAAATAATTAGTAATTTTGGGAATATATATAAAGATCATAATCAATATAAATTTACTAATAAATTCATAAGAAATACACAATCAATTTTTTAAAAATTCATTTGATTCTTCGAAAAGAATTTTTATTCATAATAATTTTTATTGTTTTTTATTATTAAATAATATAGTTAATTTTTTGAACTTTTAGGATCATTATTTGAGGAGATTACTTCATTTCTAAATAATAATATAAATATTAACTTTGGGTGTAATTTTGGGAATTTTAAAAAATATTGACTTTGAAGTGAATAGTGAAAATAGACTGATTTGTTTAAAATTGTCTTCTCTATCTATTAAATAAGGTAAAATGATGTATGGATATATATTTAATTTTGTTATAAAATTAAATATGATGTATTTTATTTTTATTAATATAATTAATTCCATTTGAATTATTAATTTTCATTTGTCTTATACAAATATATAATTATTCTTAAAAATGCATTTCTCTAAAAACAGTTTTTATGTGTTGTCATGTAAGACATTGAATACATGAAAATTAATTTATTATTTTGATATTTAAAACTATTATATTAATGTTTATTGTATTATAACCACATATAATACATAAGTGCATGAAGTGAAAAATAAATATACAAAAACAATATATAATTCAATTATAAACACGCAGAACACACTAGAAGTAGCATAAAGGAAAGTTGTGATACAAAAACGATGATAAGTAACTCAATTGATTGATTTTGAAAAACTTTTCATTCATTTATGATCAAAATCATCGCTGGAATTGAGCATTTATAAATTTTACTATTCTTGTCAACATGTTAACTAGTGAATATAACGATTCTCCATTTTTTGAACTGTAGAATTAATCATTATGAAAATGATAAAATCAATTTTTAACACCATCAATTTTTAAATTAATATTACTGTGTTATTATCACAAGAAATATCTTAATGGAATATTGAAAATTAAGAATTAGTTCTCATATTAATTCAATCAAAATAAATTTCATTTCTTTGAAGAAAGAAAAAATGTGAAATCATTCAATAAATGATTTGATAGAAAAAAAGCATTGAAGAAATATTAATACATAAAGAAGTTAAAATTTTAATAAATCATAGTTTTCCCCCATGAGATTATCCAAAAAACATGTTTGGATTTTCTTTAAATAAAATTCAGTGTAACCTACAAGAAATAAGGGAAATAATGTGGGAATGAATCTTCTTTATCGAGGTTCTTATTCCCATTATGCTTCCGGGTTCCTATATATTCATTTCCAATATCACTCTTCAAGAGTATGTATCGAAAATAAGATGGATTCCACCTCTATTTTTTTTCTCCAAATCCCACTATTATTATTATCCTTCAAAGAACAGCATTTTTCCTATAATCTCACATTGAAGTCATTAAAAGAATAATTTTTTTCCTGTTCCTTATCTTGTTATACCATTATATTAACAATTCACTCCAACAAAATCTTCCAAAATATTTGAAAATAAATTCATATTCTAAGATAATTATTACTACATGACATTACCTTCTCTCTATTAGCCTGCCTAAAATTTCATTTTTCCTAAAAACATCATTTAGGATTCTATTTTGAAAACGTCAAAAATATGATTATTTAGTGAAAAAATCATAACAATTGAGGATATTAATACCCCTAAATAATTAATTGACCTTGAAAAACACACCAAAAATAGTAGAATGTATAAATTTCTTCAATCCTCACCTTGCACATTCCTTTGACCATAAATGATACTAGTTTCATGGGTTCGATATTTTTCAATAATAAAGAATCCATTGCCATTCTTGTACCCAACTCTACAAATAGCTAGAAATCCCCAACCATGTTTTAGCTGTTGGTTCTCACTATTCCTTATTCTTATCAAATTTTTCCTCATCATTTATTATGGAATTTTATTCCACTGGATACATCATGATTCATAGGATTCCATTAAAAAAGTAAGCATCAACACATCCCTTGGTGGAACCCTCTATGAAAATATTCATCTTTGATTACATTTTCGAATAACCAAAACTGACTGGTACACTCTAATTTTAAATTCTATAGATCCAAATTCGTTTATACTGTGTATGGATCTAATTTTATTCCATAACATGGGGGTTTTCCAATTCATCAAAAATCCCATCTCATATGCGTTATGAAATTTTTCTCCACTCGTGGTTCAAAATTATATACAGTGATCGTCAAATAGTCACAATGTTTCATAGTTTCTTGTTTTTTTATTCATATGAATTCTCATAGTTCATTGTAAAATGTGAATATATTTTGACACATGGTTCATCAAATATATGTTAGACTTTTCTTGTTTTAATATTTTAGTATCATAAATCTCAGTTTGAGATAATAAGTTTGAAATAATTTACTTTTATCACAACCAATACTTGGCTTCATTAGATTTTTGTTTGATTAATACAACCCTAAAAAAGAAAAAAATTATTTCTTTCCTTGGTTGAAGCTTCAACATGGTGGAAGAACTTGGATTTCATCAGATTCGGATCCCTGTTATGTGTTTGGGATCACGTCCGAGAAATTATCCAACTTGATTCTTATCTTACTCCCATTACCATTCCAAAATTTTATCTTACTTCGAGATATTTACCTCACAAAGTATAAGATAATTATTTTATATTCCACCCAAGATATTATATTCCCTAGAAAGGGGATAATTATCTTATTGGCAGTATCTTGGTTTACATATGTGGTAAATTATATTAATCTTACGCTTCTCCAAAATATATTTTAATGTAATCTGAAAAAAAAAATTTACATAAATTGTTCTTCCAAACAAAAGTAATAAAGAGAATACAAATTTACTTATTAAAAAATTAAAATTAAATAATTAAAAACAATATTTTAAGTTAAATTAAAATAAAATTTTTTAATTAATAATTATAAAACAAATATCATGAACATTGGATAGATGGATTTAAAATATTCGAAACAATAAATTCATTATATAATTTAATTTATAAGAAAAAGTTACAAATTAAATTAAAAATTAAATTCAAAATTAAATTTGAAATTAAATTAAATAACCATAATTTTTTATATAATTAATAATTAAAAAAATTAATTTTTAATAAATATATCATAGATAATAACTTTAAATACCATGAATTGAAACATATAATATAAAATAAAAAAATTAATAAAATTGTTCAAATAATTAGTATAGAAATTTTTAGACATGGATACTCCCAAAACAAAAACTTTTAGTAATTAGATTTTAAAAAATAAAACCCCATTAGATTATAAATAGTCATTAAAATCCAAAATTAAGAAAATAATAATAAAAACCGCTGAAAGGATGAGAAAAACTATATAATGACCCTTAAATTTCTATCTTATATATTTTATCATTTTTTGATGAACATTATTTACATTTCACAAACACATTCCCCAGGATCATACGGTTATAATGCCTTGTGACACATGGAAACAAAAACATCTAATTGATAGGAATGCTAAATCATCTACCAGTTGGTTCTCCATTATAGGAACCCTTCTTAGACCAATCATATGTAATACATTTCTTCATAACCTATTGAAAGTATACCTAAGAAATGGTGAGATCAAATTCTCATTAAGGGTAAATAAGGGAGATACATAAGCCCAACATGAGCATAATGTTATGAAAACATGATCATAACCTTTGAAAACTGTAAAATTCATTTAAAGTATCATAATATTGAATCATTTCATAATGTTTGGTAGTATATAAGACTTGAATCATATTTAAATCAATGAAAATTATCCATTAGAGCATAACATTGACATAATACATGGAATTATTCCTTATAGATAAGTATTGAAATGCATTTATATAAGAGTCAATCCTCACAACCAAGGATATCATGGTGGAATGGATTCCCTCCCCAATCCATCATATTAGAAATGGTTCACTCCCAACACCATCATAGTGGATAAATTCCCTTACGGGTCCATGTTCACTACCCCTTAATATTTTTTCTATCTTATGGGATATAAATATTTACCCCATGCATTGGAGGGAGATATAGGTCCCACCAATCACATAATAAAAAATATACGTATGTGTTTCACATGATTATAAAAAACTCACCATATTATAACCAATGAAATGAAATGGGTTTGATAAACATTTATTCATAGCATAATTTTTAGAAAAGATACAGGTTTGGTTATGATATCATCATAATATAACCCATGAAAAGAAGTTGGTTTCATTAGAATATCCTCATGGTATATATTAATGAAGTGAAATTGGTTTCATAAAAATAATTCCATCATAAACAAAAACCATTCAGAAAAATAGAATCAATGGTATCCTAGAATCATAACCTAATTAAAGAATTAGTAACCTCAAGGGATTCTATATTATATGGAAAATTATTTTGAATGATCATTTAAAACATTTATTGAGGGAATATTCATTCCACATTAAGAAACTTTTTTTAAATCAATAAATGTTTTTTTAAAAAACATTTTCTATAAAAAACAATGGAAGAATACAATGTAAGGTTCAATGAAATGATTTTTTATGATTATATGGATTTAATTTAATTATGTACATGTTAAAATGAAGATTCCTATCATATTACTGGAAAATGAAAAATGGGAATTAATTGGAAACAATATGAATATTCTTTTCAATTTTATGTAAAATGTAAAACATGTGTAAAAATGTATTTAATAAATCATTTGGATATTGAATTTTTTTTAAAACAGTTTTAGATAACATTATTTTTTAATAAAATGGATTTCGACATAATATAGAAATATAGATGATTTTTCATAAAAATATTCTTTTGAACTATTGAGTTTATAGTGAGATAAAAATGAAGTAAAAAAATATTATACTGAAATAAATATAGGAGAATAAAATTCAAGATTTTATTGAGAGATGGATTATAAGATTTGATCATCAAAAACATAATTATAAACAATCCCGATAAATGATGATATTTTAACATTTAATCATTACCTATTGGGTGGATTTAAATTTTAAGACCCATGAAATAATAAAATTAAATAATACATAAAATTTAACTAGCCTAAATATATTCATGATACTAAATGTAAATGGGTTTTTATATACACCTCATAAAAGAAGATATGTCCATAACATAACAGATGCCATAATGATGGAAAATTGAGGCAAAATCTATTTCCTTAAGAATTTAATTCTTTAATAAATGTTCTATCCTCTTATATATTAATTAAAATATTATTATAAAAATATTATAGAACCATAATTATATATATATATATCACAAATGGTTTACTTCTTAACTTTTAATTTCCATTAATTAACAATTCCATGTGAATTTCATGTTTTAAACAATAACTTCTTTGTTTTTCATGTATGTTTTGATTTCTTGTTTTTGTAGTCCTATTAAATTTATCAGGGTTCCTTCATCTCCATAATGTTAAAAATGATATAAATATAATATTTATTCAATATATATGTTTTTATAGAAATATGTAACAGTAAGAGATATAAAATGAAATATGTTGTTCATGGAGACGATAGGTCACACATAAAACTGAACATTGTTTCTATTTTATTGAATTATTGAATTAAATAATGGTAAATAATATATTACCAATCAAAAATAACATTTTTCATATATATCACATAACTTCATTAAACACATTTTAATTATATTTCATTTAAATCATTAATGAAAAACATTGCTTTGCGAGGAGGTGGTCCAGAGTACACCCAAATAATGTTGTCATATTCCCAAAAAAAGAATGTATAAAGGTATATATGATATAATAATTCAAAAGTTATAATAATATCATAAAAATAATTTTTAAACATTAAATATACCATTATATATAGTTGTGTGAGGTGGTGATTGAAAACAATTAACATTGGTTCGTTAAGCATTAGTCCACCGTACACACAAATGATGATTTCACATCCCATTTGTAGGAATAGTATAAATTTTATTTTCATTAACATTAAATAAAAAATATATTTATTATTAATACATTAATGTTATTAAATAATCAATTTTTTATAATAATTTAATTAGGAATCAAAAGAAATAATTTAAAATACTTGGTTTGTAGTGATTCATCTTTTTCGAAAAACATATTTTTGTTCGCACAAAAAGTATTATTATGATGGATTTATGAATAAAATGAGACTTCTAGTATAGGAGGATGGATGTAAGGATGTTATTTTATTAGGTTTTGTTTTTCTGAAAAAGGTTTTTTTTTGTGAATGGGAGAGGATTAGGGGTGGCCTATGTGAGGTGAGCAGTATAATAGTAATTATTTTAAATGAAAAAGGTGTACCCATTTTTTTCTCATGTCAGAGGGCTCACAAATAGACCATTATAGAAAGTGGAATAGATAAATTGATATATTAGAAGATAATGTGTGTTGGATGAGTTTCTTTTCATTTTTAACCCTTATATTTTTAGTTTAACCTCTCGATAAAAACTTATTTACCATAACTTTAGTAAAGAAATTTTACATTTTTTAGTAATAATTATAGTCCAAAATTATTTTCATCATTGTAGATAATATAAATTATTATTATTTTAAATATGGAATCCATTTTTAAAAATCAATTTGATATAATTCAAAAAAAATTACTCAATATTAGACATTCAAAATCGATGAGAAAGCGGTTTTCAAAAGGCAAAATTCTCAAAAGATTAAAAAGTTTTTATATCAAAATGTAATATTAAAATGATTATACTAAACCAAAATGTAAAAATTTATACATTATTCATATATAATTTTAATTTTAAATGAAATTTATAAAAATGAACCATAATACTTTAAATGAAAGTGATATTATTATTAAAAACTAGTATTTTTCAGTACTCCTCAATATTGTAATTTTTTCAATAAAGAATAATAATATCACGAAAACATAATTATTACACGATGTTTAGAAGAATGGTGTTTTTATTATTACATTTATTTTTAAAAAATTTCATAAAATAATTTCATTTTTGTTTACTAAAATAAATTAATACTATTTTGAGAAAATAGTAGATTGTAAACATATTGACTTTACTAAATATTAAGAGTTTTTATCAATATGTTTTATTTATGTAATAAAAATTAATTAATATTCAAAATTTAGTATCCATATTTTTTCCTATAAGATTAAAATCATGTTAATTATGGTCATATTTAGATAATAATATTAATAGTTTGTTGTTTTCCATTAAAACTCGTTGTTTTGTATAACACAATCTATGAAAGAAATTTATCTTTTTTAAATAATAATTCATAAAACATGTGGTTTTATTAAAACAAATATTTAAATTCCAAATAAAATTTTACCACACTTAAACACTTCTTTTCCAAAAGAAATAATTACTCAATTTCAGTTGAAAATAATAAATCGCAGAGGTGAAAAATTACAATTCTATAAAGAATTGGTTTTTAAATAACTCTCCCAATGGATCTATCAATTAAAATGGTCGTTTCCCCCTTAAAGTTATTGAAATAATGGAAAATATTATTTCATAATTTATAAAATTGTAAAAATTAAGAATTTATAAATTAATCAAATGAACATCTATTTACATCCAATTAGAATTCCAAACTTTTATTTACCTCCATGTAAATTGACTCAGATAATAAGAAGGCATAATAATTATACACAATATTTGGATCTAAAAGTTTAATAATAAATTTTTTAATAAATTACCCATACTTTATCTAAAATATTTAAAAAATTAATGAAAATAAAACAAATCAACTTGGATTAGGATTTACATTTTTTATTCCATTCTGATGCATATCTTATAAAATTATTTATATCAAAAAAATTCAAATCAAAATAAATTGAGTAAAATTATATCAAATTTTACAAAAATTAATTATTTCAAAAGGGAAATAAAAATTATGAGATCAATTAAATAGATAGTGTAATAGATTTTAAAATTCACAATGTGTCTTAATAATCATCAACCTTATGAAAATATTT
The DNA here is from genome assembly GCA_963277665.1 of Viscum album. NCBI lineage: Eukaryota > Viridiplantae > Streptophyta > Magnoliopsida > Santalales > Viscaceae > Viscum > Viscum album. Next base: position 1,917,849,956 of record OY728165.1, on the reverse strand, counting down.
CTCCCACAAAAAATGAATTTAAATATGTTAAGAAATCAAAGTTTATAATATTTTAAACTGATTCTAATGGGGTTTTCATTAAAGTAAAATATAATATCATTTACAAAGAATCTACCCACACACTTAAAACCCATGTTTATCATAAAATTTGATTCTAAAGGTAGAATAAATAATAACGAATTTTGGTTCAAAATATATTTTCTATTCAGCAGTTCAAATTTATGTTCAAGGGTCATGTTGAAATGTAGTAGCATATTTTCCATATTTTTTAAAAAAATTCATAAAATTTTTTTTATGTGTTTTAACAAAATTTGATATAGCAGAACATTTTTCAACAAAACTAAAAAAATATAGTATTCTTAACAATTTCATCATCAAGAGTGATCAATTTTAAAGATATCATATATCTTCATTAGTAAGTCAAATTAACATTTAAGTAAAATTATATTATTCCATTTACCTAGAAATGATTTGCAACATAACACATAAATAAAATCAAATAACCAAGAAAATTTGATCAAACACAATTTCCATAGAATTTAAAAACATCAAGGGACTTTCTCTAATAGTTATGTTTTTTCATAATATTAATCAATGGATATCAATAAAATATCTAAGGGAGAAGAACAGAATATCCCCAAATAATAGAGGATGTACTCATTTACGTTCATTCAATAGTACTCACAATCTAATACTAGAGTGAAGATTTCATATCTAAAAATTTTCAATATTATAGGATGAGAAGATCAAAATTAAAGTGGATTAAATTAGAGTCTATGAATGTAGTTTACCATGTAAAACTTCATGGTAAGTGAGTCAAGTTTGATTCGGCTTATAGATCATTGTATAACTGATGAATATTTAATTATATAATGAAAGAAACTCTATTCATCTTCATAATGTAGTGACGGACCATATGAACAATTAATACACTTGGGACACTTGTGAAAAGTGTAGAATTTTAATTGAAAAATAAGACAAAAAATAAACCAAAAAAAGAAAGAAATTATTTTTCTTGAAAAATAAAAATGAAAACCAACTTGAATAATGTGTTGACTCCCATGAATAATTGAGTTTATTGTTCTCAGATAAACACAATGAATTTCCATCTTTTTAGAATATATATGAAATCTAATTCATTTGAATACACCATTAATGTAATGTTAAAATCTCTATGATTTAACTAAGATAAGTTTATTATCCCTCCTAATTAATTTTAAATCCCCATTTACAGGTACTTTTTAGATTGTAAAGGGTCCAGACTGTTTGGTTTTTAGTTTCCCAAGTAATGTTATTTGTGTGTAATTAAAATGTAATACCCAGTTGGAAACCCTAATGTACATATTTTGACAATTAAGCCATGACAATATTTTGACCATTGTTTATAAATTCAAAAACCCTCATTATTCTATCTTAAAATTTCATCCAAATCACTTAAATCGAACAATATACCATATCTGGTAGATGTGAAATCTTATTTGATGTCTTTTACTCCCAAAGAAGATTTATTATAGATCTCTATAGTAAAATGATATTTTTTTAAAATCAAAACTCTAAAATTATATAATTTTTTTTTAGTTTTATATGTGATCTAGTCGGCCCATAATTCCTCATCCATACTTAAGGATCAGCCCTTTCTTGAACAACTCACCATTTTTCTAGATTGTTTTTCAAATATCAATTTGGGAACACTTCATTCCCACATGATTATGGATGATAGAATGTAATGATTTTATTAATACAACCACAAAATTCCATTAATTTTTTGAATTTATTGTTATTAAAATATTTACCATTTTTATAATGAATTTTTGTGTAACACCAAATCTTGAAAAAATAATGTCTTTAATGAATATGAAAACACCAGTAAAAATATTTTTTTGAAGTGTTACAACCCTAAACCACACAGAGACATAGTTTATAGAAGCATGGAATCACTCATTTCAATTTATATATAAAAATTATAACATGAATTGTATACCCCAAACATGAAACAATTAAACTTCAAAAATCTATATCTATAAAAAATTATATTTCCTATACACATTCCCTTTCCCATAAAATTTATTTCAGATTATAAGTAGAGTTAATTACTACTTAAATAGTTTAGCCTAGTAGAATCCTAATTCAATGACCTTGTGTTCTATAATCTCTCCCCCATAATGTCAACCTTATAGAGAAGCGTGAAACATTATAAAAAAATAATCATTTCCTCTTTAGGAACACAATTTCATAGTATCTCATCAATACACCTCCAAAATAGAAAACTATCATTCCAAAATTAGTATTTATGATAATCAATGAAAATACTCCTTTAATATTTTTAATATTATTTTAGCAAGGAATATATATCTATGAAGTTGGAAAAAAATTCAATCTTGTAAAATTATTTCAGAAAATCATAAAATAACTATTCATATGGGAAAGATGCATGGATCTCTATTGGTTCACTAGTTTAAACTATTGTTGTGGGAAACCTTTATAAGTTTTTATCTACCAATGTTTCCCCACCATTCCTATGTTTAATTTTTAAATAAATTTTTTTTGATAGTAAAGTCTATATCATAAGAATATGTTTTGATTAATTTTTATAAAAATGATATTTCCAAGAATAATATTTATGTAATATTAGAAATATTGATCCTATAAGATATATCCTAAACGTAGATGAGGAATAATTAAATGAAAAAACTATTTATAAATTGTATAATAAATTTTCAAGGAATAATTGAGAAATGTTTCATTATTGTAAGTCATATGTAACTTATTTTCTTTCATTATTAGAAAAATTACCCCTAATTTCTAATAACATGGATCAGACCTAACATTAAATTGATGTTTCCTATTCAGGGAAGTAATTATTTGTAAGTATGTTAGCCTTTAAATTAATATATTAAATTAGACTTTGAAAATACATTAAACAAAATTGGAATATCATTGATTAACAATGAACTGATTGTCCTACAAATTTTAGAAACCTCTTTAATTATTCTCTAGTATAAGACAACATGTCCTAGAAATATTTAAATTCCATTAACATTTTTAGGAGGTGAAATATTTTGAATCAGTTCATCATTAGTGTTATCCACATCTATCCCTCTAATAGAATCTTTATAGCATAAGAATATCCCTTCTGTGACCATAGACTAAATTTTAACCTAATTTAAGACTATGTTTGTCTACTCGCTCATCTATAATGTGGTTTCCAAATTTTTTATTCATAACTAAAAATAAGATCTTACTATGGAAAATTCACGCATGAAAACATCTATAATTTTCTCAATTATATCAAAAAAATACAGCCATCATAATCCTCTCATAGGTGGAAGCATCCCCACATAGTGAAAAAGGAATCCTTGATTATGAAAATGTCCTAAATAGAGTAGTGGTGGTTGGTTTTCCATGAATTTTGAGGCTCTGGAGGTCTTTCGGTAAAATGAATAACCATCCATAAAATAGGAAAATAGGTTCTTATCCATCCATTTCAAGAATGTGATCATGAAATAAAATTAGAAAATGTTCATTTATTATGAAAATTTTATTCTTTTGATAATCGATATAGCCCCTCTACCAGGTATCTTTACTAACTAGAAATTTTTTGTCAATAGTTAAAACATTGAAACCCCACTTGTTAGGGTAATCCTATACCAAAAATACTCAAGGATTTTCAAAAATATAATAAAAAAATCCAACATCAATGATCATTATTATGTTTTCTCTGACTTCCTCTATCATGTTAGGATATAATCTTCATGGATATTCTTCTCTAGGTTTGTGATATCACTCCATTTTTTGTTTTATTTAAGAAAAAATATGGAAGTATTCAATTAATATAATCTATGTATCATCCAATAAACGAATTAAACTTCCTCAAAGCTAATAGTGAACCCTATTTATTACTCGCAACTGACTCGGTGGTGGTTATGAATGTAAAGGTCGAACATTAACCTAGAAAAGAGTATTTTCAGTTTTATGGAATGGAATAGGTCTCAAAAGTGGGTGATTTATTACTAGAAGGAAGTCACTTGGTCCAATTATGTCTAAGGTCCATAATATTGTTTTTAATAAAAATGACAAGAGATATAGAATCCTCCATATTTATTGTTGTACAAATTTGGTAATTCCTCATATTAGAAATATAGATTTCGTTTTAAAATTTATTATTCAGTAAATTAATCATTATTTTATAGAAATTCAACCTCATGAACATCTCTAATTTCAATCATATTACATGAAAAATATCCCCTGCAAGTCTCGGTTTTTGTGGGGTTATTATTATTTTATTCCATAATATATAAAATGTCTTCATTTTATTAATCAAAAGGTTCTTCGTATTTAAGTATCATATAAAAAGATGAATTTTCATATTGTGGTGATACATTTAAATTTTAAAAACATTGAATTATTCGGTTTTCTCTCTATGATTAAAAATACAATTTTCATTTGTAATTTTTTGTAATGAACGTCTACATTAACGTTTGGATTAAAAAAATTATAGAAACTTCTTTACAAAACTCAATATCAAGTGCCTGGAAATCAGCTTGTAAATTTATTTTGGAACCCCTACTATTAAATAAATTATTCTACATATATGATGGGTGTTGGAGGAGTATTCCATCTATAAGAAAATAGTGATGGGAAATATATCAGCTAACCTCAACTGCATAAAAATTGAGTAAGGAATAAGCTTTATTCTAGACAGAAGCTCAAAAAGGGAATTTCACTATCCACTATTTCCAAAATTAAATGAAAAAAAATATTGGATCATTGATGTTAGGTAGTATCCTATTTTAAACTAAAAAAATACCCCTTAGTTAAACATAATATGGAAAAATACTCAAATTCATTCCAATTTAAAATATTTTAAAGTATTTTCATATATGAAGGTACATAAATTAATTATTTTAAAATGGGATATTAATGTGAATTTTTTCTAAAAAATCATGAAATTTTAGAAGATTAGGCTCATGCTTATGATTTATATTTCACCATGGGAGAGGAATATGTAGATCCAAATTTATTAAAACTATATGAATCCATTCACGTTCTTTTTTAAACTTTTTGTTCCTTTTATTTATCATGTATCTTATCTATTTATAATCTTTCATAAAATGTGGAACAATAAGTTAAAAAAAAAAATCAATGGTGTTATCCAAATTTCAAATTTGTTTGGTTTAAATATTTTGGTTTTCATTATCTACAAGAATACAAATATCACTATGTTTAGTTTCCGTAAGAGTATCTTGGTGTGTCTTAGGACTACTCATAGTAGTGCTATCAATGATATTTTTCATATGATGGACTTCAGTATCACATGGAAATTTTCTTTTATGTATTTGATTCATTCTCTTGTAATGTTATCTCATTTAATTTCCAAATACTTTATTCTAGTATCTGATTTATTTTTTTAGATTCATATTGGTATTTTTATTTATTAAATTGAGTCTTGAACATTTTATATTGAGAATCATTTATATTACATTTTTTCAAAACATAGAAATCATTTGGCCATAAAGTTTCCCTTTATAATTAAGAGGATATAACTTATGTATGTTTTGGTATGGATTTCTATTCTCTAGTAGAAAATAAAGGTGTACAAAAGTATTGAAAACCCTCTTCTCCTTCAATGAAAGGATGGGATTATTTATATACCCTTGATTTTAATTATTATTGAGAGGTTCATCCATTTTCTATAACAAAAGTGCATAACCAAAAATGTTTTCATTCTCATGTTGTTGGGAAGGAATTTCAAATTTAGGCCAGAAATAGAAGGAATGGTCATACATTCCATACTGGTGGCACTAGTCCATATTTTTGTTTTGAATATTTTCATTATACTACCTAGTAGCATTGAAATAAACAATTCTAACAAGATTATTCACTTTTATAATTATTGTTATTCTCCAAGACACTTATGTTGAGAGCTCAATATAAGCGCATTGAATATTTTCTTATGATCCTCCATAGTATTAATATAAAAATATCCTCTTGAATCTTGATCAACTAAGGTCTAGTGATATGGGTTGAGTATGTAATTTCTTGTTTATATGATGAATCATGGGATACAATTTGATGATTTGGATACTTTATAATAAGACTTTAAATTCATCCCACACTTAAGGTAATAGTTCACCCCCATCTTACAATAATCATGTGATCTTATAGCTTCTATTAGTTTTCATTCTTCTATGATAAAATATCATTAAAATGGAATTGTACATATAATCTCAAGTATCAAAAAAACTCATCATATAACTGTTTAAACCGTGAACATTGATTTATTTTTAGAGAGAAATAGAGAGTTATATGTTTAATAAATTCTAAAATCTTACCCCTTAAAGGTAGATACTTCACAACATAGAACAAATATCTAATTTAAGTCTAAAGAGTCTTTATTAGGATGTTATTTATATGATCGAAACAAGAAACATGGTAATTTTTTGTTCTCATATTTTCATTCCCTGGGGATATGCCTTATAGGGAATAGATTCCAAGAAAAGGTTGGCACCTAAAATTCCCTAAGTATCAATCTCTAAGAAAAGTCATTTTTGAGAGGTTGTCGGTTAATATTTTCATTTTAGGTTTTGTTCAATTTTCCAGTGTTTTCTACAATTTTAATTTTTTTTTAATTTCAATCAGTAAACAACAAATATTTATTTCATAGATTAGAGGTTAAAATTTTTTAGAAATTGAACTAGTGTGTATAAACACTCATAATCAAAATTTGTTCAGCATGTCTCTGTATTTTTATTTTTTTAGGTTGATTTTAATAAATTTTATTTAAAAAAAATGTTCATAAAAATGATTGAATATGAAGATTTTTTAAAATTTTATATATTTTTTCTTGGATGCATGTGCTATCCTAGAAACAGAGGCAACCTTTTCTCATGTATGACATTGAATATGTGTACATTATTTCTTTATTTCCCTATTTTAATCTATTATATCATGTGTGATGGGAATCGAACCACATAGAAGTAATTAGTAAATTTTGTGACCTAAAAGACAGATATATATTCATAAAAACTATAAGAAATAAGAACAACACATAGAATATAGAAAAAAATCACTAGGTTCAACATAGATTATAATACGGAATTCTATTGGGCAGTATTATTAATTTTTTATTTTATTCATGCAAAAAAATGTTTCACTGGAACATTCCTTTAAGAAGGTTGAATAGCCATGTCATCATGTGATCTGGAGATTGATGTTATTATCCAATATTTTAATTGTATAACTAATCATTAAATAAATGAAAAAAAAATCTTTTAATAGAATTAATTTGTCATTTAATCTTGTTCTATTATTCTTGTAATAAATATCTTTTTAGATGATTATAAATGAATAATATATTCTTTAAAGAATTAAATAGAAAAAAATCATAAATTTTTGAAGAAAGATAAAATGTAGAATGAAATAAGAAATAATATGAGAGAAATTAAATCCAGGAAGATATATTAATTAATGAATAAGTAAAAATAATTACCGATAAATCGTGTTCCTATAAGTGGTTATCCAAAAAACATGTTTGGATTTTCAATCAAAAAAAATTCATTTCAATTATCGAGAAAGAAGAAAAATAAAGTGATAAAGAATATTTTCTATCAATGTTCTTCTTCCCCTTCTGATTCATGGATCTCACCTCTTTTCAGCAGCTCTCACTCTCAAAAAATGATCTTCAAAAATATTACAAATTCCTCCACACTTTTTTCATGAGATCCCAATTTTAGTATTTTCATTTAATGCACTTAAATATTATAATATGTCCACTTTAAAATCATCAAAATAATCATTTTTTTCATCTGACTTTGGTAACTAACTCATTACATTAAGAATTCAATTCAATAATTCCCTAAAAACTATTCTATAAGATCTGATAATAAATGGTGACATAGCTACCAAGATCGTGGTTCTCAGTTTAATCTTTTTCAAAAAAACAGCACCCACTTCCAGCCCTTCAGTCAACCATTAAAATCGATCAGCAATCCCAGAACTATATTTGACCAACAGTTCTTGTTCTTACCAATGTTTTCCTCTTCATATGAACATGTATTTTACCAAAATAGACGTGTATTGAAGTTAGGTCACCATGATCTCGAGAATCATCACAGTATCCTTGAGTGAAAGCCTTTTTGAAAATCTTCAGCTAGGCTCACATTTAGGGGTCATCAAACATGACTAGGCCACTCCCATTTTCAACTCTAGAGATCCAAAAATGGGAATATTGAGTTCGTATCAGATGTTATTTAATCACATGCATGCCATCCTCATTTTCTAAAATCCCGTCATGGAAGAGGTTCATAATTTCTCCTTTATTTCAGCATCAGATTTAGTCTACTGATTTCCAACTTGTCCCAACGGCCAGTGGATTCAAAATCCTCCTCCTCTGAATGCAATTGGTTAGTTAGCCACATTGAAGAAGCTTCTATATATGAATCCTCAAACTAAAAATTAAAACATAAAAACTAAATTAGGAAAAAGAATAAAATACAATAATATAATGAACAACTAAATTATCTTTTAATATTAAAAAAACACAAATAAAATTACATGATTACATATTTAAACATAAAATAATCCTTAAATTATAAATAATAATTATAAGTCTAAAATAATCAAATAATAAGAAGAAAATCCCAAAAAATATGTGGAAAATACAATGATTATTGTCACATCCTAATGCATAAAGTTGGAAATTTTTTTAAAATGGGTTTTTGATATTTTTATAAAAAAACTTGATAGGTTTAAGATTATTTTTAAAAATGGGCCACGGGAAGAATGAACCATGTTCATGAATCCCTGATCATATGAATATGTGTGGATTGGGTTCATGCATCAAATCATGGTAAAACAAAACTTTTCTGCAGAATTTATCTCATATTTAATATCTAGAAGTACAACCATTTCACCGGTCATGATTCTAACAAAAAACTAGACCCAGGGCTCTATTTTATAAGCAGGAAAGCCCTGGAAATAATTATTCATTTCCGATATGGGATTCAGTTTCAATTATGTGGCATTGAAATTATATAAATTATAAACTATAATATCAATATAAATGAAAAATAAAGCAGAGATTAAACATATAATAAATATTTGAGAATAAAAAAAATTTGTAAAAAATTCAGATGAATAATAATTTATAAATATTCAAAACCACCAAAGTGAATATTATAAATATTTTATGAGTGTGTTTTTTAAATCCTATAAAATAAATACTATAAAACAAATAAAAATTAATCTTAAAATAGGGATTACACAAGTAATAAATAGTTAAAATTTTAATTTTTTTTATAAAATGTTGTTTAGAAATGATTTATATGATTTCAAAACCACCAACATGAAACATAAAAATGATTCAATAATGTTCCATTAAAATCTTATAGAAGATAAACTATAAGACGATCATTATTGAGAATTAAAACATGTTTTAAAATTTTAAGAAATAGTTATTAATTAATTAATTAACTGTAAGAACCCTGGTTTCGTTTTTTGGTATGGATCTTTATTTTGTGTTGTTTTTGAGGAAATGGATTTTTTAAAAAACATTCTAAATACACACCATGTACACTTGAGTACAGGTCATGTACTATACATGTAATGTCAAAGTATATGACCATGTTGGGGTCATGGAAGTCCGCCTAATTTGGGGGCCGGTTGAGGCTATTAGATGACATGTACATTAAATGGAGATGCCATATAATTTTCTTTTTATTTGATTAATTAGATCGGGTTCACGTCTCATATCTAAAATGAACTTATTATTTTCATGTCTCATAACTGAGAGTGACAAATAACTAAGAAACATCGAGCTCCTCACATTCCATCAACCGAACTCCGATTTATACACAACTAGGTTTCTTGGATTCCCACAGGTGAGTTCTCTCTTTCTATAGAGCCTCTCTATCTAATTTCACCGCTATCTTGAGTTATCTTATGTTGAACAATTTTATCATTTTGTAGATATTCGACATTCTTGGTCGATTCAAGGGTTGAAGTTCTAGATTTTTCATCATACAATATCTAGGTAGGTGTTTTTTTCCTTTTGTTGGTTGTATTTTGGTTTTATACGCTAAAAGTTACCAATACCATTGTTTATGGTATTGTGTGTTTTGAAGTTTTACCAGGTTTAATGGCTACTGTTTTTGTTTTATTAAGAAAGGATTATGGATTATGAATAATGTTTATTACAATGATTATGGGTGTGTTTCCCGTATTTTATTGATTATGATTGTTGGGTCTAGAAAGCATGTTAAGGTGCTTTGTTTTCCATTCCTAGTGTTGTTAGGATGGTGTTGTTGTTTACATGAGATGCATGTGTTTCACATTATGAATGTATATACAAGGAGAATTAACTATGAGATCTTCTCAAGATAGGGTCATTTAATAATGAATTGTTATTTTGATTGACTAGATGTATTGACATTGAGAGCTGTTGATATTATGAAGATCTCTTTTACCCACATTCTCTCCACATCTCCACGATTTTTGTTAATCTTTATTTAGCCACTATTGGGAATTGAATTTTGAAAAAAAAGAGACAAGGTTGTAATCATTTTGAATAATTCAATATAATATAATAAAAGTAAATTTATTTAATTGTAAATTTAGTATTTTATTTACCACGATAAAAGTGTAAATCAGGTAAATAATTGAAAAATTAATATTACAATATTATAAAATTTCCATAAAACATGTCCTACTTTCAATGGATTATTAGGTTTCGACCGAAATAAAACAATAAATGAAATTATAATCCTTTTTTACCACTTGGGTCAGATTATAAATGATATTATATTTTATTTAATGATATGATAAAAATATCATACTCATATTTTTTAATAACTAAATCATTTTTTAATATAGGGTTATATAGAAGTTTATTTAAAATATTTATATAAATTTATAATATAATATTTTTATCTACATCATGATAATTTATTTATAATTTTTGGACATTAAATAATTAAATTTATATATGCCCCAAAGTAGATGTTGTAATAGATTTATTAATGGAAAAATCAAATAAATGATAATAATAATATTAAATTAAATATAATTTTATTTATTTGATCCCATACGAAAATTTTATGCATTACATTGTCATGTTAGGGATGAATTAATTTTTTAAAGGAATAATGTTTTTATGATTTTTTTAAAATTTCACGTAATGAATGGTGTCAAAGTTGAGAGGAATTATATATTAAAGTATAAAATATTTAATTAAATGATATAAAATTTATAAAAAATAGGATTTTCCAAAAAATTGAGATATATATAGAATTTTTATTAATTACTAATTCATTAATCTTTTGAAAAGTTATGGTAATTATTTTAACACTCAATGTGTAACTCACTTGATAAAATGTAAGAGTTAAAAGGGGTTAAGACAAAATAAAATGGAATAAAAAATATAAAAAATTTGTTAAATTCTAATTGAATTATTATTATTAGACTCTAAATAATCATATATTTTAAATAACATTTTTTGGGAGCATTTGGAATGGAAAATTAATTTATATTAACATAATATTTTTTATAATTCTAAAGGGCCCCTCCCCTCTTCTATAAAATGAAACCCATTACTATCCATTAATCACACCTCAAAAACCATTTGGATAATCTAATGTATGATGAAAACTATTCCAATAATACCTCACCACATTCTAGAAGTCCTAGTTTAGTAATAACACCACCCACAAAGGTGTTAAGGGGTTGAGAAAGGTGATCATTTGAAAAAAGGGTAACATTTTAAATTAACATTTTTTTTGTTTCCTATTTATCTTAATTTAAATATTATTAAACCACTATTAAAAAGAAATTACATGATCCTAAATTTAATTATATGTTATTATGTTAATATAATAACCTAAATCCTTCTCAAATTCCATCAAATAGGAAATGAACTTTTCGTTCGTGTGTACAGTAGACTACCACTTTGCGAACTAATATAGTTTTTTTCACAATCATAACTCAATATTTGTTATAATGTAGTAATAAATGTAAATATATTTTTTCAAGATATTCTTAACATTTGAAATTGAAAATATATCAATTACGTTATTACTTTCCATGAATAAAAAAATTATAATGTTGTTCGTGCGTACGTGTTCACTATCACCTCCATGAAGGGATGCGAATCATTTTTATTCGTCACATCACTTTTATGATAAATTTAATAATATTTAAATGATTTTTTGGATTTTAATTATATTATTATAATTTTGGTAAAAATAAGATAATAATTAACTTATATCCATAATGATCTATTAAAAATAAAAATGTTACACATGCATATGTATGTTCTACCATCTCCATGATTATAACATTGTTCATTATTAGTAACCATAATTAATGGTGTTATTTAAAATAATAATTAATTTATAAAAGTTATTATTATGAAAATAATATTATTCTATATATCATGGAGTTATGAAAACATGGACAATTGACATCACACCAAGTTCCTCTTCGACTAAAGTTATGAATATCGACAAAACATCTGATATAAACATAATTAATTATGTAATTGTCATAACATGGTAATAAGACATATAAAAGGCATAATAAACCTGAAAATGTTATCAATAATTTAGAAATTAAACTAGTTTTCTTTTTCAAGAGGATTAATATTGTACATGTTGAGTCGGAATCAAGGTTTGGGATTTTGTCTCAATATCCTTTCATTGAGACATTTCTTGATGATATGCACCTTTATTATTTTATAGGTTATATATAAAACCAATTTATGATTTTTATCTTTATTATATATTTTATCATGTTATTTAATGTATTGTAATATGTTCAAACTTCATGGGGGTTATAAATTAATTGTTCAAAATTTTAAAGGACTATTAAACTAAATAATCATTAAAAATGTTTTAAATATTTATTCCTATAAATATATGTCATTAATGTCCATTTTATAAAAATTAATTTAATGATTTATTTATATGGACATGAATTTATTGAAATTTTAATTCGTTTAGAATGTTTCTATATTATATGGGACAACATGATTCAAAAATATATTTTAATGTTTTAATTGTGATTTTAAAATGGTTTGATTATTTCATTAATAGGGAATGTTTTTTACAGATAAAACATGAATTAATTTTTTTGATTTCATGTCTCTATATTGTATTGATGTTAAATTTACAATTATTAAATTTAATTTTCAAGTACTTTTTTCATTCATGAGTGAGCATGTGACGACCCTAAGTTTCGTTAATAGAAATACCTCTTGATCTAATTAAATGTCTCTTTATGTAAAATGTCTATATAAAATGTCAACTTCTTTGGTTTTATATTAAGAATTGTGACCCTTACTTTTATAGCTGTTGAACAGTGATCACATGATTAGTATAAATATAATCCTTCAACAAACCCAATTTACTTAGAAAAAGGAAGCGATGGAATCATATAGTATAATTACTCCATAAGAAGCCCAATTGTCAAAACATAGAAAAAAGGTGGCATATTTGGGCCTCACTCTTGACCCAGCCCATGCTGAGCATCATCATGTCAAGCTCGAAGAGGACAGTCTATGGGAAAAGTGGAAGTTGATAGAGATTACCACTCGAGCGATGTTTTCTGAGCCTCCTCAAGAGTCTATCACCATCGCACACCTTACCCTTAGATCTTATGCGGCTGTTTTAAGGGGTTTTCAAACAAATGTATAGTACTATGTTCATGTACATTATTTTTTTTGTATATAATAATTAATATACTTTCTTGTAATTATTGATACATTGTAAATAGTTTTTAAATAAAAAATAGTGTTTTTAGTTATTATTTAATTAAGATTTCTATTTAATTAAATTGAGGGGATTTTGAATAAAATAATATCTTAATAAATTATTACTATTATTATTAAATTAGTTTTTATTAAATATAAATGATATTATAATTTTATGAATGCAATTGTAATTTTTATTAAGGCTTGAAAGCCATTTTTTTCAAAACCCGTCAATTTTCGATAAATGTCGGTTTTTATTTGAAAAGTGAAAATTAACATATTTAGAAAAATATTTATATAAAATAAATGTTATTTCAGGATTTATGATGTCAAAATTATCCAACTATGAATTATTCATAATTTTTTGAGACAGTCAAAATGTTTGGTAAAAATTACATACCGTTTAAATATATAATGTGTTTTATGACATCATAATGACCCAATAGTGATGTAATAAAATACTATAATCTTTATGTTCAGAAAATATATGTTTTACCATTAAAATAATGTGATTTTGTGTTTTTTTGACTAATTTTACAAAGCATTAATGGACCCATCAAGACTTATTAAACATCCTGTGTTTTTAAATAATTTTCTATGGGAGTGTGACTCACCTCCACATAAGCAAACCCATTATTTTAAGAAGTTCGTACATTGGCCTTATATAATATTTTTTTCCTCTCCCCTTTTCCAAAAACCATGGGAAAAAATAATGAGTTGATTTGTGGTTTGGATTAGTTTAATGTAAGGGGTCCCAAACCTAAATAATAAAGAATTCACTCACCTTTACTATATAAAGCCACCCAAGCTCCCACTTCTTCCTCACTCAAAGCCTTTTCAGTTCGTCCATCCTCTGCCCTACTCTCTCTATAATGCTCCCAAGGTGCCCGAAGCTCCCATGAAGCCTCTCTCAAGGCTCTCTCAAGCCTTTGGAAGCACATTTCCATGTAAGGGTTTTTCTTCATTTCACTTTTTATCAAATTTTATTAATATTGTAATTCCCTATTAATTTCAATTATAAATTCTGGGCTATGGTTTTGAACCTCCCCCATAATTCCCTATTATTATTTGAATGATGGGAGACCCCTTTATTTCTCATTAAATTTCTCCCATGTATACTCGTTACTATGCCGAAATTCTGAAAGAAACTTCTCTCTCCTCATTTACATTCAAGCAATACTTTTGTATCATCAATATAAATTCAATTAAAATTGGTGGGAAATGTAACTATATGAAGCCACTTACTGTCCATTTCATGTAGATATGATGAGACACCCCTTTCTCTCTCATCAACCATTTTTATGAATTCTTATATCACGTTGTTACGGTGCCGAAATTGCACAAATTTTCTAAGCGAATGCCATTGTGTAGTGAATACCATGCCCATTTCTCCATAAAGGGAATTCACCATAATTAAAATTTACTTATAGATTATATTGTTTTGTTCCACATTCCTTTGTTGTGGAATAAGATTATGTTTTATGAATCCATGTTTTATGATCCATGTGGCACACTTATGCATGAAATGAAATTTTTAAGAAGGGTGCGCCCTTATAGCGCTCTAATGCATTGGGTAAGGTATAATATCATGATAAGTCAAGTGAGATGAGTGTGGAATCATGCCAATTAATGTGAAATGAGAGTTTACTCGTGCTTCATTTTTAATGAGGATTTACTCGTGCTCCATGTGAAATGAGCCTTACCTCATGGTAATTCCATGTTAAGTGTTGTCGCCACATTTCCATGTGATGATTATCATGCTTTATCATGACTTTATGTTAATGTTTTCTTGTCCTCTATTGATATTTCTATTGTCTATCATGTATTTTACTCCTCATATATTCCATGTTTATTCTCATACCGGGCTTTATAGCTCTCCCCTTTTCTTATGCATGTCCTCAGGTTGTCCCATGCAATGCTAAGTATGAGGGAATGTAGTGGTCATGTAAAGAAAGTTTTTAATAAAGATGTGATATTTCATGTTTTAAGTTGTTATGTAATGATCCTAATCCTAAAAGACACTCGACCTCTCAATCATCGATGTTGTATCAAGTGAATAGTTTATTTAATAAATCACGTTTATGTTTGTAATATAAGCAGGGTTGTCATTGTTGGTATCAGAGGATAGGTTTAGTTATTTTTAGGGATTTGGATTAGAAAACCCTAATAAATCCTTAGAGACAAGACTATGTATAATAAGAACATACCTATGTTTTTTTAATTACTGAGTAAGTGGTTTATCAAACAAATACATCCCTGTCTGGATACGAGTAGGTAGAGGCGGCTCTGGCACATATGTATCCTAGGGGTAAAACCTGAAAACACTGCTTTGAGATAGACTCGAATGGGAACTGGTGCACGAAAATGGTCCTTGATACACTATTGTTTATGACACTCCCATGGGATATGTTTTGATAAATTCACAAGCTTAGTATGAACCGTCATTAAGGTAATAAAAAAAATTACCCAATGAATATATGTTAGAAAGTAGATCATAAAGAGCCTAGATTGAATCCTATAGACTCATGAGTTTAGGAAATAAAAGTTTATTATAAGTCATCAAATTTTGTCTTTGGATTACCCTTTATGTGTTACCCCCTAACTTTCCTTTTATTCTATCCAATGGCCAGTAATATGAGGACTCGGGCTAACAACCGATGTGAAGATCAGAGTGATGACTGTACTAATGAGATGCCCAATCTAATGGGAGTAGGAATCATGAACTTTGTCATGATTCTCTCTCAGCTAACCCATTATTTGAATAGAAACACTGGTCAAGAGGAACGTCCAAACCCCCCTAATAAGGAACAAGATTCTATCGAGTGCTTCATGAGACAAAGGCCTCTTAATTTTAGTGGATCATCCGATCCCACTATCGCTGAACAATGGATCAACTCGATTGAAAAGATCTTCTCCATCCTTCAATGTTCTGAACAAGAGAAGGTTCTCCTGGCGGCTTATCGTATGGAGGGTGAAGCTAATAAATGGTGGAAGTTGATCAAAAATATAAAGCCTGAGGAGGAGATTGAGGCGTTGTAATGGAAGGATTTTCAGAAGATGTTTTTCAATAAAAATTTTCCGCCCACCCTCTAGCTTAAAATAGAAAGGGACTTCCTTTACCTCCAGAAAAAAGAAGGAGAATCTGTTGGGAATACGAGGAAAACCTGATAAGGCTTTAACGATACGCTTCCGGCTTTGTCGTTACCCCTGAATGCAAGGTTGATTGCTTCTTTGGTAGGTGGAATCCTAGCCTGCGGAAAGCATTAGCAATCTGTGACTTCGAAAGCTATGAGGGAATTGTCTGATGTTCCTTCAAGGTCTAAATGGATATCGGGGAATCATAGGTGTATCATGGGGACCAAAAGTGTAAGGTGGACTTCAATGATAGTGGTCTGATGGATAAATACAACGGTACTAAGAAGATCCATCACCCCACTTGCCAAAAGTGCGGAAAGAACCACCCTGGAAATTTCCTCAAGGGGACGAGGAAATGATTTAGGTGTGGTAGAAAAGGGAACCTAGTTGTTAACTATCATCAAGAAAGACCCGCGGTTGCGACAGAGGAGTGGAACGCTCCATTCGAACTGTAACACATTGTTCATTGCTACAACTGCAAAGAAAAGGGGAAACTTGAAAATCAGTTCCCTAATCCAAAGGTTTTTAGAGGAAAACAACTACCTACAAGGCTACAAGGAAGTGATTTTTCCCTCACATATGTTGAAGTGAACCTCAAAAAAGATGTGGTGATAGGTATGCTATTTATTCTTTCATGAATAGAGAACTTTCTTTTTGATTCAGGTTCTATGCATTCTTTTATATCTCGAACGTTTTGTAGAACAATCCCAACACCACCACAAATCATGGATGTAAAGATGTCAGTGAGTACGGAAAATGTGGAAATCATTGCATCCGATGAATATAACTCCTCCCATGTCATAATCTGTGTATTGAATTTCTTGGTGAACCTTGTCATACTCCCTCTAGTGGAATTTGATGCAATTCTTGGCATGGATTGGCTTTCCTTATATAGAGCCAACATAAATTGTCGAGAGAGGGAGTAAGACTTCATATGGAGAATTGACCCCTGATTCATTACAAGTGTAAAGAGGAAGATGATTCTCCTTTAGCTCCATCATCTCAAGAATGGATATTAATTCCCTATGAGAATGCGTATCTGGCTTAGATAATTGATTCCTAGGAAGAAAACATCCTTGAAGAAATCCCTATTGTGAGGAAATTCACTGAAGTGTTTCCCAAGGAACTTCCTGGTCTTCCTCCTAGAAGAGGTGTTTAATTCTCAATTGAACTTATTCCTGGGGCACTACCAATATCTAATAATCTATATAGAATGGTTGTAGTTGAGCTTGAAGAGCTGAAGAAAAAACTACATGAGAATCTGGATAAAGGGTTTATATGCCCAAGTGCTTCACCAGGGGGTGCACCAGTCCTCTTCGTCAAGAAGAAGGATGGGTAAATGCGGATTTGCATCGATTATTGTGAACTTAATAAAATCACGATAAAGTACAAGTATCCTCTTCCACATATCGATGACTTTTTTCGATCAGCTACATGGATCACAATACTTCTCTATGGTAGATTTGTGGTCGGGATATTATCAAGTAAGGGTGAAGAAGGAAGATGTCCCCAAGACTACTTTTCGTACAAGATACGAGCACTATGAATTTATAGTAATGCCTTTCAGAATCACCAATGCTCCAGTGATATTCATGGACCTGATGAATAGAGTCTTTAGAGATTACCTAGAAAAACTTATGGTAGTCTTTATAGATGATATTCTAATATACACCAAAACCAAGGAGGATCATGACAAGAATTTGAGAACTGTATTGGAGACTTTGCGAAAGTAGAAGCTCTATGAAAAGTACATTATGTGTGAGTTCTGGTTGAAGGAATTACCATTCTTGGAGCATATCATCACAAGCAATGGGATATCTGTGGATCCCTCAAAAATAGATGCAATTGAGGGATGGATGACGCCAACATCAGTAACCAATATTCATAGCTTCTTGGGGTTAGCAAGATATTATCAACGATTTGTGAGAAATTTATCACGATTCTCCAACCCTCTTACTAGGCTGACTCGAAAGGGAGTAAAATTTTCATTGAGTGATGAATGTGAAGAAAGATTCAAGGAGTTGAAAAGGAGGCGCATCACTGCTCCCATGCTCACTTTACCGACAAGTGGGAACCTTTTTGTGGTATTCAGTGATGCTTTGAAGAAGGGCTTAGGATGTCTGCTGATATAGAATGATAAAGTGATATCCTATGCCTCAAGTAAGTTGAAAATCCATGAGAAAAACTATCCAAAGCATGATCTGGAGTCGGCGGATGTGATATTTGCCTTGAAAATCTGGATACATTATCTCTATGGAGAGAAATGTGATATATATACTGACCACAAGAGTCTTAAATATATATTCACAGAGAAAGATCTTAATATGCTCCAGAGAAGATGGATAGATCTCGTCAAGGATTATGACTGTTTAATACATTACCACCCAAGGAAAATGAACAAGGTGGTAGATGCCCAAAGTAGAAAGGACACAACGATTCTATCAATGAGGTGAATTGAAAAGGATCAAATTTTCATAGACTGGATAAAGATGTACATGGGAATCATAATGAAGGGAACATCATCAATCCTTTCACAAATGATTGCTCAGCTATCTCTTTTGGAGAGGTTAAAGGATTCTCAAAAGAATGATGTGGGAATTCAAGAAAAAGTGGATGCTTTCGAAAAAGGGAAATCCTCAGAGATTAATGTTAACGAAGAAGGAATTGTGTGATTTGGGAAAAGACAATGTGTTCCATCAAGTCTGGAGTTGAATAAAGAACTTTTGGATGATGCACATATTTCAAATTTCTCTATTCACACAGGGAGCACAAAGATGTATTGAGATCTCCGAGAAAAATTTTTGTGGGATAATATGAAGAAGGAGATCACTAAATATACATCAAATTGCCTAGTGTTCCAGCAAGTGAAGGCAGAGAGGCAGAAGTCTAAGGGGATGATGCAACCATTACCAATACTAGAATGGAAATGGGAGAACATCACCATAGACTTTGTCACTAGACTTCTGAGGACATCCAAAGGCTACAATGCAATCTGGGTTGTTGTGGATCATCTTTCAAAGACTACACACTTCATTGCTATTAGGGAGGATTTCTCATTGGATCACTTGTAAAAGATTTTATCAGGGAAGGGGTAAGGATGCATGGAGTACCACTATCTATTGTGTTTGGACGAGATCCAAGATTCACCTCTATGTTTTGGAAGACACTTCAACATACTCTAAATACTGAACTGAACTTCAGTATGTCCTATCATCCTCAAACTAATGTCCAATCTGAGCAGACTATCCAAATACTTGAGGACATGTTGAGAGCATGCTCAATGGACTTTAAAGGAGGATCAGATCAACATCTTCCTCTGGTTGAGTTCTCTTATAATAACAGTTTAAACTCGGGCTTCCAAATGGCACCATATGAAGCCTTGTATGGGAAAAGGTGAATAAGACAAGCATGTTGGGATGAGGCTGGTGAACAAAAGATGCATGGACTAGAAATGGTCGGGGAAATGGTGGAGAAAATGAAAACCATTCAGCAGCATATCAAGGAATCCTAGAGTCGAAAGAAGTGTTATGCATATAATCATCAATGAGAAATTGAGTTTAAAGTTAGAGACATGATTTTTCTATGCATATCTCTATGAAAGAAGGTCATGAGGTTTGGAAATAAAGGGAAGTTAAGTCCAATATACATAGACCACTTCAAGATTCATGATTGTGTCGGGGTTGTGCCCTATCGACTAGCACTTCCACCTACCATTTCCAAAGTACATGGTGTCATTCATCTATCCCTCTTAAAGAAGTACATATCAAACACTTCATTTATACTCTCGTAAGAGGTGGTACAGGTGGAGGATGATCTTTCTTATGAAGATCAAAAAGTGAAGATCTTAGTTCGTAGAGAAAACGTTCTACGAATTAATACAATGCCCCTCGTCATAGTGTTGTGGCGAAACCAAAAGATTGAATAAGGGACTTGGGAACTAGAGGAAATGATGATGTTGAGTAACCCACATCTGTTTTAGTGTGGGAAATGGAAATTTTGTGGGAGAAATTTCATAAGCAGGAAATATTTTAATTAACAAAAGTTTCATTAATGGAAATCCCTCTTGATCTAATTAAATGTCTCTTTATATAAAATGTTTATATAAAATGTCAACATCATTGGTTTTATGTTAATAATAGTGTCTGTTAATTTTATAGTCATTGAACAGTGATCCCATGATTAGTATAAATATAATTCATTAACAATCCCAATTTACTCAGACAAAGTAAGCGATAGACTCATCCAGTAGAATTTCTCCATATGAAGCCCATTAGTCGGAACTCGGAAAAGTGGTGGCATATATGGGATTCTCTCATGACCAAGCCTAGGCTGAGCATCACCATGTCAAGCTCGAATGGGACCATCTATGGGAAAAGAGGAAGTTGATAGAGATTACCACTCGAGCGATGTTATCTGAGCCACCTCAAGAGTCTGTCACCATCTAACACCTTACCCTTAGGTCTTATTCGGATGTTTTAAGGTTTTATGTAACAAATCACTAGTACTATGTTCATGTACATTATTTTTTGTATATAATAATGAATATACTTTCTGGTCAGTAATGATACATTGTAAATAGTTTTTAAAGTACAAATAGTTTTTTTAGTTATTATTTAATTATTAATTCTATTTTAATAATTAAAGGTATTTTTTAATTAAATAATATTTTAATAAAATAATAATATGATTATTAAAATTATTTATATTAAATATAAATGATCGTATAATTTTTTGAATGCCATTGTAATTTTTATTAAGGTTTGAATTCCATTTTTGTAAAAACCCCTGAATTTTTTATAAATGTCTGTTTTTATTTTAAAAGTGAAAATTAACATATTTATAAAATTATTTAGATAAAATAAATTTTATTTCTAGAATCAGGACATTGAAATTATCCAACGGTGAATTTTTCATAATTTTTTGAGACAGTCAAATTTGTTGGTAATAATTAAATACCATTTAAATATATAATGTGTTTTATGACATCATAATGACCCAATAGTGATTTAATAAAATACTATAAGCATTATGTTCGGCCATTATATGTTTTAACATTAAAATATTGTGATTTTGGGTTTGTTATACTTATTTTATAATGCATTAATGGACCCCTCAAGACTTATTAAACATCTTGTGTTTTTAAATAATTTTCCATGGGAGTGTGACTCACCTCCACAAAAGCAACCCCATTATTTTAAAAAGAGCATAATTTGGCCTTATGAAATATTGTTTTCTTATCCCCTTTTCCAAAAACCATGGGCAAAAAAATGCTCTGATTTGTGGTTTGGAATAGTTTAATGTAAGGGGTCCCAAACCTATATAATAACGAATTCACTAACCTTTCCTATATAAACCCACCCAAGATCCCACTTCCTCCTCACTCAATGCCTTTGGAGTTCATCCAACCTCTACCCTACTCTCTCTAAAATCCTCCCAAGCTACCCCAAGCTCCAAATAATCATCTCTCAATCCTCTCTCAAGCCTTTGGATGCACACTTCAAAGAAAGGGTTTTTCTTCTTTTCACTTTTTTGTCCAGTTTTCTTAATATTGTTATGACCTTTTAATTTCAATTATAAATGTTGGGGTATTTTTTCACACCTCTCCCATACTTCCAACCTATTGTTTTAATGATGGGAGACCACTTTCTCTCTCATTAAATGTCTCCCATGTACACATGTTAGTATGCTGAAATTCCGAAAGGAACATCTCTCTCCTTGTTTACATTCACGCAATACTTTTGTATCATGATTCTAAATTCCATTACAATTGTTGGGACATGTAACTATATTCCCCCACTTACTATCCATTTCATATAGATATTATGATACAACCCTTTCTCTCTCATCAACAATTTTTATGAATTCATATATCACGTCGTTACTCTACCGAAATTGCACCGATTTTCTAAGCCAATGCCATTGTGTAGTGAATACCATGCCCATTTCGCCATCAAGGGTATTCACCTTCATTCACATTTACATATTGATTATAAAGTTTCATTCCACATTCCATTAATGTGGAATAAATGAATATGTTTTTTGAATCCATGTTTTATGATCCATGTGGCACACTTATGCATGAAATGAAATGTTTAAAAAGGGTGCGCCCTTATAGTGATCCAATGCATTGTGTAAGGTATAGTATCATGATTCGTCATGTTCAATGATTGTTGACTCTTGCTAATTAAAGTGAAATTAGGGTTTACCCGTGCTTCATGTGCAGTGAGGATTTACACATGCTCCATGTGCAATGAGACTTGGATCATGCTAATTTCATGTTATGTGTTGTTGCCAAATTTCCATGTAATGATTATCATTGTTTATCATTCCTTTATGTTCATGTTTCTCTTGTGATCTATTGATATTACTATTGACTAACATGTATTTTATTCCTCATTTATTCCATGTTTATTCCCTTAATGGGCTTTATAACTCACCCCTTTTTTATGCATGTCCTCCGGTTATCCCATGCAATGATAAGTATGAGGGAATTTAGTGGTCATGTAAAGGAAATTTTCAATAAAGATGTTATATTTAATGTTTTATGTTGTTATGTAATGATCCTAAGCCCCAAAGACACTAGACCTCTCAATCATCCATATTGTATCAAGTGAATATTTTATGTAATAAATCATGTTTATGTTTTTAATAAAAGAATTGTTGTAATAGAGAAGCTTTTTAAAAATGAATGTGAATTCAAAGTAAAAATGTTAGTTTTTTTCCTTTTTTCATGATTTATACATTGTGCTTATGTTTTGGTTATTATGAATTTGTTATTTATGAGGGTAGTTCCATTATAATCCAAGGGTTGGTGATCCAAATATATATATCGAATGAATTGGGTATTGAGATGGAGTTAACTTCATGGGATTCTCTTAAGAGATTTAAGGAATACACTACTTTGGGTATTCCAAATGTAACAATGAAGGCTACTTCCTATGTAGCTATGAAAGCTAAAATGTAATAATGATATGTATTTAACAAGTTACAATTACGATTTATGATTTATATGGATTTTTATAGTAATATAATGATCCCATTAGGTATTCAAAAGGGTTTATGTTTTCTGAGTGAAAATTATGATTTTGTAAAAAGGTTATCTACAAAAATAATTTTTTTTTAAAATGGTTTACATTATGAAAAAAATTGATGGTGAGTAATCATTAGTAAATTTTAACATTTGAGTTATTATTTAATAGTTATGGACTAATTATATACTACTCTAAAATTTAAAAGATCCTAAATTTGAATGAAAAAAAATTATTGAATAAATCTCAATATTACTTAATTTTTAAGGTCAGGGCCATATAGTTGGTATTGAAGGAATGGATTTGAAAACATTACGGTTTATATGTTCTGGTTAAACATATGGTATGATTATTGAATGTTATTTTTGTTAAATACATGTTCTATAACTTTTTTAGATTTAAGAATGTTGGTTAAAAATGGATGGAGGGGTATCTCAACCAACCTTCCTATCAATTCTTGATGAATTTCATGAAAAATTATTACAAATTCATGACCTGATGATTCTAGAACATTTTTTAACATACAAATCTCTTATAAAAAGTTGTATGAGATATCAAACACCTCTTATATACCACGATACCATTATTGATCATGGGTTGTTTTTAACAAAATCTGATTTCTTCAATATTATTATATTCTATGAAATTGGTAAATATTATCAATGAATTTTCAAATATTTTAACATATCATAAGATTTTGTAAAATAGTATAATTTTTAAAAATCTACTGAATAAAGAAAAACTACCACAAACTATTTATATTTTCATTTAAATTATAGACATTCAACAGAAACAAATGGTATTTTAAAAGGACCCTTTATTGAATGTTTAGAAACAATTTTTGTCATAATGTTTTATAAAAATCAATACATATATAATGTTTTGAAATTATATGTCATACGAAATTATTTTCCAAAACTATTTCTCTATGAAAACCCATATAACCCATGTTCTAAAATGATTATTTGGAAACACTAAGCATGTCTTTTTAAAAAAAATCTCTAAATAATTATTTCCACACATGGACCTTATCTCTATATGAAGAAAATGTGATGAAACTAATTCGACACCATGGTCAAGGAATGAAATTCCCTCTTTTTGGAAAAGTGTTATTAAGTCATATAGAGTTGAAATAAAAATATGTCAATATATATA
Organism: Viscum album; assembly: GCA_963277665.1. Classification (NCBI taxonomy): domain Eukaryota; kingdom Viridiplantae; phylum Streptophyta; class Magnoliopsida; order Santalales; family Viscaceae; genus Viscum; species Viscum album. The sequence continues at coordinate 1,917,824,897 of OY728165.1, read as the reverse complement.
TATAAGACGTCATGAATTATGAGGATAACGTAATTGTAAATTGGGATACAAATCAATGGTATAATAAAACCGTTGAGGTTAAATCAGGTTATGATTATTTTTTAGGATTTTTTTAAATATTAAGATAATTATATAGTTTTCAAAAAAGGATAACCCAAAGGAAGGGTGAGACTCATCGTGTCAGACAAGGCTACGAGAATTGAACCCACAACCGGTGGGCGACAAATATTTATTACCTACCATTATACTACACAAAACCTCTAGTCAGTATGATTTTTTTGTTTTAGTTAAACAAGTTAATGGAATAAAATAAGTTGATTGTGGGAACTTATGTTTTATTAAGGGGATATACCTAGTATTGGAAAATTATTTGGGGATTTAGTGATAAATATTATTTTAGAAGACGTTCACTATTTTTGGGAATCCAATATAAAAAATGTAAATAGAATACTATGTAATTTTATTTGAGTAGTAATGGTTAAATTTTATTTGGGATGAATATATGCTTTTATTGTGGAGTTATGGTGATTGAAGTAAATTATAGAAATTATTAACCTAATATGGAGAATATATGATAATTATAATTACTTTTTGGTATGAGACGTCAAGATTACTTAAATTTATTTGGAGGTAAATTTTAAAATGTATCTAAGAGGACTATATGACTAAATCCTTCATAATTTTGGGTTTAAATAATAGTTTGGATTATTTTCAGTCATTTTAAGGATACATATATGTTGAATGGTCTATGTTAAACTTTGGGTGTTGATTTTAAATTTTCAAGATTGATGTATTTTTTATTCATATAATTGGTTATTCATTTTTTTAAATTAACTTATCTTATTCTAACCAATTTGGTTTTCGTTAATGTTTCACAACACGAGAAATAGATAACTAATATTATTTGGATTATGTGATTCTCTAGAGGTTGATTTTTTCATGAAAAAAAATCATCTTCTATACTCATTATAGTGAGAAAAAGATTATTTTTAGTGAAAATTGTTTAATGTTTGAAACTTTAAAGTTCATGTTAGTATATTTCATTATGATCATAGTCTTGGTAGTTAATAATTTCCATAAATGTATGAATATTATATTCAAAAAAATATTTATTTTTAATTTTCCTATTGTAAAATAAATGGATTTTGAACCCAATCACATATTTATGGTTTTGTGATTTTTAATTTTCTACTAATCATGTTATATATCAGGATCATTTAGAACACGATATTTATTTGTTCTTAAATATAAATGATTTCTAATATTTAATCATAGTATGTGTTATCTTATGTGAACTTCGTACATTCTCAATTTATTTTAATGTAGTAGTTTGATTATATTTTTCCAATGTGGGAATGCTATAATGGTTTTTTGAAAAATCATTCCTTTGTTACCAACCCAGAAATCAAAATGTGAGGATGAAATTTCCAATGGGTGGGGGGAATGTAACATCTCAAGTATTTAAAAGTAAACATGTTTTTTAATATCATATATGACATGAAACCTCAAATGTAATAGAACAACTAAATATTATTATTTAATATGGCAGTTATCACCAAATTGTTAGAGTGGAGGGAATGAACAGTGTTAACTAAATAAGGAAAATATTGTTTATAAATGTATACATAATTAATTCTTTGGTGAAAAATTAATTATAAATTCATATACCACTTTTTAAAATAAAAGGATATGTTCTTCTAAAAAACTATTTAAATGTGAACAAGTGTGATTTATAAAAATACATTAATTAATCATAGTTTTGGATTATATTAATTAAATATAAATTCAATATATGGTTTGAAATTCATCTTTTGGGTTTTTTATAAATTTCATAATACCAAATACAATACAATGGAAAAAATGAATGTTTTTCTAGAAATTTAGGTTTATCGCATTTTGATGGTGAACACATTTTAAATATACTTTCTGGAACTTTTATAAGATCTATATAAATAAATAAACATTTTATTTAGCATTGGGACATCATGATTTACTTTGGTTGAATTTATGTAAGTTTTCTGAAATGTTTTTGATTTGGATTAATAGTGAAAAATAATGCATTATGGTTAAAAGACAACATTTTCATTTAAATACATATTATAATTTAAATTTATTTTTAAATTAATAATATATCATTAATAATTTTATTTATCAAATTTTTTTCATTGGAATATTTTTTATGTTGAAAATAGATAAATAAATTTATTAAAAATTTTAACGTCTATATTACCTGCCTCTATGGCACATTTATGGGATTAGTGTTAAACATAATTTAACCACTTCTACAAATTAAATTTTAAAAAATGGACTCACATGTTGGTAATTAGTATGAATATTTTGATCTAACATAATCAAATTAATTATTGATAAATATTAACTCCAGTATTTTATATACCACTGTAAAAGGGTAAATGAGGTAAGTAAGGGTAAAATTAATGTTATAATATTATAAAATAACCCTAAAATATGTCATATTTTAATTAGAACACTATATTTAGAACAAAATGAACCTTTTGATGAAATTATAACCTTTTTATGAAACTAAGGCGAGATAATGAAATTTAATATGTTTTATTTGAAGATGTGTTACAAATGTCAAACTCATATTTATTATAATTAAATAATTTTTTAATATGAGTTTATATAGAAGATAAAATTGTCAGTAAATATTTATTTGAAAAATTAAATTTTTATCTAAATAATGATAATTTATTTTTAATGTTTGGACATTAAATAATTAAATTTAATTATTACACAATGATGATGTAGTAATATATTTATTAAATGAACAATGAAATTAAAGATATTAATAATATTAAAATAAATACAATTTTAGATGTTTATTTAATCAAAGAATCTTATGGATGACTTTTACAAGTCATGGATGATTTAATGTGGTTTTTTCAAAGGAATAATGTTGTTTTTTTAAAAATAAAGTTATGAATCGAGTCAAAATTAACATAATTCATATAGTAAAATATAAAATAATTATTTAAATGATATTATTTTTATAAAAATATAATAAATCTGCAAAAAAAATATTATTACAAAAATTTCATTATTGACACATTAATTATTCATTTAACCTATTAGGGCAACAATTTTAACTCTAAAAGTTTAACTTACATGATAATAGCGTATGAGTTAAATGGGGTAAAAAAACATATAAGGATAAAAAAATATTTAAAACATGTCTAATAATAATTAGATGATGGGTATTCATCCCAACATTTTTTATCATCTACATAAATAAATTTGGGCCCATTTTCAATAGATAATAATTTTAACTTAATTTCATACTATTAATAACTCCAATATTTCCACTCACATCTCCTAGAAAAGGGAACCCATTCTTCTCCATTACTCACAAATAAAAAAACCACTTAGTTCATTCAAAATATTCTCAAAAAATCCTTGAATACCTCTCCACATTCTAATTGCCTTATATTAATCAAGAACTCTCCTAAGAGATTTTATGTATTTATGAAAGGCTATCATCTGACCGAAAGGTAACATTTTTAATTACAAATTTCAATTTATATTAATAAGAGACTTCCATAAAATATTCTTCCTACATGAATAAATATTAAATATATTACTCTCAATATAATGACTTTGTATTATGTTAATATCATCAAATAAATCATTCTCAATTCCCATCAAATGAGAAATGAACTTTTTGTTTCAGTGTATAGAGGACAACCACCCCACGAACCGATAAAGTTCCTTTTTCACTACAGTCTCACAAGACTGTTGATAATGATAGAATAAAAATTTATATTTCATTTTAATTATATATATATCATTATTAATAAATAATATATGAATTACATTATTACGTTCCATGCACATTAAAATTATAGCATTGCTAATGCATACATGTGAACTATCACCTACACAATGTGATGTGAATCGTCTTTATTCATCACATCACTTGTAATATATATATAGAATTATAATTAAATAATTATTATTATTTTTATAATTTTATGATCATTTGGTACAGATAAAATAATAATTATCATATTTCCAGAATGATCACCAAAAATGTAAATGTTACTCATGCGTATAAACGGCATGCCATCTCCATGATTATAACATTGTTCATTTTACATAACCACGATTAACAGTCTGATATAAATTTATAATTAATGTTTATTAGGTCATTAATATTATTCTAGAGATGATAGACTTATGATCACATGTATTATTGACATCCTACCGAGTTTATTTTTGACTCGAGTATCGAATATCGACTAAACATATGATATGAAGTTAAATAGTTATGTAATTGTCATAATATGATAATAAGTGTTATAAAAGTAAAAATAAATGTAAAAACGGTTCATAAATGATTATAAATTAACCCAAGTTTATTATTTAGGACGATAAATATTGTACATGATGAGTCAGACTAAAGGTAAGTGATTTCATCTCAGCCACCTTTCATTGAGACATTTCTTGGGGATATTAACCTTTATTATTTTATAAATTGTATATTCATACCTGATGACATTCCGTATATATATTATATTGATACTCATATTTTTTAATGTTTTCTTAAATGTTCTACTTTAATGTGGATTGTAATTTAATGTCTCAAGATTGTAATGTTCTATTTAATTAAAACATCTTTTATAAAGTAATAAATTTTTATTCTTCTAAATATTTCTCAATAATGTTGTTGTTTTCAAAAAAAAATTAAGGATTTATTTATATTGACTTGAGTTTTTTTAAATATTAAATCATTTCAATAGTTTGAAAGTGTTATGGGAAACATTGTTTTATAAAAATTATCATTAAATGATTAATTGGGTTTAAAATTTGTATTGATTACTTGAAAAACATGGAATTTTATTACATATACACCATGAATGGAATTTATTGATTTCATGTTGGTATATTTTATTGATCTTTATATTAAAATTTTACCATTTTATTTTAAAATTATTTCTTTCCATTTAAGAGTGAGCGTGTTTGAAAAAATGAAATGTGAATTCAAATTTGAAATGTTTTTTTCCAATATGCATGATTTACTTGTAGTGATTATGTTTTGGTTCTTTGGAATTGGTTATGTATATAGATGGTTCCATGATAAAATTAAGGTGCATGAGCCCATAATATCTCTCCAATTCATGGGGTAATGATACAGAGATAACTGGTTGGGTTTCTCCTATGATTTTTAGGTAATATGCTACGATGGGTATTCCAAACGTAACCATGGAGGTTAATATCTATATAGATGCGAAAGATAAAATGTAAGAATCATTTGGATTCAAAAATTTACCTTTAGGATTTATGATTTATAAAGAGTTTTATTGGAATTTTATGATTTAATAAGGTAATCTAAAGGATTTTATATTATGGGTTACAAGTATGATTTTGTGAAAATGATTTCATGAGTGCAGAATATTCATGGACTAATGGTTTCCTTCCTTGTTTTATATCCCTTACTAAGAGTATTTTGCTCCTCCCATCTTTTTGTAATGTATTCCTTATAGTATATGTATGTGTAAGAGAAATTATGAAGACAAGAGACATGTCCTGATTATTTTTATAAAGAAAAATATTCCATGTTTTATTTTAAAATGTATCAGATTATGAAAAAAAAATTAAATGTGGGTAGAATATCGAACATTTTAACAATTGAGTTCTTATGTAATAGTTATAGCCTAATTCTATAAAACACTAATATTAATAAGATATTAAATGTGAATGAAAGCAAATTATTGATAAAAATCTAGATTATGTAATTTTTATGTTCAAGGCCTTATACCTAATAGATCATAATTTATTCCAAATTATAAGGGATCAATCCTTTCTCTCATTATATATTAATGGAATATTACTCATGACACAACCAATTAATCATACTCTACCACAAACAGATTTCATCATTATTTTCATCAATTAATAAAATTGTGGGACTCATAATGTACATTAATAATAATATTAATTTCTAACGATCAATACACACATCCAAAAATATTAAAGTCATATACATCATATAAATTTGGATTTCCTACATCCGTATCATGCTCCCATTTTCTCTTACGATGAATATTACAAAGTTTATAATCCTTGAGATGTCCCTCAATGTCATATAGGCCACCCCACTAATAAATTGTATTAGTTGGGACCCTCATATGATTTAATATGTCTTTAGAACACATATTTAACAATATTTACATAGAGAAAATGTGTTCATATCATAGTGGGAAACTTTTATGAAATTTTAGTGTGATAGTAAATCATTTTACGTTATGACACACAATGTAACATAAAAAAATAATCATAATTCCATAAATAGATTATTAATATTCACAATTATGTTTACAGGTAATCATAAATTTCACAAAATTTGATTCTAGGTAACCAATAAGAAAAGAGTCATACTTTCAATAGATCTAAATTCTAACAACCTTTAGTTCTCTAGTTTTTTACGTGATAAAAAAAACCTACATAAATAATGATTTAGAATGGGTTACTTCCATGTTTTATATCATTTATGTTTCACCCCAAGATTCTACGGTACGCTTCTCGGTGAATAATACAGTAGCGTGTGTTGTACGCAACTTCATGTTCTAACACACACCACAACTTATAAAACTAGCCATTATGAATAGAAATAGCATCTTTTTGAAAATTTTATACATTATATTATTCAAAATGGACTTTATTTATTGATTTGGAATATTGAAATTAGCCTAGGGTGAAATTTTGGTACTTTTCAGATAACTTTCATATTTTGATGAATAGTGAAAATTACTAAATTTTAATTAAAAACAAATTTTTTAATAAAAATAATTAATAGTGATAAATTATGAACTTGAGTGGTCTTAAAGTATATTTATAATATATTCTTACAATTTAATACAATGTTTTTCATTGGACATAATTTCACAATTAAATCAGACATAAACAATTGTCAATCTTTTGATAGTTATTATATCTTAAAAACATGTTTTTTGTTCTGACAGCGGAAATTAATTTTAAATTAATTTCTGCCACTTATGTGTTTTGAATATGGAAAAATGGATTCCATATTTTGAATCAGGATGTCCAAATTTTTTAAATAGGTAACTTTTATTTTTAGACATATTGAATAATTACTTCGAAAATATTTTATTTACCATGGTTAAAGGGTAAATCCGATAAATAAGGGTAAAACAATAATATTATAATAATAAAAAATTACCATAAAACGTGTCCTAATCTTATTTGTGGATACATTTCCGACCATGGGAATCATTTGGTAGATTTTGGGACCCCATGGAGCCACTTATAAGTGATAGGGACACTTTATATTAATTAAGTTAAAGTGAATAAAAAAATGACATAAGCTTATATATTTTATCAAAACTATATTTGAATAGGGTTATATATGGTATATTTTAGATTATAAATATAAATTAGAAAGATAAAAATATTTCCTATATAATGGTATTTTATTTATAATTTTTAGGCATTGAAAAAGTAAACATATATATGACACAATAATGATGTAGTATTTGTCTTATTAATGAATGAATCAAAACATTGATATTACAAATGTTAAAATAATTATATTTTGAAAGTTTTGATGATATACACGAAAATTATAGGTTAATATGACATGTTTGTATTGCTTAAATGAATTTGTTTTAAATTAATAAAGTTGTTAATACTTTAACAAAAATCAATTATTGAGTAATGTCAATATTGACATAAATGAGTATGTTAAAAAATATATTATATTATTAATTTATATTCTATTCATAAAAATCTATGGTTACACCGAGAGACTTGTATCATGATAGGTGTATAATTAATGGACCACTTGGGGGTCTCTTGGAAGTATATAGTATGTTTATTAACTATATAATATAAAAATACAAAGTGACACGGTAAGTGTCAAAATAATTAACTAAGAGTTAAAACTAAAAAATAAGGTTAAAATAATTACCCAAACCTATATAAATTATATTTTTTGAGTTTTTTTAGACCCATACCCACCATAAAAATTATATAATCCACTTTTGAGCCATTATAAACTGATTATTAATTTATTATAAAATATTTTTTCTATATTTTCCTAAGGTGCCCCTCCTCCCCCATATAAAAGGACACCACTACTAACCAATTATTAAAACCTTCAAAGCCTTTGGGTTCAGCCAAACCCTACCCAAATACTCTCTCAACTTACCTCAATTCAACCTAGGGGCCTTATTTTGATCAGAAATCCTACCTAAGGAGGGATTTTGATCAAATCAAAAGGAAGAACCCGAAGAAGAGGTAATGTTTTCACCACCCTTTTTCATGTTCATTTCTTCTTCAAATTATTCATTCATTGTTATTCCCATTCTAAAATAATAAATATAGTATCTCCTATATACTATTATTTTATTAAAAATATTGTACAACCATATTTATTATTCTATCCATCCTTTGAATGACATGTCACTATACGTGCGAACGTACGACCTACCGTCTCCACGTTGTGGTGTAATTGTTATTCAATATATTATTATTTAGAAGGATATAATAATGATTTATAATTCATGTAAATAATAAATATATAATGATAATGATTATGTATATATGATATAACATCCAATTATATATTATTTTAATATCAAAAGAATGATATTGTCGCTCGTGCGTACGTACGGACTACCGTCTCCACGAACGCGATTAGATTCATTCCCCATCATATCCATTCGAGAATAATTCTAATTTGATGATTAAAAAGAATTTGTAAGGACTTAATATCATTCTGGATATGAATAAGATAAAACATATCCATATGAAACACATCTTATGTAACAAAACATATAAGTTATCACCCGAAACGACGATAATACTAAGATATTATTAACAAAGAAATGTTAAAAGATCATATATGATATCATATTAAAGTAAAGGATTCTTGAATAATTTAATAAAATTTATTTCACCATTATACAGGAGGTTAACCTACTATCTACAAAAGAAAAAAAGTATAATGTAAGGGGTTTCTTATCTCACATTTAATTTCGTGAGAATTTCATTGTTCACCACTTCTTTATTGCATGTGGTGTGTGTACTGACCATGATTGTATTCATTGCGTAATATAAATTACTTTATGGATATCTGCACAACCATTGTATGATACTCCTTTCCTGGGTGTATTTTTTGTAAGTTACGAAATCAATAAGGGAATTTGAAATTTCGATTCATTTGGCTTTATGCATACTTCAATGATTATTATACTCCAAGATTATTTGTGGAATCACTATTCATTTTTTTAATTTCATAATTTCCACTCTCATTTTTGTGGATATTATTTTGATACACATAATCACTCCATTGATAAATTCTCTAGTCATCAATATGAACCTGATAAAAGTAATTTTAACTCAATCTCCATTAGTTGAGTTAAATATCCAATTCATTGGTGTTGTTTTTACAAGAATATATGTGAATATCCTCTGATTTATTTACACTGAATATCCAATAATATTGAGGGTATTTATATTTGTCACACATAATTATGTCTTTTATTTATCCTTAACCTAAAGATACAGTCTTTATAAGATATTTCATCTCAATTTACATTCTATTGATACTTCTTTGTTGTTATGCACCAATTCACTTTTATAAGGTGTATATAATGTACTTTGACATAGTATATCATGAATGCCTTTATTCTCATGATATTATAAAGTGTAGATTACCTCAATTGTTTTGTATTCAATTGTCTCTCTTTTGGTTATAAACTCTAACTAAAATATCAGTTTAAATATTTTAAATATTTATTATTCTAAATCTTTCTCATTAATTTCCACATTTTAAAAATGGTTTTAAGGATTTATTTATATGGAAATTAAAGTTTTAAAATTAAAATTCCTTTTAAAAGTTTCAATGTGGTATGGGACACTTTGATTCAAAAATCTATTTTTAATATTACTTCTTGAAAAATAGCGTGACTTATAATGTTTTCAAGAAAATGGGGATATTTCTCTCAAATAACTATGATGGTTATTTTCATCTATTCCAATATCATTCATTATTCTCGATTGAGGTTAATCTGTTACAATAAAATCTTCCTTATTGTATTGAATGAGTTATTTTTGACAATGGATGTGTTATTATTATACCATTCTTGGTTTGTGGATAAAGTATTGACATTTCATATACTAGTTTTAATATGAATGTTTATGTTATGATTAAATCATTTCATATGAGAAATGCATTGGACTTAGTATGTGACAGGAGGAGCCCTCTATAGCTTCTCAATGCATCAGTAGGTCTCATGAGACAAACTAGTGTCTTGGCACAAGGCTTTGAAAAAAACTTAATTGTAGTCTTGACACGAGGCCTTGGATATGTGGTTATGATTGTCTGGAATTATGCATTCTGTCTTTATGAAAGTGGTTATTGATATATGCATGTGATTATTAGACTAGTATAATATCCATGTGAGTAAGTAAATTTCATTATTTCATTTTATCTTTTCCATATTATGCTGAAGGAGAAGTTTAAAAGGCTTTTGATTAGTTATACATTGCCTTAAGTGTTTATGCTTATCTATGAAAGATTATTCTATATTGTAATCCTTACTGAGCATCTGATATCACCCCATACAATGTTTTATTATTCCCATGATGTGAAGAAGTAATTTATTAATGACTTGATGGGATAGTATGAGGGAATATGAATACAAGATGTTGTACTAGTTTTTTTACCTTCTGATGTAATGTAAGACTTATGAATATATCTAGTGTTTCCAATGCTCCAAAACTAATCGTTCTTTCGAGACTTGATCTTTTGTGATCATGCCAATGTTATTTAATATTGCACCGACTCTGGGTAACTTGGTTTGGGGCCTCACAATTGGTATCAGAAGAAGTTTAGTACAAACCTTGGGTGCTAGATTTAGATAAACTCTTATTAGAGCACATAGCCCTAAGATAGACTTTGAGGTTTAGAAAATAAGAAATTCCTAGAATTTTGGTATTGTAGATATTTTTTTAGTGTTCTGAGAAATACATCCCTATCTAGATACGAGAAGGTAGAGGCGGCTCTGGCACATATGTACCAAGGGGTAAAACCCAAAAACACCGCTTTGAGCTAGTCTCTAACGAGAACTGGTGCATGACAACGGGCCTTGCAGCACTCTTGGTTACGACACTCCTAGGGGATATTCTTAGGATAATTTACATTTTCATTACAAACGGATTTAGAGTATTATATATAAGATGAGATTAAATGTCCTTGGTTAATCCTAATGTGTTTCAAATTGAGAATATGGTGACATGATATTATCTAAATGATTTTATGAATACTGTTACTCACACAATGCTTTCGGGTTTTAGTCAACAGCTAGATTCCTAGGAAGTCATAGTGACTTTGAGAATGATGTAAAAGGTGGGAACGGTAGTTGTAGTGTGAAAAAAATGGAATGTTGATTGGCGTAAAAGATATCGTCTTCATTCCAAATCAATTTTCCAAAAATATGTTCAACAATATATATATTATCCAATTCTCAGACTCAACAAAGAAGTGAAAGGTGATGAATGATAAGAGATCCAGGAGTGGAGACCATGGAGGAATGAATTCTCAATTTCCATCATGCAGAAAATGTGGAAGGAGACACCCAGGAAAGTGTCTCAATAGGAAAAAGAAATGCTTTACGTGCGAGAAGGAATGACATAAAGTGAATAATTACAAAAGAAAAATTAAGATTACAATGGAAGAAGATAAAAATGGTCCCAAGAATCCATTTACAGTCATTTTTCATAAATGTAGGGGACCTGGCCATTACCCGAGTGAATTCCCTATTCTATAGGATATTTTCTTTGTCAAAGAAAAAGCTATGAGGAAATAAATGGTTTGAGAAATGTTTAAAAAGTATTAGTTCTCCTTGTTGATGGGTTTACTTTGGAATAATTCTCTCTTGTATTTGTAACCCAGATGTTTTCCATGTTAGAATGATATTTGAGGAAGAAATATCTTTTCTCTTGTGGATATAGTTATAAATAACCATTTGGTTTTATATCATCATTGGGTTTGAGGCAATTACATGTTATTATAATTTGTGATGAAAATGCAAGGTATGAGATAACACTTTTGGTTAAATTATGTTATGGTTATTTTGAGTAATTTATCTCATTTTGGTAATGTAATAAAATATAGGTTTTGAAAAAGGACAACACACAGACCATGTGACAACCCATCACATCAGATAAAGCTATGGGAATCGAACCCACAACCAAAGTACGGTTGGGATTTATTGCCTACCACTGGACTACATGAATTCCCTGGTTAGTTTGACAATTATTTTTATTATAATGATTTTATTGATCAATAATAAGTTTATTTGGGATCTTATGTCTTATCCAATGAATACACATAGTATAAGAAAATGATTTGGTGATTAAGCGATGAATGTTATTTTGGAAGATGTTCTCTTTTTTGGTAACACTATATTCCCAAGGAAAATAGAATTCCATGGGATTTCATTTGAGGAGTAATGGTGGATTTTTATCTAAGTTTTTATTGTGGATTTATAGTAATTTGGGATATTTATGGAAATGATAAACCTATAATAGAGAAAATGTGATTAGGTTAGTAACTTTTAATTATGTGACTTTAAGAGTAGTTGATGTCATTAAGAGATACATTGTAATGTGGAAGACTACATAACCAAATTTTTCAAAGTTTTGGGTTTCAATATCAGTTTGGATTATATTGAATTATTTTAAGGATAATTGATTATTGAATGTTTTTTATTTAACCTTAGGGAATTGTTGGTTTAATTTTAGGAATTAAAATTAGTGTTTCTTTCTCTAATGAAATACCCTTTTGGGGGGTCATCATATCTTATACAAACCATTTTGGTTTTGATTAATCTCTAAATACAACGTAAATATATAGTTTATTCTTCATTGATCATGTGATTATATAAGAATTTCATTCTATCTCTTCTAGTGTGACCAAGTCTTCTTCAATAATCATCATTTAAAAATGAGATAGTAGTATGAATTTATTAAAGAATTAAAATTTACTAAAAAATTAAGTATATATCTTTATGTTCTTAGTAAATCATATAAATTAATTCCTCATCTTTATGTAATGTAACTTAAAACAACAAAAATTTTGTCCATTTACTTTTCCTCCTAGGAAACTAATGACCATTTTTTCCCTCACAAGTTTGTGGTTTTCTTGTTGTTAACTTTCTCTTGATCGTGTTCTCTATCCCTATCCATCAGAACATTCCACTTAGTTTGTCATCCATATCCATGTTTTTCTACATGGATTACTAGTATAGGTTATCGCAGGTGACCTTTTTACTTCTCTTTCTTTCTTTTAAAGTGATAGTTTTATTGACTCTTTTTCTGATGTTCGACCTTCCATTATATTCCCATGCCCAATTTTAAAATTTTGAGGACGAAATTTATTGAAGTAGGGGATAATGTAACACCTCAAGCTTCCACGGTACGCTTCTCGCTGAATAATACAGTTGTGTGTGTTGTACGCAACTTCAAGTTCTAACACACACCACAACTAATAAAACTAGCCGTTATAAATAGTAATACCCACTTTGTGAAATTTTATACATTTTATCATTCAAAATTGACTTCATTATTGAATTAGTAATGTCTAAATTAGCCTATGGTAAAATTTTGGTACTTTTCGCATGATTTTCATATTTTGATGAATAGTGAAAATTAATTAATATTAATTAAAAACAACTTCTTTAATCAAAATAATTAATAGTAATAAATTATGAATTTGAGTGGTCTTAAAGTATATTTAGAATAAAGTTTTACCATTTAATACAATGTTGGTCATTGGACATAATTTCACAATTAAACCTGACCTAAACAAGTGTCAATAATGTGATAGTTATTATTTCTTAAAAGCAAGCTTTTTGTTTTTACAACTGGAATTAATTTTAAATTAATTTCTGTCACTAATGTATTTTGAATTTGGAAAAATATAATCCATATTTGGAATAAGGATGTCTCAATTATGTAAATAGGTAACTTTAATATTTAGACATTTTGAATAATTATTTCGGTAAATATTTTATTTACCATGGTTAAAGGGTAAATACGGTAAATAAGGGTAAAACAATAATATTATTATTATAATAAATTCCCTTAAAACGTGTCCTAACATTATTGGTGGATACATGTATGTCTATGGGAATCTTTGGGTCGATTTGGGGACCCCATGGATCCACTTGTAGGTGATAGGGACCCTTTACATTAATTAAGTTAAAGTGAATACAAAAATGAAAAAAGCTTATATCTTTTATCAAAACAATTTTTACATAGGGTTATATATGTTATATTTTCGATTATAAATATTCATTAGAAAGATAAAAATATTTCCTACATAATCGTATTTTATTTATAATTTTTATACATTGAAAAAATAAAAATATATATGACAAAATAATGATGCAGTATTTTCCTTATTAATGAAAGAATCAAATAATTGATATTATAAATGTTAATATAAATATAATTTGAACATTTTGATGACATACACGAATTTTACTGGTTAATATGACATGTTATTATTTCTCAGATGAATTAGGTTCGAATTAATAGTGTTTTTAAGACTTTATCAAAAAACAATTATTGAGTAATGTCAAAATTGACATAAATGAGTTTTTAAAACAAATATTATATTATTAATTTATATTCTATTCCTAACAATCTAAGAATCGTCCAAGAAACTTATATCATGATAGGGGTATCATTAATGGACCACTTGGGGGTATCTTGGAGATATATAGTAAGTTTATTAACCAAATAATATAAAAATACAAAGTGACATGGTAAGTGTCAAGCTAATTAACTAAGAGTTAAAATTAAAAGATAAGGTAAATATAATGACCCAAAACTATCTAAATTCTATTGGTTGAGCGGTTTTTGACGCATCCCCACATTAAACATTAAATAATCAACTTTTTAACCATTATAAACCGAATATAAATTTATTATAAAATAATATTTCTAGATGTTTTTAAGGTTCCCCTCCTCGCCCTTATAGAAGGACACCACTTCAAACCAATTATTCACACTTCAAAGCCTTTTGGTTCAGAAAACCCCTTCCCAAATACTCTCTAAACTTCTCTCACTTCAACCTAGTGTCCTTATTTTGATCATAAATCCAACCTAAAGAGCCCTTTTAATAAAATCAACAGGAAGAACCCGAAAAAGAGGTAATGTTTTCACCACCCTTTTTCAAGTTCATTTCTTCTTCAACTTCTTCTTTCATTGTTATTACCATTCTAAAATACTAACTCCAGTATATCTTATATACTGTGATGTTATTAAAAATATGTTACAACCATATTCAGTATTCTATCCATCCTTTGAATGAAAAGTCACCATACGTGCGTACGTACGACCTACCATATCCACGTTGTGGTGTAATTGTTATTCAATATATTATTATTTAGATGGGTATAATAATGATGTTTAATTCATGTAAATAATAAATATAACATGATAATGATTCTTTTTATATTATATACCATTCAATTATATATTATTTTAATATCAAAAGAATGATATTGTCGCTCATTCGTACATATGGACTACCGTCTCCACGAATGCGATGAGATTAATTCCCCATCGTATCCATTCGAGACTAATTCTAATTTTATGATTAAAAATAATTTTTAAGGACTTGATATCATTCTGGATATTAATAAGATACAATATTTCCATAACAAACATGGATTATGTAACAAAACATATAAGTTAGCACCCGAAACAACGATAATACTACGATATTATTAACAAAGAAATGTTAAAAGATAATATATGATATCATATTAATGTAAATGATTCTTGTATAATTTAATAACAATTATTTCACCATTATACAGGAGGTTAACCTACCTTCGACCAAGGAAAAAGTACAATGTAAGGGTTTTCTTATCTCACATTTAATTTCGTGAGAATTCCAATGTTCACCACATATTTATTACAAGTTGTGTGTGTACTGCCCATGATTGTACTCATTGTGTAATATACTATAATTTATGGATATCTACATCACCATTGTCTGATCCTATTTTAATGGGTGTATTTTTCATAACTTACTAAATCAATAAGGGAATTTGAAATTTCTATTCATTTGGCTTTACGCATAATTCAATCATTATTATACTCCATGATTATGTGTGGAATCAATATTCATTTGTTTTTGTCATAATTTCCACCACCCTTTTGTGGATATACATTTGGTACACATAATCACTCCATTGATAAATTCTCTAATCATCAATATGATCTTGATAGGAGTAATTTTAACTCAATCTCCATTTGTTGAGTTAAATATCCAATTCATTGGTGTTGTTTTTACAAGAATATGTGTGAATGTCCTCTGATTGATTTACACTAAATATCCAATCATATTGAGTGTATTTATATTTTTCACACATAATTATGTCGTTAATTTATCCTTAACCTAAGGATACAGTCTTTATAAGATATTTCATCTCAATTTACATTCCATGGAGACTTATTTGTTGTTATACACCAATTCACTTTTATAAGGTGTATATAATGTACTTTGACATAGAATATCATGAACCCCTTTATTCTCATGATATTATAATTTTTTTGATTACCTAAATTGTTTTTGTATTCAAGTGTATCTCTTTTGGTTAGAAACTCTAAATAAAATATCATTTTAAATGTTTTAATGATTTATTATTCTAAATCATTCTCATTAATGTCCATGTTTTAAAAATGGTTTTATGGATTTTTTAATATAGACATTAATGTTTTAAAATTAAAATTCCTTTTAAAAGTTTCGATGTGGTATGGGACACTTTGATAAACAAAATCTATTTTTAAACGGCTTCTTGAAAAATAGTGTGACTTATAATGTTTTCAAGAAAAGGGGATATTTCTCTCAAATAGTTTTGATGGTTATTTTCATCTATGTCTATATCATTCATTATTATCAATTGTGGTTAATATATTACAATAAAATATTCCATATTGTATTTAATGAGTTATGTTTAACTATAGATGTGCTATTTTAATACTATTCATGTTTTGTGGATAAATTATTGACATTTCGTAGGATATGTTTAATAAAAATGTTTATGTTATGTTTCTATAATCTCATATGAAGAATTAATTGGACTTAGTAAGTGACGGGTGAAGCCCGCTATAGCTCCTCGATGCATCGGTAGGTCTCATTAGACAAACTAATGTCTTGGAACGAGGTTGTGACAAAATCTTAATTGTAGTCTTGGAATGAGGCCTTGGCTAAGTGGTTATAATAGTCTGGCACTATGTATTCCATCTTTATGAAAGTGGTAATTGATATAGAATGTGATTATTAGACTAGTAGAATATATATGTGAGTATGTAAATGGAATAATTGTATTTTATCTTTGACATATTATACTGAAGTTCATGTTTAAAAGGCTTTTGTTTTAGTTATAAATTTCCTTAAGTGTTTATTCTTATCTATGAAAGCTTCTGATATATTGTTATCCTTACTGAGCATCTGAGCTCACCCCTTTCAATGATTTATTTTTCTCAGTATTTGAAGAAGTAATTTATGAATGACCTGCTGGGATAGTATGGGGGGATATGAAGATAACATGTTGTTGTAGTTTTTTTACCATATGATGTAATGTATGACTTATGAAAATATCTAGTGTTTCCAAGGCTACTAAACTAATCGGTCTTTCGAGACTTGATCTTTTGTGATCATGCCAATGTTATGTAATAATTCACAGACTCTAGGTAACTGGGGTCGGGGCGTTACAATGGATACCTTTTTTACTAAAACATTAACCATTTTAAAAAAATACAACCAGTGGTGATACTTTCGATGGATATTTTTCTTTCATTGGTATGATGTTCGATTTTTGTAAATATATACTAATATAACATTATAATAATATAATTTTAGAGGTAACTTATTACGGGGTACCACCTCAATCTCCTAAATAAACATTCATATCCAATATTATTATTTAGTTGTACAATATGCCACAATATACTTTGAACCTGCTGTAGATTTAATGAAAAATTGATTCTTTGAAATCATAAGGCTCACAAATTCACCATTGGGACAAGAGACATATAATTACTATGTTTTCAGATCATTCTTATTTTTTTCAAAAATAGAAATTTGTATAACAGAAATTTTTAGCTCTTTATCACATTCATACACTAGGAACACAAACATAGTTATTCTTAAATACTTTTGGATATACCTAATAATATACTATTTTCATTCACCAATATGATCTTGATATTGCCATACCATACTCAATATGGAAGTAACATTGAGCCTACTAAATAACATATCCAAATTGATTGATCATATCACACACGTATATGGGATTTTACCCATTCTATCATCGTCTTAATGTGTTTAAGGGCAAATTTTACTTAGAAGATATGTAGCATGTGAAATTGGATCCAATCAACTATTTGATTGTTCAATAAATTGATATATATGAAATGAATATATATTTTAAATCGCATAGAGTCACAATCCCTTCTGGTTGTGTCATATAGACATCATATTGAAGGTTCCCCTTATGGACAGATATTATGACATCCATCAACTAAATATAATAATCATGGTATGCCACTATAAAATTTATAATTTTATGGAATTAATCATTGATACTAGAAAAAATGTTTTATCATATTAAATTAATTTATTTTATTTAAATCATTTACCACTACCATTTTTTTCATGTATATTATTTACCTTTCATATATAGTTCAATATAGATTACCCATTTACACCTAATAAGATTTACACCAACTAGAACATCAACTAGAACCCATTCATTGTTTTTATATATGGACTCAATTTTATAATTAATGTCTTCCTTCCATCTTTTAGTTTTTGAGTTATCAACTCCTTTATGGAGTGAGGATCATTATTTTCCATGAATAACGAGTCCTCATATTTGGTGAATAAACAAATTGGACAATATTATTAGAAACATACCTCGTATTAGCATCGCTTTAGGGATCTCAAAAGATATGTTTTAAGTAAACATAATTATATACTATATATATTTAAAGTCAAATGTAATAAGGATTCATATAAAGAATACATTATATGAACCTTATCATATATTAATTTAAAAACCCAATTATTTCTCTGAAAACCCAATTTTAATACATGAGATGTGATCAAAGGTGTTTGGGAAGTCATTAGAGCGTCATGGAAGAGTTGGAGGAGGGTGGGGAAGATAATACATGGGTTATTGATCCACCAGGATAATATGGGAATTAAAACACATAGATGATGAGATTATTATAGGTTTCCCAACCACTCTAACCCGCACTAGCTAGGTAGTGAGACCCATGGCTAGCTGGTTGGCTGCGACTATATTTATTCAAAGGTGAAATTGTTTTTTCCCCTTCACCCATATTTCTTCTATAACATGAATTTCAAAATATATTTCTTAGTAATAGTAGTGTTTGGAGATCCCCTCCTCCCCTTAGCTTTGTTGAGAAGAACACCCTCATCCTTGTATTGTTATCATCACTATATGTTTCACTGGAAGTCTCTTTATAATTCTATCACTATGATGCCTTCCAATCTCCCAATTTTTTCATCTAAATATCATCTAACTTGTTTACCATAAATAACAAAAAATTTGTAATTTATTAACAGTTTCATAATATATTCCATTATATTTAAAATTATTATCCATTATCAAGTGTTAGAAACCAATTTATCCTACTATAGGTGGTTTTTACCTTTCTGACCAAGTTCAATTTTTTACATACGTAGCCACCGAATCTTCCAACATCTACTGTAATTAAAATGCATTCTTTTATATCCTAATTACATCAACCATAGAATAATATATCACATTGAAATAATTATTAAATGTATCCATTCCATGGTGTCATTACTTTCGCTTTTTATAGTATTTCTAACCTTTGAACACCATTAATTAGATTCAATATGAAAATGGTAGCTATATAATTACCTTTTAATGATCTAAACAACCCATGGATTAAAATATCATTTCAGGATATTTTATCCAACCCTAATCTAAGATAAAATCATATAATCCACTAAAAACATGTGGGTATTGTCTTATAAAATCCTTTATTATTGATATATACTCTTATGATAGATTTAATTTCTCTCTATCATGGAGCCCATCACCATTTACAGCCTGGTTCTACCAATCCATCACAACAACAATCTTCTAAGTTCCAATCCAAACCATTCTTAATTGTTATTTTTGGAATTATATTTTCATTTTAGTATCTTACTTGATTTTATTCTATGTATCATCTATAAAAAAACCATTCTAAACCATTATAGATTATATTCAGAAACATTTTATCCAAGAAATTATATATCATTATAAACAAAAATATTAAAATATCATGGTTATATAGTTAATTTATCATAACCTCCATAATTATCTAAAACATTTTCCATGATACCAAAATTATAGTATTAACCATAAAAATTTAACAATATAGATTCTTTAGAAAATAATTTATTTACTTTCATTCCAAGTGTTCATTTAAGATTTAAGTTTTAGAGAATAATTTAATTAAGCTTTTGTAAATAAATATTACATAAACAAGTGGACACTATCACTCAGTATAAATTTTCAAAATAGATTTTTGTTAAATATGTTTTATTTTCATGAAATATGTAAAAATAATTATCTTGACATAATCCATAAAAATAATAATACATAAAAATCTTTTAAAATATTTAATAACAAATGGTGAGCCAAAAAATTCCTAGTAAGGGGAATAAAAAATCTAATAAATACTCCCATTAGACCTTGGATACTATAAAACAAATTCCTTTTCAAAAATAAACATTAGGTTAAAAATAAAAAATACCCAAGTTACGAATTTCATTGAAAAAAAAAATTCATAATAAAATTTATATGAAATGTTTAAGGAAACATAATAATCCTTATAGAACTTTTGTGATCATGGAAAAATATAGAAAATTTATACATTTAACCCTTAATATTGATAAAAAATTTTCATTTTAAATATAATATCATGGACTTACCTTTTGAAATCGTAATATTTTTTTTAAAACCCATAGAATGAATTGATAAATCATGTATGTAACCAAAGATATCATGTTAACAATACTCATACAATAACTCATTCAAATCGAATAACCTTGTAATTAAATTTGAATCATATATTAGGAGAAAACTAACCAAATAAGTTTGTCCCTTTACATAATGAATTTGGGTGAAATTTTAGGCTCAGTCATCGCCATGACTTATATCAGACTCACCCCTCGTCATGAGATATATCAGGCTCACCCATCATCAGTAAAATTATCAAGATCTATATCAAAATCATTATACATGAAATCATTCATTTCCATTATCATATAAATAAAATTATTCTATTCTCTCATGAGAATACATTTCATGATACCGATATGTCTATCTAATTTAAAACCATTATTTAAAAAATATAGAAAAATGTCATGGTGTAACACCCCTGGATGTTAAGAAATATTTGTTTTAAAATTAATTTATCATTTCAATATTAGTAATTTAACATGACAATAGAAATAGTTCTATATATATATAAATATATATATTTATTAAAACATTAACTCAAACATTACATTCACATGTAATAACAAATTGGCTTGCAAAACATGAACTACCAACATTGATTTCACTATAGTCAACACCGACTTGGCATACGATTCAAAAAACAATATGTTTCCAGGAAACAACTTAATATATACATATATATAATTAAATTTAACAATTATAACCTAATAATTAAATATATATAAATTAATATTAAAAATAATTTCTAAATATTGTTTATAATAGTTTCATAAAAATAAAACATATTGATAATGAAAGAGGATATTTTTTGTAAAGCCCTTTTATGGTAAAAACCGGATTTTCTTGGATAGACCAATTTTTAATAATAAAAATAATTTTAGACACATATAGAAATTTAATTGTATAATATATAATTAATTTTTGAATTCATAATGTTGAATCTATCCTAGGGTTAAATTTTGAGATTTTTCTGAGAAACATCATTTTTTGATAAATAGTTAAAAATATTACTTCGTAGTTTAAAAAATCCTATTTGTCTAATGAAATATTAATTATAAATGATATTATAACTATTTATTAATGTAATTTTATATAATTATTACATATATTAATATAAATAAATTCATTATAATCAATTTCACATTGAAATTGAATATAAAATCAAAACAATATTTTGACTTCTTTCTTACATTAAAACCTAGTTATTTCATACCATCCACGAGATAAGCAGTAATATTAATTTTTCTGATTATGTGAATTTTATTTCAAAAATAAAAAATAAAAAATTTTATTCAGCTGAATTTATATAGTATTATAATACTAGGATAATTTTTTACCAAAAATATAAGTAAAAGTGATTAAAATTAAGGACAATAGTTAAGGTCAAATTATGAATAATTAGGGAGTAGATCCAAAAAATAAGTGCCCAAATGACCTATAAAATTTTAAAACACGAATTTTATGCCTATAGTTAGTACATTAACATTAAATTATTGAGTAGTTTTCATTTTGGTTTGACTTTTTATAGGACAAATATGTGCAAATCTAACTTGTTTCTAAAAATCCTATGTGGCTCATTTTCATTCAATATAAAGGCCACCACCTCTACCCATTTCTCACACATATAAAAATTGTTTTGTTCGGACATTATATACCCAAATAACCTCCATAAAATTCCGTATTCAACCTTTATTTCTCCCTTAGTGATGAAATCCCTTTAAGGAAGACATCTATTAAAAACCAAAAGGAGTTACCCAATTAAGAGGTAATGTATTCTCTGATGCTCTTTTATTTTATTTCACTTATTCAGCCCTAACCTATCTTTATTCCATTATTGTGTAAGAAAAATTGTGTACTAATTATATTTGTGTTTTTTTCTGAGGAATAATTCTGACCTCACTTACACACACTTCTATATAATTGATATCGATCATATTGTTTCTATGTTTGGAAAACAATTTCCTCATGAAACGATGATTGTTCATTTTCTCATTACCACTATCAATGGTAGCCATTAGGAGGGTTAATATATTTATATATGTCATATATTATATTAATATTTATTTAGGATTCATTATTCTTTTTACAACATACATCTCTTTACGTTCCATTTGGAGTTAATATGATAATATCGTTTGATGATGTGTGGATTGACGCCCCTTGAAAGCGATGTGATTCATTCACACACCACATGGAATATATTAAGGATAAGTTTAGTTAAATTATATTTTATATATAATGTATTTATTCAATGGTAATAAATATATATATACAAATACATACTTATATATATATATGTCATTTACATACATTCTTTCAATACAATAATAAAAACTGAAACAACGTTCATGCGTACGTACTTCTTACCATTTCCATGAACAATTTATTCAATTTCTTACTTAGATATGATATAAATTAATAATGTATTAATATATTGTTTATAACATATATTTATATCATGATATACATTCTTAAATCATTATTTACTTATAAGAACCAATGAGATTATAAATTAAGACCCATGAAAAAAGCGAATATGACCTGAAGTGAAACCTTTACATATGATTGATTATAATAAGGTAATATAATATATTAATAAATATATAAATAATATTAGATATAAGAATATTATTATTTAAAATATTTATTATAAAATTATATTTATTATAAATTAAACATGTACAAGAACAGAGAGAGTCAATATACAAGCCTAGGGGATTTCATCTCACTTTTAATTTCTGTGAGATACAAGCTCTATTCATCACTCATTCCGTTCATTGGGGTATGCACTAGACATGATGGTATTAAATGTCTCTTATACATAAATGTATAGGTATTAACACATCTATTTTATGATATTTCCTTCATGGGGTTTAACATTCAAAAGCTTCTAAATCGGTAAAATGTTTTGTCTCAATTAGTTTTCATTGATACACATTTTTTTGATATGCACCAAAGCTCTTTTTATGGTGCATATATTTATATTTTTCATGAAATATCAGGAATAAAATTCTATTAATGATATTTTATTCTTCAAATAACTAAATTTCCTTATATGTATATTATGAACAAAATATACAAAATTTTATGTTTTTATTGAGACAATCTCATTGCTTTCTGAGATTATTTATATTTATTCATCCATTGATAAAATATTATGACCCATATCTCCAAAATATTCATGAGTGTAATTCTCCTATTATATTATAAGATATACTCAAATATAGGTACCATATTCTACTCTTTGGAACATAATATAATTAAAAAAGGGTTTTTAGGAAATCCTGATTCCACCCTTTCTTCAGTCAGAAATCTATGTTTTATAAAAAGTGTATCCATGAATATGGTACCATTATCCTATAATATTTAATATAAATTTTTTTCCCATTTTTATCTTTTACCAATATTTTTAAGGGAATATTCTTTTCACTAACTGAACAAGGCATTTTTCTAACTTTTTTACTCTGCAAAAGGAATGTTCTTTTAACATCGTACAACATGTATATATTTTCTCAAAAAAACCCTTGAATGTGCATTTTTATTTTTAAAAGGATCTTATTTATGAAAATGTATTTAAAAATAATTATCATGAAAAATGGTTTTTAAAAAATATTCATGCTCTATTTATAATTTTTAATGTTTTTCTAAAAAATGGGTTTCAAAACATTTTGATGATTCTTCTATATGTTTTCAATAAAAATGGCTTCCAAAAAATTTTGAATATCTATTTATAAGTTTTCAAAGTATTTTAAAATAAATGGGTTTGAAATGGTTTTCAAGATTCCTTTTTAGGTTTTAAGAAAAAATTATAACAAAACATATTCAAGCTCTATTTATAATTTTTCAAATTATATTAAAACAAATGATTTCCAAAAAAAAATTATACTTGTTTAATATTTTTTCAAAGGAAAACGATTTGAAAAATGATTTTATAAGTTTCTAGGTATTTTCAATGAAAATTATTTTCAACTGATTATATGTTTTAAATTTTTTTCAATCTAAAAATTAATATATTATTCAAGAAACGTTTTTAGAGGATAATTAAAAATTATTTTCCATCTAAGATGACTTCTATTGATGTAACTCTGGAATATAGAGGAAATGAACTAAAGGATCCATTCATAACTTTTCTATGAATTAGTTATTATTAATGTCATGGTATTTATGAAAACCATTTCTCCTCTATGGGTAATATTTATATGATATCAATTTCTATTTCATGGGTTAATATAGTAAGGAAATTACTACAAAACCTATGCCTTTCAACATGTTATGTTATGTTTACATGTTTACGATACCCATTTGGTGTAAGGGGTTATGATATGTTTAGTTATGATCTTGTGGAACTTTTATGTATGATTTCATTATATGATGTGTGGCACCAATATATCTCTAAAATGAATTGGGTGATGTTTTATATCTCCTGAGATATACTAACATGGTTTTGGAAGTGGACCATGAATACTATTATAGTCATTAGAGGAATCTATGAATACTAATATAGCATGAGAAATGAACTAATTCTACTATGGTGGCCATGTTATTGAACAAAGACTTCTACAATGGTATGGGAAGTGTACTCATTCTACCAAGATGGTCTTTGATGTAATGAATTGGATAATATAAAAATAATTAGATGATTATTATTTTTCCACACTTCCATGTCTTACTCCTATGTTATTATTTTATGTATTATGTCCTTTACTTCATTTTAATTCATGTATTTTGAACTAGTAATCATTATTCCATGATTCATTTATATGATCATTGATATGAAGGGTATGATATTATATTTTTATGATCACATTCTTATCCCTTTATGATCATGTTTATTCTTACATGTCCCCCTTATTTTCACATTCTGAGAATTTGAGCTCACACCATTTGATGTTTAAATCCCAGTGCATTGAAGATATGTATTGTGTTTTATGTGACTTAGAAGGGTGAAATTCAATAAGAATCTAGTGTGAGATAATGTTCCTCCCATACGAATTAGTTTTTATGTTTTTGTGTTTCCCAAGGAATTATTCCAACTACGTTCCTTGGGTTCCTACATGTAAAATGACAAAATACTCCACAAATGATATGTAATGTTAATGTATTAAATGTGAGGGTCTCTATAGTTGGCGTCAGAGATAAGGTATAATTAACATTTGGAAACTAGGATGAGAAAACCATATTGAGATCCATATGTATATTTATATGTATATGTCTAGGGATGTCTATAAGAATATGTATAAGGATGAGTTAACCTTTAGGAAAATATTTTGAAATTTTGGTAATGTAGAGTTTGAGTTCTTTCCATGAAATACATCTCTTTCTGGATACTAAAAGTGGAAGTTTCTTTTGAACAGATGTAACTAGCTGTAAAAACTCTAACATTATGTTCTAATCCTAACTCAGGGTAATCTAGATATGACAAAGACATTTAATACACACCATGATTGACACCATAGAGGGATATGCTTTGGGAATTCAAAAACTCTTCACAAAACATAATGATATATTTAGATACAGGTTAGCTAATAATAACGAAGGATAAACCCAAGGTGTCAATGTTAATGGAAGGTGTCCTGATTTAGAAATCCTACAAGTATTTATTTTCAGGGATATGTTGTTTTCTGTTATAATATGCAATTCTCTCACTATGATTCATATTTTTTTTCAATAGAGGGCTTATGAAGGAACATGATTAATGTTGAAAGTGATAGTAGATTTTATAATGGGCAGTCAAGTGGGAAGATCACTAGAGTGAAATATGTTGTGATCATGCCAAATCATTTTTCATGGAATATGAATAGAAAATTTTAACATAGCCATCTATCAGACTCACCAAGGAAGAGAAAGAAGGAGTTCACTTAGAGTTCATAAATTGATACAATGTAAGAAAGAAGATTTAGTTTCCTTGGTGTCCCGAATGTGGAAAGAATCACTTATGTATATTTATTATAAGAATAAGCCAGTTTTCTGAATATGGAAAAGAAGGACATAAAGAAAGTGATGGAAAAGGAAAAAATTATGAGTTCGGTTAATGAAATGGATTGTAATTTTGACCTCCCAATTTCATCATTTTAGGATAAGTGTTTTAAGTGTGTATAAATTTATAATTATGAATCCCAATGTCTGAAGAAGAATGCTCATGAAGAAAATAATAATTTTGGGGAGACTAATGGTTTCATTATTGATGATTAAGAGATTAGAGATGAAATGTGAAAGGAAAGAGGAATTATTATTAATAGATTAAAGAGGACTTAATTGAATTATTTAGGTATTTGGATTCCAAAGTGATTAATGATGAAATATTCAATGATTATTCTGATAATTTTTTTTTCACATTGTATTTTAAATTTAATGTTGCACTGGTGAAGTGATTTAATGAAAAGATGATATTTTGAATAAGGGATGGTAACCATTAATATTTTCTTTATGATAAGATAATGTTAAATGTTTAAATATGTGTGGGATATGAATGAGTAAATTGTATAGTATTGATTAACTTTAAACTAAGTTAGGAATTGTTTATAGGTGTTTTCTTCTACCACTATTTATGTTTACAACAATTTTGGATTTACAGAGTAAATCTAATATACGTTGAATGAGGAAGCATGCATGTTTTCCAAAAGGATTTATGGAAATTTAGGTTTTTACCATGATTCAAGATAATATATGATGAGGGTATTCACATGTTTGGAATGTTACAACCAATAAATACTTTGTGATATAAAATGTAATCTGGCTTATGATAATTTCATGATGCTCTTTCAAATGATTTTTCAGTTCATCTTTGAGAAGGATTATAAGGATAACCGGTCATGAAATGTTTATATTAAGTTTCATAAGAAGTATTTTTACAAAGGGTTTGGGTTGAAGTTATTTTTTAAGAATCTAATTAGTAATTAACCTTATTTCAAGGATTTCCATTTTATATATTATATTATTTTGGTTTTAGAAATAGGAAATAAGGTAAATCCGGCGACAACCATTCATCTTCGATAAGGCCTCTGGTCTTAAACGCTTATCAAAAGGACGATAAAGCTTTCACGCCTACCAGTACCTTAAGCAATGTCCTGGTTAATATAAATTTTTTTTTGAATAAATATTTGTGATGAACTATTATTGTTACATTATATTTTTATAAATTATTTCTTATTGATTTTTTAATATACCAATAGTTATACTTTTTATTCTATTATGGGCCTTAAGATCTATTAAAAGTGTATTATAGTTCTTAATTCATGAGAGTTAAATTTTGTACATTCATTCCATAAGATAATGGATGTATTAGAGATTTCTTAAAGGAAAACCCATGCATGGAATTTGGTTTATATAAATTTTTTAAAAATAACACAATGTTCTGAATGTGATACAAAAATGTTTTTCCTAATACCTTAAATTCTGTTGAACTAATGCCTTCTAAAATCATCAATGATTTATGACTTTGCAGCCCTAAAAATCTATTTGATCATTAAATTTTTTTGACTGATTAATTCAATCACCCCTATAAATACTTACACAATTCCTACATGTTCAATCTTTACACCCTACCCATGTTCTCCTATATGGAAACCTAGTAAAATATTACATTATTTAACTATTATGGTTGTAAATTCCCTTTTTAGGGAAGTTTTAGTTTCTATTTATACTATGTGGGTTTCTATGAATCAATCATTCCTATGTTTAAAATTTTAAACTATCATGAATTTCTAGGGTGAAATTAATTTTCAGTCGGGTGTAATGTAATACCCAATATTTTGAGAAATATGTTTTTCAAATTAATTTATATTTTCAATATTTTTCATTTCACATGTTACTAAAAATTGTTCTACATATATATATATATTAAAAAAATAATTCAAATTTTATTTTCACACTCAATACCTACTTGGATTTCACAACAATAAATACCAACATGGCTTTCACAATAAGCAACACAGACATGGCGTACGATGAAAACAACATTGAGTGTCCATGAAACATCATTATATATATCTAATTAACTAAATGATATAATTATAACCTAAACCTTTAAAAATTTTATAGTAATAGTATTAAACACTTTCCATATTTAATTTATAATTTTTTACATAAATAAAACATATTGACAATGAATGATGTGATTTTTTTGAAGTCCTTTTATGTTACAAATATCATTTTTTTGAATGGACTGGTTTTTAATATTAAAATTAATTTCAGAAAAATTAAAAAATTTAAATTGATATAATAAACATCCTTTTTGAAATATTAATGTAAAAAATAATAATTTCGTGATTTTTTGGGATTTTTCGGTGAAACTACAATTTTTGATAAATATTGTAAAACACCACTTTTTATTTACAGAATAAATTTTCCTAATTAATTATTAATGATAAATGATATTATAAATATCATTTAATGTAAAATTAGTTAAATATTACATCTATTAATACAATTCAATTCATTAGAAAAAATATCAATTTGAAATTATTTATAAAATCGTAATAAACTTATGAATATTTCTTACTTTAAAACGGCGTTATTTCATCCCATCTGCATGATTAACACTAATCTTAATTTTCCTTCTTATGTGAATTAAATTTAAAAAATTCTATATAATCCTATTTATTCAGTATAATATATAGTTTCTAATAATTTAAGGTTAATTTTTCACCATAATGGTTATGAAAGGAGATTAAAATTAACCACAGTGGATAAGGTCAAATAAATCTTATTTATGGACTAATCCTTTAAATTAAGTGTCGAAATGACCTAGAAACATATCCAAAACACATTTTCTGTCAATATATAGGAAATAAACATTTCATTATTGAGTATTTTTTTTATTCTAAGACGTTTTTTTGATAATAACATGTTCACACAAAACATGTTTCTAAAAATTCCATGTGAGTTCTTTTCCTTCCCTATAAAAGGCCACCACATCTACCCATTACTCACACATGTCAAACCTTTTATGTTCAGAAAAATTCTACCCAAAAATCCTCTAAATATTCCTCCCTTAAACCTTGAATTCTCCATTTAGTAATAAATCCTCTCATGGAATCATATTCGCACAAACAAAAATGATTTACCCGATTTAGAGGCAAAGTCTTCTCTCAAAATCATTCCAATTATTTTACTTATTCACCACCTAAACTATCTTAATTCAATTATTGGGTAACAATTACATTATCATACATATTATTGTATGTTTTAATTATGATATTTATACCTATACTTACACAAACTTCTATATAATGGAAATCGAACATACTGTTTCTTTGTATGGATAACTACTGCCTCACGAAATGATGATTGTACTTTTATACATTACCAGACATCATGGTGGATATTATGATGAAAACTAGGTT
This sequence comes from Viscum album, assembly GCA_963277665.1. NCBI lineage: Eukaryota > Viridiplantae > Streptophyta > Magnoliopsida > Santalales > Viscaceae > Viscum > Viscum album. The sequence goes on along the minus strand of OY728165.1, from coordinate 1,917,794,482 downwards.
TATATATGTCATATATTATATTTAATATGTATTTAAGATTTTTTATTCCTTTTAAAATACATTTATCTTTACATATCATTTGCTGTAAATACGATAATATCGTTTCTAGATGTGTGGACTACTGCCCCCTAAATGTGATGTGATTCATTCACACACCACATGGAATATATTAAGGAAGAGTTTAGATAAATTATATGATATATATATATAATATAGTACCTAAAATTTATTAATTATATATATACCATCATATATACATAGATTTCATTTACGTACTTTCTTTCAATATGACAATAAATATTGAAACAGTGTTCATGCATACATATGTCTTATCGCCTCAATGGATGGTGTATTCAATTTTGTAATTATATATGATATAAATTATTATAATATAAATATACTGGGTATAACTGAAATTTATATCATGATATAAATTATGGAAACATTCTATAAGTATAAGGACCAACAATTTAACAAATTAAGGCACATACGAAAACCCAAGCGAATAGTTATAAAAATATTATTCTATAAAATAATTATGATAAAATTTAATTTATTATTCAGTAATCTTGTATGAGTATGGAGAGAGTCAAGACACAAGGTAATAGGATTTCATCTCACTTTTAATATCTGTGAGACACTAGATATGTTCGCTACTCTTTACTATTGTATGGTGTATATAATTTAAATTATGGTAAAATATGTGTATTATATTTTAATTTATGGGTAATGACATATAAATTTAATGAACCTTCTTTCATGGGGTTTAACTTTCAAAAGATACCAAATTAGTAAACTGTTTTGTCACAATTTTCCTTATTTTATAATCATGATTTGGTGTGAACCTAAACTCTAGGTAAATGTGAATATATTTACATTTTACATAAAATATAATAAATATAAATATTTTTATGATATTATATGCTTCATATAATTTACGTTTCTCACATGGTTAGTATGAAACCATGATACCATGTTATAAGATTTTGTTGAGACAATTGGATTGCCTTTCAAGATTGTTTATATGTATGTTCCATTGATGAAAACTTATGACCTGTCTCTCAATAATAATCCTGAGTTTCCATCCCATTTTATATATCAATATATACTCACGTATTGGAACCATATACTTCTCTATAGAACTTAATATTGTTAATAAAATGTTTTTAGGAAAGCCTGACTTTACCCTTTCTTTGGATGGAAATCAATGTTCTCTAAAATGTTTTTCCCAAACCATTCTACCATTACCCTATCATAATTAAATTAATTTTTTAACCCTTTTGTATTTTACCAATATATTCAAGGTAATATACAGGTCACATTCTTGAAAATGAACATTTGTAACCTTTTTACCATGCAAAAGAAATTATATTTTGACCTTGTACGACATGTATAGATTTACCCGTCATCCTTCCTTTGAAGAATTCATTGAATTTTTAAAAGTATCTTATTTAATAAAGAAAAAATGAATATTATGTAATATTATTTTCAAAACTTTTTTAAGATCTATTTTTATGTTTCCAATGTACTAATAAAGAAATGGGTTTCCAAACATAATCAATCTTCATTTATATGTTTTTAAGAATAATGGTTTTCAAAGAATAATCAAGAAATATTAGTAAGTTTCCAATATTTTTTCAATTAAATGGATTTAAATAAAATTTCCATATACTTTTATAAATGTTCAATAAAAATTGTTTTCAAAAACGTTTCCATGATATATTTACATCTTTTCAATTTATTTTTAAAAAAATGTGTTTCAAAATGTTTTCATGAAATTTTTACATGTTTTAAAATAAAAAGGTTTTCAAATTTTTTTCCCTATGTTTCAAGGTAATTTATAAGAAAATTATTTTCAAATTTTTTATGTATTAAAAATCCATTTTCAATAATTACATGATATTTTCCCCAACAAATGTTTTTGAGGATATTTCAAAATTATTTTCCATCTAAGATGAAATCTACTACCGTTACTCATTACTTTTTAGGGAATGATCTAAATGTTCTTTTCATATCCATTCTATGTATGATTTATGAACAATTTAATGGTCTTTATGAAACCCATTTCTCTTTCATGGGTTATATGTATATATAATCCATTTAACATTTATGGGTTTGGTTTATGATGAAGTGACTACGAAATCTGTGTCTTTACATAAGTTATTATATGTTTACATATTTATGATACCGATTTCATTAAATGGATTACCATATGTATATTTATGATCTTATGGAACATGTATGTATGATTTCATTATGTGATGGGTGGAACCCATACCTCCCTCCAATGCATTTGGTAAGGATTTATATCTTAATAGATAAACAAAGATAGTCTTGGGGCGATCCATGTCTACTATGAAGGCCTTGGGGGTAAACTATGACTATTAAGATGGTATTAAGAGTTAATTCGGGGTACTATGATGACTATGGGAGTGAACCATGACTACTCTGATGGTATGGGGAGTGAACCCATAATACTAAGATATTCCTGGAAGCAATGACTTGGCTAATATAAAAATCAATATGATCATATGTGTTATCAACATTTCCTTGTCTTACTCTTATGTTATTCTTTCATGGCTCATGTCTTTTTCTTCTTTTTTATTTATGTCTTATGAGCATCCAATATTTATGCCTTTATACATGTATATTTTCTTTTATATGTAAGGTATGAACTTCTATTTTCATAAGTATATTATCACACCCTTATTATCACGTTTACACTTACTTGCATCGATTTTTTACCCTTATTGAGCATTTGAGATCACCCCTTTTTTGTTTCCTTCCCTAGGTTGTGAAAATATATGTATTATGTTTTGTGTGTCTAATAAGGGTGATAGTGAAGAAGAACCTAGTGTATGATAATTTATCTCATATATGAATTAGTGTTTATATTTCCATGTTTCTAAAGGCATTATAGAAATAGTGGTCTTTAGGTATCTGCTTATATAATGTTTAATTATTTCACAACAGTTATGTAATTTTAATGTTTCAAATGTGAGGGTCACTATAGATGGAGGGTTTTTAATTGTATTAAACATGATATATTTTAATGTAATATATTTATAAAATAATGGATTTGGTAGGGAGAAGAACCATTGATGTTGTATATATTAAAATAAAACTTTTTTTTCTTTTTATCAAAATCTTCCTTATAAAATAAGATAAAATATTTCATTTCATAAACTCTCAAAGAATGTAAATAATTGATATAAAATTGCCTTTATAATTAATCTATGTAAATATATAAATATAAAAATATTATTTTAAGAATATAGATATGGTAGAAAAATATTTATAAATTAAATAATTAAAACAATTAACATGATGTTTGAAGGTAAAATACCCTTAAAACGAGGTCAACTCATTACATTTGTTCTTTAACTTCCATAATGATAAAATTTTGTGAAATATTTTCATTTTTAAGAACTGTTATCCTGGTTTATATTCAATTAATTGTATTTATTACCATGTTATATAAAATAATTGTATTAGTTATTTTTAAATAAGAAGTTTTTGATGATATTCAGCTCAAATATGAAAAATAACACTGATAAGATTACAATGGTCAATGAATGAATTATCCCATAATATATAGAATAAAAGTCAAAAAATAATTCCCCTTTTAATTCATTAATTGTTATTTTAGAAAAATCCAAGAATGATGGTTATGAAAAATTAATTATGTTATGATCCTAGAGAGGGTTTGTTGTACACACACATGAGATATGTTTTCATTTATAAAATAGACTGACGGAAAAATTAAAATATTATTTTATAATAAAATAATAATTATTATATTATAAATAAAATAATATCTCTTTTAATACTGTAATATATAGTATAAATGTGTTGTTTTCATGGAAAATAGAGCACATCACTTTGTGGTGGTGGTAAACTACACATATGCACAAATTTTGTTATATTTTTTCAATTGAGTTGATATTAAGAAGGATAATGATAAATTGTCTACATAAAATGATAAAAATTCAATTAATATCATATATATTCATTAAATAAATTTTTTTAACCATCTATTGAAGTAATTACTCGAAAAAGAATAACATTCGTTCGTGATGTGGTAGTCCACCAAAAAACAAGAACGATGGTGTAATTTCCCATTTGATGGAAGATGTAGAATAATATAGGTTATTCCATTAATATAAAAAATATAATTATATTTCAAAAAAAAATTTATTTATTTCAACGTGTTTAAAAAAAATTAGAAGTATTTCAATAAATAAAACTAAAATATTCGGTTAAAAATTATACCTATTCTTGAGAAAAAAACATTAGTTTTATACATAAAGATCATATAGGATGTTTTTACGATAAAAATTGGGCCTCTCGGACATGATAAGGGATATATAGAACATATGTTTGTATTTATTTGATGAACCAAATGATATTTAAGTGCGAATATGAGAGGAGAGTGGTCTTCCTTTTATAATTGGTGGGAGAGGACACACATGGGATTTGAAAAATAAAAAAAATAAATTAATATGTAATCAAGAAAAATAGAGCCAAATTAGAGGAATTCAAAATATTAGATAAGATAGCTACCAAATATGGAATTTAATTAGAATTTATACAAGCTTCAATGAAATTTTAAACCATATCACTTATGTTTAACCTTGGGTAAACCTATTTTATCCTTACCCATGGTAATATATTTTGTCTGTTTTTATTATTCATTTTGAGAAATAATTAATTCTAATAAATTATCTATTTTAAATTATAATTAATCCATATTTTGAATCCATTTCATCCAATAAAATTACTAAGATTTTCATAATTTAATTTTAAATTGAAGATTAAAAACCTTTGGAAAAACTATACATCATAAAAAATTAATTTTACTTAAAAAATAGTAATTTTACACCGAATTCAAGTATAAAATAAACTTAAAATACAGTATTAGTATTATTTATAATATAGTTGAACTAATTTTTCTTTTATATAATTTTAAAAAGTAATTTATCTTTTTAAATTCTATATATGAAAAGACAGTTTTCGGTAAAAATCATAAATTTTTAAACTTCATTGAATAGTAAAACCTTTAAAAATCGTTAAACCATAATCGTATGAATCTATATTTAGTGCCTCAATCGTAAATGTTAAATAATATAATGATAAGTCAATAATTTGAAATTTTATCACATTCAGGGTATTTTCAAGTTTAGAGCATTATAGTATTATCCCACAAATCATACATTACAAATAAAATATTAAAAATTAGACACTTATACTCATTGTCAATTTTTTCATAAAAAATGGTCAAAATGAATCATTGTTTCATTTCCTCTTTAATCATCATATGTTTTTTTTGATCTCATCCATGAATATATTCTCCTTTAAATCCTATAAAGAATATCAAAACCTCGGAAGAGCATAAAAATCTATGTAAGGGATACATTAAGAAGGAAAACTATAATTCTTTCAAAAACAGGTAAACAATGAATAATTTATCATAAAGAAATAATTTTAACATTTAAGAATTAGAAAGTACTATTAATTAAATATAATATCATTACATACCATTTTTATTATAATAAATTTTTTAAAACCTACAAAAACACATAAAACATATGATGGTATCTTGGGACATAACATTACTAAAATGGAATAACCACAAAGTCTACATCAACGCATATTACTAAATAGAATTTCCATACGACAAATATTCATACCCATTTTATTGGAGGATATAATGTAACTTATCTTACTTAGTTTATCATGGAACCAAACATCATTGGTTAATCAAATAAACACCCATCAAATGTCCAAGTATTATTTTAGAATGACTACACATACCTAAAATATTACAATATTCAACATTTCACTCATAAAATTCCATTTTTCAATCCAAATAAAAAATTTCAAGATACTAAAATTTTAAATCCATTATAAAATAACATTCAATAATAAAATACCCAAAAACATCTTTAAGGGATATCGATTTACTTTTAGAAACATTATTTCTTATAGATGAATCTAAATATAAATAACGATTACGGTGGTGGAGAAGTCGTTGTTGTCGTATACGTTAAAAACATTACTTTTGTTATTTGGTAAATAAAGTAAAATTTTTATTATTGAAATAATTTTCTAAATAAAATTTATTTAAATTAATATTAAAATGGGTTTATTTTACAAGTTATAATAGATGATGGTGTATACCATCCAAAATATGCCTTGATAAAAGGAAATTGAGATGAAGTCCCTTGCGAAGATAATTTTTTCAATAAAAAATATCGATTATGTATTATTACTATAACTCCACATAAATAGTATAAATAATATATATGGTATTAAAAATTAATTTCTCACATAAGAGTTGAAATTCTTAATCAACAAGTAGAAGTTTATCTAAAATATTGGAAATTTGGTTAAGAAATTTCCTTTACAAGTTGTAATATATTTGAATTGTATTAACCATAAATGAATTAATTATAAAATTAAACATTTAATACCATGATTATAAATATATTCACAATATTTAATATCAATGGTCTTTATGTACACACTAAAAAAATAAATTAGCGGTGAAAAAGGAATATATGTCACAGAGGTAAAAAATGAGATGAGTAACCCAAAAAATGGTCTTATCATTGACTTAAGAATTTATAAATAGGTTGATCAATTGTATAATTTTAATCTCCAAATAAGATAATTTCATATTAATACATAAATTTTACAATTTTATTTCACAAATAGTATTGGCATAATATAATCGATGAATTATACATAAATCCTAATGTGTGGAAATTGAGTTAAGAAGTTCCTAACATCAAGTCTGATTCATCACCTGTGTTATTTATATTACTAAATTACAAATTTAGGTTAATTTATAAGTTGTTGATATATATTTTTATGTTTATTATTCTTTATATATCACTCATTACCATGTTATAACAATTATACAAATATTTAAATTCATTTCAGACATTTTTTCGATATTCGGCTCTTGAGTCCAAAATAAACTCAGTATGATGTTAATATCCCATGATTTAATTATTAAATCATATAAAGAATATAAAACATGAGATACTTATATTATATATTCATTATATATGTATTAATAATTATATTTAAGGTAAATTTAACAACACATTTCATGGAGAATATTTCTCATATGTACTCATGAATGCTATTTTTTTCAATCAAAATAAAAAAAAACATTAAATGAATGGTATGAAAATATGTATACAAATATAATATCATTAAAATATCACAAAAATATCATTTTCAGAATTTATGTTTACTAAAAAAATCCTCAATACATTCCTTGTGATGCGTGAATGAATCACATCATTTTGTGGAGGCAGTAGTCGAGACGTCCCCATATGATGTAATTGTATAACCACAATTAGGAATGCATGAAATCATGTTCAATATAAAATTTCACAAATATAAAATTGGTAATAATATAATTATAAAGTTTTATTTTATAATAATAATGGATTTAAGACCACCCATGAATGTGGTAAAGGAAAAAGAACAAAAACATTATTCACGGAGGTGATTAACCAACACAACTTCGACAACAATTTTGATTATTTGAATAATAGGTGGTGATAAATAAAATAGATATTTTATAGTACATTAGAATGATAACACTGAATTATGTACATGAGTCTGGATTCATCATGAATTGGTGGATGAATGAGGTGGGTAGAAAGTAGATAAAGAAAAGAAACTAAGACATGTACATTGAAAAAATTACTTTTTGAATATCCCATCCTTGAAAGACCCTTGAGGTCACTTGATAGGGTCATTTGGTAGGTCCATATGAACTTTTACGTGGGTAGTGTGTGTATGAGAGGTATTTATAGAGATTTTATTAGCTAAAAATCAATTTGGATCGAATTGTTTAGATGAGGGTAGTTATTTATACTTGAAGTTTATTGATTATTTTATATTAAAAGATGAACCTATAGAGGTGGAATTAAATTCCAAGACATTGTATTAAAAATAATGTTTTATAGTATTTTTAGGTTATATAAACACATCAACCAGCATTTAATATATTTATGTATTGAGGTATGAAATGATTTTAACTTTTACTTTTAACCCCTGTCAAAATAATACTTTTACTATGTTAAATAATATTTTATAGCAGTAAATTTTTATATTTAAAATAATTAAATAAACATTAAAACATAATATGATCGGTATTTTTACAAATATATAATCAATTTTACAAATAATGTTCACATAAATAGAAAAATTAATTTTAAAATTAATTTCGTAGACCAAACTAGGAATGTCATTTTTTAAAAGTGATAAGTTTCAAAAGGTTGATATGTTTTTATATTTAATTAAAATTTAGAAAAGATTGCAATGAAATATATTGGGTTTAATAAAAAAATATTCATCTAATTATACCATAAAACCAAGAAAATGTATAATCTAATAATATTAAAAAATTAAAAGAAAAGTATATTTGTCCTAAAATGTAGTATTTTCATTATTCATTGAAATGTGAAATTTATCAGAAAAATACCAAAAATTTATGCAAAGTAAATTTTGATGTCTTTCATCCAAAGAATCATTATTTATTGTAAAATATAACTTATAAAAGTGTAAAATACTATATTTAAAATGGGTTCTCTATCAAAAGGTGGTAAAACGAAATTTTTATAAAAATAGTCATTTTATCCATAAAATTTTATTTGTTCTTATAAAAAGACATGAAAACACATATGATTAATTTTAAACTTTTTATTGAATTTATATTTCATTAATATAATCCATAAATAGTAATTTTTTATATTATATACACAATAATTTTTATATAAATAGTTTTCATAAAAAAAAATTCCTTTATATTCAATTGGTTATTATTTAATTCCTTAATTAATTTGATAACTAAGGAATCATTATATAAATATTTTTAAAGCATATTTTACAACTTTAGTTAGTCATTTTCATTCCCACCTTTCTAATGGTTATTTGATAACAATAAATATTTTCCTAATTTAGTTAATCTTTTTCATTCCCACCAATATAATGGATATATGATAACTATCATATATCTATTACAATATTAAGTTATAAATTCAAGATAAATGTGGTGTATCTTGTATTTTATTGAACATTGTGTTTCCTTTTACAAACCCAGGATGTTACAATTTATACATGAGAACTTCAAAAATAAAAATCATTTTTTCAAAATATAATTATATAATTTGAAAATAAATCTTTTTCATAAAATAATCTAATTTATAAAAACCCAAATGGAATGAAAATAATTTTTTTCCATTCCATTGATATTTAAAATATTATTATTTTGAATATTAATATATAAAATATAATAAAGGAATATTATCAAGACAAGAGAATTATTTTTATTTACATTAAATGGGTTTGTGAATTTATTAATAAAAACCATTATTGACAGTAAACCAAATATAGAGTAATGATAAATGAACCACATCATGTCATTGAAGTGGTCGTTCTGAAAAATGGATGGTCAATGTGTTTTATTTTAATGGTGAATGATATAGAATTATTAAATAATTTATTTTAAATTTATTTATTTTCATTTCACTATATATATGCTACTGAATTTTTTATATTATCATTTTTTAGGAAGATTAGGATGATTAAAATTAAAAAGAATAGCAAAGGAGAGAGTAATACTAACCTCACGAACATTAATTTCTGATGAAATTGTCCATGTAAATGAAGTAAATAATCATAATAAATAATCTTAATGGAATACCTTAATGGGATATTGTCCTTTTATGATCATTTTTAGAGTTCTAATAAGTAACTATAATTGATGGGTTTGAAAAGGAGGGGTGTAAGTGGTCTCTTTTATATGTGACTATTATAGAATTTTTGATGGAAAAATAATTTAATGTAAGGGTTTATAATGGAAAGAAATAAAATTTAGACGAGATAAGTGAAGAAAGGTTTGAATAGAATTAATTAACACTTTAAAACCAAATAAATTACTTCTATATGGTCTAACTATCTAGTTAAATTAGCAACAATTCAGGTGACCTAAAATGAGTCATGTAGACACTTATTACTCATAATTGAATATTAATAATGTTAGTAAATTTATTAGTAAAAATATATGTATACAATATTTTTAAAAAGGCCAAAATTTTCTTTCCAAATATTTTCTCCATTAAACATTATTTATTTAAAAAATATTAGAAAAGATGATTTTAAATTTAAAAGACATGGAATATAAAAATTATATTTAAATGAATGAGTGTTTTAAAACGTTAAAATTATGTTTTATATAATTTTATGGGTCTCCAATATTTTCATGAAAATAATTAATTTATTATAATAAAAGAAAATTAATTTTGATTTTAAATAAACTGAACACTGAATTTCAATATGAAATGGTTTAATTTAATGAAATATGAACTCATTTTAATTTCTAATAAAATTATTCTTAATTACTAAAATAATACTAATATAATTTTTACAATCCCAATGGTATTTTAAAATTCAAAATTACACCATCATAATACATAACTTTTCAATGACTATATTCTGTATTTTTTATCCCTTCGCGTAACTTAATAATGTGATAAAAGTAACAATTTTGGAAAAACCTATATTTTTACTATTCACCTACAAATTGAATATTTTAGAAAAATCTCAAAAAATGTCCTAAGATATTTTTTTTGTATTTTAAAATGTATTTTTCCATATTAATATAAAATTAAAAAATTTTAAAAGGAATTTATTTTTATAAAAAATTATATTAATAATAAAACGTTTTTTTATAGAAAATAACATTTTCAATATTGAATCATTGCCATTATTTTACCTCTAAATGTTACAACTTTTATTTTTTTATAATATTAGTTATTATAATATAATTATTAATATATTTTAATTAAAAGGTTGTTTTTTATGTTTTGTGGAGTGTGTGACACAAGTTAGAGAACTTATTATGTATATTAATGGATCAATAATCACAATTTGTAACATGTCGGGAATTGAGATGATATATTTTATGTTATATCATTTTTATCCAAAAGATATACTTGATTTGAATAAATAATTAGAAGCCTTATAGTCTATGATATTTATCCACCCATGTATATCACCTTGGGGATCTTCAACCTCATTTTCTTAGAATGTTTATTAGATGATATGACTATATGTGGATTATCAACAGTTGAATCTGTTGACTATCAAGATCTGGTATCCACTACCATGTAATAATTATCTATTTCATAAACATATGTGTCTTCATATCTTCTCCAAGATATAACTGAGGTCAATATATCTCCAAATGAGGGTGATATCCTATGATATAACACAATCAATTTTATAAAGAAGTTATGAATCCTAAGTGTACATGGTGATGTCGTTCGACCTAACGAACACACTAGAAATGAATATTTACTTGAGGATTATAGTATTTCATTATTTATTTGATTATTCTGTGGAGTTTTTATGTATGATTTATTAATGTATAGTCTAATGAAGTATGTGCTTGTGCAACAGCTGGAGATAGTTATTTTGATACAATGGGGGAAATGTCTTTATTGAAGGATCTTAAGGTGTTTTTTTTTGGAATGATTAAGTAATGTTATTAGGGAATATCTTCTTAGATTCCTAAATATATATTTTCCCCCCAAGAATAAGAAATTTTTGGATTCTTCGTACAATCGAAAACAAATTTGGATGTCTGGTTCATTATAGTCATTGCAATCTATTACCCATACTTTTTACATGACATTTCTTATTTGCAAGTTCCTATGAAAAGGATGAACAAAAAAGTGTAGTGTTTAATTCATCTGAATCATGAGATAATTTATTATAAGAGTTTAATTAAATGTTTAACTTAGCTCTAACAATGATTTCTTCATATCCATGAATGTATTATGATTTATACTTTGACATGTAAATTATAGTGCTTGGTTATGTTATGATGTATGGAGATCATGTTTTTATATATGGTTTTAAATAGGAAAGTATTCATGAATTTAATTACCCTACACAAAAAATATCATGTTTGAAACTATTGTGTATTCCTGGAACAGCTACAAAAATATCTCTTAGGATAGATGTTCGTGGTCAATATAGATCACAAGTGTTTTAACAATATTTTTACAAAGAGAGAGAAAACATTTGTTAGAATAGGTGGGTCGATTACCTCTAGTACTTCAACTTATATATGGATTATACACTAGAGAATTTTTTTTTTACTGACACTCTGACCTAGAATACATAGCCTTAGGTTGTCTAGGTGTCATTCCTTATGTGGAAAATTATTATGGTGTTTTTTATGAAGCAACTAGATGTTCAGGAGGACGGAGGTCAATTAATTTTTACATCAATATGGATTTTTCCATTTCATATATTTTAGATCAAGAGAATAAATATTATTATTATAGTGTTTGTTTCCCTTATGATAATATTTTATAGTTGGGAGATTCCCCCACCCTAGACCATAGATGTGTAGAAGATCATCCATGTTCACGACCCTGTTTTGTTTCACACTAACACTTTAGTGGAGTCAATCAAGTACCAAAGTACTTTATGTGGGTAGTAAAAAAGGATCTATGAGGCTCTAATAATATCAACATCACATTAATTGGTGTTCAATAATTAATAAGCATCTATCAGGTTTAATTACAGAGTGATGCACCGGTCAATAGGTGAAGGATGAGCATCAACATCCCATTAGTAACCTCTAGTTTTATAAAATTCTAGACTTAAATGGGATTATATAATAATAGATTTTATTAAATTTTAACAGGGGATTCATGTCAGTAATGATTTAGTATTTTTCTTTGTTCATTATCATATAATGGTATTCCATTTTCTCTTAATTTGTGATTCCTCTACAGTGGATGAGTTGGGATGTTCTATATATGAATGATAGTATGAATCCACGAAATCCCTAAAACTATTGTTTCTAATAGAGTTTCTCAATTTACATCATAGTTCTCTAATGTGTTAGAGAATTTGTAGGAACTCTGGTTTTTTTGGGTTGATAATTCCACCCATAGATCAATGGATAATCTTAGTATACACTTAAATAGATGAAGGAGATATTATAGGAGTATGTCTTATACTCTTTTGATTCTTTTAATAGTCTCCAGAAAATTAGGTAATTTTACTATTGGAAAAATTACTAGGTGACAATTCAGATGGATCAAATCAAATTTTTTATAGGATTCAATTTCTTTCCCATTTATAATGTGTATAAGAAGATGATATGATGATGTTTGGACTGAGTCTAATTTAGGATACAATATGGATGGTCTAGTTGATCTATAATAGGATAGATACAACATAGACTATTCATAAATCATATGTATGTAGGGATCACCCCTTGGTTTTTGAGATATATTCCTATGTATTTTTATGTTTATTTCCAATTTTAGGACACCATTGTATATGAAGTCAGTTAATGTGGAACTCATGTATATGGGGGTGTTTGAGAATGTGGAGAGATTAGTCTCATGGGAATCATAACTATTTTTTCATAAGAAATCTAGTTCCTTATAAGAAATGTTCCATATATATAATCATCAATATTATTTTCCCCATCCATATAATACTCTTTATATGGATGATATTGACCTCAAGTTTGATACATTGTTTGAGGAACATATAGTTTGTAAAATGATCAATAGAATCAATATGCTTCATGAAAAATATGTTCTTCTAGTACATGAGTTTTGGAAACACAAACCTTTTCTCTAGAAAACATGTGTGGGTAAATTGGAAATGTGGTACTAGTTGTCAAACATTTTCTTTTATTAGGATGAGAAAAGGGATAGATTATATATCATGGACAAGAAATCCTAATGTTGGAGGATTGTAATTCAATACTATAACTATTAGGTATAGTATTGAATTAAAATAAATTCCCATTTTTTGTTTATATTTTATTTTCCCAAAGGGGTTCGGTTGGTCATGGGGTTGTTCTGGAAGATACGTACATGGCTGAGGCCTATATTCCAAGGACTATAGTGCTACCAGCTAGGCAATAGTAGTCCATGAGCTATATAGTGGGATTGTTTTAATACGAATTACAACTAGAAGCTCCATTATAATGATTGTGTTTCCCATCAGCCAACCTGTGTGTTCTATATATTATTTTTAAGAGTGAGATAAAATTTTCTTTTATCACTTCACCCATATTTCTTCATTAAATCAAATTTCACCCATAATTGGGAAGTGAAATAAGTTTTGCGAGATCTCCTATTCTCTATGGGGTTATTAAGGGGAACTACATCATCTAACCACTATATTAATCATCATTTGATTCATTGGAATGGTCTTGGAATGTCCCTAAATAATCTACATTCAAACCTGATTACATTTCCTATATAAATCTTATATAATATTTCTAATGTAAATAAAATATTTTGATGAAATTTTTCTATTTTGAAAATATCTTTATTTTCATCTCCAATTAAAGTCCAATATCTAACATGTATATCCCTTCTTACCTAAAGAAAAAGTCCTCATTATATTACATGATTGTTTCATATTATTATTTCTATATTTGTAGGTGTGGTCACATCAGAGTTTTATGCGTTGGGCCATATTCATTCTAATTAATTATTACACATTATTTGATCTTAGATTCTCATTGGTTTAATAAAAGTGAATTGGTCTTATTTAGAATTTTTAAATTTATATATGATTATTTTTATTTCTTAAATTATGTTTAAGATTTATCCAAATAAGTATATATAGGATTCTCTAATAAATATAGTTATTTATGTGGAAATTTTAATCCCTAGGATAACCACTTGGTCCCATAAATGAGATGTCCTTGAAATTTCTGATAGGAAATGTGAAATTAGACCCAATGAATACACATGTAATATATTATAAAAGTATATATTATATAAATTTTGGATTTATGTATTGTTATGAATTCATGGAATGGTAATTAGTCAGGAACACCTTGGTTACTACCATGTACTCATTATGAATGGTATAAATATGGAATTCTATATATGATTCTAGGATTCCCATCGGTTATGAAATTCCATTGGAATGTTAGTATAGCCTTCCTAAATTCATTAATGTGAATTCAATTGGGAGGGTCCTTCTTGGATTATAGTAATTTATTATACATTTTGAATACCATGGATTATATGTGTGGACTCTTGAAGGTTATCTTAAATTAATATTGGAGGATGAGATCCATGGATTTGGATTAATTATCATTCTATACAATACCTTAAGAGTGATCCATAGATGCCAAGTGCGATGTGCCTTTAAATTCTAGGGGTGGTCCTTTAAGTTTAATCCTAATTAGTAGATTATCTTGGGAGATAATGGATGTGAATAATATGTTAATCCCAATGTCTTCCATGGAATCTTATTATCATGGTTGCCTCAGTGATTTACCTTGGAACCATATTAGGATAAAACAACTCCTCTGTTATTAGAGATCAATATGGTCCAATTTTAGTAGAATCATCATGGGATTTTTCCCTTGATACACAATGCTCAACATGGTTATTTTTTCCCCATAGATTTTTAATATTTATCCTACTAAAATTCATTACAAATAGTGAACCCTTTTGTTATATATTTCAGACTATATTTCACTAGATACCATTGGGGGTTCCCTACATAGTTTTAATCACACACTATTTAGGATTCCATTTGGTATATATGGAGGCTTTATGGATGTAGTTTTGGATAACAAAAATCAACATATGGATAATGATTGATGATATGCACAGGATTAATGATTGGATTTGAGAGCTGGGATACATCTCAATACTTATGCACTTTTTTATCTTTTTGTATTTAAATTTTTTACATTGGGGATTGATCTACTATTCCTTACTTATATATATCACTGCCTATTTTTATTATGACATCATTATGATAAATCATTGGTAGTGATGTTTTATCATAGAATATATTTATTTTATTTGGATGTGATGTACATGATGTTTTCCATATGTACAATAATGTATCTACTTAGATCTTCACGTATAGTGTACAAAATATACTACATTATACCAAGGATACTAATTAAAGGTTCTATTATATGGGGGACAAAATGAGAAATGTGGTGCACCACATTGGGAAACCCATTTAGAATCTCCCAATTCGAGGTGTCAAATGAAACATTATATATATCAATGACCATATAAATGTTTTTATATTAGAAATTATTAGGTCATTCTAGCTAATAATACTTGAATTATTTTCTAATGAGACTACTCTATAACATATTTAGGATTCTATTTATCATATTATTAACATATTTTCATAGCTTCTAATAATCTCTATTGATCAATGATTAGAGATATGTTAATGTCATTCTTTAAAAATCTCTTATTATTACACCATCAATGTAATAAATGAAGTATATATAAATGAATGTGAAATATTTATTTATTTTAAAAAAATATTAGCATACTTTTACATTAAAAACAACCTTTGCATTAAATATATCATATATTTTATATAGGGAGACTTTATGAAACCCTAATATCAAAACTGAACTAATGGATATGTCAATATCTCTACAATAGTCTCCTTAGAAGTAACCTAATGGATCAATTCATAAACCGTCCGAACAATTTTATAAATGAGATAGTATTGGTGAATTTAATTTTTTATCATTTGATTAGATTTATTTTCTTAATCATATGAAATATATATATATATATATTATTACCACTATAAAGATCAATTTAACACATAATTCTAGGGACCAACCAATTTTTAGTGCCTAACTTCATAATCTGAATAGAGTCCTTTTTAACAGCTATTGTAGTTCTGTACTCTACATATGTAATTAAGTTTTCTATCACTGATTCTATGAAACACCATTAACTGAAATCTATGATATTGATTGAAAACATGAATCATGAATAAAATAACAAATTAAATTCATATTTTTTGAACTTGAATTAATGATTCCATGTAGAAAAATATCATCCTTACCTATATAAACTAAGACCATATCCATATATCTTTCCATTCACATAAGTATATACTTATAAAAGTTTATCATACACTAATATAAATATAAAACAAGGAATACATAATAGATTAAATAGTGGATACGTGAAAAATAATATTCCTTTTTCTCTATTCTAAAACATTTTTAATACATTGAGTCTTTAAAAATCATGTTTCATGTAACGTAGAAATAAAAACCTTCCTAGAGTTCCCTACATCAAACGAAATTGGAATTTTACAAATAACAAGCCCTTTGATACACTCTATGAAGCCTTATTAATCAATCTTTGTAGATATTCATTCAAAAAATATTAGATACTAAAACCATGTTAATCATTTATAAACATTTTCTTAAACATTCAATTAAAGATTATTGGGTTTTGTTATCAAATTCAATGGGTACTATGTCGTGCACATAAACACTAAATATATCTAACAATCCCAATAACCCTATTTTATTCACTACAATTTTATATGTTCTTGATGAATCTATACAAACTGAAAAAATCAAAAAAAAATAATATTTTAACTCTTTGAAACATTATTCAATAAAAAATGATCCATTTCTACAACAAAACATATGTATTTTATATAGAAAATGAAAATAGTTAGGCTTTATAATAGAAGAAATCCTAGATTAATAATGGTCCGGGAATGTGTATGAAGAAACTAAGAGGGTGTGAAATAGAGATAATCAAAAAATAAACTCTTGATGTCTATTTGTTTCTCCTGAATAATTTTGTATATATTTTCATTCGAATTAATACATTTTTAAGAGATTTTCCCACACACAATATATGACTAAAAAACTATGTGGTGTTTTTCTAATAGAAATGTTTAGTACAATAATGTGACAATTATAATGTAGTTTTTAATTAATTAGTATAAATTAATGTAAATATATTATAAAATCAACATATAAATTATATGAAATATCATCTATCTATAGGATTATTCTTTAAAAGTTTCTTGAATATGAAGAGAGAATGGATGTATAATCACTTGTATTATCACTAAAATAATCCTATATCAGACTGTAAGAAGTATAAAATGAGAGAAAACATTTTTAGGAGGATTTGAATCTCATGAAAATCACTACAAGGTACATGCTGGCTGAATCACGACTCAGTACATCTATCTTTGCTTATCATACCATTATATGTAATGAAAAATTTTCATGGGGTTTATTAAGTTTAAATTATGATGATATAATCCTAAAGATGTTAATTAATTATATATTCTCATTTTATGGGTATTCATACATTTAATATTTTTGTAATATCTAATTTTATATATTAATCATTTTTGTATTTAACTTAAATTTACTGAATAAATTTAATTTCAATGAAACCTTATGTAATTTATAAATGAATCCTAATTGGATGAAAATACAATCTAAAAGACATAAAATGTTTTTTATTGTATATTTTATACTTAATAAAAAAATACAGTGAAATGTGTGAAAGATATAAATAAATATTTAAAAATAATAAAATAATTTACATCTAAATATTTTCTCTTGGTATGGAAATTGAAACATAATTTTTTTCTTTTAAAATAGAGATGTATTAAAAAAATTAATTCTTAAGAATAGTTATTAAAATCTAATAAATCCTTGATGTTTTGTCTAATAAATTTTTTATAATATATTAAATTTGTGAACCTAAAGTTTTAAGAAGGTTCTTTCTAAATTTACCAAAAAACGTACAAAAATAAATATTATATACCATTATTATATTTTAATTTATCTATTAATTATATTAATAATCAACATGTAATTGTTATCTTAATAAATTAAATTAATCAATTTCAATCACTCTAATATGATGTATAATCATATAAAAAAATTAGTAACTGTAATTTAAATTAAATTTAAAAGAAATAATAGTGAAATTAATTTGATGAGTTAAAATAATTACCTATGAGGATATTTTTTTAAATATATTATATTTTTTAAATTATAAGATAAATTTCTTATTATATCATTTATTTAATGAAACTTCTCTCTGGGCTTGTTTGAGAATTATCTGTGTCTAGAGGGTGTTTTAAACCTTTATACATTAAAATTTGTTTTGGGGAGTTAGTTGACATCATTCCTGGTCACTGATTTTTCTATATGTTCATTTTAATAAACATATAGTCTATATATATTCACATGGTTGGATTTCATCATTGTATGGTTCTACATGTCATAGATCCGACTTTCATGAAATCGAAATCAATTAATAATTTTGAGATGTTCAAACAATTTCATGTTTTGTTCTAATAGTAGATCCAAGGTTCGGTGTATGATCATTTTGATAGAGTTTTCAATCATTCTATTAATGTTGTCTATCCCTTCTTTAGTTATGAGGTCTATATAGGGTCATAAAACTGACCCTTTTTTCCATTTATTCAATCATTCCTTTAAACTTATGTGAAATCTATATGGAATGGTCAATCCATATTTTTTATCATGTTTTTCATATGACCGATCATTATAGAGTAGTAGATTACCACAGTCGGTGGTTTGTTCATACGGTCACATTGCATGGTTGATACTGACAGTTTGGCAGCCCCTTACACATAAAAATTCAAGAAAAATGCCATAATTACATATATACTATTTTAATGTAAAATCATGTAATATTTAGTGATAAAGGGTAATTAAAACCCTATCTAATTAAGATAATTTATCTCATTAAATTCATTCATGTAAATAGATTTTAGTGATTTATGTGATGAAAATAAATAACAACTAAAATGAAATAAGAATTTAAGAGAATATAAAGGATCATTGACTGTGTTTATGTCAACTATATAGAATCATATATTTTTTCCTAAAAGGGTATTATTTTTTGTTATTACCTTTTCCTGATTTTGTGGGAGTCCTGATGCTCAGATGAACATTATATGGGCCTTTAAACCTTGGAAAAATTGTTTTAGTTTCCCCTGTACATTTCTAGATTTTCTTAATAATTTTTCCACTCCCTCATTCATGTAGTGAAATGAAACATTCTTCTCAAGGATTTATGTTTTAAAATATACTATTTCAGATTGTGTATTACTTTTATAAATGATTATTTCCCATCAATTTTTTAAGAGGATAAGTTTAACCAAAATAAGATAATAATATATAGTAATGAAATTATATAAAATACAATGACTAATTCCATTAATAATATTGGAAAGTATTAATATAATTTACTTAAGAGTACATTTCATAAAGTGGAATAATAGTTATATGATATTAATAATAATATTTCAACAAATTATTTATGAGTTATGTCTTCTATAATAAGTGTTGAAAATATATATATAGCCTGAGAATTATATAAAAAATATGAAAAGGAAAATCACATGATTTAGTGTTTTTTATGTATGTCAATTTATAATCAATTTTTTTAATTCATCACATTATATAATTAGAAAAGTGTAATATAACATATCACATATTATAAATATTTCACTATATTGAGATTAAATAAATATTTAGGATATTGTATTTGTATAAGTTTTATTTTATTCTGTATGCTGCATATTTATATTTCTTAAATAACTTTATATATTCTTGGATGTGATTTTTTTTATTTGCTTATCATGGTCTAATTTCATAAAACATATAGACATTGTAAAGATAGTGTTATTGAGTAATTAAAAAAAGATGGTTATAATAAATTTACTATTATTTATGGAATCCTTCTATTATATGAATATTGTTTATATTTTGTTCTTATTAATTTATATAAATCATTGTCGAAATATTATAGTTGACTTTAAGAAAATATTCTATTAAAAATAACAAATAAATTCATGATAGTAATTTAAAAGGTTTATTCCTAAATATTTTTTGTAGGCTGAATGGGGTGGTCTCTATTATGGAAGGATTTAATTCATCGATTGTATGGCCTTAGTGGCCTTTGATAATGTGGAACAAATGACTAGTTACCTTTTCTAAATCATAGAGTTTTATTATTTACATTTTGTGACATTATATTATTATTGATAACATGATATGGTTTGGGATGTTTGAAGAGAAATAGGC
This sequence comes from Viscum album, assembly GCA_963277665.1. Classification (NCBI taxonomy): domain Eukaryota; kingdom Viridiplantae; phylum Streptophyta; class Magnoliopsida; order Santalales; family Viscaceae; genus Viscum; species Viscum album. Next base: position 1,917,773,520 of record OY728165.1, on the reverse strand, counting down.
TGGGAAACTGTGACTGCAGTGTTAGATGATGATAGTGATGGATGTATCGATTTTAGTAAGAAAAATGATGTGTTAATAACATTTAGGAGGTCTACAAGAGTTCATAGTTGGGAATAATCATAATTATATATGTTCATTCATGCTGACATTTTAATTTTTGGTTGGTCAAATATCTTTTTTACTATAGTTTCGAACATTGTGATGTAGTTCCACTCAATGCACAACAAGTGCATGTTTGTGGTTCTAGAATATGGTTGTCCGAGAGTACCTAAATGAATTAAAAAAGGATATATAAATAAATAAATAAATGAGGATTCATTATGGTAATAGTATATGATGATTTCATACTTCATAATATAAGAAATAAATGTTTTAATGCCACAAAACATTGTTTAAAATATTATTGTTCTAGTCTTGGAAATGATAACTTAATAATATTAATTAATGGATAATTAATTAGTAATTAAAATAAAACATAAGTTAATGTGCACATGATTTGTACATACACCATAGAAGTTTCATTCAGGTGTCATGCGTAGAGAGAACAACATATGATTCCACATCATGTTATTCAGTACCCATATTGGATTGGAAAACAAGCACAAAAATATTTTTTCAGGTAATTTAATTTACTTCTAGAAGGTCATGAAAATATATTACTGACTTCTACCTATCCTACACCCTCCCTTTTGGATATAGTTATGTGTATTTGAGGGAACTCGAGGATTACATATAAAAATATTTCATCTTTTGAGATGAATATTCAGCACATATCCCAATATGAAATTCATGTTAACCATATTTATTAACGCCAATTTTAAATGAAATACATTAGAAAATTATTTAATAAAAAATATTCAATATGTCCAATGTAGGAGATCTCACATAATACTTTCTTTTGATACATCATAGCTAAAACGATAATTCATAACTAGTGGAAATGAAAACATAGTAAATGGTGATATTAGATGTTTAGTAATAATAGAAACATGAGATATATATATATATGGTCATATACAATTTTATGATAAGTCTAAGGTTATTATAACATCATCATGTTTGATGATGAAGTACCCAATAATTGAAAGATTATAATTTATGACTCATGCCGTAAGGAATTTTCATAACAATATACATGTCATAAGAGTATAAAATCCCAAAGAATCTATCATGGTCGATGAGAATATATCATAAACCTAAGAAATATTATTCTTGAAAACACATAACTGTTAAAAACATTTCTCTCACCATGGATCACAACCAATACAACCAAATGGGATAGAGTCCGATAGTTTATTATGTTTACATTCCAATAAACATAGTGGGAATAGTCTATTATTTGTTAGGTTCCCTCCCCTTTAAAATTCATGGTATCCCATGAGACATCAATCATTACCAAATTAATTTGTGGTTTATATAACTCTAGAAAATCATTTCATATAATGAAAAAATATATTTTCTATAGGATAATAAAAAAAATTCATTATTTTATCATAGCTTAAATAATCGATGAGAAATCAATTGGTTTAATAAAAATAAATTAAATCATCGTCATCATCATAAAAAATTCTTATGAAGAAAATAGATTGATGTAATTCCCCCTTAGACCCATGCTCCCAGACTTGGTTCTAAAATACAATTAACATAGAATAGTTACATTGGTACACATATTTGAATATAATATCCTTCACTCATTTACATTTTAAATACGTGTTAGTTTATAGTTATATAGAATTAGGATAATAATAATAATCTAAATCAAACTTCTGATAAACTAACTAAAATTTTAACCACAATATTAGAATCTAAAAAATCCTCAATAATTATTCAATATTTCAGATAAATTTTTCACACACGATATATTTCTATGTATAATATACTTTATACATTTATTGATAACCTTAGAAAATGGAAAGAAATAAGTATGTGAGTGAAAACACCTAGTAAGGGTATATAAAATATTAAATAATAAAATTATAGATGTTAGTGATGACATTAAATCAGAATGAGAACGATCATAAGCACGAGACTATTGAATAAAGAGATGACATCATTATGAAATTGATTAAAAAATTGTCATTACAAATGCTCTAGGGATGAATCCTCAAATATTCATATATTTCCATAAAAACAATTTTAACAAATAAGGGATAACCTAAACAATCTAACTAACTGAACCTGATACTCTATTAAATAAAAAAATCATGAATACAAAAGACCACAAAAATGTCACAGTGGGATGAAGCTGAATTGTTGAAGACATATGATATTGAAACTACTCACTAACCTCACACCCCTTCATAATTGAGTCAATTCCCATACGAAAACAGACCCACTAAAACCACTACATTTGCAATACGAATCCATAACCTTGAAAAAAACCTACATTATACTTTAATGGCATAGTAACCACACCCAACTAAGGGAATGGGATAAACAGGTCAGGAACAAGATTAACCCAAAATAGAAACTGCATTCCCATACTAGTGAAGGTTTAAGGTTTTATAGTCTAGTAACCATAGAAGACTATATATTATAGGGAATTTATCCACATTAGATCATCATATAACATCTCCTCTTATAATAAAGACATCATATCCGAAAATATAATGAACTCCTCTAAATAAATTATCCTTTTATTAAATCAACGTTGTAAAGTATGGGTTTAAGAATTAATTCATATAATTTGATTTTTAGTTCCATATTTGAATACTCTTTATTTAATGTTATTTTTCATTATTGAAATCATTTATATTAAAATCATCATCCAACATTTTCCCTTGTTGTGCATATGGAGGAGAATAATTGGAGTTTTGGAAACCTTTGGATTTTCTAAAGGGCCAGTTGACTCTCCGCAATCGAGAATATAACAATTAATGTTATTATCCTTTAAATAGACTTCTAGGTTCACACCAATTTATTCATACACCTATGTGAATTCTATAAAACCCTAAAATTTATTTATTTTTATCAAAATAATTAAATCTTTTCAATATTTATCATCTCAAAAAACACTGATTATTCCTTTTTTTATATGAATGAACGACGTTATTATAACTTTGTATGCAACACCAATTCGGTAATGCAATTTATGATAAACACAGATTATATTATATTACACGCGACAATATTTTGGTATTTTGTTACAGAATATATCGAGTTCCTTCGCTAACTATCATGACATGCAAGACCTAGTTTTATTAAACTATAGTGTACTATTTATAATAATATTAAAATATTATTATCGTTTTCACATAACTGTTGGAATGGTTTTCATGTATTAGATTTACTAAATTGTAAAAATATAATTTAAAAATGTGTAATAAACAAATCTTTCATATAATGTTTTTTATAAATTAATGTAATAACTATTTTAAGATACATAAATTTTTTTTTCTAAGAAAATTTGTTTTTCCCTATACAAACATGATTTTATCATAAACAATTAATCAAAATGTTTTGGATAAATTATTTAAATTTTTATATATATTATATATTAAAAAAAAAATTACTACACTAATCCATTATATATTATAGTCATACTATAATAATTAATAAAATTTTAAGAATAAGAAGTTGTATTTTTCATAAAGGAAATTTTTACAACTGTTTAAAAGAGAAACTATTTTAAATATACTTTTTTGACACTTTTTTAATTTTTTTAAAAAATATTAAATTAATTTTTTAATGAAGAAATCAACATTTATATTAGCTGTTTAATTGGTATTTATATGAGATGTTTTATTTTTTTGATGAATTGTGAAAAATACTGAATTTTAATGTAAAATTACATTTTCATCTAATATAATAACCTACTTAATATATATTTTTAATTGTTTTTAAGGGTAATTAAAATATATTTTAAATAAATTAATCCAATTTATGTCATTTTAACCAATTTATCATTGAAATGTGATATAAAACTATATCAAATATTTAATCATTTTCTCATTAATAAATCCATTATTGCCCCATGTATGTGAGATTAATTAAAATTTATATATTTCAATTAGGTGATTATAATTTGGAAAAATTAATTTGATATGTGGAAGCATCATAATATATAAATTCTTAATAAGTTTAACTTAGTTTTAGACCAAAAATATTAATAAATGTAATTAAAATTAATTACAGCGATTAATGTAAATACAATATTACATAGTGGTTAAACATTAATTAATGATCCAATTAACATAAAAACATTTCAAAAATAAATTCAATGGAAATATGTTGATACATTCCAAAATTTTATTGATAATTGAAATTTTTTGGAGGCACATGATTTAATGGATGCCTCTAAATATTGTTTACCTTCTTATATTTACAAGAACGTCACTCCCCCTCCACTATAAAATGCCACTCACCCCCACACTTTCACTTATTAACACCTATAAATACCTTTGGGTCATCCGTAACCTACCCAATTAATCTCTCACTATCCTTCCTCTCACTCTATAATAATCCATTTTCACCGAAATCCAACAATTGATGCCCTTTGATGGAAACAAAAAAGGGTTACAATAAAAAGATGTAACTTTATTCAAGGTGCATTTATGTTTTGTTTATTTATCCAACAATTAATTTATTCTTAGTCTAAGATTATATAATATTCTAATTATCTTAGTTATAATTATATGTTATTATTTTAATTTTTCTCCCAACAAAAACACAAGCGTTCATCAAATGGGTAACGAACATACCATTCGTTTGTATGGTGGACCCCCACCTTGAAAAAGGATGTAATTTCTTTTTCCATTACCACCTCTCACGATAGGAAATTATGAAGGAAATAATATTTTTATTTGAAATATATGATATTTATTATCTATTAATCTTTCTGGGGATATTATATAAAACATAGCCTCATGATTTCCATTTTTTTAAATACAATAACCTTATTTTTGGACGTATGGACTACCTTCTCCTCAAAGTGATGTGATTCATTAACACATTACATGGAATGTGTTAAGGATGGGTTCATTAATTTTGTATGATATATAAGAAATAATAATTATATTGCAACAATCATACATTAATATATATACATACATATATTTCTTTTATTTTCTTTCTTTCAGTACGAAAGCATAACATAAACAATGTTCAAGCATACGCACATACCACAGTCTCTATGAACAGTGTGCCCCATTTATTATTAATATATTTCATATATTTTTATAAATATTTATATTTTGATTTTATATAAAATTTAAATAATCTTTTACATTCATAAAATATTTAATGAATTATCAATGTAATAGTATCATGAATAACAAAACAAAACATATACAAAAAACATAGCTGGCCTTACCCAAAAAGAAACATTAAGATTAAATTATTAATTAATGGGTAATATAATTTCATGTCACGACCCACCTTCACCAAAAGGAGGGAAGGGTCAGCAGATTGTCAGGCCCTTCCTTCTTTAAGTTTAAGGAGAGATAATGACCCCTGAAACCTGCCTTCAATAGGTCCCGGAGTGGCGACTAGTACCAAGGGTATAGAAATTTCTCACAAATGGAAGGCATTACCCTTTTTATTTTATAGGATCGAGAGATAAGGAGAAGAGAACCCAACAACACCAAGGAAGAAAGAAAAGTAAAGCCAAAAGTAAACCATTCTCACATGCATGTTTCAAAAGGAAAAGCCACAAAGTGCAAAAGGTAACTACAAGGTAAGTACCAAAGGGAAAAGAAAAAGAAAAACAACAACTGATCCAAAGTTCCGAGATAGTAAGGTCTCGCGTGATCCCCGAAGTCCTCATGGAAACCTGAAAGCATTTTTTATATATGTAGGGTGAGCATACAAGTACACCTAGTAGGGAAAACTAAAGACTCTCGTGCACAAGTGGGGGAACGTACCAAAGTCCCGTGAGAAAAAGAGTAAACCAAACACCTATCAAGGTAAACTATCCACCCCAGGCCTCACCAAGGCACACTCCCCAAATAACGCAAGTCAAGTAATATATATATAATCAGATCACATCGATGTATGGGTACCCCGTGCCACTTTCCCAATGGTTATTGAGACATCCTACGCATCGGACCAATCCCGCCATTCTCACCGCAGTCCCACTGCCACACCCGCCGACACACACCTGAGCCACAACGACACGGAGTCCCACTGCCGAAATCCCGCCTGCACACACCTGGACCACAACTGTCACACATAACCATGCCTGCAAACACCTAGGACAAAACAACCACCACCACGCCCGAATACACCTGGGATAGAAAAAAATACACTGCCACGCCCGAAGACACCTTGGCCTCATCCCAAAGACACTTGGGAAACCACCTGCCGCACACACCTGGCCAACCACCACACTACCCTTCCCGAAGGTTCTTGGGCTAATAATGGACTTCAGGCCATCCCAGCCAGCCCAAAGATACTTGGGCTATCCGGGAAAGGGAGCATAAAAGGATCTAATAACCAGCCACTAAGAATAGTGTTAGTAAAAACACCCTCCCCCATGAAATGGGGTTGTTCGGCACTAAGTACTCAACTTGGGTGGGGCGTGAATAAGAAACACAAAGCTACAAGTATATATATATATGTAACAAGCACTCACCCAAGCTAGGTTTTTCTTCAGACAACCTACTGATCACAACAACACTCAAGTCCGAATCACGACTCACGCTAACAACCCATTTTTCCCCTTTATTATTTCACGTTTAGTAATAAAGTTTATGTTTATGCACTACTGGGTAACTAGTAGGAATAGGCATAAGTCCAGGAAGGTAAACAATCAAACAACAACTATAACGCCCACACCCAGTTCTCAACAACAGAGGATCCCACCCCAATTTTTGATATAAACAAGTATCCACCTGGTCTTAAAACTCACAACCACCAAAGCCATGTCAACAGGGGATCCCATCCCCCAATTTCACACAACCATCGAGGGTATAAAAGAACAGGGGATCCCATCCCCTCCCACATCTCCAGCAATCGACTCATAAAATAAAACCACTAAAACACTGCCACCAACACTAAGAAAGGACAAGCCTGTATTTTCAGATTTAAACGACTTAACACACTCCATGATTTCAATTTTAGTGTGTTTTAACCGGGGGTTATCACAAAAGGAAATATCCTGGTGCCTCAATTTATTTGACCAGATAAACGTGATTAACCGATTACTTTTCACAGCAGGAGTTTACAACCACAAAAAGCTATTTAAAACATCAGCAGGGGTTCATTAGTGCACAAACAACGACCACCAACGGCCTCGATTTTCATAAGGCATAAGCCAACACAACTCAACAAGATGGTCATAAAAGAAACATCATCCAAATATAAGACAGCATCAACGATCACAGCACCCCCTCCTTTCTTTATAGAATTCGTTCATTATATTTAATTATGTCTGGTTTATCCAATTCTACGGAATCGAACGCACGCCCACCTCGCATGATACACAAAACAGAGAGGCAAAGGAGAAATTACCAACCTGTTGGATCGACGATCTACGGTGAGGCCGGGGGAGGAACTTTATGGATAACGATGCAACGTGCCCGATGAACCAGAAGAAAATCCGCGATTGAGGAATGGAGAAACCATGGATAACCCTTAGTTTATAAGATCCGCGGATAGTTGAGGAGAAAACATGAAGCCACGTAAGGCGCGGGGATCATGGGTTGACCACATGGCTCCACTCGTGGGTCGGGTGGTTTAAACCAACTCATTAATTGTTTAAGTATTTAATTAAAGCACTTATGCGCGTTACGGTCTTTAAAACAGGCTTAAACGAGTCCAAATAGGGTTTAAAACCCCTATTTGCGCTAAAGGGAGCATTACTGGAAATAACCGCGGGGTAGGCCAGAGCCACCAGTAGCTGAGAGATACCGGTGGGTGACAGCGAATAATAGCGGAGCTAGTGGTAGGCTGCAGCCACCGGTAGGCTGGAGCTACCGGTAGCCGAGCTAGCGGTAGGCAGCGGCTACCGGTAGGCCGAGCTACCGGTAGGCTACAGCTACCGGTAGGCCGTAGCTACCGGTTGGCCGAGCTATCGGTAGGCAGCAGCTACCGGTAGGCTGAGCTACTGGTAGGCAGCAGCTACTGTTAGGCAGCAGCTATCGGTAGTCCTACTACCGGTAGGCTAAGGCTACCAGTAGGCCTACACCACCATGATTCCCAGACCAAAAAACCCAAAACGAGATTTTCACAAAGTAATGGACCCCAAAAACCTGGGCCATTACATCAGATACCTCTTAAACGATTCTCATCCTCGAGAATCAAAACAAACCAAAAGGTAAGAGAGGTTCCGAACAACCACCTCGAAAGATACCTCTTAGGAGAGAACTTATGCTAACTAAAATATTTCCCCGCCAAGAACCAAGCAACATACTATGCCAAACTGCCCGGGCATCTGGTTTGGGGAGTATCCTTCCCCATGTCAAGATATTATCCACTTTTGGTGGCACTGACTCGTCAGCACGGGTTTAATCGCATCCACCTTAATGCGTCTTGATTGGGGGTCGGGTTCTCTCCTCCCCCATAGCCAGGGCATTTCACACACAAATAGAGGAAAGAAACCAGTACATTCCATAGTAAAAAGGACAAAACGTTCTACTGCAACAGGTGCAACAAGGAACAAAGCTAAAAAAAACTCTGGGTATTGGGAACGCATTTGTGATTCCCTCTCCCACGTACTCTCCTCAAGCCCACCATGTCTCCACAACACACAAACCAAGGGGATGGTTCGTCCACGAAGAACCTTCTCCTTGCGATCCTCGATCATCACTGGTCTCTCCACAAAGGTCACGTCGTCCTTGATGTCTAGCTCGCCCCAATCAAGGACGTGTGAGTCATCGTGCACATACCGACAGAGCAGGGACACATGAAGGAAATCATGTATCCTTAGTAGCGGTGGTGGTAACGCTAGATGATAAGCCACCTCCCCAACCCTCCGCAACACTTCAAAGGGTCCAATAAACCTGGGAGAGAGTTTTCTCCCTTTACTGAACCTCCGCTGCCCACGCCGAGGGGAGACCTTCAAGAACACGTGGTCTCCAACCTCAAACTCCAAGGGCCTCCTCCTGGTCTCCACATACGACTTCTGTCGGTCCTGGGCCGTTTTCATCCTTTACCGTATGAGCTGAACCTTCTCTGTCGTGCTCTTTACCACCTTCGAGCCAGGGATGCATGCCTCTCCTACTTCGGTCCAACACACAGGTGAACTGCATGGCCTCCCATACAGGGCTTCAAACGGGGCCATTCCAATGGTAGAGTGATAGCTATTATTGTAAGAGAACTCTACCAGGGGAAGGTGTCGTGCCCATGATCCTCCTGAGTCCAGAACACATGCCCGTAGCATATCCTCCAAGGTCTGGATGGTGCGCTCTGTTTGTCCATTTGACTGGGGATGGAAAGCAGTGCTAAGGCGTAACTGGGTGCCAAACGCATGCTGCAATCCTCTCCAGACTCGCAAGGTAAACTGTGCATCCCTATCTGAGACTATAGACCTCAGAACTCTATGCAACCTCACCACCTCATCCACATACTTTAGTGCCAAAGCATCCACGGTACTCGACTCCCTGATTGCCAGAAAGTGAGCCGATTTCGTCAACCTGTCCACTACCACCCAGATGGCGTCATACCCTCCTTGGACCTTGGGTATTCCTGTGATGAAATCCATCGAGATGTCATCCCACTTCCACTCAGGGACATCTAGAGGCCGCAGTAGGCCGCCTGGAACTCGGTGTTCAGCCTTCACTTGCTAACACACTAAGAACCTTGCCAGAAACTATGCCACCACTCGCTTAACTCTGGGCCACCAAAACTACCTCTTCAAACCTTGGTACATCTTGGAAACTAATGGGTGTACCGCCAGGGGTGAGTTGTGGAAATCACTGATAACCTTGCCGGGAATCACCCCTGGAACAAACAACCTTTTCTGGAAAAGCATCCGGTTCTGACCATCCTTTGTCCATCCTTCCGGAGCATTGCCTTGGTCAACTCGATCATGCATTACTTCGCACTCTAGGTCTCCCCACTGAGACTCATCCACTTGCTGAAACAGGGATTACTGCACTATCATCTGTTATAGGAAACCTTTTCCGCTATCCATCTTCGCATCCAGGTGTAATGCATCCAACTCCTCCATTTCCATCCAGGCGTTCGCTGACTCTCGGACCGCATCCTTCTGTGTCCTCCTGCTCAAGGCATTGGCCACCACATTGCCCTTTCCCTCAGTATAAGATATTTCAATGTCGTAATCCTGGAGGAACTCCACCCATCTCCACTGTCGCAAGTTTATGTCCCGCTGGGAGAAGATATACCTCAAGATTTTGTGGTCCATGAAGACCACAAAGCGTTCCCTGATGAGGTAGTTCCGCCATAACTTTAGCGCAAAAACGACCGCTGCAAGCTCCAGGCCGTGGGTGGCGTAATTACGCTCATGGGAACGCAGTTTCCTGGACCCATAAGAGATCACCCCTTTTCGCTACATCAACATGCACCCAAGGCCCTGTCCTGAAGCATCACAGAACACCTCATAAGATGCCCCTTCTTCTAGTAATCTCAGCACTGGGGCACTGTCCAACTTCTCCTTTAGATAGCTGAAGGCTGACTTGCATTTCTCACTCCATACGAAAGCCTCGTCCTTCTTGGTGAGAGCCGTCAAAGGGGCTGCTACTCAGGAGAAGTTTGGTACAAATCTCCGGTAGTAACCCTCCAGCCCGAGGAAAATTTGGACTTCTTCCACATTCTTGGGTTCTCCCCAAGAAACAACTACCTCATCCATTGATGGGTCGACTGCTACCCCCTGCTCAGACACTAAGTTCCCAAGGAAGTGCACTTCTCATGTCCAGAACTTGAATTTTGACAACTTCCCATAGAGCTGGTGCTATCGGAGGACCTCCAAAACTGTCCTCAAGTGCTCTGCATGGTCCTCCTCTGATCTAGAGTAGACGAGGATTTCGTCGATGAACAAAACCACAAACTGATCTAGGTACTCCTGGAAGACGGAGTTCATAAGCCCCATGAACACAGTCGGGGCGTTCGTAACACCGAAGGGCATGACTACGAACTCGAAGTGTCCATATCTTCACCTGAACGCTGTATTTGTGATGTCGCTCTCTTTGACCCTCAGCTGGTGGTACCCAGACTGCAGGTCGATCTTCGAGAACTATCCTGCCCCTTTCAGCTGGTCAAAAAGATCATATATCCTTGGGAGAGGGTAGCGATTCTTGATCGTCACCTGATTCAACCTCCTGTAGTCTATGAAAAACCTAAGACCACCATTTGCCTTCATGGAAAACAAGACCGGAGCACCCCAAGGTGACATACTCAGATGAACATAACCCCTCTTCATCAGGTCTTCAATCTGTATCTGCAACTCCCGTAGCTCAGAAGGAGCCATCCGGTAAAGATCCATCGAGATTGGACAAGCGCCGGGCTGCAGGTCTATCCCGAACTCGTTATCACGTCGAGAGGGTAGAGTCATCACCTCCTCAAGAAAGATGTCCATAAACTCACGGACGATCTCTGGCACTTCCACAATTTCATCATTTACTGATTCTACTGTCAGCTCGGTCAACAAGGAGAGGAGAGGTTCCTCTCTCCTCTTTCCCTTTGGACTACTCCGCTCGCCGGTGAAGGTAACACGCTGGCTGTCCAAGTCCGACAAAACCACCCTTCACTGGAAATAGTCGATGACGGAACACATATAAAATAGCCATCTGATGCCTAGTATGACATCGTATGGATGAATCTGTAGCAGAAGAAGATCCCTAACTGACTGATGTGGCCCTATCATCAGTCTATATCCCCGACAAACAAACAAAAAGCTGTTCTAACCTCCAACTGGTGTGCTCAACACTAGGGGAACTGGAAGTCTCTCTGCATCTAAAACCAGGGAACGGTCTAGGCTGGGTGCAAAAAAGGTGTGTGATGCTCCGGTATCGAACAAGGCATAAGCAAGAGTGCTAAACAGACTGATCGTACCTCGAACAGCCGCTGGCCCTGCTGGAACTGCTACCTCTGCGGTGTGTAACTGTCCACGCCCAGCTCCCCTACCCCTCGGCTGTCGGCCACCTCCCCGACCACACCCTGGTCGAGGTCCCTGTGGAGCGCCCTGAGGTCGGTCTCCTCCTACGTCTACCATCGGAGGAGCGGGAGCTCGCTGTCCCTGCTGCTGCTACTGGATAGGTCTAGCTGGAAGCTGCTGCTGGGTCGGGTGCTGGGGCTGACAACCACAGCTGTACTGAACCCAGTCCGGGCACTGACTCCGGAGATGCCCAGGGCTCCCACAGATAAAGCATCACGGTCCTGGGCTTGTAGGAAAAGGGCGAGGGCCGGGGGATCGAAACTGAAACTGCTGTGGCCTGCTCCCCACGGGTCGGAACCTAGAGGGTCCTGACGCTGGAGGTCTGGTGCTGACAGCCTTCCCCTTCAATGGTCCCAGCTAGATCCCCTCTCGCGACACTCCTCCTAGAGCATGCATCCTCTCCACCACTTCGGCCTTCTTCTGGACCTCCAAGTATGTCGGCAGGGTAAAGGGGGTAACAGCATACTGGAGGGAGGGTCGGATCGCCTCCTCTAGATGTCTTTCCCGAGACTCCTCGTCAGGAAAGAGGTCCGGAGAAAAACGTAGGAGGTCCTTGAACTTGATCCCTAGCTCCCTCACGGACATACTACCCTGCTAGAGGGAGAGTAGTTCCTGCCTCTTTTCTGCCTTCATCATCGAGGAGATGAATTCCGCCTCGAACTCCCTCTCGAAGTCCACCCAAGCCACCTCAGACTCCCTCCTCTCCCCCAGGTAAAGCGTCCACCACTGACACGCCGCTCCCCGCATCTGTCTGATGGCCAGAGGAACCCAGTACTCGGTCGGGGCCCGAATCAGGCTGAAGGCTATGACTAGCTCCTCTCGCCAGCCTTCCGTCTTCATATCGGAGGGGCTGCCCTCATACTTCTCGAGGGCTTGTCGCTGGAAGGCTCGAAGAGTCTTCTGCCACTGGTCATCCTCTTCCTCTCGATAAGCTCTCTGCCGATCGGCCAAAGTAGTCTCCGGGGCCTCAATCGCCTATACCACACGTGGTATCCTTCCAGGTGCCATTGCTGCGAGGTAAACAAGGAATGCCTAAGCCCAAGTAGTGCCGAATATCATTCTTAAAACATCTTAAAATTTAATTTATTCTAAATTCCCAAGATATCCCAGAAACACAAGAACACAAGTCATTATGATGCTTGTACCTTTCCTAGGGTCTCTACCCTGCAATCAGTGTGTCCTCACTTGGTCATTCGGTAGGTCCAGATTCCTTGCATCGGATCACGGGGGGCCCTAAAATCCCGTGTCCTAGCCGGTCTTCCCTGGCCTAATTCATGCTCCAAGGTCACCCAAAACCGTTTCCTTACCATCTGATGCAATCCTCACTGTGCCTAACTCCAGACTCCATCCTATCTCTCAACCCCCTCTGATACCATTCTGTCACGACCCACCTTCACCAAAAGGAGGGAAGGTTCAGCAGATTACCAGGTCCTTCCTTCTTTAAGTTGAAGGAGAGATAATGACCCCCGAAACCCACCTTCAATAGGTCCCGGAGTGGTGACTAGCACCAAGGGTATAGAAATTTCTCACAAATGGAAGGCATTAACCTTTTTATTTAATAGGATCGAGAGATAAGGAGAAGAAAACCCAAAAACACCAAGGTAGAAAGAAAAGTAAAGCCAAAAGTAAACCATTCTCACATGCATGTTTCAAAAGCAAAAGCCACAAAGTGTAAAAGGTGACTACAGGGTAAGTACCAAAGGGAAAAGAAAAACAACAACTGCAACTGCTCCAAAGGTCCGAGCTAGTAAGGTCCCGCGTGATCCCTGAAGTCCTCCTGGAAACCTGAAAGCAGTTTTATATACGTAGGGTGAGCATACAAGTACACTCAGTAGGGAAAACTAAAGACTCTCGTGCCCAAGTGGGGGAACGTACTAAAGTCCCGTGACAAAAAGAGTAAACCAAACACCTATCAAGGTAAATTATCCACCCCAGGCCTCACCAAGGCACACTCCCAAAATAACGAAAGTCAAGTAATATATATATAATCAGAGCACATCGATGTTTGGGTACCCCACACCCCTTTCCCACTAGTTATTGAGATATCCTACGCATCGGACCAATCCCGCCATTCTCACCGTAGTCCCACTGCCACACCCACCCGCACACACCTGGGCCATAACCACACGTAGTCCCACTGCTGAAATCCCGCCCGCACACACCTGGGCCACAACTGTCACACGTAACCACTCCTGCAAACACCTAGGCCAAAACAACCACCACCACACCCGAAAACACCTGGGCTAGAATAAAATACACTGCCACGCACGAAGACACCTAGGCCTCATCTCGAAGACACTTGGGAAAACACCTGCCGCACACAGCTAGCCAACCACCACACTACCCAGCCCAAATGTTCTTGGGCTAATATTGGACTTCAGGCCAACACAGCCTGCCCAAAGATACTTGGGCTATCTGGGAAAGGGAGAAGAAAAGGATCTAATAACCAGACACTAAGAATAGTGTTGGGAAAACACCCTCCCCCATGAAATGGGGGTGTTCGGCACTAAGTGCTCAACTTGGGTGGGGCGCGAATAAGAAACACAAAGCTACACGTATATATATATATGTAACTAGCACTCACCGAAGCTAGGTTTTTTTTCAGGCAGCCTACAGATCACAACAACACTCAATTCTGAATCCCGACTCATGCTAACAACCCATTTGTCCCCTTTCTTATTTCACGTTCATTAATAAAGTTTATGTTTAAGCACTACTGGGAAACTAGTAGGAATAGGAATAAGTCCATGAAGGTAAACAATCAAACAACAACCATAACGCCCACACCCGGTTCTCAACAACAGAGGATCCCACCCCAATTTGTGATATAAACAAGTATCCACCCAATCTTTAAACTCACAACCACCGAATCCGTATCAACAGGGGATCCCATCCCCCAATTTCACACAACCACCGATGGAATAAAAGAACAGGGGATACCATCCCCTCCCACATCTCCAGTAATAGACTCGTAAAAGAAAACCACCAAAACACTGCCACCAACACTAAGCAAGGCCAAGCCTGTATTTTCAGATTTAAATGACTTAACACACTCCATGATTTCAATTTTCGTGTGTTTTAACCGGGGGTTATCACAAAAGGAAAGATCATGGTGCCTCAATTTATTTGGCCGGATATACGTGATTAACCGATTACTTTTCATAGCAGGAGTTTACAACAACAACAAGCTATTTAAAAAATCAGCAGGGGTTTATTAGTTCACAAACAACGACCACCAACGGCCTCGATTTTCAAAAGGCATAAGCCAGCACAACTCAAAAAGATGGTCATAAAAGAAACAACATCAAAATATAAGACAACATCAATGATCACATCCCCCCCTCCTTTCTTTATATAATTTGTTCATTATCTTTAATTAGGTCTGGTTTATCCAATTCTACAGAATTGAAAGCACGCCCACCTTGCATGATACACAAAACAGAGAGGCAAAGGAGAAATTCCCTACCTATTGGATCGACGATATACACTGAGGCCAGGGGAGGAACTTTAAAGATAACAATGCGGTGTGCCCAATGAACCAGAAGAAAATCCGCGATCGTGGAAAGGAGAAACCATGGATAACCCTTAGTTTATAAGAGCCGTGGACAGTTGAGGAGAAAACGTGAAGCCGCGTAATGTGCGGGGGTGGTGGGTTGACCACGCGGCTCCACTCATGGGTCGGGTGCTCTAAACCGACTCATTAATTGTTTATGTATTTTATTAAAACTCTTATGCGCATTACGGTCTTTAAAACAGGCTTAAACGAGTCAAAATAGGGTTTAAAAACCCTATTTGCGCTAAATGGAGTGCTATTGGAAATAACCGCGGGGTAGGTTAGAGCAACCGGTAACTGAGAGCTACCGGTGGGTGACAGCTACCGATATTCTAAAGCTACCGGTAGCCGAGCTACCGGTAGGCAGTAGCTACCGATAGGCTGAGCTACCGGTATGCTGCAGCTACCAGTAGGCCGAGCTATCGGTAGGCTGCAGCTACCGGTAGGCCGAGCTACCGGTAGGCGGCAGCTACCGGTAGCCGAGATACTGGTAGGCGGAAGCTACCGGTAGTCCAAGCTACCGGTAGGCTGCATCTACCGGTAGGCCGAGCTACCGGTAGGCAGTAGCTACTGGTAGGCCTGCAACCGGTAGGCTAAGGCTACCAGTAGGCCTACACCACCGTGATTCGCATACCAGAAAACCCAAAATGAGATTTTCACAAAGTAATGGACCCCAAAAACCCAGGCCATTACATTTCATCATAAAATCACATATGGTATGATACATATTAATATTGTTTTCTGGAGGATTTATAAAAAACTATTCTTATTATACAAGTGTTTTTAACTTGTAAGAATAATTTTAACACATAATGTAAGCGTTTTCTACTGTCAGTTTTATTTATATGAGACTTATGCCTTATTCACCGCTCATTTATCTTGTATAGTGTATATAATACCCTTGAATAAATTCTATTATCATTATAATTAAATTAGTCATCATTTACATGTCCATTTTATGATCTTTCCATCAATGGGTTTATGGTTTGAAATTTAACAAATCAGTAAAATAATTTTGACTCTATTTTCCTTCTTTGTGATTCATTACATCTTATGCAGATATATTTTTCTATGATCTGTATATAATTATAATTGAAATTTTATATCATTAATCTCATTTATTAAGTGATATTTTAAGATCCATCTACTGGTATTCATTATTGGGATTAGGGTTCAAGGTTACAAATGTGATAACAATTTATTGGGAAAATCTGATCATTTATCAAGGTTTTTTATGATTATTCTTACATTGATGAAATATTATTATCTCTATCTCAAGAACTCTAATGACTTCTTTTATCCTCTAGTTATTCATAACATATTAAACTAAGAATATTTATTCTACTATAGTGTACTTAAGATAATTAATGAACTGTTTTAAAAACAATCTGAAATTATCTGTCTCCTTCATCACAAATCAATGATTTTTCAAAACCATATTTTATAAAAAAATTATAAATATTTTAGAATGATTTATTAAATGAATATTTAACAATTTTATCATTTTTAATATTAAATTTTTTTTAAAATAAATCTTCATATCATTTTTCATTGATGTAATTTTCTAAATATTTTACTGTACAAAATGAATGTTCGACATGTACAGATTTACCTATAGTCATGACCATCATTTCATTGAAGATTCCTATAATAGATTACGAGGTTGTTTTGAAATAATATATTTTCATATTATTATATAAACTCATTTTTTAAGTGTTTTCAAATAAAATGGATTTCAAAAAAAATTATGTTTAAATGTTCTTTAAATAAATTTTAATGATTCCTTTATGTGCTTTAAATGTTATTTTCAATGAAAAAGGTTTTATAAATGTTTTAGGATTAAAAAATTGTTTTTAAAAGAGTAATTTATATTTCTCTTTTCAAAATTTTTAAATGAATTTTGATTCATATTTTATATTTTTTCAAAGTGGTTTTCAATGAATTTTTTTTGAAGTTGTTTTATTCATTAAAAGATGAATTTCTAATCATGGTTAATTTCTTTAATAAATATCCCAATTTAGAGTCAAAATAATTCTACAGATAATACCATATCCTTTGATATATTTTTTCATGTAATAGGGATATGATCTGGGGATATCACTCTCATAATTTCCTAGAATGGTTTATGTTAAAGAAGTCAAGTTACTTATGAAACCCATTTCTCTTCCACCGCATGTACCATGTTATTCCTATTATGCAACCTGCTTCATTAATGGGTCATTATAATTTGAAATGGTTATTATGCCTATATATTTTACATATTTTTTTATATGATAAAAAATTTATGTTACCAATTTGATTTCATTGGTTATTAATTAATTCTTAAGAAACCCAATGATTTTAATGGTCAATGATATGATGAATGTTTTATTATCTTATAGAACATGTATTGATGATTTTATAAATTAATGGTTGGGATATATATATCCCTCTAATAAAGTGGGTAATGATAAATGGTATATGAGGTCAAAGAGTAAATGAGTTGTAGCCCCATCATAAAAACAAGAGGGTTCATGGGATGTAGCTGAAGCCCAAAAAAAGAGGGAACACTAGTTGTAGCCAAATCCCAATAAACAGAGGCTAGATGGGTTGTATCCCATGACCAAAAATATGAAGGTACAGAGATTATAGCCCAATTCCAAAAAACAAGAAGGTACGTGGGTCATAGACAATACCTAAAAATAAGCGGGTATACTAGTTGTATACCAAGCATGAAAATAAGAGGGTTTATAAGTTGAATTCCCATACACGAAGAAGGTACCTGTGTGATTCTCTCAATCCTAACTTGTAATGATGGTCTTGGAATGTATCATTAAAATTATAATTTTTGTAATTATATGTACGCAACAAATTCAATGTCTTTCTCATATGTTATACTTTCTCGGATAATTCTCTTGATTCCCTTATGATTCATGTATTACGAACTATAAATCTTAATTCCATTATTCATGTATATTATATTTGATATGCATGGTATTATCATAATGGGTTATTCTCATTTTCTCACCCCCATATTCCCATGTTATTCTTAGATATTTCATTTACCTAACATTACTACGAATATAAGATCACCATTTCATATTATTACATTCCCATAATTATGAACAAAGATGTTAAGTATAATTACTAAAGGGGAAGATATTTGTGGGAAGCATTGAAGATCTTTCACCTATTTGGAGGAATGAGTTCCATGTTTACAAAGGCAATAAACTATTATAGTCCTTGGGTATGTACCTTTTTGTTGTTGTGAATATTCTTCTAAAATGTCGTAATATCAATGTATATTAATCTTGGTTTGATATAGATAGTATAAAATTATTGTTATAGTTATACTTAGGAAATTACTATGAGAAGAATTTAGTGAGATCCCCATGTCGTTTTCTATAGATATGTCTAGTGACATCTCTTAGGATAACTCTAAGGAATAGTTAAAGTATAGGATAATGTCATGGAATTTTGTTAAAGGGTAGATAATGTGGATTCATAGAAATATATGCATGTCTAGATACTATAATTTTATATAGATATATAATAGATTTAAATAGGTGTAGAAACCCAAAGAAAATTGTATTGAGAAGTACTCAATCGGGAACTAGTGCACGACAACTGGCCTTACTGCAAACCTAGTTTGACACTCCCATGGAATATGATTTTGAAATTCATAAACTCTTTATCAACCTGTAGAGACCAAGGTTTTTGGATTCATAAGACCTTGAAATATTTCTAAGAATATTTCCAGAGCCGGGCGCTGAGATGGCGTGCAATTTCGAGGCTCAGTGTGCCTGAAATTACATTTTATAAAAATATGATTTTTTTTTTATTTTACGAGCATGCAATTAACTAAAGGAAATAAAATATCTCTTAAATGGATGATCAGATCAGAAATACAAGAACACTATAGGGTCCAGAATGTGGTGTTTCCCCAAGGTGTGACGTAAAATAAATCGGTGCAGGATGTTCGGACCCCTCGCTCATTGGCGGTGTTTTTTGGATAAATTAAAACTATTAATTTATTTATTTAATATGAAAAACTGAAATAACTCATCGAAAAGGTCTCAGATGGAAAATATAACACCATTGATGTGCTCGAAACATAGGCTTTACCCTATGTAGGGTATAACCTTTTTTTGCATCAGGTGTTCGACTTATGCGCCATCGTGGGAGAGTAATTAAATAATTAAATAGATTTTTATATAATTATTTTATTAATTTCCTATTAAATGTTAGGAGGATATAAATTCATGGTTATGAGATCTTTTCCTCACAACCATTTTTACCAACAACAACTTCTCATCTCATCTCTTATCCTCTCTCTTGACGAACAATGATAAAGCCTTGGATCCTAGAATATCTATGCACGACAAACGCAACATCTTCTTCTCATCGTTGTGAATGTCCGATCTTCATCAACACCGAACAGATCTTGATGATCACGATCTTTACCAAAAATCAATCCAAACAATAGGTAGGATTTATCTTCGTGGATTCCTTACCCCGGTTGAATTTTCATGACGAACGTGAATTAAATGAGTTAATTCACTGATTAAAAAACAACGAGTTGAACCAATTTTTTTATTCTCGTTTATCTTTATATTGAAAATCCAAGAGTTTGATAAATTTCTTTATTTTCCTATGAAACCCCATTGTCATGACCCAACCCATACCAGGGCTCGAGTCGCAACTACGCTAGGACCACCTCCGTAGGCCAGGGGCTGACGACTAGAGCCGAAGGCACAACAAATTCAGGGAGGCCTTTTCCTAAAAACCCGTACGCACACATGTAGAGGACCCTGGTGGAACAGTAGGTTACAACATTTATTCAGTCAAAGTCATTGACTCATTCACTTATCGAGCATGTAAGAGAGTCTCAGTTTTGATTCATTGACTGCAAAATCCTGCATGCCCAAATATCATTGGGTGTTTCACCATATTGATATTCTAAAGGATGGAATCATGATACTATGTCCTAGTGAAAAATAGTGATTCCAGTTGTGACATGTGATGTAGGGGTTCAATTGAGGAGGCAAACTATCCCCCAAGTTCTATCAGGTTGTGCGAGACTGTGCAAGTATATGGCGAGGTTTGATACAGCTTTTCCATACACCAAATAGTTGTAGTGGGTACACGACACCTTACACATGTAACAACTGAGAAGATACATGTTTGTTTCTACACACATCATCAACTCATGAAATCCTTATGATGGTGGAACAACCCTTTGGTCGAAATTCTGTGACAGCAAGGAAACATACCGGCTCAACTAGGAGCGGGATATCTAAGTGTGGGATCAGAATCCTGAGTGGTTTCCCTAGTTTTTATTTTCAAAGACAAAAATATTTAAGAAGGTAATAATGTAGAGATAGTGTTTTTTTGCCAAATAAGACATTGAAATATTTCTATGAATATTTCTACAGTTAGGCATTGAGATGGCGTGAAATTCCGAGGCACGGTGTGCCCGAAATAACATTTTTTAAAAATGTGAAGCGTTTTTATTTTAGGCACATGCAGTAAACTATATTAAATAGGATATCTATTTAATGGTTGATCACATTGGATATCCGAGACCACCATTGGGTCCGGAATGCGGTGTTTCTCCTAGGAGAGACATAAAATAAGTCTGCCTGGGATGTTTGTACCCCACACTCATGGATATTATTTTTTAGATAAATTAAAATAATTAATTTATTCATTTAATAACCCAAACTCGAATAACTCATGTACAAGGGATCAAATGAAACATCTAAGGCCACAAATGACCTCAGAACGTACGCTTTACCCTAAACAGGTTGTAACGTATGTTGGCATTGGGTGTTTGGCTTATGCGCTATCATGGGAGAATAATTAAATTATTAAATAATTGTTTATTAAATTATTTAATTAATTTTATTTAACCTAATTGGAGGTTATAAATTCCACGTTATAAGATCTTGTCCGGCCAACCTTTTTTACCAATGATGGATTCTCCTCTCATCTCATATCCTCTCTAATGACGAACAAAGATGTAGCCTAGGATCTAAGCAGATCAAATCATGACAAAAGCATCATCTTCTTCTCATCGATGTGCATGTGAGATCATCGTCAACACCAAATGGATCTTGATGAACGTGATATTCACCAATTATTAATCAAAGCCTGAGGGTGGATATAACTGTGTGGATTCCTTACCCCAGTTTAATTTTCACGATGAAAACAAATTAAATTAATGAATTTGCGGATTGAAAAATAATGACATGAATTAATTTTTTTATTCTTGTTTATCTTGAGATTAAAAATCTTGAAATGTGGTGCGTTGATTTATTTTCCTCTGCACTTTTTCATGGAGTTGTTTGTGTGTGTGTACAGGTTCTTATGAAAAGGCATCCCTGAGTTTTTTGTGACTTTGGCGCTAGTCTCTATCCCCTGACCTATGGAGGCGGGCGTGGGGTAGTTATGGGTTGAGCCCCGGTATGGGTCGGGTTGTGACAGAACCACCACAATTTATTTAAACAGAATATGACAATTATTACCCATATTAAGCCTAAGGTTTCATAAACATAAAATAAGGTGTCCTGATTAAGATACCCTATTTGTAATATTCCAATATTATGGGGGTTTCCATTATGATATGTTTTTATATGCGGCGATTTTTGGTTTTTGGTAGTGTATGGAACATGAAAAACCATGTTAATGATGAATGAATTGAAAAATTAAATAATCCATGAGGTAAAAAACTTTACGGGAGAGGGAATGGATGACATTGTTTCTATTATCACACAACTTTCCCAAGCTATACATCATGTTGAACATCCAAACAAGCAAAGGAGGAAACAATTTTTTGTTCAGTCCATTATAAGGAAAATACCACCTTAGTTCAGTGGTTTCACTAATCCTATAGTTTATTATAAATGGATCAATACCCTAGAAAATATATTTTGTATTTTTTAGTGTTCATAGAAATCAAAATTCATTTTGGATATTTATCACATGGATAGTGAAGCATATCCATGGTAGAACCTTATTAATAATATGAGGGAACATAAAGAAACTGAATATATTGAATGGTAAGAGATTAAGGGGATATTTCTTTGTAATAACAAAACTCATATTCTATTAACTATGATTTAGAAAGAATTCCTAAATAATTAATAAAAGGATTGTGAACCTTTTTGATACTATGAAGAATGTTTTTATAAAACTACGAAGTACTCCTCGATAAAAACCAGTCAGTCTTAAATTAATGATGACCAATTACTCAATGTATTAAAACCAAATAACTGAATAGTGATATCCATAAGGGACCTATGATTCTATAAAGAGATTGTTCTATGAAATATTAAGGTGGAAATTGAGGTTGGAGTTATTTTTCTCCCTCTTGATTTTGATAAATAGTGGAAATGGAATTCAAATGTTAATCTAAGAACAATGTATAAAGGAAGATGATTTTTCCTTTATAGTAAATATGTGAAAAGAAATCTGTAGTGAATTACATTAATGGGACTAGTAAATTTATTAATTGTAGAACGGAAGGAATTTGAGTTATTGAATGTTGTAGTGACTGGAAAAATTTATCTATTGAAGAGAATAATGAATGAAATCCATAGAATGAGCCTCACACACATCAGTGATTCAATTGCAGGGAGTTTGGTCATTTTTAAAAAAAATTAACCAAATCCAAGGATTAATAATGTTGATCGACGCCTCCTTCCTTTAATGAAAAATACCAAAGTTAAAGCATAAATAATAAAAATAGATAATGTAAATCATTAAAATTGGGGCACTCTATAGTGGGTAAATTCATATGGGGGTTTTTAAAAAAACAATATCTATGAAAATCTTATTGTTCATTGTTTATTGGACAATGATACAGTTGTTAGAAATGATTAACTCTATCTACAAGAAATATAGATGAATAAAATCACATTGATATTATAGTAGTGGAAGGTTGAACCCAATCTTCTAATATTAAGGTTTTTTAGTTAAGATCCTATTTAAAGAATAAAGGGTGAAATATTTTTTGAATCCATGTATGCTTTCTAAAAGTATTTATTTAAATTTTTGTAATTACCATCTTGTAATATATTACATTATGATGGTATATATATTTTTAGTTTTGTGTAATCAATAGATACTATGTGAAATATATGGGGTCAATAAAAGGATTTTTTAGAGACTTATTGGTCTCTTTTCTATTGTTTGGGATTTTTATCCATTAGAAGTTTTATAAGGTCAATTATTAATTGAACTGTTTATGTTCATATTCTAATGAGGTTTAAGATATAAACTTATTATCTAAACATATAAGGATTTATGCATATTGGAAACCTATGATAACCTTTTTTAATGATGTTAAATAATGTAATATGTAATGACTTGTCATTAAATTTATGGATATCTTGATGTGTTAGTGCTTTAGTACTGAATAATTAACCTTCATTACCTAGAGTAAGAGATAATGTGTGAATTGACTAAGGCTCAAAAAATGATATATTGTGCTTATGAAAGAGATGGAAATAAAGTATATCTTATCATGAAAATTATTCAACATTTGGAAAATTGAATTGAAATAAATTATTGTATCTTTATCATCAATTCCGATGATATCAAGGACCTTTTTCAAGGCTCTTTTGGTTATTGATTTGTGACCATTAACTTTATACTAGCCATTTTCTCGATCACTCTACATCATAACATGCCTGTTATATTTCTCTTATATTTCTATGTTTCGACTCTCCACCTATGTTCTTCTATGTGGAAACCATGTTATGAGTTACAGTGGGTAACCATTATTGATTTATATTTCCCATTTTAAAAGAAGTGTTACTATTCAATTTTAAAATGTGGGTTTCTATGAATAGAACATTAAAGTATTAATACATTGATAACCTATATTAATTTGTAGGGAGATATTAATGGTGTGTATAATGTAATACCCTAAGACATTATGAATTATTTTTCAAATTAATTTTATTATTTCAATATTTTAGATTTCATGAAAAACTGAAGATAACTTCTATTATATGAATGGAACAAGTTATTATTAATTTTATGGCAACACTAATTAGATATCACAATACAAGAAACAATTTGATTAAATTTTAGTTCACACAAAACTTCTTTTGGTTTGGGTTACACACAATGTCGAGTTCCTTCGATAAATAACATAACATGCAAGATCTAGTGACGCGCGCCTATCACGGTGCATGGACAAAAACAATTTTAATTTTTCCTAGTGCAGCACAATTGCTGACCAACGTCGTCTCTATTGAGGATACTCTTCAATGTATTTCACTTACTTTATTCTATAACACCTAAACTATCCCTTTTTGTTGTTTTATTACCTAATGAAAACAATAACAATATTTTTGTGTTTTTTGTAAAATTTAAAACAATATTATTAATAGTAATAATTTTAAATTTATACTAAGATAAAAGTCTAAGCAGAATGATGTTAAGAAAAAATTACTTGGTTTGGGGTTCACCCAGGGATTCAATCATTATTATCTTTTATATGTTTGATTCTTGTTTGATTACTCAAACATTAAATCTCATGTTTTAATCACTATTATTTTACAGAATAGAAATAACCCGAGTTTCATGTCGTCGGGGACCGTCACCCAATCAGGGAAATTAACCTCACCTAATAATACTACTCAAGTGTAGCACAAATTTATAATAAAATTTAACAAAAACTCAGGAACTCCTTGACCTCCCCCCGAGCCAAGCCTTGAGGTCAGCCTTTCATTTCTGAGAGTTGGAGATCACAATGGTGGATAGATGGGATAGAGATATAAAGAGAGAGGGGATATAGGGATAGAATAAGATTAAATAATTTATAATGAAAGTGAAAATAATAATAATAATAATAATATTACTTATTATTATTATTACCTAAGAAAACAGTTTTCGAAAATGGAGAGAGAATGAATGTAAAATAATATTAAATTAATATTAAGATATTAAAAATAAAGATAATAATAATAATAATAATATTTTTTAATTATTATTATTTTTATTATAATTATAGAAGAATTTAAATGGTGGAAACCAAAAAAAATGCATTGATCAATTGAAACGAAATTCAAATTACAACTTACATTAAAAATAAAATAAAACTAAAAATAAAATAAAATCAAGAGATAAAACGAGGGAGGAAGAGAGGAGTAGAAGTGTCCCATGACCTGGTGGGATCCCTCCTTGGTCGTGGGTGTTGAGCTGATTATTTGAGAAGGAGGCGAGGGTCTCCTTTTATAGGCATCACTCTATACTCAGAAAGTTTTTGCGAAATGATGAACTAGTAAATGGCCAATTCACAGGTGGACCCCTTCTTCTATATTGTTCATAAATGTGTTGTATTCTCTCCATTTCATATTCAGCACATTTGGACCCCCAGATGAAGGAGTTATGAATTTCCAATTGTATGTTTATGTTTCTGGACGAAGCTTCGAGGAAGGTTCCTCAAAAGAATGTTCTTCAATGGCCGCCTTAATGACTTCCAAAATCCTCCACATTTGAAGTAGAGCCGGACCTGGCTATCTTAGTGCTATCATAGTTGGAAATACATCATTTGGATGTGTTTATGCCAAGTATGGGTTCCATTATGGAGGTGGGGTCCACACTATCTGCCTGAAAATAGTTCCAAATTCAAAGAATTTTTAGGCCATTTAAATGGCGGAATCAACTCTTGGCCTAGAAGATAACATTGAAGAAAAAAAAACAGGATTCTAAAAAATATTAATCACAATGTTTGGATATATATTTTATGAGAAATGAGAAAAATACCATTGTGGTCAAATTCTATCCAAAATCCAGAATTATGCACTTTTCTCAGTTATTCCAAATTTCATTATAAAATTCAAAATACCCATTATTTTAATAATTCTTGTAAATACATGGGGTTTATCATTGAAATAAATTATGTAATACTCATAATTTGATGAAAAATATGCCTGAAAATTTGCTCTGTCAAATACCCCCACAATTAAACCTTGCTTGTCCTTAAGCATAAAATCTCAACATGTAAATCCAAGGACACCAATATTTCCAATATTAAAATTTCAATGCAATAAAATCAAACAATATTCAAATTAGAATAAAACGTTCAAAAATAGACATAAAATATCAATTTAACTTTCCAATTTTCAATGTAAAAATTAATTCACATATTTTACTCTTCCCATTTGAAAATTGATGGAACATATCCTTTAATTCATTTATACTCCTTGATTCATAATTATTAAACATAAAAAGTCATGATTTACCTCAATTTTGATTCTTTCCTTTCATAACACATGATTAAATTCATGTAAAGATTTTTTTCATATCACGAGAACATGATCCTTATCCATAGGCTTGTAAATGAACTACTTTCTTCACATTGTATAGACAAAAGATGCATAAAATTGTGAGGACTTTCAATAAAGGTTCAAAAGACTCTGAGGCTTAAGGTTGGTAGGATTCGATGCGTTAAAAGGAGGAGGCTAATCCCTGAAGTACAATACATTATATTAAAAGAAAATTTCTAATGAATTTCTTCCCTTCAATGTACCAACAACCACATTCTAGAACTCAAAGCAAAGGTTAAGATCAAGTTAGTATAATGGATGAATTGTGAAACTTCTTGTTTTTTTATTTTGTTTCGTTATTCAAAATTTATGATTAGATCAAACCTTACATCCATCACCAAACCACATACAATTAGAAGATCATCTATTTGGAAAATGGTGATTTTTGGTTCTCCCAAATCAAAACCCATTTTCTATTTTTTGGATATTTAGGTCATTATTTTCAAAATTTTTTCAATTCCAGAGTGGAAAAAAATAGCTTATAATGAAGTATTTCACAACATTTTAAAATTCCCATAGTAACACCACCACACTTCTTCCTTACAATGTGTATCATCCCATCCACCATGATTCTCTTTACCCCCACACTTCAACTTTAAAATATCATGAAAATACCAAAAGTAAGGTAGGAATGAATAAAAATTGCTTAAAACATGGATCAAAACTATAATGATCATTCATGGTCTCTATGGGATAAAAGAAGGATTGATGTAAAGGTGGTATTTTAAAGAAAAGTGTATTTTTAAAGGATTACTCAATCATTTTAAATGTGTTTTTGTACAATAATAGATTTGACATGTATCAATACAAGTTCGTGTCGGTTACATGTACCATTATCACTAAATAAAAATGATCAAGAATGAATATGATGTACGTGGTCTAGAAAACCTATCAGGAATGAGAAATATAACATTGGTCAATCACTCATGGAATGACTAATAATAACAAATTAATTCACATGAACTTCTGAAATTAAATGAATGAAAAATGGTAGGTAAATTTCATTTACATGAATCAGATAATTCCATTAAATCACGAGTCATCATTTCAATATTCATACTTCATTTTAAAAATTCAATTCTTCATTTCAATCATTTAATCATATAAACATTGAAATCTAAAACATGTAATCATGGGTTCTTAAAAAACTCATGTATCCTAGGAAAGTCATGTAAAACATGAATTAATGTGTGAGAATGATATTTTATATTTAAAGCTCAAAACATATTGTGGACAAAAATGTGGAGAGTTTAAAATATAAAACACTAAAACTGAACTCCCTTTTTTCTATGATTCATAGTCCTCCCCCTTCAATTTATGGGGATACCTTCTACCATTATGAACCTACAAAAGAAAACAAGTCAATTAAGAATAAGGATCATTTCATTTAATCTCAAAAAAGACAGAGGGAGTTGGATGAATGTTTTACTACTTCCTAAGAAATGAAAATGAAAAACAAATTCCTAGAATTAATGTAAAGATAAATCTTGGTATGATCCCCCAAGTGAGACATGGCTTATTTTAAAGCCTCTAGAGGGAAGTACCAGCTAGTATCCAAAGTCTAATGGTGGAGGAAGCTTTTTTGTTATGAACCACCACATGTGTCTTTTCTCATCATCAACTTCTTTTTTTGAGGCGGAATCCATGGATAGAGTACACCAGATCCCACCCCTTTGCAATGTGGTACATCTTGGAAGGTGGGGTATGATGAAGTACAGAGACTCTTATTTCTTCTTTTCTCCTTGTGAAACATTATCTTTCTTTTCCTTTACTCCCTCTAGTAAATTTTCAATTCCTCCAAGGAGCTCCATGTGTTCCTCAACAGGTGCAATTTATATTCCATCATTATGCAAAAGGGAGTAATACGAGATGGCAGAATCTGAAAACTCAAAACTATTAGGGATAATTCTCAAATTAGTTTCAATAAAATTAAAAGAGATTGAGTGTATGATTGTATCATCTCCCTAAGTTGGATTGACTTTAATCTCATATTAAATTGAATTTTCCTCTTGGAATCGATATTTAATGGATGAAGGTAGGTAGTTGGGCTCCTCCTCCTAGAGTTTGCTTCAAATTCATGGTTGTATTCAGTGAAATCTGGGATGACCAGCAGGACTTCCTTCTTGGCCTCGAATCCTTTTAAGTCAGCTTGGAGTACATGGACCCTGGCCCTCAAATCTTCTGCTGAGATACATGTTTTTATGCATCTTTCTTTCTGCTTGACCATTATCATAAGAGCATTAGCACTTTGTTGGAGGGCCTCATAAGTATAGGCTTGTTCTTATTCTTGCACATGTGAGTAATTTTCAATCCATGTAGAATAATAATCAATTGAATTAATCATTGAAAGAATTTTTATTTTTATTTATAAAAAAAATTAAATATATTTAAGATGTGAAAATACAAAAAGTAAACGAATAACTGATTGGATCTGAGGAAACTGCGCCAGTTTTGATGCATGCCCATCACGTGACGTGGAAAAAAACAATTATAATTTTTCTTACTATTGCACAATGGCGGACCAAGGTCGTCCCTCTTGAAAAGCCTTCCCAATGTAGTTCACTTAGTGTATTCTATAAAACCTAAATTATCTAATTTTGATATTTTGTTATTTAAAAAAATATATTACAATCATTTTTGGTATTTGACAAATAATTATAATTTCATGAAAAATGATAATTTAAAATACCATGAAAATCTAAATAGAAAGAGTTAAAAATAACGAACTTGGTATTGGTGTTTAGTCTTAGAATCAATCATTATTTATCATTTTGTGTTTGATTTTCGTCTGATAATTAAAACATGAAATCTTGTGTTTGAATCACTATTATTTTCCAAAATTTAAGTAGTTTGAGTCGCATATCATTGGGTACCATCACCAAATCATGGACATTCACCTCGCCCAAGCATGCTACTCAATTCTACCACAATCTTAATTAAACTTTAAAGAAAATTCATGAAAACAATGACCAAACCCCGAGCCAATTCTTGTGATTAGACTCTCATTTCCAAGAGTATGAGATAACATGGTAGAGTGGGTGGAGGAACAGAGAGAAAAATAAAGAGAGGAGAGAGGGATAGATGAAGATTAAATAATTTATAATGAGATTTAAAATAATAAAAAATTACTTATTATTATTATTATTACATAAATAATTGTTTTCGAAAAAGGACACATAAAGAATGTAAAATAATTTGAAATTAATATTGAGATATTATAAATAATGATTATAATATTATTAATAAAAATAATAATAGTTTTTAATTATTATGATTATTATACTTATAGAAGAAATTAAATGGTGGAAACCAAAAAAATGGATGGAGTAATTGAAACAGAATTTAAATTACAATTTAAATTAAAACTAAAACCAAAATACCATGAAATTAAAATAAAAATAATAATTGAGGGTGGAATAGAGGTGTAGTAGTGGCCCATTCCCTGGTGGGATCCCTCCTCGGTTGTGGGTGTTGAGCGAATGATTTAAGAAGGAGGTGAGGGCCTCCTTTTATAGGCTGCACTATGTAATCCGAATGATAGCACATTGTTGGACTAAAAAATTGATGATTAACAACTGGAACTCTTCTTCAATGTTGTTTATAAATGTATTTTCAGTTCACCCACCTATGTTCGGTGAATTTTAACCTTAGATAAAGGAGTTATGAATTTTTCATTGGATGTTTATGTTTCTGGATGACGCTTGCAGGAAGGTTCTTCCAAAAGTATGTCATTCAATGGCCACCTTAATGAATTTAAAAATCCTCCAAATTTGTTTTAGAACCGGAACTATCTATCCTCATGTTATCTTAGTGGTAAAAACATCATTTGGAAGTGTTTAGGCTGAGTTTGGGTTCTTTTACGGCGGTGGGGTCCACGATGTCCGCCCAGAAGCAGTTCCAACATCAATAAATCTTTAGGTAATTTAGATGGCCGAATCAGCTTCTAGACCAGAAGACCAAATTCTAGAAAATAAAATCAGGAGTCGAACAAAATTTTAATCACAATTTTTGGACATATATTTTCTTGAGAAATGAAAAAACAACCCTTGTGGTGAAAATCTGTCTGAAATCCAGAATTATGCACTTTTTTCAATTATGATATTTATCATTATAAAATTCAAATTACCCATTATTTTCATAAAACATGTAAATAAATGGGGTTAATAATTGAATAAAATTTAGAGATACTCATTATTTGATCAAAAATATGTATGAAAATTTTCTCTGTCATCTAGTTTTACAAAACTACAACATAATATTATAATCTTTATTAAAATTTTATTATAGTCATAAACTATATGTTGGAATAAATTTTTTTGAATAATATTTACTAAATTGTGAAATTCTCATTTAAACATGTATATAAAATTAATAGGTTGTTTATAAATTAACTTTAAATTAATGTAATGACTATTTTAAAATATAGAAATTCAATTTCTTAGAAATATATATTTTCTAAGTGAAAACACATATTCATATCAATAAATTAAAAACTAATTGATGATATTATTTAAAAATATTTATATATTTTATATGAAATCAATTTCTTTTACACTCATACAATATATTTTATTAGATTTAGATTAGAACAACCAATTTTATGAATCAAAAGATAAGTTTCTCAAAATAGTAATTTTTATGCCTATTAATGGAAGGATGATTTAATATATTAATTTTGACACTTTTATAGTTTATATTAATAATAAGGATATAAATTATTAAATCAAAATATAAAAATTTTCTTTTGGTGAATTTATGGATAATTTTCTGAGAAGTTTTGTTTTGAATAGTGGGAAATAATAAATTTAAATTGAAAAATTCATTATCATATATTTTAAATATATAAATATATAAATATATATTATTTTTAATTGGTTATATATTTCCATTATATTAATTGTACAATAATTCATATAGTTTTGGTCATTGGATCAAATCTCACATTGAAAATGGATATAAAAACATTTCAAACATTTAAATACATTCACATAAAAGCCCAAATTATCCACCAGCATGTAAGAATAATTTTAAAATATTCCTCACCACTTATAGGATTAGAATTTAGAAAAATTAATTAAATATTTATAAAAAACATATGGTTTCATTTTTAATGAGTTTAAAATAGTTTTTGACCAAAACTATTTGTTAAAGTAATTAAAATTAATTACAACGATGTAGGTAAAAACATGATTTTTTAATGGTTAATCATTATCTTATGTGGTTAAATAAACTAGAATAGTATAAAAAATACAGTATATAGAAATATTTATTCCAATTAGACAATATAATATAAAATGGAAAATTATTGAAATAACATGATCCAAGGAACATCACTCTATATGGATTACATTTTTATATTTATATGAATGTTACTCCTCCTCAAAAATAAAATAGATGCCACCCCCAACTCTCCTCACTTAATCACATATATGAAGACATTTTTCCAATCTAAACCCTTCACAAATAAGCTTCATAATTCTATACATTCATTATATAATCCTCATTTTGGTCAAAAATCCAACCATGTAAGCCCCTTGGTGCTAACCAAAAGAAGTTACCTGAAAATAGTTAATGCTCTTCAACATGCATTTTAGTTTTATTTCATTCTCCACACATTCTGTTATTATTGATCCATCATGATATAATAATTTAATATTCCTATATATACTTATATTTATTTGTTATAGGGGTTCATCCTATACCCACACACACATCGATTAAATGGGTAACAAACTTAATGATCATGTGTACAGTGTACTACCACCTCACAAAATGATATAAATCATTTTTCCTCACCACCTCTAATGGTTTGGAATTATGATGGAAATAATTATTTAAATATATATGTGATTTTATTTATGACTTTATGATTCTATAATTACTATATAAAACACACTGTCACCCTTCCCTTTTTATTTAAATATGATAACTTCAGTTGTGGAAGTGTGGACTACCACCTCCACAAAGCTATTCATTTCATTCAAAATTACATGGAATGAATTAAAGATGAGTTTAGTAAAATTATATTATATATATTATATAATAATTCTAGAACAGTTATAATTTTTAAATATATATTCACATTTATTTCATTTATGTTCATTCACTAAATATGACAATAAAATGGAAACAACGTTAATGCTTACATATGACCCACCGTATCTATGAATGATGTATTCTATTTCATAGTTATATATTTTATCGATTATTAAATATATATATAATTAATATATATGATATTTAAATAATATTTTACATTATCGAAATTAGTAAATTATGACCTATATAAGAGGATCTAGAATATCAGGTCAAAACAGAAAAGAAAAACAAAGTAGAGATTACCTGAAACGTAACATTAACATGAAATTGTGAATGAACAGATAATATAAAGTCAAAGTTAACTCATATATGCTATTATATAAATTAATATGGTTCTTAGGTATATTTATAATGTAATTAAAAATATAATAAATGTTTTTTGAACTTGTTAGAACAAATTCAATACAGAATCTAATGGTTTTCTAGTGTATGTAATATTTCTATAATACTTAGTACTTATTCCCAACTCATTTTTTATGAGCATATAATACTAATGAATGTATTACATTATTATTATTATATATAAATTTATGGGTATTGACATATAAATTATATTATCTTTCATTCATTGATTTTATGGTTCAAAAGTTACCAAACCGGTTAAGTAATTTTGCCTCAATTTAACTTCTCTGAGATAAATGTTATGTTATACAACTATATTTATCAGTGTGGTCTATATATATCACCTTTTACATGTTATATAATGAATCTAGTTATTTTAGTGTTATATTAATATACATGAAATTTTATTCTTTCATGGGTAATAAGATTCAATGTTAACAATGTATAATAGATTGTTTCTACATTTTCAAAATTTATCAGGATTATTTATGGTTATGCTACCATTGATTAAATCATTTGGTCAATATTTCAAGAACACTTGTGACTTTTATTATCCTCAAAATATGCATTAGATCGTTATGTAAGAGTATTATATTTCCAATATTTGGTACATAAGATAATTATTAAAGTGTTTTTAAGAAAACCTGACTTTATATCTCTCCTCAGAAAAAAATATGTGTTAATTCAAAACCATGTTTTCTATAAACGTTTTAAAAAAAATTAATTACTTTTAAAATGAATTTCACCTATTTTTTACCTTTTTAATAAAAAATGGTTTTAAAAGTAATATTCTTGTCATTTTCTATTCCATGTAATTTTGTAAACATTTTTCTGTGCAAAAGGATTGATCGGCTTGTATGGGTTTCCCCACAAGCATGACCATATTTTCCACGAGGATTTCATTGAAATTTGACATGGATATTTTTAAATTAAACATTTTCCCTAATATTATTTAAATTCATTGTTTTAATTTGGTTTTCAATGATAAAGTATATCAATAGAAAATTATTATCAAAATGATTTTTATATGATTTAAAAATATTCTTGTATATATTTTCAATGTTACTTTCATTGAAATGGGTTTTCATAATATTTTAATATCATAATGGTGTTTTTAATGAGCAAAGTATATTTTTATACCTAATTTTTTTATATTATTTTTAAACATTATTTTATAATTTTTCTATTTGTTTCAAGGAAAATTATTTTGAATATGTTTTATGATTTAAAAGTGACTTTTAATGAATGGTTATTTTTTTCAAAAAATTATCCATGTTATCATTCAAAGTAATTCTCTAAAATTGATAAAATCATTTTATATGGTTTATTATTTAATAAGGATTATATCTGATGAAACCATTCTCATTACTTCCTTGAATGCATTATCTTTAATATGACATGTTTTTCATGATACTCTTTTTCTATCCATTGGATATACCATGTTAAAAAGTTTATGAATTCTGCTACCATGATGGTTTATTAAAACATTAAATTATTTTTAAACAAATTTTTTCTAAATTTTTTTTGATATGAATAAATTTTTATGATAACCATTTCATTTCTCGGGTTATGATACAATTATTGGGAAGCCCAACTTTTTTTATTGGTCACGATTGGTTGAATGGGTTTTTATATTATGCGGCATGTATGAATGATTTCATTTGGAGATGGGTGAGACCTATATATTCTTCTAATGCAACAATTATTTATAAATGATATATAATCTCAATTGGTACATGAGTTGTAGGATTTTCCCAAAAACAATAGGGTATAAGAGTTGTATCCCAAGCTTTAAAACAAAACTGTAAATGGGTTATAGCTCTAATTAGAGGAAACAAATGATGGTACATGGGTTATATCCCAATCCCTAATACTATTGGATACATAGGTTATATACCAAGACCCAAAAGAAAGGGTATATTAGTTTTTTTCCTAGACTAGAAATAATATTCTATATGAGTTTTACCATAAACCCCAAAATAAGGGGCACACGGGTTGTTAACCTAATCCCAAAGAATATAAAATAGTGATTAGACATATCCAAACAAGTTATAATGGTATTGGCATATAGGAATGAGATGTGATTTTCTATACTTATGTGAAGACCAAATATTCAATACCTTATTCGTATGTTATCCTATTTTTGATTGTTGTCTGGAATCCCTTATGATTAATGTCTTATGAAGTGTAAATATTAATTTCATGACTCATCCAAATGATTTTTGATATGGAAAGAATGATAATAAAATTTTATTATAATGTTCTCATACACTTATTCTCTTGTTATGATTATGTATCTCCTTTTATTAACCTTATTTGATAATTTGATCTCACCATTTATTATTTTTTATATCCCTAGGATATGACTAAATGTATTAAGTAGAAACACTAAAAGGGGTTTTATTATATGGATACATTAATGTTCCGTGCACAAGTTTGAGTATTGTGTTCCATTTTACTAATGAAAATAAACTATTATGGTCCTCAACCATGTATATTTGTAATGTTATTAATATCCATATAAAATAATGTAATATAAAAGTATGTTATGTGTGGGTTCCTATAATTTCCATCAATACCTCTTGATGATAGGGAATATCCTGATATGATGTAATCTAATATATTTCAATACCATCTACAAGACAATCTTGTTAGAAATCTGGACATGTTTATTAACACAAATACTCGTACCTATGGATCTAGTAACCGTAGATTCATGAATATACAAGTAGTATTTACCTTCAATAGATTTCTTCTCCTTACTAACTAAGATATCACTAGATTCAATGTATCGTTTATTTCTTTTATTCCATCCATTTTGGTAAAAATATACATGTTTTTCATCATTTTCATACATTGAAATGGTCTAATAATTATTAGAAGGATTAATTTGTCATTCTTGAATCTCAGAAGATTTATTAGTTCATCATATAGCCTACCTCCTATTCATTTCTATTGCCAACACTTTACTACCCCATGAATCATCAGCATATTAAGGGTTATCACAATGGTAAAGGGAATATATTATATATGGTAACTCCCTTAGATATTCAGGAATTAATAGAAGAGGGGATACAATTCCTCTTAATAGAGGGTTTACACATTCCTGGTAAATCAGCTGCGGGCATTTCTTGGGAGACCATCACCTTCAACGACACTAAACCCTCCCTTGTATTCTACACATTTTTCAGAAATATCAAATGATATCCTAGGTTTTTCCAATCTGATCATTAATTTTCCCCTCAATAAACATGAAATCATATGTAATCCTTGAGGAAGAATCCAGAAAATTCATGAAAGATCTATTCAATTGAAAATTCTTTAACAATAAAAGAATAATAAGATTAAAACTATTCTATTCTATAAATTTTATAGCAATTAATAATTAGAAAATATCCCCCCCTTTTAGGCCTCCTCTACTTCCATGTTATGTGAACCACCATGAGATGCATGGTTTTACACATGATGCAAACCAGAAATACCATATTTACAGGTCATAGTTGATGGATTGGGTCACAAATCCAATAATTGATATCTATAAGACTGAGGATGATATAAAATATGATTATAAATGGAAAAAATACTCCCACTATTACAATTCCAACACATTATTTTTAAAAAATAAAATTTATCCTCAAGACACACAAAAATATACTGGATGTTTGGAAATATCTATTTTGATGAAAATGTGGGGGAAATCAGATGTAAAAAGGATTAGAATCTGTCATCCAAATAGAAAAATATTCCTAATAAATTTTCTAACATGTTTAGTATATAATTTCATCAAAAAAATATAGTTATCCTAGGAAATCTTACTGAGTGTATAGTAGTTAGAAGAACACACTTCCAATGAAAATACAGGACAACCAGAAGATGGAGAACTAAAAAACGTTGGAGAAATGCATTTTGAATGACCCAGAATGGATAAAATCATCCTCTGATTATAAGTTGATGAGAATATGAAATAGATCTAAGAGTTCTATGATTTAATGGTCTTTCAAATCCCATGTATCATTTATGATCAAATTAATGTTCTCAACTGATTGATGATTTCGACCAAGGCGGGTTACCATAAAGAAAATGAAACATGATGAATCCTCTGTGTACTCTATAGGGGGGAGTGGGAGTAAGAAAACATTTATGAATAAGTAGGGTAACGTTGGGATAATATTTATGTAGATTAATTTAGGAATAGAGTATGGGGAAATAAGGGGATGAAGCACTAAGGATCGAAGGACCCCATCCCCTTCTCTAAAGGGGGAGGGATGACAACAAATCCCATCACCATCAAGCCATTTCCACTAAAAGATTATGGAATAGACAACAAATTAATATTATAATAATTTTTCATGGATTCATAATTATAAAATCATCACTATATTCTATATATTAAAACATACTCCATTATCATATTCCAAGGATAACACCATAGTCCACAATAAAGTTTTCAGATCACTTCATAATCTCATACACATCTTCTTATGAGATAATAAAATTAAAAAATGTCTCATAGCTTTATCTGAGATAGTATATTATAATTAAAAATCATAGATATGTATGAAAAATAATTTAAATAAAAATATAAAAAAATCAATGAAATGAAATGGGGTTCATATCTGTTTCAAGTGGTTCCCAAAGGAGAAATTCATATTTCCACCAATTGGACTGTCATGATAACCCTGTAGAAAAATATATGTTCATCCAATGAATATAATTATCATTATTTATAACTAATACTCACTGAATATGATTATTTATATGGTATTAAATCCCTATTGGATATGGATATATGTCATCGACAAAAAATATTCCAATCAATAGATGTATTGTGCATCTTGGAAAAAACCTTTAATCATGTAATGGAACACAAGGAATTAAAAAAGGAAAGGTATTGAAGGTAAATCATTAATATAAAATTGGATCATTAGTCATGGAAATTTTATTGATCGATCATACCACTTATCGAAGTAATAATTTTCCTAATCATCTGTGAAAAAAATGTGCATGGTATTATTTGAGGAATATCATCGATGAAGCATACGACATAGATAAAAAAACTCATACAAGAATTAGGAAAATTTCATTGAAAATATGAGATTTCATTTTCCTTTTAATATAATTTCAATTTAATTTGGTCAAAAAAATGATGATAATAATTTTCTTTTTTAAATATAAAAATTGTAAAGAGGAAGCCTCTTAGAAAACAATAAAGGGAGAAAAAACATACATTCACACACAAAAGTGAAAAAGAGATTACTTCCTTTGAAAACAGTAATAATGAAAAACAATAAAGGGATTAAATTTAATTTTTTGAAGGAATGTATATTTATTTTAGAAAAACTATAAAAATATTTATAGGAGACATTTAGAAAGAATTTAATGTTGTTTGAAACAAATTTTTTATTAAAACAATCAATCCGGAAATTTTGAGATGTATTTAAAAACCACTTATGAATTCCACAACATAAAAGAATATAAAAAATTTAATTTAAATATATTTTAAGTTAAAAATACATTTAAATTAATATAAAAAAATTTGTTTTTAAATCGCACTTAATATGGGTAAAAGAATGATGTGGAAGAAAAATATCTATTGGAAAGAATAAGAGTTATTTTTATCAGCATCATGGTTTTCAATGAAGAAAAACATCATCAAAGGGGGGGATATTAACATGGAGAAGTAATATACTAATAGAAAAATAATATATTCCTTTATAAATGATATTGGAATGGAAATATAATTGGATGATCAATATAAAGAATATATTTCATGGATCATAGGAAAAAGGACATGAGTCATGAATAAAATTATGACTTGGGTAATCATTTATTGAATAGAATTGCTTGATAAATAGATTATAAATTAACATATCATCCATTGAATAATATATATATAATTATAACATAATAATTTGGAATCATATGCACCGTATAAAAGAGAAGTGGTACATAATGTAACACCTGTCTCAATAAAAAGCCTTTCAGAAAAAACCTCCAACATTATTTCCCTACATGTTTCATCATGCTATAACATCCTATAAAACCACCTCAACTATATTAATAATCTATTTAGTAACCTTATTCATCTACAATCAAATTTTATATTATACATTTATAATTATTTACTATTAAAATAGTTGTTCATTATTTCTTATTCTTAACAAAAGTTGTTAACACTTTTAATTGTCTTGCACATGATTTGTAATTTTAATGATTATCACTGATATTTGATACAAAATTCATCATTTCAAGATTTATTATGATTCTATAATATTTATACCATGATTATTTATTTTGTTTCAGATTAATCCCATGATAGTCTTTTGTATGACTTTGGAATATGATCCCAGAGATAAACTTGTTTTCAAATATTTTACAAGAACATGGATGATATATTAATAAAATTATTAGAAATTATTTATATAAATACATAACCATTAAAAAATATTTACTAACATATTATTACATCTAATTAATATTAAATAACATTCCTTAATCATTAAATATATAAACAATAACATTTCACTCATGTATTCCATAAACTGATCAATACAAAAGCATTTTGTAATCATCAAATCAGTATTAAAGTGATATTAAATTTTGTTAATATAATATTTATATAATCATATACATATAGTATATATAAATATTATATCTCCACAAAAACCATTCATGAACAATTATTGATTGGTGGTGTTAAAAATTGAAATTCATTATTCATAGACAAGGTATTCATATCTTATACATGACGAAAGAACACATTTCTCAATGAGTGGATAGAATGACTGTATATGAAAATTCATAATTAAAAAATTAAAAAAAAATGTTATAAAAATAATATTATTCAATTAATAGAAATTTTGGGTCCATCAATGTTTTGTGGTTGATAAAAATAGGACACTGTATTCAAACTATTGGTATTCTTCACAAACAGATAATTAATGATCTCAACCCTTAGATAATAGATAGAATAATAGTTGGTTTAAATTTGATCATTTTATAATTCTATAATTCACATAAAAAATATAATTACCCAAAAAAACCTTTTATTTATTTTATACGAAAGTGTAGGTGGTTGAAAAGGAGCCTCCTCATATATCATAAATGATTTTATACACATATTTCCAATCACATCATGAAGGTGGTAGTGCACACATACACATGATTGATTTTATCATTTTCCATTAGATTTGATGTAAATAAGGTTGATATGATATTATAATTCAAGAATTGTAATATATTATAATGTATATTTTAAAAATAATCAACCCATCATAATATGATTCTATAATGAATATGGATGAAAAATTAATTATATCGCTGCATAGAGCTGGTAGTCCATAAATATGAATAAGTGATACATTCACAACCTTTTGATGGAAAATACGGTTGAGAATGAAAATTTCATTCTCATAATAACATTTTAGTATATATGAGAAACCATATTTATTTTTTTATTATTAAAAACATATATTTAGTGATGATACTAGAGGAAATAAATTGAATGTGTTTGGGTAAGATAATTACCTCATCTTTAGGAGACCCAATTTAGAAAATTTAATAAGGAACCTTGGAATGAACTTTTATGATGACCAGAACCCCTAATTT
This sequence comes from Viscum album, assembly GCA_963277665.1. Lineage (NCBI taxonomy): Eukaryota > Viridiplantae > Streptophyta > Magnoliopsida > Santalales > Viscaceae > Viscum > Viscum album. Next base: position 1,917,732,545 of record OY728165.1, on the reverse strand, counting down.
ATTTGGGATTCGGTAAATTGAATGTTATAGTGTTTCTTAACAATGTGGATAATTATGGTGTAAATAAAATATGTATGGTTTTTACATTTAGAAGGTAGAAAAATTAACACTTGGAAATAAAAAAATATTGAAATGTTATTAATAATATTTAGGAAAAATTACTTCAAATATATTGAGACTTTCATTAAAATATTCTACTATAGAATTATCATCATAAAATAAAATTTAGGATGGTGTTGTTATCATTTTAAACATTATATTTTTTCGAACCCAAATGTAGACTATTTTTTATCGTAACCATGGTAATGAATATTTTAATGCTAAAGAGTCCTAATTTTAATAACAAGAGAAACATTAAATCCTAAATGCCTAAGGAAATACATTTTAAACTATTTTTCAATATACTTTTTCACCTGATTCTTTTTATTATTTTGAAATATTTTATTAAAATATTATTTAACATAACATATCATTAATATCATTTTGACAGTAATATATTAATTTAAAATTAAAGTTAAAATGAATTCATTGTTACATAAATATAATTTTTTTGCACATATATAATATTTTTTACTGATAATTAAAATTAATGTAACATAATAATTCACCCAAATTAAATCTCTTTAAATATTTTTAATTTAATTTTATGTTATTATTTTATTAATATAAAACATATTATGTCAAGGATATATAATAATTTCAGTCACTAAAATTTTTAAATACATTTCAGTGATAAAAGAATAATTTTTATTTCAAAAAACATTTTAGAATTGAACTTCTTATTTATGAATCAATGTGTAAATATTAAGGGATATTATATTACAAAGGGAGACAATTTGTCTTATTTATATTTTCAAGATATTATAAAAATCATACTAAATGAAAATTGACATAACATGGACATATATTCTATAATTTATTTAAATTAAATACATTACTCATACAATATATTAATGGAACATGTCAAAAAAATTGAAGCCTTATCTAAACGTTTTATCCCTAATTTAACTATTTCACCCATAATGTGATCGAATTTTTGACAAGGTTACTAGTCATAATGAAAAAGAATAAAATTGAAATATTTACCAAAACATAACATCCTAATTCCATATATGGTATCCATTTTCAATATTCAACAACTATAAATGAACAAATTCAATTCAAAAATAAAATACCAAAATTCAAAGACAAACAGTTTCCAAAAAAATAAGCTAAGCATAAAAATTGTCTTATTTAAAAATCAGGAATATATTTGATTCAAATGGATTAAATTATACTATTTAAATTCAAATATACCACATTTCCCTTAATGAACAAATTGAAAATTTAATGATACAATTATATTATATGGATTATTTAAAAGTGATGATATTATTTGAAAAATTGTTAGTTTTTTGAATTAATTGAAAATAAATCATTTCAATAAAATCCAAAAATATGAACTTATGTAAATTTTTATGTGATAATTTTATAAATTATGTTTAATATATAAAATTAATTGTCTAAATATTTCCAAAAATAATTATAATTTACATTCGTAAAACGAAATTATAAACATTTTTGACAAAATAAATTTTGAATCATGAATGGCCATCAATTAAAATTTTCTAATAATCTCCTAACAACTAATAAATAATCTTTTATTGAGTAAAAAATTTATATATTTAATTCATCATGTTTTTACTAATATTATATCGTTCTAATTATCCATTTTGTTAATAATAAAATTTATATCACTATATTCTTAATTCATGGTTTTGTGCGTCAAGAATGGTATCATGTATTTTCTTCTTTGAACTAAATTGTTTTTTTGTGTTACACTATCTACTTTTATATTCCACATGAAATAATGAATAATATACTTGGGTCTATTTCACTTTATATGATACTATATAAATTATCATTGGAAACTATATCCACAAATTCTTTTAGACATGTTCTAAAATACATTTGGAAATCTATCAGTAACATCACCAGATATCACATCATATGAAATAACTTGTGGATAACCATAAAAAATAATTTTTTATTACCTATAATTTTTTTACAGTATCTATTTGAGTAATAAAACAATCCACATTCATTCAACAACATTTTGTGACCCCATGGGTCTTTATAGTGGTGAAAAATTATGAATCCCCAGATCAGTTAGTGTCTGAAATGATTTCCCTTGAGAAAATAATCAATGATATATAATTGATATGGTGACTGGGCTATATATCCATAAAAAAATGTATATATATACTTATTTCCACCAGTCTGCATCAAATTAAAATCTACATTCTCATATTTTCCCCATGTCCAATTCATCGAGTGATTACGGGACCCAAAACATGTCAATCAAATGTTGAAAACTCATTTGTTATATAATCTATGAATGTATATTTATTTGAATGGTGACACATTATAATCAATTCAACCTTATGAATAATCACATTTTATTTTACTTATCCATATAGATATATAATATCTAGGCATGGTCGTACAATCCAAATTTCTAACTCAGTCGAGGGCCTTGATGTCAAACTCTTTATCTGAGAGTAATAATACCATTTGGTTAATCTACAATTTATGACATGACCAAAAAATACCAAAAAACCTATGTATTAGGTAAGTGAATATATACACTTTTTAAATATGGTATCAATGTATGATGGAAGTATTTATATGTGTCTCACCCACTTAAGGTGTTAGGGATTCAAAAATAACACCCAAACCTGTAATATACCATATAAATCTCTATATGAAACCCTATGTGATATATATATATATATATATATATATTCGGTGATGGGGGTACAATTACATTAAAACACTCACATACACACACCACACACACAGGATGGATAGGTAGTCATAGACTCTCAAGGGATATCCTGGCCTTCAATCCTTATTTTTTTATTTAATAACCCCTATTACTAATGTCAATTAATCCTATAGAATATACTGAAATCCTAATACAACATCATTCTTATGTAACTATCTACCAAAAACGTTATCTACATCACTTCCTTCTTAATACTAAATAGTACATGTTCCCAGATGCCTCGAAACCTAGGTCCTCTTGGATACTAATTTAGTGACTTTAACACTTGGATATATGTATTTTTACATCCACATTGTATACATAGTATGTCATCCAGTGTACAAAAAGAATAATATTTTTTATTTTATTATTCATAATCATATGTGTTGTATCTATAAAAGTATTTTACTGAATCTAATCTCAACATTTCATCATATCCAACAATACACCCTGACGAAAAGCAGTAATGGGTAAACATGTAATGTCTCAGATTTTCTAAGAGGTAAACACACATAATGTACTATTTTAAACATATTTTTTATCATAGTCAAATTATAAAAGTTATAATGAATCAATATATAGAGTTTAAGGATCATTCACATTCTATAGCTCCAAAATTTGGTAGGTCGGATTGTGCCACATAATTATCAAATAGTTAAGGCTACCCATGGGACTCAACTGTGAGAGGTATTCTAATTATAAACCTATGTCTGCACTATTTTTCATTAAAATGAATGCCATGAAACATGGATTTTAATGTGCTATATAACTTTTTGTTGATGAAGTATGCCCAGGATGTGTTCAGTTAGTCAAACTATGTGCCTAGATAAATCGTAGGGTGTGCCCTAGGATATTTATTATCACATGATTGGCGCACATGTTTCCCTTCCATGTAATAGACCATTCCACTTTTTAAAAATGGTAAAATGATCCCCCCCTTTATTTTTTTAATACTCCCACTTTTTTCCCTTACACACTTAACATATTCCTCTCCCATTTGGATATCTCCACTCACAAACTAGACTTTTTGGTTACTCATATGTCCATGATATGGGTGTGGGACACATCCGTATCCATCAGTGGAATAAGATGAATTATTTTTTTGATGTATATAAAACCATCATATCCCATAGAGTGTGAGGTTATATATTTAGTATTTGTTTTTGGATGATTTGATAGTGGATATAATAATTAAGGAATTGTAATAGGGGGAGTCGATGATGCATTGATTTATAATTCCTATAATTTTTAAAAATTATTCAGAAAATTTCTAACAAGTGTCATTGTAAATAATATAATGTGGGCATATGGAAAGAACATCTATAGAATTTTCAGTGTTTTAAATGATATAATATATTCATTAACAAAGGAATTTTTTGAGAAGTCATTGTATCCATTTTTGGTGTGTGGGTAGTTTGTCAACATTAATGCTAGCTTGGAATAATTAATTAAAGGCTGACTCTATTCCTTTCAATGGATGTGATCATGGGATATCAATTTTGGTTTTACTTGTGGATTAGAAGCCTTATAATAAGGATTTAATAATGAATTTTTTTAGCCATTATTTCCAAAGTTTTATTTTTATTATTAGGATAGAGAATATTTTGTTAATATTATGTTAGACTAGGATTCCAAGGGTTAGAAAACCATTAAGTGGGTTTTAGATTGAATTAGGATAGATGTAATTAGTTGTAGTTGAGTTAAGTATCATAGAGTTGGGATCTAGAATATATTCTGATGGTTTATAATGTGATAATAATGTCCATTATAGGGTACGAATAATATTTGTATTTTTGGATTATATTGTTGAATATTTTACAATTTCCTTATATACAGGATGTCATGTTCAAAATGGTTTCGGTTATATCTCGGGATTTCAATACACAAGGGTAAACATACATCAGGATTTACTCTTACATAAGGGTAAACTTAAATGCACGTTTCATTCTAGGTATAGTTTAAATGAAATAGGTATATATTGGGAGACTAGTGATATATAATGGTAATCACATTTATAAAAAAAATTAATCCTCATGCATCCGTTTAATAAAAAAAATCCTTTTTCTCAAAAACATTATAATTTGAGGGACAAAACTAAGTTATGTTATATAAGCCATGAAATGACTAAATTTAATACAAATGGATATAAGATACATAAGGGTTATTTATAGGGGACATTTGGATATGTATTGATCCATGTGAAATGTAAAGGTTATCCTAAGGATATGTGATGGTTGATATGCAAACATGAAAATATATACGGTTAATATAATTAATTGAGGATGATACAATAAAGACACCCTATATATAAAGGATGATATGTAATTTTATCCCTAGGATTGAAACATGATTATACATTGAGACTAAAGGCTATCATACAATGTTAACTATATCTCATAGTATGAAACATAAGGGTTAATTTCTTAATATATTAGGGTCTCTAAGGGGTATAAAAAATGGTACCATGCACATAGGTCTATATATAAGGTTCTAACCTATTTATAAATATTTACTGTTATGATTTTCTTTATATTTTTCTTATATGAAACTTCAATTTATTTAATAAGTATAAAAGTTTTGTTTAATAATCTGTTAGTTAATGTACAATCAGTACACCTAGAATCCATCAATCTCATGTTGTTCCATCACATTAGAATATCATCATGGATTTGTTTAGAATACTAATTTTTTCAATTTCAAGGAGTTTTAATGAATATGGGTATCATCCCTCAAGAATATTTGTTTTATCTAAAATCTTTCATGTTTTCTATCATTTGTGCACCAAATTGTTTAGTTTACACAATAATTGATTTCATCTTATCAGAGCTGAATCAACTAATATTTCCATATTAGTTCATTCTTATTAACTCTGGATATTGTCAATAGACATGAAATTTATTATTCTATTTATCATTCAATGATTTAAGGATCGGTTTTCTTAATTATGATTATTTACATATTCTTATCTTGTCCAATGTGATCTTAACCTATAAAATTTGATGGTATCACATTATCATTTTTCTAAATATGGATTTCATAAAAATTTAACCATTTCCCCAATGGCGTGTTGATTGAATGAGGTAATCTCAAACACTTTATCAAATAAAATTTGTTATTTGTTTCATTTAAAAGTAATGTTGGGTAGCTATTTAAATGTGGATATAAAATGTGGCTTGTGGAAAATTGGATTCTAAAATGTGTGGTTTATTTTTGTGGATAGTTTTAAAATTTTATTTCAAAACAACTGTGGTGATTTTTCATTGAAAGAGTCATTTGAATTTTTATAAGGGTATAGTGTGAATGAATTATTCCTTGAATTCATCTCCTAAATGATTTATGACATGAATTCTATGATCCTTCTAATGAAATAACGAAGATATTATTTAGTAATTTTTTCACCTTGGGAACTAATGTGGGAAATTACCTAATTTAAAAAAATTATCCATTTTAATTTTCCTCTTAATTATTATTTACTTGTATATTATTTATATTGAAATATTAGGTATTATTATAGGGTATTCCTTCACCACAGGTTAGTGTTTTTTAGGTTCATATAGAATATGTCTCATACATGCATGTGATTAAGCCTAATAAAATTTTACTTCAACTATAAAAGAGTCTCATTATATTTAAATTGTATTAATTAACACCACATTGGGTACATATGGGTAAAATTTATTAGATAAAAAAGGAAAACACTTGATTGCATAAAATAATATTGGAATAACATATTTCCAAAATTAACCCTAAATATAGCTATTGATGTATGGTTTAATCATGGGGGACCAAGGGGTGGGGAATATGATTCTATGAAATGGGCAATTTTTTTTTATAGTGGGGGTTGTGGGAAAAGATATAGCCAATATTAGTATCCATGTGTTATTGGAAACAAAGAATATAAATGGGATAATATTGTAGTACTTTAAAGCATGTGTTGTGATGTTGGGATAGTTTTTTCTTGATCATACTACATACTTAATAGTTTTTTATACTTTTTATGAAATATATGTGAGACCCAACCTTGATTTAGAGGATAATAATTAATACTTTGTTGGAATATCCGTGTGAGTACCTAGTGATGATGTGGTTCATCCTGTGCCCTAAGATATACTCTGAAGGGGATGATTCAACCTTTTTGTGAGGTTGGTAATCGATATAACATCTTAATAATTTGTTTTCTCTATTTTGGATATATGAATATTCATTCGAACCACATGGTGATGGCATTTTACGACATGTGACATTTTAACTTTACTATGGGGGTAGTTCAAGATGTTGATATATATCCTCAGATTAAATGTTATTTTTTACAGGTCGATTTTATATTTAGTCATAATAAATTTCACTATGTGGATAGCTTAGCCTATGAATTATTTGGCCATGGGATTTTTGCATAAGTTGATTGATGTGCTTATGTGAGTTTCTCCCATTAGACATTTACCTTATAGTATAATTCGGCCTATGTGAGATGTTAGCTATCGAAATTCCATTCTTAGGTCACTTTTTTTTAACAAACATGGGGCCCGATTATGTAAACATATATATATATATACACATATAATCATTTTATATGAAAAATTAATACATTACACATTAATACATGCACTAAAACTATTCTTTTTTATTATATTTGGAGGCTTGATATATCATTAACTTATTTCTTGAGTGATAATTAATATCTCCCAATATTGTTTTCTCTTATAGTACCTCCTCTTAGACATATCCTGGTAAAAATATTTATTTCCATAACCTGGGGAAAATTGAATCATAATAAAGAATGATTTATGATGATAAGTAAGGGTTAACAAGTGAGAAATAAATATAATATCATAATTGAACATAATATTAGAATTATGATTTGAGATAATTATAGTAACTTACAAAAATCACATCTAGTTAGTCATGGACTATAAATCATGTTTCATGTTATGAATCATTGTTAAAACAAGATACAAGTGTCATTATTTTATGGAATATTAAATAATAAATCATAATAGTTGGGAGAAGATCATAATAATAAATTATCCTATGAATTTTTGGAATAATTTAATGTATAGAAAATCCTTTAATTAGAGCCAGACCACTACCTAGATAATTTCTGCATTGTGGAAAAAGTAAAATAATTGACTGGGTTCACTCCACAAAATCATTTTATTTAGTTAATGGATTCAATCCTCTTTCTATATAATATTATCACTTGAGAAATAATAATTTACTCAATGAATTGGAAAGAAATAATATTTGGACCCACCCATCCCAAAATGAAAATGATTCAAGTGTCTGGCACAAGACTATAGAAAATTTATTCTATTTAAGAAAGATAAATTAAACCATGATAACTGAAAGGGATTCATGAATAAATAATTAAATAATCACTATCATAGGCCATAAATTTATATATTTTGGATCATAAAATAATTTCATATCCATTACTAAACATAAAAAAATTAAGGAGTGATAAGATAAATGGGAAATATGTTTTACAAATTACTTTTAAATATATTTTGAAAATCAAGATAAAACAACCCTTCACTTTTGGTAGCTTTTCAAAAAGTAAATATCCCTTGAATTTTTTAATAATTTTTTCTTTGAAAAATATTTTAATCTTATAATGGATACATAATTGGGATGTAAATACATAATGGTAGGAAAATCCAAAAATTATGTATATGTAAAAAGAGAACATCATTTTCACACATTTTTATAAAGTTAAAAGCTGGTCATACAGAAACTTTTTAAAAAGATTGAATTTAATATTTCTAAAAGAAATTATTAAGTAGTTAAAGGGAGATTCAAAAAAATAAAATATTATATAAAAAACATCCATAACATAATTTAATTTGCATGGATATATATGAGAATGATTTCCGACTGAAATTGGTAATTAATGTTGTATTTGGATAACAATCTTTTTTAATATTTTCAGTACCCAATAGAGGATAATGAATGGAAACACAAAATTCATATAAATAACAATTACAGAATAAAATATATTCTGTATAAAATATAAGGATCATAAAATTAAACTCTATTTAAACTTTTCATATACACTACAAAAATGATATTATAACAGTAATCCTTACCTATGGTCTTCAGTTTCTTCATACATGATCATAAAATCGTATATATTAAATTAATATTTTTATTAATATATTCCAAAATCATATTCATGCATATACTATGTTTTATTAGTTTTTTATACATTACATGTAACAACTTAATAAATATTATTTCATAAAAACTATATTATAGTGTAAATAATAATGTTTCTCATGCTTGTTTTGGTTTGATAGTTCTGATCCATTCACATTTCCCATCATTTCTTCAATTCTAGAATCTTAATCAATTTATAATTATCTTATTTATTCATTATATATACTTTTAAATGCACTCATATAATATGGTGAGGAGAAACGAACTAAATCGGTTTGGAAAGACAGTAGTCTGTATGTATGCATGAGTGATGTTTTAATTTTACATGAAATTGAAAAAAAGATAGATAAATCATAAAATATCTCTATAAATTCATAATAATGTTATAAATATCAGATATATTAATTAAATATATTATTTTTCACCATTGTTTTGTGGTGATTAAAACCAAATCACATCACTTTGTGGAGGAGGCAGTCTATACAGACTTACAAGTGACATTATTATTTTCAAATGTATGTGAGGTTAAGAAAGTTGATGAAATTTTATATTTAAAGAAATAAAATTTTGTTATAAAAATTACATTCAAAAATAAGATAAATCTATATAATCATCTATGAGATACGATTATAAAAAATAAAATACATCGCTTCTTGGTGGTGGTAGTCTATTTTTACTGAAGATAGTTGTTTTTAATTTTCATTAGATATAACGTAAATATATAATGGTTACTGAATTAACATAAAAAGTATTTAAATTAAATATAATAAATTAATCATGTTCTTATGGTTATATAAATGTTTTAGGAAATTAAATTATAAATAAACTCAAAATATATTGGTAATGACTATGACCAATTCATTGGGAAACCTCTTTTGGAATACACCTTAACACATCATAGTTATAACTTAGGGGAAGACCACAATATCTATGATTTTATGGGGGAATATTGATAGATATTTATTAATGTATTTTTCATTATATATGGCTCTAATGTTATGAATGTGTGAATATGCAATGACATCCATTTATTTATGAGAGGTAGTGAAACTGTTTTAAATAATCATAACCTTAAAATATAATAAATTCATATTAAAATATAATTTTAAAAAAGGAAACCCAAATTACTTGATAATACAATATAGAGTCAAAATATTTTCATTGAAAAACATTAATTAAAATTTTAGATATTTTTCTGATCTATCTATAGGTTCAACCCTTTTTCATACATTTGACCCTTACGGTGGATACAAATATTTACCTTGGTAACACTTAATTGTAAATAAAATTAAATTTCCAAAATTACCAAATATGAATATTATAGTTACAAAAATTTAAATAATTTTACCATATTAAGTTTCTATAAGTTTATGAAATTCATTTGAACATTTGTGTTGAAATATCAACGAAAACCATATTTATATAAATGAAATTTTAAGAATGATATTGAATTTCTTTTTATTTGGAAAATAATAACAACTATAAAGTGAATGATAATTTTTTTAGTAAATATATTACCCACAAATTTATTTAAAATAATAAATCAATACATATTGATATATTTACTTCTCATAAATAGACATTATGTTCATTAAATAAGTTTTCAAAAAAAACATCACTTTTTAACAACTGAATATTTTATTTCCATTTCTTATAAATTGATAAATAGTGATATAATTTTATACATGTGTAATGAATAAATTTTCATAATTTTAAAGTTATAAATTATTTTCTAAATACATATTATATTTAAAAATTAATTCTTATACGAAATGTTTTTCGAAATAGTTTTTTTTGATTAAAAAATCATTCTTATGTGAAATAAAAATTATTTTTGTTAGTTATATTCAATTTAAAGACCATATATCATAATTCATTATATAATATATAATAATTATTCAAAAAGATTCATTGTTTTATGCTTCACAAGATATTGTGAAAATAAAATTTCTTAACAAAAAATGTATTATATAATATAGGGATGTTACATTCTACCCCCTTATATGAATTTCACCATTGAAATTTTGACACATTGATATATTCAATCGAGGACACCATTTCCCCATTAAATCCATGGGTTTCCATGTTTCTTACATTAATTTACTATTCCATAATATAATGATAATAATTTGAGTACTCATTCTCCGAATCAAATTTCCTCTATTTTCCATGATTTATTGAGATTTATCCTCTTAAGAAATATCATGTTACAATGGTTTGGTCTATTAATTTAGTACAAGTAAAGGATAAGAAACATAAAATTTAAAATACATACATTGAAAACGTAATTAAAATGATATATGTTCTATGGAATCAAAAAAGAAATAAGAAATTATCCATATTTGATCAAGAATCTCATAGGGATCGATATATTTAGGGATTAGCATTACATTCCTTCCAGATCCCAAAAACTTCTTGCATTGAGATATTTAAATTGTTAACATGAATATTAGATCAATATATATATATATATATTCTTTATAACTATTCCATTGACATGAATAATCATTGATGTGTTTCAGATTAGTTATAATCTTCTTTGTCACTTCCTCTACTAGCTCAGGTCCCAGTAGCTTATGTTCCCAAACATAATCCAAGCATGATAGAGTCTTGGAAAACTTTTGATGGAGGTATTCATAAATATCCACCTCAATTTTATAATTAAATGTATTAATATAGAAATATTTAACTAGAGGAAGGTTTTCATGAAATGATATTTGTAAATATATAGTGTACAATCAATATATATCTCTTAGGGTTTAAATATTCCTCTTAGACTCAAAATATGTATAACGATGAAATTTTTTTGAAATCTTTTATCACCATATACATGGATTATTCATGAATTCTTTAGAAAATCAAGGTAAAACCAAGAACACATTCATATATGATTGAGAGTGGTACAAAAAGAAAGATTATAATATCCTCAACGTATATACTAGAGAGTTGATAATTTGAAAAATATTTATTGATAGTAATGAAATATTATGATTTAAAATACCGATCAAATACAAATAAAATGAAAAAATTATATTTCTATTAGATGATTTTGATAAAATACATGGTGATTTTTTTCCCATTTCCATTTTGGTATGGGTAATGATTGTAACATCCCCTAATTATTTTAATTGTAATCCTTTACTTGTGTATATATGAACCATAGAGATACATACTCTATAATATCACACTTATTGTTTACCCAACCGAAATTATATCAATACTCATTAATTCTATTGAAATATATTATAATATCATTTATATAGACAATAATAGAATATTCAAAGTAATATACAAGGACTATATTCAATAGATTAAGGAATATTTCGTGGGAATTAGTATATCCAAAGAGAATCACTATAAATTCATTATTTCTATACATATTTTTAAATTTGTTCATGGATATTTCTTACAAGTTGAACCAATAACAATGATATAGAATTCATGGGTCAATCTTTGATAATATTTGTGCTCGATATATATGATAAGAAAAATCCTCAATGTAGAGTTGTGTGTATGTTTTCTTCATGTTAATATTTTTATGTTCAAAATATGAAATTCACAGATGTATTGACTAATATTTCATCTTAATAGAAACAATATGCACGCCCTATAGTGATAAACATGAACAAATAAATCCCTTATTGAGATTCTCTTGGAGTTTCTTCTTCAATTTCTTTAAATCAATCAAGGACAATGTGTAAGGATTCTTTAAAATTGGTATATAATAATTTATGAGTTATATTGAAAAAAAACATCATGATTTTGAGGAATTATATAAACCTCATTATTAAACTTATTATAAAAGTATAGATAAATAGTAATTTATTCGCTGAGGAGTATCTCTCCACCCATTTGTGAAAATACACCACATGAATTGGTAATTGAAACCATATAATGAAAGTAATTTCAATTTTATATTAATGTTCATCCTTGAACATATAGATGATCACTACTTTGTTTGAAATAAAAAACAAGAGTTCCATAAATAAATAATTGATATGTCTCTATATAGGGAGAGCCAATTCATGCCCAAATTCAAATAAAATTCAAATATATTAATAATAAAAATATTTATTGGAAAAATATCAACAGTAACATTTATTGAAGGGAATAAATAGATGTAAGATGAAATTGGCATACCTTTTTGAGTTTTCACTATTAATTCCACATATAACCACTGAGGTGTTGATGTTATTTCTTTACAAATGTATCACACATTTAAAAATCAGGTAAATCCTCAATAAAATAATAAATTTTAGTTATAGTGATGATTATATGTGTACCTTTCACCACATCAGTCATGTGACCCACTTTGGATGTTGTGAACACACGAGCATACCATTAATCTCTAGGATTAAGAGGTTATTAGTGTATATTTTCACTATAAACCCTCATATTCATGCACTATAAGGAATAATACACGTATTATATTTAGTTATAAAAATTTATTGTTCTTGGTGTATTTAACAAAGCTTTTTCTCCAATCATTTAATTTTCATGCGTATTTATATCTTTTTGATATTCACTTCCACTATGGCCATCTGGTCCATAATTTAAATATTTTCCAGCCATTTGGAGTCATTTTAACCTATTATTCTTTTCTATACTTCAGGAATAAATTAATATGCATACCCCAAACGTCATATAATACTTTCGTCATAGGTATTAATTGATTTACTATTACTTTTATTAGTCTCAATGAATTTTGTATCAATTATCTTGTGAATTGCTTGACAAAATTAATTATAGAAAAAAACCATCCAAATATCACACCATTACATTGATAAAATTTCATCCTCTTTCCTTATATTGTTAATAGTATTCCACCAATAGACTTAATTTCATTCCAAATGATCCACTTCAATGACAACATTTTCCTTCATTGGGTCTAAAAGAAAGGAAACTATATTTTTGGTGGTAGTGATCCATTGTGTAAAAACTAGTGGATAAGAGGAATGAATGTAATATGGTGTATTTTCCCACGTGAAATATTTAATGTCACTTTTTACATCCTTCTATCTATTTTATTATTATCATGATAAATGGATTCGTAATGTTATTTGAGCATTGAAACTTTATAATTCATTAGATCTCCAAAGTTGTTATAATTCTCATGTAGACAAGAATTAAATTTTCAAATACATTTATTATGAACATGATTCATATTCAATCATATGATTAAATAAAATAGGAAATCATGGTCTCAGAATCATGATATTATAATCAGAGATAATAATTATAAAATTTGTAAAATAATAGATAATAAATAATACAAAATGGCTCATTGTAATAAAAATATGACACTATTAGGTTTATCCAATATCAAAATAAGTTCATCATAGATTATCATAAGTTGTATCCACATATTATTCATATATAACTCTCCCAAAACACCCATAACATGCCCTTATATCAACCATTATATCCCAAGAAAGAATAAGTTAATATTTAATTATTTAATTTGAAAACATGAACTAATAAACACTAATTAACACCCAATAACACTAATTCATCAATGTAAATGGAGAATGTGTACATCATAAAATTATTTAATTAATGAACATAATAATCTCCTAAAACACTTTTTACTCATAGTAATCATATTTTACATATCAAAATTAAAGTAATTTTTTATAACTTGGGTAAAATAGAAAGGTATGAGTGGTTGATTTAAAATGCTCAATTAGTGTAAAAAATTATGAAATAAATATAATATCATAAGTTCTCATTAGATAAGAATAATATTTTGTGAAAATTTTCATACCAAAAAAAAAACTCATACAGAATTTATAATAGACCAAAAATTGTGAAATGTGGAATAATAAAATTTCATAACAAGTGATGCGAGTTATAATAATGGTGAATCATAATTAATCAATCATGATAAATGATGTTATATAATAATAATAATAACTTTCAATATGATGGTGTTTCAAAATAATAAACAAATAATTTCATTTGAATAGAAATTTTTTGCAGTTGAGATGATCATCACCTAGTTTACAATGTCCAATAATGGATAGTGTTCGATCTACAATAACTTTTCATTAATGGAATGTGTCTAATCCCCATCATATTTAATATTATATCATGAGATTAAAAAAATTACCCACTTAATTGGAGGTCTATATTACTTTATTCCCACACATATTCTAATGAAATCAATATATATGTGTGCGATAAGATCATAAAAACATTAATCATTTCCATATAGAGTAATTAACCCATTAGAATTAAATAAGATTCATGAAATCACCCTTAAAAATAATCATCATATGTTATATAGAGTCATATAGAAAATGGTATCCTCGTATAATATCACTAATTATTCATAACAGCCTTAGTGAATATTGACGATGATAAAAAATTTCTTTTAGGAAGTTATTAAAAATATTTTTTGAAAATTTAGAAAAGAAATACCATTTGTTTTTTAATATTTTAAAACTAATATTCAGAAAAAAATGTGAATATAATTTTATTTATAAACATTTTGAAAATTTTAATATAATATTAAAAACCCATTAATGAAATTATAGAAAGAAAATTCATTCATGTCCTATATGTTAAAATAGAAATTTCATTTCACATGTTTGTAAAAAATTAAAAGTGTGTCATATGAAAACTATTTGAAAATATTACATCTAAAATATGTAAAAAAAATTAATTATTTATTGGCAATTATTTTTTTTAGAATCTATGTATATATAAAATTTATAATAAAATAAAATAAAGAACATGGATATATAAGGGAATATTTTTTAGACAAACTGGGGAAAAAAGAATCATCTTCTTAAAACCATTTTCTTAATATTTTTAGCAACCAAACATATGGGAATGAAACTAAACAAAGAGAAACCAATAAATAAAATTATGAAAAGAAATTAAGTTGATTTTTGAATATAAGGATCATATAAATTTCCTCATTAGAAATTTAACATAGAAAATATAGAATAAATGTGAAATTATAACAAAAACTTTTACAAAAGGACAAGAAATTATTCATATGTTATCTTAACATCATGCATATAAAAAATTTATAATTAATATAAATAATTTTTAAATATAAATATATAACAAAATATTTCTCTTATTTTTAATAGAATTTATCATAACAATATAATGTATAATTATAAATTTGTTAATAGTTATTCATTAAAAGAAAAATTATGGTGTCAACTATTCAGTTTCACATACATATTTTTGTCTAACGGTTTCAGTCAGTGAACTATGGTAGAGGATTCAACATCTATAGATTCCTAATAATGTTATATATAGAATATCTATTCATCGCACATAATTTTAAAACAATTTATATTATTTGTGGATGAAAAATTAATTATATAAATATTTGGAGATAATAGTCCATGTGCATTCACATGTGATGCATTAATATTCCAATGAAAGGAATGATATAAATATAAAAAATAATATCTCATTATAGAATCAAAATAATGTTATATATCAGGGATTGTCCCACTTGGTTTCCCCTAGAAGGGGATAATCCAATTTTGATAACCCTGATCCTTCCTACCATAGGATATGGGATGAAAACTAGTAATGAGTAGGCATATGAAACAAATGGGTGCAATTATCATTAGGTGACATAAAATTAAACATAACTCCCAGACCCTAAAATTAAAAATGTAAAAAAAATATAAAATTCCAATGAATACATTAAACTAAGTCCAACTATCATACTACCTCATAGTACTGAAAGTGAAAATAATACAATGGTAACCCCCTTAAAATTGGATGTAAGTCCAATTCTGCACCGAAGGAGGGGAAAAAATATCAAATTAAACCCCTGTAATGGACTCATTCTATCTAGCCTAAAACTATGTTCCACATACTCCTAGTCCTCTTAGAACTCCATCTAATGGTCTTTCATCTTTATAAAGCATGACTTTTCCAAGAAGAGCCCATGCAAGGGTGATTATAATAATACCTAATATGAATCCATGAAGTCACTAATAATAATGAATAAATAGATGAAATATTATCAATACATAGGTATTTCAATAAATATACATGACATAATAATAATAATAAAATACCTAGATATAGTCATAATAGACAATCTATCTAAAGATGTTTTAACGACTACTTCATTCCAATAGATTTTTCTCATGGAAATGAGGTGATTCCACTAACGGATAATCCACTCCCAAATCCATGATATAACTGATGGAATCATCTATGTGTTCATTATCATTAGATATTTCCAGATAATTACACAATGAAACTCTTATGATTTTGACATCGTAATAGGTGATCATACCCATGACGACTAGGGGACACCGTGAACCCTACTTGATTAATCTGTTAGATACAGTATTAACATGTAGTGTATGGTGGATATTCCAATACAAAAAAACTACCATGTTTGAATTTATTATAGGGGATCCATCCCCAATCATGATTAAGGTATACCTCATAAAATATCAGAAATATCACCCATAGAGAATATTTTAATCTTATTCTATGGATGTAATCTCATACTAAGGCCTATAGGGATTCTATAATTACATTAACTCAAATGATCATTTTCTATATTACATTATTAAGGGATTTGATCTATCTATAAATATGTACATGTTTGGTATTGAGGGTGCATGGAATATACCTATAACCCTAGAACTCTCCATATCCATACTAGTGGTCCTCAACTATGCACTTCTACACATGTTCATGCTCTTGTAATAGACCATTAAACTGTACATGGATGTATCTATGTATCAAGAGGTTCTCAAGAACACTACCCATTCTTATGTTACGGGATTTGTCTATATCCATTTATCCTCTATAATAAATGTCGATATTCTAATACTAGGTCACAAAGTGTTTGACACATGGAGCTTCTATGTGGTAATTTTTATAATGAAAAAACTAGAATAATTTTTATGGACCCCACATGACATTTTTTATTTAGGGAACATTCCATGTAATTAATGATTTACCTAAATCATGTTTCTCCTTCATGTTTTCACCCACACTACCACTACATCTAGATATGCCACTAATTTTTTGAAGAGATTTCAAATCAAGGTTTATTGACTCTCACTATTGTTGCACACAAGAATCATTGAATCTCATCCAATTGAAAACTGGTACTCTCACACTTCCCCATCTGTACACACCTAACTAGGAAAATAGGGGTCATTTATCTAGTCTCAATCCCCCACTGATCTCCCACTACTATAATTAGACATCTATATCACCCTCGATTCGAAACCTCACCCACTATATTTATCTGTTTCACATAATAATGGTCACACAATGGTCTAATAAAAAGTATTTTTCAAATCATCATCAAAATAAATTGAAAGTTATGAACATGTGAAAAATGGGGGAGAAACACACATTCAAAAAATGATGAACAAACCTCATCTATGTTGTTCTAGGCCTCATTAGTGTCTATTAAAAATATGAATGATGAATGAAGAAAAAACAATTATTAGATAATATCATCCAAAATAACCCACCGATCTGAGAATCAGTATTATTAGGTGAATTTTTTCTTGATCATAATGTGGAAATGAGATAAATCTAAAAAAATACTTACCTCGGGTTTTCTTGATTAGTGATAAGGAATGAATCTAGTCTATCATCATTAGCGCCATCCTGAAATTTCATTGTCCAAAATGATCCTATATCCATTAGTTTCATTCACCAAACCCTCATCAAATTCTCTATCTCAATCTATAGGGTATTATGGCTAACCATATAAATATTTGATAATTTTTTTAAAATTGGGTTGGATTTAGTTATATAAATAATCTAGTTATTTCATCAAAACACAATTAAATAATGTTTTTTTAACAAATTTACTTTATTATTTTTTCTTGTGACATCAATTTATCAAACACCCAAACGATGAAAAATTTTGTATTGTTACTAGTGTTAAAACCATCTTCCAATCATAATTTGAATCCCATATTTCTTATCTAAATAACTATTCAGTAGTTATTATGCTATTATAGGAATATTGTGGACATGTCACATTAAAAAAATTGATAATTTTATAATATCAATGTCGTGCTCACCTAACCTTAGAATCTCATGTCACCCAATAATCTAGTGGTGAAAAGTTTTATATATTTATTCGAAACCATTAACATGAAAAAATATAAATGAAATTTTACCATCATATGTAATTTAATCTATAAATGTGAAAAATAATACTAACAAGATTTAGGAATTGAGCTCACATTGGGGTCACCCAATCCTTGGTTCTCTCATAATCATTCATGTGCTTCAATAATATTTTCACCAAGGAAATTTTATTCTAAAGGATGATATTATTATTCTAATCATATTTCCATCAAAAATACAAAAAATATAGATTCATCCTCATATCCCAACACTCCATATTTTATATCATGTGAAAATCCATGTACATACCTCTTTATCATTGACTTGTGGAAGATGTCATGTGCCCAGTCTAACAGCAATGTTACGGACACTCACTATTCCACAACACCAACCCTACTTAGTATCTTTAATGAGATAATGAAACTTGGAGATAACTTCCTACCAAGTAAAATCATCCAAATCCATATTATAGTGAGACCATATGGAACAAATAGTTTCTACTCTTGAACTCAAATTTCCTACACTATCATTCCTTGTATGAATTTTAACAAATTTGAAATGTCTTAATCCACTATTGGATGATCATAAACTTCTATTTTATATCATTTAATAACACTATTTTTATAACAACATACTCACATAGATCATTCCAACATAGTGGGGACTAATAGGGACACCTGTAATAAATTTTGAATGGTTATATATTGGTGTTGGAATGGTATTCATTGTTATAAGCCATCTCCACAAAGGGTAGGTGTCCATCCCAACTACTAATAAATTCCAACATGCATGCACACAGTATCTACTCTATAAAATTAATTCCCCCTCATTTTGGCCATTAGTTTATTTAAAAAACAGAATACTTGAACACAACTACATCTAATGTTCCTCCTACAATTATCTCCATAATTGTAATTTGATACAAACATCATAGTATAAAAAATATTATTAGGGGAACCCTAGAGATTTGGACATTCTCCTTCATATAATGTCATCCTAATATCTTAATAGATGTCTATTCATTAGAATCTTTTAATTGGTAATACATGGTGAGTCATTCTATGACCCCCATATGGAATTAGGTCCTCTAAAAATACATGGAAACCTTGTCACAAATTCTACAGACCTAACATTCCAAATCTACTCAAGAAGATAAAGGGCTTGAGCTAAACTCTCTAAAACATATATTTTATCATTTAACTAATGATATTGGATGATCAAAGAGAAAACATCATTCGAAACCTTATTCAAACCTAAAAAATAAAACATACACTAATGGTACTTCTATATCACTTCCATACATGGATTTAATACTGATGTGTTGTACGAAACCCCATCAGAACCTCCTCATTCATCATCACAATTACCATCATTATTCCTCTAAAAAATGATGTTCAACAAACCAACATAAAAACCATCTAGAGTGCATCTAGTGGATATATGAGAACAAAAGTTCTCACAGTTAACTTCACTATTCTAAGAATCCTTAACACAATATAGAAGTGGTTATGTAAGAACCATAAATTGTAGATATGTCACAACATCCTCATCCTCTTTGGAAAACTACAATAAGAGTAAAAATTATGATTCTTGGATCTAAAAATGTGAACATTTTCTCTTACTAAGATCATTTTCCTCTACATTCTCCTACCCAAGAGTATATAATTTCTTGAGGTCATTATCCCCTAGTAACTCAAACCAATTAAACAATATCAAATTAAGATCATTATGAGAAAATATATACTAAGATACTTATAGTGAGAATAATTGATAAAATACACCTCCATAAGGTATTTGCAATGCATATTTTCGGCGAATACAACCATTGTTAGCTGAATTTCATGGTTTTTATAATTCTTATCCTATAGTATCAACTATAGAGACTCATAAGAAATAACTTCTATCATCTAAATTAGAAAACAACCATGTCCATTCTATAAGTGAGTTTGGAACACTGTGTACTCATCTCTATCATGTAGAAATCCTAAATTTTTTTATCTTCAATACCTACCAAAACATATAGAATTCAATCTAGAACCTCTCTATAAAAAATGAAAGTCTTCCCCTTATTGGTGAAATAAGTCAATAGTTCCAATATCCTGAAGACATAGGGTAAGAATCTCCTACAACAGCCTACCAACCCAATGAATATCTAAACTTTTTTCAGGATCTTTTGTAGTTAACAATATAAAACCACCACAACCTTCACTCATTCCATTACTAAACCACATAGAAAATGAAATATCCAAGAATGTGGAACTCTACAATTCATAACTAACATGTTGAGATCTTCTCATAGTGTAGTTTCTCTTTGTGAACGTAGAGACCCGAATCTTAACGTACATGGACATTACATTACATTTGCGGAATACTTAGTACATAACAAAAAACACACACACAAGGATCGTAATAGTTTAGTGTCTTTGGAAACTCGGAATATAATCTTCTAATCGTGGTGAAAGATCTTCAAAATCTCCCATAAAGATCTTCCTTTTTTTTACCTAAAACATTTCTTTATATCCTGGGGAAAAGAAAACAGAAAAGGGTGAGCTCAAATTCTCAGTAAGGGTAAACAAAAGAAAATCAATCACATCATATTCATAAGAACATAACTTTTGGAAATCTTAACCTGCAAAAGAGAGCATAATTTCATAACATGGGATAAATCATAGTAGTGAAATGTAATCCCAATAATCATAACTTAAAACATGAAAATTTGTGGCATACACACATAATCATAAAGAATCATTTCTTGTTAGTCAAGACTAATTTCCAAGACTATCTTAGTGGACAATGTCCCTTTCTGAATCGAGTAACCCTCGTTTCAGTCCTGTTTCACTGAACCGGTATAACCTACCATTCCAGCCATGTCAATCTCATGAGATATAAAATCTTTACCCAATGCATTGGAGGGAGATATAGGTCCCACCCATCTTATAATGAATCCTTTCTTATGTGTGCCCCATAATCATAAATCATACATCATCGCATAACACATGTAACAAAAATGGGATTCTTGAAACATCATGACATCATAAAACAAATCATATAATGTAAATGACTTCATAAAAATAATTCCCTCACAACATAATCAAATCAATTTAATAATAGGGATAAAAAAAGAACCCTTTATTATCTTAGATGGAAAATAATTTTGATAAAACACTTGAACTTCATTCTTGAGGAAAATATCCTTTCTACTTCAAAAACACTTTTCCTTTCGTAACATGTCATACAATTTTAAACTAAAAGAAGTTTATTAATAATAAGCTTTAAAACTTTTAAAGGAATCTTCTTGGAAATAATTTTTTAAAAATCCATTCATGCCGTATAAGTTAAAAAAAACATTCTTCGTACTTTTGTCGGAAAAGTCAAAAAGTACCTCGTACGAAAAAACGACAAAAGATTCCTTTCATATTCATTACTAAAAACTCACCAAAGGGTAAAATTGGATTTAAACTATTGTATGTGGATGGAAACAATATTAAATATTGAGTAAACATGGATGTGGATGATAAAATACAACCCAGTAAATACTAAAGCATAAACAATCTCGGATAAAAATAAGATTGTGATATTTTCCCTTACCTTAGGTCTGTTTTTCTTCGTATGTGTCCGAACCTCCTGTATAGTGATTTAAATAATGTCATTGACTTATTACAGAATCATGTTCACTGTTATGATATCATATATGGTTCACTTATGACTTTATATTACCCGTTCTTTTGTAAATTCATGTTAAAGTAGCGTTTTGGGTAAAATCGTCTCATTTGTCGTTCGTGTTTTTAACTTGTAATTATTCGTATGATTACTTAGATCATGATTACTTAATTACAGAATATAAAAAATGACTTATATATATATATTCAGAATATACATATATAATAAATCAATAAATGGAAAGAAATACACCGTTCATGGAGACGGTAGTCCGTACGTACGCATGAACGCTGTTTTCGTTTCCTTATTGAATTGAATGGAATTAAGTAGATGACATACATATAAATATAAATAATTCCAGTATCAATATCAGGTAATATATTTCATCAGTAATTATTATATATTCTTTATAATCATTCATGAATGGTTAATCATTGAGAATGAATCTCATCGCGTCGTGGAGACGGTAGTCCGTACGTACGCACGAGCGATGATATCGTTCCCATGGTCGTGGAATTGTGTTGAAGTGTATGTATACTATTTCAGTATAAATATCACTCTATAATAATCATATATAGTTACTCCTTACACCATTATACCCATCCAATTAAGGTGGTGGCGGAAAATAGATTACACCACGGCGTGGAGACGGTATTCCGTACGTACGCACGCGTGGTGATTTCCTTTTTCCGTAGGATGGATAGAAGGGTAATTATAGTTGTTTCATATTTATAATAACATATCAGTATATAAGAAATACTTATGTTATTAATTTATCATGAAAAAACTAAAGAAGAAGAAGTTTAAGAAGAAAGAAATTGAAAAAGATCGGTAATGGATATTACCTCTTCTTTGAAACGCCTCTTTGAATCCTCCACTTAGGGAACTAAGATTTGTCTTTGAAGAAGACCAGGACCTCTAGGATTATTCTATGGAAGTGGAGAAGGGATTTTGGCAGGGGTTGGCCGAGCTTGAGTGCTCAATTTGGTGTGAGGAGGAGGGGGAGGAGGTTCCCTTTTATAAGGGAGGAGATGGGCACCTTAGGAATATCTCAAAATATTATTTTATATTAAAGTCAAAATCGGTTTATAATGGTTCCAAAGGGTCTTATTTAGAAGCTAAAGTGGGGATGGGTCGAAATCCTATCAACCAATAGGATTTAGACAAGTTTAGGTTATTATTTTAACCTTATCAATTAGATTTAACTCTAAGTAAAATAATTTAACTTTTACCATGTCTTTTTGTTTTCTAACACTATATGGTTAATACACTTACTATAACATGCCAAATGAACCCCAAATTGTTTATTATTAATATATATATCCTTATCTAAGTCATTTGGCCGAACAGTAGATTTTTCGGAATAAAATAACTATTAATAATATAATATTTGATTTAAAAACTATTTTGTGTCAATTTTGACACTATTTGATATATGATTTTTTTGAAAGTCATAACAGAATTATATGTTCGAACCAAGTTTCTTAAATCAACACTAATATATCATAGTAACCTAGAAAATTAGTGTAATTCATAAAAAGTCTCAAATTACATTTATTTTGGTGTTAATAACATCAATTATGTCAATATTTCATTAACAAGATAATTACTGCATCATCATTGTGTCAAAATTAAAATAAATTATTTAATGTCTAAAAATTATAAATAAAATACCATTATGTAGGAAATCTTTTTATCTTTCTAATTAATATTTATAGTCGAATTTATCTTATGTATGACCCCATATTAAAAATGATTTTCTTATTAAACATTGATTTTAACTATTTTAGCCCTTCTTTAAATAAATTAATAATAAATGTCCTAATCTAATCCAAGTGGGCCTAAATGATAATATTTAACACTTAAGGTTGTTTTTGGTCGAGATACACTTGTCCAATAGGATTAGGACATGTGTTAGGGTAATATTAATATCTTTGTTACCCTTAATTCCCTATTTACTTTTAACCGTGGTAAATAAAAGTAAAAAATTACTATTCACCAAAAATTATTTTCATCTCATTGAACCAAATTTTACTTACTGACATCAACCGTGTCTCTCGGGTTTTTGAAATTCCATTCACAGAAGCGGTAAAATTAAGTTTTATGAAAAATTCAATTTTTTAACTACCACTTAGTAGTTTCACAATTCATCAAAAATTGATGTTTTTCAGAACAATGCCAAAATTTCATCCTAAGATATATTTCATATTACAAATTCAAAAATGAAGTCTATTTTACCAAATTCATAACATATAAGTTGCATTAATTAATTTTATAATTAAATCCCGCTGTTAAAACAAATAGCGTGTTTTTAAGAAACAATATCTATCAAAAGATTGACACTTGTTTATGTCTGGTTTAAATGTGAAATTGAATCCCATGACCAACATTGAATTAAATTGTAAAAATATATTCTAAATATACTTTAAAACCACTCAAATTAATAATTTATCACTATTAATTATTTCTATTAAAAAAGTTGTTTTTAATTATAATTTAGTAATTTTCACTATTCATCAGAAAATAAATGTTATCTGAAAAGTACCAAAATTTCACCTTAGGCTAAATTCGATACTCCGAATCCAAAAATGAAGTCCATTTTGAAAAATAAGATTTACAGAATTTCAAAAAGTGGTTATTAATATTCATAATGGCTAGTTTTAATAATATTTTAAAAGCATATCGTTGTTTAGTGAAACTCGGTATTGCGTATTACACACGCTATCGAGGAAGGTCGCGATTGCGTGTAATGCAAGGCAAGTCAAGGATACGTGTTGTGAAAGATCCTTTTGGTGTAGCGTACAACACAAGACATTAATGAAATTAAAAAGAATATTTTTCATAAAATCTCGGGCTGTTACATTCTACCCCCCTTAAAATGAATTTCTCCCTCGAAATTCGTCAGGGTTATAAATAGTTTACTATTCAAAAGTTTCTTTAATAGAAACCCACATCGTAAAAAGGACTACAAAAACTTGGATTTAAAAAATAAAGTATGAAATGTAACGATTACCCAAATAAACTAATCACTGGGTTTCCACATAGGTGAAAATAGGGATATGGAAGAGAAATCTAACCATCATGTTCTGATGGAGAGTGGTAGAGAACATGGCTATGGAAAATCCAACAATCACAAATCCATAAATTTGTGACGATCTAAGGTACCATCTGATTAATCAAATATAAGAGCAATTGGACAACATTTTTGGTTTTCAAGATCGTTTCCCTAAAGTTAAAGAATTTGAATTAGAATAAATACTTACTTTATTTTGGTACAATCTCACTGTTGTTCGTGCCTTTAACAATTTCCACTTCATCTCTTAAATAAACGAAGTTGAATTTGTTATTCGTGAAGTCTTAGCAGATCATGTGATAGAATGACGGGTCATTCTATCTGTCTCAAACAAAAGGATAGCAAAAATTATAAACATAAGTCGATCTATAGTGAGATTAATCATATATGGTTCCTAAAAAAGACTTTATACTTAATATATCATACTTCTTAATATAATAAAACTAGTTTCTAATAAACAGGGACTTCCTGTAGGCTAGTGGTAGGTGATAAAGGCCAGTCGCACTTCGGTTGTGGGTTCGATTCCCACAGCCTTGTCCGAAGCGATGGGCTTTCGTCCGTCCTACAGGTTGTCCTTTTTCTAAAACTACATTACTATAACATCCCATCAATAATATCGAGAAAACTTCTATCCTTAAACAATACTAACCTATGCCCAACATAATCCATTCCAATCGTTAGGCTTATCTAAAATACTTCGGTCCAAGATCATAGTATAAAGAAAATTATCACGTGAATGCCATCATTTATCCCTCATATATCTTGTTCTTCACATTCCAGTCATGTGAATACCATAAAATGAATACCCATTGAATCTCAGTGAAAACATGAGTGCTGTCAAAAGTGAACTCTTTCCACATACCAAAATCCTCAAAATTCTATATACTCAAACCATGATATCACTTAGTCCTTATATCAATCATGAGCTCATGAATATAGTCAAACATTTCATTTTCCCCTTATCCCTTCATTATGCGCATATCATCTGCTTTCCAAAATATTTGAATCACTTTTCATGGTTACCGGTACCATAAAATTATTGAAAACCACAATAATACAAAAAATATTCTAATACACATTAAAAGTACCTCAACAACATTATTCTTGAATACCAATACATAAACACTTCAATCCATCCTCTTCAATTATTTTCCTGGAATAAGTCCTTCCTTGATTTAGAAGTAACTTTTTCGGTCAGGGCATTGAGTTGGGTAATGCCCATGTTATCCACAAATAATACATTGAACTCCATAATAGTCTGTCACTCTATGACCCTTTTCTCCACCCAAATAACATCGGTCCCTCCATTTGAGGTATTCCTCAAGGTTCTTCTTCCCCTCTTTAGAAATCTCAATCTTCCTTTCTTTATGCTCCTCAACATGCGAACATGCATAATAGTCTATCTTCCTCTTCTTTGATGAATTCGGTATACCACTAAATTTCACCTTGTTAATCATATATTGCGATGACTGATTTGGCATAATCACAATATCTTTCTCTCTAGGAATTACATAATTTTGTTTCTCATAGTCACCAATTTTTCCATTGGATTCAATGTTAACCAAATTCCGTCTGGTTCCCTCCATTAACTAAAACACAAAAAGAATTCTGTGAGAGGAAAAAATCATGCTAGAGAAAACAACATAATAAAGGGGGATTACCTTCAATATCTAACATCTTAGGTTTAATTCTAAGATCGTTAGCGCAATTCTAGGACTATAACCTATATGTATACTTAACCTTAGGGACATCCCTAGACATACCTTAGAAATATCTCTAGGGATCTCACTAACGTTTTCGCATCCTAGTTTCCAAAGGTTGACTAAACCTTTCCTCTGATACCAACTGTAGAGACCTGAAGCTTAACGTACATGGACATTACATTACATTTGCGGAATACTTAGTACATAACAAAAAAACACACACATAAGGATCGTAATAGTTTAGTGTCTTTGGAAACTCGGAATATAATCTTCTAATCGTGGTGAAAGATCTTCAAAATCGCCCATAAAGATCTTCCTTTTTTTTACCTAAAACATTTCTTTATATATTGGGGAAAATAAAACATAAAAGGGTGAGCTCAAATTCTCAGTAAGGGTAAACAAAAGAAAATCAATAACATCATATTCATAAGAACATAACTTTTGGAAATCTTAACCTGCAAAAGAGATCATAATTTCATAACATGGGATAAATCATAGTAGTGAAATGTAATCCCAATAATCATAACTTAAAACATTAAACTTTGTGGCATACACACATAATCATAGAGAATCATTTCTTGTTAGTCAATACTAATTGCCAAAACTATCTTAGTGGAAAAAGTCCCTTTCTGAATCGAGTAACCCTCGTTTCAGTCCTGTTTCACTGAACCGGTATAACCTACCATTCCAGCCATGTCTATCTCATGAGATATTAAATCTTTACCCAATTAATTGGAGGGAGATATAGGTCCCACCCATCTTATAATGAATCCTTTCTTATGTGTGCCACATAATCATAAATCATACATCATCGCATAACACATGTAACAAAAATGGGATTCTTGAAACATCATGACATCATAAAACAAATCATATAAGGTAAATGACTTCATAAAAATAATTCCCTCACAACATAATCAAATCAATTTAATAATAGGGATAAAAATAGAACCCTTTATTATCTTAGATGGAAAATAATTTTGATAAAACACTTGAACTTCATTCTTGAGGAAAATATCCTTTCTACTTCAAAAACACTTTTCCTTTCTTAACATGTCATACAATTTTAAACTAAAAGAAGTTTATTAATAATAAACTTGAAAACATGTAAAGTAATCTTCTTGGAAATAATGTTTTAAAAATCCATTCATGCCGTATAATTTAAAAAAAACATTCTTCGTACTTTTGTCAGAAAAGTCAAAAAGTACCTCGTACGAAAAAACGACAAAAGATTCCTTTCATATTCTTTACTAAAAATTCACCAAAGGGTAAAATTGGAATTAAACTATTGTAAGTGGATGGAAACAATATTACATATTGAGGAAATATGGATGTGGATGATAAAATACACCCCAGTAAATACTAAAGCATAAACAATCTCGGATAAAAATGCGATTGTGATATTTTCCCTTACCTTAGGTCCGATTTGCTTCGTATGTGTCCGAACCTCCTGTATAATAATTTAAATAATGTAATTGACTTATTACAGAATCATATTCACTGTTATGATATCATATATGGTTCACTTATGACTTTATATTACCCGTTCTTTTGTAAATTCATGTTAAAGTAGCGTTTTGGGTAAAATCGTCTCATTTGTCGTTCGTGTTTTTAACTTGTAATTATTCATATGATTACATAGATCATGATTACTTAATTAAAGAATATAAAACATGACTAATATATATATATATTAAGAATATACATATATAATAAATCAATAAATGGAAAGAAATACACCGTTCATGGAGACGGTAGTCCGTACGTACGCATGAACGCTGTTTTCGTTTCCTTATTGAATTGAATGGAATTAAGTAGATGACATACATATAAATATAAATAATTCCAGTATCATTATCAGGTAATATATTTCATCAGTACTTATTATATATTCTTTATAATCATTCATGAATGGTTAATCATTGAGAATGAATCTCATCGCGTCGTAGAGACGGTAGTCCGTACGTACGCACGAGCGATGATATCGTTCCCATGGTCGTGGAATTGTGTTGAAGTGTATGTATACTATTTCAGTATCAATATCACTCTATAATAATCATATATAGTTACTCCTTACACCATTATACCCATCCAATTAAGGTGGTGGCGGAAAATAGATTACACCACGGCGTGGAGACGGTATTCCATACGTACGCACGCGCGGTGATTTCCTTTTTCCGTAGGATGGATTGAAGGTTAATTATAGTTGTTTAATATTTATAATAACATATCAGTATATAATGAATACTGATGTTATTACTTTACCATGAAACAACTAAAGAAGAAGAAGTTGAAGAAGAAAGAAATTGAAAAAGATCGGTAATGGATATTACCTCTTCTTTGAAACGCCTCTTTGAATCCTCCACTTAGGGAACTAAGATTTGTCTTTGAAGAAGACCAGGACCTCTAGGATTATTCTATGGAAGTGGAGAAGGGATTTTGGCAGGGGTTGGCCGAGCTTGAGTGCTCAATTTGGTGCGAGGAGGAGGAGGAGGAGGTGCCCTTTTATAAGGGAGGAGAGGGGCACCTTAGGAATATCTCAAAATATTATTTTATATTAAAGTCAAAATCGGTTTATAATGGTTCCAAAGGGTCTTATTTCGAAGATAAAGTGGGGATGGGTAGAAATCCTATCAACCAATAGGATTCAAACAAGTTTAGGTTATTATTTTAACCTTATCAATTAGATTTAACTCTAAGTTAAATAATTTAACTTTTACAGTGTCTTTTTGTTTTCTTACACTATATGGTTAATACACTTACTATAACATGCCAAACGAATCCCAAATTGTTTATTATTAATATATATATCCTTATCTAAGTCATTTGGCCGAACCTTAGATTTTTAGGAATAAAATAACAATTAATAATATAATATTTGATTTAAAAACTATTTTGTGTCAATTTTGAAACTATTTGATATATGATTTTTTCGAAAGTCATAACAGAATTATATGTTCAAACCAAGTTTCTTAAATAAACAATAATATATAATAGTAACCTAGAAAATTAGTTTAATTCATAAAAAGTCTCAAATTACATTTATTTTGGTGTTAATAACATCAATTATTTCAATATTTCATTAACAAGATAATTACTGCATCATCATTGTGTCATAAATAAATTAAATTATTTAATGTCTAAAAATTATAAATAAAATACCATTATGTAGGAAATCTTTTTATCTTTCTAATTAATATTTATAGTCGAATGTATCTTATGTATGACCCCATATTAAAAATGATTTTCTTATTAAACATTGATTTTAACTATTTTAACCCTTCTTTAAATAAATTAATAATAAATATCCTAATCTAATCCAAGTGGGCCTAAATGATAATATTTAACACTTAAGGTTGTTTTTGGTCGAGATACACCTGTCCAATAGGATTAGGACATGTGTTAGGGTAATATTAATATCTTTGTTACCCTTAATTACCCTATTTACTTTTAACCGTGGTAAATAAAAGTAAAAAGTTACTATTCACCAAAAATTATTTTCATCTCATTGAACCACATTTTACTTACTGACATCAACAGTGTCTCTCGGATTTTTGAAATTCCATTCACAGAAGCGGTAAAATTATGTTTTACGAAAAATTCAGTTTTTTAACTACCACTTAGTAGTTTCACAATTCATCAAAAATTGATGTTTTTCAGAACAATGCCAAAATTCCATCCTAAGATATATTTCATATTCCAAATTCAAAAATGAAGTCTATTTTACCAAATTCATAACATATAAGTTTCATTGATTAATTTTATAATTAAATACCGTTGTTAAAACAAATAGCGTGTTTTTAAGAAACAATATCTATCAAAAGATTGACACTTGTTTATGTCTGGTTCAAATGTGAAATTGCATCCAATGACCAACATTGAATTAAATTGTAAAAATATATTCTAAATATACTTTAAAACCACTCAAATTAATAATTTATCACTATTAATTATTTCGATTAAAAAAGTTGTTTTTAATTATAATTTAGTAATTTTCACTATTCATCAGAAAATAAAAGTTATCCAAAAAGTACCAAAATTTCACCTTAGGCTAAATTCGATACTCCGAATCCAAAAATGAAGTCCATTTTGAAAAATAAGATTTAGAGAATTTCAAAAAGTGGTTATTAATATTCATAACGGCTAGTTTTAATAATATTTTAATAGCATATCGTTGTTTAGTGAAACTCGGTATTGCGTATTACACACGCTATCGAGGAAGGTCGCGATTGCGTGTAATGCAAGGCAAGTCAAGGATACGTGTTGTGCAAGATCCTTTTGGTGTAGCGTAAAACACAAGACGTTAATGAAATTAAAAAGAATATTTTTCATAAAATCTCGGGCTGTTACATTCTACCCCCCTTAAAATGAATTTCGCCCTCAAAATTCGTCGGGGTTATAAATAGTTTACTATTCAAAAGTTTCTTTAATAGAAACCCACATCGTAAAAAGGACTACCAAAACTTGGATTTAAAAAATAAAGTATGAAATGTAACGATTACCCAAATAAAATAATCACTGGGTTTCCACATAGGTGAAAATATGGATATGGAAGAGAAATCTAACCATCTTGTTCTGATGGAGAGTGGTAGAGAACATGGATATGGAAAATCCAACAATCAAAAATCCATAAATTTGTGACGATCTAAGGTACAATATGTTTAATCATATATAAGAGCACTTGGACAACATTTTTGGTTTTCAAGATCGTTTCCCTAAAGTTAAAGAATTTGAATTAGAATAAATACTTACTTTATTTTGGTACAATCTCACTGTTTTTCGTGCCTTTAACAATTTCCACTTCATCTCTTAAATAAATGAAGTTGAATTTGATATTCGTGAAGTGTTAGTAGATCATGTGATAGAATGACGGGTCATTCTATCTGTCTCAAACAAAAGGTTAGCAAAAATTATATACATAAGTTGATCTATAGTGAGATTAATCATATATGGTTCCTAAAATGGACTTTATACTTCATATATCATACTTCTTAATATAATAAAACTAGTTTCTAATAAACAGGGACTTCCTGTAGGCCAGTGGTAGGCGATAAAGGCCAGTCACACTTCGGTTGTGGGTTCGATTCCCACAGCCTTGTCCGAAGCGATGGGCTGTCGTCCGTCCTACAGGTTGTCCTTTTTCTAAAACTAAATTACTATAACATCCCATCAATAATATCGGGAAAACTTCTATCCTTAAACAATACTAACCTATGCCCAACATAATCCATTCCAATCTTTAGGATTATCTAAAATACTTCGGTCCATGATCATAGTATAAAGAAAATGATCACGTGAATGCCATCATTTATCCCTCATATATCTTGTTCTTCACATTCCAGTCATGTGAATACCATAAAATGAATACCCATTGAATCTCAGTGAAAACATGAGTGCTGTCAAAAGTGAACTCTTTCCACATACCAAAATCCTCAAAATTCTATATACTCAAACCATGATATCACTTAGTCCTTATATCAATCATGAGCTCATGAATACAGTCAAACATTTCATTTTCTCCTTATCCCTTCATTATGCGCATATCATCTGCTTTCCAAAATATTTGAATCACTTTTCATGGTTACCGGTACCTTAAAATTATTGAAAACCACAATAATACAAAAAATATTCTAATACACATTAAAAGTACCTCAACAACATTATTCTTGAATACCAATACATAAACACTTCAATCCATCCTCTTCAATTATTTTCCTGGAATAAGTCCTTCCTTGATTTAGAAGTAACTTTTTCGGTCAGGGCATTGAGTTGGGTAATGCCCATGTTATCCACAAATAATACATTGAACTCCATAACAGTCTGTCACTCTATGACCCTTTTCTCCACACAAATAACATTGGTCCCTCCATTTGAGGTATTCCTCAAGGTTCTTCTTCCCCTCTTTAGAAATCTCAATCTTCCTTTCTTTATGCTCCTCAACATGTGAACATGCATAATAGTCTATCTTCCTCTTCTTTGATGAATTCGGTATACCACTAAATTTCACCTTGTTAATCATATATCGCGATGACTGATTTGGCATAATCACAATATCTTTCTCTCTAGGAATTACATAATTTTGTTTCTCATAGTCACCAATTTGTCCATTGGATTCAATGTTAACCAAATTCCGTCTGGTTCCCTCCATTAACTAAAACACAAAAAGAATTCTGTGAGAGGCAAAAATCATGCCAGAGAAAAGAACATAATAAAGGGGGATTACCTTCAATATCTAACATCTTAGGTTTAATTCTAAGATCGTTAGCGCAATTCTAGGACTATAACCTATATGTATACTTAACCTTAGGGACATCCCTAGACATACCTTAGAAATATCTCTAGGGATCTTACTAACGTTTTCGCATCCTAGTTTCAAAAGGTTGACTAAACCTTTCCTCTGATACCAACTGTAGAGACCTGAAGCTTAACGTACATGGACATTACATTACATTTGCGGAATACTTAGTACATAACAAAAAAACACACACACAAGGATCGTAGTAGTTTAGTGTCTTTGGAAACTCAGAATATAATCTTCTAATCGTGGTGAATGATCTTCAAAATCTCCCATAAAGATCTTCCTTTTTTTTACCTAAAACATTTCTTTATATCCTAGGGAAAAGAAAACATAAAAGGGTGAGATCAAATGCTCAGTAAGGGTAAACAAAAGAAAATCAATCACATCATATTCATAAGAACATAACTTTTGGAAATCTTAACCTGCAAAAGAGAGAATAATTTCATAACATGGGATAAATCATATTAGTGAAATGTAATCCCAATAATCATAACATAAAACATGAAACTTTGTGGCATACACACATAATCATAGAGAATCATTTCTTGTTAGTCAAGACTAATTGTCAAGACTATCTTAGTGGACAAAGTCCCTTTCTAAATCGAGTAACCCTCGTTTCAGTCCTGTTTCACTGAACCGGTATAAGCTACCATTCCAGCCATGTCTATCTCATGAGATATAAAATCTTTACCCAATTCATTGGAGGGAGATATAGGTCCCACCAATCTTATAATGAATCATTTCTTATGTGTGCCACATAATCATAAATCATACATCATCTCATAACACATGTTACAAAAATGGGATTCTTGAAACATCATGACATCATAAAACAAATCATATAAGGTAAATGACTTCATAAAAATAATTCCCTCACAACATAATCAAATCAATTTAATAATAGGGATAAAAACAGAACCCTTTATTATCTTAGATGGAAAATAATTTTGATAAAACACTTGAACTTCATTCTTGAGGAAAATATCCTTTCTACTTCAAAAACACTTTTCCTTTCTTAACATGTCATACAATTTTAAACTAAAAGAAGTTTATTAATAATAAACTTGAAAACTTGTAAAGGAAGCTTCTTGGAAATAATGTTTTAAAAATCCATTCATGTCGTATAAGTTAAAAAAACATTCTTCGTACTTTTGTCGGAAAAGTAAAAAAGTACCTCGTACGAAAAAACGACAAAAGATTCCTTTCATATTCTTTACTAAAAACTCACCAAAGGGTAAAATTGGATTTAAACTATTGTATGTTGATGGAAACAATATTACATATTGAGGAAACATGGATGTGGAGGATAAAATACACCCCAGTAAATACTAAAGCATAAAAATCTCGGATAAAAATGAGATTGTGATATTTCCCTTACCTTAGGTCCGATTTGCTTCGTATGTGTCCGAACCTCCTGTATAATAATTTAAATAATGTCATTGACTTATTACAGAATCATATTCACTATTATGATATCATATATGGTTCACTTATGACTTTATATTACCCGTTCTTTTGTAAATTCATGTTAAAGTAGCGTTTTGGGTAAAATCGTCTCATTTGTCGTTCGTGTTTTTAACTTGTAATTATTCATATGATTACTTAGATCATGATTACTTAATTAAAGAATATAAAACATGACTTATATATATATATATATATTCAGAATATACATATATAATAAATCAATAAATGGAAAGAAATACACCGTTCATGGAGACGGTAGTCCGTACGTACGCATGAACGCTGTTTTCGTTTCCTTATTGAATTGAATGGAATTAAGTAGATGAAATACATATAAATATAAATAATTCCAGTATCATTATCAGGTAATATATTTCATCAGTACTTATTATATATTCTTTATAATCATTCATGAATGGTTAATCATTGAGAATGAATCTCATCGCATCGTAGAGACGGTAGTCCGTACGTACGCACGAGCGATGATATCGTTCCCATGGTCGTGGAATTGTTTTGAAGTGTATGTATACTATTTCAGTATCAATATCACTCTATAATAATAATATATAGTTACTCCTTACACCATTATACCCATCCAATTAAGGTGGTGGCGGAAAATAGATTACACCACGGCGTGGAGACGGTATTCCGTACGTACGCACGCGCGGTGATTTCCTTTTTCCGTAGGATGGATAGAAGGTTAATTATAGTTTTTTCATATTTATAATAACATATCAGTATATAAGAAATACTGATGTTATTACTTTATCATGAAACAACTAAAGACGAAGAAGTTGAAGAAGAACGAAATTGAAAAAGATCGGTAATGGATATTACCTCTTCTTTGAAACGCCTCTTTGAATCCTCCACTTAGGGAACTAAGATTTGTCTTTGAAGAAGACCAGGACCTCTAGGATTATTCTATGGAAGTGGATAAGGGATTTTGGCAGGGGTTGGCCGAGCTTGAGTGCTCAATTTGGTGTGAGGAGGAGGGGGAGGAGGTGCCCTTTTATAAGGGAGGAGAGGGGTACCTTAGGAATATCTCAAAATATTATTTTATATTAAAGTCAAAATCGGTTTATAATGGTTCTAAAGGGTCTTATTTCGAATCTAAAGTAGGGATGGGTCGAAATACTATCAACCAATAGGATTTAGACAAGTTTAGGTTATTATTTTAACCTTATCAATTAGATTTAACTCTAAGTTAAATAATTTAACTTTTACCGTGTCTTTTTGTTTTCTTACACTATATGGTTAATACACTTACTATAACATGCCAAAAGAACCCCAAATTGTTTATTATTAATATATATATCCTTATCTAAGTCATTTGGCCGAACCTTAGATTTTTAGGAATAAAATAACAATTAATAATATAATATTTGATTTAAAAACTATTTTGTGTCAATTTTGACACAAT
Source organism: Viscum album (assembly GCA_963277665.1). NCBI lineage: Eukaryota > Viridiplantae > Streptophyta > Magnoliopsida > Santalales > Viscaceae > Viscum > Viscum album. The sequence continues at coordinate 1,917,695,876 of OY728165.1, read as the reverse complement.
TTGATATATGATTTTTTTGAAAGTCATAACAGAATTATATGTTCGAACCAAGTTGCTTAAATCAACACTAATATATCATAGTAACCTATAAAATTAGTTTAATTCATAAAAAGTCTCAAATTATATTTATTTTGGTTTTAATAACATCAATTATGTCAATATTTCATTAACAAGATAATTACTGCATCATCATTGAGTCATAAATAAATTAAATTATTTAATGTATAAAAATTATAAATAAAATACCATTATGTAGGAGATCTTTTTAGATTTATAATGAATATTTATAGTCGAATTTATCTTATGTATAACCCCATATTAAAAATGATTTACCTATTAAACATTGATTTTAACTATTTTAAACCTTCATTAAATAAATTAATAATAAATGTCCTAATCTAATCCAAGTGGGCCTAAATGATAATATTTAACACTTAAGGTTGTTTTTGGTCGAGATACACTTGTCCAATAGGATTAGGACATGTGTTAGGGTTATATTAATATCTTTGTTACCCTTAATTAACCTATTTACTTTTAACCGTGGTAAGTAAAAGTAAAAAGTTACTATTCACCAAAAATTATTTTCATCTCATTGAACCACATTTTACTTACTGACATCAACCGTGTCTCGCGGATTTTTGAAATTCCATTCACAGAAGCAGTAAAATTAAGTTTTATGAAAAATTCAGTTTTCTAACTACCACTTAGTAGTTTCACAATTCATCAAAAATTGATGTTTTTCAGAACAATGCCAAAATTTCATCCTAAGATATATTTCATATTCCAAATTCAAAAATGAAGTCTATTGTACCAAATTCATAACATATAAGTTTCATTAATTAATTTTATAATTAAATCCCGCTGTTAAAACAAATAGCGTGTTTTTAAGAAACAATATCTATCAAAAGATTGACACTTGTTTATGTCTGGTTTAAATGTGAAATTACATCCAATGACCAACATTGTATTAAATTGTAAAAATATATTCTAAATATACTTTAAAACCACTCAAATTAATAATTTATCACTATTAATTATTTCGATTAAAAAATTTGTTTTTAATTATAATTTAGTAATTTTCACTATTCATTAGAAAATAAAAGTTATCCGAAAAGTACCAAAATTTCACCTTAGGCTAAATTCGATACTCCGAATCCAAAAATGAAGTCCATTTTGAAAAATAAGATTTACAGAATTTCAAAAAGTGGTTATTACTATTCATAACGGCTAGTTTTAATAATATTTTAATAGCATATCGTTGTTTAGTGAAACTCGGTATTGCGTATTACACACGCTATCGAGGAAGGTCGCGATTGCGTGTAATGCAAGGCAAGTCAAGGATACGTGTTGTGCAAGCTCCTTTTGGTGTAGCGTACAACACAAGACATTAATGAAATTAAAAAGAATATTTTTCATAAAATCTCGGGCTGTTACAGTGAATATCTTGGATTATACTAAAGTGTCTCATGTAGTCCTACCTAGAAGATGCATACACTGGGGTTTCATCAAATACTACCATGAAAAATTGGTATATGATAGGACGAATTATTGTGTTCATGAGTCCCACAAACCTTTTAGGGGTGTTCATCATGCAAAAACGTTTCATTGTGTATTAATAATGAATTTTTCAACATTATAATGTCACCTTCGGTATATCCACATGGTATAATCATAGTTAGAGATAACCAATTATAAGTTTAACCTTATGGAACCACTAAACCCCCTCTAAATTTATTGAAGAGGTCACTGATCCTCGATATTGGACACTTCTTCATCACATTCTCAAAATATTGGTGCTGATAATCTATGCACAACCTCAAGCTCCCATCCATCTTCATGGTGAGAAGCACTAAGGATTTTCTTGGTGAAACATTGGGTCCAATTAATTAGTTACTCTAAAATTCATCAATTATCATCCACACATCATTAATCTCAGAATAAGCCATTTGATACAAAGGCATAGATATTAGGGTCTTCCCTGGGTGTATGTAAATGCATAATTCTATCTCAAAGGGGAGAGGTAATCCCAACCCATCATCAAGAAATATATCCTCATGCTCTTCCACCACTATAGGAATCTAAAATCCCATAGTTTCCACTTATCTAGGAGAAATAATATCCCACTGATGATAAATTAGTTGTATCCTCTTAAATATGATCCCATATTTCTCTTAATGGTTTACTTTCTCGCCAAAAAATTCTAACCATGTACCATCACTGAGAAAACCTCACATCCTACCCCTAAAATAATCAATATGGAAATGATGTGTGGATATTAATTCAATACCAATGATGGATTCATAAGTCCTCATCACTACTATAATGATATCCCACCAAAATATATCACCACCAATGGTTATGTAAAACTTTTGGAAGAAGTGTGTGACCAATATTTCACCTTGAGTAGGATTCTCTTAGAACATGTGTTGAGCCAATGGATTACCCATAATGTATATGTATCAGACCAGAGATGTTTCCAGAATAGAGAGGATCTGACCCATGTACATCTGTACAATAGATATATTAGAGAACACATTTATGATACATCTAATAATCTCAAGATCATCAGTTCCATAAGCTTCCAATAACTATAATTGTACTTATCCCTAACCACCAAATCCCTAATCCTATCATGATACACCAAGGGGTGGTGGTGGAAATTTTTCAAATTTTCTACCAGCTTATGCTACTGTAGTCACTCATCATGTTTCTATTAATGCTTTTGGACCTCCCTACTCCTAACATAGTCCTTACCTGTACACTCTATCAACCATATCATTGTAATCTATATTATAGTTCGTAAAGTACATCGAAATATGGACCTAACATACCAAATAGTAGAGCTGCCTCTATCTAGGATTAATTAATCCATCCTTAGATACATAAGCCACTATTCCTAATTATTGGGATCATCTGGAAAATCACCTTCCATGGAAAGATCTCTGTGACTGCTGTCAGCTATCATCTATCAACATCTCAACTCCTGCATCCCCACTAACATTACCCAGAAATAGATCCTAGTCTACTAAGAATATATTAATTACTAAGGCTCTCAAAAGTAAAACAACAATGATGGGACTAAAAATTAATATGACTACTCCCATTATATAATGATATAGGATCTTCTAAAAGGATCATTCCCTGACGAATAGATATTACAAAAAAACATTAGGGTAAGAAAATATGTAAGTAAAACTCTCTAAATAATAAATCATTGTCTCACTGATTTTCATTCAATATAGATCACCAAGATTTGAAAAAATCATAATGTTACTGAATAAAAAACATTTATAAGGAGATATAAAAAAATGAAAATGATATAGTAGTCTCATCATGTGACTATGTAAACAGACTCCACAATCACTATGTGTATCCTAAAGAAATCTAGCCTCAAGAACAAAACAATGATCTTCAGGTATCCTCACAAGGTTCAAAACGTCAGTAAATTCCCCAAGCGAGCCCTAGGTTACATGGGTTTATAGACCTCCTTGAAGAATTTGAGGTCACTACCTCTGAACTATTAGAGTGAAATCAGCCTAGGAACATTCTCTACCAGTACATCTAGTAAAATATACATCTCAACATTTTTTTTGTGGAACTAGAAAACAACCTGTAGGTACCACCTACTATAGATGACCATACACTGAAGCCTCATCACATATTGGATAATATTTTGGATCATACAATTGGAACCCTACATGTTATCATTGTAGAGGCATGAAAAAATAAAAAATGAATACCACAATCAATGATTTTATTTGTGGATATCACTCATAAATGACATGTAAACCATAACCCATTCCAATATGATGCATGTACCAATTTTTTACTAAAAATTGTTCCTACATGTACCAGTTCAACAAGGAAGTTATCATTTTTCCTAGTAAAAGGATACAACAACTACCGCGACAATATTGGAGCATCTCCCTTAAATACGAACATGAAACAATTTAACATTATTTATATAACTCTAAAACTAGACTTCGTTGCTTGAAAATCTACAAAATATGATTCATTTGTATAACTGAATAATCTAATACCACTCTTTCATGACTTAACCGATTGGGTATTCATGGATAGTGATATGCCATGTGTGAAAAACCCAAGTCCACCAACACTAGGCCAGAGGCAAGAAACTAACACTGGGTAGGTATATCAAAAAAATAGTAGTAATTATCCTAAGGCACCATCATGAACACACAAATCTCAAATCCCATAAAATTATGACATATAAAATAATAAAATTGGTAAAAATTTAATCATAAAACTAAATCCCACAATTAGTGTACCATAAATATTTAAGAGTAAAAGGAACTAAACACTATCCCATAAAAAATACCATTATATTAAAACATATTTATAAGGAGGGTAATTCTGTTAGAGAAAAAATCTATAAGAACCTCAACACGTCTTTCCAAAACCTATGAGTTTCCTACTCCTAATAATATTATGACCCACTTAAATGTAATTTCATCTACATAATAAATATCATTTTTTGGAAGATCCCATGTAGGTGTGACTAAAATATAACCAATGGTATACCAAAAAATTAGTAAAAATAAATCATCAATATTAAGTAGATAATCAAAACAAAATTATTTCAATAATGACATGAGGTATAAATATAATCTGAAAAAACAAGATATACTCATAATTGAAAAATATTATCAAGGGTTATTTTATAATACTTCCACCCACATGATTATACCTGAGGATTTTAGGAAATGATTTTCTAGGAGAATCCCCATGATGATCCATGATTTCACCAATATGGTATTTTAAGAGGACATACTCATCTGGTATGAACATAGGAGTTCTCACTAGAAATATGAAGATAGAGGTATATAAATAAGGGATCCAAACAAGGACCATTGGGGGACACATAAAACAATAGTATATATATCTTCTTGAAAGGGGATTGATTCCTAGTGCATGGTGGTCACAATAATACCACGTTCTATAACTGTGCTGATGGTATGATAGAATATCCTCCTACAACCATCACAGAGGGATTTTGGAAACATTATCCCTAATATAACCTATAATGGAGACCATAATATTATAAAGAGGATGTAATGTCCCATTATACCATTTTATGGGTGGAAAAAAATCTCACTCAATAGAACCTATTCTATAATAAATAAATGAATGAATATAATATAGGTCATAAGAAGTAAATGATGTGGATAGATGGTACATGACACATACCTCTAATCCCGGACCTACATGTGTTCGTGATCATGTTCCTCCACCCATGTAAAAGGCACATTTGGTTGTTCCCATATAACATGTCATGACCATGTAGTTAGTCATGTCAGGGTTTTGATTTGTGCCCATGTACTCTACCCATATCATTTTATTTACTAATTATTTTCCCATGTATCCTACAAGATATATTTCAAACCACTAGAACATGGTCACATTTAATGTGAAACATGTCACATGGATTATGATGTTTTATTTATCATGAATCCTTAGAAACACTGCCAGGTAACCCACATGATATGTGTTCTTCGGGTTGCATGTCGTGTAATGTAGAATTTGCCACAATCCCTAGATTCATAACATGTTCACCTAAAATATTCTTATATCCATATCCAATACTTATCTCACCAATATATTATGTGTCTAAGTTAAACAACCCTTATCACTATCCCTCAACCGAATCTACCCATTGAAACTGATCTTGAATCGATTCTTATCCCACTGCTCCATCGCCACACACCCAAACATTATAATGGGGGTCATCGATCCAGTCTCCATCCTCATCTAATAACCTACCATCATTTTCACACCCTGTTCTGACCATTGATCATGTAACATACATGTGGTAGTAATTCAATGTGATGAAGAGAGATTGTACAGTGGATGAATAATATGTATTTATCAGACATTAATCGAGAAACTTTGATGGTGATGGTCATGAAAAGTAATATGGTAGAAATGAAAAAATAAAAAAATGAGAAATTGAATACAGTTTTGTTGGGATTGGGATTGATTATTTACCATTATAATGATTAACTATGAAACAAATAATCAAATAATATCAATCATAATCAACCATTGATCTATGAAACGATCTTGTTTAGGATAATTGGATAACATTGGAAATTATAAAATAAGATAAATTCAAATAAATAAAATAACCTACCTCAGGTCAAGTTGATCATTCAAGAAGAATTAATCCATTCCATCATCATTAGAGAGACCCTTGAACTGCATTGTAAAAAACAATCTTTTATCAGTTATCATTATTTTAGAATCCCTTCTCCAACAATAGCTCTTATTCTTTAGTGTCATGTAGTTAACCAGAGTAATTGACAATAATCATTTTTAATTAGTGTAGTATTTTAGTTTATTATTAATTATCTTATTATCTCAAAATGTAAAGAAATATTTTATTATTTAATTTATTTTATTATTTTCACCCATGGTTAGACTTTATCAAAACGATTGAAGTCAGAAAAGGTTATGTATTTCATAGGGTAAAACCCAAGTTCTAAAATCCAAAATGTTTCAAATTTCCTATAAAATTCCCCATTTTTTATTTATTCTACTATAATATAAAATTTTTCATGTAAAAAATTAACATAGTTATTATTTTCATAATATAAATAATAGGCCCACAGTGCCATGGAATGTCACTCCATCTCAATGTATGTATTTGAAAATATTACTTGATATATTCAAAATAATTACATAGAAATGATATATATTTTATATCATAATTATGGTATTCATTAATAAAATATATTCTTTTCACATCCATTTTAATTTTTGATAAAATGGTCACATCACTTTATAGAGGTGGTAGTCCACATGTAAGAATGAGTGATTAAAACATTTTCCAATGAATAAGAGGGTAATAAGGTAAGAAATATTTAAATATTAAATGATTATAATTATTTAAAATAATAATATATATGTGTTAAATTCATTTCTATAACCTCCCACGGCAGACTAAGAAAAAAATAGCGAGCATTTCTTCTTGTAAAGGGTAGTATGTACAAACACATGAGTGATGATTTTATTTTATATTAGATATAAAGGATAAAAAAATTATACCATTAACATAAAACAGATCAATTTATTATATATAATGATTTCATCATGTTAATATTAATATATATTATTTTTAGGAGGTTAAGGATGACCATAACTCGATATAGATTGGGAGGGAAAATTACCTCTTCTTAAGAAAACTCCTTTAGATTACACCATAAAAATTATTAGTTTCCCATAGAGGAAGAATATAAGATCCAATAATTGGGGAGGGAATTCAAATATTTATTTGGGATAGTATTTTTTAAGCTATACAGAATGATATGTTAGAAGGTATGAGGATGATACGACCTCCTTTTATAATTGATGGGACTGTAATTCTTTTAAAATTGAGAAACATTGTAATACATTAAATTTATATTAAATAGAAACTAAATCCATGGAAAACCATATTAAATAATTTTATGTGTTTTTTACTCCATTAAATAATAAAAATTATAAAAATTATAAAAATTATATAGTAATTTTTTTCTTTATCCCTATGATTAACTACCAATTAATATAATTAACCCTTACTCTATTGAAAAATAATTACCATGGTAACAATTCACATGGAAAAAATTGAACTTTAATAGTTTACAAAATTCTATCCTCCTTGTTTACAAAAAGGAATCCATTTTAAAAAATTCAATTTCAATAAGTGGAAGAAACTCATTTTCATATATATGTGTGAAATATAGTGAAAACGATTTCAAAAAATAAACTTTTAAGATTAATGGCGAATATATTATTATTTAAATCATAAAAAATTATATTAATAAAAAAAAAATTTTACTTAATATTATATATAGATCATTAAAATAATTCATCAATAGTGATTCATTTAATTTTTTAAGTTAAAAACATATTGTGTGCATAATAATCATTATTTAGCAAATAAAATCTATTTTCATCTTTAAAAAATTTATTTTTCATATTTAACCAAATGATAATGGGTGAATAAAAAGTATATATGTGCATAAGATAACAATTTTATATGTTGAATTGGTTTCTAAATAAATACAATTTGACAAAAAATTCACAAATACAGAATATTACAAACATTTCTTTAGGATTGGTAGTATTATATAAGTGAAATAAAAATCATTTCAAAAGATTATATGCCATTTAAATTGTATAAATTATTTCATATATCATCATAAAAAATATTTATTCCTATATTTTTATGGATTCATGATGAAAAATATATCCAATATATAAATTTATTATTGAACTATATATTCTAAAATTCTGGGGTGATACATAATGACTGCCTTATATAGCTTGAATTATATTATATGATTCCATTCATTAATTTGATTACATTTATGTGACTACGATATAAATATTTCTTAGATTGGATGATGATATTGATTTCAAGTGTGTTTGGTGGCCAATCTTGAACTTGAGGACAAGAAATTTATATCATTTTATTTATTTTTCGTTATGTTTCCCTCTAGGTGTTTTTCATTAACCCCACATGCACCACTTTTTTGTAAATCATACACATCACATTGATCACAAAAATATTTAGAATTTTGTGGAAAATGTCATTCATAATACATCATCGTACTCACCCCCTAAATGCACACATGACTTGGGATTCTATATAAAAGGTTATAACTTCGTGTTTTCTTTTTGGTCCAGGTATATTTTGGATATGGACACTTGGTTTTTGTCTATATTTTTGTAGAGGTTAAGAATTTGGATTGAAAATTTTATTAGTTTGGAATAATTCCAGTGAAGTTAATTAATTATATATTATAATTTTATATCCTTAAAAATTACATAATATTGAATTATGTAAATAATTCACATTGATAATATTTTTTATTTTAGAGATTTATATAATTAGTTCATCACATATACATAACAACTTTAATATTACATGTAGAAGTTTCTACTCACTATAATTTTTTTTTCATAAAATAATAACTCTTAAAAAAAGAAACATGTCTACTTCCATGATATAGACAACATTAATTTCCCCCAATCCCATCATTGACCATATTGATCTTTAATTATTATGGAAAAAATTTCAAAACATAGTAGGGGCATAAAAATCTCAGTAAGTGATACATAAGGAAGGGAAACAGTTAGTTTTTCAAAACAATAGGTAAACCAATAATATTTTACATAATTTAATACTTCTCACTATAAAGAATGAGAAAAAAAATTTCACTGAATATATGATCATTTCTTACCCTTTTTGTAACCAAATAATCACCATAAAGCCCATATAAAATGATTTATATCATATAAAGGTTATATGGGACATAAACATACTGAAATGGAATAAACATACGGTCGAATTAAACACATATCACTAAATGGAATAGTCATACGGCCAACATCCATACCCAATTAATTGGAGGTTAATAAATTTCCACCCATACTTAGTTTATCACGGAACCACCAATCATTTCGTTCATCACATAACCACCTATCAAATTTACAAGTACAATTATATAATAATCACACATAAAATATTGAAAATATCATCATTTAAAACCTAAATTTCATTTTCAATTACAAGATATAATTTAATGATTTTAAAATAATCATTCCATTATCAATTCCAAAACACCCAAAAAGGTAATAAGGGATTTCTTTCCTTTTAAAACAATATGGCTTATAGAGTAAGCCAAATAATGAATACTTTGGCAGAGAGTTCATTTTCACAGCAAACGTTAAAGACATTACATTTTTCATTTTGTAAAGTGATTTGAAGATAAAATATTCCCATTTAATGAAAGTAAAATACAAAGGAGTTTATTTTACAAAGTGTTAAATTAGGAGGTTTATATTATCAAAATATACCTCAATGAAAGGAAATTGAGATGAAGTCTCTTACGTCATCTCTGAGTTGACTTGTTCATTCTTTAATTTCATGAACAATAAAATAAAGTTAATTTATAAATGATTCAAAACCATTTTCATGCTTACTATTCCTTTTATATCACTTCTTACAATGTTATAATAATTACATGATTATTTTATTTATTATTGGTCATTTTATCGATATTGGGTACATGAGTCAAAAATGACCTTGTTATAATTACTATTTGACCATGTGGTCAAAATTACATTATCTCTAGAATAATATTAACATATATATATAATATATATCTAGTATATATGTATTAATAAAATTCCACGACATTTGATAATAAGAAACTAAATGCACCGTTCATGGAGACGGTAAGCCGTAATTACGCATGAACAAAACTTTTATTTTGTTCATATTAATGGGAATGAAAACTAAAATATAAAGACATATATTATAATTCCAGTATAATTTAAATCTTATATAGGTTAAATAATTTTCTTAATTCTATCCTTTATATGTTCCATGTATAGCATTAACAAGTCATATAACTTTGATGGGGCGGTAGTATGCACTACGTCAAATGCCATTATCATATTTATACAACATAAAAAGCATAATGGTATGTTATAAATGAGAATTATAGAATAATAGAGATAAAATAAATATCATATATATCTTAAATAATTACAGTTCCATCATAATTTCCAGCATGAGAGATTATAGGGGAAAATCAAACAATCATCATTTCATGAAGTAGCAGTTCACCTTTCAAAGAAACAGAATGTTCATGTCCATTAGATGGTTGTGTGTGTAACTGTAGTTCAAATACATCTCATAAAAACAAACTATTCTATTTATGATACTAGTTTTGTTATATAAACAATTAATAATAATAGAATATGGAATTTATAAGAAAAAATAATGGATATAAACTTGATAGAAAACGTTACCTCAAATCTGGTAACTTGCCTTGATTTTAGCCAAAGGGCTCTCATGAATTTCGTTATTCACAGTGAAAGGATTCTATTAAAAAAAGAGGTATGTGGGGAGACTATTTAGTTAGAGTTTGGATGATACAAGGGGCTTGGGAGGTGTGACTAATGGGTTAGAGGTGGTTTCCTTTTATAAGAGAGAGGATGAGCACTTAAGGAATATCATAAATTAATATTTTATTATAAATTATATTTCAAGTATAAATGAGTCCAAATTATTCTAGTTCTAATATAATATGAATATAAGTCGAAATAAAATCATCTAATTAGAATTACATAGGTTTTCGATATTTTTTAATCCTTATCTTTTTTATTAATCCCTTTTTTACTCTAGCCATTTTGGCTAGCATTTAACACTTTGAGAATCAAAATAGTTATCAAAACATGAAAAATATCCCATTAATGAGTAAATAATACAATATCAGACATATTATATATATTTGTAAGAATCATATAATTTTTTGAAATTTAAATTATTTAATTACATATTTTATATTACCAAATATGAATTATGTCGATTTTGACACTAGTTTAATAAGGAATTTTTTAAAAATCCATAGAAACATGATTTATTATAAAAAACATTATTAATACAACTATAACATGTGAATTTCATATAGAAGATTCGTGGATGACATAAAAATAAAAAAATTAAATTTCTTTTAACATTTATAAAATCATTCAATTGAATCCTTTATTAATGAAGCAATCATTGAATCATCATTGTTTTGTAATTAAATTTATTTATCTACTATCTAAATATTATAAAATAAAACACCGTGATTTATAAAATATTTTTAAATTTCTAATGACTATTTATAGTCGAAATTATAACCTATATAACCCTATATAATTTTTTTTTACTCAATGATAAATGTTTCTATTATATTTTCTTAACTTTAAATTAAATGTAATTAAATGTCATTTTCACACAAAATTAGCTACATGGGGTCCTAAAATAGACCCAAGGATGCCCATAGTTTTATATATCTCATCAACATGTATTAGACATTTGTTTTTTTAATTATAGTATTATTTTGTAACCTTATTTTCTTGATTTACCCTTTAAACATTAAAAATAAAATATTTACAGAACTATTTATTCATAATGTCTGAAAATAAAAGTTACCTATTAACGAAATTTTGTACCTCAATATTCCAAATATGGAATAATTTTTTCAAATTCAAAAAACAAATATGTTTCAGAAATTAATTTAAAATTAATTCATATTCACAAAACCAAAAAGCCTATTTTTAAGAAATAATAACTATCAAAAGACTAAAAAGTGTTTATGTCTAATAAAAAAGTTAAATTACTACCAATTGAACAAATGGAATTAAATGGAAAACAAAAATATAATTGCACTTTAAAAAAATTAAAAACCTAATCTAAACATATAAATAAATCATATGAAGAGGCATTTTTGACTTAAAATGCAGTATTTTTCACTATTCATTACAAAATGAACATTATCGAAAAATACCAAAAATAAAACCAGATTAAATTTTCATGTCTTTATTGTAAATAATAATATTATTTTATGAAATATAACATATTAAAGTGACAAAAACAATTTTTATAAACGGTTCTCCATTGAAAGGCAGTAAAACTACATTTTTAGAAAAATACATCTTTTATCAGAAAAAATGAATTTATTCTTATATCATATCTACAAACCATATAAGATGAATTTAAAACATTAAATTCATTATATATCATATATTTTTCGTTAAATAATAATCCATAAAGAGTGATATAAAAACACAATTATTCTCTTTTTAGTGGATTTTCATAGAAACAGATCCATTATATTAAATTTGTTTTCATTTTCATTTCTATTAAATTTCGTATCTAATGAATCATAATTTAAACCTTTGTACACCATATTTAAAAATTCAGTTTTTAATATAAATTCCCTCCATTACAATGTTTAGGTGTTTACTACCATTTAAAATTATAATAATAATATTGTTTTTTTCAGAATAACTCAATGTTGTCTGCAATGTAAGATTTTAGAGAAGCCTTTTGTTGCATGTCGACTGCACTATTAGAAATATAATCCCCTTTAACTTAAAATTATTATTTTACTAATAATAATTATTAGAAATAAAAAATTATTATTCTATAAATACCTGGGTTGTTACATCCTTTCCACTTTTGGAAATTTCATCCTCTCAATTTTAAAATTGGGCTTAGAAACTTTAATGAAAGTCCAACATCGAAAAAATAGTCAATAAAACTATCACTTTAAAATAAATAACTATAATTATAATGATCACCTGAGATTAAAAAAACTATGATTCTAGGAAAACATTGAGATTTAATTGAAAAGTAACCATCATGTCCTAATAGGGAGTGATAGAAAACATGATCTGGAGACAGTTAACCACTCTAAAGCCAAAAACTTGTGATACATTAAACAACATTTGATTTCCTCATATGAAAAGTAAACATAAAACATTTTTTCTTTTAAGTTTCATTTAATAAATTTGGGGAATTTATTTATGATATTTAATAAGAACATAAGGAAATATACTTACTTTTCAAGTTGAGTTTCATCCTGAAATAAGTTTCTACAGATAAATCATGATTTCTCGAAAACGAAGAGTATTCAAGATGCCTTGGTCACACATAAAGAACTAGAATCAACATCTATAGAATAATATGATCCAAAAATGATAAACCATATATTTCCCCAATATTTAGACATTATCCAAAACCAAAATGGTTAGTACAAGATCAGATAATCCCAAAAAAGGATTATCTTTTATAAAAAGAAATATTACTATTAATCTCCAAAATTGAACAAACAATAACAAAATCTTATAAAAGACCATTAAACACCCAATTGTCCTTAAAATTATTCAAAATAATCCAAACTATGTTTGAAACCCAAAAATCAGAAGTATTTTATCACTTATTCTTCCAACAAAATCATTAAATTTTTCTCCAAAAAACATCATCTACTGAACATCAACTACTCTTAAAGTCTCATACATAAAAGTAAATAACCCAATCACAAATTCTCATTATTTGGTTAATCATTTCTATAAATAACCCAAATCATTACATGTCTACAGGAAAAAACATATATTCTTCCAAAATAAAATTCCACCATTACTTTTCTATTGAAATCCCAATGTATTCTATTTTCCTTAGGCATATAGTGGTCCCAAATTAGAAAACATCATCCAAAATAAACATTATCACATATTCATCAAATACAAATTCATATAATAAGGATATCCATTTTATAAAACATAAGATCCCAAATAAACCTATTCTTGAAGAATAAAATCATTAAACTAAATAGAATATGTCCTACTAAGTAGAGACATCACAAAGGCTAGTGGTATACAATGTGTCGTTATCACCCTTTGATTTTTGTTGTGATTCCCATGGTCTTTCCAGATGTGACGAGTTGTCACCCATCCAATATTTTATAATTTTTCTAAAACCATATAATTTTTATAATAGTATAAAATATAAAATAATTTCCTCAAAAATAACCATGACTTATTATATCCTCAAGATTTATGTAATACCTTTGATTTTTCATCCCAAAATGTAATAACAATTTATCACCTAAAAAAAATATCATACGAACCTTTAATGTGTTCCATTATGTTCACACATGAAAGGATAATTCTTTATTTAATAAAATTTTCTCATATAAAACATCAGGGTTAGACATACTATAAAAAGTATTCTAGTGAAATCCCATAATTAAAAGAGCCAAAATACTTTTAAGAATTCCATCATCATCAAATTTATTATAACTCTTGAATCTCTTATATGTAGAAAACTTAGTCATTCAACGTTTTTTTGATCCATTAACCATTATATTCCAACTTATTCTGTTATACAACTTTCCGACAAACAAAATCATGAATCATATGCTAAGAATCAATAATGTCATAAAATAATCTAAGAAATATTCCATACCTTTCATTGGTCATTATCAGTTTCCTCATCTTCAATTGTAATGGAAGTAGGTATTGTTAAACATATATTTGAATGGTTCTGCTGATCTCATTCTTGAACCTTCTTCGTAGGAAATCTATTTGTATAATGACTATACACACCACATTTAATAAATTATATTGATCCCCTATAAATAAATTCTTTACATCTCATTGAGTAAATTGTACAAATCCTTTTCAATGGAAGGTTCATGCTTTATGAAATTCGTTACCAAATCAATAAAATCTTCCCATCCCTTTTATGTATTTTTCTAGGTGTTTAATTCGACATCCTTGACACATAGGTTTCAGAATATACATGCCTTTATGATTATTACCTGGACTTCCATAGGGATTCTTTAACGTATATACGATAACATATAAAAATCACCAACGTTTAGATAGTCAATCATGATCCTATATTGTTGTTTGATAATAACCACAAGAGTTCTCATTGAAGCTCCAATTTCATTTAGTTTCTAATTCAGATAACCGTCACAGGTTTCTTCACATCCATTGTTACATTGGTTCCTGTCAGACCCACCCATTTTCTAAAACCAAAAATTTTAGTGTGAGTATATCAGTAAAGTCATCATATAATATATTATGATATGGGTAAAAACTAAGATATATATTTTCATGTTATCATAAAATAATTTAATTTATCACAAATAACTATTACTCCTAATATGCTAACCACTATATTTATGTAACTTGTGATTAAATAACACCCTGAACTCTAAAGTTATCTAAACCGACCCATGATACCTACCATACAGTTACATCCATAAACATTAAATAATCATGAATTAAGTTAGTATTTTTAATTGAGGATATTTTTAGGTTTAGTGTTTTAGAGAATTATTTAATAACTTATGCATAACAACTTGAATATTACAAGTAGACACATCTACTCACTGTATATTTATTTAATGAAACAAAAACTCTTACAAATGAAACATGTCTATTTCCATGTTTTAGATAGAATGACTTTTTATAGATCCCATCCTTGACCCTATTCATATGTATGTCCTTTGAAAAAAATTTCCAAACATGGGATGAACAAAAAAATTTCACTAAGGGATACAAAAATTAGGACAACCGCTAGTTTTTCAAAACAACATTTGAACAATGAATAGATTATAATAATGTAATACATATGAACATAAAGAAGTTTCAAAAACACTTCAATGAATATAAGCTCGTTTCGTTCAATTTTATTATCCAAAATATCACCATAAATCCAATAAAAATGATGTATAGCATAAAATGTTAACTTTGTACTTAAACATACTAAAATTGAATAACCATACGGTCGACTTCCACATATATCACTAAATGGAATATGAATACTACAAACTTACATAACCAATGCATTTAAGGTTATAACATAACCACCATTACTTGGTTTATTATAGAACCACCCATCATTTGGTTTATCATGTAACCACCCATAAAATTTCCAAGTACCATTATATAACCACCACACATAAAAGATTGAAAATATAAAAATTTCCAACATAATTTTCATTTGAACTCACAAGAAATAATTTTCAATATATTGGTAAAATAAATCCTTTCCAAAACCATTTTAAATACCATAACTCCCAAAAAGGGAATAATGGATTTTGTTTCCTATTAAAAATAGAAAGGATTAAAGAGTATGCCCAATAACGATTATGTCGGTGGAGAGGTCACTGTCACGAAAAATGTTAAAAACATTCATTTTTTCATTTATTAAAATGTTTCGTAGATAAAATATTCCCTTTGAATGAATGAAATATTCAATGGAGTACATTATACACCATTTATAATAATGAGGTATATATTATCAAAATATGACTCAATGAAAGGAAATTGAGACGAAGCCCCTAACTTTGGGTCCGAATTGACTCCTTTGTTCATTAATTTCCTGAATAATAAATATCAATTAACTTATAATTTCATTGAATCCTATTTCTTGTTTATTATTCCCATTATATCAGAAATTCCCATATTATAAATGGTATATAATTATTTAAGATAATAGTAGCTGTTTTGTCGACATTCAGTACTTGATTCGAAAATGATCATGTTAGATTTACAATTTTTTCATGTGGTAAAAAGGACATTATATCTATAATATTATTCACATATATATATATATATCAAATATATCCATTATATATGTATTTATAATATTCCATTACATTTGGATATAAGAAATGAAATGCACAATTCGTGGAGATGGTAAGTCGTATGTACGCATTAACGCTACATTCATTTCATTTTTATATATAATGTAATGAAAACTAAATGATAAATATGTATATTATAATTTAAGTATAACATATATGCTATATATTTTACACAATTAATGTAATTCTATCCTTTATAAGTTCCATTTATATCATGAACGAGTCATATCACTTTGAGGGGGTGGTAGTCTGCACATACTAAAATTAAATTATTGTATATATAAAACAAAAAAATCATAAAGGTATGTTATAATTGTGAATTATAGAATCATAGAAATAAAATAAATATCATAAATATACCATTTTATTATATTTCCATCATAATGGTCACCATGAGAGTTGATAGGGGAAAATCGAACAATTTTCGTTTCGTGATGAAGCAGTTTTCTATACACATAAATAGTCTATTCTTATAAATTAGATGGAGGTGTGTGTATGTGTAGTTAGAATAAATCTCATAAAAACAACATATAAAATTTAGGATACTAAATTTGTTATATAAAAAATTATAATAATAGCATAGGGAGTGGAGAAGGAAAATAATGGAAAGAAACATGAGAGAAGATGTTACCCTAAATCCGGTAAATTCTTTTGATTTATGCCAAATGGGTCTCATGAATTGCCTTATGCCTCTATGGAAGGATTCTATGAGGAAGTGAGGGATTATGGGGGATTTTTTGGGTAGGGTATGGATGATCCAAGGGGGTTGAGAGGTGTGAGTAATGAGTTAGAGGTGGTTCCCTTTTATAAGAGGGAGGAAGGGTAGTTTAGGAATATATTGAATTATTAATTTATTATAAATTCCATTTCGAGTATAAATGAGTCGAAATTAAGAATTTTAGAATATAAGATGAATATAAGTCGAAATAAAATTATCCAATAATAATTAAATAGTTTATGGATAATTTGTAATCCTTATCTTTTTTAACCCGTTTTTACTCTTACTGTTTTATCAAGAATTTTACACTTTTAGTTTAAAAATAGTTACCAAAAAATGAAAAATATCCATTAAATATTAAATAATAATATTTTATATTATGAAGAGTCTTATATTTTTTTGTAATTTTTTAATATTTTATATTTTAAAAAATGAATTATGTAAATTTGGAAACTATTCATATTATAACTTTTTTAAAAATCAATAACAACATGATTGATTCGAAAAATCTTCATTAATACAAATATAACATGTATATATCTTTACAAATTTTTTTGGATGACATCAAAATAAAAAAATTACTTCAATTTTAACATTTATAATACCATTTATTTGAATCTTATATTAATGAGGCAATTACTACGTCATTATTGTGTTATAACTAAATTTATTTATTTAATTATTATAAATTATATTCAGAATACCATGATTTAGGAGATCCTTTTATATTTTTAATTATTATTATTTGTCTAAAATATAACATATATAACACCATATACATTTTTTACCAAAAGATACATGTTTATGTTATATTATCCTTAACCTAAAATTAAAAGTAATTATTTCTCATTTTCACACACAAGTGACTCCATGGGGTCCTAAAATTGACCCAAGTATGTAAATTTTTTTATATAACTCATAATGTTTTATTTGAACATGATTTAGGGTAATTATAATATTATTTCTACACTTATTTACATGATTTATCCTTTAACCATAGTAAATAAAATAATTACGGATGTTACAATTCATAATGTATAAAAATAAAACATACTAATTAACACAATTTGGACCTCCTGATTCCCAATATGGAATCCATTTTTCCAAATTCCAAACATAGATCTTTCGGAGATTAATTTATAATTAATTTCTTTTTTCAAAAACTAAAAATCATGTCTTTAAGAAATATTAACAATCAAAAGACTGAAATGTGTTTTTATCTAATTAAAATGTTAAATTACTTCCAATAAACTAAATTTAAATAAATGCTTAAATATATAATAATTACACTATAAAATCTATAAAAAAGATAATATAACCATATAAATAATGGATATGAAAAGATAGTTTTGACATAAGATTTAGTATTTTTTACTATTCATTAAAAATGAACATTATCAGAAAAATACCAAAAAAGTACCCAATATAAATTTTTATGTCCCATTTTTAAAGAAGAGGTTTATTTTGTCAAAGGTAACCTATCATGTGACAAAAATTAAATTTAAAAAGTGTTCACAATAAAAAGGGGGTAAAGCTACATTTATTGACAAATACTTATTTTATCCGAGAAAACGAATTGATTCTTATATAAAATCAATAAATCTTATAAGATGAATTGAAATCATCAAATTGAATATATAAATTTTGTTTTTCAATAAATAAAAATCCATAAAGAGAGATATGAAAAAAAAAAATTCACTTTTTAATATTATTTCAAAAAAACGCATCCATTATATATAATGAGTTTTTATTTCGATTTCTAATAGATTTGGTATCCAATGAATTTTAATTTAAACATGTTTATTCCATATTTCAAAATTCAGTTGATACTATTCATTCCCTCCAATCCAATTTCTAGGTGTTAACTACCATTTAAAATAATAATATTTTTATTGTATTATTTTTCAGTATAACTAAATGTTGTGTGCTATGAAAGATTTTGGAGAAGACAATTGTTGCCTGTCGAGTACGCTATATGAAAAAGCATCAACTTTATCTTAAATTTGAAATATTATTTGTAAGAATTAATTGAAGTCAATAATATTATTCTATAAATACCTGGATCGTTATAGTTTTTTTTCAAAATATATTCCATATACTATGAAATTTTTTAATTTACATTATGATTCTATTTATTTATATTTATATTCTACTTTCTCTCAGTTATGTTATGACACATAGAATAATTTTTTACTAAATTTTTTTTGGACTGTAGGAGTCCTTTTGGATCCACCTTTTTTGAATATTGGTTTTGGGATTCTCTACCACATGAGTAGTTCATATCAATTTTTGGTTGATTGTTTTAGAACTATTTTGAATTACATTCGACGAAATTGTTTCCTCATGTCTCATTTGGGACATTTCTAATAGTTTTAATCCTCTAGAGTATTAGTAGGTGTGCCTTTGGTCATGTCATGACCCTCAAAAGTGTACCATTTAGGTGATCCAAGCCGAGGAATGACACTCCTCCTCTCTTATCCTATTTAAAATATTTAATGTATTGAAATATTCAACTTTCTGAAGTTGTTGGGGGTTACCCAAGTGGTAAAGGCACCCTATAATCCTACATCAGATCCGAGTTCATATCCGGGTGGGAGGGAATTTCTACCAAAAAGCATTTACATAAGCATGATGAATCACACAAGATGGCAGTGACACTATCATGACACATGCAGGATGATGCAGGCATGTTGCTGCAATGGGAATTCAGGCTAGTTTGTGGGACTTTGTGCTAGGTTATGGGATTAATTCCCACTGGGCCTTTGGTCCACGTAATGAATAAATAAGGCATGATGTGGTTATATACCTTAGGGTGACCTATGTCTTTCATTTTCTTCCTATATGCACGGTGTTTGTGTGTGTGTTTAATGTAATTCTTCCATAAGAACCACATACA
Organism: Viscum album; assembly: GCA_963277665.1. Taxonomy (NCBI): domain Eukaryota; kingdom Viridiplantae; phylum Streptophyta; class Magnoliopsida; order Santalales; family Viscaceae; genus Viscum; species Viscum album. The sequence goes on along the minus strand of OY728165.1, from coordinate 1,917,675,259 downwards.
TGTATATATATATTAAATTTTCCATGGATTATCACAGTAATATTATCATTTCTTTATTATCCACTTATATTTTCATTAATTTACCATATCTTTCATTCTATTCATTAAATCCAAGTAGACACAATGGTCATGATCATATACATGGTTCATTTAAGTATAATACATATTTTTCTAAAGACTTTGAAGGTTCATTTTCTATATAATCATTCAATCCTCATAAATGTGGGGTTTTTATCCCATTAACATACGTGTTTTTTAAAGGTTATGTTTTCTTTTGTTGTACTGAAAACATTTTTTTCATAGATTAATGTTTTTCATAAAATAAGGGTTATTGGAATTATATTGGGATAATTCTGTTCATTCAGACTATTGGATAGTATAGAGTTTCTTTTGTATGAAAAATGATAGATGGTGACTATCTTCTACAAGGATGGTGATTGGAACAATTAAAATTATTTTATTATTTTTAATAAATTATATATTTTACCATAAATAGAAAACAACAAGAACATTAACAATTGTAATATTGAAATTGTAGTACAACATTTATTATAATAAATATACAATAATACAATATCTAAACATTGGGTATTTATAGCATTTTTTATCACTAATATCCAATGTATAAATTTAATTCTATTCTACTTAGTTAGGGGATTGACCCCATTAATATAAAATTTCATTCTTTAGAAGGAGATACTGGATTTTACATACCATTAAATTATATGTACTATTAAATAATTATGAAACTGACTTTTTTATTAGTGAAAAAAATACACACCCTTTAGATTTCATTTATAACCAATATATATTATTTTTGATTTAGAATACTCGATGTCATTGATATAAGGAAGACAAAAAATTGAAAACAATAAAAATTTTACCAAAATTAAATGTTGAGGGACATAATTTGAAAATGATCTTCCCTGATGTGGATTCGATCAATTATGAATACAAGAATAAAACATTGGTGCTCAATTTTGATCACCATATCAATGGAAGACTTAATTCTACTTTAAACACAACTATATATAATCATGATTTTTATAATTTTTGTAATTTCTCTACTATTGTCTTTTATAGTTTACCATAATTTAATTTATGATAGATAATTATTTTATAAAAAACTCCAAGTGAATCATGATCACACTGGATTTTAGTGACATCTTATTCTATCATACCACAATTTGAAATAATATAATCATTGAATAATTTCCTTAATTACATATTCAAATATCGAGCACATTATATTTAAATATTTCACCATTTTTTATTTATTTATACAATTAAAAAACACATCAAATAAAATTTATGTAATTTATATAGTTTTTAATGATAAATTAAATAGAGAAAAAAATTCATACAAACTTGTAGTAAATAATTATAATAATAGTGATATGTTAGATTATCTAAAGAATTATTTTCAAACAAATAAAACTACATAAGAATAAAAATTTTCTCTGTGAAACCATCCTTTTAAATCTTCATAAACATCATCATAATTTTTCACAAACATCATTCCATTTTTTCAAAAACATCATCCATATATAAAATAAAACATAATTTCATATAAGAATCAATTAAATTAATTGGACTTGAATATTTTAATGATTGATTATTAATTTTTTTTCAATAAACATGATTCTAACATGCATAAGGATTAACAATATCCGAATAAAAATCATCTTATCTATTGTGTTTGAGTCATATTTTATATTATGTTTGAGTTTTTTTGGTGTTTTATATGATTCAATTTTATTCATTCATATGACTAAGTTTGATATTTTGTAAAAGTCATTTAACAATCATATATTTATGATTTATAATTCATGTATGGGTCGTTTAATAGTCTATGTATGATTGATTTCAAAAATGGGTTGAATTTTTTTTATTCTATCAAAAATCATTTTTAGACAGTATGAAAAATAACCTAAATAATAGAAAAACAACTAATTAAATATTATAAAAAAGAGAAGGTATATTTAATAATTTAGTAAAAATTTATAATTATATATTCAAACATATCGTGTTTTTTCAATATTAATGACATTAAATAAATATTAAGATTAACATTCTCTAAATTATTAAAACATTTCCAAACAATATCCCCATAACATTTAGAAATAAAATTTTACCATTTTGTTAATATTAAAAAACTTTGCAGATTACAAAAATTCTCCTCATTCATGTAATTCATAAAAATGTAAAAATATTAATAATTTAGTAACTAACTCACAATAAAATTTTAATAGGTAATTTTTTTGAATCTCATAATTTTAAAAAACTATATAGAAATGATATAATATAAAATAATGGATTGAATATTTCATTATTTAATATATGTAAATCTAAACCCCAAATAAAAAAATAATTATCAAAAAATTAAATTTAAACAAATATAATATTTCAAAACTATGGTAACATTATTTAGGAAAAAATAATGTTATTTTTGGAAAATTAAGAAAATGTAATGTTAACTGTTAAAATGAAACTAATACCTCTAGATATATTTAATTAGAGTTGAATTGTAATAATTATTTCAAGATATTGATTATGTAGATTGTAATCAATTACCATTAACATTGTAGATAACTTTAATATTTATTGCTAAAATCCTTTTTTCTTTTATCCAATAGTTACGATATCTAACTAGATAATAACATTTTATATTTCAATAAATTAATACCAAATCAACCATAATTCTAGTACCAAATATTATTTTCTCACCCATCACCACATCAAGATATTTAGAAAATATATTATCTTATCAATTATAAATTGAATGAAAATCAAAATCAAATTATACATTATTAAAGTGTTCACATTTAAAATGAAATTTATTTTCAATATTTTTTCTCATATAATACTATAAAAAATTTAAAAATTGAAATTACATATGTATAATCACAATAAATAGGGATTATATGAAAATAAAAATTTGAGTTAGATAATATTTATTTTATCCATAGACCTTAATCCCGATAATGAGGAAAAACATATACATAGCATTATCAATCGATATGTAAAATTAAAATTTATTTTTAAAACTCCCAAAAATCATATATTTACTAAGCAAATGAAATATACATTATTTCATTTTTTTATTATGACTACATCCTCTAAAATAAATTTTAGAATAAGACAACAGGTTAAATGGTTTGGTATGAATACAATGAATAGAATTAAAATTTCTATTATATATCTTAATATAAATTTAAGAAAATTTAATTGAGAATTTAATGGATTATATTTAATTTTATAAAAAAAGCAATCAATGACCATGATATTGGGCCTAGATGAATTTAAATAGATTATGTGTCAAATAAACCTACAATACAATTTAATATTCGTATATTATATAGATTCATCTTAATACAATTTGTAATTATTACTGAAGAGAGTTTTATGGGTTTTACATGAATCAATACTCTAAATTTTTAGAAATTCATTACTATATTTAGATTGATTTATGACTATTTTATATTCCGTTTAATTAATTTGAAAAAAAAATAGAATCATGATTTGCAACATCCTAAGTAATAATTGAAAAACAATATTTGATATTTATTAATATTTATGAATAATATGTTATCTTTACTTTAAAGGGGATTATTTTTTTGATAATGTACATGACATGCAACAATGGGTTTCTCCAAAATCTTATATCACACATAAGATTGAGTTATACCGAAAAAAAAATATTACTAATATTATTATTTTATGTTGTATTTATCGTATGGCTGTTAGAATAGAGGTAATTAATTATATTGACTAAATTATGAAAATAGTGTTTATACATGTTTATATAATTATTTGTCAGATATAAAATAAAAACCACTTTAATATAAATGATTTATTTTTATGAAAAACTATTCAAGATTGTATAATTTTATTTATAAAATAATAAAATCACACTTTTTGGATTATATTAATAAAATATAAATTATATATGATTTTTATAATTCATCTTATTTATTTTTTATATATTATATAATAATAAATACAATTTGATGGAAAAAATAATGGTTTTTTCTTAAAATATAGTTTTACAACCTTCGGAAGGAGAACCAATTTTAAATCTGATCTTGACCCTTTAATAAGTAATATGTGTCCAAATAAACTTCTTATCTAGAATAGAGACATAAAAAATTTACATTTTGTTGTATTTTTTGGATTTCTTTCTGATTAAATTCACATTTTATTGAATAATAAAAATATATTTCATTTTAATTCAGAACTACCTTCTCATATAATTTATTTGCATTGTAAGATTATAATTTGAATTGGTTTTAATATGTAATTATATTATATTTTTTTAATTTTATCAAATAGTGTTCATTTTATGTAATTTCATATTTAAATTTGATTTTATCACATGTTAATCTTTTAATGTCTTATATTTGAAATAACCTATTTTATACTTTTTAAAATAGATATTGATTTTTAATTAAATTATGTCAATTATATGCATTGAATTTGAAAAAATGGATTCTATATTTTGAATCAAAAGGTCCAAATTGTGGAAACATGTTGCTTTTAATATCATAAATTATGAATAGAAACTTTGGCAATAAATTTTATTACAACAGTTGAAGGTAAATCTTGTAATTCAAGGTAAAAATAATATTATAAATATATAAAACAATGATAAAAAGTTTATTAACTTTATTGGATGAGTGTATATAGATCATGATAATATTTAGGTCTATTGTAGGACCACACAGATCTACTCGGATGACTTTAATTTTATTATAATATTATATTCAATGAATATCCATTTTTGTTATAGAATTGTTTAAAAAAAGTAAAGTATTTTAATATAGAGTTATAAATGTGATATGTTTTACAATAAATATTCATTAGGAAGATAATAATATTAAATAAATAATGGTAATTTTATTTTTACTTATTAAAAAGTAAATAATTAAATTAAATGGTGACCTAAAGAAGCTATTTTCATTTCTTAATTAATGAATGAATGTAATAAATTATATTATAAATATTAAAATAAATATTATATGAGATAATTTATGACATACAAGAACCTTGTGGATTAATTTGACATGTCTTTCAATATTGAATTTATTTGGTTCGAACTTGACTTCCGGTTAAGATATTTTTAAATGTTATTTAATGAATAGTGTTAAAATATACACTATTTGTTTTTTAAAATATAAAATTCTTTAATAAATGATATTAAATTCCTAAAATACTATGATTTGGTAAAATGGTAATTATTAGTCAAAATATTTAATAAATGTAACTTTTTGGTCATTTACATGTTATGGTAATTACATTGACCCGGGAAGTGAAAATAATGTGATACCATTGTAAGATTTTAATATGTAAAATGAGGGTTAAACATAAATTATTTGGATAAAAACCATTCAAAACATCTATAATTTTAATTTTATGATGGTTATTCGACTCAGAATGATTGTATCACTAAAATAAATTATTTTGTAACAATTTGGAATAGAATTTAAATTTATATTAATTTAGTATTTTATGAGTTTCCAAGGGTTCACCTCAACTCTCTTAAAAAAAGTCACTCACTATTCTCTAATAATAACACATCCAAATAATTTTAGACCACACAAAATATACCCAAATGAATTCCCAGATTCACTCCACAAATTCAGTATGACCTAGTTTAGGCAGAACACTCTTCATAGATTTGTTATGGCGTTCATTAAAGGTGATCAAGTCAAGAAGATGTATCGTTTCTTTTGTGTTTTTTTATTGTTCCACTATATTTAAATCTCCTTCATAGATGATGAAAAAATAACCCCATTTTCCTATATATAATTATATTTTATTATTTTAGTATCATCACCTAAATCAATCCTAAATTTCATCAAATGATAAATATTGATTTCATTCGTGTGTACGAAAGACAACCGCTTCGTAAAAAGATATAGTTAATTTTTTATTTATATATATAAAGACTAGTTATGATGATGGAATCAATATTTATATATGATATTAATGAAATATATATCATTTTAAAAGGATAATATTTCAATTATTTTCTTCGCATCCTTTCACATAAAAACAATAATGTTGTTATTGTGTACGTGTGAACAATCACCCCCACGAAGCAATGTGAATCATTTTTATTCACCGTATCACCTGTATGATATATACAATTATATTTAGATTATTATTATTATGTTAATAATTTTAGGATCATTCTGGAAAGGTAAAATAATAATTACTTTATTTCCATAATGATAAATTAAAATTGGAAACATTACTTATTTTTGTGTACGGCTTACCGTCTCCAGGATTGTAACATTGTCGAATATAAACATTTAATGATTGGATTTAAATGTATAATTGATATATAAAAGTGATTATTTTGAATCATATGTTATTCTCAATATTATGGTCTTATGACCACATAGAGTAATGACATTAAGGCATGATCATTTTTTACTCAACTACCGAATATCGACAAAACATCTGAAAAGAACATAAGTAATTATGTACCTTTTATAACATTGTAATTAGAGATATAAAAGGACTAATAAACTTAAAAAAATTTCTCTTTCAAGTTGAAATTATTATAATTTTATTATTCAGGAATATAATGATTATTTTTTATGAGTCAATCTTTTTTCATTGAAGCTTATTTTGATTATATACTCCAAATTATTTTATATAGGGTATAATCAACCCATTAAAATTTTAAATATATTAAACGGTTTTCAAAAGTACTATTTTGTATGTGAAGTGTTTTAAAAATTTAAAAAAGGATTTTTTTTAACATATGTAGCAATAAAATAATTTCCACTACCATGAGCAGTATTTTATATTTGGCTTCATCTATATGCCATAATGTTTTTAAACTAAAATTAAACAACATATTCCAATTATAAGTATTTTGTTATTGAAAATTGTTTTGATAATTGAATGATAATATAATTATCTGGATATTATATATTATGATTTCAATTTGGAAATTTTATTTTATATTTATTCATGTTTATTGTGTTATGACTATGTAATGGTTAATGATAATTTTCTATGTATATTGGTGGTTATGTGATAAAAAATGTGTGGGTGATCTTGTGACAGATATACAATGCATTTGGTAATGATACATTGTTAAATTTTTGGGTTTCTCCTAAGTGATTTAATGAATATTCTGTTATGGTTATTACAAATGTAACCATGAAGGTTACTCTCTTTGTAGATTACAAAGATATAATGTAATTATGATATACATTCCACATGTTAATTTTATTATTTATGATTTCTAAGTTGTATTTGAGGAATATTATTATCCCATGAGATATGTTAATGTTATTATGTTTTTTGGGTTTAATGTGTGATTTTGTGAAACAGTTTACATGATTTAGAAGTATTCACGGACTAATGGTTTCATTCCTTATTTTATATACCTTAATGAGATTTTTGTGCTCATTCAAATATTTTGAAAATTTTCATATGATTTAAGGGATAATGGAGTCAATTAGGGGTTCTAGGAATAGTTATGATGATAAAAAAAGAATTCTCACTATGTTTCATTTTTAAAGGTTTTGTTTTATGGAATAAATGAATGTTGCTTGAAGTGCCACATTGTATTTATATGGTTTTGTTATGTAATAGTTATGGACTATATCTTTACTGATATAAACATGGAAAAGTCCTAAAAGTGAAATTATTCCAAATTATTGACAAAACTCAAGATTATGTAATGTTTATTGTTGTGTCCTTACAGTTGGTATTAAAGGATTGTTTAGACAACATTAGTGATTATGATTTTTTTAATACATTGGAAAATTATAATTAGTTTAGAATTCCATGTCAATTATAAGTATAGTGTCATAAAATACCATTTAGTGCTATATTTTATTATCTTTTATGGAGACTAATGGAATTTTTGGAGACTTTCATGTTTTAGATAATTATGGGTTATTACTTTTTGGTATTAAAAATGAGTGGTATGAAATATGATTTTTGGTTAAACCATATTATTGTTATTTTTTTGGATTTTATATCATATTTAGAGTATTTTAAAAATAATGATGTAGTTTTTGAAAAATGAAAACCCACATGATGGGTAAAAACCTGTTGGCTCGGACAAGGCCATGGGGATCGAACGTGCAACTGAAGGGTGACAAGGGTGCATCGCCTACCACTGGCATAAATGAAGTCATTGGTCGGTATGACTTTTTTATTTAGTTAAATGATTTGATGCAATAATAATAAGTTAATTTTTGTAACTTATTCTTTATAAATTGGATATCTATAGTTTTATTAAATGGTTTGGGGATTTTTTAATAAATGTTATTTTGGAAGACGTTCACTGTTTTGGGATATTTAAATCATTAATGTAAATAGACCACTACATGATTTTAATAGAGCAGTGGTTGAATTATATTTTGGAAGAATTTATGATTTTAATTTTGGAATTATGGGAATTAATTTATATATGGAAAATGATAAACATATTGTGTAGAATACAATTTAAGGTAAAGTAATTTTCAGTATTAGACATTAAGAGTGGTTGATGTTATTTGGAGATAAATGTTAAAATTTATCATTGAAGAATATGAGATCAAATCCTTCCGAATTTTGGGTTTCAATCTAATATTGGATTATTTTGAGGAATTTTAAGGGTATATATTTTTAGAATAGACAATGTTAAACTTTGGGCATAAATATTGAAATTTGGAAATTAATGTACTTTTTTATCATATAATGGTTTATTAATTTTGGACAATTATTTTCTTATGTAGTAATCATATTTGGTTTGGTTAATTTTTCAGGATATAAGAAATATATAATAAATCTTCATTGAATAATGTGATTCTCTAAAGGATTATTCTAGTGTTCTAGGAATGAAAAATTTAACTTGATTACGCATCATCTAGAAAAAATGTTGGGTTTATGTTAGAATTTGATTAAGGGATGAAACTCAACATCCAAATCAGTATATTACCCTATGTTATTATTTTATGTTGTAAATGAATTCCACAACTCGATGAAAAGGACATTAGAAAAAATGTTATCTATTTAATTTTCATGATATGAAAAAAACAATTCTTTAACGCTATAGAAGTTTTGTTTTTTGATTGTTAACTTTCTCTTGATCAAGTTTTATATCACTATCCATTAGAACCATATGGTTAGTTTTCTCCCCCATATCAATGATTTTCTATAGGGAACCCTAGTATTCATTATATTGGGTGAAATTTTAACTTAAAATTCTATATTTTATAGTGGATGTTTTGTTAATCCTTTTACTTATGTGGGATTGCAATAAAATTATTTTGAAAAGTAAAACCTTAGTTAGTGAGCCCAAATTTAAAATTACGATGATGTAATTTTCAAAAGGGGGAATGATGTAACATCCAAGGTAATTATAGAACAATACATTTAGATATCTTTTAATATTTATGAAATATATATTAATATTACTTTAGAGGGGATGATATGTTTAATAGCGTACCCAACACACAATAATGGGTTTCATCTAAATCATACTTTGCATACAATATTGGGTTATATCAAATATTATATGTTATTCATATTATTATTTTAAGTTGTTGTTATCACATAGATATTTTAATGAAGAGAATTTAATATATTAAAAAAAATGAAAATAAGTTTTACACATGTTTATATAATGATTCATTAGATTGAAAATAAAAAACAAATTGAATATAAAGGATGTTTTTTTTACAAAAAGACTAATTCATTTTGAATAATTGTATTTATATTATAACGAAATAACTACTATTGGATTATATTAATGAAATATAAATTAAATAAGATTTTTATAATTCATCCATATGTTTTCAATACATTATTTAAGAAAAAATTCAATTTTAAAGATAAAATGATATTATTTCCTAAAAATATAGATTTACCAAATATTGATGTTAAACCCATTTTAAATATGATTTTTAAAATATTATAAGTTTTATTTTAAAAAATAAACTTCTTATCTGGAATCATGTTATAAAAGTATACTTTGGTTTATTTTTTGGTATTTTTTAAAATTAAATTCGTATTTCAATGAATAGTGAAAAATATTGCATTTATGTTCTAAACTGTCTTCTAATGCAATTTATTTGTAATTTAAATTTAAAATTTAATTAGTTTTAAAGTATATTTAAATTATTTTTCTTTATCAACTAATCCGATTTTGGTCATAGGATGTAATTTCACATTGAATTTTGATAAAAACACATGTCAATTTTTTTGATGGTTTTTACTTTTGAAAACCTATTTTATTATTTTGAGAATGAGGATTGATTTTTAATTAATTTCTTAAAATTCAATGTATTGAATTTTAATAAATGGATTCTATATTTTTAATCATAATTTCCATGTTATTCAAATATATACCTTTTATTTTGGGATATTATGGATAATATGTTTGGTAATAAATTATATTTTCACGTTTAAAGGTAAAGTCGACAGTTAAAAGAAAAAATATAATTATAATAATATAAAACTATCCTAATAGATTTAATAAATTAATTTTATGAGTTTATCCCAACCATGATCATCCTTGGGTCAATTTTAGGGTCACTTTAGGTCATAGGGATGACATTAATTCTTTTATATTATTATATTCAATGAATTTCCATTTTTTTACACTTTGGTTTTTAAAAAAGTAAATTATTTTAATATGGAGTTATAAAAGGAATATATTCAACTATAAATAGTCACTAGAAATTTAAATATGGTATCTACATTAAGGTAATTTATTTTTAATTTCTAGGATATAATTAATTAAATTAAATACCGACACAAAGATAATGTAGTATATTCATGAATAAGGAAAAAACTAAAAAAATGTATTCTATAAATAATAAAATAATTATCATCTGACATAATTTATTCAATAAAATAATTTTATGGACAATTTTAAATTTTTATTGATTATTTAATGTAGTTTTTTCAAAATATCTTCCCATTATGATATTATTAAAATCTAACTAATGAATAATGTCAAAATCAACACTTTCAGTATGTTAAAATATAAAATATTTCTTTAATTGATATTAAATTTATTAAAATCTATGTTTTATACAAATTATTCGTATAAGTCCAAAAATTACAAAAATCCTACCTTATTGGGTCTTTTGACATTTTATGGTAATTACATTAACCCACAAAGTTTAATTAACATAATACAATGGTAAGATTAAAAAATGTAAAACATGGGTCAAACAAAAACAATAATGATTAAAAATATCAAAAAATCTATAATTTTACTTGGATAATAGTAATTCGACGTAGTATTATTTTATCTTTCATATAGATTATTTTTGGACCATTTGGGACCCAAATTGAATTTATATTAATTTAATATTTTAAGACATTCCAAGGGTTACCCTTCCATCTCCTATAAGAATATACACACGGTTCTCTAATTCTCACACTTACAAAGCCTTTTAGATGGGCCAATATCTACCATAAACTATTACTATAATCTCTCCACACATTCTTGAAGCATTATTTTAGTCATAAACCCTTTATATAGGTGCTATGGTGTTCTTCAAAGGTGATCCACCGAAGTAGAGGGATCCTTTTTTAATGTGTTTCTATTTTATTTATTCTTAAAAATTATTTAAATATGCTTCATCCAGGATGAAATAATAAATATTTTATTGTATATATAATATGATGTAATTATGTTAGTTTCATCAACTAAATCTATCTCCAATTAGATCAAATTGGAAATAAACATTTCGTTCGTTTGTACGGCCAACTACCACTTCGCGAAATGATATAGTTCATTTTTTATTACCATATATTGGTACTAGTTATAATTATGGAAAAATGTTTATATATTATATTAATAACATATTTATCATATAAAATAATAATATTTCAATTTTTTCTTACCTACCATGAACATAAAAAATAATAACGTCGTTCGTTTGTACGTTTGAACTATCACATCCACGAAGTGATGTTAATCATTTTTATTCACCACATAACTTGTATGATATATATAATTTTTTATAAATTATTATTATGATTCTAATAAATTTATTATCATTATTTAAAGGTAAAATAATAATTTCCTTATTTCAATAATGATAAATGAAAACAGAAATATTACTAATTTGAATGTATGTAATACAGTCTCTATGATTGTAATGTTGTTCATTATCCATATCCACATTTAATAAATTGAATTAAAAGTATAATTTATATATTATTTTTTAATGTCCTGACTATAATTTGTTATATGATGGGGTTATTATCATAAAGTCTATTTACATCAAGCCATGTTCATTTTTGAATCTAGTACTGAATATCGACAAAACATCTTATATGAACATAAATAATTTGGTATTTTTTATAACATGATAATAAGTTATATAAAATGAATAATAAACTTCAAAAAGTTTATCAAGAAATTGTAAATTAACCTAAGTTAATTATTGGAGATAAAAATGATTATACATGTCGATTCAAGCTCAAAGTATGGGGACTTCCCTTAAATCTATATTCATTAAGGCATATTTTGAAAATATAAACCACTTTATTTTATATGGTGTGTCTTCAATCCCTTTGAATTTTAATTTCATTCAATGCATTTCAAAATGAATCCTTTTTATATGAATCATTTTTCTAAATGAAAAAATGAATGTTTTTTCATATATTGTGACAAGAACCCTTCCATAGTTGTGACCATTATTTAGTATTCCACTTTCCTTTATGCATGTTTTAGGTGTTATGATTATGTTATGGTTCATTGGAATTTATTATGTATACGGGTGGTTACATGATAAATTGTGGGTGGGCGAGCCCGTGATTTCTGTCCAATGCTCTGGGTAATGAGATAGAGTTAAACAGTTGGGTTTCTCCTAAGAGATTTAGGGAATATACTACGATGGGTATTCTAAACCTAACCATGAAGGTTACTCCATATATATATATATATATATATATATATATTAAATCTACAATGTATCTAGGATATTGATTCCACCATTTAACTTTGTGATTTATGAAGGAAAATTATTGTTTTAGGAATGTAATGATTTCATGATTTATGTTAAGGCATTTTGGTTTTAAGGGTGAAAAGTATGATTTTGCGAAAATGTTTTCAGGATTTTAAAATATTCTTGGACTAACGGTTTAAGTAATTATTATATACCCCATACTCATCTTTTTTTATTCATCCCGATTTTTAACATGTTTTTTGCATGACTTAAGGTAGAATATAAGAAATGATGGGATCAGGGAAATGTTATGATGATTTAAAATTAAAAGAAACCATGTTTCATTTCAAAATGTACATTTTTATGGAATAAATGGATAATGATAGAATTTCCCAATTTTTATTTATATTTTTTATATCTATGATTTATGGCCTAATTCTCTATATCTAAAAATTTGGAAAGTTCCTCAATGTGAAATAATGTCAAAGTATTGACATAACTCGAGATAATGTAATACTTAATTATTTGGCCCTATATAGTTCTCCCATTAAACAAATCTATAATTCAGATGTCATCAACGTAGAATATTCATTACTAATAAATCCATTTTTGAAAAAAATATATTAATAATATATATAGTGATAATTAAAATATCATTAGAATAAATCGAAATAAATAATTTCGATAAGGGTTATATTTAATATAATAATTTATCACAAAATAATTCATTTATTTAAACCATTCCCTTCAAGAATTGTATAGACCATAAAGAACATGTGAATGTTAAAAAACAACATTTTAAATATATTGTTCTCAAATCTAGTATGTCTGTTAAAAACATTCTTTAAATATAATTATATTTTAAAATTATATTTAATATCATTTTATATCCATTTATATCCATGAAATTTTGAAAAAGACATAAAAATTCAGTGTATATTCTATGTTATAGAATACATAAAAAAATATTCTATATCAATTAATTATTCATATCAATACACTTGTAAACATAATCTTACCATATTTTTAAATATATTGTAAATTTTATCGTGTTTATTATAAGAAATTAACATAGATCATTTAACATGATTACCCTTATTATTTTTAACCAGATTCCAATATTAATTTCTGAAAAATTCCCTATGTGAAATTTATATATAAAGAATCAAATTTTATTATATAAAGTATTAATTAACATCATAAAAAATGAAATAAAAACATACGAATATTTAACATGACCATTTAATATAATTTTTTGAGTTTGAATTATAGAATAAAAATATATGGTAACTATAACATTATGGTGATATTTTTATTTTTTTTCATGACATTGGGTTGATATTGAGAAAAGATATTTAACCCCAAAACTAATACATTATCACTTTGATGTTCATCTTCACCTAATTCATATTCTCAAAATTCATCTTTAAATGTCTCATAATATAAAATCTATTCCAATTTAATATTTTTATAAAACCAGACATATATTAATTATTTAATAAATAACTCCCTCTTATTAAAAAATTTATATGTATTATAAACATTATAATTTCATATAAATATGTTGTCCTCAATTTCATAATCAATATTCTACAAATTAACCATTATATATAATTTAAAAAACTATACAGCTAAAGAACCTAAAATATTTAACTTTTGGATAAAATCTTTTCAGAACTTTATATGGATTCATATCTCAGATTGATAATATTATAGATATTTATAAAATATTATAATTCGTGTTAATATATTTGACAAAAAAGATTTAACCATGTTATGTGAATTGGGAATTTTTCAATATATTTAATTAGAGTATTTATATTTTATTTTAGGGATAGATTATTTGGGTTGTCTTGTAATTTGATAAACTATTTAAGAAAATATTATAGTCAAAAAACATTAAAATTCAATATTTAAAATGTCACTTCTACTATCCCATCTAATAGATATTATTAATTTCAAATTTTATTTTGAAATAAATTTTAAAACAAAACTAACTTATTCAATTTTTCATTTTTAGAGGATTAAAAATATTTCCATTTTAATTAAATTTAATTATAACGAATTAAAAAAAATACTTCCAATCACCTAAAAAATTAGAATGTAAAGGAAAAAATAGATTATGTCTTATATTTTTTTGAGGTATAATAGTTTGATATCATTAATAGATTTAATATATTTCCCTCTATAAAAACCTTTTCTTCTTGAATATTAGGCAACTAATTTAAATGAAATTAATTCAGGTAAATTGAATAACTCACTAGGGTATGACAATATATACAAAAAATAAATGATAGATTGTATAAAAATTCTTTGAAAAAATATGTCATAAGTTTCCACATTATTTAAAAACATGAAATTCAATTTGGTTAGTTCATAGAGATAAATTGAATATTTTATTTCATTAATTTTTTTAAAAATAAGGTAGATCCATTTTTAACAACTATATATTTATAATATTCAAATTTAATGTTAATTTTATCATGAATGTTATTTAAGATAAATACTATATTATATATTAAAACAACAATATACATAACCATAGTAATGATATTTTTTTTGAAAAAAATACATCATTTACAATTTAATCCTACCTTTAGAATTTTAATTCAGCGTGAAAAGTACCCCATATCATGAAATAAATGAAAAAATGTCATAAATAATTATAGTTATCCATATTTTATTTATGTTTCCAATTTTTCATGAATCCCAGAGACTTCTATTTTATGATTCATGGAAATATGTAATTATAAGATTGATTTGGTTCCAATAATATATTGGCTTCAATAGGAATAACAGTAGATCTGATAGGAATCAAAAATGATGTCTGATTTGTTGTAGGGGTTATATATAAGATAAATTCATAATAATGATAGTTTTTTTTGACTGAAATAATAATCCAATCTAAAGGAACATTTATATACATAATTTCAATGCATTATAACCAAGAAACATGTTACATTTTAGAAAAAAATAGATATACTAAATGATAAATCATTTAAAATTCATGTAAATTTATTATTATAACCAAAATTATTTATTTTATTATTAAGTTTTGTTTTTGATAAAATTATACAATATTTTAATTTTCTAAATAAAAATAATGATAATTATTCTTTATTATAGGAATTTAATTTATTAATATTCCATTCCATTTTTTAGAAAAATCTAATTCGTCAAAAAATCATTTGAACATGTGTATTTATTTCCAAATAAATAACATTCATTATTTATCTTCTTATATTCTTTCCTAAAACAAGTCACATCATCCAAAAATAATTTAATCTTCCTTTATTCCTAATTCTTATTCATTGAATGGTAATCTTTATTCCAATCATTGTCTTATAATATTTCTAACATTTTGATTTAATTTTTGATATTTTAGATTCAACAATAATATTTGGTCCAACATGTAGTTACAAAAATAAGAATTTATAGTTTAATAACAACATATAATATATTTTAAACAGTGTAATTCATAACATATTTTACCTTATATTTTCGCATTTTGGTATATATATCATATTTTGGTAGATTTAATAGTTTCACTACAATTTCCCAATGATAAATGATTAACTACCTCATGTGTGCATCTATTTGAGAACAATAAAAACCATAATTGTTCCCGAATTAGTATAGTTTTTTTATATCATACCATTCTTTGATGTCATCCTTAACATATTCATGCAATCCTTCATGTTATACTATTTTGTTTATATTTGGGTTAGAATATTAATATATTTTACAAAACATAAACCCAAAACTATCTTTCTTTAATACCAAATACAGACCTAGTGTGTGATTTCAACAATAATCTACATATGGTGAATTGAATTTTTTTTATTTTTTTTAAATAATTATAATTATCTTTAGAATTCAGTGGAAACTAAAATAAATTGTACAACAGTTATTATATATCTGTTATGAATAAGTATTTAGAATAGAATGTGGTGGAATAAAATATTTGAAGACATATTTTTTATAGTTGCTTAGATCACTAGTATCTTATGTCTCTAATTTAATCCTTTCAACATAGTGAGTGGAATTAAGATAAATAAGGGAAAACCTCATTTTTAAAAGGATTAATTCTCATTTATATAACATACCACTCTATAAAGAAATTCACAACCAATATGTAGATTTTTTCAGGAGACAAAACCCAATGATGTTCCTTTTGGTTAGGAGTTATATGCAATGAATATATTCTTTTTAATTGTAAAAAGTATATACCTATTACATGACAAATAAAAAAATTATAGAAAAATAGTATAAAAATTAAAACCATATAAAAATTAAGAGTTATATATGTTAATTATGGTAAAACACTTTATGGAATTATTCACATCAATTTCCTACAATCAAATGTTGAGTCACCGATATGGTCAAAATTGTAAATTTTAATAACACTTATTCCATAGTTATTTATCAAAATGTTCTATATAGTTTCATAAGTTTATTTTTTTCAATAAGTTACCAAGATAAAATTTAATTTTTATAAATCAATTTTCATAAACTCTATGATATTCCAAAACACATGGTACATTCTTAAAAGATAATCACAACACGAAAATACTAGAAATATTATAATAGAGAAAAAAAATATCATAATCTGTAAATTTAAATGTTTAGCATAAAGTGTCATATAATCCATTGGTTGTTCATTTATTAGAAAAAATAAATTAACCTTTCAAAAATATCATTATTATTTATATATTATTTTAAAATCAATATAATAGATAAAAATCATATATAAACGTTTAGAAAATCAGAAAATTAAAAGTTATAGAAATTATAGTATCAAAAGAAGGATTTTAAAACAAAGGAAACTACATAATAATAATATTTCTATTTGAGTAACCAATAATTAAATTACATGTAGGAATCATTACAATTTATTGTTAAAATCATTCAAATTCTATGAAAACATCATTAATATGAAAAAGACAAATATACATCAATATAAACATGAATTATTTCTCTATAACTATCATTTATATTTTATAAAATAACCATATATAATATGGTATGAATCAATACAATTTGAATAAACATGATTCAGCATTATGAAAATAATATCAGCATAAGTAACATTTTGGTTTCATGGTATGAGTCATCATACATCTTTCATAGTATTTATTTTTCTGTTTTAATATGATTTGTTTTGGTACTAGTATATATGTGATTTCTAGATTGTGTATATGTAATTTAGAATTCATATAAGTTATTTATAGATTTTCTATGACTCATTTATTTGTTTTTTGTGACTCATTTTGAATAATATTTTCAATATTTAACAATTCATCAAAACATCATTTTCATGGTGTGTTGAAAAAAAGAGAAATATATTTTAAAAATTATTAAAACAATAATCCTGATTTAACAAAAATGTAATAAATTTTAATTATCCAAATTAAACATGAAACGTATTTGAAATATTCAAAACCAAAAACAATCATCAATATTCCCAATCTCTTATTCAACAAAATGTTACACTAACAATATCCACATTAAATATTTTACTAATAGTTTTGATCCATCTTTTTATCAACCCTATAATTTTTCGAATCGTACAATTAGTTCATGTTATATATAAATTTGTAGATTTTTATTTTAATAGTGAACTATGATATTTGTGTTTACTTATGCCTTGTTTTTTTGATATTATTATTTACCATTTATTTTATTTTTTTAAATGGAATTCCAATGTATGGTCACACCATTATAGATACTAGGTTTTCATGTGTGTGTTTTTTATTATTGTTTTATAGGTAAAATCCTTCAAATTCATTTATATTTTATTCCCTAACATTTTTTACTAGTGCGTGACAATTAAAATCATTCCTTCAAACTTATAACATACCGATCAGGATGACATCACAAGTAAACATGGATTTGATCTTGAACTATTCCTATATTAATACATATGATTGAAACAAATAGGTATATCAATTTTTGTTAAATATTAATATCTTAGTCCATGTCAATAAAACACATATATTGACAATACCATATCACTTGATTTAATAAGGATATATTGTATACTCTTATTCTTTGAATGTTTCCAGTTCATTAAATCCTCTTAGAATTAATAGAAAATTGATCAAACACCACATAATATATAAAAACCTATGATATCTTGACAAATATAGATTTCTATATTCTTTAAAATCATTTTGGATAAATTATATTATAATAATCAATTTTTTTATAAAGAACATTATAAAAAACATATTCATATACATATTTTATATCTTGTGACTTGTGAATTTTTATAGTATTTAAAATAATTAATAATTAATAAATATTTATATTTATTTAATATTGACCTCTAATAATTCATTATAGGTACTCAAAGTTCATAAGTATGAAAATATTACCCCCATATGACATATTTTTTTAACAATGTTATCCAGCAATGATATAACATTAATTAAAAATAATCATATAATCTATATTTATAATAAATAATTAAACCATTCAAACATGGAACATGTCAATATAATATGTTCAATAGAATAAATTCCCTATTCTCTAAGAAAAAGTTTTCATGATGGTGGAATACATAACATTTGATTTATCATATTGAATACATCTGATGTCTACAATATCATTCAGTGAGTAAGGAACATTTTACTCATCAATGTGTGGTTGTTCACTTATTTGATCGTTATCATTGAGGGTATGGTTTACTTGGTAATAAAATTAATGTAAAATCCATCATGGTTAAGAAAAATCATTCATACTAATATCCATAAAATAAAATAACCCTATTTTACAATTCCATATGGGTTATATAAGATAGGTATTGAAGAATAAATATACTTGGGTATTGTAATTTAATTAAAATAACTTAATATATAGTACAATAAATCATTCACCCATAGTAAACCACAGACTATTCTCATGATAATAATTATTTTATACTCTACTAGAAAATCTATAACCCAAATAAAACTTACTTCTCATGAGTGGACTCTATATCTCCTTATAGGACCCTACACAAAGTGTTTTTGAAAACTAATAATTAATTATATATTTCCATAAAAATCATTTACCAAGGATAATATATTTATTTATCTCCTTGGATTTATTTATGATTCCACTATAATGATTTATTTTTGTATACAAGAAGTAATGGTAATTTGGAAATCTACTATTATGACTATATATATTTATATTATATTACAAGAAATCTAGAAATTATTTATGAAACTATATATATAATAATTAGACTCATAATATTAATGTTTATAATAACCATAAATAAAATTTTATTTTAATGCATTTATTGGATAAAGAAAACACATTTCTTCATCATGTAATAGTTTCTACATCACAATATTATTATCAATAAACTAATCCTTACATGAAACACATTACTGATATAACATCATTAATTTATGAATATTTTGATAATGGTGAGATAAGGATTCATAATTCAATTTTTCGACACATAAAAGCAATATGAAAGTAAACATAATTTATATTATCCTATATTTTTTTGTATTAACCCCTTTTTTGTAATAAATATGATCCTTTTTGAAGATTCATATATATATATATTAAATCTATATAAGTTAATTATAAAATCAAACTAGTATAACCCTTATATTATATTAATTGAAATAAAAAATTAACCCAAATACATTTTCTGTATAAGATATAATATTATTAATTGTTACATTGATTAAATATTTCTCCAGGAAATCAATATTTTTTTGTCTTTTTTTTAAAAAAAAATTCTTATTTATTATAAATAATAATTAAAAATAATTTATAATAAAATATATTTCTCATATGTATAATTTTCTTAAATCCCAAACTCATTTTATACCACAATACTCTCATATGACTTCATTTAAGGTTTTATCAATATAAAAATTCATAATTTTATCCCATGTAATTTTATGAGATCACATGTAATTTTTATATAGTGAAATGAAGGTAAATTTAAAATATAAAGAATTTAATTATTTTATAATTTAGTTAAATTAATTTATTTCAATCTATTTTCAACATCAGTCTGTTTCTTCGTGTTTTAATTTTATTATTTTAACACCATGGGTACTGAAATTATACTTTTTCCTTTAAAAATGATTTTTTCAATAGAATAATACACATATAACATTGAACTAAAAAATTCCATAGAAACATATAACCAAAAGGTCCAGGAGGTAGGCTATCATTCTCTTAATATATTATATTTTAATCTAAAAGTACCTAAAAAATGATTACATGGAGGTTTTACAAATATGGGTATGCCGACACACACAATGATCAGCTTCAAATAAACTAGAGCAACATTTTTCTAACATACAGGAACAAAATGATCTCACCTCTATGATGGCCTTATTTGATAAAGAATCAGCAACCTGATTCTTCTCCCTATAAACATGGGTAAAATCAAGAGATAATGAATCAACAATTTGAAGGTAGTCAATCCAGGGTAGGGAAATTCTTCACTAGACATTCAAGGAATAACTCTTTAGAATTTTCACAGCCATAGAAGAATAAAATTCCAACAAGAACAGATTCCATCTAATGTGGAAAACATATAAAATTGCCTTAATCATCACCCATAACATAGCCTTAATTAAAAGTCCATTGACCGTTAAATCAAAGAAACAACATTTAACGAGACCCTGATGAGTGCAAAAAATACCACTGCAACCCAAAGGCCCTCGTGAAGAAGATGTATCCCTGTAAACATTAATATTTATCCATCCTAAGATTAGGGGTATCCAATGAATATATTTAGAAACAACGGGCTTCCTCTCCCAATCACTAACACAAAGAGACCTCAAAATGACCATATCATTGACATCATTGTCTATTCAATCAGTTTGAATGTTGTAAGAAAGAATAATGCCTATATGAATAGAGGATACTCCCTTATCAATTTAGGGATCATTATTATTGAAAATAAAATCATTCTGAGACTTCCATGTCAAAGAAATCAGTGTATCAGCAACATCTAATCATAAAGAAGAAATTTATTCACTACATTGCATGTGTCATATGGAGTAAAATAACATTTCCTCATTCTTAAAATCAAATAAACATTGAAAAATATATTTCACATACCTCCAAATCATTCTAGTAATATAGAAATGCCTAAAAAGATGAAAGATAGACTCCTCAGATTTAATACATAACAAGAAAACATAAAGAAGATTCATGCCTTTATTATGTAGAAGATTATGATTGGGAATCATATTTTTCCAAATATTCCAGATAAGTATTAAATTTTAAGTGGAATAAAGGGATTCGAGAAGAAAAACACCAATGAAGGTAACACTGTGGAGCCCCCGCATATATATCTATTTCATGATCTATTGCTAAAACTCACAACCAAGGTTGGCATCCATATAAAATTATCATAATCGGAATAACATATTACAATATATAAGAGTTAAAATATATCTTTTTATCATTTAATATAAAATAAATTTAACCAATTTATTAAATATTTATATAAATAAAAAATATATTTCACTATCAGTGCTACAGAATTGATAAATTAAATTATCATAGGTAAATAAATATTAAGATTGATTTATAATTTAAAATGTGATCCTTCAAAAAAAATTAAGCTATTAATTTTATGAATGTAAATATATTATGGATAAAAAATAATTTTTTTTAATTGTATAATGACACTATTTTTTTAGTAATTTATATTACATAATAATAAGGATGGTCAATAATTTCAAAAATAGATATATGAAAATAGTTTTCAGAATATTTTATTGTTATTTTTTAAAATATTAATTATAATATTTTATAATTTTAATTTAAAAAAATTAACATCAATTATTCATTCATGATTTAAATATTTTCTTGATTTGGTTTTTTGGTATTTTTATTAAATATCTACGATTTAGGTAAGTAGTGAAAAATATAGTTCTTACCAGAATATTGAATTTTATAAATTTATATGAAATAAATATATATGAATATAAACTATTAGTGGTAAAAGATTTTTATATTGTATAAAAATATACATTTTAAAATTTCTATGTTGAATATCTAAAACCAATGATATGTATTTTAAGGAAATAAGTTGTATTTTCCAAAAGAACTTGTTTTTTTATTTTTATTAATTAAATATTATTTTATTAATGTTTGTTTTATGAAATTTATCTAAAGACACATAAATTTTATAATAAACCAATTACTTTCATGAAAATCATAGAGATTGATAAGTATTTATTAAACATAAATTTCTTGTTTAAAGAACAATTTCTTCCAGAAATTTTTTTTATGTGTTAGATGTATTAATATTTAAAAATTACTCCTATAAAATTTTTATGGTAAAATAAAATATATAATTTGAATCATTAATTTAAAAATAAAAAATAACATCTATTATATTTTTATGAAATACAATTAATTACTTAGAAAAAAACTAGTCATTATGGTGAAATTGAAAATGGTAAAAGTAATAAATCTAAGGGTAAAGAGCTTGACACATGAAAAAAAATTAATTTATTATTTGAGTTATTATAGACCTTATATCATACAAAATAAATTATTGTTCATTTTTAGAGTCACATGACATGTGATACTTTTACCCACTTTATATTAAAATGAAAGATTTACTAAACTGCCAATCTCAACGCTTATAAAAGTGTCCTCTCACAACCCCTTAAATAGAACTAAAAAACTATATTCCTCTTTAAAATACCATATTTATTCATTCCACTATAATCCACATTCACCCTCTAAATAAACATTTTAAAATGGATCAACCTACTCCATTCTTTTCGAATGAAACTTCCAATGGAAATCCCATTTCCTCAATAAGAGTACTAATTTTTCATAATTTCCTTTCATTTATATATTAAAATTAAAAATATATTTTTTCCAATTACAATATAATTACATTATTTTTTATTTTATTCTAAATTTCAATATTCTATGATAATATCTGTTAATCATTCTTCTCCATTTCAATTATGAAAAAAATAAAATTCAAGATTGTATGTACTACCACCCCCCTTAAGCCTCATATTTTTTTCCATAACCACGATATATGGTTGCTCTATATGTAGTTATATTATAGAAAATCTAAAACAAATTATTAGACATAGTGGATTAAATTATAAAAAATTCTGGATTTCTATTCAAGAAAATATGAAACATATATAAACTATAAAATGCTGATAAAATATTAATATATGTGTGACTTATATAGTTGAAGTCCCCACATCATCTTTTAATTCCATCCAATGGGTTTTATAGAGGTCAAAAAAGTAAAAAATGAATCACTACTCTACAGGTATCCATGAGAAATACTAAATCACATTTCGTACAAGAATCATTTTCCTTTCATCCGTGGTGTTCTAGTATCTTGAAATAAAAAGGAAGAAATAGAATTATAACAACATGTTCAATGTGGTTCATCCAAGAATAATGAAATTCACCATCCATGGAAATTACATGGATAAAGGTAAATATGAAATCATGGATTTTCCTTCAATATCCTTTTATTTATTGGTGTGATTTAACTCGTGGATAAATACAAGGGTTGGTTCATGTATCATATCAATAAAAATCCTCCAGATGGTTTAATATCATGAATCCATATTTAAAATGATATATAATATTGATGAATAATAATTGATACTATTTTAAATTTTTTTCCAAGTTACATTGAACATTATTCCGTGCATTCAAATCAAAATTCAAATTTAATACAATAGATGACTTATATATACCAGGATTTATGGTATATCTATAGGGACCCAATATTTTCATAAATAAATATTACATAATTTTAAATGAGTATTAAAAATAAAAAAAATATTATCCACTCTATATTTCTAACATTTCCTTTTATTATCAATCATGAAATATTGATATTAGAGTGGGAAAAGATAGTGCAGTCTGAGGGCATCACCGTAGATAAGAGCCTTAAAATCAAGAGGAATAACAACTTAGTAGTTAATAAGAATATAGTCAAACATGAATCATAGAAAACAAGCTGCGATTTGAAAACATTTAAATAACATCATTTTTTGGAATACATATAACCATATAAATCATTTCATCAAAAGTTATGGATCACATCCAAGACTATAATTGTGGATTGGGTTCACTCCTGAAACCATTATATCCTTACTACTGGATCACTCTAATACTATCATTTTTGATTGATTTCCATAGAGAATTATCTTTACACCACATTCCAGTCCGAATTTTCTAATAATATATTCATCCATTGCCAATTCCTTTATTTTTAAATAAATCTTGTCCAACATGTCCAGCCATTAAATTAATTCAAACGTGGTGTAATATTTTAAATAAATTATCATGAAATAAACCTTGTAAGGATATTACATTTTATAAATATATCATCACATCATCATAAAAAATCCTATAGAAAATAAATCTTTTTCACAAACATTCTATCACAACATCATTGAATAACCAATGGAAATGATATATGATTATTAATGATATCATCATTACTTAATTCACCCATAGGACTGGAATTAGTTTCATAATAAAATCCTTATATCATAATCATTTTAATCTAAAAACAATTGTATGGTATCATTAGATAAATCCCTATAAAATCCTAAATAAAATAAAATTATGCTATCATATATGAAAAATTCATTACAAATTTCACTGGACCATTTCTTGAGAAAATTTCCATTTTCACATTGAAATAAATTCTTAAAAATATAATAATTTATCATATATTATAGAAACATTTTCCTAGAGAATATCCTTGTAAACATGTAACATATGATTTAAATAAATGAATTTCCATTATGGTATGATTTTATTATGTTATGTAAGTTATAATAAGGATTCCTTTCACATTTCTTATAAACATTTAGAACTACATCATTTAAGAAATTACTTGAAGATTCACTATAAAGTATTTTTTTAGAAATTTCAACATGTGTGAATGTTATATTAAAAAATAATAGGATAATTTTAAAAATTCTCTTGATTAAATTATTATAAAACATGTTCATTGAATAAAATTATTTTTTGACTAAATAAAGAAAAAAATTTATTTTACATAAAATCATTCAGAATATTGTGTTCTTTAAGAGAGGAAAATTATAAGAAAACATATATTATAATTAAAAAATAAATATAAAAAAATTATGATATTACTGGGAGATAAATAATAAAATGTTATCATTTTAAATTTAATAAAAAATAATGCAGATAAATAATGAGATTTTTAGAAAAACTGTTACAAAAAAATTAACTTTCATCAAAAGAACTCTAACTTCAAGTATAAATTTTTTTTAAATATTAAACTTATATATCATAATCATCTACATATTTATAGTGTCGTATATAATCAAATTATATTATTTTAATACATATTTAGTAATATTTACTTATTAAAATAATTATTCATCTATGTAAACTATCTCCTTTTTTATAACAATAACAGACTATTGGTTTTGTATATTATATATTAATGATGGTTTGATTATCTCAATAATTTTAAACATTTTAAAAGACTAATAAATAAATTATTGATATAGAAAATTGAATTAAATTTTTTATGGAGACTGTATGTCGTAGATAGGAATGAATGTCATTTTTAATTATTAAATGATATATTGAATTAATGGTAAATAAGAATTACACCTTCAATAATAATTTTAATGTCATATATATAATTTATATTAATTTTTTATCATTCATGATGTGAATGATATTATTCCATGGAATTGTCCTTGGATATAATGAGAATATACTAATTAATAAATTTAAAGGATTTGGTGTCTGGGAGAGTGTTCCTGGATGAAAAAGGGGGTGTATTTTCACCATGTAATTTTAATTAATGGGTGTGTAAAGATGGGATGCAATTTATCCCTTTTATATGTGAATCAAAGTGAATTATTCATAGAATATAACATTTTGTTTGGCCTATGTCATGTTGGTAAAAATTTATAACCTAAAAACTACTTCTATAAGACATAATGGTTTTATTTTTTAGGAAAATTCAAGTCACCTTAGAGTAGACATTTAAACACATATTACTCTAAAAATAATCATTAATCATGATCAAATATTTATCACTAAAAAATAATTATAATAATTTTAGCATATTCTAATATGATGATTCAACATTTTGGCTCAATTTAACTTAATTAACGTAAAAAATATGAGAAAATTTGATCCTAAATTTAACACACATAATATATAAAACAATTCCCCTTAAATATTTTTTTTATACATTTAACTTATATATAAGATAAAAATTTTATTGTTAATAAATTTGTTGATAGTAAAAGATTTATAGGAAATAAAATTAATGGTAATTTTATTTAAAATAAATATCTGTATTATAATTGAGAATTAATTATTAAAATAAAATAAAGAAAATAGTTTTGAAATTCTAATAAAACAATGCATATGTCATAAAATATTAAAAATTTAATTAATAATTAGAAACTAATATTTATTATTTCATTATTATGCCCCTAAAATACATATTTGACCAATTATATTATTTAAAAAACTTATAGGAAAAACATATATACTAATAATGTATAAACATTATTAATTTTGGAAAAACATTATTTCCCATTAATCCCATAAAAATTAATTATTTCAGAAAAATAATAGAATACATAAAAATATACATTTTTTTTAATAAAATTCAATAATTAATTTTACCTTTTAAAATTTTAAATCTAAAATCTATAAACATATCATTTTAAATCATAATATACAATTTAATGAAAAGGTATTTTATTGAAAATAACCCTTTTAATATTAACTCAAATTTACTATTTACCTTTTAAATGAAACAAATATTATTGGTTTTCCATATTAGTGTTTATAATACTATTATTAATATTGTATTATATATATTTTGGGTTTTTGTGATGTATATAGTGCTTTATATGAGTTACTGAATATGGTATATTTTATAACTCATCCAAAAATCATGGGATTTTACATTGTACCCCAAAAATGAATTGAATAATATTAATTTTTACAAATATATTAATTAAGGATGTAAAAAATAAAGAAATGACATTTGATAAAATTTAAAATGAAATTATTATCTTAATATTGTAAGAAAAACTGGAAGGATAACCTTCTTCCTCTACTATGTTAACTGAATACTCTAATTTTCCTCAGTTTCTAGATTCCTAATGTCGTTTTTCAAACCAAAATAATTTTATAATTATTCTATGAAATTACCCAGTGTATTATTTGCCACATGTATGACATAAATGAAATAGTTTCTTTGTCCCTTTATCTTCTTTATCACTCAAAATTTTATGATATTAAATCCTTCTTTTATGTGGTGTGTTATGGATTTCGATTATGTTCATATTTTATATAATCGTTCATGATAATTTATTTGGAATGATAATAATATTTGTAACATCAATTATTTCCCTAATATAATGAACATTCGGAAAACCATCTTATTTTAATTACATCAATTATTAATTTGGTTGCTTATTTATCTATACCTTACATTATATGAACTTTTATGGAGGATGATATATAAATTATGAAATAAACAAAAGTAAAACCATGATATTGTAACAAATAATTAATAATTTATTATCTTTCCATAAATTGTGATTCTTTATCTTCAATATATGTAATATATTTTCATTTTACAATAAGATTCTAAAATATGGTTTGCTTTAATAAGATATTTTATTAATAAAAATTCATAAGGGTTATAAATACAATGTTAATTAACCAAAGAATATCATGTAGGGGTGTCTAATGAGGTGTACAGTTAGGGAACATTCAATGTGTACAATTGAAAAACTTATACGTACCTGAATTACAATTTTTTCCATTATCCATATATAAATCGGTTCTAAAACTATTTCCATATTATAGTATTGAGACACATATACATTTTTCATAGAAAACTACACAATATCTACATTACAAAAATTTTACTTTGTTATCCTATATTTTGACATGCTCATATGGATTAAAATACATTTATCTTTTCATAATCCAAGAAAAACATAAATATTCAACACTTACAACCTAATAGTTTATATATACTATTGAATTTAAATATCACCCATAACTGATCAATAGTTTATTCCATCCAAGAATTAAAAAATATCCCAATATAAAAAATTCTAACCTATAAATTTATATAAAAATAATATAATACAAACTATATTTCCCCCTTAACCTCACTCCCAAACCTGTTTAAAAAAACACAATAAATACGACCCTAAATTTAATGCACATATATGAATACAAAGTCTTTCACAAATTTACAATCAAGTAACCATTTATTTTAAAGC
Organism: Viscum album; assembly: GCA_963277665.1. Classification (NCBI taxonomy): domain Eukaryota; kingdom Viridiplantae; phylum Streptophyta; class Magnoliopsida; order Santalales; family Viscaceae; genus Viscum; species Viscum album. Next base: position 1,917,646,056 of record OY728165.1, on the reverse strand, counting down.
ATCTAATAATTATAACCAATTGTATACATCCAAATGTAATATATTTTCATGAAATAGGAAAAAACATATATATATAAGATTATAATAAATCAATATTAATTATTAAATGTCTCTCATATATTCTACGTGAAAGATACTCTAAAAGGTGTAGTGTACTTAACACATTCATTCAAAACAAGCGAAAATGTAAGTATAAGAAAGTACTGAGTTCAAACGCTCAATAAGGGTAAACATAATATGAATGCATACCAGGTGAAATTAAAGGAATGAAATTAAATAATAATGAAAATGATCTTCTTCTTGATATCATTGAATTTAAATTTGATATCATAATGATATTAATTAAATAATTTCCATAACATAAGAGTATAAAATAATTAGAATGTGTGAAAAATAAAAACATTATATCATAAGATTTTGATAATGATTCCTCCCTAGGAAATCATCATAACATTTTATGGATTACATCTTATATTTTTATTATTTTCAGATGATTAATCCCTAGTCCCTCAATAATTATGATCTTTACTTCATAATATTATTCCTACCTTCTCTTAGATATGACCATTTCACAATGTATTGGAATACTATATGTGTACACCTCTCACAATAAAAAAATCATTCATATATATTCCCTTGGATTTAAATCAACATATAATAAAATAAAAATTAAAAAAAATTAGTTTTATAACCTTTTAAACTGGTTCCCTAAAGAGGAATTTATATTTCCTTCAATGGATAGATCATGATAAACCCCTAGAAAAATTTATTTTTATAAAAGGACATTAGGCATTATTCTAAGAAAATAGTATTTAAAAATTAAGATTAATCATATTGTGATCACGCTATTTAAAAAATGTATAAATTGTTTTTACACCAATATTCCCAATAAATAAATTTATTGGGCATGATGATGGAATACCATCAATAATTAAATGAATCTTAAATCTTTGACAGAAGAATATAATTTTATGTAAATTGATTCTATAGATAAGGTTGATTATGAAATGAAAAAGTACCGAAAAATTATACTATTTATTTAAAATAAAATTTCATAATCCATATATATACATAAGGTGGATGGTATCATTTGAATAATTCCATTGATCAATCATGTGACAATGATTAGGAACACTCTTAGAAGCATTAGGGAAATTTCATTCAAAATAAAAATACCTATTTTAATTATTTATAGAAATAAATATTTAATTATAACCTGATTATAATAATATCTATTCTAAAAACATGAATGTGTAGAGATAATGTCTCTTAGTAAAATGTAAAGGGTGGAAGAATGATATGATCATAAAAAATGAAAAAGAGATTCCATCAGATGAAACAACTGTATGTGGAAAAAAGGATTATATTTTAATATATTTCAAAATTAATTTAATTTAACTTTAAAACAATATTTATTGGATGAAATATTCAAAAACATTATAACATTACTTGAAAGGAAATCCTTCGTTGAGAACTATCCGAAGGGGAAAATTTTAAAAATTATTCTAAATCATTTTATTAGTCACATGTTTTAAATATAATAATAAAAATTTCTTAGGAAAATATGTGTTTTCAAACATAGAAGACACTTAATATGAAACATATTTGGGTATTATATTACACATTCAACAGGTAAAACACGAACACCGAAGAACAATGTCTTTTGGATAATATAAGCTTAAATATTACAAAATTGTGATTTAATTTCTAAAATAAATTCACTGAAAGTTCAGATATAAAATAATGGATTCAATATCTATAAATAAAAACTAAATAAATGATTTAAAAAGATAATTTCATGAAAATGGACTTAGGAGATTAAAATCAAGAATATATTTGACCACATTTAGGAAAAATGTGTATAGTTAAGAAAACAATTAGAAATTGAGTAACATTTTACTAAAAATACATGATGTGAAAAGAGAATTAGAATAAAGATAAGATACCAAAATTAATTTTAATTTATTATATATTTAAAAATTGTGATGAAAATGGATGATATAAAATTATATTGGTGAATAATGTAAAATCTGTCTCAATAAAGGGAGTTTGAGATAAAAATGCATTTCCTTATTTACCTGCTTAGTTGATCATAATCTAACTTCATGTAAAACCAACATAACAATATTAGTCATTTATTTTATAAATTTATTTTAATTTATGACCAATTTTATTCTTAATTAATAATTACATATAATGAATAAAGTTATTCTTTAAATATTATATTTAACATTCGGTGTTAACAATTTTAATTATCTTGAATAGTAATTGTATTTTTAATATTAATCCTAGATATTTGATATCATGTTCATCATTAAATGATATAATATAGTTCTATAATATATATACCATTATTATTTATTATTTTTCATTTTAATCCCATGAAATATTTTATTAAGACACATGGATATGATGTCAGATACATAATTGTTCTGATATATTTTTCATTAAATGATATAACACATTTTTAACATTTTTAGATATTAATTTCATAACTCCAGAAATATTAAAAATCATTAATAAATTATTATTACATTTACTTAATATTATATATCCTTCGTATATAATTAAATACAAAAAATTTACAACTTAACGCAAGTGCATGAAATACAAAAAAAAAAAAGTGTGCTGAAATAATTCAATGAATATGAAAATGATATTACATAATATTAATATAATTCTTAAATAATATTACATAAGAAATATATATATCATATATAACCATAATATATATTCTTTGAACCATTATTAATGTCTTGTGTAGTGAAGTTAAATAAATTATTCATCGAGGTGGTAGTCTGCTCATATGCATAATAACTAACCCATTTCTCAATGAATAGATTAAGTGAAATTATGTGGAAATATATCATTTTTATAATTTTAGTATTGTTAGAAAATTAATTTTATATCATCAATTACAATTGTAACTCTTTAAATATTTTCCAATGCTAATAAATAAGTCACACAATTCATTGTGGTTGAAGTTCAAACATAGGTCTGACTAATGATCTAATTCCATAATGAATGGATGAAATGAAGGTAAATATAAATGGTTATCTTTTGAAACATTTCAAATTTACATAAAAAAATGATTATACCTTGGTCCCATTATTTTACCATAAAAAATAGTCAATGATGGAAAAAATACTGCTTCCTCTCGTGGAGGTAGTAGTCCGCACTTAAAAATGATCAATGAATTTATTATTGGAAAAATAATTATAATTAATGAATAATTAATGTTAAATTAATATAATGATATTAAAATATAAATGAAAAAAATTCATTATATTAATAATGTTAGGGAAAAGTATGAATTGGAAAATATAAATTAAAGAGTAAGATGAGTGAAATACTCACACTATGATCAATGATTTTCCTTGGAACTATCCTTATAAATTAAGGAATTATGATAAATAAACAAGGCCAAAGGACATTTTTATGGGATAGTGTTATATGATGAAAAAATCGGAAGGGTTTCATTATGAAATTTTATTGTATAGGTTAGTAAATATGGCTATTAAGTGCTCCATTTATATGTTGGGGAAGTAACATTTATATGGAATAGATTATTATGTAATGGGTAATAATGGAATAGAATAATAGTTAGATGACTTAGGGGAACTAATTCTCGTAAGACAAGTATGTAACACTTATAGATCTAAAATTTATTTAAATAATTTTAAATGTTCATGATAATTTTGGTGAATTTTATCAACCTTATATTATACATTTAATCACTTAATAATCATAATTTATTATTAATAATGGAAATTAGTTTATAAATAAAAAAATTAGTAAACCCTTATATCCAAATTCTGAAAAGTTAAATCTAAATTTGGGAGCTATTCTACCATAGTGCGTTCATAGATATGATAAAATAGGATTTTAAATTAAACACCCATAACACATAATACGTTTTTCTAAAAAGTGTTTTAAAAAATTAAAATAATGTATAAGTTAAAGTTTTATGGTATTTATTGTTCAGAATAGTTATTGATTTATTTTAAAACAAATAAATGATATCTATATTTAAAATAAATCCCACCAAAAATTAAAACATGAAAATGTTTAATTAAAATAATCAAATGAAAAAGTTTTTAAAATTTAAATAATATAATTTTTAGTATCTAAGTATTAAAAATTGAATTTATAAGTCTAAACTAATGTTTTAATCTTCAAAATTATAACCTTAAAATAAATGTTTTATATATTAAATTGGTTTATAAATTTTTTCGCCTTGGACATTTACTTAGAATGTGATTAATTTACCTATTTTGGAAAACTTATATTTTTTTTATTCACCAAACAATAAATTAGTTTTAAAAAATATCAAAAATAAACCCAAAGATATTTTTTTGAGTGGAATTAAGAAAAAAATTTAATTTATATTTTTAAATGAAAAATATACATATCTTGTTGAAGTAACATATATAATTTTATGAAAAAAAAATTTATTTGAAATTAAATTTTAAATATTTAATCAAATTAATTATTTAACTTCATAATGATAGAAAAAAAAATTATTATATTTTTATTCTATAATTATTAATAATGTAATATTAATATGTTTTTGTTTTTCTAGAAGGATGAATCCTTTGAGACTAGATATAAAAATTAATATATATTTTAAATGATATTAAATCTTGGTTTTCTAGAATGGAATTGAACGATCACACCAGTAATGGATCTTAAAAATCAAAACTTATTTTGCAAAAAGTAAAAAAAAAATTTGTAATTGTATAAGAAATATTATTTGAATGAATATAGAATACATTATTTTGTTTTGGTGAAAAGTATAAACTAAAAAATCCATTAAAAAGGGAAATTGGATTTGTAATGTTCCAGATATTTTCTCTATATTGTTGTTAAATATTATATAGAATTAATTGAAACGAGGTGTTGAGATGGCGAAAAATTATGAGGCCTGGTGGGCTTAGAATAAATATTAAATAAATTAAATATATTAAAAATTGTACACAATATGTTCTCCAAAAAAATGGAATTACGTCTAAATGGGTTCCCGAATCATAAATCAAAGGATACCATTGTGTTCAATATATCAACATTACCCAAGGTGAGGCCTAACATCGACAGACGTGGATCAGCTATGAAAGTAAATTTTTCATTGTTTTAATTAAATAAAATAACTAAAAAATTATTTTCTTTCTAAATTTAAGGTGACAGAATGATTCCTTTTCTTTATATTAATATGTTGGAGCCGATGGATAAGATCATAACCATAGAAAACATCATGGAGGCTCTCTAGAGAAACTGAAAAATTATCTCGATTGTAAATGATGATGAAGGATTGGATTGAAGATCAAAAAACACCACTTTGATGAATATCACTAATGATAGTGACATGATGATCAATATTCTCTAATGAATGATCCAACCATTACATATGGAATTGTTATTTCAGATTATTCAATTCCCCATTCATTAATTTAGTGATGAACGATTATCAACCAACGAACAGGTTGACATGTGGTTAGATCATTCTTACAGGATGATTTATTTTCATGTTTGATTCATGGGTTGATTCTATTTTGATTTAGTTTCATGATCATTATAATTCAATGGATCAGGTCCGTAACAAACAACAATCATGGTTCATTCCTCAAGTGGTTTCTGTGTGTTTCATTCCCCCTTTATCCTTGTACATTCTTTATTATTGACGCAATTATTAAAGGATGATCGTTTCACATTCTAATCAAGGCGAAATAATCTAAAATAATAGATCTATCATGGTGATAATATAACAGCGGGGATATAAAGATCTTGATTGATGTATCTGAGTATTTTTGGAGATACAGTTCTTTAATTAAATTTTTTGAGGATAGTGAGAATGGGTTTCCTGAGCCGATCAGATAACCGAAACCTACCGATTTAATGTCACCTTGGAAATATTACCCAATATCATATTTTTTGAGGAAAAATCATCATTGTATCAAAAAAGTATATTTGACTTGGTTTGCGGAGGAAAATTGACAATTCTGAAAAATCCTAATAAACAAAGTATTTGTTTTAGAACACATGGTGTGTGGGCCCCACTGAGGGGTGGTTGGTGTTTATGGAAATAAGAGACTACCACATGGTGTGTCACACCTATCACATGGCGTGTGAGCCCTTCCCTAAGGTTCAGTGTGTATCCTAAAGGACATATGAACATGAGGTGTAATATATGACATGTACACCACCAAAAGGCTAGACCTAGTCAGATTACATGGGCTACCCCATGTACCGGTACACGGGTATCTGAACACGAGTTGAAGTTGTGTACTAGTACATGGAAAACATACATACTATGGATCCTGAATAGTAGAACATGACATGTGACCTTCCCTGTACGTCATGTATACCATTTCCACAAGACATGTTCTTCTCACTCGGGCAATTGTACACTAGTAGTACCTTGGGTCAAGGGACACAACGTGTTACCCTTCACCATACAGTTTACTATTTTCTACATGGATTGATCTTATTTTCCACTGTATCTTTGACAATTTTCATTTGGGTTTGATCACTATGATCATTACCCTATAGGTCAGTTTATATTATTTCCAATCGATAGGTTTACAACCCCACTCAACAGGACATTCTAGATAGAGTTTGGAGTCCCCTATGAGAGGACTACAGAAGGATCATTTATCCATTATAGTGAACTAGGTAGTGTATGTTTATAAACGCAACCAATCGTAATATATTTTTTTCCTCAACATAGAAGGTGAATCCAGATCAGTCATTGTACACATTATTTCTCTAAGAGTGATCCTTAGTCGTGTATTGTGATCTTCCAACTTGTGGATTTGCTTCTATTGGAGAGAGTGTATTCTATTCACTTTTCAAATATATTAGTGTATCTCTCTCACATGGTAGTTCCCATGGAATAGTACTTCTCTGATAGATGGAACTAGGGCTATCAAAACTTGTACAGAGTTCTCCTAGATGAGTAGTTCACAGAATCATCAGGCAGAATCCCTAGTTTTGATATGCGTTCATTGTGTCCAACCTATAGAATATGATTCTAGGATTGATTATATATAAAAATGTTCTTGTTTTATTTAATATAGACATATACTATGTAGATATGATTATACATTCACTTTGTGTGTTTCTTTTTGGGTTTTGAGTTTCCTAATAGGTTTTGTTATAGTCACCCATGCACGGGATTTTCCCACATGTATAATGTCTTGTGAAGATGAGAGAAATTGTGATAATGTCTAGGGGGTCCAAGACTGGATAGATATTTGTGAGATCTAGGCAGGCCGATCTATTTATAAGGATTCAATCACCAGTCCCAATACCTATCTTGTTTACATCTTTACATATCAGTTTGAAAACACTTCCTTTCAGTGGGTTGGTATTCTGGCCCAATTAAACATTCCACACTTTTCGTTCCTATTGTACATTAATGGTTGTGTTTAGTTGTATACATGAATTTTTGTTCCTTATTAGTTTTTATGTTCCATCATTTGTTTCATGGAGATGTGTGTGATTGTAGGTGTACATAGGAAATGCCTACTATGTTAGTGATATTCCTACTCATTTCTAGTCACCATCTCTTGACCTATTTGAGGTGGGCATGAGGATTCCTATGATAGACCAAAATGGGATGGGAAATTATAATGTGGCATCAATGGTTGTATGTTATACATTATGAATGATAATCTTTGATATTTGATAGGGGAATCATTGATAAGTGTTTTGAGTTCAGATTTCATGACAGGGAATCTAGTGTTGGAATACACCGTTGATGTTTCCAAGAACCAGGAATCTTATAACCATATTTTTTATTCAATGCATGAGAAAACTACTTTCAAGGGGAAACAATGATGGTACATGAATCATATAGAAATGGGTTGTGGTTTTTATGTCCATATTAAGTCAGCTATCCAGATATATTCATTGAATGTGGTATATCTTGATTTCATATAGGATGTGTCCCTGATGTATACCATCTTGGATTAAGTATACATATCATGAGGATAACCCCCTCAATGAGGAGGATTCATTACGATGTCTAGTTTTGTGGGCGTTACATCCATGTGGTGCACCATCTATACTAACACCAGTGAAGTAGCGAGTGGTTCTTACAGTACGAGTTGAAGGGGAGTGCTGGATGAGAATTCTTCATTTGTTTCAGAGATAGAGACCCCTTAGGTTCTAAGGAAATCCCAAAACATTTTTGGCTGAGGAATGTCTTAAGGTGGTGAACCAAGTTTTCCATCTATTGAGGACACTAGTGGACCAGTTGGTGATCTAGACATGAAGCCTTATTCAGTCTTTGATAGGGAGATGGTGGAGTTTTACCAAATAAACTCATGATGAGGATAATCATTCGTGGATGGAGTTCAATCATCTCTTTATAGAGGATTTATCTTTGTTTTTTTCTGATAAATACATATATCAGAGCTTATTCGACTCTACGAGGGTTGTATGACGGTGGATGACTATTCATAAATGTTCACCAAACTCACTAGGTACTCGATTGATATAGTTAGGGATCAATACATTAGTGCTCATACCATCATGAGTTGTCCTCATCAGGACATCTGATCCAATACCATACATATATGTACACTTACTAATGCAGTAGTGCTCGAGTGAGAGTTGGTGGTCGAGAGCTTCTTGGGTGAGCAGAAGCTGCCGGTGACAAATAGTAGCAGAAATAAATGTACTAAGACCCCGAAAATAGGGATATGACATTATTAATAATGATCAAGATGTTGGATAGATCATAATATATCCCAGTATAATGGATATATAGTACAATGCTCTGAGTCTGGATCCAGTTTTCCTTGGGAGAGACAATTGTACACCTGCAACGACATTGGACACCTCTCTAGAGATTATCCAACCCATTGAGCTACTGATAAGGTGATTATGAATGGAGCAATGAGTTAAAGGCAATGTGTGGAGCTGGATGATCCTCCAGGTAATAGATGTGGTAGAGGAGGGGGGAGAGATGTATGAGCTAGAATACATTTTGACATACTACCAACACCATCGCCAAGAGATCCATCCCAGGCTTAGGAGGCTAGAGGACATCGGCGGGGTAATCTAAATCAGGTCGAGTCGTATAACACAGGGGATCCTAAGATGATTGTAGGTATGATATTTCCATTTTACAACATAGCTTCTGTACTTATAAACATTGTTAATGGTCATTTTTTCATTTCCGCATACCTCATATGGGACCTTGAGATTCTCGTAGAACCATTGATGTGAACCTTATAAATGGAGACACTTATTAAAGGGGAATCGATGGTCACATATCATTTCTGACAGTGTGATCTTACCCTTGGATGTGACTATTTCAATTGGAACCTCTTAGTGGAAGCATCGAGGTAATACGACGTCATTCTCAGTATGAATTGTTTATTTGAGGTCCATGCCCAAATTGATTGTTTTAGGAATAGAGTGTGTTGTTACCATATTTATGGTATTAGGTATTATTTTATTGGAGAAATAGAATACTAGGAGGAATATGATGGGGTCCTCCATAGGAGTTTGTAGCTGATCACTCATGGGTTTGGCTATCCTTAGCTCAGATTAATAGATTTTGTGGACTTATAGTTCCCAACAATAGTGGAGGAGTATGAGAAAATGTTTTTATAATATGTTCCATGATTCCCTTCCTACTAATAGATCAACCTCTACATCAATTCACACCCTATTCTAGAACTGATATCCCCACCACCATATCATAGGGATTCCACATAGCTTCTCTAGATGACGTGGAAGGGTTTTGTGAAACCCAGTGTTTCACCCTTGGCAGCCCCGGATTTTTTAAAAAAGTAAAACAATAGATTGATTTTTTCTATAGATTATCAGTGTTTGAACCATGTGATGTTAAATAATATATATCCCATGCTGGGGATTAAAGAACTATTTGATTAGTTGAGTGGGGAACAATGGTTCTCAAATGTTGACATTTGATCAGGCTATCAACTATTGTAAGTACTAGATAAGGATATTCAAAAGACAAATTTCAGATTCTACTACATTATCTATGATTACATAGTGATTCCCTTTGACATGAATAATTCCCCACCAGTGTTCATGGGACTCATTTATTGGATCTTCCAGCAATACATTGAATCATTCGTAGATGTATTCCTTGATGACATAGTTGTGTACTCGGTGTTTGACGAGGAGAATTCAAGATACAAATGAATGGTTCTAGACATACTCTATGACCACCAGATTTATGGCATCTCTCGAAATTCCAGTTCTAGATTCAGGAAATTGGATTTCTTTGATATTTTATATCAACAGATGGAGTAGTAGGGGACACTTCCTAGGTGGATTTAGTGTAGGCATGGGATCCACCTAGAATCATGAGAGAGGTGTGGAACTTACTTAGTCTACCATGCTATTATCAAACATTCATAGCTGTTTTATCTTGGATATAAACACCATTTATAGGTTTGACTTGAAATGGGAAGAATTTTTTGTTGATAGAGAAGTTTCATAAGGATTTTTGATAATTGGCGAAAATAATGATGAGTGCTCTGATCGTGATATTACTAGAGGAGGGAGTCGAGTATCTACTATTCTGCGATGCATCAGGGAACACACTCGGTTGTGTTCTGATGAAAATAAATGAAATGATTTCAGATGGATTTCACCATTTTAAGACACATGAGTTGGTGTTTGTGACTCATGATCTAGCGTTTGCAGTGACTGTCTTTGCATTGAAGATGTGGCAACAATACCCGATGGGAGAGTGGTTTATCATCTACTCTGGTCACATGAGTTCAGGTATATATTTTCATAGAAGGATATGACCCTATGATAGAGGAGACGACTTGGGTTCCACTGTGATTATGACTTTATGATTTTCTATACTCCTGGGAAGGGGAACATGTTAGAAGATGCTCTCAGTATGAGATCTAGTTCAAAGATGTTGAAAGAGGCATCAACACTATTATCCTTGTTACAATTATCATTTGTGGATGGAGATAATGTAATATACCACTAGTTGATGGTTTTCACCCCTCCACTCCTATAGTGAGTTATGGAGTCATAGCTTGGAAATATAAACTATGAAACCTTATGTGATCATATGTATCCTGGGCATGATTCTAATGGATATTCACAACATAGGGATCCCATAGTTCTCTTTACAGGGAGAACAGTTGTACCAGTGTTGTTGTTGGAGGAGGTTATGATGGAGTTACATTGACCCCATTGGAAGTATGACCTGGTGTAGCAATGATGTACAAGGGCCTCCATTGTCTGTTTTGGCGGTCAATGATGAAGAAGGAAGTGTTCATGTTTGTTTATCTATGTATTAGATGCTAGCAGGTGAAGGATAATTACTAGGTTCTAGCAGGTTTAGCTCACCTGCTTTGATGTGTCGGAAAGGATGGTCATGGAATATCGATGGGATTCATGATGGGTTTATGACATACTTCTAAGAGACATGATTCTATCAAGCTAATCATTAAACAAATCACCATGTAAGGCCACTTCCTATCAATCTGTTAGAGAATTTCTATAGAGATCTTCAGAAACCTCATCATGCAGTATATAATGCTAATTAATACAGTCCCATTAGTGATTGTTTCAGATTTTGATGCTCATTTCGCATATCTATTATGGAAGGGACTATGTGAGGCATTTGGAACTCATTTACAATTGAGCACAACATTTCATCCTCTGAGTAATGGCCAGATATATATGACCATTTAGGTTCTAGAGGACATGCTATGGTCTTGCATCTTGGAATTCGGTCATAGTTGGGAGGACCACCTACCACTAGAAGATTTTTTGTTCATCAACAGTTGCAATAGCACCATTGTTATGAAACTATCCAAGGCTTTATATGTTCCACCATATTGTTCAACACTTTTCTAGATGGACCTTCAATAATAAACACCTCTGAGTTGGAACACAATAATACTAAGAATGTGGAGATCTTATAGGAGCAAATGAAGACTATGCAGTGTCGGCATAAGTCTTATGCTAACAACAGTAGATACCTTGGGAGTACGAGGAAGGAAACCACTTCTTCCATTTGGTCTCAACTCGATGAGGGTTGACGATATTTCATCAAGTCATAATGTTACCAACTAGGTTCATCTTCCATTTTAAAAGACAATGTATATTTGGAGAGGTGGTGTCCTGCTTATCTTTACCCATGTATTTTCATTATGTAAATTATTTCTTCCATGTGTCGTAGATTTAGAAGTATTTACATGACCCTTCGCACGTCATCGACTAGGGAGATATGAAAATTAATAGTGGAGAGACCTTTTCCAAGTACCCATTGTAGATCGAGGATTGGAAGGAAATGATCCTTCGTGGGTGAGTGATTCCCCCACTGCATGTTTGGCGGCAGCACATGAATCTCTAGGAAATCACATGGTGGAAGGAGGCTCATATTCATGTACCGTACCCGCATATCATTGTATATGCAATGTTTTTGGATTTTCAGGGATGTAAATACCCTAGGTGGGGTGAATTTAATGTCCTATTTTTTCGTCTATAATTTTAAAAGTTATATGGATTTAATTTGAGACCGGGCGTTGAGACAGTATGCAATTATGTGGCCCTGTGTGACCAAAAAATGTCAAGTATATTAAATATATTAAATAGAATGTGTGGCCATATTTCCTTAAAATTAGAAATAACTTCTAAATAGGTTCCCATATTATAAATATGAGGTTACCATTGTGTTTAAAGTACCGACATTACCCTAGTAGAGGCCTAACATCGGTCGGCATAGGTCGACTACAAATGTAGATCTATGGATATTTTAAGGAAATAAAATAAATTCATATATGATTTTATTTTTAATGTTAAGATGACACAAAAATTCATTCCCATATTTTGGGTTTTGCAAACATGATCCTAGTGTTAGGATCATAACCCTTGAAAAAATCCAATATGTTCTATATAGAACCTATTGAATTATATCAACGAAAAATGATAATGGAACTGTGGATTGATGATCGAAGAATGAAACGTTGATGAATCCCTCCAATGATATTGACAAGACAAATGGTCTTCATCAATGAATTTTCTAAACTTGATGTAGGGTGTTGTTATTTCAAATTTTTATTTCCCCCTTTTAATGATTTATTTAAAAATATGGATCAACTGACAAATAGATTGACATGCGGTTCGATCGTTCTTGTGCAGGGTTTCTTTTTGGGTTTGATTCAGGGGGTTGACTATTTTTTTTGTTTAGTTTCATGATCATTATAATGTAATGGATTAGGGTTGTAACGAACAAAGGTAGATGTTTGTTCCAGAATATTTTTTATTGGTTTCTTTCCCCCTTTATCTTTGCGTATTCTTCATTGTTCACTGGGTTATAAAAGCACGGTCATTACACATTTGGATCACAGTGCAATGATCTAAAATCATAGATATGGAATTTTTATTACCTAGAAGTGGTGTGATGGACATGGAAATGGAGGAATGAAATGTATTTTGGGATATATTTTTATTTAATAAGCTTTTGTGCAGATGATTAGAATTCGTTATCAGAGCTGATCGAAGGCCCAAAACCTAATGAGTCGGTGTCACCATAGAAACAGATCCATGTATCATCAGTTTTGAGAAGAATATATCATCATATCACACACTATATAATCAACTATTTTTCTTGGAGGAATAAAAATTGGTTATGAAAATTCTGATGAACACAATGTGTGTTTCAGAACACACGTCATGTGGTCCTCACTGAGTGGAAGATAGGGTTTCAGAAACTTGAGAGTTCCACCCAGTGTGTGACACCTGTCACATAGAATGTGATCCCTTAACTATGTCTCAACATTATTCATATGGGATACAAGGGCACATTGTGAATTACATGACATGTACTCTACCACAGGGCCTGACCCAGGTCGGTTACACGAGATACCTCGTATACAGGTACATGGGTTGACAAAGACAGATTAAATTCATGTACTAGAACATGTTTTGTTTACATGGGGAGGACTCCAGATATTAGGACATGATGTGTGACCTTATCTAAAATTCATGTATTCTGTTCCAATATTACATGTTCTTTTGACTCAGGTAATTCTTCCCATGCGGTACCCGAGGTCAAGGGACACATTGTCTGACGCATCTACACATCGTTTACTCTTGAATACAAGGAATAATCTCATTTTAATTTATATCATTTACAAGATTCATTTAGGTAGGTTCCAATTTCTCATTCCCCAAAAGGTCTGTTGGTATAATTTCCTATTGATAGTAGTATTACCCCATTCAATAGTTCATTATGGATAGAGTTAGGAGTCCCCTCCAAGGGACTTAAAGGAGGATACTATATCCATTCTTGTGCCCTAGGTAGAGTTAGGTTATCAAACTGATCAATACAAACAAGATTCGATCCTCAAATAGAACATGAATCTTTATGAGTCATGGTATTCAGCATGGACCTGGAAGTGATCGTCATCCATGTATTGTGATCTAACCAGTCATGGAGTTGGTTCTCCCATAGTTATTGTATGGTATTATATCTGTAGATATATCATTGTATCTCTCTATTAGGTAGGTTCTTGAAGAATAGTAATTCTAAAATGGATGTTTTTAGGGATATCATACTCAAGAGTGAGTTCCCTCTGATGAGTGATTCATGGAATCATCCAACTGAATCGCTAGTGTGGATATGCGGCCGTTGTGACATACCTCTAGACTACATGTTTGGTTTTCAATATATATTTATATTATATTTTTATTTTTACTATATAAATATAATATATAGATATAATTTTACCTTTACATTTTCTTTTTCATTTTGGTTTCTAGCTATCCTACAGTGTATTTTAATACTTACCCCTGCACTGGCTTTTCCCACACATGTCATGTCTTGTAAAAATGAGTGATCTTTTGATAGAGTCAAAGGAGGACCATGACTATATAGTGATTTGTTATTTCCAAATATTATTAGGTGTTCTTACAACTTCAAGAATTATTCCTCATACATATATTTTTTATATGTTTGACTTTATAGTTTATAGACACTTCCTTTTGGTGCTCTTATATTTTGGCCTAGTTTCCATTATTTCAATTTGCATTCTTATTGAACTCTGTTGGTTGGGTTTATTGGCATGCATGATTTTTTGTTCAATTTTTGGTTTTAGATTTTAGTATTTGTGGCTTATATATTTTTGTGTGTACAGGTACATAGTAATTCCCTCCAATGTTATTTATATGCCTACTCGACAATATTCACCATTCCCGAGCCAATTGTAGCTGAGCATGGGGAGAAACAACACGGGGCCCACTAGGATGGGTCATGATAAGATTTTCTTTGTAAAAACACTAAATATTGTAATAAAATACTCATGATAAATATTTTTTATTACTACAGGAAAATTAAATCATGTCATGATAATTTCAAAAACATTATGTTTACAATTTTGTAATGAAATAAAAAATCACCCATTTAGAGTGTGATTAGAGGTTACATTTAATAAACCAAATATAAACAAGGATGAAATAAAAAATAAATATAATATAAAAGTAGATAATAACATACATAAGGTAATTTTTTAAATCATGGACATAGAAGAGAGAGATTCCCAAAGAAAAAAGAAAAATTAGTTTGGCATTTCTCAAAATAATTATTATATTGATTTTGAGTACCACTGAGGTAAAAATAGAAACTTATCCTTGAAAAAACCCAAAATTACCAAGTAATATAAAATTCTATAGTTATCAAAATAGATGGAACATTCTATTTCCCACAATGGGAATTTAAGCATAAATAATCCTGATAAAAATTTATATTGTAAAATAAACCTTTATTACTAATCCTAACATAATTCATAGAAACTCTTACATCCTATATAGTAATTATAAATATATTATAGATATATAGCAGAACTCTATTAATAATATTATTACTATATTTAATTCATTTATAATTTCTAATTAACCATTGATTAAAAATTCTTCATTAAATCAATATTCTGGTGAAAACATTTTTTTTTCAACATTAGTTTTAGTTTGACAATTCCATATCATTCACCTTAGTCAGGGTTCTATAATTATAATGACATCATAAAATACTTATCCAATAATTATAGAATGTTTTTAACAAACTATATAATGTATTGAAAAAATTAAATTTCATCACTTAGGGGTGGCAGTAGTTCGCACTTACACATGGGTGATTCTTCCATTTTTCTGTGAATTGAATGAAATGAATGTAAATAATAAATTATTTTTCCAAATTCTTAATTATATCATATATATAATATATATTCATTTAATAAATCTATATAAACATGCATTATTGGCTTTGGTGAAAAAGTACTACATCGCTTCATGGATATGGATGTCCACACGTATGCACACGTGTCACCTTAATTTTTATATGGATTAATGAGATGATTTGAATTGTTATTAAATCAACATAATTACATTTATTCATATTTATGATATTTTTGTAATCTTGTTATGATGGATAAGTAATATTATGATGATGATAAAAAATAAATATTATTGAACCGGTTAAGTAAGAACATATATGATTTCCCTAGATTATCTCCATTGAAAAACACCACAGGGAATCTTTGATTGGTATTTTGTTAAGAATATAATTTATAGTTATTTGATTTAGGTATTGGGATGATAACTGGTATGGTCACAGTTTTGATACTGGTTCATTCGGAGTGTGGAGAAGTGAATATCAGAGGTTTCCTCTTGTAAGTGACGACTATGGTAGACTTGTAAATGCCATTATCAATAAAAAATTCATTTTCCAATGATTTTTGTTCCCAATAATAGATATTTCAATTATATAGTGATGGGTATGCACACTATACACACCCAATAAGACAAAAATAAGGAATTTGTGATGTTATGATCCATATACCTTCGTATAACCCATTTTAACCTTTATAATGATATCACTAATTTAACAACGGTAAAATATTTTATGTCCAAAAATAAAACATTCATTCTATGAAAATTTGAAATTGATTATTATAAATGTGGAATAAATTTTATTATAATGAATTTATAATATATTTGGAAAAAAAGTTATAGGTATAAAGTTAACTATGACAACCATTTTTAAAAAAAATTCCTTTTATAAGAAATTTAATTTTTACCAAAATATTGTATAGAAATGATCACATTGAAGCTATATAAAATATGGGTAAACTATTAAGAAAATTATGACATAAATGTTATTCCTAGACTGAATGAGTCATTTTCAATACTAAATTAATGGAATGTACTAAATTTTTTTGTTTTTTGAATAAAATATAACATAGTTTGAAAAATATAAATCAAGGATTTAAAAAATAGATAAAATAGTTTTAAATACACTTTTTGAATCCATAGGTAAATATTTAAATGATCCAGAGTTTTCATATAATTTTATTTCATGAATATTGCATTTCAATTTCATAAAATTTATTGTATGGGTGGAAATGTTATTTTTCTCAATTCACCAAAACATCAACAATTTCATGAAATTCCAAAAAATCATCATAATATAATATAGAGAAGATTTATTCCAAAATTAATTTTATTTTAAAATAATAGAATTGTTAAATCTTATATATCAAAATGTAATATATATAATAAAAACATTGTCTTTAAACCAAAAAAATCTATTGAGCCTTGTATAAATAATATAGTCCTCGTAATTATATAGATGACTTCAATAAATATGTTATATATATATTTTTAAATTTATTTCATTTTTCATTATAAAAAATAATTATTAATATTTTTGGGTTGTTTTTTTTCTTAAAAACATATAAAACTCATCTAATTTTTTGTTGATGAATATATTCAATAATCATGATGACATATATTCATCCATTAAAATAATATCACATTTGAAATTATATAGTTCTACTAGAAATTGAAGAGTATTATTCAGATACATTACATCCCAATGATCGTATATAGATCACTTGAATGTATGGTTTAATGTGAAAAATACTTTTTTATTTCTATTATTGTGTAGAACATTATTTATCACAAATATTCCTAGATAGAGTAGTAACATAATAACTAAGTCGACACTAATATGGACAAAAGTTAATTATATATACAAATGTGTTGGTGATTACCAAATCAAATCATACATGAATAAAGTGGGATATAATTTTTTTCCTTAATATAGTGGATGATAAAAAAACAAGTAAGTATTTTAAACTTGCTAATGGAAGAAAGTGCTAGAAAAAAAAGCATGTTGAGCAATTCTCAAACGATACATCATTAAAAGAAACCATGTATTATAGGATAAATCTCAATGATAAACCCGAAAAAAATGTGAATCACATCTCCACTGGTTCCCTCCATCACTCTAGGTACCAATGATCTTGATTATCCAACACTTCCAAGTGGAAATTTTCCTTTTATTGGATCATGTATAAGATAATTTAGAAATTACTGAATGTAATGAAAGGGTTTGATCTATAAAGCCAGGTAGGTTCTCATAAACTATTACATTATCAATTATATAATAATATGCCAAATTATTATTTCAATTTAAATAACAAAATTAATTTCATGGATGCCAAATATTTAAAAAAAATTATTTCATTATCATATTATATAGAAGAAAAATAAAAAATGATTAAATGAAAATTTAAATGATTAAAATATATAATTAAGATAACACAAATAACATTTTTTTATAAATCTTTATATATAAATAAAAATACTTTTATATCATAGAATTGTATATCAATCATTATGGTACATTTGTTTCCGATAATTGGATCCCCACACTACTCAATCAGTGATCTCGGAAAAATGTATGCACACATCCCATGACTCATACCATCGAGGAGAGACACCCCATCGAGGAAACTTCATGCCATGATATTACTATTTCAGTGGTTTAATAATCAATCTATATCTAGTATGTGAGTTCCTTTCTTATATGACTTCATTTCTAACTAATTAACTTGGCCCACATGTGCTTTGGTCATTCCATAAATTAATCATTGGAAAATAATTCATTTTATAAAAGTTCAAAATTACAATTTCCCACATCTATTTTTCACCAGGAATTTCTCATTCCAAAAACAAATAATAGGCTTTCATCAATTCATTCCCTTTTTATATTAGAATAAAATTTAATATATTTCAAATCATTTCATCAAATTAATTTTCCAAATCAATCCATTAATTTTCCAAAATCCACCAAAAATTTAAAATTCAATTGAAATGTGTGTGTGGGGGGGGGGGGTTAACAATTTCAATGAAAATTGCAATATAAACAATCAATAATCTCAAATACAGGTTTTCATATTATTTAAAAACACATATAAAGTTAATTAATAATTAATGGTTTCAATTTTAAGCTAGAAATATATGCAACCACCAATATCTAATGAGTAATCAAAACAACACACACAACATGAAATGAAAACAAACAATAAAGCGTAATAAGACTAAAAGAGAATCCCTATATTAGAAATCATCAATATTAAACTCTTATTCAATAAAAAACATAATTATTCTACTACTAATGTCTTATACCATAGATAAGAAGAAAACCAAAGCAAGGGAACTCACCAGATATAAAATTACAAATCAAGATTTCAAGAAGGGATAAAATTTCCCCAAAATATATTGGATTGTTTTTTAGGGTTTAGGCCTAAGGATTTCTAAAAAAATATAATAAATTTAGGCTAATGTATACAACCTTCTGAATTCATGACATGAATCCTTGATTCACGATGTGAATACCACAAGTGGCATATATGACAAAACAAATTATAGCCATGGGCTAAAAAACATGATTTTTAGAGTTTAACTTCATTATGAACATTAAATACTTTTATATTTTTCACAAATTCAATTATTTCATTATTTCTATTGATAAGTGAATTCACAGTAAGAAATAAATTTTATAGTAAATATGTCCTATAAATTTCTCACAACTAGAATATAATAAAAAACATAGAAAATCCACTAACTCAACACATAAAAAAATAGAAATTTCAAAAGCCTCTAAAACATTTATACATGACTCCATTAATATAAAAAATAAATCCCCAATTGTTTTTCATTTTATTCATCAATATATATTCATATCCAAAATTGGTGGCAGATTCTCTCTCAAAAAGAGAAATCATGGAGGTTAGTTCAATTTGGTCCATTTTACTACCCGATTACTGCAATGGTCTGCCCTACAATGATAGAATTGGCACTGTGTACACAAGGTTGTATAAGACTCCCCTTTTATGAGTTATTTTGTACTATATAAACCTTTTATTTATAATTTTTTGGGAGCAGGTCATCACCTGCCTCTCAGACTTTTTGGATATATTTAACCCCAAAATTTTCTGAAATGGACAAAGATAAAATGGGAAAAAAACAAGAGATAATATATAACTGACTGATGGTAGAATGATGTTATATTATATCCACTATAAACAATTTCTTTTCCCAAAAATCGTATCCATAAGATTCCATATAGAGGAATCAATTCCATTTTTCTATCATTAGTTTCTCATGATCCCATCTCTCTTGTGATTATTTACCATGCTATCATACTACGTGAAACAAATGTATTGTCTTCCCCTAAATTACATTTACTTAGATTGGACAATCATGATTGGATTCACTATCCTATATCTATCATGCTCAGTATAATGACTTTCTCATCTCAGAACCCAATAGGTGTCAAAAATATACTTGTTAAGCTGGGTTACGTGAAATCTATTATGGATCAAATTCAATTGTAGTGGAACTACAAATCGGTATGACATGCCCCCACCCACTCAACAATATAAAAATGACCCAAAAATATCATCGTAAGATGTAAGTAACCCATGGGCGGTGAAACTCTCAAAAACACATGACCACCAATAAAAATGATCCAATGATTGATGATGAAGATCATCATTGGATATATACATGCTCTATACAATCAAAATTATATGATAAATAAACTAAATAATTGATGTTGTCTCTTGGACCATAATATGTACCACCCATGCATTTTCACCAACATTTGACAAACACAATAGAGACCTACACACTCATCCATACATGGCCTAAAAATGATACAGTCTAATATAAGAATGCTAACAGTTATTATAGGAAATTGAAACCATTCCAAAAATATAATTTCATGGCCAAACAAATTTGGGAATGAAATAGTGTAACATTACGTTGTAAATAATTTTATCATATTATATTTACAGATATTTATCTGTTTTAGAAAATTTTATCATAAATACTTTGGATCCCATGTCCTCATAGAGTCCTCTATAGAAGAGAAAAGTGATTATGGGATCCATATAAGATACTATAGCAGATAAAAATCCATAAAATATGATAATATCCTACATGTATAGTTGTCCCAAATCATTATCTTTTTTAGCTGGAATGGGTCTAAAGTGATCCAATTTGGTCATATTGTTGTTCAAAACCCATATCATATTATTCCATAATGGGGTATGTGGATACTCAATCAAAGAATCCGTAGAAATCTCATCCCACTTCCAAGTTCTCATTAGAAGTGGTTGAAGAAAACATCAAGTTCTCTAATGTTTGGCTCTGACCTATTGGAATGTATACAATGTAATGCAAGGTTAGTGAGGCCTCATATCATAAATGGACACCTGAATCCTCATCACATATCATTGAGTTTTTTTTAATCTATGTTTCACAACCCACTAGGAACTATGGAAGTCCCCCATAACAGTCTTATTAATATAGAAGGTAACCACAATCCTATTCTATATTATACATTCAGAAGAGAATAACCACCCAATAATGGTCTCCCCACCATATTGGGTGTCCCTAATTCCATGGAATTTATCATCACACTACTTCTATGGGAGAACAATATCAAGTATAAAGGATGTCATGTTTTCACATGAAAAAAAACAGCAAACTTAGACTCTTGAATGGCCAAAAATAAATGAACAAATAGAGAAAAAAAAATCATCTCTTTTGATGATTCATTCATGAAATAGGTTATAACATTCCTTCTAAAATATTCATAAATTATATTCCCTATTCTTGGGTGTATGAAATGTAGGAATATATACACTACTAGTACTCAAACTGCACCCTCTATTAGAGGATCAAATATTTTGGGAGAAGATATATCTTATGAATTTTTAGAATAAATGGTAAATTTTTTTCAAAAAGGTAAATCTACTAAATCTTGAGAGAATGGATCATTTCTATGACCTCATGATAATAGGTTGGTTAATTATTCTTATGTGTCCAAAGTTTTCTGGATCCATGAGCTACCCTGTGATCGCCCAATAAAAAGAAAAAACACAAATTAAAACCTCATGAATTATAAAATACCATATAGACCTTCACATCATCTAAAAGTGTCTGAATAATTGAGAAGGTTAATGTATATTTCTTATCGATAAGTTTACTCAGAAATTTCTCATCCTAAACAATCATCACTCTTTATCGAATGATAGAGTTCACTGAAGTAGCAGACATTGGAAAATCTATAGCCAATTGGCGATAATATGCTACCAAAACCAAGAATATATGCATCATGAAAAGGTTATGTAGTCTCCCCCATGTAATTATATGTTTCACCTTTTTATGATGAAATTAAATAAAAAATTCTTAGACCAAGTGTACAGATAACATCTATCTTAGTATCAAAAAATTATATCTGAAAAGATTTGTGTAATGTAGATGATACATCAAGGATTCAGAAAATTACCTCAAAACACATACATGGACCTACTCAATCTGATTGTAAACTAGGATATCATCCAAAAATACCACCAAGAATGAGTCCACATACTCATGATATATCATGTTTATCCCAACCATGAATTTATTTTGATAATTGGTTAGGACAAATTATATAACATGATACTCATAATGGCCATAAAAACTCTTGAATACTATCTTATGAATGTAAGTTTCTTTTATTATCAACTAGTGATAACCAGATTGAATATAAATATTTGATAATAACATGGACCATTACTTTGTATAAAAAACATTAATCTATGGTAAAAAATAATTATCCTTGATTGTAACTCATTTGGGTTTTCTGTAATCAAGACATGGGAGAAGTGTCTCATTAGCATTATTTTCAAAGTGAATAGGAACCACCCTAGGTTACCCACCCAAGAGTATATGTCATTTCTCTATAAAATCATCCAAATGAGAGTTCAACTCTTTTAGTTCTACTGCTTCTATTTCAAATGAATTAATAGACACTCACTGAGTCCATGAACTAATTAATTAATAAAATATAACCCTCTTATTGGTAGAAACTAGATAAATCAAATGGAGAATTATTAGAAACTGGATGAAAACTATAGGTATGTCAACACTCAAAGATTAACACTTCGTGTTTAAAGATAAGACTCATATAACCCTACCTAATTATGAAAAAAATTGAATCTACTCAACGTCTCCTACCATTCTCATAGAATCTCATGACACAACAAATATATTAATTATATGATACTCATTGATGGTAACCGTCAATATGAGATATATGAGTAATTAAAAAATCCATCCTAAAAATGATGTCAATAGGGATCACATTAAGAACCATAAAACACCCGGTAAGCTCAATTTGGGATTATGAGAAATCAAAGATGGAAACTGAAGACCCTACTCTCTATTTGTTCTAGGGGTAATGGAAATATACATTACATAATATAGAAACTATATTGGAATATTAATAAAATACACAACATGGGTAAATATAAATGTTAGGGATGTGATAATATAAAATAAACAAGACACTAAATATGAATATAATGTATTGGTACATCTCAGAGTCATTGTACCTATATCATACTAATCTGGAGAAACTTCCACTATATGAACACGCTTTATTCTGGGTTCTTGTGACTAGAAAACCATTGTTATTGAATAATTTGATTTGACTATAGATTTTTTTGGTAATGATGATATAGTCCCATTGTATAGAGTATAATGTAAATGGAATAAATTCTATATAAGTCTTTATTGACCACATGAAATACAAATTTTTGGCATCCTAGTGAAAACCTATCTTAAATTTCCAACCATTACACACTAGAATCAAGACAAAGGACCTCTTCTAGGAACTGTAGGAGGTCGTACTGAGACCTTCTATACAGAAACACTATAGGACTCATCATGAACACTCTCACCATTTATGAACTTTACAAAACTAAAAATTGGAGAAAAATAAACTCCCGCCAAACCCGAATAACTATCCATGTCAATCCTAACCATCAACTCTCAACCGTGAACATCATCTTATGAATTGGTAATCATTATGAAAACCTATGATTGAATATCCAATCAACTCCACATCTTAGAACATCAAGACTTCAGTTTATCATTCACCATAAACTCAGTTAAAACTGAACATGTTTAGAAAAATGGTTAGCATGTTGCATCATGGTCCAATCACCTTTCAGGACATTAGGAAACTAGATAGATTTCACCCAATACTATTTAATATTGATTGATAAAATTAGTGAAAAGGACAAAAATGTATTTATAATTCAATAAATCATGATTCTTGTCCATTTTTAGTTCCCCAACGGTGGTAACCCGAAACTAGTGCCTACCTTATTATATTAGACCAAGTTACAACGAATATCATCTTGAGGCAAAATATTTTAGTAGACCAATTAAACTATAAATATAATAAAATTTTACATTCATTTGAAAATATAAAATACAAACGATTTTTTCTTTGATAATACCCTAATTACCCTTAATATATCCCTATAAATAAATCAAAAAACACTTCGTAGTATCCCTGTGAAAATAAAATAAAATAAATTGGTGAGCTCAAATGCGCAATAAGAGTAACCATATAGTGGATTATACCATGAATAAAAAAGTGTATTCCATATTGAATGATATATAACTAAAAACCATTCCATTTAATCAATAACATGGGAAAAATACAGAAGGAACTAATGATGATCAGATAAATCCATATAATTAATCATATGAGATAGAAACATATACATCAATATTTTAACAAATCTAATAACCACATAGACATCAATAAATAATTTCAAAATAATGGAATTAATATTTATAAAAATCTAAAACATACATTCAAGAACATTCAAAAGAGATCCTAAACATATGGGTAGAAACCTATATTATTTGTCCATCTGACTTGTCTCATGAGACATATCAATACATCGAGGGGCTATATATAATCGAGTCAACCCACAAAATATTAATTCAAATTAATTCTTCATATTGAAGGATTTAAAAATAATAAATGTAAAAATTCAAAATGAAAACAAACATATGAAATTTTAATGCTTACTAAAATCAAATAAACATAATCATAACCCATCTAGCTTAATATAGTGATTAGTATATGTAAAACGTATTCAAAACTGAACATATATTATAAAAAGAAACAATTAATAAGGTATCAATAACAAATATCTGCATTTTATCATAATTAAAATAAAGTGGTTATTTAGTTGATGAATTACAATACCCTAATAATGTCAATGAAAACATTTTTGGTTGAAAATAACGTTTTCACTTTGAAAATATATGTTATTAACTAAATGTTCAGAATAAATTTCAGTATAATTTTCTTTTAAAATAACCATTAAAACATATGAACTTTTATTTATAACATATAGTGTTCGTTATGATTTGAAATTCTTTTCATGCATACACATTAAAACAATGAGTTTTTTCAAATTTTTTATCTAACAGCCAAATGAGTATAGATTGGTGACTGACATGAATATTTGATTCAAATAATTACATAAAAATAAAAAAAATCATGAAATTATCTTTAAAAAATATTTCTCATAATTTTGTCAGTATTTTTTAAAACTGTTTCTTAAAATATGCTTTTGGATGATTTTTTTTTCAAAATAGTGAAATGATGTCGTATTTTCTTAAAATCATTTTATCAATTTTTTTATTTACCAAAGTGTAGAAAAATGGTACTATTACTTTAAAAGATAATGAATTACCATTTTAAAAGAAAATATATTGTTTTTGTGATATTAATACCTATTAATTTCCCTAGTGGGGTTTTAAACAAAATCAATCTTGAATAATTATGATCTTGTGAAATAAACCATTAAAACATCAATAAATTCTGACTCATAATCCCTATAAAATAAATATTATTTAAATTAATCATTAAATAACATTAATAAAAAAGATTCATGATATAATATTTCAATGTAGTAGTATATACAACACAAAAAATAAATAAGTGGTGAATTTTTCTTAGGTCTAAAAGTCGAAAAAGTTATATGAGAAACACTTACCTCAGGATGAACTAACTTCGTATGTGTATGAAACAATGGTATAATAAATATAGGTTTATAATAGATCTATTATAGAAAAAATCATATATATTATACCACATATTATCCTCTAATAACATTTTACCACCTTTTTGATAATTATATTTCACTCTTTTCATTTTTTTAGGTGTTAATTGGATTATATTCCCATGAATAATTTATGATGAAAGTTATTCATCTTTTATATAGGATATAAAGGTGTAATAAACATAATATATTTAATTTATCAATAATTTTTTCATCAGATATATCCTTACAACCATTTTTTTAAATTTGACATAGAAATTGAATCGCATTGGTTCATATTGATGGTAGGTTGTAGTCACACAAGAGAAACAATATCATTTTCATAAGGGATGAAATGGTCGATAATAGTATGATATATTTATTTATTAAATTTTTATTATATTATATAGATCAATTACTGTCATTAAATATATATTCATTACCTTCTATGTGAAATTTATCTAAAAAATTAATAAGATCGCTTCATGAGGTTAAAGTCTATAGTACAGACAAGTAACATGATATTATTTTAAATTTGTAGGAAACAATGAAGTTATATTTAATTATAAATTAAATATATTTAATTATATAATATATATTATATTTAATCATTAAATTAATCATTATATCTGACCATGAGAGGTGTTGATGAAAAACAAGTTACATCAGTTCGCGAGGTGGTAGTCTATCATACTCATGATCAATGATTTTTTTTCCCACTGTATGGAATAGGAGAAGGATATATATTATGAAATTAAAATAAAATTTTACTATCATATGTTATATAATTTATTTATTGTATTATTCTTTTTAAGAAATAAGTGAATTTTTTAAAAGTAGAATGAAAAGAGGAAATGGCATCGGTAAGACTATTACCTTATCTTAGAGAAACCACCTTCAAGTATCATATTAATGAATATGGGTTAGAATTTTGGTAATAAAATAACCTCTATAATGTGGCTATGTATTTTTTAGAGACATTTTTCCATGTTTGGACAATCTAAAAATATTGATTGGAGTGAATAATTATGGGAGTGAGAAACGTTTTATTATCAAGGAGGATCGACAGTTTTTTTAAATACCAAAACTATTCAATAATGGGGAGTCATTCTCATGAAAATTTTAACAAAAATTTATAATTAAAATAAATTAGGGATTATCTTTTTGATTCCCTTCTTGAAAAAAAAATTAAAAATGTGATTCTGTAACATTAAAGTCTTGTTTTACCATATCTGTTTCACTATAGTGAGAAGTCTTTAAAAAATAGCTAATTTATCATTTACGAATAAAAAATATTATACCTATAAGACAATTTGAACTAAATAATTATAAATATTAAGTAAAATTTATCAAATTAAAATCCTATATGTGTTGAAAAATTATTTGTACAAAATAACATGTAACATGAAAAATCACCATTATAACCATAACCGTATAAACAACATTTTTATTGTTTGTGGGTAATTATAGTTACTATAAAATAAAAATTGTACACAAATGGATATTTGTTAATATTATTAAAAATATAATAATAACTGATAATAATATAAAATTTTTATGAATTTAAAATCATTTAATAGAATATCATTTATTATGAAATAACATTAATTCCAATTTTGATATTACTCACTTTATTTTTATTTTTAAAGTACTAATAAAATTATTGAAATCGAATTAATTAATTTGAAACCCTTATAAAATGATATATTTATCTTTTAAATTAATGTGAAATAATAATTCATTCAATTTTAGTTTACTTTCAATATTTTCAGTATCATTTATGTTATTTTTGTATCAATTTAATATTTATATTTTTTATGATTCTTAAGAATATAAAGTATTTATATAGTTAAATAAAATTAATATTTATATTCCCTAATTAAATTAGTTTTATTAAAAATTACCATCCTTACTCATTCACATCTTATTTATTCCCTATGTAAACACATAATTGTAAAAGCAAGAGGGTGACATTTTTTCTTTTTCTTAGCTTAAATTATTATTTAGGTCACATTCATTTAAAAGTGTATGAAAAATCCAAAATATAGATCCTAAGGTGATAAGGGTATAAGTATGTATTTTTATTAATAAATGGACATTATTTTAGATTTGTTTTCCCTTAACTTTTTATTCTAAGCACTTGGTAAAATCAAATTGACCTTAACAATGGTAATTGGTTTTAAGATACTATTTTATTCATTAAAAGAAATAGTTATGTTAAACATATTATATAATATTAATTATGAATATTGAATATATATTATGAAGTATAATAAATTTAACTCTACTAACAGGTGATGTTAAATTTAAAATTAAACCACACAAGCTCCACACAAGGAGTTTTCCTAAGAGAAAATTCTCACATGTATTAAACAGTTTTAATATAAATATGAAATATTAAATTTATTCCAATGACCATAATTATATTGATTATAATATAATTGAGTTAGTTTAACATAAAAAAATATATAAGTAATTATGGAAGATTTTAATTATTTAAATGAAATGGATGTTTTCAATATAAATTATTATTTTTTCACTATTTATCACACAATGTAAATTTTGTGAGAAAACACCAAACATTATCATAAGATAATTTTAATTTAAAGACTCTTAAATTTAAAAGAAATTTTTTTTCATAAATTCTTTGGGATTTTACGAGTACGCAGTTTCTGAAGGCACCTGATTCCGAGGCCCGGTGTTCCCGAAAAAATTTTACAAAGTTTAGCTAGGGTACGTTCAGTGAACGAATGAGCGGGTTTTTCTATCTTTTGAACCGGTACTTGGAATCGAAATCTGAGGGCGCCGATGAACTCGCAGCGCTGGTATTTTTTTAGGAGGATTTTTACCGTTGGTGTGTTTACACGGGAGAAGAAGTTAATTTTTGGGGTTTAAATAAGAAGAAAATAAAATTGTGTACAATTTTATTTTATTCAAGGAAGTTAAACTCTCTCATGAGAAGTTGTAGGTGAGGCCCACAACCACCCAACTTCCCATGTGTGGTTATGTGGGAGGTGGGTCCCACAAGAGCCCCTACCTTTTCACATTCCATAACCCTAAGCCCCTTTGAACTCCCATATTTAATACATGGAAACTCCCCATTAATATTATATCCCTTTAATTAAGTAACTCACCCTCTCCCCCTCTTTATTTCATGAAAACTCCCATTAAATTAATTGATTAAACCTATTCAATTAATTTAACTAAGTGTTTTTATTTTATGATTTGAAATCATGGCATGTTATAATATAATAAGAGTAAGTCTTATTTTATTTGGGGTTGGGATTGTTGTGTGGAGTCTTTGGGGAGAAGAGCTCTAAGTCCCTTTGAAGAGCTCATCCTCTAGCGAAGAATGACACCCTCCGACAAAAAACATCAACATGGTGACCCTAGATTCCTCTTCCATTTCCTCCACCACGGCAAGGAAGGAAACAACGACGCTGTAATTCACCAACGACGTCATGCTTTGTTCTCACCGTGAATAAAAGAAGAGACATTGCTTCCTCCTTGGACGCTCTCCGTCGACGTCTATGAAACCTCACCACATGATGCCGTCAACCGTGACGCCGACTTTCGGCTTCGTTTTTTGAGGTAGGGGTTTGATATTTAGAATGTTAATATTCTCGTGATTGTTCCATTCTAAACATTGAATGCGGATCAACTCATTATCCAGTATATCTGTGAATATTTTTATTTGTGGGATGTGAATATTTAATTACGGAAGTATTGTTGGGAATTAGGTTAATTTTTAATCGATTAAAATTGTGCCTTGTTTGTTGTTGAAATCATGTGTTGATTATTTCCAATTGATAACACCTAACGCGAAGGCCGCGGGCCAAAAAAACATGGATCGACAACCCTCCGCAGATTTGTTTTGGTGTACAGATTAACGGTGATGATGAAACGGGACAGCAACAGCGATTTGAGGCCTTCGCAGTAATGTATGGGACCTGATATGACCGTCGGTGCAGATGAAAGTAAAATCGGACCACTAGAGCAACTCCAGCGGCCCGCGAAACCTCAAGGCGGCGCGATGGCGCGGGTCGCCGATGCGGCGACTCTGGCGACCGGAGGTGGTGGCAAGAGCCACCCGGCCGCTTGGCGGCGGCGGCGCCCCAGCGCGCCGCCGGAGAAGACTCGCCACGACGATGAGGAAATGGATCCTGCGGCCACGTGGGATCATGTGAAGATGGCGAGGCGGCACTAGCGGGCGCCGCCAGTGGTAATAAGAGGCAAGGGGCCAAGCCCCACCCCCTGCTTAGCATTCACTCGGCCACACTGGCCGAGCCTCAACCGACCCCGCCGGGACGCCCGCTCCAGCCCGCGCCACCATCGTCGGGCTGGGCTGCGCAAGTTGGGCCGGGCCCAGTCCCGGGTTAGGTTGAACCGGTTCGGGCCGACCTAGGGGGTATTGGGACGGGTCAGACCGGGCCCAAACACCCTATTTTCAGACCGAGATAGTTCAAACACCCATATCTTGGTCTACAAACCCCCGATCGACACACCATCAGTTGAGTAGGGATACATGGATCGAGATGGTCATTTCAGGATATTAAACTCAAGGTTTCGGTGATCTTTGGGTATGGTCGGGTTGGTTCGAGGAAGAAACCAATCGGGCCCTCGGAGTTGAAACACTTATAACTTGAGCTCCGGACATCCGATTGACGTGTCGTTGACTTCGTTGGATTCCTCTTTGTGAAATGGTTCTTTTTTCTTACTCCACTCAAGGTTTGGACGCATCTGGAGTACGGTCGGGTTGGTTTTAGGTTAAAAACCAACCGGGGGCCTGGAACGAAAAAGCCAATATCATTCAGACCAGGCATCTGATTGACGCATCGTCTTTTGATTTGAGTTCCTATTGATGTGATAGAACATTGTGATACATAAAACCTGGTCTTCATGATAGTTGATGTATCGACCCCTTGGCTCGTGGAATGGACCCTCCCAGAATTGAGCATGTTGTGTGCGGGAACACTAGAGCTAGCTGTGATTGCGACGAAGACTGTGACTGTACTTGGATCTTACATGGGTTCGGCAGCAAGGAAGACTGTACATAGATCCTCTGTGGGATCGACAATGATTATGACTGTACATGGACCCTCCGTGGGTTCAGCAATGATGATGAATGTACATGGATCCTACGTTGGTTCGGCAGCGATGGTTACTGTACTTGGATTTTACGCGGGTATGGAGGCGATAATATCTGTACTTGGATCCTACATGGGTTCGGCAGAGGACATGATTTAGAGCCTACATCAATCATATACACCTCTCGTTGTGATTAGTATACCTGTGTGAGCTGAGACTTGACTTACAATCATTATCTTCGATATGTTTTTCTTACATTCCTGTGTGGACTGAGTTGTACTTTCTTGCGTGTACTGAGATGTAATTTCCTGTGTGGACTAGGTTGAACATTGGCACGGGAGTTGGAGCTGAACTAGTATTGTTGACTTAGATATATGTATGGTCATATACCTAAGTAGAGTTAGTTGATACTTCGTATTTTTATCTTTCCTTTGTGGTTTATCCTTTGTGGATTCTGGGAGGCCTTCAGGCGTCTCTGGGTCCCTACTGAGTATCGTATACTCACCCATGCACGGGATATGCCCGCACTATGTTGTGTTGGTTGCAGACAATGGACAACCCTGATTGTGGTTGAGGCCTATGGAGTGGGACGATATACGGTGGAGGACTATCAGGTGGGACGTACACGGAGTGGACGGATGGACTCGAGGAGCGGACGGGACTATCTGTACTCACCATTCCGGTGGGAGTTCCGGAGGATGTCTTTGTGGTTGCTGCATTACTTTTCATCTGTTTCACTTTCTTTTCTAAGTTGGACTATACATTGGTTGGGTTTGTATACTGGCCCATTTACTTTCCATCACTTACTTTTGAACTCAATTTACTTAGTGTTTACTTCAGCTTGTGTACTCTGTGGTGTTTCTTTTCATATATGAAGACAATGCCTTCCTTTTTTCAGTATTTACGCCTTTAGTGCTAGTCGCCATCCCCTGGCCTATGGAAGGCGGGCTTAGGGTAGTAACGACACGGGCCCTGAGGATGGGTCGTGACAAATTGGTATCAAAGGAGTCGGTTCTACCGCCGAAATTAGGACTCTGATAATTTCTTATATGTGAAGCAATAGTGTTAAGGGTATTGAGTGTGGTGATCAGTCAAGGGAGTCCAGTGTTGGTGCAGCGGCCGACGTATCCATACACAAGGACCCTGAATTCTGATTTCTGACTCAGAGCACAAAAACATTGATTGGATGTTTGTTTCAATATTTTCTTTGTGATTACTATGTGTTAGCTCACCAGGTATACTATATTGCCTATGGATCACCTGTTTCATTTCAGGATACCCCCACGTAGGCATCCGGCTAGGGTTCCGAGATTTGTGGGAGATGGAAGCCCACCGAGCGGTGAGGTCTCGGTGTAGGGCCCCATTACAGTGGAGGTACCGGTAGTACCTCTATCCGTCGAGCCACCAATTCCACCATCCCTAGTAGCTAAGAGTGCACGTCGCCTGAGTGCACTGCATGAGTTTCAGCGTCAGAGGATTCCCATGTTCCGTGGAGATACAGATCATCACGTAGATGAGGATTGGCTGGAGGATGTTGTTCAAGTCTTCAGATTGGTAGGGATACCAGCAGACCTCATGGTGATCCTTGCGGCGAGTATCCTGTATGCAGCAGTAGGTAGATGGTGGAGCCTGATGCTCTAGGTGCATTACGAGGTATCTTTACTTTGGACGGACTTCGATAACCTCTTTCACTTGGAGTACATTCCAGCCACCCTCTTTTCGGTGCACATCCAGGAGTTACTACAGCTGTGGCAGGGTAGCATGTTAGAAGCCTAGTACTCGGCAAGAATTGATGATCTCTCGCACTACTCCACAGACATGGTACAACACCCATTCTTCTAGGCTCGGACCTTCGATCAGGGACTGCGGCATGATATCTGGTATTTTATGATCTCCCTCAGTATTCCGACGTAGGCAGGAGTACTGGAGCGATCTTTTCTTGTAGAGAGCTCTCTTGCTGAGCCTACACCAGCAGCGAGATCTACCGCCGGGTGGCACGTAGCAGAGTCTTCTGCAGTTGGCAGTTGACGGATGTCATAGGCTTCCAAGCGAACTAGACCATCAGGTGGGAGACCTCAGGATACTGGATCGGATGTGTGTGGTACACGCAGCAGATCCAGTCATATGAGAGGAAGAAAGTGTTATAAATGTGGAGGGCAGGGGCACATGGCTCATGACTTCCAGACCCGCCATGCAGAGGAGCAGCAGACAGTTGAGGGACCACCCAGGAAGAGGCAGAGGTTTGACCATGGTGTTCCACCATGAGCAGGTAGCCGTGGTAGATGATTTGGCCGAGCAGCGGGTGGTGGATGACGTTTCGAGGCTCTACCACCACCACCACCATGAGGTCCACCCCGAGCATAGGGAATAGGTGGACAGGGGAGAGCACAACTTCAAGTATCTGATGCTTAAATCATTGATCTCTGGAAACGGGTGGACAAGAGCGGGACTAGCTCCAGGCATGGAGGCCTTTGTTCTTAATGCTTCTAGCTTCGTTCACATCATCGTTTGTGTTGCTTTTTGTATTTGTACTTTGATTTCCAGTAATAAAATACATTTTCAATAGTGATGTTTTCTTTCTTGTGTTTTGTATGATAATACTAAGAGGTTCTGTTTAAAAACCGTTGACTTGACCCTCACATATGAGATTCCTAATGGAGGAGACCTAGTGACCACACACTGATGCCGACAGTGTGACATAACCCTTCGAGGCGAGAGTAATGGTTGGATCACTTGGTAGCAGCGTCGAGCCCTTACAACGTCATCCAAGTCATGGATTACAACTTTTCATGTCAGGATTGACTATATTAGGCAAGGAACGTGGTTCATCTTGGGGATGAGACCGGATTTGACTTTTCAGAAAAAGGATAAATCATTGTAACTTTGCAGAATGTTAATGAAGAAGGGGAAACCCTTCGTGTGGTCAGACAGATGTCATCTGAGCTTCCAAGAGCTGAGACAGATATTGACCAGTGCACCCATCTTGAGGCTACCGTAGGAGGGAATAGGGTACGCAGTTAATGTGATGCATCATGGACCAGACTCGGGTGTGTCCTGATATAGGAGCAGGCAGTGATCACCTATGGATCATGACAGTTGAGGCACCATGAATAGAACTACGCTACCCATGACCTGGACATAGCACCAGTGGTATTCGCCTTGAAGATTTGGCAACACTATCTGATTGGAGAGAACTTTACAGTCTATTATGACCACCAGAGTCTCAGGTACAACTTCTCACAGAAGTACCTGAACCTAATACAGTGGTGATGGCTCATGTTCCTCCAGGACTATGTCTTTGAGATATTCTATACTCCTGGGAAGAGGAACGTAGTAGCTGATGATCTCAGTAGGATGTCGGGAATTCTACTACTTGGAGAGGCAACGAAGTAGCTAGCCGCGTTGCTGATATCCTTCATGTATAGAGACAGATCAGTCTTCCTACAGTCTCTCAAAGACACTCATCCACTTCTAACGTGGGTCAGAGAGGCATAACATTGGGATGTTGACTGTGAGATGCGGCATGCACAGATTTCCATAGGACAAGAACCTCTTGGATTTTTTGTAGGAGGAGAGCACTTCATCCTTTTTAAGGGATGTAACATGGTACCAGATTTATTACAGGAGGAGGTGCTAAGAGAGTTTCACACTTCCCCATTAGTGGTACATCTTGGAGTAGCAAAGATCTAACAAAAACTCAAGCGACATCACTGGTGGCCGTGTATGAAGAAGGTTGTGGAAGAGTTCATTTCACAGGTGAAGGCGGAACACCAGGTACCAGCATGCTTGGTACAACCCTTGGAGGTTTCAAAGTGAAAGTGGGATGAGATATCTATGAATTTCATGATAGGGCTTCCACGAACATCTAGACGTCACGACTCCATTTGGGTGATTGTTGACCGACTCACCAAGTCGGACAAATTCTTACCTATCAGAGAGTAGGTCTCAGTGGAGAGCTTGGGACACCTCTACATTCATGAGATCATACAGCTTTATGGTGTTCCAACGTCTATCGTCTCCGATCGATATGCTCTCTTTACTTCCCGGCTTTGGAAGGGGTTGCAGGAGTCATTTGGGACGCAGCTATGCCTGAGCACTTCCTTTCACCCTCAGACGGAATGTCAGATGGAGAGGACCATTCAGACTATCGAGGACTTGCACCGTTCAAGTGTCCTCGACTTTGGTCATAGATGGGAGGATCACCTAACTTTGGTGAAGTTTGTGTACAACAACAGTTACCACTCCACCATCGGGATGGCACTATACAAGGTATTGTACGACCGACCTTGCAGATCACCTCTATGCTGGACAGACCCTGGGGAGTCAGCACTTGTAGGACTAGGGATGGCCCAGGCCATGTCGGAGAAGGTACAGATCATTCAGGAGTAGATGAGGACTACTCAGAGCCGACATAAGTCCTATGCAAACAGGAGGCGAAGACCACTGGAATTTGAGGATGGAGACCATGTTTTCTTACGGGTCTCGCCTCGACGTGGATGACAGAGATTTGGCCAGGTTGGCAAGTATTCTCCGTGCTTCATTGGACCATTCCCGGTTATCAGCTGAATAGGTGAGGTAGCATATCTCCTGGCTCTTCCACCTCAGATGCACCGGGTGCATGACATCTTCCACGTATCTCAGCTGAGGAGATACGTGCATGACTCAACGCATATCATTGATAATGGGGAGCTGGACATCGATGATAGGATGAAATTCGTGTAGGTCTTGGTGGAGATCGAGGATCGACAGAAGCGTGTCCTACATGGATGGCTGATTCCTCTAGTGTGCATTAGGTGGTAGGACGAGAACCTCCAAAAGAGCATATGGGAGCTAGAGGCTCAGATGCGTGCACAATACCCTCATTTGTTTCCCTAGTTTATGATGTAACTTTACATGGAAGTAAATCACTGAGATGCGAGTAATGTAAAGACCCGTAAATTTCAAGGAATTGTTTTTCATAAATTCTTTGTGATTTTACGAGTATGCAATTTCTGATGGCACCTGATTCCGAGGCCCGGTGTGCCCTGAATCAATTTCCGAAGTTTAGCTCGGGTATGATAAGTGAACGAACGAGCGGGTCTTTCTGTCTTTTGAACTACTAATCATAATCGAAATCTGAGGTCACCAATGAACTCGAAGCATCGGAATTTTATTAAGATTATTTTTACCGTTGGTGCATTTTCACAGGAGAAGAAGTTAATTTTTGGGGTTTAAGTAAGATAAAAAAATTATGTACAATTTTATTTTATCCATGGAAGTTAAACTCTCTCATGGGATGATGTAGGTGGGTCCCACAAACACCAAACATCCCATGTGTGGTTATGTGGGAGGTGGGGCCCACACGAGCCCCCACCTTTTCACATTCCATAACCCTTATTAATTTTGAACTCCCATGTTTAATACATGGAAATTCCCCATTAATTTTGAATCCCTTTAATTAAGTAACTCACCATCTCTCCCCCTTAATTTCATGCCATTTCACATTATATTAATTGATTAAACCTATTCAATTAATTTAACTAAGAGTTTGAATTTTTAGTTTTGAATGCACGCCATGTTATAATAAATTAAGAGTAAGTATTATTTTATTTGGGTTGGGATTGCTGTGTGGAGACTTTGGGGAGAAGAGCTCTAAGCCCCTTTGAAGAACTCATCCTCCTGTGAATAACGACACCCTCTGACGAAGAACCTCAACACGAAGACCCCAGATTCGTCTTTATTTTTCCTCCTCCGTGGCAAAAAAGGAAACAATGACTTGGGAATTCTCCAACGACGCGGGAATTCGCCAACAACGTTACGCTTTTTTCTCACCGTGTTTGAAAGAGGAGACGCCACTTCCTCCTCGGACGCACTCCGTCGACGTCTATGAAACCTCACCACGTGATGTCGTCAACCTCGGTGCCAACATTCATCATCATTTGTTGATGTAGGGGTTTGATATTTATAATGTTAATATTCTTTTGATTTTTCCCTTCTAAACAAAGAACTCAGATCAACTCATTATCAAGTTTATCTGTGAATGTTTTTATTTACGAGATGGGAATATTTAATTACGGAAGTATTGTTTGGAATTAGGTTCAATTTTAATTGGTTAAAATTGTGCCTTGTTAGTTGTTGAAATCATGTGTTGATTATTTTCAATTGATAACACCTAATGCGGAGGGCGCGGTCCGAACAAACACGGACCGAAAACCCTCCACAGATTGTTGTTGGTGCGCGGAATGACGGTGACGATGAAACAGGACCACAACAGTGATATGAGGCCTTCAAAGTAAAGTATGGGACCCGAGATGACTGCCGGTGTAACACCCGAGACTTTTATGTTACATAAATCATCAAAGGAATCTTTTTCTACACACGACATTTTCTTGGCTTTCATTACACGAAATCACAACCTTCCTCGATAGCTTGCGTCGTACGCAATACCGAGTTTCACTAAACAACGATATACTATTAAAATATTATTAAAACTAGTTGTTATGAATAGTAATAACCACTTTTTGAAATTTTATAAATTTTATTTTTCAAAATGGACTTCATTTTTGGATTCGGAATATCGAAATTAGCCTAGGGTGAAATTTTGGTATTTTTCTGAAAACTTTCAATTTTTGATGAATAGTGAAACCACAAAGTGGTAGTTAAAAAAACCGAATTTCTCATAGAATTAATTTTACCGCTTTTGTGAGTGGAATTTCAAAAATCCGAGAGACACGGTTGATGTCAGTAAGTAAAATGTGGTTCAATGAGATGAAAATAATTTTTGGTGAATAGTAACTTTTTACTTTTATTTACCACGGTTAAAAGTAAATAGGGTAATTAAGGGTAAAAATAATAATATTATTACCCTAAAACATGTCCTAATTCTATTGGATAAGTGTAATTCGACCAAAAACAATATTATGAATAAAATATTACCATTTAGGCCCACTTGTATTAGATTAGGACATTTATTATTAATTTATTTAAAGAAGGGTTAAAATAATTAAAATCAAAGTTTAATAACTAAATCATTTTTAATATAGGGTTATACATAAGATAAATTCGACTATAAATATTCATTAGAAATATAAAAATATTTAATACATAATGATATTTTATGTGTAATTTTTAGACTTTAAATAGTTTAATTTATTTATGTCACAAAGATGATGCAGTAACTATCTTATTAATGAAATATTGACATAATTGATGTTATAAATACCCAAATAAATATAATTTGAGAATTTTTATGAATTCCATAATTTTCTAGGTTAATATTACATGTTAGTAATGATTTAATTAACTTTCTTCTAAATAATCATTCTGTTATGATTTTCACAAAAATCAATTACTAAATAGTGTCAAAATTGTCATAAAATAGTTTTTAAAAAAAATATTATATTAGTAATTGTTATTTTATTTATAAAAATCTAATTATCGGTAAAATGACTTATATAATGTTATATATATTAATAATAGACAAATTGGGGTTCCTTTGGCTTGATATAGTAAGTTTATTAACCTTATAGTATAAGAACACACGAAAACACGGTAAAAGTAAAATTATTTAACTTAATGTTAAATATAAATGATAAGTTTAAAATAGGAACCTAAACTTGTATAAATTCAATTGGATAAGAGGATTTTGAACCATACCCACCTTAGATTCGAAATATATCAATTTAGAGATATTAAAAACCGAATTTGACTTTATAATAAAATAATAGTTTTAGTTATTCCAAAGGTGCCCCTCTCCTCCCTTATAAAAGGACACCTCCTCCCTCTCCTCCACACACCAATTTGAGCCATCAAACTCGGCCAACCCCTGCCAATTTCTCCTCTCCACTTCCCTAGAAACATACTATAAGTCCGGGTATTCTTCAAAGACCAATTTATGTGCCCTAAAAGGGGGTCTCAAAGAAGCACTTCAAAGAAGAGGTAATGTCTGTTACCGATTCTTTCAACTTTGTTTCTTCTTCCACTTATTCATAATTAGTTGTTTCATTATGAATTAATAACATCAGTATCACTCATATAATGATATGTTATTATATGTATGAAACAACCCTATTTCACCATCTATCCATCCTACGGAAAACGAAATCACCGCGCGTGCGTACGTACGGAATACCGTCTCCACGCCGTGGTCTAATCTATTTTCCACCACCACCTTACATAGATGGGTATAATGGTGAAACTAAACAACTATATATTATTATTGTAAAGTGGTATTGATTCTGAAATAGTATACATACACTCCAATACAATTACACGATCATGGGAATGATATCATCACTCATGCGTACGTACGGAATACCGTCTCCACGATGTGATGCAATTCGTTCTACATGATCTTCATTTCATAATGATTATATAAATGAAATGAATGAATAAATATGATATATAATACACTAATAACATTCTGGAAATGAGTTATCTATAACCTAAATAGAAGATTAAGAATTTATTAGACAAAACACGCATAAGAACAAAAAGTAATAAACACCCGAATAACATGTAGCAATGAAATATTACTAATAAGAGGCTAAGAGTATGGAAATATATGATATTATAACAACGATAATGATTCTTGAATAAGTCAATAACATTATTGAAATCATTACAAAGGAGGTTTGGACACTTACGAAGCAAATCAGACCTAAGGTAAGGGAAAATCTCACAATCTCAATTTTTATCCGAGATTGTTTATACTTCAGAATTTACTGGGAAATATTTATCATCCACATCCATGTTTCCTCAATATGTAATCTCTATATCCTTCTACAATATTTTATATCCAATATTACACTTCGGTGAGTTTTTAGTAAAAGATATGAAAGGAATATTTTGTCATTTTTCGTACGAGGTACTTTTTGACTTTTCCGACAAAAGTACGTGAAGAATGTTTTTTTTTTTAACTTATACGGCATGAATGGATTTTTAAAACATTATTT
Organism: Viscum album; assembly: GCA_963277665.1. NCBI lineage: Eukaryota > Viridiplantae > Streptophyta > Magnoliopsida > Santalales > Viscaceae > Viscum > Viscum album. The sequence goes on along the minus strand of OY728165.1, from coordinate 1,917,605,774 downwards.
CCTAGAGGATTCCTTTACAAGTTCTAAAGTTTTTTTTAAATCAACATCTTTTAGTTTAGAATTTTATGACATGTTAAGAAAGTAAAAATGTTTTTGAAGTAGAAATGATATTTTCCTCAAGAATGGAGTTCAAGTGTTTTATCAAAATTATTTTCCATCTAAAATAATATATGGTTTTGTTTCTATCCCTATTATTTCATGGATTTTATTATTTTGTGATGGAAATATTTTTATTTATTCTTTTATCTTATATGAATTGTTTTATTATGTCACGATGTTTAAAGATTCCCATTTTTATTACATGGGTTATGCTATGATGTATGGTTTATGATTTTGTGGAACACATAAGAATGGTCTCATTATGAGATGGGTGGGACCTATATCTCCCTCCAATTCATTGGGTAAAGATTTTATATCTCATGAGATAGACATGGCTGGAACGGCAGGTTAAACCGGTTCAGTGAAACAGGACTGAAACGAGGAGTGAACTCGGTTCAGAAATGGACTTTTACCACTAATATAGTCTTGTAAATGAGTCTTGACTAATAATAAATGATTATCTATGATTATGTGTGTATTCCACAAAGTTTCATGTTTTATGTTATGATTGTTGGGATTACATTTCACTGCTATGATTTATCCCATGTTATGAAATTATGATTTCTTTTGCAGGTTAAGATTTCCAAAAGTTATGTTCTTATGTATATGATGTGATTGATATTTCTTTTTTTTACCCTTACAATGAATTTAAGCTCACCCTTTTGTATGTTTTATTTCCCCAGGTCAGGAAGAAGTTTATTAAGTAGGATATCCCAAAAAGGGAGTCTAGATATGATGAAATAAATGGGAGGCAAAGTAGATGCTTTATGAACTAGTTGTTTATGTTTCCCAGTTTCTAAATACTCTATACCTATACGGTCCTTTCTTGGTTTTATTATATGTTGTAAAAAGTGTGCTTAAATTCTAAAGTAATAACAATGTATGTAAAGTATGGGTCATTATAGTTGGTATCAGAGGAAAGGTATAGTCATCCTTTGGAAACTAGGATGTGAAATCCTTATTTAAAACCCTAAGGATAAGTCTAAGCATAGAACACAATCTTAGTGTTTTAGAAATGGCCATGAATAACCTAGGATAAGACTAGATGTGTGAAATTTTAATCTTTATTATGAGGTTTTCCTATTATAATAAGTGTTTCTCACACTATCCTTCTTGGTTTTAGTCAATGGGTGGAACCCGAAGTAACCGTGTCAATGCGGAATGCGACGGGAAATGAAATGATTGTCCCCCTGAGCAACCAAACGTTATGGGAGCTAGAATGGAAAATCTTGTATCCATGTTCACAAATCATTCTCTTGCTATGAATCATGCAGGACTTCCAAACGAGCAAAGGAAGGAGAAACATTCTGTTGAATCCTTCATGAGGCAGCGTCCACCTTCATTCACCGGGTCTACTGATCCATTAGTTGATGAACAATGGATTTGTACTACTAAAATGATATTTTCAGTTCTTCAATGTTCTGAACATGATAAATTCATCTTATCAGTGTATCGTTTGGAAGGTAATGTTGATAAATGGTGGAATCTTATCAAGAATACGAGGCAAAGAGATGAAATTGAGTTCATGGAATGGGATGAGTTCAAGATCTTATTTTTCAATAGGTACTTCCCTCGTATTCTTCGAACAAAGATGGAGAAGGAGTTTCTTGAACTAATGTAAAAGGATGATGAATATATTGGTACCTACGAAGAAAATTTTACAAGACTTGCAAGGTATGCTTCTGGTATTATTATTCAACCTGAGTGTAAGATCGATCGATTCTTTAGTGGCTTAAAACCAAGTCTTCGAAGGGAGTTAGCCATAAGGGACTTCAATAGCTATGAGGAAATTGTTCGATGTGTTCTCAAAGTCGAGATGGAGATTGGAGTAACCCATCAGTCATATGGGTTTGATAAGAAGAGGAAAATGGAATTCAAAGGAAAATATAAAGAACACACTGAAAAGAAGATAAGTTTTCCCTTATGCTCAAAGTGTGGAAAGAAACATGGAGGGAGTTGTATTAAAGGGACAAGTAAATGTTTCAAATGTGGAAAGGAAGGTCATCGGGAATTTCAATGCCACAATGATGGGAAGAAGATGACTGATGATGTAAACAAAGGAAGGGATACACATAATGAACCCACTACACTTCAATGTTTCAAGTGCAAGGAGATGGGGCATTATTCCAATCAATGCCCAAATCCAAGGGTTGATTATGATGGTCGACGTCAACAAACTCTTAAGGCTAAAGACAAAGGAATGTCACATTCAATTTCTATCAGCGATGTGGAGTATGATAACGATGTGGTGAAAGGTACACTTACCATCCAGTCTAAAGTAGAAAATGTTATATTTGATTCTGGATCCACCCACTACTTTATTTCTGAAGAATTTTCTAAGGATATCACCGTATTACCTCAACAATTAGATGTTGAGTTAGCTGTGACAACCCATAATGGCACAACAGTTGCATCAAAAATTTATAATTCTTCTCTGATTGAAGTTTTTGGGAAAGTTCTTCCTGAAAATCATGTGATCCCTCCTATAGTGGAATTTGATGTGATTCTTGGCATGGATTGGCTTTCTCTAAACGGAGCTCATAACAATTTCCAAAGAAGGGAAGTCACATTTCATATTCCAGATCAATCTATGATCATCTATGGATGCAAGGATGAACATAACCTCCCAGTGGAAATTTCTTCCATCAAATGGGTCTTGATTCCACTAAATAAAGGTTATTTATTTCAAATGGTTGGTGAGAATCTCACGATTAAGAATATTCCCATTGTACGGGAGTATGACGATGTCTTTCCAGAGGAATTTCCGGGTCTTCAACCAAATCGTGAAGTTGAGTTTTCAATAGAACTTGTACCGGGTGCTTTACCTATTTCAAAGACACCTTATAGAATGGACCCAATTGAGTTGCAGGAATTGAAAAATCAACTCCAAGAGAATCTTGATAAGGGGTTCATACGCCCTAGTGTGTCACCTTGGGGAGCACCTGTTATGTTTGTTAAGAAGAAATATGGATCAATGAGACTCTGCATTGATTATCGAGAACTTAACAAGATCACTATCAAGAACAAATATCCTCTCCCGCACATTGATGACCTATTTGACCAACTACGCGGAGCTCAATACTTTTCCAAGATTGATCTTCATTCAGGGTATCATCAATTAAGGGTCAAAAGGGAGGATATACCAAAGACGGTTTTCCGTAAAAGGAATGGACACTATGAATTCATAGTGATGCCATTTGGTCTTACTAATGCCCCTGCTATCTTCATGGATCTGATGAATAGAGTCTTTAGAGACTATCTTGATCAGTTTGTGGTAGTCTTTATAGACGATATTCTTGTCTATTCAAAGAGCAAGGAAGAACATGAAGATCACTTGAAAATTATATTGAAGACCCTAAGGAAGGAGAAGCTTTATGCCAAATTTACCAAGTGTGAATTTTGGCTTCAAAAAGTTTCATATTTGGGTCACATAATCTCAAAAGAGGGGATATCTGTGGATCCAGCAAAAATAGAGGTTATCGAAAGATGGTCGAGGCCAACAACAGTAACCGAGATCCGAAGTTTTCTGGGTTTGGCTGGATATTACCAACATTTTGTAAATGATTTATCATGATTATCTAATCCACTCACCAATTTGACTCGGAAAGGAGTTAAGTTTGTCTGGACGGAGGAATGTGAAGAGAATTTCAAGGAGTTGAAAAGAAGGTTATCCAGTGCACCTGTGCTCACACTGCCTTGTAGTGGAGAAAGGTTTGTGATCTACAGTGATGCATCCAAGAATGGATTGGGGTGTGTTATTATGAAAAATGATATAGTGATAGCTTATGCCTCACGAAAATTGAAAATACATGAACAAAATTACCCAACTCATGATTTGGAGTTAGCTGCGGTAATATTTGCATTAAAGATATGGAGGCATTATCTTTATGGAGAAAGGTGTTCTATTTATAATGATCATAAAAGTTTAAAGTATATTTTAACACAAAAGGATCTGAATATGCGCCAAAGAAGATGGTTGGAGCTGATTAAGGATTATGACTACTCAATCCATTACCATGCTGGGAAAGAAAACAAGGTGGTAGATGCATTAAGTCGACAAGACCATGCCAGTTTATCCATGATGAGGATCAAAAAAGATCCAATATTTATGGATTTACAAAGGATGGATCTTGTAATTATAATGAAAGGGGAAAAATTGTATCTTTCTCAAATTAATGTTCAACCATCTATATATGTGAAGATTAAAGAGGCACAGAAAGAAGATGTCGAGTTACAAAAGAAGGTGACAAATGTTCCTGAATTCAACCTTGATTGTGATGGGATAATAAAGTTCAGGAATCGGGTTTGTGTTCCTCCCATCCCCAAATTAAAGAAGGAGATACTGGATGAGGTGCATAGTTCTTCATTCTCTATTCATCCTGGAAGCACGAAGATGTATAGGGACCTCAAAGAGTACTCTTAGTGGGATGTCATGAAAAGAGATGTTGCTGAATATGTCTCTCGATGATTAGTTTGTCAGAAAGTTAAAGCTGAGAGACAGAAGTCTAAGGGGATGTTACAACCATTACCCATACACGAATGGAAATGGGAAAACATCACTATAGACTTTGTCACATGACTTCCTAAAACATCCAAAGGAAATAACGCTATCTGGGTCATAGTTGATCGTCTTACAAAGTCTACACACTTCATTGATATTAGAGAGGATTTCTCTCTGGATCAGCTTGCTAGGATAATTGTGAAGGAAGTGGTAAGATTTAATGGAGTACCACTTTCTATTATATCTGACCGGGATCTGAGGTTTACCTCAAGGTTCTGGCGAAGTCTTCAGCATACTCTGGATACAGAGTTGAGTTTCAGCACTGCTTATCATCCTCAGACAGACCGTCAGTCTCAGAGGACAATTCAAACCCTAGAAGATATGTTGAGAGCTTGCTATATGGATTTTAAAGGTGGTTGGGATCAACACCTACCTTTGGTGGAATTTTCTTATAATAATATCTTTCACTATAGTATTCAGATATCTCCTTATGAAGCTCTCTATGGAAAGAAATGCAGGACTCCAACTTGCTGGGATGAAGTTGGGGAAAGAAAGCTATTAGGACCTGATCTCGTTGATGAAATGGCAGAAAAGGTCAGATCTATTCAACAAGAAATAAGAGCAGCTCAGAGTCGACAGAAAATTTATGCCGAAAACCGAAGAAAAGACCTAGAGTTTGAAGTGGGTGATAAAGTGTTCTTACGAATATCTCCCTGAAAGAGGGTCATGAGATTTGGAAAGAAGGGGAAGTTGATCCCTAGATATATCTATTCTTTTGAAATACTGGATTGTGTTGGGAAGGTATCTTACCAATTGGCGCTTCCACCGAAACTCTCTCAAGTTCACGATGTGTTCCATGTATCTCTCCTGAGAAATTATATACCCGATCCTTCACATGTACTTAGCTCAGAAGTTGTACCGCTGGAGCAAGATCTTTCTTATGAAGAACAGCGGATAGAGATTCTGGATCATAGCGAAAAAGTCATAATAAACAAGACCACTCGATTGGTGAAAGTTTTATGGAGGAACCACCAATTAGAAGAAGCTACATGGGAGCTTGACTATATGATGAGGGAGAGGTATCCTCATCTTTTTGTTACAATGTGAAGAATTTCGAGGGTGAAATTCATTTTAAGGGGGGTAGAATGTAACACCTGAGACGTTTGTGTTATATAAATCATCAAAGAAATATTTTTCTACACACAACACTTTCTTGGCTTGATTTACACGAAATCACGACCTTCCTCGATAGCTTGCGTCGTACGCAATACTGAGTTTCACTAAACAATGATATACTATTAAAATATTATTAAAACTAGCCGTTATGAATAGTAATAACCACTTTTTGAAATTTTATAATTTTTTTTTTCAAAATGGACTTCATTTTTGGATTTAGAATATCGAAATTAGCTTAGGGTGAAATTTTGGTATTTTTCTGAAAACTTTCAATTTTTGATGAATAGCGAAACCACTAAGTGGAAGTTAAAAAAACTGATTTTTTCATAAAACATAATTTTACCGCTTCTGTGAGTGGAATTTCAATAATCTGAGAGACATGGTTGATGTCAGTATGTAAAATTTGGTTCAATGGGATGAAAATAATTTTTGGTGAATAGTAACTTTTTACTTTTATTACCACGGTTAAAAGTAAATAGGGTAATTAAGGGTAAAAATATTAATATTATTACCCTAAACATGTCCTAATTCTATTGGATAAGTGTAATTCGACCAGAAACAGTCTTATGAATAAAATATGACCATTTAGGCCCACTTGGATTAGACTAGGACATTTATTATTAATTTTTTTAAAGAGGTGTTAAAATAGTTAAAATCGATGTTTAATAACTAAATAATTTTTAATATAGGGTAATAAAAAAGATAAATTCGACTATAAATATCCATTATAAATCTATATATCTTTCATACATAATGATATTTTATTTGTAATTTTTAGACTTTAGATAATATAATTTATTTATGACACAAAGATGATGTAGTAATTATCTTATTAATGAAATATTGACATGATTGATGTTATAAATACCCAAATAAATATAATTTGAGACTTTTTATGAATTCCACTAATTTTATAGGTTCATATGAAATGTTAGTATTTATTTAATTAACTTTTTTCGAACTAATCATTTTGTTATGATTTTCAAAAAAAATCAATTTCCAAATACTGTCAAAATTGACATAAAATAGTTTTTAAAACAAATATTATATTAGTAATTGTTATATTATTCTAGAAAATCTAAGGATCGTCCAAATGACTTAGATAAGGTTATATATATTAATTATAGACAACTTGGTGTTCGTTTGGCTTGTTATAGTATGTTTATTAACCTTATAGTATAAGAACACAAGAAGACACGGTAAAAGTAAAATTATTTAACTTAATGTTTAATCTTAATTATAAGGTTAAAATAGGAAGCTAAACTTGTCTAAATTCTATTGGATGAGATTATTTAGACCAATACCCACCTTAGCTTAGAAATATATCAATTTGGAGCTAGTAAAAACCGAATTTGACTTTATAATAAAATAATAGTTTTTGTTATTCCAAAGGTGCCCCTCTCCTCCCTTATAAAAGGGCACCTCCTCCCTCTCCTCCTCACACCAATTTTTTCCTTCAAGCTCGTCCAAAACCTGAAAATATCTCCTCTCCACTTCTCTATAAACATCCGAGAGGTCCCGGTCTTCTTAAAAGACCAATTTTAGTGCCCTAAATGTAGGTCTTAAAGATGCACTTCAAAGAAGAGGTAATGTCCGTTACAGATTCTTTCAACTTTATTTCTTCTTCCACTACTTCTTCTTTAGTTGTTTCATTATGAATAAATAACATCAGTATCACTAATATACTGATATATTATTATAAGTATGAAACAACCCTATTTCATCATCTATCCATCCTACGGAAAACGAAATCACCGCGCGTGCGTACGTACGGAATACCGTATCCACGCCGTGGTGTAATCTATTTTCCACCACCACCTTTCATGGATGAGTATAATGGTGAAAATAAACAACTATATATGATTATTTTAAAGTGGTATTGATTCTTAAATAGTATAAAAACACTCCAATACAATTACATGATCATGGGAACGATATCATCGCTCATGCGTACGTACGGAATACCGTCTCCACGATGTGATGCGATTCGTTGTACATGATCTTCATTGCTTAATGATTATATAAATGAATTTAATGAATAAATATGATATATATTACACTAATACCATTATGGAAATGAGGTATCTATAACCTAAAGAGAAGAATAAGAATTTATTCGACAAAACACGCATAAGAACAAAAAGTAATAAACACTCGAATAACATGTAGCCATGAAATATTACTAATAAGGGGCTAAGATTATGGAAATATATGATATTATAACAAAGATTATGATTATGGAATAAGTCAATAATATTATTTAAATCATTATACAGTAGGTTCGGATACTTACGAAGCAAATCAGACCTAAGGTAAGGGAAAATCTCACAATCTCAATTTTTCTTCGAGATTGATTATACTTCAGAATATACTGGGGAATATTTATCATCCACATCCATGTTTCCTCAATATGTAATTGTTATATACTTCTACAATATTTTATATCCAATTTTACCCTTCAGTGAGATTTTAGTAAAATATATAAAAGGAATCTTTTCTCATTTTTCGTACGAGGTACTTTTTGACTTTTCCGACAAAAGTACGAGAAGAATGTTTTATTTAACTTATACAGCATGAATGGATTTTTAAAACATCATTTCCAAGAAGCATCCTTTACAAGTTTTATAGTTTATTTTTAATCAACTTCTTTTAGTTTAGAATTGTATGACATTTTAAGAAAGGAAAAATGTTTTTGAAGTAGAAAGGATATTTTCCTCAAGAATGGAGTTCAAGTGTTTTATCAAAATTATTTTCCATCTAAGATAATATAGTGTTCTATTTCTATCCCTATTATTACATGGATTTGATTATGTTGTGATGGAAATATTTGTATGAATTCTTTTATCTTATATGAATTGTTTTATGATGTCACGATGTTTAATGATTCCCATTTTTATTACATCGGTTATGATATGATGTACAGTTTATGATTTTATGGAACAAATAAGAATGGTATCATTATGAGATGGGTGGGACCTATATCTCCCTCCAATGCAATGGGTAAAGATTTTATATCTCATGAGATAGACATGGCTGGAACGTCAGGTTAAACCGGTTCAGTGAAATAGGACTGAAATGAGGGGTGAACTCAGTTCAGAAATGGACTTTGTCCACTAAGATAGTCTTCGAAATGAGTCTTGACTAATAATAAATGATTCTATATGATTATGTTTGTATGCCAAAAAGATTCATGTTTTATTTTATGATTATTGGGATTACATTTCACTACTATGATTTATTCCATGTTATGAAATTATGATTTCTTTTGCAGGTTAAGATTTCCAAAAGTTATGTTCTTATGTATATGATGTGATTGATATTTCTTTTTCTTACCCTTACAGAGCATTTGAGCTCACCCTTTTGTATGTATTATTTCCCCAGGTCTGGAAGAAGGTTATTAAGTAAGATATGCCAAAAAGGGAGTCTATATATGATGAAATAAATGGGAGGCAAAGTAGATGATTTATGAACCAGTTGTTTATGTTTCCCAGTTTCTAAAGACTCTATACCTATACGGTCCTTTCCTGGTTTTGTTATATGTTGTAATAAGTGTGCTTCAATTCTGAAATAATAACATTGTATGTAAAGTATGGGTCGTTATAGCTGGTGTATAAGAAAGTTGAATCGGACCACCAGAGCAACTCCGGGGGCCCGTCCGGTCACCTGGAGGGGGCGGCGCCCTAGCGCGCCGCGGGAGAAGACCTGATGCGGTGACGAGGTGATGGATCCGGTAGCCACGGGGGATCCTTGGACGACGGCGGGGCGGTGCCAGCTAGCACTGCCGATGGTAATAAGTAGTGAGGGGCCGAGCCACCCCCCCCCTGCTCCAAGTCCACTTGGCCACACGGGCCGAGCCTCAACCAGCCGGTTCGGGCCGCCCCCGGACCGCCAACGCCAGGTCAGGCCGCGCCTGCTGGGTCGGGTCGCTCCAGCCGGGCCGGGTCGGACCGGGCCCAAGCCCCCTATTTTTGGACCGGGATCGTTCAAACGCTAGTATCATGTGCTAAGAACCTTCGATTGATGCACCATAAGTTGCTTAGGTATCCTTGGATATATTCGGTCATTTCAGTATATTACACTCGTGGTTTTGGTGAACTTCAGGTACATCCGAGTTGGTTCGAGAACGAAACCAGCTGGGCCCTCGGAGCAGAAACACTTATAAATTGATCTCCGGATGTCCGATTGAAGATCCATCGACTTGGATGGATTTCTATTAGTGATATGGTTATTTTCGCTTACTCCACTCATGTTTTGGATGCAGATGGAGTATGGTCGGGTTGGTTTTTTCTTAAAAACTAACTGGGGCCCTCGAACGGAAAAGCCAATATCTTTCAGACCGGGTCTCTGATTGACGCGTCGTCTGTTGCATTGAGTTCCTATTGACATGTCGGAACATTGTGATACATAAAATCTGGGATTTGTGACATTTGATGTATCAAATACTTGGATCATGGAGCGGACCCTCCCGGAATCGAGAATGCTGTGTGAGGGAACCCTATAGATGGTTGCGACTGCAACGACGATGGCCATTATACTTGGATCCTACGTGGGTTCGCCAGCAAGGACGACTGTACTTGGATCCTTCGTGGGTTCGATAGTGATGATGACTTTACTTGGATCCTCCATTGGTTCGGCAACGACGAAAACTGTAATTGAATCCTACGTGGGTGTAGAAGTGATGGTTACTGTACATGGATCCTACGTGGGTCCAGCAGCGACGACATCTGTACTTGGATCCTACATGGGTATGGTAGAGGATATGATTCAGAGGCTACATAAATCATCTCCACCTCTCTTTGTGAGTAGTATACATTTGTGAGCTGAGTCTTGACTTACAATAATTCTATTCGATATGTTTTTCTTGCATTCTTATGTGGAATGAGTTGAAAATTCTTGTGTGGACTGAGATGTACTTTCTTGTGTGGAATGGGTTGAACTTTGGTTCGGGAGTTGGAGCCAAACTGAATTTTTTTACTTATGTATATGTATGGGCATATACTAGAGTAGAGTTGGTTGATACTTCGTATTTGTATCTTTCCATTGTGGTTTATCAATTGATCATTCTGGGAGCCCTTCGGGGGTCTCGGGGTCCTTACTGAGTATCGTATACTCACCCCTGCACAGGCTATGCCCGCACTACGTTGTGTTGGTTGTAGACGATGGACATAGCTGATCGTGGTTGAGGCATAGGGAGCGGGAGATATATGGTGGAGGACTATCAGGTGGGACTTACAGAAAGTGGACATCTGGACTCGAGGAGCCAATGGGACTATCTGTACCCACCCTTCAGGTGGGAGTTCCGGTGTACGTCTTGGTGGTTGCTGATTTACTTTTCAGTTGTTGTACTATCTTTTATCAGTTGGACTGTACTTCAGTTCGGTTTTTATACTGGCCCATTTACTTTCTAGAACTTATTTTTTTACTCAGTTTACTTAGTGTTTACTTCAGCTTGTGTACTCTATGGTGTTTGTTTTCGTATATAAAGGAAATGCCTCCCTTTTTTTGGGATTTACCCCTTTGGTGATAGATGCCAGCCCCTGGCCTATGGAAGGCAGGTTTGTGGTAGTCACGTCCCAGGCCTCGAGGACGGGTTGTGACATTTAATGTTATGATTTTTAATAAATAAAATTCATTTTATCAAATAATGTTTCTAAAATTATTAAAATATAATTTTATCATAAGTGCATAATAAACATCAAAACCGTTTTCTATGAAAAAATGCAGTTTTAAAAAAAATCTATAAATTTCTTATGTTTTTTATTTATAATCAATAGATTAAAAATGAAAATTTGTAAAACATATATTATTATTAACTTTTTTCATATTCATTAATGAAAATTTAACAACTAGATTATAATATTTATGGTTAAATATTAATATTTTAATAGTGTATTTTGGTTTGTTTGAACCCGATGTTTTGTGCATTAAATAATACCGAAGGGATTGAATTTATTTTGAAATAAAATTATCATAAACTATGGGCTGTCAAATTATCATCAAATAGTTTTCCTCATGTCATATACTCAATCGAGAATTAATTTCCTCTTTTAAAATCTTGAGGTATAACAATATACCCCTATATTTAAAGTGTGTCCCTAACATTTAATCTTGATCATGATAATAATGTAATTGAAATTTGAGAATGCCTTTTTTGGATACCAAAATTGAAAAATGATTAAATATATCTCCTCTCTATGAGACATAAATGTAAGTAACAATGTAACATAAATAAGTTTCCAAATTAGAGACCATTGGTGGAAATGAATACATGGACATATACGAGAATACCAAGGCACAAGGATCAATAGATTGTGAAATAGAATATTAAAAACATAAAATTAAATGATTAATATAATGTTATGTACCACAAAAACATAAAGTAATATGGGGTAAAAAATACCATTGGTTCATATTAAATGAAGGTAATATGATAACATTTTATTTATATCTTATTTCTAGAGTGGAAAAATTCTATTACCCTTTATAATAGGAAGATATAAGAATATACTTACATGAAAAGTATCCAATAATAAATATTCATTAAAATATAATTCTTCATCTAAGAAATGAGTATTGAAAGATAATATTCATGTTAAATGATGAAAATTATAATTAAATAGTGTATAAGATCCATAAAATAATAATAATTTGTCACTAGTGTAATTACTAAAATATAAATGTTTAAAATAATTTATTCAATAATATAAATTTTTCTCTAATACCTTAACAATATCACGAATATTACAAATTATCTATTCTATAAATATTTCTCTTTAAGATATTCTAAAAATATATCTCACCAAATTCAGAACGAAGCTCACTATGTTACCAAAAATCAACATAGCATCAGATTACCCAAACAACACAATGTATATATTATATCACATACAAAAAAATCTGAATATCATTATCACCATAAATACTAAATGAAAAAAATGTATTCTTATAAAATGAAACTCATTTTGAAAAATATATTACATAAACCCAAACATTTAGAAAACTCCAGAAAATTTGGCATAAACCATAAAATCACGATCCAATCATATATTAACTAATATTTTCCATTAAACATATCTTTATAATTATTATATTGACATTGAGAACATATTATGGTTTATATCCCACCAATAATGTGTTTTCTATACAGTTCAACTTCCCAGTAAATCATTTTTCTTGGTCATCGATATCATTTAACACATTCACTAAAAACCTTAATTAAAATGTATTATTGTAAAATTCTTATAAATTCTATAATTACCATAGAAAGTGTATAATTATAAAATACACTAATAATATCATTATTTAATCCTTGAACAAGTGCATTAATCATTCTAATTCCTATATATTAATAACATAAACATCACCTTGACCACTTAGCTTCTTCTCATGTATTTTCCATTGACTATTGGGGAATTAATTTGTGTAGTTCCCCATATAATTTAAATTTAAACAGTGTACATTAAAAGTTCAATTATTCCCCTTTAATTCATTTTCCTTATGGCCTTTCTCTCAACACCTGATTCAAAATCACAATCCTTTCAAACATACTCCTTAGTGTTTTTAGAAGAATTATTTCATGTGAGAAAACCTTCATTTACTTCATCAAAATATATCTTTTTTCCTCTATCATACACAGTATCTTTTGATTCCATTTGAATCAATATTACGATGATAACCATTTCACTATTTTGACTGTAAATGATACTACATACTCATATATTGGTAATGTTTGGGGTAATGGTTACCTTCAAAAAAAAATTTAATCCCATCAAGTAAATAATCATTAATTCTCTTTATATTATGTAAATTAATACAACAGTCATTCCACACACTAGGTTCCATTTATAATCTATAGAATACAATATATTAGAACATAAAATAACTTATCATAATCTATAATCCAGAAACTAGGGAAACACTTTACAAAATTAAAAGATGTATGCATGAATACTATCACATTCATAAACATGGTTTCTTTTGTAATTTTTCCAAATTATAAATATATTTTAAAATACATTTTACTTGTTTCTGAAAATATCTGAATTAACCAAATAATTTTCTCTAGGAGTGTCAAACTAGGTGGGATATAATCGAATTTTTTTATTCTATAAAATGCTTGATTAAAACCTAATATGTCGTTATCAGAGTTATTACGCCATGGAAGATTTGTTCTAGAACCACATCTACTCATAGTATCTGGACATGAATGTATTTCTAGAAAGCCCCCATAATCTCTCCCTTACCAAAACCCATAGTATGTTTTTTGATAATTATAATTATCCTTTAATAAATTCATAGGTTTATATTCCCAAATCAATGTTTTTGAAAACATTGTTCCCAATGTTTATACTATACATCCTCTGATAAAAATTATATATACCATGACACTAGTAACACATATCTGGAGCATATAATTTTAAATTGTAACTATTTACAAAGAAACATACCCCAATGAAAATGATAGTTTAGTATTATTGGTAAATTATATACAAAATTTAATTTCACTTATATTTCAAAACATAAAATAAAGAAAATGGTTTCTTACAAAATTTCATTATTACCAATCGGATATCCCTGTACATGGATCCTAACGAACATCCTAGTATCTTGGAGAGAATAAAACATAATAAATGTGTGATCTTATATAATGATTAAAGATTGAAATACATCAAAATATATCACGAATAAATAAGAATAATCAATATGTCATGGTAAATAACAAAAAGATATTTCCATTAAATAATAATTTGTGGATAGTTTCAAATCAATATCTAATGATAAAATAATTACCTAAAAATAATCACTTGAACATGAAACTTATCCATAGATATTCTAACAAAATAAAACATCACATGGAAATCCATAAATCTGTTAATTAGGGAATACATAATTTTAGAAATATGAAACATTCTATCAAGACCATTCACAAGATGTTCTAAATTTAAGGGTACAGACCCATCTAATTTGGACCACTAATTTATCTAATTAGACTGGTTGATATATCAAGGTGATATATATAATCAGGCCCCACCCGTCACATACATATTAAGATTCATTTCTCAAATGAATATGTGAAATGTAATCAAAACAATAATTTATATTTAAAATCTAATATATGAAATCTTAATACATAATCAAATCAAATAATAATAACCATAAACCCACTATATTAATATAGAGAATGAAAAATATATATTTTCTTAGTACAACTATCAATAAACCATTAAATAAATGAATTATTATGATATCAATATAAAATATCCCCAATGGATCATAATTTCAATTAATTGTTGATTTCAAGGTTTAATTTAAATACTATTATAATGTAATTGACATCATTTATAGAAAAATAAACTTTTCACTTTGAAAATTGGGTTTTTTATACTTAATGTTCAAAAAGTATTTTGAAAATAATTTTATTTTAAAATAAGCCTTAAAAATATATATTACTCTTCAAAACATTATGTTGTCATTATGGATCAAAATCTATTCGTGTAATATATGTTAAAATGAATATTAATTTATGTTTTTAGTAAAACAGTAGTGGGAATTTATTTGAAAAAAACATGATTTTTCCATCTAAAAATTATTATCAAAATTTAAAAAAGGGTAAAAATATCTTTACAACATCTTTTTAATAATGTTAGAATCATTTCTTAATAAATTTTTCGAAAACATTTCTTTTAATGAAAATATATTTTGGAATGAAAATAGTATTGAAGTCATATTTTCTTAAAAAAATTATAAAACATTTTATGTTTTAAATAGTGAAAATGAAAATTTAATTTATAACAAGTGTAGATGAATTTATGTTGGTTTTCAAGTAGTAATAATAATTAATTTCTCTATGGGACACTTCTTCAAAAACAATCCCAAATAATATTGATAATTTTAAATAAACCATTACCACCATAGAAATTCATGAGTCATAAGACCCATTAAATAAATTGTCATAAAATGAAAATTTTAGTACGATGATGATAAAGAGACAAATTATAGAACATATAAAAGTTTTATTATATATAACACCTAAAATAAATACTTGGTGAATCTGACATGTATCTAACGATAGTAAAAGTGTTATGAGAAACCCATACCTCAACTTCAACTCCCTTCCTATGTTCCTTAACCTCATTTTTAATCGATATTGTTTTCTTAAAAAATATTAATTAATAAAATTAATATATATATATATATATCATAACATTAAATTATCCTCTTATAAAATTTTACCACCATTTCATTATTTTCATTTTTTCTCGTGTTAATTGACATGGTTTCACATGTATGTTTTTTGATGAAATTTCTTGTTACTATAAATTTTTTATATTTGAATCAGAACTAGTATTATATTAACGTTATAAATATTATTTCCATTCATTATATAAATCAATATGACCATAATTTAAAATTGGACATAGGAAATGAATCACATCATGTTGCAGAGACTATGGGTCGTACACACACACAAGTAATGATATCACTCCATTAAGTGTGAATTTTGTTTGAATTATATGATATATTAATTTATAATAATTTATATCATATCATATATATCACATATATTCATTAAAATAAGCCTTATTTTCTTCTGTGTAATCAATGGGTGAAAAATGAATCACATCGCTTCACGAGGTGGTATTATAGCATTCACATGATATATGATATCTTATTTAAAATAAAATAAAAAGTAAAACTGTATAAGTGATATTAAAATAATATATGATTAATTATATAATAAATTTTATATATATTCATTAAATACTTCATTATATCAAAGTGTGATATCTCTTTATGGAAAATGAGTTACATAAGTTTGCAAGGCAGTTGTGTATCGTACACTTGATCGATGATTTCATTTACCATTTGAAGTAAGAGTAGATCGATATATATTATTAAATAAACATAATAATATCTCATTATTTCATAGATATATGTTTTATTATATTTTAATTGTCAATAAATAATTTAAAGTTGTAAAATATGAATGAAAACTAATGGGATACGTTAGGACGATTACCTTCTCTGAGTGAAACCTCCATTGGATATTCTCTAAAGAAACCTAACATTGGTCATTTGGGAATAAAATAATATCTATAATAAGTATAATTAGGTTGTATACATAATTTTATGTGTTTTTTTATAAATAAATTTTACAGAGGTATGAATAAGTTAGGGGAGTGAGTTCCCTTTTATAAATG
The DNA here is from genome assembly GCA_963277665.1 of Viscum album. Classification (NCBI taxonomy): domain Eukaryota; kingdom Viridiplantae; phylum Streptophyta; class Magnoliopsida; order Santalales; family Viscaceae; genus Viscum; species Viscum album. The sequence continues at coordinate 1,917,588,797 of OY728165.1, read as the reverse complement.
AGGAGGAGTGTAATTGTTTAAATACCCAATATTATTGAATAATGGAAAGTAAATATCACCCAAAGTGCATCAAATATTTACAATTATTATTTTTATGTATTTTAATTTTGAGACACATTTCTATCAATCCACAAAAACAAATGTTTGGACCATTCTTTCCATATCATCTCTTTTTCCTTACTTTTAGAATTTTGGTTTTTCACTACAGAAATTATGCTTTTAATCATAGAAATTTATCCTGTATGTATAAAATAAAATGGGAATTATTATATAATTTTGACTCACTAATTATAAATATCATATCCATTATATAAAAAAAATAAAATGCTTAGTGAAAAATAATTTTAACACGATAACCTGTAACTTGAGAAAACATTATTTAACTTTAACAATGATAATAATGTTTTTACACTTTAGGGGAAAATTTAGTTAATGTACAAAAAAATTTGTATATTTTTGGGAAATTTTTGATATTTTAACAGATTTAAAAATCAATATGAAAATGATAATATTTCTGGAATTTTAAATCATTTAACAGAATATTAGTTAGTATAAAATGATAGTAATGAATATTTTAGATATATTAATTTTACATTTATTTAAAAAATTTCACTAAACTGATGGAATTTAAATATACAATTTTCAATACTTTATAAAATTATATATTTAGCGAAAAAAATAATGGAGCACAGTAAGTAATTCAAATTTACTTTAAATATTCTTAATATCATTAATTTTATTTGAATATCAATTAAATAATTAATGCATTGGTGTTTCTTAAGTATTTAATGTAATTTTATGATTATTGAAAATGAAAAATAAATTAATTACATAAATTTAATATCATTATTCTCTAAATTACCATCCATATTCATTTACATATTTCTTTTATCCCAATATGAACACAAATATGATGTTTTAAAAATAATATGGTTATATCTTTTATTTTTTTCTTTACATAAATTATTATGTATGTAAATTTCAGGGAAAAGTAAAACAAAAAATCATAAAAATATAAGATAAGAAAATATAGTTATATATATGTCAGCTAATATTAGTTGGATACGTTTTAAAGTCTTTTTTGTCTTCATTTTATTTTAAAACATTTTGTAAATTCATTATAATCTTAATCATTGTAATTAATTTTTAATGATTTTAATATCAATTAATTGGAAGAATTAATTTTCACTTATTTTATTATATGAATTATTCTTTTTCCAAATATGGAATACATTTTATCAAATGAAACTCATATAAGTAGAAATTTTTTAATTTAAAATTGAACATCTAGATGAGACTATAAATTGGTTTTCTAAAGGGAATGTTCTCATAAGTATAGAATGTTTTATTACAAAATAAAATAAAAAATTGATTCCAATAACATTTATAATATTTATTATCATAAAATTTATCAAATTTTATTAAAAATTCAATATTCAACATTTAAATTATTTAAATGAAAATGGTGTTTTCGATAAAAATTTGTATATTTCATTATTCATTGAGAATGATAATTTCCAAAAAAAGTCAACAAAATTAACCCTAATATAATTTTTTTCATATTATTTTTTTAAAATATGTTCTTTTTTTCAAATAGAATTTCATAAAGTTTCCATATTTATTTTTTCATATGTTTTCACGAAGCGATGAAATTGTTTTCTTTGAAAAAATATTGTTTTATTTGAAATGATTATTTTACATTAAAATTATTCTAATATTCATTTATAATCAATAGATAACCAATTATCATGTGTAAATAATATATTTTTTATAATTTATAGGAAATTATTCATTCCTTGTATTTTATTGGCTATGTTATAATTGTAATTCTTAAATAATAATATTTTAATATATTATCATGTTTCGTTCAAATCCGTTGTTGCATTTAATGAAAGCTATCAAAGAGAATATCTTTATTTACAAATAAATTTATCACAATATATTGGAGTATTATATTCTCTTATATTCTGGGTGTTGTATTTTATATATTATATTGCACATGATGTCCCCCTTTTAAAATATCAAGGTGTTAAATTCATCACTATTTAATCCCACCATCTCATACTAGTCCCTTCCATATTAATTGAAACATAACTTGCCTTTATCGAAAAAAGAATTTCCAAGAACTAAAAAAGTATCATTATATTTTTCATCCAACTATTAGCCTCTTTTGGATTCGTAGATCATTGGAATTTGGGAGGTTTCTGATGAATAATCTCTTGAGATTGATATCTTCATTCATCTTATAAAAATTTCTCAACTATTGATTGAATGAGAATTTTTTCCTGTGCTTATCCCAAAGCTGGGACAACACGCTAGACTATCTTAGTAATATTCATTTCCACAAGAGGATTCAATCACATTGATTCACTAGCATATTCCATTATCCCAAATTTCTTGAAGGCCTTAATTTTATTGATTTTTGATAACCCCCCATTCACGGGATGAGGGGGAACACCTACAAGGCCCGTAGGCTCAGAGATTACATGGCCCATAGGCTTAGGAGATTACATGACCCAAAGGACATAGAGAATTCAACCAGATTATCTACAAGGAAATGCCACTCCCCAGTATCTGCATCATGATAATAGATGTCCACCTTCACATGTCTGTCTGGTTAGGCTTCCCATGCAAGCATAGGCTAGTCCCGATGGCATAGTCATACCATCTCATTCTAACAAATCCATTTTATTCTGATCTGGTGAGTGCACCTTACTCTGAATCCTCTTCTGGGGCTGCTCCTTTTTTTTAGTGTATCTATGGCAACTGCATGTGGCCCGAAGGACGTGAGGTAGCCTGAAGGGCTTAAACGTGTCTCGAATGCCCTACTGACCCGAAGGCCTGGGTGGTCAGAAACCCTTAAGGACTCCATGCCCAAACCTGTGACCCAAGGTAAATAGTTCCAAAAGCTACAGTTCTTCTACCGTACTACTACAGTAACTACCACAGTACTGCAGATTGTACAGTTCTGCTACAGTACCTGTACTGTGTACAGTCTACTGTAGTACCCCCATAGTGAACAATTCTGCTACAGTGCCTACTACAATACTTCTACATTACCGGAAAATAGGCCTCTACCTAGTTTTGAACCTGGGTCTTATGGTTACACTTAAGGATACCTATTTAAATATGTCCTCAATGGAATGATGTTACACAATATCAACAGATAACACTAAAAAATCAGTAAGGATACATAAACCTTTAACTAAAAAATCATTTTAATACTAATTCCATAAAAAAACTAATATTGGGTTATGAATATACTTAGATAGAAATCAGGTAAACATATAAAAAACATCTTAAAACATTTTAAGGACACTTTTCAATTACTCTCATGGTAGATTAGGACACATAATGATAAGAGATGTATAGACAATGTCTTGTAACAACAACCTAAGTCTCATTAATCTTTCCTCCTTCCTTGTAATAAAACACACTATATACTAACATCAATTAATGTTTCTTGACTTTCACCTTTTATACTACTTTTTAAAAACCCAATCTTGATACAATTTTACCATGATAACCATGATATAAGTGACATTGAATGAAAGGAATTTTAGACACCCATGGGATTGAGAATAACACAATACAAGAATGCAGATGGAATTATTTGTGACACACAAAATAATAAGATAAAAAATAAAAGGTGATATTCTTATTAATCCAAATAGAGAACATACTAGAAACAATTAGCTAAAAAAGTTATCAAATTATACAAATTAGAATGGTGACAAGTCTTCTTGAAAACCTTCATTTATATACTCATGAAATAAGTGGATCAAATCTCCACCAATCCCCACTATCACTCTAGGACCCAAGGAACAATAAAATCAATGATATCCATGTGAAACTTTTCCTTTTATCTTACCTGGAATAACATAATATACAAGTTACCAAAGGGAATGTAATGTGTGAGCTATAAATCCCATTATGATCTTAATATGTGCTCCATAATCAATGCCATAAAATTAATAAAAATATGATCCCGTTTTAAATTATAGAAGGAAGGTCATGAAAATCACATATTATTAACAAAACATGATATCATAATCAAATAATATGGTATATATATAAAAATATTGTTAATATAATATTTTATAAAAAACACATATATAAAACAGTCAGCATGAAGAGAAAATATTGAAAAATAAATTGAAGGTAATCATAAAATCAATTATATCATAGAACCATGTATCAAATATTCATGTATATTAGTTTCTAGTAATTGTAACATCGTACTATTCAATTAGTGTTCTCAGATAAATGTGATCACAAATCCCATTAATAATGCCATTGGTAATCAACTCCCAGTTGGGGAAGAAATACCATAGTATGTTTAAGTTAGTTATTTCATTTCAATTTAGTTATAAGGGTTATATCCTATAATGTATATCTAAATTAATAAATAACGACCTATAATCACATGTGATTTATTCAATAAAATAATCATTTATAGGAAAATAAATCATTTTAGATCACTTCAAAAATAAAATTTGACACATTAAATTTTACACATGGCTTTCCATTTTAAAAAAAAATCTTTGGTATCTATCAATTCATTCCATTATCAAATAATATTTTATTTTAATCCATTTCAAATCATTTCATTAAATAAAATTTCCAATTCAATCGATAAAAAATTTCAAATCCACACGATAATTCCAACTCCATAAAAATTTGTGGGTTTTCACAATATCTATTCCTTTTTCAAAATAAACCATCTGTCATATCAAATAATTTTTTTAAATAATATGAAAGCTCATTATAATCCATTTTTTCTATTAATGGTATCAATAGTGAGGAAAATCATATCGAATCAAAAATATTTAATCAGTGATCAAAACAAAACCCACAACATGAAAAACAATGATGAACGAAGGTGAAGGAGACCAAAAGGAATCCCTAGATGAAAAATCATAAAAATCAAATTCTTCTTCCTTTGTAAAACAAAAGAACAAACTCATTTCAACTAGGGATAGTGGTGAGAAGGGGAAAACAAAAGTAATGGAACTCATTGAAGATAATGAAAAAATGAGACATTAGGAAAGGAAGAAATCACCCCAAAATGTCTTCTAGTCACCCTAGGGTACAAGAGAAGACTCTCCATGATTAATGGAAAATTTCTCATGCTACATCATACAAAATTATGATAGACCATAGGAATTCAATCCCTAAATCCTTTTTTTAGGATGTGAACATACTGAGTGGAATATAGGCCTAAAAATGCATCACCTCAATTAAAAATCACTATCCAAACCTTTTGCTGTAGTCAAATCCATTGATATAATTTATATTTATTATGGTTTGGATTATACCATCTGTAAGATTCATGATGTGAAATATATTCACGTCTTGAATAAATTTTGCAGATGGTACACAACCAAAACCTGATTAAATAACAAAGAAAGTCCTCCACCTATACATGAACTTAAAATGAATTATATAAATTCTTTGAAAAAATTATTTATAAACCCCATTAACTAAAACAAAAATTCATTTAAGAACATTATTTCATTTCCCCAAAAAAACTCTCTCCATCTAAGGAAGTCCAAAAATACACCGAGACAAAAATGTAAACAAATATAGAGGCATGAATTGCCTAAATTATGGTAATGTTATGTCAAATTATCTCTTCGATCTAGAATCTCCACCATTTTTTCATCATATAATATATTATTCCCCTTTTATAAAATCATTTTTTTTAGAACATTTTAATTAGTAGGTCTGTAATATTTCAAAATAAAATCATATAACCCCTTATGAACATTATAATACTTCCTTAGATGTGTCATTATCTATGTTACCATGTAAATAGAATAATGATTTTCATATAGACTAGTAAATTTATGGTTTTCTTTCCAACTCTTTCAGAATCTCAGAACTTCTTACCTGAACATATTAAAAATAACTAATATTCACTATTGTCAAATTCTAGATCTCTCTATTGATTGTAAGAATAATATTTAATTATATAGTTGTTGGTTTGATATGTTGTTGAATTCATTTAACTTTCTCTTCCATTTCCTCAATAAGATAATTCCATAATAGATTTATTTATAACTTCATACATGTATATTATAACTCTTCACTAATTTTCATTTGGTGATTCATAAGAATCCTTTAGAAAACACATTTGAATGATAATATTGTAATGAAATTTTACTAAAATATGTTATTTCCGTAAAAAAATTCCTAAAATGAATAAATAAATAACTATGTATGTCTTCAAATATTTGAGTTTTATTCTTATGAAAAAATGTATCTAATGAATAAATTTATTGTTAATGATCATCTTCATACTCAACACATTCTAGAGACTCATCAAGAACTCCTATGTAAACCACCAATCATGATCAGATATAATTGATAGTGGTAAACTATGAAAACATTATAATTTTTCATATTATATCGTACCATATTAGTCGAGTGAGAAATCTACCTTATAGAAATAAAATGTGATAATTTCATAATATAACCAACCACCACTAAAATATAATTATTCACTTTAGTTTTTGAGAAGAGTATTTTAAATAATTACATTTTGATTTTTTTTTGTATTTCTATATAGGTATGGGTAATGCATTTATTATCTTCTTAGTATTAGAATTTTTAACATTAACATGAAAACATACCAAACATTATGGTATATAATTTAATATATTACATTTCATATTTTCATAGTATAAATTCTATTTGAGATCTCTATACATCATTATAATTATGGGATAGACATAGAATAATGATTTATTTTCTTCATCTAATAACTACATATTAAATTTTCAATGATAAGGGAAACATATGTGAGTCCGAAATGATATAATTCAATCTTAGAGAAGGTTATAATCTCAAAAATCCAAATATACTCTTATAGTTTAAAATTCCCATTTTAATAATATCAATATTCAAATGAATGAATTGTTGAACATTTAACTTATAATAGATTTACCCAATTTCCTTATGATTCAATGGTCTTTCCATGAATGATCGTAAAGTATTTTATAATTTTAAATACACATCCTTAGAAATCAATAACAATCCATTTGACTTAGTGTGTTATCTTCTTAGTTTTTCTTCATGTGGTGGATATTTATTGAGAAGTCATGATCATTAATCAAATATGATAACGAACTTTTTTCATATTATGCTCTTTCTATTTGAATATATAATTAAAAATTATATGATCACCATATATATCACACATTTAACCATAATAATAATCCCTCCATATTTTTTATTCCAAAATTTCCACTTCCTTCTCCAAATCTGTTATCATGTAATTTTTTCCTGAATCATGAATTTATATGAGGAATATAATTCTACAATGTTATTATGAATTTGAACACAACAGATTAAATTATTAATGAATAAATTTATATCATAATGGATTTCACACTATAGGGTAGTGTAATCCAAAAGGATTTAAACATTCCTCTCTTTATTTACAGGAATTTTTCATCACATTCTACAACCTAATAAAACATTGCTCCATTCTACATTGACATATTTAATTTATTTGAAATACACGAAGACATTTCTCATAATGAATCTATAATATAAAACAAATCCATAAAAACTATATATATATATACAGGTCACTATGATTGGTCTCAACCATTATTGAATATATTTCAACTTTGAAGAATCCATCAATATACCCCGGTTTGAAATCACATTACATAAGAATGATACATTCTATTTATAGAATTCACACATGAAAAATTTGGTATTCAATATATCATGATTTATGGACTTCAACATAATCTGGAAATGATATTCATCATATTCCTTTCTCAAATAATATATGACAATATCATCTTAAAATAATTTCATAAACATAGTATGGTAATCCATAAATAATATATTCATTATACCAAGGAAGATATAAGGGGAATTTAAATGGAATAACTATATATTCATAAATTTCATACATCATAATTATGTATGACCTTTGTACATCTTCCCTTTTACCCTTAATAAATAATATTCACATCAGATATCAATATTCAATATGAATTAAACTCCAATTAGTCGATCGAGTAAGTTATCAATACATAATACATGATACTTATTTTGGATACTAATATTTATTAAGATATCAATAATCAATGGAAATATTAATTGAACCATTTTTATTTTTAACAAAATGAATAGGATTATCACATTATAATGTGAATTAACCATTGTATATATCCTAAGAGTGTCAAACTAGTTGTATAGTTTCGAATAGTTTTTAATTCACCATGTAATGATCACGTTAATTCCCAACCATCCATTTCTAATGTTATTAACCATAGGTTCATATGTGTTATAACATATATCCATGTGTTTTTATCCATTGAGGAATATCATTTATAGGCAACAAGATACCTGATACATTAATGAAATTTTTTATTTCATATATTTTGATCTGTCAATTAGGTTTGCACTGTTGTCATTCAAAATTAATCCAAAAAAATAACTAAACATTGTGTTGATACTAATTCAGGAGACCTGATCACCCCATAAATAAATATTACATAAATTTAGATGTATATTCAATGAATCTAAAAAACATAATCAAAATTATCATAAAAGATTATTGTATTTGGATACTAGATACATCAAAAACATATTTCAGGAAAGATCTCTAATATCTATGATAAATATCTTATCACAAACTGTTTTTTATATCCCCTCAATAGGAGAACCACCAATAGATGAGGGTAAATAAATGGTTTAATTCATATTATTTTCTTTTAATTCAACCTCATGAACATGTTATGATTAATGATCCACTCATTGATATCTCATAGTCTCAACTAGTGTGAAGTAATAAAAAGGGAGAGAAAAGCATAGGGTATTTACAATGTTTGACATAAAATCCTTCTCCAAGCCTTTCTATTTATATTCGCCAACATATATTCTATTTTATAATAATATGTGAGTAAAAAATAATTTAGTTAGGCATAGAAATTTAAATTCAGCATAAATTGGTTATATTATAAAACTGTAATTTTATCTTTAGTTAGTGGTTAAACAACCCAGTCGAAAAAAATTAATTTAACATTGATAATATTATAGAAATATATCAATAAACATATTGTTTCTTGTGAACTTGTCTTAAATTAATCTCCCTCCAAGAGTAAGAAATATCAATTTATATATTTTATTTATAGTTTTCATGAAATTAATAATTAGGTTAAATAAGTTTGCATGTATTGAACATCGCTCTTCATTCCAGCTAATCTAGAGATTCTTAGATTACAAATTAATTTGATTTGTATGTTTTATCTAGTGGATATATATTTTATTACATCTCAATTATATCATTTATATTGTGTTATATTAATTTCTGAAGTTTTTTTCAATTCTCATAACATAGACTCTTCCTGAAATCATTGATATTCACTGAACATCACAAATAAATGATTTCAAAATCATATTTTATTCATCAACCATATTATTCTAAAATTGTACATGGAATTATCCCAATTAACATGACATAATATTCATATAATAAAAGTTTCACACCAAATATTATATCATCAAATACTTGGTGAATCTTGTACTGATACATCCAATAAAAATTAATACATGAAATTTTCAATGTAATAGATGGAATGTGACAATTCCTTGAAGTAATTAAAACACAATATAAGTCATAGGATACTTCAACTACATAACACAAAACATATTATCTATCTCATATCACCTCGTAATATAAATTCATTTCTTCTCATTAGATTATATAATTCATAAGAATGGATTAAATATTGCAGGATACTACTAAATAAATAAAACTTTTTCTCTTGATTATATATTATCCCAAAATAACATCCAATATTAACAATAATGAAAAAAGGTATTTATATGCACTATTACACATGATATACACCTAACTTATCCTAAAACTCATCGTAAACCAATTATATTTTTAAAAGAAAAATAATAATCTTACCATTCATTCAAAATCTACATACTGCATGTGGATATCCTTATTGCTTTTAGCTCATAATATAATAATAATTAGTCACAAAAAATTGAAACCAATGAATTATTCATTCACATACTATCCTTATAAAGTGGCTTTGAATACCTATTTTTCATTATCATTGAATTGATGTTAGCAGACTACTCTTCTATCTTTCAAATTTAAATCATCCAAATTATAGGTTTTCATGGAATCAACCTGAAAGTATATATGTACGTAATCAATAAAAAATTAACTTCATGGTTTAAAAAATTCATTGTATAGAAATTTCTCTTCCTCAATTGAATATCCACAGAGTCTCTAATTGTATCATCATTTAACAGTTTTTTGAATATATAAAAATGGTTGTCTTCAACCCATAAACAATATATATAATATAAATGTTTTTATATTATTCATCCTTCACAATGTGACCTCAAATGTAGAAATTTATTCTTCGTAAACTCCTACCCTTCGTAAGATGTTTTCTATACAAAAAATATTTTTAATGATTAATCAATATCTTGATATAATCACATGGTGTTTGGTTCATTGTGAAACCCATGGACAAACCCTAAAATTTTACATGGTGATAAAGAACATAGAGGCATTGATTGATTATGTAAAATAAATAACCCTGTAACATTTTAAGAAAATGAAAAATTATCCCCATAGAAAATATCAACATCAGTTTTTTCATCAGGATTTCACACCATAATAATGTGATGTCTCCCTTACATCACATGTCCATAACAACTAGATAATCTTTATGAACATCTTAATACACATAATCACCTCTTTTCACTATCTCATGATCACTATACACCACTTTTTTCTCTACTAATGCTTAACCACCAAAATACATAAAGAAATAATTCATCACTATTTAACTCAAATGTTGGTTAACCTAGTTTCCCTTTGATCTTGGTAAACCATATGAATGATTGTTTCTACTTGTTTTTATATGATTTCATAGCATGTATCATTACTAAATCTAGCTGCTAAATAGAGAAATAAATACAAAGAGTAAAATTCCCTCACTCCAAATTCCACTTTTGTTCATTAAATTGAATTCACCTCATTTTAATTATTTTTATATATCAATTTCTTATTTTTACATTGATCTCATAATGAATGAAATAAAAAATTTACATCACTTATATATAGTTCATCATTAAATATTCTAACCACCATTAAATTCAATTCTTACTTCATCATTGATAAATAAATAGTTATAAACTATGTCAACTCTCCAAAAACAAATTGGAAACGGTTATAGGAACTAATATTAGTTCATAAATCATCATAATTTATTACAACATATTAAAATCTAAACAAATAAAATTTACTCTTAAACCTAGAATAAAAAACGATTAATCATATAATATTATCTAAATAAATATATTTAATATTTAAATAATATTACATAAATAATGTAAATATAACATAGATAGCTATCTATAATGAATTCCAATGAAACGTTTTCATCAATATAACAAACCCAAACACATAAATAATTTTTTCACAAGAAAAATATATACATGGTTGAATTATTAAGAATATAAACCAATCTAAAATCATAAAACAATAAAAACCCTCGTAGAGTAATCTGAACTTAATATAAGTCTTTATTATACATTAAACCTATGATATAACAATAAAAAACACAACATTAATTCATAAATAAATTAATATGGATATTTAACCTTATTATACATATCCATTATAAACCTATTTATCATAACCATGGAAAATGGGGGGGAAGAAAGGGTTTGTTTAAGTGGAACTGCTTGAGAGATAAGGTAAAATTCCACTATCCAATTAATAGCGTATGCGCTGGGATGAATGGAAAATAAATCTACCCCATCCTCCCTAAAAAATGGGTGATGATTCTCTATAACTCCTCCTATATATTGTCTTTTTCCCCTTTTTTACAATTCACTGATTCTTATCATATTCACATTTTCCCAAATTGTGAATTTCACACTAATTCTTAATCATGCATCAATTGTTTTCCTTATATTATGATATAATATCTATAGTAAAATCATGATTCTTATTTGATATATTTTTCCTTGGTGTCTTTTTTACTCTTTAATCATACTATGGTAGACATCCAAGACTAGTTTTTTTACAAATATTGGGGTTTTCATGATTTGGAATTCATTGTGTTTTTTTGATAATCGACATTTTTAAATCAAATTTAGTTAATATCCAACATTATTTATGACTAAGTGTATGCTCTGTGTATTTCATCAAGTTATCATGTCTCTTCATTTTCATTTTATTTTAATTCGAAATAGGTCCCCCCCCCCTTCTATTATGATATGGGTCTCCATTCCTAGAATCCCTCTACTATCCCAAAATAAAGAGACTGTTAGGTTAATGGGTCAAATAGATGGTTAATTTCTTTATTCAGATTATTATACTCAATGTCTCTGTCAACCAGTGTATCTTCATATTTTTGATGAATTGGATTTCTAAATGGTAAATTTGGCGTAATTTTTAATTCACATTTACTGGAATATTTTTTGGAAATAAATGTATCATTATGATTTTTAGGTCTCCTTATATTTGTCTTATATGTGGTTGGGCCATGAATCAACCAATTAATAAAATTGAATGTAGTTTAACTCCAACTTTTTTATATCATATGGTTTTATAGGTACAAGATGAACATATAATAAATTTATTACTAAGATATAGTGGTTACCATTGAATCCTAACCTGAGGGTTACAAATATTTCTTCCAACATGATAAGTGATTTATATTAATTCTTGATGATTGTGCATATCTAATGACTAGTAGTGTTGAACAATTATATTATCTCATTTTAAATTAAAGAATCTATTTTGGTTTATGGTGAAAGAAATGGGTTTTTGTATGATTTTTCACTAGTATACTCATTCTCCCAATCATAATGGCCAATCTGGTCCACTTTCTCTCATTAGAAGCTTCTCCTATGTCAAATTTGATAGCTATTCATCAGCAGGGATCCTTTTCTCATGTGATCCCAAAATCATATTTCATCTTCGCAATATGATTACCCTATTTAATGGAAATCATGAAGAGTTTATTTACAATGAAGGTTGGAAAACTTTTATTCCATTGTGGAAAAAGAATCAATCTTTTTATATGTTTTAGTGGGACTCTAAGATGATTGAAAGATAATCAATGTCTCAAAAAATTTGGTATAGTGGGAAGGATTGTCAATAGTTGATGACCATTGCGTTAGGATCTATGAATATGAATTATGGTAATATTTTTCAAGAAATTTTACAGTCAAAAAAATTGTAAAATTATGATATTAAAGGACTACTATAACCTTCCAAAGCCTGTGGTAACTAGTTTATCAGGAAAGCTAATGAAAACTGAGGTAGCGACAAGGCCAGATCTAGAATTGGTTCAAGAATATGAAATCTTAGGGGTACTATAAACACCACTTGGTGGTAAGGTTAAGGTATCCAGTGATAAAGTGGATGAGATAGAAGTCATAGTGTTTGAAAATCCTAACTGTTTTCTTAGAACCAGAGGCCTTTGATAGTATCCAAAAGTATTCATGGAAGGAGGTTGTTTCCATGAAGCTTCTGACACATTATAATGAAGACATAATTGAATAATATTACAATATAAATGTTTAAAATTAGGATGATGATATATTGTATGAGAAATCGATTTTAGTTGATATTAATAAATAGGAAAATGATTTTTTAAAAACATGATCATATATTGGCATGAGTTATTAATGAGGACAAGATAAATCTAGAAAAACATTTTTAGACTTTGGATGAGATGGCTTACCACTTTATGGATCTCATCAAAGATGATCCAAACATGATGATATACATTATCTAAATGATTTTTCATAGGTATATTGATCTACAAGGTTTATTGATTTTTGGTAATATTTTGGTAATTTCTTATTTTATTTGAATCCTGGTGTTTGTAACACCCCAAAATTCTAATGTAAGAACCATATATTTAATAGTGTGCATAAAACATGACACTATGAATGTAAGGAAACATAATATCCCTAGAATCTACCATAAATTTACTATTTTATATGTATTTAATAAATGATATAGTTTGTAATAAATGTAACTTCAAGTTAGCAGGAATTACATTCAAGACATACATTATTTGGTGGCCGGTGTTACACAAAAGATAGAGATTCACTAAATAACAATGAATTATTAAAATTTTATTATTTAATATAATATGATATAACCTAGAAATTATGTCAGTGATTATGAATATTATTAACTAAATTATGAAAAAGTATGGTTTATATAACTATAATATTAATTCATTGGTTACCAAATAATTATAAATGAATATATGAATCAATTATATATAAAATGAAATATTATTATTTATTTGATTCCATGGGATTTTTTCCTTAATGAACATAGATAATTACAATAATATAATTATTTTATTGAAATATATATTTTATATATTCAATCAAATATTTTTTATACTTATCAATTATGTTTTGTATTCATAAGATAAGAACAAACCAAACATTACACTTAAAAACATATATTCCTATAAAGTCACTATTAACAACTTTTAATGGAAACCCCATTTGAAATCTGTATTTCGACTCATTAATTGATTTAATATATCAAAATAAACATCATAATTGAAATATAAACATAAGAGTTAGGTTATGGTAAATATTTAATATTTTTTGGAAACATATCATTTTTAATTAATAGTTAAAAATACTACATTTTAGTTTAAATGTACATTTTCAAATGATTTATTTATAAAGTTATATTATGTTTTATATTGGTTTCAAAGTTGAATTAGTAAAAAAAAATTCAATTAAACCAATTTATGTTATTATAATAAATATCACATTGAAATTGACTACAACAGAAAAAATTGTTGAATTTTTTTTTAATAATTAATATTGTCACACACTTAAGGAATGAATATTAAATTAATTTCATCCATTTCTGTGATTGTAATTTAGAAAATTGGATTCCAATTTTAGAATTAGAATAATTTTTAATTTTCAATATTTTAATTTTATTTTTTGACCTAAATTATTAATGAAAATAACAAAAATTAATTATATGTGTTATGGTAAAATTAACGATAATAAAGCACTAAATATTTAACTCATTTAACCAAATTGACATAGAAAATGGTCCAAAATCCATTAGATTTCCATATCTCAGCCATAAACCTTCCATCATTTATTTTGGTTGTTCTTTATGTCTTTTTTAGTTAAGAGCCTGTGTATATATATCTAATTTTTAAATATTTTACGTGAGTTGTTTCCCTTCCTTATAAAAGTCCACTAAATATCCCCATTACATACACATATAAAACCACATTGGAATGTCAAAAATATAACCAAATAGATTCCCAAAATCCCTCACATTGACTTTGATTCCACCCTTTGGGTATAAATCCATCTAAGGAAGTCTTTTTGTTTAATCCAAAAGAAGTTACCCGATTAACAGGTAATGTCTTTCTAACTCTTTTTTACTTTTATTTCTATTCTCCACTCCATATACTCTTCTTATTTTATACATAAATAAAAAAACCTATATCCTAAATATATTGGGGTGTTTTAATTCTATTAATTAGACCTACCCTTACCCGGACACTTATCTAGTGGGTAACAAACATACTGTTTCTCTGTGTGGTGATCTACTGCCACACGAAATGATGACTTTTTATTTTTCCTTTAACACATAACAAGGTATTCATTATTATGAAAACATTGTATATATATGATATATATTATATTTATAATTCCTTCATAGTTTCTTATTTTTTATACCACTTATTTATTATTTACATTTGGTGTAAATACGATAATTTTGTTTAGGGAAGGGTGGATTACCACCCCTCTCAAAGAGATATGACTTGTTCATACCATACATGGAACATATAAAGAATGTTTTTGATTAATCTATGTAATATATATAACACTTATATGATTCAATAAATGAATATACCAATGTATCATTTAGTTTTTATTATTCAAATACAAACATGAAATGGATGTAGCATTCATGTGTACATCTATTCTATTGTCTCCATTAATAGTACATTTCACTTCTAATATCAATATATAATGGACCAATATAAATTCACATATACTGATTATATAAAATAATTAATCCATGTTTTACATTATAGATATGATTAAACAATGATCTAATTAATCATAACAACAAATAATAAGAAAACACGTACTCGAACAAACTAGACAATTAACACCATATATTATAAAATTATTGAAGGAGTGTTCCCAAACAAGTAATAAAATATTACATGGGAATAATATAGTAAATTATAAAAATTACTATGTATTTGGTATAATTAGTAACTTATTTTAAACCACTCAAGGGAAGGATAAATACCACACAAAAAAAAAGTAAGGTTAAGGAATGTCAATTTCATCTCAATTTACATTCCATTATAACTTATTTGTTATTATTATCCAGTTAAAGTTTATTTGGTGTATATTCTGCCTTTAAATATTTTATATCATAATTCTTTTTTATTCATGATACTATAAGATTAATTTAACTCATGGCGAATTATGATATAAATGTTTCAATGTGTTATCAGACACTTTGGAATGTTAGAATAATATTTTTAATCAATAATGTTTTAATGTCAACAACACTTTTTGTTACTTATCCACTTATGATGTATTATTGAAAAATTTATAATAATTATTAAATATAGATATTTTATAAGGCAAAATATTTATTCAATATTTATGTAATGATTTTTACTAGTACGACATGGGTGGGGCCTGGTTATAGACAACCCCTCGATGCATTGGTAGTCTTGTGAGATGAAATATTTGGACAAATTAGTTGGATTTTTACCTAATAGCTAAACTGTCTTGGGACAGATGTTGATGGTACAAGATCTATGTTCCTAGGGAATATGAAATCCAGTAATTAATCATTTATCTCATATATATTCATTTATTAATTATCTATGAGAATTTTTGTCTACATATATATGGATACATTTTATTTTAATTATATTATAATTTATCCATGAGATTTTTCATAAACATATCTATGAATAACTTTTATTCACAATTTATTAATTTTTGTGGAATGAGCTTCAATGTCTTACCTTTATATATTGATATTTCTATATATAATTATTCTTATGGCATGTTTTATCAGTTATTTACTTTTCCATGTTATATTTATTGATCCATTATTACTTCACTTTAATTAACCTAACTAAGAATCTAATATCACCCATATTAGGTTTCATTTATCATGATTATGAATAATAATTCATTGATTATGCTTTTCAGGAAATATTTTTTTTCATTTTATTATGTCTCTAGCTTGTAATTTATATTCCCCACTTTATTATGGGCATCATAAATGTAATATGGAATTCCAAGAAAACTAAATAGATCAGTACTTTATTATTTGATTCCTTGTAATCATGACATTGTAATAAAATAAATCACCTTCTCTGAGCTTCTAGGGTCGAAGAATTACAGTTGGTATCAGAGGAATATTAACGATAACTTTTGAAACTATTTTTAGAAATATTTTCTTAGAGAGCACAACCCTGAGATACCCATTGAGGATAAGTATACAATACAATTCCATAATTTTGTGTATGAAGGTATTATATAGGTATTTCTTGATTTTATCCATGTTTGTATACTAAAAGATGATATGGTTTTGGAATAGAATTTCTTATGACTAAAAAAGTAAACATGTTCTTCCAGTCCTAACTTAGTATGTCCTAGCACATGATAAATGGACTTTATGTGAACATAGTTGGACAGTCCCTTGGGATATTCTTTGGATAATTCATATTCTCATTACCTACCATTATGAAGGGTTAGGAAGTAATGATTTTCTAGTGTAACCAATGTTTATTATTATAGGAATTATGAAGAATAATTTATGTTATGTTCGGTAAAATATTTAGAGTTATAAAAATATCAAAACGTTTGGAGATAATCTAGTGTATCGTACTATTTAGAAATTTCTCCACAATGAAAGAATTATTTCAGTACTTGTGGAAAATGTAGAAATTTCCTTCCCAAGAAACCAATACATCTTCTATTTTATCCGTGAATTTTATGGAAATATTATGTAATATTATTTAGATTATGAATTGTATCCTTCATGGGATAGAGGAACTAGTATTATAGAGAGATTCTCCAACTTTGGATGACATTATGTAGTAGACTCCCCAACGTTTAGTGGGTCTACTAATCCAATTGTATATGGGAAATGTATTGACTCTATAGAGAAGATATTTATGTCTATCAAATGTTGTGAAAAGAAAAAGGATACCCATTTCATCTAGTATCTACAAGGTGATGTGGATCAATACTGTTCTCTATTCTAGAATACAAAAGTGGAAGTGGAAATTGAACTAATAGAATTGTGGATTTTTTAGGATATATTCTCTAATATATACTTCCCTCATGATAAAAAGAATTGAGATGAATATAATGATACATAACATAAAGTTAATAGAAGAAGAGAGTGTTGTTGATTTTGAATAATCCTTCACATGGTAAGTTAGGTATGATACACATTATATAAAAAACACATAGTGTAGGATAGATCATTTATTTTATGGACTTAAGAAAAATATCCTAAGGGACCTAGATTATCATATTGTTTCACCATTTGAAGATACAATGTTATATTCTATCAAGGAAGATAAATAAATCTCCAAGTACATTGGCTTCATGGGAATCCAAGAGAAGAAGAGGTCTTCTGAACACCATGAAAAATTGAATAACTCAAATATGATGAAGGGAAGAAGTATTTTTGAACATTTGATACATTTGGAAATAATCAACAGGGTTATTTATTGAAAGGATCTTGTGTTTGATATAAGTGTGGGGGGAAAGGACAACATGAAAAATAATTTAAAGGAAATAAGGAAAACACTACTATTTATTTTCAAAAAATAAAGGATATGGGACATTGTGTAGAAATATTCCACAAACATAAAGAGAATATACCTCTAAATAATCTAACGGATCAAGGTCAAGAATATGTTTTTGACACAACCAAGGTGGAATGATTAATTTTAAACGATGTTAGGATATATGAAATACGTTGTAAGAGTATTTTTTTATAATGTTTTGATCAATTTATTTGGGGAAAATATATTGACTGTACTAAATTAATTTTTTTAAGTCTTTGAGATCTTATATTTAGTGGTACCAAGAAAGAGTAGTTAGTAGAAAGTTAACCTTTTCAGAAAACACATCATTGAGGGAATTAAAACCATTAATATGATTCTGCTGATGACATAATTGTGAAGAAATTATTCATTTAGATAAGTGATGACTACCATGGAATTGATTAATAACTTTTAGACAAGTTGTTTTGTCCATCAATAATGGAGTTTACAACTTGTTTGAATAGACGTATTATATCCAAAAACATATTTCTAACTTAAGGAATATGTATAAATGAATGTTTCTAATATGTTCTTTATGGTGACTAAAGTTATTACTATATCTATAATGGATACATGATGAAGTTATTAACTTGTTTGGAATGTGAAATTTTTGTTATACCTTATCCTAGTTAAAGGATAATGAGAATATTATTTAGAAAATTCAGTGACTAACCTTTAAGAAGTGACCGAATCATTATCTGTTGGAAAAGATAATAATTTATAAAATAGTTTAAGATGATCATTGAATGATATTTTTGAGGTAAATGTATTACTTCACCATATGATGAATCATGTGATAAGAAATGATAAATATATAGGTAATAGAATAATAAACGTAAAATATTATATTTATATAATTATATAATTATATATTCTTATAGTGTGAATAAAATAAATAACAATAGAAATAAAATGGGTTTGAAACAAATTTTTTTTCCTATTATAATCTTTTTTTGATGATATCAGTGAAATTGATTCACACCTATTGCTTATGGATTTTTGGTCAACAACTTCCATCTGATCATTTTCTCTAGTACTCCCCATTAAAACATTATTTTTTTTGTTTTTTCTTCTGTATCTGTGTTTCTATTTCTGAAATATGTTCTAATAAAATGTAAACTATTTATGCATTAGTTTTACTTTCCATTCTCTGTTATTAATAATATGTTATATTAACCATTTTTAAAATGTTGAGATTTCAAATATAGTTTATTTTCAATCCCTCTATCACAAAGATCATGTTTAAATTTTTGGGATGCAATTTAATTAAGGTTGGTAGAATTTAACATGCTGAAATTATAATGTAAGAACCTTATAATTGATAGTGTGCAAGACACTCATCACCAATCCCATAATTTAATTTAATATCTTGAGTCTTTTCTATATAATTACTATTAACAATATATTCAATACATGATATATATTTTAATTAATGTAACATCGATTTATCATTAATTACACTAAAGAGAGGTTGTCTCCAATGGGTTGCGTTACACGTAAGGCCGAGTGTCACCAAATAATAATGTAATATTAAAATATTATTATTTTATAAAATAAGATATTACCTACCCATTATGTCCATTTTTATGAGTAGTACTAACTAAATTATTTAAATTTATCAATCATATAAATATAAAATGAATCAATTGGTTACCAACTAAAGAGAAAAAAATGAACCAATTGGATGTGAAATGAAATATTATTATTTAAATGCTTCCAAATGAGTTCTGTATTAATGAACATAGTTAATTATAATTACATATTAATGTTAATAAAATATATGTGTTTTATGTTGAATCAAATAATTTTTATAGTCAAACATTATTTTTGATATGCATAATATAAGAACACACCAAATATAACACTTGAAATCCAATATTTTTTAAGGTAATTTTAACACCTTTTAATAAAGAACTGAATTTAATTATAAATTTTTACAAATTAATTTATTTACTATTTCCAAATAATATTCATATTTTAATGAAAATCATAATAATTAGGTTATCGTAAATGATTAATAATTTTTGGAAATATATCATTTTCTTAATGAATAGTAAAAAATACTACATTGTAGTTGAAAACATCATTTTCATCAAATTTATTTATAATGTTAAATTGTGATATATTTTTGTATTATTGTTTAATTAGATATTATTTTTATCCATAAATCAAATTTATGTTTTTATAATCAATTGGACATTGAAATTGACTAAAAACATAGAAAATATTTGGACATTTTTATTTTTAAAACCCACAGTGTCTTCCCCATTTTGAGATGATTTTTAAATTAATTTTTTCCACTTATATATTGGAATTTGATAAAAAATGGATTAAATATTTTTAATCTCCATAATTTATAATTTCTAATAGGGATAATTAAGTTTTTTTTAAAGAATGATTAGTGAATGCAATTAAAATTAATTACAATTTTTAAGGCTAAATTTAGATTACTAAAGTACAATACCTTTGACTTATGGGACCAAATGTCCAATCCACTTATCAAACATCCATTATCTGGCCATATACCAACCATAAACATTATATTATAATGTTTTGATATTTGGTACAACTTTTTTATCTAATGATATGTGGAAAAATAACTTGTTTCCAAAAATTCAATGTCAGTCCTTTTCCTTCCATAATAAGGGCCACCACCTCTCCTTGTTCCTCACACATCTCAAAACAAATAAGATTGGACAACATATACCAAAATAGGTTCCCAAAATATCTCCCTTCTAACTAGAGTCCTCCCTTTGGGAGGAAATCCATCCCAGTATGTCTTTTTGTACAAACCAAAATAAGTATCCCAATTAAGAGTTAACATATTATCTCAATATTTTTGGTTTCATTTCCATTTTCCACTCCCTGTAATATTATGATTTAATAATTACATAAATAAACTATAATAATAAATAATATAGAAATTTTTTATATAATTTTCTAGTCCGAAACAAACATACACCTCCATCTAATGGGTAACAAACATGTTGTTTCTGTGAATGATTAACTACTGCCACACTAAACGATGATTGTTCATTTGTCCCTTACCACCTATAATTGCAGAAATTATCCTAGAAATTCTATTTATATATGATATATTTGGTATTTATAATGTTATATGATTCTGTAATTCTTATTTAAAACAATCGTTTATTCTTTACATCCCGTGTAAATATGATAATTTGATTTTTGAGATGTTTGGACTGTCTCCCCCTCAAACCATTATAAATCATTCATAATATAAATGGAATGTATAAAGGATAGTTTTAATAAACCTATGTAACATATAAAACATAGATATGATTTTTGGAATTATATTATACATATGTTTCATTTATTTTTCATTCTTTTAATACAACAATGAAATTGAAGTATCATTCATTAATATATACAACCAACTATCTCGACGAACAGTGCAGTTTAATTCAAATCTCCAAACATAATTAAGAACAAAAAATAAACATATAATGATTATATGTCAAAATTAAACTACAGTTTTCATTCTTGGAGATGATGAAACCATGATATTTCTAATGATAACAAAAAATAATATGTTAAATCATACTCGATCAAACTAAGAAATTATCATCTGAAATACTGAAAATAATCAATGATTGTTGAAAAATAGGTAAAAATATTAAAAAAAATCAGTATTTGACATTATAAACTTGATTTTGGTTCTGGTATGTGTTAGTAAAATATTTTAATACACTATACCAGAGGATGGATACCACAAAACAAAAGGAAGTTTGGGGTAAGGTAATTTCATCTTAATTTACATTCAACTGAGTCTTTTTGGTATTATTCAATGATTATCATTTATTTTGTAAATATAATTCCATATAAAATTTCATATCATGAATATATTTGATATCATGATATTAAATGTTTTTTTAATTCATATTGAATTATGATTTTAATGTTTCAATGTGGCATGAGATAAATTGGATTGTTTAAATGTTATATGTCTTCATGAATGTTTTAATGTCAATAACCATGGTTTTTACTTACCCTCCTATGAAGTATTATTGATAAATTCATATTAAATACTGTAATTTGATATTTTGTGGGCCACATTATTTATTTGATATCTGATTAATGATTTGGACTAGTACAACTTATTGATATCCCCTCAATGCAGTGTCTGTCACATGGGATGAAATTGTTTTCCAAATTAAATGTGGGTTTACCCAATTGATAAACAATCATTTTAAAGCTATTGATGGCATTGGTTCCATGTACCTTGTAAAAATATAATTCAATAAATAATAAGTTCCCTTAGTTAGATTCAGTTATTATTTATCCATGAGATTTTTCGTCTACATATCTATGGATACATTTCATTTTAATTAAATATTATATATCCATGTCATTTTTTTGATATAACCGTGAATACATTTTATTCTAAATTTATTTATTTATATGTAATTATTTTTAGTTTATTACCTTTCTATAATGATATTTCAGGATATAGTTATTTGAATGGAATGTGTTATCATTTATTTACCTTGCATTGTCAACATATTCCTATTGATTCATTATTTCATTCGATTTATGTACCCTTAATGATTATTTGAGATCACTGATATTATTTTTCATGTATATGTGTTATGAAATATAAATATTTTATTAACCATTAAAGGGTAAAATTTATTTCATTTTCTTATCTATCATGTTTATAATTTATATTTCCAAATTTGTTATGTTTATCGTGTATGCAATCTTGACTTCCAAGACTTCTAAACTAATAACTCTTTTGGTATTTGATTCAATGTAATCATGCCAATGTAATAAAATAGCTCCCCATATTCAGTATTTTGGGGCCAGGGGATTAAAATGTTGAATTTTATTTTTTTAGTTTCTCACTATCCCTTAAACATGGTTCTTAAAATAAAATTTTTAAATTTTCTATCCGTTAGATAGGGTGGTATTAATTTCAAAATAATTTCAAACATGTGAGATATAATTTTCTAATCATATGTGAGAAAAATATAACACATATGGTTATAGAACATGATAATAATATATGAAAACATACCCAACATGTCGTATACCAAAAAAAAGTTAATCATGGAGTAATTTCTTTTCTTAAATAATTACATGATTCGTAAGAGTAAAAACTAAAAATTAATTAATCATGATCTATAATAAAATATTCTAATAATATGAAATATGTTGTTTCCATACACATAATTTGGGATTATCTTTTCAGTAGTCAAATATAAATTCTAAAACTGTATTTGTTTATATAATCCCATGGTGGATTTGATTCACTCTCATTCCCTTTTGACAATATCTCATGAGACATCATGTTTTAACAAGTACATTATAGGGCTATATAATTATATTACAGCCCATCCCAAAATGGAATGCCTATATATGTATTCTATAAGAACATAAGAAAGTATATCATTGCATAATATAATAATTAACATGTGTGAAAGGAACTGGTTTCATGAATATATCATTAATAAAATCATCATCATTAATCACTCGAGAAAAAGAAAGTATATGGTATTATAAGACCATATCCCATGTGAAGCTTGAAAATCCATAAATTATGATTACATAAATAAGATGAATTTTAATAATAGCATTTAAAATATTCTAAAAAATAAGAGGGGATGACCTTTTTTTCAGAAACTTTTAAAAACTAAATACTCAAAGAAAATTATGAATATGATATTCTTTGTGAAGAAATTGAAACATTTTGATAAAACATTATTATGAGAAAATTTAATGATAGAATAAAAATAAATTGATGATATAAACATATAAAAATAATATTATTTACAGTATTGTAAATGATTTAATAAAAATATACATTTTTGAAATAATAATATGATTCCTTAAAAACTTTTTTAAAGACCATTAATGAGAGTGAAAAATACAGTTATCAATATTTAAAAGGTTGTTATGAACTTATATGATACTATTTTAAATAACATTGATATATATGTCAATGATTAAGGAACAAAATTAGGAATATGGTTGTATTTCATGAAATAATTCTTGTGCATTTTTTAATACAAAATTTGGTAAAGAGAATTAATATTAAATGCCCTAGAATAATCAGTGAATATGTAACTAGACGTAGTTTAAAATATCAAGAACATACAATTTCCAATAATTGAAATTAAAATATAAACAATACAAATAGAAACAAAAATTTTAAGACCCACATAATGTAAAAAATTTATACAATAATTTTATATTCATCATCTCACATGAAAACTTATATTTGTTGATTTAGGATATCAAATTTTACATATATTACAAATAAATTGATATGGGATCCATATAGAGTGACAAAATCCCTTTTTGATATCATATAAAATTCATTTATATAGAGAACAATACTATTTTTAGGAATAATATTCTAAAAATAAATTATGAGAGATGAATTAAATACATGATATAAAATCAAAATTTCCTTAAGAGATTCCATTCTAAGATCAATATCAAATTAATTAGGTGGTCATGTGATATTCCATGAAAATTCATATGATATAAAATAGTGGATTTCACGTAAATAAAATAAGACACTTTTTATTAAAAAATTGATAATATGTTTATCTTTCCACACATATGTATCATGTCCCACATGAATTGTGGGGATTGATTAATCATTCACTTTTTTTATTTCTATTAGGTGGTTACTAATTATAATTTTCATCATTAACCCTTGTATAATAGTAGTGATTGGTATAATTTCCACACTCCTTAAATTTAAAATATTTTATTGTGTCCTGTACATTTTTTAATCCATCTTTTCATCCTTGATTAGTCTCTTCATATTACATTGAAATTTATATTCTATATTTCCTTATTTTCCCCACATTAAGAATTTACCAATTTATATATGTACATTTCCACTATGGTTCATTATTAATTTTTGGAATTATGATAGATTAATCTTAGTACCACTATCGGTTAAATTGAATCATTTAAATAACTATATTTTTTTAGTGTAGGGGTTCAGTTAGTTAGTTTGTTTTCATATTTAATTATATTCTAATATCCTAATTAGGTTCTTTTTAATGTGATGAATTAAATGTTATAGAAGTTATTTATAGATTGGACGTCATTGATGAAGACACTTACCAGATGATAGGGTGAGATTCTCGTACTATGGTGTAGATAAGTATGGGTGATCCTTTTTAGATCAGAAAAGAGAGGATTTGTAGTAAGAGGTGGAGATAGATTTCAGTTCAATTTGTGACTTCAACCATTACTATGTATCTTTTTATGTGATTATTTGGTTTTTTTAGCTCAATAGTGGAATATTTTCTTCCATTGGGATCAATAGGATTAAGTTGTTTCATGGAATATTTTAGAGAATAGTTATAAGCTATGATTCAGTCTTTCTCTTGTTTGGAGACTCATAAGAATGATTTTATTACACATAGACAACAAAGATCTAGTTTTTTATTACTTTTTTATCTGATACATGAACCTCATATTGTAGGTTTAGGAGCATATTCTATTTGACAATTATTAGTGATGAATTTTGATGAATATTTTCACACAGTAATCTAGTATTCGGTCACTCTTTTTATACAATGGTCATATATAGAGGTGTTGGCCATACTGGAAGTCATGTATCATATTTTTTACATGATGATATATAATTGTAATTATATTCTCCATGATTTTATATAGATTATAGATGGGGCCATATTTCATTTATCTTTGTTAGAAGAAAATGTTTTATTTAATATGGAGAATATTTGACCCTTATTTAACATAGTATATTGGGTAAAAGTTTTCATACCCATTCTATCAGGTCCAATAGTGTTTTACATTCCTAAAATGTTCCATAACATCATAATAGTAGTATATGAACTTCTTTAGCGGGAATAGTAGATTCAGTGTCCTATTAATAGCGGTACCTTATTACAGTTTCGACTAATACAACATCATTATCGAGGAAAATCAGTATTTTATATGTTGAGAGGGGTTGGTGTGTTTAGAGAGTATCACCATGAAATATTTTTTCATTAGGTAAAGTGAGTATTGCACACCTATAAAGGTAGTCAACATTACGTCTAGAGAGGTCATGGATCTATATGTGGTCAGATGCATTCTTTATCATTTCTAGATTTAGGTGATCCGAACATAGGGATTAGTATTATATATATATTAGGGATTATGAAATATTTTATTTATTATATAAATACTCACTATTTTCTTCAACTTCATTCCTTGTGTAGTTACTTTAGTTGGAGGTAATAAATGTTGTGCCATTTGAATTGACTTTTCTATATAGAGTTTATGGTATAAAATTTTATTTGTACAAATAAAGAATATTGTAGTTTGGAAACACCTTTCCTTGGGAGAATTCATTTGTTTATGGATATATCACTAAAAAATATCCTTTTCGTGGATTGTATCTATTTAGTCATAGATATATTGATTTTTTTATCATTTTCATATTATTTTATGGAATTGATAGAGACCATGTGGGATTTGTTGGGGAGAAAGACACTCAAATTGGTTAGAAAGTTTTTGATTATTTATCAAAATTGATGGCTATGATTATGTCTAATTCCATGTAGGATAAACCATTGGTATTTACCAAGACGGTATAAGAGTTTGATGATGTATCCCATAAAGATAATGTGATGGTATCCCCTTGTTGAGTGATTGCGATTGGGATAGATCAGAATTCTGGTATATCTCTTATGCCAATGAATCGATATAGTATTTACCCTTATAAAATCTATTAAATTCATATTCAATTTGAGAATAATTTTATGTAATGATTCATTTAGAATCTTTTATTAATATTTGTTATTCTTGAACTGTTTGAAAAGAAGGAAGAAAGAATTTTATGTTTGTGTTTTGATTATTGTGGGTTGAATTAGATGATATTAAAGACCATCTATATCCAATTATGGATTAATGTATTATTTGATCTTTTTAATGACATAATATGGATATTGGATATTTACTTATAGTGTCGATATCCTCATATGCGATTGAAGGATGTGGATATCATGAAGAATTATTTCATATTTTGTATTGGGAATCATTAGTTCTTAGTGATGATACTTTGACATTCAAACACTCCATCCATTTTCATGAGTCTGATGAATATTGCAATACATGTGATTTAGTATTTTTTTAAGTGTTTTTTATTTGTTAAATCCTTATGTTAAATGGGTCATTGGAGAAGCACATTGATAATATGTGATTAGTGTTTGGATTTCAATGATTTCATCATCGATTCAATAAGTACTCTATTTGTGAGTTCTAGAACCCTGAATAATGTTATGGAATATCATAATTACATTTGGATTATCCATAAATATATGAATAATTAGGTTATATATTTTTGAGTAACCTCTATGAATTTTTTATAAGTGTGATGTTAACAAGGTATAGACAGAAATGATTAGATGTTTATGCCTGTCATCTTAAATATTGTGACACCTATGAATGTTTTAACTATGAAGGATTAAAAATTAATGTGGAATTACCAGTCCAAGACTAAATTAATGTATTTTAAATAAAAGCTTGATAGTGATCATTTTCTTCATTTATTTTTGGAGGGATTCATTATTTGAGGTGTTTTTTGATGTATGATGTCTTTTCGTTGGATGTATATTGATATAGTGTATGGTGGTTATATTTTTGTTGGGATCAAATTTTATGACCTCATTAATGTAAGTATACCACCCATGACCTTGATCTTAATATTTTATTGTTTTTCATGATGGTTTTAACCATTATATCATTGGTGAACACATGGTTGTCTCCACAGACCAAAAGTATTTTAATTATATCTCCACTCCATATTTAATTAATTTCAAACAACCATGATGGTTGAATAATATATATGATGATAACATAAATGATTACCTTAAACAAATTAATGGGGATGTACTAGAATATTCCCTGAGTACACTATCATGTGGCGGTGTTTCATATAAGTAATTAAAATAATGGATTGTTATGGAAGATATAATCATAATTCACCTTGACATGGGAGTAGTTTATATCATAGGTTTTGTTTATTAGAAGATATTGAACTTCCATTTGGTTCAAAAAGTATAGGATTCCCATCGTGGAGACTTTTTGGTACATGGTTTCTGAGACTAGGGTTTTTGTAGTGATGATCTAGAGGGATCATTAGAGGGTCTTTAAAAGTAGGTGTTGGTTCAGTGAATTATTTTTGATTCCATAGAATTACATAATGTGGTAATATATTTAATTTATAGTCATCCCTTGGTTGTATATACTAGTGTTGAGATTATTTATCATTCTTTGAGATAAAATATTTGGTTCTCTATCATGGAATATTATTTTAATAGTCTGTTTCTAAATGTTTTGTGATGACCCAGACCCCCCCCCTTGGTCTCTTTGCCAAAATCCGGATCCTTGAGGGGACCGATCGGTGAGACCGATCGGTGACACCGGCCGACGTCGCCCGGCCTTGCCAAGTTGTTCCAGTAACGTTCCTTTTTCGCAAATAGGGTTTTAAACCCTATTCTGCCTTGTTAAAAATTTCTTGGAAATTCGAAACACGCACAAAGGTTTTAATTAAATGCTTCATTAATTCATGGGTCGGTTTAAACCACTCAGCACCATTAATGATGAGTCAAGCAGCGTGGTCAACCCACGACTTCCACGTCTTACGCGGTTCGGCGTTTTTATCTCAACCGTTCCCGGCTCTTATAAATTAAGGGTTAAGCCGTGGTTTTCCCCCTTCTTCGATCGTGGCTCTTCTGGTGCATCGGGACCGCCGCATCGTTATCCGTAAAGTTCCGCGCCCCCGGCCTAAGCGTCGATCATCTATCAACATATAGGGAATTTCTTTCGTCTCTCACTTCTGTGTATCATGCGGGGCGGGCGTTACTCTTGTCCTTATGGAATGGGTTGAACCAAACCTAAATGAAGATAATAAACAGAGTTCTAAAGAAAAAGGGGGGAAGGGGTTGTGATCATTGCTTATGCTTTATCTTGTGCTTTTCCTTTTGATTTGTGCTGGTTTATGTTCTTCTGGAAATTGAGGCTGTTGGTGGTTGTTGTATGTGCGCTGATGAATCCCTTCGTGATGTTTTAAATGGGTTGCGGAAATTGTGAACTCCTACTGTGAAATTGGTTAATCACGTATATCTGGCTGAATAATTGAAAGCACCAGGATCGGCCCTTCTGTGATAACTCCCGGTTAGAACACACGGAATTTGAAATCATGGGGTGTGTTAAATCTTTTAAATCTGAAAATCCCTGACATGTGTTGGTAGTGGTTGTTGGTTGTTTTCCCTTCGGGCCGTTTGATGGAAATGTGGGAGGGGATGGGATCCCCCATTCTTTTTATACTCTCGGTGGCTGTGTGAATTTGGGGGATGGGATCTCCTGTTGGTATGGTTTCAGTGGTTGTGAGTTTTTATCACAAAGTGGGGAGAGATCCTCTGTTGGTAGAACCGGGTGTGAGTGTTTTGGTTGATCTGTGCTTTGACGCTTTCCTTGGTTATGCTTATGGTAGTTTCCCAGTAGTGCTTAAAATTATTTGAACATTTTGACTGAACGTGAAACAAGAATGGGACAAATGGTTTGTGGGCAAGGGTCGTGAATATGACTCGGACGCTGTGGTGTTGTGTTCTGTAGGTTGGCTAGGAAAACCTAAGTTTTGGGTGAGTGTTTGTTACCTATATCTATACTTGTAGCTTTTTGTTTCTTATTCGCGCCCCACCCAAGTTGAGCACTTAGTGCCGAACACCCCCATTTATGGGGGAAGGGTGTTTTTCCCAACACTATACTTAGTGGCTGGTTATTAGCTCCTTTTCTGCTCCCTTTTCCGGATAGCCCAATTATCTTTGGGCAGGCTGTGATGGCCTGAAGTCCATTATTAGCCCAAGAACCTCCGGGCGGGGTGTTGTGGAGGTTGGCCAGGTGTGTGCGGCAAGTGGTTTCCCAAGTGTCTTCGGGATGAGGCCTAGGTGTCTTCGGGCGTGGCAGTGGTTGTTCTGGCCTAGGTGTTTGCAGGCAAGGTTACATGTGACAGTTGTGGCCCAGGTGTGTGCGGGCGGGATTCGGCAGTGGGACTGCGTGTGGTTGTGGCCCAGGTGTGTGCGGGCGGGATTCGGCAGTGGGACTGCGTGTGGTTGTGGCCCAGGTGTGTGCGGGCGGGTGTGGCAGTGGGACTGCGGTGAGAATGGCGGGATTGGTCCGATGCGTAGGATGTCTCAATAACCAGTGGGAAAGTGGCGCGGGGTACCCAAACATCGATGTGCTCTTATATATATATTACTTGCTCTGCGTTATTTGGGGAGTGAGCCTTGGTGAGGCCTGGGATGGATAGTTTTCCTTGTTAGTTGTTTGGTTCACTCTTTTCTCACGGGACTTTAGTATGTTCCCCAACTTGTGCACGAGAGTCTTGGTTTTCCCTACTGAGTGTACTTGTATGCTCACCCTACGTTTACTTTCAGGTTTCCAGGAGGACTACCAGGGCTGCGCGTGACCCTATTAGTCGGACAGTTGGAGTTGTCGCTGTTGTCGTACCTTTTATTTCTTTTGGTATTGTACTTGAGAGCTTTATTTTTCTTTTGTAGTTGTACCTTGTTGTAAATTGTTTAAACATGCATGTGGGAATGGTTTATTTTTGGCTTTACTTTTCCTTCTACCTTGGTGTTGTTGGGTTTTCTCCTCCTTATCTTTCGATCCTATAAAATAAAAAGGGTAATGCCTTCCATTTACGAGAATTTCTTATACCCTTGGTGCTAGTCGCCACTCCGGGACCTATTGAAGGCGGGTTTCGGGGGTCATTATATCTCCTTCAACTTAAAGAAGGAAGGGCCTGGAAACCTGCTGACCCTTCCCTCCTTTTGGTGAAGGCGGGTCGTGACAGAATGGTATCAAAGGTGATGGTTGAGAGATAGGACGGAGTCTGGAGTTAGGCACAGTGAGGATTGCATGGGGTGGTAAGGCAACTGTGTTGGGTGACCGTGGAGCGTGAATTAGGCCAGGGAAGACCGGCTAGGACACGGGATTTTAGGGCCCCCCATGATCCGATGCAAGGACTCTGGGCCTACCGAACGACCAAGTGAGGCCACACTGATTGCAGGGTAGAGACCATAGAAAAGGTACATGCATCATAAAAGACATGTGTTCTTATGTTTCTGGGATGTCTTGGGAAATTAAAAATAAATTAAATCTTAATAAGTTTTAAGAACGATTTTCTTTGCACTACTGGGCTTAGGCATTCCTTGTTTACCTTGCAGCTATGGCACCTGGAAGGCGACCACTTGTGGTACAGACGATCGAGACCCCTGAGACTACTTTGGCCAATCGGCAGAGAGCTGATCGAGAGGAAGAGGACGACCAGTGGCAGAAGACTCTTCGAGCCTTCCAACGACAGGCCCTCGAGAAGTATGAGGGCAGCACCTCCGATATGAAGACGGAAGGCTGGCTAGAGGAGTTAGTTATAGCCTTTGGCTTGATTCGGGCCCCGACCGAATACTGGGTTCCTTTGGCTGTTAGCCAGATGCGAGGAGCGGCACGTCAGGGGTGGATGCTTCACCTGGGGAATAGGAAAGAGTCTGAGGTTTCGTGGGAGGATTTCGAGAAGGAGTTCCGGGCGGAGTTCCTCTCCTCGACGATGAAGGAAGAGAAGAGGCAAGAGCTACTCTCCCTCCAGCAGGGGAGCATGTCTGTGAGGGAACTTGGAATCAAGTTCAAGGAACTCCTACGTTTTTCTCCGGACCCCTTTCCCGATGAGGAATCTCAGGCAAGACGTTTGGAGGAGGCGCTCCGACCCTCCCTCTAGTATGCTGTTACCCCCTTTACCCTTCCGACATAATTAGAGGTCCACAAGAAGGTTGAAGTGGTGGAAAGGATGCACGCTCTAGGCGGACTGTCACGAGAAGGGATCCAGCTGGGACCATCGAAGGGGAAGGCCGTCAGCACCAGGCCTCCAGCATCGGGACACTCCAGGTTCCGACCCGCAGGGAGCAGACCGCAGCAGTTTCGGTTTCAATCCCCTGGCCCACGTTCTTTCCCTTCAGGCTCGGGACCACGGTGCTTCATCTGCGGAAGCCCTGGACATCTCCGGATTCAGTGCCCCGATCGGGTGCAGTACAGTAGTGGCAGTCATCCCCAGCATCCGCCGCAGCAGCAGTTTCCAGCCAGATCCTTCCAGCAGCAGCAGCAGGGACAGCAAGCTCCCGCTCCTCCGCAGGCAGGCGTTGGAGGAGAAGGCCGACCTTAGGGCGCTCCCCAGGGACCTCGACCAGGGCGTGGTCGGGGAGGTGGCCGACAGCCGAGGGGCAGGGGAGCTGGGCGTGGACAGCTACACGCCGCAGAGGCAACGGTTCCAGCAGGGTCAGAGGTTGTTCGAGGTACGATCAATGTGTTTAGCACTCTTGCTTATGCTTTGTTCGATACTGGAGCTTCGCACTCCTTTGTTGCACCCAGTCTAGCCCGTGCCTTGGGTCTAGATGCCGAGAGACTTTCAGTACCCCTGGTGTTGAGCACACCAGTTGGAGGTCAGACCGACTTGCTGTTCATTTGTCGGGGATGTAGACTGATGTTAGGGCCACATCAGTCAGTTAGGGATCTCCTTCTGCTACAGATTCAGCCGTACGATGTCATCCTAGGCATCGACTGGCTATTTTCTGTGTGTGCCGTCATCGACTGTTTCCGAAGGAGGGTGGAGTTCTCAGGTTTGGACGGCCAGCGTGTTACCTTCACCGGCGAGCGGAGCAGTCCGAAGGGAAACAGTAGGGAGGAACCTCTCCTCTCCTTGTTGACCGAGCTGACAGTGGAGTCAGTAGATGCTGAGATGGTGGAGGTGCCAGAGATCGTCCGTGAGTTTATGGACGTCTTTCTTGAGGAGGTGACGACTCTACCCCCTCGACGCGATATCGAGTTCGGGATAGACCTACAACCAGACGCTCGTCCGATCTCGATGGCTCCTTATCGGATGGCACCTTCGGAGCTACGAGAGTTGCAGATACAGATTGACAATCTGATGAAGTGGGGTTATATCCGTCCGAGTGCGTCGCCATGGGGCGCTCCAGTCTTGTTTGAAAGGAAGGCGGATGGTGGCCTCAGGTTGTGCATCGATTACAGGAGGCTGAATCAGGTAACGATCAAGAATCGCTAACCTCTTCCGAGGATAGATGATCTTTTCGACCAGCTGAAGGGGGAAGGATGGTTCTCGAAGATCGACCTGCGATCTGGGTACCACCAGCTGAGGGTGAAGGATAGAGACGTCCCGAAGACGGCATTCAGGTGCAGGTATGGGCACTTCGAGTTCGTGGTCATGCCCTTTGGTGTTACGAACGCCCCGGCCGTGTTCATGGGGCTTATGAACTCCATCTTTCGGGAGTACCTGGATCAGTTTGTGGTGGTATTCATCGACGATATCCTGATCTATTCAAGGTCATAAGAGGACCATGCGGAGCACCTGAGGACAGTTTTGGAGGTCCTCCGACAGCACCAGCTCTATGGGAAGTTGTCAAAGTGCAAGTTCCGGGCACGAGAAGTGCACTTCCTCGGGCATGTAGTGTCTGAGCAGGGAGTAGTAGTCGACCCATCAAAGGTCGAGGCAGTTGTTTCTTGGCCAGCACCCAAGAATGTGGCGGAAGTTCGGAGTTTCCTCGGACTGGCAGGCTACTACCGGAGATTCGTACCCAACTTCTCCCGGGTAGCAGCCCCTTTGACGGCTTTGACCAAGAAGGACCAGGTTTTCATGTGGAGCGAGCAGTGCGAGTCATCCTTCAGCTACCCAAAAGAAAAACTGGTTAGTGCCCCAGTGTTGAGATTACCAGAAGAAGGGATGGCCTATGAGGTGTTCTGTGATGCTTCAGGACAGGGCCTGGGGTGCGTATTGATGCAGCGACAAGGGGTGATCTCTTACGGGTCCAGGCAGCTACGCCCCCATGAGCGGAACTATGCCACCGATGATTTGGAGCTTGCAGCAGTAGTGTTTTCATTGAAGCTGTGGCGACATTACCTCTTTGGGGAGCGCTTTGTGGTCTTCACCGATCACAAAAGCTTGCGCTATATCTTCTCTCAGCGTGACTTGAACTTGCGACAGCGGAGGTGGGTCGATTTTCTCCAAGACTACGACTTTGAGATCTCGTACACTGAAGGTAAGGGAAACGTTGTGGCTGATGCCCTGAGCAGGAAGCCGCATCAGGAGGTGGTTCGGGAATCTGCTGATGCTTGGAACGAGATGGGGGAGTTGGCTGCCTTGCACTTGGATGCAAGGGTGGAAGGTACTAGAGGCTTTTTGTTTCAGATGACGGTACAGTCCTCTTTGTTGCAGCAAGTGGAAGAGTCTCAGTGGGGAGACCCTGAGGTGGAAGTGTTGCGGGATCCTGTCGATCAGGGGAACGCTCCGGAAGGATGGTCGGAGGACAGCCGACATCGGATTCTCTTTCATGGGAGGTTGTTTGTTCCAGAGGTGATGCGTGATGAAGTCCTTCGTGAGTTCCATAGCTCAGCCTTGGCAGTACATCCGGGTGTTTCGAAAATGTACCAAGGCCCGAGGGGACAGTTTTGGTGGCCTGGGGTGAAACAGGCAGTGGCAGAGTTCGTGGCTAAATTCCTGGTGTGTCAGCAGGTGAAGGCTGAACACCGTGTTCCTGGTGGTCTGTTGCATCCTCTAGATGTTCCCGAGTGGAAGTGGGACGATGTCTCTATGGACTTCGTCACAGGACTACCCAGAGCTCAGGGCGGGCATGATGCTATCTGGGTAGTGGTGGATCGATTGACAAAATCTGCTCACTTCTTGGCTATCAAGGAGTCAGGACCCGTGAGTACCTTAGCACAGAGGTACGTGGATGAGGTGGTGCGTTTTCATGGAGTTCCGAAAACCATCGTCTCAGATCGGGACACTCTGTTCACCTCACGAGTCTGGAAGGGGTTACAGCATGCTTTTGGCACCCAGCTACGCCTTAGCACTGCTTTTCACCCTCAGACTGATGGACAGACAGAGCGGACTATCCAGACATTGGAGGACATGCTGCGAGCATGTGTTATGGATTTCGGAGGATCATGGGTACGACACTTGCCTTTATTAGAGTTTGCCTACAACAACAGTTTTCACTCTACCATCGGCATGGCTCCTTTTGAGGCTTTGTATGGAAGACCATGTCGTTCACCCTTATGCTGGGCAGAGGTTGGTGAGACTGGTACTCTTGGACCAGAAGTAGTGCAGAGCACCACAGAGAATGTCCAGCTAGTGCGGGAGAGGATGAAAGCAGCTTAGGATCGGCAGAAATCTTATGTTGATCGTCGGAGGAGGCCCCTGAAGTTCGAGGTGGGAGATCATGTGTTTTTGAAGGTTTCCCCTCGACGGGGGCAGCGGAGGTTCGGAAAGGGGAGTAAGCTCTCCCCTAGGTTCATCGGACCTTTCGAGGTGCTGAGGCGAGTTGGCGAGGTAGCATATCAGCTGGCCCTACCACCTCAGTTGGAGAGGGTCCATGACGTCTTCCATGTCTCCCAACTTCGTCAGTACTTACATGATGACTCTCATGTCATCAACTGGGGAGAGCTAGATGTGGGAGGAGACGCAACCTTCGAGGAACGGCCAGTCAGAATCGAGGATCGCAAGGGGAAAGTGCTCTGTGGACGAACCGTCGGCCGGGTTCGTGTGTTGTGGAGACATGGCGGCCTCGAAGAGAGTACGTGGGAGAGGGAAGCACAGATGCGTGCCCAATACCCCGAGTTGTTCTGAGCTTTGAACCTTTGGTGCCTATTGTGACAGAGCGTTTGACCTTTTTGGCTATGAAGTGTACTAATTCCTTTCCTCTGTTATGTGTGGAAAGCCCCGGCTAAAGGGAAGGGGGAACCCGACCCCTAATCAAGACGCATTAAGGTGGATGCGATTAAACCCGTGCGGATGAGTCAGTGCCGCCCAAAGCGGATAATATCTTGACATGGGGGAGGTGAACTCCCCAAACCCACATGACCGGGAGGTTTGGCATGGTATGTTGCTTGGTTCTTGGCAGGGGAGTGTTTTTAGAGCAGGGGTTCACTCCTAAGAGGTATCTTTCGTTGGTGGTTGTTTGGACCCTCTCTTTCCTTCTGGTTTGTTTTTATTCTCGGGGAAGAGAATCGTTTAAGAGGTTTCTGATGTGATGACCCAGACCCCCCCCCTTGGTCTCTTCCTTTGCCAAAATCCGGATCCTTGAGGGGACCGATCAGTGAGACCGATCGGTGACACCGGGCGGTTTGGCGTGGTATGTTGCTTGGTTCTTGGCAGGGGAGTGTTTTTAGAGCAGGGGTTCACTCCTAAGAGGTATCTTTCGTAGGTGGTTGTTTGGACCCTCTCTTTCCTTCTGGTTTGTTTTGATTCTCGGGGATGAGAATTGTTTAAGAGGTATCTGATGTGATGACCCAGACCCCCCCCCCCCCCCTTGGTCTCTTCCTTTGCCAAAATCCGGATCCTTGAGGGGACCGATCGGTGAGACCCATCGGTGAGACCGATCGGTGAGACCCATCGGTGAGACCCATCGGTGGCACCGATCGGTGAGACCGATCGGTGCGACCGATCGGTGAGACCGGCCGACGTCACCCGGCCTTGCCAAGTTGTTCCAGTAACGTTCCTTTTTTGCAAATAGGGTTTTAAACCCTATTCTGCCTTGTTAAAAATATCTTGGAAATCCGAAACGCGCACAAAGGTTTTAATTAAATGCTTCATTAATTCATGGGTCGGTTTAAACCACTCAGCACCATTAATGATGAGTCAAGCAGCGTGGTCAACCCAGGACTTCCACGTCTTACGCGGTTCGGCGTTTTTATCTCAACCATTCCTGGCTCTTATAAATTAAGGGTTAAGCCGTGGTTTTCCCCCTTCTTCGATCGTGGCTCTTCTGGTGCATCGGGACCACCGCATCGTTATCCGTAAAGTTCCGCGCCCCCGGCCTAAGCGTCGATCATCTATCAACATGTAGGGAATTTCTTTCGTCTCTCACTTCTGTGTATCATGCGGGGTGGGCGTTACTCTTGTCCTTATGGAATGAGTTGAACCAAACCTAAATGAAGATAATAAACAGAGTTCTAAAGAAAAAGGGGGGAAGGGGTTGTGATCATTTCTTATGCTTTATCTTGTGCTTATCCTTTTGATTTGTGCTGGTTTATGTGCTTCTGGAAATTGAGGCCATTGGTGGTCGTTGTATGTGCGCTGATGAATCCCTTCGTGATGTTTTAAATGGGTTGCGGAAATTGTGAACTCCTACTGTGAAATTGGTTAATCACGTATATCTGGCTGAATAATTGAAAGCACCAGGATCGGCCCTTCTGTGATAACTCCCGGTTAGAACACACGGAATTTGAAATCATGGGGTGTGTTAAATCTTTTAAATCTGAAAATCCCTGACTTGTGTTGGTAGTGGTTGTTGGTTGTTTTCCCTTCGGGCCGTTTGATGGAAATGTGGGAGGGGATGAGATCCCCCGTTCTTTTTATACTCTCGGTGGCTGTGTGAATTTGGGGGATGGGATCTCCTGTTGGTATGGTTTCAGTGGTTGTGAGTTTTTATCACAAATTGGGGAGAGATCCTCTGTTGGTAGAACCGTGTGTGAGTGTTTTGGTTGATCTATGCTTTGACGCTTTCCTTGGTTATGCTTATGGTAGTTGCCCAGTAGTGCTTAATATTATTTGAACATTTTGACTGAACGTGAAACAAGAATGGGACAAATGGTTTGTGGCAAGGGTCGTGAATATGACTCGGACGCTGTGGTGTTGTGTTCTGTAGGTTGGCTAGGAAAACCTAAGTTTTGGGTGAGTGTTTGTTACCTATATCTATACTTGTAGCTTTGTGTTTCTTATTCGCGCCCCACCCAAGTTGAGCACTTAGTGCCGAACACCCCCATTTATGGGGGAAGGCTGTTTTTCCCAACACTATACTTAGTGGCTGGTTATTAGCTCCTTTTATGCTCCCTTTCCCGGATAGCCCAAGTATCTTCGGGCAGGCTGTGATGACCTGAAGTCCATTATTAGCCCAAGAACCTCCGGGCGGGGTGTTGTGGTGGTTGTCCAGGTGTGTGCGGCAAGTGGTTTCCCAAGTGTCTTTGGGATGAGGCCCAGGTGTCTTCGGGCGTGGCAGTGGTTGTTCTGGCCTAGGTGTTTTCAGGCAAGGTTACATGTGACAGTTGTGGCCCAGGTGTGTGCGGGCGGGATTCGGCAGTGGGACTGCGTGTGGTTGTGGCCCAGGTGTGTGCGGGCGGGTGTGGCAGTGGGACTGCGGTGAGAATGGCGGGATTGGTCCGATGCGTAGGATGTCTCAATAACCAGTGGGAAAGTGGCGCAGGGTACCCAAACATCGATGTGCTCTTATATATATATTACTTGATCTGCGTTATTTGGGGAGTGAGCCTTGGTGAGGCCTGGGATGGATAGTTTGCCTTGTTAGTTGTTTGGTTCACTCTTTTCTCACGGGACTTTAGTACGTTACCCGACTTGTGCACGAGAGTCTTGGTTTTCCCTACTGAGTGTACTTGTATGCTCACCCTACGTTTACTTTCAGGTTTCTAGGAGGACTACCAGGGCTGCGCGGGACCCTATTAGTCGGACAGTTGGAGTTGTCGCTGTTGTCGTACCTTTGCTTTCTTTTGGTATTGTACTTGAGAGCTTTCTTTTTCTTTTGTACTTGTACCTTGTTGTAAATTGTTTAAACATGCATGTGGGAATGGTTTATTTTTGGCTTTACTTTTCCTTCTACCTTGGTGTTGTTGGGTTATCTCCTCCTTATCTTTCGATCCTATAAAATAAAAAGGGTAATGCCTTCCATTTGCGAGAATTTCCTATAACCTTGGTGCTAGTCGCCACTCCGGAACCTATTGAAGGCGGGTTTCAGGGGTCATTATCTCTCCTTCAACTTAAAGAAGGGAGGGCATGGAAACCTGCTGACCCTTCCCTCCTTTTGGTGAAGGCGGGTCGTGACATGTTTAGTTTGAGATAGGGTAATGGTTGAGAATCATTTTTCTAGGGTTTTTTTATTTCACATGAAGACCCAATATTGAAGATATGGGATAGTTTAATAGAGTAAATCAAAAGTTTAAACATATCATATGAGGGATTTAATCATATATGAGTGATCATGGACTATTGGAAAACGTTATATCACTTGTTATTGATTAAGGTAAATAGCTCAGAGGATGATTTATTGATGGAGTATCCATGGGAGGTATAAAATCTTCCCAAGGTGCTCAATATGATCATCTATGATTGGGATACATTTTTACCTCATGGGTGTGGAGATGTATATTGTGTTATTTTGTATCCCACTTATTCTTTTTCACATTTTTCATCTACAGATGAATTGTTATATAGAGTACATTATCGACGCCATATAGGATGTGTTTCACAAGTGTATGCTAGATTTTTTAGGTTCCTGGGTGAAACACCAACACTCAGTGGAGTCATATTACAATCCAATTTACCAATCAACTATTTTGGGCTCCATATGATGCACTATGAAGCTAATATTTATGATATCCATTATTATTTTATGTTGTAATAGAGGTAACTCATGGTATTTTTATTTTAACCCTTTTCTCTTAATCTTATACTTTTTTAAATTATCAATGATTATTATTTTTTGATAGATATCTAATTTAAGGTATATTATTTAAAGAACCATTCCATTATAATTTTTGGAAGATCATTAGCATAGGGATGGTTCCAGAACCCACCTCTATTTAAAAATTTATAAACCAGTTCATGCAGTCAATATATGATTTATATAGTTATAGGTTTTTTCATGAGGTCTCTTGAACTATTAGGTGATAAATAATTATAAATTATATTAGTTGGATTGGTCACCTTTTTGGTTAGGCATTTTATCTTTCTTAAATATAATTTAACTCTTCATTATGCCTTGGATTTTTTTTCTTGTCACATAATTTGTTCTTGTGGTCGATTCATGGTCATGTAGTGGATCCTTTTCTTTATGCATTCAATAGATTTATTATTCAAATAAATACATAATTTTTTCATATTGTTGACCCACAGTTCTGTGGATGATCCATCTCTTCATACATTCGATCCTTCACTTGATTATGTGGCTAATCCATAATATATGTTTGTTCCACATGGTCACTCATAATGTTAAAATTGTTGATCTGTATATCAAATATGATTATAATGTTGGATTTTTGCCTTATTTTTTTATCTATGTGGTAACTTTCCACAGTCAAACCTCCTGAACGAATAGCCCATAATGTGTAAGTATTCTATAAAAATTATAAAAATCACAAACAAACAAAAAAATGTTTTGATGTATAATTTTTCATATTAATGAGAAAATGTGTATCTAAATCTTACATCAAGTACGTACATTTATTTCATTTAATTACATGATGTTTGGGTCTTTAAATGATTTCTTTTGGGAAATTAAATCGGAATTAAATGGAAACTATAATTTATCTTAGTAAAAAGTAAAATTCTCTATATTATTGAAAACCATTAAGACTCATATGTATTTCTCTGATTAAGATATTTCTCTATTTTAATATATGTTTCAATCATTATATTGATTATCGGTATTCTAGCCATTACTCATGGCTCATTTTGACCCTTATATAAAATGTTTGAGCAACTCAATGAAGTTTTTAG
The DNA here is from genome assembly GCA_963277665.1 of Viscum album. Lineage (NCBI taxonomy): Eukaryota > Viridiplantae > Streptophyta > Magnoliopsida > Santalales > Viscaceae > Viscum > Viscum album. The sequence goes on along the minus strand of OY728165.1, from coordinate 1,917,547,328 downwards.
GCCTACATGCACAATTTTATATGATGTTTTTAGGGAAATAAAATCATGAATGTATCTATAGAGGTAGGTATTATAGAATAATATTTATTCAAATATTATCCTTAAATATATTTATTAGTAAAATCATTAGCATTTAAGATAAAATGAATTTTTTTAAATGTTAATATTAAATTTGGCCATTATAATATTGTCGTTAAATTAATGGGAATAAAATTATTAAACCATATTGAAAAATATACAAAGGAATAAAATGGAAATGATATAAAGATGTATCCACTATTAAACCAATTTTCTATTCTTGAGAATAATGCATATTTTCATATTTTTTCAATAGACCAACCCCAAATAAAAATAAAAAAACTATGGTATGGGAGATTCCACATGTGAGAGAAATTCAAGATCATCAAATTTGAATATTTTTTTATACTTGTATAATCACTAAACTTATCATCCTACGGAGTAAATTTGATACATATGTAAAGGCCCTAAATTTCAAGGAAATTGTTTTCTTAAATACTTTGTAATTGTACGAGTGTGTGGTTTCTGACGGCACTTGATTCTGTGGCCCAGTGTGCCTGAAATCAATTTCTGAAGTTTTGTTTGGGTACGTTGAGTAAATATACATGCGGGATTTACTATCTTTTGAACCGGTGCTAGGAATTGAAATCTGAGGACACCGATGAACTCGTAGCACCGATATTCGCATAAGGGGACATTTATCGTAGTTGCGTTTAATGCAGGTTGAATGTTAATTTTTAGGGTTTAATAACAAAGTTAAATAAAATTGTTGTGAACAATTTTATTTTTCTTGGGCAGTTGAATCCTACACGGGGAAGTTATTGGTGGGGCCCACACCCACATAACCTCACATGAGAGGATATTTGTGTGGTGGGGCCCACATGAGCCATAACCTTTCATCTCCACATAACTCCCCTTAACTCCCTTAATCCCCCTTATTTAATATGTAAACTATCTTATTAATGATATCTCTCCACCTCCCTCTTAGTATGTTTTCCAACACAATTAAATTAATGACATCATTAATTAAATTGGCACATCCAAACATGAATTTATTGGATTTTCATGGATCTTCTTTAAAATGGGAGCAGTCTTTTATAATATTTGTGATAGTAAATATTTTTGTGAGGAACCTCTGGAGAAATAAAAATAAAATTTTTCATCTTTCAATGAAGAACACCTTGAATGAAGAACATCATTCTCTCACGACGAAGAATGATCCACGATTCGAAGGACGAGAAGAAACATCATCCTTTCTTATTTCCCTAACGTCAACGGAATCGACAACGTCATATGTGACACATGTCTTCCGCATCATGATGACGTGCTTTGCTCTTGAAACCAAGGTTGGGGGATTTTTGTATAATTTAATTTCTATGATTTATACCTACGAACTTGGGAGATTATTTGTTGGATAATTGTTTAAGCCTCTAACGCAGTGGGTACGGGCTAACGAACAAGTCTGGACACATCTCCATATCATAATTTATGCATGAAATGTTTGTCGATGGATGAATGGAAGGGAAACGTTGATTCGAGGCCATCACAGTGTAGAGTGGGACCCGAGGAGGCCACATGTGTAGACAAGGGCTAAAACGGACCACCGGAGTAACTCTGGTGGCCCGCGGAAGGTTGTGGCGGCGTGGAGGAGTTGGTGACTGGAGTCAGTGGATACAACCAATGGCTGCCTGGAGGTGGAGTCTCCCTAGACCACTGCCAGAGAATGAACGATGCGGCACTGTCCATGGTGGTAGTGGACCAGATCCCATGCTGCGCGGGATTCGGGAAGGCAGGGCGATGCCAGACTAGCTGTGTCGTTTCGATGATCCCCACCCCACTCGGCCAGACTGGCCGAGCTGTGGCCAGTCACGGGTCGGACCTCACCCAATAGGGCCAGACCCGGACCCGGGTCGGGTCGACCCGGTTCGGGCCAACCCAGGGTTGGCTGGGCCGGGTTGGACCCGGCCCAAACCCCCCTTTTAAGACCATTTTCGGTTAATTTCCCATAACATGAGCTACTAACCCTCGATCAACGCACCATCATTTGAATAGTATTCCTCAGATCGATATAGTCGTTTCGGTATATTACACACAATGTTTTGGAAAAGTTTGGGTACAGTTGGGTTGGTTTAAACTCGAAACCAACCGGGCCCTCGGAGAGGAAACGCTTGTAACTTAAGGACTGGACGTCCGATTGATGTGCCGTCAACTACATTGGTTTAATTTTGACGATACAATCCTTATGGTATACTCCATATGGGATTAATATGTGATTGGAGTATCTATGGGTTGGATTGTACCCGAAATCCAACCAGGCCCCTGGAACGGAAAAGCCAATTACTAACAGACCGTGCATCCATTTGATGTGCCATCTATTGCGTTGGGACCCCTATGAATAAGTGGTCCATTGTTATACTTCTACACGAGACTTTGTGACACATGGATTATCGGCATGGGGCTCGTGGAGTGGACCCTCCCGGTGACGAGCGAGCAGATTGGAGAGACCTAGTAGTTGGTTGAGACCTGACGATTGCTAATCAATCGACTCGGAGTTATTCGGATGACCCAGTGGGGAGAGCATGGTTGTAGTAGCAGACCCACGGTGATGGACTGCTTTTTTGTAGCGACAGACCCGTGGTACTCGACAGAGGGAGTACCTCTGTAAGCTATGAGGTGGAGCTCTTGGTTGTAGCGGTTGACCCATGGTGGGAAGCGCATTGTTGTAGCGGCATGCCCACAGTACTCGATAGGTGGACTACTTCAGTAGTCCAAGGTTAGTGGGAAGTTCTTGGTTGTAGTGGCAGGCCCACTATACTCGACAGAGAAGGAGTTCTCCAGAAGATGTGGTTTCGACTATGTGAATAAAAATCCTAGTTTTAGCTGAGTTAGTGACCTTTTTGTTTTCCTCATGATTGAGATGGGTTACTTGATAACATTGGTATATGTATATGAATATACCTAAGTAATAGTTATATTTTGAAATCATACTTATGGTTTATCATTGTTGGATTTTGTGAGAAAATGAGGGTCTCAGGGTCCTTACTGAGTATCGTTATACTCAACCCTATACGGGCTATTCCTGCACTACGTTGTGTTGGATGCAGATAACAGACAACACTAATCAAGGTGGAGACTTGTAGAGCTGGACGGTACTCGTAGGTGGACCACTTGGAGAGACGTACACAGAGCAGACGGTTGGACCTGAGGTGCTAAGGTGGCCATCTATACCCACCATTCTGGTGGGATTCCTGGAGGATGACTCAGTTGTTGTTTTTTACTTTAGTGTCATTGTACTGGCTTTATAGTTGTATTGTACATACTATTGGGCTTGTATTTCCGGCCCCTTTCCATTCAGCACTAAATTTTGTATTATGTTTTAATTAGTGTTTTCTTCTCTTGCATACTCTGTTGTGTTTCTTTACTTTTATAAAGTCAATGCCTTCACTTTTTATTGGGGTAGTCACAACATGGGCCCCGAGGACGGGTCATGACAAATTGGTATTAGAGGAGTCGGTTATACAGCAGAACTCTAGACTCTGATCTTTCTTTCCGTGAAGCCATAATGTTAAGTGTACCGAGTGTGGTTTTCAGTTTAGGGAATCCAGTATTGGTGCGGTGGACAACGTATCCGTACACTAGGACCCTACCTACTGATTTCTGACTTAGTGCATGAAAAAAGTAATTGTGTGTGTGTGTATCAAAAGATTTCCTTTAAGTCATCTCAAACCAGGTCATCTCACTAGGTATAATCTTTTGATCATGGAGTACCTGTTTCTTTTTCACGATTTATTGACCGAGTCAGTCGACGCGGGTTTCGAGTGGAGGTAATGATGGTAGCCCACCGAGCTGCGAGGTCATGGTGCAGGGCCCCATCATTGCAGAGGCACCAGTGATACCACTAACTGTTGGGCTACTGTTGCCACCAGCCCCAGCAGTAGAGGGTGCACCCCGCTTGAGCGCGTTTCATGGGTTCCTGTGACAGAGGCCTCCGAGTTTTCGAGGCGAGAGAGACTTTTAGATAGCCGAGTACTGGATGGAGGTTATAGCATGAGTTTTCCACACATTTGGGACACCCTCTAACTTGATGGTGTACCTATCTGTTAGTATCTTTCAAGGAGTAGTTGAGAGGTGGTGGAGCCTGATGATCTAGTTTTACGATGTGGCGACCCTCACCTAGGGAGACATAGAGGGTCTTTTCAGGGCGGAGATTATACTAGACTCTACGCTCTGTGTGGGCACAAAATCTACCGCTCTATCCGCTGGGCTATCCGACCGTAGCTGAGTCTTCTGTAGCCGACAATAGACATATGATAGAGAATTCCAAGCGGACTAGGCCAATAAGGGGCGACCTCAGGATACAAGTTCAGTTTTGCGAGGAACACGAAATAGAGAGTGATATTAGAGGAGCAGGAAGTGCTATGCATGAAGTGGGCTAGGTCACATGGCTTGAGACTACCTGACCGATCCAGTAGATGAGTAGTAGGAAATAGAGGGACCTTCCAGGCCGAGGCATAGGTACGACCATGGTGGTCCGCCGGGTGTAGGCAGATGTGGCAGAGGATCTGGTCGAGCAGCAAGTGGACAAGTGCAGGACTAGCTCTAGACTTGGAGTCCATTGTTTTTTATCCTTCTAGCTTCATTAATGTCATTTTTTGTGGATTCTTTGTGTCATTGTACTTTGAGATTTTGTAATAAAAGACACTTGTTCTTGTGACAGTTTCTTCCCTGTCCTTTTTAATGTGGTTGATACTAAGAGGTTTCGGTTAAAACCGTTTACATGACCCTCACTATCGAGATTCCTTTTGCAGGAGACCCAGTGACCACACACTACTACCGATAGTGTGAATCGACCCTTGGAGGTGAGATTTACTATTGGATCTCTTGTTAGTAGCGTCTTCGCCTTACGACATCGTCCATGGAATGAAATAGTACCATTTATGTCAGGATTGACTGTATTAGGTGAAGAATGTGGTTCATTCAAGGGGTGATACCAGATTTCTATTTTCAATAAGGTAGAAATTATATAAACACTTGTAGGATGTAATAAAAAAGGGTGTAGTTTATTTCTTCAAAAATGTATAGTCACACCCATAGTTCGTTGAGCGTACAGTTTAAAATTTACTCTAATCTCAAAAGTCCCAGGTGTGTCTTCTCGTATAAGGACCTGGACCTGAGACGGAGTCGTTGACATGAGTTCCTCCGGGACTATGACTTTGAGATTGTCTATACTCCTAGGAAGGGGAATGCTGTAGAAGAGTTAGGTTCACGATGCCTCACTTGTCAGTAGGTGAAGGCGGAGCACTAGGTACCAGCTGACATGGTACAACACTTAGAGGTCCCAGAGCGGATGTGGGATGGAATATCTATGGATTTCGTTATGGGTCTTCCACGTATATACAGAGGACACGATTCTATCTGGTTGATCGTAGACCAACTCACCATGTCGGACCACTTCCTACTGACCAGAGAGCAAGACTCAGTAGAGGGCTTGGAAAGCCTCCACATTCGAGAGATCATACAGCTTCATGGTGTGCCATCACCTATCACTTTTATCGTGATGCTGGTTTTATATCCCGACAATGAAAGGGGTTACATTAGGCTTTTGGGATGCAACTAAGTCAAAGCACCACCTTCTATCCTCAGACAGATGGCCAGATAGAGAGGATAATTCAAACTCTCGAGGATATGCTCCGTGCATGTGTCAATGACATTGGTCACAGCTGGGAGGATCATTTAACCTTGGTGGAGTTTGCTTACAAGAAAAGCTACCACTCCACCATCGGGTTGGCACCGTACGAGGCGATGTACGGCCGTCCTTGAAGATCACCATTGTGCTGGACTGACCCTGGGGAGTCAACACATGTAAAACCTGAGATAGATCGGGCTACGATGGAGAAGGTGCAGATCATCTAGGAGCGGATGAAGACTGCACAGAGTGGACAAAATTCCTTTGCTGATAGGAGGAGGAGATGACTGGAGTTTGAGGATGGCGACCACATCTTCCTACAGGTCTCACATCAACGAGGTCTATGGAGATTTGGCCGGGGCGGAAAGTTATCTCCGCGTTTCATCAGACCTTTCTAGGTCCTCTATAGAGTAGGCGATGTGGCTTACCGCCTGACCCTTTCATCTAGATTGCACCGGGTGCATGAATTCTTCCACGTATCTCACCTGAGGAGATAAGTGCACAATCCATCCCACATCATTGACCTCGAGGAGCTGATCATTGATGACGGGGTGACATTCTCGGAGGTCCTGGTGTAGATTTAGGATCAACAGGAGCAAGTACTACGTGGGCAGTCGATTCTGCTGGTGTGCATTCGCTGGCAGCATGGGATCCTTCATGAGATCACTTGGGAGCGGGAGGCTCAGATGAAAGTACAATACCCCCATTTGTTTCCCTAGTGTGTGTTTTAGCTATATGGGAACGTAAATCCCTGAGGTGGGAGTAATGTAAAGACCCGGAAATTTCATGTAAAATTGTTCATCAAATACTTTTTAATTATACGAGTCTTCGGTATCTGACGACACTGGATTTTGAGGCTCCGGGTACCTGGAATCACTTTCTGAAGTTTTGTTCGGGTACGTTCAGTAACCGTACGTGTGGGTTTTACTATATTTGGAACTGGTGCTCGGAATTGAAATCAGAGGACACGATTATACTCGCAACGCCGATATTCTCTTAAGGGGAAAATTATTGTAGTTGTGTTTAATGCGGGTAGAATGTTAATTTTTGTGGATTAATAAATAAGTTAAATAAAATTGTTTTGAACAATTTTTTTATCTTGGGCTGTTAAATCCTACATGGGGATGTTATTGGTGGGGCCCACACCCACATAACCTCTCATGAGAGGATATTTTTGAGGTGGGCCCACACGAACCCTAACCATTCATCTCCCCATAACACCCATTAACTCGCTTAAACCCCCTTGTTTATTTTTACAACTCCCCTATTAAGGGGATCTCTCCACCTACCTCTTAGTATGTTTGCCAAAATAGTTAAATTAATGACTTCATTAATTAAATAGGCACATATAAATTTGAATTTATTTGATTTGCATGGGACTTCCTTAAAATGGGAGAAGTCTTTTATAATATTTGTGATAGCAAATATTTAGGTGATGAACCTATTGAGAAATAAAAAGGAAATTGTTCATCTTTAGATGAATAACACCTCCGATGAAGAACGTCATTCTCCCTCGACGAAGAACGCTCCACGATTCGAAGGACGTGAAGCATCTTTATCCTTTTTTCTTTCCCCAACATCAACAGAATCGACATCGTCATCCGAGATGCTTGTATTTTGTGGCTTGACTATGTGCTCTGATCTTGAAATCGAGGTAAGGGGATTTTTTTTAAATTAATTTATGTGATTTAATCCTATGAACTTGGGGGATTATTTTTTGAATAATTGTTTGAGCCTATAACATAGTGGGTGTGGGCTAACGAACTAGTCTGGACCCATCGCCATATCATTATTGATGTTTTGAATGTTTGGAGATGGATGAATGGAAGGAAAACATTGATTTGTGGCCATTTTAGTGAAGAGCAGGACGCGAGGAGGCCGCATGCGCAGACGAGAGCTAAAACGGACCACCAGAATGACTCTAGTGGCCCGCATAAGAACGTTGCGGCGCGAGTTTCCAGTGTGGCGGCACCGGTGACCGGAGGCGGTGGACGGAAACAGCCAGAACTATTTGGCCACCTGGAGGCGTCAGAGCCCTAGCACGTCCCCGAAGGAAGACCACTGCGGCATCGGCGGTGGTGGGGGTGGAGCGGATCCAGCGACGCGCGGGATCATGGAAGGCAGGGCCGCGCCCGCCTGGCACCGCCGTTTCGATGATCCGAGGGACCATGCCCCCACCCCACACCACCCCCCACTCGGCCAGCCAGGCTGAGCCTAGGCCAGCCGCGGGCCGGGCTGCGCCCAACCTGGCCGACCCTCAGTGGGTTGGGCCGGGTCGGACCGGGCCCAGACCCCCCTTTTGGGACCGTTTTCGGTTAATTTCCCATAACATGTGCTATGGATCTCCGATCGAAACACCGTCAGTTTCATAGGATTCCTAGGATTGAGACTTTTGTTTCGATATATTATACTAAAGTTTTTTGTTGAAGTTTTGGTATGTTCAGGTTGGTTCGAACTCAAAACCAACTGGGCCCTCGGAGAGGAAACACTTATAACTTATAGACCGGACGTCCGATTGATGTACCATCAACTACGTTGGTTTACATTTAACGAGCTTGTCCTTTTGGTATAATCCATACATGATTCAGATGTTATTGGAGTATGGCTGGGTTGGATTGTACCCAAAATCCAACCGGGCCCCTGAAACAGAAAAGCCAATAACTCACAGACTGGGTGTCTGTTTGACATGCCGTCTATTGCATTGAGACCCCTATGACGGGGCAGTCCTTTGTGATACTTCTATGTGGGACTTCATGAAAAATGGAGTATCATCTTGTGGCTCATGGACTGGACCCTCCCAGTGACGAGCGAGCAGATTGTAGAGATCTAGTATCTGGCTGAGATCTAACGACTGCTGATCGATCGACTCAGAGTGATTCGGATGGCCCAGTGGGGAGAACATGGTTGTAAATTAAGTGTTTTAATAGGTGTGAATATATGGGAGAGGTGGTGGACTTTTAAGGGAAAGGAAAAGGACTCACATTAATGTTTTTGAAGAAATGTTAGGTTTTTACATGTTATTAACTAAAAAATTCCTAGCATAACAACATAAAAAATTATGGAAGGTTAATGGTTGAAATATTTCTTTTTAATGGGTGTAAGAAGAGTGTATAGGTTATTGGGCCCCGATAATTAAGGTTTAATCGCTAATTAATTTTTTTTTGACTGTAATCATTGTGATTAATTTTATCACATTTAAAAACAAATTGTAAGAAAACTATGTTGATATTATTAGATTATAAATATTATCCCGATAAAAATTTTGAATTATTTTTTTTAAAATTCAATTGATATAAGGGGAAAAATTAATTTTAATGATAATACCATACACATGAATAAATTACTCGGTTTTAAAGTAGAAATATGTTAAAAAGTTTATTAAGTTTTTATATTAAATTTCAATGTGAAATTAGCTCTAATGAAATGAATTTTATTAATGGATATATATTTTATATAATTTAAAATTATAAAAAATTTAAATAATAATTTAATATTAATAATTATTTTAAAAAAATGTAGTATTTAACTAAAAGGTTGTATTTTTCACTATTCATCAAAATGTGATGCTTCTCAGAAAAATAAAAAAAATAACTCTAATAAATTTAGAAATTATAAATTAAAAAATCATGTTCCTTTTATCAAATTAAATTTATAAATGTTTTTGGAAATAATTTTATTATTAATATAAATTCATTCAAGAAAAGAATATTTTCAAAACAAATAGTACAATAGCGAAAATAATATGTTTCACTACCAATATATTGAACAATATAGAAATTAATAAATCATCTTTTATAATTAATTGAAACTATTAGTAAAAATACATTTAAGTGATATTTTATAATAATATCATTTAAATAATTTAAACAATTATTTTATGTTTCCTAGAATCATATTTGATGCATGTAACGTACAACAAGTCATTGTTGTAGGTATCACAAGCTAAGTCGGTATTGCGTATAGCAAAATATAAGTCGGTATTGTGTGTATCACAACACAGGTTACTACCGTGTGAAAGGAATGATTGACTTATTATCTTAATATATATATATATATATATATATCAATTTTCAGGGTCACATTAAATGAAAAATATCAAGAAGATAAATTAATTCACAAAATAATAATTCACAAAATCTCAAGGCATTACATTTCCCCCACTTAAAAACATTTTCTCCCTTGAAAATTTTCTATGTTATTAAAAGTTTTATACTTGAAATTTTCATTCATTGAAACCCATATCATAAAAATGAATACTAAAACATACCTTAAAATGGAATGTTGGGAACATAACAGTTACCCAAAGTAACGTATTACAAGTTTTCCACATTGGATAACATATTTTGGGAGTGAATATTTGACATTGAATAAAAGTATATATATTTATTGGGTGTGATTGATATCATCAATAAAAACAGTTGAATGTTATATGAAAAGTCGATACCCTCAATGTTAATAATCTATGATGTCTTATAAGGCCATTGGTTCAAGAAAAATTAATGTATAAGGAAACACATTTTTTTGATGACTATCCTAATATTAATTAATTCTTTTATTCACCATGTATATTAGGAAATATACATACTTGACATATTTCTATTATAAAAATTTCATTCTTTTGTTTTGATTTTTCCAATATCTAATTCATCCATTGTATTATGTAATCAACATTGTGAAATTAGATTTTATTCTTGAAAAGCTAAAAAAAATTAGATGATCTTATGGATCATAATAGAAAGAAATGTATAACTATTTTTCTATTTCTATTCTTAAAAAAGATTATGGTTTATATAAAAAACATAAAAAGTAACACTATTGTTTAATAAAAAATAATTATTCTTCAAAAATAATTATACATTCACAAGAAGATCACATACTCTAGTGGTAGGAACGAAACCCTTATCATTCTTCAGTCACAGGTTCACGAACCGTGAACTTTTTGGACATGTTTGGTTTCCACCCAATATACATCATGTCATCATTTAAAACCATACTAAAATAATTTCCAAAATATGATGGGAATCCATTAAATATGTTTAGCCACTAAATATCCTTATAACCAAAGTGTTAAATACAATATCAATACATAAATATTTCTTATTAAGTATTACATAATCTTTTCATGAATTATTATCCTTATAACCCTTCAGAAAGTTGATGATAAAAAAAATTACAAAAAATGTTCTGAAAAGAAGCTTAATAGTTATCCCCGATATCTCATAAAGTACCACATATTTGTAAATTTACAAACATGTGAACACCATTAGTATATATTCCATTAAAATAAATTAATAACCATAATTATCATAAATACTTTTGGAAAACATGCATGCTTCCTTATTCCAAAATATATCTGATATATTAAATATGTCCAAAATTGTTGTAAACATCATCAATGATAGCCTTACCCACCTATAAACATTACCTTACCTATTTACATGGTAATCAGTACCATCCAATTTAATAATTTAAAAATTAATTATCTTAAAATAAATAACATATTAAGGGTTACCTTCCCTTACTCAAAATATCACCTCATCATTAAATCACTTCGACAACCCATCGTGAACATAGTCTACTAAAAACTGAGTGAAAAATAAAAGTAGAAATTACCATGTAAATTTCAACATTCATATAACATAATTTATTATTTAAAACACATAGAAACATTTATTATTCCACTTCTTTCTTATGTCATTAACAATGATACCTCGTCCTATTAGACAATACCACTTTCTTTTCACAATTCATCAATAATAAATTCATTATTAGAAATGTAACCATTTCTCGAATCTACATGTTGGTTCCCTTCAAGAGAATTAATATTGGGTCATTGATTTTTAGAATGACCATTGAATCCACACATAAATCACTTTTCCTTTGATGATGTCTTAGATTGGCCAACATTATCATCCATTTCGTTAACCAAACACTTCATTTTTCACTTGAAGTCACTTTTTGTGTGTCCTTTTTTACAACAATCAAAAAATATTATTTTTCCTCTAAGACATTCAAATAGGTTATTCTTTCCACATTAATAACACAAAGAAAACCAATTCTTCTCTCCGAGAGAGTGTCAAATACCTACACTCTCATCAAATTCATTCATTCACTTCCTTAGTGAGTCCGAGAATTGGTTACGGCACACATTATCAATCATATTACATGAAAAATGATTGGGCGTAATCTCAACATATTTCACTCCAGTGATAACCCCACTTGACTCCTCATCAGCCAGTCTCCCATCACATTAGACATTAATCCAGCTCATTCTAGTTCCCTCCATTAACTAAACCAAGGCATTGTGTGAGAAGTAATTTTTATGGAATAAAACTACACAGTCATGAAAATATTTACTTATAGGATGTCTAAATAATAAATTCCTACTTAATCTATGAAGACCTAGGTTCATCATAGGTTATTCATAGCAAAATTATATTTAAATCCCCCATGATCGTTCTTCAAGAGTTTGTGAATTCCCAAAGCACATCCCCAATGAGTGTCAATTATGTTGGTAGCAAGGCCCATTTTTTTGTACCAAATTACTCCAAGTCAGGCACAAAACGTTTTGTCAGAGTTGATACACCTAGGTACATCTATACTACAGACACATCCCCATATTATATCTATACTGTGATGAATTTCTATGAAACCACCAACAATATAATTTAAAAATATTACATGATATTTTTCTAAACCTTAACCCAACCTTTAGATACATCCCTAGATATATCCATAGAAATATACATAGAAATTTCACTAATGTTTTCTCATACTAGTTTCCAAATTATGACTAAACATTCTCTATGATACCATGTATAGTGACCCGAGATTGATATTATTGGATATTACATCATTCTAGATGAATATTTAGTAAATTACAAAAATACATTCATGAGGACCAAAATAGATTATTGTCTTTGGAAACATGGAAAAAATCATTTACCAGTGGAATGATCTTCAAACTCTAAAATAATGAACTCCACATTTATTACTTCTATCTAAATCCATTATTCATAACCAATGGAAAGGAATCTTAAGAGAGGGGTGAGATCAAATGCTCAGTGAGGTTAAAAATTGTAGATATATAAGATTAATCATGTGAATATGTATATGAGAACATAATAATGAAAATAGAATTCATAACATGAATATCAAATATAATATTCAAGAATAATGTTATAAATATTAGAGTTCATAAGGAATGAACCTTATGGAAATAAATAACATAACCCTTGAATGCATATCATATGAATAAAACATAGAATTGTGGCAGACACATAAGAATATATAATGATTTCCATAGTAATAAAGGCATTTCTGTCGAGACCATCATAGTGTACAAATCCCTTCACTAAACTAGGTTAAAACCCCATTCTATCCCTATATTAGTGGTTGAAGTTCACCCCTCATTCCAAAACTGTATTACTGAACTCAGTTCACCCCTCTTTCTAGCCTGATATTACTAAACCGAGTTGACACCTTATTCCGGACCTGTATTACTAAACCAAGTTCATTTACCATTCTATCCAAATAATACTAAAATTATTTCATTTCTCGTTCCATATCGATAATATGGAAAAATTTTCATTTCTTATTCCATCCATTTCTATCCCATGAGATATAAATCATTACCCTATGCATTAGAGGTAGATATATGTCCCACAGATCTCCGAATGAAATCATAAAAACATGTGCCACAAGATCATAAATTTTCAAACCATAACCCTTTTAATTAAATGGGACTCATAAATAGGTAAACATATCATAACCTATAAAAATATGTATTACACTTAATCATTTCATCAAAATCATATCCCATGAAAAAAACAAATTTTGTAAACATATAACACATGAAAGTGAAATGGGTTTCATAAACATATGACCGGTGAAAGGGAAACAAGTTTGATAAATACAATGATATAAAGCATAACCCATTCATAGAAATAACTTGAATGTAAACTTTAGATAATTTTATAAAAGGTTATGAGTGACATCAACAGAGGTTATCATTGACGGACGATAATTTTAAAATATCATTCAAAATTGTTACATGAGTAAAACATCCTATATTCTTTTAAAAAGACATCATAATACAGAAACCCAATTGGAAATTATTTTCATATAAAATAATTAGAAAACATATAAACAATACTTAAAATAATTTTGAAATCTTTATTCTTAAATACTTACAAACTACATTTCAAAAAAATTTATAAACATTTTTCATTGTAGAAAATTTGAAATCATATAAAGAAAAATTTAAAATGTTTTGAAAACATTAATTTGAAAATACATTAAAACCACATAAATAAAGAATGAAAATGTTAGTAAATCCATTTAATTGATAATAAATTGAAAACATATAAATAATTCCATTGAACATTTAGATAAAAATAATTATTTGAGAACAAGAAAAATATGCTTGAGAATATTTTAAAACCCATTTTCCATAAAAAATTATTATATATGATTAAATAAATTTGGAAAATTTGATTCCATTAAACTCTATTTTTAAATAAAATCATAATAATAAAACATTAAAAATTAAAATAATGTTTTAAATTATTGATATCGAATAAATATGTATATATCATATGAGGTAAAAAAGTATTCCTTTTTTATGGTAAAATAGTTAGAAAAATATTTCACTCAGAATCCAACAAGAAGATTCCTCTAAAAACATTGTTAAAAGTAAGAAGTGTAATAAATTATTTATATTGACCATAGGAGAATAGTAAAGTATTTTTAGAAACCACGTTAGATAACATTTTTTAAGGGAACATATTTTTCCAACTGAAGAGACGGTAAATTGAGGATTTCTTAAAAAAATACTTTCATAGCAATCCCACATACCAAAGAGTATAAATATGGCACCGATAAATGAATAAATCATGAATGACCAGTTGGGAATAAATTTCATGAATGTTCTTGAGATATGAATCATTAATTTAAATAAAGAATGCATAAAAATTTACAATATTGAAAAGAAATGGCATTGTCTTAATAAACTCTTCTAACGTGGTAACATGGAATCATAATATCCATGTATGAAAATGAAATTAATTGATTCTTAAAATATCATTAAAATAATTATGTTATGTTTATAACATGTAAAATGTATTTTTATTCACCTTGAAAAAGAAAATAGGTTCAAAATACATCACGATTCTCTAAAAAATAAAATTGAGACGAAATTATTTCATCAATTTGATACCTTTTGAAAAAGAAAACCCATGAAAGAGATATCATAAAATGGATACCTGAATATGCATAAATTAAATTATATTTTACATTGAATTCAATCATTCATATTAAATACACCATCGGAATGTAATTAATGTATAACATAGAACGCATCTCATGGAAATACAAAGTGAAATGAAATCTGCATACCTAGTGTCATGACTCTTGTTGTTGTAATTAAAAAAACTTATAAAATAAACATAAATTTATTATCAAACTTTTAATTAACCATGTTATTATATATAATACCATATATGGTTTGATTAATACCTTTTATAACATTATTGTTAACCATCCTATAATATGGTTTCACTTTGGGTAATATTCGCATTATTTATCACATGTGTATTAATTTGTTATATATTTGGTCCTTATATTGCCATCATGATATCCAAAATGTAAATACTAATATAAATATAATGTATGTACTTTTTTTATTAATAATAATGTGTATAAAATATATTTATGAAACATAATACACCGTTGATGGAGAAGGTAGTCCAAATGTATGCATGAATGCTATTTCTATTCAATTGTCTTATTGAAAGAAAAAAACAAAAAAAAAACAAGTAGATATATATCATTGTTAAAATATATTTTTGATATCATATATATGAAATATACATACTAAAACCATAATTAATACAATCCATATTGTTTATTAACAAATCATATCACTTTGTGGGGGCGGTAGTCCACACCTCATGAAACAAAATTATCATATTAACACAAAATAGAAAGTAAAAAAGATATGTGTAGAAAAAAATAATTAAATAATATTAAATACATAATGTATATAATATATTACATATATAATAATATTTTTAATCATAATTTCTTCCATGAGAGACGTTAAGAAAAAATTAAACAACCATCGTTTTGTGAGGTGGTACTTCACCGTGCACATAAACAGAGTGCTCATTACCTAATAGAGGTAGGTGTGTGTGTGTTTACGAAAAATAATTACCATAAAACATCCATGTACATTTAAGAAACTATTTTTTTATACTATCTAGGAAAAAATATAGTGTAAGGGGTGGAGAAAGAAAATAAATAAAATAATTTTGAGAGAAGGAGTTACTTCTTAATTTGGTAAATCCTCTTGGTTTATGCCAAAAGGATTCCATGTATTTACTTATTACCAAGGGAAGTATTATAGGAGGTAGAGAAGATTTATTATAGGTGTATTTTTAATATCTTTTCCTAAAATTTAGGTTTTTATTGGTGTGAGGAATGGGGAGGTATGGTGGCGTTTTATAGAGAAGGAAAGGGACTCACATGGAATTTTTGAAAAAAATAAGTGTTCACATGTTCTTACCTAAAAAAAGTAATACCAAACCAAAATAAATAAATAATGGGAGTTTTATAGTCTAAATGTATCCATAAATTGTTTTTTACAATTTTCTAGGTCATTTGGGCCCCTAAGATTGTGGTTTACTCCATAATTAAGCTTAATTTGACATTAATCACTATTATTAATTTTAATCTCTTTTACTAATATTTTTGGAATAAAATTAAATTGATATTGTTGAAATATAAATATTGTAATGATTAAAATTGTTTATTTTTTTCTAAATTAAATTCCCTTAAATGGAAAAATTATGATTAATGATAATCCCACAAATGGGATGAAATTATGTGGTTTTAAAGTAGAAATACGTTCAAAAGTTCATTAAGTTTTTATATTCGATTTCAATGAGAAAATTTATTATAAATACCCACTTTGTATTAATAGATTTATATTTGATCTAATTTTTCATTAAAACCCAATAAAAATATTATTTAACAATAATAATTATTTAAATGAAAATCATTTTTAGATAAAAGTAGTATTTTTCACAAATCATCATAAAATTATATTTCTTATAAAAATCCAAAAATTCAACCCTTATATAATTTAGAAATTTTAATTTAAAAAAGAATAATATTTTACCAATATTAAATTTTGTAACTGTTTCAAAAATTGATTTTATTATTAAAAGCAGCTCATTCAAGAAAACAGTAATTTTAATCATAAATGGATATTTCCAAAAAACTTATATTTCATTTATAATATGTATTATCTATATAAAAAAATTATAAATAATATTTTAAAGTTTTATTTTACTATTCATATAACTATGATTGAATTCTAGGTTATAACTATCTTATTTAAATTATTATAATAATAAAATCATGTTTCGTAGAAATATTTGTGTTGTGTGTAATGTACACCAAGTCGGTGTTGAAGGTAGTTATAGCCAAGTTGGTATTTCATGAAGCGTAAGCCAAGGAGGAAATGATTATAGCGGAATCCAAGTTAGTTTCATATGGAAAGAATGATTGAATTAGTGTTTTAATATATATATATATATATAACTATTTCTTGTGTAAAATGAAATGAAAAATATAAAAATATAAATCAATTCACAAAATAATAATTCACAAAATATCGAGGTGTAACATTTATGTAAATTAAAATGTTGGTTTTCATCAACAAATAATAAAATAATTCTATGTATAAAAATATAATTAATTATTATAGTTATGTTAAAGTGAATTTATTCTTAAAAATGTATTTTCCCAAAAGATTCATTTCAGAATTAATGAATGAGAAAATATATTGACAATATTAATAATATATTAACCGTAAATTAAAAATTAATTTATTGAAATAAGAATAAATAATTATTATAAGAATAAATAACTTTTCTTATATGAACATTTTCCCACTATATATTTTGAATATTATTTAAATTTACCATTATCCAATTTTAGAAATATAATTGAAAAAATTTAACATCAATTTTGGATTATTCATAATAATATATTCTGAAGATTAATTTAGGTATTTCTCTAAAAAGATTGATTTTATGGGGAGTGGAACAGAATACAATTTTTACAAATAACATGATTTTTTTGACATTATTAGTTTTTAATTAAGAATATGAAATTCATTAAATATTATTTTGAGCCAAATTTGGTTTTTTATATGTGACTTTATAATTTGATTTTGAAAATTTGAAAACAGATATTTTATATTTTAGAACATTAATAATATTTTCTCATAGACACTTTTTTATTATATTATATATATTTTTAATATTAATTATTATCACATTTTTATCTTGAATAAATTAAATTTATAAAAAATTAATAATAATTGGGTACAAAATACACAATAAGGACCACATTATTTTTGTGCGTAAAGGATGTGTTAAAATAGATTCAAACTAGAACAATGTCAATAGATAAATATCAAATGTAAGTAATAGAAAAGAATATAAACTCAAACATATTTAAAATATTTTTGATAATGATTTTTTGATGATATGATCATCCTTATCTATCCCCCTTTATAAATTACTAATGTTGGATTCAAATTCATTGAGATTGAATTATCATTATTTAATTGTTTTGTGTATTTATAAAAGCATCATCTATTATCTCTTATTAAGGGAGAATCTAATCCTTACTTTCTCTACCACAAGTAACCAATACGTTGAGCCCATAATCTACCCAAACATCTTCTAAACACCCCTATACACTTTGAGGATTATATATTATTCTCCAAAGACAATCCCTTTTGGGATTGACACCCATTGTAGAGGAGATGCTCCAATAAGTGAGGTATAAGATCATAACCTCCATTTCACCTCCCTATTTCTATATGTGATTTTATTTTTTAAAAAATAAATTTAAATAAATTAATAAAATAAAATCAGTATCATATTTATACTAGTATTTTATTATATTTATGGTTTATTCAGTAACCATCTTCCCCCTTTCTATTAATGAAAAAAAACAATGACTCATGTGTTGTGTGGAAATCCGCCTCCATGATAAAACGTGTTTAGTTTACTTCACCACCAAAAAAGGATGGTACTAAAAAAAAGATAACATAAATAGTATATTTATAAACTATTTTATATTTTGAAATAATAAAACATATTATACATTTCTTCAATACTATGAAAAAGGAAAACATTATCAATGTGTACCTGTGGACTACAGCATTAATCGAATGATTGATTTCAAATATTCTGTTCATTACCTCAATTAATAGATTATCCTAAAAATGGGTTCTTTGGATAAATATTATTTTTATTATATCATTATGTTCATAGAATGATAAATTCTAAAACATATTAAATATAATATCCAAAAATGATTCTCGTTAATATTATATTTTCATAGGAGTGAGTGAACTTAGAGGTAATTGATCTCTTTTTTCATTTTAAAGACAATAAATAAATTATATTCTGTGTATTATTCATTAAAATTCTTATATATCACAAAAATAAATGTTATATTATATCACTAATATGCTTATTATAATTATATCACAACTATACTACCTCATAATCATCCATTAATAATGGTATGTACTTGTGTGGGTCGATTTTAACACCTAATTGAACAATACTGTGAATTTATATCATGGATAAATATGAGAAATTATATAATATTATAATATTATAAAAATATGAAAATTATTATTTTTATCTTCTTATAGTTTTTTCTATTAACATTTAAGTTATTCAATAAAAAATCAACCTTAATCTGTTATGAATCATTAAAACATGTCGTAACAAAAACTACATTGGAATGAAATTATAGCTTTAAACAATATCTTCTAAAGTCTATTCCAATAACTTATATTTTAAAATAATAATGGTATGTAAGGAATATATATATAACACACATTTATGATATAATTTTAAAGAAAAAAATATTACATACACCCGGTGTTGAAAATTGGTAAAAACTAACTAATATATAGAAATATAGAAAGATTCTATATGTGGGTTGTATATGGTTATATCTATGAATATGTTTCATGGGTACATATTTACTGTGATTTATTTAATTATTCGGGGAATATTTTGAAAGATAAATATGTTTTTTTATTTAGGTACGGGCTTTTCATCTCAAATTTCATTGTTGAGATATGATTGTAAGAATACACCTAATTTAATTTATATAGTGTATATACAAACTATTTTAGATATCACTAGTACTCGCCCGTGAAAATGCACAGTGATATGTAATTATTATTATTTTTTAATAAGAGACTATTATTTGTAATATTTGTGATGAAACAGTGACTTAAATAGTATTTTATCACTAATAAGTGGTGAATAATTTTGAAATAGAAGTGAATCTAATAAGAAGAAAATATTCTAATAGTTCAAAAAGGATACATTAATTTTATATTGAAACACAATCGAATAGTTAAGTATGGAAACCTCAATTCAATATAAACTGTATTTAGGAAAACAATGTTACATACTGTGAAACACAGAGTTCAAGAGAATTTACTTAATGAAGAACTGTTCTAATAAAAATATGAGATGTACAGAGGAAAAACTATAATACATATAGAAAAAATTTCTATCCACAAACAGATATGTTGTGATGTTTATGCATGGATAAATTTTTCAGCAAGTAGAAGATGTTCCCAATTTCAATATGAAACTATTTCATAAATGTAATATTTTTGCTTCTCTTAATCCTTTGTATTGTTTTTAAGAAATACATGAGTCCATTGTTTATATTGTGACTACTTTAGTTGCCTCTGGATCACTCTATACAAACCATATAAAATCTTATCAAAAGAATTGTCATGACTATCTTGGAAATCCTTGGTTATTTGAAACCATGCATTGATCCCCAAATATGAGAAATGATATAAAATCAGATCCATGAAAATAAAAGGTGACATATTAACATATTAGATAGTATAAAGGTCATATCACATGCCCTACTTGATCTAGGAGGGTGTAGCAATGACAAAGTAGTGATTCTTCACGGTGATAAGTATTATTCCACTCCCTAAAATTGTTATTTGGAAACATCAAATTCGAGGAAAATTTCCTGGTACTCAAGAACCTTGTAAAAGTAGGTACCTTTCGAAGGGGAACTTGTGGAGTTCAGGTGGAGATACATTTTAGTTCAATATCTTGTATATCTATATTGTTGGGGCAGCTCAGGCATTCTGGTGGAAAAACATTACATCATCAATACACCTTCAATTTCAAAAAGCATAAATCCATGAACTTCAACACCCTCAGAATCACCTAAGTGAATCGCTTGTTACAGCATAGTGGACATCAATCAACACTTAATTGTAGAGTAGGTTTTAGAAAAAGTGAATCTGGATACATGTGGACATGGAACGATGGGAAAGAGAGGGGTCATGCCAAGAAAGGATCTCTTCTTCTATCATTCCCCTGATCTGAAGAAAGAAGTTGTAAGTGAAAAAAGATAGTCTGTTGATGTAACTTCTATGTCTAGTAAATTGGAAAATTTTCTTTCAATCAAAACCTTTTATGAAAACATTTCATCAAAAACAATATCTTACCTTCCTTAATTCATGACCAGGGTCGAAGATAAATTAAAAGATATTCCTATTACAAAAAGTTTAATACTTTTTATTTACTTGATTTGTTAATTTCAATCGGATCCAGTTATCATGTTTTTAGTAAAAGAATAAATTATCATGTGTTACTTTTCTATTAATGATGAATATGAATAAAAGTGTTACAGTGATTCATATTTCATACCATTCTGCAGTAGCAAAGAAGACTATCATCATGATGATGGTAGATAATGTAAGCCACTGACTCAAGATTAATAATAGAAATATGTTAAGAAATAAACCATAGAAGACCATTTATTGTAAAGTAAACTGATTACGTAAATATAATTGATTTAAATGATCCAATTATCAAAAATAGGACTTTTCTAAATATAAATTTAAAGAATGGGGGAAAGCACAACAATAATGAATGAACACTTATCTAATTTAATAAATGAATAAATAAAAACCTATATAGTTATGAATTAACAGAGATAAATAATTTCATTAAGATGACTAAAAACTGGAAAATTTGGGCTTACAAAACATGTTTAGAATGTTATTTTTATAACATTATTGATGTGGCAGTGTATTTACACTCTTTTCCACATACTTTGTGATTGTTATTGACTTTTTTATACCAAAATGATTATTTTTAGTAAATAATTGAAATTTTTTGGATTTTGGTTCTTAGGTGTGTAAAATAATCAATTTTAGTTTATAATATGTGTTTTAATGAACTTTAGTGTCATTTTAAATAATTCTAAAATTAAATGAGTTGGGTGAATTTGTCTTTTATTTATTTATTCTTTATTTTTTATTCTAGTTTGTTTATTAATTCATTTATTAAAATAATTAATTCTTTATTCATTTAATTGTAAATAAATAAATCTTTATGGTTTTTTAGTCTTTTAATAATTTAATTAGTTTTAAAATTTTAGTTTTATTCATTTAATATTTTTATTCTTTAATTTAATTAGTTCTTTAATTTGTTATTTTATTTAATAAAGTAATTGTAAATATTTTAATTTGTTCTTTAATTATGTATGTTTATAAATTTAAATACAAATTAAATCATTTGTTTAAATAAAGTGTCATCTATTTTATTATTTAAAATTTTTGTTTTTAGTTTTTAATTCCATTCTATTTAATTTATTTAAATAATTAATTTATATTTAGTTTCATTAAACTATTTTATTTATTTAATTTTCATTGTCTTGTTTGTTCGCAGGTGTTTCGGTCGCACAGTCCCGCCCTTATCGGTTACTTCTTCACCGGTAGCAGTGACCTTCCTCACCGACACACAAAACCTCACTGATACCTAAAATAATCACCGATACTTTTCTCACTGATACGTCTCAGACTTCCTTCCCTCACCGATACATTTTCCCCCTTAATCCTCACTGATACTCCCACTGTTATATTCCCCTTTTTCATCACTGATACAACTTTCCCTTACCTCACCGATACATTCCTCCTCACTGATACACATTCCCTTTACCACCTCCTCGTTACCCTTTTTATTACCTCACCGATACATCTTACACCTCACTGTTATATTTCTCCTCACCGATACACACCTACCTCTAAACCTCACCGATATACCAAACCTCACTGTTACATTAAATCCTCACTGATACTCCTTACATCACTATTTTCCTCGCATCCCTCCTTATTGCATCGTACAACACACCATCAATGATACATCTTCTCCCAGCCTCTCTTCCCACAAATCACAACAGCAGCATCACCATTTCAGTCACCTCAAACAGGCATCAACCTCACAAAAACTCAACAGCAGCAACAAATTTCAATAAAAACAGAGTAAAAAATTCAAATCAGCAGGAAACAAATTAATTACACCACAGTGAACTAAATTCCCAAACCAATTTCAGTCAGTTTCTGAACCCTAGACGATCCACGCCGCTGCCCAGATCTCACTGATGCGTACTGCCTAAACAAAATCACCACCGCTGTGCCACCTGGCCTCTATGACCTTCTTCACCGAGCTGAGCCCCTCAGTTCCCCTGCTAGGTCGTGACCTCGACCCAAATCCCCTCATAATCCGCTAGCTGAACCACCCTGAACCCTGTCACTTTCCCTCTTCGCACAATCCGCACTGGTCTTTTGCATCCGCATCCCCTGCTCCGAGTTCGCTAAAACCTCTCCCTGCATCTAACCCATTATCGCACGAGCCTCCTTGAAGCCGTCTCACTTCTCCCTTCCACCTCATTATGTGACACTTCTTCCAAGTTACCCTTGCCACTCTTCATCTCCGTTGTCTCCCCCTTCCCTATGCCACGCCGCACAACCCCTTACTCCACAGTTGAGCCGCTGCCCTAAACCCACTGCCGCACTCCCCTCTGCGTCGAACAGAACCACCCGACCCCCCCCCCCCATTACATCTGTTCATTCTTTTTTAGTTAAGTTTTTAATCAATTTTATTATATAATATAATATAATAATATATATATAGTATATAGTATATATATCATATAATATAGAATGATAATAAAAGGATTAATTATAAATTATATATAATCATGAGTATATCAAATTAATAATTATATTTACAAATAGTAGTAATAAAAATAATAGGTATTATATATATATATATTAATAAGTATTTTTATCAACAAATCTAAGTAATAATATTAATATATAGTTTTTATATTTTTTTTTAATATTATTTGTTTTACTTGTTTTGGTTTTTATATGTTTCATGTAGGGGAGCTACTGGTAGAAGCAGGGATTAAAAGAAGTTGTTCGTGCGAATAGCACATGATGGTGCACATGTTCGTTGCATGGGTTGTTGGCACTTACATGCTATGCTGATAACCAGGAAAAAAGTACCCAGGGGAGAGCATGAGAATTCTATAACTTCATTCGAGGGAGGCAAGAATCCATTTTTCTAATGAGAGATCCTTCGATCCATCTCATCACCAAAACCGAGGTAGACAGACACAGAGCAGGAGATCAGAATCGAAGCAATTGTAGGAGAGAGAAGCAATCTCATGGGAGATGTTTCTTAATTCATTATATATTTCTTTATATTTTACTGTTTTAATGTGTAATTAAATAGATTAGGGGAATCGGCCTATAGAGAACTGATCATCCATCTATTCGTCATGTTTTGTTAGTTTGATTGTTCAGTGCAATCTCATAGCTTGGTTTTCTCTTCTGTTTATTTTGAGTATTTTTTTACATTACTTAACAACCGATGGGTGTGGTAGTGAATAATTTCACTGTGGATCATTTACTAAAGTACCAAGAATCGGAAACGGTCAATTCATCTCTTCTCTAATTTAATTAGATTTTTCCCAGGGTCAATATCGGAAGATCGAGACTAAAGGAAGTTAATCGATAAGTGTTAATCCATTTAAGTGACAACTCAATCTGTTAAAACCAATTTTCTATGCACTGAGTAATTGAATTAAACCAAGAAGAAGTGGAGAATATCTTTTTAATCAGTTCAAAGCAGCCTGGGGACCGTAAAATCATCATTACTGTCTGTTCTCTATTTCATCCATCCTTTTCACCTTAATTTTCATACTCACTGTTAGTGTTTGTTTCAATTTTTGCGTACAGTTTTTGTTAGTGTTCTATTTTATCTTTTTTTGTTTTAGTTTTAATTTGGTCTAGTACAACTTAAGTCCTTCTCTGTGGTTTGACACCCTTCTTACTATAGTACTAGTTGTTTCTGGGGTTTATAAATTTTATATTGGTGCGTACTCAACGATTACACAGCCATATTTTGACTCCATTTCCTGGGAAGGCACGTGAAACCAAGAAAAAAACACAATAAAAAATAAAAAAATACAAATCTTAATACTGTAAAAAAAATCTCAAGAAAAGAATGTTGTTGAAGTCGTATGCACACTTGAGCTTCTAGGTCAGAACATGAAACTTTTATTCAAGAAATAAAAAAGAATTTTTCTGCACTTAGAAAAAAAAATCAACTTGAAATGGTATGTTTGGAAAACATTTCTGGAAATAAAAATGTCAATGGGCCACATACCTTAGTTCCTACCCCTGAGAGACCTAATATTAGGGAGTTTCAAATTCCTACCATGTCAAAAAATTTATCCTACCTCAAATTGTCCCCTGGGTCTAGGATCTATAAGATCATACAATCTCATTTTCTTCAACTGGTATCATTTAACGGTCTCCCATCAGAGGACTCCTTAGATTGTATTATATATTTTTATGGTTCTGTCCAGCAGTTGCCTCTACGAGATCATAGTGAGGAGGAGTGGAGGGTGAGGTTGTTTCCATTCTGTCTATTGGGTAGGTCTAGGAATTGGTTTCAAAATTTAGATGAGGAAATCATTGAAACCTGAGAAGAGGTCTGCAATTCCTTTGTATCTAAATTCTATCCCATGAACACCACCAATGAGGTTAGGCAGAAGGTCACTAGATTTTTACATGATGAGGGAGAACTCTTTCACGAAACATGGGAAATATTCATAGTTCTTTTTAGACAGAGCCCCATCCATCAGTTATCTCCCCATATTCTCATGGATACTTTCTATAATTCCATCACCCCCTATAATTAGAACATAGTTAATCAATCTTGTGGAGGTGATTTCTCAGATTCCACTGCTGATGAGATGAAACAATTTTTTGATAAGTTGGCTCAAAAATCTCCGCACAAGTTCACTAGGAAGAGAGTCATCCATAGGGCTGATACAAATCCTCATGAAGCTGTTGTTGATGATAGGGTCCTTAGGAAGCAGTGCTATCACTTTGGGATATTTGGTCACACTCAGAGATGTTGTCCAAAATTTGATCTCCCTATTTCTTGTGATGAGAATGCCGAATTTGTTGATTACAGGTCTAGGAATCAAGGTGTCCATGCAAAACTCTCAAATACCTACCACTGTGGATATCAAGGTCAGCCCAATCTATCATGGAATGAGCAAGGGGTCACAATGCAACCCACTTCCCCAAACAAGCATCCCATTTCCCCAAAAATCCACCCACAGCCCAATCAAATTTTCCATAATCAATATGAGGATGAATATTTTAATTCTCAAGGGGAGTTGAAGGGGATGCTGCAACAAGTGTTGAGTGAGATCAGCTCATTTAAGAAGGACACATATTCTAAGATTCAATATTTAGAACTTCAAATGAGTCTAATTGGTAAGAATCAAGATGGTAAGGAAAAGAGCAAGCATCCTAGCACTTCAACCCCCAATATAAGAGAAAATGTGATGGAAATAACAACCAGTTCAGGGATTAAACTTAAGGAACTAGTTAAGGAACCACCTCAGCAAGAGGAAAACAATGTTCAAGATCCAATTGAAAATGAAAATCTCAAAAATACCAATTCTGGAAATCCTAAAAGCGAGTTTCACACTGAACAGATTGTGCAACCCACAATTGAGAAAGATAATGAACCAAAGAAAATGAAGTGGGAATTTATTAAGGAAGAAAACAATAAGGTGGGGTCTGAGGAGAAGGTGAATAACCTACCTGTTCTGAAACATTTTTCCCTTCTCATTCCCTTCCCTGAAACAGTGAGGCAAAATGATAAACCCAATTACCTGAGATTTTTGAAACTGATTCGAAGCTTCACCATCAACATTAATTTCTTAGAAGACTTGGATAAAATCCATTCATATGTTTCATTCACAAAAATTATTCTTAAGAACAATAATTATTGGAAGAAGTTGGATAAAATTGACCTCAATGCGGAGTGTAGTTTAATTTTCCAAAAAAATATTCCTCCCAAATTAAAGGACCCTGGTGGATTTATCATTCTGTGTCGAATAGGAGGAAGTGGGAAACTGAATTTCCTGTGTGACTTAGGAGTGAGTATCAATCTTATGCCATTATCCTTGTTCAAAAGGTTGGCTCTTCGGGATATCCAACCAACTTCTGTTTGTCTTCAGCTTACTAATAGATCACTCACACACCCTTATGGGAGAGTTGATGATCTATTAGTAGGTGTAGGAAAACTCACATTTCCCACTGATTTTCTGATCCTTGATATGGTATTTTAAGAGAAGGTTCCAATCATCTTAGGCAGACCCTTCCTTACAAATGGTGGTGCCATTATTGATGTCTCCAAAGGTAAGATCACCCTCCAAGCTGTAGATGATGTAGAGGATATTTTGGTGTCTGAAAGGCCCCGACATGAGGTTACATGTGATGTGATAGATGTGGCTGAAAATCAATGTTGAAAAAATTAGGTTAGAGCTGAGTATGGGTCTTTCCCACTTGAGGCCACAGGGATACTAATTCCCCACCTCACTGAAAATTTTTCCCTGGCTGTTGCTCTTTCCCCACATCTTTATGTTGATGAGAAAATTCTTTCATTGGAAGCCATTCTGGAGATTGAGTCTCATCATTTTCATACACTATCTCAACCTGTTTATGAAAGTTTCCCTTTTGAAGTTGAATGTCTAAGAGGTCCTGAAGCTGGAGAAAGCTCTGGATTGAGCCCTGCTGAAAAACATGATGATTGCCATTATGAACAAGTGAGTTTACTTGATATTATATTACCTGCCTAGTTTGATGTTGTGAGTGATGATTTCAAAACCTGAACTCAAAATATTCACATCATTTGAGTCCTCTGTGGACAGTGAGAACAATTTGTTAAAAGATGAATTTGATAACTTCTTTTGGGATTTTTCTGATTTGTCAGTATTGCATGCTGTTTTGGTTCTTACTGAATGTTTTTTCAATGTTCCCTCTTCTATTTTTGGGTTTGATCAAAATCTAAGTGTGGTGGGAGCACTGGAAGTATTCTTGCTCGGATCAGTGATTTTCATGGGCAATTGTTGAACTTTTTAAGAGCTAATGAACTTCTTTTTAGAGACCCAGTTGAGATAGATAACATGAATCCTCTTAGTGATATGGATAAATTTAGGAGAATTTTTTTGGTGTTGAAGATGAAAATGTCTCAAGTAGTCCTTCTCTTGATTCCTTTGACAATTGTGAAGTGCACACCATTGACAACTCTTTCCCATTAGATTATCATGGTTAGAAACATTTAGGGGAATAAGGTCTGGTTAGGGACTTTAAACCTAGCGCTGCATGGGAGGCAACCCATGGTTTACTTTTTTCTCTGAATTAAATTTTTAGTTTCAATAAATGCTCCTTGCTCAGTTTTTTGTCTCTCTCTTGGTGAAAAATAATGTCTGCATTTACTTATCAAATGATGCATGTGGTTTGGTGGTCCTGGTTTTCTAAGAGAATCAGGTTTCAGTGGTATCTGCATTTGAACATTCATGGTGGAAGGAGGATGTAGTTAGAGAACACTTTCTTCTATATTAATGGATAAAACTCCAACTCTCATACTATGTGGTTGCTTTTTATTTGAGTACAAAATCTTGAACACTAAAGTTAATTTTTTTCATCATGTAGGTTCAAAACTAGAGCATCCAGAGTTCATGCACATGGAAATCAAAGGGAGACTTTTTTAATTTTGAGAAGCTACACATTCATGAGAGTATTTTTTTACGTTGCATTGTTTTATTCTTCACGTTTTTATTTCATGCTGTTGTGAACTAAATGTGGGGGTCTTCCCACGTATTTTTGATACTTTTGGACTATTTTTTACGCTTGGGTGTTAGCTGCTAATATCTACTTAATTGAAAATTTATTTTGAGCTGATTTGACTTGCTTGCACACATTGCTTCCAATTTCATTATTATGTTGATTCACATCACTATTAATCATGATACTATTTTATGTAAATTGATAAAACCGTTTTTCTGCTCACAATGATTCAAAGCATGAACTTTTTAGGAATAGAAATTCACTTGATTGCTGGTGATAGTTGGTGGGGTTGAGATTTTCTTTTTTTGTTTTTGTTTTTATTTTCTTTCACTTTTTGTGTGGCAAAGAAAATTTTTGAACTTGATTGATACCCCTCCATATCCTTTTTCAACTTGAGTGTCCATATGTTTTGATGTTGAACTGTATTCCACCTTAGAATAAAATATTGGGGACAATGTTGGATTTTAAGTGTTGGGGAGAGGGGTCATTCTAGTGTCATATCAAATTCCCCCTTCTTGATCCTAACATTGTTTTAAAATGGTCAAAAACAGATTATTTTTTTCAAAAATGGTTCAAAATTCCTTTAAATTTTTTCAAGTTCTTTCATCATTTTATGGTCATTGGAGGTTCACTGGTATTTCAATCATGTCTTGTTTAGTGGATAAGTGTTTATTGGAAGTTAAGAGTGGCACATAGTTAGAAACTGAAAATAATGAATGATTGTTCAGTGCAATGGTTCACTGTCTCTATGGATCTATCTGGTTATGAAATGAGGATGAGAGTATGACAGGAGAGGTTTTTGTGGGACGAGGATCGCGGAATATGGTAACTAGAAGTTATCACTGGATCTTATGGGACTCACATTTTTATAATATAATATTCAATCATAATAGGAAGTCAATCCAAATGATTATTAATTAGTCCTTTGCAACTGGATTAAAATGGGAAAATGAGATCTCATGGTGAGTATCTGAGACAAGGTGCATTGGGTGTGTTTCTGTGAATAAATAATGCCAATTTCAATTTTAATAAGTGTTATGCACAGTGCTCGGCACATGGAATATGGCTTGTAAAGATTAAAAAAAAGTGCCCTTATCAAAAATGAACTCATTAAGGTTAGGGGAATTTTGAACCCAGATGAATAAGGGAGAAATTGGATTGGTTAATATTCAATTGAGTTGAATCAATAAAGTGATCAATTTAATGGACTTTAATTTCTAGAACCTGGAGGAAGGTGATAATGGAAGGTTCCCTTGGTTATGTTTTGAGTTCCACTTCATCTAACCTGTCAACACTCCTAGAATTAGAACTTGAATTGGAAGGTGAAGTAGGACGGTCAATGAATACACATAAGAGCCATGATATACATGATAGTGTATGAGTTTGTGAAGATCTTGACTTCTAGTGGGCTTTTGAAGCTAGACGGGACAACATTTTTTATCACCTTTCAAAAACATGACCCATTGTTTGGTCCATATCCTTTGGATATTAAAGTTTAGTCATGCACCTTTTAAGCAGAAACTCACTAAAATTCTTACTGATTGAAGGTCAAAGGCATGTACTTGTTTGAGGACAAACAAAGCTCTAATTGTGGGGGAGTTTGACGTGGCAGTGTTTTTACACTATTTTCCACATCTTTTGTGTATTTTTATGGACTTTTTTATACCAAAATGATTATTTTTATTAAATAACTGATAATTGTTGTGTTTTTGTACTTTGGTGTGTAAAATAATCAATTTTAGTTTAAAATATGTGTTTTAATGTGATTTATTGTCATTTTAAATAATTCTAAAAACAAATTCATAGTGGGAATTAGACTTTTATTTGTTTATTATTTTATTTTTATTCTAGTCAGTTTATTAATTAATTTATTAAATTAATTAATTCTTTATTCATTAAATTTTAAATAAATAACACTTTTTTGTTTTGTAGTCATATAATAATTTAATTAGTTTTAACTATTTAGTTTTATTCATTTAATATTTTTATTCATTAATTTAATTAGTTCTTTAATTGGTTAATTTATTTAAGCAAGTAATTGTAAATATATTAATTTTTTCATTAATTATATATGTTTATATATTTTAATCCAAATTAATTCATTTGTGTAAATAATGTTTAATCAATTTTATTATTTAACTTTGTTTTTTTTAGTTTTTAATTCCATTCTATTTAATTTTATTTATATATTTATTTATCTTTAGTTTCATTAAATTATTTTATTTATTAAATTTTCTTTGTCTTGTTTGTTCACAGGTGTTGCGGTCGCACGGTCCCACCCTTATCGGTGACTTCATCACCGGTAGCGGTGATCCTCCCCACCAATACACAAAACCTCACCAATACCTAAAATCCTCACTAATACTTTTCTCACTGATACATCTCCCACTTCCTTAGTTCACTGATACATTTTCCCCCTTAATTCTCACTGATACTCTCACTATTATATTCCCCTTTTTCTTCACTGATACATCATTCACTTACCTCACCAATACATTCATACCCAAGGATTCACCTTCCCTTTACAACCCCATCGTTACCCTTTTTATTACCTCACCGATACAACTTACACCTCACTGTTATATTTCTACTCACCGATACACCCCTGCCTCTAAACCTCATCGAATTACCAAACCTCACAGTTACCTTAAATCCTCACTGATACTACTTACCTCACCATTTTCCCCGCATCCCTCCTTCCTACTTCGCCCAACACTCCATCACTGATACATCTTATCCTCGCCTCTCTTCCCACAAATCACAACAGCAGCATCACCATTTCAGCCACTGAAAACACGCAGCAATGTCAGAAAAACTCATTAGAAACAACCAATTTCAATAACAACAGTGTAAGTAATTCAAATCAATAGCAAAAAAATTAATTCCATATCATTTAAATAAATTCCCAAAACAATTTAAATCGGCTTCTGAACTCTAGATGATCCACACCGGTGCCCGGACCTCGCTGCTGCGCAGTGCCTAAACCACATCACCACCACTGCGCCACCCGGCCGCTGCCACCTTCTTCACCGATCTGAGCCCCTTGGTTCCCCTGCTAGGTCGTGACGTTGACCCGACTGCCCTCCTAATCCGCTGGCCGAACCACCCTGAACCATGTCTCCTTCCCTCTTCACGCAAGACGCATTGGTCTTCTGCGTCCACATCCCCTACTCCGAGTTCACTGAAACCTCTCCCCGCATCACACCCATCGCCACGGGAGCCACCCCGAAGCTGTCGTACTGCTCCCTTCCACCTCATGCCGTGACACTGGTTCCAAGTTACCCTCTCCGCTCTTCATCTCCGATGTCGCCCCCTTCCCTTTGCCATGCCGCACAAACCCTTACTCCATAGTTGAGCTGCTGCCCTAAACCCCATTCTGCACTCCCCTCTGCATCGAACAGAACCACCCGACCCCCCATTTCATCTTTTCATTTTTTAGTTTAGTTTTCAATCTATTTTATTATATAATATAATATATAATATATATATTATATATATCATATACTATAGAATGATAATAAAAGGATTAATTATAAATTGTATATAAGCATGAGTATATCATATTAATAAATATATTTACAAATATTAGTAATAATAAGATTAGGTATTATATATATATATATATTAATAAGTATTTTTATTAACTAATCTAAGTAATAATATTAATATATAGTTTTTATATTTTTGTTTCATTTTATCTGTTTTACTTGTTTTGGTTTTTATGTGTTTCGTGCTGGGGAAAATACTGGTAGAAGTGGGGAGTAAAAGAAGTTGTTCGTGGGAATACCACGTGAATATTTGCGAATTCATTGTAGGGGTTGTTTGCACTTACATTATAGGATGACAACCAGGACAAAAGTACCCAGGGGAGAGGAAGAGCATTCCAGAACTTTATTCGAGGGAGGAGAGCATCAATTTTACTAGATAGAGATCCCTCGATCCATCTCATCACCAAAACAGAGGCGGACAGACACAGAGCAGGAGATCAGAATGGAAGCAATTTCTGGCGAGAGGAGCAATATCGTGGGAGATGTGTCTTAATTCATTATATGTTTCTTTTTGTTTTATTATATTAATGTGTAATTAAATAGATTAGGGGAATCGGGTTGTAGAGAACTGATCATCCATCTATCCATCGTGTTTTGTTAGTTTGATTTCTCAGTGCGATCTAATTTCTCGGTTTTCTCTTCTCTTTATTTTGAGAATTGTTTTACATTACTTAACAACGGATGGGTGTAGTAGTGAATAATTTCACCGTGGATCATTGAACTAAGTTCCGAGAAGCAGAAAAGTTCAATGCATCTATTCTCCAATTTAATCAGATTTTTCCAAGGGTCAAGATCGGAAGATCGAGACTCAAGGAAGTTAATCAAGAATTGTTGATCCACTAAAGTGACAACTCAGTGTGTTAACACCATTTTTCTCGGCACTAAGTAATTGAATTAAACCATGCAGAAGCGGAGAATGTCTTTTTAAGAAATTCAAACCAGCCTGAGGACTATAAAATAATTATTACTGTATGTTCTCTATTTAAGCCATCCATTTCACCTTCATTTTCGTACCCACTATCAGTGTTTGTTTCAATGTTTTCATACAGTTTTTGTTAGTGTTCTATCTTATAATTTTATTGTTTAAGTTTTAACTTGGTCATGCACAACTTAAGTCCTTCTCTGTGGTTCAACACCCTTCTTACCACAGTACCAGTAGTTTGTAGGGTTCATAAAATTTAAATTTGCACGTACTCAATGATTGCGTGGCCAATAATATATAAAATTAAAAGAATAATCAGAAAAAAATAAACTCATTCTAATAATCAAAATTTTAGAGTAACTTAGAGTACCTATAACTGAAATCTACTTAAACATAAATAGATATACGCACATACATGGAAGTGGGAAAATGAAATAGGTTAGTTTTATCTACATGATAGAAGTAAGCATCAACATAATGATGTTGAAAACATTTAGCAGCATTAAGATTGCATGAAACTGAATTTTTCTTCAACATAAAAAAATACATAGAAACATGGATATGGGTAAATGAAAAATGTATTCTATACCAGCATGAAAAGAGGAAGGATCACTATAATAAAATTGAACACATTTTGAAGCAGTAAGACCGACTGCAACTAAAATCTGCTTCAAAATAAATAAAAATACCGACATAGATAGATGTGAGAAAATTGTAACAATAATCTATACATGTATGAAAAGTCATGATCACTGTATTCAATCTGAACATACTTATATGTAGTAAGACTTCCTACAACTGAAATCTGCTTCAACATAACTGGATGACATATCATTCATAACAGTAATTGAATAAACCAATAAATCAATGTTTCCCAACACGATGGAAATATAAGATGAATAATGTAATGGAAATGTATAGGTAGTGACTGAAGTGTTGTCCTTATTCTCAATCACTTTTCTCAATCTACTGTCAAGACACTTCTTTAGCTACATCAGGTGGAAATAATCAATCCCAAAAGATCTCCCCATAATCATTCAATGTTATCTGCATCCTAGGAGTCATCTTGTGAAAATTTATTTAGAACACATTTATATTTATAGATATAATAATAGTTGATAGAAATTATTTCTGCTATACCTATTTAAGTATACTTTTTGACTAGTATAGTGATTTGACTCTAAAAGAAATGGAGTACACCAACTGGATAACATGAAACTCAAGAGTGGGCTTTTCAAGTTAGTCTAGGTTCTTTTATCACAAATAATTGATTTCAAGTATATATCTCATGCTTCATGGAAGCCAAATTATATATAACAGCACATGGAGATTGAAAGTTATGAATAACATGTCACCATTTATTATATTCCATCTCAAAGAACTTAATCATTTAACAAATTTGAAAACAAAGATAAAACTAATGAAATACATCAGAAAACTTCAATAATGGACAATATCAGCTAAAATGTTTTCATCAAATTATGATAAATTTCATCATATAATGGTGGATAAAAAGAGATGACGTTCAAAATAGAATAAAATAATGTTTCAGAGCATTATCACAACCCTTTACAAATGGGTTTCAAAAACAAAAATAATTCTTGAAACCATGAAAATTCATATTATTCTAAAATAAATCAATCAGGGAAATGAAAAACATAATGAATTTTTTTCCAATCAATGAATTTATAAGGATTCATCCATACATTCGATAAGTCATCAATCCTAAGAAAGAATCATATGTGACAAAATGATTTCATGTCAAATACCTATGTAAGCATCATAATTAAAAAAAGTATTATGATACTAAATATGGTAAAAGATATTTGCCAAGGATGTGCAGGAGAGTGGATCGATTTTGTTAAGGGTAAATATCACCCTAAGCATATAAAAAAATTATATTCTGAGGTAAACCAAACAAATAAATATCACATCACGACCTTACTCTCCAAAGAAGTTACCCACATTTTTTGAGATAGTTTTTATGTTTTACAGTATTTAGAGTTGATTGAAATGGGTGGGATCAGTTTTGGGGTTGTTCATTTTTTTTGGCACACTGCTATTAGCTTCAATAGATTATCACCACCAAACAAAAAGATAAAAAGTGGTAAAAATATCATTTCGATTGGTTATATATCAGTAAAAAATAGATTCTGACCTAACTCTCCAAAAATGTTACCGACATTGTCTGAGATAATTTTGAGGTTTTACATTATTGTGAGTCGATTGAAATGGATGGGATCAGTTTTGGGGTTGTGATTTTTTGGCACACTTCTATTAGCTTCAATAGATTATAATTAATAAATAAAACAACAAAAAGGGTCAAAAAATCACTTTGATTGGTTATATTCTCTGTAAAAATCAGATTCAGAATTAGCATTGATGAAATGAAAGACCCCTGAGAATTTAATAACCATGATCATATTGGTTTGGATATGGGAAATAAAAAATATCCTCAAGTGGGTGCACCATTAATTTTTTCCTATTACAATATGAGGGGATCATGTCATTTGTACACGCATCTAAAACATCCACACAAAAGAATTTTGTTTATGTTCCTCCATATATTTAAATTATATAATAAGGTGATGGGTTTGAAAACCATGTCTACAGTAATTTGCATTAACGGACTCTCTGTGATTGTCTGATTGTCTATGGTCAAGTTGTTTCATATTGATTAAATAATCTCAAGAAACTTTCCATCCCAAAATTTAATTCAATATATATTTTAAAAACAATAATTTATTGTACATGGAGCATGTTAAATGGGAATACTTGCTAAGTCCCATTATCTAGGGTATTAACAGAGGAAGTAGTGCCTTGAAACATTGTCATTCATTACAAATAATCCATCTCCATCATCATCTTCACCTTCATTCAAGCCACCCAATCCGTGACCAAGGAAGAATACACAACCAAAGAACCCACCATGAAATATTCAACTGAGCACACACATTTTTCAAGATAACTGATTTGGAAAATAAATTCAATCAAAAAGATTTATCTTTAAACACTTAGGGGTATTCCATGACTTTCCATTTCTTCAAAAACAATATAGGCATCTGATATTTCACCACTGAGACACAAACCATAAATAAGAGCATTAAAAGAATAAATATTGACATGAATCACACTAAACATAAAATCCCTAATAAGATCCAAATAACAATAAGTATGTCCAGAACTATAATTCCCAAATATATATTTAATACATGTTACTACAGTAGGTTTCATCCCACTGATTTCAAATTCATTTAAAATATCAGAATCTTGTGCAAGACCAATTTCACACTGTCCTCCACATGGATTATAATAAAAGTTCAGCAAAATTATATAGATGAAAATTTTGGGGACAGTCCACACATATTTAATTCATCAAAAAATATTTTCTGAGTAAATATAAGATAGAATATTCAATATAATAAATAATAAATATAATCTAGAATATTTGTGTTTAATTATGTAGTTTTTTACTAAACATGTAGTGTTGTGAAAAAATATGAATAAAGCTTAACCTATATTAAGAAAACATCATCATGTGTGATGATTCTTGTTTAAACATAATAGAAAGATGATAAAAAATATGAACAAATTGGAATAATATGAATTTTTATATTAAATTGGAACCAATATTAAAAAAATAGTACTCTGAGAAATTTAAAAATAGTTATATTTATGAACATAAAAATACTAGCATGTATGAAAAAATAGACCTAATTGAAAAAAAATATGAAAAAATGAGAAAAAAAGAAGAACCTACAAAAAAATTTGAATCTATAAAAAACCAAACTCACCAATCTAGTAAAACGTAAACACCTCAACCATGGGATACACAACAGATGTTTTGAAGTATATATAGCCAATAGAAGCACGGTTATAAATATTTTCATACTTTAAAAAAAATTATAGAAGGTATAAATTAAAATTTGAACATATAAAAAACCAAACTCACCATTCTAGCAACACTTAGACACCTCTACCATGGGATACTCCATGGGTGTTTTGAAGCCTAGAGAGTCAATAGAATCAGAGATACAAATACATTAATTCTTTTTTAACAACAAAATAGATATGAATTTAAATATAACAGATGCTATAGATAAAAAATTTGAATCTATAAAAAAACCAAACTCACGATTCCAGCAGTACTTAAGTACCTCAACCATGGGATACACCATGGGTGTTTTGAAGCCCAAAGAGCAACTAATGCATTGTTAGAAATTCTTTTATATATTTTTAATAATATAGTTGATAAGAATATAAATATAAAATATTAAATAGATAAAAGAAATGTTTCCATGTAATATTAAATCTTGATATTGAAAACAGAATTATCATTTTAAGCTCATATCATTATATTGAAATCTTGAGGTGTGTACTTATGTGCAAGGGGTGATATGGTTATAAATGGAAATAAAATTAATTTTAAAAAGACTTTTTTACAATCATACTCTACCATTTTCCTCTATTGAATATAACTATCCCAAACACTTCACAAATTACATCATTTAAAAATAGAATAACATAATTTTAGAACTCAAAATAAAAGAATAATTAGGGAAAATATAAATTTAGAAGCATTTAGAGAACTTTATGTTCCAATGAAAATACATTCATTCTTAATATAATTAAAAATGTTGTATCGTTGTCACTAAGATAAGTAAAGGTAAATTTTCATTGTAATCCAAATTATTAAAAATTAAAATTACCAATTATAGAATTATTGTAGATGTTGTGAATTTTCAAAACTTCAAAACCCAACACATGAACTTGTTTTCATCCTCATAATGTATCTCGAGAAACCACCATGCTAAAATAGTCTTCATTAATTCACCTGTCTATCCCTTTATAGGGAATCCTTTATCTAATTCATTCCACACTACATTAGGGAATAATCATTTCAAGTGATGTAGGTTAGTAAAACTGAACCATCACATGTTTCAATAAAAGATTAATAAAGGGAAAATAATGTTTAAAAACTATATAAATATGTTAAAATAATGTAATAGAACAATTACCTTAGATACATGCGACCGAAATCACGAGCCGACACAATTTCCAAGGAAAGGAATATAATTAAATTGTTAGAAATGGACAAATGATGAAGGAAAAATATATGAACCTATATATTAAATTTTAATCAATTATAAAAAATGTACTATGAAAATTTTAAAAACAGTATATTGTAACCACAAAAAAATATGATCCTATATGGAAGAAAACCAGATTGAAAAAATATGAAGAAATGTAAAAAAATATAATCCTATTAAAATATTTGAATCTATAAAAACACCAATCTCACAATTCAAGCAGAACATAAACACGTCCACCATAGTATATTCCAAAGGTTTTTTAAAGCCTAGAGAGACAAAATCATGGTTAGAAATACTTTCATTATTTCAAACAACAACATGGATAGGAATATAAATATAACATAGGATATAAATAAAATCAATGTATCCATGAATTTAAAATAATTTATAGAACTTTACGTTCCTATGAAAATACATGTATTTATAGTATAATTTAATATGTTTTATACTTATAAAAAAGAGAAGTAAAGGATCATTTTCGTAGTAATTCAATGTCTAAACATAGAAAAGATCTTGATATAGTGTTCATCTTGATATTATGCTATTTGAAATCTTTAAAACCCAACACTTGAACTTCTTTTTAGCATTTTAATATATCTAGAGAAACCACTAGACTAAAATATAGTCTACATCAATTCACATATCTGTCCCTTATCCGAGTAATCTTTGTCAAATTCATACCCCACTGCATCTAGGAATAATCTATTCAGGAGATATAGAAAAATAAACTAAAACCATGACATGTGTCAATAAAGAAGAATACGGGGGAAAAGATGTTTAAAAACTACATATGCAGGTTACGACAGTGTAAAACTACAATTACCGTAGATACAGGTGATGCAAATCATGGGTCGATGTTGTGTCGAATGAATGGATTGAAATCATTTGAAATGGATAGAATATAAAAGGGAATCATTAGGATTAGACAGTTGGAGCTTGACATCGGCCTTCAAATGTGAATTCCACACAAGGATAAGGATCCCCATCCGTAGGTTCCTAAGGTGTTGGAGTCAGATGATGAGGACCTGGATGCAAAGAAGCCTGAGAATTTTTATCCAGATGATTAGCAACAAGAAATAGAGTGGGTAATAGGTTTTCCCTTCAGACGTCGTTTTATGGGTAATGGTTCCGAATAATGGAAAATGTTTGATGTTGAAGGAGGATTCGAACTGGGCTTCAAAAACCAAATCTAGGAATATTCGATGATATAGACTGAATTAGAGGAGTTTCACTTAGGATATCTTTGAGGAGATGAAATCGATATTGATGTGTAGTAGGCGATGAAAATCATGTGTAGGAGGGGTGTAGGCTGGAGGGGATAATCGGGAATGGGTCGTGAGAAGGGAATTAGGGAGGGGAGCAGAAATTGTATGCATGCTTATCGATGGAAGCCCGACTGTGGAGGAATTTTGATTCAGTGTTGAAGATTAGCGAAGAATGGAGGAAACCATAAGCTAGAGGGAGGTAATGAGGTAGAGCGGGGTGTGTGAAAAGGATGTCGAAAGGCGATGGAATTCCGAAGGAGGAATATTGAAATTTAGGTGACATGGAGGATTTGTAAGGTGACAGATATGCTTGGAGAAACCATGTTTAATATAGATATAATAGATAATTGATAATATATAATAGATAATAGATATCATGGATTATATTTTAATCAATGTATTTTATTTTAAACTAAAATATCTCTCTTTCGAGGAGTTTTGATTAATGTTCTATGCAAGCAGAAATAGTTTCATTGGTCTAAATTGGAAAATGTAAATTTTATGCATCATATTCTATTTATATTGTGTTATATATAATTATTATCCCATGAATATTATCTAATTTATTTCCCAATATTCTTTGGGATTTAGTAGCCAAATCATGTTCCCCTATTAAATTGTCTATTGATTTAGTTTTTTACTTAGTTTTAATGTTTTCTTGTAACTAAATGTTTATTTATTGAGATATTCTTGTAATCTTGAAATTATTTTATTTATGTTTTTAGATCATACACATTGAATTTATTTTTTGGTAGTATTTAATTTTTTTAAGGATAATAACCCATACCACATAAACAATGTGACAATTATTTTTCAATTATTTGGATATGTTCGATTCAAAACATTCACTTTCATTCTCTAGATGTCTTATGATCATTTTATTCTAGTATTAATGTATATGTTTACATATTTCTCTATATGGTGAGGACTTGAAATATTTAATAATTTATATTAGATGACTTTCACCTACAAATTTTATTATTTAATTGACATTAATAAATTTATTGGTTTTAAAAATATTATTATTCCATACAGATTATTATTTTAATGTTGTCCATTTATTGTTTGACTATCCGCATTATTTCCCTAAATGGGATATGATCATGTCACCAATTTTATTAATATGTGAAATTTTTTTTGAATAATATATATTGTATTTAAATATAGATTATTTTTTTATGTATTTAAATTCATTATAATCCACATTACAAATATACATGTTTTTATTCATCTAAATGTTTGTTAGGGAATGTTCTAAAAGGTATTTTTGACTTTCATAGTGTATCAAAACAACTTAAGAAAACTCATAAACCATATCATGATTGGAATTTTACATATAAAAATGGTTGTTTCCAATCCTAATGACTAGGTAGAGAAACTTCATCGCTAGCATGCTTGACCTAGACTACCCATCTACCTAAACATGCATAAATATAATTTAAATTAATTCAATATAAAAGGTTTTATCTTTGATTTTAAACAACATTAGATCATTTAAATAAAAAATTTAAATCATCACCTTGTTTATGTTTTAAAAACTTTTATTAATTTATAAAAACTAAAACCAAATGGATTTCATAAAAAATAAAACACATTCAAATAAATTAATTTCACTTTGAAATAATTAAACATTTCATAAAATCATTTCTCCAAGATCATTATATAAATATTTCAATTAATGATTCACTCATTTTAAATCCATTTTTTGAACATTGATATTTTTTTAAAATAAATAATAAAATGTTCTCAACACACACAAACACACATTCAAAATTTTAGAAAATTAATCAACAAACACATATAATGAGTTACAATTCACATACAAATAAAAATAAAAAAATATAAACATCAATCATATTAAATGATAGTAATTTCCTTTTGAAACAACCTATCATAGTAAAAGGAATCAACAACTACCCAACATGGGATCCTCCTATTGTAATTTTATTTCTATAAATGATTGTTTAGATCCCTAAAACCATAATTACTATATAAAAACCCAAGCCATAAAAAATTTATGACGTCACATCCATCCTCGAAAAAGAAACAAGAATAAGAATGGAAATCATCTGTAAA
This sequence comes from Viscum album, assembly GCA_963277665.1. Taxonomy (NCBI): domain Eukaryota; kingdom Viridiplantae; phylum Streptophyta; class Magnoliopsida; order Santalales; family Viscaceae; genus Viscum; species Viscum album. Next base: position 1,917,505,628 of record OY728165.1, on the reverse strand, counting down.
TATTTTCAATAATATTGATTTTTAGGGGTTGTAAGGGAAGTTCTTACCTCTTGATAGTTTCCATTATAATTATGGTCATATTTGGTATCAGGGATGTGTGTTTAGAATTTAAATGGGGATTCGAATAAATAAATATAATATTATTACATTATTATACTTTCTATGAAAAACATCATCATCTAGTAATTAGTTCCCATTAGCTCTCCATTTGTATCATGATGAATGTATGATACTCTAGGGTCCTCACTGGTATTCTGGTAGAGTTCTTATATGATCTCAATTATACCACCCATCCATAAGCAAGCCATTAAATCCCACCTTTTGGCTAGCAGGATTCATAAAAGAACACCTTATTGACATCCTTGAACCAGTTGGTCGGTGGACCACGCAAGTCTTTTGGTGGACCTCTTATTGAAATAATGGATATATCCCCTATCCACTTTCATTAAAATATATAATATAATTATAAAATACTAATTCATTGATCAAAAAATCATCCACTAACCCAAAAAAATAACGAAACAAGAGGAAACAACAAAGATTCATTTATTACAACCAGTTATCAACATGAGATTCAAAGAGATCAAAAATAAACAATGGATCATACAATAATGGTGGGTTTAGGATGTTATAATTCTCTCCGTAAAAAACATTCTTCTCTAAGGAAGACTATGAAGAAGATTCCATTACAAAAAGATAATTGAATTACTCTCTCATAAAATCATCATGCTCCAACATATAATGAGAATCAGAACCATGTTTTCATAGAACTAGACCTTAAGGAATATATTTCCACTAGAGAAACATTATCTCAGAAACAAAAATTTTAACCATTTTCTTAGTTATGGACATATTCGGTTGCACCTCAAGGTTCTCTTTACTTAATAAATTTGACAGGTTTAAATGATATTTTTTGTGCTACAACATGAGAAATATTTCATGTATCCATGTAATATGATTTGTTAAATTGAAATTTTATGCACTTTTCTAATAATCTTCCGAACCTCCAACGGTCCCCTGTATCTCAGTTTAAACATCCCATGTTTTCCAGGACATTATTTACAAAACCAATGAAATACAATAAAAAACACATTGTTTGTATATAATAACTTCAATGAAAATCGATGATGATCAATATATTAATTATGTTGGAATTTGTTTTATTTTATAATCCCTATTTAATCATATGGATCTTCATGTTTATATTTAATTCTGTGAACAAATGAGGCCCCCGAAGGGATGCATCACCAATCTCTTACCAACAGAGTAGAGATTAACATCATTATCCATAAGTTTCCTCAATGGGTAAAATCCAAATTAAAAAATAGTATCAATTTCTACATGGAAATGTAAATCGTAGCAATTTAAATTGAAATATCCTCCAAAGGTAAGGGGACAATCATTAATCTTGTAGTATAAATTTTTGAAAACCCAATTCGTCCAAACAACTAGGTAAATATTTTATATTCATCTCATGTTTTTCTTGTAGACGATCACATTATATATAAATCTAGAAAAAAACAAGATATAAACTAGTAATCCCTATAAGAAAAAATAATCAATGAAACACTGCGAATTATGAAAATATTGTATATATAAAAATTTCAATCGTCCATAAGTTTTTTTCTATCATGATTTAGAGTAAAGTGAGAAAATTTATATAACTATACTATCACCACCAAAACCCAATTATTTATCTAAAAGTTATTTGTTATCCCAAACATGAATTCAATTGACATATCATCCCATTTCTATATCAGCACAATAATGGTTTGATGAAAACCTGATGTATTTTGATGGTCATTCTAATCTGTTGTCACATGTGATAAATGGAAAAAAATTAGTGATGAGTGGTTACATACCTGGACACAATAATATACACCTCATATTATAGAACATCATCACAATTACTGGTTGAATGAATGACTAAGAATTTTTTGAAGCACCCAACACATCGTTCATCACTTATTATAGAACAACGTAATAGTTCTAATTCAATGATACCCTCTGATGATATAGATATTTCATTGATGGAAACCTCACAATACAAAGAGAACATAACACCATATAAAAAATAATCATCATGATTCTCTTATATGATAATCTCATGATGGTAAGATATATAATAAAAAATCTCATGAACATTATTTTTCCATCCTCCTAGAATCCTACAAACATACATGGAAATAGAGACATTAGATTCTATTACACAAAAGACTTATTCATAGACTAGGATTAAAATTTTATAATGGGACCATCAGTAAAAATGTTCCCTTTTCTAGGGGTGTTGTTGATATCAAGGTCAAAATATTTTTGGTACAATACACATTACCTATGATATAGATTCTGTTATTTTAATAAGTAGATATAACTCAGTCATTTTTTTGTCATAGTAAATAGTAAAAATTTATCTGTAAATATACTACTTCTAGGTCTTTAGTTCATTTATCACCGTTACAATTTCTAGATTTCATATGGGATTATTCATCTCAATTGTCTAATGTTTATAAGACCACAATCTATTTTTTGATAACCATTGATGAAGATTAATCCAAAACCTAAACCCAAAAAATCCCAAATGAACACATAGCCATAAATTTCTTTTGGAAGAGTCCACACTGAGATGGAATTCTAATAGTGTAATAACACTTTAATTAAATCATTGAATTTCAACTCCCATACTATTTGTTATAATATTATTGTGATATATGACATTAGATGAGGCATTATTGGTAAAAAATTCCCAACAAAACATTAATACCTAGAAAAAACTATGATTGTCTAATCATGAATAACATTAATTTTTTCATCATAATAACTATATTCTTCCTCCATTTATAGGTCAAATGAGATCCCATGTTCGGATACCACATTCCCAAAAGAATTACTTCCCATGTCCAAAAATGATAGTTTTTTGGATTGAAAAAATGTTTGTTATTTTCAAGAAGTCTAGAAATTCTCTCAAAAATAATCAAACGATCCACCACAGTTTTAAGGTAATGAATTATTTCATTCCTGAATAATAATAAAAATTAAAGATACATGTGTAAAATATAGTTCATTAGTTTCATAAATCAAATAAGATAATGAGATAGTCTAAATAGCATGAAAATATAATCATTGTTTCTATACATTCTCTAAAAAGTGGTCTCTATGATATCAGACTCCCCGATCATAAGGTGACTATAACCAAGATTGAAGATTAACCATATATAATGACATTACCCCATTCAACTGATAAAAATTATTCAATTAGAGGAAAAAATACAATTTATTGACCATAACCCAATTGATCACATATTAATCACCACATGAGAGAATGTATCCAGTGAAATTCTAGAAAAAAATGAATATATACTACACAAGAGAACGCACTGAGATAAATAATGACTTTTATAAATAATGTAATACATTTGAGTCTTTTAGTTATTTCATTTTATTGGATTTAATGTTTTAAGATATATTAGAAATTTTATGGGAACCCGAAACTATTTCAATATAAATATCCACATCCATAAAGACCGAAAAACCAATACATTATGAAGTAAATACTTCTGGTAACTCAGTAGATACAAGAGGAAAATTTCAATTATTAAAAACATTCACTAGTTTTTTAGAATAAAAGGAAAATATCTTACCCATCTCTGAAATAGGAGGTAAACACAACCATCCCTCTGGTACCATTCTCCCTAAAAAACAAAACTCTACATTAGGATCAGTAAAATAGACCCCCTAAATATTACAGTAAATCCAAGGTTTCTAATAATCCAATTAATCCATCATAATATTTATATTTTGATTATTTATATCAATATCCAAAAAGACCCAAACAAGCTCAATTTTTATTTATGAGAATTCACAATATTTGAATCATATACCCTTCTCCCTCTTTATCCTGAGAGGCATTGTAATTTTCATCACATATTGCATGATCTCTAAATGAAGATTCAACATGTGCAAATTATTAGTAGATATTAATGTTTTATATGAACTGATATTAAATAAATCAATCACAGAAGATGAAGAAATATTAATATATCCACTAATAGTCATAGGCCACTTAGCAGTTCCCACGAGAGACTCAAACACAAAATAAGGTTTATTCATTCAAAATGACTATGTCAAGAACCTGATTACTCTTGTAGCAACTAAGTTTTATGTTGATACTCTATGTCCTAATGATACTATTACACTATGTGGAGTCATTGAAAATTGGTAAGAGATATTCATGTGACACAAGAGTCTACAAGACAATCAAATCATTGGTTCCTCCATGTAAGAGAGCTTTTAGTTCCAAACATTGGAACGTTGTAATCAATTCCATGGGACATTACTTGACACCACGATAGATTTTGTGGAACACATTAAATGAGGACCCCCATCAATGTTTCCACCATGTGGGTATTCTTGATTCCTCTTCATGGAAAAGGATCCACTTAATTTTACATTGGAAGAGGGAGAACCTCTCGTCAATATTGAATTGCCTAATTAGTCATGATCAACCATGATAAATCTATATAGAATAAAAGAATTATAGTATACTTCATAGTATAATCAAAGGCTAGAAATATTATCAAATTCCCACAATATACTTATGGGCCATTATATTATCATTTAAAACTACACAGAGTGAAAACTGAGCATGTTCAAATATAATAATTGGCATACTGAATCAAGTCCAATCACCTTAATAAAGTATGTCAAAATATATCAATATAACCAATATTATCTTTTATAGGTAGAATAACTCCATTAAATTAGCCTTGAAGTCTTTCCACTCCATTTACTAATTTTTATTGTACAAAAAATCGCACCCCACCATCACAATAAATTTCCATCAACTATTAATTTGACACATTTTCTCTTAATGTAATCTAACATCTACATGAACATGAAGACTCACTAAATCATCTTGAAAAAATCATATGACTTTTAATGGTCATTTATTATATATGATATGGTCATTTTTTATATATAAACTCCTAGGAAAGATCAATGTTATCACCCCTTCGAGATTCGAGTCTAATATCATGTCTACGAATCACTGTATCTCCTTTTCCTAAGGCTCAAACTGAAAAGAAAACATCCTCATTGAGGTTCTATTTAACTAGATGGTTTTTTACTATGGTTCATCAGTTTCTCCCTCCTAATTTCTACTTATGAAATATTATTGGGGGTATGTTAGTACATAATATAAATAGAATACATGTAACAATAAATAAGGATACATTTAATCCTAACATATATAAATAAAAATTCATTTTTATATTAGAAAAAATGTGATAATGTATTGGGAAAAGTCTAGAATTAAATCAAGAAAATCATAAAAGTCACATTCTCCAAAAACCCCGGCTATCTTAAGGCTCTTTATGATGAGAGTTTCCATGGAACTAACATGTATCATATCCCTTAATTAACAAAAATCAATTTTCATGTATACCAAGAAATATGAAACTGCATATCAACATCAATGAATGGAAATAAAAAACCAATAATGCCAATTTTTCAAGAACTGTCCACAATATCTTAGTAAACAAGAACATATGTCATCTCTAACATGGCCCAATGGCCTCTCTCAATCCCCACATGATGGAGACTAACCCCAAGTCGACATGATACAATAAAATTAACAATTTCACCGCAAGAGTATCTATAAAACACAAATCATCAATCAAGAAACCCTAAAATAGTTAGTATTCTAATACATTAATTAATAGAAAATTCCAAAATGTAGAAAATTCAGGAAATCCAAACATTTCAATAAAATAATGGACATCCCAATATCTCCTCACATTAGGAGGATCATATACCCCAAAGGTCACAACAAATTCCCAATGTGCCACTATTATGAACAACCACCATAATAAGTTGTTATTTCTTTTTTCAAAAGACCCAGAATAAGAAAATATAAACCTTTCCAAAGGAACAAAGTATAGTTTTTTGTAGTAAATCAAAATATAATCTCACCAATAATTCCATAATAAATCTATATCATGTAAACCAAATATAGTAAATTTAAAATGAAACATGGTAAAGAAATATTTTTTCTATTCAAATCGAAAAATACTTTTAAAAAAATCAGTTGATAGAAAATATATTATAAAAGATATTTTCAACCAAAATAGGCATGGATAATCATTTCTAATAAAAATAATAATAATATTATTATAATCACTATAATATTGAAATCATTTTCAATCATAAAAACATGGTTATAACACTATATGCTTAGTTGATTAATGAAAAAGTTTGATCACATATCTTAGTAAAATATAACTATAAGTGTGAAAACATCCCCAGATCACGTCCATAATCGGAATTTAAGAACACCCCAATGAGTGAACTCAATACACTCATCCTATGTGTATTGGATTCATTATCAATAAATTTGTATGTAGAAATAATACTTTCCTAAAATTATTTCCCTAGAATACCCACCAAACTACCTCGGCTCCCATGTGATTCAATTCAATAAACCATAAAATATTCTCTATTTTATTTTCACCAATTTAAAATCATATCTATTGTCCCTACATTTAGGTATTTGAAAATTATTTTTAATTTATAAAACCAACATTAATTATTTTCATCAAAACTCATTCCTTCCAAAAATATAATTTAATTTCAAAATCATAAAATCAATCATGAAATTATTTATCAATAATTACCATCAAACAATTTAATTAAATCATTCTTTTATTTCATATGATGTTTCTAAAAATCATTAATTTTTTTGAAAATCCAGAATTAAATTTATTCATTGGTAAAACACCATGATATGTATAAAAACAATTTAACCCACTCTAAATTAACAATTGTAATTAATTTATAAATATGACAAAAAATAAACCATCAGGAATGTTTTGAATTGATATGAATTGCATTACAAAACCACTTTCCTCAATATATAAAATCAATTATCACCCCACATGGGATCTTCTAATGGAATTTTTTCACTATAACTGATTAAAGATAAAACTAGAACTACAATGCCAAAATAAAAACAAGATCCACCAATAAAGGATTAAAACAAAAAAATCAATACTTAATATTTCAATATTAATATGTCATAATTCACATCTACAGAGTCTTTATTATCTTTTGGGTCTAATTTGTATTTATGTATAGATATATAGAAAAAAAGCTATGATTAACATATATAAAAAATACTATTATCCCCTTCCTTTCCTCACCCCAAATTGTTTCCCCAACTAGAAGGTGGTACCGGGAAGAATTCAAACAGTACTAGGGACCCCACCATCTGGCTAGTAGGTCTCTATTAGCAAGTTTGTTGAGTTCATATAGAATAAACATTCTTTTATACCTCTATTGGAATGTGAATGTAACTCACAAACTTTACAATAGGATTCATGTATGAAGAAACTACTTCCTTCCTTACAGAAACATATCGAGGTTCCTCACTAGATATCTGATGGATCTCCTCTATCCATTCTAGCTACCAGACCCTATTCACTCTCATTATAAACTATTATAAAATTCTCAAACCCTCGATCATAGATAAAAACTTATTTCTGCATCCCCTAAAAAGTCTCAAACAAGATATATCATCCATGAGTGAATATGAATAACTACATATCAGTCAAAATAAAAGAAGATCCAAAATAATGAAAATATTGTAACTAAAATATTTTTTCAATATGTTACATATAGTTAATGCATTAGAATTAATCAGTTGATTAGTGGGTCCTAGAATTTTACATCCCCCCAATGCATCAAAATGTCTCATCAGTCGAGACCTACTTGGGTATTTGGTGATTCCTAAACAATTGAGTTTGATGTATGAACTACGGTGTCAATGATAGGTTAAATGATTTTCCCAGTGACTAGAAAACATGTTTTGGATGTCTAAAATTTTTCATTCTATCTATATGAGATCAGTATTATTTATATCTATGATTTAATTTATTACCATTGATCTTTGATGCTATAAAACTAATAAAATTTATGTATTCATTTTATTACTTATTTATGTTATTATATTTAATCCATGATTGCCTCATTTGTAAGTTTTCCCTCACAAATAATTTGAAATCACACATTAATAGGTTTTTATTTCCATATGTTATGATAAAAATTAGGTCATTCTACATGTTTAGAATGATATCACATGTGACATAATTTATGGGATATATTGATGATTAATTTTGGGATATGAAATTTTTTATATGAAAAAGTAATTTTTTATATATAAAACACGAGTTTTATTAGTATATGTTATTTCCCTATTTCGTAAAATCTATAAAACTGAAAGAATCATCAGTAGGTAAGAGATAGAATAATGATATATTATTTTTCAATTATGTATGGATATAACAAATATTGTATAGGTAGTATCAAAGTGAATATGTAATGTATGTTTTTATAACACCAAATTCGGTATTGCCAGACTTGGGTATTATAGTAAGGGATTTCATTATTCCATTTTTTTGAGAGATAGGTTTTATTCAGTCATTGGTTTTTTATTTTAGTTAATGTGATTAAAAATAATAAAATAAAAATCATGGATAAATAATTCATGTCCTTTTTAGTTAATAATATAGTTCATAATTAAGAAGATAATTTATACAAGGAGAAGCATTGAAAATAACAAGTGATTGAAAATGGTAAATTTATTATTAATAATATTAGATTATGATTTAAAAAAAGTGTGAAATATGTTTTCATAATTGATGAATTATATTTTATTGTTTTTTAATTTTCTAAAAAATAAAATGGTTTATTTCATGTTCTAGTGAAAAATGTTTATTAATTATTTTTTGATCATAATTCTTTTACTATTTTGGGTTTTTGATAAAAAAATAGTGGAATAAAAAATGATTTTGATTATAAATATTTCAGGATATTGAAATTTAATAAATTGTTTATATTTTATAATCAATAAAATTTGATATTATTCATGATATGTCAAAGTGTTTTTTACGAGGTAGTGTGATATCTACAAGGCTTTGTTTTTTGTCAATAGTTGTAATAGTTAAATTTCTCACAATTAATAATAAATGTAAATAGGATTCTATTAATTGATTAATGGAGGGGTCATATAATTTAATTAATATTCTTCATGGAATATTAGAATTATCGTAGGAGACATTAAAAGTAGTTCATGATTATTTGTAGCTATCTTTAGAAACCTATTACAAGTTCCATTATGTGTAAAGTATTAAAATAATGAAATGGTTAATTCATTTTGTGAATTATAATAATTTTTTATTAATATATATTAGACGGTGCTAATAAATACTATTACTGTCATGGGAGGTTTGAGTGACTATATTTTTTGAAATTTTTTTACTATGATTATGGGTACAAAATATTTGGTTTCCTTTTTATCATTATATGATATTAATATATCTTTATTTTGACTTGGTTATTATTATTATTTTATAATGGTTAGTATCATTCGACGATATATTGGCTGTGATTCCGGGATGCAGTGATGGTCGATGATAGTAGAGGTAAGAAATATCACACAATGCACCATGCATTGAGAATTCAAAAGGGATTGTCAATACACGTTCATATTTGGAATTATTCATCAATATATTTATTTATTAATTTTTCTCCATTAATGGTTGAATCAAATGATATTTATTTTAATATTTTTTTAACAGTTTGTTGCATCTTGACATTATTCATAAAAATTATATGTATGTTTTTGTAGAATATATAAATCCCTAGATTTATTGGGAAATATATAAAATTATAAACATATAAATAAATTTTTTGGGATAGTTTGTGGTGATCATTTTGAATTATGATATACTTAATAATACAATACAATAATGTTAAACTACTATGAAACTTGTTTTGGAATATTAAATAATTAATATCAAAAATTAAAATTGAATAAAATTAATTAATGTCTTATTAGTTAATGATTATTATTAAACCCTGGCTCTTTTATTCATGTTTATGATCTAAAAAATAGTGATGGGAGCTAGGTTTCATATGTGATGATATAATTTGATGATTAAATGTATAAATAACATAACCGTTTGTGGTTGATATATATATTCTATATTATTTAATTTTATATCATTCACCATCCATACTAGTAACAAACTAGAAACCCAGAATTCTTTGGGGTTGGGGTATTTTCCTCAACATTCAGTTTGGCGAGGCAATGTATGGCTAACATAATCCCCTCCCCCTCTCTCTTATGGTATGTAGTTATGTGTTGGAATATCTCAAACTATAATAGATTAATGTATTGGGTGTGTTCCTTCCCACATAGTGATATATCTCTTGTTTACTATACATATTTCTATATATTGTAATAACATAATGTAGACTACTTAATTGTATATAGATATGGTGTATATGTATTCCCATTAGGGTATGTGACTATTTTTTGATGAATTAAGGAATATCTCATGTTCATGGGTTGTAGTAGGAAAAGAACAAAACTTTTGTTAATAGTGGGTATCCAAATGATGTGGTTTCTAGTCGATAAGTGTGTTTAATGGATATAATATGATTATATGAGATGTAAGATATACAAGGGATAAGTATAATATTTGTATTATTGTGGGTAAGAGTGGAAAACCATTTTGGAATTTTATTTGAGGTAACTAAATTTATATACAAATATTTTTTAAATATAATGACTTACTTATATGAAATTGTATGTGAGTGACCCAAGGAGATGATGCAAAGAATTGATATACCAGGTTATGTGATTTATTAATTTAATTTCATTATTCATTAAGAGTAAGTACACATCATTTCCAATTATCAATAGAAAATTCATAAATAATCTAAATTATATTAAATATTATAAACATCTTACATATATGAAAACTATTTTTTAGGTTTACATTAATTTTTTGGTTATAGAGTTGTATATTACTAGCTTGATGAGTTATTGAGGAGCCATTGAAGCATCATGGTCAATGTCAATGATTTATTTTTTTCACATTCAATTGATTTAATTTTTGTATGATATTAAATTATATAATTGTAATTCCAATATATTATGTAAGGTGTTTGATGGTTGTTTATCATATTATATCATATTCCTTAAACTATATAGAGCATAATTATTCCCATGTTCGTGTACTATGTACCTTCAATGCTAGTAGCCCACCCATAGCCTTATGGATGTGAGAATTTGTTGTAATTAGATACCATTATTCATTACCAAACTATAATTGAATACATTCTGGTGAGGGTTCATGACATTTAACATATATAGAAAATTTATTAGATAAAATGGGGTTTAATATATAATCATCAAGATGAAATTTTATAATATGTGTAATATTATATTATTAGAAATAAAATTTTTACCGTGGTAAATATTTAACAATAGTTAATAACTGTAAAACATTTGAACAAAACATGGAAGAAATTTTTTATGTATTTAGGACAATAATACCTTATATTTGGGTTTTTTTGGATATAAATTCTTACATAGATGTCTTACCAACCTATCATCACCTAAATCACATTATTCTATCATTCCCACTAATAGCAATGTCATTTTCAACATCTTCATTTCACACTATCCGTATAAATTAGTCCTAAAAACCTTTCCATTATCCTTTAATATAATATTATTTAATTTTGGTCTACACAGGAATACCAAAAGGTTCCCTAAATCGTCAATTTCCAAGAGGAAGTTTAGGAGAATACTCAAACTCCCAATGATGCCAATGTGCTTTCGTGGATATCAATGGTTATGTCAAGGGTTTTCTTAATTTTCTTATTTGATACAAGAGTCATATTTTTCCCCTTTTTTATTTTGTATGTTTGATATACATAATAATTAGAAAATTATATCATTATTCCTATCATGTTGATAATATTTAATGTTACGTTTGAAATTCTATTTTTCAAGATCATTTGATTAAAAAGTTACCAAGATCATTAACATATTCTCCAAATTAATTTATATTTTTTGAGTGATGATCATTCATCAAGATAATTAGTCTAATATACTATTTCTATTATAAAATATTACTAAACAATATAATACATCATGAAAACAAAATTGGATTTTTATTTCATTAACATAATATACATTTTTAATAATATATACGTCCATTATTATTCATTGATGGATTACTTTATTCCTAAAATGAAATTTTGTCAAGAATATTCATCATACCCTTTAATGGGTTTTTAGCATCTATATCGACATTATTTCATATAAAAAATTATTTCCTTATTTTAAATACCATATTTTTTTTGAATGATATAATATATTATACTTACCGCTTTTTGAACTATTGATTTATCTTTAAATTTTCTATCTAAGAATCAATAATGTTATTTTAAAATATTAAATGTCATTTTCTATTTATAGTTGTAATTTTATCATCAAATACAAATATCCTCTAGAAAAAAATATTTCTTTTTGATGCCCACACTGTTGTGATTATTGATAATGGTGTTTCAATTTTTTTTTTCAAATCACTATCTTGAGAGTTATTCAACAATTTAGATGATAACATCATTTCTTTAAGAAAATATTATAAAATTTTATCTAAATTCAAATTTCATTTTTTTATTATATATATGAAATAAATATGAATGATGACCTTTAATGTTATGTTTCATGAATCAGAATAAATTACCCATTTGAAATAATATTTTTGAGTGATTAATTTTTTTTATTAATTTGTCCAATTATTTGGGTTGTTCTAAGGATATGATTTGAGAATGTTACAAAACTTATATCCTCTCCATGTATTACTCATTATACGGTAAATAATTTATTTACCATTGTAGAAACTTTTTTGGGTTATTATTGTGTGTTGGGTTTGGTTCTATATCTCCCTTTAATTGATTTCATAATATTTTATGACTCATGAGATTGTAAATTGTTCTGTGAACACTTTTTATGTTCATAAGATAAGGAATTTGATTTATTTTTGTTCAAAATATTAGGAATGGTAATTATTTTGTATTAAAAACATAAGGTATAGTTTTTTTCCTCAAGACAATGCATGTGTATTTTGTTTTTCTCAGAAAATTAATGTGTATACATCATAGGTTTGTTTAGAACATTAACAGGTACACATCATATGCTCAGTTAAAAAATTATGTGTGAGAATCATTGGGTTTTTCATAATGTTAGTATTTCCTATGATTATTATAATTTTTAGCCACTTTTATATATTTAAAGAAAATTTATATATAATTCTATATTCCTATGTTTTGATTCTGGACTAATGATTATTTCTCATGATTCCAAAAACTTATTCTATAATATTATTTTCATCATTTGAGATTACATGTACCACTATTATTATATTTAAATAAATCATACTAGACCATTTTATTTTTTATTAAATATTTCACTCATGCTCATTTTTTAAAAAATTATTATCACCTAACCCTTGATGACATATTGTTATGAATTTCCATTAAAAAGTGTTTGAGGTTACTCATTTCTCATGTTATTCATTCCCTATGTTATGAAGATGAGTATAACAAAGGATATTCATATTAGGGGACATAGTATGGGGATATTATATAAAAATAGTCATAATAATAATTTTATATAGCTGTTCTCCAAAGACACAAAACAATCAGGTTCATGGTTTGTGAGATTATTATTAGATGTATTGTTTAAACATTTAAATTAATGTTCAATATATGATATTTTATATTGGAACATATAAATTTGTATCTAGGGAATATTGAAATAATTAATTTTTTGGAATCAAACTTGAGAGTGTGGGTTTTGGGTGTCTCGGTTAGTATTAGAGTATGGTATAGTTATTTTTGGATAATAGGGCTATAAATAATTAGAAAACCCCCATAGAAAAGGATAATTATAGGAAAAAATAAAATGTTTTAGTGAAGAGTGTACTGTGTGAGGTTTTGTACAAAGAAAATCCTAATAATAATCCTAAAAAGTTTATGTAGGCCTCAATAAAGGTCGAAAAGGGGTAATAGACATGAAAAATATTAGTTGTGTGTTAATTCAATCATAACTCAGTGCAATGTTATTCATCCTAACTATACAACTAGTTTGACTAACATAGGGTATATTATTTTTTTGATTCATGATCTTTATGAATCCCATTATGTGGGATTGTAATGTAATTTGAGGTTGTAATTAATATTAAGTTAGGCAAGATGACTTAAAAGGTATATGACAATTTATAACATAGAGAGTGACCTAGAGAATCATAAGTAATTCTATACACTTGCTTTATGATTAACATTTTATATATTAATATTATGAATTCATACATTAATAAAACTATGGATTATAATACATAAATATTATTTTATTTAGAGTAATGATTGAATCCTGGAGAAGTATAGTCAATAGTGGTTTTTGTGAAAAATATGGCGACAGTCCCAATAATAAACCAAACCAGATTATAAATAGTTTCTAGAATCATTATGGCTATGTTCACCTAGCTATATCGAGTTATGATTATCTATATGAACCATTCTGAACACACAAGAACACCAAATTTAATAAAGTAAGATTTTATGGATGTTACAATGATAAAGTTGTAGAAGAAAGAAGAATCAAAATTCAATGTGTCAAAATTATTGGAACAAGAAATAAATAAAAATTTATAACGCAAATAGAAAATGTATCAAGTGTAGAACAGTTTTTCATCGAGTTTGGAAACTTTTGAGATTGTATTAAGAGGATGATCAATGGAATGGATGATATATATATACAATATAATGCAAAAATAACAATTATAATATTAAAATTATTGGGGTTAAGGTATTACACAAATAAATTCCTTAACTAATTGGTTGATATTGATAATAATGATCAAAAAAATTCTATATAAATGGAATAAGTAAGATCATTTGCAATTAGCAGCAAGGGTGTGGATTATGAAAATGAATTTGCAATTAATCTCAAAAATATATTTTTTCAAATAATATTGACTTTTTTTCTAGATACGTCATTAAAGACATCTTGTTTTATAATTCCCCCAAATCACAAAACTAATTATTTAATATTGAATTATCATAGAACAAATATCGTTTTATGTTTATTTTATCACATTTTTATGTTTCTGGGAAGGTTCATTGTGAGAATATTGTTATCCATTCTTTAACTAATGTTAGTGAAATGTTGGAAATAATTATTATATCTTTAGAAATATTCTATATTCACTATTAAAACAGGAAATAAATTTTTTATCCAAAATCAATCTAGAATCATCTATCAGTGTAAGCATATCTATATAATCCTAATCACAATTTCATCAATTATATATTATTAACAACCAATCATGATATTTTAATCATAGTATCATCTAGTATTTTTTGTCAATAATTTAATTATATATTATATCTGGAGTATTGAAAATATTAATAATTCCATTATCTATTATCATAAAGTAAAATAAATGAAAACTATTAGGATGTAATATATTTAAGATGATACAATGTAGCTCCCTAATATTTGAGAATATATTTTCCTTAAATGAACAAAAATGTTGAATAGAGTTCCCCATGCCAAAAATAAAATTCAAATGAACTATGATATGCATTTATGGGAAAATTATAATTTTTAATTTGTGACTTTTGTAATGTAATTATTTAATTATCAAGAATAAATTTAAGTAACTATATTATAAAATCAATATAGAATGTAAAAGAAAATAAAATAATTTGTTAATGTATTCCATGCATGGATTGTTTATCCGAGTATATAATGTTGTTAGTGTCATGAGTGTTTTTCCAAAATTAATCATAAATTAAACAAAAAATGTATATCTTTGTACAAATAATTTTTGGGGTTGTTTCATGCACATAGAAATTATTATAATTTCTATGATTGTTGAATGACTATATGTAAAAAATAACCGAATTTATCATACAACTAAAACATATTTTGAAGTTTTTATGTGATTTATATTGAGAATTAAGGATCGTATAATCATGAAATTATTAATAAATTTCATATAATCTATATTAAATTTATTTATAAATTCCACATTTCCCAAAAATTTATTTTTTTAGAATAATAAATAACTTATTTAATAGGAAAATATTTATAAAATCTATTTTTCAATAAATAAAAAAATGGAAAATAATAATTTAATTATTTAAATAATTTTTAAAAGAAATATTATTTTTATATATAATCCTAATTTTGAACGTAATTAATATAATTTTTTAATAATGTGAAACATATTAAAAAAATATCATACTAATTTAATTAATGTTCAACTTAATATTTTCAGTCGACATGGAATAAAGATAAATATTTTTTACAATGGATACATTTGTAAAAAACTATTTTTATGGATTAGTGGTGTAGAGGCTTGGTTTTGTTTCATGTAAGTCTTTAATATATTTATATGTATATTTCTAGATCTATGCTCTAAGATAGTGTGAAATTCTATAGCCTCATGTGACCAAAAAATTTTTTATAACAATATTAAAAATATATTATATTGCGGGAACATGGTTCCTAAATGAAAATGGGATAAATCTTAAAAAGTTATTCATATCAATAATACAAGACAAAATTTGAGTCCAAAATGCAGTTTTTACCCTAGGACTGACATTAAATGTGTCGATTATGAGCTTTTTAACTCCTCGCTCATTGGCGGGGCCTTGAGGGAGTGAATTAATTAAATAATTACTTTTTTTAATAAACCATACATTTATTAAACATTAATAAAGTAAAACTTTCTAGGTTTAGACTCATAATCATGGGAATTCCAATGATAATCTCCTACCACCTTCTGTTGGAAATATTATCAGATAATGATGAAACCCCATTTCAGTGAAGATCTGAACACAAAGAAAAAAACATCTCTCGATTATTAGAAGATGTTTTATTCATCAATGAATGATATATGATGGACTAATGACTGTTAAGTTTTGGATTTATTCCTAATAAATAAATTTTGGAACATATATATCCTTGATTGTGGATCAGCAACAATTGTTGTCTTATGGAATGCACCTGGGTATATGAAAATAATTTTTTATCTTTTTTGTAACCTGAGAACCATGTTCTTGATAATTTTCCATAATATATTTACTTGTGATGTTTATATGAAATTGGTCTTATTCTCCAAAATATCTCTTTTCATTTGTAACTTGTAGGTCCATGTGGTCCTGGTTCGAACATGTCGAATGGTACCGAGCCAGATCAGACCCATGAAACTATGGCAGATTGATCAAGGAGGCACGTATTGGTGAACTAGGACAAGATGTGGGATGTTGGCATGACATGTGATATCATTTGGATGACTGTATCTAGTTTTATCGATTTTGAAAGGATATTCAATGAACTAAACATACAATTAAAACACCATCGATGAATGAATCCAATTTCTAGCGATTGATAGACGGGATCCACGAGAAACATCTAGATACACGATTTTCAACTATAGATATCCTGAAATTAACATGTAAAGGGAACTATTGAAGAAATGTTTGCAGATCTATTTTCCATGTTAAAAACCAACTACAAGTAGTGTGGGTGGATGAACACATAGTGTGTATCCCCCTAAGTGGGGTTGTAAGTGTTTCAAAAGAGATAAATATTACATGTCATATATCCCTTCAACTGGAGGTGTACTCCATTCTAGTTGTTTCATACCATGTGGAGGATCATGAATATTGGAACCCATATTTAAGTACATAGCCAAGTACATGATCGTTTACCCGAGTACATAGAAATGGGTTCTAGTACACAGACATGGGGCCCGGTACACGGAAACATCCAAGAAGACTATGTCTTGTCCCAGTTATTTGGGACATGTCGTATAGTCCACCTATATGGTGTGTACTGCTACTGGGGATGGAATCCATGTGCCAACATAGGACACAAGAAAGGGTTGGAGCAAGGCCACACATTGTTTTTGTCCCCCCATGTGATATATACAACTTGGAATCCTCCATTTAAATTCATGGTTCCATACCTCCTTCGTTTGAATAATGATTTTGGCCTATAAGTATCCTATCCTCGTTTTTTCCATGTAAAATGCATTGGTTCTCCAAAATGTTGATTTCAAGATATGGTGTTGAATTTTATGGGAACAACCCATAAGAGATGATTTTTGATGTCAGAGGTGATCAGTCAGGATTAGTATAGGTTTTTTCTGAGTGGAAACCCCCTATCGAATTGGGTGTTAGTCCTTGATGATCATAGTGGACCCCCCCCCCCCCACCACTTCTGCTGCATGAGGGAATGGGTCCTTATCCATTAGAGTTGAACCCACCATTTATAGGGTTTCTGGTCCTATACAAAAACTACTGAAGTGGAACACCTCCTAATGTATTGGGGTGTGGCTCCTTGATGACTAGAGTGGAAAACCCCTACAACACCAGGGCACATGTCCATGACATTTGAGTGGAACCCACCGATTCAATAGAGAATGGGTCTCAATGACCTAGACTGGAACACCCCCATCACACAAGGGTTAGGTTTGTTGACCTATAGAGTGGAATCCCCCATCATCACGGGTGTAGGACATATACACACGGAATGGAACCCCCTCCAACCAGCATATGGAACGTGTCCTGGTGGAACCAGAGTGGAACATACAATCGGCATTGGCATGAGTCGTCTATGGATAAGTGAAGAGTATAACCCCTAGATTAATAGGTTGTGGGTAATCTACTTTGATTTTTCCCACTTGGCTATACGACACTGTAACGAGTTGTGGTTTAACTTTCACGGTTACTTATGTGCAGACACAATAGATGTTGGTAAATAATGATGGAATTTTAGAATCTGTTTTATATTATTCTTCTTTTTCTAAGTTGTGATATGGTGATCCCATTACTCTAATGTTTGGAATTATTTTTAATGATAATACATATATGTCCTTCCTATACATCAACAACGTGAGATTTATTACTCTCTCACCAAGAGATGTTAAGACATACTGTGTATACCACATGGTTTCAATGTTTATCTTTTCATGATCATATGATTCTACTCTCACACTATAGTTGGAGAAAAGTTTCCATTTTTATCTAATAAATGTTTTGATCATTTGTGATAAGACAAGGTTAATTTCACTCTTATTTTTTGTTGATATGTACTCTTTCCTGATACCTTGTGTTTTATACTATCTTGTTAACCTGTTGTATCTCATATAGATACCCCTTCATCATTCAATATTTCCTATTCTTTATGTATATAGTCACACATAAATTGGATCATCCCACATGATTTTTTGTCTTATGTAGAATACCATCCATACAATAGTTATATAAGAGGATCATAACAATACATGGTTTTTTGGACTACGTATGGTAGCGTAGTATGGGATTCAAGAGGTAGGATCTCTCAGTATATTACATTTCTAATTATTTCATGTTGTACATATTTTTGGTTGGTAATTTATTTTATCCCTTTAATTTTTAGTTTACACTACCATACATTTATATTGTCAGTAGGTTATTCCTGCTTCAATTACAATACGAATGTTTTTCATATTTTACTCTTTCTCTACGCACATTTTCATCAAGATGACTATGTGTGTGCATATAAGTGCATAAGAAATGGCCTCCACAAGATATTAATGCCTTTGGATGTTGTCTCAGCCTAATGGAATATTGAGGGGTCTTGAAATTGTTGTGTATAGAACACCATCTTGGGTAAGGTCATGATAGGTTGATATCAGAGCATGTTCATTCATTGGGATGATTTTTTAGACAACTCCCATTAGAAGGATTTAGTTGGGTTTAGGGGAATAGTGTAAATATGTCTTTATTATTGATCTATGTCCATGGATTATGGTGATGGTGTGGTGGCAGATGTATCCACTCACAATGACCTCGATACCTTGCTTTTCGACTCAGTATGTCGAGACATTAGTGGAAGTGATAAAATGTTACATGAATCATATATGATTGATTATTATAATTTCCATATTGAGTAAACACTCCATTTTTTTCTCATATGTCTATATATATATATATATTCTAATATGACTATGTTATATCTTGATAAATGTCATGCTTCCTCCATAATGATAGCCAATCAAGATACCAGCTTCAGATCGTGATGATGACACTATGAGTGATGAGGCCTCAATTTAGATTCCATCTCATGAGCCCCTTCCTCCAGGTGGGATGTTAGTAACACCTTCCCATATTGATCAACATGTTATTTTAGATGAGTATGATAACGATGTACAAAATCATACCACACTCTGAAAGTTCCTGTGCTAGAGGTTGCTGAGGTTCTTTGGAAATCCAAATGATCAGGTGGCGGAGGATTAACAAGAGTTTTTGTTTTATGTCTTCAAGATCATCAAGACTCCAATTGATCATGTGATGACATTTGAAGCTATCCTTTTTCACGGCGAAGTTGGGCATTTGTGAGGTCTCATTATGCAGATGCATGATGAGTTGACACTCTCATGGACAAAATTCTATTAGTTTTTCCATGAGGTGTATTTTCCCATTTTTTTTCTCTGTTTGGATCAAAGAGATTATGGAGTTGTATAAGGGAGGGATGATATTGGATTAATTAGAATAAATATTCACTTACATAATGCAATAATCCCATTACAAGATCAAGGATGGAGACTTATGAGCATAGATGTTTGAACAGGGACACCACTAATAAATTTCAAGCCAGATTTTAACCCTTGCGCATCCCCACCTATGTCAGTGTGTTGGGGTGGCCACTTTTTATAGATAAAATTTGTTTAGTGGGATGCCAACTAGCTAGATTTCACAGTTGGTTCCATAGAGAAGAGTAATTTATAGTATCTAGAAGATTTCAGGAACATAGTTCTTAGTTTAGGAGACCTCCTCATGATCATGATCATGCACATGATCATAGGAAATAGATATGTGTAGGGTTTCCCTGAGAGAGGAATTTTTTTATTTGTTACAGTTAGGGTCGCGGGGTGTGAGAATACCCGACAAGATGTGCAAAGTAGCATATATAGATGGTTGTTGGAACACCAGAACAGAGGCAGTTTCATAATTTGGGATCTCCTAGAGAAAGACATTGTGGATACCTGGTAGTAAGAGAATGCATAGTATCATGGGGAGAAATGGGTGGTGGAATATGCTATGAGATACTACCCCCACCAACACCACTAGGAGGCATATGTAAGGCACTAAGATATTATGATCAGGGTCGTGGAAAGCTATAGGCTTTGGAGGTTTATGACCCCACTGATCATGATATGATTAGAGGTAGGATATGTGTATTTTATAATATTTATTCAGTATTAGTAGAAACATCTTCCATTCATTAAATTTATCTCATATCCTTAGTGCAAGAGAAGGAGCTCTTAATTGAGGCGTTGGCTCATCATATATGTATTTAGGATCCAATATGGAACACTTCCTCTTTATATTTTATCTTTAGGAAGTGAGACCGATCAGTTAGTAGATAAAGGCTCACATGGGACTTATTATTCATCATGATGAAACCTTATGAAGTCATCTTTTTCATAAATTTGATATCCATAGTCTAAGCATAGATTTACTTTCACGAAAGACAAGTCAAATTCCTACACACTAATGGGATGAGATTCTCTATTAATTGGGAGTTAGATATCATGGAAGGGAAATAGGGTATTATGGGAAGGATGTTGCAACCCATCACCCTTCATTTAGTTACTATAGACCATGGTGCATTAGGATCTTCTAGAATAAAATTTCCTTCATTTTTGGATGATTTTATATAAGTATTCCGCAACGACATTTTAGGAATACCTCTGAGGACGAAGATGGGGGGTTTTATATATTTACAACTCAACAGTACTCCAATATATTCTACAATATATTTTATAGATTGTAATGAGCTTTGGAAGAGGTTTTTGCAGTTGGGTGACCTTTTAGAGAAGATTTTTATCATACCTAATGTGTCCCCCTGGGCAGCTGTAGTCATTTTCATGAAAAAGGATGACAAAATATTGTTGATTTTAATGGATAAGCATCACATAAACTAGTCAATGATAAGAAAATGTACCCATTTAGAAGGGTTGATAGTCTATTTGACCAATATCAAGGAATTAAACAATTATCAAAGATCGATCTCAGGTCCAACTACAACTAGTGGGGTGTTCATGAAGCTGATATTCCAAATTTCTCTTTCTGATGTCATTATAGAAACACGAGTTCTTGGTGATTCCATATGGGGTGAAAATTCCCGCACTGTGTGTATTTCATTGATGAACTAGGTATTGAAGCTGTAATTGGACCAATTTTTGGTCTTTTTCATCAGCAATATACTCATATATTATGCATCCATGGAAGAGAATCCAGGGCACTAGAAAACGGATCTAGATTTGATTGGAGAGCACTATATTTATTGAAATGTCTCATAGTGATACTTTTCGAAACATGAGGTTCACATTCTAGGATGTTTCATCTCTGAGAATGGTTTATCTATGGACCCAATGATGATCAAGGATGTTCTTTCTTGGGAACCACCGAAGATCATATCATATGTGTCAATTTTTCATGGTTTGGAGGGCTACCATATGAGGATCAAGGCAGAATTATCAATAATTATAGCACTTTTGAAGAACCTCACATGGTAAATGAATTTTTATACATGGACATGGAAAGGAAAAATATACTTTTAAGAGTTTTTGTTGAGGATAAAGAGTGATCCAATGTTGATAATTCTAGATGAAGTTGTAGAGTTCATAGTGTCATGTGTTTCCTTTGAAGCTGGGCTTAGTTGCATGGCGATGCAACGACAGACTATTATCACATACAGGTCAAGGATGCTTATACCTCATGAGAATAAATGCACAACTCATGACATAGATCTGGAACTAGTAGTCTTCACCCAATGTATGTGAAGATAGTACCTTCTAAGAGATAATTTTTTTGTTTACCAAGACCATCATAGATTCAGATACATCTTCTAGAAGAGATACTTGGACTATATAAAACAGTGCTAGATGGAGTTCCTACAGGGATATGGATTCATGATATTCTATATAGAAAATATGGGAAAACTATTGAATATTCACTTAGTATGATTTCCCAGTCTTTCATATTGTGCGATGATTCAGAAAAGTTTCCCTCATTGTAGATGACCCTTGTGGAGAAAGAGGGTACAAATCTTCTATATTTGATGGAGTTCACCCCACTACGTCTGGGGCATGTGAGAGAGTCCAAACTGAGAGAGAATGAATATGAGGACTTAAATGGTATGATATCCATAGTTGACTCAATAGGTGTATTTTTTATTGTAGGGAACCATGACTTCTTTTTCAAGGGGAATATAATGGTTCCAATAAAAATATGGGAGGAGGTGATATGAGAGTTCCACAATTCTAACCTAGTTCAACATAATGTTATAGGTAAGATGTAAATATACCTTAAGTGGATGTATTGGTGGTTTTACATGAGATGAATCTTAGATTATTTCATCTTTTTTCCTCACTTAGCCGCAAGTTATGATTGATCTCGATGTTATGGAATATTTTTTGTAGCCCCTTGAGATCCCAGAGTGGAAATGAGATGCAATAACCATGGAATTTTTCACAGTTCTTCCACACATAGTGAAGGTCCATGATTCTATATGAGTGATAGTTGACTGATTCAAGAATTCAATGCAATTCTTTTCTATCAAGGAGCAGATTTAGGAGATATTGGCGGAGTTTTGTGTACAAGTGATTGTTCACCTTCACATGGATCCATCGATGATTATCTCTGATTGGGATGTATGGTTCAGTTATCGATTATGTACAGGTCTTTCAAAGGTAGTCGGGACCCAGATGATGATGAGTAAAACTTTTCACCCCATACAAATTGGTAGCTTCAAAACACTATCCTATTATTAGAGGATATGCTGATGTATTTCATGTTAGATATTGGCCAGAGATGAGACAATCAATTTTCCCTCGAAGAGATTTCATACGACAACAAATAACACTCTACCATCAACATGGAAGCATTTGAGGCCCTATATAGGAGACCATGTAGGACACCGTTGTGCTGAATAGAGATCAAGGAGACATCCCTTGTGGGCCCAGAGATGGTGGAGGTGATGATAGAGAAATTCTAGGTCAATTGTGGAAGGATGAGGATAAGCTAGAGTAGATATAAATCATATGTAGATTTATTTTGTAGTGCCATAGAGTTCATGCATGGAAAAAATATATTCATGAGAGACTCCCCATGATTAGTATTGTGGATTTTTGGGAGGGAAGTCATGCTATCCTTGAGGATTATCGAGTTGGTCATGGTTGTGCATAGGTTAGTAATGGTTTCATACAGCCTCTCCTTACCCGCACAACTAGATAGGGTGCACGATGTATTCCATGTGTTTTCGGTAAGGTGATATGTGGTTTAAACTGCACACAACATTGAATCAGTTGATCTATACATCACGGATGGATCCACCTTTGTGGAGAACCATGTGGTGATCAAGTATTTCCCCGGGATGGCACTACGAAGATAGACCATCCCCTTCGTTCACTTGTAGTGGTAGAAAAGGAAATTGTAGGAGAGTTTCTTAGACCGGGAGATCCAAGTGAGGGAATAGTATACTATGTTGTTTGATTATTTTTTTACATCTTGAGGATGAAAACATTGAAGGAGGGAATGTTTTTCAGACCCGGTTTTTCATTTTTATGAATTTAAAATATTTCTATAATTAGACACTAAGATGTTGTGTGATTTTGAGGCCCTGTGTACATGGAATTAATTGTAAAAAAATATTTAATATATTTTATATTTTGTGGGAATTTTTACACAAATAAAAATGTAAAACACACCAATAGTATCTTTTATAAGAAATATGTTATGACAATTGAGTCTGAAATGTGATGTTTATCATAGGCGCTTCATAAAATGGGTTGGCATGAGGAGTTTTATCATATCTCTCATTGTAGATAAGTTAAATTATTTAATTAATTATTAAATTTAATAATTAATTCATTTTTTTGCATAAATTATATGTTTATAAGTATATAGTCCTTGAGAAGTTTCTAGGTATATCCTCATAATCATCGAAATTGAAATGAGACTCTCCTTCCTCATTCATTGGAGAATCACATCAGATTATGACGATGCTATGGATTGGAGTGGATCAGGGTGAATTGAATAAAACAACTTCCCACATTTATTGGTGGAATAATTATTCATTAAAAATGATAAATACTCCTGAAAGGACACCACAATTGGGGATTTTCATCTTTTTATTAATTTTTTTGTGCAGATCTATCCTTCCTCTTCGATTTGATCCAAATATTGGTCGATTTCATGAAATCATGTATAAAAATATATCTATTTTTAGTTTTTTTCTAACTCTATATGCAAGTTCATTTAACATATATCATGGAAAAAGTTTTTTAATTAATTAATTGCCTTCCTTAATCCCTAATTTATCTTTGAATTTGACACATACTGGACCCCATGGTCCTAGATTGACCTTTTTGGGCGGTACCAAGCCTGATCGGACCCCAGAACCATGAAGGATTAAAGAAGGGGGAACACATTCATAAAATATGACTCTATAGGGTATGATGGAAAGGAATGGGTAATAGTTATTAATTACAGCTCTTGTTTACTCGATGATGGGAGGATTTGTGGTGAACTGAACATACAACAAAACCCCCATGGGAAAATAGAGCAGATTTCAGATTAGTGATTACTGGAATCGTAAATCAACAGATAGATCCACAATATTAGTCTATAGATAGGAAAAAATAGATGGAATAATGGTATGATTGAATATTGGATATTGGATATATGTTTCTATTGAAAAAATGACTATTCACCATATAATGGGATAAAAACATGACCTATATCCCCTTAAACTGTGGAATCTATTGTTTCTAAAATTATAAGGATAAAATTATGTATATCCCTTCTCCATGTTGTGTACACAATTTGTAGCTGGACATCCCATGTGGTGGATCAATGGGAGGGAACCTGTGTGGAAGTACACATCCAACTACACAGTCATGTACAAGAGTAAATGGATATGGGTTCATGTACTTAGATGTAGGGTCTAGTTCACAGACTTGACCAACTGGAAATGGTCTCATCCTAGCTAGTCTGTAAACACCATGTTGCCCAAAAAAAGTATTACTATATATGATCAATGTTGTGTGTTTTCCAAGTAAATGGCTAGGTAGTAGAGTGGGACGACACGTAGTGTGGGTCCCCTCACACAATGTTTTACCCAGGACTTCCTCGGAAGAGTCTTGATGAGTTTTTATCTCTGTAATTTCAAATCGAATTTTAGCCCATGAATATCCTATACTAAGTGTTTTCCATGTAGAATGTGTTGGATCCATCGATCGTGGATTCTTAGATATTATGCAGAATGTTCTTGGTAGGATTCTTTTTGAGACGATGCTCGATGGAAATGATGATCAAGATGGATCAATATAATCTCCTTCTATGTGTACCCCAATCAGATATGGTTCGGGTCCTCAATGATCAAAGTAAACCCCCATTTATCCTCATGTACAGTGTTCCTCATCCATTATAGTGGACCCCCTGATTATTATGTGTGTGGGTTCTCTATATCTACCTATCATGTGGATCCACTTGACATATTAGTGCATGGATCCTCAATGACTAGTGTGGAAACACCATGTGGTACCATGGAATGAGTCCTCATAATCCAAGTCAAAAAATCTTATATTATAGGGCATGGGTCCCCGACAACCTACTATGGAACCCAATTTTTCACTAGGTCTTTGGTGCTAAAATAATACAACAGAATGCCCCCCATCAGTTTGTTCATGGGTTTTCTACCTACATACTAGAACACCCAGACCAACATAGGGAATGGGACCTCATGACACATGAGTTCTACCCACATAAGCATGGGAACATGTACTCTATGGATACTTATATAGGGGAACCCCATAACCTACTGAGGCACGAGTACTCTACTCTGAGTTTATTCCCCCATCGATGTGAAACACAATGAAGAGGCAAGTCTTGACATGCAATTAAATTCATGGAAGATGCGTGAGCTATTGGTCATCGATGATGCAATTTTGGAACTATTGGATTCATTTACCCATCAGGTGAGATACGATATGGAGATCCCCTTATGCTCCCATTTAGGATTATTTTGATATAACATATATATGTCTTCCTTCTGCATCCACGCCTGGGATTTGGTTACTATCCTTCCATGAGAGGTAATGACTCAGTAGTTATGTTGAAACCCTTAAATGTTTAGTTTCTCATCATTAGATGAGTTTAATAACTAGAAATTGGTAGACAGTACTCTATTTTTAGTTTATATACTCATCTTTTTTACCCCCTGGTTCTTTTATGTGGTTAATTTCTCTCTTGGTTTTTGTTGAGTTGTACTCTTTCATTGTAACTTATGCTATCTACTCTCTTAATTTTTGTGTGTATCTCTAACTACTACCCCTTTAGCTTTGGGGGTGTCCATCTATATGTACGTATATACTCACTCATCTATGGGATCTATCTTCACATGTCATTTCTTATTCAGACCATAGACAGGTTGGATGTGATGTTAGAAGAGCTTAGGGATAATAGGCGCTTTGGACCACATATAGTGGTCTTAGCATGGGATTCATGAGTTGGGAAATCATAGTAGTTTACATTTCCAATTTTGTTAGGCTATGGTATATTTATGGTTAGTCGTGTATTTTTACCCATTACATTTCACTTTACACTATCGAACATTTTTACTTTCTAGAGGTTATTCATTCTTGAATTACATTATAGTTAGGATGCATATTTTACTTCTTCCATCATTAATTTTGCATCAATATGGCTATTTTTATGCATACAACTACTTAGGTTATGGCCTCCTAGATATATTAATTCCATTATCACTTTTTATCACCCCTGACCTATAGAGGAGGACTTGGGAGGTTATTACTCGATCCCCATCTTAGGTCAGGTCATGAAATGTTGTATTATAATAAAATTAAATTTACAATATAAATTGAGTCTAAAAGTATGAATGTGATAGTTTTTTATTTAATATAAATTCCATTATAAGGTAATTATTATTTTTAACATTAAAATAAATTGCAAAATTGAATATGACCCACAATAGTAAAAAAAGTTATTTTTAAAAAAATTAATATAAATATTCCTTCATTATTAACTCAATATATTATGTTTCTCTATTTTGGTGACCATATTTTGTTTCTTAAACATAAAAACATATAATAAAACCCATTTAATTTGAAATTTTTTTAAAAAATAATGGAAAACACATAATGTGTATATGGAAATTTTATATGAAACGAGTTTCTCTATATATTATATATTTTAATTTAAAAGCTAAATTATATATATTTTCAAATTCAAATAGATTAAATTGATTTCGAATTCATAATAATCTTGTTGAATTTTGTTATGATGTATCTTATCATATTTTTAGTAAAAATATTAACTCTGTGGTAAATAATAAGGGTAAAAATGATTGATATAAATTGGATTAAATTTTTATTAGTTTAAGTGACACAATTGCCTTATAAAATACCTTTTAGTGTTTTAAATTTATTTATGCATATTATTTAAACAATTACATAGCTATCTAACAAGACTCCAATGTTATTCAATAAGAACCCATCACCTAGCCTCCAAATATTTGGAATATTCTATCTTTTCACATATAAATAGTTCTCATATCCACCAACATCAAGACACTCATACACGTTGAATTCCTCTTGAATATTATTAGAATAAATCTGTTGTAAATTTTGTAGTTGTATTTTTCTTCAATAATTGATGGTGTTCATTGATGACAATATATTGAATAAGTACTTGAAATGAGAAACAATATTTCATGATGGATAATGAAAATGGTGATTATGTATCGATTATGACTTGATAAATATTATTTTATTTTTTGATGAATAAAATATAGAAAATTCTTAAAATGGTTTTAATGATATTTTATTATTGATACAAAAACTGTTATGTAATCTAGAATTTGTTGGTACATACCATGAAAAGGATATATATCCCACCATATAAATGAAGAAGAAAAGAGGACCACAATGTATGATGATTTCCATGTCATAGTGATTCTAAGTTATATGGTGTTATTAAAACTTTTCTACATAACCTCATGATATAGCATGCATGACCCCGATGTAGGGGTGGATCAATCATTGGTATCCATAATATGGTGAGACCTATTACAAAAAAAATTATAATATAATGCAGGTGCTATATGACATATAAGAATGGTAAATCATATTGGAGGACATGGTCAAATTTTGGTGGACCGTGAAATTTGAGGACCACCACGTCACAAGAGATAGGATACACGGTATTTTTTATTGAAATGATTTACTACACTATAGATGGAGGATAAATTCCCAAGAAGTAGTCTAAGATTATTTTCAGACTACTAGAATTTATAATTCCTCACTACCAAAACATATCGAACACAACCCAATGGGCTATTATAGAACATATTAATCCACTAAAACACATATGGTTTCACATTACTGACTCTCAAAAAGTTTCAGTTTCACTCATTGATCAACAAAATAGTTATCCACACTATAGAAGTTGGTTTTTTTGACAATTTTTGGAAATTCTATAGAACCATTATGACGAGGATTAATTTTATAGTTTTTTTGTTTTCGATTCAATTAGAAATACTAATTCAAATTAGATGTGGATGATAAATTTAGAGATGATTTGATGGATTTTAATGATTTGAATGAAGTATGATGATGGTTTGAGTTTGAATTTGGAATAAAAAATAAAAGAATTATTGATTTAATTATATTGTTAATATTTTTGAAATAATAGGGAATATGGAAAATGTATAAGAACAAAAGATAGAAAATAGGGTACTTTTGAGAATAGAGAATTAAGTTAGCAGCTAAAAGATCATTAATTAAATGATAAGGTATATTACTTATGTATTTATATAATTATGTATTCAAATAATTCATAATCTAGATAAGGTTTCATGACCCATTTATTTAGAATCATTATCAACTTTTTTCATTCTCGAAGGATTACACATGCAATGTTTGATGGTATGTATTCTTGTGGAAGATTGTTATATTCTAATGTGGATAAAGAGTAAGTAAGGAGAAGAACTACTAATATTACCTATTGAATCATCATAATTACAGTACTATTGTATCATCTAATTCATTCTTGATTTACTAAAATACAATGGATTATATGTTGTAAAATTTTTGTTAGAGGTAGTACATATTTATTGTTTTTGGGAATAACCAATACTGGAAGGGGTAGTATATTGAGATGAACCTAATAAATTTATTCACTCACACTTTTCATCAATTGTTTTAAAATGGTAATTATTTTTGACATTATTGAGTGGATCTTGAATATTAATAGGTCACAAATGATCGATTATGAATTAAAATTTATTAATTGAGTTTAAAACTAATGCCATATCATTGTTGCACTAAAACAGTCCCTTAGAAACTTAAATTGGTATAAAAACGATGTTAACTATAATGACCCAAAAAATATATAATATTTTGTAAAATAATAATTCATTGAATATACATGACTTATTAACTTTTACTGAAAAAATTTTGTATTTTTAAATAATATGATGCTTCCCTACCTCATTTAAATAGGTATGGAGACGAGAGATGATGCTATAGTTGGATTTCAACCCAATCATGAAAAATTTCATATGAAATTTAACGTAAAATGTAAAGACCCGTAAAATTCAAGGGAAATTTTTTCTTAATTTTCTTTAGAATTTTACAAGAGCACGGTTTCAGACGGCACCTGATTCCGAGGCCCAGAGTGCCCGGAATTAATTTCTGAAGTTTGGCTCAGGTATGTTCAGTGAACGAACGAGCGGGAATTCCTAACTTTTGATCCGGTGCTCGGAATTGAAATCCGAGGGCACCGATGAACTCGCAGCGCCGAAATTCGCTTAAAGAAACCTTTTCGGGAGTTGCGTTTGTTGCGGGTTGAAAGTTAATTTTGGGGATTAAAAGATAAGTAAAATAAAATTGTGTGTGAATTTTATTTTATTCGTGGTGGTTAGACTCTCTCATGGGAAGTTGTTGGTGGGGCCCACAACCACCCAACTTCCCATGTGTGGTTATGAGGGAGGTGGGGCCCACACGAGCCCCCACCTTTTCAAATTCCCTAACCCCTCTAAACCCCCTCTTAAATTTTGTGACTCTCCCCTACTTTAATTCTTGCCAACTTATCTCCTCTTTTAATTTTTGACAACTCTAGATTTTAATTAATGTAATGAATTCAACTTTTGAATTTTTGAAAGGTTGGAAAAGTGAAAATAAAATAAGGGTAGCTTATTTTATTTTGGGAGTTGCTGTGTTGTGTGGAGATTTGAGAGAAGAAGAGTTCTACACTTTGAAGAACATCATCTTCCTCCTTGAAGAACCCGAAGAACACTGAGACGCCGTTCTATCTTCTCTCCACGACAAAGAAAGGGAGACACCGCTTCCTCCTCGGTTTTCCTTCGTCGACTTGAGAAGTTTCGCCAACGACGTATCGCATCGGACGCATCCCTTCGTCAACGGATTTGACGAACGACGACCGCGACGCCCGACCTCCGCGACGTCGTCTTCCGCGGAACGTAGACAAATCTTCTAACCTTATACCAA
Organism: Viscum album; assembly: GCA_963277665.1. Taxonomy (NCBI): domain Eukaryota; kingdom Viridiplantae; phylum Streptophyta; class Magnoliopsida; order Santalales; family Viscaceae; genus Viscum; species Viscum album. The sequence continues at coordinate 1,917,474,123 of OY728165.1, read as the reverse complement.
GGTAGGGGTTGTTGATTTCTTTTTGGTTTAATTATTTTATTCTTGATCGAGATTTTAGCAAGTCTAACGTGTGGCTTTGATTTATTTAAAGTTGCGTTATTATTTTAACGTGAGGGGGCCGGACCGCACGAACACGGCCGAATCCCCTCCATCGTTCTTGTTTATTCTTGCGGGTGGAAGCAAGTGGCGTGGTGCCGTCGCACCACGCGGATAATCGTGCAAAGCAAGTGGCGTGGTGCCGTCGCACCACGCGGATAATCGTGCAAATATTTTACGTGGCGCCGTCGCGCCACGCCGAGGAAGAATCTTCAAGAACGTGACGCCGTCGCGCCGCGTTGAAAGGAATCAAGGCACGGCGAAGGGGCGCGGTGCCGTCGCACCGCGCCGGACGACGAACACCGCGGACGGTTCCGGGCCGCGGAGGGACGAGAAGACCGCGGCCGGTTCCGGGCCGCGGCGGAAGAGAAGACCGGCGGCCGGGCCGCCGGCGTCGGAAGCCGAAGGGGGGACCGGAATTTCCAGTCCCGTTTGAGAAAACCGGCCGGCCAGCTGGCCGGCCGGATGTCATTAAAACCGGGGGAATTAATCCCCCGGCCAACCCATAAAAACCCCCCTCTTTATGAGGGGGGGGGGGTTCTTTAAAGGAGGGGGGGGGGGGGCAGCAGCCCCCCGGTTTTGTTTCCAGCCGGCCCCCACGTGCGGGGGGGTCGTTTTGTTGCAAAGGCGCGGCACAAAGGCCGCGCCGCCTTCAATCAGCGGGGGCTTGATTGCCCCCCGCGTGCCCACCTCGTGCGGTGCCAGGCGCCAAGCCGCCGCGGCCTCCTACGCCGCCGCGCCACCCCGGGGGGGGGGGGGGGGTCGGGCCGGGTCGGCCCGGACCCGGACCCCCCCCGTTTCGAACCAGTTCCGGTCTTTTGGCCATATCTTGAGCCTCGGACCTCCGAATGACGAACCGTCTGCGGAAACGCGATCCTTGGATCGAGACGGTCGTTTCGGTATATCGCACTCAAGGTTTCGGTTTACTTTGAGTTCGGCCGGGTTGGTTCGTTCACGAAACCAACCGGGCCTTTGGAGCGGAAACGCTCATATCTTGAGCTACGGACGTCTGATTGATGTGCCGTCAGCTGTGTGGTGTCCCTCTTAGTGAGACGAATCTTTTGGCATACTCCGCCCGAGGTTTGGACGCAGGTGGAGTACGGTCGGGTTGGTTTTTCCTTAAAAACCAACCGGGCCCCGGAGACGAAAATGCCAATAACTCTCAGACCGGGCGTCCGATCGACGCGCCGTCTGTTGCGTTGAGTTCCGGTTGACGATACAGAACTTTTGGATACATCAACTCTGGTCTTCGTGACAGTTGATGTATCAGCCTCTCGGCTCGTGGAGCGGACCCTCCGAACGAGCTTGCTATGTGCGGGAACCCTAGTGCTGGCTGTGTCTGTTCTACTGATACTACTGCTACTGTGACTGCGACGACGACAGTACAGAGATCCTGTGTTGATTCGACAAAGACGACTTCAGCACTCAGCGATCCTACGTGGATCAGTGCAACAGGTCCTGTGTGGGCCCAATCCTGTGTGGGTCCTTGCGCTCAGCGGTTCTGTGTGAGCCAGCGCCTACAGGTCCTGTGTGGGCCCGATCCTGTGTGGGTCATTGCGGGGGTTAGTTACCTATCGATCCTTCGTGGGTCCGACGACTTAGATGGATCAGTGATCATCTTTATCGTCCTTGAAGAAGTATACCTGTGTGAGCTGAATCCTATTGCTTTCCTGTGTGGATTGTGTTGTGCAATCCTGTGTGGATTACGTTTTGCTTTCCTGTGTGGAATACGTTTACTTTCCTGTGTGGACTGAGTTGTACTTGGGCTCGGAGGTTAGAGCGTATTTGAATTGATGACTTAGGTATATGTATGGGCATATACCTAAGCAGTGTCGGTTATTACTTCGTGATTGTTACTTTTCTTCGTGGTTTATCCTTTGTGGATTTGAGAGACCTTCAGGGGTCTCGGGGTCCCTACTGAGTAGCTTATACTCACCCCTGCACGGGCTTTGCCCGCACTACGTTGTGTTGGTTTCAGACGACGGACATCGTTGACCTTAGCTGAGGCTTGCAGAGCGGGACGGTACCCGGAGGTGGACCACTAGGCGGGACGTGCACGGAGCGGACGGCGGGACCCGTGGAGCAGAGGAGCTATCTGTACCCACCCTTCAGGTGGGATTTCCAGTGGATAGCTCGGTGTAGCGGCTTTTACTTTTCAGTTGCTGTTTTCCCTTTCGAGTTGTACTTTACTTTCTGTTTGGGTTTGTATTCTGGCCCATTTACTTTTCCACACTTTCAGTTGTACTCTGCTTTTGTTTAGTGTTTAATTTCCGCTTGCTGACTCTGTGGTGTTTGTTTACTTTACAAAGGCAATGCCTTCCCTTTTTATCGGGATTTACGCCTTGGTGCTAGTCACCAGCCCCTGGCCTATGGAAGGCGGGCTTGGGGTAGTCACAGCACGGACCCCGAGGGCGGGTCGTGACAAATTGGTATCAGAGGAGTTCGGTTCTACCGCGAACTCTGATCTTTTCTATGTGAAGCAATAATGTTTAGCGTATTGAGTGTGGTTATCAGTCCAGGGAGTCCAGTGTTGGTGCGGCGGCCGACGTATCCGTACACCAGGACCCTGACTTCTGATTTCCGACTTAATGCACGAAAACATTGATTGCGTGTGTGTTTCAAAGTTTTCTTTGTGATTACTTATATCAGCTCACCAGGTATACTGTTCTAATCGTGGCGCACCTGTTTTCTTTTCAGGATGGCCCCATGACGACAGCCAGCTAGGGTTCCGAGAGTCGAGCGAGACGACAGCCCACCGAGCGACGAGGCCTCGGTTCAGGGCCCTTTGCCAGTAGTGGCACCGGCGGTAGCTTTACCCGCCGATTCCCCGATGCTTCCAGCAGCAGCCGCTGACGATGCACGTCGCCTCAGCGCACTGCATGAGTTTCGCGCCAGCGACCGCCCAGGTTTCGCGGGGAGACGGATCCCCAGGCAGCAGAGGACTGGCTGGAGGCAGTGGTTCGAGTGTTTAGGCTAGTGAGGACACCAGCAGACCTCATGGTGATCCTCGCTGCGAGCCTACTACACGCAGCAGCAGGACGATGGTGGATCCTTATGCTCCAGGTGCACGATGAGGAATCTCTACTTTGGACGGACATTGAGAGCCTCTTTCGCTCGGAGTTCGTCCCAGCCACCCTTCGTGCGGTGCGTATCCAGGAGCTTCTACAGCTGCGGCAGGGCAGCATGACGGTCGCTCAGTACTCGGCGAGATTTACCGATCTCTCGCGCTACTCGACCGACATGGTACGAGACCCATTCTTCCGGGCCCGGACCTTCGAGCAGGGTTTGAGACACGATATTAGGGCATCGCTGATCTCCCTCTGCATACCGACTCAGACAGGAGTACTGGAGCGGGCCCTTCTGATCGAGAGCTTCCTTGCTGAGTCTACACCAGCACAGAGACCCACTGCAGGGCGGCACGTGGCAGAGTCATCTGCAGCAGGCAGTCGACGGATGACTCTGGGGTCCAGAAAGACAAGACCTTCGGGCAGACGACCTCAGGACACTGGCTCAGCAGTGCGGGGCACACATCGCGGAGCCAATCTTACGAGAGGCAGACAGTGCTACTCGTGCGGCGGGCAGGGCCACATGGCTCGTGACTGCCCGACCTGCCGTGCCGAGGAGCAGCAGACGGTTGAGGGACCACCGAGGCAGAGGCAGAGGGTCAACCGTGGCGGTCCGAAGGGAGGAGGCGGACGAGGCAGAGGAGCTGGACGAGCAGCCGGTGGTGGCTGACGCTTTGAGGCTCTACCACCACCACCACCAGGAGGTCCACCCCGACCACAGGGAGCTGGCGGGCAGCGACAGGCACAGCTCCAGGCAGCAGAGGCCTACGACCACGGCGCACCCGAGATGATTCGAGGTACTATCTGTGTCTATTACACCCTTGCTGCAGTTCTTATAGACACAGGAGCGAGTCACTCTTTCATAGCCGCTGCCCTTGTTCGGAGCTCGGAGATTCCGACAGAGTCGTTGGCTCGATCCTTACGGCTAGAGACTCCTACGGGAGCAGACTCGACGATTACGCACTGGTTCCGGCAGTGTGAGCTTACTCTAGGAGGCGAGAGCTTCGGCTGGGATCTTCTTGTAGCAGCGTCGAGGCCTTACGACGTCATCTTGGGCATGGATTGGCTATCTACGGTCCATGCACAGATTGACTGTTTTAGGCGCAAGGTGCGATGTGTACGCACCGACGGGAGCAGGTTCACCTTCACCGGCGAGAAGGGAGCCTTAGCAGCACAGGATGGACTTCCGCGGAGGAGAGGACATCCCATAACTCATCAGTTGGGTAGCCTTATCCTTGGAGCAGTTGACGTGCGGAGTCCTGGTTTTCCTGCAGTGGTGGATCAGTTTGCGGACGTTTTTCCTGACGATGTTCCAGGGCTACCTCCTCGCAGAGAGGTAGACTTTTATATTGAATTGTACCCCGGGACAGCCCCGATATCCACTCCAGCATATCGGATGGCCCCCGCCGAGCTTCGGGAGCTACGGGTACATTTGGAGGACTTGCAGGGCAAGGGGTTCATCCGACCCAGTGTTTCACCCTGGGCTTCCCCGATATTGTTCTCCAAGAAGGCGGATGGGAGCTTGCGACTTTGTGTTGACTATCGTCACCTGAACCAGGTGACAGTGAGGAACAAGTATCCGCTACCGAGGATTGATGACCTCTTTGATCAGCTCAAGGGAGCACGGTGGTTCTCGAAGATAGACCTCAGGTCAGGCTATCATCAGCTCAGAGTCAGAGACGAGGATGTGCAGAAGACAGCCTTCAGATGTCGGTATGGCCACTATGAGTTCTTGGTTATGCCTTTCGGTGTAACCAATGCCCCAGCAGTGTTCATGGCTCTCATGAACAGGATCTTTCAGCCATACCTCGATTGGTTTATCGTAGTCTTCATCGACGACATTCTGATTTACTCTACGACAGAGGAGGAGCACGCCTATCACTTGCGAGTTGTTCTTGACACACTCCGAGAGCACCAGCTTTATGGTAAGCTCTCGAAGTTCCAGTTCTGGATACGTGAGGTCCACTTTTTGGGACACGTTATCTCTGAGGCGGGAGTTGCAGTGGATCCCGTGAAGATTGAGGCTGTGTTAGCATGGGAGCCACCCAGGAGCGTGACTGAGGTTCGGAGTTTCTTGGGACTAGCTGGATACTATCGGAGATTCGTGCCAGACTTCTCTAGAGTTGCGGCACCACTCACAGCTTTGACGAAGAAGGGGAAACCCTTCGCGTGGTCTGACAGATGTCAGCAGAGCTTCCAGGAGCTGAGACAGAGATTGACTAGCGCACCTATCTTGAGGTTGCCTGAGGAGGGAGTAGGGTACGTAGTCTACTGCGATGCATCAGGGACCAGAATCAGATGTGTTATGATGCAGGAGAGGGCCGTGATCGCCTATGGATCACGTCAGTTGAGGCCGCATGAGCAGAACTACGCTACCCATGACCTGGAGTTAGCAGCAGTGGTCTTCGCTCTGAAGACATGGCGACACTATCTGATGGGTGAGCGCTTTACAGTCTTTTCCGATCATCAGAGTCTCAGGTATATCTTCTCGTAGAAGGACCTGAACCTGAGACAGCGACGATGACTCGAGTTCCTCCAGGACTATGACTTTGAGATAGTCTATACTCCTAATAAGGGGAACGTAGTAGCCGATGCCCTCAGCAGGAGGACGGGCATTCAGCTACTTGAGGAGGCGACGGAGCAGCTAGCCTCTTTGCAGATATTCTTCGTGGATAGAGATGGAGCAACCTTTCTTCAGTCTCTCACAGTCACTCCTCCACTACTGCATCGGGTCAGAGAGGCACAGCGTGAGGACGCTGACTGTGAGACACGGCGTGCACAGATATCCTCGGGACAGGCACCTGATGGTTTCTCCCTTGGAGCAGAGCACGACATCCTTTTCAGAGGAAGTACCATGGTACCAGACACTTTGCGAGAGGAAGTGCTGAGGGAGTTTCACACTTCTCCTTTGGCGGTACATCCTGGAGTGGCGAAGATGTACCAGGACCTCAGACGACAGCACTGGTGGCCCGGCATGAAGAAGGCAGTAGCAGAGTTCGTTTCTCGATGCCTCACCTGCCAGAAGGTGAAGGCAGAGCATCAGGTACCAGCGGGCTTGGTACAGCCCTTGGAGGGTCCGGAGTGGAAGTGGGACGGCATATCTATGGACTTCGTGACTGGACTTCCACGCACTTCCAGAGGTCACGACTCCATCTGGGTGATTGTTGACCGACTCACCAAGTCGGCACACTTCTTACCCATCAGAGAGCAGGGCTCAGTGGAGAGCTTGGGACGTCTCTACGTTCAGGAGATTGTGCGGCTCCACGGCGTGCCATCATCTATCGTCTCCGATCGAGATGCCCTCTTTACTTCCCGGCTTTGGAAGGGGTTACAGGAGGCGTTCGGGACGCAGCTACGTCTGAGCACAGCCTTCCACCCTCAGACGGATGGTCAGACGGAGAGGACCATTCAGACACTCGAGGACATGCTCCGCGCATGTGTCCTCAACTTTGGTCGTAGCTGGGAGGACCACCTACCCTTGGTGGAGTTTGCGTACAACAACAGATACCACTCCACCATCGGGATGGCACCGTACGAGGCGTTGTACATCCGACCTTGTAGATCTCCTTTGTGCTGGACAGACCCTGGAGAGTCAGCACTCGTGGGACCAGAGATGGTCCAGGCCACGACATAGAAGGTCCAGGTCATCCAGGAGCGGATGAGGACAGCTCAGAGCCGGTAGAAGTCATATGCTGACAGGAGGCGGAGGCCACTAGAGTTCGAGGATGGTGACCACGTCTTCTTGCGGGTCTCACCTCGGCGTGGTATTCAGAGATTTGGCCGAGGCGGCAAGTTATCTCCGCGCTTCGTCGGACCCTTCCAGGTCCTCAGCAGGGTTGGCGAGGTGGCTTATCGTCTGGCTCTACCACCTCAGTTGCACCGGGTGCACGACGTCTTCCACGTATCTCAGCTGAGGAGATACGTGCACGACCCGACGCACATCATTGATCATGGGGAGCTTGACGTTGACGATGGGGCGACTTTTACGGAGGTCCCGGTGGAGATAGAGGATTGACAGGAGCGGGTCCTGCGTGGGCGATCAATTGCTCTTGTGCGCATCAGATGGCAGCACGGGAATCTCCAGGAGAGCACATGGGAGCGGGAGGCTCAGATGCGTGCTTAGTACTCTCATTTGTTTCCCTAGTTTTTGATGTAACTTTACGGGGACGTAAAGCCCTGAGGTGGGAGTAATGTAAAGACCCGTAAAATTCAAGGGAAATTTTTTCTTAATTTTCTTTAGAATTTTACAAGAGCGCGGTATCAGACGGCACCTGATTCCGAGGCCCAGAGTGCCCGGAATTAATTTCTGAAGTTTGGCTCGGGTACGTTCAGTGAACGAACGAGCGGGAATTCCTAACATTTGATCCGGTGCTCGGAATTGAAATCTGAGGGCACCGATGAACTCGCAGCGCCGATATTCGCTTAAAGAGACCTTTTCGGGAGTTGCGTTTGTTGCGGGTTGAAAGTTAATTTTGGGGATTAAAAGATAAGTAAAATAAAATTGTGTGTGAATTTTATTTTATTCGTGGTGGTTAGACTCTCTCATGGGAAGTTGTTGTTGGGGCCCACAACCACCCAACATCCCATGTGTGGTTATGAGGGAGGTGGGGCCCACACGAGCCCCCACCTTTTCAAATTCCCTAACCCCTCTAAACCCCCTCTTAAATTTTGTGACTCTCCCCTACTTTAATTCTTGCCAACTTATCTCCTCTTTTAATTTTTGACAACTCTAGATTTTAATTAATGTAATGAATTCAACTTTTGAATTTTTTAAAGGTTGGCAAAGTGAAAATAAAATAAGGGTAGCTTATTTTATTTTGGGAGTTGCTGTGTTGTGTGGAGATTTGAGAGAAGAAGAGTTCTACACTTTGAAGAACTTCATCTTCCTCCTTGAAGAACGCGAAGAACACCGAGACGTCGTTCTATCTTCTCTCCACGACAAAGAAAGGGAGACACCGCTACCTCCTCGGTTTTCCTTCGTCGACTTGAGAAGTTTCGCCAACGACGTATCGCATCGGACGCATCCCTTCGTCAACGGATTTGACGAACGACGACCGCGACGCCCGACCTCCGCGACGTCGTCTTCCGCGGAACGTAGACAAATCTTCTAACCTTATACCAAGGTAGGGGTTGTTGATTTCTTTTTGGTTTAATTATTTTATTCTTGATCGAGATTTTAGCAAGTCTAACGTGTGGCTTTGATTTATTTAAAGTTGCGTTATTATTTTAACGTGAGGGGGCCGGACCGCACGAACACGGCCGAACCCCCTCCATCGTTCTTGTTTATTCTTGCGGGTGGAAGCAAGTGGCGTGGTGCCGTCGCACCACGCGGATAATCGTGCAAAGAAAGTGGCGTGGTGCCGTCGCACCACGCGGATAATCGTGCAAATATTTTACGCGACGCCGTCGCGCCACGCCGAGGAAGAATCTTCAAGAACGCGACGCCGTCGCGCCGCGTTGAAAGGAATCAAGGCAAGACGAAGGGGCGCGGTGCCGTCGCACCGCACCGGACGACGAACACCGTGGCCGGTTCCGGGCCGCGGCGGGACGAGAAGACCGCGGCCTGTTCCGGGCCGCGGCGGAAGAGAAGACCGGCGGCCGGGCCGCCGGCATCGGAAGCCGATGGGGGGACCGGAATTTCCGGTCCCGTTTGAGAAAAACGGCCGGCCAGCTGGCCGACCGGATGTCATTAAAACCGGGGGAATTAATCCCCCGGCCAACCCATAAAACCCCCCCTCTTTATGAGGGGGGGCGGTTCTTTAAAGGAGGGGGGGGGGCAGCAGCCCCCCGGTTTTGTTTCCAGCCGGCCCCCACGTGCGGGGGGGCCGTTTTGTTGCAAAGGCGCGGCACAAAGGCCGCGCCGCCTTCAATCAGCGGGGGATTGATTGCCCCCCGCGTGCCCACCTCGTGCGGCGCCAGGCTCCAAGCCGCCGTGGCCTCCTGCGCCGCCGCGCCGCCCCGGGGGGGGGGGGGGGGGGGGGGGGTCGGGCCGGGTCGGCCCGGACCCGGACCCCCCCCGTTTCGAACCAGTTCCGGTCTTTTGGCCATATCTTGAGCCTCGGACCTCCGAATGACGAACCGTCTGCGGAAACGCGATCCTTGGATCGAGACGGTCGTTTCAGTATATCGCACTCAAGGTTTCGGTTTACTTTGAGTTCGGCCGGGTTGGTTCGTTCACAAAACCAACCGGGCCTTCGGAGCGGAAACGCTCATATCTTGAGCTACAGACGTCCGATTGACGTGCCGTCAGCTGTGTGGTGTCCCTCTTAGTGAGACGAATCTTTTGGCATACTCTGCCCGAGGTTTGGACGCAGGTGGAGTACGGTCGGGTTGGTTTTGCCTTAAAAACCAACCGGGCCCCGGAGACGAAAATGCCAATAACTCTCAGACCGGGCGTCCGATCGACGCGCCGTCTGTTGCGTTGAGTTCCTGTTGACGATACGGAACTTTTGGATACATCAACTCTGGTCTTCGTGACAGTTGATGTATCAGCCTCTCGGCTCGTGGAGCGGACCCTCCAAACGAGCTTGCTATGTGCGGGAACCCTAGTGCTGGCTGCGTCTGTTCTACTGATACTACTGCTACTGTGACTGCGACGACGACAGTACAGAGATCCTGTGTGGATTCGACGACGACGACTTCAGCACTCAGCGATCCTACGTGGATCAGTGCTATAGGTCCTGTGTGGGCCCGATCCTGTGTGGGTCCTTGCGCTCAGCGGTTCTGTGTGAGCCAGCGCCTACAGGTCCTGTGTGGGCCCGATCCTGTGTGGGTCATTGCGGGGGTTAGTTACCTATCGATCCTTCATGGGTCCGACGACTTAGATGGATCAGTGATCATATTTATCGTCTTTGAAGAAGTATACATGTGTGAGCTGAATCCTATTGCTTTACTATGTGGATTGTGTTGTGCAATCCTGTGTGGATTACGTTTCGCTTTCCTATGTGGAATATGTTTACTTTCTTGTGTGGACTGAGTTGTACTTGGGCTCGGAGGTTAGAACGTATTTGAATTGATGACTTAGGTATATGTATGGGCATATACCTAAGCAGTGTCGGTTATTACTTCGTGATTGTTACTTTTCTTCGTGGTTTATCCTTTGTGGATTTGAGAGACCTTCAGGGGTCTCGGGGTCCCTACTGAGTAGCTTATACTCACCCCTGCACGGGCTTTGCCCGCACTACGTTGTGTTGGTTGCAGACGACGGACAACGTTGACCTTAGCTGAGGCTTTCAGAGCGGGACGGTACCCGGAGGTGGACCACTAGGCGGGACGTGCACGGAGCGGACGGCGGGACCCGTGGAGCAGAGGAGCTATCTGTACCCACCCTTCAGGTGGGATTTCCAGTGGACAGCTCGGTGTAGCGGCTTTTACTTTTCAGTTGTTGTTTTCCCTTTCGAGTTGTACTTTACTTTCAGTTTGGGTTTGTATTCTGGCCCATTTACTTTTCCGCACTTTCAGTTGTACTCTGCTTTTGTTTAGTGTTTACTTTCCGCTTGCTGACTCTGTGGTGTTTGTTTACTTTACAAAGGCAATGCCTTCCCTTTTTACAGGGATTTACGCCTTGGTGCTAGTCGCCAGCCCCTGGCCTATGGAAGGCGGGCTTGGGGTAGTCACGGCACGGACCCCGAGGGCGGGTCGTGACATAAAAAGTATTTTAGAGATGCTTCAAAAGGAACAAAATATCATTTTTATGTCTTCATCATAATTGGTTTGAAATAATGAGATGGCAATTTCACCTACAAATGATTTACGGGAAAATTTTGGGTGCTTCTATGAAGTAAACATCAAAGTGATGGATGCCAAGTTACTTGTATAGAGGAGAAAATTTTAACATATTTAAATAGATATTGATTAGAATATAGGTGACTATATCACTAAGGTTAATGAGATATTAACATTCAAAGATTTTGAGAAAGTATATATTATTCCACTATAAAAAATATGCATTTTTGGAATTTCACAAAAATATTTCATCGCAATGATTTATATTTTAAATACATGTTATATTTCCCTTTGTATGTGGTTAAAAAGAATAAAATATCTTGTTATTAAAGAAATAATTGTGGATTCAATAAAAATGAATGGGATGAGATTTATTTTTATGCAGTGAATAAATAATAATTTATTGATGTTGATTTTATATAATTTAATAATTTAGAAGCTGAGGTTAATGAATAATTCAACAAAATTATATCACTTTGAACAAAGATATTAATAAATTGAATATCAAATGGAAAATTTAGGGTATTTCATATATATTTCAACTAATATGTTTTATGTTATATAGTAAATGTTTTAAAAATAAATATGGTAATGAATATAATTCATATGATATTTATGAGAATGATCAAATACTGAAAAAATATTTGAAGAAAAAGAAGAACCTTAGTTTAAATAGTTATGAATTTATATGATAAATTGAGAAATAATTATTATCAAGATATTTTTGGGATGACGAAATAGGTTAATTTTATAGTGAGAATAATGAATATGATTCATATAGTAGTAGATATAATGAATATGAGAGGATTGAAAAAGAGTTAAAATTGAATGGAAAATAGAAACCATGTCCTAAATAGGTTATTCAACTAGGGAATGAAGAAAAGATATTTCAAAAGTTGAATAATAAGTCTAAAAAAAATTTCTATTCAAGAAGGAATTATAGTATATTGATGAGATAAAGATGCACATACATTGACATGAAGAAAATAAATAAAGGGTTGGTCATCTTGAAGAATATATAGAGAAAATTAGTTGTTTGAAATAGAATCTATATGTGTCATAATTCAATATATGTTGTAAAACACGAGACAAGATATTAATAAATTAGTATAGATAATGGGGATTCCTATCAAGATGATATTATATTTGTTTCAGCTATCTCATAAAATTTTATTCATTTACTTATAATGACATATCTTTCGTAAATAACTGTGTATTCCTAAAAAAATATTCATAAAAATCTATTCCAATAATGTTATTAAAATATACAAATACCCATAAAAAGAAGATGTGTAACATAGAAAAAAATTTCCCCTCTTGAAAAATGGTCAATATTTTACCAACATAACATGAACATGGGTCTTAAAATAACTATTAGCGACTTATAAGATCTTATTTCACATATGTTTTCTAGTGTTATGTAATTTATGTATGTAAATATTGTTTCTTTGGTTCATAATTCCATTTATAAGAATGTTATTGGAATTCAGGGTAGATTTTATATACTATAGAGGTTGAAATTTCTTGGAAAGTGAGAAGGAATTAGATCAATTGATAACTTGTTTAATGAAATCATTTTTTAATTCATATACAATGTATGTATAAAATATAGATATGACGTTCACCAGGATGAGATATCCATGAATATCCTACAATGAAATATTATATATGGTTAATGTTGGATAAATTTTAAAAATATTGTAAATATAAATGAAAAATCATAAATAGATTAATATATGAAGAAGATATATTATAATAACAAGAAAATTGCTACGAAATAGTAATTAAAAATCTTGCAGAATAGTTTAATATTTCCATGAAGAAAGTAATTCACAAGGTAAGAAAAAAGAGTGACTTGAAAAGATTACTTATAATACATTATAAATAATCTAATGTTGATAAAACATATACATACATAATATTTGTTTCATATAATAACTTTCATAAAAACATTGTTTTTATTTGTTTTCTGCAAAAGTGTTAACATGCAAAAAAGTGTGACCTTGGATGAGAGGAAAGCCTCATCCTAAGTGTTTCTTTTGAGGAATAAATAATGTTTCTCCATATTATTTTTAATCATTTTTATTTTTTCTTATATACATGTAATTGATTGGTATATTTGGTTTCATTAATATTGTTTAGAAAATATTTTGATTTTTTCATGGACTACTTCTATATGAGGAATATGAAAGAGTGCCACCCAAAATGTGAAATCAAATTTAAGGATTTTCTATCATAAAATTCTTGAGAATATAGATATATCCTTATAAACTAAAATTATGGTATAAAAATTAAACTTTCACTATATTATTATTAATATATTCCATGTTTGATTGAGGGGGAGTGACTAAGGATGGATAGAAGATAAAATGGGAATTTTTTTATAAGCCCATGAATTATTTTGATGTGTTTGTTAAAGTTTGTGTTGGATAATAATTTTTTTGATATCAATGTTTTGAGCACCCCTTAATTTACAGTACTAAAAATGATATAACATGATTGATTATTAGGTTATCCTATACAAGTGTTATTAAATTTATCATGTGTTCGATATAATTTTATTAAATATAGATATATAGTTGATTAATCAATGGATCTTCACTAAGGAACCATGTGATATAACACTACACTAAAAATTATAAAATGGGAGGTGAAGATATAAGAGTTGGGATATTTCCCCATATTTTTATATCAAATTTTATATCAATAATGGTATAATAATTTACATATGATGAAAAAATATTGACATATCATTGGTAAGAGTATTGAAAAAAATTAAAAAGTGGTAGATTGTCGAGAATATTGTTGTGATGATTTATGAGATAAATTTTTTAGTTGTATTTATTATTAACATTAGAATGTATTAAATAATTCCAATATATTAATAAATATCCTAATGTGACATAAAATCATTTATTTTTGTTTAATAAGAAGATAATTATTTATTATTTATGAATTGATGAATATTCTATGTCTTTTGGTGTAATTAAATTAAAAGGATTCATCGATTGGCTGGTAGTAATAACATATCCTTGAAAAATATACTATGTTGAATGAATGATGAAACTAAGAATATACATTTAGGGACCATGATAAAGGTTTTATATCACATTGAGTAAATAAAGGATAAAGTAAGACCATACTTTATGATTTGTTATATTTTGTGGAGATACTGAATTAGGATGTTGTATGGAAAATGTTCTACATAACCTCACACCAGAGATTTAGTGACCATGTTGTAGGAGATGCCCAATTAGAGGTCTCCACACCACTGTTAAACTATTAAAAACCTAAGTATAATTTAATTGGGATTATTCATATCTTAGTAGAATGATATTCAATATTAGTGAAAAGGGAAAAGTTTATGTGGCCTTACAAAATTGGGTAATTACATGTCAAAAGAGAAGGTTTATATCATAGTTGATAGAGAAATGGGGTTCTACCCTAGAGTAGGATAATAGTTCACGTAAACTATATTAATATTTTCATAATAATTGACATTTTAAGACCTACAAATCACATCAAATAAATCATGTTTCAATGTCAAGTGTTAGTTTAGAATAAACCAATTTATATAAGAATTTTTCACTATAATGATATTAATTTATGACATAGTTCCAGTCCCCATGCAGTGAAATTGTTTTCAAATAATTAATGTGGTTTTTTTGTGAAAATTTATTAATTAAAATGATCCATGTTGGCTTGGATTCGTTGAATTTATTTTTTGGTTGTTCTAAAATATTATAAATCACATTTTGAAAAGGTAGTCAGGAAAAATTTAGGGATGTTCTAAGGGTTATTAAATATGTAGTATATGAATGTTGAGTACTTTAATTTTAAATTAAATTTAAAATTCAAATTCAAATATTGATCATAGTTATTCTTCTTCACATATTTAAAATATAAATGGGTTGTTATGAACATGAGGAGAACAAAATTTATAGAATAAAATAACATGGGGGAGAGAAATTAGTGTATGAATCCCCAAGATTATTCAGAAAAGGAGAATATCTATTTCCTGATTATGGAGAAGATTAATGATCTAGAGAATCTGAAATCTAGTTGATGTTTCTATACAATTTGGTTGAGAATCATTATTAAGAATAGAGTATGTTTATGTATTACAAGTTTTGGTATTAAAAGTATATCTTTTATAGACAAATATTATATACACATGTTGAGAAATAGTAATATAAGAGACGAAGAATATCATTATTTATTGGATCATAATTTTTATAGAATATTTAAATCATATAGTGGATTATATAAGTGGTAAAAGATCATGTATTCAATGATATAAGTAATTTTTTTAGAGATTGTAGAGAGTTCTAGTTCAAGGGAATAGCCAACATGGTAAGGAGTAGGCTATAGAGAAAAACATTGGAAATTTATATGTTTTTACATTTCATCATATTTCTAAAAATTGAATATCTTAGGGAATTTATTGAGTTCTTGATGAAATTTAATAGTTATTTTACATAGTATTAATATGGATAATTCAAAAATATGTTTACCAATGATTCATCCCCCACCATCTTTTTGGTATAAAATCAGTTCCATAGAAACTTTAGAAAAAAATTCCATTTTTAATCTCTTATTGACCTCTTACACATTTAGAATCCATTTTGTACAAGTTTTTTCCCATTTTGTACATTTCTTATTCTTTTTTAAAGAAAAAAAAGTATCAATGATCACAATATTCATCAGATAATTTTTAGAGTTAATGTATGGGTTTCTCATCAAGTATGTCCCTTTTGAAAAAATGTTTTGTATAATACACATTTTTCCATTTATATGGTTTCAATATCACAAATTTAACATAATATATAATTATTATATTTATATATTTTGTATTTAATGTTACTTTTAATGTTATCTCTTTCATATATATTCATTTTAAATTTTACCAAATACATATGGGTTTTTTAAAACTAAATTTACATTAATTGAGTTGTGATCATTCATAATAATCATTATTCTTCTTATATATGTATTCTATGACTTATAAATTAATTATATTTCACATAATCTTGTGCAAATGGGGATTCGAAAGTTTTTTGAAAATATTTTTTGAAGGATTGTTAAATCGATTCTTCTTTTTTGATGGATTCATTTCTTCATAAAAATGGTGAATGGTTAATAATAATCCACATTATATATAATGGATGTTTATATTACATATACATTATATAATTTCACCTACACTATCAATAAATTATTTTGAATCCCAAATATATTTTATCACATATTATTTTCTTATTTTTCATTACATATATTAGAAAGAATGTTTTATTATAATTTTTTATGATAATGATTTATAAAATTTTATTTTAAAAAAATAAAATGTGATTTTTCATTTTTGAAAATATATATTATTTTCCAATAAGGAAATATTATATATACCCATTTCATATTTTACAATCCTTTATTATTTTTATTTCCTTAGTTGTTGTATAAAACAATTTATATTTTAACATCTTGAAACTTATTCATGAATTAGGCTCATAACCTCATATCCTTATGAAATTGGTGAAAATTGTTTCATAAAAACATATATATAATATTTCTTCCATGTTCCAATTTACCCCTAAAACTATCTATATTCATTTGATTTAAATTTTTGGTATCATCCACCATAATATCTCATGAAATAATCCTTTTGGCTGAGAAAAATTTTTGTGTCATCCAATCTAATTCTTGAGTTAATTTTTTGTGACAGTAGTTGAAAATTTTACGAATCTAAATTACCCTACATAGGATCGTTAATATTTGATAAATGATTAATTTCATGTTTAAAAAACATTTATGGAATATTATTTTTTTTAAAATTAATTTCTGGATGTCTTGGGATTATTCAGAACCTAAATATATGTACATCATGGAATCATTCAGAACACAATGTGTGATAATCATTAGGCTTCCTCAGAATGAAAATTTTACTTATTCTTATGTTTATAAAAAATTAATATTTTTATTACAAAAATATTTTTTATGAAACAGAATTATGTTATATTCCCAAACAGATGACTATTGTCTCATAATTTCACACTCTGATGCTATGGTATATGTCTGATCATTTGAGATTAAATATCCTTCTATTATGACTTATGAACTACTCATATTTTTCCTTATTCATCTAAATAAGTTATTCATCTCGTGAAATTGTTCTCTCACATGATTTTTCTCAAACCCTTGATGTTAAATTGTTATCTATTTCTATTATGGAGAATTTAAATTCACCAATTTATAATGATTTCTATTCCCCATATTATGAAGACCATTATAACCTAAAAATATCAACAAGGTGGTCCAGACTGGTAATCTTATAAGAAAATATTGACAATAAGTTTTTTATTTAAATAATTTCGATGAATATTAAACCTATGGGTTTTTTTATTGTGATATTATTATGACATTTTATATTTAATCACTAATTATAATGGGTAATATATATTATTTTAGCATAGTAATTCATAATCGTGATCAAAGGCAGGTAGTATATAATGGGTTTCTAGAATTTAACAAAGGATTTGGGTTAGGGATTCTTACCATTTATCTTTTTTATAGTCAACACGATTAAAAAATTATTTTCAAAATGTGATAATGAATGAACCCTAGTAAAAACAGATGTTTTAAAATTTTCCCACACTCCTATTATTTGATGGATAATCCCTAGCATGAAGTAATTTTGATCCAATTTTACACCTTCAAATTTTTATACAAAAGGATACTGTAATTGAACAACGATATTTAATTCAATTGTGATTACAAGAAGAAAGATGGTATCCAAAATTTTGTAATGACATTAAAATTTGAAACCTCAAGTCCCTCTAGAATTTTTATTTTGTAAGAACTATTTTTTTTCAGATGAGAATGATAACGATGTACAAAATAATACCACACTCCGAAAGTTACCGTGCTAGATGTTGCTGAGGTTCTTTGGAAATCCAAATGATCAGGTGGCTGAGGATTGACAAGAGTTTTTGTTTTATGTCTTTAATCTCCTCAAGACACCAATGGATCATGTGGTTACATTGGTAGCTTTCCTTTTTCACAGAGAATTTGGGCGTTTGTGAGGTCTCATTATACATATGCATGATGAGTTGGCACACTCATGGAAAAAATTCTATTAGTTGTTCCATGAGGTTTATTTTCCAAGTTTTTATTTATCTGTTTGGATCCAAGAGATTCTGGATTTTTATAATGTATGGATTATATTAGATGAATTAGAATAAATATTCACTTATATAATGCAATAATCCCATTACAAGATCAGGGATGGAGACTTACGAGCATAGATGTTCGAACAGGGACACCACTAATAAATTTCAAGCCATATTTGAACCCTTGCGCATCCCCACCTATGTCATTGTGTTGGGGTGGCCACTTTTTATAGATAAAATTTGATTATTAGGATTCCAACTAGCTATATTTCACAGTTGGTTCCATATAGATGAGTTATTTAGAGTATCTAGAAGATTTCAGGAACCTAGTTCTTAGTTTAGGAGACCTCCACATGATCATGAACATGCACATGATCATATGAAGTAGATAAGAGTAGGGTTTCCCTGGGAGAGGAATTTGTTTATTTGTTATAGTTAGGGTCGTGTGGTGTGAGACTACCCGACAAGATGTGCTAAGTAGCATATATAGATGGTTGTTGGACCACCACAACAGAGGCTGTTTCATAATCTGGGATCTCCTAGAGAAAGACATGGTGGATACCTGGTAGTAAGAGAATGCATAGTATCATGGAGAGAAATGGGTGGTGGAATATTCTATGAGATACCACCCCCACCAACACCACCAGGAGGCATATGTAAGGCACTAAGATATTGTGGTCAGGGTCATGGAAAGCTATAGTCTTTGGAGGTTTATGACCCCACTGAGCATGATATGATTAGAGGTATGATATGTGTATTTTATAATATTTATTCAGTATTCATAGAAACATATTCCATTCATTAATTTTATCTCATATCCTTAGTGCAAGAGAAGGAGCTCTTAATTGAGGCACTGGCTCATCATTTTTGTATTTAGGATCCAATAGGGAACACTTCCTCTTTATATTTTATCTTTAGGAAGTGAGACCTATCAGTTAGTAGATAAAGGTTTAAATGGGACTTATTATTCATCATGATGAAACCTTATGAAGTCATCTTTGTCATAAATTTGATATCCATAGTCTAAGCATATATTTACTTTCACCAAAGACAAGTCAAATGATTACACACTAATGGGATGAGATTCTCTATTTATTGTGAGATAGATATCATGGAAGAGAAATAGGGTATTATGGGAAGGAGGTTTCAACCCATCACCCTTCATTTAGTTACTATAGACCATGGTGCATTAGGATATTCTAGAATACAAGTTCCTTCATTTCTGTATGATTGTATATAAGTATTCTCCAACGACATTTTAGGATTACCTCTAAGGACGAAGATGGGGGTTTTATATATTTACTACTCGACACTACTCAAATATATTCTACAATATATTGTATAGACTGTAATGAGATCTGGAAGGGGTTGTTGTAGTTGGGAGACCTTTCAGAGAAGAGTTTTATCATACCTAATGTGTCCCCCTAGACAGCTGTAGTCATTTTCATGAAAAAAGGATGACAAAATATTGTATATTTTAATGGATAAGCATCACATAAACTAGTCCATGATAATAAAAAGTACCCACTTCGAAGGGTTGATAATCTATTTGACCAATATCAAGGAAATAAACAATTATCAAAGATCTATCTCAGGTCCAACTACAACCAGTGGGGTGTTCATGAAGCTGATATTCCAAATTTCTCTTTCTGATGTCATTATAGAAACACGAGTTCCGGGTGATTCCAAAGGGGTGAAAATTCCCCCACCGTGTTTATTTCATTGATGAACCAGGTATTGAAGCTGTAATTGGCCCATTTTTGGTCTTTTTCATCTACAACATACTCATATATTATGCATCGACGGAAGAGAATCCAGGGCACTAGAAAACGGATATAGATTTGATTGGAGAGTACTATATTTATTGAAATTTCTCATAGTGATACTTTTGGAAACATGAGGTTCACATTATAGGATGTTTCATCTCTTAGAATGGTTTATCTATGGACCCAATGATGATCAAGGCTGTTCATTCTTGGGAACCACCCAAGATCATATCATATGTGTCGATTTTTCATGGTTTTGAGGGCTACCATATGAGGATTTTGGCAGAATTATCAAGAATTATAGCACTTTTTAAGAACCTGAGATGGTAAATAAATTTGTATACATGGACATAGAAAGAAAAAATATACTTTTAAGAGTTTAGGTTGAGGATAAAGAGTGATCCAATGTTGATAATTCTAGAGGAAGTTGTATAGTTCATAGTGTAATGTGTTTCCTTTGAAGCTGGGCTCAATTGCATGGCGATGCAACGACATGCTATTATCACAAATAGGTCAAGGATGCTTATACCTCATGATAATAAATTCACAACTCATGACATAGATCTAGAACTGGTAGTCTTCACCCAATGTATGTGAAGATAGTACCTTCTAAGAGATAATTTTTTTTGTTTACCAAGACCATCATAGATTCAGATACATCTTCTAGTAGAGATACTTGGACCATATAAAATAGTTCTAGTTATAGTTCTTATAGGGATATGGATTCATGATATTCTATATAGAAAATATGGGAAAACTGTTGAATATTCCCTTAGTATTATTTCCCAGCCTTTCATATTGTGCGATGATTTAGAGAAGTTTCCCTCATTGTAGATGACCCTAGTGGAGAAAGAGGGTGCAATTTTTCTATATTTGATGGAGTTCAATCCACTAATTCTGGGGCATGTGAGAGAGTCCCAATGGAGATAGAATGAATATGAGGACTTACATGGTACGATATCCATAAATGACTCAATAGATGTATTTTTTATTGTAGGGAATCATGACTTCTTTTTCAAGGGGAATATAGTGGTTCTAATAAAAATATGGGAGGAGGTGATATGAGAGTTCCACAATTCTAACCTAGTTCTGCATAATGTTATAGGTAAGATGTAAATATACCTGAAGTAGATTTATTGGTGGTTTTACATGAGACGAATCATATATTATTTCATCTTTTTTCCTCACTTAGCCTCATGTTATGATTGAGCTCCGTGTTACGGAATATTTTTTGTAGCCCCTTGAGATCCCAGAGTGGAAATGGGATGCAATATCCATGGAGTTTTTCACAATTCTTCCACACATATTGAAGGTCCATGATTCCATATGAGTGATAGTTGACTGATTCAAGAATTCAATGCACTTCTTTTCTATCAGGGAGCAGATTTAGGAGATATTGGCAGAGTTGTGTGTACAAGTGATGGTTCACCTTCACAGGGATCCATCGATGATTATCTCTGATTGGGATGTATGGTTCGGTTATCGATTATAGACAGGTCTTTCAAAGGTAGTCGGGACCCAGATGAGGATGAGTAAAACATTTCACCACATACAAATTGGCTTCTTCACCACACTATCCTATTGATGGAGGATATGCTGATGGATTTCATGTTAGATATTGGCCAGAGATGAGACAATCAATTTTCCCTCGAAGAGATTTCTTACGACAACAAATAACACTCTACCATCAACATGGAATCATTTGAGGCCCTATATGGGAGACCATGTGGGACACCCTTTTGCTGAACAGAGATCGAGGAGACATCTCTTGTGGGCCCAGAGATGGTGGAGGTTATGATAGAGAAATTCTAGGTCAATTGTGGGAGGATGAGGATAAACTAGAGTATATATAAATCAGATGTAGATTTATTTTGTAGTGCTATATAGTTCATTCATGGAAAAAATATATTCGTGAGAGACTCCCCATTATTAGTATTGTGGATTTTTGAGACGGAAGTCATGCTATCCTTGAGGATTATCGAGTTGGTCATGGTTGTGCATTGGTTTGTAATGGTTTCATACAGCCTCTCGTTACCCGCATAACTAGAGAGGGTGCATGATGTATTCCATGTGTTGTAGGTAAGGTGATACATGGTTTAACCTGCACACAACATTGAATCAGTTGATCTAGACATCAAGGATGGATCCACCTTTATGGAGCACCATGTGGTGGTCAAGTATTTCCTAGGGAGGACACTACGTAGATGGACCATCCCCTTCGTTCACTTGTAGTGGTAGAAAAGGAAATTGTAGGAGAGTTTATTTAGACCCATAGATCCAAGTGAGGGAATAGTATACTATGTTGTTTGATTGTTGTTTTACATCTTGAGGATGAAAACATTGAAGGAGGGAATGTTTTACAGACCCAGTTTTTCATTTTTATGAATTTTAAATATTTCTATAGTTAGGCACTAAGATGTTGTATGATTTTGAGGCCCTGTGTAAATGGAATTAA
This sequence comes from Viscum album, assembly GCA_963277665.1. Lineage (NCBI taxonomy): Eukaryota > Viridiplantae > Streptophyta > Magnoliopsida > Santalales > Viscaceae > Viscum > Viscum album. The sequence continues at coordinate 1,917,451,853 of OY728165.1, read as the reverse complement.
TTGTAAAAAATATTTAATATATTTTATATTTTGTGGGAATTTTTACACAAATAAATATGTAAAACACTCCAATAGTATCTCTAATAAGAAATATGTTATGAAAATTGAGTCTGAAATGTGATGTTTATCATAGGCTCTTCATAAAATGGGTTGGCATGAGGAGTTTTATCACATCTCTCATTGTAGATATGTTAAATTATTTAATTAATTATTAAATTTATTCATTAATTCATTTTTTGGAATAAATTATATGTTTATAAGTATATTTTCATTGAGAAATTTCTTGTTATAGCCTCATAATCATTGAAACTGAAATGAGACTCTCCTTCCTCATTCATTGGAGAATCTCATCAGATGATGATGATGCTATGGATTAGAGTAGATCAAGGTGAATCGAATAAAACATCTTCCCTCATTTATTGGTGGAATAATTATTAATCAAAAATGATAAATACTCCTGGAAGGACACCACAATTGGGGATTTAAATCCTTTTATTAATTTTTTTGTGCAGATCTATCCTTCTTCTTCGATTTGTTCCAAATGTTGGTCGATTTCATGAAATCGAGTATAAAAATATATCTATTTTTAGTTTTTTTCTAACTCTATATGCAAGTTATTTTCTCTGATATCATTGAAAAAGTTTTTTAATTAATTTATTTTTTTCCTTAATCCCCAATTTATCTTTGAATTTGACACATACTGGACCCCATGGTCCTAGATTGACCTTTTTGGGTAGTACCAAGCCTGATCAGTGTAACACCCCGAGATTTTATGAAAAATATTATTTTAATTTCATTAATGTCTTATGTTGTATTCTACACCAAGATTACCTTGCGCTATACGCAACACCGTATTAGCTTGCAGTATACGCAACACTATTCTTGGATCGTGTTACACACAATTTTGATAATAGTTATTCTACGCAACATTGAGTATATATATATATATATATTAAATGTATAAATGAAATATGGATGGATTCTGTTATACGAAACAACGAAGGATTCTTTCACAACACGCAACCCTGACTTGGCTTGCATTACACGCAATCGCGACCTTCCTCGATAGCGTGTGTTGTACGCAATACCGGGTTTTAATAAACAATGTTATATTATTATAATATTGTCATGAACTAGCCGTTATGAATAGTATTAACTAAATTTTGAATTTTATAACATTATTATTCATCTTACACATTTTTAGAACATGGTATAAGAACAAAATAAATTTTTCGGGTAAAATAAGTATTTTTCAAAAAATGCAGTTTTACCGCCTTTTGATGGCGCACCCACTTTAAATATAGTTTTTGACATGTTTATATGTTCAATTTGACAAAATAATATTCTTCTTTTGAATCAGGATGTAAAAATTTACATTAGATAATGTTTTGATATTTTTCCGACAACTTTCATATTTTAATGAATAGTAAAAACACGCTATATTTTAATTAAAAACAACTTTTTTCATTGTAATATATTATGTGGTTAAATTATAATATTTAATGGTTTTAAAGTATATTTAGAATATACTTTTACCAATTAACATAATGTTGGTCATTGGACACAATTTTACAATTAAACCGAACATAAACAAGTGTCAATCTTTTGATAGTTATTATCTCTTAAAAACACACTTTTTGTTTTGACAGCGGGAATTAATTTTAAATTAATTTCTGCCACTTCTGTGTTTTGAATTTAGAAAAATGGATTCCATATTTGGAATCAGGATGTTCAAATTGTGTAAATAGATAACTTTTATTTTTAGACATTTTGAATAATTACTGCGGTAAATATTTTATTTACCATGGTTAAGGGTAAATCCGGTAAATAAGGGTTAAAAAATAATATTATAATAATATTAAATTACCCTAAAACGTGTCTTAACCCCATTGGTTGATACATGGTCGACCATGGGCATCTTTGGGTCGATTTTGGGACCCCATTGATCCACTTGTAAGTGATAATGACACTTTATTTTAATTAAGTTAAAATGAATACAAAAATGACACAAGCATATATCTTTTAGAAAAACAATTGTTACATAGGGTTATATATGTTGGATTTTAGATTATAAATATTAATTAGAAATATAAAAAGATTTCCTACATAATGGTATTTTATTTGTAATTTTTAGACTTTAAATAATTTAATTTATTTATGACACAATGATGATGCAGTAATTATCTTATTAATGAAATATTGACATAATTGATGTTATAAACACCAAAATAAATGTAATTTGAGACTTTTTATGAATTACACTAATTTTCTAGGTTACTATGATATATTAATGTTGATTTAATTAACTTGGTTAGAACATTTAATTCTGTTATGACTCTCACAAAAATCATATATCAAATAGTGTCAAAATTGACACAAAATAGTTTTTAAATCAAATATTATATTATTAATTGTTATTTTATTCATAAAAATCTAAGGTTCGGCCAAATGACTTAGATAAGGATATATATATTAATAATAAACAATTTGGGGTTCGTTTGGCATGTTATAGTAAGTGTATTAACCATATAGTGATAGAAAACAAAAAGACATGGTAAAAGTTAAATTATTTAACTTAGAATTAAATCTAATTGATAAGGTTAAAATAATATCCTAAACTTGTCTAAATTCTATTGGATGATAGGATTTCGACCCATCCCCACTTTAGCCTCGAAATAATACCCTTTTGAACCATTATAAACCGATTTTGACTTTAATATAAAATAATATTTTGAGATATTCCTAAGGTGCCCCTCTCCTCCCCTATAAAAGGACACCTCCTCCCCCTCCTCCTCACACCAATTTGAGCACTCAAGCTCGGCCAACCCCTGCCAAAATCTCTTCTCCACTTCCCTAGAAACATCCTAGAGGTTCTGGGCTTCCTCAAAGACCAATTTTAGTGCCCTAAGAGGAGGTCTCAAAGAGGCGCTTCAAAGAAGAGGTAATTACCGTTACCAATACTTTCATCTTTATTTCTTCTTCCACTTCTTCTTCTTAGGTTGTTTCATTATGAAGTAATAACATCAGTATCACTAATATACTGATATGTTATTATAAGTATGAAACAACCCTATTTCACCATCTATCCATCCTACGGAAAAAGAAATCACCGCGCGTGCGTACGTACGGAATACCGTCTCCACGCCGTGGTGTAATCTATTTTCCACAACCACCTTACATGGATGGGTATAATGGTGTAAAGAATAACTATACATAGTTATTAAAACATCATATTGATTCTGATATATTGTATAATCCACTCCAATTCAATTCAATATTTATAGAAATGATATCATCGCTCGTGCGTACGTACGGACTACCGTCTCCACGACGCGATGAGATTCATTCTCCATGTTAACCATTTAAGAATGATTATAAAGTATATATAAGAAATAATAATGAAATATATGACATTATAAAGATACTGTATTTATGTATATATATACATATGTATGTCATCTACTTACTTCCATTTCAAGACAATAAGGAAAGGAAAACAGCGTTCATGCGTACGTACGGACTACCGTCTCCATGAACGGTGTTTTTCATCTACCGATTATATATATATATATATACTGAATATATATGATATATAAATCATATTTTATATTCTGGAAGTAATTAAATCATGATATAAGTAATAATGATGTCAAGAACAACAAGTCAAAACATCTACGATAAATGAAACGATTTTACCCAAAACGCTTCTTTAACATGGAATTTACAAAAGAACGGGTAATATAATGTCATAAGTGAACCATAAATGATATCATAACAATGAATATGATTCTGTAATAAGTCAATAACATGATTTAAATCATTATACAGGAGGTTCGGACACTTACAAAGCAAGTCGGACCTAAGGTAAGGGAAATATCACAATCTCATTTTTATCCGAGATTGTTTATACTTTGAAATTTACTGGGGTATATTTTATTATCCACATCCATGTTTCCTCAATATGTAATATTATTTCCATCCACCTAAAATTGTTTAAATCCAATTTTACCCTTCGATGAGTTTTTAGTAAAGGATATGAAAGGAATCATTTTTCGTTTTTCGTACGAGGTACTTTTTGACTTTTCCGACAAAAGTACGAAGAATGTTTTTTTTACCTAAACGGAACGAACGGATTTTTATGGTTTTATAAAGCCTTATTTTCATGAAGCTTCCTCCAAAAGATTTCATGACTATTTTTAATAAAATCTCTTTCTTTTAAAATTGCATGATGTTTTGTGAAAAGAAATTGATTTTGAAGAAGAAAGGATATTTTCCTCAAGAATTCATTTCAAGTGTTTTATCAAAATTATTTTCCATCTAAGATAATAAAGGGTTCTGTTTCTATCCATATTTTACATTGATTTGACTATGTTGTGATGGAATTATGTTTATGAATTCCTTTATCTTATATGAATGGTTTTATGATGTCATGTTGTTTAAGAATCCCATTTTTATTACATGGGTTATGAAATGATGTATGATTTATGATTTTGTGGCACACATAAAAATGGTATCATTATGAGATGGGTGGGACCTATATCTCCCTCCAATGCATTGGGTAAAGATTTTATATCTCATGAGATAGACAGGGCTGGAATGGTAGGTTATACCGGTTCAGTGAAACAGGACTGAAACGAGGGTTACTCGATTCAGAAAGGGACTTTGTCCACTAAGATAGTCTTGACAATGAGTCTTGACTAACAAGAAATGATTCTCTATGATTATGTGTGAATGCCACAAAGTTTCATGTTTTAAGTTATGATTATTGTGATTACATTTCACTGCCATGATTTACCCCATGTTATGAAATTATGATCTCTTTTGCAGGTTAAGATTTTCCAAAAGTTATGTGCTTATGTATATGATGTGATTGATATTTCTTTTGTTTACCCTTACTGATCATTTGAGCTCACCCTTTTATGTTTTCTTTTACCCAGGATATAAAGAAAGGTTTTAGGTAAAAAAAAGAAGATCTTCATGGGAGATATTGAAGAACTTTCACCACGATTAGAAGATTACGTTCCGAGTTTCCAAAGACACTAAACTATTACGATCCTTTAGTGTGTGTTTTTGTTATGTACTAAGTATTCCGCAAATGTAATGTAATGTCCATGTACGTCAGGCTTCGGGTCTCTACAGTTGGTATCAGAGGAAAGGTTTAGTCAACCTTTGGAAACTAGGATGTGAAAACGTTAGTGAGATCCCTAGAGATATTTCTAAGGTATGTCTAGGGACGCCCCTAAGGATAAGTATATGTATAGGATATAGTCCTAGAACTATGGTAATGATATTAGATTAAACCAAAGATGATAGATATTTAAGTTACTCCCCCTTTATTATGATTTTTTCATCTAACACTATTCTTTTTGGGTTTTAGAAAATGGCTGGAAACAAGATGATTCACGATAATGGAGGATATGATGGAAAATGGAATGATATTCTTCCTAATGAAATGGGATTTGGATGTCCAAACATCATTATTATGCCGAATCAGCAATCTCACAATATGATCAATAAAGTAAAATTTGGTAAGTTTCCTGACTCGACTAATAAGAGAAAGATAGAGTTCCATGATGATAATAGAGGAAAGAAAGTTCAATTTCCCCTATGTAAATCATGTGGGAAGAGGCATCAAGGAGAATGTTTTAGGGAACTGGAAGATGCATTGGGTGTGGAAAAGAAGGACACAAAGCAAGTAAGTGCAAAGGAAAAGGGTCGGTTAACACCATGGATGAGGATAATGGTATTGCTACAACATCAACAATGGTTAAATGTTTTAAATGTGGAATGTATGGGCATTATGCAAAAAAATGACCTAAGGGAAAGACTCATGAAGAGGATCAGTATGGTCATATGGGTAGTATTTATGTGGATGATGATGAAGAGACTACAAATGATATGTGATATGAAAGAATTGTTGAAGCTCGGTCAATGGTTTAAGAATGTATTGGAATGATGACATGTTTATCATGTGTAATGTTGTATAAGTAATCTCATGGTACTATGGAATAAAAAGACATCTAAGGATTGTTACATTGTTGTCCTTCCTTGAGTTTTAAAAGTGTATGATTAATGTTACCAGTATCCATGAAAGGTTATTCAGATATTTATGGAATGTAGATGATATGCGCATAATGAAGGGATAAGACGATAATGAGATGTTTGATTATATTCATGAGGTCATGATTGATATAAGGACTAAGTGATATCATGGTTTGAGTCTATAGAATTTTGAGGATTTTGGTATGTGGAAAGTGTTAACTTTTAACTACACTCAGGTTTTCACTAAGGTATTCAAGAGAATACACGATTAAGGACTTTGAATGTTTGGAATGTGACCAACAAGACATATCTTATGATATGTGGGGATCAACGACAGTATTAAATCTCTGGTAATCGTTGTCACTATATTATGAGAGTGGACTGCAGTATTATGTATAAGCCTAAAGATTAGACTGGATTATGTTGGACATAAGTTAGTATTGTTTAAGGATAGAAGATTTTCGATATTATTGATGGGATGTTATAGTAACGTAGTTTTAGAAAAAGGACAACCTGCAGGACGGGCGACAACCCATCGCGTCGGACAAGGCTGTGGAAATCGAACCCACAACCGAAGTGCGACTGGCCTTTATCGCCTACCACTGGCCTACAGGAAGTCCCTGTTTAGTATAAACTAGTTTTATTTTATTAAGCAGTATGATATATGAAGTATAAGTCCATTTTAGGAACCATATATGATTAATCTCACTATAGATCGACTTATGTATATAATTTCTTGCTAACCTTTTGTTTGAGATAGATGGAATGACCCGTCATTCTATCACATGATCTGCTAACACTTCACGAATAACAAATTCAACTTCATTTATTTAAGAGATGAAGTGGAAATTGTTAAAGGCACGAACAACAGTGAGATTGTACCAAAATAAAGTAAGTATTTATTCTAATGGGAAACAATCTTGAAAACCAAAAATGTTGTCCTAGTGATCTTATATCTAATGAATCAGATGGTACCCTAGATCATCACAAATTTATGGCTTTGTGATTGTTGGCTTTTTCATAGCCATGTCCTCTACCACTATCCATCAGAACATGATGGTTAGATTTCTCTTCCATATCCATATTTTCACCTATGTGGAAACCCAGTGATTAGTTTATTTGGGTAATCGTTAAGTTTCATACTTTTGTTTTTAAAGATAAGTTTTGGTATTCCTTTTTACGATGTGGGTTTCTGTCAAAGAAACTTTCAAATAGTAAACCATTTATAACCCCGACGAATTTCGAGGGAGAAATTCATTTTAAGGGGGGTAGAATGTAACACCCCGAGATTTTATGAAAAATATTATTTTAATTTCATTAATGTCTTATGTTGTATTCTACACCAAGATTACCTTGCGCTATACGCAACACCGTATTAGCTTGCAGTATACGCAACACTATTCTTGGATCGTGTTACACACAATTTTGATAATAGTTATTATATATATATATATATATATATTAAATGTATAAATGAAATATGGATGGATTCTGTTATACGAAACAACGAAGGATTCTTTTACAACACGCAACCCTGACTTGGCTTGCATTACACGCAATCGCGACCTTCCTCGATAGCGTGTGTTGTACGCAATACCGGGTTTTAATAAACAATGTTATATTATTATAATATTGTCATGAACTAGCCGTTATGAATAGTATTAACTAAATTTTAAATTTTATAACATTATTATTCATCTTACACATTTCTAGAACATGGTATAAGAACAAAATAAAATTTTCGGGTAAAATAAGTATTTTTCAAAAAATGCAGTTTTACCGCCTTTTGATGGCGCACCCAATTTAAATATAGTTTTTGACATGCTTATATGTTCAATTTGACAAAATAATATTCTTCTTTTGAATCAGGATGTAAAAATTTACATTAGATAAAGTTTTGATATTTTTCCGACAACTTTCATATTTTAATGAATAGTAAAAACACGCTATATTTTAATTAAAAACAACTTTTTTCATCGTAATATATTATGTGGTTAAATTATAATATTGAATGGTTTTAAAGTATATTTAGAATATATTTTTACCACTTAATATAATGTTGGTCATTGGACACAATTTTACAATTAAACCGAACATAAACAAGTGTCAATCTTTTGATAGTTATTATCTCTTAAAAACACACTTTTTGTTTTGACAGCGGGAATTAATTTTAAATTAATTTCTGCCACTTCTGTGTTTTGAATTTAGAAAAATGGATTCCATATTTTTAATCAGGATGTTCAAATTGTGTAAATAGATAACTTTTATTTTTAGACATTTTGAATAATTACTGCGGTAAATATTTTATTTACCATGGTTAAGGGTAAATCCGGTAAATAAGGGTTAAAAAATAATATTATAATAATATTAAATTACCCTAAAACGTGTCTTAACCCCATTGGTTGATACATGGTCGACCATGGGCATCTTTGGGTCGATTTTGGGACCCCATTGATCCACTTGTAAGTGATAATGACACTTTATTTTAATTAAGTTAAAATGAATACAAAAATGACACAAGCATATATCTTTTAGAAAAACAATTGTTACATAGGGTTATATATGTTGGCTTTTAGATTATAAATATTCCTTAGAAACATAAAAAGATTTCCTACATAATGGTATTTTATTTGTAATTTTTAGACTTTAAATAATTTAATTTATTTATGACACAATGATGATGCAGTAATTATCTTATTAATGAAATATTGACATAATTGATGTTATAAACACCAAAATAAATGTAATTTGAGACTTTTTATGAATTCCACTAATTTTCTAGGTTACTATGATATATTAATGTTGATTTAATTAACTTTTTTCGAACATTTAATTCTGTTATGACTCTCACAAAAATCATATATCAAATAGTGTCAAAATTGACACAAAATAGATTTTAAATCAAATATTATATTATTAATTGTTATTTTATTCCTAAAAATCTAAGGTTCGGCCAAATTACTTAGATAAGGATATATATATTAATAATAAACAATTTGGGGTTCGTTTGGCATGTTATAGTAAGTGTATTAACCATATAGTAAAAGAAAACAAAAAGACATGGTAAAAGTTAAATTATTTAACTTAGAGTTAAATCTAATTGATAAGGTTAAAATAATATCCTAAACTTGTCTAAATTCTATTGGTTGATAGGATTTCGACCCATACCCACTTTAGCCTCGAAATAAGACCCTTTTGAACCATTATAAACCGATTTTGACTTTAATATAAAATAATATTTTGAGATATTCCTAAGGTGCCCCTCTCCTCCCCTATAAAAGGACACCTCCTCCCCCTCCTCCTCACACCAATTTGAGCACTCAGGCTCTGCCAACCCCTGCCAAAATCTCTTCTCCACTTCCCTAGAAACATCCTAGAGGTTCTGGTCTTCCTCAAAGACAAATTTTAGTGCCCTAAGAGGAGGTCTCAAAGAGGCGCTTCAAAGAAGAGGTAATTACCGTTACCAATTCTTTCATCTTTATTTCTTCTTCCACTTCTTCTTCTTAGGTTGTTTCATTATGAAGTAATAACATCAGTATCACTCATATACTGATATGTTATTATAAGTATGAAACAACCCTATTTCACCATCTATCCATCCTACGGAAAAATAAATCACCACGCGTGCGTACGTACGGAATACCGTCTCCACGCCGTGGTGTAATCTATTTTCCACCACCACCTTACATGGATGGGTATAATGGTGTAAAGAATAACTATACATAGTTATTAAAACATCATATTGATTCTGATATATTGTATAATCCACTCCAATTCAATTCAATATTTATATAAATGATATCATCGCTCGTGCGTACGTACGGACTACCGTCTCCACGACGCGATGAGATTCATTCTCCATGTTAACCATTTAAGAATGATTATAAAGTATATATAAGAAATAATAATGAAATATATGAAATTATAAAGCTACTGTATTTATGTATATATATACATATGTATGTCATCTACTTACATCCATTTCAAGACAATAAGGAAAGGAAAACAGTGTTCATGCGTACGTACGGACTACCGTCTCCATGAACGGTGTTTTTCATCTACCGATTATATATATATATACTGAATATATATGATATATAAATCATATTTTATATTCTGGAAGTAATTAAATCATGATATAAGTAATAATGATGTCAAGAACAACAAGTCAAAACACCTACGATAAATGAAATGATTTTACCCAAAACGCTTCTTTAACATGGAATTTACAAAAGAACGGGTAATATAATGTCATAAGTGAACCATATATGATATCATAACAATGAATATGATTCTTTAATAAGTCAATAACATGATTTAAATCATTATACATGAGGTTCGGACACTTACAAAGCAAGTCGGACCTAAGGTAAGGGAAATATCACAATCTCATTTTTATCCGAGATTGTTTATACTTTGAAATTTACTGGGGTATATTTTATTATCCACATCCATGTTTCCTCAATATGTAATATTATTTCCATCCACCTAAAATTGTTTAAATCCAATATTACCCTTCGATGAGTTTTTAGTAAAGGATATGAAAGGAATCTTTTTTCGTTTTTCGTACGATGTACTTTTTGACTTTTCCGACAAAAGTACGAAGAATGTTTTTTTTACCTAAACGGAACGAACCGATTTTTATGGTTTTATAAAGCCTTATTTTCATGAAGCTTCCTCCAAAATATTTCATGACTATTTTTAATAAAATCTCTTTCTTTTAAAATTGCATGATGTTTTGTGAAAAGAAATTGATTTTGAAGAAGAAAGGATATTTTCCTCAAGAATTCATTTCAAGTGTTTTATCAAAATTATTTTCCATCTAAGATAATAAAGGGTTCTGTTTCTATCCATATTTTACATTGATTTGACTATGTTGTGATGGAATTATGTTTATGAATTCCTTTATCTTATATGAATGGTTTTATGATGTCATGTTGTTTAAGAATCCCATTTTTATTACATGGGTTATGAAATGATGTATGATTTATGATTTTGTGGCACACATAAGAATGGTATCATTATGAGATGGGTGGGACCTATATCTCCCTCCAATGCATTGGGTAAAGATTTTATATCTCATGAGATAGACAGGGCTGGAATGGTAGGTTATACCGGTTTAGTGAAACAGGACTGAAACGAGGGTTACTCGATTCAGAAAGGGACTTTGTCCACTAAGATAGTCTTGACAATGAGTCTTGACTAACAAGAAATGATTCTCTATGATTATGTGTGAATGCCACAAAGTTTCATGTTTTAAGTTATGATTATTGTGATTACATTTCACTGCCATGATTTACCCCATGTTATGAAATTATGATCTCTTTTGCAGGTTAAGATTTTCCAAAAGTTATGTGCTTATGTATATGATGTGATTGATATTTCTTTTGTTTACCCTTACTGAGCATTTGAGCTCACCCTTTTATGTTTTCTTTTCCCCAGGATATAAAGAAAGGTTTTAGGTAAAAAAAAAGATCTTCATGGGAGATATTGAAGAACTTTCACCACGATTAGAAGATTACGTTCCGAGTTTCCAAAGACACTAAACTATTACGATCCTTTAGTGTGTGTTTTTGTTATGTACTAAGTATTCCGCAAATTTAATGTAATGTCCATGTACGTCAGGCTTAGGGTCTCTACAATCAGACCCTAGAACCATGAAGGATTAATGAAGGGGGAAAACATTCATAAAATATGACTCTATAGGGTATGTTGGAAAGGCATGTGTAATAGTTAATAATTACAGAGCTTGTTTACTCGATGATGGGAGGATTTGTGGTGAACAGAACGTACAAAAAAACCCCCATGGGAAAATAGAGCCGACTTCAAATGAGTGATTACTAGAATCATAAATCAACAGATAGATCCACCATTTTAGTCTATAGATTGGGAAAAATAGATGAAATAATGGTATGATTGAATATTGGATATTGAATATATGTTTCTATTGAAAAAATGACTATTCACCAAATAATGGGATAAACACATGACCTATATCCCCTTAAACTGTGGAATCTACAGTTTCTGAAAATATAAAGATAAAATTATGTTTATCCCTTCTCCATGTTGTGTACACAATTTGTAGCTGGACATCCCATGTGGTGGATCAATGGGAGGGAACCTGTGTGGAAGTACACATTCAACTACACAGTCATGTACAAGAGTAAATGGATATGGGTTCATGTACATAGATGTAGGGTCTAGTACACAGACTTGACCAACTGGACACAGTCTCATCCTAGCTAGTCTGTAAACACCATGTTTCCAAAATAAAAAAATGTACTACTATATATGATCAATGTTGTGTGTTTTCAAAGTAAATGGTTAGGTAGTAGAGTGGGACGACACATTGTGTGGGTCCCCTCACACACTATTTAACCTAGGACTTCCTCATAAGAGTCAGGATGGTTTTTTATCTCTGTAATTTCAAATTAAATTTTAGCCCATTAGTATCTTATACTGAGTGTTTTCCATTGAGAATGTGTTGGTTCCATCGATTGTGGATTTCTAGATATTATGCAGAATGTTCTTGGTAGGATTCTTTTTGAGATGATGCTCAATGGAAATGGTGATCAAGATGGATCAATATAAGCTCCTTCTAAGTGGACCTCTATCTGATATGGTTCAGGTCCTCAATGATCAAAGTAAACCCCCATTTATCATCATGTAAAGTGTTCCACATCCATTATAGTGCACCCCCCAATTATTATGTGTGTGGGTTCTCTATATCTACCTATCATGTGGATCCACTTGACATATTAGGGCATAGATCCTCAATGACTAGATTGGAAACACCATGTGGTACCACGGAATGAGTCCTCATAATCCATGTTGAAAAATCTTATATTATAGGGCATGGGTCCCCAAAGACCTACTATGGAACCCACTTTTTCACTAGGTCTTTGGTGCTCAACTAATACAACAAAACACCCCCATTAGTTTGTGCATGGGTTCTATACCTATAGACTAGAACACCCAGACCAACATAGGTAATGGGCCCTCATGACACATGAGTGCTACCCACATCAGCATGGGAACATGTAATCTATGGATACTTTTATAGGGGAACCCCATAACCTACTGAGGCACGAGTACTCTACTCTAAGTTTTTTCCCACATCGATGTGAAACACAATGAAGAGGAAAGGCTTGACATGCACATTAAATTCATGGAAGATGTGTGAGATATTGGTCATCGATGATGCAATTTTGGAACTATTGTATTCCTTTCCCCATCAGGTGAGATACGATATGGAGATCCCCTTTCGCTCCCATTTAGGATTATTTTGATATAACATATATATGTATTCCTTCTACATCCACGCCTAGGATTTGGTTACTCTCCTTCCAAGAGAGGTAATGGCTCACTAGTTATGTTGCAACCCTTCAATGTTTAGTTTATCTTCGTTAGATGAGTTTAATAACTAGAAATTGGTAGACAATACTCTCTGTTTAGTTTTTATACTCATCTTTTTGACCCCTTGGTTCTCTTATTTTGTTACTTTCTCTCTTGGTTTTGGTTGAGTTATACTCTTTCATTGTAACTTATGCTATATACTCTCTTAATTTTTGTGTGTATCTCTAACTACTACCCCTTTAGCTTTGGGGGTGTCCAACTATGTGTACGTATATACTCACTCATCTATGGGATCTGTCTTCACATGTCATTTCTTATTCAGACCAGAGACATGTTGGATGTGATGTTAGAAGAGCTTAGGGATACTAGGCGCTTTGGACCACACATAGTGGTCGTAGCTTGGGATTCATGAGTTGGGAAATCTTAGTAGTTTACATTTCCAATTTTGTTAGGCTATGGCATATTTATGGTTAGTCATGTATTTTTACCCTTTACATTTCACTTTACACTATTGAACATTTTTACTTTCTATAGGTTATTCATTATTGAATTACATTATAGTTAGGATGCATATTTTACTTCTTCCATCTTTAATTTTTCATCGAGATGGCTATTTTTATGCATACAACTACTTAGGTTATAGCCTCCTAGATATATTAATTCCATTATCACTTTTTATCACCCCAAACCTATGGAGGAGGACTTGGGTGTTTATTACTCGATCCCCATATTAGGTCGGGTCATGAAATGTTGTGTTTTAATAAAATTAAATTTACAATATAAAATGAGTCTAAAAGTATGAATGTGATAGTTTTTTATTAAATATAAATTCCACTATAAGGTAATTATTATATTTAACATTAAAATAAATTTCAAAAGTTAATATGACCCACAATAGTAAAAAAAGTTATTTTAAAAAATAATAATATAAATATTCCATCATTATTAACTCAATATATTATGTTTCTCTATTTTGGTGACCAAAATTTGTTTCTTAAACATAAAAAATATAATACAACCCATTTCATTTGTAAACTTTATAAAATAATAATGGAAAACACATAATGTGTATATGGAAATTTTATATGAAACGGGTTTCTCTATATATTATATATTTTAATTTAAAAGTTAAATTATTTATATTTTCAAATTTAAATAGATTAAATTGATTTCGAATTCATAATATTCTTGTTGAATTTTTTTATGATGTATCTTATAATATTTTTAGTAAAAATATTAACTCTATTGTAAATAATAAGGGTAAAAATGATTGATATAAAGTGGATTAAATTTTTATTAGTTTAAGTGACATAATTGCCTTATAAAATACCTTTTAGTGTTTTAAATTAAATTATGCATATTATTTAAACAATTACATAGCTATCTAATAGGACTCCAATGTTTTTCAATCAGCACCCATTACCTAGCCTCCAAATATTAATAATTTTCTATCTTTTCACATATAAAAATTGCTCATATCCACCCACATCAAGACACTCATACACGTTGAATTCCTCTTGAATATTGTTAGAATAAATCTGTTGTAAATTTTGTAGTTGTATTTTTCTTCAACAATTGATGGTGTTCATTGATGACAATATATTGAAGAATTAATTGCAGTGAGATACAATATTGCATGATGGATAAAGAAAATGGTGATTTTGTATCGATTATGACTTGATAATGATTATTTTATTTTTTTAAGAATAAAATATAGAAAATTCTTAAAATGGTTTTAATGATATTTTATTATTGATAAAAAAACTGTTATGTAATCTAGAATTTGTAGGTACATACCATGAAAATGATATATATCCCACCATATAAATGATGAAGAAAAGAGGACCACAATGTAAGATGATATCCATGTCATAGTGATTCTAAATTATATGGTGTTATAAAAACTTTTCTACATAAACTCATGATATAGAGTGCATGACCCCGAAGTAGAGGTGGATCAATCATAGGTATCCATAATATGGTGAGACCTATTACAAAAAAAATATATAATGCAGGTGCTATATGGCATATAAGAATGCTACATCATATTGGAGGACATGGTGAAATTCTGGTGGACTGTGAAATTTGAGGACCACCACGTCACAAGAGATAGGATACACTGTATTGTTTATTTAAATGATTTACTACACTATATATGGAGGATAAATTCCCAAGAGAAGTCTAAGAATATTTCCAGACTACTAGAATTTGGAATTCCTCACGACCAAAACATATAGAACACAGCCCAATGGGCTACTATAGAACATATTAATCCACTAAAACACATATGGTTTCACATTAGTGACTCTCATAAAGTTTTAGTTACACTCATTGATCAAAAAAATAGTTATCCACACTATAGATGTGGGTTTCTTTGACAATTTTTGGGAATTCTAAAGAACCATGATGACGAGGATTAATTTTATTTTTTTTTTTTTGTTTTCCATTCAAGTAGAAATACTAATTCAAATTAGATATGGAAGATCAATTTGGAGATTATTTGAGGGATTTTAATGATTTGGATGAAGGATAACTATGGTTTGAGTTTGAATTTAGAATAAAAAATAAAACAATTATTGATGTAATTATATTGTTAATATTTTTGAAATAATAGGGTATATGGAAAATGTATAAGAACAAAAGATAGAAAATGGGTTACTTTTGTGTACAGAGAATTAAGTTAGCAGCTAAAAGATCATTAATTAAATGATAAGGTATATTACTTATGTTTTTATATAATTATGTATTCAAATAATTCATAATCTAGATAAGTTTTCATGACCCGTTGATTTATAATCATTATCAACTTTTTTTATTCTCGAAGGAGTACACATGCAATGTTTGATTATCTGTATTCTTGTGTAAGAATGTTATATTCTAATGTGGATAAAGAGTATGTAAGGAGAAGAACTACTTACATTATCTATTGAATCATCATAATTACAATTGTGTTGTATCATCTAATTCATTCTTGATTTACTGAAAGACAATAGATTATATGTTGTAAATTTTTTGTTAGAGGTAGTACAGATTTATTGTTTTTGGGAATAACCAATACTGGAAGGGGTAGTATTTTGAGATGAACCTAATAAATTTATTCATTCACACGTTTCATCAATTGTTTGAATATGGTTATTATTTTAGAAATTATTGAGTGGATATTTAATATTAATAGGTCACAAATGATCGATTATGAATTAAAATTTATTAATTGAGTTTAAAACTAATGCCATATCGAAGTTGCACTAAAACAGTCCCTTAGAAACTTCCGGTAAATATATTTTTTTTTTAAAGGTCCAGCCAGAGACAAAGTCTCTGGCCATTTATTAAAATAACCAAAAAGTACAGAAGCCGGTTTAAGGGGTATCCGGTTCCCGAAGACCGCGAATTCAAAATTCATAATCTAAACATCATCATCACCCTTCAACTCGATTCACGTGCCTGCCTCGAAGCGGACGCCCATCGCATCGGCGTCAGATCCATCCGCCTCCCATCATCACAGCGCCGGAAAGCCAATCTCGCCGTCGTCACCGGCGTGCCCATCCCGGAGCCCGTCGTCGCCGAAGTAACACCATCCTCCCATCCTCTATCCTCAAAGAGACCTTAGAAACTTAAATTGGTATAAAAACGATGTTAACTATATTTACCCAAAAAATATATAATATTTTTTAAAATAATAATTCATTGAATATATATGACTTATTAACTTTTACTGAAAAAATTATGTATTTTTGAATAATATTATGCTTCCCTACATCATTTAAATAGGTATGGAGATGAGAGATGATGCTATAGTTGGATTTCAACCCAATCATGAAAAATTTCATATTAAATTTAATGTTAAAATTATTTTATAGATGCTTCAAAAGGAACAAAATATCATTTTTATGTCTTCATCATAATTGGTTTGAAATAATGAGATGATAATTTTACCTACAAATGATTTACGGGAAAATTTGGATGCTGCTATGAAGTAAACATCAAAGTGATGGATGCCAAGTTACTTGTATAGAGGAGAAAATTTGAACATATTTAAATAGATATTGATTAAAATACAGGTGACTATTTCACTAATGTTAATGAGATATTAACATTCAAAGATTTTGAGAAAGTATATATTATTCCACTATCAAAAATCTACATTTTTGGAATTTTACAAAAATATTTAATCACAATGATTTATATTTTAAATACAAGTTATATTTCCCTTTGTATGTGGTTAAAAAGAATAAAATATCTTGTTAAACAAGAAATAATTGTGGTTTCAATAAAAATGAATGGGATAAGTTTTATTTTTATGTAGTGAATAAATAAAATGTTATTGATGTTGATTTTATATAATTTAATAATTTAGAAGCTAAGGTTAATGAAGAATTCATCAAAATTATATCACTTTGAATAAAGATATTAATAAATTGAAGATTGAATGGAAAATTTAGGGGATTTGATATATATTTCAACTAAGATGTTTTAAGTCATATAGTAAACGTTTTGCAAATAAGTATGGTAATGAATATAATTCATATGATATTGATGAGAAGGATCAAATACTGAAAAAATATTTGAAGAAAAAGAAGAACCTTAGTTTAAATAGTTATGAATTTATATAATATATTGCCAAATATTTATTAACAAGATATTTTTTGGATGACGAACTAGGTTAATTTTATAGTGAGAATAATGAATATGATTCATAAAGTAGGAGATATAATGAATATGAGAGGATTGAAAAAGAGTTAAAATTGAATGGAAAATAGAAACCATGTCCTAAATAGGTTATTTAACTAGGTAATTAAGAGAAGATATTTCTAAAGTTTTATAATAAGTCTAAATAAATTTCTTATCAAGAAGGAATTATAGTTTATTGATGAGATCAAGATGCACATACATTGACATGAAGAAAATAAATAAATTGTTGGTCATCCTGAAGAATATATAGAGAAAATTTGTTGTTTGAAATAGAATCTATATGTGTCATAATTCAATATAAGTTGTAAAACACTGGACATGATATTAATAAATTAGTATAGATAATGAGGATTCCTATCAAGATGATATTATATTTGTTTCAGCTATCTCGTAAAATTCTATTCATTTACTTATAACGACATATCATTCATAAATAACTGTGTATTCCTCAAAAAATATTCATAAAAATCTATTCCAAGAATGTTATTAAAAGATACAAGTACCCATAAAAAGAAGATGTGTAATATAGAAAAAAATTTCCCCTCTGAAAAAATGGTCAATATTTTAGCAACATAACATGAACATGAGTCTTAAAATAGCTATTAGCGACCTATAAGATCTTATTTCACATATGTTTTTGAGTTTTATGTAATTTATGGATATAAATATTGATTCATTGGTTCATAATTTCATTTATAAGAATGTTATTGGAATTGAGGGTAGATTTTATATACTATAGAGGTTGAAATTTCTTGTAAAGTGAGAAGGAATTAGATCTATAGATAACTTGTTTAATGAAATCATTTTTTAATACATATAAAATTTATTTATAAAATATAGATAGGATGTTCACCAGGATGAGATATCCATGAATATCCTACAATGAAATATTATATATGGTGAATTTTGGATAAATTTTAAAAAGATTGTAAATATTAATGAAAAATTATAAATATATTAATATATAAAGAAGATATATTATAAGAACAAGAAAATTGTTACGAAATAGTAATTAAAAATCTTGCAAAATAGTTTTAAATTTCCATGAAAAAATAAATTCCCAAGGTAAGAAAAAAGAGTGTCTTGAAAAGATGACTTATAATACATTATAAATAATCTAATGTTGATAAAACATTTACATACATAATATTAGTTTCATATAATAACTTTCGTAAAAACATTGTTTTTATTTGTTTTCTGCAAAAGTGTTAACATGCAAAAAAGTGTGACCTTGGATGAGAGGAAAGCCTCATCCTAAGTGTTTATTTTGAGGAATAAATAATGTTTCACATTATTATTTTTAATAATTTTTATTTTTTCTTATATACATGTAATTTATTGTTATATTTGGTTTCATTAATATTGTTTATAAAATAAGTTGATTTTTTCATGGACTACTTCTCTATGAGGAATATGAAAGAGTGCCACCCAAAATGTGAAACCAAATTTAAGGATTTTCTATCATACAATTTGTGAAAATATAGATATATCCCTATAAACTAAAATTATGGTATGATAATTAAACATCCCTGATATTATTATTAATATATTCCATGTTTGATTGAGGGGGAGTGACTAAGGATGGATAGAAGATAAAATGGGAATTTTTTTATAAGCCCCTGAATTATTTTGATGTGTTTGTTAAAGTTTGTGTTGGATAATAGTTTTTTCGATATCAATGTTTTGAGCACCCCTTAATTTAAAATACTGAAAATGATATAACATGATTGGTTATTAGGTAATCTTATACAAGTGTTATTAAATTTATCATGTGTTCTATATAATTTTATTACATATAGATATATAGTGGATTAATCAATGGATCTTCTCTAAGGAACCATGTGATATAACACTACACTAAAAATTATAAAATGGGAGGTGAAGATATATGAGTTGGGATATTTCCCCATATTTTTATATTGAATTTTATATCAATAATTGTATAATAATTTACTTATGATGAAAAAATATTGACATATCATTGGTAAGAGTATTGAAAAAAAAATTTAAAAGTGATAGATTGTAGAGAATATTGTTGTGATGATTTATGAGAAAAAAATTTTAGTTGTATTTATTATTAAAATTAAAATGTCTCAAATAATATCAATATATTAATAAAGATCATAATGTGAAATAAAATCATTTATTTTTATGGAAGAAGAAGATAGTTATGTTTTATTTATGAATTGATGAATATTCTATATCTGTTGTTGTAATTAAATTAAAAGGATTCATAGATTGGCTGGTAGTGATAACATATACTAGAAAAATATACTATGTTGAATGAATGATGAAACTAAGAAGATACATTTAGGGACCATGATAAAGGTTTTATAGCACATTGAGTAAATAAAGGATAAATTAAGACCATTCTTTATGATTTGTTACTTTTTGTGGAGATACAGAATTAGGAAGTTGTATGGAAAATGTTCTACATAACCTCACACCAGAGATTTAGTGACCATGTTGTAGGAGATGCCCAATTAGAGGTCTCCACACCACTGTTAAACTATTAAAAACCAACGTATAATTTAATTGGGATTATTCATTTCTTAGTAGAATGATATTCCATAGTATTGAAAAGGGAAAAAATTCTGTGGCCTTATAAAATTGGGTAATTACATGTCAAAAGAGATGGTTTATTTCTTAGTTGATAGAGAAATGGGGTTCTATGCTAGAGTAGGATAATAGTGCATGTAAACTATATGAATATTTTCATAATACTTGACATTTTAAGTCCTATAAATCACATCATATAAATCATGTGTCAATGTCAAGTGTTAGTTTAGAAGAAACCAATTTATATAAATTTTTTTCACTATAATGATATTAATTTATGACATAGTTCCAGTCCCCATGCAGTGAAATAGTTTTCAAATAATTAATGTTGGTTTTTTGGGAAAATTTATTAATTAAAATGATCCATGTTGGCTTGGATCCATTGAATTGATTTATTGGTTGTTATAAAATATTATAAATAACATTTTGAAAAGGTATTCTGGAAAACTTTAGGGATGATCTAAGTGTTATTAAATATGTAGTATATTAATGATGAGTTCTTTAATTTTAAATTAAATTTCAAATTCAAATTCAATGATTTTTCATAGTTATTCTTCTGCACATATTTAAAAAATAAATGGGCTTTTTTTAACATGAGGAGAACAAAATTTAGAGAATAAAATAACATGGGGGAGAAAAAATAGTGTATGAATCCACAAGATCATTCAGAAAAGGAGAAGATATATTTCTTGATTATGGAGAAGATTAATGATTCAGAGAATCTGAAATCTAGTTGATGTTTCTATACAATTTGGTTGAGAATCATTATTAAGAATAGAGAATGTTTAAGTATTACATGTTTTGGTATTACAAATCCATCTTTTATAGACAAATATTATATACACATGTTGAGAAATAGTAATATAAGAGACGAAGAATATCATTATTTATTGGATCATAATTTTTATAGAATATTTAAATCATATAGTGGATTATATAAGTGGTAAAATATCATGTATTCAATGATATAAATATTTTTTTTAGAGATAGCAGAGAATACTAGTTGAAGGGAATAACCAACATGGTAAGGAGTAGGCTATAGAGATAAACATTGGAAATTTATATGTTTTTACATTTCATCGTATTTCTAAAAATTGTATATCTTAGGGTATTAATTGAGTTCTTGATGAAATTTAATAGTTATTATATGTAG
The DNA here is from genome assembly GCA_963277665.1 of Viscum album. Taxonomy (NCBI): domain Eukaryota; kingdom Viridiplantae; phylum Streptophyta; class Magnoliopsida; order Santalales; family Viscaceae; genus Viscum; species Viscum album. Next base: position 1,917,430,054 of record OY728165.1, on the reverse strand, counting down.
TATTAATATGGATAATTCAAAAATATGTTTACCAATGATTCACCCCCCACCATATTGGTGGTATAAAATCAATTCCATGGAAACATTAGAAAAAAATTCAATTTTTAATCTCTTATAGACCTCTTACACATTTAGAATCCATTTTGTACATGTTTTTCCCATTTCGTACATTTCTTATTATTTTTTAATGAAAACAAAAAAGTATCAATGATCATAATATTCATCAGATAATTTTTAGAGTTAAGGTAGGGGATTCTCATCTTGTATGTCCCTTTTGAAAAAATGTTTTGTAAAATACACATTTTTCCATTTATATGGTTTCAATATCAAAAATTTAAAATAATATATAATTATTATATTTATATATTTTGTATTTAATGTTACTTTTCATGTTATCTCTTTCATATATATTCATTTTAAATTTTACCAAATACATATGCGTTTTTTAAAACTCAATTTACATTAATTGAGTTGTGATTATTCATAATAATAATTATTCTTCTTATATATGTATTCTATGACTTATAAATTAATTATATTTCACATAATCTTGAGAAAATGGGGTTTCAAAATTTATCAATAAAATATTTTTTTGAAGGATTGTTAAATCGGTTCTTCTATTTTGATGGATTCCTTTCTTCATAAAAATGGTGAATGGTTAATAATAATCCACATCATATATAATGGATGTTTATATTACATATATATATTATATAATTTCACCTACAGTATCAATAAATTATTTTTAAACCCAAATACATTTTATCACATATTATTTTCTTATTTTTCATTACATATATTAGAAGTAATGTTTTATTATAATTTTTTATGATAATGATTTATAAAATTGTATTTTTAAAAAATAAAAGGTGATTTTTGATTTTTGACAATATATATTATTTTTCAATAAGGAAATATTATATAAACCCATTTCATATTTTACAATCCTTTATTATTTTTATTTCTTTAGTTGTGGTATAAAAAGGGTTATATTTTAACATCTTGATAATTATTCATGAATCAGGCTCATAACCTCTTATCCTTATGAAATTGGTAGAAATTGTTTCATAAAAACATATATATAATGTTTCTTCCATGTTCCAATTTACCCATAAAACTATCTATATCCATTTGATTTAAATTTTTGGTATCATCCACCATATTATCTCATGAAATAATCCATTTGGATGAGCAAAATTTTTTTGTCATCCAATCTAATTCTTGAGTTCATTTTTTGTGAAAGTAGTTGAAAAAATTACGAATCTAAATTACCTTACATATGATCTTTAATATTTGATAAATGATTAATTTCATGTTTAAAAAACATTTATGGAATATTATTTTTTTAAAAAATAATTTCTGGATGTCTTGGGATTATTCAGAACCTAAATATATGTACATCATGGAATCATTTAGAACACAATGTGTGAGAAACATTAGGCTTCCTCAGAATGAAAATTTTACTTATTCTTATGTTTATAAAAAATTAATATGTTTATTTCAATTTTTTTTTATGAAATAGACTTATGTTATATTCCCAAACTCATGACTATTGTCTCATAATTTCACACTCTAATGTTATGGTATATGTCTGATCATTTGAGATTAAATATCCTTCTATTATGACTTATTAACTACTCATATTGTTCCTTATTCATCTAAATAAGTTATTTATCTCGTGAAATTGTTCTCTCACATGATTTTTCTAAAACCCTTGATGTTAAATTGTTATCTATTTCCATTATGGAGAATTTAAATTCACCAATTTATAATGATTTCTATTCCCCATATTATGAAGACCATTATAACCTAAAAATATCAACAAGGTGGTCCAGACTGGTAATCTTATAGGAAAATATTGACAATAAGTTATTTATTTAAATAATTTCGTAGAATACTAAACCTATGGGTTTTTTTATTGTGATATTATTATGAAATTTACTATTTAATCACGGATTATAATGGGCAATATATATAATTGTTGCACAATAATTCATAATTGCGATCAAAGGCAGGTAGTATATAATGGGTTTCTAGAATTTAACAAATGATTTGGGTTAGGGATTCAAAATATTTATCTTTTATATAGTCTGCACGATTTCAAAATTATTTTCAAAATGTGATAATGAATGAACCCTACTAATAACAAATGTTTTACAATGTTCCCACCCCACTATTATTTGATGGATAATCCCTAGCATGAAGTAATTTTGATCCAATTTTACACCTTCAAATTTTTATACAAAAGGATGTTGTAATTGAACAACTATATTGAATTCAATTGTGATTACAAGAAGAAAGATGGTATCCAAAATTTTGTGATGATATTAAAATTTGAAACTCAAGTCCCTCTAGAATTTTGATTTTATAAGAACTATTATTTTCTATAAAATTACCCTCCAAATTTATTTGGGAATGATCCCTAAAAATAATCTCCATATCTCTTAGAATATCTCTGTTAGTCATTTGATATATCTCCATGAAGGTCTTTATTTTTGGTAGAAAAATACAAAATTTTATCATGGTGCCTATTGTTATAGACTAACCCTCAAATCTAAAACATATAGAAGGAAAAATCACATAGGTCCTATAGAACCTTTGACAAATTTAACTATATTAAGTTACTTTTTAACATGACTTTTTTTATTCAAATATAACAATTAAGACAAGGAACTCTTATCCCCATGGAGGCTGCTCGTGTAGTCCTCGAGACGAGATGGCCTGGGAGGCTGCATCGCCCAAAGAAAGCTATTGTTAATCCTATTTCTCTTGTCACCATAACCAATATCATAGAGAGATTATACCCATATGGAGAAGACCACCACATTAAAAATATAGGGATGATGGACTAGGAAGCCAGATATGTCTCCCTTTAGGGTCGAGAGCTACCTAGGAGGGATCCTACTAACTGATGTCACCAACACCATTCTGTTGGTACCCCTAAATCGCTTGCTGAGGGCACCATCCGATAAAAACCACCCTCTAACCTTCATGTAAAATCTGTAAGGAATACTCATCAGAGGATAAAGGTGTCTGATATCTACGAGATGGAACATATCCCCCCCCCCCCCGACGACGACTACTTGTATACTCAGGTACGGACGATCCAGCATGATCATTTTCATGCTCACTCTGAACAAGTTTTTGGGAATATTCCCCTTAGCAATTATAAGGGAGGATCATATTCCTACCCCATTAATTATTCCCATCATCATACCATGATGCAACATGGAGGACATAAGTGGGTGCATATTCCCTCTTCAATAGAGTAAATCATCTATATCATCATGGAGACAAAAAATGAGCACACTCAAATCCCTATACACACTTTACTAAAATTAAAATACATTTTATAAATATCTAAAGAAGTACATTGAAGTATTATGGTAGTATAAAATATGACAGGACATGAAGAATCTTTTATCCCTATAGTCACAACCGCACAATACTCACATCATCTCGAACAAGTGGTTGTACAATAGTAAGTACACACACTTACTCCTGATCGAATGGATTATCAATATATTCTGATGAAGAATGATTCATTGAATTGGGATCATATCCCCATTCCAATAGGGGCATACCAGGTGAGTGTGGAACACACCTTGGAGAAGGGGTGCATGCCTGACGAAAAAATAGGTTTCATACTTTAAAGGCCTAGGATTGGGAATATATACCCATTATGGGAGGGGATAACCATGTGAGAATAGAACATGGCTTGGGATGGAATATATTGATGTCAATGACTTTTCATGGAATACTCTAGTTGTTCACAAAAACAAGGGTCATATTCTTACTTCCAACGATGAACTATAGCACCAACATCATTATAAGGAACACAAGGTAAGGCTCATGTCCTTTCTCCCATTCTGAAGGTTTGTTAGCATATTCTAATAGGGAATTCATATTTAGATGAGGCTCATATTCCGGATCAAACTAAGGAAAACTAAGTGATATTGGAACATGACTCGGGTTAGGATCTTATTGCTACCATGAAAGGCCTATGAAATATCAGATAGTCTCTAGATCGGGATCATAATCCAATCCTCACCATGGCTCACCAAGTGGGAGTGGATAACTACTTGGGATATTCCTACATTCCTATCATTAATAGGATTGTTAATCAGTATATTCATGGATATCATCACCAGTAGTTTAATATCCCTAATATATTAAATAGTTATATACAAGTTTTGGAAACAACCATATAGTAGGCGCATACCTTGCATAACCCCAAAAGGAAGGTGGGCATATTCTAACCACGACATAGAACAAGGCCAATATCACTAGTATTCTCAATACAAGTGTTCTTGACGTTGTTAATGAAACATTATAAGAACTATGAGGGACCATCGTCTCTTCAATTGAAGAATAAGAACAATATTTTGTCTACTATAATAGTTCTTATCATTGTACTATAGAGATGGTTCATTGGGACAACACTCCTAACATATCCATGTTCAACCACCCCATGAAGATGTCTCCCATGGACAATGTAATCCTCCCCATGTCGAGACACCTTTTAGGGAGTATTGTTCCAAACTATGACACCTAAATTTAGTAAGGTGGTCAAATTTTCAGGTTCAACAGTATATGGTTCCCCATCAACTTCCAAAACCTCCCCATTCCCATCAGCATATGACCATCAGATCCATCCTTTATGTTTTAATTTGATGGAGGTGTGACTGTTTGATAACGAGGATACTGAAATTGATATTTTGAGAGTTTTACAAACAAAAAACCACCCTATAATGTTTTGGACCCATTCCACCACTAACTATGAGATCCCAGAGGATTTAGAGAAGGATTTCATGTCAAATCTATGAAAGAATATGAGGGAAACGAATCAATAACTGATGGATCCAGATCTCCCTTATCCATGATACAAGTGTATCCTACAGATGATCAATATACTCTATTGTCATCAAGTCCTATATTCTATCTCCATTTCCTAAGATCAAAAACCTGAAAATCACATCACAAATCTGTAACACACTTTCCCCCATTGCATCATAAATCATTGGCAGCTGATCTCTGAAGCCACGTCATGCATCCATATTTGAGAATTGGGGTATTATGGAGCATCACACAATTATTCTTTTCTGGAACATTATTTCCCTTAAGATAAGGTATCCATTATTTCTATATCATCTGGCAAGATTAAGGGATCAAGATACACTGAGGCCATTTGGTCACTACAACAGAATTCCTCTATTCCACAAGATCCCAAACATTTTGGATATAGATGGAGGATAGACAACATGACAACATATTGGGCCCCTTGAAACAATAAGAAAACATTTCAAACATTGAGACCAATGTTGGGATCACCCAGACATCTTCCCATGAGAAAGTATTCTCAGCATGGGTTTCTATCTCACCTAGCCCCTATGTGAGTACAATTTCCCTACATCATGTGGCCCACTATTATAGCTATGGTATCATCAATCCCAGAGGAGATCTAGCATTCAATGTAGAGGTATATCTACCAATACCTCCACCTCTCGGATCATCAATTCCTAAGAGAGTTTGCAATACTTTGGTTGCAGAAGCAAGGGATCCCCAACCCTCCAGGCTGGGGGAATTCATATCTCAATCACCATCCCCAGGTGTTTCATCCCATGATTGGAACCTAGAGACACTATCAGTTTTCCTAAAACAACCACACCTCAGTAGGATACGTGCATTTATATCATCATGCCTATCATGGGAGTCATCAAATACCCAATTGAATGTATTGGATCCTTAACAATTAGACTAATCAGTGCCAACTATGGACCTAGTTGACCCCCGAAAAATAGCGTGGGATGCATTTTCATCATCATCACCACTGTCGATGGGAATTATTCCTCTCTGGATTAGAGTATATGACACAATGGTCATCATCCCACCTACATGAAGATAGTGCTCTAATTTTTGGGGAATGTTTGGTAACCCTGATATGGAACTCTCATAAGATAACTATTCATAGACCACAGTGGGTGGAATGAGTAGTGGGGATGGTTAAGCCCCACCAGTTATTCAAGCCAAAGCATCCTAATAAGACCATGGGTTAATATAATGACCCTGATTAAACTTGTGTATAATCATCTTGTTGCGTTGAATGAAATGGAAAGTCCCACTTTTCATATTATTCTTATTTGAATGTCATCATATTCAATAGGGAAGGTATTGATCACGACACAAATATGGAGGTTCATAACATGGAAAACTTTCCTTGGGAGGATGTTGACATGAATGCACAGAACGAGGCCACATGAACCAGGATTCTGAGAAATCCATAAAATATGTAAAATAAAAATATTGAGATTCCACCTTCTCAATTGAATAATACCAAGGGGAATGCTACTACCATATCATGATCACCTCCTAGGAAGAGTGAGGATCCTTCCCAAGTGTACCGTTTTTCATAATATGAGAGTGAAATACAATCTCATTAGATACATAATTAGGAGTTACTCGAGGAAAACATTCATGAAGGGTGTTGTATTCCGTTTGTGAAAAATGTCCTCCCACCCACAGTTGATCCATCATCCACGATAAATTCTAAATATCTGATTAGATATGGTTCTATGTAGACAACCGACATACATTAATAATTCCAAAAGGATAATGACATACCTCCATTGTAGCAATATCCTCTTCCATATCAGGATACCCATTCAGTCCTAGGATGAATTGGAAATTTTAAGGTGTTAAAAATTGAACAACCCCATCAACCTCAACCCGCTCCCCATGGGAGGTAGATAGTCCAAGAATAAGTGCCACCTGAGCTCTTTATCATCATTGATTCTCTAGCTACTCAAGTGGTATCTAGGGAAGGGTGTTTGGTGCTTCTGAAGACTAAAAGGAAGCCTTATCCCGAATGGGTCCATGATACCCCACAACCACCAATATCTATAAATTCTACCCTCTCCCCCTTCAACGGTGCAAGTAAAATCGGGTAGTATCTAACACTCTTGGTGTCCCAATGTAGGATGATGATGGGCCCTCAAGATAATCAAAAGGCAACTATGTTGATGTCTTATGTATATAATCAAACAAGTCCTACCATCGTTTGGTATAGTAGTCTGAAACAAGATCTGTTTTAGGATAGACAGACCGTCATCATCAATTCCTTTACCAATTCAGTCCTACACTATGAAATACAATGATCGTTGACTTGAAAAATAAAAATAAAAAAGAATATGAGAGGGTGTCTGATTCACAGAAAGGGTGATGTCTTTAACCTATTCAATAATATCCATATCTCACAAGAGTAGCCTCCCGAAATCTATGCTAAATATTTTAGGGATGAGTTGCGGACACCCCTAGTTCCAATGATGTATCTAGAAAGATTCCACAAATTTTCTGACACATCCCAACGTTTAGATGATTCCATTAATCAAACCTGATCCAAATCTCGATTCATGGCCACTAAATAGGGAATTATGGAAGAAAGAACAAAAGCTATAGCTATAACTCTCATGTCAGCAACGACACCATCCAAGATGCCCAAGCAGTACCCAAACTCTATAGATCCCCCTATTGAATGGCAACAACCAAAAAATTACCCTCAACAAGAAGCACAAAGAAATAAGTGCCAATCTTTATTTTATGAACATATGAATATTATTTACTAATTATGGAATGAAAATGTCCCTGATTATTTCTTGGTATCAATGGAAAATAAACTACTCACACTTCGACAACCCAGGAATCCTAATGATGTCAACCTCACTGACTAACCCAATTATTTCCCTTTGCACATAAGAATGCTTCACAATATTTTAAATTGATTCGTATTCATAGATGTCCTTAATGTCATGATCGATTCAAGATAAGTGGTGTGGGATAATTCCCATTACCATGTTTCTTGCATAATCATTTTCCAAATGGAAGAAGATTACTATTGGAAGAAATAATCAGCCAGAGAAATGAGAAATTTCTACAACTTGATGATTCAGAAGACAATTGATTGAACTCGTGCCTCTATAAGATCATATTTTCATAGGCCAACATTAGCTCCACCACCAAATAAATATTCATCAGATGTGTCTCCCAATGTTGGTTTTGACCACTAGAGGCAAAATGAAATAGAATATGGAGAGTCATATTCTTCTCTAAATCATGTGTCACCCCACAATTATTTCTTTCATTCGACATCAACATCAAAGTAACAACCCACCAAATGTAATACTCATAATATGTGAAGATCATATTTGTTTGTGTTAAGATAATACACTTGATAGACCCCTTCTCTGATGAGGAACATGACCCAAAATATGGTTTTTCTACAAATAATAGTGGAACATGAGGTTGTATGTGCCTGAACCGAGGATACAGGGGACAATATGGATGTGGTTAGGCTCAATATTCTTTTCATATCCCTATAGGAGATATATCTACTATTGAGACTCATTGGAATGTTCTCTAGTATTATCTAAAAATTGAGGATGTGCCTCATTGTCCTCTAGTTGTAACATGCATCTGATCATCATGCATGAATTCATATCACGGGTACAATTTGATACACCTAGGTAATAGATAATTCAGTCGATACATGCGCCACTGGCATCAGATACCCCCTCAACCACTTTACAATCTCCATGTCAATCTACATCAGCTTCTTCGACTCCTAAATCACATGCTCCATCCCATGACCCACATGCCCAGGATCAACCTCATTGTAGTACAAGTTGTCCACTCGTGAAAAATTATGACATTATGAAACAACTAGCTACAGTATTAGTCAAACTCTCAATCCTATATGTGCTGCATCATTCAAAATAACTGAGGAAGTAACATGTTGAATCCCACTAGATCCCACAGGAATTTGAGACATAAGTTTTTGCCTCATTGAAATATCTACTGGAGTCTATGTCCTTAGGATAACATGTTTCCATCTCATTCATTGATCCAGATCTGTATGAGGCCATTATAATCCACATCGTACCTATAAAAATCTTGGGTATACTGAATAATGTCAATGTCTATAGGGTGCTGATTTATAAGGGATAATGGATCAATATTAACCTAGTACAGAACCATCGATGGTGGGGTTATGGAGAAGTGGAATTATCTCCTTAAAGTATGACCATTTTAGGATATGAAAATATTTACTAGAGACCCCTAGGGAAGATGAAATTCAAATCCAATTTTGGGGAGATCAAATATGACGTTGAGTTCATGGTTATCCAGAAGGATACCACATATAATAACCTTCATGGAATTCCCCTACTCTAATGCCCCCTCACGGTACCATCAACATTACATCAATGACTAAAGTACCCCCTCAAGGGTAGGGTTTTCATATTATATGGTGACATATACCCCTTCGAAGATTGTGGATCCATATATACCAATGAATATTTATATAAGAAGGGAGGCATGTAATAGGTGGAGGATGATGATATATGGGTTGTCTCTCCCAATGGATTAGGAACCAACCCTTTCAATCCCTGCTACATGCTCTATGATAATTAAGTGATCACCTTAAACATGGTCGAGGTAGTAGAGTTGATCCTAGACGTACCAACCTCTTATTTCCCAATATAAATCATCTCAAGGATCTCTCTGACACATCTAAAATATTAGGGGATGGTGATATCTCTTTTAATGGCCTCCCTTGCCACGATTCTGAAAGAAATCCCCCCAATTTCCATCTTCATCAAAATATATCTCCCCAAACTCATAAATTGATGTGGATGTTCTCTTAAACACCCCTCCAGTATTCAAGGATGGAATATCCACTAACATAGAAATGCTGATGGAAAAAAATATGGGGATAGAAGAAGACCAGCAGCTTGCCTAGATTAGTTCCACCCTTCCTCTTGAAGATAAATATTTTTACATGTCATTTCTAAAGAAGATCTGATATGTGTTTTCTAGTAATTTCACATAAATGAACAAAATGAATCTAGATGTGGCTACACATCATCTCAAACTTCCTAATGATTTTCAGATCATCAAGAATGAATCGTGGAGAAGACCCCCCCATTCCCCCAATGGGAAGGTGAATGTAAACATGTTGGTCAAATATTAATTTTTCTATAAATTGAAATACTCGAGATGGATTATCAATATCAACCTCATCACAGAGAAAAATTGGGATATTAGTGTATGCATCGACTTTAGAGACCTAAATCAGTATAACCCGAAAGATAAATTTGCATTGCTGATCGTAGAACTCTTGATTGATGGATCTACTGGCTTCTAGGACCTTTCCCTTGTGGATGGATACTTATGGTATAATCAAATCATGATGGACCCGAATGACGAAGAACCACTGCCATTAGAGCACCATAAGGGATCTTCTACTATTAGGTCATTCCCTTTGGATTATGTAATGTGGGTTCCACATATCATTTCACCATGAATCACATATTTAATAAAATATTGATAAGGGTAAATGAGTTCTATGTTGAGGGAATGTTCGTTAAATCCAAAAAGCAGTGTGATCACTTCACGGATAGCTGAGCAATCTTCGATAATATGCAACATATTATTCTGGAGATGAAATTTCTTAAATGTTTATTATGTGTAAAATTTGGAAAGATCATTGTATTTATGGTATTCCACCATATAAATTTAGGTTCACCAAGAGAAGACTACTGCTATTTTCAAAATGTAACCCCAGGAACCAAAAATATCTAAGGGGACTCTAAGGGGACATCACTTATATTCAACGATACCTATCTAACCTAGATGGTGAGGATATTCCTTTCACTAGGATTATGAAGAAGGTAGTATCATACCAATGGGATTATGAGTTCCATAAATACATAGAGAGTCTCAAGAAATAATTGTTGCACCGACCACTTTTGATGCCTCGGGTGGATCGAGGCCATAAATCTTATATTATTCCACTTTGGAATTCTCCCTAGGTAGCCTACACACATAGTAAAATTATGTGGATAGTGAGAATAGTATATACTACCTTATCCAAACCATTCTAAGTACTGAGACCATATGTTATGATATAGAAGAGAAATACCTAACAATCATTTTTGCAGTGAAAATAATAATAATTACATTCATTTCCATGAGGGAAACCTGGTCTCTCTTATTGAACCACTAATGTATATAGTTCGCCACCACTTGTTGACTAGATTCATAGTTCGATGGCCAGTCATTATGAAGAAATATTGCGTTCAATTTATATCACATAAGTTAGTAAAGGGAAATCCTTGGATGTTTTTCTCACCGCACACCCAACCATATAAAACACACTAAAATACAGCTATCTCCCCAATAAATATGACTCTTATTCCCATAACACACCATGAAAATGGGAGATGTAGTTTGATTGAACCTCCAAGTGACTTGTTGAAACCATAATGGAGAACCAAAATCTCAATTGGATTGATCTAGATAATGTATTTCTCTCCCAGATAGAGTGTATTTTCCATACACTTTCTCACTGTCTGAAGGCTTCACAAATAATGGGGCATAATACCAATCCCTCATTAATGGATCATAATTATCCCTATAACAACCCATATACTACCCGAACATGAAAGGGGATTTAGAGTTATTAATAAGTATGGTAAAAGGAGACAATGCCATAAAAATGACGAACTATCCCCCCTCATTATCTATGATAAGGAATTTGTGAAATAATTTACCATCGAGACCACACTACAGTAGGACCCTTGATCATAGAATGCTCGTGCTGATGCGCTGACGAATGCATCTACTAGCCTAGAATACCCTAATCAGGAGGAAGAAACCTTCTGTATTACAAGTTAAATAATTTGTCATCAATCTGTGTATGCGATATGGAATAAATCAATCAGGTCAACACCGCCCCATATCGTAACGAAACAGTGACCACACCTCGATATGTGGATCCTATAATTGGCTATCATCAAAACAGGACTCTCACATCAGATTATGACATTAGGTAATAGATTCAGTGTTGGGAAACAAACATCACAGTGCATGATGGCCCATATGTGAATATGATACTATATAAGTGTGGATATGATGGAATTATTCTCTTGTTCATTGTATAATGAGATGTTCATTCCATTATAGAGAATGTTTATAACACCTCGATATTTGGGGAATTATTTTTGTTAAAAATTAATTTAACGTTTAATTATATTTCATTTCACATGAAACTATAAATAGTTGTTTTTATATAAAAATATATATCAACACACTATGTAAAAAATTCCTATAACACACAATCCCCACATGGATTTCACTATATGAAATACAAACTCGGATAGCATAACAACCAATACAAACTTTTTTGATGATGCATGAAACACTGAGTTTCTATGAAAGACACAGACACACACACAAAGACACACACACATATATATATCATTAATATAATGTGAAAATTATAACCCATCCATTAAACAAAGTTATAGGAATATTAATAACAACCTTCCTAATGTAGTTTATAATTTTTTATATAAATAAAACATATTGATAATGAAAGGTGAGATTTTTTTAGGTATTGTCCTTTTATATTAAAAATATTTTTTTTAAATGGAGCATTTTTTTAATAATAAAATCAATTTTTTGACCATTTAGAAATTTAATTTTATAAAAAAAATGAATTTTTTAATTCATAACTTCAAAATTCACCGAGGGTGAAATTTTGGGATTTTTTTGAGAAACAACATTTTTTGATGAATATTGAAAATTAATTTATTTTAGTTATAAACCATATTTTATATACATAGTTATTCTATAAACCTTAAATTATTGAGTTTTGTTGGTTTTTAATGATTTTTATTTGGTATGAACATGTCCACAACAAACATGATTTAAAAATTCCAAATGAGTCCTTTTCCTTCCCTATAATAGGCCACCACCTCTACACATTCCCAAAACCTCACAAATTTTTTTATGATTTTCCATGATCTACATAAGTATAATCCCAAATATCCTCCCTCTAAAATTTAATCTGCACTTTTGGTATAATTATTCTTAAGGAATCCTTTTGAAATAAACCAAAAGGAGTTACCCTATTTAGAGGTAACGTCTTCTTTAAAGCTCCTCCACATATTTTCTTCCTCCACCCCCACTCTTTTTATCCACTTATTGTGTAAAAAAAATTATCATCAATATAATAGGATGTTATTGTACAATTTATATGTCCTACAGCTACACACACACACCTCCATCTAATGGATTTTGAAGATACTGTTTTTGTGTACGGTGATCCACAGCCTTACGATACGATGATTGTTCATTTCTTCTCCACTACAAATCATGGTGGCCATTATGCTGAAATCTATATTTATATATGTCATATGTTATATTTAATATTTATTTATTCATCATTATTCTTTTCAAAAACTCATATATTTACATTCCATTTGGTGTTAATATGATCATCTCGTTTGAGGAAGTGTGGACTACCACCCCCTCAAAGCAATGTGATTTGTTCACACACCACATTGAATGTATTACAGATGGATTAAATGGAATTAGATGATACATATGATATATCAATTCTATTATAATAATGATATATATATATATTATTTATATGTCATTTACATACTTTCTTTCAATAGGACAATAAAGACGGAAACATCGTTCATGCGTATGTACGACTCACTATTTCAATGAACAGTGTATTCAATTTCTAATCCTATATGATACATATTATTAAAATAAAAATATATTGTATATTACTGATATTTACCTCATGTTTTAAATTATTTCAACATAATATAAGTATAAGGACCAAAGTTGTAACAACGTAACATAATGCTATGAACAAAGAGAATTTAACCCAAAGTGAATCTTTCACATAGGTTCTTTAAGAAACATGTGTTATTAGGTAATAATAAAACTATATATGGTATTATTTAAAATAAAATTATTACTTAAAATATTAATAATAAAATTATATTTATAATATATGAATCTTTTATGTTTATGGAGAGATTCAATAGACAAGTTAAGGGGATTTCATCGCACTTATTATTTCATTTAGGCACAGTCTATGATTTCCCCTCATTTATTTTATGTTCTGTATGTATTGAACATGATTATAAATTATATATATTAAACTGAAGTATTTTATTATTCTCATTACCATTTTATTATCCTTATTTATTGGAGTTTATATTTCAAAAGTTTACAAATTGGTTAAACAGTTTAATCCAAATTTTACTTCATTGAGATTCATGTTTTGTTATGCTCCTAAACACTTATTCAAGGTGAATATAAATAAATTTTAAATGTTATATCATCAGTATAATTATTTTAATTATATCTTAATCTTCATGTAATATTCCTTTCTTATATGGAGATTATGATCCCATGTTACCTTGTCAGAAGAGTTTATTGAGACAGTCTCATTGTTTTCTAAGATTATTTGTGTTAATGCTTCCCATGATGAAATGTTATGATCCATCTCTCAATAATATTCATTGGTTTTTTATAATCTATTATTTCATGATATAATAATTTAATGGTTCCATATTCTACCCTATAGTACATAAGATAGTTAAGAATGTGTTTATAGGAATCCCCACATTACCCTTTCTTAATTTAGAAATCTATGTTTTCTAAGAAGGGTTTACAAGATTATGATACAATTGTCCTATAATTTTTAAAACACATTTCATTAAAAAATAATTTAACTACCTATTTAAGGTTATATTATTTTTTCTATTAGAACAACAACCTTTTCCAGCCATTTTTACCATGAAATAGGAATGTTCTTTGGAACTCAAACGACATATAATGATTTACCCATCATTATTCCTTTTAATCTTCCATAGCATTTTTAAAAGTTTCATCTTGGGAAAATTTTTGGAAAAGTATTTTTCAATAAAAATGGTTTTCAAAACGTTTTCAATCTATATATATTTGTTTTCAAAATATTTTCAATGATGTAGTTTTCAAAATGATTTGAATCTTCTTTTATATGTTTTCTAGAAAATTTGTTTTGAATATTTTTTTAATCTTATATTGAATATCTTCATGTAAAATGGTTTTCAAAATGTTTTCATTATATTTTTATGTGATTTCAAAGAAAGAGGTTTTCAAAATTATTTCATAAGTTTCAAGGTATTTTCGGAGAAAATGAATTCAATATGGTTTTATGTATTAAATAGACTTTTTCATAAAATAAAGAATATTTTCCTTAGGAAACGTGTTTATAGGATATTTCAATCATATTTTCCATGCAAGATAACAACCCGTGGTGTTAATAATTACATTATGGGGAATTTATTCAACGTTTTAATTTATATAATTTCTCGGAATGTATTATGTTTTTAAAGAATGATATTTATGAATATTATTTCTCTTTTAGGGGTTATATGCTTTGGACATTCACTTCTTTTCATGGGTAATTTTTAGGATGATATTATTTTAAAACATTTCACTTTCAACATGTTCTGATATGGTTACATGTTTATGTTACCAATTTCACTTAAAGGGATGTTTTTATTATCCTGTGGAACATGTATGTATGATTTCATTATGTGAAAGGTGGGACCTATATTTCCCTCCAATTCATTGGGTAAATATTTATATCTCATGAGATAAAATAAGATGGTCTTCATAGTAAACCTTGACTACTATTATGGCCATGGGAGTGATCCATGACTACTACAATGGTTCGAGGAGTGAACTAATGCTTCTATGATGGAAATGGGAGTGAACTATGACAACCATGATGGTATGGGGAGTGAACCCATACTACTAATATGGGCATTATAGCAATTCCATAGCTACTACAGAAATTATTATATACTTATGTGTTTTCCACAATTCCATTTATTATTCATATATTATTCTTTGATCTCTTATTATCTTTATTTTGTATGATTCATGTTTTATGAATAGTAAATATATAAACCACAATTTCTATTATTATCATTGATATGTAGTGTGTGACATTATATTTATAGGATAATGTTTTCTTGCTCTTATACTATTGTTTACTCTTACTTGTCTCCCTTGTTTACCCTTACCATCTATATGAGCTCCCCCTGTTATCTATCCTTTACCCCATGTTATGTTGATATGTACTATGTTTGATATCACTATGAAGGGTTCTAGTCAAGTATAACCAACTAGGAGATGATGTAGCTCAGTTTTGAACCATTTTTATGTTTCCATGTTTCCAAAGTCACCATACCAACTATGGTATTTTAGAATCTATTTCTATTATGTTCATGTATTTTTAAGAAGTTATATAATGTTAATGTTTGAAAAGAGAGGGTTTCTATAGTTGGTATCTAGGAAAATTCATAGTTAACATTTAGAATATAGGATGAGAATAACATAATGAGATCCCTATGTATAATTATATTTATATGTATAGGTATGTCTCAAAATATAAGTATATGGATGATTTAATGTTTAGTAAAATATCCAATATTTTTGGAAAATGATAGGGTGGGTGGTTTCCACAAAATACATCCATGTGTGGTAAATACAAGTTGATGTGGATCTGGAACATATTTACCTAGTGGTAACAACTCCAACAAGATATCCCGAGAATCACTCAAGGTAATATTATTCATGAAAATGGTACATGATACACACATGTTTTGATACTCTCAGTGGATATTCTTAGGGAATTAATTGACACTTCACAAAACATTATGAAGCATTTAAATATAATTTAACAATGAATAACCTAGGATAATCCCACGATGTCATAGATTATTGATTTTTTCTGGATTTTTAAATTTTATAGGCAATTATATTCATGACTATGTGGTTTTATACTATGACAAGTAATTTTCACACTATGATTTTGGTTTTAGTCAATGGATGGAACTATATGGAACTGAATTAATGTTGAATGTGATGGAATATTTTTTAATGAGAAGTCAGGTGGGATGATTGCTGGAGTGAATGATTTTGTGATAATGCCAAATCATTTTCACAGAACATGATTAATAATGTTTACATTAACCTGCTCTCTGACTCACTAGGAATGAGAAATAAGGAGATGTCATATTGTTCAAGAGATGGAGACCATTAAAGAGATAATATTAGGATTATTTTTGTCGAGAATGTGGAATGAATATCCTATGTGAATGACTTAGAGGAATTAGATTAGATTTTGACTGTGGAAAAGAAGGACACAAAGCATGTGACTTCTAGTGAATAATGAAGAGTTATGTTAATGAAATGGATGGGAATTTTGGCCTCCATAAGTATTCATTGAAGGTTAAGTGTTTTAATTGTGGATAAAATGGTCATTAAGAAACCTAATGTCCCAAGAGGAATGTTCCTAAAGATAATATGTAGGTTGGTGTGAGTAATGGTTACATTATGTATGATGATGAGACTATATATACAATTTTGAAGGATAGAGGTATTAATGTTAATGTATTAAACCTAGATTAATCTAATTATTTATGAATTTGTAATCAAAAGTTATGAGTGATGAAATATAAAAGGATTGTTTTACTTATGTTTTTTTCTCAATAATTTCATGTTTCTGTTGAATGTTCCCTATTGACTGGTGATGTGATTTAATGAGAAGTTGATATTTTGACTAAGGAATGGTAAAATAGAATATGTTCTTTATTATATGAATTCTTTTATAGTTAATGATACATGGGATATAAATAAGTAAATAGGATAATATTGATTACGTTGGAACTATGTAAGGACTTTTTATAGGTGGTTTATTCTACCCCTAATGTTGTTTCAAGATTTTTTTGTATTTATGGAGTAAATCCATTGTAATTTGGAATGATAAGAATGATTTCCATCTAAATGGACTTATAGTAATTCAAGTTGTTACTATGTTTCAGGAGAATATATTATGAGGTTAGTCATATTTTTGGAATGTTACAAACCTTAGATAATTTGTGTTATAAATGGGATTAAATGTTAAACCTATTTTGTGACTCTCTTTCTAATGTTCTAGATGTTCATCATTGAGATGGTTTATATGGGTTAACTGTAAAAAAAATATTAAGATAAGCATATGAGGAAGTATGTTTGCACTATGTTTTGATGAAAACCCCAGTTAAAAGGATAATTAGAGATCAAATTTATTTCAAGGATGTCAATCTTATATATTACATTAGTGTTTTTTTAAAAGTACATCAGGTATATCGGGTAACAACCAATCAGGTCTTGAAAGGTTGCAGTCTTAAACCCCTGACCGAAAGATGATAAAGGTTTCAGGCCTACCGTTAGCCAACATGATATCCTACTTAATTAATAATTATAATTTTTTTTAAAAATATTTGTGATGAACTAGTAGTGTTTCATTTGTTTTTTAGACTAATGCAAGTTGTTTTTAAGAGAAATATAGTTATGTTTTTTTATTTTTTATGGGACTTAAGTTCCATTAAATGTGTCTTTTAGTAATTTATTAATTAAAAAAATTTCTATACATTAATTCCATGAGGTAATAGATGCATTAAAATGTTTTAACATCACATCCCAAAAACTGAATATGGCTTACAAATTCTTTCACGAATTTCTCAGTGTTTTGAATGTGATAAAAAAATTGTTTTCCTAATTCCATAATTTTCTTTGGGCGGATGGCCATTTAAATCATCCCATATTTATGAATTTGAGGACATAAACATTATTTTTATCATTCATTTTTTTTGTGATTGATAACCTAAATAAATCCATATATAAATTTATGCCTTTCATCCATGTCCAATCTTCACACCCAACACATCTTATCCTACGTGGAAACCCAGTTATAAATTACTTTGGGTAACCATTGTGGTTCCAAATTTCAATTTTTAATGGATGTTTTATTATTCATTTTTCTGATGTGGGTTTCTATTAATGAAAATCTCATGTATTAATCCATAGAAAACCACGGTAAATTTCTTGGCCGAAATTCATTGTAAGGCGGGTAGAATGTAACACCCTGATATTTTGAGAATTATTATTTTTTAATTAATTTATCTCTCTAATATTTTTCATTTCACAATACACTGAAAATAGTATTATATATATATATTAATACACTAAGACAAATAATCTTTTCACACAAATTAACAAATTGACTTGCGCAACACACAATACGAACTTGTCTTGCACTACAAGAAACATCGACTTGGTGCACGATGCACACAACATAGAGTTTCTATGAAACACACACACACACACACACATATATATATATATAATTAAATGATATAATTATAACCTAAAAATTAATTGTAGTAATAATAATAGTAATTAAAATTTTCCAAATATAAATTTTTATTTTATTAGATAAATAAATCATATTGATAATGAAAGGTAATATTATTTTTGTAAAGTCCTTATATGTTAAAAAATAGGTTTCATTGAATGACTAATTTTTTATAATAATATAAATTTTAGACACATATAAAAATTTATTTCTATATAAAAAACATTATTTTTGAATCCATAATGTCTTATTTATCCTAGAGGAAGTTTTGGGATTTTTCTATGAAACATAATTTTTTGATGACTAGTGAAAAATACTAATTTTTTTTAACAACTGCATTTTTTAAAATGATATAATAATGATAAATGATATTATATATTTTTAGTAAGTTTAAATTAGATAAATAAAAAATATATTAATTGAAATTTTTAGAATGAATTAATTTCACTTTGAAATAGAATATTAAATATTAAAAAACTATTGAACCTTTTCTGACATTAAAACCCCATTATTATTTACTATTTACAGGATTAATAAATCAAATTTTTACATAATATGTGAATTTAATTTAAAAAATCTTATATACTCAGTTTTATTTGGTATAATATTTATTGTTTAATATTGACGTGTTAATTTTGGATCAACATGTTTAGTAAAAGTTTTTAAAATTAATCACTATAGTTAAGGAAAAATTATGATTTATTTTGGACTAAACCTTACAATTAAGGGCCAAATGAACTAGATACTTTTCCAAAACAAATTGAATATCCATAATTCTTCCATACACATTTCATTATTGATTATTGTATTTTATTACTTTTTTTAGGTAATAACAAGTGGACACGTAACTTGTTTCGAGAAATTCCAAATAACTCTTTTTCATTCCCTATAAAAGGCCACCACCTATACCCATTCCTACCTATAAATACATTTAATATAGCTTACTATAGAACAAATTATCCTCACAAAATTCACTCTTCAGCCTTGAAGCCTTTTTTTGGATAAATAACTTCTCAAGGAAGCCCTTTGGCACAAACCAAAATGAGTTACCAAATTTAGAGGTAACCTCTTCTCTCAAGATCCTTCCATTTATCTACCATATATATACCTCATACAGTATATTTATTAACATATTTTGTGTGAAAACAATTTTAATACATATTATTGGTTGTTTTTATGCAGTGGTTCTGACCTACACTTATACACACCCCCGTTTAATGGATGTTCAATATACTATTTCTATGTACGGTGATCTAATGCATCACCAAACGATGATAGTTCATTTCACCATTACCACCAATCATGGTGTCCATTATGATGGAAGATATCTATATATGTGTAATATATTATATTTAGTATTTATTTAGTCTTTTTAATTCCTTTTACACCATAAATCTATTTACTTTCCTTTTGTTTGAATATTATATTCTCGTTTGAAGAAGTGTGGACTACCACCCGTCAATGCGATTTGATTCATTCACACACCACATGGAATGTACTAAGGATGGTTTTAATGAATTTATATGATATTTAGTGTATATTACTTAAAATGGAATAATGATATATATATATATATATATATATAATTTACATACTTTCTTTCAATATGAGAATAATGAAGGAAACATCATTCTCGTGTTTGAATGGATTACGGTTTCCATGAATGATGTATTCCATTTCCTACTAAAATATTATATAGATTATTATAAAAAAATATAATTTATAAACATTATATTTATATCATGTTTTAAATTATTGTATAATGATATAAGTATAAGGACCACATATGTAAAAAATTACGACACATGCGAAGAACAATGTGAATTTTACCAAAAGTGAAACTTTAACATAGGATCTATAAAAAGAAGGTAATATATGGTCATAATAAAACAATACATGACATTATGTATAATAATATGATTCTATTAAATATTTTAATAATCTTATATTTATTATACAGGTAGATTGTAATGGTATGGAGAGATTCAAGACACAAGTTATATGGATTTCATCTCAATAATAATTTCTGTGAGGTACAAGCTATGTTCACCACTCATTTCTTTTTTATGGTGTATATACTGAACAATATTTTATTTCATATATCTATTAATTAAATATTTGGTTATTCACATGCCCATTTGTTGATTCTTCTATCATAGATTTTAGCTTTCAAAAGATTCAAAATCGGTAAAACAATTTTGTCTCAATTTTCCATCGTTGAGATTCATGTTTTATATAGGCCTAAAATCTTCTTTGAGATGTATATACAGTTATATTAATTTTAATTTCAGGAATATATATATTTTAATAATAGATTTTGCTTAATTTAATTTCATTTTCACACATGGATATTCTGATCCCATGTTAATTAGTTATTAGTGTTTATTGAGCAAAACACATCGCTTCCGGAGTGTGTTTTTGTATCTGATTCCATTGATAAAATATTATGATCCTTCTCTCATGAATATTATTGTGTTTCATTCTACTCTATTATATCATGATATACTCAATTATCGGTAAAATATGCTACTCCATGGTATATAATATTGTTATGAAATTCTTTTTTGGAAAACCCTAATGTTCCCACTATTCTCTTAGAAATCTATGTTTTGTAAAATGGATTCCAAAGAAAATTATACCAATATCTGGTAATATTTAAAAGAATTTTTTACCATTTTCTTTTTTTTTTCTAATATATTCATGGGAATATTATTTTCTATTTACGACGAAGAACATTTCTAAAAAAATTACCATGAAAATGGAATGTTGTTTTGACCACGAATGCCATTTAAAAATTTACCCATAATTATTCCTTTAAGGATTACTTTGAATTTTTAAAAGGGCTGTCATTATGAATTTGTTTAAAGTTATTGTTCAAGAAAAACTATTTTCAATAAAGTTTGATTTTTTTTAATTTTTTTCAATAAAAATGGATTTCAAACCGTTTTCAAGATCTATTTATAAGTTGTAAAAGTATTTTCATTGAAATTAAATTCAAAAACAATTCAAGATTCTTTTATATGTTTTTATGAAAAAATGGATTTCCTAATGCATTGATGATTTTGTATAATTTTTCTTGTACTATGTTTTTCAAAACATTATCATGATTTTTAATAAGTTTTCAAAGTGTTCTAAAAAAATGATTTTTAAAATTCTTTTAATCTTATTTTATATGTTCTCATGGAAAAAGGATTTCAAAAGTATTTCATAGGTTTCAAGGTATTATCTATGAAAATTATATTCCAATTGTTTTCTCCATTAAAAATAATTTTTCAAACAAAAAAGTATATTTTTTTCACGAAAAATGTAACGTCCCAGTTCTGGAAGCCACCCAGAGTCGTCCCATACCCGGTAGGTCACATGGCCTAAAGCACATTTCTCTAAATGCTAGAGGCTGCTAACTAGAAGTGAGGGATTTGGGTGTAATAGTGGTGTAACTATGCACTCATTGGCAGAGTACACAGTGGAAGTAAATAAACATGCAAGAGCTGAAGCATTAAATAACCAACAATAATAAACAGCGGAAAACTAAATTAGCAAACAATTGGAGCACATATGTATATATATGAAATTATGCATGATACATATCTAGTAATGTGGAAAACAAGTCACAATACTGAAAAATACAATATTACCAAAATAAGTTCAAAAGAAAGAAACAGATCCTCAGTATCGCAAGACAAAGCTTGGACCCATGCTCTCCTGGTTCAAGAAATCATGTGTCGGAAGTCAAAGGGAGCTTGACCTTGTCTATACCTGCACCAACATAGTCTGTTTGGGCTCTAAAGAAAGACCCAAATAGGGGGGTGAGACTACATCCCAGTAGACAACCACCTAATGATTTGTTCCTAACAGTCAATGAGTATATAGAAGGTAATAGTACAATAAGCAATAAACAGTAGCAGCAATAGTAGGGGGTAATCAGTAATCAATAAACAAGATAATATACAACAGTGATCAATTCACATAACAGCAAGCAGGGGTGAAGAAACAGTTAACACAACCAGGAAACCCTCTGGGAAGTACTCGCAGCCATCCACTCTAGTCTATCCAAGAAGTAACACAACCCTTTGGGCAGTACTCAGCCTAACACCTACGTTTTGTCATACGAATTTATAGGACTCTCAGGGGAAGCTCACTTGGTCAATTCCCCTTATAGTCTAGCATAGTCAGGGACTCTTGGAGGGAGATCACGTGGTCTAACCCTCTTGTCCCAAGGTATAGAGACTCTTTGAGGAAGCTCAGTTGGTCAAGCCCCCTATTGCCTCAGGTATACCACAAACTCTCTGAGGAATCTCACTCAGTCAATTCCTCCTCTAGCCTGGGAAGGTTTTAAAGACATTCAAACAAGGTAAAGACTCTCTGAGGAAGCTCACTCGGTCTACCCTTCTATAGTGTATAATAACTAAGACTCTCTAAGAAGCTCAATTGGTATATCCACTGTATTCTATAATGTCCAAGACTCTCAGAGGAAGCTCACTCAGTCTTTCCCCGTATAGTCTATAATATCTATGACTTCATGGGAAGCTCACTTGGTCTATCCCTTATAGTCTATAGCACCAGGTTCTCACTGTCCTATGCTAGTCAGTTCATATTAGTCCTATAAGGCTAGAGTACACCTATAGCGCTACTTGGCTAACCAAAGTACACCTATAGATCTACCTGGATAAATAGTCTATAGAGCAACAAGCATGTTTACGACACCATTCTGTCCTATGATCACAAGGCATGGAAACATGTACAACGACCAAAGGATAAAGTGACCCAAAGGTTGCAACAAGAACAAACCATGGGAAAAAAATCAATGAACGACGATTATCTACAAACCTGATCAATTTACCTCTACGCAAGCATGAAAGAAAGGCATGAATAACCAGAAGGGAAAAATAGGTAAACACGCAATACCCCGTTCATGGGTATTGGTAGAATTTTCACATAAAACTAAAAGACTTCGAATGTTAAAGCACAAACCACCTACCTTGATCCTTGGAAATCGATATACTTGATTAACAAGGCTTGATTCTCCTCATAATTCCGTAGATCTATGAATAATCATAAAACGTTCAACCCACGATAAATTAGGAAAGAGGAAGAGTAATAAAATAGAGCTCTAGGAGAAGAAAAAACCCACCGATGCAGTTCCAACGCAATCGACGGCAGTCGATTATGAGAACGAACCGAGGCTCGGGGGCTCAGAAAAGATTTACGGTCATACGGGTCTCTCTCAGTTGAAGGTGCTGGAGAAGAAGATAGCTCTATAGACTAGGCGCGACCCCGGTCCGTTTAATGGAAAAAAGTAAATACACGAAATGTACTTCTTGAATACATGGCATGTACTCAACTTTTGCGTACTCTGCCTTAAGCATCCTCCATATCACCCCTAAACACCATGTGTGTGGCACAGACATGGCCAGCACACGGACTGGTGCGACAAGGGAGTACACAGCATGTACTCAAAAAGTACCTGGCGTGTACTTCAAAAATTTCGAGAAACTCCTCTCTTCTAAAAAAACCTGAAAAGGAAAAAAATACCTGAAACGAAGATCCGGGTTCTTAAAAACATCCCCCCTTATAGAAATTCATCCCCAAACTTCCCTAACGAGGTGTAGAAGAAGAAACCCCAAACAGCTCTGGCCACTGTGATCGTACATCGACCTCCCTCTACCATGTCTCGTCCTCCACTATCCTATGCTGCCATAGCTCCCATACTAGAGGAACAGACAGGACACAGAGAACTTTCATTCAAAGACCGAAAATCCAGATGGGATGCTCCTCAAATGACACATCCACTTCAAGCTCATCCTCCTCAGAATGAAAGACATGAGACAGGTCTGAAAAACATCGGAGCTGAGAAATGTAGAAGACGTCATGCATAGCTCGGTACCTCTGAGGTAACCAAAACTGATAGGAAACCAGTACAACTCTCTCCAACACCACAAATGGACCGATGTACTACGGTGAAAGCTCACCCAATCTTTGGATCCTCTTGTGTCCCAACCTCGGTGTGACACATAGGAAAACCTGATCACCGACCTCGAACTACAGAGGTCGTCACTACTGAACAACATAAGACTTCTACTGAGACTGTGTTGTAGCGATCCTCTTCTGAATCAACTCTATACACTCTGAGGTCTACTGAACAAGATGAGGTCCCAGCAAAGCTGCCTCTCCTGCCTCCAGCCAGTATAAGGGTGATTGACATGGCCTACCGTACAAAGCCTCATAAGGTGCCACCTAAATGGTCTCTGAAAAACTGTTGTTATTGGAAAACTCAACAATAGGTATATGCTTTTACCAATAACCACCAAAGTCTAGAATGCAAGCTCGGAGCATATCCTGGAGCACCTGGATCGTATGCTCAGATTGGCCATCTTTTTGGGGATGGTATGTTATACTCAAAAGTACTAGTATACCCAAAGACTTCTAAAGTCCTTGCTAGAACTGGGATGTAAAGCACACATCCCTGTCTGAAACAGTGGAGTGTGGAAATCCATGTAGACGTACAATCTCTCATATGTACAACCATCCTAGCTCATCAACACTGAAAATCACTTTGATTGGCATGAAGTGGGAAACCTTCATAAGCCTATCGACAACAACCCAAACAACATCACTCCCTCGAGGTGACCTCGGTAACCTGGTCACTAAGTCCATCACGACATCGTTCCACTTCCACTCGGGAATGGGTAATTGTTGTAAAATCTATGTTGGTCGCTGATGCTCTGCTTTCACGTGATGGTAAGTAGAACATCCCCTGAAAAAACCAGCAACATATCTCTTCATACCTGGCCACCAGTACTGGCGGTGTAGGTCACGATACATCTTAGTGATGCCAGGATGAACCGCCCAAACTGAATAATGAAAATCCTATATCATCTCTTCACATATGTCTGATTTCACCCTTACGTATCCCAGTAAATTCTAGATCTCATCCTCTCCCACTATTTATCCTGGAATAGGGTCCTCTCCTGACACACTCTCCCACAAGACTAATCCATCTGAGTTTGATAGCCACTGCATCCATACCTGATCAAGAAGTGTAGAGGTAACAACTACAGTATAAATAAAAGTATGTCCCTGCCTATCGTGCACCTCCAAGTGCATCTCAGAGAATAGAGCCATAAGCTACCACTCACTGATAGCCTCTTGAACTTCCTAAATCTGAGTTCTCCTGCTCAACGCATCTGCCACTCCATTTCCATTTCCCAACGTATAGGCATGATCAAAGTCAATTGACTGATGATACTAGACCCACCTGCGCTGTCACTGATTCATATCATGCTGAGTGAAGATATACTTGAGACTCTTGTGGTAAGTGAAACCACAAAGTGCTCTACCATAAGGTAGTGTCTCCAATAGCGTAAGGCATGAACAATAGCTGCCAACTCTAGATCGTGTGTCAGATAGTTCCTCTCGTGTGGACTCAACTACTGAGACCCGTACACAATGAATCCATCTCCCTGCATAAGCACAGCTCCCAATCCGATACCTGATGAATCACAATAGAGAGTATAGCTCTTTCCCGGATCTGGAAAGACTAGTATAGATGCTGATGTAAACATCCCCTTCAGCTCCTGAAATGCTGACTCACAAGAATCTTACCTTAAAAAACATCACCCCCTTCTTGTTCTGACCTGTCAGCGGTTCTTCAAGGCATAAAAAGTCTTATATGAAACGCATGTAGTATCTAGCCAGCCCTAAAAACTAATCACCTCAAAGGCATTCTCCGGCTACTCCTAAGAAACAACAACTCTCACTTTCTCTGGGTCCACTGATACTCCTGTCTCTGAGATGACATGACCCAAGAAGTGAATTTGATCCATCAAAAAGTGGCATTTCGAGAGTTTAGCGTATAACTGAAGCTCTCTCAGTGTACTCAGAACGATCTCAAGATGTGTGGCATGGTCTTGTCGAGTGTGAGAGTACACCAAGATGTATTTAACAAAAACCACCACAAATGAATCTAATTACGGATGGAACACCCAGTTCATCAGTGCCATAAA
Source organism: Viscum album (assembly GCA_963277665.1). Taxonomy (NCBI): domain Eukaryota; kingdom Viridiplantae; phylum Streptophyta; class Magnoliopsida; order Santalales; family Viscaceae; genus Viscum; species Viscum album. Next base: position 1,917,402,955 of record OY728165.1, on the reverse strand, counting down.
ATCTTCTGGCATGTTCGTGAGACCGAACGGAATAACTATATACTCGTATAGACCATACCTGCTCTTGAAGGATGTAGGAGGTATATCTGATGGTATAACATGTAACTGATGATAACCGGAACTCAAATAGATCTTCGAGAACACTGGAGCTCCATGAAGCTGATCAAATAGGTCCTCGACCCTTGGAATGTGATATCAGTTCTTGAGCATCAACTAGTTCAGCTTCCGATAATCCCTGCAAAGCCGAAGGGTGCCGTCTGCCTTCTTTGCAAACATGACAGGCGAACCCTAAGGAGAAGTATTGGGTCGGATGAAACCCATTTCCTGTAACTCCTCCAACTGTTTATTGACTTCAACTCAGGTGTATCCATCCTATAAGAAGTAATAGACATCAGTTCCACTCCTGGAACGAGCTCAATAGAGAAGTCTACCTCATGCTCCAGAGGAAAAACTAAAAAGTCCTCTGGAAGGACATCCCTGAAACGATCCACCACTGGAGGAAAGTCTAACTGTGAGGTCCCCTGGTCGTCCAGATAATGACTGGAAATCTGGGTTGTAACTCCTCCTAGCCCATGATGCTCTGGCCCAGCTCTACCCACCTGGACATCCCACTCGCCTCTATGAAGAAAATATCTTCCCTCTAGGGATAAAAAACTCACACTATAGCGATAGCAATCGACGACTGCCTAGAAGGGAACCAACCAGTCCATCCCGAGAATTACATCATATCCCGTCATCTCTAGTACATAGAGGTCCCATAAGATATGACACCCCACGGCCTCAAGATGGAACTCTCTGCAATGACGTATTCTAGATGTCCTCATTCTCAACGGCGTGTCAAGAGTCAACAAATCAGCAGACCAAAAGATATAGAGCCCAAGTCTCTCCACAACAGAAAATAAAATAAAACTATGCGGAGCCCCAATATCAAAAAGGGTTGAAGATAAAACTGATGTTACTAGGATTGTACCTTGAATTGTAGAAGGGATGAGATCCTACTCCTGGTAGGTCTGCTCCACGGTGAAGGTTTGGCCTATACCGCAGCCCTGAGCCCCTGGCTAACCACTCTAAGCTGACCCACTCTACTGTCGCTCGTAACCTGGTGACTAACCACCGTGGCGGCGACCTGCACCTCGGCCCAAACGGCCAGAAGAACTCCACTTCCTAGACTGGTGAGAAATTGGGAAAGAAAATTCTGAACGTGGGGTCATAGAAGAACCCCTACCACCAGCTGAAGGTGAGAAGATCTGACAAAAGCGCTGAAGATGGCCCATCTTGCCGTAAGATCGGCACTCCATCGGATCTCTCTAGCACTTAGTCCAAGTATTCCCACTCCTACCCCACTAGTAGCATACAACCTAACTTCCTAAAAGTACATACCACCTGCTCTGATCTCCCCGAGAAGACTCTCTGTGGTGCTTCTTACTATCCGTAGGAGGGACACTGACTCTGGATGTCAAACTGCCCTAGCTCGCTGCTCTAGAATATCTCAGATTGCGCTCAGTGATTAGCACCTAGTTGACGATAGAGGATATCAAAGTCAACATGATGATATTCACCTGTGAATGGATCTCCTTCTTGAGATCATCCTTGAACTTCATAGCAAGGAACAACTCATCACCTGCTGGGATCGGCGTGAAGCACTGCAGCTCGGTAAAGCAGGACGAGTACTCCATAACATAAAGAGTACCCTACTGTAGACTCATAAACACCCAGGCTCAGTTGGACCTCAAGGTCTCTGGGTAAAAGTAGTCATAGAAGGTGAGCCACAACTCGTCCCACGACATACTCTGCTAGCTCCCTGACTGCGAGATCACCTCCCACCACTTATTTGCAGTGTCTCGGAGAATATAAGTATCTAGATTTTCCCTTTTCTACGGGGGTACCTCTAGATGCTCAAAGATCGTTGGTGTGGCCTCTAATCACGACACTTCATCCTAGGGTCCTCCATCCCTTGAGAAAGTAGGAGGATGCTGCTGCTGAAATAACATCATCAATTCATCCATCGCTGAGGCAAGAGGCGGCACTCTTAAAAAGTATGCATCATCCTCAGGAAATACTCCCTGAACTTTGCATCGACGCATGTGATTGGTGTGACTACTGGTTCCAAGGATGGCACAACAGGAGGATATGCAAGAGGTCCCTGATTGGCCATATCCGGTGTCTAATCACTATCTGGAAACTGACATACTACCGGAGGACGTCTCAGAGGCATAGCTCTGAAAAGATCAAAAGCACACCGTAGATCAGGATTATCAAAGACTGAGAACACCAGAGTACAAAACGGGAATAGTAGGAGGGAACATTCAAGTTTATAAAACACAACTACATGGAATGTCACATAAACCATAAACATGGGCATATACTCCAGGCACCTCTGGTCATGTAACACCCCAACTACACGGTGTTTTGTCCCCACACACGACGTGTAGTTGAACTCTATTCCCCTCCCCGAGTCTCTTTACACAGCTAACCCACACGGTCTTCTTGAACTGAGACTACACAGAGTGTTCCCTATGGACACGAAATGTCGTAGACAAGGTTTCAACGACCCGTGTTTCTAGTTACACGGCCGGCTACACAGTGTGTTCTGAACAAACACTGCATGTATTAGAGGAGATAACACCGAAATGTGTTTTTCGTGCCAAGGCCGGGAACTTGGAACAAGACTACATGGCAGGTTCTTTACCAAAACAACATGTTCTACATGAGCTTTCCGACCCATGTTGTTAGTGACACAGCCGGGTACACGACTCTATACTACACTGCATGCACCTACTACTGTACACTGCGTGTTTCTAAAGACATTTCCTTAACACCATGTTCCTACTCACACAGTCAGTGACACGGTCTGAAACTACACTGTGTGTAGTCATAAAGTACATTTCGTGTATTGTAGTTTTTTCTGGGAAGTAGATCAGAAACTGCACCGAAGCCCCAAAACACAAAAAAAATGCATAAAGGTGCCAAATTCCGATCCGTGAGGGCCCATACTCCCTGCGAATCAATGATTGGCATCCAATGTAGTCATATACAAGGAAAAACAGGTCAATGATTCATCAAAATATGATTCAAGAGGGCCCATTACACCTCAAGATCCAAAATTTGGTGTTTATTTAAGCAAATTACAATACAAACAGTTCCGTATTAAATAGCAGAGATTCTATCAAGGCATCTATCACAACAACATGCATAATCTACACAAAGTCAATCAAAAAAACATGCAATCTCTATTTCACTCTAGATGGCATGAAAAGAATGCATGGAATGTGATTCCTAACAAGTTCATATATGATACATGAGATGGAATACCCTCATCTCATCAGGTTGAGATAGAAATAGAACCATAATCGTAATAACAATAACAACACAAGTCATGTGAATCACTCTAGGTGAAATTATTTCAACCGTAAAATCTCAAAACCAGAACACTGCAACAAACTAGGTAGTATGGATTTTCCCTATGCACTGGTTAGCTACTCTTAGAAACAAATTATAACCAAGTACTGAATCCATCCTATCCCTGGATAAAGGATCCCAACAGTAAATCAAGAGAAAATAATTTTTCTAATACCACTTTGTAACGTCCCTGTTCTGGAAGACACCCAGAGGCACCCCGTACCCAGTTGGTCACATGGCCTCAAGCGCATTTCCCAAAACGGCAGGGGCATCCAACAAGCAGTGATGGCCTTGGGTGTGATAGTGGGGAAACTATTCCCTCATTGGCAGAGTACAAAGTGGATATAAATAAACATGCAAGAGCGGAAGCAGTAAATAACAAACAATAATAAACAACAGAAAACTAAATCAACAAACAACTGGAGCACATATGTATATATAAGAAATGCTGCATGATACATATCTAGGAAAGTATCCAAACAAGTCACAATGCTAAAAAATACAATAGTACCAAAACAAGTACAAAAGAAATTAAACAAATCCTCAGCATCACAATCCAAAGCTTGGTCCCAGGATATCCTGCTCCAAGAAATCAAGTACCAGAAGTCTAAGGGCGCTTTCCCTAATCTATACCTGCAACAACATAGTCTGTTTGGGAAAAAAGCATGACCCAAACAGAGTGTGAGACTAAATCCCAGTAGGCAACCACCCGAACAACTGATCCTAAAAGTCAGTGTGTATATGGTAGGTAATAGTACAATAAGCAGTAAATAGTAGCAGCAACAGAAGGTAGTAATAATTAAGTCATAAACACGAAAATCTACAATAGTGAGCAATTCACAGAACAACAAGAAGTGGTGAAGCAACAACTAACACAACCAGAAAACCCTATGGGAATTACTTGCAACCATCCCCTCTGGTCTTATCCAAGAAGTACCACAACCCTCTGGGGAGTGCACTAAGCCTAACCCCTCTGGTTGGTCATACGAATTTATTAGACTCTCTGGGGAAGCTCACTCATTCAATTCCCCTTATAGTCATGGGTAGTTAGGACTCTCTGAGGGAGATCACACGGTCTAACCCTCTTGGCCCAAGGTCTAGGGACTCTTTGAAGAAGCTTACTCATTCAATCCTCTTATAGCCTCAGGTATACCACTGACTCTCTGAGAATGTTTCATACCCCGTTGGTCACATAGCCTCAAGCGCATTTCCCCAAATTCCAGAGGATTCCGACTAGCAGCGAGGGTCTTGGTGTGATAGTGTGGTAACTATGTCCTCATTGGAAGAGTACACATCGGATGAAAACAAACATTCATGAGTGGTAGTAGTTGTAAAGACCCGTAAAATTCAAGGGAAATTTTTTCTTAATTTTCTTTGGGATTTTACAAGAATGTATTTTTTGACGGAACCTGATTCCGAGGCCCGGTGTGCCCGGAATCATTTTCTAAAAATTATATCGGGTAGGTTTAGTGAACGAATGGGCAGGTTTTTCTAACTTTTGAACCGGTTCTCGTAATCGAATTCTGAGGGTATCGATGGAATCGTAGCTCCGGTAATTTCTTAGAAACACCTTTTACAGAGTTGATTTTTCTTGGGTGTGGCTTTTAAATTTTTGGGTTAAGTAATGGAATAAAATAAAAATAGTGCGACCAATTTTTATTTTACGTAAAGTTGTTTAACCAAATCTAAGTGATTGGAGTGGGACCCACAATATCCTACCCACTAGGTAGGATCTTTGTGAGGTGGGCCCACATGAGCCCCACCGTTTCATTCAACTTCCTCACCCCCTTTTTAATTAAGGTAACGCAACTGCACCCCTATTAAGTGGAAGTCAACCATTGCGTTTTTCTGTTTATGAAACACATCAATTAATTTGGGCGGTTTAAACATTTCAATTAATTCATTTAATTGATTTTTTCGTTTTTGATTTTCAAAACACATGGCTTGAGAAATAAAATAAGGCAAATATTAATTTTTTAAGGGTTGATTGGGTTGTGATAGACTCGGGATAATTTTCTCAAGTTCTTGAAGTTCTTCTTCCTCGACGAACAAAGCGAAGAACGTGAAGAATGCCGACCACCGACGAAGGTCGACAAGAACGCCAGATCCTCAGAGATCAACGATTTAATGACGATGAATATTTTATCCGCGGCGCGACGATCCTTCTTCCACGATGATCAATTCCACAACGTCTCTTTCCTCAACAAACCTCATTCGATGACTACGCTCGAGGTAGGGGGATAATTGCATTTTTTTCCTGATTACATTCTTCGCTGATTTGTCGTCTAATATAGGCCGCCTATTATCGCAATAATGGGAGGAGGTCGGACCGCACGAACACGGCTGACCCTCCTCCCCCATGGTTTTTTGGTTTTGTCGCAGCACGTGTAAGGCGGCGCGGTGCCGTCACACCGCACGGAAGCTATGAGTTTGGGAGAAAAAGCACGGAGGCGTCACGTTGCGCCGTTGAAGACGAACAAGTCGTGGCGCCGTCACGCCACCCCGAAGAACCAAAAAGGCACCATGGCTGGAGCGGGGCCATAGTGGAGGGGCACGGCGTCGTCGCGCCGCACTGGACGTTCCAAGGCTGCGGCTATAGGCTGCGGAAGAGCAGGGAACGGCGGCCGGTTTCCGGCTGCCAGCATCGGAGCAGGGGGACGGGGCCTCCCTAGTCCCGTGGCGGCAGCAGCCGGCTGGCCGGTGTAGGCCGGCTGGTCAGGGGGATGTTCTGGGGGTCGTAACCCCCGGATGGCCAGTAGGAGTGGCCCCCCACATGGGGGTCGCGGTTTCACAACGCGAGGGGAAACCCCCCTCGCCTCATCGCCCTACCGTTAGGCCGAGCCACTGGGCCGCCAGACCGGGCCGCCAGGCCAGGCCGCCAGGCCGAGCCACACTTAGGCCGAGCCCGGCCGCGCCCAAGCGGGCCGGACCTGGACCCGGGTCGGACTGGGCCCGAACCCCCTATTCCCGGACCTCTTTCGGTATTTTTCTCATAACATGGGTTGCAGACCTCCGAATGATGCACTGTTAGCTAAGATGTGATTCTTGGATCGAGACGGTCGTTTTAGTATATTACACTCAAGGTTTTGGAGAACTTTGGGTTTGGCCGGGTTGGTTCGTACACGAAACCAACCGGGCCCTCGGAGCGGAAACACTTATAACTTGAGTTCCGGACGTCCGATTGACGTGTCGTCGATTTTTATGGATACCTCTTAGTGAGATGGACCTTTTGGCTTACTCCGCTCGAGATTTGGACGTAGTTGGGGTATGGTGAGGTTGATTTTGACTTAAAAACCAACCGGGCCCCAAGGACGAAAAGGCCAATAACTCTCAGATCGGGCGTTCGATTGACGCGCCGTATGTGACGTTGAGTTCCTATTAACGATACGTAACTTTTGGATACATCAACTCCGGAATATGTGTCAGTTGATGTATTAGCCCTCGGCTCATTGACCAGACCGTCTCGAACGAGCTTGATGTGTGCTGGAAACCTAGAGCGGGCTGCGACTGCGACGACGATGACGACTGTACAGAAATCCTCCTTGGATTCGACAGCGATGACTACAGCACTCAGCGATCCTACGTGGATCAGTGCTACCGATCCTGTCTGGTTCAGATCCTATATGGGTCAGTGCTCAGCAGTCCTGTGTGGGCCTGCGCCTACAGATCCTATGTGGGTCTGATCCTGTGTGGGTCATTGCGGGGGTTAGTTACCTATCGATCCTTTGTGGGTCATTGCGGGGGTTTGTACCTATCGATCCTATGTGGGTCTGATGACTTAGATGAATCAGTGGCTACATCTGATCATCTCTATCGACTTATGAATAAGTATACCAGTGTGAGCTGAATCCTGGCTTTCAATCATTATCGTCGATATGATTGACTTTCTTTCTTGTGTGGATTGTATTGTGCTATCCAATGTGGACATGATCGAACTTGGGCTCGGATGTTGGAGCTGAACTGGAATTGATGACTTAGATATATGTATGGGCATATACCTATGTCGTGTGGGATGTTAATTCGTGATTGTATCTTTCTTTTGTGGATTATCCTTTATGGATTCTGGGAGACCTTCGGGGGTCTCGGGTTCCCTACTGAGTAGCTTATACTCACCCCTGCACGGGCTATGCCCACACTACGTTGTGTGGGTTGTAGATGATGGACAGCGCTGATCGTGGTTGAGGTACGAGGAACAGGTCGGTACCAGGAGGTGGACCACTAGGCGGGGCGTACTCGGAGCGGACGGCTGGACCCGACGAGCTGTGGAGGCTATCTGTACCCACCCATCAGGTGGGACTACCACTGGACATCTCTACGTTGCGGTTTACATTTCAGTTGTTTTACTTCCTTTTTTAGTTGTACTTTACATTCAGTATGGGTTTGTATTTTGGCCCACTTACTTTTCCGCACTTACTATTGTACCCAGGTTTTACTTAGTGTTTACTTCTTCTTTCTTGCTCTATGGTGTTTTTTTACATTACAAGGGCAATGACTTCCCTTTTTACCGGGAAATATTCCTTGGTGCTAGTCTCCAACCCCTGGCCTATGGAAGTCGGGCTTGGGGTAGTCATGGCATTGGCCCCGAGGACGGGTCATGACAGTAGTAAATAATAAAAAATAATAAACATCGGAAAACTAAATCATCAAACAACTAGAGCACATATTTATATATATGAAATGATGTATGATACATATCTAGGAAAGCTACCAAACAAGTCACAATGCTGAAAAATACAATAGTACCAAAACAAGTTCAAAATAAATTAGATAGCTCCTTAGCATCGCAAGCCAACGATTCGTCAAATGATCTCCTGCTCTAAGCAATCAAGAACCAGAAGTCGAAGGGCACTTGCACTTGTCTATACCTGCAACAACGTAGGATTTTTGGGCCCCAAAAGCATGACCCAAATAGGGGGTGAGACTAAATCCCAGTAGACTACCACCCGAAGATATGTGCCTAACATTTAGTGAGTATATGGAAGGTAATAGTACAATAAGCAGCAAACTGTAGCAGCAACAGAAGTCAGTAATTTGTAAGCAGCAAATATGATAATCTAAAATAGTGATCAATTCACATAACAACAAGAAGTGGTGAAGAAACAACTAACACAAGCAGGAACCCCTCTGGGATGTACTCACAGCCATCCCCTCTGGTCCTATCCAAGAAGTACCACAACCCTTTGGGCAGTGCACTCAGCCTAACCCCTCTGGTTGGTCATACAAATTTATAAAACTCTCTGGGGAAGCTCACTCGATCAATTCCCCTTATAGTCTAGGGTTGTTAGGTACTCTCGGAGGGAGATCACGTGGTCTAACCCTCTTGGCCCAAGGTCTAAAGACTCTCTGAGGAAGCTCACTCGGAAAATCCTCCTATAGCCTCAGGTATACGACAAACTCTCTGAGGAAGCTCACTCTGTCAAATAATCCTCTAGCCTGGGAATGTTTTAATGACATTAAAACAAGGTAAAGACTCTCTGAGGATGCTCACTCGGTCTACCCTCTTGTAGTCAATAATAACTATGACTCTATGGGAAGCTCACTCGGTCTATCCCCTATAGTCTATAATGTTCAAGACTCTCCGAGGAATCTCACTCGGTCTATCCCTGTATAGTCTATAATATCTATGACTTATTGGGAAGCTCACTCGGTCTTTCCCTTATAGTCTATAGCACATGGTTGTCACAGACTGGTGCCAGTTAGTTCATTTTAATGCTATAAGGCCATAGTACACTTGTAGAGCTACTTGGCTAAACAAATTACACCTATAGAGCAACTTTTATAAACAGTCTACAGAGAAACAAGCATGTTAACAACATTTTTCCATCCTACGATCACAAGGCATGGAAACAGGTACAACAACCAAGGGATAAAGAGACCCAAATGTTTAAATAAGAACAAATCATGGGAAAAACATCCAAGCATGACAATTATCCACAAACATGATCAATTTACCTCTACACAAGCATGCATTCAAGGTAGGAATAACCAAAAGGGAAAAAAGGTAAACATGCAATACCCCGTTCACGTGTATTGGTGGAATTTTCACATAAAACTGAAATACATCAAAAGGTAAGGCACAAACCACCTAACATGATCCTAGTAGATCGATATACTTGAACCACGAGTCTTGATTCTCCTCAGTATGGTTTAAATATATGAAAATGTACAAATCATTAAACCCATGATAAATGAGGAAAGAAGAGGAATTGGAAAACAAGGATCTATGAGAAGGAAGAACTCGCCGAAGTGGTTCCAACGCAATGGATAGAGGTCGATTCAGATAACGGACAAAGGCTCGGGGACTCAGAGAATATTCGCGGTCGTACGGGTATCTCTCAGTCGATGGCGTTGGAGAAGATGACAGTTCTGTCGATTAGGCGCGACCCCGGTCCATTTGATGAAAAAATAAAAGAAAATACACAACAGGTACTTCTTTAGTACACTCAGTGTACTCCACCTTTCCGTACTCCGCTTTATGCGGCCTTCACATCACCCCTACACACCATGTGTGTGGCCTAGACACGGCCAGCACACGACCTGTCGTGGTAAGGGAGTACATAGCATGTACTCATAAAGTACATGGCATGTACTTCAAAAATTTCTAGAAACTCCTCTCTTCTCAAAAACGACCAGAAAAGGAAAAACATACATGAATCAAAGATCCGGGTTCTTACAAAACATTTTTAGAGGATATTTGAAAATTGGTTTCAATATTAGATAAAATTTATTGGTGTTACTCAAACCTTTATAGGGAAGTTTTTTAATGTATAAATTTATATTAATTCCTTGAATGGATTACGATTTGATGACACGATTTTTAATAAGTTGGTGTCACTTTCATGGGTTATATGCTTTGTCCATCCACTTATTTTCACGAGCTATGTTTATGATTAAATTATAATGAAACAGGTCTATTTCCACAGGTTATGATATGTTTACATGATTATGATATCCATTTCTTTTCATGGGTTATGATATGTTTATTTTTGATCTTGTGGAAAATTTATGTATGATTTAATTATGTGATATGTGGGACCTATATCTCCATTCAATTCATTTTTAAATATTTAAATACCATTAAAAAACAGAGAAGGTCTTAGGAGTGATCTGTGACTACTATGATGGACATAGGAATGAACTATGACTACTAAGATTGTATGTGGAGTGAAATCATCCTACTATCATGGATATGGGAAGGAAGCATGAAAACTATGATGGTAGGGTAAGTAAACCCATACTACTAAGATGGTCTTGGAATAAATTCCTTGGCTACCATTGAAGTCATTATATGCTTATATCTATGCTACAATTACATGCCTTATTCATAAGTTATGACTTCATAGATTATGCTCTTTATTTAATATGGTTCTTGTATTATGAATTTCCAATCTTATTCAATTATTTATTTAATTATCATTTATAAGAAAGGTATTATATTATATTTACAGGATCACATTATCATACCATAATTCTCATGTTTATGATTACATGGCTCCCTTTTTTCCCTTACAGAAAATTTTAGATAACCCCTTTAATGATTTCTTAACCCTGGGTTATGATTATATGTACTATGTTTATAATTTATAATAATAAAACTAGTAAAGAAGAACATTTTGGTAGATTTTTTATCTCACATATGTACCAATTTTATATTTCCATGTTACTGAAGGCACTATCCCAACTCTGGACTTTGGGTGTCTGTTTGTATGATGTTTATTTATTTTTAAATGTTTAGGTAATGTTATGGTTTGGAATACGATGTATTCTATAAATTCCATGCATGATCATGTGGAAACCATTAATCAGTAACCATGCTCTCCCACCATATTTGGTGGTTGGGATATTACTGGTAAACCATGTTTGAAGATTTTGTAGAATTCACCATGAAATTTCATTCATTCCACATCCATTAAAAAATCATCCATAATCCCCGAGAATTGATACATTCTGCTAAATATTCCTAGACATTTTCGGTTTTGGGGAAGGATGTTGTGGGGCCAAATCCCCCATCCACCACTAAGAAGTTCAATTACATCCTTAATGAGAAAAAATATTTTCTAAATGGGTTAAGGTTATACCCCTCAAAGAATTCGAGAAAAAAATATAATAAAATTCATGAAGTCACATATCTTCATAAGGTTAGTATTACCTCATACAATATTGTTTTTCATGACACCATCTTTCATACAATCGAGTTTATGAATCTTTACCAAGAGTGAATCCTTGAGTCCAATAAATTATCCTACTATCATGTAGTGGAAATAGACCAAAACAGAGGCGTCCAATTAGAATCTCTCAAATATACTCTATAATATGGTGAATAGGGATAAGAAGTCTTGGACAAATAAAATCCTCCATGATTTGAGGGCCTATCATACTGTCACACGTATTACTGCACAAGTGACACCATACTCACATGTACACAGGATCAAGGTAGTTTATCCTGGAGAGGTCCAACTAAACTCACTCTAAATAGTAATATGCATACTGGTCTAAAATGATGAAAAATCAATGAAATGAATATGGGAGTTAGAAAAACAAGATGATAAGATATTTTGCACACAATATAACCTGAATGTCCACCCAAAACAGATTTCATAAGCTTTCTATAAAGGATTTTTTCCTCTATTAATTTCTTCTATGATAACAAGTGTTACATATCAAATCCCCGATGATAATTGTAATGAATCCCCCCAAATTGGACAGTAACTAGGACAGACCGTACATCATACTTTAGGTATATCATAATGGAGCTTATTCACTGACCACCATGGATGGGGAGTGTGTCACACCTCAAACCAATGTGATATTTCTACTGAAATACCTTTCTAAAAAGAAGTTACAAAAAAGAGAATCCACAGTAGAGTAAGATACACCATTCATCATTTTCGTATGGTGTCAAACAACATGGAACATCTCTCCAACTCGGCATGATGTTAAACTGTACGGTCAATGTCCATGCCGCAAGAAATTAAATAGAACAGTTACTCTAGAACTATGAATGGCATGATTTTAATTCCCAATGAGAAATGTAGGGACACAATGATACTATATATTTTTATTTCCACTACATCATACCAAACTCCCATGTCAAACAACTATTTTTTCTCTTCTCTAGAAGGGAAAATGTCCCTCTCCTTGTTTTTCACACCGAGCATAGCTCACATGAGGTCAAAAATTATTGTAGGTGTATAAACTCCCAAGAAAAGCATATTTGTAAAAAATGGATCAATTTTCTTCTTTATTAAAAGACCATAAAAGGAAAGCCATAAGTCCTTCCCACATGATGTTAAACTGCACGGTCGATGTATGTTCCACACAACATTAAACTACACGATTCTACAAGAAATATGTGTGATTTTATTCTCATCCCCAGGAGATACGTAGTGATACCCATGCTTCTATAATTGGCCCAACCATGATGTTCTGACCAATTCATGTTGATCAACCTTCATACTCATTGCATGAAATTAAAATACATGGATTCTTGATAAGTATATGTATCATGATTCATTCCCATACAAGATATGCAGTGACCCTTGGATAACCAATCCTTGGACCAATTTCTACTATAAAGATAAATAATCCCAATATCAACGTATGGGTCAGACTTGTGAAAAGTATTTCCTTTTCCATAACTATCCGTGTCTATATTCTCATATTCTTCAAATATGTAGTGATGCCAAAAAAATTATTCTTCAGGACCAAACTTAACCATAACCCTTTTTGGCCCTCTGGACCAGGTCTTCCTAGAATGGTGTGTGGGGTGTTTGGGACATCTTCATTCATTATTCATGTTGGATTGCATAATGGAACCATGTTGTGCACCCCCACAGTAAAGAATTTCACCTTAAATTCTAGAAAACATGACCATAAACTATCCACATATGCCCCTATGACATGAAATCAAACTATACCACATTGTCCTCACTACAAGACATTAAATTGCTCGGCCACCCATAACTACCTGTAGCATGATTCTTATTTACCTGGGATATGTAGTGATTCTCAACTTCCCTTATTTGGGCCCATCCGCAACATCAATACAATTCAGGTTAGTTCCTACATCTTAACCAAATGACTATAAAATACATAAAATCAAGTCCTTACCCCATTACTTTAAAATGTATGGATGCATGCCTTTTCCGCATGACATTAAACTTCATGAAAAAATATCCTTGTTTTATATCATTAAACTGCACAACCTGATTCCATTGTTGCATGATGTTAAAATCCATGTATGCAATCATGTACCCAATACATGACAATAACTTGTGTAAACCATCTACTTTTCATCACTCCTTGTTAAAGTAATACAAGAGACATACCCTAGTCAACCACAGTAAGGGTTTCATCATCCATCATTTCTGATCACCTTGAATCCATGAACCATAATCCATGTCTTTAGTGTCTTAGGAATTTTTGGATGTTGGAAATAAATCCCACCATTAACGACCCCTTGCATGACTATTCATAAATTTCCTAGACTCATTCCTTTGATCCTATGATTTTCAACCCAATGTGTCACTGAAAAAAAGACAATCCGATTCTTGCATGCCCTTAAATCATCAAAAAATCACTCATAAATCTAGTGTGTTTTAACTGAGCCTTGTATGATTATCCCTCCTAATTACTCATGACCTAAGAAACAAGATCCATGATTAACATCATTTATTTTCAATAGGTGAGACAATGTTGGAGAGAACATAACCCTAGGTATCATAAGTTTCCTTCGGAGTTAAATCACTGATGGTAGTCACAAACATGTCATAACCCTAAATTGCTAGTTTATTGGTCAAATCTATATGACCATGAACAGTTGCACATAACAGTCTAAATTAAAATACAATAAATTGGAAATGGGAGAGACACAAAATTAGTCAAGACATAAACCTTCAAAGGGTGACCAAATAAAAATTTCCATCACCGCACACTAAAACATTTATAAATATAGTTTATGAAAAAACTAAGGTTCTAACAGAAATTGAATAATGATAATAGGGTAAATAACCCTAATAAAATCCAACATATTCTCACTGGACCCTCATGTTCAGGAAAGAGTTAGGTTAAAGTTTTTACACATATCCTTTCAATGATTATATGTTCTCTTAGTGGTGACATAAACTTTAGAAAATTCAACCCATCCTCGGATTTTACATCTTCTACAAACCACAATTCATCAGTTGGGGTGTCTCAAGTCCCCGTAGTCTTCCATAGCCATTGGATAGGATATCCAACTTCAAGGTTCCTTTTCTTGGATATGCATGTGTGACCATGGATCTTGTGTATATGCCTATGAGCATCAACCAAATGATACACTCTAAAAGGACATTTCAATTATCAAGAGCTCTGCAATTATCTAAGAATCACTCAACATATTCTGTTTTTTAACCACTTCATGTATGACTGTCTCATGCAATTCCCTGGATTTGAGTGGTCCAGATAGTTATTTACTTTCCTTGTAAAAAACAATACAATTATATTCAATATCCTCAATGTTACGACACCGCGTTTCATACCCTTTATCAATGGTGGACTATGGAACTTCATTTATTAGCCTTTGATGGCCCACATCTCTTGATTTAAAACCAAATAGAGTAGATCAAAAGATTCAATTTAAGATCAAGCTACCCTATGGTTCAAGAACCCTTCATGAATATATTTCTTCCCTCATCCAACAGTATTATCTATATTTGTGAGTCATTAAATATCATCTATATCCCTCGAAAATTATTTAGATAAGCTTTTTATGGCAATTCTACAAACACATAAGTGCCATAGCCCACCAACGAAATGCATCATATCATTTTGAGAAATGAGATTCAATCCTTATGAGACTTTGAAACACTACTAGAGAACCTAGCATTTCATAATGTCAATGGTCATACCCATCATGTTGGCACCATCACATATTCATGAATTTATACTCCCAGGTTATGATTTTAATAATCCACACACAGCTACCTAGGAGGGATTTGTATCACTAATACTCAATGTTAGTCAATATTACATCAATATATATTCCATATCCATCGAAAACCATTGCCGGTTTTAAGAGACCCCTTTTATTGACTATGAATACACTCCCATAGCTTCTTCATATGTGCTTCTGGCCTTCAACCAAGCATGTAACTCTACCAAAAGGGAATTTAGATCCCTTTGAGCCTCAGCAACACCTTTCTAGGATCTATTACCTCAAATGGTTTATGGTCATACCATTCATGGTTTGACCATATATCATGATCATATAAAAAAGGACTAATCTAAAATACTTTAAACTAATTCAATATAATGTCTGTTCTAAAATAACCTAATCTAAAGAGATAGAAGGTATGAGATAAAATAACCAAAACTAAAGTGATATAATACTCATGCTAAAAACCCCTAAGCTAATGCAATAGGTGGTCCGAGCTAAAGTATAATAAACAAAATCAATAGATGGTCCGATCTAAAATATCTTAAAATAATGTAGTAAAAGGTCCAAGATAATGGACCCTAAACTAAAGAGTTAGAAGTCCAAGCTAAAAGTCCTTAAACTAAAGTGATAGAAGGTCGCAGATAAAAGAACCTTGACTAAAGAAAAAAAAGGTCCAAGCTAATATAAACTAATCAAATGTAATATATGGTCCTACAAAAATGTACTTAAACTAAATAAATATATGATCCAAGTTAAAAGACCTTAAACAAAATAAATAGATTGTCTATGCTAAAAAACATTAATCTAATGGAACATATGGTCTAAGATAAATGAAATTATTCTAAAAAATATATCTTTTGAGCTAAAAGAACCTAAACTAATGGAAAAGATAGTCTCAGCTAAAAGACTATAATATAATGTAGTAGTTGTTCTAATGTAAATGACCTTAATCTAACTATACAGATGGTCTGATCTAAAAGGCCTTAAAGTAGAGTAATAGATGGTCTGATCTAAATGACCATAAAATAAATATCTTGGAAATTATTTTGAATCTCACTAAATTGACTTATTATAGTTGATTAGTATTCCATATATATTCAAAAAATGTATTCTAGATAACATATCTCCTACCTAGATGGTCTTTTTTCACATCAGGTGATCTCTAGATAGCTGAAATATATTACCAATATATAACCTCATATGGGGTGAGCCTTTGCGAGTGTTCATCAGAGGAAATATGTAAGTATTTCAACATCCAATTTTCTTTATTTTTGATCATTAAATATAAATCATTGTATTGGTATTGATAGTAATGAGATAGAATATTGAAATATTATACCAAGCAAGAAATAATTTAGTAATCTTAGAAAAAATGATTAATTCATAGTATGAAAAAGAAGAAGGATTCTAAAAATTTTGGAGTCTCATTGAAAAAAATAGAGTTTAGTAAAAAAATTAGAGGTAATAGAAAAAATTGTGTAAAAAAAGATAGTCAGTAGCACTATCTAGGTTTGAAAGTGTTTGTCAGGATTTTTCAATTGAGCATTAGAGTTTTTCCTTCCCCACTTCTTATGCCTTTAGGTTAGGGATAAGTACCTCAACTAGAGTAGTCAATTTGTTAACCCTCATCAGAGTAGTGTCCAATGAGTTCGAGGATTTTGAATTGCTGGACATCATATGAATGATCATCTCTTTATGCCATCATATCTAAACCATCCCAGCACCCTTCAAGGCTTTCAGTTTAGAAAACAATCGGTGACCTTACTCTAGCACCTCCACCACCACCTCCAATTGTTTTGTAAGGTAGGCCTCAGCTGTACTATCACGCAAGATCCTTTAATGTATAGACAAGTCCCTTCAAGTTAGGATGATCTGCTTCATAATTCTGTAAAGATGTTTTCAATCAAAACCGCATGCCCCTAGATCATGAAATAATTGGAAAATCCACTCCCTTTGATAGAATAATGTCTCCAATGGGATTTCAGTAATCAATACATGGATATTATAATAGACCTACTTTTTATTACACACTTAAGCATGATTTATTACATAAATCCATGAATTAATACAATATTTAATATTGATAGTTCTAGTGACGTTGGTCTTAGGAACAATACATAATGACTTAAAACATGAAAAACAACATCTTTATTGTAAAAATCCTCTACATGACCTCTACATTCCCTCATACTTAGCATTGCATGGGATAACCTGAGGAAAAGCATAAAAATGGGTGAGCTATAAATCCCAGTAAGGGCGTAAGAAAGGAACAATGTGAATAATACAATACATGTTAGGAAAAATTATATCAATGGATAGTAATAGAAACATGAACCTAAATGCATGATATTGTACGATTATCATAAGATGGATGTATGGAAACAACACTTAATAATGTATTAACATGATCCAAGGATCATTTCACATGGATCATGAGTAAACCCTCATTTCACTTTAATAACACTGAGTAAATCTCATTTCACTTTACATATCATGATAAAAATCTTTACAAAATGAAGTGGAGCGCCATCAGGGCGCACGCTTCTTATTCATTTCATTTCTTGTATAAGTGTGATACATGGATCCTAAAACATGGTTACATTAAACATCATAATTTATTCCATGATAAAGTAATGTAGAATTCATACATGAAACTCTATAATAAATAAGTAAATGCACATAAAAGAGAATACCCATGATAGGGGAATGGGCATGGTATTCACTACACAATAACTTTTCTTGGAAAACCACGGTTCAATTTCGGCATCATAACGACGTGACAAAAGAATTCATAAAAATGGTTTATGGGAGTGAAATGGGTGTCACATCATAATTACATGAAATTGAAATTAAG
The DNA here is from genome assembly GCA_963277665.1 of Viscum album. Taxonomy (NCBI): domain Eukaryota; kingdom Viridiplantae; phylum Streptophyta; class Magnoliopsida; order Santalales; family Viscaceae; genus Viscum; species Viscum album. Next base: position 1,917,384,785 of record OY728165.1, on the reverse strand, counting down.
GGGGTCATATAGATACATGTCCAGTCATATGTAATGCAATTTGGATTCATAATACAATAACTTTTCATGAATGTAAATGAAGAGAGTGAAATTATTTCAGAATTTTGGCATTGTAAAAGGTGTAAATGGGAGGAATTAATGAGATAGAAAAGGGGTCTCATATAATTCTAAAATAAATATGGAAGTATGGGGGAGGTGGGAATCATACCCCAAGATTTTTAACTGAAAACAATGGTATAACAACGTAATATAATTTGGACAAAATGAGAAAGGAAGAAATCCATTACTTGGAAGTGTGATCCCAAAGGCTTGGGAGGGGATTGAGAGAGTCTTATTGGGATCATGGGGTGGCTTTGGAGGATTCTAGATAGAGGGGTTCAGATTTTGGTCGAGCTACAAAGGCATTGAGTTAAGAGGATGTTGGAGCATGGGTGGGATAATATAGGAAAAGAGAGGAAATTATTTATAATTTATGTTTTGGTCCCTACACATTAAACTAATAAAACCAAAAAACATCCCATGGGTGTTTCCCATGGTATTTTCCAATGGGTAGTGGAAAAAATATTTTATAAGGATAATGTCCTAGGATATTAAAATTTTAGGCTTGCTTATGTGGAATTGAGTTACACTCTCATGGAAATTATTTTAAAAAGATAAAATGTTTTATAAGTCTTAGAGTGTCCACTAAGACTAAGTAAAAAAATTAAAATAAAATGAAAATAACATTATTTTAATTATAAAACATATATTGGTTGGGTATACAATTTATAGTTTTTATTACATCACTATTTGGTCATTATGATTTCTTAAAACAGACTATATAATTAAATAATATTTAATTTTTACCCAAAAATTTAGTTATCTCATAAAATTATGAAAAATTCACCATTGGATTGTTTCAACATTGCGACTCAAAAAATAATATTTATTTTATCTAAATAATGTTATAAATATGTGAATTTTTTACTTTTAAAATAAAAAATGACACTTATCAAAAACTCATGGGTGCTAATAAAAACAGCTTTCAAACATTAATAAAAATTAAAATTGTATTAATAAAAATTACATGATCATTTATATTTAATTAAAATTTATTTTTTAATAATATTTTATTATAATATTATTTAATTAAAAAATCCATTAATACATTAAAATATATTTCTTAATTTAATATTAAATAAATTACTATTTGTGCTTTAAAAACTATCAGAAAGTAACTATAAAATGAATGTTTATTATTTATTTTATACAAAAATAATACACATAGTCATAGTTCTAGGGACTTGTTACATAACCCTTTATAAGACCTGTATAAGACCTATGTGTAAGGTTTAAGATGGTGACAGACACTTGGGGTCGCTCAAATAACATAACATGGGGGGTAATTTCTACAAACATCCACTTCTCTCGTAGGTGGTTTAATTCGTACTTAATGGGTTGATGCTCGGCTTGGGCTTGGTCAAGATCGAAGCCCAGTGATTCTACCATCATTCCATGCTCTAGAAAATGGGCTTCATATTGAGAAATTCTACTGGATGAGGACATCACTTCCTCTGTCTGAGTAAATTGGATTTGATAATGTCCTAGATTTATACTAATCAATTGATCATTGTTCAACAGATATATTAGAAACTGTAAAAATTATTAACAGTATTTTTAAATCCAAAAACTAGGGGAGTTCAGATTTAATATAACCATTTTACAGAATAATACATTTAATTAGATCAAGAATAATTTTCATCGATAAAATTTTGGGTCGTTACAATCTACACCCATAAAGAATTTCACCACCAAAATTTCTTTTTCCCAAACTAAAATAGATTTTGGTAAGTCTGCTTCATCACCTCTTCTGATTCCCACATTTCAACATCAAACTTTTAGATACACCACAACACCTTGATGAGGGGAATTGTCTTATTTCGTAGACCTTTTTCTCTTCAATCTAAGATCTTCGCCGTTTTATCTTCGTTGGAGAGGTTCTTATCCAATAGTACAACCTCTTGATTGAGTAAATGTGATGGGTCAATTATGTACATCCTCTAGAGTGATACATGGAATACATCATGTACATGAGAAATGTTCGGTGGGAGTGAAAATTTATAAACAACTTCTTCAATGAAATCAAGGATCTCAAAAGCGTCTATGTATAACGACCCATACTTTACATACATTGTTAATACTTCGAAATTGAAGCACACTTATTACAACATATGACAAAACCACAAAGGACCGTATAGGTACAGTGTCTTTAGAAACTGGGAAACATAAACAACTGGTTCATAAATCTTCTACAGTGTCTCCCATTTATTTCATCATATCTAGGGTCCCTTTTAGCATATTCTACTTAATATCCATCTTCCTGACCTGGGGAAAAGAAAACATAAAAGGGTGAGCTCAAATGCTCAGCAAGGGCAAATAAAGGAAATAAAAATCATATCATATCTTTATGAAAATCAAAACCTGCAAAAGAGATCATAATATCTTAACATGGAATAAATCATAGAAGTGAAAATGAGATCCCCATAATCATAACATAAAACTTGAAACTTTGTGGCATGCACACATAATCATGGAAAATCATTTCTTGTTAGTCATGACTCATTGCGAAGACTATCTTAGTGGACAAAGTCCCTTTCTGAACCGAGTTCACTCCTCGTTTCAGTCCTGTTTCATTGAACCGAAATAACCATCCGTTCCAGCCATGTCTATCTCATGAGATATAAAATCTTTACCCAATGCATTGGAGGGAGATATAGGTCCCACCCATCTTATAATGAATCCTTTCTTATGTGTGCCACATAATCATAAAACATTCATCATCGCATAACACATGTAACAAAATGGGATTCTGGAAACATCATGACATCATAAATCAATTCATATAAGATAAAGGAATTCATAAAAATAATTCCATCACAACATGAACAAATCAATTTAATAATAGGGATAAAAACAGAACCCTTTGTTATCTTAGATGGAAAATCATTTTGATAAAACACTAGAACTCCATTCTTGAGGAAAATATCCTTTCTTCTTCAAAAACATTTTTCCTTTCATAACATTTCATACAACTTTAAAATAAAAGAAGTTGATTAAAAATAAACTTTAAAACTTGTAAGGAAGCTTCTTGGAAATAATGTTTTAAAAATCCATTCATGCCGTATATTTTAAAAAAAACATTCTTCGTACTTTTGTCGGAAAAGTCAAAAAGTACCTCGTACGAAAAACGACAAAAGATTCCTTTCATATATTTTACTAAAAACTCACCGAAGGGTAAAAATGGATTTAAACAATTGTAGGTGGATGGAAATAATATTACATATTGATGAAACATGGACGTGGATGATAAAATACACCCCAGTAAATACTTACGAATAAACAATCTCGGATAAAAATGAGATTGTGATATTTCCCTTACCTTAGGTCCGATTTGCTTTGTTCATGTCCGAAGCTCCTGTATAATGGTTTAAATAATGTTATTGACTTATTCCAGAATCATACATATTGATATGATATCATATATGGTCATATTATTAGCTTCTTGTTAGTAATATTTCATTGTCACTTGTTACTCGGGTCTTTATAACTTTTTGTTCTTATGCGTGTTTTGTCGAATAAATTCTTATTCTTATCTTTAGGTTATAGATAATTCATTTACAGAATGGTATTAGTGTAGTATATACCATATTCATTCATTCAATTCATTTATATAATCATTATGAAATGAGGATCATGTAGAACGAGTCGCATCACATCGTGGAGACGGTATTCCGTACGTACGCACGAGTGATGATATCGTTCCTATGATCGTGGAACTGTATTGGAGTATATATATATTATTTCAGTATCAATATTACTTTATAATAATCATATATAGTTACTCATTACACCATTATACCCATCCTTGTAAGGTGATGGTGGAAAATAGATTACACCACGGCGTGGAGACGGTATTCTGTACGTACGCACGTGCGGTGATTTCATTTTTCCGTAGGATGGATAGAAGGTGAATTAGGGTTGTTTCATATTTATAATAACATATCAGTATGTAAGTAATACTGATGTTATTACTTTATCATGAAACAACTAAAGAAGAAGAAGTTGAATAAGAAAGAAATTGAAAAGATCGGTAATGGATATTACCTCTTCTTTGGAACGCCTCTTTGAATCCTCCACTTAAGGAACTAAGAATGGTCTTTGGAGAAGACCAGGACCTCTAGGATTATTCTAGGGAAGTGGATAGGAGAAAATGGCAGGGGTTGGCCGAGCTTGAGTGCTCAAATTGGTGTGAGGAGGAGGGGGAGGAGGTGCCCTTTTATAAGGGAGGAGAGGGGCACCTTAGGAATATCTCAAAATATTATTTTATATTAAAGTCAAAATCGGTTTATAATGGTTCCAAAGGGTCTTATTTCGAAGCAAAAGTGGGTATGGGTCTAAATCATATCAACCAATAGGATTTAGACAAGTTTAGGGTATTATTTTAACCTTATCAATTAGATTTAACTCTAAGTTAATTAATTTAACTTTTACCGTGTCTTTTTGTTTTCTTTCACTATATGGTTAATACACTTACTATAACATGCCAAACGAACCCCAAATTGTTTATTATTAATATATATATCCTTATCTAAGTCATTTGGCCGAACCTTAGATTTTTAGGAATAAAATAACAATTAATAATATAATATTTGATTTAAAAACTATTTTGTGTCAATTTTGACACTATTTGATATATGATTTTTGTGAAAGTCATAACAGAATTATATGTTCGAACCAAGTTGATTAAATCAACAATAATATATCATAGTAACCTAGAAAATTAGTGTAATTCATAAAAAGTCTTAAATTACATTTATTGTGGTATTTATATTATCAATTTTGTCAATATTTCATTAATAAGATAATTACTGCATCATCTTTGTGTCATAAATAAATTAAATTATTTGATGTCTAAAAATTACAAATAAAATATCATCATGTAGGAAATCGTTTTAGCTTTCTAATGAATATTTACAATCGAATTTATCTTATGTATAACCCCATATTAAAAATGATTTACTTATTAATCATTAATTTTAACTATTTTAACCCTTCTTTAAATAAATTAATAATAAATGTCCTAATCTAATCCAAGTGGGACTAAATGGTCATATTTTATTCCTAAGTTTGTTTTTGGTCGAATTACACTTGTCCAATAGAATTAGGACATGTGTTAGGGTAATATTAATATCATATTTACCCTTAGTTACCCTATTTACTATTAACCGCGGTAAAAAAAAGTAAAAAGTTACTATTCACCAAAAAATTATTTTTATCTCATTGAACCACATTTTACATACTGATATCAACCGTGTCTGTCGGAGTTTCGAAATTCCATTCACAGAAGCGGTAAAATTAAGTTTTATGCAAAATTCAGTTTTTAACCTACCACTTAGTGGTTTCACTATTCATCAAAAATTGAAAGTTTTCAGAAAAATACCAAAATTTCACCCTAGGCTAATTTCGATATTCTGAGTCCAAAAATGAAGTCCATTTTGAAAAATAAAATTTATAAAATTTCAAAAAGTGGTTATTACTATTCATAACGGCTAGTTTTAATAGCATATTGTTGTTTAGTGAAACTCGGTATTGAGTACGACGCAAGCTATCGAGGAAGGTCGCGATTGCGTGTAAAGCAAGCCAAGAAAGTGTTGTGTAGAAAAAGATCCCTTTGATGATTTATATAACATAAATGTCTTGGGTGTTACATTCTACCCCCCTTAAAAAGAATTTCGCCCTCGAAATTCGTCACTTTGCAACAAACAGATGAGGATACTTCTCCCTCATCATATCCTCAAGCTCCCATGTAGCTTCTTCAAGTTGGTGGTTTCTCCATAAAACTTTCACCAAGCGAGTGGTCTTGTTTCGTAGGACTTTTTCGCTACGATCCAGAATCTCTATCGGCTGTTCTTCATAAGAAAGATCTTGCTCCAGCGGTACAACTTCTGAGCTGAGTACATGTGAAGTATCTGGTATGTACTTTCTCAGGAGAGATACATGGAAAACATCGTGAACTTGAGAGAGATTCGGTGGAAGCGCCAATCGGTAAGCTACCTTCCCAACACGATCCAGTATTTCAAAAAGACCGATATATCTAGGGCTCAACTTCCCCTTCTTTCCAAATCTCATAACCCTCTTCCAGGGAGATATTCGTAAGAACACTTTATCGCCCACTTCAAACTCTAGGTCTTTTCTTCGGTTGTCGGCATAACTTTTCTGTCGACTCTGAGCTGCTCTTATGTGTTGTTGAATAGATCTGACCTTTTCTTCCATTTCATCAGCGAGATCAGGTCCTAATAGCTTTCTTTCCCCAACTTCATCCCAGCAAGTTTGAGTCCTGCATTTCTTTCCATAGAGAGCTTCATAAGGAGCCATCTGAATACTGGAGTGAAAGCTATTATTATAAGAAAATTCCACCAAAGGTAGGTGTTGATCCCAACCTACTTTGAAATCCATAGAGCAAGCTCTCAACATATCTTCTAGGGTTTGAATTGTTCTCTCAGACTGACCGTCTGTCTGGGGATGATAAGCAGTGCTGAAACTCAACTCTGTATCCAGAGTATGCTGAAGACATCGCCAGAACTTCGAGGTAAATCTCGGATCTCGATCAGATATAATAGAAAGTGGTACTCCATGCAATCTTACCACTTCCTTTACATATATCCTGGCAAGCTGATCTAGAGAAAAATCCTCTCTAATAGCAATGAAGTGTGCAGACTTTGTAAGACGATCAACTATGACCCAGATAGAATTATTGCCTTTGGATGTTTTAGGAAGTCCTGTGACAAAGTCCATAGTGATGTTTTCCCATTTCCATTCGGGTATGGGTAATGGTTGTAACATCCCCTTAGACTTCTGTCTCTCAGCTTTAACTTGTTGACAAACCAAGCATCGAGAGACATATTCAGCAACATCTCTTTTCATGCCAACCCACCAGAAGTACTCTTTCAGGTCCCTATACATCTTCGTGCTTCCAGGATGAATAGAAAATGAAGAACTATGAGCCTCATCCAGCAGCTCCTTCTTTAATTCGGGGATGGGAGGAACGCAAACCTGATTCCTGAACTTTATTATCCCATCACAATCAAGGTTGAATTCAGGAACATTTCTCACCTTCTTTTGTAACTCGACATCTTCTTTCTGTGCCTCTTTAATCTTCACATGTATAGATGGTTGAACATTCATTTGAGAAAGATAAGATTTTTCCCCTTCCATTATAATTCCAAGATCCATCCTTTGTAAATCCATAAATATTGGATCTTTTGTGATCCTCATCATGGATAAACTATCATGGTCTTGTCGACTTAATGCATCTGCCACCTTGTTTGCTTTCCCAGGGTGGTAATGGATTGAGCAGTCATAATCCTTAATCAGCTCCAACCATCTTCTTTGACGCATATTCAACTCCTTTTGTGTGAAAATATACTTTAAACTTTTATGATCAGTATAAATATCACACCTTTCACCATAAATGTAATGCCTCCAAATCTTTAATGCAAAGATTACCGCAGCCAACTCCAAATCATGTGTTGGGTAATTTTGCTCATGGATTTTCAACTGTCGTGAGGCATAAGCTATCACCATATCATTTTGCATAAGAACACACCCCAATCCCTTCTTGGATGCATCACTGTAGATCACAAACCTTTCTCCACTACAAGGTAGTGTGAGCACATGTGCACTGGATAACCTTCTTTTCAACTCCTTGAAATTCTCTTCACATTCCTCTGTCCAGACAAACATAACTCCCTTCCGAGTCAACTTGGTGATTGGATTAGATAATCGTGAAAAATCTTTTACAAAACGTCGATAATATCCAGCCAAACCAAGAAAACTTCGAATCTCAGTTACTGTTGTTGGTCTTGACCATCTTTCGATAACCTCTGTTTTTGCTGGATCCACAGATATCCCCTCTTTTGAGATTATATGACCCAAAAATGCAACTTTTTGAAGCCAAAATTGACACTTGGTAAATTTGGCATAAAGCTTCTCCTTTCTCAGGGTCTTCAATATAATTCTCAAGTGATCTTCATGCTCTTCCTTGCTCTTTGAATAGACAAGAATATCGTCTATAAAGACTACCACAAATTGATCAAGATAGTCTCTAAAGACTCTATTCATTAGATCCATGAAGATAGCAGGGGCATTAGTAAGACCAAATGGCATCACTATAAATTCATAGTGTCCATACCTTGTACGGAAAGCCGTCTTTGGTACATCCTCCCTTTTGACCCTTAATTGATGATACCCTGAACGAAGATCAATCTTGGAAAAGTATTGAGCTCCGCGTAGTTGGTCAAATAAGTCATCAATGCGTGGGAGAGGATATTTGTTCTTGATAGTGACCTTGTTAAGTTCTCGATAATCAATGCAGAATCTCATTGATCCATCTTTCTTCTTAACAAATAGAACAGGTGCTCCCCAAGGTGACGCACTAGGGCGTATGAATCCCTTATCAAGATTCTCTTGGAGTTGCTTCTTCAATTCCTGCAACTCAATTGGGGCCATTCTATAAGGTGTCTTTGAAATAGGCAAAGCACCCGGTACGAGTTCTATTGAAAACTCAACTTCACGATTTGGTGGAAGACCCGGTAATTCCTCCGGAAAGACATCATCAAACTCCCGTACAATGGGCATATTCTTAATCGTGATTTTCTCACCAACCATTTGAAATAAATAACCTTCATTTAGTGGAATCAATACCCATAAGATGGAAGAAATTTCCACTGGAAGGTTATGTTCATCCTTGCATTGATATACGATCGTAGGTTGATCTGGAATATGAAATGTGACTTCCCTTCTTTGGAAATCGATATGAGCTCCATGTAGAGAAAGCCAATCCATGCCAAGAATCACATCAAATTCCACTAAAGGAAGGATCACAAGATTTGTAGGAAGAACTTTCCCACAAACTTCGATCGGAGAAGAATTATAAACTTTTGATGCGATTGATGTGCCATTAGGTGTTGTCACAGCTAACTCAACATCTAATTGTTGAGGTAATATGGTGATACCCTTAGAAAAGTCTTCAGAAATAAAAGAGTGGGTGGATCCAGAATCAAATAAAACATTTGCTACTTTAGAGTGGATGGTAAGTGTACCTTTCACCACATCGTTATCGTACTCCACATCGCTGATAGAAATTGCATGTGACTTTCCTTTGTCTTTAGCCTTAAGAGTTTGTTGATGTCGACCATCATCATCAACCCTTGGATTTGGGCATTGATTGGCATAATGCCCCATCTCCTTGCACTTGAAACATTGAAGTGTAGTAGGTTCATTCTGTGTATCCCTTCCTTTGTTTGCGTCATTAGACATCTTCTTCCCATTATCACGACATTCAAATGCCCGATGACCTTCTTTTCCACATTTAAAACATTTACTTGTCCCTTTAAGACAACTCCCTCCATGTTTCTTTCCACACTTTGAGCATAAGGAAAAGCTCATCTTCTTTTCCGTGTGCTCTTTAGATTTTTCTTTGAATTCCATCTTCCTCTTCTTATCAAACCCATGTGACTGATGGGTTACTCCAATCTCCATCTCGACTTTGAGAGCACATCGAACGATTTCCTCGTAGCTATTGAAGTCCCTTATGGCTAACGCCCTTCGAAGACTTGGTTTTAAGCCACTAAAGAATCGATCGATCTTACTCTCAGGTTGGATAATAATACCAGAAGCGTACCTTGCAAGTCTTGTAAAATTTGCTTCATAGGTACCAACAGATTCATCATCCCTTTGCTTCAGTTCAAGAAACTCTTTCTCCATCTTTGTTCGGAGAATACGAGGGAAGTACTTATTGAAAAATAAGTTCTTGAACTCGTCCCATTCCATAGACTCAATTTCATCCCTTTACCTCGTATTCTTAACAAGATTCCACCATTGATCATCATCTCCTTCCAAACGATACACTGCTAGGATGAATTTATCATGTTCAGAACATTGAAGAACTGAAAATATCTTTTCAGTAGTACTAATCCATTGTTCAGCAACTAATGGATCAGTAGACCCGCTGAAAGAAGGTGGACGCTGCCTCATGAAGGATTCAACAGAATGTTGCTCCCTCCTTTGCTCGTTTGGAAATCCTGCATAATTCATAGCTTGAGAAAGTTGTGTGAGCATGGCTACAAGATTTTTCATTCCAGCTCCCATATCGTTTGGTTGCTCAGGGGGACAATCATTGCATTGCCCATCACATTCCGCATTAACACGGTTCCTTCGGGTTCCAGCCATTGACTAAAACCAAGAAGAATAGTGTGAGCAACACTAATTATAATAGGAAACCACATAATTCAAGAATAAAATTTTCATGCTTAAGGTCTTATCCTAGGTTATTCAAGGCCATTTCTAAAACACTAAGATTGTGTTCTATGCTTAGACTTATCCTTAGGGTTCTTACTAAGGCTTTCACATCCTAGTTTCCAAAGGTTGACTATAACTTTCCTCTGATACCAACTATAACGACCCATACTTTACATACATTGTTAATACTTCGAAATTGAAGCACACTTATTACAACATATGACAAAACCACAAAGGACCGTATAGGTATAGTGTCTTTAGAAACTGGGAAACATAAACATCTGGTTCATAAATCTTCTACAGTGTCTCCCATTTATTTCATCATATCTAGGGTCCCTTTTAGCATATTCTACTTAATATCCATCTTCCTGACCTGGGGAAAAGAAAACATAAAAGGGTGAGCTCAAATGCTCAGCAAGGGCAAATAAAGGAAATAAAAATCATATCATATCTTTATGAAAATCAAAACCTGCAAAAGAGATCATAATATCTTAACATGGAATAAATCATAGAAGTGAAAATGAGATCCCCATAATCATAACATAAAACTTGAAACTTTGTGGCATGCACACATAATCATGGAAAATCATTTCTTGTTAGTCATGACTCATTTCCAAGACTATCTTAGTGGTCAAAGTCCCTTTCTGAACCGAGTTCACTCCTCGTTTCAGTCCTGTTTCACTGAACCGAAATAACCTTCCGTTCCAGCCATGTCTATCTCATGAGATATAAAATCTTTACCCAATGCATTGGAGGGAGATATAGGTCCCACCCATCTTATAATGAATCCTTTCTTATGTGTGCCACATAATCATAAAACATTCATCATCGCATAACACATGTAACAAAATGGGATTCTTGAAACATCATGACATCATAAATCAATTCATATAAGATAAAGGAATTCATAAAAATAATTCCATCACAACATGAACAAATCAATTTAATAATAGGGATAAAAACAGAACCCTTTATTATCTTAGATGGAAAATCATTTTGATAAAACACTTGAACTCCATTCTTGAGGAAAATATCCTTTCTTCTTCAAAAACATTTTTCCTTTCATAACATGTCATACAACTTTAAAATAAAAGAAGTTGATTAAAAATAAACTTGAAAACTTGTAAAGGAAGATTCTTGGAAATAATGTTTTAAAAATCCATTCATGCCGTATATGTTAAAAAAACATTCTTCGTACTTTTGTCGGAAAAGTCAAAAAGTACCTCGTACGAAAAACGACAAAACATTCCTTTCATATCTTTTACTAAAAACTCACCGAAGGGTAAAAATGGATATAAACAATTGTAGGTGGATGGAAATAATATTACATATTGATGAAACATGGATGTGGATGATAAAATACACCCCAGTAAATACTTACGAATAAACAATCTCGGATAAAAATGAGATTGTGATATTTCCCTTACCTTAGGTCCGATTTGCTTTGTTTGTGTCCGAAGCTCCTGTATAATGGTTTAAATAACTTTTTGTTCTTATGCGTGTTTTGTCGAATAAATTATTATTCTTATCTTTAGGTTATAGATAATTCATTTACAGAATGGTATTAGTGTAGTATATACCATATTCATTCATTCAATTCATTTATATAATCATTATGAAATGAAGATCATGTAGAACGAGTCGCATCACATCGTGGAGACGGTATTCCGTACGTACGCACGAGTGATGATATCGTTCCTATGATCGTGGAACTGTATTGGAGTATATATATATTATTTCAGTATCAATATTACTTTATAATAATCATATATAGTTACTCATTACACCATTATACCCATCCTTGTAAGGTGATGGTGGAAAATAGATTACACCACGGCGTGGAGACGGTATTCTGTACGTACGCACGCGCGGTGATTTCATTTTTCCGTAGGATGGATAGAAGGTGAATTAGGGTTGTTTCATATTTATAATAACATATAAGTATGTAAGTAATACTGATGTTATTACTTTATCATGAAAAAACTAAAGAAGAAGAAGTTGAAGAAGAAAGAAATTGAAAAGATCGGTAATGGATATTACCTCTTCTTTGGAACGCCTCTTTGAATCCTCCACTTAAGGAACTAAGATTGATCTTTGGAGATGCCCAGGACATCTAGGATTATTCTAGGGAAGTGGATAGGAGAAAATGGCATGGGTTGGCCGAGCTTGAGTGCTCAAATTGGTGTGAGGAGGAGGGGGAGGAGGTGCCCTTTTATAAGGGAGGAGAGGGGCACCTTAGGAATATCTCAAAATATTATTTTATATTAAAGTCAAAATCGGTTTATAATGGTTCCAAAGGGTCTTATTTCGAAGCTAAAGTGGGGATGGGTCAAAATCCTATCAACCAATAGGATTTAGACAAGTTTAGGGTATTATTTTAAACTTATCAATTAGATTTAACTCTATGTTAATTAATTTAACTTTTACCGTGTCTTTTTGTTTTCTTTCCCTATATGGTTAATACACTTACTATAACATGCCAAAAGAACCCCAAATTGTTTATTATTAATATATATATCCTTATCTAAGTCATTTGGCCGAACCTTAGATTTTTAGGAATAAAATAACAATTAATAATATAATATTTGATTTTAAAAACTATTTTGTGTCAATTTTGACACTATTTGATATATGATTTTTGTGAAAGTCATAACAGAATTATATGTTCGAACCAAGTTGATTAAATCAACACTAATATATCATAGTAACCTAGAAAATTAGTGGAATTCATAAAAAGTCTTAAATTACATTTATTTTGGTATTTATATTATCAATGTTGTCAATATTTCATTAATAAGATAATTACTGCATCATCTTTGTGTCATAAATAAATTAAATTATTTGATGTCTAAAAATTACAAATAAAATATCAACATGTAAGAAATCTTTTTAGCTTTCTAATTAATATTTAAAATCTAATTTATCTTATGTATAACCCCATATTAAAAATGATTTACTTATTAAACTTTAATTTTAACTATTTTAACCCTTCTTTAAATAAATTAATAATAAATGTCCTAATCTAATCCAAGTGGGCCTAAATGGTCATATTTTATTCCTAAGTTTGTTTTTGGTCGAATTAAACTTGTCCAATAGAATTAGGACATGTGTTAGGGTAATATTAATATCATATTTACCCTTAGTTACCCTATTTACTATTAACCGCGGTAAAAAAAAGTAAAAAGTTACTATTCACCAAAAAATTATTTTTATCTCATTGAACCACATTTTACATACTGATATCAACCGTGTCTGTCGGATTTTCGAAATTCCATTCACTGAAGCGGTAAAATTAAGTTTTATGCAAAATTCAGTTTTTAACCTACCACTTAGTGGTTTCACTATTCATCAAAAATTGAAAGTTTTCGGAAAAATACCAAAATTTCACCCTAGGCTAATTTCGATATTCTCAGTCCAAAAATGAAGTCCATTTTGAAAAATAAAATTTATAAAATTTCAAAAAGTGGTTATTACTATTCATAACGGCTAGTTTTAATAGCATATTGTTGTTTAGTGAAACTCGGTATTGCGTACGACGCAAGCTATCGAGGAAGGTCGTGATTGCGTGTAAAGCATGCCAAGAAAGTGTTGTGTAGAAAAAGATCCTTTTGATGATTTATATAACATAAAAGTCTCGGGTGTTACACTATGTACCTTGGAATAGTATTTCCCTTCATCCCATGTCTCATAAATTGCTTCCACAGTGATATGCGGAGGAATAACATGTCTTTGACATCAATATCTAGGACTTGTCAATGATTATCACCATAGTTCTTTTGTTGACTCTGAGCATCTTTACTGTTCTTCTAGATGGTCTTAAAATTCTCCACCATTTATTCAAAAAAAATTAGACCTAGGAGTTTTTTTCTCCACAACATCAACCAAACATGTCAGTGTTCTGCACCTCTTCCTGTATAGGGATTCAAAAGGAGCCATTTGGATGCCTATGTGGAAACTGTTATATTAAGAGAACTCAACCAGAGGAATATGTTGATCCCATCCTCCTCAGAAGTCCATTGACTACACTCTCAACATTTCCCCAAGTGTTTGGATTTTCTCTTCAGATTGGCCATCAGTTTGAGGATGATAAGTTGTACTGAAGTTCATCTCTGTATCTAGATCATGATGAAGATTCTTACAAAACATAGAGGTGAATCTTGGATCCCGATTTGATAAATAAGATATAGTACTCCATGTAGCCTTTCCACATCTTTGATATATATCTGTGCTAGTTCATCAAGTGGGAAATCATCCTAAATTGCAATGAAGTGTGCAGTCATTGTAAGAAGATCCACAAAAACCCATATATCATTGTTTCCTATGGAAGCCTTTAGAAGTCTGGTGACAAATTCCAAGGTTATGTTCTCCCATTTAGATTCTAGTATGGGGAATGGTTGCATAATCCCTTTAGTCTTCTTCCTCCTATCCTTCACTTGCTGATATACTAGTCACATTTATGTATACTCAATGATCTCCTCCAATATTTTATCCCACCAACAATGCTCTCAGAGATTTTGATAAATCTTTTTGTTTCTTGGACGAATGGAGATATTTTAACTATGTGAATCATACAAATGTTCCTTATTTAACTTTAATTCGATGGAAGAAATGGTCTTTACCCAAATCTACTAATTCCTTCTTTATTGAAATTCTTCTCCCAGGATTTCCATTTTCTGGTAGTTTTCACCTACTTCTCAACTCCAACATTATCCTTTTGAGCACCCTTTAATCTTTCCAAAATAGAGGGTCGAGCAATCATTTCAGAAATGATAGATGATGTTCCATTTATTATGATTACCATGTCCATATTCATAAAATCTAATATGATTGGTTCATTTTCTATTCTCATCAATGATAGAATAGATGGGTCCTTTCTACATAGAGAATCTACCACCTCGTTCGCTTACCCTTGGTGGTTATGGAATGATTAGTCATAGTCATTGATCTACTCTAACTACCTTCATTGGTGCAGGTTTAACTATTTTTGGGTGAATATATACTTGAGGCTTTTTTAGTCCATATATATTTCACACTTCTCCCCAAACAGGTAATGCCACTAAATGTTTTAAGGGAAGTTCACTGTAGAAAACTCTAACTCATGTGTTCGATAGTTTTTTTCATCAACATTCAATTTCCTTGAAGCATATTTAATAACATTGTCATTTTCTATCAACACAAAAACCATTCCCTTCTTCAAAGAATCACTAAATAACCCCAAATATTTCTCCACATTTTGTTAGTCTTAGCATGAGAAACGTTATAGGTGTACTTTTCGACTACTTAAAGATATCACCATATTCATCACTCTAAGAAAACATTACTCCCTTCCGAGTTATCTTAGTAAGAGGGTTATAAAATCTTGAAAAATTTATAACAGAATGGAGATTATATCCAGCTAACTCCAGGATTCTCTGAATATCAGTATCTGATATTGTCCTTGACCATCACTCAATTGGAGCTGTATTATTTGGATCCACATATATCCCATTTCGTGTGATGATTTGACCCATTAATGAGACATTCTTCAACCAGAAATCACACTTTTTGTACTTTCAATAGTGATTATTTTTTCTCAAGGACTCTAGTACATAACATATAGTTTCCACAAGATCCTTCTTGTTTATGAAGTATATTAGAATATCATCTAAAAAAACTACCAAAAATTAGTTGAGGAAATCTTTAATGACTCTATTCATCATGTCCATGAATATTTTTGGAGCATTAGTGAGTCTGAAAGGCATTACTATGAATTCATAGTGCCTGTACCTTGTATGAAGATAATTATTGTAATGCCCCAACCCCAAAAGCCCAGTGTCGATGAATTATTACATAACATTGACATGATTAGAAAATTTCATGTCTGGAAAGACCGATTAGTTTTGTAGCCTTTGAGGTACTAGCTACATTCATAAGTTTTACAATACATAATAAAATAGAAAAATACAACACCATTGTTTCCATATACAACATTGAGATCCCATAGACTATCTCTGCAGGTCAGTAATAATACACTTCTTCACATCCTGAAAACAATTAAATATGGAAGGGGGTGAGCTCAGATACTCAGTAAGAAAAACAATATAGAGAAATTTTCATAAATAAGAACAAATATTTAACTCAATGTATAAAAATAAAACATAATCCTTTTTAACATAAAAATCATCATAATATATCAAATATAAATCATAATAATTCAATTTAATTACTCACATAGATATTCTACTAGTCTAATAATCACATGTAATATCATTATCCACTTTCATAATGATGGAATTCATAATGCCAGACTTCATAACCACATAGTCAAGGCCTTGTGCCAAGACTACAAATAAAATTTGTTCAAGGCCTTATGCAAAAAAACTATTTTGTTTCATGAGACCTACCGATGCATTGAGAAGCTATAGTGGGCTCCACCCATCACTTACTAAGTCCAATTCATTCCTCATATGAAAAGATTTAAACATAACATAAATAATCGTATTAGAACTATTATATGAAATTTCAATAATTTATACATAACCCATGAATGGTATAAAATTACACATCCAAAGTGAAACATATCACAAAACCTTCAATAAAATATGATTTTTTTATAAAAATAAATTAACATTAAACAAGATTAAAATCTATCAATGTAACTTGGCATAGATGAAATCAAAACTTTTTTTTAGAGAAATACGTCTTCCTATTTTGAAATCATTTTAAAGTCACATAATTATAAATTAAACATTTATTTTGAAAATATTTTTATAATCTTGTAAGGGAAGCTAAAATGATGTTATAATAGTGGTAAATATCCGCACCAGTTGTATATGTTAAAAAACATTTTTACCATAACTTTGTCGAAAAGGTCATAAGGTACATATTTGTAAAATGACAGAAATATTCCTTTTAAAACATTTTAAAAACAGTCAAACAAGGGTACAAATGAATTTAACCCACATTATATTTAATATTAAAAATCATTTGGAATAAATTTTTAGAACAAAGAATGTGGATGATAAAGAGGCCCTAGTATATACTTACAAAAGAACGACCTCAGATAGTAAAGAGATTGTAAAATTAACCCTTACCTTGAACTTTTACTTAGTCGTGGGTTGGTTAACCTAATATATAATGGTGAAATCATTGTTATTAAATTATAAAAGAACTATATACATAAATATGATATCATATTGGATCTTCTAAAATTGCATTGTTAATAATATTTTAGTATTATCTTTGTGCTGGGTGTTAACTGATTTGTTTTCCATTATATGATATGTTACATAAGTAATGTTTGATATGGATAGAATATATCTTATTCATATTGAGAATGATATTAAGTCTTTAAAAATTATTTTTAATAATTTAATGAAAATTACTCTTGAATGGATATCATGGGGAATAAAACTCATCGCGTTCATGGAGACGATAATCCATACGTACGCATGAGTGACAATATCACTCTTTTGACATTAAAATCATATATAATTGGATGGAATATAATATATACAGTAAATTATGTTGTTAAATTTATTATTGGAATCATTTATACTCATTATTATACCAATCCAAATAATAATGTATTGAGTAACAACTACACCACGATGTGGAGACGGTAAGCCATACGTACGCACGTGTGGTGACATGTCAATAAAAGGATGGATAGAATAATGAATATCGTTATACCATATTTATAAAAACAACACATTATATAGAATATATTGGATTTATTATTTTATTATGGAATCCAAAACTAAATAATAAGTGGATGAATAAAAAACATGATAGAGGTGGTGAGATATTTTCCTCTTCTCCGGGTTCTTCCTTTTGATTAGAACAAAAGGGCTCCATAGGTTGGATTTATGACTAAAAGATGGAATCTTGGAAGAATAGAAGACATTTTAGAGGGTATTCGGATAGGGTTTGGCTGAGCTAGATGGCATTGATGGTGTGAATTAGAGAGAAGGGGAAGTGCCCTTTTATAAGAGGGGTGAGGGGCACCTTAATAAAATCTAGAAATTTTATTTTATAATAAAATCATTTTATTTTTCTAATGGATAAAAAAAGAAGTATTCAAAGGATATGGTGGGACTGGGTAGAAAAACACTCAACCATTAGGTTTTAGATTGGTTAGGGTCACCATATTAACATTATATTTTAGATTTAACTCTTAGTTAATAGTTTGACATTTACCACGTCTCATTGTATTTTTATATTATATTGTTAATAAAGTTACTATAAAATTTCAAGCATACCACAAGTGGTTCATTAATGAGACACCAATCATTATATATGAATTTTGGACAAACCATAGATTTTTATGATTATTATATCAACCAATAATATTGTATTTGTTTAAAAAAATCATTTATGTCAATTTTGACATTATTTAATAATTGATTTTTTTAAAGTACTATCAACTTTATTAATTCAACTAAATACATTTAATCAACCCTAAAAAGTCATATTTACCTATAAAATATGTTTATTTCATTAAAACACTCATATTAGATTTATTTGGGTATTTATAACACAATTATTTTAATCTTCCATTCATATGGTAATTATTTAATTATCATTGTGTCATAAATAAATTTAATTATTTAGTGTAAAAAATTATATATATAATATGATTATGTATGAAATCTGTTTAAATTTATAATGATAATTTATAGCCGAATATATACTATTTTAACCCAATATTAAAAATGGTTTCGTTATTAATCATTGAATTTTACTTTTTTAACTATTCTTTAAATAAAATAATAATAAATGTACTATTATAATCCAAGTTTACCAAAGTGGTTAATATTTTATTCCTAAGGTTTTTTTGGTCAAATTATATTTATCTAATAGAATAATGACATTTGTTAGGGTAATAATAATATCATTTGTACCATTTATTACCATATTTACATTTAACCGCGGTAAATAAAAGTAAAAAGTAACAATTCACCATGAATTATTTTCATCTTATTGAATCAAATTTTACTTAATGATACCAACTGTGTCTCTTGGGTTTTTGAAAATCAACTCAAATAAGTGGTAAAATTATGTTTTATGTAAATTTGCAATTTCTACTAGGAGGTGGGTAAAAGACGGTAAAAAGATCAATAAATTTTTTATATATCTAAAATTAATTATAAACTGACTCTAATGAATTAAATTTAAGATTTATAGGTATTATTATCAATTTTTACTTAAAATAAAATAAAATTAAATAAATTTTTATTTAAATTAATATTTGGTTTTAAACTATCACTAAGTGTTTTTCAGTATTCCTCAAAAATTGAATGTTTTCAGAAAAATACAAAAAAAATCACCCTAAGCTAATTTTGATATTCTGAATCCAAAAATGAAGTAAAATTTTAATGATGAAATTTCTAAAATTTTAAAAAGTGGGTATTAATATTCATAACGACTAGTTTGATTAGCTGTGGTGTGTTAGAAATCGAAGTTGCATAAACACACACTATTGTATTATTCAATGAGAAGCGTACCGTGGAAGATGTGGGTGTTACATTCTCTCCTTCAAATAATTTCGTCATTTAAGTTTATAGAATATTACGGCATAAAAAGTCTTGGGTGGTTATTCATCATTATTTTCTAGGGTTCCCACGTTGCCTCTTCCATCTTAAGGTTTCTCCATAGAACTTTTAGCAGACAGGTCATCCAGTTTCTCAACACTTGTTCTCTTGTATCAAGAAACATGACAGGCTCTTCGAAATAAGATAGTTAGGTTTCCAGTTATAATTCCTCATAGGTGAGTACATGCGTTGGGTCAGGAAGTTATTTTCCCAATAGTGATACGTGGAATACATCATGAACATTGGAGAGACTTGGCGGTGTTTCCAAACAGTAAGCTACAGCCCCAATTCGTTCTAGAATTTATAAAGGTCCGACGTACCTGGGAGAAAATTTTCCCTTCTTTCCGAAAAGTATAACACCCTTCCGTGGAGATACCTTCAAGAAAACATGATCTCCTACATGAAATTCCAAATTCTTCCTTTGGTTGTCGGCATAGGTCTTCTGTATACATTGAGATGATTTATTGTTTGTTTGGATTACCATCACGTTTTCCATCATTTCCTTCAAAAGTTCTGGGTCTACGAGTTTTCATTCACCTACATCACCCGAACAGGTTGGTGTGCGGCATCTCTTTCCGTATAACGCTTCATATTGTTCCATATGAATGTTTGAATGGAATGTATTGTTATAATAAAATTCTATCAAATGTGAATATTTATCCCACATGCCTTGAATTTTATGTGAGCATGATATCAACATGTCTTCCATGGTTTGAATAGTCCTTTCTGATTGTCCATCAGTTTGGGGGTGGTAGACGGTGCTCAAACAAATATCAGTATCCCATGATTTCTATAGACTTTTTTAGAATCTTGATATAAAACTTGAATCACGATCATAAAAAATAGATACGGGTTCTCCATGAAGTCTAACAACTTCATTAATATATAGTCTTTTTAAAATTTGAAGTGGTAAATCTTCTCTTATAGAAAAAAAATGTGTTGACTTGGTAGGATGATCAACAATTACCCATATCATATTGTTCCTTCTAGGAGTCTTTGGATGTCCAATGTCAAATTCCATCGTAATATTATCTCATTTCCACTCATGTATCAGAAGAGATTTCATGACTCCTCCAGGCTATTGCCTTCCATATTTCACTTGATGAAAACCATACATCTTCACACAAAATCAGTAATCTCCCTCTTTATGATGTCCCACCAAAATTTTTCCTTCAAATCACTAAGCATCATAGTGCTACCAGAGTGTATAGAGAAATTGGAACTATGAGCATCATCCAAGAATTCGATTTCTAGATCATTTATATCGGGAACACAATGTCTCTTCCAAAATATCATAATTACTTCTTCATACACAAATTCACTCAATCTACCATCATTCACATCTTTAATCTTCTTTTGAAACTCTTCATCAACTGTCTGAGAAATCATTATCCATTCTAGTAAATATTTTTTGGAAACCATATTAAAAATTATTGATTTTTCACCTTCCATGGTTATCCACATGTCCAACTAAACGAGATCCTTTTATATAGGATCATTTTCAACACTCATCTTGTTCCGAACTCCATGATCCTTTCTGTTAAAAGCATCTTACACCTTATTTTCCATCCCCGGGTGGTAGTGTATGGTGGAATCATAATCCTTGATTAGTTAAATCCAACTCCTTTGCCTCATCTTGAGTTAATTCTTTGAGAAAATATACTTCAATCTTTTGGGATCAGTATATGTCTCAAATTTTTCACCATAGAGATAATGTATCCATATCTTCAATGAAAAGATTAAAACTTCAAACTCAATATCATGAGTAGGATAGTTTTTCTCATTAATTTTTAGCTATCGTGATGCATAGTCAATAAACCTATCATTCTGTTTAAGGACACAACCAAGTCATTTCATTGATGAATCACTATAAATAACAAACCCATCATTACACGATGGTAGATTCAAGATAGGAGAATTGACTAATATTCTCTTTAATTAATCAAAACATTCTTCAAACTCTTATTTCCAAAAGATTTCAACACCTTTTCGTGTGAGATTTTTTAATTGGTTAGCCTACCAGTCAAAATTCTTGACGAAACATCGATAATAACCTGCTAAACCAATAAAACTACGTACCTCTGTTATACTCATTGGTGCTAGCCATTATTGGATTTCTCTTGTCATATAAGGATCAACATATATTCCATCCTTAGAGAAAATATGTCCATGAAAATAAATATCCTGAATCCAGAATTCACACATTCTAAAATTCTCATATAATTCATGTATTATAATAGTCTTTAGAATAATGCGCATGTGATTTCCATGATCTTCGTATCTTTTGGATTATACAAAGATATCATAAATAAATACCACCACAAGTTTATCAAGATACTAATTGAAAACTCTATTCATTAAATCCATAACGAAATAGGTTGCATTATTCAATCCAAAATGCATTACTGTAAACTCATAATGCCCATACCTAGTTCAAAATGCTATTTTCAGAATGTCTTCATTATTCACAGACAACTGATGGTATCCAGATCGAAGGTCAATATTTGAAATGTATTGAGCTCTAGGAACTTGGTCTAATAAATCATCAATACGAGGTTGGGGATACTTGTTGTTTATTTTTATAGCATTGATCTCCCTGTAGTCAATGCACAACCTCAGAGATCCATCTTTCATCTTAAATAAAAGAACATGGTTTCCCCATGGAGAAACACTTGGGAAAATAAATCCCTTATTATTTAATTCCTCTATATATATCTTTAGTTCCACTAATTCCATAGTGGCCATTCTATAAGGGGTCATCGATATGGGCCTTGAACCAGGAAATAAGTCAATGGAAATATCAATTTCTCATTATGGAAGATGTCTAGGTAAATACTCTTGAAACACATCAACATATTCTTGAAAAATGTTTACATCCTCTATTTGAACATTCCATTCCTCACCCACCATTATTTCATTCTCTTCCACCCCAAAAATTGAATTTAGTTGAGCTACTGCTGGGTAGATCTATATAAGAATTAGGTGGTGAAGCTTCTTCTCTAAAGATAAGGTACTCATTATCATCATAAACATTTTTAACCTTCTTCTTCTTACAATAGATTTTTTCATCATGGTCCAAAATCCAATACATACTAAGGATTACATCATCAGATATCTTCTTCTCTTTCTTTGCTTTAAAGACATAAGACAAAGACAATTAATTTTCTTGTCTTGATAGCACAAGAGATAATATCACTATATGATGAGAAGGATTGTGAGACTAATGCTCTATAGAGAAAAGGTTTTAACACATCAAAAAAATGATCAATATTACTTCTTAGGATAGGTATATAATCGGCATCATGCCTTGCTAACCTTGTAAAACTAGATTCATACATTATGACATTCTCATCCTCCTTTTTCCTCAGACTTAGAAACTGTCTTTCCATATCTGCTCGATGGTCATGAGGAAAGTATTTTTCTATGAAAATATCTTTAAACTCCCTCTATCCCGTATTTGATACTTTATCATCTTCATTTGTGTTTTGAATCAATGACCATAATTGATCAGCATCTCCAGTGAGGTGGTAAACAGCCATGAATTTTTTTACCTTTCGCTACTCCCGATGGCGTGGAATATTATCTCTAATGAATTTCACCATTGCTCAGTTACTAATGGATTTTTAATCCCATTTAATGTTGGTGGTTTTTCCTCATGAGGTGATTTAACATTTATCCTCCAAGCTGTGGATTAGGGTGTTTCATACGGGTAAAGTTATTATTCATAACCCGATTGAGTTGTCCCAGTATAGTGATAAGCTGATCTGCACCAGTTGTATCACCCGATCCACTATAATTTTCTTGAGCAGGAGGGAAATCTCAACATGGATTGCATGCATTCACATAGTTTCTATTCATTCTACTAGGTGCCATTTCTAAACAATGGCATACACTAGATTAGTTTATGAATCAAAATGCATAAATCAAAACGTGTAAAACACTTAACATAAATTGAACAGTTTATGGATGTAATCCATAATCATAAAAATGTTATCTTTTTGGATGTATATACTCATAAACCCTTCATAATGGTTTTTAATGCAAATGAGAATCATCCTAAGCATATCCCCCAGGAGTGCCGCAACCAAAAGTTCAGTAAGTCCCATTGTCGGGAAGTAGTTCCATTTGAGTCTTGCTCAAAGTGATGTTTTTGGGTTTTACCCCAAGGTACATCTGGTCTAGAGCCACCTCTACCTGCTTGTATCGAGAAAAGGATGTATTTCTTGGAAAACTCACAAAATATCTACATTACCAAAATTTTAGTATGTTTTTCTATATCAATTCTCAAAGTCTGTATTATGGAAATGTGCTCTAATCAATGTTTATAAAAATCTAGATTCCATGGTTTGTACTAAACTTCCTCTGATACCAACTGTAACCCTCCAAACCCAGAAGCCCATATTTGGGGCATTATTACATAACATTGGCATGATCATAAAAGATAATTTCTCAAAATACCAATAAGTTTAGTGTCCTTTTTTTATTAATACACCACTTTAGGGTGGTGGTGTGACTTGAATTCACCTTGAACATATTATGTATGTTGAAGAGGAATCATCTTTTCATCAATGATTCATGGTATAGGAACACATTTATATCAACCCTTGTGTTAAGGTTGAGGTGAAAGAACTAGTTACTACATTAATTGAAAAAAGTAAATGCACAGCGGTTAACATTATTGTTATTCATTTGACCACATTTTTTATGTTCATTGTCTAAATGAATTATGAAACTAATTATTGAAATGCTGCCTCAAGGATTAGATATCCCTTATCCTTTGGCCTTTGTATCTCTTCCCATAGAATCCATCTATACACCATTCACACCAAGGGATCAGAGCACGGGTCCCTCACTCAACACCTTGTTCCTGAATACATATATTTTCCTTGAATAGGCCAAGGAAATGGTTCATAATACTCTACAATTAAATAAAACAATAGGCAAAATGTTTCTGGAGTGATATAATGAATGACTTTAGAGGGTCCCTTTAAAGAGCTTAAGGACCATTTGGACCACTTTTGGGACATGTTCAAAACCCTCATCTCTAGTGGGTTTGAATTTCATATGCTACATGATAGGGTGAAGGATGTATTCAACATTATAAAGGAGAATAAAGAATTTGAATTGAATATACCAATACTGAATGATTCATGTTTCATTGTACACCATCAAAGTAATTCCCTAGAAAAATTCTCTCAGCATGAAATGGAATTAGTGACTCATCAAAATTCATTCAATTCGAGGAGTTATGACATTGATAGGATTCAATATGAGTTTTCCCATATATAATACATGTTGAATATTGAATATAAAATAGTAAAAGAACAATATCAGATCCATGATGCAGAAGAGAAGGCCGTACCTGATGTTGCTACCGAGGTAGATGCACAATGATAGGCTGTAGAGGCAGGGAATGTGTCAATTGATTAATTAAGCCAATCTCTATCTTCTCTAGGATAAAATATATAATATCTAATGGAGTCTTTTGAGAAAATTATATCATTATTTTTTATTCATAGGAAACTAATTTTATCTACGTAATAATGGGGGATATTCCAAAACATGGATACTCCTCCCTTATTTTGAATTATCAACATAGAAAAACATTTGAATTCCATGTGTATAAAGAAAGTATTAAGAGCCTCTATAAACCCTTAAAATCTATCATGATTATTAGATCATATATTTCCAAGGGTTTGATATTAACTCTATTCCGTGAGAGTCAGGGATTCTAAGGAAGGTAAATGGAATGAAATATATTAACATAGTAGACCTATATATATAGTGTTCACAGGCATCAAAGGTTTAAAGAAGGTTCCATACAACGGCCCGAAGGCCTTGAATTTTTTTTATTTAAAAAAAACCCTTTTAAGGGAAGAAGGGGGAAACCAACCATACATAAAAAACAATAGACAAATCACAAACCGAAGGTATTAGAGAGTAAAAGGAGACAAACAACAAGAATCTTCCCCTCCCTAGCATTTGATCATGATGAAGCACTCCACCATTGGGATATGGGTGGTCGAACATAAATATAATTATGGTCAGTAAGTATTGACTAGGATGGGTCTGAGGGACCCTAGAGGATTCTCATGTGGATGGAATAAGAATGTAGATGGGTTAGACATTGTGTGCTTTTGTGAATAGGACAATAATGAGGTGAGTAATCCTCTTTGTCTAGTTGGATGATGAGATGTTCATTGAGGCATGGGATAATCCTCAAGAGATGAGTCTGGACAATGTAACCAAGAGGATAAACTAGTGTGGTGGTGTCGACTTTTAAGAATAGGAAGATTTAGATTCATGGAATGTTCCAAGAATATCATATAGTAATTGTGGTCATCATGAGGTAATTATTTCTCTCATGGGTATGAGTCTGATTTGAGTTTCAAGTGCCCTAGTAGATTCCCTGGTGTATGATATATGAGTACCAGTAGGGCTAACATTTTCCACTTGGATGCTGAGACATTTTTTATATGGGGGCATAGGTCCCAAGTTACTATAACCTTGATCTATTGAGCTACGATATAGATAAAATTCACATGTTGTTGTTTCATATACATTTTGGGTGACAAAATCTATCATGTATAGTGATATATCTTAAGTAAAGACAACACCATGAGGGATAAGGTGTTGTAAGGACCCTTACATGGGTGAAAATGAAGTTATTATTTTATAAAATGATATCTAACCCTACCATGATTGATAAGGTAGTGGTAAAGATAATTTCCTCACATTGAATGACAAGGTTCTAGATTAACCTAACAAGGAGTGATCATGGAGAATTCATAATCAGATATTAAACCTACTATGGTTAATATGGAATTATGTTAGAAAATGGATTTACATTGATCATAATGTATTAACATGGATGTTTATTTAATGAAAAGGTAGGCATGTGATCTAGAGTGGTATGAGACACTACCATTAGTAGTATGGTAGATGTTGGGCGTTTGGTGATGACCTATAATGATTGATAAGTATTAGTATAGGTCTTAGATATGAGACTCTATATTACACATTAAGAAAAGATTATGTACTGGATTAGGAGGGAGTAGCTCAATAGGGATTGAAGGTGATGATATTAAGCGGTGATCGAGCATGTAAATAGTTCATATTGTGTACATTTAATATTTCTTTATTTGGGTAATATTGGTGGGAAATTAGTTGACGCATATCTATATGCATCCACATTGTTTATTAATATAAAATTGTGTTATTTTGTCAAATGATAATACCACTAAATTTGAGATATATATATGTGTTGGTTTTTTTCATGAACAACTATTAATGGTGTGGATCCCACTAAGCTTATATATCAATACAAAATAACTAGATGTTGCAATGATATATAGGTATCTCCCCTAAACATGATACAAATAACTTTCACTATTATTTGGATTAGAAGACAACACACCTCTGTTGGAGAGGATTTATTCTAAAATCGTTGAATTTCATTATCACAAAATTAATTTAATTATATTTAACATTTATTCTAAAACTAATTCATCCCAAATTAAAATACAATAAGTTAAGCAACAATATTAACATAATTACCATTGTGAGTTTTCAAAGATAGAGGACCTCCGTTGGATGAGTTTTATTATGAAAACGTGACTTTTTTTATCAAATGAATCAATTATATTGAATTAAAGGTATTCAAGATATGAAATTAAATATAATTAAAAAAATTAAGAAAGAAGTTAAATTTAATTTACAGTATTCTTGAATTTAAGCGGCTAGTAGAGGGACCCAACATCATGGTGGAACCAAGCCATCCACTACGACTCCTGGGAATTTCTAACTAAAAGTTGTTGCTCCCGTACTTTGTATACACAACTTGGCACACATGAAAGGACACCTAGCCCCTATGCACACTCTTGCATGGCCATGAGCATGTGGAAGGGGATCTTTTCACATATGCTTATATGCATATACCAGTCTCCACTCACCTATGTATGAATGTATATATATATATATATATATGGAACACCTACCCCATACATGCATAATCATAGCCATGGGTGACTATACACGTAACGGGGGAACCCACATACATATACTTACCTATGCACACAGAGGAGATTTTCCCATGAACAACAAACTCCAATCCAATTAGCAGGGATCAATGCATTACGAAAAGAATATTAGGAACCTTAAAACACATAAAGGATGCAACATAACTAGTGAGAACCCAACCAACATGATTAAATACCTTCCTAGATTGTTTTTGGAGAACCAAATCCACCAGAACCAACACGAAATGATCCAACACACTACCAAAAATGTAATATGGGGTCAAAAACATTGAAATCCCCAAATACATAAGGTGTGAGACAAGTAGTAATAGTAGAATATTAACTCTGATCAAATTCTGCAAAATGGATCAATATGAACCCCTTCTAGCCCCCTTTTCAAAATATAACTACCTTCTTTCCATAGAATGTGGTAAAATACCTACATGGCCAATGCGATAATGAAAATAAAATAAAAAATAATCTAAAACATACTTGTCTCTGGTGAATATACATGTCACCTCCCAACATATAAGAACCAGAATGACCCATGGGTAAAATTATGTTCCTACAAGAATGGGGGAAATAGATCCATGTTTCCAAATGATAATATCAAATAGTACATTCCAATCAATTAACAATTACTCTACCTATTAATGGTATATAATGAGTTTGATTACAGTTTTAGATTAGTTATATTTTCTTCAATAAAAGTTTGTTTGGGACATTTCCATTGGATTTATATTGTCTTTTTTTTGTTTATATTATCTTGGAAAATTTCATTCACTTCTGTTCTAGTCGATTAGGGAATTTTCAAAAATTCGTCAATCCTTATAAAGTTTAATATCCATTAGTTCCGTATTTGGAGTAATAACTACATAAAAATGAATGATATCATGTAAGTAAAACCATAAGAGGAGAAGGATGTCAAGTAGTCTTATTCATGCAATTCACAGCTAATATTGATTTTACATGGGCACATAAATCACCAAAATCCCCAAATTAAATTGATCCAATGAAAGAGTGCATAATAAACCAACCTCAAATGGTGGAAAATGGTGGCAGTTGAACCAAGATGATCTAAACCACTTTTCCTTTGGAAAAGGATTCCAAATCACGTCTGAGGTAAACCCGAAAGAACCATGATACAACCTAGAAATGAGGATCAATATTATATAAGTGGTAATTATAGAAGCATAGAGGTGTAGTATATAATCATTGTGATGATCAAGGATTTTTCAGTACAACCCCCTGGATAGCCCCACCACTCCCCCTGGACACCACCCCTCAATATTAACACCCCAGCCCCTGGACAACCACACACCCTGGATACCCCCCCCCCCCAACCCCATGGACAATTGCCCACCCCCTATAAACCACCCCACCACATGGACACCCCACCCCCAGGACACCCCACCCCCATGGATATCCCCTCAATCCCCTAGACAGCCCCCACCCATGGACACCACCTACCCCCTGGAAACCCCTACCCCATTGGAAATCCCCCCTAAACCCCAAGGAAAGCCCCCAACCCCCTAGAGACCCCACCCTCCCCCATTCTCCCCATGGACACCCTACCCCCTTGGATATCCCCCCAACCTCCTGGACACCACCCAACCCCATGGACACCCCCACCCCTAGATACCTCCAACCCCCCTCAACACCCCACCCAAACACCTAGAGATCCCCTCACCCCCTGGACACCCCCAACCCCCTGGACATGCCCCCAACCCTGGAAAACCCCCAACCCCACCCCCTAGTCACCCAAATTTCTTTGGACACCCCTACCCCCTTGGACAACCCCCATCCCCTTGGACAACCCCACCCCTAGGACACAACCCCACTACTATGACAACCCCACCCCCTGGACACTACCCCACACCCTAGAAGCCCCCACCCCCTAGACACCCCACCCCTTCCCCCTGTACAGCCCCACCCACCCATGGACACCCACCAAGCCCACCCCTAGACACCCCCTAGCCCCCTAGACACCCCTACCCTCATGGACATCCCCCCAATCCCTAGGACAACTTCCCACCCCCTGGACACCCCCACCCCCAAGACACCCCCACCCCCATGGACATCCCCCCAACCCCTGGACATCCCCAACCCACTGGACACTAACCTACTCCCTGGACACCCCCACCCCCTGGACACCCCCACCCCCCAGACACCCCCACCCACATGGACATCCCTCTCCCCTCACTGGACACCCCCCACCCAACCCCCCTTGACAGCCCCCACCCCTTGGACACCCCCTCAAAATGAGGCATATGTTAATGACAAGATGATTCCATTATTGATTAACTATTGAAAAATGGAAAAAGGTCTACCTTGAGGTGTAGAAAGATGAAAAATGTAGAAAGGCACTCCCAAAGTGGTCATTGAAGAGATATCATCATCTTGGCATTTTAGTATTGAGAATATTCTTCTATTCTGATAGGAAAGGCTACATTATAGACAATTTAAAAATTTTTGAGGGTGTGACTTGATGTTAAAGAGTTTTTTTTTGGTTCCCACTTACCCTTAAAGAGGATTTTCAAAAAAATAAAAAATGGATTGTGGATAGACTATATAAAAATAAAAATAAAGTCCTAAAAATTTTATGATATAAAATCTGAACTGAATATGGAAACCATTCAAGAAAGAGATAGTAGAATTGTATTAGTAGTTTACATTTCTAAAGAATATCCTAAGACATTTCCAAAGGAAAGTAAAACTTAGTTAAAGTAGTATTTTGAAGGTGTAATTATGTTGGTCATTGAGCTATCATATGTATGACTTTGATTCCTAGTCAAAAGAATTTTATTATTGGTAAGGGAAAAGAACCAATGATATCATATTCTAAATCAGTTTCTAAAAATTGATCTGCAACAATGAATAAGGTTTAAAATGATAAGAAATAATGTTTGATCATATAGTCTGATGAGTAATGAAAAGATAAACAAAAAATGGAAAACATTGGCAGTTCGCTAGTATCTCAATTGAATATGCAATTTTGAAACAATAACAATCATATGAAAGAAGAGAAAACCATGTTTCCACAACATAAACGTATTTAAAATTTGGGAAATAAGAAATCACAAAGAAAATGAGACACTTTCGAGCAATAAAGAAAGGTGCTCAAGTAGAAAAAATCCACTATCAGTGTTATAACTTAAAAGTTGATAAACCCACATTATTACCATAATTGTTGATATAAATAACTCTAATGGAAATGTCACATAACATTCACTTACCATATATATATATATATATTCAAGGAAAATAATTTTCCAAAATGAATCCTTCATATAGTGTTGTTATTCCATTTAAAAAATAAACATTTATAATATAAGAAAATACATTCTGGTTAATCACGTCTCTAAAAATTCATCAACACATTTCCCATGAGTTGATACAATATTTATAGGGAAATTTTCATCCAGAAAACACTTTATAAATTAATAAAACATGGTTACCCATTCAACTATATGTTAATCAAAGTGATCAAAAAATTTATCCATAAACCAATTTCCCTTAACAAGCATCATGTATATATTAAAATTGTTTTAATTAGACAACATTTTCATTTGAAAATTATTACACTATATTCATGAGACTACTGCTTCCAAAAAGAATCAATGATATGAATAATTATACACATAAAATATTCTTATCATTATTACGTTCTCTAAATGATTTCACATATAATATGATATTCTTTATGAAAGTAGAAACACATCATATACTTTTCACCAAAATAGAATAGAAATAATGTTCTCGTTGTTTCTTCAATGTGACCTTCCAATGATTTATATCAACAAATACTAAATTGATAACTATTTATATGCCTTATGAAAACCAAAATCAATCATATATCACAGATAAATGAAACAATATGAAATGTTACAAATTGAAAAAAATCTCAAAATAAACAATTAATAGATTAACCACACTAGAAGAAGATTTGGTACACGCTGCCAGAGAATACCTAAATTTTAAAAATGTAGAAAGGGGTTCTCGACCATAGGGGATCCTCGAAACTAGGATGGATTCCAGACGAGAGGGGATTCATGATATTATCGGCCTAGGGGTATTTGTGTTGGATGAGATAAAGATTGACCTAGGGTCATTCACATCGGGTGAGGGAAAACTCGACCAAGGGGGGGATGTGACACCTTAGAAGGGATGATCGACTATAGGAGTTAGAGTAGGGGGATGCATGTGCGGTGATGAGCAGCGAGTGGAAAGCGGCGACCGGGGAGAGGGGTGCAGGGAGTAGGGAGTGATGAGGGGTGAGCAAAGAGGGGTAGTTGGAATGGGAGGAGGGGAGCATGAGGGGGATGAGAGAGGATGCAAGGGGGAGTCAAGATGGGATCAGTGAAGAGGGGGATTTGGGAAGGAGAGGAGCTATGTTGTAGCAATAGAGAAGTAGGGAATGACGCGAGTGGAATTCGCGATGGGGGAAGTGTCGCGTGCAGTAGAAATTTATATAGGTTTTTTACAATGGTTCTTATGAACCTTTGGGTATTGAGGCAGTTTTTTCCAACAGTTCACTAAAACCATTGGAAAAACCAACTTATATTAATGTATACTATCGGTTTCATAGAATTGTTGGTATATGTTTTTTATTTAAATGGTTTTTCCAAACCATACGGAAAGAAATATTTGTATTTGAGGGATTTGCACCAATGGATCTATCTGAAAATTATTATATGGTACATGTCAGACAATGAAAACTCAATGTTCTAAAAAAAATCAAGAATAACAAGATATAATGAAATCATGGGCATCAAATTACCCAATAAGGGATTGTCGAATCACATAATGAGTTTGCAAACTGTCTGGGCTCCAGAGGACTAGTGGGGAACCAAACCCCTATAGGTAATCACACAAATCATATTCCCCCCTAAAGACTCGAAATCATTTGACCTGAATGTGTTGATAGGATTCAAAAATTATTTACGGATCGGGTCAATGAATCTTGCAAAAAACAAACATGAGGCAACTATGGCCCACATTGATGAATTCTGAGAAACTAACAAAAATTGATCATTTTCGGGGATGATGGGAACATGAGCATAAAGTATCCTTGCACAATAGCTTTGGAGGAATGGGATAATGTTACGGACCTGAACATAGGGTTCATGATCAAGGTTCGCAACATGGTATCATGGTAGGACCAACATAGGTAGTTCTCAAATAATAGGTGGCTGATGGGATGAATTTTCCACCCCCATATAGGTGTTTTTCAGAATTCCAAAGCTCTCTCGAGAGACCAAACATCACCTGATGCACACAGTGGCGACATCTTCAATGTGATAGAGTGCAATAGTTTTCATCAAAACTGAGTCCTTGTCCCCTTGAAAATCACTCTTGGGGATGGGAATTAATATAATCCATCCAAATTAGCATCGAAAAAACTCATAAAGTAGGAAATAAATGAACATGGATATTATATTGTCCAAAAAATAAAGGATGAAGGGGATGGTATAATATTTATGAATCCTCAGAGTGAATTGTGATCGCCTAACCATTTCAAGGTCACATGAAGCCCCATGTATGGAGGGTCACCCTTGGAAATTCTCACAGACCCTTCTTTAACCTACCTACCTTCCCTTGCGATGTCCCACAAACAACTAAATGAGCTCCCCCAATACGTATGGTTTTTTATTGGAATGTGCCTGAAAATCCATCCAAAATACTTCTAAAATAAATAGGTATGAATTTATTATTTATGATACCACCATTTCTAATGAATCTCATGTGCTAAATCATCATTTTTCAAAATAAAATCCATCGGTGATTTCTATGAAACCTTATATGAAATTTGAGCCATCACCATATAAAAAGATGGAGATAAAGGGATGGAGGATATATGTGTTCAAAGTCACTAAAGGACATGAGACACACACCCTGATAGATACCAAAGACACCAAAAAAACTTCCCAGAAGACCTCATGAATTTCATCCCCATGGCAAGAAATCCCTCGGTAGATTCTATACTTCTCTGTGGAACTCTATGGACAAGGGGAAATAATTGTCCACTCCATGGTTGCACACTCTCTATAAGAACCATATTGTTAAATAGATACATCATAAAAAACTATAGTAAAACTAATATATATAACTTTTTACAGCACACATGATCCCAAACCCTTGAAAAATAATATAAGGAAGATAAAAGTGTAGAAGACAGAGGCGTTTGTGGTCACTAAAAGACATGTGGCGTTCCCTTAACAACCCGCCCGGAACCACGAGACCTCAATAAAATTCCCTCCTTGTATAACAAAAGACATTTATATTATCATCATTTTTTTTAGTATATGGAATTCCCGTGGACTCTTGTGTGGACCATATTGGTCACGTGACACATCTCCAAAAAAATATTGAAATTACATCAACAACACAAATAAAATCTCTCAATACTCACATAGTATGTTACATCAAACAAGGGGAATCCAAAGGGAGGAGGTGATAGTTACACTGAGTTGTTGAAAGGAATATGATGTGCCCAATTCATCGACACTGCGATCCCATGAGACCCCATGAGAAGTCTCATAAGGTCTCAATATTTTTATTCTCAAAGGATCTTGGATCTTGGGAACTCTCTCATAAATGTCAAAATGATAACATGAAAGTCCTTCGACACATGTGAATTATTAAATGAGTCTCTAATAATCAGAAAAATATGATAAAGAAAGAGACTCTCGATCACTAAAAAATAGGCGATGCGCCCGAAGAAGTCAATGATAGAGACTCGTGAAACCACGTGGTGCTAGGCCCTTCCACCTTCTCATGTTAGGAATCATGCCAAATACACCGCACAAACCACCGAGTATCTATTATGGAGGGTCCTATAAATATTCCATCCATGTAAGAAAAATGTGTTCTACTACATGAGTTGGATTATTGATTGCCAGATTCTGCAGAATTTGACTCTCTACATCTATGGAACTCTCTGAAAAATCATGTGATGGGGAAATGTTTTGTCAGGTAAGACACCAGAGGATAGCTATAGTAGTCATATGTTAAGAATAATGAACTTCACATGATCATTTTTAGATCATGGGAAGGATCTCTAATATGTTATTTGAAGAACATTCCACAATCCTACAAGATCATGTGAGACTCAAGATAAAACAAAACATAAAAAACCAAGGAATTCACAATATAAGGATTATAAACAAGATAAAATGTAGATGGATCAAGTGAAAGATATACACAATACCTCTTTCGTGATTCATATGTGTCATCTAAAGACCCACGAAAACACCAGGACATGTCCCTCAGATTTCTCAACACCCTATAAACATTTCATCGGGGACATGTGGAATACTCCATCCATAAGAAGATGAGTCACATGGCTCACATGCAGACACCACTTTGATCTTGTGAACCACTTGGGTCCATCACCCAGGACTTGCAACGTCCCTCTAACACATCACCTGACTCATATAATGGTGCCTGATCAAGTCATCCAATCTCGTGAAAGAACACGACCATGTAAATCATTCCCCCCGTGACAACCACTACACACTTTTGCTGAGACTCGCAATGCATGAATACATGTCTTCCAGGACTCACGATGTCACCCAATAGTGTCATCTAAGACACACAATACCCCTTGGTATATGAAACTCTTCCTTTCTCATCAAACTTCATATTTGTCAAGAAAAGTCAAGCAGTGTCCCCCAGGATGTGCTGATTGATTCTTGCGTTGTCTTCTAGAGAATAAGGATGAATTCGTAGGGCATCCCAGAATTTTACATTTCTATATGTACTCAGTGGGTACACCGAAATCAATAGTGTAGCCTTAGTATATAATCCTCGACCTAACAGGAACAATAATGACTCTAATTCCTTCTATATCCATGATTCATAGGTCACCTCCCTCCAATATCCAAGCACTAAATGGATCACCCATGGAGGGGCCAACATATGAGTCCCTTTTTGAATTAATGAAATTGATTACTTATTATCCCTTGATTATTGCAAACAATCATATATTGCATGGAAATAGAGAGTTTCAATGGACATGTCATCTAATAAATAAACCCCTTTAATGTTATAGGTCATTGTCAATGTATAAGCCCAAAAATTATATGAACTATGAAAAATACAATTCCATTTATAACCATGTTATATAGGATTCCTTCCCAAGGGCCAAGCTCTATGCCAACATCCTCACAGACTTTCCCAATACTCAAGTCCCATATCAGGACATTGTGAGACTGATCATCTTCTCCCGCTTGTTTATCACACTGAGTGTAGCTCATGTGGGATTATGGGTATGTAAAGAACACCTCATTAGGAATCATATATCTCTATGGTACATGGAAAACTCATTTTGTAAGTCCCATACATCATTAGAATGAATATTAATTTGAATCCTACCATATTGAGGATACGTAGGATTCCGTCTTAGGGCCTGAGAGTTATACCAAATACCCTAAAGATTGTCCTCATTTGGAAGTCCCATACATATGTGCCATGAGGATTATTATCTATCCCCCTTGTTTATCACACTCAGCATAGATCATGTGGGAATAGGGATGTGTTAATGAACATATGATCAGGAATCCTGAATGAATACCCATAATACAAGGTTATATACCATGGGAAATGTCCCAGAAACCTCAATGAACTATTTGAGGTATTGAGTATTGTAACATTTGGGATACATAGGATGCCTCATAATGGATTAATCCCCTCATCGTAATATCAACCACCTCCTCATATGGAGGCACATTCAGAATCACATGATATATGGTTACAAAAAATACATCATATATTCACCATTAAGGAAGTAAATGAAGAACCTGATATACATACAAATGGATCCCTCAATAAGACCCCATTCTTCGTCTAAAGAGATAATTAACCGATAAACCATTTTTTAAAGGTAACTAGTCTTATATTAGTATTAAGAATAGATTCTTGAACATATTTTAAATCTATAAGAGAGTCACAGATTAGGAAATAATTCTCCCCAATAGGGTGCAATGAGGAAGACCTCCCACCCTGTCAACCAACGTGAGTCCCCAAGTGTCTGTTGGCCTAAAACCCACATGAAATCTGAAATTTGGAATGAAGGTCCATACCCAACTATGGATATGGAAACTGTTTGATTTCTTTTAGGAAAGCTAAAGAAAATGGCGGGCTTGATGTATGCGACTGAGGGATGTCACAAAATACCACTCAATCAAACAATCTAGGGAAATCCCACTCCACATCCAACGTCCAATAAACTTGATGAAATAATGCTATATTTATATTTTTATATTATGTTTTTTTATCATTCAATGAATGTGATATTGGGTTATCTTGTTTTCTAATTTGAAAAACAATCTTCAATGTCTTATGTTACATGCTAGAATGAGTATTATCAAATACTACAAATATTACTTATTATAATAAGATATTAGATATTTTTTAAATTAGAGGATATGATTATGAATAACTAAATACTGAGAATTTATTTTTTACAGAAATATGAAACTAATTTTTTGTAAATCAATTAATTATAAATGAATATAAGAACCACTTGGATATAAAAGAATACTTTTAATTCTTATGGAGGTGTATTATCCTAAAAAATTTAATATATTACTATTAGTGAATGATATTAATGAAATATATATATTATATAATGCATAATTTATTTTATTTATATTAAATTAATAAGTTAGATATGATAAGATAATAATAAATCCAAATTTATGATAAAAATTTTAATTTTCTAAAAATGTGATATAAAAATATTTTAATGGAGAACCAATATTAAATTATTTTTTTAAAAAATTGTATAATATTTATACATAAAAGTAAACTCACTTTTATGAAATGTAACAGGAAAAAAATCTTAGGGTTGTTATTGGTATTTCTCTTTGTGGTTTTACTTTTTGATGAATATTGAAAAATACTGAATTTTAATTCAAAACTGCTTTTTCAATTAATTTATTTACAAATTAAAATAATATTTTTATTTTATTGTAAAGTTTAATTTCATATTTTATACATAAAGAGATATAATTTAGTTCATTTTAATTAATTTTATAATGAAATTGTGTATGGAAACATTTCAAACAAATGAACATTTTTACTTTCAATCCCTGCTTTGTCATCCCCTCTATAAGATTAATTTAAAATTAATTTATTCTACATATGTTGTTGTAATTTGGAAAAAAATGATTCCAAATTTGGAATATTAATTATATATAATTTCTAAAATTGTCAAAATATTTTGTGACAAAAAAATTTTGTGAAATGTATTAAAATAATTTATTTCGATTAACTGAAAAATTTGGATAATATGGGACGAAACCATAATCTTAAGGGCCAAATTTACCATGAAAAATTTTCAAATATCAATTCATTTTGATATATTTATACCCTATTCACCATTGTATCCAATTGGTATCATTAAGGGAACAACATTAAATGGGAAAACATGTGAGTTGAATTCCCTCTTTCAAACATTTACATGAATGCCACTCCCCCTCCACTACAAAAAGGAACTCACCCCTCCCAAATATTCACAACTCTATAGCCCTTTTTCATGACCAAAATATTCCAATATATTCTCTAAAAATCCCTACCCTCATCATATATGCCTCAAATTAATCATAAATATATCCAAGGAAGTACTTTGCTATAACCTAATTGGAGTTACCCGAATAAAATTTATCCTTCATCAACGGTCACTTCTCTTTAATTTACCTATCCACCCCTTAAATTATTTTTATATAAATATTATATAATAAAATAAGTTTATTACATATATTTTTCTGTTTAGTTTCAATGTTTTATACAAAAAATTTCACACACATCCATCAATGAGATCCGCAATCATCGTTCGCGTGTACAACAAACTACCGGCTCGTGACCCGATGTCATTCATTCTTCTATTTACCACATTCCATGATTGAAAATAATGATTTATTTATAGATAATAATTGATATATATTTAATTAATAACTTTTTAATGCTTCTTAAATTCTTATATAACGAATACCTTCATTATTTACCTTTTGTGGGAATATGATAACATCGTTTGTGGACATCTGGACAACCCATCCTCAAAGCGATGTGATTCATTGAAACTGTACATGATATGTATTAATGGTGGTTTTAATAAAACTATGTGAAATATTTGAAATAAAGTTTTTTATATAATTATAATATAATTATATAACATTTACATTTAATTATTTTAAAATATAACAATGAAATGGAAGTAACATTCATTTGTTCGTACAACCTACCGTCTCAATGAATGATAAATTTTATTTCATATATCAACATTTTATATATTATTATAAATACATATATAGTGATTAAAAATAAAATTTAAATTTTATTTTATTTTATGGAGGAAATTAAATCATAATATATGTCATAAGAACAAAAATAATAAGTTTAAATATACAAAAAAGCTAAAAATTTAAAATATGAAATAGTGAAAAATGAATGATTATTAACAAAAATATAAAAATATTTTCTATGAGGTTGATATATGATATTATAAATATAATTATGGTTATTTTATATATTAGTGATACGATTAAAACCGTTATATAAGAATATATTTGTCCATCACCAGAATGAAAATGCAAGGTAATAGATTCTCATATCACTTTTTACATAAGTGTGATAAATGTCATATTCACCACTTAATTATTTTTTGTGGTGCATCGAATGATATTTGGGATATTTTTTATCATGAATTATTTAATATTAACTTTTTTTAGTTTAAATTTGAATCATTTATTCTAATGGTATTTGCATTAAATGTTACCCATTGGTAAAGAATTTGATAACCTAATTCGTTTTCATTGGGTTATATTACTCCATAACTGTCATTAATATAATAATTTTATGTGTGTATTCACTTTTTAATATATATTTATATTTTTATAATTTTATTTTATGGATTTACATATGAATTACCTAATTTATTTTTTTATTTATTCTCACAACAATGTTTTTGTCTTTTGAATGGTTTTATTCATAATAAAATTTTGTTCGAGATTATTTTCACAGGAATTTCAATTACATTAAACTATTATATCATATTTTAATAAATCATTTATTTTTGTTATCATTTTTTTATTCACGGCCTTTATCAATTAATAGAAAAAAATTAGCACTCATTGGTACTCAAAATGTTGTATAAAATATTTATAAGAAAAAACGACTTCATTTGTCTCTTTTGATGGGGAAATTATTTTTTACTAAGATCCTTTTTTCAAATAATGTTTTAAAAAATGATTTAATAAATTCAAAATTTATTTAGTAAATAATTTTTTAAAATTTTTATATAAATATTTTTAAAGTAATCATCTTTGCTTCATCCAGAATGGCACAATTTGAACCTATTTACGGAGAAAAATTAATGTTCTTTTTTACTTTGTAAAACCTATAAAGATTTAATCATCCATTATTGTTCAAAGAAACCAATTAATGGTTAAAATGTTACACATAAAATTCATTTTTTATGTTATTTACAAATAAATTTATTTTTAATTTATTTTCAAAATAAATATTTTATTTTCCTCTGGACTATTTTTAAATGATACCTCAATAATATTTCAATTTGTCAATGATGAAAAGATTTTATTTTTACACCACCTTGGATTTGTTGTATTGATGAGTTCCTTATTAATTATTTTGAAGGTTTTGAATGATTTTCCTACTAATTGTATTGAAATTCATTTTGGTAATCCCTTTCAAATATTCATGTTTCTCTGGTAATTTAACATTGATTTTCCACTAATTATCCTTATAATTTATCATGGATTTGTTAATTGTCTAAACCATATACCATTTTTATATGCTGTGTTTACTTTGAATGTTATTTTATTTACTAGGGTAATATTAAAAAATCAATATCCTTTACTCAATATGGATATTTGAAAATGTGCATCATTTACGAATTAATCGAATAATTCAATAGATGTGAAATTCAATAGAAATAAAAAACATAGATTGTGGACCGTTTCAGGTATTCCTTTATATTCATTTGTTGTCTATTGAGACAAAATTAGTTTCCAAAGAACCCTTCTAGTTGGTTTCCAAGAAGAATAGACGAGTTTCATCCCACAGATTTAAATGATCTAATGAAAGGTCTTGATAGTAGTATATAATATGGTCTTATGGAATGAATTCATGATAATGGTATTATATTCATGGGAATCATGAATTATGATAATTATGTAATCGCTTTAATCAAAATTCAATTATTATTTTTATTTACCCATGGTATTTTCACTCTGACGTTATCTATTAATGCATTTCATTCTCATCTTATTGATTAAATGGAATGTGTTTCGGTAATAATCCATTATATTTTAATTATTGCAAATAAAGTTAATTTAAATGGAATGTTCTCTCATATATTTACCGTTTTATATTTTCTAATCACTTCCTTCTTAGTTTATTGATTATATGTCTTGGGTCTTTGACTATTACCTTTCCATATTTACTATTCTCATTTATTTGTTATTTATTCGACTATAACCGACCATTACAATGAATTTGGGATCTCCCTTTTTTTCTATTCCCTAGAATTCAATATGTGTAATATGAAAGATATGTAATGATATAATAAGTGAGAATAAATTTATCCTCGATAGAAAAAAGTATGTTGTAATTACTTATTAATTTTTAATAAAACGATCATGTATGTATCTCATTTACCAAGTCTATAAATCTCATAGATAGTTTTATATTTTATTACTTTTTTATTAATATGGTTTTATAAAAAGTATAAAATCTAAGGAGGTGGGACTGAAACCCATGACCAATGGATGATAAGTATTTTGTTCGTACCACTAGCCTACTGGATGCCTTGGTTAAGGTGTAATTAATCTTAGTTAAATAATATGATGAATAAATATTATTAATGAACCATTACTGTTATTTTTTATGTTTGGATATCAATTTATTAACCATATATATTTCCTAATATAGTTATAGAAAATATAATTACTTATTTTATTGGTAATAGTATTCTTTAGAGGAATATTTTAATGCCTCAAAAGGGGGTTCATTGTAGTGTATTTATTTGACGGAGTAGGGGATGAATTAGAATTTGATTGAAGAAGAAAAAAATATATAATTTCTCATATTAAATTGAATATATTCATTTATTTTTATTTCATTATAATCTTATTAATTAAAATAATTTCTAGACATTATAAAACTGATCCAAAATATAATGTCATAATACCTTAATTTTTATTGAATGGTCGGTGTTTTAAATCACCATGTATTAATGGAAAAGAGGCCCTAAAATTTTCATTTATAATTACACTATTTTTATCAATGATCTAAATAACTCATTATTAATATTTATTATTTTCCTCTATGTCAATATTTTTTACTTACCACTAATGTTCTCCTACAAAGAATCCTAATTATATGTTTTTTAATGTGACCTTGGTACTTTCCATTGTTCCTTTTCAAGATGATGGTTAACAACCCTTATCATGACTTGGGATATCAATAAAAGAGTTTTAAAATAACAAACAATTTATTACAATGATTTAATTTAAATTGCGAGGACACAATTTATTTAAGGTCTAGAGAATGTTGCACCCTGAAAATTTAAAAAGAGTAACATTTTATTAGATAATGTGTATGAAAGACAACACAAATAGTATAAATGAATCTAAAATATAGATACATTATGGAATATTTAATATTTTATAATCAATATATTTCATATCATTAAATCCATGAGTTACAAGGTAACCCTGTCTTACACCCATGAAAAACATTCTCCAAAATCTTGTGTTACACAAAATCACAGGTTTACCCAAACACTTCTAGTATTATCTAATATAATTACCTATAAAATATTATTTAAGATATTGGTTATGAAAATTATTATCAAACACATCAAAATACAAGTTTTACAGAAATATAAAATGAATTAATAGGTAATCTATTTATTAGAAATGAATATAAGAACCAACTGAATATAATGGAAATGTTTTATTCTTAGGAATTTGTATCAAATAGATAATTTAAATTAATTTCTATTAGTTAATGATATTAATGAATATAGATTTTATATATTCAATTATTTTTATATTCATCAATTTTTTTTTATAATCAAATTATTATAATCAATATAGTTTTTTGGTTAAATTTTAGATATCTATAAAAAGGCATGTTTAATGTCTTTTAATGTAAGACCTATTTAATTTCCATTTATTGAAAATTTTATAAAATTTAAATTTCAAAATAAACTAAAATTTTCATATCCAAAAAAAATCTCTTAGGGTGTATTTTTGTTATTTATATTGGAGGTTACATTTTCGGATGAATTGTGAAAAGTAGTAAATTATAAATTATAACTGCTTTTTTGTCCAATTTATTTATGTGGATAAATTATATATATGTTATTTTTAATTTATAATTAAATAAATTAATAAAATTAATAAAATTTATTACATTTTAATAAGTTTCACATTGAAATTAGATATCTAACATTTCAAACTTTTGAACATTTTTACATTAAAACCTTGTTATGTCATCTCAATGGTCATATTAATTTTAAATTAATTTCTTCCATTTCGATGGAATCAATTTGAAAAAAAAAATTATTCAATATTTGGATTAATATTAATTAATATTATTTTATATTTTCAACTGTAATTTTGACAAAAAAATATTAGATAATGTAATTAAAATTATTTACAGTGATTAAGAGAAAAATAATCTTCACAAGGGACTAAAACATAATCTTAAGGGCCAAAATTTCTTATAAACATGTCCAGAATCCATTTTATGGAAATAATTTAATCATATACCCATTTTTAAAATAACTAAATATTGGATCCACTTGAACTAGGAAAAGTTTGGGTTGAATTCTCTCTTTCAAAAATTTATACGAATGTCACTCCTTCTCCACTATAAAAAGATACTCAACCCTCCAACATTTTCACACCAATTAAGACCTTTGTCTCACCCATACTGTCCCCAAATAATATATTAACTACTATTGAATTTTCCTATAATCCTCCCTTTTGAGATAAATCCTTCCAAGAATGACTTTGGTATAAACCAAAAAGAGTTACTCGAATAACCAGTATGCATCTTTAACGATCACTTTTTTTTTCATTTTCCTCTCCACACATTCAATTATTTTTATGTCATGATTATATGATAACCTCTATATTTTAAAAATAATGAGATGATTATATCATAAGATTTAATCTTGAAATATCACACGCTTCCATCAAATTGGACACACAATCATCATTCATGTGTGTGGAGGACCACTGCCTCTTGAACTAATGTGATTCATTCATCCATTAACCACTATTTATGGTTTGAAATAATGATGGAGTTATAGTTTATATAAATGATATATATGATATTTATTATGTATTTATTTTTATTAATTATTATATTACTCATACCTACATGCTTTTTATTTTTTAGCAATAAAATA
Organism: Viscum album; assembly: GCA_963277665.1. Lineage (NCBI taxonomy): Eukaryota > Viridiplantae > Streptophyta > Magnoliopsida > Santalales > Viscaceae > Viscum > Viscum album. Next base: position 1,917,340,413 of record OY728165.1, on the reverse strand, counting down.
TCTTTGTTTGTTGAGATGTGGACTATAGCCTCTTCAAAGCGACATGATTCAGTCACTCTATATATGTAATGTATTAAGGATGATTTTCATAAAAAATGTTACAAATATGAATTAAATATCATAATAAAATTATAATATTCATATATATAATTTAAATTTAATAGTTTTAAAATACGACAATGAAATTGGAGTAACACTCATGCGTACATACAACCTACTTTCACCATGAATGGTGAATTTCATTTCCTATATCAAAATTTTTGGGATTATTATATATACATATTCATAGAATATATATAATATTTAAATAAATTTTTATATTCTGGATATTATTAAATCAATATATATATAATTTTATGAAAAGTAACAAGTTAAAAAATAATCGATAAACTAGTCAATTAACACCCAAAATAGTGAAAATAATGAATGAATATTCACAAACAGTTAATAAGATGTTATAAAAATTTAATATATGATATTATTAATATCATTATGGTTTTTGATTAATATAATGACAGGATTAAATCCAATAAATATGATGATAAAGGATTTTCACCAAAAAGGAAGCACAAGGTAATGAGTTTTCATCTCACTTTTAATATTAGTGAGATAAATGTCATATTCACCACTTAAATTTTGTAAGTGGTGTAACTACGACCCATATAGATATATTATATCATTCATTTTTTCATCATTTTTTTTATTTTGAGTTTCAATTTGAAATTTTTCTTATAAAGGGATGTTAATTAAAAGTTACTAATTGGTAGAGAATTTCATAACCCGATTCCTTTGGATTTTGTTATATTATTTTTTTATTGTCATTGATATAATAAGATTAAATATGAAATCACATTTAAATATCTATTATTTCCGGCCCACTTTTATTATGTGTATTTACATTTGAAACAGATAATATATTAATTTATTGTAACCCAAATAAATGTTAGGGTCTTTTCAATGGTTTACATCACACTCGCAGCAAGTTCAGGTTTGTTTAAAATTGAATTTCCATTATAGGAAATTATTAAAAAATTGATTAATAATTTTTTTTCTAATAATTTGGTTATTCAGGGAATTATTCATGTAATATTACTATTTTTTAACTCTATGGAACTCAAAATGTTTAATAATTTTAAAAAAAACATCTTCATTTCTCTCTTTACACATAGAACATGTCTTCTTATAGAAACAATGTTTTCAAAAAAAGATTTCAATTTTTTTAAAATAAAAAAAATTATTTTCTAAATACATTTATTACTTTTTGACTATTATAAATGTTTTCAATGAAATTTTCTTGTCCCCTTCTGAACATGGCACATTTCTATAATTTTACCATGGAAACTAAAAGTTCTTTTTAACTTGTACAACCTTTACGAATTTACCCTATATCATTTCATTGATTTTTATTTTATATTTTTAAAAGGATACTTTTTAAATAAATTTATTTATAAAAAAATCAATGAATTTTTTCCATTTTTTTTTGAAAAATAAATAATATATTTTTGTCAATTATGTTTTTTAAAGATCCTTTTCTAGTATATCCATTTATCAATGAGATAAATATTTTATTTTTGCTGCACATATGATATGTTTTTTATACATTAATTATTATATTTTTTTAATTTTATTTAATCATTTTTTAATGATAGTATTGACATTATCTTCCATGGATGGTATTTGTAGTCCCCTGGAAATATTCAATTTCAATAGATGATTTGAAATTAAATTTCCACTAACTATCCACATTATTTATCATGGATATGTTCATTGACTAAACCATATACCATTTTTATATATGGTTTTTAGTTTTATTATTAATTTATTTATTGGGTAAATATACATAAATATGAATATTTATATTAATACATATATTTGATATAGAATGACATTTTTTGAATTAAATTGATTATTTGGTATATGAAGATATAAATTAACATGAAAGAAATAATATGGTGACCATCTAATATAATAATTTTGATGAATAAATAGTCTCATGAGATGAAATAAGTTGGTGACACCCCATTTATGTTTTCTTATAAGAAAAATAGACGTGTTTCTACTCACAAATTCAAACGTTCCAGTGATATTTCTTAATAGTTGTATATTAAAATGTCTTGTGGATGGTCTTAATGGTAAATGTATCTTGTGACTAGGAATCATCAATTATGATAACTAATCATTTCCTCCATTCATAATTCAGTTATTATTATTATTTATCCATGATATATTCACAGTGACATCATCTATGGATGCATTTCATTTCAGTTAATTGTTTAAATAACCCGTGTTTCTGTTATGTAAATTTACATATTTATTATTGATTATCAAGTAATTTTAAATGGAGTATTTTCTTTGTTATTTACGCTAAAGTTTTTTACTCACTTACTTATCTATTAACTGATTTCATGGAATGCATCTTAAGCAATTACATTTACATATTAACTATTCTAATATATTCTTTATTGTATCTTCCATTCATAACCCTTAATAATAAATATGATCACAAATTGTTTGATTCCTTCCCCATTAATTAAATACAAATACTAGGATATATATTAATGGATATTCTATATGGGAAAAAATTTATCCTAAAAATGTTATAATTAGTCTATTAATTAATAATAAAAGACTCATTTATATATCTAGTTTACCAATACTAATAAACCCATTGGATCATTCTATATTTGACTCCTGGTAATCATTATAATTTAATGGTATTAGACACCAACATTCTAATTAGTAGATTCATTTAGATATAATATACCATTTTTCTTTTAATCTTTTCACACATTGAAAAAATTATAACAACGTTCCTAGACATCTAGAATATCAACTCCTCGAAGAGACATGATTATTTTTTAATGTACACATAACAATTATGATAATTATTGGTATATAAAATTCAATAATATTTTATTTATGATATTATGACCTATTTGGAAATATAATATATAATTTCCCTTATTTTCATAATGATCATTGAATATTTGAAATGTTACTCATGTGTAACTATGAACAACGGTCTCCATGATAAAACCGTTAGTTTATTTTTCATAACCATCATTAATGATACATTTTAAATTTATGATTGATGAATAATTATGATAAATATTTTATTATTATTATTTATTATATCTATATATAATGACCTATTTGACTATAGTTAATCCACATAAGTCTTTTTTGACACACAAACCGAATATAGCTAAAACTTTCATTGTAAATTTAATTTATAATGTAATTTTATACAAAATTTTATTAAGTAAAAAAAATTAATAATAAATATAATAATGTATCTCAATAAAGTAAATAAATTTCATATGTTTATTATTTTGGAAGATAAAGGCACATGTGACAATTCAGACATAACATAAGAATTTGTTTAATCTCAATTTTATTTCTGTGAGATATATGCCATATTCACAACTTATTATGATTAGGTGGTTTATATGAATCCTAATAATTTATTTTATTATTACTATTATAAAAAAATTAATGGGGTTTAAATATCAATTTTACGATTTCTCATTCTTGTGATTTATGTTTTCTACGTTACAAAATCACCAAGAGATTTTTCCCCAAAATTTCAATTATTGAGATGTTAATTATGTTATAAACAAAAATTCTTTTAGGAGGTTTATATACTACTCCATAAAAATTTTATATCATGAATCTATATATTTTATTTATATTATATCTTTTATTTAATTTTATTATTTTATGGGTATTAAAATTCAATGTTTAGAAAGTTGTAAACATTTTTTGCTATAATATCATTGTTTCTATGGATTGTGAATGATTATATCTCCAATGTTTAAATGATTTTAGTTATCTTCTACACTATTTATTCATGATATTTTAACATAAATATGTAATATTATTCACCATTTAGTAATTAATTTGTTTCTATATCCTTGTTAAAAAATTGGACTTATTTTATCTCCTCGATTATAAATATATTTATTTCAAAAACCATGTCTTATAAAAATGTTTTCAAAAATGTTTCAAACTTTTTTCCCTAAAATAAGTTATAAATGTTTCCCCATGAATTATTTAAATGATTTATAAAACATTCAATATACATTTCCATGTTTATTTTCATAGAAATGTATTTTCAACAAGTTATATGAATTAAAATTTGATTTTCAAAATGAAAAATTTATTTTCTCCAAGAATGCATCAAATAATATTGTAATTGTATTAACATTCAAAAATTTCGCCAAAACATTTTGTAACTTGTCATCCACTATGTATATTTTTTATTTATACCATCCCCATTATTTATTGGGATGGAATATAATAGTTTCAAAGAGACTGTAAGAGAACCCTTTTATTTTTCATTGGTTAATCATGATTCAAAGAGATTGTCATGGAATTTAATTCATTTTCATGGGTTAATAATGTTTCAAATATATTCTTATGAAAAACAAATCCATCCAATAGTTTAATATTTTTAATAATTATTTAATGATATTTTCATGAAACCTTATTATTTTTCATTGGGTAGTCATGAATCAATGAGATTGTTGTGGAATCTATTTTTTCATTTGTTGATCATTTTTGGAAGATATTGTTATTGAACCTTTTTAATTCACATAGGTTAATGATGTTATAAAAATAATAATTGGTTTTAAATTGGATTTATGAATTTATTTATAAATATCCTAAATTCATGTACTGTTTATTGAACATTATATACAATGGTTCCTCCCAGATAAATCCAGGTGAGCACGAAATATATTTTATGTTGGGTTCACCCAAATAACACTCCAATTTATTAGGTAATTACATAGTTCTTTAGAGAATTATATTGGAGGTTTTTAATAATCTGTTATATTATTATGGCTTCTATAGGGGTTATATAAGTGCTATGTTTTCTTTCTATGAAGATGATGACCCAAGATACCAATATGTTTTATCTATACAAGATATGAGTTTATGATGTTTCATTTGATCATGATTGATATCTCATTGAACATGATTATTGTATTTTATGACTAATTTATCTTTTAATAACTTAATAAATTTTTTTATGTTTTATGATCTATGTATTTATTGGTATGACTATTCATATTTTATACTCAGGTAATTTTATTATGTCATCATACCATTATTTTATTCTTATCCTTAATGATGACAATATATTTCAAATGATTATGTATTACCTTAATGAGAAGTTTGGATCACCCCTATTAGGTTTCACTACTATAGATTATATGATTAAAATATCTATAAATTTTTAATTATAGAGAAAATCATTGATAAAGGCCCACTAAATCAATGTTAGAAAAAGTGCTGATAAAGGGAGACACTATCATTGATAAAAAAAGAAATGATAAAGGGGATCTTTATTAGTTGTAAAAAAGAAATGATAAAGTCCCCCTTTATCAGCTCTTATAAGAATTGATGATAAATTTGGATCCCTTTTCAGTGCTAATTAAAAATCACTAATAAAGGTGGGAATTTATGAGTGATAAAAAATGAACTGATAAATGGGGCCTTTAGAAGTTCTGGTAAAAAATTCACTGAAAAAGGGGGGGATTTATTAGCGCTTTTTAATATCTTTGATAATGGCCTTCCATTATCACATATTTTTCTATGTGCTGATAAATGAATATTTAATAAGAAAACATTTAATTAAAAAATCATTATGATATAACTATATTTATATTGATATAAATATATTATATATTTAAAATATGATTTAGATGAAACTGAATAAACATTGAAAATTAATATATATGATATTTAGTGAAAATAACTAATAATGTTTTTTCAAAATTAAGATTCATTAGTAATTTTATAATATTTATTGGTTAATAGTCATTTAATAATAATTGGATGGAATAGATATTAAATGAATTAATGAAGCGTATAAGATATGTTGAAAATATGACATGAACTATAAACGACATTAACCTTTTAACTATTAGTCTATTTCAGCTTTACCACATATAAAATAGATTTATGCGAGGAGATCTACACCTTTTTATCTAATTAATTATAGGGTAATATTTTTTGAGGACATAAAAGTCTATGAAAACCTCCAAAATTGAGTTTTTTGTTAGGGATTTCAATTATTTAAAAATCCATAAATTTATAGCTTCATTTAAAGGGGTCTTATTGTATTTATCTACAGAGATGTAATTTATTCCAAGGGATAACATTCATATTGATATTATGGATTTGATATTTTATCATTTCCTATAATGTAGTTATATATATAATTGAATCTATGAATATTTTATTATATTTACTTACGAAAAATAAATTTTATAAATAAATATTAAAATTAATGATTTTTTTAATATCTAAACTAAATAGAAATAATTATTTGTTAAAAATAATATTTAAATTAAAAACTATCCATTTTTTTACATTATTAAAATACATTATAATATATATATATAATGAATATTTATACAAATGTGTGTGTATTAATATATATATATATATATTATAATATATATAAATGAATACTAATATGAAATATATGTAAATAAACATAATTGTATATATATATATATCACACATTTCTAAATATATATAAATAAATATAGATGATGTAAAATATAAAACCAAACATGCATGGTAGAGTGGTAATGAGAATTCAATCCCATAAAGGAGGTCTTGGGATCAAATTTAGGTGCGCGTGAGTATTTGGGGGAGCCCTCTTACACCGAAGAGGGTGGTGTAATGGTGGTTTAGGAGTGGAAAGTGCTATGAGGGGGGGGGGGGGGTTGTATTTGCTGAGAAATAGGGGGTTTTGGGGTGTATAAATACATTTAATTTATTTCAAATTTATTAATAGTGCTAAAAAATAAGTAATAATGGTTTCCTTTGTTAGTTACTTTTTTAGCACTATTAAGGGAACCCTTTATTAGAATTAAAAAAACTGCTAAATTCACCCTTTATGAGCACTAAATAGATCTGATAAATCTATTTTTTCACCATTAATACCAATCACTTAAAAGGGTTACATTATTTGTTAATTTTTTTATTAGTGATAATGGTACCCTTTGTTAGTTCTTTTTTAGCACTGATAAAGTTTATATTTTTATGTATCTCACAACATTAGTACTTTTGAATAGATGATATAATGCATTTTCTAGCGCTATTATTGGACTGATTTGTAGTATTTTTTTACACATATTATAAAGAATGAAGTTTAAGGAGTTATGTATACAAGGTGTTTCATATGGATAATAATGTTTTTTAATTTTAAAAAATTGAAGTTGGGTTGAGTGGGAGAAATGATCATTTAAATTCATGTGAATTGTTTATGTAGCAGTTTTCCCTTATTTTATAAAACTACAAACCTAATGTGTCCATGTGAATTTAGTTGATCAAATTATTTCTTTTCATGTTTTATAGTTTGGATGAAAAACTTTGGGTTAAAATTATCAGTATCAAATCCAAAAATGAAATTTTTTTATTTCAGTACTGAATATGAGAGTACAAGTTCTTGGATGTTATAGATGGTATCAACATAAAGGTTTAAATAACCATGAAGATTACGGTGTAATCATGTGATGTAATATTATGTGGTATTGATAACATCCTATCACTATAATATTATGTTTCATCAAATGTTCAATGTCCTAAACAACCCTTTTATATTTTAAACAATTATATTTTTAAATGATTAATAACATTTGTGGGGATGACTTATTTAGATGAAGAATATTTAAATCATTGATATATTGTGACCTATTCCTTTATTTATTTGGAATATTTTTTATGGTATGTATATATAATAGGGTTTATGTGATATTTTATATTGAACAAATTATGGGAGCACAATTTTTACCATATAAATAACAAGAATATTAGAATATTATTTGAGGACAATTGTATAAATGATATTTCATAAAATAGAGATTTCATGATATTCTAGGGCTTGGAAGTCAAATGGCATGATAAAACATTTTAGGATAAAACACACTTTGATTTTGGAGGTTATTTTAGATTGATTTGGTTTCAACATTGGGTATTACTATTGGATGTTGAATATCAATGTTATATATGAAGAATTATTGATTTTGGGTATTAACTTATCCTGTGATAATTTTGGATTTGGATAATAGCTAACAATATGAGGAATACGATTTTATCCATTTTAAGGACATTTATCATTTAGAGTCTGATTTTGGTTCTTTAGGAATGAAAAATTCTACCAAAATAATCATCGTTTGGACAGAAAGATGAGATTCAAGTAGAAATGTGATAAATTATGAAGTTATACATATAGTGTAATTATATTTCATTATTTCCTTAATAAATATTTTGCAATAATTACTCAACTCTGGGAGAGTATCTTGAATCTGAAGTTGTATCCAAGTGCCTTCAATTCTGCTGAACCTGTGGTCTTTTTGATCATTACATATTTATGTTCTTAAGGCCCTAAACTTGAATTGATTATTTACTTAATTTGATCAATTCCATCAATCACTATCTATAATTATTTACATATTTCCTCTATTTCTACCTATATTATACATTTTAAAAACATAGTTATGTGTTACTACACATGACCTTTTTATTTCATATTTCTCTATTATTGAGAGGATGTTTTAATATAAAAAATTATATGTGGGTTTACAAAAAATGAATTTTTACGTCTCCATCCATTGATTATTGAGACAAAATTCAAATCCTGAGGGTAATATTTATTAAAACGGGGGAGGATGTAACACCCCGATATATTAAAATAATAAAATTATATTTTTTTGAAAAGGACACACAACATTGTGTTAAAATTTTGTTATAAGAAACACTTTGTTTTGATGGTGGTACATGCAACCACAAAATTTCTTTTTTGATAATGTATTCTATATGAAATATCGAACACAAATCTCCCATGATATATATTTATTCAATAACATAAAAATTGGAATGTAGGTTATCTTAAAGAATAACTAAATTATGAAAATATGGTCTTTATGTATTCTTTAGTGAACAATTAATTAGAAATGGAAATGAAACCCTTCGGAAAATATAAGGAAATATTTTTTCTGAACAAACTATTTTAATGCAGGAGAATTTGTTTGATGAAAATAATTTAAAAAATTCCAATTATTTTTATTATATTAGTAACATTTATATATTATAAATTCAGTAATTTTCAAACATTTATCTAATGAGTTTTCTAGACATGAGATAAAACATTTAACCAGTTTTACAATTAAAACACTATTATTAAAAATAGTAGTTGGTCTCCTTTTTGGCACACATATATTAATAAACATCATATTTTTATAAAATTTATTTAGTTAAATAAGATTAATTTTCTGAATTTGAATATTATAATTTACATAGTGTGATATATTTGGATTTTTCAAGAATTATTTAATTTTCAATGATTAGTAAAAAATACAAATTTTTGTAAAATGTCAAATATTTTTATTTAATAATTAGTTTTAAAGTTATAATTTATTTTATTATTATTTAAAATAAAATAAGTATTAATTATATATATTGAATTAAATTAATTACTTTTTAAATTATTTTATATTGGTTTTTAATAAAGGTTATATTTTGTGTTTAAATACGGGTTTTTCCAAAAACATTTGTACAATGAAAAATGTTTAACCTTTTCATTTTTATAAAAAATTATAAAATGGGGAATGTTTTAAATGGAATGTATATATTATATATCTGTAAAATTTACTTTATATTTATACAAAGATAATTATTAGTCATTTATTTCATATAGAATCATATTTTTCTAACAAAAGATTCTTCTTAAAAACCATTTTATCACCACGTCCATTGGATTAATATTAAATTAAATTATGCCACTTATGTGAGTATAATTTTTAATAATGGATTATATATTTTAAATCAAAAAAATTATATTTTCTAATGATTTTAACTTAATTTTTTACAAAAGTGATGAGTGAAAAAAAAAATTAATAAAATTATAGCAATTATGGTAAAAACAAGTTAACATACCGGTTAAACGTAGAATATAAGATCGGAAATGACTAAAATATTTAAGAAAATATTTTTATGGAGATATATAGACTTTATAATGTCTATTATATTGATTTTTTGATTTTTTTGCCTTCTGTTCATTAAAAATATTTGTTCACCAATCATTTTTCAATATATGTACATTTGTGCCACTCACTTCACATATAAAAGGCCATCCATTATAACCCTCTATTAACACATTAAAAACCAATTATTTAGGACAAGCCCTTAAAAATCTAGTTTTAAACATATGTACTCTCATTATAGAGAATTAAATTCGCCAAAATCTACCCAATAAAGGCCCTCAGTGCAAACCAAATGGAGTTACCTGAAGAAGAGGTAATGTTCAACAATGAGCATTTTAGTTTTATTTGTTTCTCACCTATTTAAATTATTCTTACACCATTATAATTTAATTACATAACAAATTTAAAACAAATTATATAATTTTCTGTTATTTCATTACCATCAATGAAAAACACATCCATTGAATGTGTTATAATATCATCATTCATGTGTGTGGAGAACTCACGCCTCATGAAATGATGTCATTAGTTTTTTCATTACCACCATTCATGATTGGGAATGATGATAGATATAAAGTTTATATATGATATTTATAAAATTATAATATATCTATTATTGTTAGATCATACATACCTTTTTATATTTCACACTATTGTGGATATTATAACATCGCTTGTATGTACGGAGGACTACCACCACGTTAAGTGATATTATTCATTTTTGAATAACGTGTTACATAGTAGGTAATAAGGGTAAATATAAAAAATTTATCTGATATTAATAAAATATTTTTGATATTAATAACATATTTATCATTCTATAAATATAATATATCATTATTTATTTTACATTATTACTCACTGAAGACAATGATAAAGTTGTTTATGGATGTATTGACAACTGCCTCCTCAAAGCGATGTGAATTTTTTAATCACCATGTCATAATAATGAAAAATATAATTTCATAAAATTAAATAATACTACATTTATTATATTTTTATAATATATTAATGAAATAGTATTTCATATATTTCTTTATGGTGATCATTAAAAACTGGAATGTAACTCATGCCTATATACAGTCTATTGTCTCCATGATCATAAAATTTGTTAATTTTTAATAACCATCATTCATTATGTATTTTAAAAGAATAATTTTTGGATAAATCAGTTTATTATTTAACAATTATTATTCATGAGATATGTATATAACAATCTCTTTGACTATAGTCAAAGAACCTAAGTATTTTTGGACCGACATGACAGATATGGCCAAAACATTCGACATAAAATTATTCACTTATGTAATTGTATATAACATGATAATAAGTGAAATAAATGTAATAATAAAATTTTAAAATTTTATCCAAACAGAAAAATGTTAATACATGTTCATCAATTATCAATATAATGACATACATGATAAGTCAGACTCAAGGAATGGTTTTTTTCTTGTCTCACTTTTCGTTCTGTGAGATATATGACACATGCACTACATATTTCTATGGTGTGGATTATAAAAATACCAGGATTGTTTTGTATTGTTAATAAACATAAATTTATGTCGATTTACATATTTATTTTAGGATATCTCTATCATGTTTTTTATGGTTTCAAATGTACCAAATCCATAGGATATTATTTGACACCTTTTTCATATCTTGAGACATTTGTTAGGTTATAATACTATCTTAATTAATGAGGTGTATATAATGCCCAGTTTACCTGTTATATAAAAAATATTCTAATTTTCAATATATTATACATTTAATTTAATTTTATTCTTTTATGTTAATTAAAATTCAATGTTATAACTGTAGTAAGAGTCTTTAATTACAATGTAATCAGTTATCATGAATTTTTATGATTAAATAACCAATATTTAAATCATATGAAATTATTATCATAAGGTTATTAATGATATTTTCATGTAAGGATAAAATTTTATCCTCTATTTGGGTTTTAATGAGAAAGTGTATTTAATAAAATCTGACTACATTTATCTCTTTGAACATAAATATAATTTCATCAAAAATAATGTTTTCTAAAAATGCTTTCAATTTTTTTAAAAAGTATTTTTTAATTATATTTAAAATATTCCTTATGAAATTTTTTAAATTTTTTTATATATCAGTTTATATGCTTCCATGTTTGTTTACAAAAAACATATTTTCAATATGATTTCTATGATAAAAAGTAATTTTTGTAATGAAACGTTTATTTTACTCCAGAATTTCGTTAATAATATTTTAATGGTTTTTACATTAATCAATATCAACAAACCCTTTTATTAATTATCCTCTACCAGGGAAAGGTTGTATGGATAAAAAAATCATTATTTATTTGATCGATTATTATTTTTCAGAATATTTTTTTCGAAACTGTTTCATTTCCATAGTTAAATCGGGATTTAAAGAGATTTCCATGGAAGTAGTTTATTTTACACCAGTTAATCCAGTTTCAAAATTTTTTTTATAGAATCCATTTATTTTCCATATGTTAATCACGATTCAACAGTATATTCACGGACCCATTTTCTTTTCTATAGGTTAATCATTATTACAATATATTATCGTGGAACCCATTTCTTTTCCACTGGTTAATCATGTTTCAAAGATATTTTTATTGAACCCATTTCACTTCCACATGTTAATAAAGTTCTATATAAATAATATTAGTTTAAATGTGTTATTATGAATGTAACTATCTTTTTATTTCATTAATGTTGTGGTTTGTGGACATTATATATGGTGGGTGTGCCCAAATAGTGCTAAGTGATCCCAATATAGCTTATACAATTGGTGTGCCTAGTTAGTGCTCCAATTAATTTGGTAATGATGGTGTTCTCCAAAGAACTTCATTAGAATTTAGTAATATGGTTATTGTAAATCTAATGCTTCTATAAGGGTTCTCAACATGTTATGTTAATATTCTTTCCCAAAACACCAATTTTTTTATCTTTTCTCTATTTGGGTTTATAATGTTTCATTTTATCTAGATCGATATCACATGTCCTATGATTATTGATTCATATGATTTTTTTCTTTTTCAATTCCATATTTAATGTTTTTAGGTTTGGTGATATTATAATTGATGTGTCTGAATATTCATGTGTAATACTATTGTAATACTATTATTTCATCATACCATTATAATTTTAATACGCTCAATGATAACATCCATTTATTAATGCTTATAGTATTCCATACTAATAATTTAAACACACCCTTAATATGTTTCATTATCTATAGTTTATAGTCAATGAGGTTTAATTAATTATTTCTTGAATGGATTTATTATGGATAATGACAATTTCTTGATGTGAAAAACAAAAGGAAATATCGGTTAAGTGGGATAAATGATCATTTAGAGTCATGTGAATTGTTTATGTAAATGTTTTACCTAATTAGCTAACAATCTAAAACTAAAATATCCTAGAGGATGTAGGTGATCTAATAATCCGTTCTAATGTTGTAAGGTTTGAATAGATGAAAATTGGTTCAAAATTAACAACATCAAATCCTAAAATTGTAAGATTACATTTTTAGAACCAAATCCATGATTTTTGGTTATGGGTTGTTGTAGTTAATATCAAAGGAATGGTTTAAATAACATTGTATATTATGATTTTATCATGTTATTTTATCTTAAGAGTTATGGAAACCAACTTATGTCAACAAGATTAATGATGAACATATCTAAAAATTCATATACACCCATTTGAGGCATTAAGAAATGAGATATTAATGCGATTAATAACCCATTAGTAGATATCATATTTGGTGGAAGTGTATGTGTAGCTTCTATTTAAGGTGAGGTATTCATGTTCATTTTTTTGTATATGTTTCTTGGTATTAATGATCTATAGGTGTTATATGATTAGTGAGATCAATGTAATTACGGGACGAAATGTTTTATCATTTATATTACCATGAAATTGAAAATTGATTTGGAGATTTAGAGATTAGTGATACTTAAAAAGAAGAGATGTATCATGATATTTTAAATCATGGAATATGAAAGGTATGAGTTTAAATTTGAGGATAAATAAAATACAGATTTGGAGGATATTTTCGAATTATTTTTTTAACATTGGGTATTTCTATTGAATTATGAAGATTAATGTATCATATGAAGATTTAATCAATTTGGGGATTACCATTTCATGTATTAACCATTTTTTATTGGATAATGTCTAATAAAAGGAGAAATATCGTGTTTCCCCTTATATGGTTATGTGGTCTTTATAATTTTATTTCATTTTTTCAGGAATCAAACTTTTATGTTGAAAACTAATCATTTGGGAAAAAATATGAGATTGTGGTAAAAATTGGCTACAGGATAAAATTATACCTGACCTGTAAAAAAATTTCTCTATGTTTTCAGTCTACGTGGTTACATAATTTCTCAATTATGGGAGAAGTATCATAGGAAAAATTCTCATCATAGTTCCTTTACCTATGATGAACCCATAATCTTTTTGGTAAATACATATTTATGGTTTTTAGACCATTAGCATTAAATTTATCATTCATTTTCATGTGATCAAATACCACAATCACTCTCTGTAATTACATATGATTTTCCCACATCCCCTCCTATATTATCATGTTTATAAATAAAATTATGTTTTATTTTATATGAAAATTATAATTCACTTTTCTATATTATTAAAAGGATGTTTTATTAACCCTTTTTATGATATGATTTTACAAAAAAATATTTTCAAATGTCCATCCTTTGATTATCGAGATAATGTTCCTATTATAATGATGACATTTAATAATGGGGAGGAGGATGTAAAACCTATAGGTTTCCAAAGAAAATGAATTTAATTGACAAAATAAAGGACAAAAAAATATTTTCATCTTCAGTGACAAGAAAAAATAAGTTTACCTTATGTTACAAGAATCCCTGAAATTTTTATGTTTGATAGGGTATTTGATACGATGCCTAGAACTTAAATGTAACATGATATATATTACCATAAAAAATATCTATTAGAATAGAGTGTATGAATAGGAATTAATAAATTATGAAAATATGGAGTACATATTCTTTTTTGTGAAAAATGAATGAGAAATGGAAATAAACCCCTTTTGAAAATAGTAGGAAATCGTTTTCTGAAAAAAAAAATATTTTAATGCGTAGAAGACATTTTAATTACAATAAATTTAAAAAATAACCCTTATTGTATTTTGTTAATTATTTTAATATATTATACATTAAATATATTTTTTAACATTCATTCTATGTGTTTTATATACATGAGATAAAAATTAATTTGAATTTCAAATTTATAACAGAATTTGTTTTCAAAAAGAAGTTTTATCACCTTTTTATGGGAACTTATACTAGTAATATTTTTTTTTAAATTTTATAAAAATTAATATATTAAATTAAATCTATTATTTAATAAAATATAAAATATTATTTTTTGTAAAATAATTATATTTTTCATTAAATATTGATTTTTTGTAAATAATAAAAGATACATTTTTTAAAAAATGTAAATTGTTTTAACTAATTAAGTAATTTAAAAGAATCAATGTTTTTAGAATATAATTTAAATTATTGTATGTATTATTTATT
Organism: Viscum album; assembly: GCA_963277665.1. Classification (NCBI taxonomy): domain Eukaryota; kingdom Viridiplantae; phylum Streptophyta; class Magnoliopsida; order Santalales; family Viscaceae; genus Viscum; species Viscum album. The sequence goes on along the minus strand of OY728165.1, from coordinate 1,917,324,819 downwards.
TATATTTAATCCACTTTATTACTTTGGAATAATATTAATATTGTATTTTAATATAAGTTTGTGTTTGGGGTTAAAATGCATTTTTTCTAAAAACTATTTTGAAATACATACTATTTCTCCTTTTAAATTAATTAAAAAATACCTCATGGGGAATGATTAAAATAAAATGTACAAATTATTTATCATTAAATATTAATTTAGTTTTAAAAAATGATTATTATTAGTCAGAGAGTTAATATAGAATTACTTATTTCTAAAAAAACACTCTTAATAAAAAACCTAGTCTCTTGTAGCGTCAGTTGGATTGATATTAAAATTAATTTTTATTCTTTTGATAATTAAATTTTGAAAAATGGAATCAATATTTGGAATCATAAGAATTTATAATTTCTAATAATTTCAACATAATTTTTATCCGATGTGATTAGTGAATACTATTAATATAAATTACTGTGATTAATATAAAAATGTTTACATTATTGTTAAACGCTACTGGAAACAATGTATATACCCATAATTTAGAATTAAGGGTATTTCCCATTAAACAATGGGCACATCATATACCGACAGTTCTTTGAACAGCGACTGATGGGCTTGTTTGTATAAATCTATACATACAATTTTTAAAGAATCGTAGGCATAGACTTGGATATTTTTATACTACCCATAATTTTACTTAAATCAAGGAAATATATCAATAATCATGGTAAGGATAACCATGGGTATAGTTTTTCCCACAAAACTCTATGTAATAACAGTTCATTGAACTGTGGGTATAAATAACTTTCCCAAAATAGTTGTAACATCCCATCCGAAAGTTTTGAAAAAAAAACACAAACCATTGTACACATTCAATGAAATACATATAATACATATTTATCATTAAAATAACAGCTTTTATTTTTTTTAACAAAATTAAAAATACTAAATAACCTATATATCCACAAAACCTTTCAATTCAAGCAATAAAAAAACATCCACAAGTATCTTTACTTTTAATTGTAATATAGAGGCGATCAATAACTCCACCATCACCAACATCCCCATAATCGTCACCATAATAAACATCATAATGAGAACCATAACCAGCAACATTATATGGAGAACCAACACCATTATCACCCCCTCCAACACCTGTAATAGTGTCATATGCTCGGCTTCTACTATGTTGTTAATAGAAATCACTCATTAAATAACATAAATAATGAATTGAATTTATAAATGAATCAACAATAGTTGTAGCCTATGATTTATGTGATGGACATAAAACTGACATATCATTGAGGAAGTATTTAGTGACATTTTTTCATCAGTACTATTCATGAGTAACTATTTATGTCTTTATATACATCTTCATGATCATTTTATAGCTCGTTGGTGTAAGAAGTTTGAGATGCGCTAGATGAGGGCCCAACGTAGTGGGAAGTATGTTTTTTCTAGGTTGACATTAGACACTCCCCCTATTCTCCTCACACAATACCTGTCTCAAATGATCATTTGGACTAAAATTTTGATCATCTATCTCATTGAGGGCCTCCTTGGAACACTATTGAAAATATAAAAAATATATTTAATTATGAATGACACAAAAAAATTAATTATCAATAAAAAGATATAATTTTTTTATTATTTCTATTCTTTTACAATAATTCCATCATTTATCTTCCCAATCAATAAAAATAATTCTTCTCAAGGTACACAGTATTCAATGCACAATGCATCTCTATTAAAATGACATTGATTAGAGTAATATTACAATATTGAGTAATATGAATGTGATTAACATATAATGAATTAAAAGTCTAGCTTTTGAAGAAATATATAAAATAAAGAGGAATATAAATATTCATTTAATTTGAAATTTGATACTAGTGATATTACACAAAGAACACATACATACTAGAATACTAAACAAGGGTGTGATATGGAATCCATTTGTATGATCATTTATGTCCAATTTTTTTTTACATTATTTGGTTCTTTGGACATCTGATAATTTTGATCATTTATTTATTTGGTTCAATTTTTGAATAAAATTATTGGTAATTTGTTCATTTTTCATTTATCCATTTTTTTAGTTAGACACATGGTATTTTTAATCTTTTGGTCATTGGGTTATTTATTCTCTTGGTAATTTTGATCATATATTCATTAAGTTAATTTTTAATGTTATTTTTTTATTTGTCCAATTGGAGAATTTTTCATTTGGATATTTGGCCATTAGTACATTGGTTGAGTTGGTTATTTGATGATTTGGAAAATTAAAAAAAATGGCCAATTTTTCCAGTTAGATATTTTTCCATTTGGGCATTAAGCTATATTTATAATTAACAAATCACCCATTTTTTTAATTTTCTAATTGTAAAATTTTCCAATTATCCTACTGTCAATTTTGTAATTACCCAATAGACAATTTGAACATTTGGTCATTTACCCATCTAGAAATTTTTATCATTTCCTCAATTTACTAAAGGAGAATTTTCTAATTTGGTAATATGGAAACATGGAAATTTTTACATTTTTACATTTCTCCATTTTAAAGTTTTATACGTAATTCCATTTGGAATTTTTTCTATTATTTTATTTGTACAATTTTCCATTCTAGCTTTTCGACATTTTTATATTTCTCCATTTTCCATTTGTAAAATTTTCCAGTTTCCAAATCTCCAAATTTTCAATTTTTTCACATGGGAAATTTTTCATTTCATTAATTTTACATCTGTTCATTAGGCCATTTATTCAGTTTTCCATTTATCTATTTGACCATTTTTTTTCATTTCTCTAATGGGTATGTGGCCAAATGGCCATTTATACATTTTTCCATTTGGCCAATTTTCCAATTTTTCAATTGGTCATTATGGAAAATTCTCAATATTCAAATATTTTAATTGGTCATTTGGTTATTAGGTGATTTGGACATTTTTTCATCATGTTAACTGGCCATTTTTCCATTTGAATACGGAACTTCCAAACATATATTAATGGGATTCATGAAAATAAATCTCAATGTTCATCCATGAAATATAACTATGTGCCAGTATAAATATTGATATTATTTATATTCATATTAAAGTACCAAGTTCCACTAATGATTAGTTATTCTAGGTCTCCTAATGTGTTAAAATACATCATACAGTGTTTTTTAGTTTTATTCTTTCCCAACGCATCATAATATTTTTTGATAAAATTAATTTGAATAAAAATTATATGCAAACCATTAAGGACTATACATAATTTAAACTCCTTAACATTAATACATGAAATAATTTCTTGATATTGACTTGATGGAAATTTGGGAATATTGGTAAACCCTTTAAATCAGAACCAACTCTACTCTTGCAACCAACATATAACTCGTGTTTACATGATCACAATAACAACCCAATATCCATCAATTGTGAAACCTCATGATCTTTACCTTTGATAAAGTTATTAAAATTATATATCAAATAATATAATTCTTATAAATACAACAATAATATATATATATTAAGATATAAATTTATCTTACCTATATCTTCATCAATGCATTCTCATTGATTTCATTATAGATATGCATCCATGATAATGGTTTCACCGTAATGATAACTTTGTTCTTATAAATAGTTTCCATGAATATTCTAAAATTAATGGTATTTTTATATATAATATTATTTTACTCATTATAATCCATCGTATGTTATGTTTTTAAATTCCGAATTCACACATTCTAGTGTGTCAACATTGCCTATTACAAGATCATCAATGATAAGAACAAACTTAAGAAAGATTTAATTCACATTAACAAAGTAAAAAAATGATTAGATATAATTTGAAACACCTATTATAATAAAAAAAATATGTAGGATGCATAATATGTTCTGATAAACCTGTGGTCTATCTTTGATTAGTAGCCTCTAATGAATGTCTTTGTTCTAATTCATGCATCAATAATCTGCATTCATTGGATTTGAAGATAAAGGAAAGATATTATTATATCCTATATGGATAGTAGGAAATATAGGATGTGTAAACATATTAAGATAAAGATATTATAGTTTTAGATATATTATGGATATGGATATGGAATAGGTGGGGACATCCCTAGAGGTGGTGTGGATATGTTACGATAAAAATGGTTTAAATATGATGACGATGATATGGGAATGGGTGGGAACGTCCTATGAGGATGAAGTAGAGGTGGAAAATGTGTGGTGGATGGGGTGTCCACTGGTGGGTCAAGGTGTGACCAGGTATGATAGGTGATCTATATAGCTCTAGTAGCACCCTTGTTCTGACCAGTACTAGAAGGCTGATAAAAATCAACACGTCTTATAAATCATGTTCATAATGAAATCAAATAAATAATATAAATAATAAATTAAATTTAATGAATAATAAATATATTAATATTCTTATAATCACTAAGGGAAGTAGTGGAGGAATCCATATCTCATGCATTCGACGATCATTTTAAATTAATGGATTCCTTGGAACTAATTCAATATCATTAATAATCAATATAATAAGTAAATACAAATTTTTATATTTTATTTTTAAAAATCTGACAGACAAAATAGAATTAAAATAATACATTAACAATGTAAATTCCTGTTTTCTCAAAGTTAATTTAACAAAATATTTTCTATTTTTTAAAACATATTTAAACATAGTCGTTGGAATTGAAATAAATATAATTAAATTGAAGAGAACAATAAATACTAAAACAAATATATCATTCCATTATATTACACGGGAAGAAAGTAATGTTCCAATCAAAAATTAAATGAATGATAAAAAAATTAATCACAACCAATTTCTATATAAAATTCATCAATGAATTATAGTATCTAATAAACCAATGAATATGATAAACAACATATTCTATAAGTGATGAATACTAATAAAGAACCCTAAAAAGTATATGACATGGAATAACTAACAACTATTACATAATAAAATTAAATATGTATGTATTTTTGAATAAATTAATTTTTAAAGTTCTATGATTTTAATATAACATTAATATGATTAAATACATTTGTCTTTATGATTGAAGAAATTTACTCAATAATAAAAAAAATGTGTCTACTAACATCAAAACCAATGAATCATGGTATAATAATATCATTGAAATTCTACAATAATTAATAGAAATGTAAAAAATCATCCAATACTACTATAAAAAACATTGATTTTTAAAATAACAAAAAAATATCCAAAAAATGTAATATTGTAGAGGGAATATTGAAGTTTTGAATAATAATAAATGCACTTTAATAATGTTTACAAAAAATTACTCATCACTAATTAGAAAGGAATAATGTATCACTTGTCTCCTTCCATAAGACCTAATAAAATCCAATGCTTTTAATGATGTATAAAGGTTCTGATTATGACTTTAAAAATAGAATATGACCATGATATATTGAATGGAAAATAGTTTAAAATCCTTATATGGATGACTTGAGCGATGATCATCCATTGAATTATTTTATTATGAATAACCAAAATTTTATAAATGATAAGGTAGGGGTCCATCCTAAGGGATGAACACATTCACTCCTGAGAAGTTCTACAAGTGTAATTTTTCACCCATGATTACTACATGGTTAATTTAAGTTATTATGAAAAAGGAATTATGTACTTAATTTAAAATATAAATGAGGCCCTGTAACTTTCCTTAATAGGAATATTTTTTTATCATTCATGAAAATTTTATTAAAAAAATATTATAACACATGTGAATATACTAAAGTTATCATAGCCAAAAAATATATATTTTAGAAGTCTTTTCATTATAATGAATAAATTTATGCATTAATTTCTATTTAAAAATGTAATTATAATCTTAATGATATTTTATTAAAGGAATAAAATATATTATCTTATTACTTGAATAATATAATTATAATGTTAAATAAATAGACTTATATATTATTTTATGCATTTTATTACCAAAATGATAAAACATTTAAATAAATTATCAAATGACTCATAAATAAACATTGGAAATATTATTTAAAAACTATCAACAATCACAAAACTACATCATAAAGAGTGAGAAAAATAATGGAAATTTTTAATTACTTTTATATTAATATACCTCCCCATTAAAAAAATTCATTAATATAAAAAATAATCGAGATTAACTATAAAGTCATATTTTCAAATATAATTATTGGACAATTTATTTAATATTTGAAATCAAGTGTAGTTGCATCATACACCTCTTTTAAAAAATTTAGTGAATGAATGATACTACGTAACAATACAACCATTGATGATATCCTATTTTTTTAGTTACAATAAATCATCCTTCAATAATTAATAAATATATATCTTTAACCAAGTAATTACAAATTAATCATAAAAAAACTGATAAAAATATATATCAAATTTAAAATCATGAATATTACATTTAATTACCTCTACATATTAATTATAAAAAAACCAATAATTTTCTTTACATATGATGTGTACGATTTGGAACGATATTAACAAAATTCCTCGAATAATTTAGCAAATAGATTACCTCCAAATATTAATGATAATTTTTTAAAATGATCTTCCTCAAATTCCTTTTTCTAGATTATATAGAATCATTATCTCTTTAAAATAATTTCACCATGACTTTATAAAAGTCAATCTTAATATATAACCTAAAAGAAGATATATATGAATGATGATATCAGCATACATGATAAGAAATACCTAAATAGAAAATACCCATGTCAACATCATATTTTCATAGTAATGAAAATTGAAATTCATAATAATTACTCCTAAATTTAACAATAATGTCTTTCCCTAAATAGTATCCAAATCTTTAATGTCTAATGTTCTATAATAAAATTAATATTATAAATAAAATATATCTCTTTCAATTTATCAATATGAAAACAAATATATAAAAATATATATTAACATGTGGAGTTTGAGAGGGAATATTATACATAAAATCAGGATAGTCTGTTCAACAACAAATGGATGCTTTACACATTATATATCCCTTATTATATGTTTCTTATGAAAATAATTAAACTCCCATGTTGGATATAAAATTAAAAACAAAACATCACCCAAAAATATAAAACAACATAATACTGAAGGATATGGAAAATTATTATCATTAAACCAAAATCCCAAAAATAAAACCTCACCCACAAAGAACATTATTTAAAATAATAAAGAAGAAAGGTGACCTAATTATATATTGGTTAGGTATTCATAGATAGATAAAAATGAATACAATAGCGAGAATAACAAAAAAGGGTTTTAAACTCACTATAAATTATTATGAGAATCATGAAATCACTAAATCAGGGGATAACACTAGAGGGGGATATTAATCAATCATAACATGGGTGAGGGAAGAACACAGATCGACTAAAGGGGTAGATATGACTCGAGATAAGGGGGTGGGTGGCTAGGAAAATATGTGGGAGTATTTCCCAATGATTGTATAAAAACTGTTTGGATTTATTTTCTTATAACCATGGTTTATAAAAACCTTGGTCATAGACATATTCAAGACAAAATATATCCATGGGTTCGTTAAACTGTTGGTATATATCTATGGGGATAACCCCATTTTCATGTAGTGAAACATAGAATATTAGATGTAAAAATATCCCAAAACCGTTCAATAATATATTTTAGGGCCCTATATAGGTCTTATAACATTAATGATATTATTTTTTATCATTTTTAGAGAATTGTGAAGAGTAATATAATTTATTCGCCAAATATTTTTCAACATAATTCCATGTTTTCCACCCACCTCATTTATGAAAGTCCATGAAATATCCCATGATATTCACACTGTAAACATAATTAGTTTATCAAACACCTATCCATGTAACTTCCCCACACAAATTATATCAATCTATAATACATTCATTTAAATTAAATCCATCCAAAACATTACCTTGGTGCATCCCAAAATGAGATACCTAATGAAGATGTAACATTTATCCACGAGTTTTTTTCAATTTATAAACCACTTAAATTTTTCTTATAACAAGGTGATATAATAACCCTAATATATTTCATGTACTTAGATTTTTTTTATCATAAGTGTACTATCTATAACGTCACACACTTCTATCAAATGGGCATTGAAATCATCATTCACATGTATAGAAAACAATAGCCTCAATAAATAATTTCATTCATTTTTTCATTCCCACCTCTCATTGTTCTGTATGATGATGGATCTAATGTTTATATATGATATTTATGACAAAATTATACATCTATAGTAATTATATCATTAATACAACTTTTAAATTTCATACCATAGGTTATATGATAATGTCACTCTTGTGTATCGTGGACTACTGTAACGCGAAGCGATGCCATTCGTTTTCACCAACACATAACATGATATTTAATGAGGGTAAATATAAAAAATACATGTTATATTAATGAAATTTTTATGTTATTCAATATATATTGATCATTATTTAAATATAACATATCATTTTTCTTATTACGATTCAATCACTAAAAAAATGATAACATAAATCCTGGATGTGTGGAAAACTGCCTCCTCGAAGCGATGTGAATATTGTTTTCATAACCATGCCAAAAAATGACATATTTAATTATATATAAATACATAATATTTTTTTATGATATTATAACCATTATTTAAAGAGAAAATAATACTTAAACTCTTCTCATAATAATCATTATAATTTTTAAACGTTACTCAAGCATAGGTACAACCTATCATCTCCATTATCGTATTGTTAGTTCATTTACAATATCCCTCTTTGATGAGGGGACTAAAAACAATAATTTATGAATAAATATTTTAAATTTATAATGACTCTTATTCTGGGTATTTTTACATATTTAACACTTTGACTATTGTCCTCCCACCAACGTTGTTTATGACATAAAAGACGAATATAGTCAAAGCATCAATTTAAACTTAATTGATTATGTAATTATTCTTAACATGATAATAAGTTAAGTGAAAATAATTATAAACAATTATTTGTTCTAAATATATTAAATAATTAACATTATTATATTATTTAGTAAAATAAACACACAAGTGACGTGTTAGACTAAGGTATGTGTTCTTTCTCATATAACATTTATATATGTGATATATATTCTATATTAAACAGTAAACTTTTTTTGTGTGTTGTATATAATTACCATAAATTTATTGTCTTATTATTATAAATAAATTTATAATAATTTAAGTTTCCATTTTAGGATTATTATTCCTTGGGGTTTATGGTTTCAATGTCACCGAAGCGGTAACTTATTTTTTGAAACAATTTCCTTCTTTGAGATGTTTGTTATGTTATACATCTATCCTATTTTATATGGTGTATATACGGCCTCTTGGTAATTTTATATCATTAATATAAATCCATTATAGAAACCTTTATTTATTTTTAATTTTATTATTTTATGATGATTGTGATTCAATGTTACAATAGTGGTAAGAGTATTCTGTTACAATCTCATCATTTATTATGATTGTGTGTGATTATGTATCCAATGATGAATAAAATTTACATCTATTATCCTATATTTATTCATGATATTTTTACGTAATTATTCGATTTTCCACTAATTGTTACATAAAATATTTGAGATTGTGTTTTTATGAAAATATTACTTCATTTATATTTTCGGTCAAAAATGTGTTTTCTTAAAAAAATGTTTTTAAATAATTTTTTAAATTTTTAATAGATTTTATTTAATAAAATATGAAATTATATTTTTTAAGTAAATTTGCTAAATTATTTAGAGTACATAATTTCTATGTTTCCTTGGTTTGTTTCAATGATAATTATTTTCAAATTTTTTTATGTTTTGAAAATTGATTTTGAATATGAAAAAGGTATTTTCATAGATAATTTCATTAATAATATATTAATGGTAATTTCATTCATTAATTCCAACTAACCTTGTTAATTTTCCTAAACATGGTATGTTATTTATTTATATCATCCTCATTATTTTTTTGGATGGATTATGATTTTTTCAAATAGATTGTAACGGGACCCATTTCTATTACACGGGTTAATCATGATTCAATGATATTTTCAAAGAACCAATTTCATTTTCATGGGTTAATAATGTTTAAAAGTGAATTTTATAAAACCCATTTATTTTCTATTCTTTAATAATGATTTAAAGTTATTTTCATGGAACCCTTTTCTTTTCCATAGTTTAGTCATTATTCAAAGAGACTATCGTGGAACTCATTTTGTTTCAAGATGTTAATCATGTTTTAAAGAAAATTTTATGGAGTATATTTGATTTATTTGGGTTAATTATCATATAAAAAGAATAAAGGTTGTTTCAATAATTTATGGGGAAATGGTATCTCTATATACATTATTCATTTTGTGATTCCTGTACATTATATATGATGGACACACCAAGATTAAATCAGGCGAGACAAATATTTCTTATAATATGGGTTCAAAAATATATTTCTCTAATGAATTTGATTATTATTATGTTCTATGAGGAATTATACTACAAGTTATATGAATAGATAATTCAAATGTAAGGGTCCAGGGAGGGTTCTATAAGGTTTAAGTAACTATTCTTTGAATATTTTTTCCCAATATACATATTTTTTAATATATGCTTACTACATGTTTATGATGTTTCATTTGATCAATATTTATATCACATGGTACATCATTATTTATTGTTATGAATTCTCACATTTATACTGACTTATTCCATTCTTTTTAATTTTATTATCTAATTATTAATAGGCATTAAAAATTATTTGTTATACTCGCACACTTTATTTATGATATAATACCCTTATGATCTTTTTATGATCACTGATGACATTCATTTGTTAATGCCTAAATATTCCCCTACTAAGAATTTGACATCATCTGTATTTATTTTTCTATTCCCCTTGTGATAAATAAAGAGGTTCACTGAGTTTTGTCAAGAAGGTATTTAATGTTGATTATGATGGTGTCTCAATATAAAAAAATCTAGGTTATGGGGGAGAAATGAAAATTTAAATTCATATACACAATGTTATTGTAATAATCATTTTAGGGTGTATGTTTTCATCTATATTTTTCCATGGTTTTGTATTCATTACATGATATATCTTTGTGTGAGGTCAGTATATTATCTTGATACATTAATGATCTGATTCACGAGGCATATTATCCTTCTCTGTGTTCCAATAACCAAAAAATGGATACATGCACCACATCATGGTTTAATATATTTTTTATTACTATAATACTAAACCAAATTAATGAGTCTGATGAGGTTATAAATCATTTCACAATTTTTAAACTTTGTACCTTCCAAATTTAAAAAAAAATATTTAATTTAAAACATATTAAATTATAACAAAAAAAATTATTTTTTCAATGGTCAACCACCTACAATGGAGATACAATATAATACATAGTATATAAAAAGCATAAATATACTGCATATGGAAACTTTTATTTACAATGGACCTCCAACATCAATTAATTGTATATATTCATTTACTTAACTACTCCGAAGCTCTATCAATCCTCTCAAAACTTCGTCCATGATAAAAATTGCACTTTTAAACAAGTAGGTCCTTATATCTCCCTAATTAATCAAAATCAATAAATTATAATATTTTATAATGAAAAAATGGTTATATAAAACATACCATATTCCTAAAATTTAACAGGTGACCTTCTCTTGTCGGAACTATAGAAAATCACAAACATATGTTCCAAAATTCATCCTCGACATCATTTCAGGAAAACTACCTAAAACACAATACTAAAACAATCCTCAATTTCAGTAAATTAAATATATATATTGATAGTAATTTTTGTGACACAATATACTTTAAACAAAACTCTAGGTAACGATATAAAGAAATTTTCATGAGTTTTCCTCTATGGAAACCAATAAAAAGAAAAACATTGGACCACCATTACAAATGTAAATCAATCCCAATTTCATCAAAATCATTTTTAAAATTCATGTGGCCTATTATATTAATTAAAAGGGAATTTGAAAGCTTTAAAGTATCATCCGAGGTCATTATCTATAAAAATCTATCCAAATACCAATTAATCTCAAATGATTTCATCATTCTAGAATAAAATAAACATAAAATACTCATATAATATTAAATAAATAATAGTTTCAAATAAACCTAATAATAATTGATTAAAAACCATTGAATTTTATGTGGAATATCTCTCAGAATCACCCTAAATAAAGGGGAACCATAGGTGGTGTGAGAGGAAGATAGGGGTTGATAGAATAGTCATCACACATATGCCTTATTCGAGGGAGGGCCTTGGAGGGGAATCTTTTCTCTCAGAGCGGTGGCTAGGGTTCCCCTTTAGAAAATTTCTCCTTCCCTCCTCCGGCTTGATCGAGAGTCTCAGTGTTGTCTTCCTTGGATCGGGGTCGGCGAGGTGCGGCAACAAGTTCGTATGCTATGGTGCGGCTCGGTTTTTTTCTTTCAGTTTTGATCTGGTCTGCGGGTCATCGGTTCCAAGTTGGAAAAGCCAAGCGATGGTGTTGATGTGGATCTGGTCTGTGATTCAGCTCATCATCCTCCAGTGTGGATCTAGTCTCCAGATTCACGTCGGTTTTGGCGTTCTAGTGAGGTGAGGCTCGGTGTTGTCTTCCCAATGGCTAGGAGGGGGGGATTTATGGTCCTGACATCCGGTGGTGGATTTTCTCCTCTGGTTTGTTCACGATGCCGTCTTGTGAAGGTGATGTGTTGGTTTTTGTTTTCAGTTGTTTTTTTTATCTGTGGTTTTGGAAATGCCTACTGGCCCTGCTCCTGGTTCGCTGGTTCCCTTTCACTGTTCGGTGGCTTCGTCTATCTTGGCAGCCGGTGAGGGTCCCTCCTCTGTTGAGATCATTCCAATTTTAGTCTAGAGTGGCACTTCTAGTTCAGATAAACTTGGATCCCCTCCTCGGTGGTGCTTCTATGGTGTGGTTTCAGGGTCTTCCAGCCCTAGGTGGTGATGACTCAGCACCTTACAGCTTGGAGTGCCTACTCTGTGGATTTCTTGCTACTTCGGTGTTGTAAGGCTACTGTGGGATCGTTGTGGCGGGATCATTTGTGGGAAAGTGCTTCGTCGACGATGACGACTATTGGATCCACTATCTTCTTGCTGTGAATGGTGGTACGTGGTGATGGATCATGGACTGAAGCATGTATTGATGGTAGGTGTGCGACAGCTGCACTGATTGGTGTGTGGTACGTTGGTAGGTGCGTGGCTCGAGGGCCTGTCACGTTGATTTTGGTTTTGATAATTTGAATTTCGAATTGGTGGTGGATGATTTGACGTGGTGTGTGTATTGGTGAAGTTTTGTATTTGGTACTAGGAACCCTCAGACCGGCCATTAAAAAATGAAGATAAAAATTGATTTGCAGTCATATGCCTTATTCAGCTAAATCATGATGGGGTTGTAATGAAAAAATATTGGAACTCCACCTTGAAAACATCTCCTAGAAGCAACAATATCATTCCAATAATTGCTCACTTTTGAGACGGTCACCCACCAGTTGGCAGGTGAGTCCATATTGGTTCCTAAGCTAATCCTAATCCACCAGTCAACCATAGGGGACCAATAAATGGTTGGTGGGTATGGGATATTCCTAGCCACTCAATACACTTCATAATTTCTATCTCTATATCCCCAGACCCCAACTAAGAAACATACCTTATCCCAAATCACCATTTTATGATTTTAATTCTCTCAAAATTTCATTTTGAGTTATGTTTCACAAAATAGAACATCTAATAAATCAAAACAAAATTAATCATTATTGTCTTAATCCATCCAATTTTTTTTGATTTCTCATTAGCAACCTAATATAAGACTCATCGTCATCAAATAATTTATATGGATCATATACTTAAAAATTATTCAAATAATGTACATATGTAACAAGATGATTTAACTAATTATACTCATCGGCAGCCTGTAAAAATAGTCTTCTTCATCAAATATAACTCTAATATCACACTAGGTACTAATAATTTTAACATTTAAATAGTCATATATTTTGGGTATCTTTTTTTTAAAACACATAGAGTCACTTGAACGTTAACCCATGAATCTAAATTCTTGTGATTTTTCCTCAAATTTACATATATTTCAACCATTAGTCTTTTTTAAACATGGGATTCAAAATACATCGGAAAAATGAAAAGTAATGTTTCTAAATAAAAACTACTCCTAAATGGTAATATTTTTTATAGGTCTCATTAACAATCTAATTTAAAAAAGTAAATATATTCACATAGAATCTATCTAGAAAGCCTAGAATTTTTATTCTTTGATACCATTATCATTCAAATTTCAAATATGATTCAATTCATTCTCTTAGGTATTATATTCTATTTTTGATTATAAGATGAATTGAATAGACATTAAATTATATAATTATCTATATTATTTTCAAAGTAATTACATATAAATTACTAACAAATATCTGTAATGACCATAAATATATTCACTATTGAATCACACTAAAATTGAAATATTAGGACATAGAAAAAGTTAATTATCTCGGAATAACTCTTCATTAAAATTATATTTTTCCTATATGAGAAATCATTGACCATAGTTGTGAAATAATAATAATATCAAATTTTTGGATTCCTCCTAGTACATCATAGATCAAATTTTATTGTTTTTGGTGGTCATGATGATTTTATCTCCACTCTCATGTGTATGTATTTGACCATATCTCCAATTCTAAATGTTCACAAATTATATCACTTTCATAGTTATATTTTGGATGGTCTCTTAGAATTTCATAAATTGAGATTTTACAATGAAACATTTTGAAATAAATAAAACAACACCAGTAGAACCCTTCGAGTTCAATACTTCAATAGCATTTTTAGTTTTTCCTAAAATATTGATACGATTAGACTAGAAATAATGAAACATGATTCCCCCTTTGGGTGATTGTGTCTCTTGATATTTTATCCCTTTTTCACTGATGATGATTATGGTTTATCATCACCTTTATAGGACCATATATATATATATACATATTTTCAATTTGAACATCCATGTATATATATAAAAAGTTTATAATTAAATAGAGAAAATATATTTTTGAACTACTACACGGATTATTAATTATTTTCAAATGTTGATAGGTCAACCTATATAAATAAATAATAATTATAATCATCGTTGAACATCCTAAAAATCCATTTTATCATATATATTTTTATATCCCATATCGATGGTATCTTATTCTATAAGTATGAGTTTCTTCTCATGATTATCCATAATCATTTCATCCTCTATAACATTATTCATGAATATTGTAATTTATTCAATATACGAATTTTAATATGTGGTCAATTCTTCATGACCATTATCTTACACTTTATAATTCTTCATCAATAGGCTAATTTCAGTTGGGAGCTGGGTATTATTGATATGTAATTCTACAATTTTGATTTCTGTGTATGTTTCATGTTGGGTTTTACATATTTTTAAACATCATACATATATGATTTTTTATGTTTTACTACATATAAAATGAAATTTCTGATTTTTTATCTCGTTATTCCTCTTATTAGAGGACAAAAGTGACTTCCTCCTATTCATCCTTACTTAATTGATTTATTCTTTTCTTATATAGAAACATTTTTTTGGTCCCCGCTTCTTTCAAATAATTCTTTGTGTACTTTTTTTGTCTCTTATTTTGAGCCTTATCATTCTCAATATCATACTATCCACTTCTCTTCATTTATATTTAATATAAAATTCCCTATATCATCATAAAATAAGTATTTAATTGGGATAATACCTTTATAATTTCAATTTATTTTACTGTAGTTCCTTATTTTAAGTGACATGAATCCCTTATGTTTATCATATTTCTCATCATCACTATCATGGTCAATTGGTTATTTTGATATATCATATTTGATGTCTATATTTTTCATCACTTCATATTGTATTTCATTTTTTTTATTTTTATATAATATAACCATTATCACATTATCTGTAATGATACTACTGTATATATTTCCTAGTTAAATATAATAACTAGATACTAGAGTAGAATTATTAAGATAAAACCTATGTTGAATATCTCTAATTAACTTGTTAACAATAGAAGAGTCTTAAAATATCTTAACAAACCCTCTAGTGATACTATAATTTTCACTCATTAATTTAAATTAGTCATCATTGTTTTATTATTTTTCATGTTGATGTTTTCAATTTGATATCTCCATATCTATAGCTCATATTTGTTGATATAATATTTCCTTCAATGATTCACTCACACGAATACAATATTTCTATTATTATTCACTAGCTCACCAGAGTACTGAATCGTCCTATAGATCTAGGCATTAGAATCACATTTATCATATTACCTTCAATATTATAGATTATTTTATCCATAAAAGTAATTTGACATATTTTCCAATCATTTTAGGGGAACACTACAAGAGAACTAAGATATAGACATGGTTTGAAACTATTGGTATAGAAACTAAGTCTCTGGGTACAGTTGTAAGTAAAGGATCAGTAGGCCATGAATCATATTGGCATGGAAATATGGTTGACTCTATAACCATGGTTTAGACCCATATAATTAAACATATTTCCATAGTTCAAATAGTCATAATAAACCTATAGCCATGGTTTGAGCTGTGGAACTATGAATACAACAATGTTTAAAACCATCAATATAGCATCTTCCACATAGTCTTATAGCAATGGGTTTAAACTATGGAAAAAGGATAGTACACATCTTCCAAACAAAGTTAATTGTTCTATATCCACAGTTTCAAACAATGTTTATAGCCTTTTCCACATGACTTATAGCCATTGGTTTTAACTAGGGCAGTAGACCTATTACCATGGATTGAATTGTGGATATTTTCCTATTTACATGGTCACAAACCATGGTTATATCTTATATATAAAATAAAAAACACCTTCATGTAGACTGATTGTACTCATATCCTCCTCTATTGCAAGGTAAAAAACATAATTTTAATGATTTTAATAACTATTATAAATTCATTTATTAAATACGAAAATAATGTTTAACTACTTTATTATAACATAAATTGGATGAAAAGAAATTATTTGATACAATATTTGGTATTCTATGTCATTATAGAAGTCACAAGGAACTTTTATCACAAGTGATGTTATAGGTATTACATAATAATAAATTAACATATTCTGTTCATTCTATTATGATATTTATTTCATAATTCCATCATTCAAATTCACTAAATAATTATAGATATAATGTAGTGACACAAAAAGCATTGTCATGTAGTCAAACTAAACTGAAAGTTATAGTGATACAACACCAATACATCTGCAATGAAACAGAATGTGATAATAGAATTAAGTGTAGAAAATAAAATCCATAATAACATTATTATTTCTTGATTATTGGACCCAAAATTGTCATTAGAAATATGTATAAATAAACCTGTACTTGAAAATCACTCATACACAAGATTAGTTATCACCCAAGTGAAATAATAAAGTAAGGTAGTGCCTCCATAAACATGTAAAATCCATCATTTCTATCTAATTTGAAACACTTAATTGGAACTAATAGTATCCTCCAATAATATGAACATATAATGAAATAAGTCCCCGCAATAGTATACACCAAAAAATCTAAGAGACACTAAAATCGTTATATCAATACAAGAAACATAGGATCCTTATACTGTAATAATGTAGAAAGATGATATGGTAAAATATGATGGAATTTATTAACAAAAATTGTTTATTACATATCCTGACAAAAATTATAGTGAAATTAACATTGATGATAGAGGAATTGTACAAAATTAATTTAGAATTAATTTGATTTTAACAAACTAATTAATACAAAAATATGTTGAGGGGATATAATGTCAAATTACTGAAGCCAGAAATTCATAGTGCATCTAGTTTAGGAGACAAGGTGCCTGACAACAGTAATGATGTAGTTATTGTATCACTACATTCCTTTAAAATAGGTTGATAATTTGTTTCCTTAATTAGGGTTATTTTAGAGGTTCAAGTTTCATTTAAAATTCATTTATTCCCAGTTCACAATTTTCATTTCATAGAAACATCCAATGGATCCCACATCCACAATAAGGTATAGACATAATTTCCAAATGAATGAGGTCAATTGGGGTTACAGACCCAACAAAACATGGGACTCAAATTAGTCAAGAGGTTGGTTGTTTGAAACATTGCACCATTAGGGGGGATTACTTCTTATTTTGAGACACTCTTATAGATTTAGGATATGTTATTGAATCTCTTCCTAATCCTGAAAGAGAACTAGTTACCCTAACAAAATGATCAGGTGTTGAATAATTTTATCTATTATGGGGTGGGTTCTATTAATGTGACCATATACATATATTAAAGTATCCCCATCAATTCCCATCATTCGTAATGGTAATATATTTATATTATGTTGTCATCTATCTGGGTACTCTAGAGTTTACCTATTTTAAAAGGAGGTGGTTGATATTTTGAGGATGGTGTCGAAACATTATGAGGCACGATGTCAATCCGATTTATAACAAGATTCAAATCACAATTATTTCATTTAAAACATGATGTTTAAAATCATTAACAGTGAAAATATAAGAGGGAATTTAAGAACTAGGTATGAAGTTCAATCCTTAGGGAGGCATCCTCTATATCCTATTTATGACATGAATCATATTTAGCATAATATCACTTTCTATCAACCCACCAAGGAAAGGTGACTGGAAATTCATTCTAGTGAGGGTTATTTCCATAGGGCTTACTGATATGGTAATTCCTTTAATACATGTTTTGCATTGGCTCCCCTTTTATAAGGGAAATCATATCATGTCACTATAGGGGGAATACACACTATTGTTTCTCTGGATGGTGATATATAAGATTTGATTGTTAGGATCTTTTTAAATCCCTATTATCACATGAGCCATTCTCAGTGTGAAAAATAATCGATAGATAGTGACTAGTCCCATTTTATATAGATAAGGGACATATTCACTTGGTAGGTCCAAAAAGAGAGTTTGATTGGGAGATTGATCCTTAAAAAATATTTCCTACACATCCATCTTATATGAGGAATCATGTCCCTCAAATGATCATTTGGATTCTCAATCTATCGATAGATGAAGAGGAATGATAATACCAGAGGAGATTTTGGGTCCAATGGGCCATAGTTTCTATGCTTTTTCGTGAATGACACTAAGTTTGATGGGTATTAGAGATTGAGTATTAAGAATTCTTCTGACATATGATGTGTGGATGAGTATTATAGTACTCATGGCTCATTAAGTGAATCCCCAAATATTTCAAATAGACAATGATATCATTACTTAGGGTGTGTTTCTGAAATTTCTTTAGTTCCTTCCTAACTTGTCCTGATTGTCTATTTGACAAGGATGACATGTCTAGGGGTGATTCACATAATTAAAGAAATCATGTTTGAGTTCTTCAGCTTTATTTGGATAAAATGATTGGAGTACAATTGTATGACTCTATTGACACATCTAAGGGTCTTTTCATGAATAATTAGTACAAGTAATAAAGTTGTAATGTGAATTAGATGACATATCTGAAGGCCATCTGATGACTGTGATGACATGTATGGGGGACATTTCATGACTTGGGTGATATGTTCATAGGACATCTCAAGACATAGGTGGCATCTTGATAGAAAATCACAAGACAAGATTTACATGTTTAGGGAGCATCTCTTGGTCTAGATAAGTCATGTGAAGAGAATGATACCTTCACATGAATGTTATTGTATCTTCTTCAAAGCATTTGTCAAGAAAATATTTTTTATTTCTTATGTCCATCAGGTTTCATCTTGTGTAATATTATATAGAATTCGCGTGACTAAGTCAAAATGATTTAAATCATTCTCATAACCTAGTTGTCTTATATGTATTCTTTCACATGATCCATATGGTGATCACATGTAGTACATATTTATGTCACATGAACCCTTTGGTTGTGCCTTGGATTTTTACGTGGAGAAGAACCTTGCGATAGAGAGGATTTATTCTATGATAAATTATATTTTTCGTGCTCCCATTGATGTTCCAATGTGTAATTTAAGTTGATTTATGAAAATAGTGATTCTTTCATATAAAATACCTCATGGTTTTTACAGCAACTAGCACATAATTTATATCATAGATATGATTTGGAGTCCATGGAGGTATTATATCATGATGTTATTTTCATGATCTTGTCATTAGTCAAACATGTAATCATATTTGAATTAGAGACCAAAAGAATTATCTATCGTCACCATATTTAATTCACTCATATCATACAAAAGTAATTTTTCATAATAACGTTGATATGTTAAAAAATCTGTTCACACTTCTAGTGTCATGTTTGATAGCCTTCATGAGATAAATATGATTGTGTAATGGCTCTCTAATGATTGAAGATGGCCGGTTTTGGGTCTTTTACAAGACTAATATGGAATTTTTGGGGCCTCTCATGAGATCATGTTGGATTGTAAAAGGATCTTCATGTTATTTATGTTGACCATGAGTGGTTCATAACCCCTTAAAATTAAAATCAACATATATTCCCTTCATGAGATGCATCCACCATTTTCAAAAAAAATTCTTTATTTTACAACATTTTTGGAATTTTCATATTGGTTGTCTATTATGGAATTACCTGAACAGTGGGGGATCTCTAGATAATGTCTGAGAATTGTTACTAAGAGTCACCCTGATTTTATATGATGCATCATGTGATCAATTTTGGATCACAAAATGGTGTAAGAAAATTTTCATTGTCAAACTGTCATCTTATCTGTAGAGATGAAGGGGAATAACATGATTGAATTAACATGTCTTAGTTCCTTTATATGATGATTGTGACATGGATATATGCCCTCTTGCGACATTATAATCATGTTTCTTTTGGGCTATGTGTGGTCTTATTAATTTAATAATAACGTATCATGAAAATATATGTTACTTTCCATCACCTGAATCTTCATATTTTTTTCCTTTTTGTTTATAAGAAGCCATAGATGATTATTAAGAGCCTATAGATTGAAAAGTAACATGGTTGGACATTCTCATCTCGTATCCTTTACCTGGTCAACATTTTTCATCTCGACACATTTCCAAGGACATTTGGGGTTTTAATAGGTGTTTCAGATGATTATAAACAGATCATGTGGAGACCATGAACTATTCTTATGTCCTTACCAGGTTCATTTGATAATGTTTCCTTCTAGAGGTTTTTTTTATCAAAATCAATTGGCCACATGGACATAATGTAGTCATGGGGATCTTTTATTTTACCATAACGTTAAAATAATATCCATAATTAGTGTATTTCCTCAATTATATTATTTTTTATTCTTATTTTTCATGAATAAAAAAAACCCAAATGATTTAGGAAGAAAGGGACAATTATTCATTTTTAAGAGGTTAAATAGTTGTATGAGTCCTTGTGGATTCTTTTGATCGGTGTCTAAGACATTGTTTGGTCATCCAAGTGGCCTATGGAATTCCATTGAGCATCTTATAAATAAGGATTTGGGGGGGGGGGGGGGTCTCCTTCCATCAAGGAAATAAAACTCAATTTATATTATGATTACTATCATAACCTAAATAGATCTCAACACCTCATCACAAGAACTATTTAGGAATACCTCTCTCTAAGAACCAATTGCAAGACCACTTTATAAGATATCACTCTATAACTATTTTTTCATAGTACCTATTAAAATGAAACATCAAAAAACTAATAGTAATTTTATTGATAATTGAACCATGTCCACCATCATATAGTTGTTTTGATGGATCACATGATCTTTTGACATAGTCACTTGATTTATTAATCATTACATGGTTTTTCTGAACATCCCAAGGTCATTTCATCACATGTGTTATGACAGATCACAAAATTGTGAGATGATTTGTGGGTCATGAAATTTATGATAGCTCCATCGGTCATGTGATTTTAAAGATCTGTATCTGTTCATGTGATTCTTATGATGTTTTCTGAGTTTCGAACCTCTTGTAGAAGGTATATTTTCTCATCTAACATATGGTTATTGTGTTTTTATAGATGGATTCCAGTTTATTTAAATATTCCCCTATAGTTGGATAGAGAGATCTCATTTCTAGGAATCAAAAATCCAACCCTCAGTATCATGTGTTCTCTGATAATAGTAATTTCAAAGGGATTATCTTGCCTTGAATTCATAGCTATAAGCTATTACACCATCCTCACTTGAATGGATTCATTCTACTTGATGATGCATTCATTCCCCGGACTGCTTATAATCTCCCATATTGATTGATATTATCTTTTGTTGACTTAATTCAAATGATATTTTTTAAATATAATAATTGGTTATATCATTGTCATATGGGTGGTAATTATATGTTGGTTAACTCCCTTCAATGTGCAAATATTTGTGATCATTACCATCATCAAATTTCTCAAATTTATTCTTGTATACATGTCTAATAATTTAATTATCTAAGACGTTTTTAGAACTCAAAGTGGGGATTACGACCCATAAGAATCATTTTTAGTGATTGGGAATGGACATTATAGGTTAGTCAAAGGTTTTCATAGTTATATAAACTCCAAGAAAATATTTACCTTTATAAATAAGCATGGATTTATTAGTCCATAATGTATCATGAGTCAAAACTTATCAAATATTTCATTATCCATTGGTTTTTACAACTAATTGAATACACTTATCCCATGATGTACTATGGATCATCCATTGGTATATTTACTGGCTATATAGAATACGCCTTCTTAGGGAGATGTACGAAGAATTTCTTCCTATGAAAGATGTTTGAGACATCTCTACACAAACTCTCATCATGGAAATTGACTTGCTTACCATCGCAAATGATAATTTAAAGAAGTATATGAACCTATGCTCGCTATTTTCCATTAAGGACTCTATAAACATTTACATCTATGATAACATGTCATGGTAGACCGTTATATTCCCTCTTCACTCCCTATCCAGATAGGTTCGTTATAGGATGGTATCATATTGGGAAATCTATGAGGCTTTGGAGTGTGCATCCTTGGTCTACCGAGTGAGATCAGAGGTATTTCCAAGACTTCATCAAGTAGTTTTTTAGAAATTTTTTTGATTAGATGTGTTTTCCTTATTGGTGGAACCAGAATTGAAATTCTATTGGGAAAAATTGTGATGGATACTATATTATTGGAGGGGAAGCCCCTTAAAAATGTCTTCCAACTCTTGATCTCTATTATTATCTCTTTTGTAATATATAGAAAAACATTATACCTTACATAAATAGAAGTTACCTCATATTTATTATTTGTATAGCTAATATATTGCATAATATATTATAAATATCACAACATTACTGGGATCCTAAATGATTTGTTCCATCCTATGATATTTAATGTATTTGGTGTAGAGATTATGACGCTGGGTCCCAATGAGGTTATTGACCAGTTGATTATTCATGATAATTTCAGATTCATGCCTTATCCCATACTAATCGAACTAACTATATTTAACATTGGTATCCATCTTGATGGGAGTTCATTTAAAATATATCTATTGGAAGGGGTTCTTATGGAACATATAGAATAGCTGATTATTTATAGGCCATATTCCCCTGATCTATTTGCTTGTAAATTTTTATGTATTCAATGTCTTTGTCCTCTATCTTCAGCTATAATGAAGGTAGAGAGACACCTTGTGATCATTAACCAATTATTGATTATGTTTATGTGTTAAGACACAATCACTGAGATTATTATTCTACTTTTTGTACCCTTATCTTATAATATTATGATTAAGACCCAGCTTGGATGGAGTACAAAAAATGTTGTGTATTGATTATATTAAATTGTAATGTGTAAGAAACATATTCTTAACTGAACCTATTATCTATAGATGTAATGGAGTAGATTTAGGACATGTAAAATCTTCCACGATTATTTTCACCTTACAGTGAATATCATACCATTAGTGGTATATAATTTATTGAGACTGATGTTCCTATAATATCAGTGATGGATTATGTATCATCTGAAGGAAGATAAGATGAATATTATTCTCTTACATCATCATTAGTTCATCATTCTATTCCTCCTTCTGATGTGACCACCCCTGTGGTTATTTGAAACCATGTATCAGGAATAAAAATCTAGCATAAAGTCCTTGAACTATTTACTGAGGCTCTTTTTGATGATTTTTTAGCTAATTAGAAACATTTTTTTTTGTTATTTCACGATCTTGGAAAAAGTGGATTTGATTTCCTACCATTGTACGATGTCATAAAGAAACTTTCCCTAACCCAACAACAATTAAAAATTTCAAAGGGGGACTTGCATAATTTTTATGTTTGGACTCCCCTAATCAAATTAATAATGTAGATTCATAGGTTTTAGAGTATAGACATCAAATGATCTCTCAAATACACACCAAGAAAGATAACATCACCACATATATGGTAATTCTTTGGGAAATAATATATTACTCATTGTATTATCATTGTGCATCATCATACTTATTGCAGAATACTCATAAATTGGTTGATTAGTTTTTTTTTCATTTAACAAAAAACATCATCCCTAAGAAACATCCAAAAAATTAGGGTGGACGAATCATTATTGATGAATGAAAAGTTATCTCCAGACATTGGATCTTTTGGAAAATTAACTCAATTTAAAATTGTTGTAGAATAATAAAAAAAATGATGGAATCCTTGAATAGGCTCTAAAATGTAGAGTTCCCCCCGTTTTCACTTTATTGATGAAGAATTCTTCTAAACATTAATTTTCATCATCCAAATTTCATTCATTCCAAATATATATTTCATTTAACTGATATGAAGTCGTGTGGATCATCATTGATTCTGATCCTAGGTATTATAACAAGTAAACCCAAATTTGAAGATTTTATTTTTTAAATCAAAATATATTTCTCTTCCAGATTGACCATGAAAGACCACTGAGATGAGATTATTTATCAATGAATATTCTTTAGTTTTCCTAAGATCAACTAATTTAAAAATATAATTTTGGAAAGATATATTTCATGGTGGAAAAATTCATTAATTATATTCTATGTCAGTGGAAATAGTGATATTTTAATGAATTTTTATTAGAGGAAAATGATTACCCCTAAATTATTTGTATATTTATTAATTTTTCCATAATATTTATACAATATTTATATAGGGGAAATCGTTGTAGCTATGGACATGGATTTTTCTCTGGTCTCCCTTTTAGGTTTTGTAATTGTAATATGTTTAATTTATTTTATTATATTATATAAGTGATAAATATAGATTGGATCAAAATATGTAAAAATCTAGCGAGTAGAGAATCTAATTTTTCATAGGGCTCACTTTATATTTTTTAACCTGGTTAGTATTGTGTCACTATTAATTAACCTTTTTATAGTATTTAAAACTAGATCATTTTTTGGATATAGTTTAGGGTCTTTTAGCTCAGGCCATCTATCACTGGTAATATACTGTTCACAATGTAAAATTCTCCATTCAGTTTAATTTAATGTGGTAGGGACACCATCTATTCAGATGATCATCATGTAGTAATGAGGTCTTCCATGCACTATACCATCATGTTGCAAGGACATGAAGTGCTATGATCATTAATTTATTTCTTCTAGGACATGATTTATGAATATTAAATGGGAATGATATTTCATGTATGAAATAAAACACCTTATTTTTCTATGTTCTACTATATTATTTCCATGTCTCGTGACGATCGATGCTTTGTTCCTTCAATGAGGATTTTTCAATAGGTGGTAGGTTAGAATCCCTTATCTATGAACCCATAGGGATTACCTGAATGATCACGTAGAGGTGTACCCACTATCTTCCAAAGGTCCATGAATGATTTTAGATATATTATTAGTTGATGTTAAAATATTCTAGAAGCACAATCTACATAGCTAGTCAGAATATTTTTAATGTAAACCATAACCCAAAAATATTGAATCAATGAATATAGAATAGGGATTATAAACGAGGGATGGAACCAATCACCAAAATTTTTTGATTTTGGCTACTGTTTTACTAGGTCTCACATTTATTAGAGTTCCTTTCACACTTGGAGTAGATGCCTCTATATGTATGCCAAAATCCCTTAGGGATGGGCTCATAGGTTTTACATGAATATTCAATTAAAATGGATGCCCACTATTTTTCAAGGGCTATAGAACATTTTTAAATACTAGAATTTTGTGACGATAATGATGGGTATGGATAAAAAATCCTTCTAAAAGGTTTTCTCTATCCCTAGTTCAATTTAGCTTTATATTGGATGTCTCGGGTCCCTTTCTATGTGGATTCAAATCTTGGGGTGCGGGCAATCACAATTTTCATGAATGGAGTGTCAGACTTCTACATTAAGAAAGGGTATAATACATGGAAGCCTAACATCTAGGATATGGAATCCACATGAATATTCTAGTTATGGGGATGATAATTCATGATCTAGGAATATATAAGTTAACTGGTGGTGTGAAATGGTTATTATATGTTAACAATTTTTAATGGTGGAAGCCTATAATGTTCCACATGGCCAGAAAAATAATCCATGGATTTAAGGGGGAATCCTTAGACAAAACGATATGTATGGATGAAATAGTCCCTATTCTAGGTTTTGTGCAATGAATATTCTACATAAATGAAGCCCAAGGTCTACGGGGTTCCAATATAATGATATTAACATAAGGCACTGTTTGTGTATTCCCATACTTCAAATCCAAGATTGTGTTTTATCAAATATTTATGATTCAATAAGGGGTTAATAACCATATTAATTGTTTCACCACCTAGTGAATACGTTATCATGGTCTTGAGGTGTAAATAAAAAATAATCTAATGTTTTTATAGACTTTTGGTTCTAGAATACCAGGAACAACATTTACTAAGGCCACAAAATGATCCCTTTAAGAATTATACCTTGTTTGTTTATGCTATAAATTTTTACTAAACATTACATATGAAGAGTTTAAAAAGGGTATACTAGAACTTTCATCATGCATTCATTTATATGATTTCATCAAGAAAAGTTTTTTATCTCTCTCACTATCAATTTTAGGTTATTTCAATTTAGATAATTGAATGATTCATTTTAACCTTATACAGATTTGAAAGAAGTTCATGTAGTTTATGTTCATGATTTATATAGACCTATTGTGAGGATAATGTTACACAACAAACAAATAAGGTTTTTTGAGGTTAATAGTAATGCGAAATTATTTTGAGTGGGAGATGAAAATGTTGTGAATCATGGATTGGGTTTTTCGGGACATGAATAATGATACAGGACAATCATTATGAGGATGAACCCAAAACACCCCAATTATCCCCTCGTTATATGGGTCTATCATATGTCAAGAATTTCACATTAAAGAAAAATGAGTGAATTGTTTCATACCATCACAAGATACCGAGTGAAACATGGATCTCCAATATTGGTTTTAGCCTCAATATTAAATTTTAATAATGGCCCCCTCAACATATTTGTTAGAAATTCATGGATATTTTCCCTTGAAGAACATTGGGTGTGATGATTCCTACTATTGAAGGATATATAATTATTCTTAGATCAATAATCATGGTTCCAATTGTTACAACCCGAAATTTTATGATATGTATTTCTTTTAATCTATTTGATGTCATGTGTTTCATAATATAACAAGATTATCTTGTGCTATAAGCTACACATTATTATCTTGAAGTATACGCAACACTATTCTTAGATTGTGTTACACACAATTTCAAGTTCGTTTTATAATAGTCATTCTACGCAACATTGAGTGTGTGTATATATATATATATATTCAATGTATAAATGAAATATGGTTGGATTATGTTATATGAAACAATGAAGTATTCTTGCACAACACGCAACCCTTATTTGGCTTGCATTACACGCAATCACGACTTTCCTTGATAGCCTGTGTTGTACGCAATTTCAGGTTTCACTAAAAAATGATATATGGTTATAATAATATTATGGACTGGCCATTATGAACAGTATTTACTATATTTTGAATGTTATAACATTATTATTTCCTCATACACATTTTCTAGAACATTTAATGTGAACAAAATAATTTTTTCGGGTTAAATAAGTATTTTTTAAAAAATGCAATTTTGCCGACTTTTAATGGAACACCCATATTAAATATACTTTTTGACATGTTTATGAGATCAATTTTACAAAATAAACTTTTTCTTTTGAATCAGGATATAAAAATTTACATTCGATAATGTTTTGATATTTTTCTAATATCTTTCATATTTTAATTAATAGTAAAAACATGCAATATTTTAATTAAAAACATATTTTTTCATCGTAATAATTTATATGGTTAAATTATAATATTGAATGGTTTTAAAGTAAAAATATAATATGTTTTTACCATTTAATATAATGTATGTCATTAGCATTTATTTTACCTTGAATTCGTAGGTAAAATTAATTCAATCTTTTGTAATGTTTTAAACAAAAACCCGTTTTCTTTTGACAACGAGATTAATTTTAATTTAATTTCTGCAACTTATGTGTATTGGATTTGGAAAAATGGATTCCGTATTTGGAATCAGTGGGTCCAAATCATGTTAATAAGCTACTTCTTATTTTTTGGGCATTATGAATAGTAACTACTGTAAATTTTATTTACCATAGTTAAAGCTAAATCAGGTAATGAAGGGTAAATATAAGATTATAAAATTACCCTAACACCTACCAAAATCCTATTGTATGTCTAATAGTTTTCCCATATCACCTAAGGGTTGTATTAGATTCATATAATGGACTTTTTTCGATGAAAATAATTTAATTATTATTTAAACCAAAGAAAGTGAGAACATGTCACTTTTTTAAATCTTATAAGTATAATAATTTTAGTTTAGTGATAAACATAATGAATCTTTGAACATGAATAGTATCCAGAAATATAATACAATTATCTAAATCATATGAATTTATTTATAATTTTTAGGGATTAAATAATTATCATTAATTATGACACAATAGTGATGTTGAAATTATTTTATTGATTGAAATATCAAATAAATGATCTTTAAAATATTAAAATAAAAATTATATGAACTATTTAATGTGATCCACTAATTTTATAGACACATATGACATTTTATGAATCTATTAAATCTTTTAGTTCGACATATCTTCTGTATATTGTTTATTTAAATTCAAATAAATGAATAGTGTCAATATTGACACTATTGTTATTTTATAAAAATAACATATTATAAAATTGTTTTAAAATCAGAAAAATATTTAAAAATTATAAATTTAAATTTATATGGTCTACATTTTCATAAAGTGTCAAATTATGGAAAATTCACAACACATATGTAGTTATTTATAATAATTTAGAATTTAGAATTTTATTACCACAAGTTAAATTGAATTGATAAATAAGGATAAATCAAGTTGATAATGTTTAAAATAGATTCCTAACATGTCTAAATTTTATTGGTTGAAGATATTACAACCTTATATCATCTAATATTCGGATATGAGTCATTTTGGAAGTTTGTATAAAGGGTTGGGATTTAATATAAACTAATATTTATTATATTTCCAAAGGTGCCCCTCTCCTCCCTTATAAAAGGGAACCTCCTCCCTCTTCTTCTCATACAATTTGGAGCCTTTAATCTCGGCCTAACCCGGCCCATTTCCCTTATCAATATCCCTTGCATCATACTAGAGTTCTTGGTCTTCTTCAAAGACCAATTTTAGTACCCTAAGAGGAGGATTCAAAGAGGCGTGTCAAAGAAGAGGTAATATCTGTTACCGATTCTTCCAATTTTCTATCTTCTTCAACTTCTTATTATTTACTTGTTTCAAAATATTTTACTAACATAAGTATCAATAATATAATGATATGTTATTATAAATATGAAGCAACCCCATTTCACCTTCTATCCATCCCACGGAAAACGAAATCGCCGTGCGTGAATACATATGGAATACCATCTCCAAGCTGTGGTGTAATCGGTTTTTACACCACCACCTTACTTGGATGGGTATAATGGTGTAAAGAATAAATAGATATTATTATTATAAAATCATAATGATTCTAAGATATTATATCATTCACTCCAATTTGATTCAATAAATATGGGAACGATATCATCGCTCGTGCGTACGTACGGATTACCGTCTCCACGACACGATGAGATTCATTTTCCAGGTTAAAAATTCAAGAATGATTATAAAGTATATATAATAAGTAATCATGAATTATATGAAATAATAATGATACTGGATTTATGTATATATATATATATGTATTTCATATACATAATTCCATTCAATTCAATAAGGAAACGAAAACAACGTTCATGCGTACGTATGACCTACCATCTACATGAACGGTGTATTTCTTTCCATTTATCGATCTATTATATGTATGTATATTATGAATATATTTTATATATAAATCATTTTTTATATTCCAGAAATAAGTAATCATGATCTATGTAATAATATGAATAATTACAAGTCAAAACACGGATGACAAATGAAACGATTTTACCCAAAACGCTCTTTAACAAACAATTTACAAAAAAACGGTTAATATAAAGTCATAAGTGAACCATATATGATATCATAACAAGGAATATGTTTCTTTAATAAGCCAATGACATTATATAAATCATTATATAGGAGGTTTGGATACATACAAATCATATCGAACATAAGGTAAGGGATAGTTATTCCAATCTCATTCTTATCCGAGATTGTTTATTCATAAGTATTTACTGGGGTTATGATTATTATCCATGTCCATATGTTCTCAAAATATTTTCATAAAATGATTAATTTTCCTTCATGTATTTTTAATTTCCTTTTTACCCGTTTTGAATTTTACAACCTGGTATGAAAAGAATCGTTTTTTACACGGTACTTATTGACCTTTTCGGCAAAAATACGAGAAGAATGTTTTTTTAACATATATGGCATGAAAGGATTTTTACGGTCTTATAAATCATGATTTTCATGAATATTTCTCCAAAGGATTTCATAACTATTTTAAAAAAAAATATTTTTATTTTAAAAATGCATGACATTTTGTGAAAAGAAAATGATTTTAAAGAAGAAAGGATATTTTCCTCAAGAATTCATTTCAAGTGTTTTATCAAAATTATTTTCCATCTAAAATGACATTATTTAATATGTTTATGTGTCAAGTATAAGGTATCCATTATTTACAAGGTTTTGTTATTCTTATGATGAATTGATATCCATTTTTTTATATGGATTATGTTATGATGGAATGATGTTTAAGAATCCCATTCTATTACATGGGTTATGCTATGATGTATGATTTTTGATTTTGTGGAACACGAAGGAATGATTTTATTATGAGATTGGTGGGACCTATATCTCCCTCTAATGCATTGGGTAAAGATTTATATCTATTGAGATACAAATGGATGGAGCGGTAAGTTAATCTGGTTCAGTAATACAGGACTAGAACGAGGAGTGAACTCGATTCAGAAAGGGACTTTGTCCACTAAGATGGTCTTGGCAGCAATGCCTTGGCTACTATGGAAATCATATCATGTGTTTAATGGTTTCAACAATTACATGTTTTATTCCCCTTATATTTTATCATGGTTGATTTTCCATTATGATATATGCCTTATGTACTTCTACGATTTATATCTTTGCTCAATATTTTGATGTTTAAATTTTATGTTCATGTTTTTGCTTCCAAATGTTTATAGATTGTTTTATGTTATCTATGTTTTCCCTTATTGAGAATTTGAGATCACAATTTTTATGTTTTATTTTCCCCAAGAAATAAATATATGTTTTAGGTAAGGAAACAAAAAGGGGAAGATCGTTTTGGTAGTTGTTGAAGATATTTCAACATGATTAGAAGTTTATATTCCGAGTTTCCAAGGACACTAAACTATTACGGTCCTTGTGTGCTTGTTTTTGTTATTTATTAAGTATTCCGAAAAAGTAATGTAATGTTCATGTATGACATGATTTGGGTCTCTACAGTTAGTATTAGAGGAAAGGTTTGGTAAACCTTTGGAAACATGGATGCGAAAACTTTAGTGAGATCCTTAGAGATATTTCTAAGGTATGTCTAGGGATGTCCCTGATGATAAGTATATGTATAGGTTATAGTCCTATAACTACGGTAAGGATCTTAGAATTTAACATAAGATGTTATATATTGATGGTACTCCCACTTTATTATGTTGTTTTCCCTAGTATGATTTTTTCCTCTCACACTATACTTTTTGGGTTTTAGAAAATGGCTGGAAATAGGAAGATTCACGATAATGGAGGATATGACGGACAATGGAATGATATTCTTCATGAGCAACCAAATGAAACAGGATTTGGAAGTAAAAACATCATTATTATTCTTAATCAGAAATCTCATAAAATGATCAATATTCTCAACTTTTGTAAGGTTCCCGACATAGATAATAAGAGAAAGATGGAGTTTCATGATGATCATAGAGGAAATAAAGTTCAATTTCCCTCATGTAAATCGTGTGGGAAGAGGCATCGAGGATATTATTTCAATGGAACTGGAAGATGCTTTGGGTGTGTAAAAGAAGGACACAATGCTAGTAAGTGCAAAGGAAAAGGTTCAGTTAACACCATGGACAAGGATATTGGTATTGCAACGACATCAACAATGATTGGATGTTTTAAATGTGGAATGTATGGGTATTATGAAAACCAATGCCCTAAGGGAAAATATCATGAAGAGAATCAGCATGGTCATATGAGTAGTATTTAGGTGAATGATGATGAAATGACTACAAATGAAATATGAGATGAAAGAAATGATGAAGCTCAGTCAGTGGTTTAAGAAGTTAGTGGAATGATTGTATGTTTATAATGAATAATGTATGGTACTATGGAATAAAGAATCATCTAAGGATTGTTACACTATTGTTTTTCCTAAATTATTTGAAAGTATATTTTGAATGGTACCGGTAACCATGGAAGGTTATTCAAATATTTTTGGAAAGTAGATGATATGCGTATAATGATGGGATAAGAAGATAATGAGATGTTTGATTGTATTCATGAGCTCATGATTGATATAAGGACTAAGAGATATTATGGTTTGATTATATTGATTTTTTGGGATTTTGGTATGTGGAATGTGTTTCATTTTGATAGTATTCATGTTTTCACTATGGTTCTATGGTAATTTATGTTTCAATAGAATATATGAATAAGGTATTCATGTGTTTTGAATGCAACCAACATGATATAACTTATGATATATGTGGGATAAATGCACGTATTCACATTCTTGGTAGATAACCATTCTAGTAATTGTTTTCTTTATACTATGAGCTTGGACCGATGTATTTTGGGTAAGCCAAAATATTTGAATAGATTATGTTGTACATAAGTTAGTATTGTTTAAGGATATAACTTTTTTCAATATTATTGATGGGATTTTATAGTAATGTAGTTTTAGAAAAAGGACAACCTACAGGATGGGCGATAGCCCATCGCGTCGGACAAGGCTGTGGGAATCGAACCCACAACCAAAGTGAGACTGGCCTTTATCGCCTTCCACTGGCCTACAGGATGTCCCTGATTAATAGAAACTAGTTTTATTTTATTAAGCGGTATGATATATGAAGTATAAGTTCATTTTTGGAATCGTATATGATTAACCTCACCATAGATGGACTTATATATATTTGATAACTTTTGATAACATTTTGTTTGAAATAGAAGGAATGACCCATCCTTCTATAACATGACCTGTTAACACTTCACGAATAACAAATTCAACTTTATTTCATTAACAGATAAAGTGGAAATTGTTCAAAGCACGAACAATAGTGAGATTGTACCAAAATAAAACAAGTATTTCTTCTAATTCAAACTTTTCATCTTTATGGGAATGATATTGAAAACCAAAAATGTTGTCCTAGTGCTCTTATATCCGATGAATCAGATGGTACCTTAGATCATCACAAATTGATTTCTTTCTGATTGTTGGCTTTTTTATAGCCATGTCCTCTACCACTCTCCATCAGAACTTGATGGTTAGATTTATTTTCCATATCCATATTTTCACCTATGTTGTCCAACGTGGAAACCCAGTGATTAGTTATTTTGGGTAATAGTTACTTTTAATACTTTAGTTTTTAATGTTATGTTTTGTTATTTCATTTCACGATGTTTGTTGCAATTAAAGAAACTCTCAAGTAGAAAACCATGTATAACCCCGACGAATGTCGTGGGTGAAATTCATTTTAAGAGGGGTAGAATGTAACAAACCAATATTTTATGAGAAGTATTATTTTTAATTTATTTTATTTCCTGTGTTTTATGATATAACAATATTATCTTGTGCTATACGCAAAACTGTATTAGCTTGAAGTATACACAACACTATTCTTAGATTGTTTTACACACAATTTCAAGTTCGTTTTATAATAGTAATTCTACGGAACATTGGGTGTATATATATATATATATTCAATGTGTAAATGAAATATGGTTGGATTCGGTTATACAAAACAATGATGGATTCTTGCATAACACGCAACCCTGACTTGGCTTGCATTACACGGAATCGTCACTTTCCTCGATAGTGTCTGTTGTACGCAATATCAGGTTTAACTAAACAATGATATATGGTTATAATATTATTATGAACTATCAATTATGAATATTATTAACTAAATTTTGAATATTATAACATTATTATTTCATATTTCATGTTTTCTAGAACATTGTATGTGAACAAAATAATTTTTTCGGGTAAAATAAATATTTTTCCAAAAATGCAGTTTTTCTGCCTTTTAATGGCGTACCCACATTTAATCTATTTTTTGACATGTTTATAAATTACATTTTTCAAAATAAACTTCTTATTTTGAATCAGGATATAAAAATTTTCATTGGATAATGTTTTGATATTTTTATGATAACTTTCATCTTTTAATGAATAGTAAAAACACGCTATATTTTAATTAAAAACAAAATTTTTCATCGTAATAATTTATGTGGTTAAATTATAATATTTAATTGTTTTAAAGTATAAATAGAATACATTTTTACCATTTAATATAATTTATTTCATTAGAATTGATTTTACCTTGACTTCGTAGGTTAAATCAATTCAATCTTTTGCAATGTTTTAAACAAAAACTCGTTCACTTTCGACAACAGGATTAATTTTAATTTTATTTCTGAAACTTTTATGTATTGGACTGGGAAAAATGGATTCCATATATGAAATCAGGGGGTCCAAATTATGTTAATAAGCTACGTATTGTTTTTTGGGCATTATGAATAGTAACTACGGTAAATTTTATTTACCATAGTTAGAGGTAAATCAGGTAATTAAGGGTAAATATAAAATTATAAAATTACCCAAAAACCTACCAAAATCCTATTGTATGACTAATAGTCAACCCATATCACCTAAGGGTCAGATTAGATTGATTTAATGGACTTTGTTCCATGAAAATATTTTAATTATTATTAAAACCAAAGAAAGTTACAACATGTCACTTTCTTATATCTTATAATTATAATAATTTTAGTTTAGTGATAAACTTAATGAAACTCCGAATATTAATAGTCTCCAGAAATCGAATAAAATTATCTACATCATATGAATATATTTATAATTTTTAGGGATTAAATATTTATCATTAATTATGACACAATAGTGATGTTGAAATTATTTTATTGATTGAAATATCGAATAAATGATCTTAAAAATATTAAAATAATTACTATATGAACTATTTAATGTGCTCCACTAATTTTCAAGACACATATTACATTTTATTAATCTATTAAATCATTTAGTTTGAACATATCTTCTGTATATTGTTTATTTAAATTCAAATAAATGATTAGTGTCAAAATTGACACTATTGTTATTTTTAAAAAATAACATATTATAAAATTGTTTAAAAATCACAAAAATATTTAAAAATTATAAACTTAATTTTTTATGGTCGAGATTTTATAAAGTTTCAAATTATGGAAAATTCAGAAAACATATGTAATTATTTATAATAATTTAAAATTTAGAATATTATTACCACAAATAAAATTAAATTGATAAATAAGGATAAATCATGTTGATAATGTTTAAAATAGATTCCTAACATGTTTAAATTTTATTTATTGATTAAATTACAACCCTATCACATCTAATCTTCAAACATGAATTGTTTTGGATGTTTTTATGTGGGGTTGGGATTTAATATAAACTAATATTTCTTATATTTCTAAAGGTGCCCCTCTCCTCCCTTATAAAAGGGAACCTCCTCCCTCTTCTCCTCACACAATTTGGATCCTTTAATCTCAGATGAACCCTGCCCATTTCTCTTCTCAACTTCCCTAGAAACATACTATAGGTCCAGGTTTTCT
Organism: Viscum album; assembly: GCA_963277665.1. Taxonomy (NCBI): domain Eukaryota; kingdom Viridiplantae; phylum Streptophyta; class Magnoliopsida; order Santalales; family Viscaceae; genus Viscum; species Viscum album. The sequence continues at coordinate 1,917,288,378 of OY728165.1, read as the reverse complement.
TCAAATACCAATTTTAGTACCCTAAGAGGATGTTTCAAAGAGGCGTGTCAAAGAAGTGGTAATATCCGTTACTGATTTTTTTCAATTTTCTTTCTTCTTCAAATCCTTCTTATTTAGTTGTTTCATTATATTGTAATAACATAAGTATCAATAATATACTTATTTTTTATTATAAATATTAATCAAACCAATTTCACCTTCTATCCATCCTACGGAAAACGAAATCACCGCCCGTGCGTACGTACAGAATACCGTCTCCACGCCGTGGTGTAATCTGTTTTTCCACCACAACCATACTTGGATGGGTATAATAGTGTAAAGAATAAATTCATATGATTATTATAAAATCATACTGATTCTAATATATTAGATCATTCACTCCAATTCGATTCAATAAATATGGGAACGATATCATCGCTCGTGCGTACGTACGGATTACCGTCTCTACGACATGATGAAATTCATTTTCCATGTTAACAATTCAAGAATGATTATAATTTATATATAATAAGTAATAATGAAATATATGTAATAATAATTCTACTGTATTTATGTATATATATATATGTATTTCATATACTTAATTCCATTCAATTCAATAAGGAAATGATAACAACATTCATGCGTACGTACAGCCTACCATCTCCATGAACAGTGTATTTCTTTCCATTTATCGATGTATTATATGTATGTATATTCTGAATATATATTATATATAAACCATGTTTTATATTCTGGAATTAATTAATCATGATCTATGTAATCATATGAATATTTACAAGTCAAAACACGGATGACAAATGAAACGATTTAACACAAAATGCTCTTTAACGTTAAATTAACAAAAGAATGGCTAATATAAAGTCATAAGTGAACCATATATGATATCATAACAATGAATATGATTATGTAACAAGTCAATGAAATTATATAAATCATTATACAAGAGGTTCAGATACATACGATGCATATCGAACAAAAGGTAAGGGATAATTATTCCAATCTCATTCTTATCCGAGATTGTTTATTCGTAAGTATTTACTGGGGTTATGATTATTATCCATGTCCATATATTCACAAAATGTTTTCATAAAATGTTTAATTTTATTTCATGTATGTTTAAATTCATTTTTACCCATTTTGACTTTTATAACATGGTATGTAAAGAATCTATTTTTTCAAGGTACTTTTTGGCTTTTCCAACAAAAGTACGAGAAGAATGTTTTTTAACATATACAGCATGAAAGGATTTTTATGGATTTATAAAGCCTGATTTTCATGAAGCTTCCTACAAAATGTTTCATGAATATTTTTTAAAAAATCCATTTCTTTTAAAAATGCATGACATTTTGTGAAAAGAAAATGATTTTAAAGAAGAAAGGATATTTTCCTCAAGAATTCATTTCAAGTGTTTTATCAAAATTATTTTCCATCTAAAATGACATTATTTAATATTTTTGTGTTTCAAGTATAATGTCTCCATTATTTACGTGGTTTGATTCTTATTATGATTAATTGATATCCATTTCTTTATATAGAATATGTTTTGATGGCATGATGTTTAAGAATCCGCTTCTATTACATGGGTTATTCTATGATGTATGATTTATGATTTTGTGGAACATGAAAGAATTATTTCATTATGAGATGGGTGGGACCTATATCTCTCTCCAATGCATTGGGTAATGATTTATATCTCATGATATAGACATGGCTGGAACGGTAAGTTAATCTGGTTCAGTAATACAGGACTGGAACTAGGAGAGAACTCGATTTAGAAAGGGACTTTGTCCTCTATGATGGTCTTGGCAGCAATGCCTTGGCCACTATAGAAATTATATCAAGTGCTTAATGGTTGACACAATTACATGTTTTATTCCCATTATATTTTATCATGGTTTATGTTCCATTATGTAATATTCCTTATGTACTTCCACGATTTATGTCTTTGCTCAAGATTTTGATGTTTAAATTTCATGTTCATGTTTTTCCTTCCAAATGTTTATGGATTGTTTTATGTTATCAATGTTTGACCTTACTGAGCATTTGAGATCACCCTTTTTATGTTTTATTTTCCCCTGGAAATAAATAAAGGTTTTAGGTAATGATACAAAAAGGGGAAGATCTTTATGGGAGTTGTTGAAGATATTTCAACATGATTAGAAGTTTACATTTCTAGTTTCCAAAGACACTAAACTATTACAGTCCTTGTGTGTCTGTTTTTGTTATATATTAAGTATTCCGAAAAAGTAATGTAATGTTCATGTACGTCATGATTTGGGTCTCTACACCAATAACAATGTTGATGATAAAGATGACCCCATACTATATATAGTTTAGATCGATGTAAGGATCAATATGAAAAACTATGTATATCTTGATTCTTACCATTATAGGATACATAGTGACACTATGATCCTCCATTTCAGTCCCATAAATAGGTTACTATCTCTCCCAATTACTTCCCATACATACGAGTCAGATCTATATAGAGGTATCTCATTGAAAGGGTTAATTATGGAAGTATTTATATCATTAGAATATATATAGGTAAACCTAAGGGGTCTAAGCTATAAAAGTTGTATATACTAAATTCTATATAGTTTTGATCCATAAATTATTGACCTGCCTATGCATGAGTCAGATCAATGTATGTCTATCTTTCACATGAGATAAATCTATGAAAAAAATAGATGTAGGATTTTGGATACCTTCTAATAATCCCATGCAAAAATAAAATATGTTTCTAATATCTAATTTAACCTTATAAGTGAAATGTTTCCAAAAGGAATTCATGAACAATTTAACATTGGTTTCAACATCCATACCTCATGATGGTAAACTGTAAATAAAATATCCTTATTACATGATTTTAAAATTAATGATATATATTTATCTACTACATGATTTTAAAATGAGTTCGCAATCACACAAAATCATTTCATATTCAAGGATCACAATATCATTCCATCGGTCAATGAAATTATGGGGAGATTTCATTATCTTTTATCCACCTCGACCCATAAGTCACAATCTCTGTCTTATTAACCTCTGTTCACTGAAAAACATTCATTTCCCCAACAATGGAAAATATATCTCTTTGTTAGATCATTCTAGTGGTGGGTCTTCACAAGGGATCTGACCCACCATCTGAAGGTATATTGTCCCTATTGGAAGGTATTTTTTTATCTTTGTGATCCAATGTATCACCATGGAAGAACTTTTATTGATGTTTCAATTAGATTTAGATTATGGATTTGGATTTCACTACATATCTTATAACGTTAGGAATAAATCCTTACATGGTTCTTGAATGTGAATCTCTCAATGCAGGTCCAAACCATATGTGGATGGGGGGAATTGGTCTCGTTGATTTTTGAGATCAACCCCGAATTTGGGATCTATGTGTCACTTTGTATCATGTGATGGTTGGAATCAAGAAACACATATAACCCAATGGGAGTTACGGTGGGATACCAATATCAAGAATAGTGTAACACCCCGAGATTTTATGAGATATATTCTTTTTAATTTCTATCATATATTCTTTTGTACGCTACACCAATATTATCTTGCGCTATACGCAACACCGTATTAGCCTACAGTATACACAATACTATTCATGGATGGTGTTACACACAATTTAATGTTCGTTTTATAGTAGTTATTCTACGCAAAATTGAGTATATATATATATGTATATATATATATTCAATGTATAAATGAAATACGGTTGGATTCTTCAATACTCAACAATAAAGGAGTCTTTCAATACACACACCCCTGACGTGTCTTGCATTGCATGCAATCACAACCTTCCACAAGAGGGTGTGTTGTACACAGTACCGGGTTTCACTAAACAAAAATATATTGTTATAATATTATCATGGACTATCGATTATGAATATAGTTAACAACATTTTGAATTTTATAACATTATTATTCATCTTACATATTTTCTAAAACATGGTATGAGAACAAAATAAAATTTTCGGGTAAAATAAGTATTTTCCAAAAAAAAATATAGTTTTGTCTCCTTTTGATGTCGCACTAATTTTAAATATAGTTTTGAGATGTTTATATGTTCAATTTTACAATATAAAATTCATACTTGGAATCAAGATATAAAAATTAAATTTGGATAAATTTTTCATATTATTCTGATAACTTTCATGTTTTAATGAATTGTAAAAACACAAAATAATTTAATTAAAAACAACTTTTTTCATTGTAATACTTTATATGGTTATATTATCTAATTAATTTGTTTTAAAGTGTAATTAGAATATATTTTCACTATTTAATCCAATGTTCGTCATTGGAGATAATTTCACTTTAAATTGGACTATCTGAGGAGTTCTTGGGTGAAGAAATGGAGGAGGAGGAGGAGACTGCAGGCAAGGGGGATGAGTTGGTGGTTTTGGGTAATCAACAATATGGTGTATTGGTTACTGAACAGGATAGACAAGGCAAGGAGCTGGAGAAGGATCAATCAGGGGATGTCTTGGGGCAGAATCATGTTGTCCATAACATCCCCAATATGGCCAGGAGAGATTCTCTGGTGGTAGGTGCAGATCAGAGGTCTGGAAACCCACATGCTGGTGGTTTTGGGACGGAGGCACACTCCATAGACGTGGTGGACACCCCTTTAGAGGATGTGTGTCTACCTTTGAGTGAGAATAGAACACCAGATCAAAGGAGGGACTATATCTTTTAGCAGCCTAGAGTGGGAAAGGAGAATTATAAAGGTAAGGAGATCTAGAGTGCTACGTGTGGCCGGTCCTTCAGTGAGATTGTTCAACAGGGGACTCAGAAAGAATTTGTAGGGGAAACAATGTTGGCTGTAACTACAAATAGGAGATCAAAGAAGGACTATTCCTATCTCTCACGCACAATGCAGACCCGCATACTATGATTTTTAATTTTGTGCTCGTTAGTTGTACTCTTTTAATGTTTTGCTAGATCTGTTTTGTTGGGAACCAGACACCCCTAAGCCGGCTTCATAAAATAAAAAATAATTTTCATGCATTGTTTCGTAAAAACATGCTATTTTTTTGATAACGGGAATTACATTTAAAATTAATTGATTCCACTTATATATTTTGAATTTGAACAAATAGACATAATTTTGGATTCGGAATATCAAATATAGCTTAGGCTATATTTTTGGTATTTTTCTGAAAAACATTATTTTTGATGAATAGTGAAACCACTTAGTGGTAGTTAAAAAACGGACTCTTTCATTGAAATGAAATTTTTCCACTTCTGTTAAATGAATTTAAAAAATCCGACATACATGATTGTTATCAAGAAATAATATGTGGTTCAATAAGATGAAAATAATTTTTGGTGAATGGTAACTTTGACTTTTATTACTGCGGTTAAATGTAAATAGGGTAATTTAAGGTAAAAAAAATATTATAATAATTCAAAATTACCTTAACACATGTCCAAACCTTATTGTTTGAGTCATTAACGACAATGGGCATCTTTAAGTCGATTTTGGGACCCCATTGAGCCACTTGGGGAGTGAAAATTACAATTTAGATTAATTAATTTAATGTGAAGACAAAATTGACATTTACAAAAATATTTTATTAATTAATATTTATAAGGTGTTATATAAGTCCTATTTTCGACTAAAAATATTAATTAGAAATATAAAACGATTTAAAACATCATGGTAATTTTTTATAATTTCTAGGAATAAAATAAATCAAATAATTTATGAAACAATAATGATACAATATTTACCTCATCAATAAATGATTTAAATAAATTAGATTATAATGATAATATTTTTATCCAAAACATGTCCAATTATTATTGGATGATTTTATTTATAATTTGATTCATCTTATCTTCGACATTAATTATTTTTGGACCATTAGAAACTGAATATCATTATATCATAAAATAATATTTTCACACTTTCCTAAAGATCCCCTACTCCCCCTTATAAAAGGAGACCACTTCTAACCAATTCAACAGACATCTCAAGCCATTTGGTGTAATAGCCCAAGATTTTATAAAAAAATATTCTTTTTAATTTTATTAAAGTCTTGTGTTGTACGCTACACCAAAAGGAGCTTGCACAACACGCATCCTTGACTTGCCTTGAATTACACGCAATCACGACCTTCCTCGATAGCGTGTGTAATACGCAATACCGAGTTTCACTAAACAATGATATGCTATTAAAATATTATTAAAACTAGCCGTTATGAATAGTAATAACCACTTTTTAAAACTCTGTAAATCTTATTTTTCAAAATGAACTTCATTTTTGGATTCGGAGTATCGAATTTAGCCTAAGGTGAAATTTTGGTACTTTTCGGATAACTTTCATATTCTGATGAATAGTGAAAATTACTAAATTATAATTAAAAACATCTTTTTTAATAGAAATAATTAATAGTGATAAATTATTAATTTGAGTGGTTTTAAAATATATTTAGAATATACTTTTACAATTTAATACAATGTTGGACATTGGATGTAATTTCACATTTAAACCAGACATAATCAAGTGTCAATCTTTTGATAGATATTGTTTCTTAAAAACACGCTATTTGTTTTAACAGCGGGATTTAATTATAAAATTAATTAATGAAAATTCTATGATATGAATTTGGTAAAATAGACTTCATTTTTGAATTCGGAATATGAAATATAGATTAGGATGAAATTTTGGCATTGTTCTGAAAAACATCAATTTTTTGATGAATAGTGAAACTACTAAGTGGTTGTTAAAAAAAATTAATTTCTTCATAAATCTTAATTTTACCGCTTCTGTGAATGAAATTTCAAAAATCCGACAGACACGGTTGATGTCAGTAAGTAAAATGTGGTTCAATGAGATAAAAATAATTTTTGGTGAATAGTAACTTTTTACTTTTTTTACCACGGTTAATAGTAAATAGGGTAATTAAGGGTAAATATGATATTACTATTACCCTAACACATGTCCTAATTCTATTGGATAAGTGTAATTCGACCAAAAACAACCTTATAAATATAATATGACCATTTAGGTCCACTTGGATTAGATTATGATATTTAATATTATATTATTTAATGAATAGTTAAAATAGTTAAAATCAAAGTTTAATAACTAAAACATTTTTAATATGGGGTTATACATAAGATAAATTCGACTATAAATATTCATTAGAAATCTAAAAATATTTCCTACATAATAATATTTTATTTATAATTTTTAGACTTTAAATAAATTAATTTATTTATGACACAACGATGATGCAGTAATTACCCTTTTAAGGAAATATTAACATAAATGATGTTATAAATGCTCAAATGAATGTAATTTGAGACTTTTTATGACTTAAACTAATTTTCTAGGTTACTATGATATATTATTGTTGATTTAATCAACTTGGTTCGAACATATAATTCTGTTATGACTTTCACAAAAATCATATATCAAATAGTGTCAAAATTGACACAAAATAGTTTTTAAATCAAATATTATATTATTAATTGTTAATTTATTCCTAAAAATCTAAGGTTCGGCCAAATGACTTAGATAAGGATATATTTATTAATAATATACAATTTGGGGTTCGTTTGGCATGTTATAGTAAGTGTATTAACCATATAGTGAAAGAAAACAAAACGACACGGTAAAAGTTAAATTATTTAACTTAGAGTTAAATCTAATTGATAAGGTTAAAATAATACCCTAAACGTGTCTAAATCCTATTGGTTGATAGGATTTCGACCCATCCCCACTTTATCTTTGAAATAAGACCCTTTGGAACCATTATAAACCGATTTTGACATTAATATAAAATAATATTTTGAGATATTCCTAAGGTGCCCCTCTCCTCCCTTATAAAAGGACACCTCCTCCCCCTCCTCCTCACACCAATTTGAGCACTCACGATCGGCCAACCCCTGCCAAAATTTCTTCTCCACTTCCCTAGAAACATCCTAGAGGTTCTGGTCTTCCTCAAAGACCAATTTTAGTGCCCTAAGAGGAGGTCTCAAAGAGGCGCTTCAAAGAAGAGGTAATTACTGTTACCAATTATTTCATCTTTATTTCTTCTTCCACTTCTTCTTCTTAGGTTGTTTCATTATGAAGTAATAACATCAGTATCACTCATATACTGATATGTTATTATAAGTATGAAACAACCCTATTTCACCATCTATCCATCCTACGGAAAAAGAAATCACCGCGCGTGCGTACGTACGGAATACCGTCTCCACGCCGTGGTGTAATCTATTTTCCACCACCACCTTACATGGATGGGTATAATGGTGTAAAGAATAACTATACATAGTTATTACAACATCATATTGATTCTGATATATTGTATAATCCACTCCAATTCAATTCAATATTTATGAAAATGATATCATCGCTCGTGCGTACGTACGGACTACCGTCTCCACGACGCGATGAGATTCATTCTCCATGTTAACCATTTAAGAATGATTATAAAGTATATATAGGAAATAATAATGAAATATATGACATTATAAAGCTACTGGATTTATGTATATATATATATATGTATGTCATCTCCTTACTTCCATTTCAAGACAATAAGGAATGGAAAACAGCGTTCATGCGTACGTACGGACTACCGTCTCCATGAACGGTGTTTTTCATTTTATTTATCTATCTATTATATATATATATATACTGAATATATATGATATATAAATCATATTTTATATTCTGGAAGTAAGTAAATCATGATATAAGTAATAATAATGTCAAGAACAACAAGTCATAACACCTACGATAAATGAAACGATTTTACCCAAAACGCTTCTTTAACATAGAATTTACAAAAGAACGGGTAATATAATGTCATAAGTGAACCATATATGATATCATAACAATGAATATGATTCTTTAATAAGTCAATGACATTATTTAAATCATTATACAGGAGGTTCGGACACATACGAAGCAAATCGGACCTAAGGTAAGGGAAATATCACAATCTCATTTTTATTCGAGATTGTTTATACTTTGAAATTTACTGGGGTGTATTTTATCATCCACATCCATGTTTCCTCAACATGTAATATTATTTTCATCCACCTACAATTGTTTAAAACCTATTTTACCCTTTTGTGAGTTTTTAGTAAAAGATATGAAAGGAATATTTTATCGTTTTTCATACGAGGTACTTTTTGACTTTTCTGATAAAAGTACGAGAAGAATGTTTTTTTAACTTATATAGTATGAATGGATTTTTAAAACATTATTTCCAAGAATCTTCATTTACATGTTTTCAAGTTTATTTTTAATCAACTTCTTTTAGTTTATAATTTTATGACATGTTAAGAAAAGAAAAGTGTTTTTGAAGAAGAAAGGATATTTTCCTCAAGAATGGAGTTCAAGTGTTTTATCAAAAGTATTTTCCATATAAGATAATAAAGGGTTCTGTTTTTATCCCTTTAATTACATTGATTTGATTATGTTGTGAGGGAATAATTTTATGAAGTGATTTGCCTTATAAGATTTGTTTTATGATGTCATGATGTTTCAAGAATCCCATTTTTGTTAATTGTGTTATGCGATGATGTATGATTTATGATTATGTGGCACACATAAGAAAGGATTCATTATAAGATGGGTGGGACCTATATCTCCCTCCAATGCATTGGGTAAAGATTTTATATCTCATGAGATAGACAGGGCTGGAACGGTAGGTTATACTGGTTTAGTGAAACAGGACTGAAACGAGGGTTACTCGGTTCAGAAAGGGACTTTGTCCACTAAGATAGTCTTGGCAATGAGTCATGACTAACAAGAAATGATTTTCCATGATTATGTGTGCATGCCACAAAGTTTCAACTTTTATGTTATGATTATGGGGATCTCATTTTCACTTCTACGATTTGTTCCATGTTAAGATATTATGATCACTTTTGCAGGTTATGATTTTCAAAAAGATATGATATGATTTTTATTTTCTTTATTTGCCTTGCTGAGCATTTGATCTCACCCTTTTATGTTTTCTTTTCCCCAGGATATAAAGAAAGGTTTTAGGTAAAAAAAGGGGAAGATCTTTATGGGAGATATTGAAGATCTTTCACCATGATTAGAAGATTACGTTCCGAGTTTCCAAAGACACTAAACTATTACGATCCTTGTGTGTGTGTTTTTGTTATGTACTAAGTATTCAGCAAAAGTAATGTAATGTCCATGTATGATAAGCTTCGGGTCTCTACAGTTGGTATCAGAGGAAAGGTTTAGTCAACCTTTGGAAACTAGGATGCAAAAACGTTAGTGAGATCCCTAGAGATATTTCTAAGGTATGTCTAGGGATGTCTCTAAGGTTAAGTATACGTATAGGTTATAGTCCTAGAATTGCGCTAACGATCATCGAATTTAACCTAAGATGTTAGATATTGAGGGTAATACCCCTTTATTATGTTGTTTTCCCTAGCATGATTTTTGCCTCTCATACTATTCTTTTGGGGTTTTAGACGATGGCTGGAACCCGAAGGAACCGTGTTAATGCGGAATGTGATGGGCAATGCAATGATTGCCCCCCTGAGCAACCAAACGATATGGGAGCTGGAATGAAAAATCTTGTAGCCATGATCACACAACTTTCTCAAGCTATGAATCATGCAATACTTCCAAACGAGCAAAGGAAGGAGCAACATTCTGTTGAATCCTTCATGAGGCAGCGTCCACATTCTTTCAGTGGGTCTACTGATCCATTAGTTGCTGAACAATGGATTAGTACTACTGAAAAGATATTTTCAGTTCTTCAATGTTCTGAACATGATAAAGTCATCCTAGCAGTGTATCGTTTGGAAGGAGATGCTGATCAATGGTGGAATCTTATTAAGAATATGAGGCAAAGGGATGAAATTGAGTCTATGGAATGGGACGAGTTCAAGAACTTATTTTTCAATAAGTACTTCTCTCGTATTCTCCGAACAAAGATGGAGAAAGAGTTTGTTGAACTGAAGCAAAGGGATGATGAATCTGTTGGTACCTATGAAGCAAATTTTACAAGACTTGCAAGGTACGCTTCTGGTATTATCATCCAACCTGAAAGTAAAGTTGATCGATTTTTCAGTGGCTTAAAACCAAGTCTTCGAAGGGCATTAGCTATAAGAGACTTCAGTAGCTATGAAGAAATTGTGCGTTGTGCTATCAAGGTAGAAATGGAAGTTGGTGTTACATATCCATCTCATGGTTTTGACAAGAAATGAAAGATGGAGTTCAAGGAGAAATCTCAGAATAATGGTGAACAGAAGATGAATGTTTCCTTATGCACAAAGTGTGGAAAGAAGCATGGTGGAGATTGTCTTAAAGGGACTAGAAAATGTTTTAAGTGTGGAAAAGAAGGTCATCGAGCAGCTGAGTGTCGAAGTAATGGAAAAAGGGATTCTAATGAAGTGAATAATGAAAACACTACAGAGAACGTACAACCAACACTTCAATGCTTCAAGTGCAAGGAAATGGGGCATTATGATAATAAATGCCCTAATCCAAGGGTTAGTGATGATCGACATGAGCAACCGCTTAAGGCAAAGGACAAAGGGAAGTCACATGCGATCACTATTGGCAATGTTGAATATGACAAAGATGTGGTGGTATGATTAAGTGTTTATGTAATGGGATTCCAAAATAATGTTGTATCATGGAATATTGGAATATTTATGTATTGGTCTAATGTGGTATTCAAAGTGATTGAGATATTATGCGCATAATGAAGGGAAAACGAGAAAATGAAATGTTTAACAGTATTCATGAGCTCATGATTGATATAAGGACTATGTTTGAGTATATAGAATTTTGAAGATTTTGGTATGTGAAAAGTGTTAACTTTTAACTGCATTCATGTTTTCACAAAGGTATTCAAGAGAATACATGATTAAGGACTTTGAATGTTTGGAATGTGACCAACAAAACATATCTTATGATATATGGGGATCGACGATGGTGTTAAATCTCTGGTAATCGATTTCACTATATTATGAGAGTCGACTGCAGTATTATGGATAAGCCTAAAGATTGGAATGGATTATGTTGGACATAAGTTAGTATTGTTTGTTTTTTCGATATTATTGATGGCATGTTATATAGTTTTGGAAAAAGGACAACCTGCAGGACGGGCGGCAGCCCATCGCGTCGGACAAGGTTGTGGAAATCGAACCCACAACCGAAGTGCGACTGGCCTTTATCGCCTACCACTGGCCTACAGGAAGTCCCTGTTTAGTAGAAACTAGTTTTATTATATTAAGCAGTATGATATATGAAGTATAAGTCCATTTTAGGAACCATATATGATTAATCTCACTATAGATCGACTTATGCATATAATTTTTGCTAACCTTTTGTTTGAGACAGATGGAATGACCCGTCATTCTATCACATGATCTGCTAACACTTCACGAATAACAAATTCAACTTCATTTATTTAAGGGATGAAGTGGAAATTGTTCAAGGCATGAACAACAGTGAGATTGTACCAAAATAAAAAAAGTATTTATTCTAATTCAAATTTTCAACTTTAGGGAAATGATCTTGAAAACCAAAAATGTTGTCCTAGTGATCTTATACCTAATGAATCAGATGGTACCTTAGATCATCACAAATTTATGGATTTGTGATTACTGGCTTTTCCATAGCCATGTTCTCTACCACTCTCCATCAGAACATGATGGTTAGATTTCTCTTCCATATCCATATTTTCACCTATGTGGAAACCCAATGATTAGTTTATTTGGGTAACCGTTACGTTTCATACTTTTGTTTTTAAAGATTGGTTTTGATATTCCTTTTTACGATGTGGGTTTCTATTAAAGAAACTTTCGAATAGTAAACCATTTATAACCCCGACGAATTTCGAGGGCGAAATTCATTTTAAGGGGGGTAGAATGTAACAGCCCAAGATTTTATAAAAAAATATTCTTTTTAATTTTATTAAAGTCTTGTGTTGTATGCTACATCAAAAGGAGCTTGCACAACACGCATCCTTGACTTGCCTTGAATTACACGCAATCGCGACCTTCCTCGATAGCGTGTGTAATACGCAATACCGAGTTTCACTAAACAATGATATGCTATTAAAATATTATTAAAACTAGCCGTTATGAATAGTAATAACCACTTTTTAAAACTCTGTAAATCTTTTTTTTCAAAATGAACTTCATTTTTGGATTCGGAGTATCGAATTTATCCTAAGGTGAAATTTTGGTACTTTTCGGATAACTTTCATATTCTGATGAATAGTGAAAATTACTAAATTATAATTAAAAACATCTTTTTTAATAGAAATAATTAATAGTGATAAATTATTAATTTGAGTGGTTTTAAAATATATTTAGAATATATTTTTACAATTTAATACAATGTTGGACATTGGATGTAATTTCACATTTAAACCAGACATAATCAAGTGTCAATCTTTTGATAGATATTGTTTCTTAAAAACACGCTATTTGTTTTAACAGCGGGATTTAATTATAAAATTAATTAATGCAAATTCTATGATATGAATTTGGTAAAATAGACTTCATTTTTGAATTTTGAATATGAAATATAGCTTAGGATGAAATTTTGGCATTGTTCTGAAAAACATCAATTTTTTTATGAATAGTGAAACTACTAAGTGGTTGTTAAAAAAAATTAATTTCTTCATAAATCTTAATTTTACCGCTTCTGTGAATGAAATTTCAAAAATCCGAGAGACACGGTTGATGTCAGTAAGTAAAATGTGGTTCAATGAGATAAAAATAATTTTTGGTGAATAGTAACTTTTTACTTTTTTTTACCACGGTTAATAGTAAATAGGGTAACTAAGGGTAAATATGATATTACTATTACCCTAACACATGTCCTAATTCTATTGGATAAGTGTAATTCGACCAAAAACAACCTTATGAATATAATATGACCATTTAGGTCCACTTGGAATAGATTATGACATTTAAAATTATATTATTTAATGAATAGTTAAAATAATTAAAATCAAAGTTTAATAACTAAAACATTTTTAATATGGGGTTATACATAAGATAAATTCGACTATAAATATTCATTAGAAAGCTAAAAAGATTTCCTACATAATGATAGTTTATTTATAATTTTTAGACTTTATATAAATTAATTTATTTATGACACAACGATGATGCAGTAATTACCCTTTTAAGGAAATATTAACATAAATGATGTTATAAATGCTCAAATGAATGTAATTTGAGACTTTTTATGACTTAAACTAATTTTCTAGGTTACTATGATATATTAGTGTTTATTTAATCAACTTGGTTCGAACATATAATTCTGTTATGACTTTCACAAAAATCATATATCAAATAGTGTCAAAATTGACACAAAATAGTTTTTAAATCAAATATTATATTATTAATTGTTAATTTATTCCTAAAAATCTAAGGTTCTGCCAAATGACTTAGATAAGGATATATTTATTAATAATATACAATTTGGGGTTCTTTTGGCATGTTATAGTAAGTGTATTAACCATATAGTGAAAGAAAACAAAACGACACGGTAAAAGTTAAATTATTTACCTTAGAGTTAAATCTAATTGATAAGGTTAAAATAATACCCTAAACGTGTCTAAATCCTATTGGTTGATAGTATTTCGACCCATCACCACTTTATATTTGAAATAAGACCCTTTGGAACCATTATAAACCGATTTTGACATTAATATAAAATAATATTTTGAGATATTCCTAAGGTGCCCCTCTCCTCCCTTATAAAAGGACACCTCCTCCCCCTCCTCCTCACACCAATTTGTGCACTCAAGATCGGCCAACCCCTGCCAAAATATCTTCTCCACTTCCCTATAAACATCCTAGAGGTTCTGGTCTTCCTCAAAGACCAATTTTAGTGCCCTAAGAGGAGGTCTCAAAGAGGCGCTTCAAAGAAGAGGTAATTACCGTTACCAATTCTTTCATCTTTATTTCTTCTTCCACTTCTTCTTCTTAGGTTGTTTCATTATGAAGTAATAACATCAGTATCACTCATATACTGATATGTTATTATAAGTATGAAACAGCCCTATTTCACCATCTATCCATCCTACGGAAAAAGAAATCACCGCGCGTGCGTACGTACGGAATACCGTCTCCACGCCGTGGTGTAATCTATTTTCCACCACCACCTTACATGGATGGGTATAATGGTGTAAAGAATAACTATACATAGTTATTAAAACATCATATTGATTATTATATATTGTATAATCCACTCCAATTCAATTCAATATTTATGAAAATGATATCATCGCTCGTGCGTACGTACGGACTACCGTCTCCACGACGCGATGAGATTCATTCTCCATGTTAACCATTTAAGAATGATTATAAAGTATATATAGGAAATAATAATGAAATATATGACATCATAAAGATACTGGATTTATTTATATATATATATATGTATGTCATCTACTTACTTCCATTTCAAGACAATAAGGAATGGAAAACAGCGTTCATGCGTACGTATGGACTACCGTCTCCATGAACGGTGTTTTTCATTTTATTTATCTATCTATTATATATATATATATATACTGAATATATATATTATATAAATCATATTTTATATTCTGGAAGTAAGTAAATCATGATATAAGTAATAATAATGTCAAGAACAACAAGTCATAACACCTACGATAAATGAAACGATTTTACCCAAAACGCTTCTTTAACATAGAATTTACAAAAGAACGGGTAATATAATGTCATAAGTGAACCATATATGATATCATAACAATGAATATGATTCTTTAATAAGTCAATGACATTATTTAAATCATTATACAGGAGGTTCGGACACATACGAAGCAAATCGGACCTAAGGTAAGGGAAATATCACAATCTCATTTTTATTCGAGATTGTTTATACTTTGAAATTTACTGGGGTGTATTTTATCATCCACATCCATGTTTCCTAAACATGTAATATTATTTTCATCCACCTACAATTGTTTAAAACCTATTTTACCCTTTGGTGAGTTTTTAGTAAAAGATATGAAAGGAATATTTTATCGTTTTTCATACGAGGTACTTTTTGACTTTTCTGACAAAAGTACGAGAAGAATGTTTTTTTTAACTTATATAGTATGAATGGATTTTTAAAACATTATTTCCAAGAAGCTTCCTTTACATGTTTTAAAGTTTATTTTTAATCAACTTCTTTTAGTTTATAATTTTATGACATGTTAATAAAAGAAAAGTGTTTTTGAAGAAGAAAGGATATTTTCCTCAAGAATGGAGTTCAAGTGTTTTATCAAAAGTATTTTCCATCTAAGATAATAAAGGGTTCTGTTTTTATCCCTTTAATTACATTGATTTGATTATGTTGTGAGGGAATAATTTTATGAAGTGATTTGCCTTATAATATTTGTTTTATGATGTCATGATGTTTCAAGAATCCCATTTTTGTTACATGTGTTATGCGATGATGTATGATTTATGATTATGTGGCACACATAAGAAAGGATTCATTATAAGATGGGTGGGACCTATATCTCCCTCCAATGCATTGGGTAAAGATTTTATATCTCATGAGATAGACAGGGCTAGAACGTTAGGTTATACCGGTTCAGTGAAACAGGACTGAAATGAGGGTTACTCGGTTCAGAAAGGGACTTTGTCAACTAAGATAGTCTTGGCAATGAGTCATGACTAACAAGAAATGATTTTCCATGATTATGTGTGCATGCCAAAAAGTTTCAAGTTTTATGTTATGATTATGGGGATCTCATTTTCACTTCTATGATTTGTTCCATGTTAAGATATTATGATCTCTTTTGCAGGTTATGATTTTCAAAAAGATATGATATGATTTTTATTTCCTTTATTTGTCTTGCTGAGCATTTGAGCTCACCCTTTTATGTTTTATTTTCCCCAGGATATAAAGAAAGGTTTTAGGTAAAAAAAGGGGAAGATCTTTATGGGAGATATTGAAGATCTTTCACCATGATTAGAAGATTACGTTCCGAGTTTCCAAAGACACTAAACTATTACGATCCTTGTGTGTGTGTTTTTGTTATGTACTATGTATTCAGCAAAAGTAATGTAATGTGCATGTATGATAAGCTTCGGGTATCTACATTTGGATCATCTAAAATCTACCTAATTAATATCCCTAAATCCCTATACTCCTCTTAGAAGCCTTATCTCAGGCAGAAGGCACTTCAAAAAGCTATTTGGTTCAAACCAAAGGGAGTTACCCAAATTAAAGGTAACAGTTTCTCTTAAATTGTTTTCTTTTATTTTACTTCTCCAACACCTAAACTATTTTTATTCCATTCTTTTGTAACAAAACAAGTATCCTAAATATACTATGATGTTTTTATGAGTAGTATTCTAACTACACTTACACAAACATCCATATAATGGATGAAGAACATAATTTTTCTGTGGATGGCAAACTAACACCTCATGAAATGATGATTGTTCGATTATCTCTTATCGCCTCTCATGGTGGACATTATGATGGAACTATATTTATATATGATATATAATATGTTTATGATTTAATTATGCTTCAGTACTTCCCAAATATATCAAGCCTTTTTGGTTTCCATAGTGGGTAAATACGATAATCACATTTGAGGAAGTGCGGACTACCGCCCCCTTAAAGTGATGTGACTCGTTAATGCCTTATTTGGATTGTATAAGGTATAGAGTTAATGATATTATATATGATATTATACTGGAATTATAATATATCTATGTATAATTTTGTATTATTTCCATTAAAATAAGAAATATAAATGAAAGTAGCGTTCCTGCGTATGTACGGCTTACCATCTACATGAACAGTGCATTTCATTTCTTACCTCTAAATTTTATGTAATATTATAAATACATATATATTATGGATATATATTATATATATATGATATCTAAAAAATTAATATCATTCTGGATATAATGGAATCTTTACCACATGAACATCTTTTAATTATAAGAAGTCCATTTTTGACTCAAGTACCAAATATTTGTAAAACGAATGTTATTAACTTGAATGATTACATAATGTTTAAAACATGGTAATAAGTGATATAAAAGGAATAATAAACATTAAAAAGGTTCTCAAGCATGTTGAAATTAACTTTATTTTATTATTCAGGAGATTAAAGAACGATCGAGTCAAGTCGGACACGAGGTTAGGGATTGCAATCTCATTTTTATCCAAGATTCCTTATATGTAAGTGTTTACTGGAGTTATATTTTTCATCCATGTCTATAAAAATGTTTTTTTATAAAGTGGTTAATATTATTCCATGTATTTTTAATGTAATGTTGACCCCTCTTTTACTTTTACTTTTTATTATGGAAGGAATCTTTCTTTTGTTTACCATATGTGGTACTTTTTGACTTTTCCATTAAAAGTACGAGGAGAATGTTTTTTAACTTATACGACATGAATGGATTTTTATGTTTTCATAACACCTTATTTTCATAAAGCTTAATATAAAAGTTTTCATGACTATTTTCAACAAAATACTTCTCTTTTAAAATTTCATGGCATTTTTTGGAAAGAAAATGATTTTGAAGAAAAAATGATATTTTCCTCAAGAATTACTTTCAAGTGTATTATCAAAACCATTTTCCATATACGATGACATTATTTAATATGTGTATGTTACAAGTATAATGTCTCTATGATTTACATGGTTTCACTTTTCTTTTGATGTAATGATGTCCATTTGTTTTATATGGATTATGTTATGATGAGATGATGTTTATGAAACCCGTTTTATTCTTTGGGTTATGATGAATGATTTATTATTATGTTGTGGAACAAGTAATAATTATTTCATTATGAGATAGGTGGGACCTATATCTACCTTTAATTCATTGGGTAATTATTTATATCTCATGAGATAGACATGGCTGGAACAGAAAGTTATTCTGGTTTAGTGATACATGACTAGAACGAGGAGTGAACTCGCTTCAGTAAGGGACATTGTCCACTAAGATGGTCTTGAAAGCAATTCCTTGGATACTATAGAAATAATATCATGTGATTAATGTTTTTTCACAATAACATGTTTCATTCCAATGTTATTTTATCATTATTGATGGTCCATTATGATCTATGCCTTACGTACTTCCATGTCTTATTTCATTGCTCATGATTTTGATGTTTAAACATTATGTTCATGTTTTTTAAGTTCAAATGTATATGTTTTGTTTTATTTTCTCTATGCTTAACCTTACTGAGTATTTGATCTCACCCTTTTATATGTTTTCTTTTCCCCCGGATATAAAGAAAGGTTTTAGGTAATAAAACAAAAGGGGAAGATCTTTATGGGAGATGTTGAAGATCTTTCACCATGATTAGATGATTATGTTACGAGTTTCTAAAGACACTAAACTATTACGACCCTTGAGTGTTGGATTTTTATGTATTAAGTATTCCGCAAAAGTAATTTAATGTCCATGTATTCCATGCTTTCGGTCTCTACAGTTGGTATCAAAGGAATGGTTTAGTCATCCATTTGAAACTAGGATGCAAAAACATTAGTGAGATCCCTAGAGATATTTATAAGGTATTTCTAGGGATCTCCCCAAGGTTAAGTATATGTATAGGTTATAGTCCTAGAATTATGGTAACAATCTTAGAATTAACCCTAAGTTGTTATATATTGAAGTTACTCCCCCTTTATAATGTTTTTTCCCTAGAATGATTTTTGCCTCTCACACAATTCTTTTTGGGATTTAGACAATGGCTAGAACTTGAAGGAACAGTTTTTATCAATGTAATAGACAATGCAATGATTTTCCTCCTGAACAAAACAATGTTATGGGATATGGAGTGAAAAATTTTATTACTATACTTACACAAGATTTGAATCATTCTAGACTTACAAATGAGGAGAGAAGGGAACAATATTCTATTGAGTCCTTCATGAGGAAACATCTACCTTCTTTCAGTGGGTCTTCTGATCCACCTATTACTGAAAATGGATCAGTACCATTGAAAAGATATTTTCCATACTTATATTTTCATAACATGAAAATGTCATTCTGGCTATTTACCGTTTAGAAGGTGAAGTAGATCAATGGGGGACTCTAATTAAGAATACGAGGCCCCAATATGAAATTGAATACATGGAATTGGATGAATTAAAGAACTTATTTTTCAATAAGTACTTCCCTCGTATTCTTCGAACAAAGATGGAAAATGATTTCTATGAGATTAAGCCAAAGGTTGATGAATCTGTTGGTATATATGAAGCGAATTTTACAAGGCTTTCAAGGTATGCATTTGTCTTTATCATCCAACATGAAAGTAAAGATGATCGATTCTTCAGTGGCTAAAAACCATGTCTTTGAAGGGAATTAGCTATAAGAGACATCAGTAGATATGAAGAAATTGTGATTTGTGCTATCAAGGTAGAAATGGATATTGGTGTTACATATCCATCTCATGGTTTTGACAAGAAACGGAAGATGGAGTTCAAGGAGAAATATCGAAATAATGGTGAAAAGAAGATGAATGTTTCTTTATGCTCAAAGTGAGGAAAGAAGCATGGTGGAGATTTCATAAAAGGTACTAGAAAATGTTTTATGTTTGGAAAAGAAGGTCATCAAGTAGTTGAGTGTCGAAGTAATGGAAAAAATGTAGCTAATGATGTGAATAGAGAAAAGACTATAGTGAACGCTCCACCAACATTTCAATGCATCAAGTGAAAGTAAATGGGGCATTATGCTAATCAATTCCCTAATCCAAGGGTTAATGATGATCAACGTGAGAAACCTTTTAAGGAAAAGGATAAAGGGAAGTCACATGCGATCACTATTTGTGATGTTTAGTATGAAAATGATGTTGTGTAATGATTCAGTGTTTATGTAATGGGATTCCAAAATAATGTTGTATATAGTATCGTGGAATATTGGAATATTTATGTATTGGTCTATTGTGGTTTTCAATAATTTTATGGTACTGGTAACCATGGAATGTGATTGAGATATTTTTGAAAAGATGATGATATGCGCATAATGAAGTGATAAAGGGAAAATGAAATGAGATCATGACTGATATAAGGACAAAGTTATATCATGGTTTGAGTATATAAAAATTTTGGGATTTTGGTATGTGGAGAGAGTTATCTTTTTACAACATTCATGTTTTCACTACGTTTCAATAGGTATTCATTTTTCAAGAGAATACATGATTCAGGTATTCATGTGATTAGAATGTGACCAACAAGATATTTTAGAGATAAATGATGTTATTCACAATCTCAGTAGATGACATTTCTAGAAATTTTTTTCTTTATACTATAAAATTGGACAGATGTATTTTGGATAAGCCTAATGATTTGAAATCTATTATGTTGTACATGTGATAGTACTGTTTAAAGCTAGAACTTTTTTTCGATATTATCGATGAAATGTTATAATAATGTAGTTTTAGAAAAAGGACAACCTGCAGGACGGGCGACAACCCATTGTGTCAGGCAAGGCTGTGGGAATCGAACCCACAACCAAAGTGCGACAGGCCTTTATCGCCTACCACTGGTCTACAGGAAGTCCCTAGTTTGTAGAAACTAGTTTTATTTTATAAAGAGGTATGATAGATGATGTATAATTCCATTTTAGGAATTGTATTTGATTAATCTCACCATAGATGGACTTATGTATATAAATTTTTCCAACCTTATGTTTATGACAAATGGAATTCCATATCATTCTATCATATGATCTGCATACACATCATGAATGAAAGATTCAACTTCATTTCGTTAAGAGACGAAGTGGAAATTGTTCAAGGCACAAACAGCAGTGAGATTGTACCAAAATAATTTAAGTATTTCATCTAATTCAAACTATTCAACTTTAGGGAATTGATATTGAAAACAAAAAAATGTTTTCCTAATGTCCTTATATCTGATGAATCAGATGTTACCTTAGATCTTCAAAATTTTATGTCTTTCTGATTGTTGGATTTTTCATAGCCATGTTTTCTACCACTCTCCATCATAACTTGATGGTTAGGTTTCTCTTCCATATCCTAATTTCACCTATGTTCTCTTATGTGGAAACCCAGTGATGAGTTAATTTTGGTAACCAATATTTTTCATACTTCACTTTTTAATATTATGTTTTAGTATTTCTTTTTACGATGTGGGTTTCAATGAAAGAAAATTTCATGTAGTAATCTATTTATATCCCCGACGAATTTCGAGGGCGAAATTCATTTTAAGGGGGGTTGAATGTAACACCCTGAGATTTTATGAGATATATCCATTTTAATTTCTTTCATATCTTTTGTTTTAGGCTATACCAATATTATCTTGTGATATATGTGAAACACCGTATTAGATTACAGTATATGCAATATTATTCATGGATCATGTTACACACAATTTCAAGTTCATTTTATAGTAGTTATTCTACGCAACATTGATTGTATATATATATTTATATATAAATTCAAAGTATAAATGAAATATGGTTGGATTTTCTTATATGAAGCAACAAAGGAGTCTGGCACTACACGCAACCATGACTTGGTTTGCATTGCACACAATCATGACCTTCCTCGATAGCGTGTGTTGTACGCAGTATCGGGTTTGAATAAACAAAAATATATTGTTATAAAATTATTATGGACTAGAAATTATGAATATAATTAACTAATTTTTTAATTTTATAACATTATTATTCATCTTACATATTTTCTAGACCATGGTATTACAACAAAATAAATTTTTCGGGTAAAATAATTATTTTTCAAAAAATGCAGTTCTGCCGCCTTTTGATGACGCACCAATTTTAAATATAGTTTTTGACATGTTTATTAGTTCAATTTGACAAAATAAAATTTTTCCTTGGAATAAGGATATAAAAATTTAATTTGGATAAAATTTTCATATTATCCTAATAACATTCATATTTTAATGAATTGTAAAAACACGCTATATTTTAATTAAAAACCACTTTTCTCATCACAAGAAATTATATGGATAGATTATCATTTTAATTGGTTTTAAAGATTTATTAGAATATATTTTACTGATTTCATCCAATTTTGGTCATTGGAATTAATTTCACATGGAAATTGGACATAAACAAGTGTCGATCTTTTGATAGTAATTGTTTCATAAAAATACACTATTTGTTTTGATAACGGGAATTACATTTAAAATTAATTAATGCCACTTATATGTTTTTAATTTATAAAAATATACATAATTTTTTATTTCAGAATATCAAATATAGCTTAGGCTGAAATTTTGGTATTTTTCCGAAAAACTTCAATTTTTGATGAATAGTGAAACCACTTAGTGGTAGTTAAAAAACCGACTCTTTAATTTAAATAAAATTTTACCACCTCTGTGAAATTAATTTCAAAAATCCGACATATATGGTTGTTATCAAGAAATAAAATGTGGTTCAATAAGATGAAAATATTTTTTGGTGAATAGTAACTTTGCCTTTCATTTAACGCAGTTAAAATAAATATGGTAATTCAAGGTAAAAAGAATATTATAATAATTCAAAATTACCTTAACAATTGTCCAACCCTTATTGGTTGAGTCATTGACGACCATGGGCATCTTTGGGATGATTTTCAGACCCCATTGAGCCACCTGGGAGTGAAAATGACAATTTAGATTAGTTTATTTAATGTGAAGACAAAAATGACATTAACAAAAATATTTTAGTAATTAATATTTAGATGGTGTTATATAAGTATTATCTTCGACTAAAAATATTATTTGAAAAGATAAATAGATTTCCTACATCATGGAGATTTTTTTATAATACTTAGACATCAAATAAATTAAATTATTTATGACACAATAATGATACAGTATTTACCTAATTAAAAATTGATTTAAATAAATAAGATTATAATGACTAAATTATTATCCAATACATGTCATATTCTAGTTGTATGATTTTATTTCGAATATTATTCATCTTATCTTCTACCTTAATTTTTTTGGACCATTAGAAACCGAATATCATTGTATTATAAAATAATATTTTCACACTTTCCTAAAGAGCCCCTCCTCCCCCTAATAAAAGGAAACCACTTCTAAAAGATCCCACCCACCTCTCAAGCCATTTTTATCGTCCAAAATCTGCCCAATTAAGATCCCTACATCCATATACTTCTCCTATAATCCTTAGCTTAGGCAGAATGCACTTCAAGAAGTCCTTTGGTTCAAACCAAAGGGAGTTACCCAAATTAAAGGTAACTGTTTCTCTTAATTTGTTTTCAATTTTTTTTACTTCTCCAACCCCTAAACTATTTTTATTCTTTTATTTTTTAACAAAACCAGTATCCTAAATATACTAGTATTTTTTATGAGAAGGATTAGAACTAAACATACACACAACTCTATCTAATGGATAACGAAAATAATTTTTCTGTGGATGGAAAACTAATGCCTCACGAAACGATGATTGTTTGATTATCTCCTACCGCCTCTCATGGTGTATATTATGATGGAAATATATTTATATATGATATATATTATGTTTACGATTTCTTTATGCTTCTATACTTTCGAATTATATCAAGCCTTTATGGTTTCTGTAGTGGGTAAATACGATAATCTCAGTTGAGGAAGTGTGGACTACAACCCCTTTAGAGTGATGTGACTCATTAATGCCTTATGTGGGATGTATAAAAGATAGAGTTAATGATATTATATATGATATTATACTGGAATTATTATATATATTTGTATCATTATGTATTATTTCCATTAAAATAAGAAACAGAAATGAAAGTAGCGTTCATGCGTACGTACGGATTACCGTCTCTATGAACAGTTAATTTCATTTCTTTCCTCCAAATGTTACATACTTTTATAAATACATGTATATTATGGATATATATTATATATATATATGATATCTAAATAATGAATATCATTGTGGATATAATGGACTGTTGACCGCATGAACAACTTGTAATTATAAGAAGTCCATTTTTGACTCAAGTACCAAATATCGATAAAATGAACGTTATTAACTTAAATTATTACATAATGTTTATAACATGGTAATAATTGATAAAAAAGGTATAATAAACCTGAAAAGGGTTATCAAGGTAATAAAAATTATATTCAGTTTATTATTCAGGAGATTAATGAACAATCGAGTGAAGTCGGACACGAGGTATGGGATTGCAATCGCATTTTTATCCGAGATTTATTATACATAAGTGTTTACTGGGGTTATATTTTTCATCCTTGTATATAAAAAGTTTTTTCATAAAGTTTTTAATATTATTCCATGTATTTATAAAGTCATTTTTATCCCTCTTTGACTTTTACTTTGTATTATGGAAGGAATCTTTCTTTTGTTTACCATACGTGGTACTTTTTGACATTTCTGTTAAAAGTATGAGGAGGATATTTATTTTAACTTATACGACATGAATGGATTTTTACATTTTCATAACACAATATTTTCATAACGCTTAATCTACAAGGTTTCATGACTATTTTCAATAAAATCCTTTTCATTTAAAAATTTATGGCATTTTGTGAAAAGAAAATTATTTTGATGAAGAATGGATATTTTCCTCAAGAATTCATTTCAAGTGTTTTATCAAAACCATTTTCTATATAAGATGACATTATTTCATATGTGTATGTTTCATGTATAATATCTCTATGATTTACAAGGTTTAACTTTTTTTATGATGAAATGATATCCATTTGTTTTATATGGATTATGTTAGGATGAGATGATGTTTATGAAACCCATTTTATTGATTGGGTTATGATGAATGATTTAAGTTTAAGTTGTGGCACAAGTAAGAATGATATCACTATGAGATGTGTGGGACTTTTATATCCCTCCAATGCATTAGGTAAAGATTTATATCTCATGAGATAGACATGGATGGAACGACATGTTAATCTGGTTCAGTGATATAGGACTAGAACAAGGAGTGAACTCGGTTCAGTAAGGGACTTTGTCCACTATGATGGTCTTGGAAGAAATTCCTTGGATACTATGGAAATAATTTCATGTGCTTAATGTTTTTACACAATAACATGTTTTATTCCCATGCTATTTTATCATTATTGATGTTCCATTATGATCTATGCCTTACGTACTGCCATGTCTAATTTCATTGCTCAAGATTTTTATGTTTAAACATTATGATTTTGTTTTTTATGTTCAAATGAATAAGGTTTGATTTATTTTCTCCATACATACCCTTATTGATCATTTTAGATCACCCTTTTATATGTTTTACTTTCCCTAGGATATAAATAAAGGTTTTAGGTATGAAAACAAAAGGGTAATATCTCTATGGAAGATGTTGAAGATCTTTTACCATGATTAAAGGATAGTGTTCTGAGTTTCCAAAGACACTAAACTATTAAGATCCTTGAGTGTTGGTTTTTGTTATGTATTAAGTATTCCGAAAAAGTAATGTAATGTCTATGTACACCATCCATATGGTCTCTATAGATAGTGTTCATCTTTGGTGAGGTGTATAGTAATTAAAAGTTTTAAGACATGTAAGAGACATCAACTATACATCAAGGACATATGGTGTGCCTTTTAAGTGCATGCATCTAAGACCATGATAAACCTAATGTGAACTGATATGTATCTATCATGTGGGGAAGTGATTTCCATAATTCCTATTACACTGGGATCTATTATCATTTTCAAAAAAATGTTTTCACAAAGGATTCAATAAACACACTGATGTAATTAAAAAGATGTACGATGATTTTTTTATCATGTGGTGGATCAGTTAATATTTAGGATATGGGAATATTTACATATGTCTTTTTAATGATAATTAATTCACATGTTGTTGATGGATAAAAATTAATTTAATTATTACAAAACAAGGATGAAGGTTCATCTATAATAAAAAAGGAACAAATACATATAAAAATATAACCCGAAATTTTGGAAATAATCCCATTAGTGGAATACCATTTTTTATGCAAGGATTATAGATCTAGTCTCCTAAGACATCCAATAATTAGTATATAGTGTAATTATATGTTTTGTTCCCTTACGCGGATGATTTTCCCCAAATTTTATTGTTTTCTGACTCGAATGAATATATTGTCATTAAACGTTGGATTTTAATTCAGGTTGTCTCCACATATATTATGATGGTTGGAATAAATCCACACAAATTTCATAAAAGGGGAAACTTCCTATTTTAATCTGAATAACATAAAGGGATATGAGATCATTACTATTTTTTATATATGTATCTCATCTATATTAAATTTTCCATGAAGTGATTTTATCAATGTATTTTAATTTCATTCAGTAAGGATGCAGGAAGCTATCTAGATTCATTTCTAGATAAAAAGTCTCCATACGTGTAGTTTAACATCATGTAGTAATGAAGTATTGTTCATTTTAACATCATGCAACAAGGACACATCATAAGTTTTAACATCATGTGACAATGATGTATCAATAAGTTTATTGTCATGTGACTAGCATGTCTTCTTTTTAGAATAATTTCATATGGTAAGGACTTAAAAGGATTTGATAACATCTATGGAATTTATTTCATGACAAACCTCACGTTGGTGGGGGTGTGACAAATTCCCCATAAATTGTGTCCATTGATTAATCTCTATTGGAATATAACTTAAGTATAATTTAATGCTCATTCCAAGTTGGGTTACTACATTGGAGAGTTCTTTCAATTCTTTATTAGGTTTCTATGATCCAATACCAATACTACTTTATAGAACTAATGGATCCAAAACTGTTTACTCGATGATTGTGTGATCCGGTTATGATGGACTTCACGATTGTTCAATTCGAATAGAATTTTCCCATCGATCCATTCCAAATAATGAAACCTCTTTTTTAATTTCCCCTCATATGAGAGTTTCTACATTTTTCTATTCATAGATGGGGAAACATGACACTTATGGGAATTATTTCCTCAATTACATATGTTAGTTAATAAAGAATTGCTAGTGTAATAGTGAATGTGCTTGTATAGTAGGACCATAAAGCATAAAGGATCTTGTGTGGAAAATAATTCATGTCCTTATACAATATATTCTAGATTATATTACATAGGTTCTTAATGAAGACCTATATTATTTTATTTTTCACTACATGATATCAAGAGGAATCATTTGACCTGATGTTGTACTCCTAGTATAATTTTTTCAAT
Organism: Viscum album; assembly: GCA_963277665.1. Lineage (NCBI taxonomy): Eukaryota > Viridiplantae > Streptophyta > Magnoliopsida > Santalales > Viscaceae > Viscum > Viscum album. The sequence goes on along the minus strand of OY728165.1, from coordinate 1,917,260,228 downwards.
ATGTTATAATAGATATTGGCACGGTTTTCCATAAATATCATGTGAGGGAATCTAAATCTAGTGATGATATTGGAATTAAATAATTTAATTATATTCTTCATGATGACTTCCTTGAGGGTTAATTTTTGATCTCATTTTTAAAAGAAGTTTGTAGTAGTAAGGATGTACATAAATTTCTTAACTATGGTTGGGGGATAGGTCCCCGCAACATCAATTCCCCATACAGAAAATGGTTAGGAACATTTAGCTATATGTAGTAATTTTATGGCAGGATGAATGTCATTGTCATGAATATATCATGATGGAAATTTCGTATTGCATTCCACACAGTTTTGTATCTTTGGTATCCATTAGTAACCAATCCTCCAAATTTAGTGGGAGATCTTGGTCCTAGACTGATTATGACGACAAGATCTTGTGTTTACATCTCCATGAAGGCAGATATATATCTTTCTACTAATCATCTATGAGGATTCCATTTAATCCTCATTTTTAGATGTGTTTTTCTCATTTTTCTAATCCCATGGGATACCCTTCACTATTAAAAATTGATTATTCTACCTTTCACACCAACCTAATGGATGATTCCTATTATTTTAATAATAAATTAGGGGATCTATCCATCTAGGGGTGGAAATATTTTAATTAGACCCCATGGTAGGGTTGTCTTGACTTATTACCTCATTCTCATTGACAATGAATGATGATACCATCTTTAGTGTGGGATGCGGGAGACAACCTCATATTGATCAAGACCAGCCAAAGATGTATCTATATTAGAGAGGGAATTGGTATAAACATTTTATGATATATTTATAATATTCAATGATGGTTCAAAAATAAAATCTTCCATCATTTCTTTTTTGTAGCCAATGCTAGGTGACACTTATTCCTTTTTGATGGTGTACTCATTGTTAATATATTTTATCACTAGCTTTGAATCTCCCTTGATTTATATATAGTATATTTGTAGAAGTAGAGATTCTTCCAGGATAGTTTTGAGGTCCTAATATTCTACCTCATTATTTTTGTATCTTTTTTTACATTGATAATGAGAATGGAAACATTTCTATGCCCAGGTAAATAAATACAATCCCTATAACAACCCGATTGAGCCGTGGGTTGTCCAAATTAAATTTGAATGGAATTTGTGAGGCTCCGTCAAAATACATATCCCTTGTTAGAGGAGTGTGATGAGTGTAGAAACCCTCTACAACTATTAAATTTTGTATCCACTAGTTTGCTTTCTGGGGAGAGATGTCAGACAAGTAAATCAGCATGGTCTAACCATTAAAATAACTTTCTACGACCTAAGATGGATTTTGTATTTCTATAGACGAACCCAACATTTGGATAAATTCATAATCATCGTAGGAATTATAATGATTTGCATGATCATGTTAATATGAGTGATTAAGTTTACTTTCTGATGATAAAATTAATTTCTGACCTTTTATAAACAAATGATGAGCATGATGCATTTCTTATTGACATTAGAACAACAATTATCATTACATATCATCATTTAACATTTTAAATGAAATATTCTCTTTCGTTTACCTCATATTTGTTTTACAAGTACAGAACCATGATATCACTCCATAGTGTCCATATATAAGGGGAGTGTCTAACCATCCACCGGTAGCATCAAGACCAATGGGTGAAACAAGTATTTTTTGATATTAAGTAACTTTCCGTAAGATCCCCTCACATATTAGAGATCCTGAATTGGTATAATAACTAAAAATTAACTATTATTTTCATGTTTTCCATGTTAGCACCATGGTGTACCATAAATATTTTTTTCAAAATGTACACCAAAGGATCCCTTTAGCAGATTCATAATTAGACCTTGCCATAATAACATACTAAATATTAATTAAAGATCTATGAATAAGTCAGATAAATATCAAAATTCAAAAATTATGTCCTTATCATAACATTCCACTAGTTATCCAAAAATCAGATTAATGATATGAAGCTTGTCAGATTGGTATGTAGCACCAGAATTATTCAATCCTAAGGGAAGAACCTGATAGAAAACATCCTATAAGGTATTATTAAGGTGTTTTTTTCGTCATCTATAGAGTATATATTTATTTAATTGTTCAAAAAATACCCATTCATAATTTAAATATATTGGAATATGGTGGTTACATTGATTATAAGTTAGGAAATCTGTAATAGGAAATCATCATTTGGGATGTGTCGATTAAGGTGACTAAAATTGATGCAAACCATGATATTCCATTTTTTTCTAGATAAGGATAATGTTTATGGGAAATTTTGTGTGTTGAAATTCATTAAAGACATTGAAATTAATAAAATTATCAAATTAAAATTTTAAATTTGTAGTTTGGGAGGGGTGGATCCACCTGGTTACCTTCCTAAAGCCTTAATGTTCATCAAGTAAGCCCAGATGATGAGATGACATGTCAGGGTTTAGCCCATGAATTTCTGTATAATTCTAAGTTACCACGTATAGATGATTCATTATATATTTGAAATGAATATCTTTCTCCTCGGATGGAATACAAGAACTAATCATTAAGGATCATGAGTGTAATCCTACTATATGATATACCAACCTAATATTATTGATGGTGGTGGAGAAACATTCCTCAAATGAAGGGGGGGGGGTTCACTCTGGGAATCCTCTTATTCTTCAACCCAGAAGTCTATGGAATCATTTTTAGACATGGTCTATAATATAGGGGAATCTATTTCATTATCAAGGTGAGATAGTACTCTGAAGAGGCATTTTAAAGAAAACACCATAGTCATTGTTCTGTGATTATGGATTTGATTGTATTATTTTTTTATAACACTAGGTATCTATGGAGCATAAAAATATGGAATTAATTATACTACCTGAATCAGGTTTATTGGTAGCACATTGTTTCCATACATCATACATCATGGATTTTTAGGGGCGGCCGTTCGGACATTATGGGATACAACCCTAATATTTCCAGCCATAATTAGTTGTTTTCCCTCTATTTTTTTGAATCCCATCCCAGCAAATACAACATTACATCACTCAAAGGGACCATTGTCACTATGTAGTATGTCCAACTTCTATTTCATATCAAGTTAGGAAGTGCAGATCACTGATTCGGGACTCCATTCATGTTTCCCATACATGGCGGGAGGGCAACAAAGTAGCTGATCATCTGGCCTCCTTGGCTGAGCAGACTACCGGGCACACTTGCCTCATTCCTATTTGCAACCTGAAACCTGAGGCGGTGAACTTAATTAGAGGGTATGCCCTCAGATTACATTATTTCAGACCTCCATAGCAAGGGGATGCCCTTGATCTTGTGTTTTTCCTTTTTTTGAATAAAAAAATTTATCTTGGATGGATAAAGATTTATTATTTAAGGAAAATCTATCTGTTTGTGATGGTAAGGTCTCCCAAGGAGGAAATTATATGTTATATATTTCTATATAACCATGAACATAGTATCAGATTTGAGGTCCCCAAAACTAAACATTGATCTAGATCATTATAAGAGTTCTTTCCTAACTCTTATTATACCCAAGAATAGATATCATTTTCAAAGATATTTCCTCCATGTTATATTAAAAATATCACTGGGAATTAATCAGGATGAGGTTTATCCTATAAAAATTTTCAATCACATCCCTTCATATTTTGAAAATCGCGAGTTTGCCTAAAATATATAGGGGTTTGGTATGTCCTAGAATAACTACATCCTGGTATTATATTATGAATCGGATGGTGACATGTAATTCTGATGTAAAAGTCTCTAATTTATAGTCACGGGTTGTAACTATATCTATCTTGAACTCCTATGGTCTTTACATGGACTCAATAAGTTCCTAGTTTAGTTATTTTAAAATATGCATAGCATCCAGATTGATATTTTGGATGGAAAAACTACAAACTATTTTATGATTTTATGAATTTGTGAAAAATATCTACACATCCCAATCTGGGGACACAACGTATTATGTGTTATAGAAGCATATGTATTTTATAAATATAGAACTAGTGATTGCGAATAGATTTAGGGATAATTTACTTCTAGTGGATTATTCTAATATGTTCGTGCCCTTTATATAGGATGACTTGAAAATCGAGTCACTACCCAGTGGTTGTGTTTGATGTGTGGGCTTGGACGACCACTAGGGGCCTCTAGGACACATCGTTGTTTCTGTATGGATTTATATAGATCTTTACCTTAGGTATCGGCTACTTATATATTACATATGGTGATATGAATGAAATACTTGGTTCGACCACACCTATGATGTCCCCTATATTCTTGGAACAAGAAAATTCGGCCTCCAGCTCCCTGGTCTAGTATAGGAAACTCATACTCGGGGGTGTATTCATCATTATATAATGGATCTATCTAGTTTACTATGTTAACAGAACCATTGATGATATCTACATCAGATTAAGGTTCTATTTGGGGTGGGGGGGGGGCAGTTCCAATTCTTAGGATATTGATGGAATGAAATATGTAGGATTTAGAGGTTGAGTAAGAACCAAATATGACACTTCCTCTTATATCGTTTCATATGATCAATAATTATTCCCACCATTAGGAGGTGCATCTGATGTCACTAACATATGTGAGGGGGTATGATATTTTTATCAAGTTGTCCAATCTTGGTGGAATCAACTCGGTGATCTATATTTTGATCCATCCAGTTTTTAATCTTCATTCCATACATGACCCAAACAACATAAGAGTCGTTTCCTTCTACTAGTTGGGAAAAAGCTACATAATTCACTAATTATTGGGTCGTTTCCAAAATCCCATATCCAGAATCAACTATTCATTGGTGTATGTCCTGAAATATAAATAAATATAGGACGGTGTGACCTAGTATCCTGTGAAAGGGTCAATAGTCAGGACGATCAATGAGGTTAACCTCATTGGATTTAATGTGTATTGTTATCTTGAGTATCTTATTTTCCATGTTTGTAAGGATATAACCATGGACCTGATTTCTTCTAATGAATTACTCTACATTTATCCATTCCTTGAATCGTGTGTTACCATAAACTTATTTTTCTTCTTACTAATGGAGATTTTGTTACTGTTTCCACACTATAAGGTGAATTATGTAATTTGATGCCTACCTGGTTGATTGAATTTTAACTTATACTAGTTTTAAGGTAAAATTATAATTCTCTACCTTTATAATCCTTTTCCCAGAAGATGAGTGCATCAGTTGAGACATATATCTGGTTCACTAAATGGAATATTCTTGGAATTGCACTATTTCTTGAAGCTCTTAAAACCTAGATGGACACTTAATCTGGTTCAAATGTGTTTTTATATTATCCCAAATATTTTTAGTACATTTTTACAATAATTTCTCTTATAGAGAGGGACAATATGTGATTTGTTAAAACCTTTCCATCTTGCAGTATATACAGAAACCCTCTCATTTTCACATTCATTGACATTTTTTAGGTAAACAATAATGGTTTCCTTATCATGGAGCTGAAATGATGAAATAATTAATGAATAATGTATTCCCATCCCATAATGGATCTTGATGGAAGGATTATATACCAAATAAATTATTTTACTATCAGTGTTTGTATAAAATATCTCATATTTTTTCCCTTCATCTTGATATTAAGGTCCCATAACTGGACCACATCAAGACATGAAGTGTGTGAGATTGTATTCTAGATCTCCCATTCTGTAAAAGGTTGATAAGTCTGGATTAATTAAATTGGGTTAGGAAAATTTTCATCAACCTATTATGGATATAAATTAATCTCATGGTGAACTTGTTTGTGCCACCCTCAATGAATTCCATTTAAGAAACCAGGGATTCAATGGAATTGAGAAGATTCAGAGGTACTAATGTCTTGGCCACCTCCCTTATATATGGAGTGGGCATGGATTGATTAGGTTGACACGATTTCATATCCCAATGACTCTCAATATATGCATGGACTAAATTATTTCACTGGTGAGTGAGAGGTTTTCACCGCAAATAGAGGAAAGTCCCTATCATATTAAAATTCTTCATTTATATATACTAATTTACGGGACCCCGAGCCATCCTAATGCCCAAATTATACACTTCCAGATGGATATAATCGTTTATGATATCTTTCTAAAGAAAATCCAAGTGGGAAGGTTTCCTTTAATTACCCCTGGTTGAGATTCCTGATATAGTGTATCTCTTTATTATATTATAACAATCTTCCATCCTCAAAATAAATTTCGGATCTCCTAGATGGTGAGTGGGATATAGAAAACCCTTCTAATTATACATGGAAATGTTTCACCATATATATGGAAACTAATTATTCATAGATTCTTGGTTTTGGATCCTCCTCAGATTCTGTGTACATATAGTCTCAATGAAACTTCTATGATACCTATGGCCTGTAAAAAACCAAACATTTGTGGGAAAATACAATGTAGGGGTGAGTATAAAAGTATGCAGTATATTCCCAAAATCCCAAAACTATAGTCGGTAGTAATTGAAAAGAATAATTTCTCCTGATCTAAAAATAAACGAGAAACCCAAACTGAGAGGGACACTCTATATCACCCACACATCGGCTACACCAATCTTGTCAACTCAAAACCTACTAGTATATCAAGAATGTGACACATAACACATGTTCACCTAGAATAATTCATGATAATCTCACAATATAATCCTACGACTCATGGTCCATGAACATACATACCATCGACAACAACAAAATAGAGGCTCTAATGGATCACTCATCTAAGAGTAATCACTCTATGAGATTAACCATCCATGACATAATGTAACAGAGAGATACCACAAATTGGGGATCTTGTAACTAATGGAACAAAACCACAATCCACAATGGAATTCCATTAAGAGATTTAAATCAATAAAAATAATAATTAATTGATGGTGTAACCATTACATCCTTGGTATTACCTCTTAGTGAGGGCATGATCACTAGACATAGCCATGGAAAAATCCACCCAGTGACCCAGAAGATCTCAAAAACTCTTCTAGGGAACCCATCCTAAAATTCAAAAGGGTATACTATAAACCCTAGTTGGAACAAATAATAGAAAATGGGTATCACATCACATAAAAATAATGAATAACTCACTATGAATTGGATAAATTTTTAGGTGGAGTTTTTATACTGATACCACAAACTTCACCTTGTGAATCATCACAATAAAACATTGAAGAAAACTGAGGGGATTCATCTGAGATACCCTGACCATTGGTCTACAACCCCATTTATAAGATCAAATTTCAATACAAATAAAGTGGGTATATTTCTAGGGATCACAGCTTGATCCATCTCTAAATGAAAACATACTCTTAGGAAGAGGATCCATTCCATGGTAAATAATCATCATAATAATTCCAAAAACCCAACCAAGAGAAACCTGATTGGACTTGAGGATCAGTTCAGGCCTCTCAGAGGGAATATTTATCTGTGATAATGAATCTATATTGGATATGGACAGTGAAATATCCCTCTAGAATATGAGATTAAACCTACAATGAACAAACTTCGGGAAGCCAAACTAGGGTCACAATCTAGTGATTATGATGTGATTATAAAAAAAATCAGAGATATAGACCATGGTAACTCAGAAAACTAATTCTTGTAAAAACATTTATATCCAAAAATTAAAAGAAATTTACCTTGTAGTACATCCCAATGTCCCAATACATTCCCACCATCACATCCTTTGTAGCGAACTACTCATGATAGGCTTATCACTATCCTCCTATAGAGTTTAGAATAAGGATATTTGCTCAAGGGAAATGATTCCAAGGTAATCACAAGGCATATACCAATAGTACATGAATTATATATTTAGATTGTATATTTTACAACTCCCTTGATGGTACTCATCATCTATTTAGAGATATACAAGGTGTGTTCCCCATGTCACAAGGCATGTGACCTCACCAAAATCCATGGGTGTGTCCTTGACCCTACACAACTAGTTGTCCATGTTGTGACACACGAAATGTTTCCTCAATTTATGGTGTTTTCCTCTCGACTGGTTCCAAACCTATGTAACACAACTCAAGTATGTGTTCCTAACTGTGTACATTCACATGACCATGACCATTGTCATGTAATGACATGCCATGTCTCTCAGCCACATGAACTAGATAACTATATTTTGTGTAACCATATTATAAATAATATATTACTAAAATTTCAACTTCAACGAATAGGATTAACAACTCCCGATATTAAATTACTTTTTTTATATAGTTTATGTGATACAGATCCCTTAGATTCTTCCTCACATTAAATATATTTTGATAAATATAATCTCTTTAACGACATTATGAATACGCAACCCCAAGTTGAAATAAACCATAATTATCTATACCATTATAACAATACCATTAAATTTTATTTTTTGAATAATAATACATAATATATTCGATTATTTGTTTTATATTTATTAGAAATAAATTAAAAATCCATTAATTGGAAGAAAAATATTTTCTCAAAATCATTATTTTTCTAAAATATGCTTTAATCACACTTTGTGCAAAAAAAATTTAAATTATATTCTACCATATTTAGAAACATTATTTGAGAAAATTAATTATTTTATTATATAATCATATAAAAATTTTCATAGGGATAATTTTTGGATTTTTTCTGAAATGATTCATTTTGTGATGAATATTGAAACATATTGAATTTTAAATGAAATTTTCCTTTTTGTTTAAAATATTAAATAAGTTTAATTATATTTAGAATTGGTTTTAATGTGAAATTAGTTCAATTATATGTCCAAAAATCTATTTTAGGTCATTTTTATGCATTTAAATATTTATTTTTTATTTAAAAACCTTCGAATCCGTCGAAAATTTTTTATTTAAGAATCCACTTTCTCATCTCATATGTGAGATTTTTTTTAAATATATTTTTACATCTTAATTGAATGAAATTTGGAATAGTGGATACCATATTTGGGGTAAGAATAATTTATATCATCTAATGTGGTAAAATTGATTTTTTCAAAACTAAATTGGGAAAATAGAAAAAAAATATACACCTCGAGTAAAATAAAAATCGATTTTTAACGGGGATAATCGAAAAAGATAAGGGATAAATGAAGCTAGGATTTTTTATAATGTTTATATTCAAGAAATATTCCGAGCCTTTAATTCTGTAGTTGAAATAATTATCATTATTGGAGCCTTTAGGTATTTTATAAATATGTGTACTCCTTTTTGTTCAGAAATGGCTTGTGTTCCACTAACCTCACTTATAAATTTCTACATCATCTAATATCCTCTTAAAAAACCATTTTGGATCAGAAAATCCAAGACCAAGTCACCTCCCAAATTCTATCATATCATTATGAAGTTATTATTTCGGTCTAATTGTAACCATGGAAGGATTTTGGTTCCATCCTATTATAGATACCTGAGGAAGAGTTAACATTCTTCATCAAACATTTTTATTTTTTTATTATCCACCTCATTCAATTATTATTAAACCATTTTGAAAAAATAATATTTTTATTTTAAATATAATAATATGTTTATATGTTAAAGGAATTACCTAAAACGATCCCCACTTCCATAAAATGGGTTATGAAATCATCATTAATGTGTATGGTGGACTACAGCCTCATGAACATATGTCATTCATTTTTTCATTAACACCACCAATTTTTTTGAATTATTATGAATATAGATATCTATATGTTAATTATAACAAAATTATAACTCTGGTGTCATTATATAATACATATGAATATTTCATTTTCCCTTCCATATGGGATAGGATAGTGGTGGTCCTCTGTACAGTGGACTACCTACCCGCGAAGCGATGTGTTTTGTTTTTCATTAACAAATTATATGGAACATAATAAGGATAATTGAAAAGAATATATGTGATATACATGAAATAATTATGATATTAATTATATATTTTTCATTAATAAAAGATAAAATATCTTTTTATTTCTATAATTTTCATTCACTGAAATATGACGACGTCATTCATGTATGTGTGGACTACCACCTACACGAAGTGATACAACTCTCTTCTCATCACCACACAATATGGATGAAATATCTACATATATTTGATGATATAATCTTTTATTTATAATATCATAACCATTATTTTAAGATAAAATATTTCTTACCATCAAACAAAATGATCTTTGAAAAATGGAAACGTTACACATGTATATGTAAAACCTATCATCTCTATGATCGTAAATGTACATAATTTTTAAAAACCATTTTTAATAAATTTTATAATAATTATAATTATATATTGATATTATTGTTATGTAATGATTATTATTTTTTAGATTATGGATCTTCATCTTATACCCATGAACAAAAACATTGATGACGAAACAAGGATGGAAAACAAGGCAATTAAAACCCAATACAATGAAAACTATAAAATATTAATTAAGAAATTTTGATAATATGATTATATATGATATTATTAATATTTATATAGTTATTTTATAAACTAATACCATTCTTAAAATGAATATATATTATGGTAAATCATGTTCCTCCAAAATTAAGTGTGTGGTAAGGGACTTCTTCTCAACTTCCCAACATTGAAAAATATTCCAATGTAATGTATCTAAATATTTTATATGGTGTATATAATACCCCATATATATTTAATATTACTATTACATAATAATTCATGTTATTTATATTTTAAATTTAAATTATTACTTCAATGTTTATTTGAATTAATAGTTACTAAGTGGAAAAGTTTTTCATAACTCAATTTATTTTCATTAAGTTATATTAATTTTTTGGAATCTTTGATATTCTATGACTATTTGGGAATTGAATATTTTTTATATTATGTTTTATAGGGATTTATATTTGACAAAAATATTTGATTAATATATTATTTATCATGTAAACATTGTTATTGTTGTAATGGTTTATTAAAAAATATCATTCTAATCGAGATTGTTTTTCCATGAATTTTAGTTGAATAAAACTATTTAACTATTTAATAACAACCCCATTTAATTTTATTCTAATATTTTTATTGAGAATATTTTCAAGTAATATTAAAATTTTTTATACACTATTTTATATAATATAACATAGAATATTTTTAATAAAAACTCTTTTCGGTCGGAAATCATTTTTCTTCGAAAAAAATGTGATCTAAAAAGTATCATATTTTTAATAATATTTAAACTTCACATTCTTGATTCGTTTTGGTATTCATTAACCTCACTTTATAACATTCACTTTATTATGATTATTATCCAAATTGTTCCCTTAAATATTCACATTCTCATTACCATGGATATGATAATACCATAAAATTTGTATCATTTTTACAAACTGTGTTTCTATGAAATATCTATATCCTTTGTATTTGGGATATAATTATTTCCTAAATCATATTATATTTTTATATACATTGTATATTTTTAACATCATTGGATTAATTCGTAAATATTGAGAAGTATTTATTATTTTCCCAAAATAGAAATTTGATGATAAGGAACATTGTTCATGAATTAAATAAATTATTTGATATATGATTAATTCTTTGTACATGTAGTGAAAGGTGGGGACTCGAGTTATATAACCCCTAGGTGCATCAATAGCCTCATGAGGTAAATTATTAAGGTTTCATTTAATGGGGATTTTAATAAGTTTTAATCTATCTTGAAATTGGTATTTATGGAAGTGGTATCACGATGCCTGAGTTCATCGATCAAATAATTAATAATTTCCTTCATGAAGAATTAATTTATTATTATCCATGATATTTTATAAGAATATTATACCTCGATTCATTTCATTCTTTGTTTATTTATTAATTGACACAGTTATTTAGTTATTTACCTTCCCATATTGACCATACCATCTCTTATTATACATGTAATTTTGATAATTATATTATCAATGGATTCAATGAATTCATAATTTATTGTTTCAATAACACTTTTTTCAATTACCTTTCTAGTTTGATTAATCAATATCTAATTAATGATATAAAAATTATTAATTAAACGTGATGTGTTTTCAATTATTTACCATTCAATATTTTTCATGACTAATCTAATTATTATATCTAGTTTATTTGGTAAATGAAATGTGTTTCAAATTATGTAATTTTCTATATTGATTATTCATTATTTATTCCGGATTCCTTCTACAGTACATAACCCTTACTTGGAATTTATTCTCATAGTTATTTTCTTTCCTTTATAAGGAATCCATGATGTTTACTATATCTAATAAAAGAAGAAAATTCTATATTTAATAATGATATTAATGAAAGAATATTATTTTGTAATTTGAGTAATAAAATGTAATTCAAGACACATGTATGTATCTAGTTAACCAATACTATTTAACTATACATCATGTCATGATGATATTCTTATTATATTCCGCCAATGTAATAAATAAGCCAATAACTACGGGATACTAGGGTAAGAGTTGTTACAATATAGGTTGTTTTTCTCATCGTCGAACGAGGAAACACTGTTTTACACCACATACCATGACTGTATTTCAAAATAATTATAATATAATTAAAGTTAATTTTTAATCTTGATAAAATTTAAAAATGTTTTAAACTCATTTTTGGGTAATAAAAAAAGTATCTTATAATTTAAGAATATTTTCTATCAAAACTGAGTTACATATTTTATCTACAATAATAAATTTTGAATAATCCATTTTAAATTAATTAATAACATCTCTTAGGCTATGAGGTATAAAATAAGATTTAATTCTAATGATATGTATAACCATATTTCTTTTATATGTATTTTACACCACTAATTAAATATATTGAAATTATTAATATTCAATATAAATTTACAATTATATAATGTGATACTATTGTTCAAGAAATTTCATGTCAACTTGTGAATCAATATTTTCAAATTATATCCTCCTATACATATATTAATTAATGTCTATTTAATTTACAATTAGATTATGAATACCCTTTTTCTCCATTTTAGAACCCTAAAATTATATCCCAACTGATTTTTATGTTTATTTTCACTACATTAATTTTTTAAATTTACATGATGTGGAATGGATTTAATATAGGATAATTATCATTTTTTATCAATAAAATATATTATGTTGGAGGATGTTGATCCTTTGAATCATGGGGGGGAGGTACTCATTTTGTGGAAATTTAGAAGGATATTTTTTATTTGAATGTTTTGATAAAATTTTATTATAAAAAAATTTATAAATAACTATTTCTGATATGAATTGATAAAAAAATATAATATAATATATGTATATATATATTAGGACGATTAAATGAAAAAAATGGAACACTTAAATATAGTTTTATTAAATTAATAATTTATAAATTATTTGTGTTTCGTACATAATTTCATTTTCCATCCTTTTTCCTTCAGTTTCCTTCACTTTTGTCTTTTTTCACATGTTTGTGAATTCATGAATAAATTTTTCTATTTTATTATATGTCCCATTTAATTTATTATTAATTTTCATCCATAATGAAAATCTTAACCATTCCCACAACTTTTGGAAATTTTTATATTCTACAATAAATTTAATAAAAAAATTTAAAGACATATTTATTTTTTGGGAACATTTTGATGGAATATAAGATAAGAAGTCTTATAAACTAAAATAATTTCACTTTAGTTTAGTGATTAATTGAATCTGATTGATTAATTTGAATATTTATGAATGGATTTTATTTTTAGTGACCATAATTTCAAATTATATCTATTATAATTTAAAATTAATTTATTTTTGAAACATAATTTCAATAAAAATATTTCATAAAAAAATTATATATGACTAAACTGGTCTGGACTAGAAAGATAAGTTAAATTTTTTTATTAACAAGTAAAATATAATTTTTTAATATATATTTTTATCTTGGATGATAAAATAATTATCATAATTGTGGATTAGTTGATGATACATAGTTGATTAGAATTCAAAAATATTTCTTTCTAGTTTTCAATAAGAATTTTCATATTTATGATTTAATGTCCATATTTTTGTATAAAAAATTATATAAGAAAAATTGATATTTGAAATACATGAAATTTTAGTTTTCAATTTTAAATTTATAATTTATGATACATATCCATATTTTATATTCATTATTTATTAATATTATTATGTAAAATTAAAAAAACATTAAATTTGATCAATGTAGAGGTTTGGACTTTGCCTAACCATTTTAATCAGACAATAGGGCCTAGTTGGTTAACCACTATTAATTGACCTGCAATTTTGATTTATTTTATAGTTATAACCCTAACACCCAAATTAATTAAAAAAACATGAAGGTTCTAAAAAATTAAAATTAACATAAATAATTATTTTGTAGACCAAATATACCATTATCTAGGCCACACCATTCACGATATGAAGATCCACAATTCAACCCATAATATATTAATAGAAAACCATTTAATATATATCACTGAATCAAAAAATATAAATTTGATATAACTATATATAATGAAAATAAAGATTCTTGGAGAAAATTTTTAGTGGACATTGAATCCAAATTTTAAAATTTCAATATCTTAAAATACATCAAACAATCACAGTTAATGAAAAATTATTTGTATTGTATAACATAACATGGTGTAAAAAATGGATATTTTTTATGATGAACATATCCATTGGTCCAATAATTTATGTGATTTATTGAAAATTTATAGATAATTAATTTTTAAAATGATTTATTTTTATATAAGTCAATATGGTGGGTAAACTTATATTTTAAATAGGGAGGAAACATTTGAGGAAAACATGCCTACAACATGAGATATAACTACATAACCATCAATCCCTTGATAAATAATTGGGATTCAGTAGAAAATTATGAGATATTTTAAGGACTAATGACTAATTATGTGTTTGTAAGACCTTTAAAAATATAGTATATACTATATAGACAAAATTAAAATATTTCTTTCAATCTTATTCTTTAACATTAATTTTTTTTAACATGTATATGTTGAATAAATTATATTATTATTTTAATGGAAGTTTTTTAGGAAAATATTATTGAATCCAAAATTATATTTATCAATTTTATTTTATTTTTTGTACACTATTTTTTTTGAATCCCCATTTGAATTATCCTTCCAATTTCTTCTCATGTTTATATCATTTAAATTAGTTTTATCTGGGTGAGTAATATTCATATAATTCCAAAATTACAACTTTATTTTTCTATTCTCCTTTTATCCATCCTAAATGTCCAAAACAAATTAAATAAAACTTTATATAGGTGTGTAAACATAACTTATAGTATTTTTTATGTTTTAGTTGATATAATCATTTCGATTGGAAATATTTCAGGATTTCTAAATTAACAGTTTGTTCCACCATCAGATGTCAAACATTTTATTAAATTTTATGTGGAATTTTGAATATTTAATGAACAGTTTTGAAGATTGAAATATATTAGTTCATTGACTATTTTGTATTTCAAAAACAAAATATGTGGGTAAATGGAAGCATGATTGGACGCTTGGATTATAATACAAAACATTACTAAAATCTTATCTTATATTCATAGTGATGTTCATGAAATTTTTGCATAATCTATTTTATGTGGTCATTCATATGAGTCAACTATTTCATTATCAATTAAACTAACATTTATTGAATTAAAAATACCTTAATTGATTATTATTCTTTCAACATTAACTTATTTAATTATCTATTTACACTAAAACCCCTTTCACAATTGAAAAAGATATATAAAATCAATTAGTATCATCCCATTAGTATTGTCTCAGAGGATTCAATATAAGAGATTCATTGTATATTTTTACAGGGCAAGAAAAATTTAATGTTTGATAGGTATTAATATGCCCTTTTTTAACCACTATATGTTATAAATATATATGGGTACTTCATATTAATGATATACCTCAAGAAAAATTATGTGCATTCATAACTATTAATTACTCAATTACCAAACTACTATAGTCTTTATTAATTCCTAATATAATCCATAAAACTACTTATTGAATATTAAACCATCATAATTGGGATCAAATTTTTTTTCCATCTTTCATTTTAAACATATATGGTTCATTCTTATAAATCTGATATCATAATATTGTGACTTATCTAACTAAATTAAACTAGATATCTCACCTCAATATTCATGTTATCTCCCTAAACAACTCATTTTCTTTATAACCCATCATTTATCTCCATGGATTCCACATTCATCGATAGATAATAACTCACACTCTAAAAAACAGAGTGATTTAACTCAAATAAACCCCATAAGTATCATATCTCATGTCTTAAACACACCATTTATAAATCATTTATGACACTTATATTTTATCCTTTCACCTATCATTAGTAGTTATCCTGTACTATTCTAAAAATCTATGTTCTTTGATTTTGACTTTAACATGATTTAGTTTTGTAAGGGGAAACTACAAAAACAAAAACAAATAGTATCAATAATATTATCTGTACCAATGAAAAAAATAATGAAATGGAAATAAATACATAAAATTTTATTTTCATGCACCTAACTTAAATATATGGTATCAACCATTACCAAATTGAAAAACTCCTAATACTCATATCCCTAAGATTCAAAAAGCACATTAATATTTCTTTCATGAAGACTAATATCCCAAAATATCAAAATTTATTAGAGAGAACACATTAGGATGTATCTCCCTATTCAATAATTATATAACCCCTTGCTATTTTTAAAATAACACTATGTTTGATAGAGTATACAATATATTATTCTGATCATATAAACAGTCTTATATTATTATTTTATGAGTATTAAAATATAAATATGGATTTTTATTATATGAGTTTCATTAACTAAATTATGATATATATATTTATATATATACAGTTTATAACAAAGATAAAACCTGTTAATAAAATTTAATGAAATAGACACTCAATATCTGTTAAGGTCATTTAATTTTCCCAAAAATATTCATCAAAAGTTATTTTTATTATTATTGCTAAAAATATATTATAATTTTATTTTATAAATTTTATAAATTTTATTTCATAAAATAATAATAATTTTAAATCATCACATCTAAGGTACCATATGGTTAAAATTAGTTATTTTTCATAAAACACTGATATTTCAGTGAATAGAAAAAATATAGTTTTTTAAAATTCATCAGGTTCTTTTCATTAAATAAAGTAAATTAATAAAACTGTATTATTTTGGTTATTATATTAGGGTTAAATATTATAATTTTTTTTAATTATCTAATTAATTCCGTTTTGACGATTAATATTTATCAATTTGATATTAGTAAATTTTATTTTTTAGAAAACAATTTTTCCAAACTAATGTTTTATGTTATGTTTTATAAATTTATATTAAAATTTATTTCTTAATCTTATAAATTTTTATTCATAAATAAATTGATATTATATTTTCAGTCTTTAGGTTCAATTTATGAAAATTGGTTGTTTATTTAACATTATTATTCATAATCATGGTAAATATTTTTCAACTCAGTATGGGAAAATGTGTAAAACTATGTTGAACCAATGAGATATGTCCTCAAAATCAACACAAAACAATACATGATTTCATTTTATGGAATATATTTGACCATATATATAAAAAATTCTAATATAATGAATTTATATTCTATTTTCCCTTGATAATGAAATTTATATTATTCAATGTAATGAAAATTTCAAAAATGTCACTCTCTTAAATTTACAATCTACAAAAGTTAAAAAAAGGAAAAATAAATGATATTTCTAGTTATATATATTTACTTTAATGTTAAATTTACAATTTTTTTCATGGTGATTTTTTTAGTTCTTAGTGATGAAAAAATACATTTAATGTTAAAACAATGTCGGCATGGTGCTTTTTCAAGAAGTAGGGAAACCATGAAATTTCTTTTCTAAAGATCTTTATGTAATATTTTTTTGGATGATTATTCTACATAAGAAAATTTATATATTAATATAACATAATAGATAATTTTTTTGTTTTATATTGTAAATTCATTATTTTCATGTTGTTTCCAATTTCAAATTGTGTGAATAGTTCTTTAATTGATATTCCAAGTAGTTTATAAGAAAAATATCTAAATAATATATTTAAAAATTAAAAAAACATTAAATATGAAAATTAGGATAGAAAATTATCCAAATGGTCATAAATTTTTCTTTTGTGATCCCATTTTTACATTATAAGTAAAACTAAACAACTTTAACATTTAAAAATTCATTACCACAGATAAGATTAAAATTCGTTAACCAAGGGGTTATACCAAAAGGAAATGTTTTAACTGAGAAAAATCTTTATGAATCTCATCATATGATTATATTTATATATAGTAGAATATTTATAAGAATATGTATCCCTTTTGAGGCATTTATAAATAGAACGGATTAGTTAAAATTTCATATTCTTTTAATTTCAAGTGTGTCATTTCGCTCCCATATACAAGAAAACCCATTCACTCTTATCATTACCACACATTGAGAGATGTATCCCAATTTTTTTTTTTGAAAATTCCATATAATGTAATTATTGGTTATTATATTCTTGAAAGACTATTACATGGGTCCTTGCAAAGGGATCTAAAAAAGGCTCTCCAAATAAGACGAAATCGACTTCCCTGACTGATTTCAATTTATTTATTCTTATACCTCATCTAAATCTACGGTACTCATAACTAAAAAAAATATTAAGTATCCTAAATATATTAATATATTATTCTGACTATTTAATCACAAATATCCACCCTCTCTCCCATCAAATGTGATGTAAAACTATTTCTCATATGTACATGTGGACTACTACATTCATGCATCAATAAAATTTATTTTTCATCACTAGAATTAATAGATTGTTTTTAATAAGGGTAAATTTTTTTATATTATATTAATGATATATTTATTATTCTATAATTTTAATATCATATCAACTATCTTACCTTGCTATTTATGAAAATTGATAATGATGATTGTGTGATCGTGTGGACTATCATCTTCCTGAAGTGGTGCGATTCATTTTCTAATTCCACATTACATAGATGGTAATAAAAATACATTAAATTATTATATATAACATATATGCTATAATAATTATTCAATTATAGTTAATTATTATTTACCTTTCTTTCAATTCATCCATTTGTAGGTCAAAACAACGTTTATGCATACATACAACCTTTCATCTCCAAGAATAACATAATTTATATTTCTATCTATATATTTTATGGATGAATATATATATATATATATAATGAATATATATGAAATTTATTTAATATATAACATCATTTCATTGATTTAACTATGATAATTTTAAAGGTAATATAATAACCGAAATGAAATCCTCATGAAAAATGAAATTGTTAACACCCGGAAATGATGTTTTGTATAAAGAGTTATTAATAAATGGTTGTCCAAAGTTATATTTGGAATATATATGATTCTATATGTTTTTAAATGAATCCATAATATAATTAAAAAAATTAAATTCATTATACTAGAGGGTTAAATTTATTCGAATAGATTAGAACTCGAGGTACGTGATTTTCTTCCCACTTTTACTTCTGTGAGACACTTTCCATGTTCACCACATGTTTTTATTATGTGGTATATAAAATTTAGTTAAATATTTTATGATTCAGATCATGAAAATTATGTGGATATACATATCAATATAATTTTCTCTCTTTAATGGGGATTTTATACAATATTTACCGTTGTGGTAATAGATTTATATTAAAATCACATTTTCTATTAGTATTGTTTATTCAAGTGTTTTTGATGATCAAATTTCTGTATATTTCTATAATTAACATCATTTATAGGAATATAATATTTTTTTCATTTCATTATAAATCATATTTTCTTTTAATTACCCTCACATTTTGTATTACAGAGACTGAAAGAACAATTTTAAGGAAACTCAACTTTACTTCTCCCATAAGAAGAAAATCACATTCTTTAATTTCAATAATTTTTTATAAATATTTTATATAAAGTTTTTATTGTTTTCATATGGTATTTTAATGTAATCTCATTGAAGTTTTTACGTTTAAAAAATGTTTTAAAAGTAATTTTCATTTAATTTTTTTAGTGATGCACTTTTTAGTTTTTACCAAAAATGTTAAAGTAATATTTGAATTAACATAAATGAAATTAATATAAATTATCACCATCATGGGAACCAAATTATTTGAATATTGATTTTAAATTGTCCAAGATTCTATGCAATTAAATTTTCCCTTAATATTAGTGAATTTTTTATATTTAAATTTTTTTTAAAAATAAAAACTGTATTTTCATCATAAAATATTCCAATAACTTTATAAAAGAATTTTTCATCATTAATAGAATCCTTTTATCTTAATTATGTTTTATTGGTTATATGATCCAATTATACCATATTTATTCACTACATATATGGATTATGGTAATGATGATGAAATATCGATGAAACCTATTTTTTCCACGATTTATGTTACGAAGAATGTTTTTATAATCATGTGGTATACATAAAAATTAATTTATGATTATGTGACAAGTGGGCCAATAATTATATATCCCTCCAATTAATTAGTAAATTATAAATTTTATTTTTGGCATAATGGTGAATTATAAGTCATCTTGGACAAAAAAGAGGGTACATGATAGGTATTCCAATGCCCAAAATATGTTCATTGGGGGTTTCTTGAAGACCAACTTATTATGATTGTCTTGGTGTGGAAACATGACATATGATATCTATTATTTGAGTTATGGAACACATTATTACACTATTATTTTGTGAAAAAATATTTTGGATATGATGAAAATATTTTATTAACCACTTTTTTTAAGTATCCATGTTTTTAAAGACACTAAAATGTTATAGTTTCTACATATATCCAAATGTTATTTGTTGAATATTTATCTAATAATATGTAATATTTATGTATGATAATTTGGGTTCATTTTAGTTGGGATATGAAAATGGTTGTTTTACCATTTGAAACTAGGATGAGAAATATTTAGTGAGAAACATGTGGATTGTACTATGTATATGAGATCATCCAATGTAATGGTATGAAATGGAGTATGGCTATCCATTAAAAGCATAAATATCTATATACTAAAATTGGAAATGGTTTTATCATAGATACATATATGAATACCAACCCATAAAAGAGTTGTGGGAGTATATATTCTTCAAAATTCTAGTCGAAGGTGAGTGTTCCCTTATTGTGTACACTGTTTTTCACTCCCAAAGGATATGGGATTTTTATGTCACATTGTCATTTGGAAAAGATATAAAGTATTCAAAAAATATAATTATTGTGAATTATAAAGGTTAAATGTATGGTGTCATAGGTTAAGAATTAGATGTCAATATTTAGACATTATACAAATTATTTTTAATTGTATCTCACTATGATTATTGTTTCTCATAATAGGGTTATTTGGTGTTAGAAAATGGTTTATAACATTAGTATTGATGTTAATAATTTGTGGGATGGAAAATTAAATGATTTTCCTCATGAAAAACAACATAAAATTGGAACTATAAGTAAAATTTATATTTGTTTCCTAAGGATATATAGATGTATATAATTAAAAATTTAATCTTCTGTGGGTTATCTAACAAACCAAATAAGAGGAAGATAGAATTTTATAAAATTCCATGTGTTAATGAATATATTGAAAAGAAAGATCACTTTTTCAAAATGACAATAATGTTGGAAGGAGAAGCTAGGACAATGCATCAAAATAAGGGTTATAAGTTCATTATGTGGAAATTATATTTATAGTGAAATTAACTGTAGATTAATTCAATGTCTTATGTTTCGGTAATATGGGAATTATCCATGTCAATTCTCTAATTTAAAGGTCCACTCATAGAATGTGGAAGATAATTTTCTATAGAAATTTTTTAAGTGAATGTATTTAATAGTGTATGAATTGATATTCAAGAAATATGTTGTAGAAGTGTTTTGTCGATGATATTTTGGTTATAATTATTATTAAAAATTTGGATTATTATAAAGTTGTTTTTTAATGACATGAAAAGATAAGTATAATTTTACCTATAATCAAGAAACATTATTTAGTGGTAATGTGATATTTTTGGAGAAAAAGTTCTTATTGGAATGGTAACCATTAATATATGTATATTGTTTAGTTAAAAAGGTTTATTTGGAATAATGAGATGATTGATATAGATTAATTATATTGTATAGTATTAGTGACCTTCGAATTGATTAGTGATGGTACGAAAAGCAGGTTTCTATTATCTTGATGATGTTTTTTGGATTTTTTTTATATATGGTATATATTCCATTTTATATTATTATTTATTATAAATAAGAATATTCTATTTTTTAGTCATACATTGTTTCATTGAGGTTTTATGGGAATCCTTTTTATTGGAGTGTTTTTATGGAATTGAGGTATTCACGCGTTTTCTTTGTGGTACTATTAAATACTTCATGTTTACAAGTGATACATGTAAAAATTATTCTTGAAAGAAATATATATGTTATCAAATATTTATAAAATTTGGTTTTTGAATTATCTTATACAAATTTTGGTGGACTCTGAAGTTGTGTTATTTATGAAATGGTATAATTTGACCTTTTTCTATTATTGTAGAGGTTTTTTAGATTAATTTATTAAATATATGTATATTAGATAAAATATATTAACCAATTTTATTTGGTAAATATTTTGTGGAAGAAGGGTTGAATTATAGATATTATGATTTTTTTAATGTTAATTTTTGTGATTGATGAATGAAAAATTCACGTGGATTATCATTGATTATATAAAAGGATGTGATTGTTGTGGAAATTGATTGATGGATGATTCTATAAATACAATGTAAGTATGTTTCATTTTGTTCTCAAACTATATGGTAAATTTATTCCACAACTCTATGAAAAGTATCTAAAAACAAAAATGGTATACTATTATGTTCGATTTCAATGAATTGATGGTGTTTTTATAAACACATTAGGTGTTGGATTTTCGTTCATTAAAATTATCTTGATAATTCATTTAATTTTGATCAATTTTCTCTGTAATTATCTATCATAAGTTGGGAATTATTGTTTTCCTCCATGTATATATTCTACCTCCACCCTAATTTTCTCCTATTTAGATACATAATTGTGTTTTATTCAAGATGCCCCTTAATTTTCACATTCCCTAAATTGAAGAGGATGTTTCATTAACCCTTTTTAGGATGTGAGGTTTAAACAAAAGAATTTTATAGTATTAAACCCATGATTATCGACCCAATATTTAATTTATAAAGAGTAACATTGTTAAATTTGAGATAATGTAACATGAATTGATTTTTAAAATAATGATATTTTTAATTGCATATCCCACATGTAATAACATGCTTAAAAAGCCACAAAATATTATTATTTGATGACCATTATTTCATATTCATTAAATTTTTGGGAATGAATATATGTAATGGAACTCTGATATATATATATGAATGTTATTGTCATCAAAAAATGTGTTGATAATTTATTAGTAAATAATAAATCAATTTTTAGTAAATAATTATTATTCTTCAAAATATGTTTTCAACATGAATGGTTTTAATTTATTTTTATTGAGAATATTATAATTATTTTCTTAAAATTTAGAAATATATTTAATAAACTAATATAATTTTTAAATATTTATACAAAAAAATTCATATGTTATAAATTCAATATTTTTCTAAATAGATTCATATTTCAGTGAATAGTGAAAAAATTAAAAAAATTAAAACTATATTATTTTATAAAATTTAGTAATTTAAAAGTAAAATTATATTATGAATTATTTATATAAAAGAAATATTATTTATTTTATTTATAATAAATTAACTAAATTCTTTTACTATCATTATTATTAAGGGTATTGATTAACTGTTAGTTTTTACGCGTAAACATATATTAAAAAAATATTTTTTATGTCTTAGATATTAATATTAAAATTTATTTCTTCCACTTATAGAGTCTTAATCTTGATAAAAAATACCATATTTAGAGGCAAAAGTTTATAATTTTTTAAATATATATATTTTATTTTTTGTCATTCTGAATAGTAACAATGTTAATTGTTTAATGTAATTATTACCTGATAAGTTAAATTTGAATATTTTTATAATTAACATGTAATATCCATGGTTATGATTAAAATTTTATAAAAGGGACAAAAAATTTATTAAATATTAAAATAACACAAAAACAGATATAAATATTATTTTTTTATTCCCTTTCAAATTTATCCACCTTTTAATTGAATTTTTTCTATTTTGGAAGAAATTGGATTGAGAATGACTTAGTTATATTTTAATCAATTTTGTAATTTTGATTGTGTACATTCCATCCTTTATAAAATACACCAATTAGTTATTTACATTAAACCATGTTGAGAAATATAAATTAACAAGACCTAACCCAATTATCTTCTATGATAGTTTATCTTTGAGAAAGGGATTTTTTTATTTGAAAGACCATTAAAAATGTTTTTTTAAATGGACTAATGAATTCAAATGATTTAATATGTCGTAATATCTCCTGAAATATTTCAATTTATATCTTCTTATAAATCCTAAAAATATGTGTAATTCAAAAACAAATACTATATCCTAAATATAATAATATGTTATTATATAAATATAACCACGAATAAACACACTCTATCCAATCTATTATGATGTGAATGTATCACCCATACATACATGTGGACCACTGCCACCACATCGAGAAAAAATTCATTTTCCATCACCATTGTACATTTGTAATTTTAATGAAGTGTTTAATATATATATATATATATAATATTATATTTTTAATATAATTATTACTCTGGAATTATAATATCATATCTACTATCTTACATTCCTATACATGTGAAAATGATAAGGTTGCTCGTTCATATGTGTTGAAAACCACATCCATGTGTTGATGTGATTAATTTTTTAGTTAGAATTTATGTTCATTGTAATACATATTGTATTAATGATTTTTTGACGTATATGATAAACTAATGATTCTGGAAATGTAAATTTTTTTATCTTTATATTCCTCCATATTTTAAAAATTGAAATGACTGTTCATGAATACTTATATCTTTCTATCTTCATGACCAATTTTATTTATTATTCTATCTCTAAATTTTATGGATAAATATAAATATTTAAACAATTAACAAATATTATATTTATATCATGATTAAAAATATGAATATGATAAAAACATCATTATAGTATATGTATTGGTACTACTGAATTGATATCCTCATCAAAAAAATAAAATGCTAACACCAATAAATGATTATTTAATTAAGGAGTTAATAATATAATTATCATAAAATGTTATAATTTAATTATATATGGTATTATAACTATATAAATTACTCATGAATAAATTTTAAAAAATATAATTTTCTAATATAGGATGATAAATTTATTTTGAAGAACGTTAATCTGATGGTTATGTATTTTCTATCACTTTTCCTACTGTGAGAAACATCCCATATTCTACAATTCTTTTTTTATGTTGTTTATAAACATAAAATAATGGTATTTTATTATTATTCTAATAAAAATTTTGTAGATATAAATATTGACATATATTTCTCTATATTACAAGGTTTTTAATCAAATGTTATATGGTGGTAAGGGATTTAATTACAATTTCATTGCTTTGTGAAATTGTTGATCATTATGTGTCTAATGAGGATTTTTCATAATCCATCTCTAAAGAATCTAAGTAATTTTTACCCAATGTTTATTTATTTATAATACATGTTTTTATTTCACTTTACTATCTATATACTCAATAGACTGAAAGAACATTTTTATAGAAGGTGGACTTTGTCTCTATCTTCGGTTGAAATTAATTTGTCTTTCAAATCCATGTTTTCAAAAAACGATTTAATTTTATTATATTCTCAAATAATAGTTTAAATTAATTTTTATCAATGTTTTTCATTTAATAAAATGGATTAAAAGGAAAATTATTTGTCATGTCCTAAATGAGGAGGTTTTGTATTTTTTTCGAAAATGTGAAAGGATTAATTTTTTTATGTACAAAAAATTAGACATTCTTACCATCATGACTAAACAATAAATTTAAATTTTTATGTTTCAAATCATACCATATTTTTTCATTATCATAATGGTTTATGGTTATGAATATTTATTTTCAGTGAAACCCTTTTTCATTACCACGTGTTATGATATGAAGAATGTTTTTTGTTCGTGTGTTGTATATGTGAATGGATTTATGATTATGTGATGGGTGTGATTAGAATTATATAAAAATATTATTTATTTGGTAAATATTAAAGTTCCATGTGTTCAATGGTTACATGAATGGTTATCCAATTCCTAAAAGAGGGTCCACAATAGGTTTTTCCAAGCTCTAAAGAGGATACATGGGAAGTTATCCAATTACCGACGAAGGTTCAAGGGATGTTAGTCCATGACCAACATGTTATGAATGTCTTTTTGGGTATATTTGACATAATAATTCAAACATTATGATTATTCAACACATTATTCCACTCATTTATGAAATGGTCTTATGTAATGTTTTCTTACTCATTCCATTTTATACCTTTAGGAATCATGTATTATGAATTACCAAGCATTATTCCATGAAACATTTTTTTGATCTATGAAAAGTAGTTTATAATTTAATAATTTTCATCTCATGTTCTCATAAACATTCTTATAATAATCTAGTTAAATTATCATTGATATATCTTTTCTTACCCTTTATGAGTATCTAATATCACCATTCATTTTTATTTCTTTTCCACTAGATATTAATAAACGTTTTAGTTATGTCTGTCTAAGCTGCGTGGAACCTTTGAAAATGAAAGTGAAAGATGATGTAGATATTTCATGAAAAAGTTGTTTATGTATCCTTTTTTTCAAGAACACTAAACATTTAAGGCTATGGTATTGACCAAAAATTTATATAATTAATATTCATGAAATATAATGTAATATTTATATATAAACATTTGGATCACTATAAATTAAGGTTTATATGAAATTATCTCCTTATATATACAAGAATAAAAAATCATACTTATATATAATTTTATCTTCATGTAAACATAGATTAGGATCTATCTAAATTTTTTTGGTGAGCTCCCACACACATTACATAGTTATTTTAGGTGTATCACATCAATCTATAGGTTATTCATGAACAATTCACAACCCATATGTGACTATCCATTGACGTAATATTTAACCTCATTACATGACTCAACGAAATAAATGAAACTAAAGATTAATTGAATTTGTAAGGATTTTATTAATACCTCTATATTGACAAAAAACATTCACTTCAAAATAAAATAATATGAAGCACATCGCATGCAGACCTAAATACAATTTAATCCTTTATAAGATATCAAATACTATTTACCAAAAATATAATAACATATCCATATAGGTCATGTGATTTTCCACGATCAATCTCTCACTCAATTAAATATTCAAACCACCTATAATAAGTTTCATTATATAGTTTTTAATTATTTATATTAATATTAATTAATTTACGTAGCTGATTATCATTGAGTGGAGAAAATAAAATATCATATTACATACTAAGTAGATAATCTGAATAATCACTAACTTTACCATAGTGTAATGGATAATAAAATTAATATCGCTTAAATGGTTGATAACCACCATAGATTTAAATCTAATTCTATCCATGATTATATATACACTCTTACATTAATATTTGATCAATGATCCTATAATTCAATGTTTACATAAGAACAACATATGTTTTAGTAATTTAAATTACATTTCTCTTACCTGGATTATGTGATGATAAAAAAAATCATTATGTTATCCTTATTTGGATCTCATATGTGGTTGCTTAATAATAATACAGTTAAGGATATTATTTGGATACATTTAATTTTCCCTTACAATACTCTATTTTTAGCTTTCTTATCATAACATAAGATTTGTAATTTAATTATATTTTTTCCCTCGTCAAATTATTTTCAATATATTTTGAAAATACTACTTTGTTATTGAAAAAAATTAATGTAATGGAAATTTTAAAAAATTATATCAATGTAGATTTAAAATAAAACATTATCAATCTTATGAAAATAATCAAATAATTTGTGTATAGTAATAGGAATTAACTTTGGATTTCATAAGAACAATTAATTATGAATTTCGGTATTTAAATTTAATTATTTTATAATTAGTAATTTTTTAAGGACTCAATGTTGAACTATGGTAAAAAATGAATAAAAAAAGCATTACAAATGTTTTGCATTTATGAGGAGGGGGAAAAATAAAAATTACCCACATTATATTTATAATATAAAAAATGTAGACAATTGATGTGATAACACACTATTTTTGAACACTAAAAGAAAACATTGAATGGATATAATTATCCTAGGATGAATCAAAAGAGTGTGAAATGTGGTTAATGCTTCCCTATGTATTAAAAAAAATAATGATCTACTATAAACACTTTTCAAATCAATTTCATGTGATGAATGCATATTCTAAAAACACAATGTGTAGTTATTTTTATGGAGACCATTCACATTAACAGTTACAATCTAAATGGAATCATGTTATGAACTAAATGAGAACCTTTAAATTAGAATCACATTAGAAGACAAACATTACAAGGTAAATATATATAGAAATAAGTATATGTCAGGATATATGGTGTGAAGTTATGTAAACTAAAATGTATATGATCAAATTATTTTAATTCTCTAATTCATCTTCCAATATGATAATATTGTGAACACAATGATCTCTGTTTTTTTTACTTGGGCACTTAAATGTTGTAATTATTTGTAAATTTTCACAACAAATTATCTCTAATTATAGATTATTTATTTCCCATTCCTAAAAACGAATATGAAATCTAGTTACCCATATATAAAAGATAAGGTTATATTGGATTTATTATTTATATAAATTCAATTAATTTTTTGATTCTATTACGAATGGATGTTATAAAGGGTTATTCGTCTCATTAAAATTTCATGATCATCATGAGTTATCAGCTACTATCATGGAAAATAGAATGCGAAAAGATTGGTGTATGGTCAATATGATTTTAACAACATTAATAATATTTTTGTAATTATGAGTTATTATTTTAAAGTTTTATATGACTCGAATTTAATAATTCTAAATTTTCCATATGACTATACATGGATATTTTAACAACATTAATACTATTGTCGTAATTATGAGTTATTATTTTAAAGTTTTATATGACTCATATTTAATAATTCTAAATTTTCCAAATGACTATACACGGATATTTTCTTTGAATGTAATTATTGTTAGAGAACACAGATCTATTAAAGATATCTATAATACTAAAATATAACCAAAAACACTAACATGTTAATGGTAAACATCTACTTATATTGTTTTCATGGAAAATTGATCGATATATAACTCAAATGTCACTGTATTTTGATGGAAATAGATATGGTTATCATAAAAAATGAATTGAGTTTTACGTGAAGACTTTATATATATATATAATTGTAATTTAATGTTAGAACCATATTCCATTATTAATGTAAATTGACACTCTCTATAATTAATAACATAGTGAATTCTGTTTTTAACTATAATTTTAATTGTATCCAATACTACATAATTTGTATAAATGTGAATACTTATTTTTTTAGGTATAAAAAATAATGATATTTATAGAATATTCCATGATTCAAACTATGGGACTATAAAATTACTAATAATAAATCATCATATTATAATAGTATAACATTTAGAGATAAATATGGATGTAAATGAGACAAATTGTCTTATCTATCATTGATTCAATAAGATAATGAATGAGATGAGTTCATTAAGAGTTTATACAAAAACCATGGTGTTATTAATATATATCAAATATTTTTTTATAATAATTTCATTCTATAAGTATTATGTTGATGAATTCTCCAAATTAAATAAATTAACTTTATATGAAATCATAGCTGTATTACTAAAATATGAACATGATTTAATGAAATATGATAATTAATTGAAACAATAAAAGTTGATGTTACATTTAAATATTCTATTTTATTATATAATAAAAGTTATAATTTTTTTGACCTATCTATGAGTGAAAAAGGATTTATTAGAATTATTAAATGAATGGTGGGAAATTTTTGGAAACTAATTTTTTCTAATATATATATAAATAGAGATTATTATATGTTGGGTAAAAAAGTTATTATATAAAATTTAAGTTTAAATTACATTTATCCAACTAGATATATGTATAATAAGGATTAGCCATATAAAACCCAGCAACCCAAAACTCAATAACTGGTTGAATGAAATAATTAAAAAATTAATGTAAAAGACGGAAATAAATGTTTCATAATATTTTTACAAAGATATCTCCTCCATTTAAGAGTTTTGATAACAAAATTAATCTATAAATTTTTACTTGATGTTGAGAATTTAATAATAAAGTCCATCTAAATATTATTATTACACTTAATACATTTTATTGAAGATGTTATTGATTTTTATAACAAAATTCAAAATAATATTTTGTATAATAATAGTTTTTATAAAAAATAATTACAAAATGATGTAGTTAATTAAAATAATAATTTTAATTAGTTGCTAAAAAATATCATGAATTGCATTTTTAAAAGTATATATTTATGAAATTAATGTCGATTACCTGAAATTTTAGGATGGTTGGAATAATTATGCAATGTTTAAATTCAATAGTAGAATATAAAACATTGAAATGTTAACGGTTTTTTAATGTATTGATATTGTTAATAATGTGGTTTCATAAGGTGTAAAATATCATTATATATATTGGAATTTTATTCTAAAATATTTATATTTAAGTGTTCTTCTATTTCATGTATCTTTCTTTGGAATCCATGGTAATTATTACATAGAATTATCACTTAGGCATCCAAAATATTTATCACATTCCCACACTATTTTTAATAATTCATTAACATGATGTATAATATTAAATTACCTATCTGAATATATAAGTGCACAATTAAGTATATAATCTTATCTATTTGGAAATAAATTAGTTAGGGTACAAATATAATATTTATATTTAATTATTTTTATAAAAAAAATCGAGAAATATCATGAAGGAACTATTATATGTGGATAGTTTACAATCATGAAATATAACAAGTAACCCATAAATAATAAAAATGTTCAAAAAAATTATGGACTCAATGTAAATGTTTTATATACGCCTAGATTCATTATCAATTTTTTAGAGATTTTAATTTTATTGATAGAAAATATATTTCGTAGGTAATTTATATTGAGGGTTTATAACATAATAAATGTACTATCTCATTATAAAGGAGTGAAAAAATCCATATTAAATTTGAGAATGATAAATACCGTATGATTTTTCATGAAATTTATTCATTTGTTTCTCATTGAAATAGATACTTTTTATACTATTAAAATTTATTAGCATTCCATAAATATTTTAATATTTTAAAATTATTTGTATTCATATTATACATGTTTTTTGTATAATATGATGGGTTAATATTATTTTCTACGATTTTTTATAATTTGATGTCATTTTATAATCATGATATTTCCTCATCAGA
Organism: Viscum album; assembly: GCA_963277665.1. NCBI lineage: Eukaryota > Viridiplantae > Streptophyta > Magnoliopsida > Santalales > Viscaceae > Viscum > Viscum album. The sequence goes on along the minus strand of OY728165.1, from coordinate 1,917,228,587 downwards.
GTATATAGAAATTTTTTTTAATGATTCTTGTATGATGGGAAAAAAATAGTATGAGTAATTATTCCTTAGTAATTAGGTATCTAATAAAAAACGACTAAATTGAATTCATTTGATTTAAATGAACCTACTCATGTAACTAAATAAATAGGATAGTTGAATAATTTAATGTTTTAAATTATTAATATTTATTTATAAATCATTACTTTCAATCTCATAAGAATAGAAACTTCTCTTGGTTTTCCTCATAATATATTTTATTATCAAATGAAGAAAAGTATCATGATTTTTCAATAACAAGTAATAGTGGTAGTCTATTCCAAAATCATGACTATGTGAAATTATATAATGACAACGGAGGTTCTGGCATTATTTCAGGTCGAAAGTAATTATTATAGATTGGAGTTATTGAATGTTTAATCAATAAATTTCAAGAGATTACTAGCACTATAAATAATGATTATAATATTCCAATTTGGTTTTTTTATAGAATAAGTTTCTACAAATAGATATGTGATGAAGAGGATTTTAAAAATCTCTGTATAGATGAAATTTTATTTTGAATTATTGAAATACAATATTTCTAATGAAGGGTAATTTATAATGTATTGTATGAATGTATTTATCATATAACTAAAAAAATGTTGGAAAATTTTGATTCTATTTTTGATGAAATTAAATATTTGATTTGGTCAACTAATAGTAATTAATTTATATTTTTTTTATAAAAAATCCATTTTCATATTGAAATTAGTATATCTTAGGTTAGATAAGAAATTTATATTAAATAAGTCAATTTTACTTGTTAATAATGAATATGAGATTACAAACCTCAATATGAATAATTATTAACCTTTTGAAAGAGTTTTTAAAAGGGATTTTCCATTAATTAAGATGGGTCCTAACACTTTTCATTGTATAGTATATATAACTCTTAATGATATCCCCACTGATTGATTTATTGGTGATTTGGACTCATAGATTTAAATAGTGATTTTTTAAGGAAATTTTTCTCATTTTAAGGCATTCGTATATAAAATTATGTATTGGTTGATTCTATTGTAGAGAAAGATCCATTTTGGGGTTTTGGATAAAATATTTTAGTTAAAATAGGTGAATACGAATATAGTTTGGGAATTAGTGGGATCACTAATAGTTTAAAAAGTGATCAGAGTTTATCTTTTTATTAGTAATTATGATTTGTTTTGATATATCATTATATATATATTATTGGTAAAATATTGATGATATTTTATGAGAAAGGGAATGAATATGGAAACCCTTTTTCTAAATATCTATATTTGAATCCATTTGTATTTTATTACCAAATATTGCTCACATTGGATTTATATATCACAATATTAATGTTAATAGTACATTTTCAAATAGATTATTTTCAAAGGATTTGGTTAAAAAATTATTTTGAGCATTAGAGTTTATATTTTAATGTGTTTTAGATAAATAAATAATTATATAGACAAAAAAACTCCACATACCAATTTTTTAGATATTGATCACATGGATGTTGTGGGAAATGGTTAAACATAATTTTTAAAACCATTTAATGTAGAATAGTGGCTGACTATGGAATTTTCTCATGGATATTGGGTTAGGAGTCCCAATATTCAAATAACATATGTACTTTTCTAGTTTATTTCATAATTTTTAAAACTGAGATAATAATATAAAGTGTTTGTTTGAGATTTTTATCAAATTAAAAACATGAATCCAAATTGAAATTCAAGAAGGATTTATGCAATAAATGAAGAAATCCATTGAATAAAAAATGTGATTCTTCGTAATCTCAAATACTTGACCATTCAGTTCAGATTTTTTTGTGCCAATATAATATTCATTTTATTTCTAATTAAAATGTTTGAATATGAATAACACTAAAGGAGAAGTTCATATTTTATCAACTCATCACTCTCACAAATGGTTTGTGATTTTTATCACATCCTCCATTATGATATCTTCTTTAATCATACTAAATTGATCTGAAAAAATTGGATATGAAATGTAATCAATAGTATGAATTGAAATTGAAAGGTGAGAGACAAAAAGAAAGATCTTATCCATGATCTTACAATATATATAAATCCATAGATAAAAATTGATTGAGTGAGGTTTTGTGTGATGAATTAATATAACTTATTTCATCCATTGGTGATTCACTTGTTACCCTCTCATCATCAATGAGAGTTTGATAGATCACAAGACATTATAGATATAAGACACATGAAGAATAGAGGATTTGAATGAGGACATAATAATATAACAGAAGGAAATAATGAAAATTATAATTGAAATTAAAATGCATAAAAATCCTTGTACTTATCTGTAGATGTAGAAAAAATTTATTGGTTGAGGTGGAATCTCTTATATGCATTGGAATTTTCTTCCTTTCATTCAGTGTTGAGGTAATATATTACATTTACTAAATTCATACTAAGTGTTCATCTCCTACGGTAATGGTCAATTCAATTTGGAGTGTTTTAATTTCGTGATTGTATATACACATGTTTAGAATTATGTTGATGCTTTATGGATTTAGAATATGTCTTATATAATATTACCACCCATGTATTTGTGGGTGCTGTAAAAAAATGAAGTTTAGGGCTATTAATTCCAATGTGTCCACATAGAAAATAAAATCCAATAATTTTAGAAGATCTTCCTTTGTTGGGTATAGTTATCTATGGTAGTTATTCATCGATCCTTGTTAGTTACAATGTTTATGATGTTTCAATTGGTGGGTCAATCCAAATTTTTCAACTGGGTTGTGGTAGATTGGATCTCTTCATCAATTATCTTGGTCACAATATAAAAATTGGTGACCCAATTATTTGAAGTAATATCAAATATATTGAATAACTTAAATTTTCTATATGTTGTATCACATTGTACAACTCTATCCTCTCTAATGGCAGATTTATCATTATAATGTTATTATTCAGGTCCTCTTTAAGATTGAGAGTGTAATTGGTGTCTGGAAACAATAACGATTATCATTATCCCCTTGACTGACATCATCAAGGGGTGGAGCCTCTAGATCTCCAACATAGTTGTAGATCTGGAATTAGGTGGATGCACAACTTCATTAATCTAGTGGTTGGTGCCTAACAGTGATCAATATCATTAGCAATATTTAACCAACATGATTTAACAATGGTGAAGGATCGGGGGAGTGGTAGCTCATAGTTTCTCAGTTCTCTTGATTATAATTTTCTATATGTTAATGTTTTTTCTAAATTTAGAAGTTGTTATGAATTTTTAATTGAAATGGTAACAAGGTCCCACATTGTAGTTGTTGTTGGATAAGGGTGGTATGTTTTGATTTGGGAAAGGTAATCGGATTTTCGTTACATGGCAGTGAGGTAGTAGCAGGTTTTGGAGTAGTGGCACATGTTGGAGTGGTCAGTTAAAGTAGAGAATTATCAGAGTGATACCAATTGTGGAGAGGTTTATTAATGATTGTGTAGTTTTAGAGTTGCAGTGACAGAAGTTGGATGTGGAGATAGCTTTTGAAAAATAGTTGAGGGGTATGTTGTTTACCATGGAATTGTAATAGGCAAAGGATAATTAATGTTTGTGGTAATATTTTTGTTCTGTGAAATGGAAGCATGATTAGAGGATAAACAATAGAATAATTTTCCCATTATTCTGTCACCATGATAACATTTTTTATAGTGAAACCTTATGAAAAAAATTAAAATTTATAAAAACAATTTAATCATAATTTAATTCTTCACAGAGGTGATTTTAATTTAATTAATTAATCTAACTCAACCTATTTAAAATATTATTTTGAATAAAATTAATTAATTCTAATGTTTGTAATTGTACATCAGATTAATTTCTAAATAAAAATTACACACTTAGAAATCAAATTTCATATAAAAACAGTTTTATTTTTTTCATTTATTTCAAAATTAAAGAATTGATTTCCGGTGCTTACATATTTTATTTCAAATTTTTTATAAAACAATATGAATTTCAAATTTATCTAAAAAATGATTACATCATTAAAAACTAGTATTTAATCTATGATAACAATTAAATAAATAATTTTAAAAATATTAACAAATAATAATTTACCATTGTTTTGGAATAAATTAGGTATAAATTTTAAATAATAAGATGAATTTTTTTTTACAAATATCATGTCACATCATTTCCCCCTAATTGAATTGTTTCACCACAAACAATTTTTATTATTTAATTTCAATTATTCAGAAGAAAAAATAATATGGAGTGGATTAACAAGAAAGACCTAATTCTATTAAGAGGCATTAGTGTAGGGAAAATGAATTTGGAGGAGTACATCCAAACATGGGACAAGATGGCATACTGGGTTTAAGACATCATCATGGATGACCTGTACCCCTAGTTAAGTTGTCTAAATTAGAAATTATTTAAGGATATTGTGTCAAATATTTTGAAGTTTGACATTAATGGTTCAACCATCTCATATAGTACATTATGATAGATTTCTGTAATATATGGGTACTTAGTTTCCTTTAAAATAGGACTATGAAAACAAATATTCATCGAGTGTTCAAATTATCATGCATCATATGTGGGTTAATACAGTGTTTCACATAAATGAAATCAATGCATCAGTTTATGAGTTGATCGAATTACGTTTAACAAGAATCCAAATTATAACAAAAAAACATTATTTTTTCCATCATTCCTATGTTTCTAAAAAAAATCATGGATTTCAAACATTATTTTTAAACTAAAATTAATTTTTGATAATCCAATTTTCCCCTTCATGGGTTAAATATTCACATCACCTATATAAATTCATTTTTTACACGTCACATTCTTCATTATTTTTTAATTTAACCAAATGACCTATGCGAAATATATTAAGAAAAAAAACATATTGATATTTTTAAAAATTAATACTAAAAAAATTATATCTTTTTCACATAGATCTATTATGGTTTTTCATTTTACCATTTTCATTCATTGATTAAAATACATATAGAAATTATATTTGAGTTTCTTCCTTAAGCTGTTATTTCGTATTGAGGTCAAGTTACCTCTGAATTTGTTCAATATTCCTAGTGGCCTCATGTAATAATTCTGATTCCACATAAATATTCTAACTCACATACCATTTCCTAGTTCTATGACCAAGAATCAATTATGGTATTGACCTATATTCACATGCATGCATTTTTTCCTAGGATACAATGGGTCGGACCCATTTGGTATTTAGTCCACCAGTCCTTGTCCCACACCCCCATTATCAATCCCTCACATATATCACATGTATCAAATTTAAATAGTTTAACAAAAATTAACCCTCTAATAATAATTTTTAATTAAGGTATATGATTTCAACTATCAATTAATTCATAACTATTTACTACTATTATGTGGAATAATATAAATAATTAACCATTATACCATATATAAACATTTAATAATATAAACCATTACCCCCTTAGGGTTAATCAAAAAATCCCTCAATTCCCATTATTCAATTAATTCATGATCCATTAATCAACCAATTACACAATCCCATTAATCAACCAATTCAATAACCCCATAAATCAATCAATTTAATAATAAGATCATTCCATTGGTTAATTAATCAAATATTTAATCCAATTAAATATTTTATTGGAAAGCCTGAATTTTTTTTCAAAACCCCGTAGACATAATTTTAGTCTAGAATATTGGGTTATAAATTTATACCACATAAATTAATATTTTTTATGTAATTCTCATCCAACTACAACCCTCAATAGATGTAACAAGGTTGAATTAAGAATGTCAGAAGAGATCTGGACCAAAACCTAGTATTATGATTAATCCCTAAAACCAATATTGGGAAATTGGTTCCACCTCTTATCAATGGAATGGTGAATTTATAGAAACCAAATATAAATGTATTTCATTGTATTAAACAAAAATACAATATAATAGGATATGAATAAATCTCTCTAAAACTATTTAGAGTCACCATATGATCAAGTGGAGGAATGATCCCAGAATGAATTAATACAATTTGAACTACATGAAACAATTTCAGTTGATTCTTGGGGAACTTCAAAGTGTGGAATTACATTACACATTGTTTAATTCCTTGTAATGTTTTACACTGAATAACCCATCACCATATTGATTTTATGAAGATTAAAAATTTACACATCATATAACCCATTTACAGAGTGTGTACATTTTTTGTAGAATATTTTTCTTCACAACATTATATATTAATAATATAAAAAACCTCCAAATCCTCCAAAAATATGTCAATACCATTCCAACCCTAGAACAAAGAGAAAACTAAAAATGTAATTTACTGTTAAAATAATGGGATCTTACAATCATTCTACCTAATAACAACTTACACATGAGCATCACTCCCAAGAATTGTTATGCTTCTAAGGTAAAAAGTATGGTTCTCTGTGCCAACATATATATTTTTCTCCTCCATGTTTCTTCTTAAGGATTCCTATGTTTCCATAATATGATAACTATCAAAATTTTCTATCACCTCAATACTTTCACATTGTGACTAAAAAAATTATTTGATTCTCCTTAATGGATGCATCATTTTAAATATCAAGATCATCCAAATAGGTCACAAGAGAAGGGTTGGGGTGATACCACTGATGCTGTGATACATGAAAAAAATCATTCATAGCTTCATGCCTTTGTGGAAGAGACAATCAGTATGTCGCCAACCGAATTCTTTTGACTACTCAAAAGGAACAAAAAAAATGGGCCTCAACCTGCCCTATCTATGAAATCAATACAGACCCAATCAAGTTGTGACCCAAAAGAAAACCCGATCACTCACTATAATGTTAAGGGGTCAATGTTTTCTATCGACATATTACATTTTCTACTCTATGCTCTAGCCAAACATTTTCAAATAACTTGAAACTTCTCTAATGTCTTTTACATAAGACACAGTCCAAACACCTATTATTCTCATTCCAACATCTATCATATAGGTTATATGCATGACCACCATAGAGTGACTCATATGGTTCCATATGAATAGTTTTCTGGTAACTTTAGTTACAGGAGAACTCAATGAGTGATAAGTAATTCTCCAAAGACCCACCAATGTCATGAAAAAACATTCGTAGCAAATTCTCGTGTACCTAGATAGTTTGGATTTACTTCCAAACTCTCAATGTGTGGAAATCCATAATATGAAGAACATATGTATGAAGCATATTTTGAAATTACCTCTACAATAACGAACTAAAATCATCCACGGTCTGAAACCATGTGATGTGTCATCCTGTGTAGACAAAACATGTCCCAAATATGCATAACTCCCAACTGGTCCACCATGAATGTTTCTCATATAGAAAAGAAATGTTATAATTTCATCAGTGGGTATAAAACCCTCCAAATAGAATCATTCTTATATGTAGTAATCAAGAGACCCTCTGAAATATCCATAGTAATGTTGTCTCACATCCATTCTATAATGGGTAAGAACTAATGAAAACCACCTAGTTTTTGATTCTCATACTTCGCTCATTGAAAGGTGTAACATCAAGGAAATAATACTACTTGATCCCTTTTCATGTCTGGTCACCAATATTATTGATGTAGATCACAGTACATTTTGGGAAAACCCGGATTTACAATCCACAATGTGGAATAATACTTACGCATCAACTCCACAAGTATACTAGTAGGAAGAACTGTAGGACCATGAAAATAAATGATCACAAATTCATTTATTGTCCAAACTGATGGTGAATCGACACATTCAAAGATTTCCCACTAAGATAGAAACAATGGATACTCGGTCAATATATCCCTTAACTATCTATATATTGTATAATTTAGTAATATATATATATATATATATGAGAGTCATCTTCTCTAAGACCCCCTGAACAAAAACATGCAATTCAGACAACAACGTCATAATTTCCCACTAAGAACTAGAATCATTATCTACCTGAGTCTATGTCTTCCTACTCAAATATTCAGCAACCATGTTTCCCATCCCATGCGTATATTATAGCACAAATTCAATTGAATACACATACTCATCCCACCTCCATAGCCAAATACTCAAATATCAGTGGGAAAATATGCACTTTCACATTTTTTATTGGTATACAGAACAATCTTTTTACCTAATAGATAATTAGACCAACACATCAAGGCATAAACAACTACAACTAACTCTAGGTCGTGTGTAGGGTAGTTCCATTCATGTGGTCTTAATTTTCTTGACCCATATGATATAAACATATCTTCCTGCAAAAAAAACACACATTAATAAACTAGATGCATCAAAAAAACTATTTAATCCTCCCGTGGATCAAGTATGATCATGATCAGTGGGATAGTCAAATGATTCTTCAACACCTTGAAAGAATTCTCACAAGAACTATGGCATTGAAACCTTACTACATTACTTGTTCAATCCCAAAATAGTGGAATCCCAGAGGTAAAAGTACTAGATAAACCATTAACAATATCATTACAAGCGTATAAATCTACTGATATCAAAACAATTCTTGGGATTCTTTTAATAAAACAATCCATGTACCTTCTGAGGGTCCACTGAAACACCATCCACCGAGATGATGTGACCCAAAAAAGTGTTTTTGGTCGATCCAAAATTGACTCGTATATAGATTTCTATAATTATATAATATCATTGTGTACTTGTGATAATTTAAAGAGTTTGAGAATGATCATCATGAGTCATAGATAAAACAATGATGTCATCTATAGACACATCCACCAATTGACATAGGAAATACTGACAGATTTTCTACATAAATTCCATAAACACATCTAGTGCATTTGTTAAATGAAATGAGATCACATCGAAATTATATAGGTAATAAATTCTTATGAATATATTCCATTATATATCAAATGATAAATCTCACAACTAATGATACCCGGATCTCTACTCAGTCATTGGGATCCATAACATCCCCTAAACTTGTGAAAAAAGATTATTGACATGAGGTAAATGATATCATTTCCTCACTACTAGATGGGTCAACTTCCAGTAATCAACACACAAGTGAAATTTCCCATCAGAGTTCTTTATAAATTTAACTGGTGAAATCCACGGTGACGTACATGGATAGAAAAACCCCTTATCCATCAAATCTTGTAGTTGAGTACTGAGCCCTAGATTCTCTATTGGAACCATTCAGTATGGTATAATTGAAACTGTTTCCACCTACAACATGATATAAATTGTAATTACCTTTTCAAACTCAGGAGGAAACCCAAAAAAGTACTTAGGAAACACGTCCTAGAACATATACACTATTGGTGGAAAGACATCATACCTTTCTCCCTCATCGTCCAGTGAAATACTTTTAACCTAGCAGGGGAGCTTCTATAGTTTGTAATGAACTGGTCATGCACGGTCTAACTGAATATCCCACTATCCATGAAGATCATAATTTTGACCCTTTTGTGTGTAAATTTCATTCTCATATGGTAGAAATTAATTTGGTATCAGAATGGTACTAGAAAATCCATATCAATAATCAATTCAAATCATATCATACCAAATGTGTAAAAATTCCATTGAAAATTATACTCCCTAATTGTGTATCGATCATCATATCAACATTCCAGACCTCCACATCCAAACTAAACCCATTCATATGATTTAATGATATAAATAATGATATGCACTAGTATTATGTAAGGTACTAGAAAATAAATAAGATACAATAATTGCACCTCTATATATCGAGGTTCCAACCCCTCTATCCATATGTTCTAGATGAACTACTTTCAACTATTCTTCCCATCTCTCATATGATATTGTTTGAGTCCATTGATTTGATCCATGTTACTGATATAGTAGATCTTTCCCAGAAGCACCTCATCTACTACCTTGACCTCTATGGGAAATATAACTCCAGCATCTAGTATTATATGGGTTTAAAGACCCCATCCAACACTCTAATTATGCTTGGTTATCACATCATTACCAACCTGTCATGGGTTTCTATTGAACCCTATATACATATGATCCTACCACATGATCATTACTCTACTGGTGTTAAGGTACAATGGTTTTTAAAGTGACTCAACCTACTGCACTGGTGGAGGAGCACTCAGGTAAGATCTTGAGTAACTGATCCTTCTCATTGGCCACTCTGCTTTCCAGTACTGTGGTCTACCTTTACATAGTGACACTTCCTAATATCTGCATTCATACCTTTGGGTCATCTATAAAAATCCAAATGAAATTCAATCTAATCCTCCTTCAGGTTACCCTCGGATATAATATTGTGATCCACTACCTATATAAAATACTTTAACTAATATGTATTAACCTCTGACTTAAAATCAAATCTAAGCTCATCCAAAAAATATATTTCTATATATATCTTATCTGAATATAGCGCTAAAACAAATCGATGCTATTCATTAATTATTCAATAATTTTCTATCATGTAAATACTCCCATGAGGTTTCCTCATAATCTATAATTCCATCTAATGTATTAGTCTCTCGAGAGAGAATATCTCTATGATATTCTCTTGGAATTTCTTCCAAACCCTGTTTTCCAGTTGTCCATCCCATGTCTTGATTTCCCACCAATGCATTGATGATACCCACAATATATAAGCTACTAGTTTGACTCTTTTCTCAGCAAGAATCTCTATGTGGTCAAGATTTATCTTGATAGTCTCAATATAGAACTCATTCTCTTTAGTCCCACCATCTTTGGTGAATTATGAAGATTAATGCAAATGAATCTTCCATGTCAAGTGAGACATACATTTTATAACCCACCATAGGGATGTTTAAATAAACAACATAATGTGAGAAATGTTATCATATAATATATCACTAGCTTCCTCTCACAGAACTATCCAATCTTCATCTTGCAATATTGTGGAATAATATTTAACCATATCTTCATGTATTCCTCTCAAAAAACATATTTCAAAACCTAGGTTGGTCTTTGCTGGAAATGTATCATAGTATGTGTTTGTTTTCAATCCACATTGGGATGTTCATGGAATTTTTAATATATGAATTCCTAAAGTATATGACAATGTAAGTGTTTAAGGTGGTACATTTTCATAGAGTTTGAAAATTATTAGGGCCTCAAAATATAAATTTTATTATTTTGTAAAAGGAGAGGTTTTATTCAAAGGATATTCCCATTAATGGTTGGAAGACCATGAAGGAAAATTTGTGGACCAATTACGTTGTATGCTAGTCGGTGGGAATAACATAAAAGGAAGGATTGCCTCTTTGTAGCGCTACACAGCTGCGAAGGGTATTATGAAGATCATGAATTAAAAACCATTCACGAGATGGATATGGTTCACGGTAAAATACATAATACATGAAAGGAAAAAATATTGATGGTATGACATGTCATTGGTGAAAATTATATGGAGATTGGTTCGTGGAAGATCTGTATGCGGTAAAGGTGGTGATGTACCTGAGATGTGGTAAATCTCAGTTTAGCGGATTAGGCAGATCTATTTGTCTATATTGTTAACACTAATCCCTTCATTAGGTGGCTTCACTACGATTAAAAAAAACATAATAATAATTTGGTTAAGTCTAGAGTGGTTCACATGAAGGAAACCACAGGTAAAAGAATCCAATTAGAAACTAGGACGATGTTGGTGAAGTGTTAATAGGTTTTTCAGAAGTCCTGATTGTATTGGAGAAGAAATATGTGGTGAAAGATATTGCAGTTCGTGAAATATAGGTGGGTCATGAAGGAAAAATCTACCCACAAAGAAGGATAATAACTGAAAGGAGAGGTTGTTGGTGAAGCACTCACAGTAGGGTTTACAGTGTCGAACGCAGATGAATAAGGCCAGTTCATAGAGGAAAGGGTCTCTAATGAATAGTATGATGAAAAATGAATTACATATATTGTGGAAAATGCAAATCAATAGATAATATATCTATTGTTGAGGATGCATGATTTAGTGCCAACCCATTGAAAAGACCTTCATATCAATAAACCGAGTTTGGATTCTTTCTATCACAATGTGTAATGTGGGGTCAATAGAAGTGATCTGAGGGCCATTGTGTGTTATCCCAAAAACCATGTAAAGGAAGTGAAACATGCACACCGTGACTATGCTAAACATTTAAAATCCAATAATATTAGAGAATAGTGGACATAGGTATGACTAAAAAACTGTAGGCGTATGGTCATTGGAGTAGCCCTTAATGGTGAGAAAAGTTAAAATTTTGTGTAGCCCTTCTATGTGTGAATGTTTAAATTTCTATTCATTTCTATATGATAGATTTAACAAGTTACTACCTACCAGAGAACATTATTTCTCACATTAAAATAATACTTTGACACCCTGATTCACCCCTCCCCTCTAAGGGTGTTCTGGGGACCATCAAGTTTTATAATTTGGTAATGATTTATTATGTTAAATTTTTCCTTCATTTCTACAATAGATAACACTATAAATTTTATTGGAGTCCCCCTCTTTGATTGAAGAATCATTCAGATGTGAAACAAAAATAATGAGATCTCTTATAAGGTCTAATGGAATGGAAGTACTTTTTCCACTACATAAGAAATATAATTCATTGATCAATCTTGGCTATATATAACTGATAAAAATAATAATATGATTAGTTCTTGTGAAAAGGTAAAGAATTTCCTCACCATAGCTTTGTCAGATAATATATTTCAAATGGTGTTTAGTTGTACTTCAAAAATGATTATGTTGGAAAAATAGATAATATTTGTTAAGGTGATAGAAATGGGAAGGATGTAAAACAAATTTTTATTATTATAGGATTTATGAACTTGATGATGCATCCTGATGAAAATGTAGATAAATTTTTCAAAAAAATTACTAAACATGTTGGATAAATAATTGGAATTGAAGAATAAATCAAAGATTATTAAATTGTAATTAAAATCATGAGAATGCGTCCACATAATTACAATTCAATGGTGTGATCCCTTTAATAAATGGATCTTCACAAAATTCTATTGATCATATTTTGAGCATCCTAATGGTACATTAGATGAGAGTCAAAATAGAAGATTCAATGACTTGTATAATCAATGATATGACATTCAAATCCATGATCAAACATGTAATTTCAAGACATAGTATTTATAATGATAATTAATAAAAAGAGAATATTTTCTTTATTACAATGAAATTCACAATTGGAAAAGGGAAATTTGTATGAAATTTACCTTTGGCATACATTCTTTGTGGAAGGTCACATTACCTTTCAGTGCAAAAGAATGTTTGATCATGAAAAAATTTCATATAAAAACATGAAGAAGCCTCTAAAAAGGTTTTTACAAATTGGAGACATTATTTATTGTGTGAAATTATATATAAATAGGGTTCTTCACTGAATAAGAATATGATGATAGTTAGTTCATTGAGGAAGAAAAACCAAAATTCAAATATGGAATCCATGCTTCAATGACGGAAACCATTTAGAGATAAATCTAGAGATAATCAGTTGACCACAATGTCTATTTCATGTTGCAACTCAAAGATTATTTTGGTAAGCTTGAGACTCAATAAAAGAGTTGAATAAATTAGAAAGAAATTATGGAAGATTCCTTAGAATATGGTAATATACTGGAAGCTATAATTGATATACTGAAGGAAGTATTAAAGGAACATTTAACAACTTTATAAATTTTAGAAGATATAGTTGAATTAATGATCAGAAATGAAGAATAAAAAAAAGGTCATTAATGACCTTACATATAGACTAGAGAAGAAGTATTAAAATTATGGGGACTTGAAGAAGAAGTTATTACTCATAAGAGTAATGATGAATGGGAGTTAAATCCAAAAGAAACAAATAAAATAATTCATTATGGATAATTCTTATATGTTGAGCTGTTAGAGATATCTAAGAGTGGTTATGATGGAGTTGAAATTTTTCTAAATGACCAAATATCCTCATGCATGGGAAACATAGGAATTGTTTGTGATGTTGAAACATTAAATTCGTGATGTAAAATGGTCCAAAATATAAGCAAGATGAATTTATGAAAAACCATATATACACTTGATTTCCAAAAAAATAAGGTCTCAAATATGACTACAATTATGACTAAAAATAATCCTCAAGTTCCCTAAGATGATAGGTAGTCTAATTATCCTCCTATAAATGTTGAAATTTCTGGGAATAGAAGTGAAAAGTCATTTCAACTTATGAAATGTCAATTTTGTTTCTATCTGGTCCACACCATTTCATACTATGAAGAGGTAAGGAGATATTTAAATGGGGAAGAGATATGTTTTCAATAAAAGGAAAATAAATTCATATCCAAATTCTTATTGGAGAAATAATTTATATGGATATCAGTTTCATTGTTTGGACATTGGACACAAAACTATTGATTTCATGAATAAGAATGAGTGGAAAAATTCATAATGAACTCAGAGACAAGTCAGTACTCACCAAAAGGATGGTGTTGTTATTAAAGCCGTGTTCTCTCATTTGAAAGAAGTGTGATAGTATGATAATCCTATGAACATGGAAAATTTATTGAAAATACATATTTATTCTTTACTCAAACTAATATTTCATGGAAGGAAATGAAAAAAATTGAAAAATCCAACCTTGTAGAAGTAGCCCTCAAAGATACCAAGAACCATAGCACTTGGATTCATGATAGAGGATTCTCATCCCATATGATGAGAAATACATACTTTTTAACAAATTTAATGAATAATGTCATTGTAATAGTGTTATTTGGTGGTGGTGTACATTGAAGATAAAAGGAAGTGGAAGTACTTAATTGGACAATGCTGAGATGAAGAAGACCAAAGTTCTTTATGTGGACATGTTGCATCATAATATTTTTTGGTTTGAGTCAAATATGTGGCTCCAGACATGTATTGACAGTTAATAAAATGGAGTTCACAATAAAAGGAAGATCATGGAATTCTATCATTTAGGGATGTAGAACAAATGGAATCTAATATTTGGTAGATAATAAAGAGAAAATTTGTTACAGGACAAATGAAAAAGGGAACAACTTGTGGATCAAGATATTGGTCGCATAAATAAAAAAGATTTTTAAAACATATATATACCTAATATTTTTGTTGGTATCCCAAATATAAAGCATAAACAAGAGAATCCATTTGATTCTTTCATTTGATGAATGTTATTGTGCAGTTCATATCATCCAATGAAGAAAAGAGCATCAAATCTTCTAGATCTCATTCATAAAGACATATGTTTTCTGATAAATGGTGATATAACATATGGTGAAATATACTTATACCTTTTCATTGTGGATAATAGAATAATATCTTTCCTGAAGGTGTTACACAAGAAATGATAGGTTCTTTAATGCATGAAAACTAATCACCAAATAGTAAAGAATGATATTATACGTACAATCAAAGTTAAGAGGTCTTAAAATATAGGGGAATAAAATTCCAAAGATATTTGAAAATTACCTAGAGATTCATGGAATATAACATGAGGTGGCTACTGTGAGAACTCTGAAATAAAAAAAACTTGTTGATAACTGGAATTTAGAGGTGAATAATATGGCAGAACAATGTTTATTGAGAGTCATATCACTGACCATTTCTAGAAAGAGTCTATTAATTATACAGTTTATATTCAATTATTAACATGAATTTATATGGGGGGAAACCAAGACCCCCTATGTATAAGGACCCGACATTAAACATTACATAATATTGAATTAAATGAATAATTTACACTGATGAACTTTTTAGGTTTAGAGTATTAGAGAACTAGGACATAACTATTACATCTCAAAATATTACAAGGTAGAAATTTCTACTCAGTTTCAATTTTTTTATAAAATAAAAACTCTTCAAAAAAATTTCATGTCTAGTTCCATGTTTTAGACATAATGACTTTTCCTTGATCCCATTCCTGACCCTATTCATCTTTAAGTCTTGTGAAAACATTTCAAAACATGGAATGAGCATAAAAGGCTCAGTAAGGGTTATAAAACAATGAATTAAAACATTTTTTCATAAATACATACAAAACATGAACTCTTTTACATACCTCATGAAATCATAAGATTTATGAAAGACACATAGAAATCATAAATCATAATGGTAACATGCAACATCCATACCATAATTACATTGTATCTATCACAGCTACATAGGGAGTTAATATGGAATACCCATCACAGTATATTCCCTAAATCTCTTAGGAGAAACATTTAAGTTTACCTCTGTCACGTTACCCAATGCATTGGATTGCTATCTCGGGCTCACCCACCCTAGGTATATAACAGAACCACCCGTATACATAAATAACTCACAAGAACATTAACATAATCATAACACATAACAAAAGCATAAAGGAAAGATAATATTTACACATTGCAATAATAAAATATCATTTCAAGATATTGAAATAATAAATCCATTCTCAATATCATTTTCAATACCAAAATACGTAAAAAGAGTATATGGTATTTATTTTTTCCTTTTAAAAACATTCTGTCTTGTTAAGGAATCAAAAGATCAAATAATACTCACGGCGGCGGAAAGGTCATTGTCACTTCTTACATTAAAAAAAATCCTTTTTGTTATTTAGTAAAACTCTTCGTTTAAAAAGTTTCCATTTGAATAAAATGAAAAGTCAAATTGGTTTATACACCGTATAAAATAAAGTCGTGTATAAAACTAAATATGCCTCAATGAAAGGTGATTGAGGCAAAGTCCCATACCTCATGTCCGACTTGACCCCTTCATTCTGTAATCTCGTAAATAGTAAAAAAATGTAAATTTATACTTGATGAAGAACTTTTTTCAAATTTATTAATCATTTTTATCACTTATTACCATGTTATAAGAATTATGTAATCATTAACGTTCGTTTTGTCGATATTTGGTATTTGAGTCAAAAATGGAATTCTTATAATTACATGTTGTAAATGTAGTCAAATTTCCATTACCTCTGGAATGATAATCATGATTTAGATATCATATATATCATATATATTTATTATATACATGTATTTATAATAGTACATAACATTTGGAGGTAAGAAATTAAATGCACCGTTCATGGAGACGGTAAGTCGTACGTACACATGAACGCTACATTCATTTCTATTTATTATTTTAATGAAATTAAAACATAATGATACCAAGTTATGTTATAATTCCTGTATAATATCATATATATTATCATTAACTCTATCCTTTATACATCCCACAAAAGGCATTAACAAGTCACATTACTTTGAGGGGGTGGTAGTCTGCACTTCCTCAAATGAGATTATCGTATTTAACCACTATGGAACCCATAATGGTTTGATATAAATGGGAAGTACAGAAGCATACAGAAATCATAAACATAATATATATCATATAAAAAATACAGTGCAATCATAATGTCCACCATCAGTGGCGGTAAGATGTAATTGAACAATCATCATTTCGTGAGGCATTAGTTTTCCATCCATAGAAACATTATGTTCTTCATCCATTAGATGGAGTTGTCTGTAAGTGTAGTTTGAATAATTCTCATAAAAACATCCTAGTTTATTGAGGATAATGTTTTTGTTACAAATTAATGTAAATAAAATGATTTTAGGGGTTGGAGAAGTAAAATAAAAGAAAACAATTTAAGAGAAACAATTACCTTTAATTTGGGTGACTCTCTTTGGTTTAAACCAAAGGACTTCTTGAAATGCCTTCAGCCTATGATAAGGCTTTTAGGAGGAGGAGACGGACGTAGGAAGATTAATTGGGAAGAGTTGTACGAGGAAAATGGCTTGATAGGTGTGAGGAATTGGATAGAAATGGTCTTCTATTATAAGGGAGAGGTGGGGATCTTTAGGAAAGTGTGAAAAAATTATATTATTATATAATGATATTCAGTTTATAATGCTCCAAATATCATTATGGTAGAAGATAAGATGACTCATATTCGAAATAAAATCATACAATAAGAATTGGACTTGTTTTGGATAATATTTTAATCATTATAATCTTATTTGTTTTAATCATTTAATAATGTGGTAAATACTAAATCATTATTGTGTCATAAATAATTTAATTTATTCGATGTCTAAAAATTATAAAAAAATGATACCATGTAGGAAGTCATTAAATATTTCCAATGAATATTTATAGTCAAGAATAGGACTTATATAACACCATATAAAAACTAATTACTAAAATATTTTTTTTAATATCAATTTTGTCTTTACATTAAATTAATTAATCCAAATTGTCATTTTCACTCCCATGCGGATCAAAGGGGTTCCAAAATTGACCCAAAGATGCCCATGGTCAGAAATGACTCAACAAATAAGGGTTGGAAAAGTGTTATGGTATTTTTGAATTGTTATAACATTCTTTTAACCATGAATTACCCTATTTACCTTTAACCACAGTAAATAAAAGTCAAAAGTTACTATTCACCAAAAATTATTTTCATCTTAATGAACCACATTTTACATCTTGATAACAACCATGTATGTTATATTTTCTAAATTCAATTCATAAGAGTGTTAAAATTTCATTAAAATGAAAAAATCAGTTTTTTTAACTACCATTAAGTGGTTTCACTATTCATCAAAAATTGTTGTTTTTCAGAAAAATATCAAACATTCAGCCTAAGCTATATTTGATATTCCAAATTCACATTGACTTCTATTTTTACAAATTAAAAACATAGATGTGGAATTAATTAATTTTAAAATTAATTCCCATTGTAAAAACAAATAGCATGTATTTTATAAACAATAACTATCAAAAGATTGATAATTTTTTATGTCCTATTTCAAAGTGAAATTACTTCCAATGACCAATATTGGATAAAATGGTAAATATATATTCTAATTACACTTTAAATCCAATTAAAAAGATAATATAACAATATAAATAAATTAGATTAAACCATAGTTTTGAATTAAAATACAATATTTTAACAATTCATAAAAAATGAACTTTATCGGAAAACTTCCCAAAATTTACACAAAGTAAATTTTCATTTCCCCATTATAAAGAATGTCTTTCTTTTGTAATATAGAATTTATTAATGTGACCAAAACTAGATTTAAAAATAGTTCACCAGTAAAAGGCAGTAAATAGGCCTTTTAATGAAAATTATGCTTAAAATTAGATTCATTCACATTTTTAGCCTATAAATTTTATTTGATAAGTGTAAATTTATTTAACAATCATGTATAATCATATTGTAGTTACTTTCATTAATTACCACCAATACAATGTCTAGGAGTTAACTACAATTTAAAATAATAATATTATATTATTAGTGTGCAACGTAAGATTCCAAAGAATCCCGCTATTGCGTATCGGGTACGCTATCGAACATAGAAACCCCTTTAATGTAAAATTAATATTTAATTCAAAAATATTACTAAATATAAAATATGTCTTATATTTCAATTACTTGGGATGTTACATCCTTCCCCCCTTTTTGTAATTGCATCCTCGCAATTTTTATTTACTTATCAAAATAAGTGGGTGTATTTATCCCTTATAGGATTTTCAGATTCCCACATTGCCTATTCAACAATATGGTATTTCCAAAAAACCTTTAACAAGTGAATTACCTTATTCCGCAACACTTTATCTCTACAGTCAAGAATCTGGACTGGTTTTTCTTCATAAGATAGATTCTCTTCTAATTGAACTACCTCTAGGCTAAAAACATGAGATGGATCGGGCATATACTTTCTCAACATTGAAACATGAATAAAATTGTGTACCTCGGATAAACATGGTGGTAAAGACACTCTATACGCAACTGATCCAACTTTCTCTAGAATTTTATAAGGTCCAATGAACCTCGGACTCAACATTCCCTTCTTACCAAAACGCATCACACTTTTCCATGGAGAAACTTTGAGAAAGACATGATCACCTACCTCAAAAGAAAGATCCTTCCTCTGTTTATCTGCATAACCTTTCTGTCTTCTCTGAGCTGTTCTCATCTGCTTCTGAATCAATTGAACTTTCTCTACCATCCCATCAACCAATTCTGGTCCCATCCACTTCCTTTCACCTACTTCATCCCAAAAAAGCTGGAGTTCGACAACGCTTTCAATATAAAGCCTCAAATGTAGCCATCTGTATACTGGAATGAAAACTGTTATTATAAGAAAATTCAACCGAAGAAAGATGTTTGTCCCAACATCCATGACAATCCATTGAGCAAGCACGTAACATAACCTCTAATGTCTGAATTGTTCATTCTGACTGCCCATCTGATTGAGGATGAATAGCTGTACTAAAATTTAATTCAGTACCCAATGAATTCTGAAGGCCTTTCCAAAATTTAGATGTGATCTTGGGATCACGATCATATACAATGGAGAGGGGAAATCCATGAAACCTGACTATATCTTTAACATACAACTGAGCAATTTGATCTAGAGATAAAGTATCTATAATAGGAAGGAAATGAGAAGATTTAGTCAATCAGTCAACTATAACCTAGATTGCATTACTACCTAGAGATGTCTTTGGTAATCCCACAACAAAGTCCATGGATTTATTTTCCCATTTACACTCTGGCATTGGTAGAGGCTGAAGAATTCCATTCAGTAACTGCCTCTCTCCTTTAACCTACTGACAAGTCAAACACTTCAAAGTAAAATCAGCAATATCTCTTTTCATTCCATCCCACTAGTAATACTCTCGAAGAACTCTGTACATCTTAGTAATACCAGGATGAACTGAAAACTAAGAACTATGAGCTTTGCATATAAAATCATTCTTCAATTGTTAATCGTAAGGTATACATAATCTCTTCCCAAATCTCAAAACAAAATCATTATAATTGTTAAATTCAGGCAACTTACCCTTTTGAACCAACTCTACCTTTTTCTGCAACTCACTATCTTCCTTATGCGCTTGTTTTATTCTGTCTGATATAGATGATATCACTAACACCTAAAACAAAATAGAAGAATTTCCTGCACTAACAACTTCTATGCCATAATTCATC
The DNA here is from genome assembly GCA_963277665.1 of Viscum album. Lineage (NCBI taxonomy): Eukaryota > Viridiplantae > Streptophyta > Magnoliopsida > Santalales > Viscaceae > Viscum > Viscum album. The sequence goes on along the minus strand of OY728165.1, from coordinate 1,917,207,629 downwards.
AAATCGAAAACCAAAGGATCTTATTCCAAACGTAGCATGGTTAATGAAGCGTTAACTTTTCGACTCAAAGAATCAGCCACTTTATTTTCTTTTCCCGGATGGCAAAGGACTGTGAAATCATAATCCTTGATTATTTCCAACCATCTCCTCTGTCTCAGGTTCAATTCCTTCTAAGTGAATATATACTTCAAACTTTTGTGATAATTATATATTTCAAACTTCACTCCATACAAATGATGCCTCGAAATTTTTAAAGAAAAAAAAACAGCAGCTAATTCCAAATCATGTGTAGGGTAATTTAACTTATGTGGTTTCAACTGACGTGAAGCACAAGAAATTACCTGATCATTCTGCATTAGGAAATAACCCAATCCCTTCAATGAAGCATCACTGTAGATAAAAAACTAACCATTTCTGGAAGGTAGTGCTAAAACTGGAGCATTCACCAATCTTCTTTTCAATTATTGAAAACAATCATAAAATTCATTTTTCCAGATGAACTTAACACCTTTTTGAGTTAACTTAGACATTGGAATAGATAACCTTGAAATTTTTTCAACAAACCATCAGTAATAACCTCCAAAACAAGAAAACTATGAATCTCGGTTATATTTGTGGGTCTTGTCCATTCTTTAACCACTTTGGTTTTAGCAGGATCAACAGTTATGCCATGTTTTGTAACAATGTGACCAAGGAAAGAAATTTGTTATAAACAAAACTCACAGTTGTGGAATTTCCCATATAGTTTCTTTTCTTTTAAGGTTTTCAAGCCAACCCTTAAATGACATTCATGTTCATCCTTACTTTTGGAATAAACCAAAATATCATCAATGAACACAACCAAAAACTTATCCAAGAACTCATGGAAAATTCTTTTCATAAGATCCATGAATACACCAGGCGCATTGGTTAACCCAAAAGGGATAACTACAAATTCATAATGGCCATATCTAGTATGAAATGTTGTCTTCAAAATAACTACTTCCTTTACTTTCAACTGATGGTACCCCGACCTCAATTCAATCTTTGAAAAATACTGAACTCCCTAAAGCTGATCAAACACATCATTGATATGAGGCAACATATACTTATTCTTAAAAGTGATGTTATTCAATTATCTATAATGAATTAAAAGTCTCATTGAACCATCTTTCTTTTTAACAAACAAGACAGGGGAACCCCAGGGTGATGTGCCAGGTCAAATGTAACATTTATCTAATAATTCCTACAATTTATTTTTTAACTCTAAAAGTTCAATTTGAGCCATTCTATAAGGGGGTTTTGAAATTGGATTATCATAAAGAACTAAGTCAACAGTAATTTCAACTTTCTGATCAAGTATAATACCAGGTAACTCATTATGAAAATCATCAAGGTACTCATTTACCACTAGCACATCATTAATCTGAACAGTTCCTTTGTTTTCAACAATATGTGCAAGGTAACATTAATTTCCATCTATTACCAGTTTTTTGACTTCCTAATATGTTATCAAAAGAAAGGGTTCATTCTTGTACAAAAACTGAAAATAATTCATAAATGAAACCTTTTTAGCTCTTCAATCAATCTTAGCATGATAAACAAGAATCCAATCCATGCCCAAAATAATATCAAACTCTACTAGAGGCAAAACAATAAGGTTTGTAGGTAAATTCTTTACACACACAATGACATGAATGTTCTTCTATTTTCTTTTTGCCTCAAAATTTCCTCCAGGTGTTTTTACCATCAGTTCAGTATTCATATCCTGAGATGGAATTACCAATTTAATAGAAAACATCTCAGAAATGAAAGAATGTGTAGACCCTGAATCAAAAAACACATTGTCATAATCTGAACAAACAAATAGTGTACCTAATACAACTTCGTTTGATGGCCCAACATCTGCTGAAGTAGTTGCAAAGGATTTTGCCACCCCTTTTTTCTTGTAGTCTGGCTACTTTACTTTGGTTGAGTTCTTTGTTGGACACACATTTGCATAATGACCCATTTCATTACACTTAAAACAGTTTAGAGACTGTATATCAGATTTCGTCCTACCATTACCCTGATCTTTTTCAGTGAAATTACGAGCCTTATGTCCCATTTTACCACATCGGTAGCACTTACCAGAATTCAAAAGACATTCCCCAGCATGCATTTTTCCACAATTCTCACAAACTGTAAATTTATGTTTCTTACCATCAAACTTTTTTGAAGAGTTATTCCCTTTCCCCTGCCACCTCGACCTCATATTTTTTTTGTCAAAGAATACATAATCATCGACAAACTCCATTTCAAACTTCTCCTCACAACGAACAAGTTTTTCATAACTTTGGAACTCAAGAGATGCTAAAGACCTTCGATAATTTGGCTTTAATCCTGAGTAAGAATGGTTGACTTTACTATCAAGATCTCGTATGAAATTTGGAGTATACCCTGCTAGTCGAGTGAATATTTCTTCATAAGCTGCCACTGAGTCATCCTCCTGCCTCAATTCCAAGATTTGTTTTTCCATATTAAGACAAACCACCTTAGGAAAATATTTCTCAAGAAACATACCTTTGAATTCATCCCAATCGGGAGCATCAATCTCCTCACAATCGCTGATATTTTTCACAGTCGACCACCACTGATCAGCTTCACCTTCAAAACGGTAAACTGCAAGACTAACCTTTTTATGTTCTGAACAACCCATGACATCAAAAATATTCTCCAGTGCTTTAATCCATCCTTCATCTAGCACAGGGTCAGATGATCCTCTGAATGATGGGGGATGTTGCCTCATGAAATGCTCCATTACTGACATGTTATTCTATGGTTAATCTGCTGATCTCATACATGGATACCACCATCGGTTATCGCCTAAGTCAACCGTTCCTTCACTATAACAAACTGTTCACTTCCAATTCTGACCATCTCAGGTTGCTGATTTGGAAGGTTGTGTTCCTTTTGATGTCATCCCAACATAGCTGCCCTGTTTCCTCTGCGAAAAACCATTCTGAACACAAAAATATATTAGGTTAAGCAACATGGTAGTCTGGAAATGCTATATGATGTCAATATTAACATAAATAACTATATGGATATTACATTAACAATACCCTAACTCCTATATTTATCTAAACCGACCTATGATACCAACTATAAGGACCCGACCTTAAACATTGCATAATATTGAATTAAATGAATAATTCACACTGAGGATCTTTTCAGGTTTAGAGTTTTAGAGAATTAGGACATAACTATTACATCACAAAAATATTACAAGGTCGACATTTCAACTCAGTTTCCATTTTTTTTAAAATAAAATCTCTTGAAAAAAAGTCATGTCTAGTTCCATGTTTTAGACAACATTACTTTTCCTTGATCCCATCCTTAACCCTATTCATCTTTAAGTCCTGTGAAAACATTTCAAAACATGGTATGAGCATAAAAGGCTCAGTAAGGATTATAAAAGAATGAATGAAAAACATTTTGTAATAAATACATACAAAACATGAACTCTTTTACTTACCTCATGAAATCATAAGATTTATGAAAGACACATAGAAATCCAAAATCATAAAGGTAACTTGCGACATACATACCGTACTTACATTGTAACTATCACAGCCACATAGGGAGTTACTTTGGATAACCCATCACAGTATATTCCCTAAATCTCGTAGGAGAAACATTCATGTTTACCTCCATCACATTACCCAATGCATTGTAGAGCTATCTTGGGCTCACCCGCCCTTGGTTTATCACAGAACCACCCATATACGTAAATAATGCCAAATAACCAAAACATTATCATAACATATAACAAAAGCATAATGTAAAGATAACATTTACACATTGCAATAATAAAATATCATTTCAAGATATTGAAATAAAAAATCCATTCTCAAAATCATTTTCTATACCAAAATACAGAAAAAGAGTGTATGGAATTTATTTTTTCCTTTTAAAAACATTTTGTCTTGTTAAGGATTCCAAAGATCAAATAATACTCGTGGCGACGGAATGGGCCGTGCCACCACTTAATTTAAAAAACATTCATTTTTTCATTTAGTAAAACTCATCATATAAAAATATTCCCTCTGAATAAAATGAAATGTCAAAGGGGTTTATACACCTTATAAAATAAAGTCGCGTATAAAACTAAAAATGACTCAATGAAAGGAGATGGAGACGAAGTCCCTTACCTCGTGTCCGACTTGACCCGTTTGTTCTTTAATCTCATGAATCATAAACTAAAGATAATTTCTAATTTCTTAATAATATTTTTCAGGTTTATTAATCCTTTTATATAATTTATTATCATGTTATAAGAATTATGTAATCATTAACGTTTGTTTTTTTTGATATTTGGCACTTCAGTCAAAAAATGGACTTCTAATAATTACGTGTTGTAAATGTAGTCAAATATAAATTATCTCCAGAATGATAATCATGATTTATATATCATATTTATAATTTATATCAAGTATATACAAGTATTTATAATAGTACATAACATTTGGAGGTAAGAAATGAAATGCACCGTTCATGGAGACGGTAAGCCGTACGTACGCATGAACGCTACTTTCATTTATATTTTTTATTTTAATGGAATTTAAACATAATGATACAAAGGTATATTATATTTACATTATAATATCATATATAATATCATTAAATATATCCTTTATACATCCCATATAAGGCATTAACGAGTCACATCACTTTGAGGGGGCGGTAGTCCGCACTTCCTCAAATGAGATTATCGTATTTACCCACTATGGAAACCGTAAAGGGGTGATATAATTGGGAAGTAGCGAAGCATAAAGAAATCATAAACATAATATATATCATATATAAATATAGTTCCATCATAATGGCCACCATGAGAGGTGGTAATATGTAATTGAACAATCATCATTTCATGAGGCATTAGTTTTCCATCCACGGAAACATTATGTTATTCATATATTAGATGGAGTTGTGTGAAAGTGTTGATCGAATATTTCTCATAACAACATACTAGTATATTGAGGATATTGGTGTTGTTACAAAATAAATTAAATAAAAAGAGTTTAGGGGTTGGAGAAGTAAAATAAAAGAAAACAATTTAAGAGAAACTGTTACCTTTAATTTGGGTAACTCTCTTTGGTTTGAACTGAAGGACTTCTCGAAATGATTTCATCCTAAGTTAAGGCTTATAGGAGAAAGATAGGGATGTGGGGTGCTTAATTGGGAAGAGTTTCGATGAGGAAAATGGCTTGATAGGTGTGAGGAATTGGATATAAATGGTCTACTTTTATAAGGGAGAGGAGGGGCTTTTTAGGAAAGTGTGAAAAAATTATTTTATTATATAATGATATTCGGTTTCTAATGGACCAAAAAATCATTATGGTCAAATATATGATGACTCATACTTGAAAAAAATCATCCAATCATAATTTTACATGTTTTTGATAATATTGTAATCATTATAATCTTATTTATTTTAATAATTTAATAATAAGGAAAATATTGCATCATTATTGTGTCATAAATAATTTAATTTATTCGAAGTATAAAAATTATACAAAAAATACTATCATGTTGGAAATAATTTAAAATTTCCAATGAATATTTATATCCAAGAATATGACTTATATAAAAACATATAAAAATTAATTTTCAAAAGATTTTTTGTTAATCTCAATTTTGTCTTTACATTAAATTAATTAATCTAAATTGTCATTTTCACTCCCAAGGGGATAAAAGGGGTCCCAAAATCGACCCAAAGATTCCCATGGTCGTCCATGACTCAACCAATAAGGTTTCGACAATTGTTAAGGTAATTTTGAATTATTATAATATTCTTTTGACCTTGAATTACCCTATTTACCTTTAACTGCGGTAAATAAAAGTCAAAAGTCACTATTCACCAAAAATTATTTTCATCGTATTAGACCACATTTTAGTTATTTATAACAACCATGAATGTTTGATTTTCGAAATTAAATTCACATGAGTGCTAAAATTTCATTTAAATGAAAAAATATGTTTTTTTAACTACCAATAAGTGGTTTTACTATTCATCAAAAATTAAAGTTTTTCAGAAAAATATCAAAAATTCATCCTAATATATATTTGATATTCCAAATTCCAAATTGATGTCTATTTTTCCAAATTCAAATCATATTAGAGGAATTAATTAATATTAAAATTAATTTCTATTGTTAATAAAAATAGCATGTTTTTAAGAAACAATAACTATCAAAAGATTGATACTTGTTTATGTCCAAATTCAAAGTGAAATTACTCTCAATGACCAAAATTGGATTAAATGGTAAAAATATATTCTAATTAAACTTTAAATACATTTAAAAATATAATCTAACCATGTGAATAAATTATTTTAAATCATAGTTTTTAATTAAAATATAATATTTTCACAATTCATAAAAAATTGAACTTTATCGGAAAAATTCCAAAAATTTACACAAAGTAAATTTTGATGCCCCCATTCTAAATAAGGATTTTATTTGGTCATATATAATGTATTAAAGTGACCAAAATTATATTTAAAAAGGTTCTCCATTAAAAGGTAGTAAATCGGTCTTTTAATGTAAATTATGCTTAAAATTAGATTCATTAACATTTTAAGCCTCTAAATTATATTGGATAAATGCAAATTAATTTAACAATCAGGTATAATCATATTGTAGTTAGTTTCATTCATTCCCACCAATACAACTACTATGAGTTAACTACCATTTAAAGTAATAATATTATATTATTAGTGTGCAATGTAAGTTTCCAAAGAATCACGTTGTTGCGTATCAGGTACGCTATCGAACATAGCAACCCCTTTAAAGAAAAATTATTAATTAATTCAAAAATATTAATAAATATAAAATAAGTCTTTTTTGTCAATTTCTTGGGATGTTACACTATTAGTTATGGGTTGTTAGTATGACCTCTTTGATGTATTTTCGTATTTTCAGAAATAAATTTATTATCAAAAACGATGAAGGCAATCATTGAATGTATGGTAATGCTGCAGATGATGAAATATTTCAATGGTATTCAATGAATAAAAAATCCTAAAAAAGCTTCAATAAACATATTTTAAAATTTATGGAATGTAGTTATGGGATAATCGTTGAATATAAAACCAAAAATTACACATGGATTTTTTATGTTAATGTGATAGAGGATGATAAAGAATGTGGACACAGAACATATCCAAATACAAAAGTAGAGGGAGGTATGAAAAATAATCAGGAATCACATCATGATGTTGACATAGAAGTTGAATCAGAAGAGAATCCATGGATAAAGAAAATTCATTTTAGCATCACAATATAAATTAATGAACAAAAATTGATCAATCCAACATCATTGGGGATTTTATTTCACCCATGCAGACAATGGGAATGAGGAGTAGTGCACAATTTTAAATCCTATATATTTCAGAACTATCACCATTTGAATACGATGCAAGGGATTAATAATGGGTTAAATCCATGAATGAATAGTGATATCAGATCGATAAGAACCAAACATGGGATTTGGTAAAAAACCACGATAACCACAATTTGATTTGTACAATGTTTTGTTTCCAAAAAAATCACGATATTGGAAATATGATTATAAACAAGTAATCACTGGTGTGTAAAGGATATTCAAAGATTGATGGTGTTTAAGATGAAGAAAAATTTTCTCTAATGGCTAGACTGGTGTCAATAAAACTATTTCTATCCATAATAATTTAAAGAGGATACAAATGGTATCAAATGGACTCTAAGACAGGTTACTGAAATATTTTTTCTTGAAAATTTGTCTAAATTGAAAATCCATTGGGCCTTCTTAGTGGAAATGATTAAGTAATGATTTTTATACTAATGAAGGATCTATATAGTCTAAAACATGCACCTAAATCATGGTATTCCCAACATGATTCTTGTCTACAGAAGATAAAATTTAAAAGGGGTTGAGTTGATCAAAATCTCAATGTGAAGATTTATCATAAACATTAGTTCATTGTAATGGTGTACATTGATGATATTATGTTTGGTGGAAACATGCATGGATTAGTCGATGAATGTTCTAATCACATGAAATCATAATTTTAAATTTATATGATTGGTGAACTCAGACACATCTTATGGATACAAGTGATTCATAGGAAATACCACACATTTCTTTTTTAGGAAAATCAAGAATGGGAGTTTCTGAATAAAATCAATATTCATGAATCCAAACCAATTTTTACTCTCATTATGATTAAAACTAAACATGAGATGCATGAGGATGAGACTTAAGTAGATCCCACCATGTCCATGAGAATAATCAGAGGCCTACAGTACTTAACTGAATCACAACTACATATTTTCATTGCAAGATTCAAAGTGGAACTATTTCAAATAAATCGGATGGAATAACATTTAGAAGTAGATAAATGAATACTAAGATACATTCTAGGTACTCACAAGTTTAGATTATACATTACTACAAGATTTGATAACAAACTATCATAATTTTTTGATGTTGACTGGGCAGGATAAGTGGTGGATTGAAAATCCACAAGTGGTTGAGCATTATTCATTGGAAGGAAATGTGTGGATGGTTGTGTAAGAAATTGGAAATCACTTCTCTTAGTACTAATAAATATTAGTATATCTCTGTGAAAAAGACTTACACCCAACTAATTGGGATGGATAAACAAATGATTGATATTGGTGATGAGCTAAAACAACCAATAGTGATTCATCATGATAGAATGAGTCCATTGATCGTACGAATAATCCTATTTAACATTCTCATATGAAGATCATTAATATTAGATATCACATCATCAAGGACATGATTGAAGATGGAATGATTATAATAGATAATGCTGGAACTAATGATCAAGTTGCTGACATACCGACCAACCCATTGTCAGCACATTTGTTTGATAAATATCAGTTGAACCCCAATGTTCAGTCACCTCCCAATGCATGAGGAGGTTGTAGTTTTTTCTCTCTCCCCAGTTGTTCTAACAATTTTGATCTCTTTACTAATTTATTACAAGTTTATGGGGGAGATTGGATCCATGGGGAATGTGATTTGATCTCTAAAATTCAATATTGTATACTATGGGATTATTTTAAATGTTGGTGAATGGAAAAATTCAAAGTTCAAGGAGGAAAAATATGAAATTTTTTTTTGGGTGGAAGGATGATGGATAATAGAAGAATAAAAAAATCCTACAATTAAAGAGAATGATGAATTATAAATGTGGAAACTGAATCGAGAAAATTATAATGGAGAAAAAAAATTAGTATTTGGTATGCAGATAACTGAATTCATGTTTCTCATCTTGTTTTATACATGTAGCATTGCTCAAGTAGACTTAATAAGTTAGAAGAGCTGTTTCACGTTTACCAGGTTTTGGTTAGTGCTTCATTGAATTTATATGAGAATTGCCAATTAACCCATAGTGGGGGATTGTTGGAAAATGTTTATTATATTCTTGAAATGGATTATGGTTTATGTTTTTTATCAATCCACATTGGAATAGAAGGGTTTTTATGAAAATTAGTCCACCATCATGGTTCACAGACCATGAAAAATAGTTTGCAGACTGCATAGTATGTACGTGGGTCAGAGAGGGAAAATATAAATGGATGGGTGTCTGTGTAGTGGTGCTACATGACTGCGACAGATAGTATGTAATTCGTGAACGAAAAATGGTTCCCGTGATATATATGGTTGGAACAAAGGTTCTTTGTATCTGGATGGGAAGTTCTTGGAGAGAAGGATTTTGTTGGAAAAAAGAGGTGGAGATCAGTTCATGGATGATCTGGTTTATGGGATGGCCTGTTGTTGGAGAAAATAAGGTGAAAATCAGTTAATAGAAGAATTTTATTTCTAAGATAGAATAGTGGCGGTACAAAAACCACATAGAGAAAATAGCTCACTGGAGATGCATGGTTCACGGTAAAGGTGGTGACGTATCAATGATTTGGTATATCTCATTTTAGCTGATTATGAATATTTATTTTCCTATACAAGGAGCTGTAATCCCTTCATTAGGGGGCTTCTTTGTGATTAAAAAAATGGGAGAAATTTATTACTTTTTAGAGTGGTTCATATGAAGTAAACCCTATAAATGAATTGTGATTAGAAATTCATATGAAGTTGGTGATGTGTTATTTTTCTTGTAGGAATATAGGCCTGCATAAGAGAGGCGGTACACAGAAGAATCTCTTGCTGTCTAATAAATATAGGTTGTTTGTGGAGGAATAATATGTCCGCATAGTCGGATATTTTGTGGAGGGAGAGGTGGTTCACATAGGAATCGCAGAATGTGGTGCAGTACTGTATGGAGAGGGAGAAGTCCAGTTCATTGAGGACATGTTCACCAATAAATTTTATGTGTTAATGTATATTAAATATATATGGGAAGCATGAATTCAATAGAGAATCTACCTATAGTTGAGGATTCATGTTTTAATGGAAACCCTTTGAAGCAACCATCAAGTTAGTAAATTGATATCATATTATTTCAAACACAGTGAGAAAGGGGGTGTCAATTTAACTGATCTGAGGGACATAGTTTTTTATCCCTAAATCATTGTAAAGGCAGTGCTCCTAGCACATAGAGGATGTTCTAAACTTTGGTAATCCACAACTTGTAATTATTAGTGGACTTTAGTACTATTAAAACCAGTCAGCGTATGCCCCTTATACTAGACATAGTTGAGAACCAATTTAATTTTCTTTTTGTTCCTTCTATGTGTGAATTTTTAAATTACTGGAAATAACCAATCGATAGATTTTCCTTGTTCCATGAAACGTGGGAACCAAATCCGTCAATTTAAAATAAAATATTGACAACCTGATTCATCCATCCAATCTCACGGTGTTTTGGGGTCCTTCAATGTCATATATGAGGAATATCTATATATTTACAAACACACATATTAGGTTCCATAACACATAATTATTATTATATTTATGCAGATTCACATAAATCCATAACTTTTCATTCCCAAAAACCCACCACACTGTCAAAACTGAGGTGCCACCACTACTTTTAACCATCCATCACGTTATTCATAGATCTCAAAAGCTAAAACACATTCAAATCAGCCTAGTTTCTTATTATATACTCATTTTTCACATATTTTATCATTTTATAATTTTCAATTAATATTAGAAAAAAAATTTAGTTTAATTTCAGAAGAAAAGAAAATAATTTTAAATTTAAAAACATTCCGAGAACCTTCTTTTCTGGGTAAGCCGAAAAATAAGGAATGTCCCAATAATTTAGGAGTTCCATTAATTTTTCATCCATAATCAAATCCAATTCCATGACGATCAATGAGTCAATTCTCATAAAATCTCATAAAAATAATAGCATCACACAATAAGTGCATCAACAGAGGTGAAATAATATAAAACTATAACAACACACTTAAATAACAATAATCCCACCTAGGGTACTTGGTTTTACTCCCATACGTGGGTTAAATACTCTAATTCAAGATATCTTATCCATTGAATAACTCATCCTAATATCATTTCAATCTTTCCCAAGTAATAATACAAAAAAATCCTTCTTCACCACTTCATGATGTCACGACCCGGGTGCCACATACCAGTGCCCGGATTTGGTTGGTCACATAATCTCATGTGTAGTTATCTATAAACAATAGGCTTTCAGCTATTAGTGAGGGTAAATTATATAACATGTGGATACTAAAACCATATTTCCAATGCATATCAACAGCGAAAAGTATGTAAACAATAACCAACTGATGTACAACTCAAAATATATTATAATATGGATTACCTAGTATCACATCATTCCCAAAATAGAAAATATAATATCTATAATAATTTAGATGTTATGTCATTCAATATATGTGTCAAGTGTCAATATGAAAAACCAAAATAAGGACCCACCAACAAATCGCAAACTAGTTTTAACACCATGTCTGGTTCCCTCATCCATTATCTATCCCAACACTTCCATTTAACATAGAACTTTTTCCCTTATTATGTCATTGAATCATGATGTCTAATCATGTATCTATATTGCATCCCATGTGGAGTTTGATTAGAACTTAATAGGCCACCAACAATGACATATAATACAATTTGTAGTCTATACATTGTACGTAGATGTATAAAGAAAAAATTATAGTCAATAATGTAAAATTTTACATACCCAGTTATTATTATTAACCACATCCCTTTCCATGGGTTCACAATAATTCTTATACCATAAATATCATCATCATCCAATTCTAGAGTTTGAACCATGTCATATATGTATCAAAAATCATTATAACATGTGATTCTATTATCCACTTAATTCAATTTCACATGTCAACAATTTGAAACCATAGTCCAATTCCAATATCATGGCTGTAGAACATCGTATTTAGCACCTGATGTGTATTTCATGAATTGGTCCAAGACCCAAAACTCATAGCTATTTCATGAATCAGTACATATCACATTTAATAATATAAATATACATTGATTTTTTCCTAGAACGTCGTCTCTAGTACCCCACGGGTATTTAGATCATCAGTCCTAATCCCACACCTAATTTATCAATCCATCACATATATCAAATTTAACATTATTAATCAACATTAACCCTCTTATAAACATTTATCATCATGTTATACCAATTGAACTATCAATTCAATCATTCCTCCAAATCCATTTTTTGTTTTTCTAAAAAATTGTTTTATGGTCTACGAGCAACCGTACCTGAAAAATCATGAAATTTATAAATGTAGATCCACAGTAGTGGTACTCGTAAATTCTAATTTACATTTAATATTTTAAAATCTCATAATTCATTATAAATCATGACAAAAAAAATTGGTCCATGTTACGCTTAACACCACGCATCCACCTTGTGATGGACAACCACATCAAATTGTGCACCCTTTCATCATGCGACTCTATTATCACAACATAGCAAGTCACCGGTGAGAACATCAACTAGAATTGACTTCATCACCGGCCCATCATTAACACACCATCACACACCCTGATAATTATTCTCATCAATTCAAAAGACAACTTTAAAAATCATAGCAATAGCATAACATGGTAGTTCAGCCGAAATCCATCATCACCTATAAAAAATCTGATTCCTTTTCTTCTTACTCTCCCATTATCATTATTGGCAAGCCACCGTGCTACTAAGAAAGCCATCAGAAGAACGTGAGAAATAGAATACATGGTCACCCCATCTGAAAGCACCAACCACCGCAAACATCAAGCCATAAACAATCGACAACGCCAAATACAATCTACAAAACCCTCCATAAAATAATGAAACGACCAACAGGTTAACACAAATCTGGAAACATTTCTAATGAACACCATGCCACACCACCGATGACCATCAACTACCACACCAACCAAAAAACTATGACTGATTAGCAGTTCTAACGATGCCAATTCTAACAACAACCTGAAGCCACTGAAGAAGAAACCACCGTGCAACCCCACCAACCTCACATCCCAAATCCCTAGAGAGACCACTACTCTAATCAACCCCAAAGAGATATATGAAGACCTTGATCCTAAGTAGAGGGACTTGTGGTGACAGAGCACTTTGTCCGGGTCCCAGAAGAACATTGACCACAAAACAATAAAACAGTAAAAGGAAGATATAAATGAAACCACAAGTAAAAAAAGCATAAAAGGAACAATGAATAAATGGAAAAAAGGGAATAGAAATCCAAAAGAATAAATAAGGAGACACTGAATACATCCACAATCAACCAACTAAAAATACCAAAATAACATATTCTATCAGTCCAAAACCAACCAGGAGAGGAGCGGTGAATCACAAGGTTAAAGCATAGAAAGGAGGCCAAAAAACACGCCAAAGATCCATCTTAGTACAGAGGTAACAAGAGTGAAACGGGGGATATAGAGGAGTGTTGTCAAGGAAAGAGAATGAGATAGAATATGGAGATCCAGAAAAGAGTGCTTCCTTTTGAGAGAAAGCATGAGAGAAGAAGGGACATGGGGGGGGGGGGGGTAAAGCGGGCTCCACTTATTTCAGGAATAAATCTGAACCATATGGGAGGGGGGAGACGAGAGCACTCAAGAGGAACCAAGTGAGTGAGGCACCATTCAATTCAATAATTTTTAATTACATTAATCACATTTTATAATATGAACAATAAAACATTATACCATCTATCATCTTTTATTTTTACCAAATAGTCACCCTTTAACATTAATCCATACATCACTTAATTCCCAATATTCAATCAATTCAACATTAATTAATTAACCAATTACACAATCCAATTAATCGACCAATTACATAACCCTCTCATCCAATCAATTTCATGACCACATCATTCCATTAATTAATTATCTAGTTAATTAATCCAACTAATTATATGATTAAAAATAATTGAAATTGATATTTCACAATTATATAAAAAATATTATAATCAAGAAAATGGGATATTCAATTTATTCCACCTACCAAATGATCATTGACGAGCACCACCCAACCACAACCATCAATTGATGTCAGATGTTTGAATTAAAAATCCTGAAGGGATCTAGACCAAGACATAGGATAAAGATAAATATGTAAAACCAACAACGGTCAAAAGGTTCTATCATTCATCACATGATAAAAGAATCAAAGGAAACCAGTAAAAAAGTCTTTCCAATTATTAAACTCAAATCCATGACAATTATAGATGAAGAAAACATTACAGCCCCATTGAGAGTCCCTCAAAGTCTCTTTGGAGAAGGCAAAAAAGGAATTAAACTAAAATTAATCAAAAAAACCTTTTCGTTTACTTATTATGGAACTTCATGGTCAATAATAACATTTCAAATTATATAATTATCATTGATGTTCTATGCCACTAAACTCATCATCTGGGTGATACTATCATGATTCGAAATTTACACATCATGTATGCCATTTACAAGGCGTTTAAATTTTATAGAGACACATTTTCAACCTAAAACTATACTTTTATGATATGAACCTCCTCCAAAGCCTCCAAAAATAAAAAATT
This sequence comes from Viscum album, assembly GCA_963277665.1. Classification (NCBI taxonomy): domain Eukaryota; kingdom Viridiplantae; phylum Streptophyta; class Magnoliopsida; order Santalales; family Viscaceae; genus Viscum; species Viscum album. The sequence goes on along the minus strand of OY728165.1, from coordinate 1,917,192,615 downwards.
ACACTGAAATCATAGACTAATGAGAAAAGTCAAAAGTGTCTATATCTATAAATGAAATAAATGATACATGTGGGGGAGAAAGAATAGTGTTTGGGGTGCCCTTAAGTTATCCCATAGTTGTGTTGGCTTCTTCTTCTACTAGTGGATGCTCCCCTTGTGCCGCACTAATAGGTCCAAAAAACTGTGAGATAGTAAGTATTTCATTCTAAAAGAAATTAAGGCATGCTGAGTGTAAAAAATGCACCCTTCTTATAATTTTCTTGACCTACTTTAACATTATATGGAACCACTATACATTCCCCTAATATTCCACCCCCAATTGATGTTTAATTTTAGGTTTAGTGAGTACATAAACTCTAATAGGTCTTAAAGCTTTATATCCTTCAATGAATTTCTATGTGGTATTGGGTTTACATTCCTAGATTAGTAACAATATTACATCTTCACCACGATCAGTTTGCAGTTTTTATTCTACATTTTTAGCAGCTATTATGACTTCATAAAAAGTAGATTTCCAAGGATTGTAAAAACATTTCCATACAAATATTTTCATTCAGGATGGGATCATGAAAATAGAGATAAATTTTATTTTTTGTAATATGAGAAATCAGAATTAAAATAAAAAACCGATGATTGAATTTAATAATTTTATTGATATCTATGTCAATTATTTCATCTTATTATTCTATTTGATAGTGAAAATGAGATGTCTCTTGGAATTATAAAAGAATTATGGCTGACCATATCAACCCATCCATCCTCTCTTCTTCATTTTAAATGCATGAAAATCATGCGGATAAGGAATTTTATACTTTAGGGATTATATTATATTTTGATATATCTTGAACATATTTCACAATATGCATTTGGTATCCTTTTGAAACTTTATTTTATATAATAGTTGGTAAAAATGTAATTCTTCTATTACCTTGTCAAATTATAATTCATTTGTTCTTCAACCATCCATATCATATAGTGTTTGAATCTAACTTCTAAATTTTTCAAAAACAAAAATGGGAGGTTATAAAGCAATTTATTTTAAATAAAATTAAAGAAATAGTATTTTGAAAAAATTACACCTCAATTATATAAAAGTTTAATCCATATTCATAGTGTAAGAAAACAAGACAAATGAGTTTAGGGTTGAACAAGGGTAATTGGTATTCTTCTTCATATTATTTTTATTCCATATTTAACAAGAATGTCACCATAAGTGGGAAAATCTATTCTGGTTCCATAGGAATGGACTTTGGATAATATTCTTCATATTAATTTTCACAAAATACTGAAAATTTGTTCTAAGTTACTTTATTATGTTCATAAGTTCTTCAATATTGTGGGGTTATTCATCATCCACTTCTTATGTTGGGGAGTATTTCTTAAGATGATCATAGTAATCCGACAATTTGTGCATACCACTATTACAAGTATCATATTATTTCATTTATAATCATCCTAATAGGTTGTGCATTGGTTATTTCTACTCACTGGTCAGCTATGGGGCACATGGAATGATAGTTTTTTCTGAAAATAAATTTTTAAAGTATGGTTTCATGAAATCATTTATTTTCAAAATCCTTTTGACCTGGTCATAAATTTTTTTACCCACTATATATAATGGTAACAGATTCTTATTTGTCCTATAGTGGGTATAATGGATAAAAAATGAAGCAAAATATATGAAAATAAAAAATAAAAATACTTAATATTTGTGAATACTTGAGCCTTCTTCCCAGAAATGGTGCTATGTATTTTGTATCGCCATAACAGACCATGTTCAAATAGTATTTTTAAAACCTCCAATGCATTTTAGGGTCGGATTAGTATCATCTCCTAAGGAGAATTATTTTGGATTTTCACTACTCTTAGACCATATATGTTTCCATTGTTATTTATCTTAATTTTTAAAATATCATGAACAATGAGAAGTTGGGGATTTTTATTTCGATCAATGTGAAACATGAAATAAATGGAAATGTATGAAGTATGAATGAAATAATGGGAGAACACATTGGGATCATCCTTGTGTTCATTCCTTATGAGACAACCTTGACCCATTATTTCTATTCTCTATGTGTTCCAATATTCTACACATATATTACTAATTAAATAGTGTGAATCGGAATCACACTTAAGGAATAGATCCTAAGTGATCAGCTTATCACTATATCAAATGGGACCCAATCATGATCAAATCCTATATTCATATCACTACTCCCTTCATACAAAATTTATACATACAATTGGAGCAGAAAAACTATTCAGTAGTACCAAGGGAAATAATAATATTAGAGACATTATCTATGATCATATCCATAGCCTCTGACCATTATAAATCCATATTAAAAATAATAGTGAGGTTGGGTGTGAGAACTTTATAATACGTGTTTCCCTCCATGTGTGATCCTTGAGTTAGACTCTCTTCATTTATGAGAATTTGATAGATCACATGAAATTATAGTGGTGAGATACATGAAGAATATGGAGAGAGAATAAGGCCAAAATTATTGAACAAAAAAACAGAATGAAAACTAGAATTGAGATTAAAATGATTTATTAAAAATTATAGAGAAAAACTAGTTGCTCTTGACAGATAGAAATTTAATTTCATAGGTGAGGGTAAAATTGTTTACATATATCAGTGTTATTGATTGTAAAATTATTTGTGGTGGGGTGATATGAATATAACTAGAGGGATTCCACATCTGGAGGCTCAATGGTAGTCAATAGTTCAGTTAAGAGAATCATTGTTTTATGATCATTCACACATATGTTGAAATTGATTTAGTGCATCAGGGATTTAGTTGATGTCTTGTATAATTTTCTAAGACATTTATTTGTGGGTCTATTTGAAACTTTTTTATTTAGTTCTACTTCATCCAATAATTAGTGTTTGTGTTCAAAGATAAACTGTTACTTTTTATATCATTATGGCTGCAAATTCTCGAGGTTTTGTAAAAATGGAATGCTTAGTCCCAGATACATAATCACATTTGAGATCATTTATCACATTGGAGTCGCGTTCAATCGACTAGATCTCCGACATAACCTGTATCAAGTATGTGATGCATTACATGTATCCATCTTGGGAATTATATACTATACCCCTCACATATATTAAATCTATACCTGTTACCATTAGGAATATCATTTCGTACAAGTATAATTTGGGGAATTTCATTGATCATAGTCATATTTTTTCTATATAAAAAGATGAAAACCATGTCAAGGGGTTTTAGATTAACAACGTTTTATGTGTAGTGGCATGGAAACCAAAAAAGGTGATGAAACAAACATATTCTAATCTATTTTAATTTGTAAAATGTAACTTTTTAGGGCTAAATTTCTTGAGGTGGGAATACTATAATGAACCAAACATTTAGAAATGTAATTAAATTTAAATCTAATTAAATATATTCTATGAAATGAAATTATAGAAAATAGAAACACTACATTGGTTCTTTTGGGACATTATTTATTATATACTATTTATTTAAAAGATTTTTGAGCTTCATAATTGTTTATAGCATATTAATTATACAACGATCATATGATTATTAAATATTAAGGGGTATGATAAAGAATATTTGAAACCAACAATAGAAATGATGGCCTCAAATAGTAGGATCATAAACTATAGAGACCATTTATTATATCTTTTGAGGGAGATAGAAGCACTAGGATTATACCTTGACCAAGACAAAGCTGATATTCCACAACTAAACCACCAATGAAACCATTGATGAGAAAAAACGAAGCTTTTCGAGATAACGTTCCAAACCATATATGTCAAACCACCCAATGATAATATCACCATCACACACATTCCCTTTAAGGAATTTTATACAATAATAAATGGATATGTATCCAGACCCTAATAATATGATTTTTCATATTCTATTTTTACTAACATAATTATTATTTTTATTCTATTTTTATTATTACATTTTAAATAATAAGAATATCTATTTCATAAGAAGTAGATTTTTATATGATGAAACATTATTTTTTTAGTAAATATTTACTTTCAATCTAGAAAATTCTTTTAATGAATTCTATAATTAATTAAAATTAAAATTTAATAATGTATTATTATTAAATAATATTTTTTATTTATAGATGATAATATAATTTTATTAATTGAAATGTTATTTATAATAGTGTTAGAAAACTATTATTTTCCTAAAAATATATTATTTTTCAATAAATAATAATTTTTTATATAAATGTATAAATTCTAATAAAGGATGTGTTATTTTGATAAAAATATTATTAATATTTAAATAATAAGTGAAAATTAAAACAATTGTGAATTTTACAAAATATTTTGAGACAGTCAAATTTTTTAGTAAACATTAAATACTTTATAATTATAAAGCGTGTAATATGACATCATAATGACCCAAAATTTATGTATTATATTTCATTAATGGTATCTAGGAAACAATATTTATTTCTAAATTAAAATATTCTTTTAAAATTTTATTTTATCAATTTTATTAAACATGAACGAATCATCCAAAACTGATATTATACTTTATGGGTTTTAAATCAATTATTTATAAACATGTCTCATATCCAAATAAAAAAAGGGAATTATTTAAATATATTTTGTTATCAGACTTATTAAAAAATGAGAGCTGCCCATCTTCTGAAAAAATATTAAAGTAAAAAAGAAATTTTAGGAGATTTTATTGGTGAAGATAGAGATGAAGAATAATATATTATTATGATTACAAAGAAATTTTAGATTGGAAAAGGAAAATTTGAAAGCAATTTACCTTGGGCTTACTTTCAATATGGCAGGGCATATTGCCTCTCTATTCACAAGAATGTTTGATAATGAAAAAAGTGAATTGACATTCATGAAGATGCCAAGAAAAAGGTTTTTCAAAAATAGAGATATCATATATGGTAAGAAAATATAAAAAATGGTTTTTTTATATGAAGAAGAAGATAGTGATGGTGAGTTATTTAAGAATGTAGAACTAGAAAATAAATATGGAACCCATGTATCAGTGATGGACACCATTGAAAATTAAGAATTATTGACAGATAAAGCTCAAGATATTCAGTTTACCAATAATATCGATCTTATGTTTCAACACTAGGACTCTATTGGCATTCGTGAGAATCAATGCATGATGTAAAAAAATTACAAACAAATTGAGGAACAGTCATCAAAATGTGGTGATATTTGGGAATCTAGAATTCATCTACATGGGGAAGTAGTAAAGGAACATTCAACAACTTTAGAAATATCAAAATATATAGTTGAACTAAACATTATAAATGAATAATAAGGAATGGTCATTAATGACCTTACATCTAGACTGAAGGTGGTGTCCAAAACTATTGAGGGACTTGAAGAAGAATTTGTTACTCTAAGAAGTAAAAATTAATGTGAATAAAGTGTTAAAGAAATAGATAATAAAATTCAGTTTGTAAAATTCATACATGCTGAGCTGCAATAGATATCAAAGAGTGATTCTGATGGAGTTCAAAAGGTTCTGAATGATCAAATATCCTAATCCATGGGAAATGTAGGAATTGGTTTTGATGCTAAAACAACGAATTTTGGATGTAAATTGGGCCAAATTTTTGGCATGATGAATGTCTGAAATACCACAAATATACTTTCATTCCAAAAAAATAAGGTCTCAAATTAGACTTAAAGAAGGGATAAATGATATCCTCATGTTACCTAAGAAGATAGATTGTCAAACTATCCTCTTATAAAAGATGACATCTGGTGGAATATATGTGAAAAACAATTTCACTTATGAAATGTAAATTTTGTGGTTATCTAGTCCATAGCATGTCATACTGTGAAGAGGCAAGGAAGTATTTAAATGGAGAAGTGCAAGGAAGTCAGGAAAGGAAAATGAATTCATATCCTATTTATTATAGAATAAATAATTTCTGTGTATATTATTTTCATTGATATGACTTTGGCCATAAATGTATTCATTGAAGGAATAAGAATGATAGGAACGCTTCATAATGAACTCAGAGACATGTCAATAATCTCTAACAAGATGGTGTTTTTATTAGAAACCTCGTATACCCTTCGGAAGAACAGTGTTATTATGATTAACCTATGCATAAGGAAACAATATTTGAAAAGAAATAGTTACTCTTTTCTTGAAAAAATATTTCATGGAAGGAATAGAAGAAAATTGAAAAATCAAACCTTACAGAAATAACTCTAAAAGCTTCCAAGAACAATAGCACTTAGATTAATGATAGTGGATGCTCATCCCATATGACATGAAATTAATACATATTAAAGAATGTTAAGAAAAATATAAATATAATAGAGATATTTGTTGATGATGTGAATTGAAGATAAAAGGTAGTGGAAGGGCTGAACTGGCCAATGGAAAGATGTAGAAGACCGATGTTAATTATGTGGACAGGTTTTGCCACAATATTTTGTGTTTGAGTCAACTATGTGGCTCCGTAATTATAGTGACATTTAATCAATTGGAGTTAACTCTAAAGGTGTAATATAGAATTCTATAATAAAGGGATTCATAACAAATGGAACCTTATATTAGGTTGATAAAATAGAGAACATTTGTTACATGCCTGTCGAAGAAGAGAACAACTTGTGGCCCATGATATTTTGTCCCATAAATCAAAAAATATGGACAACATTTCTAAACATATTATTGTTTTGGATATCCCATATATGAAGCATATATGGAAGAATCCTTGTGATGCTTCCATTTGAGGAAATTTGGTGTATAGTTCATATCATCTAAAGAAGAAAAGGGCATCAAATCTTCTTGATCTCATTTATACAGATATATGTGGTCTGATAAATGGTTCCATAAAATATGTTCAAATTTACTTATTACTTTTCATAGAGTATTATAATATAATTTATTATGTGATGGTTATACATAGGGAGGGAAAATTTCTGGATTACATAAAAACTATTCTCCAAATAGTTAATAATGATATTGGACGTACAATCAGACTTCTACAGTCTGACAATACAGGGGACTAAAATTCCATTGAATTGAAAAATTGCATATTCATTTACAGAATAAACATGAGGTGGCCTCTATGAAAACACCTCTATGAAATGATGTTTTTGAGCACCGAATTCAATAGGTGAATAATATGGCTGGGAAAATGCTGATTGAGCGTCATATCTCGAACCAATACTGGAACAATGTTGTTCATGCTACAATTTATATTCAATGATAAACATGACTTTATATGGTGTAAACCAAGACACCTTATGAGTTTTGTGATGGAATTAAGAGCACTTTGAATTATTTTCAGATGTAAAATTTTAATCAGAAACAATGAATGAAATCTTGGAATGTATGTTGATCTTGTTAGTTATGGATTTTTCCCCAAATATATAACGAGTAAAAAATCCTAAAACTCATCAATAAACATATTGAAAAATTTATTGAATGTATTGACATGTTGATCATTGAATATAAACCCAAAAATTCCTCATGATTTTTTATGCTACTGTCATAGAGGATGAAAAAGAATGTGGGAATAGAACAGATCTATATATATAAGTAGAGAGAGGCTTGAAAAATACTTAGGAATCACATAATTATGTTAACATAGAATATGAATCAGAAGAGGAAACCATAAGTGATAAAAATTCATTTGAACCTGACAAGAAAAATTGACGAGCAGAATTTGACCCATCCAACAACATTAGAGATTTTACTGCTCCAATGCAGAAAAAGGGAATGAATAATAATGCCCAATTTTAATTCCTACATATTGTGGAACCATTCTCATTTTATGAAAACGAAAATGATGAATCATGGGTTCAATTCCTGAACGAATACATAGATCATATCAATAAGAAACAAAAATTGGATTTGTTTTAGAGACCTGATATCTAAAATTTGATTGTTATGAATTTAATTTTATAAAAATAAATTTTATGAGAATGAAAATATGATTAGAAACAAGGAATGGATTGTGTATAATGTCGATTAACAGAATGATGGTGTTGAAGATGAAGAAACATTTTCTCCAATGTCTAGACTGGAGTTAATCTGAGTGTTTCTTTCAATGAAAATTCATAGAGGGTACAAATTGTATCAATTGGGTGTCATGAAAGGTTTCTTAAACAGTGTTCTTGAAAAAGAAGTCTATATTGAATAATAAATGGGATTTCTTATTGGAAATGATTAAATTAAGTCTTTTATGTTAATGGAGGCTCTAAATGGTTTAAAATAGGCACCAAAAAATGGTATGACTGATATAAATCTTGTCTACATAAGAAAAACATTAAAATATGATGAGTGGATCACAATCAATATGTGAAGAATTATTAGAAATTTTAGTTTTTGGTACTGGTGTTGATAGAAGATATTATATTTTGTGGAAACATGCAGGGATCAGTGGATGAATGTTCCAGTAAAAAGATATAAGAATTTTAAATTTCTCTGATTGGTGAAATCACATACTTAATAGGGCTAAACGTGTTTCTTGAGAAATATTACACATTCACTTAACTAGAAAATCATGCAAAAGAGTTTCTGAAGAAATTAAATATGCATGAATTCAAACAAATTTTTACATTGATGACAGTTTGAACTAAACTAAGGATGCTTGAGGATGAGACATATATAGATCCCACCATATATAGGAGAAAAATTATAGGGATAATGTACATAACTGAAATACATCTACATATTTTCTAGGAAACATTCTTAGTGGACCTATTTTAATGAAATCTGAAGAATTCTGTTAAACGAATCCAATGGTAAATTTAAGGTACTCACATGTATGAATTATACATTACTATTGGAAAATATATCGAACTATAATAATTTTTCGAGGTTGTCTGGGCTGGATATGTGGATGATATAAAATCCACAAGTGGTTGAGAATTTTTATTTGAAATGAAATGTGTGGGCTGGTAGAGTATGAAATTGGAAATAACTTCTCTTGGTATTGCTGAAGCTGAGTATATCTCTCCTACAAAGGCTTTCACTCAAATAATTTGGATAGAGAATCAAATGATTGATATTGGTGATGAGGTGAAATAACCAATGGTAATTCCTTATGATAACATGACTAAATTTATCTTACTAATAATACTGTTTGATATTCTCATATGAAACTCAATAAAATCAGATATCACCTTCATCAAGGATAAAGTGGAACAAGGGATTATTAAAAGGGATCATGTTGTAATGATGATCATGTCAATGAAATACTGACCAATCCATTGTCAGCATATCTGTATGAGAAACATCAGTTGTACCTCAGTGTTTAATCTCCTCCCAGTTCATTATGAGGTTTCAGTTTCCCCCTCTCACTAGTTGCGCTAACTATTTTAATCTCGTTAATATTTTAATGTAGGTTAATGTGGGACACACGATCCGTGGGGAGTGTGATTTTATGTCTAAAAGTCAAAATTCAGTGATAAAAAAGAAATAAAATTCTACAGTATGGGATAATGGGAAACATCAATGGGATTTAATAGAGAAATTAAATGTTAAATTAGGTTGAAATATGAATTGTTTTCCATGGGTGAGATACGATCCATGGGTGTTCAAGTAAAAATTTGATTCTTTTTTTCTATTTCAAATGGGGGTGAATGGAGAAATTAAATGTTCAAGGAGGATGAAATATGAAATGATTTCATTGTGGAAGGATGATGGAGAATATAGGTACTAAAAAAATGCTACAACAGGGTATAATGATGAGTTATAAAGGGGGAAATAGTCTGGAGGAAATGAGAATGGAGAAACAAATTCAGTGCTTGGTATCAAGATAAACAAATTCACACTTATCCTCTTTTTTCTACACATTTTTTACTAATGAAGACTTAAAGAGTTCTCTGAGTTGTTTCTAATTTATTTAGTTTTCCTTAGTGCTTCATTGAAATTATCTGAGGATTTCCAACAAACCAAAATTTGGAGATTTTTGGAAACAAGGGTGTTCTTTGTTAGAAATGGAGTATGGAATGTTATTTTTATCAATCCGCATTGGGTTGATCATGGAATTTTCCTGACAATGATTTTTATAGTACAAGAAAAATTATGTGTTTATGGTGGAAATTTTCACACAGTTTTCCATATTTTTGTCCCTCAAAATCGAGAATCCATTATTTATGAAAAACATGGTTTTAATAGAAAGGATTCTACCAATGATAGTTCATGTTCTATGAATAATAATTTCTAGACTTCATATGAGGTACAATTATTAGAGAGGGAAAATGGAAATGGAAGGATTTCTATTTAGCGAAGGTACACGACAGTGAAGACTAGTATGCAATTCGTGAACAAAAAATGTTTTCTGGGATGGATATGTTTTGCACGAAGTTTCTTAGTAAGTTTATGGAAAATAGTTGGAGGGGTGTAGTTTTGTTGAAAAAACAAGGTGAAGAGAAATTCTTGGAAGATCTGGGTTGTGGGACGGCTCACTGGTAGATAAATTACGGTGGGGATCAGTTTATAAAAGAGTTCGGCTACCACGAAATAAGAGTGGTGGTACATAGACCACACAGCTAAAATATATCATAGGAGATGCATGGTACACAGTAACAGAGGTGTCATGTCAACTATTTGGTATATCTTATTTTAAGGGGTTATTAATATTTATTTTCATATACAAGGAAAACTAATCCCTTCATTAGTTGGGCTTCGCTAGGATTAAAAAACATGGGAGGAATTTAGTGATTTATAGAGTTGTTTGTGTGAAGGCAATCATGAGAATGGGATTCTAATTATAAATACGGAGGATTTTAGTGTTGTGTGATGTGGTTTGTGAGAAGAAATTGCTACATATGAGAGGTGGTACATAGAAGATGCTCTCACAGTCCAAAAAAGATAGAAATTTTGTGGAGGATGAATATATATACAATGAAGGATGTTATGTGAAGGGACAGGCGGTTAGCGAAGCATTCACAGTACCTGATATAGTGTGATATGATGAGGAATAAGGCTAGTTCACAGAGGACTTGTTCAAAAATAAATATTATGTGGAAAAGTATATTAAATATACATGGGAAAATAGGAATTCCACAGAGCATCCTTCAATAGTTTATGATTCATGGTTTAGTGTCATCCCATTGATAAAACCATGAAGTCAGTAAATTGAGTTCAGATTCATTCCAACACAGTGAGAAAGGGGGTGTCATTGGAATTTATTTGAGGGACACAGTGTGTTATCCCTATAACATGGTAAAGGCAATGCACCAATCACAGAGTAACCCTGCTAAACTTTTGTAATCCACAACTAGTAAGGATTTGTGGGCTTTGGTACACCTAGAAACCTATAAGCATATGTCCCTTATAATAGACATAGTGGTGAAACAATTTAATTTTGTTATTTTTTTCTTATATGTTTGAATGATTAAATTAAATTATATTACCAATAGTTAAATTTAACAAGTTCCTAGAAAAATTCTAACATGATTTGTCACTTTGAAATAAAATGTTTACACCCTCATTCATCCCTCGTATCTCATGGTGTTTCAGGGTCATTGTAACGCCCCGACCCCAGCTACCCAGAGTGGGTGCATTACTTTGGAACATTGGCATGATCACAAAAGATCAAGTCTCGAAAGACCGATTAGTTTAGTAGCCTCGAAAACACTAGATACATTCTTAAGTCTTACATTACATCATAAAGTGAAAAACTAATAACAAAGTCTTCATAGTCCACACTCATATCCTCTTCTGACTATCCATGCAGGTCATTCATAAAATACTTCTTCACATCCTGGAAAATATTAAAACATTGAAAGGGGTGAGCTCAGATGCTCAGTAAGGATAACAATATTGCAGAAGATTTCATAAAAAAAACATAATCATTTAAGGCAATGTATAACTAAAACAAAAGCCTTATTGAACTTGAACTTCAGCATAATATGACAAAAGTAAAATAAAATAATGCCATTCACTTCTTCACATGGATATTCTACTGGTCGAATAATCACATGCAATATCAATAACCACTTTCATAATGATGGAATGCATAATGCCAGACTATCATAACCACGTAGTCAAGGCCTCGTGCCAAGACCACAAATATGATTTTGTCAAGGCCTCGTGCCAAGACACTAGTTTGTCTCATGAGACCTGCCGATGCATCAAAGAGCTATAGCGGGCTCCACCCGTCACTTACTAAGTCCAATGAATTCCTTATATGAAAAATGGTATATAAACATTTAGGAATACCATTTTTTTAAAATACCATTTAAAATTAATTGCGGTATCAAAATACCAGTTTAATTTTTTTAGAAGATACTTACATTTAAATTTGCTCAAACATACTCCAGTGTTTTTCTGAAAAACATTATGCAAGCTTCTGAAAACAAAATAACTAATTCTGAGACTGCTCGACTAATTGCAGGCCATGATGGGTCCATGCCCAATCCCTTTATGTCTACCACACTCGAGAGTCAGGTTTTCTAACAACATTTTTAAGCTTGCGTTAAATACGTATACATTTTCACTAGATTTTCATACATTTGAGAGAAATATATCTCTTTTTTTAAATCATTTAAAAACAGTTATGGCTTGTAGAAGAATCCGGAACTCAAATAATGGTCACGGCGGCGGAGAAGTCATTGTCGCCGCATATGTACGGAATGAAAAACATTCCCTTTTTGTCTTTTAGTAAAACGCTTCTTATAAAAAAGATTCCTTTTTAATAAACGTAAAAGTCAAAGGGGTTTATACACCGTATAAAAGAAAGTTGTGTATAAAACCAAATATTCCTCAATGAAAGGAGATTGCGACGAAGTCATTAAAAGGTCATTTTTAAAATAAAATAGATCTATTATGTGTATTCACTATAGCTACACATAAAGAAATTAAAAATACAAAATAGGACATAATAATATCATGACATAATTTGAAAGTAGGAGATTAACCCAAAGAATGGAAATTGGGTTAAGAAGTTCCCTAACCTTGTGTCCGAATTGACTCAACCATTCTTTAACCTCCTGAATAATAAACTAGAGTTTATATCTACCTTATTAAGAACCATTTTAAATTTAATTATCCTTTTTATATCACTTATTACAATGTTATGAACATTATGTAATTATTTAAGTTAATAACGGTCTTTTTGTCGATCTTTGGTAACTTGAGTCAACAATAAACTTCTTATAATTACAAGTTGTTCATGTGGTAGAATATACATTATATCCAGAATTATATTCATGATTTAGATGTCATATATATCTTATATATCCAGTATATATATTCATTTATAATATTACGTAACATTTAGAGGTAAGAAATGAAATGCACCGTTCATGGAGACGGTAAGCCGTACGTACGCATGAACGCTACTTTCATTTCAATTTCATATTTAATGGAACTAAATCATAATGATATAAATTTATAATATAATTCCAGTATAATATAGTGTATAATACCATTTTCTTCATCCTTTATACATCCCACATATGGCATTAACGATTCAAATCACTTTGAGGGGGCGGTAGTCCGCACTTCCTAAAATGAAATTATCGCGTTTTACCCATAATGGAAATCATAAAGTATGCCATAAATGAGAAATACAGAAGCATAAGTAAAACATACACATATTATATATCATATATAAAAATAGTGACATCTTAATGGCCACCTTTGAAGGTGTTATATGAGTGTTGAACAATCATCGTTTCGTGAGGCAGAAATTCGCTATCCACAGAAACCGTATGTTCTTTAACCATTAGATGTAGGTGTGTGTAAGTGTAGCTCGAATACATCTTATAACAACATCCTAGTATATTGAGGATACTGGTGTTGTTACAAAAGAAATGAATAAAAAGAGTTTAAAAGGTTGGAGAAGAAAAATAAAACAAAACAACATTAGAAAAGACATTACCTCAAAATCGGGTAACTCTTTTTGATTTGAGCGAAAGGCTTCCTTGGGAAGATTTCTGCCCAAAGTAAGGTTTCTAGGAGTAAGAGGGGGAAGTTGGGAGAGTATTTGGGCAGAGTTTGGCCGAGCCAAATGGCTTGAATGTGTAAATGAGGTGGGAGAGGTGGGGGCCTTTTATAAGTGGAGAGGAGGGGCACTTTTGGAAAGATTGAAATGTTACATTATTTCACAATGCTTTTCGGATTCTAAAGGTCCCACACTTATATAATTAGAGGCTAAGGTGATAAGGTTTCGAAATCTCCTCATCCAATAGGCTTTGGACAAGTGTAAGCCTGGGATATTTCATTATCTTCTCATTTTATTTAAATCGTTAAATAATGAGGTCATCGCTGCATCATAATGATGTCATAAATAATTTAATTTATTTAATGTCTACAAATTATAAAAAAAATACTATGATGTATGAAATCTTTTTAGCTTTCTAATGAATATTTATAGACAAAAGTTGTACTTGTTTAACCCCACTTAAAAACTATTTTAGTAAAATAACTCATGTTTGTGTCAATTTAATTTTAACATTAAATAAATATATATTAATGACATTTTTCAACTAAAGTGGCCCCATGGGGTCCCAAAGTTTACCCATGGGTTGTCTTGGTCGGCCATGACTCATCCAATAGGAGTAGGACAAGTGTAATGCTCATCTCATATTATTAAAACATTATTTGTACCTTAAACTACACTAATTACCTCTAATCGCGATTAAAAACATAAAAGTTACTATTCACCAAAAAATTATTTTAATCTCATTGAACCACATTTTACTTCTTAATGACAACCATGTATGTCGGATTTTTGAAAATCAAATCACAGAAGTGGTAATATTTCATTAAACGAAAAATCAGTTATTTAACTACCACTTAGTGGTTTCACTATTCATCAAAAATTGAAGTTTTTCAGAACAAGGCCAAAATTTCACCCTAAGCTATAATTGATATTCCAAATTCAAAAATGATGTCTATTTTACAAAATTCCAAACATATAAGTTGCATTAATTAATTTTATAATTAATTCCCGCTGTTACGACAAATATCGTGTTTTTTAGAAACAATTTATATCAAAAGATTGGTAATTGTTTATGTCCAATTTCAATGTTAAATTAATTATAATGACCACCATTGGATAAAATGGTAAAAATATATTCTAATTATACCTTAAAACCACTAAATAGTATAATTTATCACAATAAATTATTTCGATTAAAAAAGTTGTTTTAAAGAATTTTTCACTATTCATAAAAAATTAGAAGTTCTCAGAAAAATACCAAAAAATCAACATAGGCTAATTTCGATATTCCGAATCCAAAAATGAAGTCCATTTTGAAATATAAAATTTCTATAATTTTAGAAAGTGGTTATTACTATTCATAACGGCTACTTTGATTAGTCGCGGTGTTTTAGAACTCGAAGTTGCGTACAATGAAAGCTATTGCATTATTGAATGAGAAGAGTATCGTGGAAGCTCGGGGTGTTACATTATCCCCTCCTTCAATAAATTGCGTCCTCGCAATTTGAAAATTTTCTTTGAAAATAAATGTTTGAAAAGAGAAAATACCTTTGAGAAAAACCCACATCGGAAATAAGGTTAATAAATATATAACATTAAAAGAAAGAAGGATAAGTACAAAGGTCACCCGATATAGCCCATTCTAGGATTATATGAAAATATGGATATGGAGGAGAAACAAACCATCAAGGTCTGATGGAGAGTTATAGAAAACAAGATTTGGAGAATGTTTAACCACAAGAAAATCACAAACTTGTGATTGGTTAAACGGTCATTGAATCCCCAGTTGGAAAAGTTAACCGACAACATTTTTGTTTTAAGTTACCTTTTATAATGTTGAGGAATTTATTTAGGAGATTTACTAAGAACGTAAGGGAATATACATACTTGTTATGTATACTTTCATTCATTAATAAATTTTTACCACAAACCCAAATTTTACTCCAAATGGTAACGGAACTCAAAAATATTCTATTTATCCTAGTTGTATAAGGTTCAAAATGTTAACACATACCATTTAGATTAGTAAAACTATTTTGTAATAACCAGGGACTTCCTGTAGGCTAGTGGTAGGAAATAAAGGCTTGTCGCACTATGGTTGTGGGTTCGATTCCTGCAGCTTTGTCCGACGCGACGGGTTATTCCCCACCCTGCAGGTTGTCCTTTTTCCTAAAACTATAGTTTTATAATATTCCAAAAATAATCTTCAGAAATTCTTTAACCTTAAACAATACTATCCATGGTTCAACTTAATCCATTCCAAACTTAATAGTTATCCAAAATACCTCCGTCCAGACTTTCTCTAAAAGGTCTCTTAATTCCAAAATCAATTTATCAGATTCCCCAAACAAAGTAAAGTTTCTCTTATTGTCACATACTAAAAATATAATTACCTTCATCATATTAAAACCTTACTGAAATCAACAAGTACTGCAGTACAATCCATATATATATATCACATTATTCTTATAACCAGAATATAATCTTTGAGTCCAAAAGCACCAATACATTAATTATTCCGCTTCAACTGTAGTCACAGCATAAGATTGGCCTTGATCCCTTGGCCTTTTCCAAGGTAAGTTTCCTTGACGCTTAGGACATTCATTTTCATAATGCCCTGTTTCCCTACAATTGTAGCATTCAACTTTGACAGCCTCTTTCTTTCCCTTGCAATCACGAGCCTGGTGACCCTTTTCTCCACATTTTTAACAAACTCCCATTCCTTTTAGGCAATTACCACGGTGATTCTTCCCACAATTATCACATAATGGAAAATCCTTCTTTCCCTTTTTCCCTTTATCTGTCTCTTGTTCCACCGTTCTCTTCTTCTCTTGCTTTACTTTGTTGTCATAAGACTTAGATAATTCCTTTTCTGTCTTGATAGCACACGAGACAATATCTTCGTATGATGAGAAGGATTTTGATACTAAAGCTCGACGGAGAAACGGTTTTAACCCATCAAAGAAACGATCAATCTTACTCCTTGGGTTACGTATATAATCGGCAGCATGCCTCGCTAACCTTGTAAAGTTAGCCTCATACTTTGCGACATTCTCATCCTCCTTCTGCCTCAAACTCAGAAATTTCCTTTCCATATCTGCTCGATGGTCACGAGGATTTTTTTTAAGAAAAGCTCTTTGAACTCCCTCCATTCCATATTCGATACGTCATCATCTTCCTTTGTGTTTTCAATCAGCGACCACCACTGATCGGCATCTCCAGTGAGGCGGTAAACTTCCATGACAACCTTCTCCCTTTCACTACTCCCCAAGGCATGGAATATTTTCTCTAAGAAATTTATCCATTGCTCAGCTACTGTAGGATTTGTACTCCCATTGAAGGTTGGTGGTTGTTGCCTCATGAAACGGTCTAGCATTGATCCTCCACGTTGCGGATCAGGGTGCTCCATACGAGTAATTTTATTATTCATAACCTGTGTGAGTTGTCCCAGTACGGTGAGAAGATGATCAGCACCAGTTGTATCTCCAGATCCACAATAATTATCTTGAGCAGGAGGGAAATCCCTACACGGTGTTCGTGCATTGATACGGTTTCCATTCCTTCCACTAGGCGCCATTTCTAAACAATGGCATAAACTAGACTAGTTTATGAATCAAAATACATAATTCCATACTTGTTAAACACTTTACATAAATTGAACTATTTATGGATATAATCTATAATCATAAAAAGAAATGTTTTCTTTGAAGTAGTATGTACTCATAACCCTTCATAGTGGTTTGTAAATAAAATGAGAATTATCCTAAGCATATCCCCCGGGAGTGTCGTAACCAAGAGTGCAGCAAGGCCCGTTGTCGTGCACCAGTTCCCGTTCGAGTCTAGCTCAAAGAGGTGTTTTCGGGTTTTACCCCTAGGTACATCTGTGCCAGAGCCGCCTCTACCTGCTCATATCCAGACAGGGATGTATTGCTCGGAAAACTCCTAACATCTCTATAATACCAAAATTCTAGGAAGTTATTCTATACTAATCCTCAAAGTCTATCTTCGGGTTATGTGCTCTAATCAGAGTTTATCTAAATCTAGCTTCCAAGGTTAGTACTAAACTGCCTCTAATACCAACTGTAACGCCCCGACCCCAGCTACCCAGAGTCAGTGCATTACTTCGTAACATTGGCATGATCACAAAAGATCAAGTCTCGAAAGACCGATTAGTTTAGTAGCCTTGGAAACACTAGATACATTCATAAGTCTTACATTACATCATAAAGTGAAAAACTAATAACAAAGTCTTCATAGTCCACACTCATATCCTCTTCTGACTATCCCTGCAGGTCATTCATAAAATACTTCTTCACATCCTGGAAAATATTAAAACATTGAAAGGGGTGAGCTCAGATGCTCAGTAAGGATAACAATATTGCGGAAGCTTTAATAAAAAACATAAGCATTTAAGGCAATGTATAACTAAAACAAAAGCCTTATTGAACTTGAACTTCAGCATAATATGGTAAAAGTAAAATAAAATAATGCCATTCACTTCTTCACATGGATATTCTACTGGTTGAATAATCACATGCAATATCAATAACCACTTTCATAATGATGGAATGCATAATGCCAGACTATCATAACCACGTAGTCAAGGCCTCGTGCCAAGACCACAAATAAGATTTTGTCAAGGCCTCGTGCCAAGACACTAGTTGGTCTCATGAGACTTGCTGATGCATCAAGGAGCTATAGCGGGCTCCACCTGTCACTTACTATGTCCAATGCATTCGTTATATGAAAAATGGTATATAAACATTTAGGAATACCATTTTTTTAAAATACCATTTAAAATTAATTGCGGTATCAAAATACCAATTTAATTTTTTAAGAAGATACTTACATTTAAAATTGCTCAAACATACTCCAGTGTTTTTCTGAAAACATTATGCAAGCTTCTGAAAACAAAATAACTAATTCTGAGACTGCTCGACTAATTACAGGCCATGATGGGTCCATGCCCAATCCCTTCTTGTCTACCACACTCGAGAGTCAGGTTTTCTAACAACATTTTTAAGCTTGCGTTAAATACGTATACATTTTCACTGGATTTTCATATATTTGAGAGAAATATATCTCTTTTTTTTAAATCATTTAAAAACAGTTATGGCTTGTAGAGGAAGCCGGAACTCAAATAATGGTCACGGCGGCGGAGAAGTCATTGTCGCCGCATATGTACGGAAAGAAAAAAATTCCCTTTTTGTCTTTTAGTAAAACGATTCTTATAAAAAAGATTCCTTTTGAATAAACGTAAAAGTCAAAGGGGTTTATACACCGTATAAAAGAAAGTTGTGTATAAAACCAAATATGCCTCAATGAAATGAGATTGAGACGAAGTCATTAAAAGGTCATTTTTAAAATAAAATAGATCTATTATGTGTATTCACTATAGCTACACAAAAAGAAAGTAAAAATACAAAATAGGACATAATAATATCATGACATAATTTGAAAGTAGGAGATTAACCCAAAGAATGGAAATTGGGTTAAGAAGTTCCCTTACCTTGTGTCCGACTTGACTCAACCGTTCTTTAACCTCCTGAATAATAAACTAGAGTTAATATCTACCTTATTAAGAACCATTTTAAATTTCATTATCCTTTTTATATCACTTATTACAATGTTATGAACATTATGTAATTATTTAAGTTAATAACGGTCGTTTTGTCGATCTTTGGTAACTTGTGTCAACAATAAACTTCTTATAATTACAAGTTGTTCATGTGGTAGAATATCCATTATATCCAGAATTATATTCATGATTTAGATGTCATATATATCTTATATATCCAGTATATATATTCATTTATAATATTACGTAACATTTAGAGGTATGAAATGAAATGCACCGTTCATGGAGACAGTAAGCCGTACGTACGCATGAACGCTACTTTCATTTCAATTTCATATTTAATGGAAATAAATAATAATGATATAAATTTATAATATAATTCCAGTATAATATAGTGTATAATACCATTTTCTTCATCCTTTATACATCCCACATATGGCATTAACGATTCAAATCACTTTGAGGGGGCGGTAGTCCGCACTTCTTAAAATGAAATTATCGCGTTTTACCCATAATGGAAATCATAAAGTATGCCATAAATGAGAAATACAGAAGCATAAGTAAAACATAAAAATATTATATATCATATATAAAAATAGTGACATCTTAATGTCCACCTTTTAAGTTGTTATATGAGTGTTGAACAATCATCGTTTCATGAGGTAGAAATTCGCCATCCACAGAAATCGTATGTTCTTTAACCATTAGATGTAGGTGTGTGTAAGTGTAGCTCGAATACATCTTATAACAACATCCTAGTATTTTGAGGATACTGGTGTTGTAACAAAATAAATGAATAAAAAGAGTTTAGGGGGTTTGAGAAGAAAAATAAAACAAAACAACATTACAAAAGACATTACCTCAAAATCGGGTAACTCTTTTGATTTGAGCCAAAGGCTTCCTTGGGAAGAGTTCTGCCCAAAGTAAGGCTTCTAGGAGTAAGAGGGGGAAGTTGGGAGAGTATTTGGGCAGAGGTTGGCCGAGCCAAATGTCTTGAAAGTGTAAATGAGGTGGGAGAGATGGGGGCCTTTTATAAGTGGAGAGGAGGGGCACTTTTGGAAAGATTGAAATGTTACATTATTTCACAATGCTTTTCGGATTCTAAAGGTCCCACACTTATATAATTCGAGGATAAGGTGATAAGGTTTCGAAATCTCCTCATCCAATAGGCTTTGTAAAAGTGTAAGCCTTGGATTTTGCATTATCTTCTCATTTTATTTAAATCGTTAAATAATGAGGTCATCGCTGCATCATAATGATGTCATAAATAATTTAATTTATTTAATGTCTAAAAATTATAAAAAAAATACTATGATGTAGGAAATCTTTTTATATTTCTAATTAATATTTATAGACAAAATTTGGACTTGTTTAACCCCACTTAAAAACTGTTTTAGTAAAATAACTCATGTTTGTGTCAATTTAATTTTAACATTAAATAAATATATATTAATGTCATTTTCCAACTAAAGTGGCTCCATGGGGTCCCCAAGTTGAACCATGGGTTGTCTTGGTCGGCCATGACTCATAAAATAGGAGTAGGACAAGTTTCATGCTCATCTCATATTATTAAAACATTATTTGTACCTTAAACTACACTAATTACCTCTAATCGCGATTAAGAACTTAAAAGTTACTATTCACCAAAAAATTATTTTAATCTCATTGAACCACATTTTACTTCTTAATGACAACCATGAATGTCGGATTTTTTAAAATAAAATCATAGAAGTGGTAATATTTCATTTAAACGAAAAATCAGTTATTTAACTACCATTTAGTGGTTTCACTATTCATCAAAAATTGAAGTTTTTCAGAACAAGGCCAAAATTTCACCCTAAGCTATAATTGATATTCCGAATTCAAAAATGATGTCTATTTTACAAAATTACAAACATATAAGTTGCATTAATTAATTTTATAATTAATTCCCGCTGTTACGACAAATAGCGTGTTTTTAGAAACAATTTATATCAAAAGATTGGCAATTGTTTATGTCCAATTTCAATGTTAAATTAATTCTAATGACCACCATTGGATAAAATGGTAAAAATATATTCTAATTATAACTTAAAACCCCTAAATAGTATAATTTATCACAATAAATTATTTTGATTAAAAAAGTTGTTTTAAAGTATTTTTCACTATTCATAAAAAATTAGAAGTTCTCAGAAAAATACCAAAAATTCAACATAGGCTAATTTCGATATTCCGAATCCAAAAATGAAGTCCATTTTGAAATATAAAATTTATATAATTTTAAAAAGTTGTTATTACTGTTCATAACGACTACTTTGATTAGTCGCAGTGTTTTAGAACTCGAAGTTGCGTACAATGCAAGCTATTGCATTATTGAATGAGAAGCGTATCATGGAAGCTTGGGGTGTTACAGTCGTTCAACATTATCTTTAATATAATATATATAAATTTAAAAACACTCATATTAGGTTCCATAAAACAACATTATTATCCCATTTATGCATATTCACATAATTCCAAAACTTTTCATTCCACAAAACGCACCACACAGTCCAAACTGGGGCTCTATCGCTGCTCTTAACCATCCCTCACATAGGTCATGGATAATATATGGTAAAACACATACTTATTAATCATAATTATCATTATATACCAATAATCCACATATTTCATCATTTTATAATTTTAAATTCAGATTATAATCTTTTTTACTTTAATTTCCCTAGAAAAGAAAATCATTTAAATTTTAACAACATTCCTATAAGCTTCTTTTCTTTGTGTGCCTAAAAATGATGCACGTCCCAATAATTACTATGTGACTTGAATTATGAATTCCTAATCAACTACCATACCATTTATTCATTGAGTTGGTTCTCATAAAATCTCATAAAAAATAATATCATCACTCGATAAGTGCATCACTCGAGGTGAAATTATACACATCAATAACAACACAATTAAATAAAAAATATCCCACCCTATGTACTTGGTCATACACCTATACATGATTTATATATTCCCACACATGATATTTTAATAATGGATTAAATCCTCTTAATATCATGTCTAAATTTTGCAAATAATAAGAAAAAAATTGAAAAAACTTTTTATACCTTTTTATGACATTATTACCGAGGTGCCACATACCAGTACCCTAGTCCTGTTGGACACATGTTCTCAAGGGTGACTCTCTATAAACTAGAGGATTTTGAGTAGTAGTGAGGGTAAAATATATAATATGGGGAGATTGTACCATCTTTTTCAATGTATCTCAATAGCTGAATGTATGTAATCAATAACACACTGATAATAAAGTACAAAAAAATAATATGATAATAAGGATAACCAAGTATCACTTGATTCCTAAAAATGGAAATAAAATATCCATAGTAAAGTAGAAGATATTTAATTCCCTATATGTGTCAAATTACAAAATGAAAAACCAAAATAATGAAACAATGACAAATCCCAAACCAGTTCTGACGTCATCCTTATTTCCCTCATATATTTTCATTCAAAACTCTTCCATCTAACATAGATCTCTTTCACTTATCATGTCCTTCATTAATTAAGTGTAATCATGTACTAATCCAGCATCACAAGTGGGGTGTGTGTACAACTTAGTAAGCCAACACTAACAACATTTAAAACAATATCTAGTCTAGATATCGTATGTATATGTATACAAAATAATGTATAGTCAATAAATGAAATAGTTTACATACTCTATTATTCTTATTAACCACATCCTTTTCCAGGGGTTCTCAATGAAACGTATATAATCAATACCTTATTCGACCCTTTATGGAGTCTAAAACATATATTATAGGTAAGAAAAATAATTATAATGAGGGATTTCATTATCCACTAAATTCCATTTCACATATCAACCATTTGGAACCATAGTGCAATTCTTATATCGTGGGTGTACAACATCTTATTTATCACCCCATGGGAATTTCAATAATTAGACCTAGAACCACACCACATAGATATTTTTTGAATCAGTCCATATCCTATATAATAATATTCACATACCTGGATTTGTTCCTAGAATGCCATCGCCAGTACCCCCATGGGTATTTGGATCATTAGTCCTTATCCCACACCCAATTTATCTATCCATCAAATATATCACATTTAACATGGTTAATCCGCATTATTCCTCATGTCAACATTTCTAATCATGGTATACCATTTCAAATATAAATTTAATCATTCTTCTAAATCCATTTTATCATTTTTCTAGTAAATTTGTTTATGGTTTACTGTTAACTGTAAAAACAATAGAACATTTTTTTTAAAAAAAAATAAGATTTGCAGTAGTGGTATCCTTATATTATAATATTAATTTCTAATTTTTTTAATCTCAATTTTCAAGAGAAATAATGAACAAACATTGTTCCATGTTATGCCTCACACCATGCATCCACCTTGTGATGAACAACCACATCAAGCTGTGTAACATTTCATCATGCAACTCCATCACCACGTTAGAGCAGGTCACCGATGTGACCATCAAACCGAATTGTATTCATCATCGCCCCATCATCAACATCTCATAAAACACCATGATCATAATTCTCGTCGGTTTATAACACCAAATTCGACATCAAAACCATAGTAGGACACCATAGGTCAGCTAAAATCTGACATCACCTATGAGACAGGCAACACATTTTCTTCTTACTCTCTGATCGTCATTTTTGTTGATATAAAATGTTATAGAGAAACCAATTAGAAGAATGTGGGGAAATAGAATCCATGGAAATCACACCCAAACGCCCCAAACACTGCCAACACCATGCCACAAACAATTGGCAATGTCAAAATTGACTGTCGAAACCCTCCAACAAAGCATTAAATGACCCTCAGGTCATCACAAATCTAGTGAATTTCCCAAGGAACACCATGCCACACCAATTATGATTAACATTCACCACTATAACCAATCAACTCCTTCTGAAAATCAGTTCCAATGAGGTCAATTATGATAACAACTTGGATCCAATGAATAAGAAACCACCATGCTAACCCTCCAAACTCACATTTGTATCCCCTAGATAGACCAATACTCTAATAGACTCCAACGAGATATATGATGACCTGGTGAAAGATCATAGGGACTTGTTGTGAAATATCACATTGTCATGGAACCCATAAGAACTGTGACAAGAGAACCATAAAACAAGAAATGGAATATGCGGATGAAACCTCAAGGAAGAAAAATCATAAAAGGAACAAAAAAAGAACAAATGAAAGAGAAAAAGAACCTAGAATAAGAAAGAAGGAGACACCGGATAGACCCACAACCAACAATATGAAAATTACAAAGCCACATATTCTATCACTCCAGATATAACAGAGAGAGGAGAGAAAAATGGCAATGTAAAAGAAAATAAATATGTCTAAGGAAAACACCAATGATCTATTATAGTACATAAGGATCAAGAGAGAAAAGGGTGACCTGGGGAGAGTGATGACCAAGATAGAGAATGAGATAGAAGAAGGAGATCTATGAGAGGGAACTTCCCTGGGAGATAAAGTAGAAGAGAATAAAGGACATGGGGTAGTTAAGTAGATTCCATCAACATCAGGAAAACATCCAAACCATGGGGGAGTGGAGGGAGTGGAGAGAGTGGATTTCCTGAGAGGAACCATGTGAATGAGGCACCATTCAATTATATATTATTAATTAATTTAATCAGAGGTTATAATATGAACAAAATACCATTAGACCATCTATCATCATTTATTTCAACTAAACACTACCCCTTTATGGTTAATCCAACCATCCCTTAATTCCCATTATTTAATAAATTCAACATAAATTAATTTACCATTTCTATAATCCCATTAATCAACCAATTCTGCAACCCTATTAAATAGTCAATTTCAATACCATATCTTTTCATTAATTAATCAGAATTTAATTAATCCAACTAATGATATGATTAGAAGAAATGGAAATGGATATTTCACAATTATATAAACAAAATTATAATCAAGCCTATAGATATCTCAATTTGTACCACATACCTCAATATCGTTGATGAATGAAACCTAACCACAACCATAATTTGATGTAGAATGTACAAATTAAAAAATTATGAAGGTATTTAGACCAAAACATAGGATTATGTTCATTAACTAAAACCAAAAATGGTCCAAAGGTTCCACCATTCATAATAAAAATATGGAAATGAATGAAACTAGTAAAAAAGTTTTAACAAATATTAAACACCAATCTGGGACAATGATAGATGAAAAAATCACTCAAAAAAAATTGATATTCCCCCAATAACTGGGTGGATGAAGGCTAAACGAAGTAATGAAACTGAAATGATTCACCCAAAACCCTTTAATTTATTTATTATAGAATTACATTTTGAATAATAACATTTCACATAATGTAATTATTTTTAATGGTTTACACCACTAAACACATCACCTTGCTGGAATTATCATGATTTAAAATTCATACCGTATGTATCCCATTTACATAATGTGTAAATTTTTGTGAGACAAATTTTCATAGTAAAATTATATTTTTTTGATCTGACCTGACTCCAAACCCTCCCAAACCAAATTTAATCTATTCAAATCATATAATAATGAGAAAAATCGAAAGTTAATATAGCTATAAAATAATTGGATCATAGATGTGGGGCTGGAAGAATAGTTTTTCAGGTCTCCATAGGTTTTCCCATTGTTTTGGTGGATTCATCCTCTTCTTGTGGATGATCTTATTGTGCTACCCTAATAGGATCAATAAAGGGTGAGTTAGTAAGTATTTCATTCTGAATGGAATTAATTAATGTTGATTTAAAATAAAAATACACCCTTAATTGGAAGTATATTGAATACATTTGTTAGTTTATAGAGCCACTATACATTACAATATTATTCCTCCCTCCAATTTATGTTTAATTGTTGGTTGAGAGAGTACTTGAATTCTTATAGGTCTCAAAGCTTCATCTACATCAAATATTTAATAGGTGGGTGTGTGTTTATTAACCAATATCAGTTGCATGATTTCATCTTCTCCATGATTAGTCTCCTGTTTTGATTCATCTTCTTTAGCAATTATTATGTCTTCTTCTAAATTAAATTTCCATGTACTGTAAAAAAAATTCATCCACCTATTTTTCGTCATATTGGACTCGTGAAGAAGTTCTAAATTTAATTTTCTATAATCATGGAATTCTGAATGAAAATCAATATATTTTGATTTATATTTAATAATTATAAAGAAATATAAATAAATTATTTAATATTTTTATTATATTTTATCATCAAAGTGAGATGTGTCATGAAATTAGAAAATACTTATGGTGGACCATATCTAACCATCCATCCCCTATCGTCATTTGAGATACTTTAAAACCTACTAATAATGCATTTTTACTCTAGGGATTGTCTTATCTTCTGATATTTCTTGAAAATATTTCTTAATATGTATTAGGTCACCTTTTAAAACTCTTTCTCCAATTTTATTGGGTAAACAATGTGCTTCCTATATTACCTTTTCAAATTATAGTTCATTTGTTCCTCCACCATCCTTATCATCTATTATTTGAATCCAATATCCAAATTATTGAAATGCTAGAAAGGGAGTTCCTAAAACAATTTATTTTCAATAAAATTAATGAAACAATAGTTAAAAAAATTTAACCCTCAATTATATGAAATTTTAATCCATATTCAGAATATAAGGAAACCAAAAAAATTGGTTTAGGTTTGAACCAGGGTGATTGGTCTTCATCATCATGATCATTTTATTCCATATCTTTCAAGGATTAAACCATTATTGGGAAATTCTATCCAGGTTCCTCTGGATCATCCTTAGGATAATATATTTCACTTTATTTTCAATAGAATAATGAAATGTGATTTTGAGTTTGATTATCTGGTTTATAAGTTCTTAAATGTTATTGGGTTATTCACCATCAACTTCATATGATGGGGAGTATTTTCTAATAAGATCATATTTATCCTCCAATTCATGTATATCACTCTTACTTGTATTTTATTATTGGATTCATATCGATCCAAATAGGTAGTTCATTGATAATTTATTCTCACTGGTCAACTATGGGTCACATTGGAAGATATTTCGGTCTAAAAATAAATGTGCAAATTATGTTTTCATGAAATATTTTATTTTATCAATCCCTTTGACCTGGACATAATTTGTTTATCCAGTATATATAATGTACACACTTCCCTGTTAGTTCTAGAGTCGATATAATAGAGAAATAGTGAATCAAAAACAATGAAAATAAAAATAAAAATACTTACTATTTTTGAGAACATTATTCTTCTTCCCTGAAATAATGCTATGTATATTTTATGGATAACATAGTTCATGTTCAAATAGTATTTTTAAAACCTACAATGCAATTTAAGGTCAGATTACTATCATCTGTCATGGAGAAGGATGAGGGATATTCACTTCTCCTAGACCTTATATATTTTTCTTATTATTTATCATAAATTTTAAAATATAAAGAACAATGATACGTTGATGTTTTTAATATTGATCAATCAAAATTGTGAACCAAAATGGAAATGTTGGAAGGATGACATAAAGAAAGGGAGAACACCCTGGAATCAACCCGATGTTCCTTCTTTATCTGACATCCTTGACCCTTCAATTCTGTTTTCTATGTGTGCCAATATTCTACAAAAAATCATACTAATTAAACTGTGTAAATGTGAATCATATTCAAAGATTATCTCATAAGTGATCAGCTCATCACTATATCAAATGTGACCCAATCATAACCCCTTCTATAATTATATGTGTTCTCCCAGCATAAAACATTTTTTCAGACAAGGTGAGATGAAAAGGTATTTAGTACTACCAAAGGATATAATAATATGAGGGATATAAGCTATGATTTTCTCATTATGCACTCAACATATATAAATCCATATAAAAAATAAGAGTGAGGTTGGGTTGGAGAACTATATATTACTTGTTTCCCAACATGGGTGATCCTCAAGTTTTCCTCTCATCATTGATGAGAGTTTGATAGATAACAAGATTTTGTAGTGGAGGGATACATGAAAGATATGTGAAGTGAAGAAGGAAAAAATTATTTGTCAAAAAATAGAATGAAAACGAGAAATGAGATTAAAATGATTTGTTACAAATTATTGAGAAATTCTCGTTTCTCTCGAATGAAAGTGATTGAATTTCTTTGGTGAGTGGAATCATGTTTATATAATACATTTTTATTCTTCCAAAAAGTCATTTTGGTGGGGATATCCTAATACTTCAAGAAGGATTTGCACATCTGCATCCCCAATGGTAGTCATCAGTTTAGGTTAGAGCATCATTGTCTGATGATCATTTACACATAGGTAGAAATTGTTTCATTGCATAATGTATTTATTTGATGACTTAAAGAAATATCAATGAAATTTATTTGCAAGTGTAGTGGGAATTTTTTATTCAGTTTTTCTTTTTCCAATATATTGTGTTTGAGTTCAAAGATAAAGTGTTACTTTTTATATCATAGTGGCTACAAATTCACATGGTTATGTAAGAATGGAATTCTGACACCCCCTTTGAGATTAGTAAAAACATTAGAGTAGTGGCCTATCAAATATTTCTTTGAAATAATATTTCTCTAGTACATGTTGTATTAAATGTTTCCATCTTGGTGACTTACATACTAGACCCCTAGAATATAATGAATATTTAACTATTACCACTAAAAATTTCATTTCATACAAGGATAATTTGATGAATATCCCAGACCATAGTGATAATGGTTCTATAAAAAGGGGACAAACCATGTCAAGGGGTTGTAGATGATATTTTTTAATTAAGCGGCATGCGAACCATAAGAGGTGATGAAAAAAATGTACCCAAATCTTTTTTTGTGTGAAATAAAAATTTGAAGGGCTACATTTATAGAAGTATGAATACGGTAATGAAATAACCATTTAGAAAAGTATTTCTATTGTAAATGACTAAAATATGTTATAATAAATAACGTTATATAAAACAAATGCACTAAATTTGTTCTTCTAAAACATTATGTTTCATATAATATTTTTTTAAAATACAATTAACCATAATAATTATTGAAAGTATTGTAATTATACAACTATCATATGATTATTATATATTAATAGATATGGTAAAGACTAATTGAATCAAAAAAAATAAATGACGACCTCAACTTCAAGGATCATACTCTGTAGAGACCATTTATTATAGCATTTTAGGGAGATATAATCACATGGATTTTTCCTATAACAAGACATAGATGATATTCCATAGTTAAATCATCAATGATACCATTAATGAGAAAAATCATGCTCAACAAGATCACATACAAAACTGTGTATGTTGAACCACCCCATAAAAATTTCACGATACACGCCTTCCCTTTTGCGAATTTTCTGATGTAATAAATGGTTATGTATGTAGACCCTATTAATATGAATATTTATATTCTATTTTAATTAACATAATTTTTATTTTTATTTTTTTTATAATTACATTTTAATTAATAAAATAAACTATCTCATAAAAAGTTAATTCCTATATGATGAAACAAAATTTTTTGGAAAATGGTTAATTTAAGTCAAGACACACCTTCTAATGAATTTATCATTTTTTTTATAAATTATATTTTAATAATGTATTATTATTAAATAATATATATTATACACAAATTATAATATAATTTTATTCATTGAAATGTTATTTTTATTAGTTTTAGAAACCTATTTTTGAATAAAAATACAAATTGTTTTAATAAATTGGAATTTTTTATTTTTAACTATATGTTCTTACAAATGGAGAGGGATTTTGATAAAATTATTATTAATTTTTAAAGCACAATAGTAAAATTATATAATGGTGAAATTTAGAAAATTTTGTGAAAAAGTTGATTTTTTAGTAAAAATTAAATACTATATAATTTTATATTAAGTAATATCACATCATAATGGCCCAAAATTAATGGTTTCTATTACATTAATTGTATCCATGAAATAATATTTATTACGAATTTAAATTTTATTATTTTTTATTTTATATTATTATTATTTTTAAACCGTAATGAAGCCTCCAAAACCTATATTATATTTTATGGTTTTAAAATCAATTATTATAAAAATGTCTCACATCCAAATAAAAAATTAAATTATTTAAAAATTATTGTTTATTAGACATATTAAAAAATGAAAACCACACATCTTTTGAAAAATAATAGTAAAATAATAGTTCAAGGTTGTGGTTTGAATTACATTATCATGTAAGGTAAATTATTTATGTTTAGAAATTATTGTATAATTATCGTCACTTTTTCTATATAAACCCATCCAACCACAAATTCCTCTTAACTAAAAATACATTGATAAAAAATATACTCTAATATTACCTCTATATATCCCTCTAATTATGATATCATTTAATCAATAATCAACTCTCAAACATCTCCAAGAACCCTCTCAAGGTAAGAGATCTTCTCTTTCTCCTATTTATTCAATAACCTTACTTATATAATTCCATTGATTTCAAATTTTTAATGTTAATATATATTTTGAAAAATCTATCTTACGCTATTTATTACTTTCAAGTGATATTAAATCCCTTTAACTTTCATTTAACACTTCCATGAATCCTCATGTACCCCTGTTATGCATCTGAAAATTGTCCTATGATTTTATATACACAGTAATTGAGTACAAATATACAAATTTCCCTCATTTATCTATGATTTACATACATCTACATGGAATTACTTTTTCTAGATTTTAAAATTGATTCAATATATCTTTTTTTATTATATATTTGACCTAATTATGTATGTATATGATATGAATTCTATGGATGGGGCCAAAACTATATATTATTCTGATCCAATAGTTAATGTTTCCATCTCATAAGATTCCATTTATGGTGAATGCAATGATATGTTTAGAACACTATGTTAATGTGTCATGGGGGTATGCCATTTATTATGTTTATTAATTCATGTTTTATGATGTTGCCATATTTTTATATTTACTTTATGTTATCATTATATATCACGCATTATTGTTAAATATTGTGATTCTCATACCTCTTATGTCAACTTTAAATTCATCTGGGATCGCATGTACTACATTACCTTATGATATTATTTTATTGTTATCTTACTGGGATTTATAGGTTACCCCTTTATTTTGTACATCCCGTTATTATCCCGTTCTATTTTAGATGATACGTAGAATATAATTCTTTATTTTAGTGTTTTTAAATAATGTAATTTTATTTATTTTACATTTTGTTTGGATGTACACCAAATAACCCAAATAAACTAGGACTCATGATATTTTGGGATTGTATTATGTGTATCTTTTTGTAATAGACTATGAATTAATGTATATTAAATTATTGGTTGTGATACTTATGCCATGATATTTGTTTGTTCAATTTAATGTAGATGTACTTTTATCATAACATATAGAGAATTCAAATTTCATCATATAATTTTTAATGTGATATTTATCCCATTCTTAGGATTTCCCATATGATTATGATATAACCCTTGAGGATATTTAGATGAGCTTTTCTAATTATTGAGTGATTGAGCTCAACACTTTCGTAGGTTTTGATTACCCAGGTCATGATGATATGTATATCGTATGAGAAGCCTATAAGGGTTCCTAGAGTGGCTTAGTTAAGGGAATTTTTTCCAAAGTGTTATAATATATGTATCTTATATTATTAGTCCTCAAAAACAGTAAGCCATCTTCCAATGGGGGTTTGGAGATTATTATGTGACGTAATGTTTATATTTTAAATAAATATATATATATGTTTTTCTTGGTCCCTCTCAATTGGAGGCTAATCCATTTTTTAAAGATTGATTTTTTATTAAAGAATAATAGATTGTTGGTTTAGGGAATGTTAGAACCTATCTTTTTAATAAATTTATATTTTATTATTTCTTGGCTCTCAGTTTAAAATTTATTTCATTTAAAAATTTTACCGGGTTTTAGACCTATGCATGGTCACCTAATGTTTGGCAGTAGCGGCATAGTCAGCCCAGGTGTCATACAACTACTCATTATTATTCTTCATCTTATTATCTTTATTATTGTATTATTGTTAGTATCATTGTTTTTGTTTTTTTATTTTTAGTAATTTTTATTATCATTATCTTTATGATGATGATAATTATTATTATTTATGGTTTTTTTTAATATTAATATTATTAATATAATTATAAAAATGGAAAAAGGGAAAACATTAGTATAATCTCACAGCACCCCCTAGTTCCCCTCATTCTCCACCATAGCGCGAGGCACCTACCCTTATTCCTCCATCCAGCGGTGTGAGGCACCCTTCATCTTCTCCTACGGTGTAGCGCAATGAGTTCTCCTTCCCATTATTATTCATATTCGGTTAACCAGGACCCCATCACCCTGGCCTCACGCCCCTCTCCATGTCCTGGCCCCGCCGCTTCCCTCCCCTACCCCTCTAGCACGAGTGGTCATATGTCCAAACGACGCCTCCTTCTTCAGTAGGACATCCTTTGGCCGACAACCCTCAGACTATCCAATGGCCACCTTTGGCCTCCCCTCTATTACTCTCTTCCACCTTCTCCCCTTTATTTAGGGGTCTTTCATTGGTAGGGTTTAGGTGTGATGGGTTTTCTTTTGTTTTTATGTTGTGCGGAGGGTCCATGAAGTCTTGTTCCCCCTTTAATTGATGAGTCATCACGTTCACACACATCTACAATAGGATTTTTCATCCTTTCCCATTCTGGCACACACTAAGGAAGATGTTTTGTGGCTAATTAATTCTGAATCATGATTCAAAGCATTATAATATAGTTTATTAGTTCCTGGTGGTGTTTAATTTTTTTTTGGAATTTGATAAAAATAGTTCTTGTGGTGGTTTTACATGCACATGTGGTTATACAGGTTTTTTCAATTGATATTGGTTTCTATTTGTATGTATTTCATTATGGTGTTTTTTGAATGGGTTTTTGTGGTTATATAAATGGTGGGAAATGTGTTATATATGAAACTTGAGATGAGAATGCATTAAAGAAT
Source organism: Viscum album (assembly GCA_963277665.1). Lineage (NCBI taxonomy): Eukaryota > Viridiplantae > Streptophyta > Magnoliopsida > Santalales > Viscaceae > Viscum > Viscum album. Next base: position 1,917,159,080 of record OY728165.1, on the reverse strand, counting down.
GGGTTTTCAATGCGAAATGAATTTTTTTGGGATATTTGTTTTTTTACCTCTAAATGTGTCATGTGAAGTGTGTAAATGATGAGAAACAAGCATAAAAAAGAGAACTTACTTATGTGTTGATTTGTAAAGGGGTTATATGGTTTCAAAGTTCCTTTTTTAGGTTCTTTAATTTTTTTGAGTAGTTGGTTGTGTTTTTAATGTAAGTGTTGGTTTAGTGAATACTGGTTTGGGTATCCTTTTGGTGGTTGGGTGTTCCATTGGATGCTGGAACATCCATGGGTGCACTAGGTGCACACAAGGATGTGCCCTAGAAATAAAAATCAACCATTAATGTAGTGTTATCTTAAATCCTTTGATTATTGATTGTTCCAATATTTATAAATGTTGTTGGTCCCTATAGGTTAATTAATTAATGCTTTGGCGGATTCTTTGTGGTGTGGGCACCCACATACATAGGTATATATGTGTACATGCGCATATATATATTACACCCACATATTCTGTCAAGGAGTAAGGAATATTTACATTGTATTAAGGGTTTATATTTATTTATTAGAATGCATGCGTGTGCTGTTGTGGGCGGATTTTTTTAGAAGCTTCAAGAGCTGAAGTTCCTCATCTTAATCTGCATCATTTTTGAGGTAGGTCCTCCATGCCCAGGCCTTTAATTTGAATTCCATGGAAGCCTAGAATTTTTTAAATGTGAGTTTCATATTCATGTAATATTTATATATTTACATATATATATATATATATATTGTGAAATGGGTTTCTCTTCTTAGATATTGGTTTACCATTAATTTTTTTAAATTGTCTAGGTTTGTTTACAAATTTCATTAAATTTTTAAGGTTCCCTAGTATTTTAAAATAGTTTACTAAATGTTCCCCAATTGTGAAGTGTATCTTATGAAACTAAAAGGATATCAAAAAATTTGTTGTTTAAAACATGACTTCTTTGGCACCTTGAAGTGTGGTATAAAATTTCATTGACATTATGGTTGATTTGGAACTTTGTAAGTATGTTGTGTGTTTTTAACCCAAAATTGGAAATAGATTTGAAAAATTAATTTCGTTTGTAATATTTATATGGTATATTGAAATGATGGTATTAAAGTACAATTTTGAGCCTTATGTTACATTGAATGTGTGAAGGCCCAATTGGCCTCTTAAAGTGCATTGTAAAATTGTTTAAAAGTTCATGTGACGTGATGGCCCGGTTGGCACCCTGGTTGATAAAAACTAAATATGTATATATATATATAACTATATCTATTGGTAACCTCTATAGGAGGGATATCCATTTATGGGTTATCGTATCGGGTGTTTGTGTTTGTGGTAGGAAAGTTCGGTGATGGAAGGTAAGAAGGGCCACACATGCGAGGACCTCCAACATACATAATATTACTACCACCCTAGGTTCATGTACATCTTTTAGAGGATCACGTGATGGCTGCTGATCAACCAAAATTAGAAGAGTTGATACCCCCTAAATTTGCAGTTAGGCAATGTGGGTTGTCCCACTAGTGAGGACAAGTTAGGTAATCTTGTTGGTATCAGACATAGGGGCTTCACCATAAACTAGCAGGTGGATCCGAACCGAGTACTTCCAGGAATAGATATAGGGATGTATATGAACTTCCCAGGGTTTCATACTTTTATGTTTATTCTTTCATTTATGGATCTATTGGTTATTTGATCTCATGACACTTTTACATTGTTTTTTTTAATAATATAAAACCTTTTATGGGTACTAGTCAGTTATAGAAAGAATTCATTGAAATGACATATATTTTGGTAATTGATTTAGAAAAATGAAAAGGAAAAGGGGGGATCATATAATTAAAATCTTTTCACCTACTTTATTAGAGGAATGTAAAACCATATTTTTATATATCGAATTTTTAAATTAGCAAGAATAGACTTCATTTTTGAGGTGGGTCATCTAACATGGTTTATTTTGGCATTCCTTCTCAGCATCTCAGTGCTCATGCCTACTATTTATTTTATGTTTCAGGTTAACAATGTTTCATATCTCTCATGGAGAGAACTTAGTTTTGAGTTGGGTTGTGACCTAGTAGGTCACCCTGAGGTACGTAAAATTTATTCTTTTTTTTTCTTTTCACAGGTAGATACTATGTTATTGTCAGTTTATTATTGATTTACATGTGTTTCAACTATGTTAAAATCATTCCCATATGTTATTTTTTATGACCATCACTTTTTTCTAGCCATAGGGATCAGGAAGTCCCTTCAGTCCATGCCACGTACTGGCAGAGGTGAATAGTTTAGGGTGGAACCGGGATGGTTCTTTACAAAATTGTATCAAAGGGGGACCTTGTTACTTGGGGTTTCCGATAAATGGAGATTAGGATTGTTGGGACTCGAGTGGTAGGTATGGGAAGGAAATCATGGACCCTCGTCTGTTCTGATCCTCAAGTCACTAGGTGTAGTATGGAAATTGAGTGCTTGTTTCATTCTAATTTGATTTAGAATGAGGGATAACAACATAGGAAAGTCGATGTGACATCGTGATTTCACATAGATTAATGACCCGTGTGGAGTCTGAGTACACGGTTTAAGTTCCTCATAGTTTTTGATGCTTTATGGATCTATTTCCCACTGTGATGTCACCCGGTTAAGCATGACTACTAGTCCCTCACTCCGGTAGTCTGATGTATGTTGAGTGTCTTATTCGTCCTTGTTGGTGTAAGCGCACTTCTGAAAATGGAAAATGTTTCTTTGAATTGAGAATTATTTCCTGTAAATGGATTAAAATTCATGAAATGGGGTTTAAAACTTAAATCTATTGTTATAAAAATATGATGCTTGATTGGAATTGGTAGATAAATGGTTAGGGTACAACATCAGGTAGTCTTTGTGAAAATTTTCACATGTGAGGGTTGCACGAGAAGTGAGTGTTGGTACGTATTGTTGAAAGTGGACGAATACATGGGAAATGCTTCATGGGATTATTACTGTGTGTACATGGAATTAAAGGCTTGACCATGGTTTTCTAAAGTTATTTTAAAAATGTTAAATGATTTTAGGAATTGAATTTGGTTTGAAAAGTGAGTTTGGTATTTAAAATTTTCCTTGATAGATGGTTGTTTTGAAATCTAAAATGAAAAGGGTTTTTTAAAATTAAATTTGGGGTTGTTTTTGAATTTTTTTTGGTTTTTGAGTGGGTAATTTTGGCTCATGATGTTATATTTTAATTATACATTGATTCAATACCAGTTTCAGCTTTTTTTGTATGTGTTGTTCCTAAAATTCCACCCAAAAAGGTCTACATGGTTTCTAATAAGTCAAGGCATGTTTGTAGTCCATCTCATACATTTCCTGTCCTTAATGATGATCATTGTCTGTTATAGGCTACTGAGTATAATTAAGAGGTCGAGCGCCTTTTCAGGGATTTGGGAACTCCCTAAGATGTCAGAGTGTGTACTGTTTTGGGTCTATTCGAATGGCTAGCTTTGGAAAAATGGGATTTATTTGACCCGCCATAATTAAATGTTCTGATGAAATGGGATGTCTTTAAATCCATTTTCGTTCGATGGTTTATAACTGAATAGGTGATGAAAAAGAAAAGGGTATAGCTACTGTATATTCAACAAATATAGAAAATGTTGAAGGAATATGAAGAACATATCAAGGAACTTGTGTTCTTTACTCTGGAGGTACCATTAGAGGATTTGAAGAATAATAATCTCTTCATCATGGGTTTCCATACAGAGATCAAGGAGAGAGTTCTTCATTCCATGGACCATCGTTTTGATAAGCTGGTGGATGAGGTATTCCTAGCTGAGTTTCCCTCCAGAGTATAGAGGTTTGAAAATCTAGCATATCCATTTTCTCATTATGATTCCGCATCTAGCGAGCAGGGTGTTCCAGAGAGACCTTTTTATAACGAATACTTTATTGTGGTTATGCCTTCCTGTTCTTCAAACCATTAATTGGTGCTCCACCAGTGTGGCTTCTTTGACACGTGAATCCTTCATGTCACATCCTTGCAAAGTTCTGTCATCATTTTGGCTATCTTGATCAATTGGAGATGTTTTTCATGAAGTGTTCCATGAATAAGATTATGCGAACATAGGATTCTACTGGCTAAATGTGATTTAGGAGAGTCTTCATCCATCATATCCCCAGCAATAGGTCTTGGGGTGAAGAACGTTTGTATTCTAGAGTTTCTGTGGTTGTGAAGCCTCGGTTTCGGTTTTCAGTTCTCTGTTGGAAGTGGAACATTTAAGGTCATTATATTCATATTTTCCTACTATTATTGTTTTGACATTGTATGTTAATTGTTTATTTATTAATTTACGATGGACTCGTCCAATTATAATCCAAGTAGTCGTGTTTTTAGGGATACAGTTTTTCGAATCATGTGTCCTTCAAAAAGTGTGTTTCTCACTTATATTGGTTGATATTGGTTTAGTTGAGTTCATTTGGAGATTAAAGTGCCGGAATAAAAAATAATTTTTTTAGTTTTCTTAGGTTCACTATGTGGTTATGTTTTTCTAGGAGGGGTTTCTCTAGTATTTGGGGATTTTGGTCTGGGTCGAGAATTCCATGTTTTAGGGGAGGTGTTGTACGATCATGCTATAGATGTTAGTTTGGATCGGTTGGGAGTTCCCGAATCACCCCCATTCCCAGTGTGGTATGTTTGGGAGTTAAATTTCATAACTAGTTGATTTTCAGTTGTGGGGAGAAACAACTCGAGTTCTCATGTTCTCTATTTTTGTGGTTTCATTATGGTTTCAATTGGTCATGGATTTTTGTTTTCACTAATGTTTTGGTGGGTGACATTCTGGGGGAATATTGTGTCTGTGGTGGTGAGAATTGTCACACCCATACTTTTTAAATAATTATATTTATTTTTTCTTGGCTATGTGTTCTCTCTCCAAGGGTCGGTCTAGGACCCAATTTATAATTTTTGTGGTTTAACAATTTTATTGGGTTTTGGACTAGTGTTCAGTCACCACATGGTTGGTGGTAGTTGCGTAGTCAACCCAAGTGTCGTGCAATTGCTAATTCTTCTTCTTATTAATATTATTGTTAATATTGTATTATTATCATTACTATTGTTATTTTTTATGGTTATATAATTTAAATATTATTATCTTTATTGTGGTTATTATTATTATTATTATTATTATTATTTCTAGTTTTATTAATATTAATATTATTATTATTATAAAATAAAAAAAACCTAGTCTAATTGCATGGAATCCCCGGGTTCCCCTCCTCCACCATGGAGTGAGGTGCCTCCCCTTTTTCCTCTATCCAGCAGTGTGCATCACACTTCTTCATTCCCCATGGCGTGGCGCGGTGACCTCCCCTCCCCCTTAGTCTTCTCGTTCAGTGCACCAAGACCCCATCTCCCTCAACTCTAGCCACATCCATGAACCCATGCCTCACAACCACCAACCACGTCTCTTACACCATGAGTCATCACACCTCCACCCAACACCTCCTTCTTCGGCCAGACCTCCTCTAACCAGAGACCCTCCAGCCATCCCGCGACCACCTCCATCCTCACCTTTAGTACTCACTTTCCCCTTCTCTCCTTTATTTATGGTTCTTAAATTGGTATTGATTAGGTATGATGCATTTCCTTTGGTTTGTAGGGTGTGTGGAGGGTATGCAATGTCTTCTTCCACCTTTTATTGAATCATCGTCTTGTTTGCACAAATCCGAGGTAGGATTTTTGATCCATTGAGTTTCTAACACACACAATGGACGCTTTCGTGTGTTAAATTAATTCACAAACATGATTTCTAGCTTTATAATATATCTAATTATTCCATGATGGTGTTTATCAATTTTTGGATTTTTTTTTCAAATAAATATTGTGTTGATTTGACATTGATATGTAGTGAAAATGTGTTTTTAAAATTAAAAGGGTTATTATTTTTACTTGTTTCATTGTGGTTTTCTTGAAGGATTATTTATGGTTATGAAAATGGTGGGAATTCTGTATTCAATGATACCTAAGGTTTTAATTTTTTAATGAATGGGGTTATAATGGGAAATAATTTTTTTTCATGTATTGGGTTTTTTGAACCTCTAAATGCGTCATGTGAAGTGTGTAAATAATGAGAAACATGTTTTAAATAGGGAAATGACATGTGTGTTGATTTTGAAAGTGATTATTTCATTTAAAGAAGCATGTTTTAGGTTCTTTAAATTTATTGATTAGTTGGTTTTGGTTTTAATGAAAGTGGTGATTTTGTTAAAATAATTTTGGATGTCATTTTTGTGGTTGTTTGTTCTATTGGATGTTGGCACATCCATAGGTGCACTAGGTGTACGCATAGATTCTCCCAAGAATGAAAATAAAACCTTTAAAATAGTGGTTTTCCTAAAATATTGTTTTTTTGAATGGTTTGTTGTTTTTAAATGATTTTGCTCCTTATAGGTTAATTAATAAAGTATTAGAGGCTCATTGGTTGTGCAAACACACACATATATAGGTACGCATGTGTACATTTATATTTATATATATTCCTTGAACATATTCCCTCATGGATTGAGGAATGTGTACACTGGATTTAGGATATATATATATATAAGAATGTATGTGTGTGCTGGTGTGGGTGGCTTTCGTCAATAGCTTCCCGACCTAAAGTGCCTCATCTTGATCAGCATCCTTTTTGAGGTAGGTCATCCATGCCCACATCTTATAATTTGAATTCCATTATTGCATATCATTTTTATAAATGCGTGTTAATATATTCATGTGATATTTATATATTTTGATATGTATATGTGTTTGGTGAAATGGACGTCACATCTTGGGGATTGGTTTCACATTAATTTTTATAACTTGTCTAAGCTTGTTCACAAATTGCATTAAATTATTATGGTTTCCTAGTGTTTTAGAATTATTTACTAAATATATTTTAGTTCTGAAGTGTATATTGTGAAACTAAAAGGATATGGCTAAATGTTTTGTTTATGACCTAACCTTGTTTGGCACCTTGAAGCATGGTTTGGATAATTTAATGACTTAAAGCCCCCTTTGGAACTTTTCAAGTATATTCTATGTTTTTAACCCATAATTGGAAATGGATTTACTAAATGAGTTTGTATTGGAATATTATTTATGGTTTATTGGATTGAATTTATTAAAGTCTTGTTTTTCAACTTATGTTTCACTGTAATTGTGAATGCACAGTTGCCAATATATAGTGATTTGTAAAATGGTTTTAATGTTCAGGTGACATGACGACCCGTTTGGCACCATGGTTGATATAATGTGTACATTCTTACACAAAAACACACACACAAACAAACACAAACACAAACACAAACACACACACATATATATATATCTTGTGGGAACCTATATATGATGGATATCCTTTTAGGGGTTATCATATAGGGAGTCTGTGTTTGGGGTGGCCAAGTTCAGTGACAATAGGTAATATGAGTCACACATGTGTGGGCCTCCAAGTTAAACATTATTACTACCAACATGGTTTCTTGGGTGTCTTTTTGAGGGTCGAGTGATTGTTGCAGATCATCCCTGATTAGACAGGTTGATACTCCAAATATTTTCTATTAGGACTGGTGGGATGTGCCACATGTGAGGCCGGGTTAGGACATCTATTTGGTTATTGACATATTGGATTCACCATATGTCGAAAGGGAATTCCAAACTGAGTAAATCTAGGGATATCTCAAGGGATGTTTTGGAAATTTCTATGGTTTCATACTTATATTTTTTGTTTACTTTTATAATATATTTTGTTATTTGATCTCATGTCACTTTTACTTTTTCTTAATATAATATTGAACCTGTTTTAGGTACATGGCGGTTCAATAAAATATTCATTACAAAAAAATTTATTTTTGTAATAGATATAGAAAAATGAAATGGAAAATGGAGGTTTTCTTAAAAGAAAAATCTTATTACCAGTTTTTTTAAAGGAGTGGAAAACCATCTTTTTATATATCAAATTTTCAAATTAGAAGGAATGGACTTTATTTTAGAGTTGGGGAATCAGGAATGGTTTATTTAGGAATTTATACTGATCATAATAGTTTTCACATCTACTCTATATTTTATATTTCAGGTTCTCCAAGATTCACATCACTCTTTGAGTGATCTTGTTTCTGAATTGGGTGGTGACCTAGTAGGTCACGTGGTGGTATATTAGTTTATTATTTTTCTACTTTCACTACAAGTTAATATTTTATTGTCAGTTTCTTATTTATATACCTGTATTTCATCTATGGGACAAATTGTTCCCACATGTTAGTTATGATGCCCGACACTGGTTTCCATCCATTGGGAATTGGGAATGCCCTCTAGGTCGTGTCGCGGGCTAGCTCGTGTGACTGGTTCAGTGTCAACCAAGGTTAGTTCATGAAATTGAACCTTAGTTGGTATTATTTTTTTAGTAAATTTTTAGGATTATATTAGTATTTATTTTGGATAATGATTATATAACATTATTGAAACCCATATGGATGAGTTTATGTATTTTATATAATCCGGAAATATTGGAGATGTTTCTTTGTAAATAGTTTTCTTATAAATTTTATCCCTTTACTGATATTGGAATATGATTGTGTTTTTGGAATAGATGTACCTAAAGATAATCTCAGTTAAAAAATATTTTTAGTATAAATACTTTATTCACTTGGATAATGATGAGTTAAACTAAGCCTTCACACATAGTAATACACTCCTTTTGGATATTCAATGGAGAATATCATTTTATTTATGAACGATTATAAATGATATATTTTGTTAATGAATTATTTTAAACTATATTAGAAACCCTCATATTAAGGATCCATGATTGAACCGAGAGTTATTTAAGTTGAATAGGGAGATAATTTTATTATTTTTAAGATTAATTCATATTGAGTTTGAGTATTTGATTTTACTTTTATTTATAATTCGTATTAGAAATTATACATTCAAAACTCCTTGTAAAAACATATGGTTTTAGTAATGTATGATGTTTAAAATAACCATGTTAATGATGGATTCAATTGATAATGAAAATATGTTCTAAATGAGAAAACTAATGAGACATAAGATAGAGAGAGTAAAAAATATAGTTTCACATAAAAAATATCAGGAATTATGATTAAAAATATGATTTTAGTTGTGTTTACAAACACACTTAAGAATATATAGTTTGAGTCTCATTGATGTTTAGGTGATGAATACGATGAGTTAATAATAATTCAATTTTATTCGTCTAAAAAATTTTATACGAATATCTTGAGAGATTGTCTAAATGGAAGAAGAAAATGTTTTTAGAATTAAAGAATGTTCCATAAATCTTGTGATTTTTATATAGATATAAATATTTTACAACACAATAGAAGGTATAATTGTCTTATTTAATACACCATACACAATTCAGTTATTCAAATGTGTGGATTATGGAAATTATGAAATTGATAACCTTACCATGGAATACTAATGATACTAGGACTATGTGGCCACTTAGTTTAAGGAAACAAGAAAAAACATATGATATAAATATTAATATTGTTTATTCTGATAAATATGGTAAACTAGTCATATAATCTAGAGATGTGTATATATTAGTGGAGATTTATTCTATGAACTCTACTATTTCTTGGAGCAATTATAATAGAAAGAAATTTACACCATGATGATCTCATTATCTGTTAAATCATCTAGTTAATTGTTTGTTTTATTTTAATTTGTTGTTTATGGGAAACATATTTTGTAAAATCATATCAGTAATCCTTTAGATAAAATATATCAGATTGGGTAAATGGATTGGTTATCTCCACATAATGTGAAAAATGTATTTTCTTGAAAAAGGAAATCATGATTCATAACAAATATCATAGTCTATCAATGAAAGATGGAATATGAACACACTTTATAAGAAAATTATAATTTTTTTTGTCTTGATACTAAATAATGATAGCATATTCCCTCAAAAGGTTAGAGAAAAACTATATATCATGAATAAACCTATTTTGAGGAAAAAGGAATATATTACCTAAGTTTATAAGGTTGATACTTTTCAAGAAACATTATCACGAGTCATGAATATCTTTTAAATTCCATTATCTATTTTTATTAGTGTTTGATAATTAAATATTGTGAGGATGAAATTTATTTAAGAGGATGTGAATGTCACACACATAGATTCTGGATTATATTTTCTCTAAATTAATAATTTGTAGAATAGATAGTTTCAATTGAAACATTTAAATAATCTATCCATGAAATAATTTTCTAATATTATCAGGAAAATTAAATTAATAAGAAAAAATCATTAATAAAAAAGAGTAACAATTTGAAAATTATAATATTTAGAGGTTATATATATAATAAGATTTGATATATAACATGAATGATAATTCTAAAAACAATTAAATTATAAATACATTTGATCGACTATATTTATGTGACCATATATATTTTTACATTATTTAAAAAAACCAATTACTATTAAATAATATTTTGAACATATAATTATATAGAAACTAATTTTTCTATAATATATATATTTATTATATTTTATATTATCATTAGAAATTTATATTTATAAATTTAAATATAAGAATTTTACATAATATATAATATTTTGGAATCATCATTACAACATTAGAATAAGATAATTTTCTAGGACTTTTTAAAACTTGTTTTTGCGTTGCATGGTTAAAAATGAACATTTTATCAGAAACATTATTTGTATGACTTTATTATTATATTTGTAACATGGCAAATATTATAAATAAATTCAATTGATCAAATATGTATTTAAGGATTATAATTATTTATATTAAATCAATATGCAATTCTTAAAAAGTGTATGGTCAACATTTTAGAACATAAGTAACATTTAATTTTAATTTAGAAACTATTTTAGATATTTTCTTTATGTTAAACATTTTAATTGATATATATGTTTTTGATTGGAATTTAAATGCACTTAAATTTATTTTGTTTTATAAAAATCCAATTTATTTTAGGAAAGGTAATGAAATTTATAAATTTTTAATATATAAATTTATTTTTATTGATAACAATTTAAAAAATATGATTTTTGAGTTATAAAGACCGATATTAAAATAAATTTTTCTAACAATTTGAAATTTTATTTGAGAAAATTATTTTTCAGATTTTATTAGAATTTTTAACTTCTTTTTCATTTTCAATTTTAATTTAGGTCAATAAAATTTATTATCATTGTAAAGAAATATAATTATGATAAGGGAATAAAATGGTAAAATTCATTTTCCCATGTTTAAAATAATTAATAATTTCAAATAAAATGACTAAATGTCTATGGATGAGTGGTATCATAGCTAAATTAATTCCACTACATTATTTCAGTATATTTTTTTATTTTTTCTTTAAATAGTGACAATGCAATATTGAATTGTAAAATATAGTTCCATTATCACCCTTATCTTTACTTAAAAAAGTGGTTCACTTCCACCACTCATGATACTCATTTCTATTCGAATTTCAAAATAAATAAAATTCTATTTTTCTCCACCTAAAAAAATATCTCATGGTTATAAGGCTATTTTATTACAATTATATTACTAAGAGAAACCTCATGTTATCAACATTAGCTATTTTTTAATCTTTTCATTCTAATCCAACAATCAAAAATTTTAACAGCCACAATAATATGTGGAAATTAAGAATTTTAACATACTATACTATTTTCATATTAATCGATTAACTGTTATAAAATCCATTCCATCTACTAAAATAACAAACTTAATTGAGCATATATATAGTCTATATCGTCATTGAAGATATTTAGCTATATATAATCACAACCATTAAAATTAGGTAACAAGGAAAGATTTTCTTGATTAATATGTTCAAAATTTCTCTATTATAATTCATAAATGGTAATTTATATGATAACTTCACTTTCTACCACTTGTTTAAAAAAGATTCACTAATATTTCACACTTGCGAACTTCCACCTCAATGAATGATAAAATTCAATATCTATCAGCACCCTATATAAATTGTTCAAATAATTAAATTAAATATTGAAAATTATATTTTTTAGAATTTTAAAAAAATCTATAATTTATATTACCAATACATTAATTCATGAACATCCTTATTAAATCTTTATAACATTGTCTTTTTGGACCTTCTACATCCTATTTCAACAATATTTTAATTCTTATACCCCGAGGTATTATTGGATGTAATATTATTGTAATATTATGTAATAATAATGTTTATACTATATTTTAATGAAGAGTTTAAATTATTATTAATATATAATATAGTTATTAATGTAAAACCATTTGATCATTAAACATGGTGAAACAAGTCCATCACAATTCATATTTCATTAACCATATCAATGAATTTCACCTCATGGAATAGTACAAAAGGAATCATTGAAAAAAATACAATTACACCATGAATAATTTCGGAATTATTATATATGAACCAATAAGTTATAATTAGTCCCATTTTCATTGATATTTTACTAAATAAAAAATCGAAAAAACCTCACATTCGATTATGAAAATAAACAATAATCATGTATGATATTTATGACATATGGTAATAAATGGAATGTATAAAATGATATATTTTTTTAAAATTCTCTAAAATTATGTATCATAATATTTATGTTCAATATAAAAGATATTCAAACACTGTCATATATTTTAGGAATTAAGGAAATTGTTATTTTAAAGGGTATGGTTTGCCTAAGGGCCACACCTTTACATTTCACGAAGGCTCAGTGGAGACAAAATATTATTTTTAAAGTATTTTGGGGATAATAAAGTGTTACTTCAATTCATTGTTTCACTAGACCTTGGTGGAGGTAGTGGTGTTGTATATGTTCTGTATTAGGATATAAGAGGATGGTTGTGTCATGCTTGGATATTCTATATCCACTGAAACAGACTTGGTGGTAATGGTGTTGGGTATGGCATTTGGGTGGTCTCCATATGTCAAATGGGTAGAATGTAAAATCACTATGTAGGCTGTGGATATGCTAGTGGAATTTTAGGGAACCACTTATGTGAAATAATGATCAAGAGATCATCACACTATGTTTCTTTGTATGTTGTGGAGAAAATTAATGTGTATGTTATTTATGTCATAGTGGATGGTCCTTGATGGTGTCATAGAAGCCCCCTTGGCTTTAATGATTCCATGGAAAAGGTCCTAGTAATTGTCAAATAAGATTTTTAAATGAATGTGAAAGGGGTAATAACCATTAGATATATATATCTCCTTTTATTGAGGGATACCATGTAGTAGTGGGTGGTCTCCACACTACGGTGAGGCCATTTGAGTTTCCTCTAAAAATAGAGTGATCGATTTCCTTTTCCTTAGTTCCCATTCTTATCCACCATGAAATATTAGAATCCATTCACATTTGAAGAATTTTATCATCTTATTTGATGATTCGAACCACTTAGATCATGTGTAATAGTGTGATCTTGATTCAGGAACCCTAAAATCCTCTTTATCCCTTTCAGTCACCCATTATTAAGGATTTTTATAGTTAAAACCCACTTTATTTTGGGGTTTTTAAGATCTAGTTGGGTGTTTCATATTATGGTTAGGTTCTAAGGGTCTTCATTTTGTGCCTGAGGGAGTTTTACTCAATATTCCCCCTACTTTATTTTTTTCTCATTGACGTGTACATAGAGGTTGGGGATTCATTTATTATATTTTATTTTCTGTTAAAATATTGGGTTATAAATTTTTCTCAATGCAAAATGATGCAATTTATCTTAATGAAGATTATGCTAGAATTAACATATGGATTTTGGTTTGGGGTTGTAGTAATGATATGTGTTTATTACATTATATGGTTTTCCTCTAGAGTTTCTAGATATTTTAATATCTCTTGATTATTTTATGGTTCAGTATATTTCTTATTCTTTGGAATTTATTAGTGAAATAAATATATAAGTTCTTGATCAATCTATAATATTGAGTCGTTTATAATTATTATAACACTACTTTGTCATTTAGTGAAAATTAAGTTATGGTTGAATCATATTTATCTAATATATAGCAAAGGATAGTTGATTCATTTGTTTTCAAATAGTTGTAATATGTTTTAAATAAATTAGTTAATTGAACAATTTCATTAATTTTTTGTTTATTGTATTTTATTTATTGAGGTTGATCGAGTCCGTTGTATTATCTAGTAAATATGCCTTGGTTTTAGGTTATATATTCTTTGTTATTTGTTTAATTATATCTAAATTACATGTGTGATTGGTAGGGGATTTTATACATGAAACGAAATAGGATGCAATACTAGATGGATGGTGATCTGGTAAGAATTTATTAGGGATATTTGTGTTTGTGGTAGTAGATGTAATTTTTGATAGTGGTATGAACGTTGATGTGGATAGTTGTTCTGAGGATGGTACTAGGAATGAAAGTGAACATTGAAGATGGGTTTTCCCGTGTTTGATAAGATGAAAGTTGTTTTGATGATCTAATATTAATTCATCATTTTTATGTATGGATAGTTGAGTTTCTTGTTTCATTCATTCCTTTCCCCACTTCTCCGACATAACTTATTGTTCATGGTCATTATACTCAACCATTATTGAATCATAGGATAGGTCCGAAAGTACCTTCAATTATGGAATGGTAATAATTCTTTAATTATTTAACCCATGTCTGAAGCAGTTTAATGGTTATCTTGAGATAATTAGTATGTAATATTTTAAATAATAATTTTTCAATAGGTAGAATTAATTGGAATTCCCATTGAAAATTTTCAATATTATTGGATATGTAGTTATTTGTAGTCATAGTCAAATGTCTATGTGATTATAAATTCAGTTGATTTTATGTCTACAAAGATTCCCATAGTGTTTTTGTGATATATATATATATGTATATATATATATATTCCTTGTGTTATGTGATTTCATACTCTCTCACACCCATGTATGTAGGGTGACATAATATTTATGGACTCTGGGGCTATTTGGCCAATGATCTAGGTTGGTGAGTATGTATTGATGACTTCCCTCTATCACCTGCTCTCTTATCTAGGTAATATTATGTATTGGTAAAAACATATGATACCTTCATATACATTTTTGTGTAATGATTTAATGGATTTTGGTTACTTCACAAAACATTATCTAGGAATATAGCATCCTAAGGATTATTATACATATGATTTGTATGGGTTGTGATGGCTTGTTGAATAATACATAATGCACGAGATATGGTGTCTTTTAGAAATATAATCAGTCACTATATTATGGTTGTTATAATTATGAGACTATAATATGAACAAGGTTATGATATTTTATTGTTTCCTTTTATGCAAGTGGATTTTTGGGGAGAGATATCATAGAATATCAAATATTGGGGTCGAGATGAAAACCATTGGGGAATTGGTAGTGGGGTACCTTCACTTTTATATTATATATGATTTTAATTTATTTGTAATTTTTTATACAAAGTGAATGATCTATGGTGAGTATCGGAAATTAGCATACCTATTTATGTCACAAGATAGTTTCATTGGTTGGTCACTTGAATTTGGTATATTTCTTTACATTTCCCCAATATGATGTAAGAAGGATCCTATAGTATACCTAGTATGCTTAATCCAATCAATATAAAATTTTCTCCAACTCTATAAGTGTTTGTTGTTTATTAGGCTATAGATTAGTAGTCAATGGTGTTTTTTGAAGTCGTTTGTTCTTTGAGGTCACTATCAGGTTTTTTCTATTTTTACTAAAAAATTCCTTATTTAGTTCTTCCAATTTGTAGAAAATTAAATTCACATATTGGTATATTTTATTTATTATAATAATGAGTTATTTGTGTTATTACCTTATATCTCATTCATCGTATTCTTCTTATGAGGTAAATCCTCCATTTTGTGGGTATGTTATACTCTCACCACTAGTATAAAAATAGCAGACTGATATATATATGATTTTGGAAATTATCATCCCTTATCCTCCATTTCTATAACTAGAGGGGTGCCTATGGGTGAGGGGGTCATGACAGAGTTTTATAAATGGGTAGTCTGATGGGTAAGATATTTTCTTATGTAGGAACATGTGATACCTATATCGGTAAGTATGAAATAGTGTCACAGTAACATAGAATGCATCATAAACAAGAGAGAGAAATCAATAAATTGGTGTTCATGTCCCATTATGATCTGAGGGAAGGACCTCTAGGTTTGTTGAACCTATTGACTAAGGTGATAAATGATTTGGTGTAGATACCTAGTAATGTTTCATGCATGATTCATGTGCATGAAAATGTATGTAATGGGTAGAAATGAGGGATAGGATGAACCTAAACTAATTAATCATAATAATTCTATATTATGTGTTTAGGGGTCCCAAAAAACATTTTATTCTGAAATAATTTCTTTAGATCGATGACCTAGTGAGGTTCAGTCAAAATATGTCTAGTATGACATGCATACATATTCCCTGCAGTATTGAATTTGACGATGACATCATGTAGAGGATTACACATGAATATGTATGGTGACTTTTTTTAAAAGAATGGAGGATATATTTCAAATTTATAGATATATTATTGTTTGGATGAGGTAGATATAAAATTATTTTTAATCTGTATATGGCAGGAGCTCTATGTTTTTTGGTGATTATTCATCTTTTTAAATCTAGGTAGTGGTTATTCTTTTTATTTAGGGGTCACAAGGGGTAATATCTTTCTAGTAAGATTTTTTCAGATTAGTTCTGATCAAAGTTCCTTTAATAAAAAAATATGGGTAGTTTTTAAGAGAATCTTACACTTTGATTGTTCATATATAGAGTGTGGGTGTTTAGAATCTATTTTTACAACATGATCTATTTTTTTGTACTTCATTTATTATTTAGATTCTAAGTTGATGAATTTAAATAAGTCAATTTGTATAGAGATCTAGTTCTATGTAACCCCATTTTTTCTGTAATTTTATTCAGATACTGGTAAGACAAAAGCTTCTGGAAAATATATTATCTAGGATATCATAATTATGAGAGGGAGTTTTAAATATTTTTCACATAGAAGATCAATATTATGGGTTTATTATTTTCATGTATATATGTTTTTTCAGATTGATGGTGTGGGCACCAGTCCTCTTCAGACCTTTTCACTGTGGATAGTGACTCTAATGGACCAAAAAAGGAATATGGTTATTTTTATCAATTCATGGAAATGGTAAGTAGTTGTTGGAGTGAACAAAACTTTTGAGAAAATCATGTGTGACATGTTTTACAAGTTGCATTACGACTTTGTTGAAATTTTAGATATTGTAGTAGAAGTAGGGTACTTTATACTATGATCAATAGAGGGGAGATAGTTTTGAACAAGGAAATGGCTATGATGATCATGTCCATTAGATATTATTTTCTATAGATGAAGGTGGTATTCATCAGTTCCAGAGAGGCTGTGTGGGAGGTTAGGGATAGATAATTCTTTTGAATTCTAATTTCTATTAAAAATCAGATTCTATTTGAGGTGTTTTAAAATTTTATTTCACTATGGGTGCTTTCCCTAGTTGATTTTGGAGTAACACAATTCTTCATTTTACCTACCATGTTTTATTCTTTTGTAAATTAGATTTGGATACTTCCAGTTCCCATGTAATTAACTTTGCCTAGTATAGTTGAATCTAGTTTTTGTGATTTTTGTTGAGACTTTGAGCTCATTATTTGGAAACAACTAACTTGGAGAGACATCATATGTTTCTGAATATATTTATACAATATCTCCAAAAGCATTGACAAAATATATTTTGTGTTGGGTATCAAGGATTTAATTATAAGGACTGTTGTGTTTTACGTTACAAATATGATTATATCATGTACATTGGTGAAATATAACCTATGATGGGTTAGTGGTGGAGAAATTAATTTTCTTCAATTATAACTAATTTGATTTTGAATTCCTCTAATGTTAAACAAGCAGTGTTTCATAGCGTTTCAATAGAGTACCCTGATATCTTTTGTAAAGCAATATGGGAATTACCCCATTTCTGGGTGGTTATGTTTTGGATAGAGATTTCTTCTAGAGATTTTCGGATTTTGATTTCCCCATATGGTAAGGTCACTTCCCTGTTGTAGGAGATATGGATTGAGTTTAATGATCTCTTTCAACAATGATTAAATCAGTTGAGCATGTAACCATTGGGTGCTCTAGGTTGGTCTATGATGAAAGTACCTAGAATTATACATCTATGTATGAATTTTCATTTCTTGAATCACGCGATCATGAATATTCAATACCAACTTTTATGTATTTATGATTTATTCAATCATTTGAAGGTATCTAGTTGGTTTTAAATGATCTATATATTATTTTACTATCACCTTATGTGGGTGAATGATGATAATAAATTGAGGGAATTTTTCAATAATAATTATGGTCATTATGAGTTTTTTATGTTTTATTTTTATGTATCAAATGATACCATTGTATTAATTTTCATTAAAAATGAATTTTTTAGGGTTTTTAAATCACCTTATGGCTGTGTTTATTAAGGAAATCCCTATGTTTTCAGAATCTAAGGTGCATAACATTGAGCATCTATGATCCATTATTGGAGTTATTAATCATTACAAATTGTTTTTAAATGTATTAATGTGTGAGTTCTAGGATCATGAATTTAATATCATGGGGCATGTCATACCCGAAGGTGGAGTATCTATGGGTCCTTCAAAGATTTGGTTTTTTGTTTCCTAGGCATCCCTTAATAATATTGTATAAGACTAGACATTCCCGGATCATTTTTGTTATTATAGGGGGTTTGTGATCTATTTAATTCAGATTAAAATTACATTTATATCCTTAAACAAAAATAATTAGGTTTTATTATGGACTGTCAAGTCATAGATTTTTATAGATTATATGAATTAATGGTTGGTCATCACTCGAGTTTTTAATTGGTTAGAAGAGGGTGTTTAGTTTTTGCATTACTACTTTTCTTTAAATATTTGTTTTATAAGTGACATAATTTAATAATGTGTGGTTTATTCTTATCGGCCATTTTAGTTATGGCCCCATGAATATAAATATACCACCCATAACCTTGATATTATAATAGTTTTCTTTATTAAAGCTGTGGTGACAAAATATTATCAACAAACAATTTTCAGTTTTCAACAATCATATGATCCTAAAGTATTTCCTCGACAATACCAATAATTACATGAGATTATGATATTGGATATAAATATTAATTTAATATGTCTTATATATTTCTTATAAACTATGAAAATTTAAGGTCAATGTTGATGAATGAAGTTGGATGTTACGTAGCAGTGATGTGCATAAGTCTAGAAAATCTTTGTTGAGTGATAGAATATCTCATCATGGTGTATATCGATATAGGAGTTATTTTTGGTATATAATTCTTATGTTATATTATTTTGTTATAATATTTATTGTAGCTAGTGTATGAGTCATATATGGTAGATATTGGGGTGCAATTAAAGAGGGATTGTTTTTTTCATGATAATGAAACCTTCAAGTCGCAACCCTCAAGTATCTAGGATTGCATTGAAAATGTGTCTGAGAAGAGTTATTTTACAATAGTTTATGTATTTGTAGACACTATGGAATGAGGATGATTTCTATGGAATATAATTCATTGATGTATGCTCAGTATCATAAGTTGTGTGGTACTTGATTCATCATTTGGAATGATGTTCCAATAATGTTGATCATTGTCTGCATAATTTTATAGTTTGATATTACTTTGTTCTTTATTTATTTATTTTCTTATACATTAGAGATATATAGCCATAGAGAGTGTTTAGGATTTGGTTTTTAGTGTTGTATATTTTTTTCTTTTCCCATAAATGTGATATTGTGTTGTTCTAATTTGGTTATTGATTCTTAAGAAAGATAATCTTTTGAGATGTGTATAATGTGTGGTATTGGTTTCCCAAAAGTCCCTCTATTTGGGGTTTTCATTGGATTTGTGGTACTGAGAAAAAGTTAAATTTATTTTCATGGCATAGAAAGTTTTTTGCCCTACATAGAGTCACCACACCATGGAAGATGGTGTGTTTCATTCTTGTTTGGGAGTTCGGTTCATGGTAGAATATTGTGTGGTGCTAGAATGCACCATGATGATTTAACCAACCATTTTGGATATTGTGATAGGTATGGTATTTGGGAAGCTAACCTATTTGAAAATATAATACTAGAAACTATTTAAAGATGGAATACCTCGGGGGGTGCCATTTTTTGGAACGACCTATGTGAAACAATGAATAAGAGTTCACCCCACTATGGTCTTGGAAATGTTGAGTAGAAAATGTCAATTAATTCTATAATATATCACAGTGAATGGTAATGGTAGGTGTTGTAGGAGAAACTATAGCTGAGAACACCTCATTTCCCAGGCCATGGTGATTGTTGAATCAGTTTTTAAAACACACATGAATTTGGTAAATGACATTTAGAGATTCAAATCGACTTTCACCATGGTATACTATAGCATAATTGGTTGTCTCAATAGCATAAAAATGAAACTCTTGTTTCCTAAATGAAATATAGGTCCATTTCTCAAACAGAGTTGTTTACATTATTCCTCTCTATTATTTTTCCACAGATATACCCCCTTTTCACCCTTTTGATCATATTATTTTAATATTATATCAATATTGATAATAGAGAATCGAGTACATTCTTTTAATGGTAACTTACCCTCCTCATTATCCATTTCGTTCTTCATAAATTTTTATATTTTCATTGTAGAAATAATATCTTTTTTTGTAGTTTTATAAGAATAATAGTTTATTCTCTTTCTAGTTAACTTTTAGTACATTTCACTTCAATATTTATTGAGTTTGATCCCTTTTTAAGTTAATTATAACAGTGGTTCTATTTGAAGAGATGATCCAGGTACTAGTTTCACTTATCCCCTTTATATTATGGGTCATTTAAGGGATATCATGATATATTTCATTGGGTGATAGTAGAATTAACCTTAATGAATATCAAAAACGAGTTAAATAATATATTTTAGTTTTGGGTGGAAGATATAACATATATTTATATCATGATCACAGTTTGCAACATGATTTACAAGATACCATGATATGTAATATTGATATTTTGGTATATCATGTTTTATATGCGTGGAAATTTGATAAATCACGTAAAATTTTTAATATTCTATGATGAAATATTTAATAGTAATGTTTAATTATTATCTATATACACATTAATCGATGGAAATTGGAGTCGTAGCATCCCTAACCCTAGACACCGTGATCCCGATGTACTAATACATTATTAGTACATAATAGAAGAGTTAAGTCATTATCGAACAACTCATTAGTCTTTTAGTAATAAATACATACATACTTAAAATTTTAAAACATAAGATAAATCATTAACATAATGAAAGTTCAATATTATTTCTTTTATCATGTCGATAAAATTATTCATAGACCTCTAATAGGTTATCTAGTAAAGGAAAATAAATAATGGTGATATCATAGTCTTAGTAATAATTTAAATAAATTAGATTATTTCATTACATCAATATAATATAAATAATATGGATAGATGAAATGATCAATTTAAATCAATAGTAAACTGAATATGAGGATTTTAAATATCCATTAAAATAAATTAGTACACAGATTACGATAATACTTGACCTTAGACAGATAGGATGTCTAATATCATAAGTGAAAACATAATAACCTGGAATTTTGATAATAATTATTCGTATTATGGAAATATGAATTTTCCAAAACCAAACCTTTTTTTCTCATGATATATGTAGGTTTATCAAGGGGATATAGAATTTTTGGATCTCTCTATCACTTGATTATGTGAAAGGCATTACCTATAAGTGTCATCAATATTTAAGTGTCATTCCAAAAGGAACTGGTTACTAAAAAACACTGAAATACATATATTTATAAATAATATATTAAAAAGTCCAAATTCAAGTGAATAATTGGGATTTCTTGGTAAAAGTCATGTAATCGACTTAAAATTATTCTGTTATCATCAATGTAACATAGTGTATCCTCTTTAATTAAATATTGGGATGATGGTAATTCTAATGTGATAATTCATCCATATACTATAGTAATTGAAATCATTATTTTACATTACTGTATGACCATGTAAAATTTATGATTTTTTTTGTCCTACTTCATCAAGTTCCTTTGAATATTCAATATTATTTCCCCTAGGAATGTCGTTTTTGGTGTGTTGTCTTAGGCTTATACATTGTGCAATAGGCTGATGATTGGGTAAAGGATCACCAAAACCTTTTAGGGTGATTACCAATAGAAACATATGGTTCATAGAATCATCGACATTCCAATGTCATGATATGCGTATCTTTTAAAAAAAATTAAACATACTTAAACATTACCTAAACACTAAATGGGTTTCCACTATGGAAAATATTTAGTTTTAGAATTGTTTTTGTCTCAAATTAATCAAATTTATATGAGATTAGGAAAAAATAATGATGATTAAATCCTAAAAATTTAATGATTAGTATGAAAAAAATATTTTCCATGGAAATTTCAAAACCCCATAAAATAAAATAGGTGATCTATATAACAATTGTATCACAGAATGACAATTGATAATGAAGAACCCCACATATGTCTTAGGATGAAATTTAAAAAACCCCAAAAAGTGGTTGGATAATAATTTATAGTTAAATTATATGAATTATGAACATTAATGATCAAAAAATAATTTACCTTATATACACCATATAATAGAATTTAATTTCAGAATACCAAACATGTAATAAAGTGATAAATTTGAGATGAAACACCATAATTAATTTCAAATAATCCTAGAATTTATTTTATCCTTATATGTTATAAAAAATATTAATCTTAATATATTAATTAAGATCCTAAATATTATGTATTTTCATTCATTCTCTTTATAAATATTCTTTTTCTGCTTGAATTTTACTGACTTTCATCATCGATTATTTTTTATAATTTTTACAAGATTCATAATAGAGTTGTATTTATTCATTATTATTTTAAATCATATAATTAATTTTTTATTAATATTTAATTATGGGAATATTTTTAGTTATTTTCAATTTTTAAATTACTTTAATTAGATTTTTATTTTTCATTTTTGAAGATAATGTTGATAATGAGCATGTTTTGGTGATTCCTAATCATCGATAAGTTTTTTCTTAATTAATCAATGAAATATTGTTAAAAAAATATACAAAAAAGAAAAAACATCATTAAAAAATTATATCATATCATACCTTTAATTATATTTCAATATTCATCGACGATTTAAATTCTTATTATTTTTGAAAAAGTTGGTTTAATCGACCCAAACATGAACATACTCAGACTTAATGAATGACTATAATGTTTTTTGTTTTGTAATATCATTTTAATGTAATAATAATGATATCATTTAGTGTTTATTACTGTAATATTTCATAATTGGAAGGAATTATGATAATAAATAATGGATATTAAACAGTTAACAAATTTGAATAAAATATTACCCTCTATGTACAATTATTTTAAATGATTAAAATAAAGATTATAGTTAATTATCATATCATTAATAAGTTCTCAAACATGTCATATCATAACCTTAATTTTTCAATATAAAATATTATTAACCTTTATTAACCATCTTTTATCCATAATTGTGATGCAGTGAATGAAAATGAAATAAGTTTCATAATGGCAAGGATAGTTCATAAAATGAATGCCTTATAATTTTGTTTTACTAAGGGAAAGGGATAACATGGTTGGGGTCAATTCAAAAAATATAAAAATTTTCCTATAAAAAATAAGTTAAAAAATAATTTTTAAGAAAATCAATTTTTAAATGGAATGATAAAATTTAATTAAGTTTGAAAAAAATATTGAACATACATCGAGAAAATTGTGTTTCTCTTATAGGATTATTTGGAAAGTAAGGAATAAAATAAATATGTGGTGAAAATAATCTTAAGATGAGGAATATTAATTATAGGTAAAATATTTATGGAATATTTCAAATAGGAATACTAATTTTTATAGTCCTATTTAAGGGGTTGTTAGAGGCCTGTTTTATGGGAAAAAATGGGGTGCCTTCATGAAAACAAAAGTTAGATAAGGGCTAGGAATGGAATCACATGGGTGTTAGATATGTTTTATGAATTTGGTCATGATTTTTTAGGTGAGACTTCTGGGTATGAAAGTCATACCTAATTCAATTAATAAGCATGAAAAAAATATATTTTAAATTAAAACATAAAATATACGAAAAACTATTTTGTGTAGAAAAATGTATTCTATATATTTAGTGTTTTTTATTTTTATTTCCTATTAATAACATGTTTAATGTATGTTTATATATTTTTGATTAATTTACAATCACTTTATTATCATATTATTAGGTTTATTAGACCAATTTATTTTCCTAAATAATATATATCTTCAATAAAATTATATATTTGAAAACAACTATTTTAAATTCACCATGGTAATTAAACATTAAGATTTATAATTTTTTTATTAATTCATAAAAATAATATTGAAATAGTTTCATAATTTAGAACTACTAATTCTAAATATAAATACAATATGTTATAATAAAATTATTATGTGTTTTGTGTAATTAATATTCATATTTGCATGGATAAAACCAATTTTTTTAGAAAAATACTAACAATTCATTTTCTGAAATTTTATTTATGAGGAATTAATAATTAATATTATCTTTTAGAAAATTTATTATGTTTAGTACATAATATTTTAAATATAGTCATGAATAAATGCACTTTAGAGTTCTCATGGTGTGATAACTTATGATATGGTCCATACTGGATTATGTAGGGTCTCAATTATTATATTCTCCTCCCCATTAAAAATTTCAAACATGAAATTGGGGAATATATATAAGATATCAACCATTATAGAGATGCATCATTATCATTTTTTAGTATTTATTCTCCCTTTTTTTGATCAAACAATATTTGGGAATTTATTTGTGGTTCTTTTAGATGAATTTGTCAAAATTTGGAATCACATTGGGTTGTGAAATATATTTACATGGTTAGAAAAAATTGTGTATATTTCCCTAGGAATCCATGAAACCCTTTTGGGATCCACTGTAAGTGTAAAATAGTTTAACCAAACATTGTGACCTCCATCTCCAAATAGTGTAGCCTCGAACTAATGGGGTTTTTATGGTTGGAGTGTGGTTAGGGAAAAAATGTTTCGCAACCAGAAAACCATTCTTGTCGAATTTAATGCTCATAAAAATTTGTTTAAAATTATCAAACGTATTATATTTAATCCTAATTTTACTGGACCATCCATATTTGATTTTCTTTGGCCATAGAGGGTCCCTAGAAGATTCCAACTCTCCAAAAACCCCTTTCAGTTTGAATCAAATATTCATTTGAATGATTTAACCCCGCTCCTAGTAAGTTATCTCTTCTCATTTGGTTTCCTCACTCTGTCACATATTTATACCTTCTATTTGAGGTATAATTTCAATCATTTGAAATGGTTTTATTATATTTTTTGATTTATCATAATTTTTTTGATCTTTTCCCTATGTTTTGATCCTATATCTCCTCCACCATTTTGATTTCAGGTAGCCTAAAAAATTTATGGGTAATGATTTTTGATGTATTTTCAATAATATTGAGGTAGGTTTTATATTAATAATTACCATTTTCATTATTATGATTAATTTTTTGTATTCATAACATTTTTTACTCATTGGGAAATTTCAATTTAAATTAAATTAATGAATTTATTTTCATGTGATTTTGAACTTCTTCAAGGATCCAATTAGATCGTTTTAAGATTATAATAATCTACTGAATGTAAACCCACAGGGTGTCCCAATACACTTGAAATGTTATTTTATAAATTTTGAAAATAATAATAATGTGTTAGTTGAATATAACTAAAATTTATATTGTGTGTTTATACTGGGAAATAAAGGGTTGTTAGCTTTTAACAATAAAAATGGTTGATGAGATGTGATTAATTAATGGAAAATCTATTAATTGTAAATTGTACAAAATTTTCTATGTAATTGAAGTAAATAATCATGATTGTGATTTATAACATAATGGAGAAGCATTATGTGAATGGATTATAAGAAGGTTGATGATATTGAACCATTATAGTTATAGATTACATGTGATACATTGGTATTATTGATCAATGAGTTGTGGGTTAGAGACATATTCTCAAAATACCTGGGTGGTGCTAGACTGTTGCTCTAGGCCCCCATTGTGTTAGTGATAACTTATGACATATATGACTGATCAAATGTGTTTTGGGTCATGGACTACTGATTTAAATAATCATGGGGTTCTATACTACTACACTACACCCCTAATACATGAATGTAAAATATGAATCAAATGAATACTTAAAATTCATGAAAGAATTAATAATGATATAACTATGGTTATTGTTTTAAACAGTATCATGGGAAGCACTAGGTATGATGTGGTTGATTAAATTATAATAAATGTGAGACATGATAACCTTATCATTGGTTCAGTATTCTATATATAACTGCATAATTATTATATAATGGATATCTCATTAGACACCATTTATAGTGGCATAATGTGTTGTACTCACACACTACTCATTCTACGTAGTCGGTAGCTGAAAATACATTATGTTTTTGAGACAATATTATTGATAAATCATTATATTATATGGCCATTTTGGGATTCAGGATAGAGATTGGACGAGGTAACTAGAGATGATGCGGGGACCCTATTAGGATATTTTGATGTGTCTTTATTTTGAGTTTTATTATGTCACATGACACACATATTGAATTATATATCAAAAATCTTGGTTTAGGTCTATTTAAATAATATGTATTTATTCATTATGAAATGTTGGTTTTATTGGTTACTGTTTATTATTGGTTCTCTATTTCTTATTGATTTCCACTGGGTTTTTTATTTTATTAAAGAGCGTTTAATATCCCTACAAAACATGTTATACCCACACTACTAGTTAGAATCTTATCGAATTTGGGGAGGAGAGGATAAGGTAATACGATGAACATGATCAGGGAATGGGCTTGTTCCATTAGGATCAGGATATTACAAGTTGGTGTCAAAGTATATTTGTTATCTTTTTAGATTTTTTATTATTTGAAAAGGTATATATGTGAATATGATGACCCACTCTTTGTTAATGAGCTCTTGAAAGGGGTTATATAACCCATGTTTTGCGGGAAACCCAAGTACCAAGGGTGGGTTTCTTTATTATTTAGTTTTTCAATTATAGTTAGACGTTATATTATATTGTGTGATGCACACTTTTTGTGATGTTATCATTTATTTTATAATCCTCGTGGTCTTGAATGGTAGAGGAGTTGATTATGCTTTCATCATTCCAGGGACACATGATTTAATGTTACTTGTAAATTTTTAAAATGCATTGAAAATAAGGTTTTAGGTGCGTTGTTTTAATGAAATTGATTTATTTATTTGTAATATTTAAAATAAATGGGTCTTAATAATTTATTTAATGTTCAAAATGATGCTAAATCTGGTAATATAAAATGGATAAAATGGTTCCAATGTGAAACTAATGTTATAAAACATGTTTACCCTATTTTAGTTATGGTCTAGGTAAGGGATGAGTTAGTGTAGTGAGATTTCCTTACTGTTGACCATGTGGTAGGGTATAGGGGATGGATTGTTATATATTTATGTGAATCCCTCCTTTTTAAAAGTTATAATGGTGTATTATGTTTTATAATATGTCTGTTAGGAATTTTTGAGATATTCTTTAATAGTGACATTTGATGATATGTCAGCATGTATAATTTAAGAGAAATGATCCTCCAAAAGTTGGACTGCATGTTCTAATAGATTCAGGTGAACGACATGGAGGTAACTTCCATGAGAATGTATATTACTTTATGTAGTTTAGGGAAAGAGACCTCTGGTGGGATATATATAATATGTACTATCTGATGTGGGAGTTTTATTTTTTTCACCTTCCGACCATCATGGGAGAAGATGTATCCGAGGAAGTTGATTTATGAATTGATTTTATCTAGATGACCCTTGACCGTGTAGGGACCCCAATAGAGAACATAGTAAAATTTGATGCTTATATGTTATGTGGATCAGATAAGCACTGGTGGGATATTCAGACTTGTAATGAGTATATGGAGAACATTGTGTAGAAAGAAATTTAGGTAAAGTTACTAGAATATTTTTAACCATACCTCCTCAAGCATGAGGAATAATTTGATTTCATGAAGTTTAACTAGTGGAGTATGTCTATTATGGACTATTATGGCCACTTCACCAATTTACAACACATTTTTCTAGTGATGGTAGGATATGTGATAACAACGGTGAATTTTTTTAGGATTGGCTTACATGTGTGATAATGTCCCATGTAAACATCTTCTGATGGAAGATGTTTGATGAGGTGGGGAATCATGGTCTGATTTCAAAGGGGAACATGAAGGGCGTTTCTAATTGAATTAATTGTGTTTCTAATGGAATACCTCGAGGTACCTCTTAATATTTGTAAGAATCCATATGAGAACTTCAACCAGGGGAATGGAACAATGAGTTTATAGGGAGAAGCATCAATTACTATGAGGTGTATCCATGTGTTCTACCACCAGTTTGGTATGTTGGGTAACATTTTTAACTAGTGCCATTGACCACTAATTGAGTGAAGAACATTTAGTAGGATGGTTCACTTATGATGGTATTGTACAAACTCTATACTAATGGGTAGTGATGGAAGAGCTTGGAAAAATTAGAGTATTGGATGTTGGGATTTTACCCCATATCAGTAGGGAAATTTCTCTAATTATATATGTATTAGTTAAAGTTTTGGACATTTTACATCAGGGAAAGGGCACCCATATATGAATATTTTTTCAGAAAAGGGGGATCAGACTAAAAAATATGGTTGAGGGGTAGGATATATTCATATATTTCATTATAGACTTGTGGAAATTGAGGTTGGGTCATTGATAGTTAGAGCATCTATTCTATCCAATATTACACTTGATAGTTATATATTTAATATATATGCCCCATATTAATTTATATCTTCCCCACAAATTAACATCTTGAGTCTGATGTTGAGGTTTGTGTGTGGTATTAGGACGTTAAACACATAATTATGACTGTAATATAAGGACATCAATGTATGTAAGGGGTGTTATATTGTGGTTGGTGAGTATCATTTCCTTTGGTATCATAAAATAACTGAAATGTTTATTTTTGAATTTATTTTTGGTACCGACTGGTTGTCATAATATTGATCCAAAATCATGTTTTATCATAGAAGTATAACCTTAACAAATTCTAAGGGTAAAAATTTAGTTCATCATAGAGCGTGTGATATCTTGGTAGGCCACACAGGTTTAGTTAATTTGAAACTCGTGGATCCCACCACCAACATTTTATGTCTTTTGAAAGATGATATGGGTTTAAAATAATGTTCCTCTCCACCCATAGTATACCAACTTTACGACGTGTTTCCTATAGACTTTATAGGGCTTCCACTAAAGAGAAACTTTGAATTTAAAATTAAGATAATTAATAGGGAAGTACCAGTTTCCACTACACTGTACCTAATGAAACTAAAAGAACAAAAATAACGTAATAATCATGTGGAAGAATTTATGGATAAGGGATTTATCTATCCAATTACGTCACCTTATGGTTCTCCATAATTAATTTCAAAAAGGATAATGTGATATTGTGTTTGTGTTTTGAGTACCCAAAGTTGAACCAGATGGAAGAGAACAATCAATCTCCTCTTCCATGGACTAATGATCTATTTGACAAGTTGATAGGATCATGTATATTCTCCACGATTTACCTGAGGTCGGGGTATTTTTATTTGATATTGAGACATTATAATATAATATGGAATAATTTTAGAAGAAGGTATGGTCTATATGAGTTAATCATGATGTCATTAATGCTGGATAACTCAATATATATGTTTGTGGGCATAATAAACCTACAATTTCACCCATTCTAAGATTAGTTTCTGGTTCTTTTATGACATCATGGTATACTCATATACACATGATGATAATACCCTACATCTTATAAACATCCTGAGTAAACTGATAGAGAATACACTTTACCATAATATATCTATGTGTTAATTCTATATTGACAATGTTCATTTACTAGGTCACATAATCTATGAGGAATGTGTGTTAGTTAATCGAGAAAAAGATCAGTCAGTTGTTTCGTGGATGAAGTGAAATATTATATTTGATATCCATTTTTTTGGGTTGGCAGGTTATTATCAAAGGATTATCCATGGATTTTATTATTTGGAAGAACCAATTACAAGATCCACCATGATGGGGGTCAATTTTGAATGGTCCAGCTCATGTGAATTTTATTTCCATGATTTGAAGATGTGTTTGACTACTACACAAATTTTATATTACATGAGTTGGGTAAGGAGTATACAATGTTTTGTGATGAATCATGAGTATGACATAGAGAAATTTTGATGCATGGGGATCAACAAATGGTGTATGAGTCATGATAGATGAGACCTCATGAATAAAATTATTTTTCAAATGATCTCAAGTTATTCATGGTGGTTTATGATTTAATGTTTCATTGGAATTACTTTTTGGGGAAAATTTTACTTTTTATACTATTTATAAATGTCAAAATAATATCATTCATAGTGACAATTGAATCTCCAACAATATAGGTGGGATGTGTAAATGAATTCATTTGATTTAGATCTAGAATAGATACATGGGAAGTAAATCTGTGTTGCTAATTCTTTGAAAGGAATATCACAGACATAGATGGTTCAAGAGTCCAGTTCATGGTGAATGATGATGACCTTAACATATGATATGAATATTGAAGATGAGGAGGTCTAGGAATAGTAGTCCCTCATATCCTGATTAGTTGATTCTATTGATTTCATGTAGATTGTAGAGAGGTAGTATCAGGATACATAGCTTTTATTTAGTTAAATCCTTGAAGGTTGGGGGTAACCTTTTGACTAGACTATATATGAGGATGAGATCATCTATGTTTGTAAATATGTTTTTGTACCTATGTGTATGTATGAGGTGATGATATGTGAGTTTCATGCAGCATAGTGGGCAATTAACCCTTGTTTAAAAAGAATGTACCATGATATTAAATTAAAATATTTGTGACTGGGCATTAAAATTGATATTTTTGGGTTTTTGTAATGATGATAAATCTTTAATTAGGTGAATTTAGGAATCAATGACATGGTGGTTTAAAATGTCAATTTCCCATTCCATAATGAAAGTGGGATAATTTTCCCTAGACTTTTTGGAGGGTCTTCTAAGGATCCTACAAAAGAATGACCTCATTTGGGTGATTTTGGATCATTAAGAATGTAGCTCATTTGATGCATATATGTAAGTCTATCAAAATGGTCCAATTGGGTGTGATATATGTTTGGGAGATGTTATGGTTTCATGTGGTGACACAGTTCATAGTTTTACACTACAATTTTTGCATTACATCTCCCTTCTATCAAGGTTTATAGGAGGTGTTGTTTACCTAGGTGTTTTTAAGTATATATTTTCACAAACATATATATGGGAAATTTAATAATAAAATTCAGGTGAAATAGAATATTCTTAGATAATGTGTTGTAGATTTTCATGGATTTTGGGAGAAAAACATTACACTAGTTGAGTTCACCTATATCAATTGTTTTCTGAACAGTATTTTGAAAGAAATCTATATGGAAATTTATGGTATGAAATGAAGATCACCTCTTCAATTGGAGGTAGGTTATTTGTTGTTTCTAGGTCATTATCTCATGCATTAGCCATTAGAATAGGTTTATTTAATTTAGAAATACATGACTATGGCTCGGAGTAGTACGAGGTTGTATACTGATTGAAATCATCTACCCCTGGAGTTTATAGAGTTTGATTTTGTATTACATTATGTGAATCTAGGAGTGGGTCACCGTAGAATTCATATAATTGTAAACATGGCACCTGGGATTGTTGGACTATTTGATCTTGTTGATTGAATTGGACTAGTGTTGTGTCTATTGGATCTTCCATATGGGTGTAGTTATATAAAAAAATCATCTATCATAGATTTGATATTATCACCCTTACACTTCTCCTGATATCTTTGTTGGTGCTGTTGATCTAGAGGCATATGAATACTTTGAGGAGAATCTGATTCATGTTATGGATCACAGGGAGGATGTGTTTTGGGGAAATACCATACCGGATTAATTTTATTAAAGTATGTTCATGTTCATTTTGAATAATGGGAGAGAGATGACAATTTTTCAACCCGATGGCTATACATTTTTAAAATTTTGACCTAGAAATGCTTGGAGGGGTATCTTGATGATGATCTATTATATAGTGGGGATATTTTAATATATTAATCACTCTAGAGATGTCTCGGACACATTTTTTAAAACTCATTCATCATTCTATTGATAATACATTGATTGGATATTTATTTTGTGTTCAATGAGGATATTTTAGCAAAATTTTAATACCCTTTTAGATGTGTATGGTTGGTGGATGTTTGGGGTGAACCCTACCATCTTCTACATGAAATTGGGCACCCATATTTGTATCCATGAGAGGTGGAATATCATTTGACCAAACCTTGGGACGTCTATCCTCAAACCATACACCCTTGAACATATGTGGTTTTCACAGTTGGCACGCCATTTGAAAAATAATTCACCCCATAAGAAAGGGTTCATCGTTATGGTTTATAGATTGGTAAAACATTATTCCAATGAAACTATGCATGCTCTTTTATAAACCCTAAAAAATTTGATTAAAATTTACCAAACACCCAGTTTTTTTCATAATCACTAATGCTGGACCTAATGTATTTTCCTATCATCGAGGAGGCTCCTGATAGGATTATAGATATTTAAAAACTCCTTCGAGTTTGATTCAATGACCTGGTGGAAGGATTATACCCCTTTTTTGTATATGATCACTTATCCTCTAGTTTCTTCTCTCCAACCCATCTTTTTCTCTTATAATTGAGGGATTATTTCTCAAATTGGGAATGGTTTTTGATAAATTTTTTTATGGAACTTTTTTAGTTGGATGTTGGTCCAAGGTTTTATCTTATATATCCTCCTCCACTATTTTTTCAATCATTCTAAACATAATTTATGGTTACGATTATGTTGTTGTTCATTAATGAACTTGAGGATTGTGGTCGTATTTTTAATTCCCAAAGAATTTATTATGATTCATGTGTTGATGCTTTATTGTTAATTTTCTACGTTAGTAAATTTTAATTTTAACTAAATTATTGAATTCATTCCCATGTGACTGTAAAATAATTAAGTTATCATGTTAGACACATGCTTACTATTAGACTTGATTGAATGATAATCAATGGCATGTAATCATACACATGAAATTATTATTTATAAATGTTTGAATGGTGAATAAAGGGTTAATGGAATTAGACTATAATCCATATTTTATGGTTTATAATGGGAAATAATGATTCTTGTCATAACATTAAAAAGTTTAATGAGAAGATATTAATTCATGGTAAATGGTGTAGTGGTTAATTTTTCAAATTGTTCTATGCGATTAATATAATGAATCATGGTTGTGATCGATAATGAAATGTTGAACTAGGATGTGAATGGTTTATAATAATTTTTATAATTTTGAAAATTAGTTTGTATATGATTCGAGTGATATTTTTGTATGATTGATCAATGAGTTGTAAGATAGGGACTATTGCTCCAAATACCTATAGGGTGACAGATTTTTTCTCTAGTCCTTGGTTTTATGAATGTAACTGTATGCTATTTGTGTTTTATTAATGATTTGTGGGTTAGGAACTGCTTCTCCAAATACCCATGGAGTTATAGAATTCTTCTTTATCCACCAAATACAATAACATGAAATTGTAATTCAATGAATATTGAAATCCAATGATAAAATAAATTGTGATATCCCTATGGGTTATCGATCATACTCCATCACACCCCGAATCATTTATGATGTGGTTTATTTAAGAATAATAAATATGGAATAGATATGATATTTCTTTGGTTTTTTAATTATTTATAAAACTACATTCACTCTTAGAGACTGTATATTGATTTATACATCATTGCTGGGGGCCAAATGAGATATATTCACAATGTACTCCGGCTAATAGATCGATACCTGAATGAACATCATGTTTGTCGAACATGATAAGGGAAAATCCCTATGTTAAATAGTTAAGTTGGGATTCAATATAAATCTTGGATGAGGGAACCAAAAAAGATATTTGATCATGAATGGGATATTTTTTGTGTCTATATTGGTTTTTATTTTAACACATAGAACATATATGTAATTATATATCTACTACATTAGTTTATGATCATTTTAAAGTTTTGGATTTAGTAAACATGAGATGGCAGTTTTATTGGTTATTTTTTATTATATGTGGGATATTGTTTATTGAAGTTATCTATTTTGATACTTTGATAAAGAGGGTTTAGTATACAGACATTATTTATTAGACCCTCACTTCTAGTCGGAAGCCTCTATTTTTGAAGAACTGTATCTAAGGACATATGATGAACCATATTGGGGAATCGGTATGTGTCACTTGGTAAAGGATGTTATAATATATATATATTATTGAAAAGTGAGGGTAAAATGAACTTGTAGGTTCATTAGGAACATAGGACACCTTATCTAATATCTAATTTTTCTAAAGGTATTTAAAATATTAAGATTTTATAATTATGCCTTACTTTTTATCTAGTATCAAGAATCTATACATATTATACATTATAAGTCATTTCATGATCTAATTAAATTCCATAATATATAAGCATAGGAATTAGATGTAGAATTTATTTCCTTAGTAATTTCACATAGAATATGTCTTGTACATTATAAAAGTTTGTATGAATAGTAAACTAGTATGTTAGAACTCTAATTCATTTCAATAGTTCAAAATGACTAATGTATATAGGGATTTACTTCCCATTTTACCAAGTCATACAACTCCCATACATGGTGAAACGTTCAAGAAATAATTATCCCCATCATGAAATTCCTTTTCATTAATATGATTATTATCATAGTATTTTTCAATGCTCTGGGATACAAATATAAGATCATCAAAAGTTCATACCATGACTATCTTCTCAGGTAAAATATTTAGACGAACAATCTTTATTTCTATATATTCTTCCAAAAAATATGGACTACAAATCCTCTTCCAAAAATTATCGTCCTATATTTTCAGGAAAAATATGTAACTGTGTCTATTATTGTGTGAAAAATTAATTAAAGTTAAATTCTGATAACATATACCTTGGATGTTTATAGAACATGATCTAAAAAATATTAAAAAGTCACCCAAGTCATTACAAACAACCCAAACATATGAATATTATATTTTGGGATTAAATACATATTTGTATTCATATACCTTGGAATACTCTTCAAATTTTTTTTTCAACTGATGGCCTTTATTAGATACAATCAAATGAGGGTCCCCAAGATGGTGTATTATTTCACTAATATAGATCTGGGAATGGAGATAAAGGGGTAGATATCCTATTATTTCTATGAAATGTGTATATATATATATTGTTTAATTATGTTGACCCAAATAATATAACTCTTACCTGGTGTATTTTAGAATCTAGTGATAAATTTCATTATAACATTGTCCCACGTCTATATAGGTATATTCATCAGTTTCATTATAATGTTAGGATATTGACTTCTATCCTTTACCTGCTGGTATAAAATTATTCTAGAAACATAATCCACAATGACTTTGTTTATACAATTTTTCAATAAATGTTCCCTAAAAGACATACTAATTATTTTTATATTATATTATATAATTAAATTTTAGATATATTCTTCATTTTATAGTTTCCTTTTGAACTCTAAAAATGATGGAATAAATACACTCTTCCCATACTTCAACACCCTATCATTATATATCAATTCTACCAATTTCCTTTCATTTATCATTTAAATAATCATTTTTACGTTCCCAAAATCCTCTTCTAATATCAATATATTTTATTGAAATACTAGATTAGAAATTCAGGGAAATGTAATGATGGTTACCATTACATAGAAATCATCATATACATGTTTAATATATCAATTTATATTGGATCTTTGTCAAACCACATTGTAGTCTAAACTCTTTTGTATCTCCAAATCATTGAATCATCCACCTTTCCTTTCATCCCATATTCCATGTGTACAAAGTAATCCTATATCTTGAGTAGTTACAACCACTATATAAGGCATATATTGATCTCCTAATAAGAGAAGATATAGTTCAAACTATTTTATTCAATTTATTTTTCACTTATTTTTCCTAATAAATTGTATCATTATATTGTAAAATAAAATATTCTGAATTCATGTATAACATCATAATTTAGATAGTTATATTTTTATGTTTTCAATTTCCTTGGTGCATATTCAGTCACCCTATCATTATTTTTTAGTACACAACTATGTCATTTTACGGATGCATCCCTATATATTATGAATCCATCGATAAATGATGTTAGTGTTCACACTAGTAAAATAATTATTCTCTTAATTATATCATTAAAAATTTCCATCCTTTTCTATTGACTATGAGAATTTAACTTCTCTACATATAAACATGTATAAAATATTTTCTAATTGGGAAAACAATGAACTAACAACAAACAATATCGTACTATGGCGATGAATCATTAGAACCCATTTATGTTTTTTTAATTGTACGAAATTATTTAAATATAGTTCTCTTTAAATGGACAATTAATATTCCATACATTTATAACATTTAATTGTGAAAACTGAAATCATTAAGCTACAATTATCAATTAATATATTTCCCAACGAATTTTTTTAAAGGGTCCCTAGACTTATTTTCATATAATTATCATACTCATTAATTCTCCTAGAAAATATCATGACATAATCAATTAATTCCCCCACAAATTTATCAAGATAATCCCTCAATACTCAATATATCAAATCCATTAAGGAAAAGATTCATTAGTTAATCCTAAATTAATTACAATAAAATCATCATGCCTAAACATTTGTAGAAATGTTGTATTCGGTATATCATCATTCTTTACCATTAGACTTTTTTAACCAGAGTGAAGATCAATTATAGAAAAGAAATGGGATCCATATTGTTGATTAAAAATTCATTAATTTAAGGTAATGAAAAATTATTATTTATATTATAATTATTAATCTCTATATAATTGATACATAATCTCATATAGTAATCCTTATTTTATTTTGAAATAAAACATTATCTTTGTGGAGAAATTATCGTGTGTGCAAATCCATTATTACACAACTCTTTTAGCTTAATATTAAATATACAAACTCCATGATTTGCATTATATTTGAATTTATATATATATATATCCCTTCCATCAGGAATGATGTCAATAGAGAACTGAATTTTACACTCTAGTGGTTGACCATGTAATTCTTTTAGAAATAAATCAGAAAATTTGTAAACCATATGTACTTATTATATTCTTAAGATATCGTCCTTATTGAAAAATCATGATTGATATTAATATATTACATTAATTTAATTAAAGAGTGTTTTTGGTTAAGGATTTGTTGAATTAAATGTTGAATTGTTTCCCATAATGAAAATATATTCCCCATTTCCTTTATTATTTATAATCTCCGACTCTAGGAAATTATTATTTTCATTAGTCATTAAAATTTAATATATAAAATGTTCATATCAAATTAAAACATATGTATAATAAACATATTTTTCAAATATAGTATGCCCATGCATCATAATTGGAACTACCTTACACATCATTATTGTGTTAAGAATTCCACTCAGTGTCTTAATTGATAATTCCCATAAAATGTTGTTGGGGAAATATATAATGTTTTTGGATAACATAGAAAATATAAAAGTATGTAAAGATCCACAACAAAATCAAAAAACAAATAACAATGAGAAAATGTAAAACTACCTACCACAATGCCATTAATAACATTGAATTCATCTATGGTAATCTTATAAGATTATCCTTTCCCACTTAGATTTACTGAGGAATGTTCCCATGAATTTTGGTTGATTGAATAATATATTTTCCCTTATCCTCACAACTAATACATTTTACATAAATAGATTCTACCTTTCTACTTCATTCATATGACTGAGTTCCTTTTTCTACAAATTATTAGCAACATATTATTCTCTCCCTACAAGACCTATAATGTTTCTTCCAATACGTATTGCATTTCAGAAATCTCATCCTTCTTTTTATAACCTATTTTGCATTATTACTCCCATGAAGATCAACCATACTCTCCATCTCTTGATTTCCCTTGAATATATAAGTCATAGGGATGTATTTTTCTACCTAAATAGTATTATATACTACATCCACACAAGATGAAAATCATTGAGGGAATAATTCTAATTGAAGGATTAGTTTTAAACAATCAACGAAACAATCAGTCAATTTTTTTGTATACATTCATAGTTCACAGCCTGTATATCAATCCTTGTAAATTTATCTTCATACATTTAAATATTTTCACCCCCTTTTGTAAATGTCTTTGTAAATTCCTTTGCATCTTTCATAATGATGATATTATTTCTCATACAATAGCTCATTGAATGTTCCCCATTCCATAAACAAGATTTCATTATCCTATTTAGTTTTTTAAAATTAGTGTACACCATTCGAATACACCTACCTTCAGAATAATGTAAACTAATATGAATTTTTCCTTTTAAATATATCGTAATGTGATAATGATTATCTATGGGGACGTTATCTATTGTTCATCTACTAAGGGATCACTAGTTCCACTAAATGTTTGTGGTTGTTTTTGCATGATGAAAACCTACATAGTTAGAACATTTTATGGATCAATAAATCACACTAACTATAAAATAATATTTTTTTATAATATAAGTTAACATTACTAATATTTTTTAAAACTATATAACCTCAATTCATGATTTATTTACATGTTGATGGGGGATTATCCCTACCTTTACAATGGGTATTTATTGAGTTTCCATTAATTCAATTTGACACCATTTTATAAAGTGGAATAAATATAAATAGATAATGACAAAAATTTTAAAATATAATTTATAAAATATATTCTATAACACTATATATATGTTATGATGATTTTCTATAGAACATGTTCAATCTGTCATGGTTTCACTAAATCTCGTCCCCATGGTTTACACTAAATATTCTTTGATAACCACTATAATATCCAAGATTCTAGAATATAAGAGCTCTAATTTATGTCAAATTAATTGTATAGAATACAAGAGGTATTATTATATTGAAAAAATATTAGTCTTATGTAAGTAGACACATATATACCTGACCGTTGAAAATATAGATATAACTTGAACACATTGCAAGAAAAAAATTATCCCATCTATCATGTTAATAAAATTTATACATAGGCCTCTTCTAGGTTTCCATGGGAAAGGAATACAAATAAGGGTTAGTTTATATGTTTAAAAGGGGGTATCATACAATGAAATCATTCATAATAAAATCTGGAAAAAGTGGTGTTATGGAATGAATAAATGAACAACATAAATATATAATGAACTGAAACTAAGGGAATACTTTATCAATGAAAATACATTAAAATATAGAAAAACTAATCATTTATCTCCCCATGATGGAATATATAATTTCTGACATCAAAAAAAATCAAGGTCTTCTGTCATGACACATTAGTGTTATTGGAAGCCGTATATTCTATAAACCATATTTTTTAATCATAAGACCTATCGATGTATTGATGTGTTATATAATTCCAGGATCCACGAATAACTAAATTAATTTTAATTCCTTCATTCTAAAATATGTCAATACCGTTCATACCACTATATAAAGAACCACTTATTGAATAAATATTTCATATCCAAATAATGGTAAATATGTATATTAGATACTTCCCCATTCATCAATATAATTTTTACGTCTACTAGAAAATTTACTAATCATTATAAAAGTTATAGTGTAACATAAATATATTATGAAGTATCCTCATGAATGAAATATAGAGGAGAGGGTACATTAAATTTTTTGAGTTTTCCATGGAATAAAATAATTGGTTTCAATAGTTTTCTTTTCTAGTAGACCAAGGAAGTGGTTGGAAAAGTCCATAATCATGGTTTATTAAATGCGTGTGAATATCACTAAGAATATCCCTTGAGAGTGTGTCACATGGTGTACAGTCTTATGCCCAAAAAATATGAATTACAGTGGTGATGGATTCAATTATCAATCAAAAAATTTTAGGGTGATTACCACTAGTAACATCTATGTCACAACCAATTTCATATTCCCGTAGAAAAACATGGATGTATTTTCTATGAAATTCAACAAACTTTGCCTTTACCGAAATATAGGATTCTTCTAACACAATGTAAAATATTGAGTTTTTTAATCTTTTTGTTATGTTTTAAATAAAAATAATATGAGATTGGGACAAAAAATAGACTATTAAATTTCATTCATTTTGTGAATAATATTGTAAATAAAATCCCTAGAAATAAATTTCCCACACTAAATAAATTAGGTTTTAATTATTATATGATTCTTGATGAAAGAAAATTGAGATGAAAAAAACAACATATGGATTTGGTAGAAATTCAATAAATCCCCACTATAATATAGGGAATAAAATTATTATTTTAAATTCCATGAAT
This sequence comes from Viscum album, assembly GCA_963277665.1. Taxonomy (NCBI): domain Eukaryota; kingdom Viridiplantae; phylum Streptophyta; class Magnoliopsida; order Santalales; family Viscaceae; genus Viscum; species Viscum album. Next base: position 1,917,118,350 of record OY728165.1, on the reverse strand, counting down.
AATATAATTGCATGAAATATAATCTTAAATAGGTATTATATACACTACATACAGTATGATAGGTAAATAATACCAAACACACCCTGAAGTGATGAAATTGAGATGAAATCTTTTACATCTTTTCCTGAATTCCGTAGACATACATAATATTCATGTATCATAGAAATAAATATATTAGTAACTTAATTTTTAGGATTATTCATATCTATTTTGATTCATACCATTCATAAAAAGTCATTTTTTACATTAATTATACTGATTTCCACAATGAGTGTGTTTTGAATGTTTTTATTCGTTTCATTATATTGGTGTGTGAATTGATTCTTATTGATATTTCAATCACTAATAAACAATAAACATAACTATTAAGGATTTTTTATAAATATTTATTATGAATTAAATTCCATTCATGATTGTTTTAATCATTATCCTTGAAGATGAAATTGATAACATGCTTTTTTCATTGATTCTACAAAATCAAATGGTGTTTTCTTAATTAATTAATTAAATATTATTATAAAATCACTAGAAAATTAAAAAATAATTATTTAAATATTTATATAATATTATAATAGTAATTATTTTCTTATAGTCATTGATTATATAATTCAAATTGTTGATCAATTACATGGTTAAATAGACTCAAACATGAATATAAACTCAATTTATGAATGATTATAAGGTGGTTTTCAATAATATAAATTTTCTATAAGAATAATGAGACTATTAAATATTTATAACCATTATGTATCATAATTAATAGGTGATAAAAGGTAATATATTGGATTATCCTATAAAGATGTTTATTTTAGATGATAAAATTAATGATGGTCATTTGGTGATAATTTCATTAACATGTTCTAAATATTTTCATACAAAAAAAATAATTATATCCTAAAAATATTTTTATCCTTTAATCCCTTATTTATATCAATAATTTTATGGAGGTAAAGGAAAAAAACATGTTAACTCATGGAGGTATTTAACCACACAACATACGAATGCCAATTTTTTCATTATATCAAAGGGGAATGGTGGTTATTTTTATTTCAAAAATTTAAAAGCATTATGTATCAAATAAATAAAACATTAATCATATAATATAAATATAAATAAATTTAATGATAAATTAAAAAGGTGTTTGTGAAAAATTGATCTTATATTGAAAAAACTAGTTGTCTCTTGCAGGATTACTAAGAAAGGATGGGGTTGGGATAATACATTGTGGTGAGAAGAAAGGTAGGGTGAAATTGGATTATATAGGAAGTAAATAGGTTATAATTTGAGTATGAAAACTAACTTTTATTGTTTTATTGATATAGGGGTGATAGACCCCCATTATGAGTGAGAAATAGTTTTTTTATGGAAACTGAAGTTTGGTATGGTGTATGAATAAAATAACTTGGTTTTTAGGTGGGGTTTGTCAATTAGGATGAGAAATTGTATGTGATACATATCGGTATGACATTCATATACAAAAATAATTTCTAGAAGGATATTTTGAGCTTTTAATTATTAAATATTTGAGATACCACATTTACCCATTCTACCGATATTAATTTTAATTAAAAACAAAACGTCATAAATATTTTAATACTAAAAATAGAAGATAAACCTTCATAAAAATTTTATATATATTTAATCAAAATATTGGATATATTTAACATATTTGAATTTTGAGATATTGAAAATTAAAATTTCAAATTAAGGATAATATATATAAAAAATAGTATTTATAGAAAGGTGTATTTTTCTGTATTGGGTTTTTTTATTCTTATTTACATATATTAATCAGTTTTTTGTTTGTTTGTAATATTTTTTTTGTTTTAAAATACAAATAGGGTCATTTTTTAGTTTTTTTAATCTAATCTAATTAGATAACAACTATATCACTCTTGTAAAATTAATTCATTAAAAATAACTATATTACTTTCGAATGGTAATTAATATTTATCCTAAGAAATTTATTTTAAATTACTAAAAAAAACTATAATATAATCATAATTTAGAGATATGGATTCTAAATATTCTATACATTTTTTAAAATAAATTTAATATGTTAGCATATTATTATAGTTAAAATTTTACCACATAAAACTCATTTTTTAAAAAAATCCCAAAAATTAATCTTAAGAAATGATATATAAAATGAATTCAATAGTGAATTTTATTATTTTAAAAAACTTTTATAACATTAATAAATTAATTTTTTGAAAAAAATCATAAACAATGTCCCTTTAGAGTATGTATTATGCAATATTTTAGGATATGGTGTTAACCTAATACAATAGGATATTAGGAATCACATGAGTGATGGATGATGCGTGTTAAAATAATATATAACTGAGGGTATCTGATTTATTAGGTTCTCTAGGGTTATAACTATTTTTAATGAATCATTTAATTAAATAAGATAATTAATTGGTTGTTTGTTTTATAAAATTTCATGGTGGTCGAACTATCTATTTTGTTGGGAAGGTCGGATGCCTTGGTCTTATAGCATATAATCCATGTTAACTTTTTTTTCTACCTTGTGATTCATATGGGTGTGGATCCATTCAATGGGACTTGATATAAGCGTGGGATGGATGGTGTCTTTATAAGAAGTGGGAATGGATTATTTAGTTTTACTGTTCTACTTGTCACCCCTAATGGCGCGATGGACGGTGATTTGTATAATAGTGTTGTGGATTGTACTGATGATATTGGAGGAGGTTGGATTTAGTATTTCCTATATTTTTTGAGTTGAAAGATAGTATTATTATATAACATGAATTATTTTTATAAATGGTTGAATGTTCGTGTGTATATTTTTCATCCGTTCCCATAAACATTACGTAATGCTGCTTGTTGTTCTTGGATTATGCATCCTTTATGGTAGATTAAGATAAGTCCAGGAGTACCAAAAATCAAGGAACTAATTTAAATATTTAATTAATTGAACCCTGAGGATAGAAATTTAAAATATAACATGATATAATAAATTTGTAATCATAGAAATTAGAAAATTTTAACATAAACTAATATATAAAATTTCACTTGACATTTTTATAACCATATAGGATATGAAGTCCTTAGGTGTGGTAGCATAGTGTACAATTGATGAAGGTTTTAGTTGAGTTTAATGATTGGTAAATAGATTTATTGTCGTTGGGAGAGATTCATATATATTACATTCAATTGGTATGTGATTTCACACTCTACTCAATTGATATAGGTAGGTTAACCGATACATAGATGACCATGAGGTTATTTCTCCAACATTATGGTTTGTGGGTAAGGGTGGATAAATTCCAACTATACCCAATTTCTTCTCTTGGTACCATTGCATTCCAGTATGCATAGAAGTTACCTTCTTATATATGTTTGAATAAGGCTATAATTACTTTTTTTATTCCGCTCATATATATTTCTGGATATAGTATCTTAATGAATAATATAGTTTGTTATTTATAGGTTGTGCTGACATGAGGCAAAGTACACGATATACGACTATGGTCCTCTTGAAAATATACTCGATAACAATATTGAGGTATTTGTTATGATGAAATAATGTGGAGCATGATTTGTGGGTTACTATATAACAAATAATTTTTTTACATGTGTAAAATACATGTTGATACATCCATGGTTAGGATAATATAATAGCATATCTATTTAGATGGTGATTAAAATTAATTGGTTATTCAATGGGATTTATTATGATCAGAACACATTTTGTTGAGGGGATACAATTTTCACCCTAGTGAGTATATCTGTTATGCTCACCCAAATCTATATAAACTATTTTTTAGGTTTGTATGATCTTGTTAGAAATGGACAATACATTAGTAGATTAGGAAGATATTAGAGAGCCCTTTGGGATTCACGGTTTGATCAATTTTTTTGTTTTATTACATATTGTTTCCATTTAATTTTTTCTAATTTTTTTGACATTACTTGTATGTATTGGGATCTATTACGTACTATGAGTAGGATTTGTTTGGTTGTATTATCATATCTCTCATTCCTTATATTATTCATAGAGATAAATGCCTCCCATTTGTGTTTATATTATACCCTCATTTATAGTCATCAATCCATTTCCTATTGGAGGAATTATATAGGCCTCATCATTCCACTTCCATCATTTTACATCCAAAGTGGGGTATCTTTAGGAGTAGGGTGTCATGATATAATTTTTCTCTAATTTCAGTTCCTTTAGATATATTGGATATTGCAAAAAATCTATTATTTTATATGGTGTATTCAAATCCCTATTACCATAAATTATAACGAATATCATTCATTTAATGATATTTTAATTTCTATTTTATTGTATCTCTATTATATACTTTTTATTATATTTACATTTCTATAAGGGGTTTTGGATTTCAATTTATCTTAATTAATATATGATTAATATTCACAATTTTTTTCCATATAATGTTTTATTTATTGGTAATGGATTCCACAAGTCATAATTTACCAAGAAATATAATGCATTTAAATATCTATTTCATAATATACCTTTCATGGAATTTAAATTTAAACTATAATGATTATTTAAGTGGTTATTCATGACTCGACATCTTTTCTAGAGTCTTAAAGTTTTATTTTTTAATATATTTTTACATTTTGTTATATTCTATTATTTTATTATAATATAATTTATTCTATATATCAGGGGAAAGTGAAATTATTAATAAATATATTTACCTCTCTGAAATTATTTCTAAAATCATATCATCATTGATAATAAATCATATCCTCTTTAACAATAGCTTCCCCTCGTGGTCCATGTTTCCCAATCATGAAATTTTTTTTTACATTTTATAAGAACAACAGACTATGTGTAATATCTACAAAAATTAATGTTTCTCACTCCTCTTCTCAAAATGAATATTTTTTAAATTTTTTAATGATATGGTTTTTTAAAATTGGTATTTCAAAAAGATTAAAATTATTTTCATCACTTAGTAACAAAAATATTTATCTTCAACTATGAAACCATTTTTATAAATATTATATTTTTTCATGTATTTATTGTTTATTTATATTTTTGATGATAATTTTTTATATTTTATTCCCATACCATTTTTGGAAATGAAATTTCTATATAATATATAACATTATATTTTTTTGGATGTAAAAAATATTTTGAAAACAAAATTTATGGTATCACAATAATTTTACTCATTATATTTAGAGGATTTATTTCCATGTAATTTATTTTCCATGGATCAACATTTAAATTTTCTTATTAAATCGTTTTAGAATTAACTAAATTTTGGTTACAAATTTCAAATTCTTCTGTATAGTTTTTTAATACACATTGGAAAGGTTATGAACTCCATTTATTAATCCTTGGTATTTCTATGATATGATGATGGAAACCAATTTTCCACCAATAGATTTTCATGATTTATTTAATGATTAATATTTTATGGAATAAATATATGGACAATAATGATGGGTGGGATCCTTTATCACCCTCTAATATATTAGTTATCGTTCTCTTTCTCATGAGATAATGACGTGTGGAAATAATGGATTTTTTTACAATATAAAGGATGAAAATATTTAGATTTAAGAAAAACATAATGTGTTATAATGCTTGGATTTATTCATGACTTAAATTTTCTAAATTTTTACACATATTCCCTTCATTAATGATAGACATAAATGTATTTTTTTCACAAAATAATTTTTTTACATGCATGGATTTCGTCACAACGTAAATGGTGGATGCTCTTGTATTTGTTCTAAATATAAATCCTAGAGATAATTCAATTTATTCACAAATTAAAGAATTGGCATTATAATATTTTCTCACAAAAATAACATTAGAAATAATTTAATTTTTTCATAGAATAAATGGTTGAAATTCAGGGATATTTTTAGAATATAATATTTTTGTGCACTAGGTTGCAAGAAACGTTCTTAATATAACTATGATATAGACACATAACATTTTTATATATTAGATGCATATGACTATGCTTCATTGTACATGTTTTTTATATAACACTCTTGATCCATGACATATGTTTTTTAATTTTTGATTAAATATAATATTTTTCTATAATTATGGAGATCCTGTATTGTTCCATGTTATTTTTATTTATATGTTTAAATAATTATAATGGTTTATCATATTCTTATTATCTATCCTTTGATGTTGTGTTGATGAAATTTTCCCTATTCTAATAATTTTAGTTCACCTATTTTCTATTTTATTTTTCCTCAGGTAATTATGATGACTATTTCATATGAGAAGAATATAAAAGAGTAGAGTCCGACTCTAAACAAGATAATGTTTTTACATGTGTTTTATTCTATGTTTATTTTTTTTCTAGTATACAAATATTCTATTCCTTCTACTCTAATTATTGATTTATTATTTAGATGTCTAATGTATAATTTATTTTTATATAAATCTATTTATCTTATTTAATCTCACATTTGTGGAAATATATTTTTTAATAACGTGTTTCTAGAACTAGATTTGAGTGTACGGGTCTGGGGTGACTCAATTACTTCCATTGATTTTTTTCCTTTAGTATTAAACTCTGTATTTATGAGGATGAACAATATATTAACTAACATAGAGTTTATAGGTTTTAAAAATTTATAAATTACCTCATTTATGAATTCTTTTTATTCCATATTAGCTCCACATTCACATTGGATGCCATTTGTTTTTGAATGATTAGTTCATGTGACCTCTATATTCTTGATTTTTCCATTTACCTCAACTCATAAAAAATAAAAAAACTTCTTGGAATAATAAAAAATTGTATTATTTTTTCATATATCTACATAAGTGTAAGATTATATTATTCACTTAAAATGTATTAAATCAACTTCAATTTAATTCAACATCATCTTAATGACTTAAAATTTACTCAAATAATTATCCAAGAGTATTCTATTATGAAATAAATTAAATTTCATATAGAACAGCAGTGGGAAGTTTTCACTATCATCTCATCCAAATTATACTATTAGAGGATCATTATTCATTATCCGAACTAGATTCCAATATTGAAAAAGTATTTTATAAATATTACTACATGATTTTGTATATAATTATCCTTTAAACAAAAACAAAAAGTTCATAAGGGCCAGTGTGTTTAGAATACTAGGTCCATAATACATCAAAAATGAACTAAAACAAAACATTTTTTTATTCTCTATAATAAGACCCCAAATCAATTCACACTCCTAAAAAAATAAAGGATAAGCTGGGAAATACGTAAAAGATACTATTTAGCTACAAATAGAAGTATGAGAACAACATGATTACAAATCATAACATGTGATTAGAATGACATAACATGATATTATAAATTAGAAGGATCATGAATAAACATATAATAGAATAAAATAAATAAAATGGAATTGTAAGATCGTGGGAAAATAGGAATGTCATGGAAACATAAAACATTACATAAAAAATTGTGAGACCAACATCCATGAAAACATCACATAGTGGACATAATCTCACCATATACTAGGTTTAATACATAATCTCAAACATAAAATCTAATGACGAAAAAACATTACCCAATGAATTGGAGCACGATGTGGGCACACCCATCATATCATATACAAGCCTATGTGTTCCACAAAAATAAATAAATCTAATGAAATAAAAATAGCAAATAACCATGTTAATATATTGGTTTTATAATCAATCCACATGTCATAATAAAAGGATATTTAAAAAAAATTATCGTAATGTGTAATTATATATTATGGATGTTCATCTAATATTCTATTAGAATATTTTTAAATTTATAATATTTAATTTCAATTATAATCCTCATAATGTGTAGGTAATTGGGTGTATGAATGAATTTTCATAATGGTGTTTTAAGTAATTAGTTAAAGACATGAGAATAATGAATAAGAATGGAATTTTATATGATTAAAAGAAATTAATATTTTTTATCGATATAATATTTTTTAATTTAATGAAATAAATATTATTAATAGAGACTTTGAATGAGATCTATATAAATCGAATATGGGATATAAAAGGCCCTCATAATCAGTTTTAATTTAAAAAATGTACTTGAGAAATATAGATAAGGAATGTATCACCCAATCAATGTATTGGAGAAAAATCTAAGTATATATGTAAAAAGAAAATACAAAAAATTAAATCCATTACACAATTTGAAAATGAGAAATAATGTTTTTTAGATAGATAAAGGTCACATTCCAATGAAATTTTTTAGCTAATAGTGGTCCCTTACATTATTTTCATGAATAATTTGTCACCGTATTTAAACATCATTGATAATAAAATTAGATCCATTAATTAATAGTTTAAAATAATTTACACACACACACACATATATATATATATATATATATTTCTATAATTTTCTTATGTTCATTTTTAACTATTTCAATGAGATTCAACAATTAATTTAATTATTATGAGAGTGTTCGTTTCTTGGATTCAAGCCATATAACATATATATTATTTATACCTCTATAATAAGACTATAACTCTAAATGTGAAATGAATTGGTATTGATTTTATTAAAAAAATATAAAATTCTCTCAAATATACATTTGTGTTTTTAAAATGGTAATATTGAATTACTAAAAATGATAACATTATGTGGTTTTTCCTTTTATTATATTTCATTAACTATCAAGAACTATATTCTCTATATTAGTATCATGAGTATGTATTAATTAAAAATAATTAATTAATTTATAATATACATATTATCATATTTTTAAAATGCAGTAACATTTTTATCACTAGACCTGAAGGTAGTAATGGAAGTCAAAAACTTATCATCTAGGGGGAAATGAAGCGATAGAATATGGACAATGGTTTAATTTTTAGAATAAGAGGAGAGGAGAGGAGAAGAGGATGATTGGTTTATATTATATTATCATTGTTTCATTATAATATATATATAATATATATGTTATTATTAAATTTTGGAAGAGGGGTTTGAGGATAATACAGAAGATGAAGATAATTTCAATGATGTGGTATTATAATATAACCTCTTGATTTTCCTATCCTTGAAGAACTACATATGGAAATTGAGATTTTAATATTGGAAATAAAAAAACAAATAAGGAATCAAAATAGGATTTGGAAATTAAATTTGTTAAAAATTGGTATCAATCAACGATTATAGGGAGTGAGGACAAGGGGTTGTTAGGGTGGTATTTTTAATGGAAGAGAGTTTTTTTAATATTATATCCATTATTTTATTATTCGTCATCAAGACTGCAAATAATATTAATTCATGTTAATATTTATATATATATAAGTGCATTTGGTTCGAAAATTAATGTTTCTTATATCATCCATGACTCAAAATTTATATTTTTATCGTATACTATTAAATATGGTAATTTTATATATTTCAGTAATTTAAAAAAATTCCATTCTTTGTTGAAAATACTAAAGATTCATCCTATGTAATTGTTCATTTTAATATTCAGAGAATGGAATCCATTATTGGAGAATTATATTCTAGATCTCAGAACATTATTTTTTTAATAAAATACATTTTTATTTGAAATATATAAATATAAATATTATGATTATTTTTGAGACCCATTAAAAAATTGCTTATGGTATCATAAAATTACCTTATCATTATACAAAATATTATTTATTTATTTATGTATTTTATGAAAATAAATATTATTTTCAATCATTATATTTTTTCTAATAGAACAATAAGAACATTTATGTTTTACAAGAATAAAAACTCTTAATTTATAAAATTTAAAAAATTTATTTACTTATTCCATGGTATCAATATATCATATTAATTTATAAGATATGTGAATATAATTTTATTATTAAAAATGTGAGGATACTACTATAATAGTCATTTTACTATTCATAAGAGTAAAATTACTATCTAAATATTCATATTACTTTTGTAATAGTTGTATTATGATTTCAACAGTTAGATTTATAATTGTACAATGGGTTCCCAAATTCATATATATACCCTATATTTCATTAATCATTCATTAATTTCTATTTTATATCTATTTTATATATTTATTTTGATTTTAAAATTTAAAAACTCGTTACTAATATTCAGCTTCATTTTTTTATTGTTTTTCTTAAGTACGCTCATTTTAGGGGATTGAACATATCCAAATTTTCCAGTTATTTTAACCATATTTTCTATTTTTTCCATGTTAAAATAATTTCAATTATTATGACCATTTTTATTCCTTAAATGTATATTTCAATTTACTTTAATCAAAAAAAAATTTATTTCATCATATGATGAATGTGATTTTAAAAAATACTAAATATGACATGATTATATCTTCAGAATAAAAATATCATGACAAAATATTGGGTCATCAAATTCTTCCCCCATAAGAAATTTCAACCATGAATTTTTTTTCATATAATAATGAGAAAATATATGACGGTACTTATTCTTCATGGCTCACTTTGATTCCTAAATCTCATTATCATACTTTTGGTTTTTTTATTATACTTTGACCGGGTGAGTTATCTTATTGAATTGAACATTATCATTATAGAACAAGATATTCAATGAATTTTCCTCACAAGATGTGTTATATTCTAGCTAAACCACCACATAATATAAGATATGTGAGGGATATAATATGTACTTTATCTAAAGGGATATTTTGATCACATCGTGTCCTTTAGACGAGGTTTATGAGAGTGAAAAATGATAGGAAACATGTATGATGTGAGCAATAATCTAGGAGGGATTGAAGTACATAGGGTTTTATCTTTAATTATTCCCAAACCACATGACTCAATTTTATGGGGTTATGAGGATGAATACCATATGTCCAACATAAAACACGAGATCTCTATGATGATTTTCTTCATATCTCTTCTGTAAACATTGAGTATCCATGATTTGTTATTGAATAGTAATGATCTACTCTAATATTTCCTAATATTTCATGTCCTAGTAGTTTATGTTTGAAAACAACATCCCAAAATGATGTTTTCCTATATCTCCTCACCATAAATTATTCTTATGATTTCATTTTCATACTTTTGTGGAAAATATTATTATTTGAGAACTCGAATATAAGAAGATGTCAACCCATACTAATTTGATGTTCATCAAGAATTCTCTAAAATTATACTCAAATTGATAGATACTCCTCTAATGAAGATCTATTTGGGGGGTGATAATTCTTAGAAATATCAACTTAACAACAAAATAATGTATTATTCTCTTCTAGAACATGGTAGTAAAACTTTGATCTCGATCAGATATAATAGATATCGGTATTCCTCACAACCTCATCACTTCTCTTATAAATATTATTTCATGTTTATCAGGTGGTAATTCTCTTCAAATAATGATGAAATGAGTAGTGTATGTTATATGGTTCTCTATAATGCATATAAAACTATTTCCTCTTACTTTATGTGGATCAATAGTAACAATTCACATTGTTATGTTTCCTGATTTCCATGTAGGTATGGTAAATGATTAAATCATCCCCTATAAAATGTATCATTTATCTTTCACTTAAATGTGTACTTGGAATTTTCAAATATATTATATTATCTTTTTATTCATATTGTCCCATTATTATAGATCTTGGATATCATGATACATATTTTTTCTCCCTTGGTGGATGGAAAAGTTTATGCTATATGCATCATTAAACAAACCTTTATTTATATTATAATTTGATGGTAAACATTATCATGGAAAAAATCCAATAACTCCATCATAAATTATTATTTCAATTAATTTTATTTTCCTTATATCTTCAACATAATTATATATTTCAACAACATTTGTTTTAGACTCCATTATCCTCTCTAGAAGGGATAGTTGAGAAATCAATTGAGGAAATAATAATGATGTTCCTTCCTTTACGATTACTATGTGGATCCATTATATTTCTTTGATGACTAAGTCCTTCACAATTCTAATCACTTATAAAGTCAAAATATATTTTTAATATAGATATTCTTCCACTTTATTTTAATTCCTAGTATGGTTGTGTATTGAAAAATCATAGTCATTTATCATCACTTACAATCATTGCTGAGAAATGTTATTTTACTTATGAAAAATTATTTATTGGAGGTGCTTATTAAAAGAATATACTTCACACTTCACTCCATAATGATAGTACTTACAAATCTTTAATACAATTATCACTACATATAACTCCAAATAATTGATTAGGTAGTATTTCTTAGGAATGTTCATCAACCTTGAGTTCTATGATATCACTTTTTGATTTAACATTAATACACATCATGATAAATTATTTAAAGAAACTTTAAATATAAAAATTGTGCCAAACATGAGGGAAGTGTGAGGACTGGTGTAGTGAATAGATTATTTCTTCAATTTTTTAAGCTCTCTTCTCATTCAATAGTCTATAAATACATTATCTGTTTAAATCATTCTTTTTTCTAGGTTTTAAAATGAAAATATGTATCTCACAAATCATTAGTAATCAACATATTATTAGAGGAATGTATGGATATCTATTACATATGTAAATGTGGCCTACTCCCCAGTTGTCTTTATCTTGGATGGGTAAATAGATATCCCTTTTATGGTGATAACATTAAACAAGGATGATAATAACTCCATCTAGAACCCACATTTTTTGTACATTGTATTCAACATTTCCATTTTTAAATTATTTGAAATAATATTCAAATACTCCTCATGATATTCCATTTTTTAAAGTATATTAAAATATCATCTATAAAACTACCAATTTTTTTTAGTATTATCTAAATTCTCTATTCATTATATCAATAATTATTTCAAGACAATTACAAAGTTTTAATAGAATCACTATGAACTCCATGTGTCCATACATTGTTCAAAAGTTAGTATTGGGAAAATATTTATTATTCACATTTAATTGGTTATATCTTGACTGAGGGTCCACCTTATAAAAATATTGTGGACCACATATTTGATCAAACAATATTGTTATCAACTTCATGATATAGTTTTTTTATCATATTTGTGAGTTCATGATAGTCAATATTTAGGAATATTGGACTATACAACCTCTTAGTGAAGAGGATCGATACACCCCATGATATAGAACTTGTGCATATAAAAACCTTGTCCATATTCTCTAATAAATAATTCTTTACTTATTCCAAATTAGAAGTGTCCATTATTAGATATAGTCTTTATTATTGGTAGAGATCTGGGAATAATATCAATTAGGAACTCAACCGCTTGATTAGGAGGAATAACACATGACATTTCGGGGAATACATCCGTATAATCCCATATAATGGGAATTTCTTCAAGAATGCTTATATCTTTTGTCTCGATTATATGGGATACATATTAGTGATAATAATTAAATAAAATCCACATATGAGATCAATATTATAATAATGATTCTGCCACCTCCATCATATGTTATATAATTGAAGGATTTCCCTAGATGTGAAGCATGTACATTCTCTACAAATAGTTGTTGTTGTTTTTTTATAAGGAAAACTAATCCATTCTCACAGTAATATAAATTTGGGACATACCCATGAATTTATACCCATGTCATTCATGAATAACTAGAATATAGTTCTTGGATCCAATGTATATGAATGGTTCATTCAATCCATTAGTATAGATTAGGATATAAAAATGGTTATTTTGAAACCATTCATATAGGTGGGGATATAAAAATAGTTTTTGAAAAACCATTAGCATAGTCATTCTACATATATTGTAGCTCCCATTATCCTCCAATCACCCAAAATCATAAAATAATTTCTATCACACGATCTAGCGGTGAAATCCCATCTACTCCAATGATCTCCACTTATTAAATAATTCTTTTTTAATATCTTCTTAAAAATAAAATAAGTGAGTTATAAATCTTTATACTCTTTATCTAAATATTTTTTTCATTTTTATCTATGATATCATGTTATCGATCAAATTAATTCATTTTAATATATTGGTCAAGTATAAATTTAGTGATTTTTGGTTCATGTTTTTACATTCAAGACATTATGAATCTTCATTATTTCCAAGAAGTAAACCATTCCAAATATTTTAATTTTTTTATTTTTGGTTTGATGTTATTTTTTTTAATTAATTTTTTTTCGGTCAATATTTTTTCTAGAATTTTATATTTGTAGCCCTTCTCCTTGGTGTGGCATTGTGTGTGGATGTTTGATGATTAGAATGATACTTATGCTATTTTGGATTCTATTTGATTTTTTATTTATTTATTTGTTTCCTTATTGCGGAGTGGTTTCCCACTAAACCACAAAATGTTGTCTTTATAAAAATAAAACATAAAATATTTTGTTTTTTATTTTTCACGAAAGGAAGTAAATAAATACATAATACAATATGGCTGTCCATTAACATGACATTCCATGGTTTAGGATCTTCTTAGGATTCTATGGTAAACATTAAAAAAACTCTATATTTTTATTAAAGTAACCTCATATATATTTACCATGATATCCATGTTTAAATTTAAAATAAAATAATATTTTTATAATTATAATCATTGGGTTTTCTGATAAATGAGAAAGGGGCTTATGGGATGATTTCTGATGATATTAAAAATATTTATCACTAGAATGATACAAGGATATAGATATTGAGGTTTATTTTAATAAATTTGATATTTATAAGTAGTAATGATAATATATGTATTTCATAAATAATTTCATAAGGATGAATGAGCGTGCTGTTTTTTCAAAGAAGGTTGGATTGACATGATAACTGGTCCATATTTTCCATTGAAATTATTCCTCAAATAATCATATATCCCTTTTTAGGGGGCAATACATATATTTTCATGATAATGTACTGCTTAATTGTATATTTTGTGATTATGGGGTTTTTTAACTTCATAACTGATTAATCACATAGGGAATTAATGTCCAATATTATGATGGTCATAATGAATGAATAGTGGACTCTCTATCTCTTTTAAAATTAGTAATGGTTCCCCATTTAGTAGAGAGTATAAGACGAGGGATCCTAAATCCTGTAGGATATATCATTCAATTTTTACCCCTAATGAGTGAATAAAATCATTATGTTGTTTCTAATGTGGAATCATGGGGAAATCTAGTCCATATTATTTTTTAATAATCAGATTTTTTTTATTCAAAGTGGAGAAAGGACACAGAAGGGCTCCAAAAGGGGCCATGAAGAAAGCCCATTATGGAGGTCTAAAATATTGAAGTCCAATAGAATCCCCCTTAATAATGTTAATCCCCATTGGTTTCAGACTTTGAAGATTGTGACAAACAAGGCCCTCCGATTCAAAAAAAAAACAAGCGAAGTAAGGTAGTCCGCCTCTTTGATTCCTTCCCTCCAAGTATGCGATACAATAATGTCAGAGTTAAGAAATCCATAGAACTTACGAATCACATACTCAATAGGCTAGGGGGTAGAACCAATACCTTTATGATCATTAGAAACAATCTTTGAATCGGTTTCAACCTCCACTAAATCAAACCCCCTCTGCCTACACATAGAGAGACCAACCAGTATCGACTTCGCCTCTACAAGAAGTGAAGTGTCGGGACCCAGCCCAATAGAGAAGGCCAGGGTCACAGATCCATTGTTGTCACGAACAAGACCTCCCTCGCACATACTATACGCAACACATGAGCCGTCAGTGTTGAGTTTAAATCCCCTAAATGGAGAATTCCATCGAACTTAATTGCCAGGAACTGAACTGGACGCATGGGATGGATCATGTAGGATATGAAGAAGCCATTGCAGAGTTGGAACATCCCTCCAGGAGCAGATGGCCCAAGCCAAATCTAGGATGAGACTCTTGGTTCTGATATAAATCACTCGAACAGAGGAGACAACCCCATCATGGAGATAGCCATTCCGAGCCTGCCACAAGCACCAGCATCCAGCATGCAACACCATAGTACACGCTCGATTTTTCGGCCCCTTGCCACCCATGCCATGGAACCAGTGGATAAGGAAGTGATGGTCCACCATGGATGGAATGGAATGTCCAGTGAAGTCACCAAAAGAGTTATTAAACTCATGCACCCAGTCACTATCAAAGAACAAATGATCCAAGGATTCTTCCATTTTCCACTTAAAACACACGCATTTAAAAGCCAGGTTCACCCCACACCGCTTGATTTTCTCCTCCGTGGGTAATTCTTTGTTAATGATTCTCCATGTAAGAATGTTTAATTTTGTGGGGATATCTTTATCCCACAAAGCCTCATGCCATACATCCCCCCTTCCAGAGAGACATACAGGTGACAGTAATCTTTAGAGGCGAAACATCATGAGGAAGATAAGCTGAACACACAATGATCCGGATCTATGGACAGCACCACCAGGTTGAACAAATCCTTCTGGTTCCGGTCAAGGATATAATTGATGAAAGGAAAGAACATACTGGCCTCCGTATAAGATATTTTACTGACATGACAACCTAGACAATCGATCACCTGGCCACATTAGTTATCATGCCAGAAAGAAATGTCCCATGTTCCAATTATCCAGCAGACATGTGGATGGATAGGGTTTACCAATGGATCGATCACTTGCCAAAGGGGGAAGCATGTCCGTCCAGAACCTCCCTGATACCACTGTAACATGCATGCATGGTCCTCCCTCAATTATTTTTAACTTTTGATTTTAATGTGGATCTCAGGAATGTATTTTGGTATGATCAGAGTATTATATTCATTTGTAATTCATGAGTTATAGGTTTTACATGGTTTGTATTTTATTTAATTATTTATCATATTCAAAACCATGGGTAGAATTTTTAGTGTATCTAAGTTTTTCAATTTATCCATTATGATAGTAAATACTTAATTTTTTGGGTTACTCTTTTTGGTTTGTTATTTGTAGTCATCAAATATAGAATATTTAATTTCTATTATTCTTTTTTCTAGCAACGAGTATGATTTTATTTATTTCAATTTTAAATTTTGTTTTAATAAATTTTTTAATTATTGTTTAATTTTTTTATTTGAATATAAATTTTCCCCAATAATATAATGATTATAATATGGATTTATTTTACTGATTAGTTTTCAATCATGTTTCAAAATAATTTCGTAATTTTTTGTATGTTTTTCATTTTTAAATGATTCATATGGAGGTCGTATAAAATACCCATGAAATAATTGTGTTGGTAGACCATGGTTAGGTCAACAAGAAGTTATCTACAATATAAAAGTTGTTGGATTTCAGAAAAACTATAATGATTGGAATCACAATGGAGAGATTAGAAAATATTAAACTCTACATAAATGGAATGAAATAACTATAATGGAGACTTTAAAATTTGAATTATTTATTTTTTTGAATCATCCTGAAAGATATATTATTCCAATGGAAAAATATTAATGATATTAATAAAAATGAGTAAATAAATTATGATGATGATATTGAGAGATTGAAACAATTATTGGATGATTTCCAAACTCTTGTATATCCTTAATTTAATAGAATGATAATGTTTTAATTTTAAATGTGATAATTTCTTGGAAAACTCACATATGATATTTTTAATACTAATATTGATTATATTTTCAACTTTATTAAGGAATTTCTTCCTAATGGTCTAAATATTCCCCCAAATAATTTATGGATTATTAGTTAATTAGATTGATTTGATTTTATAATAATAAAATTCATGGTTTTTCAATAGATAGTAGTTTATTTTAAGATGAAACAAAAAAATTAATGAATTTAATTAATTGTGAGCATATCTATCAAAGGAATATCACAACTGGAACACCATATAATGTTCCATATGATGTCTTGTGTCACCATAAATTTTTTCATTTAATTTAAAATATATTTATGAATTCAAAAGTATAATCCTTTATGTGATTAAATTATAATGATATAATTAAAGATAATGGAGATTTAGTTCATCCTGTAGAAGGATTATCATATGGGAATTTGTTGCACAACATCCTGATTTTTTGTATCTGAGGTGTGTAATATCATTTTTGTTCTATCAAGTGTTGTGTTTATCCATTTCATCGGATTCTTACTACTCATAATAGGTTGAAAATTTTTATTAGTGTTTATAATCTTCATTCAATGATTTTTATGAAAAATCATTTCACATTCTTGAGTATACAAATATCTGGAACACTTGATCATGAAAATGATATATAACTCTACTTTAATCAATTAATAAGAAAGTTTAAGAAGATTTGGGAAATGAGTGTAAACAAATTTGATGCTTCTTAAAAAAAATATATTCCATATGTCTCATACCCATCTATGAACTGTAAATGATTTCATTTATTATGAAATGGTTTCTAGTTATAACAAGAAGGGAAAACTATTATGTCCAATCAGTACAAAGAATACATGGTCTAAAAGGCCTAAATATTTCCACAGTTTTAGTTTCATGGGGTGTTAGTGATAATTTTTAATGGATCATCAATAGAGGAATAATATTTAGTGTTTGGATAATACTACTGAAATTGAACTACCAAATACATATATGTTTGTAAGGTATGATCTTAATGAACTGATAGATTTAAATTTTTATTAATGAAACGTAATATGAGATTCAAAAAGTTGAATACTGTTGACACTAAATCCACTTAAAATTTGAAGAATAATATTATATTTTTTGAGTTTCCATATTCGTCAACCAGTTTCTTACCACATTGATTATAAATAATTCCCATTTATAAAATACATGTCAAATATTTCTATCAATTCATATATATATCAAAGAGAAACCCACATTTTAATTTCAATATCTCCATAACTTCTTGGATTAGGGTATTTTACTAGAACTTCATCCAGTGACTATTAGAGAAAATAAATGGAATGTTTTGTATGCATCCTATATGATAATATATTTAGAGAAAAATAAATTTCAAGATACATTGAAGAATACTAAGGTTCCTGATGGATATTCTGGTAACAAATCTAAATGATTAAATAGAAGGGAGTTGAAACTGAAATCAGTAAAAACTCATGATTATCATATCCTTTTTCATGAAATGATTCCAATTGAAATATGGAAAATATTATCCAATAATTTAAGGGTGATGGAGATTCTCTTGTACCTTTTTTATTAACATATTTGTGATAAAATTTTATTGATTCATATATTGCTAAACATGAAGAAAGAAGCTCCATTAAGTTTGTTTGAATTTTTATTTTTTTCCTCCAACATTTTTCATATGCATGCAGTATTGAATAATTTACCATATAGTTGAAATACTTCTTGGGGGACCTACTCATTATTGTTGGATGTATACTACCGAGTGAAATATGTTCATAATGAAATTTTATGTCCCAAAAAATAATCATCTAGAATGTTCCATTGTGAGAGGCTATATGGTCTAAGAATGTATAGATTTTTTTTCAATGTATTTTTATGATATGAGAACAATACATTATCTTCCAATGAGAATTGAAGATGAGAATAATGGTGAAATTGATCCCTCACTTCCATATCCTCCCCATATAGGAGTAATTCTAGGGTCATGTACATTGACTACATTGAACCTTGAATAGATGGATATGGAATATCACGAATCTTTTTTTAAATGTTTTTTATGACTATATCAAGTATGTAATTGGAATATTTATTTGTTTTCTCAAAATATGACATTTCTGTTATACCTTTTGTTTTATTATCTTCTTATATATAGAACATAAACAGATTATAAATAGAGTTAATCAATCTTTGCCTTTATGAAAGAGGGATGCTTCTCATAGTGAAGAGTTTCTTGCATGGATGAAATCAAAGGTATGAACATTTATTTAATTTACACAGAATTTTCATCTTAATTTTTTTTATTCATATATATTACAGGTATTGAGCTTACCTGATTACTATGACTCTCAAGAATTAATAATGTTATATTTTAGTCTATTTTTATTGGTTTTTGAATGAAAATATTTAATAATCAATGGGTATAAATTTGTCACAATTGATTGAGTGGAAAAACCATGAACATGGAATGATGGAGTTATGTTAATATCTATAATGGACTATTATTCCAATGCATCAATTAAAAGATATTAATATGAAAATGTGTCGGATTTTGGACTTGTTGGGAGATAGTTTTTAGTGGACTACTACTCTCATTGTCGGGTTACTATGATGAAATGTAAATTATCGAATCTAATGACCCAACATGGTGCATTTATTAATGAATGTTGATTCAGATTTATTGAATTGACTCGATTCTATGCTACTAATGAATAGTGTCTTTTTAGAATCAATTAAAAAACACATGTTTTATGTGAAATATTATTTGGGACTTAATTATGATGTCATTATTTATGAAATCCTATGCCATATTTTTCATTATGGTGATTATGGAATTGACACCCTTGATATCCACACTGGGGTTAAATAAATTATTATATTTGATGACTCAAATTGTCCCATTGTGAGAGTTGATGTTGAACCATAATTAGTGATCGGTAATAAATATAAGAACCCATATATATTTATAGTTCATTCAGGTAACCTTAACATGGGATTCTCATGTTCAGTATACTATAATTACATTAATTTAATTTTAGTCTGTAATGATACGTCTCATTCAGTATTGTTTGTTTTCTTTCAATTTGATAATACTTATTTCAATTGAAAAAAATGAATTTAACATGGGGTTTTAAAAAATGTATAACATGGTTTGAAATTATACTTTCTAAACCATGTTATGAATTTTGTTATGAATTCTTTCACTTCAATATTTTTTATATAATTTTTAAAAAATGGTCAAAAATATTATATTTCATTGTTATAATGATTATAAAATTTGTTAATGATGTTAAATGGATGATATTATTTGATAATTGACAAAGGATTCATGAGCTAGGGTTCCCCCCTCTTGTTTCTAAATTGAGCATAACAATTATACTATTTTTCAACTTCATAACATTTAATGTAATGTTCTTATTCATTATCAATAACAATTTGGACAAACATTTGAAGTTGAGATGACTTCTGCACACTATACATGTATGGGTCTATGGGTGGGGATCCAAGAGCTACATTGACCGGCCATAAAACCCATTCACACCCTGACCAGCTTGAAGACACCCAATCTATTACATATTTTCATCCTTCATTTGATCATTTGGTAATGTTCCAACCCATTCCTCCATCATTCTCTAATTTTTCCAATTCTTCTCATACCATATCTACGATGCCTCTAGAGATATTGCAAAAAAATCCAAACCCATATCCTATTAGGTATCCCCCTTCTATCATTTCCCTACCATGTCTACACTACCTCAATTTCTTACTATCCACTAAGGATATTGACATGACCCATCCCTCGTGGCATGTGTCATGACTACCCCAATCCCACCTTCAATAGGCCAGCGGCTGGCGACTAGCACTGGAAAGGAATATCCCTATAACTATAAGGTATTTCCATTAAACCTGTACACCCACACAATCCAAGAAGACAACAAGAAGCAAGAATGAAGTAAACTGATATAGTAAAAAAGTGTACTAAACGTAAAGGGGCTAGAATACAAGCTCAATTGAGAGGTACTAGAACAACTGAACAGAGAAAAAAACTCATGGAATGTCCACCAAGGATTCCACCTGAAGGGTAGTTACATCTTGTCTCCACTTCTCTCTACATAATCCAATCTCTTTTGTGTAATGCTTGGTCCTCGTACCCTCAAGTCTTAGTCCAACTTCTCGTCATCTTCAGAACACAAAACAAGGTTTGGGCGAAGACCGTGCAGGGGTGAGTATAAAAATAATCAGTAGGCACTCCGAGACCCCCTATGGTCTCACGGAATTATGCAAGAGAAAACCATAGAGCATAATCTCAATTACAAAACACAAAGAAATAGGAATATCTCATAAAGGTTATCATCTCAAACCACGTATTAGAGATGTATAGTATATATGAATAGTCGCGTAGCTAGATCATATTATTATGTCAAGAGGCACTACTGCTGGAAATATGGTGTTTGACCACACATGATCGATAAGAACTAACCCCTACAATGAACCTAACATGATCTAACCCTCATGGAGTCCATAGGTACTAACCCCCGCAAGAACCACACTGGATCTGACCCACATATGATCAGTATGCACGGACCCACACATGATCACTGAGATATTACCCACTTAGTATCTAACCCACACAAGATCGATAGGTGCTGACCCATATAGGATTTCTTGGTACTAACCTCCGTATAATCTCTCTCCAGCCTCTGCCTCACTGCTAGCCACTGGATTCCCGCTCGTAGCACACTTAATTCTTGGAGAACCGCTCTTCAAGCCATAGATAATATTTCAACAAGATAAAAGTCTCATGATTAGGTAACCCAGTGATCCATCACATCATAAGGGTCCCTATGAAAAAGATGACGCATCAACTGGACATCCTATATATATGTTATTGGAATTTTAGTGTCAAGGGCCCGAATAGATTTGGAGGCGATACAACCAGGATGTACTCCAAATTTCTCCTAAACTCTCACGGAGTATTTCAAAAGGACTGCCTCATCTTAAGGGTTCAAAAAAAATAGATAGCTTGTCTACCAAACATCTGGTCTGTTAGTATTATTCCTTTCCTTGAAATGGGGGTGATCACATCTCGGTAATGCCCTTCTTGGTCAGGCCCGCTGAAATATGTCAAAGGGACTACATCCTAAAAGGGGTCCCAACACCACAGACGATATGTCAATCGGACAGCTGGTTCGTTAGTTACAGGTTATTATTTATTTGATGACCGGTTGGGTCTGGGCCCAATCCAACTCAGCCAGACTGGCCCGACGCAATGATCCCCAGGGTTTACCTGACCCCACCCGGGTCCATCCTGTAAAGGTTCAGCCCAGTACACTAGGCTCAGAAGCTTAGGGTCAGCTCCATTCAGTTCACAGGCCCAGTCCATGGTTTTCCCTGCCCGCTGGGTGGGGATCAGCTCACCCATGCTGGCCCGTGAGTCCGGCCTGCTGGGCAGGTCCTGTCCTCTCAACTGACCAGCATTCATCACAGTCCTCTTAAAGGTAGATAGTTTCCTTCTTCTGTCCCCATGGTTGTGCAGCTATTTCTCCCATTTAGTGGGTCTCAACCACACCGCATTAAACGGTCAGTTGTTTTGCCAATAGGGTTTTTCCCACACGGCGAGGGTGGGTTGTGCGTCACCCTTCGGAATGTGGGCGCCGCTATGGACCGTTGTGGTTGGTCTTGGGACGGCCGCCTTAGGCCCCCATGGAGTGTTGTCACATGTCGCCTTCCACTGCCTGTGGCTGGTTGTTGTAGGTCTCCTTTGGCTCCACTGACTTGGCGCTCCAGGGGGTTCTTCCATGGGTCACCTAACGTGCTCCAGTGTCCATTATTATTGTCGTATGTTCCAATGTCTCTTCCTAGATACTACCATTGTAGCGTGACCCGCTATTTCGTGTTTTCATCGAGTTGGAAATTATTCCATGAATTTCACATAAATAACGAAGTGGCTGAGGGTCTGGGCCTTATTCATTTGGGCCGATCCCTCCAAGTTACATGATAACAAGCCAGAGAGATGTTTAATTCAATAAAGACAACTTCAAAAAAAACCACCTACCTAGAAGAGACGTTAACTAATGTCGATCAATAAAACTGTATTGTCATCGTCATCGGTTCATGGTTCGGTGGTGTTCTTCACCACTCCTAGGAACAGGTCTCATCCACCAAGTGGTTGGTGTCGTGTTAATTTTCCCGAACTTCGTCACTTGGTGAAGCCATTCCAACACTCCTCCCTGAGCTCCATATAAATAGAAGAGGATGAGGGTGAGTAACACAAGTGGAATTAATGGGGTTAATTTAAATATGTAAACGTATTAATTCAAACGTTATGGTTAGAATAATAATGGGGAGTCAATATATTTCATGGAATGTCATGTCATTAGTCCAACCATCACTCCTCGTCGGTTGGAGTAAAGGAAAAATAAAAATAAAATAACATTGTTATTTGTTCTATTCTATTAAATGTCCAAAAAAATTCTTTTTCTCCCAAACATCTGCAATCGAAGTGAAGCCTCCCTTAAAAGTATTTAGGAACTACAGATTTAATGTTTCTCTCATGTTTTTGATCTGATTAATGAATCAACAGATAGAAAATGCAGCCCTCGTGCTTACTGAACATACCTTAAAAAATGTTCAAAAAGTTATTAACAGTCACCCTTGACCCATGCGAGTCGAGGTTAGGCTCTGCCTTGGGGAAATACATCCCATCAAACTAAAATGTAATCTAGTATTTTCAATCTGATTAACCAATTAGATGTTATGGATTTAAAACTAAAATAATTGTTTCTAAATTATTTTATTTATAGCCAAACACTAACATCCATAGTTTTCTCGTACTGGCCAATATTAGTATCTTCTATAAGAATGAATACCCTCATGAGCTAAATGGGGGTCTTAGAAATTTAATCTGAGTCATAGTTTTTGAGTTATTAGCATATGAAAAATAAAATAACGTTATTTAATTATTTAATTTATAGTTATTCCGTTTTTGGGTTTTCTCGCTGGAGGCCTATGCCAACTAAAATTCAGTCACGCCTAGGGTAAAACCACTATTCGTAATGCAACAGTGCCCTAAGATTTCTGATCTGGGAAACCGTATAAGAGTTATTCCACTTTTTTAGAAAAACCACTTACTCGTGCTATTTTAAACTTAAAATATTCAATGGATCATTCCGGGAACATTGGGCATCGGAATCATGGGCCGCTAGATTTTGCAGTCTCGAAAAAAAATTCTTTATAAATAAAAGAAGATATAATAAAATTCCAAAACATTACAGATCAGATGATTTTGTTCCATCAAATTCCACTCTAGTGCATGTTGGTTACATAGTGCAAGCATTGAAATATCCACGTTCTTTAGATGCTACAAATCCAGGATATCCCATGGATCTATTAGAGATTATTTTTCATCCTACATAATGTTCTTTATTATAAGTGTCTAAAATTATATAACATAATATTTTCCTATTGCAGGGTGATTTGGTTATTTTCTTCCTTTTATCTAATTTATTGGGATCTTATAATAAGAGACATGTGATCACTATTATGCATGAGTCTAGAAATCATCAAACAAAAATAATGTTGAATTATAATGATGATAATAAAATTATAAGTAACAAATAAGTTTTAATGTTTAATGGAAACTTTATCCATGTACAATGATATCATTCCATTAAAACTAATCTCATAGAGGCATATCAGTAATGAAATGAAGGATAAATCATGGGAAAATATATGGGTATGAAAATATATTAAATTGATATCTATATTATTATTGTACTTATATGAATTAACATTTTAATTTAATAATTGTATAAATTTCCCAATGGAAAAGATTATATGGTCGCACAGTTGATGGATATTGGGTAGTTTTGGTGATCATATAAGAATGAGTAATATTTTGGTTGGAAGAGTATTTTTTTTCTAATTTAAACTGTGTATAAATATTATACGACTATCCAAAAATAAAATATCATGAAATGATCGCATATTTAAAGAGTAATGATCTTATGGTATTTTAAATATTTAATGGATTGAATTGAAAAATTAATTATTATTAATTTTATTTAATTTTTTTGGATTAGTCAAAAAAATTCCGAACAACTACTTTCACACTTTTGGTTGTAGTACAGTGCCCGGGCATGAGAGTTTCCCAATACATTAATATGAATATATATTATATATATATTTATATTGTTACCAAAATTTTCATTTTATTTTATTTTCCTTTTGAATAAGTATAAATACATAAATAGTTAGTTTTACTAAATGAAATTTAATAAACAAGGCTAGAAACTCTAGATTTAGTTTGTGTTTCATGCTGGAATATATGTTTTTTTCTCATGAGTCCCTTTAATATAAGGGTGGAAACACCAATTTATCTTAATGATAAAATTTTTAGGATTTATTATTTTAAATTGGGAAAATATTATTGGCATGGTTTAATACCTTTAAATAGTTACTTTTTAATAAATAGAACATCATTATTTAATTAATATTTTAATGTGAATTATTTTTGAAAGGGGTGGGTATATTGAAAAGATTAATTTTCTTAATTTAATTCGGGAGAGTGCTTCTTCAAATTTCAATTTTAATTAACATATATTTGAGGTATAATATATATTTCAAAAAAGAATAGTGTATTTTATAAATTAATATTACTTTAGTTAAATTATATTGAAGTCCATATTTTTATAAACAAAATATAGTATCTAGAACATAAAGGTCACTCTATAGTGATTCTGTGTGAGGTTTAGGCATTATGCTATAGAAATATGTAATCATTATTTTTTGGTAAAGTAGTATTTTTCAGATATTTGTAAACTCTTATATATTAGGTGTTTATTATTTTGTTGTTTGAATTAAATTTGGAAATTCACATATCATAATAATGATGTATATATGAAAAATGTGTTAGTGTTTTATATTGGGATTGATAAATGATGTATACATTAGATCCTTGATGTTTAATTGGTTAATATTTATTTGGATGATAATGTTTTTTGTAGATAATTATAAAAAACCCATGTCCTGGTGGGTTTTATTAAATATAGAATCCCATCTAACAAAAAATGTCCAAACCCAAACAGAACAAGATTACATAACCAATTAATACATTTTCCTAAATGAACAAAATCAAACAACCAAAAATAAACCAAATAACCTACACCAATGTAAACAATTTTTTCTTAAAAAAACATGAAAAAATGAAAAAATAAATTAACCAAAAAATAAATTACCCTAAAATGAACAAAATTAAGTAACCTAAAATAAAACACAAAACATAACACAAATATGACATAATAAATCTTAACCAAATGATGTATCCAAAAATAAAAGAAATGACATAACTCAAATATTTCATAACAACAAGGAAACATCATTAAAACATTTCACATTATTTCCTTTAATAAAAGAACATTCATTTTTACACAATAAATATCATTTTAGGTTTATAGTTTTAGATAATTATGACATAAAACATAAAAACATCCCATAATCATATATGATAGTACTACTAATGTAGTACCCAATTTATCAAAATATAAAACGTTTCAATTAAAAAATAATTTCTTTGAAAAATGTTCATAAAATTTATGGTTCAATCCTCCATTATCTTACACTTTTTTATAACATATTAAAAACATTTAAAAACAAGGGATGTGCACAAATATCATTGTAAGGGATATAAATTATTTTTAGTCATGTGACAACATAAAAACCAAAATAACTAGGCACATAACAACTTAATAACATTAATATAATCTATATGTATTAGTATTCAGAAATATTTAACATATCACTATATAATCACCCTTACACATGGAATAACCATTCAAACATCTTCTATTTCTGGAGTACCTAATGCTTTGGAGTGCTATAATGGGGATCAAATGTCATATTATGGGCTATAATAAGCTCATCCCAACATATCTTCACCTAAAATTGGATTGAACGAACATAAATATTTCCTTAGAACATATCATAGTAATATATCATCCATAAATTAGTATAAAACACTAATGAAATATATATATATATATATTAAACAATCTTTATGTATTTCATTGAAGAGTCCTTTAGAAGGATTTTTAATGGAAACTATTTTACAAATAAAATTAGAGTGATAAATAGTAGAATATAATGTATATTGGAATTAACTATAAATAAATATAATAAAGCATAATATAAACGAAAATTAAACCGAAAAATAATCTTAGTACCTCATAATTAATAATGTAGAAGGTTAACCCCAATAATAGAAATTGGGTTATGAATTCCCTTACCTAAGGATAGTCTTACTTAAAAGGCATTTAAACCTCATATATAATGGTTAAAATAGTGTTATTAGTAGTTTTTAGAAAACATATTAATTTTATTAAAACATATATGCTCATTTTAAAACATCATCCAACCAATCAATTCGTAATATTTTGTTAATTACATTGCTTCAGGTGAGTTCTTTACGTTGTATCCATAGTGGTTTCATATATGATTTATCTATCGAATCGAATACAAACACCAAAAGTGAAATTAGATGATATTTAAACATTTAAATAATAATAAATTATAAAATTTATCAATTTCATTTGCTGATATGATGATGATTTATAAGTTAAATAACTTGTGGTATTTGTTTATATCATTTTGATGGTTCTTCGATAATCATGAACTTGTTTCATCATAGACCATTATTATTATGAATATAAGTTAAATATAGAACATACTAGATGTCATATCATAAATATTACAATTTATTCCAACTATTAATATGGTATTACAACATGATTTGAAGGATGTAAGGAAAATTGAAGACACATTATCCAAGATGTTGGTAAATCGAAAAACCATGGACGTTGTTTTAATTTTCAGAATAAGAGTGATAAGGGAAGAAGTGTGATGATGAAAATTTATATAAACTTATTAAAAATCATGTATATATATGTTCCTATAGCTTACATGCCTCATAGTTAATATGAGGTTAATATTGTTTATGAAAACAAAATAATCAACATGAAATTAAAAGGAAATGAAAGAGGATGTTTACCTCTTGATCTCTTCTCCTCGAGATCCTCCTTAAGGCCTTTGGTGTCACAACCCACCTTCACCAATAAGTGGGAAAGGTCAGAAAATTTTTAGGCCCTTCCTTCTTTAAGTTGAAGGAGAGATAATGACCCTCGAGACCCGCCTTCAACAGGTCCCGGAGTGGGTACCAACACCAAGAGTATAAAATCACACACTAAATGGAAGCTATTACCCTTTTTCTTTTAATTGGATCAGGAGATAAGATAGTAAATCCAACAAAACCAAAACTAAAAGTTCCAATACGATTGAAAATAAACCATTCCCACATGAATGTTCAAAGGTAATGATATAAGTCACACAACTCCAAAGGTAAAAAGATACCAAGAAAAAGGAAAACAATAACAGCAATTGCCCCAAAGGTCCAAGCTAGTATGGTACCACGCGATCACTGAAGTCCTCCTGGTAGCCTGAAAGCAGTTTCATATACGTAGGGTGAGCATACAAGTATACTCAGTAGGAAAAAACAAAGACTCTCGTGCACAAGTGGGGAGGCATACTAATGCCCTGTGAGAAAAGAGATAACCGAACACCCAACAAGGAAACTAACCACCTAAACCTCACCAAAGAACACTCCCCAAATAACGCAAGTCATGTAATGTATAATAAAATCACATCGATGTTTGGGTACCCCGTGCCACTTTTTCACTGGTTATTGAAGGCATCATATGCATCAAAAAAATCCCAACATTCTCACCGCAGTCCCACTGCCTCACCCCACCTGCACATAGCTGGGCCATATCCTCACATATTCCCACTACCAAAACCTGCCCGCAAACACCTGGCCACAACTATCTCATGTAACCATTCCCACAAACACCTCCACCGCTACACCCGAAGACACCTGGGTTAGAAGATCTACTACCATGCCTAAAGATAGTTGGGCCTTATCCCAAAGAAATACGGGAAACCACCTACCCGTACACACCTGGGCCAACCACCACACTACCATACCCAATGATTCATGGGCTTATAATGGACCTCATGCCATCACAGCCTTCCCGTAGAGTATTGGGCCATTTGGGAAAGGGAGCAGAAAAGGAGCTAATAACCAGCCACTCATAGAAGTGCTGGGAAAAACACCCTCCCCCATGGAATGGGGGTGTTCGGAACTAAGTGATCAACTTGGGTGGGGCACGAACAAGAAACAAAAAACTAAAAGCATGTGTATAGGTAACAAGAACTCACCCAATTCTGGGTTTTTCTTCATCCAACCTAAAGAACACAATCAGCGCCCATGTCCAAGTCAAAACTCACACCAAACTAAAACCCATTTGTCCCATCCTTGTTTTCATGCACAGTAATAACATTAAGTAAGTTACTTCACCTACTTGGGCCACTAGAAAGAATAAGCACAAGCCAAGGAAAGAGTATATTCAAACATCAACTTAAACATTCAAACACGGTTCTCTTGTAAAGTCACAACCATATAAAGGGATAAGTGAGCTCCCTCAGAGTACTGGAACCAAGAAAACCCCCAAGATACTATCCCATGTTCCCAAACCCAGGTGCAAATGGTTTCTCAACAACATAGTATTCCACCCCAATTCGTGATATAATAAATGTAACCACACGGCCTCAAATTAACAATGAGTCAAACCATAGAAACAAGGGATCCCATCCCCAACCACATCACCCAGAAATCGGCCCGTGAATGAAAAAGAACCAAACCACTACCACCAACACAAAGCAGGCCCATGCCGGTAGTTTCAGATTTAAAATATTTAACACACTCCATGATTCCAATCCCTATGTACTTTAACTGGGGCTATCACAGAAAAAGATTGATCCTGGTTGATTCAATTTATTTAGCCGAATATACGTAATTATCCAATTTACTTTACACAACCAACATAAGAAGTAAGGGTTTATTAGTGCAGAGAGAAAGACCACCATCGGACATGAGTTTCAGTAGCGTAAGCCCGCACAAATCAGAAATCATTAATCATGAAATAAGAGAAAAACAGAGCAACATCATCGATCATACCACTCCCATTCATTATTTAGAATCCATTTATTATCTTCATTAATATTTGGTTCATCCAACTCTACAGATGCAATAGCGTACCCAGCACGCAAGATACACATAAAGGAGAGACGAAGGTGAAACCCTACATGATTGATCAATGATCAAAGCTTCTCTTCACAGGCAAGGAATAGAGGATGCGCAAAATTGCAGGGGTGTGACCTCGGGAACTCAAGGACTGGTAGACGAATTGATCGCAGGTGATCAAGAAAAAGAAACCCAAGGAGAACGCTATAGTTTATAATGGTATAAGGGACATGGATGGTTGAAATACTTAGATAAGAACGCCAAAGCAGCGGGGTCGTGGGGTTGACCACGCGGACCCACACGTCATTTAAGGGTCCCCGCCTTTTGGGGTGATTTAAACCGACACACACGAACACTTAATTAAATGCCATTAATGGGTGTTAATGGGCTTTAAAACAGGCTTAAAGGGGTCAAAACAGGGTTTAAAACCCAGTTTGTGCAAAAAGGAGGCGCTACTGGAAAACCTGCGGGGGTTACCAGTAGGCTATGTATACTGGTTAGCTGAGGATAGCGGTAGGCTCGGCTATCGGTAGGATAGGGATACTAGTAGGCCGAGCTACAGGTAGGCCGAGCTACCAGTAGGCTGCGGCTACTAGTAGACCGAGCTACCAGTAGGCCGAGTTACCGGTAGGCCGAGCTACTGGTAGGCTGCGACTACCGGTAGGCCGAGATACAGGTAGGGTGTGGCTACCAATAGACCGAGCTACCGGTAGGGGGAACTACCTGTAGGCTGTGGCTACCGGTAGACCGAGGTTCGAGTAGGTGGTGGCTACCGGTATACTGAGATACTAGTAGGGCGAGCTACCTGTAGGCTGCGGATACCGTTAGACCGAGATACCGGTAGGCCAAGATACCAGTAGGCCTGCTACTGGGAGGCCTGCTATCGGTATGCCTGCTACCGGTCGACCTACTACCGGGAGTCCTACTACCGATAGACCTGCTACAGTTGGCCTACTACTTGTAGGCCTGCTACCGGTAGGCCTTCTCCCGGTAGGCTAAGGCTACCGGTAGGCCTACCGTTTGGGGTCAAGCTTCACCCCCAGACTACTTGGAAGACCCAACATTAGATTTCCACCAAGTAATGGACCCCAAAACCCAGGTCCATTACATCAGATACTTCTCAAACTATTCTCGTCCCTGAGAACGTAAGAACAAACCAGAAAGGAGAAGGGTGGGGTCTGAATAACCACCATCTTAAGTACTTCTCAGGGGGAAACCCCTGAGTTGTTAAAAAGCTGGAACAAAACCCACTTACATACAAGAATAATCGCATAAGATTTATCAACCATAACATTAACAACAGGCAAAAGTATCACATTGTCCCACAAATGAGTTAGGGAGTCCCCTCTTACATGTCAGGATATTATCTGCTTCGGGCGGCACTGACTCGCCCGCACGGGTTTAATCGCATCCACATTAATGCGTCCTGATTAGGAGTCCAGTTTTCCAATCATCACACATTCACATAGAGGACATGGAAAAGATCCTCTAATAGCTAATAAAAACAACCATTTCATGTATTAAAGCGCAAGGTAAAACATCTCAACAAGGGTCAGAACAAAAACAACAAGGAAGTCAGAACAGCTCTGGATACTGGACGTGGAACTGGGACTCCCGATCACAAGTGCTCTCTTCCAAGTCACCATTCCTCCACAACACATGAAACAAGGGAATGGTTCAACCACGAAGCACTTTCTCTTTACGATCCTCGATCCTGACTAGTTGCTCTAGGAAGGTCGCATCGCCTTCGACATTCAACTCTCCCCAATAGATGATGTGGGAGTCATCGTGTAGGTATCAACGAAGCTGGGAGACATGAAATACGTTTTGAACTTTCTCCAACTGATGTGGCAACACCAACTAATATGCCACCTCACATACTCGTCCCAACACCTCAAAAGGTCCGATGAACCTAGGGGAGAGCATACACCCCTTCCCAAACCTTCGCCTCCCATACAAGGCTTCGAATGGAGCCATACCAATGGTAGAGTGATAGCTATTATTGTAGGAGAACTCTATCAAAGGTAAGTGTCACACCCATGATCCTCCTAAGTCCAGAACACATGACTGCAGCATATCCTCCAAGGTCTGGAAGGTGCGATATGTCTGTCCATTTGTCTAGGGATGAAAAAGCAGTGCTAAGACATAGCTGGGTGACAAAAGCATACAACAATCCTCTCCAGACTCGTGAGGTAAACTGTCCGTCCTTATCTGAGACTATGGATCTCAGAACTCCATGCAACCGCACCACCTCATCCATGTACCTTCGTGCCAAAGCATCCACTGCACTCGACTCCTTAATCACTAGAAAGTGAGACGATTTCTTCAATTGGTCCACTACTACCTAGATGGCATCATACCCCACTTGATCCTTGGGTAGTCTCGTGATGAAATCCATTAAGATGTCCTCCAACTTCCACTCAGGGACATATAGGGACTGCCGCAGCCCGCCTGGAACTCGGTGTTCAGCCTTCACCTACTGACACACTAGGCACTTGTGCACAATCTCTGCCACTGCTTGCTTTACTCCGGGCCACCAGAACTATCTCTTTAGAACTTGGTATATCTTGGAAACTCCTGGGTGTACGCTAGGGGTGATTTGTGGAACTCACAAAGAACCTTGTCGAACATTGCCTCTAGAACAAACAGATTTACCAGAAAATGAATTTGGTTTTGACCGTCCTCCGTCTATCCTTCTGGAGCATTTCTCTAGTCAACTCTGTCACGCATCACATTGCACTAAGGATCTCCCCACTGAGACTCCTCTACTTGCTGAAGCAGAGAAGACTGCACTGTCATCTGATACAGGCAACCTCTACCACTATCCATCCTTGCATCCAGGTGCAATGCAGCCAACTCTTCCATTGCCTTCCAGGCATCTTCCAGCTCTCGGACCACATCCTTCTACGATATCCTGCTCAAGGCATTGGCCACAACATTCACATTCCCTGAAGTTTAGGAAATATCGAAGTTGTAATCCTAGAGGAACTCCATCCACCTTTACTATCGCATGTTTAGGTCCCGGTTGGAGAAGATATACCTCAAACTTTTGTGATCTGTGAATACCACAAAGTGTTCTCTAATGAGGTAATTCAGCCATAAAATTAGCGCAAAAACGACCGCTCCAAGCTCTAGGTCATTGGTGGATTAACTATGCTGATGAGGGAATAACTGCCTAGACTGATAAGATATCACCCCTTGTAGCTGCATCAATACACATATGAGACCTTTCCCTGAAGCATCACATAACACCTCATATGCCGCCCCTCCTTCTAGTAGTCTCAGCACTGGGGCACTAACCAACTTCTACTTCAGATAGCTTAAGGTTGTCTCGTATTGATCACTCCACACGAAAGCCTAGTCTATCATGGTCAAGGTTGTAAAATGAGCTTAAAATCGAGAGAAGTTGGGTATGGACCTCTGATAGTAACCCGCCATCCTGAGGAAACTGGGAACCTCTGCCACATTCTTGGGTGCTTCCCAAGAAACAACTGCCTCAACCTTTGATGGGTCCACCGCTACCCATTGCTCGGACACTATGTCCCCAAGTAAGTGCACTTCTCGCTTCCAGAAATTGAATTTTGATAACATCCCATAGAGCTCATGCTATCAGAGGACCTCTAAAACCTTCCTCAGGTGCTCCGGATGGTCCTCGTCTGATCTTGAATATATTCGGATGTCGTCAATGAACACAACTATAAACCGATCCAGGTACTCCCGGAAGACGGAGTTCATAAGCCCCATGGACACAGCCGGGGCATTAGAAACACCAAAAGGCATGACTGCAAACTCGAAGTGTCCATATATTTACCTGAAGGTCACCTTCGGGATGTCCCCCTCTTTCACCCTCAACTGGTGATACCTAGACTGTAGGTTGATCTTCGAGAACCATCGTGCAACATTTAGCTGGTTAAAAAGATAATCTATCCTCGAAATAGGGATTTGATTCTTGATCGTCACCTGATTCAGCCTCCGGTAGTCTATGTACAACCTGATAAAACCATCTGCCTTCTTTTCGGACAAGACAGGAGCACTACATGGTGAAGCATTTGGTCGAACATAACCCCTCTTCATCATATCGTCAATCTGAATCTGCGACTCATGTAGCTTCGAAGGTTCCATCCGATAAGGAGCCATCGAAATCGGACGAGCACAAGGCTGCAAGTCTATCCCAAACATGATATCACATATAGGGGGTAGAGTGGTTACCTCATCAGGATAGACATCCATAAACTGACTGACGATTCATGGAACCTCGACCATCTCAGCATCTACTGACTCTACTGACAACTCGGCTAACATGGAGAGGAGGGGTTCCTCTCGCCTACTGCCCTTCTAACTGCTCCGCTCGCCGGTGAAAGTAACACGCCAACCACCCATGTCTGAGAACACAACCCTTCCCTGGATGCAGTCGATAACGGAACACATAGAGAACAGCCAGTCAAGGCCTAAGATGAAATTGTAGGGCTATATCTGTAGCAGTAGTAGATCCCTGACTGAATGATGTGGCCCTATCATCAGTCTGCATCCTTTAAAAACATATAACAAGTCGGTCTGACCTCCGACTGTTGTGCTTAGCACTAGGGGAACATTGAGTCTCTCGGCGTCTATTCCTAGAGCTCGGGCTAGACTGGGTGCAATGAAGGAGTGAAAAGCCCCAGTATCAAACACGGCATAAGCAAGGGTACTAAACAAGCTGATTGTACCTCGAACATCCTCCGGTCCTACTAGAACTGCTGACTCCACGACATGAAACTTCCCATGCCCAGCTCTTCTTCCCCTCGGCTATCGACCACCTCCCCGACCATGCCCTGGTCAAGGTCTCTGAGGATCACCCTAAGGTTTCCCTCCTCCTACAACATCTGCCCTTGTAGGAGCGGGAGCTTACTGCCCCTACTGCTGCTGCTAGAAGGGACTAGCATGAAGATACTGCTGGGGAAAGTGCTGGGCCTATCCGCCACCTCTGTAATTTACTCGATCCGGGCAAAAATTCTGAATATTTCCATGGATCCCACAGATGAAGCACCTCGGTCCTGGGCCCGAAAGAAAAGGTAGAGGATGGGGGGACCAGAACATGAACTGATGTGGCATGCTCCCTGCTGGTCGAAACCGAGAGGGTCCTAATGCTGGTGGTCTAGTGCTGACAGCCTTCCCCTTCGATGATCCTAGATGGATCCCTTCCCGTGACACACCTCCTAGAGTGTGCATCCTCTCCACCACTTCGGCCTTCTTCTGGACCTCCAAGTTTGTCGGCATGGTGAAGTGGGTAACAACGTACTGGAGGTTGGGTCAGAGCAACTCCTCTAAATGACTTTCCTGAGATTCCTCATCTGTAACTGGGTCTGGAGCGAAACGTAGGAGTTCCTTGAACTTGATTCCCAGCCCCCTTACTGACATACTTATCTACTAGAGGGAGAGTAGCTCCTACCTCTTCTCCGTCTTCATCGTAGAAGAGAGGAATTCCGCCCAGAACTCCTTCTAGAAATCATCCCATGCCACCTCAGCCTCTCTCCTCTCTCCTAGGTAAAGATTTCACCACTGACGTGCTGCTCCCCGCATCTGGATGGAGGCTAGAGGAACCCAGTACTCAGGTGGAGCCCGAATCAGGCCAAAATCTATCACCAGCTCTTCTATCCAGCTCTCTATCTTCATGTCAGAGGGGTTGCCCTCATACTTCTCGAAGGTCTATCGCTGGAAGGCTCGAAGTGTCTTCTTCCACTGGTCATACTCCTCCACTCGATCAGCCCTTTTCTGATCGACCAAGTCAACCTCCTGAGCCTCGATCACCCGTATCTCCCATGGTCGCCTCCCAGGTGCCATAGTTGTAAGTTAAATAAGGAATGCCTAAGACCGGGTAATGAAGAATATTGTTCTTAAATTTCTTAAACATCATATTGATTTCAATTCCCAAAACACCCATGAAACACGAGAACACAAGTCATTATGATGCATGTACCATTCCTAGGGTCTCTACCATGCAATCAACATGGCCTCACTTGGTCGTTCGGTAGGTCCAGAGTCCTTGCATCTGATCATGGGGGCCCTAAAATCCTGTGTCCTAGCAGGTCTTCCCTAGCCGAATTCACGCACCAAGGTCACCCAACACTACTGCACTACCATCCCATGAAATCCTAAATCTTCCTAACTCCAGAATCCATCCTATCTATCAACCTCCCTCTTATACCATTCTGTTAAGACCCGCCTTCACCAAAAATAAGGGAAAGGTTAGAAAATTGTTAGGCCCTTACTTCTTTAAGATGAATGAGAGATAATGACCCCTGAGACCCACCTTCAATAGGTCCTAGAGTGGTGACCAACACCAAGGGTATAAAATCACACACTAAATGGAAGTAATTACCCTTTTTCTTTTAATAGGATCTGGAGATAAGATAGTAAATCCAACAACACCAAAACTAAAAGTGAAAATACGACTGAAAATAAACCATTCCAACATGCATGTTCAAAGGTAATGATACAATTCAAAAACACCAAAGTTAAAAAGATAAGAAGAAAAAGTAAAACAACAACATCATCTTCCCCAATGGTCAAAGGTAGTATGGTCCCGCTCAATCCCTGAAGTCCTCCTAGAAACCTGAAAGCAG
This sequence comes from Viscum album, assembly GCA_963277665.1. Classification (NCBI taxonomy): domain Eukaryota; kingdom Viridiplantae; phylum Streptophyta; class Magnoliopsida; order Santalales; family Viscaceae; genus Viscum; species Viscum album. Next base: position 1,917,081,135 of record OY728165.1, on the reverse strand, counting down.
TTTTGTATATGTAGGGTGAGCATACAAGTATACTCAGTAGGGAAAAACCAAAGACTCTCGTGCACAAGTGGGGAGGCATACTAATGTCCTGTGAGAAAAGAGATAACCAAACACCCAACAAGGAAACTAACCACACAAACATCATCAAGTCACACCCCCCAAAATAACACAATTCAATTAATGTATAATAAAAGCACATCGATGTTTGGGGTACCCCGGGCCACTTTCCCACTAGTTATTGAAGACATCCTACACATCAAACCAATCTCTCCATTCACACTGCAGTCCCACTACCTCACCCTGCCCACACACACCTCTTCCATATCCTCACACAGTCCCACTACCAAACCCCACCTGCAAACACCTAGGCCACAACTGTCACACGTAACCACGCATGCAAACACCTAGGCCAAAACAACCACTGCCACGCCCGGAGACACCTGGGCTAGAAGATCTACTGCCACTCCCGAAGACACATGGGAATCATCTCGAAGACAATTGGGAAACCACCTACCACACACACCTAGGCCAACCACCACACTACCCTCCACAAATATTCATGGGAAAATAATGGACCTCAGGCCATCACAACCAACCCGTAGAGTCCTGCTCCATTCCGGAAAGGGAGCAGAAAAGGAGATAATAACTAGCCACTCATAGAAGTGTTGGGGAAAACACCCTCCCCCATTGAATGGGGGTGTTCGGCACTAAGTGATCAACATGGGTGGGGAACGAACAAGAAACACAAAACTACATGTATATGTATAGGTAACAAGCACTCACTCAATTATAGGTTTTTCTTCAGCCATCCGAAAGAACACAATCAGCGCACATGTCCAAGTCACAACTCAAACCAAAACAAAACCCATTTGTCCCATCCTTGTTTTCATGTTCATTAATAACTTTAAGTATGTTTCTGTACCAACTTGGGAAACTAGAAAGCATATGCACAATCCAAGGAAAGAGTACATCCAAACATCAACTTAAACATTCACACCTGGTTCTCTTGTAAAGTCACAACCACATGAAGGGATAAGTGATATCCCTCAAAGTACTGGAACCAATGAAAACCACAAGATACTACCCCATGTTCCCAAACCCTGGAGCCAACGGTTTCTCAACAATAGAGGATTGCACCCCAATTTGTGATATAAGAAAAGTAACCACATAGCCTCAAATTCACAATGAGCCAAACCATAGCAACAAGGTATTACATCCCCACCCACATCACCTAGCAATCAGACCTTCAATGAAAAACAACCAAACCACTACCACTAACACAAAGCAGGCCTATGCCGGTATTTTCATATTTAAAATATTTAAAACACTCCGTGATTCCAATTCTGCTGTACATTAACCGAGGTTATCATAGAAAAGTATTAATCCTAGTGCTTTCAATTTATTTAGCCTAATTTACGTAATTAATCAATTTACTTTACATGACTAGCACATGAAGTAAGGGTTTAACAGTACACAGAGAATGACCAACAACGACCATGATTTTCCGTAGCGTAAGCCCGCAGAAATCAGAAATCATGAAAGAGGGGAAAACAGATCAGTATCATCGGTCACACCCCTCCCCTTCGTTCTTTATAATTCGTTTATTATCTTCATTAGAGTTTGGTTCATACAATTATACAGAATCAATAGCATACCCACCACAAAAGATACACAGAAAGAAGAGACGAAGGTGAAACCCTACATGATTGATCAACGATCGAAGCTTCTCTTCGCGGGAAAGGAACAGTAGATGAGCAAAATTGCAGGGGTGTGACCTCGAGAACTCAAGGACGGGTAGAAGAATTGATCGCAGGTGATCGAGAAAAAGAAGCCCAGGGGAAACACTTTAGTTTATAAGGTTATAAAAGCTGGGGACGGTTGAGATATTGAGATAAGAATGCGAAAGGTGTGGGGTCATGGGTTTACCATGTGGCCCCACACATCATTAAAGGGACCCCGCCTTTAGGGGCTATTTAAACCAAAACACACGAACACGTAATTAAATGCCTTTAATGGGCGTTAATGGGATTTAAAACAAGCTTAACGGGGTCAAACCAGAGTTTAAAACCCAATTTGCACATAAAGGAGGTTCTACTGGAAAACCTGTGGGGGTTACCAATAGTCTAGGTCTACTAGTTAGCCAAGGCTACCAGTAGCCGGAGCTAGTGGTAGGCACCGGCTACCGGTAGACCGAGCTACCGATAGGCCAAGCTACCGATAGGATGTGGCTACCGGTAGCCCGAGAAATTGGTAGGTTGAGCTACCGGTAGGTGGAGACTACCAATAGACTGAGCTACCAGTAGGCTGAGCTATGGGTAGTGTACGACTACTGGTAGACCAAGCTACCGGTAGGCGGAGCTACCGGTAGGCTGCGGCTACCGTATACCGAGCTACCGGTAGGACGAGCTACCGGTAGGTTGCGGCTACCGGTAGACTGAGCTACCGGTAGGTCTGATACCGGTAAACCTCCTACCGGTAGGCTAAGCCTACCGGTAGGCCTCCCGTTATGGGTCAAGATTCACCGCCAGACTACCAGGAACACCCAACATCAGATTTCCACCAAGTAATGGACCCCAAAACCCGGTCCATTAATTTTTTTTTTGGCATTTTGGTGAAACTTTTTGGTCTTGGACATGGGAAAGATCCTTTTTAAGGGTATTGGGAAGAATCATGAAAATTTTCAATGATTGAGTTGTGTATGAATAAGATGGGGGTGAGGGTGGTATTTTTAGTGGATGGGATGAGTGATTATTCATTATTTTAATCATTAATTAACTATTTTTTCTCTTGACTATGAATATTCATGATTATTATGACAAAAAAATATTAATATGTGCATATGAGTTTAAAACAATTTCTATTTACATCATCCATGAATCAATCATGATGAAAAAATTCATTTATTAAGCACATTTCTTACATTATCAAATTCACTATTCACAAAAAATTCAACTATTCCTGATGAATCCAAAAAATTCATCCAACAACTTTTTGATGTGTAGATTTCAAAAATTAACTCTATTTTATCAAAATAAATTTCTAAATATGAGAAATTTAATTTTTAAATAAAATAACAATTTTTTCGATATATAAGAATTTTAAAAATATAACAGATTTAATAACACCTTCAAAAAGTAATGAAGGTATTATAAAATTATCTTATAACCATTAGAAAATAAAAGTGTAAATTATTGATACATTTTATGAAAATAAATTTTCAGTTAAATTAATAAATTAATAAAAAAATATTTAGAACTTTTTTTATGAATAACAAAAATACCAACACATATACAATGGTCGTATTATTACTGATAAGATGCCTTCTTATTATACCATTATTAGTGATATCTCTATTCCTTTGGTCGATTTCCTATTCATAATATTCATAGTATTATTCATATGGGTAGGATAGTATTCATATGGTTAGGTTACTATTCACCAAAAGTTATGTTTTTTCTATCAGAATTAAAATAACATAATTATCACAATCGTGTATGTTAGGTGTTAAAAATTCAGAACACAAAAACAAAAAAAATATGTTTAATGGATTTTTTATAACTATTTCAATAAATTAATGTGCATCATCATATAGACATAGTGATTCATGCATTATTTGTAAACCCTTGGGGTGTTACATTCTCCCCAGCTTCTAAAAATTGTAGCATCAAACTTTTTATTAAATTATTAAACAAGTGATGGTATCATTCCCCCATAGCATTTTCTGATTCCTATGTATATTTCTTAACCATATGGTTTCTCCTCAAAACCATTACCTGTTGGATTACCTTATTCCACAATAGATTTTCTCTAGGATCAAAAATCTAAATATGTCTCTCTTCCTAATAAAGTTTCTCCTCCGCCTGAATTACTTCTAAGCTCAAAACATGAGATTAATCTAGAAGATACATTCTCATCATCGAAACAAGAAAAAAATTCTGTACCTCAGATAATCATGGAGGCAAAGCTACTCAGTATGTGATTAATCCAACTTTTTCTAGGATTTCTTAATTTTCAATAAACCGTGGATTTCAATTACCTTTTTACAGATATGCATAACACTTTTCTAGGGAGATATTATAAGGAAAACATGATCACCTACCTCAAATGAAATTTCATTCCTCTTATTTTATACATAAATTTAGACATACACATAGTTATCCTCAAGTGTTGCTGAATCATGTAATTCATTTATGTAAAATCCTCTACTAATTTTGGTCCCATCTTCTTCTTTTCCCCGACTAAATCCTAAAATGATGGAGTTTGACACTGATTTCAATATAATTCCTCAAAAATATCCATTTGTATACTAGAATGGAAACTATTATTATAAGAAAAATAAACTAAAAAAATATGTTGATCCCAACATTCTAGGTATTCCACTGAACGTGCTCAATGTATATCCTTCAATGTCGAAATATTTTTCTCAATTTTTCCATAAGAATGAGGTTGAAAAGTAGTGTTGAAATTTAATTTTATGCCCAATGAATTTTGAAAGCCTTTCCAAAATATTATAGATAACATGGGAGCACAGTCAGATACAATGGAAAAAGGAACTCCATGTAACCAAAAAATATCATTGAGGTGCGTCATGAAAGTTTGTCCAATGACATGTCATCTCGAATAGGAAAGAAATGAGATGATTTTTTTAGTTAGTTAACAATAACAGAGATTTCATTGTTACCTCAAGATGTCTTAGTAGTCCCACAACAATGTCTATGGATATATTTTCATATTTCAACTTTGTCACTATTAAAGTTTAAATAATCCCCTCCAGTAGCTACCACTCTACATTAACCTGTTGATGTCAAAACATTCACAGTATAATCAGAAATATTACTTTTCACCCCATTAAACTAGTAATACTCTCGATGGTCTATGTATATCTTTGTTCTTCCCAAATGAACATAAAATAGAGAACTATGGGATTCACTTAACTATTTATTCATAAAATTATAATCATAAGCAACACATAATCTCTTCCCAAACCACAAAAAACATTATCAGTGATAAATTCTTGAAATTTTTTCCATTTTTAAGCAATTTTACCTTATTTTGATACTCACCATCTTCTTATTATGCATCCTTTATTATTTATGATAAATATTACTACATGGAAACCTAAACCAAAATAAATATGTTTCTTACACAAAAAACATCAAGACAAATTTCATCAAATCATTAACTAAAGGGCCATGTTCCAAACATATCATGGTTAATGTACCATTATTTTTCTGACTCAATGAATCATCCACTCTTTTTACTTTTCTAAGATGATAATGGATCATGCAATCCTAATAATTGATTAGTTACAACCATATTCTCCTTCTAATGTTCAATTTCATCTTAGTAAATATATAATTCAAACTTTTATGGTCTATATATATTTCACATTTCACTCCATACAAATGATGTCTCCAAATATTTAATACAAAAACAACAAAAGATAATTCTAAATAATATATAGGATGATATAACTCATGAGGTTTCAACTAATGTTAAGCATACGAAATTTCCTGATCATTATACATTAGAACACAACCATGTTCCTTTAAAAAAGAATCATTGTATTTGAAATACAATCCTCTTCTGGAAGATAGGGTAAGTACTAGATAAATCCCCAATATTATTTTCAATATATAAAAACAATCATCATATAATTTTTTCTAAAAGAGAATTTAACATTTTATCGAGTTAACATACTCAATGGTCTATATAATCGTGAAGATTATTCAAAAAAACTATTTTAATAGCCTGTAAAAAAAATTCAAACTACGAATATATGTAATATTATTGGGTCATGGCCATTATTCAACAACTTTTTCTGGACTGATCAACTGTTTTGTTATCTTTAGAAACAACATGAAAAAGGAATGAAGTTTTTCTCAAAAAAAAACATCATACTTGTGGAATTTTATATAATTGTATTTGATTTTATTTTTTTAAAAAATAACCCTTATATTTTTTTCATGCTCTTATTTACTTTTATAATATACCAAGATTTATTCAATAAACATAACAACAAACTTATCCAAGAACATATGAAATATTATATTTATAAGATCGATGAATACAACAAGTGCATTAGATAACCCAAATGGCCTAAGTAGAAATTCATAATGAAAATATATTGTATAGAATGTATTCTTCGCGATTTCAGCATCCTTACTCCTAACGTATTGTACACTAAACACATGTCAACCTTTGAAAAATATTGTCCTTCCTTGAGCTGATAAAAAAATCATCTATATGACGAAAAGGATGCCTATTTCAAATATTCATGTTATTGAAGGATTTATAATCATTGAGAAGCCTCGTTTAACCGTCTTTTCATTTAAGAAACAAGATAAAATCACCCTATGGTGATGTTCTAGGTTGGACAAAGCCCTTATTTAGTAAATCTTCTAACTTATTTTTCAATTCCATTACATAATTTTATCCATTCGATAAGAGGTTTTAGACAGTGGCCTAGCATCATGAATTAAGTAAATAGTAAAATAAACATCTCGATCAATTATAACCCCAAGAAAATTATCAAGAAATACATTAATACACTCATTTTCCATAGGAAAATCATAAATATGAGCAGTTCCCATATTTTCTACAATGTGTTTAGGTTAAAATTCATTTCCATCTTTCAAAGGTTTCTTAGCTTTTTCATATGTTATCAATGGTATGGGTTTATTTTGGGACACAAACTGAAACACATTCTAGAAAACAACATCATTATCTCTATAGTTTATATTATCATGATAAAAAATAAATCTAGTCCATACTCTAAAAAACATCAACCTATACTAGTGGAAATACAATAAGGTTTTCTAGTAAACTTTATCCACATAAAAGGATAGGTAATTTCTTATAATTTGAATTTTCCAAAATATTTCCTCATGTTTGTTTACCATTAGTTATGGTTTCATTTCATAAGGTAGAATTCCCAATTTCAAACAACATTTCTCAGAAATAATGGAATGTGTAGACCAAAAATCAAACAACACATTTGAAAATTCTGTAAAATGAAGCAATGTACCTAGTGGAAAAAAGATGAATAATGTTATGAATATAACAGTATAATATATTAATAGTTGGTAGATAATTATTATATTATATTTTATTATTTAGTATATAATATAAATATGTAGAAAAAAATTAAAATGAAAACACTCAGTGTGGATGATTACCTTCTCAATGATGAACCTCAATTAGATGTATTCTTATGTTCCTAGGGGGTGGTTTATAAAAATCTACGAACCTATATAATGTGTATAAGGAATAAAATATGACGTTTGTAGGGTTTTTGGGGAATATAGGATTTTTATGGGTGTGAGGATAGGTGGTTTCATAACCAATTATATGTGAGGGGAGGGTCATCCATTTAATTACGTATATTATTAAAATAATATAAAATATTTTTAAAGAAAAAATTGATCCAAATTGATGTATTCAGAATATAGTATTAGGATGAAAAAATATCTCCACATGCAATCGAATTTTAAAAAAATTAGGTGGTGTTTTAACCCTCACATCTATATTTTATCCCCCTTTTTACCCTTGTGATTATTATAGTGATATCGATGCTTTTTAATCTGTAGTGGTCACCAAGTGTACTGTAAAATGAATAGTTCCACATATGTGGCTAATTTTTGATATTATATACCATATAAAAATAAATTTTACAAATATACTTTTTTTGAATTTTAAATCATTTAATAAAATTATATTTGATAAAAGATACCATTAAAGCCTTTTTCTAAACAATTTCCATTGTTTGAATTTTTAAAAATTATAATTCATTTATAATACTAAAATTTATACACATCATTAATAAGATATATATGTTTAAAAATTCAATGGAAAAAATAATTCATCAATAGTTTGTTAATTTTAATATTTTTAAAATCATTTACATTATTTTTCTATTGATTTCACATGATAAAGGTAAATGTTGCACTCTAATTTAAGATAATTATTTATTAATTATGTATTGAAAAATAATAAATTCACAAAAAAACTATACATATTCCAAATAAAATTTTATAACCATTCATAACTTGTTTTTATCCACATAAATAATGATAGATATATTAAAATTAAGAGTGTGAAATTTTGTATTTATTCATTACATAAAATAATATTAATTTAATTATCAAGGAAAACAGAACCGTGTTTAAATATCATGGTGTATTAGATGTGGATGGGTGAAATGTCCTAATTAAATGGAAATGAGTTATGTCTTGGATTAATTTTTAATGATTTATCACATTATTTTTACAGTTATTAAAATATTTATCCACAAAAATGTAACACATATTTCTCCCTATTATTATTCATAATGATAAGAAATAACAAGTTTTGATTATTGAAATTTGAACCAACTAATTAAAAATATGGAATCCCTTTCATAAACTTCAATTATTATAAGTAGAAAAAAATTTATTGTAAATACATAAAAAATATTGATAAATAGTGTGTATAAAAATTAGTTTTCAATCCTGAAAAGAACATATACAAAAATCTAGTGTTCTGATGATTATTAGGTATTTAATTAGAATAAATCAGATTCAAGGTTCATTATGTTACTTTTTGATAAAATTTAAAAAACATAATTGGGATTTTTAACTACTTTATACAATGAAAAAAAGTCTACAATTATAAAATTTGGTTTCATCACTAATCACTTAAAAATATATATTTTTAGAAAATTTAAAATATTTCAACCTCTGAGATTTTTGATAAGATAACTTCAAAAGGGAAATCCTTATTATTAAATATAAATTTTAAAAGTGGCGCAAATTAATTATAATAATCACTATCAAAAATAGAAACCATTTTAGAGGAAAATATATTTATAATTTAATGTCTACTATTTTTCCATTTAAAACTATGAAATATGTCAAAATATATTTTTGGAGTCCTGAGCTAAGGTGATGTAAGATTATGAGGCCCAGCAAGTCCAAAATTTATATTAGAAAAATATTAAATATATAAATATCATACACTTGTAGTTTTCATAAAAAAGTTGAGTAAATACCAAATGGAGACTCTGATTGAAAAATTGAGGCCAACATTGAGTTCATAATATGTGTTATCCCTAGATATTACATAACCTTTATCCATGTTGACTTCTTATGATTAATATTCCATAGGATTTAAATATTAATAAATAAAATATATTTTATATTTTATTTTGGTGATTTTTTACCTGAATACCTCATCCATAAATACCCCATTAATGATTTTTTCTAATGGTTAGGTATATAAACAAGGAGACCTAGAGATGAGCTATTAGAGATACTTTGAAAAATGGAATTAGATCAAAGGATCAGATAGATATCATGCATATTATCTAAGAAAATGGAATATAGGCATATTTAAAATGTTTTCAACATAGAATCGTTCTTCATTAGTGAAAAATCTAGACTCCATGAAAGATATTATATTGAAGGGGAATCATCCCTATTTCTATTTCACTCTTATATGGATAAATTCCATAAGAAAGAATTTTTTTGTGGATCAATTGAAGATTTATTTCATAGTGGATTTACTTTGTCATTAATGATTATACCTAATTGTTCAATTATTAAACAACAAAAAAATCAGTTTTAAAATGAAAAAATGCAAATGATTATTCCTCAGGCTTTTTATTTATCAAATTTTCCCCATTTTCATCAAAAATTCATCATAGAAGTTTTTTATCATACAGTTTAATGTATAAAAGGTATTTAATTGTAACATTACTGATATTTATTGAAGAATACCAATAACATAGGTGTAGTTAATGGTCGATGCTAAACATGAGAGGAGATGATGAAATCCAACTTGAGGTAGATCAGATCAGACTCTGGTTCCTCATTCTTACCAGTTTGACAAGTGGAAAATATATGGTAAAAAGACTTTGTGGCCCAATAGAGTGATTTATAACTAGATCAGATCATGTATCCTTGTGATTAGTGATTGAAAGAGTTAGGCGATAGTAGATCCAGGAATACTTTCTAAATTTTTGGAAAACATTATGGATAGAAAACATGGAGTAGTAGTTATTGGATTTATGAAAACCTGTATTACATGATGTTTAATCTGAAATTACACACTATGTGGGATCCTTGCTATAAATATAGGGTTTCAAAAAAATATAAGGATCGCACAGTATGTGGTCCCTACAACAAACCATTTAACATCTATCTATTTTCATGCCATGTTTATTTGAGGATAGACGAGTACAATATGACTATATGGGCTAACCAATGTACTCAGACATGGACAAAGTATAATGGACAATCCATGTATATAAACATGACTTGGTGTACCATTTAATAACCTAGGTACACATACATGGTTATAGAATCCTATGAACATGAAAGGGAAGGTTTTGATTTAGTGTAATATGTAGTGTACATACTTAGGGATGTATTAGAGCCCTTTTATCTTCAGAATAAACTATTTTCAGTTGAGTTTGATACATAGGTCACTTCCCATGAGGTTTAGTACTATATCACATCCTAAGAATAGGATTATGATCCCCTATGTAGGTCTAATATTGTATAGTGTTTCGCTTATCCACTTGTGGGACCAAGGTGGGAATCTATATCAGTCATAGGTAGGTTTCATGGTATTAGAGTGACCACCATGAACATGATTTCGATTCCATATCAAGAAGTAAGATTCAATTGGGTATTCGGTGTGCCCCATTTTCCATACATTTGATACCCTAACTAGATTATGAGATATTATGATATCTAGTGAGTTATTATTTGGTGCATCCAAATGATCATTAAATATTGGATGAGTGTCACCAGTTACAGCATGGCTCATGGAGTTAGTGCTACTATAAAAAGGATTACCATGAAGCCTCTATCATTATTCTGTGGTTTCATGTTTAATTTGAGGTCATTTCAGAATGGTTGACCTTTATCTATTTATAATTCTTTATTATTGTATTACTATTACAATATTACATATAATGAGGCTTAATGCATAGTGATTTCAGGGACTCCTAGTGGATTTTATTATACACACACCTGTATGGGCTATTCCCCAACAAGTGATATCTTATTCAGATGATAGACTTTTTAACAATGTCACAAGAGGATAGGAGGAGGGTAGATAATAGTTAGGTTTGACATACTTATATTTTTTCAGGGTAGTTTCATTTAATAGTAGTCACATCGCCCTGGGTAGGTTATGCTATATGTAGTCATTGTATGGGATTGTATTTGTACCCTATATAACATTAATTAATTTTATGCTGCTTTGATGTGGGAATTATGTGGTTCGTGAATTTATGGTATCGTTTTTTTTACATTCATATATTTTCATGGGCTTGTAGGAAAATTCATGTCTATAGGTACATTATGCTAATTCCTCCTAGGTATGTGTTATTTCATCATGGTGTTACTCGACATCCCCTTGCCTATTGAAGGTAGTATTTGGGTCTTCACACATGGATTATCACCAACCTAGAAGGCTTTAGTGGTTCGGGTCGAGATTGAGTGGTATCAATGGCTAGTTTTATATTAAGATGGGAGAATATATTTATTTCTAGCTGTGAGAATGGTTTAGTATTTATTGAAATATTCTTGATGTGTTCTGAGTTTTCTTTCAAGCTAGATACTCTAGCGTTGGTGGTGGCAGGCATATCCATTCATGAGGACTCAATTAAACTTCTTGTTTAAGCAGTACATGTAAACACTAGTCCTAGGGAATAAAATTGGTACTTGCATCATATAAGAATGGGCAGTGGTTTTTATATCCCTCATGGTTCGCCTCCCCAAATATAATATTTTCCCATGCTACATATTTTTTATACTGGGATGCCTCTGCAAATATATCCATCGAAAATTATACTATGTAATCATGAGAATGATATGTTGAGTGATGAGACATTAGCAAATGGTTTTTATAGGGGGTATTACCTCTTTGTGGTTTAAGAGTTATACAACTACCTGTAGAGCATTTATTAGGGATGATTGTACTTTATAAGGACTAATGCATAATGAATTGAATGAGTAATAGAGGTAGAGTCATCCATGGTTTCAGGGAAATCCAGAACCTTGAGGTTTCTAAGGACTATCTAGAGGTAGTCACACTAGAATTTAACCTCTTGAGGACACGAACAAATCATAAGGATGTCCTCACAATGAGACTTCATCATGTATTTTGAAGGTGAAAGTTGAGTTTGAATATTCAGTCTCATGATGAGAAAACTCTCTCCTTTTAAAACCTTTATAATCTCATACTATAAGTTAATATACAAGAGATCCGCTGACAAAGGTAATGTAGTATGACACTAGAAGAGTATTTAGTGAGGTTTCCTGATCTCTCTTGAAACTACATATATATGTTTTGTGATCCTTTATTTAGGGAAAAAACCATATAGTAGGGAATATATCGAGATATCTATCCATTGGTGATATATATTTTCTTTACCACCTTTGTTAGAGTTATTGAGTGAGCCTTAATAGAGGATATATTACTCATAGAGAATAAAACGATAGTGGGTGTCAGTAGTGGAACCCATGAGTGAAGACCATAGTAGTAGGTAAACAATGTAACTCAGAGGAATATGCGCATATTGTATCCTTTAGAAAGTGATACCAGGGTAGAGGATTGGTATTTCATGGGTCACATGGTATATTTAATTATTCAAGGTATAGGTAGCGCTACTCCTATAGAGGTTAGGGGCAAAATGAACATGATTTCATGACCAAGAATACATCTGACCAATAGATTGTCAGGGGAACACCATGGAAGAGGTATAGGAATGAGTATGGAAGTCCACATTTAAATAGACATGGAATAAGTGATGATATATAAGTATGTGGTGGTTGGTAGTTTGAACTTTTAAGACCGCCACCCCTTAGTGGTCTCTACCATGATCTAAGAGCTAGTGGAAGAAGACATAGACTTTTATAGGTAGTTAAGGCCTACAACCCCAAAGAACCCAACATCATTAAGTAAATAACCTACATTTACTCTGCATTCTGAGTAGTACCAATTTAAAAGGGTTCGAAACACACCATTCTTGATATTTCTCTTATATATGGAATAGATATTCGGGTTGAGCCACTGGATCGACCCTTGAACTCACATAATTTAATAGGAGGACACATAGTGAAAACACAATTATACTAATATCAATATTTTACACTGGAAGGATATTTTTTCATCTGGGATATCATCATAGAACTGATTATTCCTTACATCATCGTCATTCGTATGAACTGATTATCCATATTTGTAAGGACCCTGAACCTAGTAGCCTAGATCCAATTCCTTGATTTATTATATTGAAATAGGTTTATGAAACGAATCATAAAGGACCAATAAAATATATTTTTTGGAATCTATATTAATTATATGAACATTACATATCAAATTGAAATGAAATACAACATATAAACTCTATTGGAAACACCCATAAACTACTTGTTTATCCTTGAATATAATTTATAATATACATATTATCATCCTAGGGGAAAATAAAATATAATAAAGAGATTATCTCAAATTCAATGTAAGGGTAATTAATACATTGGAAGAAAATATAAACAATAACCCATGGCGAATGCCTAATATCACATGCCACTATAACATAATCTTTAGCATAATTTGGAACAAATAAATGTTGACTAAATAATTCAATAAAAATAATCTCATGAAAATGAATCATAGAAAAAGGATAAAATATTATTAAGATAATAAAATTGATAGTAAATTATTTATTTGATTAATTGAATTCATATTTTGGACACCATAAATGTATTGTTGGGGCCTCATCCAAGACACCTGAAAATAAATAGTTATGGCTTTGGCTAAAATCAATTTCTATTTTGTCTTAGGAGAACTAATGATGCATTTAGGGGATATAGGTAGGCCCACTCATCAAATAATATATAAAATTTCTTCACAATATGAATGGTTTTAAACATAAAAAACATGTATGTATGAAATGTAAATATCATGAAAAAATATGTAATCATTATCAATAACCATTCTGAGTACTATAGTGAATGATATCAAGATAGAACATATCAATTAAAACTAAAAATAAACTGTTTAATAAAATATGGTAGATAATTATCATATGATATTAATCAATAGTGAATAAAATTCAATATTGATGTTGAGATAGGTTAAAATACTCCAATAAAATCACCAAGTAAATCATGAGATTAATACCACTTTTACATTGAATTGAAAAGTTCTTTTTAAATATCATATTTATTTTCCGTAATTTCTAAGATAAAAAGAGTAATAAAAATATATTTTTTAATGGAATAAGTAGTGATTTTATAACAATAATTCAATATTAACATATATTGTGGATGGTACATGAAAATGGGTATAAAATCCGGAAGTTCCCTTTAATCGGGTTTGTTTACTGGAATGAAATTTGAAGGGATCCTAATAAAAAATTTATATACCCATAAAAGAATGAATAAATGGTTTGGATATAATATTTTTGAACATATAAACGATATGTATAAGATAAGTATAAAAAATATGAATAATTAAATTGCGTTAAAGAGAGAAAAAATGAAACCCGAATGAAAAGTATTGTTTGGGATGGAAAATTCTTAACTTATTTTCGAAAGTGTTCTACACATGAACATAATGTATAGGGTAATAAAATTAAATCCATTAATTATTGATTTTATAACATTATCTGCATTTATTTTAACTTTTATAATGTTAAAATTTTCATTTATGGTATTTTTATGAGTAATAAGATGCAATTTGGTTGTTTTGTAGCATTCATTTCTTTGTTTTTGGTGGTAAGTTTACTTGTACATGAGTTTGGAGGATGACATGAAATATGAATAGTTATCTAAAATTAAAGTTATATGTTATTAAATAAAATATGTAATATTAAATTATTATTAAATTAATTTTATTTTTTGGGGTGAGGATGAATCATTAGAAAAGAGGTTAGTGATAATCGTTTAGATTATTTTGGCCATTTTTCGATCATTACAATGTAGTTTTGTTTTATTAATTATCATCATGTATATCTAATGGTTCCAAACCATAAAATTGTATATAATAAATATATTATATTTATTTTACAATAAAAATTGTTTTATTTCCATCGATGAATGAATTAATGGAAAAGGAAAATATATTTTTCATGATGCTGGTAAATTGACACATTATGGTCAATGCTTTTGGTTATAGAATAATATAGAGAGATAAAATAGTTTGATGATAGATATTCGATTAACATTATTTAATTAATTTATATAAATTATAATGGAGATTTCATGTCACTTTGTATCGGGGTGATGTAAGGGTAAGAATAGAATAAAAAAATAGAAAAGAAAGAGAATGTTTACCTTTGGAATTCTCTTCCTTATTAAACTCCTTAATGGAATTGGATTCAGTATTTTTTTGAGAAACAATTGTACTAGATGTGGGATAGGGTATTTGGAATGGGATTGTGTAGAAATTTTAAAAGCATCATGGCTTGGGAGGCATGAGGAGATGGGGTGGTGGGGGTGGTAATTAAAGTGGATGAGAGGAGTGTTTTTAAATATTTTCTTCGTTTTTACTATTATTCTAGATCAATACTATGAATATTTGGAGAATTATCACCAAATATATTAATTTAATGAAGTATATTTTGATATTATGGGAGTAAATATTTCATACATCACCTATGACTCAATAATTCATGTATTTAGAATTATTCATAAATTATCATATTTTACTATTTAACAAAAATTAATTTACTTCATAGAAATCCAAAAACAAAACCCTAGCCATTTATAAATGTTTATAATTAAAAAATTAACTCTATTTTATAAAAATAATTTTTTAAGTATGATAAATTTAATGTTTAATTAAAATCATCATTTACATGAAAATTCTGAATTTTAAAATCACTACTGATGATATGACACTTTGAATATTTAATTATGGTCACATTATCTTAAAATCATCAAAAACAAAACTAATTGATGAAAATATTTTCTTTATTTAATTTTTTTATATTATATTTTTAATTTTTAAATTGTAATTAAATATTTATGACTTAAAAAAATACCGAAACATTAATTAAAAATTTTTATAATATTTATTCTCTTATATTTGCCTATAATTTTATCATACATTCATTTATAAGAAACCTATATTATATTTATATATTTATGGGGGATGTTACTATTCGTTTTTTGGGTTTTAACTTTATAAAGTTCCTATTACTATTCCAATGGTAATGTGACTATTTCATCTGTATAGGTACCTTAAATTAATGAAATACCTCTTATTTCATTCAATATTCATTTATAAAGTTTTTATTGTGCTATATAAGTGATATTTTTGTGATTCATAAAACATGTAATAAATATAATAATGGAAATTTCATTGATAGAGTTTTGGGGTTTTACATTCTCTACTCTTATAGATATTTCATCCTCCAAATTTACAAAATTTGACCTAATATTATGATTTGGGTAGTTTTTCTTCATAACTACCTTTGGTTACCACTTTTCCTCTATAATAATATAATTTTTACAAAGTACCTTTAACAGTTGAGTCATCTAACTCGTAATAACATATTCTTTGGTGACCTGTATCCGGACAGTCTCTTCATAGTAAGATAAGTCATGTTCCAAATCAATTCCATCAGAAGTGATGATATTCATTTGGTTTGGAATGTACTTCCTTAAAAAAGAGACTTGGAATGCATTTTGTAATTTAGAAAAGATAGTTGGAATCAGCAAAGGATAACCCAGAACATCAAGTATCAATAGTAAATAAAAAGTTTAAATTTACATAGGGATCATTTTCCCTATCTTCACAAATATTATAACACAAGTTCAAGGTGATATATTTAAGAAAACAAGATCTCCCACATGATATTACAAATCCTTCATATGATTGTAAGAATAGTTCATTTTCCCAATTTTAGGTACTTTGTTATGGGTTTAACTAAACATTAACTTTTCTATTGTTTTATCAACAATATCTGGGCCTACATGCTTCCATTAAACAATATCATCACAGTAACATGTCATTCTACATCTCTTTATATACAATGATTCATATGGTACTATTTGAATACTTGAATGGAAACTATTATTGTAGGAAAACACTATCAAAAGTAAATCATGATCCCATGTACCTTTAATTTCATTTGAAAATGATATCAATATGTCTTTTAATTATTTAATGTCCCTATCAGAATGCTTATCAGTATGAGTGTGATAAGTAGTACTCAAATAAAGACCTGTATCCGAATCCTTCTGAATTATTTTCCAAAATTTTGATGTATATCATGGATCTCCATCAAACAAAATTGAATGAATTTCTCTATTAAGTCATACAACATCATTAATATGAATTCATTCATGGGTTTCTAGTGTAAAATCCTCCCATATAGCATGAAAATGTTATTCATTGGTAAGTCAATCAACGATTACCAATGTTGAATCATTATTTCATGGAGATTTTGTTAATTTAGTGACAAAATCCAAGGTGATATCATCCCATTTCTATATAATAATAGTATGATGTTTCATGATTCCTCTAGGATGTTATCTTTTATATTCCACCTATTTATAGACTAATTATCTCAAAACATAATCAGTAATTTCGTGCTTCATATTTTCCCAAAAAATTGTTCCATAAAATATATATACATATTAGAGATACAAGGGTTTATAGATAAATTAGATCTATATGAATCATACAATAACTCCCACTATAGCTCAGGTATATAGGTAATACATAACCTCCACCACATTTTATAATTTCATCATTATACACAATGTCATCCAACTTCCTATCATCCACAGATATAATTGTCATTTGAATATTATCATTATCTGACAGAGAAATTTTAATAATTTCCAATAGATATAGTTGGGAAAAAAATTTAAAAATTAATATTATTTCATCTTCTTTGATAATTCCTATATTTTTCTTAGCTATATCCATGCACATAGGATCCCTATCAATGATATTTTTTTTCAGAACTCTGTGATTCTTCCCACTCAATGCATGTGATACCTTATTCATCATCCTAGTGTGACAGTGTATTGAATAATTATAATGCTTCAGTAGATCAATAAATCACCTTTTCATCACATTGAGTTATATCTTTGAAAAGTTATATTTCCAAATCATGTGATCTATATATATATCACATCATTAACCATATAGATTGTGTATCTATATTTTTTGAGAAAAAGATACTTTTTCTAATCCAATATAATGTTTTTCATAGTTCCATTCATGTGGTTTTTACTGCCTTGATGCATAGGAAACAACTTTATAATTTTATATATGGACATAGCCATGTGCATTTTTTTGTGCATCAATATAAATCACAAACCCAACATTTTCCTATTGTAGAGTAGGGATTAAAGAATTAACTACTCTTTTTTTCAATTATTGAAGTAATTATTCAAACTCAGTTGTCCAAATAAAACATAAACCACTTATCAGTGTTCTTTTTTAATAGGATTTATAATCAAGAAAAGTTATTAGTAGAACACCAATAATAACCTCATAATCCTAGAAAACTAAATACCTTAGTTAGGTTTGTTTGTGTAGTTATTTCCTAAACCACATTTGTCTTTAACTGATCGCAGAGATTTCATCCATTGATATAATATATCCACGAAATAATCTGTTAAATCCAGAATTCAAACTTTCTAAACATACCATATAACTCTTTTCTTCCATGATACTCTGAATAAACCCACATGTGGTTCTCATGGTCCTCATAGGCATGGGAATATCTCAAAATATCATCAATAAATGTGAAAAAAATCATCCAGATATTACTTGATCACTATATTAATTAGATCCACGAAAATAGTTGGTGTTTATTAATTAAAAATGGAATTATTATGTGGGAAGCCTAGCAAGACAGTCATGCAAAGGTGGAGAGCTACTATCAGGATGCAGATGCTGGGGAGGGGCAGTTCCTTGTAGACAGTCTAGTTGAATTCCCTATGTCCTTCGGGTCATGTAATCTCATATCCTATGGACCATATAATCTAAGAGCCTATAGGACTTGTAAGGGTTCCCCCTCATCCATTGAATGGGGGGTTATCAAAACACAATAAAAATGAAGGAATTAGGGCAATTCAGGAAAAATGGAATTATTATAAACTACTAATGCCCATAACATGTTAAAAATGATATCTTTGGAAAATATTCCTTCCTCACTTGTAATTGATGATATCCATATTGAAGTTCAATATTAAAAAAATACTAGTCTCTATGAATTTGTTCAAACTAATCATCAATGTGTGGAAAACTATACATGATCACTTTTATAATAGAAATGATTTCTCTATTGTATATGCACAACCTCATAGATCTATATTTCTTCTTGAAAAAGAGAATAGGGGATCCCCATGGGGAAACACTAGGGGGAATAAATCCCTTAATACTCAACTCCTATAGTTGTTTTTTCAGTTCCACTAATTCCATCGTGGTCATCTAATATAGATACCTTGATATTTATATTGAATCAAGGATTAAATCAATCAGAAAACCAACATCATAGTTTGATGGATTCTAAGTAAAATCCTCTAAATATACATCATTATATTCATGCACAATATGTGCATCATTAATTTGACGATTTCCTTCCTCCTCTACTGGTGATGTTTTCTCCTACCCTCAAATAATTTATTTCAGAATAGATATTGGAGGTGGATCAAAAATGACTCAAATGATGTGGTTTCTAATATTAAGATATGAAATTATTCATGTTCCTCACCCATTGTAAATTTCTTCCTTTAAAAATATAGTTTCACATATTTTTTTAAAATCCAATACATAATGAGGATTAATTCTAGTTCAATCATAGGTATGATTAAATTTTGAAATACTAAAGCATGTCTATGTGTCTTAAATGGGGATAAATGACACATATTTATTGTAATTATACTTCCCTTATTATTTTTGACAGACAACTCATTTATTAAATCAAACAGGAAAATCATACTTTTATTTGAATAAATTAGAATATATAAATGATTGTGATGATATAGAATCAAAAATATCATTGGATATGTTTGAGGAAATGAATAAAGTAACTGTCACCATATCATTAGGAACTACAACCTTTGTAATTGGGATTACATAAGCTCGTCCTCCCCACCTTATCGTTTTATGGGCATGTTTCTTTGATTATTAAGACAATAATTTTCATAGTGTCCCATATACATACAATTTTATCATTGAAAATTGGTACATTCTTTCATTCCCATGCAATCAAGGGATTTTTGGCATTTTTCTCAACACTAGAAACAGACTCATATTCAAATAAGGTAGCCACCATGATGTTTCTTTGCACAAGTAACACACATTATTGAACACCCATTTTTATTCATCAATGTATTCATTATTTCCTATGTCTGTCTCTTATTCTCCTGGTTTCCCTTAATGTTATCAGACATAGAGAATTATTTCATTGTCTTGACAGTATACGAGACAATATCATCATTTTATAAGAAATTTTTGGAGACTGTTTTTCTTCAGAGTAGTGGCTTTAAACCAACAACAAATCGATTAATATTTCCTCGTGGATTATATATCTTGACCAATTCATTCCTTGATAACCATGTAAATTGGTACTGCTACTCAACAACTATTACATTGACTTTTTATTTCAGTCTTAAGAATTTCATTTCCATATATACTCGTTGATCTTGAGGAATATATTTTTCTTGGAAAATTTTCCAAAAAAATATCTCCATTCAATATTTTAAATTATTCTTCATCTTTTTTGGTTTGAATAAATGAAAAAAATTGATCAACATCTTATTAGAGATGATAAACATCTATGGTAACCAAATCTATTTTATTAAATTCCAAAGTGATAAATTTCTTCTATAAGAAACTTTTCCATAGCTATGATACAAATTCGTTATTAGTCTCATTGAATGATTGAGGTTGTTGTTGCAATAATTGGTCTGACATTTCCTTTCCACATTTTTTATCAAGATAGTACATTCAGGTAATGTTTTTTTCATAACCGTATTCATTTATCGTTGTGTAGTTCTAATTTTCTAAATACCAATCATAGCTTTAGAACCAACTTAATTATCTACCGTAGGATGAAAATCCATCCATAGGATACACATATTGATATTGTTTTCCATTACTTCCACTAGGAACAATTTTAAAATAATAGAATAAACTAAATTAGGTAATAAATCATAATGAATACTCTCAAACGAAAAAAAATATTATCATAAATTGATATTTTATGGATATCTATTCTCATAATCATAAACATTGTTTCTTTAAAGAAATTTTTACTTTTAAATCCTTTATAATTTTTATAAATAAAATTTGTATTATCTTATGAATACCCCCTAATATTTTCAACACATGTTCATATGGACTCATGTTTTTGCATACCAAAGTACCCCTAGTCAGACATGGGACACCATGTCACAGTTGTTGCCCTAAGGTACGCATGTGCCAGAACCACAACCATGTGTAATATCGAAGTTATGATTTATTTCTAGGAATACCCATATAATCAATAAATTACCAAATTAATATATTTTTCATCTATTATTATTCTCAGTGTCTATCAGAAGGTCATATTCCCAAATCAATGTTTTATAAAAAGAGTTTCTTAGGTTTCTAATAAAAATTATTGCATACCATATGTAAATACCCCGACCCCAGTAGCCTAGAGCTGATGCCATAATTTATTACATTAGAATATATACAAGACACAAATCCCAATGAACCATTCAGTTTATAAATTTTTTAATCAATATTACATAAATAAACACTATATTTATAGATTAAATGAAATAAATCTTATAAACCCCATTGGAAATAATAAAAAACTCTTAGTTTATCCATGTAAGTATATGATAATATACATCATTATATCATTGGGAAAAATAAAAAATAAGAAATGGGTGATATTAGATTCTCATTAAGATTATGTAATTCATTGTATGCAAATTCAAGCAATATGTCATGGTGAATGACTAATAGAACATTCCATTAGAACATAAATTTGGGAATAATATAGAAATAATAGAAGATGAATAAATAATTCCAAAAAAATATGCACATGAAAAAGAATCTTAAAAATAGATATTATAATAGTTATATATTAATATTGATAATAAATTACTAATACTAATTATTTTAGAAATATTATCTACGTTATTAATAAACCATTGAGGCCTCAGCCATGAAACAAGAAAATAAATGGTTAAGGCCTTATCCATAATCCATGTTTTTTTGTCTCATGAGACATATTGATGCATCAAGGGGCTATAGAGGGACCCACTCATTACTTAATAAGTCTAATGAAATCCTTAGATGAATTTTTTTAGTCATAAAGAACATATACGTATGAAATTTTAATAACTTTTCCTAATATGTAAACATAATCAATAACTTTTCTTAGAAGTATGGTGAATGGAATAAAGACAGGGCATCCTCAATAAAAATGATCATAATCCATTTAATAAAATATTGTATAGTATAATAAGAAGAGATATATATAATAAAATCTTAAAAATAAATTGCGGCATCAACATATATGAAAATACTCTAATAAAATCACTGCGAATTCTTGAGAGAAATTCCCTTTTTAATTTGAAAAAAGGTTATTTTGTTAAAAACATCCTTATTTTTCATAATTGTTTTTATAAACCCACTAATTAACTTATATAGTTCTCCATGATAAAATTTGTGATTTTTTAAACCTATTGTACTCTTAAAATAAATTATTTATGTTAGTTGAAAATATGTAGGAAATTAAGATGTTCCCTTTTATCCAGTTTTATAAGCATGAAGAATTGAAAAGGAAACATTTTCAAACAAGTAATAACAATTAAAATAAAGAAGAAATGATCTAGATATATGATTTTTGGACATTTATAATAAATTATCAATAATTCTATAAAAATAACGAAGAATTTAATTGGGGTAAATATATAGAAACCTTAACCTGAATGGAAAATGATGGTTCTGGAATATACCCTTACCTTATGTTCCAATGTGTTATGAACATGACCTTAATGCACTGGATAAAGAATTTATATCATTTAATTAATTAATTTTGACCAAAAAATACAATAATTTAATTTATTATAACATTTTTCTATTAATCAATTGTCTTTTTGATGAGTTATAAGATACAATTTTATTGTTTGAGAGTGTTCGTTTCATTGGTTTTCATGTTAAATTTACTTTAATGAGCACAGATATTCATATAAAATGTGAAATGATATAAAAAATAGAATTTATAAGTTATTAAATAAAATATTTAATATTTAATGGTTATATAAATCATTTGGTTATTTAGGGATTTGATAAGTCATTAGATAATCCATTCGGAATAATCTTTTAGATTATTTTAGGGGGTTTTCGATCATCACAAACTAGTTATATTTTATTAATTATCAACATGTATAAATAATTGTTATAGAAAAAAATGGATGAAATACATATATTTTAATTTTTATAACAATAAAAATTGTTTTAAGACCATCCCTGAAGGAATTAATTGAAAATTAAAATTCTTCATCCTTGATTTCAGTAAATTGACACATCATGGGAGATGTTTCCATTTACAGAATTGAAGAGATAGAGAAAAGAGTTTTATGATAGATCGTCTATTAACAAGATACCAATCTAGTATATAAATGATACTAGATTTATCATGTCACTTTGGATAGTGAGGTGAGGGTAGGATAAGAAAATAAATGAAATTTAAAATAAAAGAAAAGAAAAGAGAGATGATTTTTACGTCATTAATTGTCCTCCTTGAGAACCTCCATTAGGGGACTGATTTATAATTTTTTTATTATAATGGTCCTCGATGTGGGGGGGGGGGGGTCTTAGTAAATGAATTGGGTTGAAATTTTTTGAGTTTCAACTCATGGGAGGTTTTAGGATTAGGGGGTTAGGGTTAATATTTATAGTGGTGGAGAGGATTGTTGTTTGAATATGTTATTCATTTGTTTATTATTTTTGGCTCAATTATTTGTATAGATTGATAATTATCGCCACATATTTCAAAATAACATTTTTTTTAATATTAATTTATTAAAATATCCATAAATTGCATATGACTCAATAATTCAGGTATTTATCATTTATTGTAAATTATCTAATTGTACTATTCAACAAAAATTCAAGTATTTTAGTAAAATAAGAAAATTTCACCCTGATAATTTTTGGATATGTAGAATTCAAAAATAAACACCATTTTGTGAAAAATATTTTTATAAATATGATAAACAAAATTTTATATTTAAAATCATCAATTACTCAAAAAATATAGATTATAAAATTATGACTGATTTTATAACACATTGAAAATTTTACAAATCAATCGTTATATTATCAACATAAGATAACTATGTATTAATTTAATAATACATTCAACATAAATATTTTTTCATTAAAATAATTTTTTTAATTGTAAAATTGTAATTAAATATTATGGGCATACAATAATACCCAAACTTTAATTAATTTTTTTATAATATTCATTTTGTTATGCAATGATATAATTATATCTTACTTTCATTTAAAATATTCCCAAATATAATCTATAATTTCTTGAGTGAGGTTAATATTCATTTATTTGGTTTACTATTCGCACGGGTCATCTTATTATTCATAAGGTTATGTTACTATTAAACTCGTATAGGTTCCTTAACATATTGTAATACCTATATTTTCATTAATTATTAATTTTTAAGGATTGTATTAACCTCTATATTTGATGTTATGTGATTTATAGTATATTAAATAATTATTACAATGAAAATTTCATTTATAAAATTATTGTTCATTAAAACATTTCATGCTCACAATGACTATTTTATGTAGTGGATGAGGTGTATCCATGGTTAAGAATCATGGTTATTCTTTGTTGGTGAGAAGGATACCCAGTAATTGTAGGATAGGATCATATGTATGAAATTGTAGATGACTAAAATCTTTTTATCTATGACAGGTCTTATATTAGTGAATTTTGTGGGAAAATTAATTCTTTTAAGGGTTTCGTAGTAAAATTATGTTTTCTCTGAGGATGTTCCAAGCTTACCACCCCACCAAGAGAGAAAATTTCACTATTGAATTTCACCCCAGGAAGACCACTATATCGAAGCTGGAATTTCAAATTGAGATCAAAGATATTTAAGAGATAATGGTTTTCTTGGAATACTTGAAGATTAAGGGATTCATTAGATGCAGCATTTATCCTCAAAAAGGCCTCATGTCATTATCCAAGATGTTATATAAGAGATTGAGGTTTAGTGTAGGTTATCGGTGCATGAACCAGGTGACTGGGAAGGATTACTATCCAATATTGAGGTCTTATGACCTAGTTAACCAGCTGAGAGGGGAGTGATGGTTCTCAAATATTGAACTTAGACTAGGATATCACCAAAACTAGTACGGTGTGGGGATATACAAAATAAAAAATTCATATGTTTCAATAATCACTATTAGTATTCGTTGATGCCTTGTGGCATGAAGAATTCCCTACTAGAGTTCATGGAAATCATGAACTAGTTCATTCAAACTTTTTTAGAATATTATTTTGTGGGATTCGTCGATGATATCCTAATTAAATCATCATATAAGGATAAGAGAAAATGACACTTGATGATCATTATTACATAATCTGAGATCACGGTATATAAGGGAAGATCTTGAAATTCCAGTTATGGATCTAGGAGGATCACTTTCTTGTATCCATCATCTTAGCTAATTGTGTATCAATGAGCCCAGAAAATGGTAATGTAGTGTCATCTTGAGATCTACACAAGGTCATGATGGTGGTACAAAGCATCACTTGGTTTAATGGATACTATATCTTATTTTCCCCAATTTTTCATGAATATTAGGAAATTTGACTCCATTTATTTTTTAGGGGTAGAATTTATTGTGGATTGATAGGTGTAAGAAGTCATTTTCGTTGTTATGGAATAGGATGATGATCAATACCATCTTAATATTTCCAATGGTGGGTGTAAAGGTTACAGTGTCCTATGATTCCTTAGAGACCAGACATGATTGTTTTCCAATTTAAGGGAAATACATGATTTCATTTTGGTTTAGATAGTTGATAAAACATGAAAAGAACTATGCAACCCGTGACCTAATGCAAGCATCGAAAGTATAATCCCAGAATATAAAGTGACAATTCCTTATAGGTGACTAGTTTTTTATCTACCCAATCCACAAGAGTCTCATGTAAAAATTATATTAGATATGTATTAACTAGTGAATTAATCGATTGAATTAGTATCTCTACAATTATGAAATTGAGATAGTTTATACTATTGGGAAGGGGAACATGGTAGTAGATGTTATCTAAATTATATCTTATTTTATGTTTCTCCCCATGAATTAGAGAAATTATACACATTTTAGTTGTCCTCAGTGAAAAATGATGGTGATTCATATCTTATACTAATGGTTGTTACACCAACCACATTTATAGTGTTGTGGGGGATTCATATAATGAGATACCAAGTGTGTGACATTTTGTACTCAGATATCCCCCGAACATGATTCTGATGGATTTTTAGAATTAGGGGATAAAATTATCCTTTTAACTGGATATATGATTGTAATAATGATGTTACAAGAGGAGGGATAAGGTTGTTTCATAAATCCCACTTGGAGGTACACGTATGTGTGGTGAAGATATAATTGTACCATCTACTTCTGATCTGGTGTCTAGGAATGAAAAATTCAGTAGAATAGTTTCACTCATGATTCCTTCTTTTATTGTTGGTTGACATTATGCACCTAGTTTTAGTAGGTTTTACCAACCCCACACAATGGTTATATATTTTAATTGGGATAGAATATTCATTAAAATTATGATAGGGTTACCACATACATATAGTGGACATGATCCCATTTGGGTGATCATATGCCAATTCAAAATGTCATTATACTTCCTTTCAATTTGATAAAAAAGTTCAGTAGAGTACTTAGGTGACATTATATACAGGAGGTGGTCCATCTAAATCGAGTTCCCATAAAAATCTTATCTGAAAATAATGTGCCCATCAATTCTAGATTATGTAGCGGATTACACGAGTCCTTTGAGATTCTGTTGCATTTGAGCAAGACATTTCACCCCCAAGATGGAATCCATAAATAGTAAAGCATTAAGGTTCTATAGGACATGTTTTAGGATTCCACAATGGAAATTTTTCATAGCTAGGAGGATCACATATGATTCATGGAGTTTTCATTAAATAAAATCTTTCAGTCTACCCCATTTGAGGCCCTGTACGGGTGACCCTACAGGCCACAACTATTTAGGGATGACCAAAGAGAGTAAATAGTCATGGTCCTAGAGTTTTAGAGAGATAAAAAAACATGTGTATCATATATAAGTGGATAATTACTGCACAAATCCATAATAAGTCCTTTGAAAATAAGGGATAGAGGCCTCTAGAGTTCAAGGATGGAGACCATGTGTTCAAAAAGGTCCATCCATGACATGGATAGTAGAAATTTGGAAGGGTTATATAGTTATCTCTAAAATTCATAGGACCTTCTCAGGTACAATATAGGGTCCATGAGGTGGCATACTTCTTGGATCTATCACCAATGTGGTTCTGTGTACATGACATCTTCTACATATCATAGTTAAGGAGGGGATTGCATGACTCAATGCATTATTTCAACTATGGT
The DNA here is from genome assembly GCA_963277665.1 of Viscum album. Taxonomy (NCBI): domain Eukaryota; kingdom Viridiplantae; phylum Streptophyta; class Magnoliopsida; order Santalales; family Viscaceae; genus Viscum; species Viscum album. The sequence goes on along the minus strand of OY728165.1, from coordinate 1,917,053,466 downwards.
GAGCTATAAATTGAGGATATAACAAGATTTTAGAGTATTTTGTGTAGGTTGATGATTAGAAACATAAGATCCTCGATATATGAGTTATTCTTTAGGTGTATGTTGGTATCAAGGGAATACTCAGAAATAAACCTTGGAGCCGGAGAACAAGATTCGAGTTCCGTAATAACATTTTTTAGTATTATTTTTCTCTATTCTAGTTGATGATTCCATAATTTAGGGATAATGTATTGTCCTAATTTTTCCCATCTAAAAAATTAAAATATATTGAGTAATACTATTTAATCCATTTGTTGATATTGCGTTAGAATATGAGGCCTAGTGAGCATAAAATTGATATATTAATTATATTAAATATATAAATATCCAACATACAATGTTCTCATTAATTTTTTAATAAATATAGTATGTTGAATTGGTTCATAAAAATAAGGCCATCATTGTGTTCAAAAAACTAGTTTTACACATATGTTTGAGAAAACATTGCTCTTGTCGGGAATTTGTGAACAAGTTGTTGCAGACATGAAAAATAAATAAATAAATTATTTATTGTAATTTATTTAATTGATGTAGTGGACTAAATCCCTCCTATATAAATAAACCATTATGTGTATGTCTCAGGGTATACTGATTTAACACTAGGGACTTAAAGAAGATCCATTCGAGAGCATTTAGATAATGAAATCAGATAAGAGGATTAGATGGGTAATTCATAGAACTTTTATGCCAATAGATTTTATGGATCTCAGAAACAACATCAATGTAAAATCAACCTTCATTAGTGATCAATCCAAACTATAGTTACTATTTTCAATTTATGATGATTCATAATGTTTTAAATTCAATGTCTAACATGGATCATTTCCAAAAAAAATAATTTATTTTATAATCCATGGTATATTTATTTTACAATGAATTTCGTTGTTTATTAATGATTATTCCTCTTTGATCATCTATTCAATGACAATAGATCAATGTTAAAATGAAAATTGTTTGAATATTGTTCCTGATGTTTTTAGTTTATGGTTTTCTCAACCATTTCTTTTCATGTTCATTATGGGTGATTTTTTTATCCATGATGTTTAATGTGTACCTCGTAATTTACCATTATGAAACTTTTCAATAGTGTAATTGATCTATACTGTAGCTATGGATCATGTTGGAATTTTTAAATGAGGTACGATGATGGAGAGTGTCCATATAGAGAGTGGATCATACTTGTATTCCAGATTCTTCCATGTTTGATACATGATGATAAAATGGTACAGTGCCAGTGCTACTTGATGATGTGATTTCATGAATATCAGGTCCTGAATCCTAGATACAGGTGATGGAAGTTTTCATATGACCCTAGGTCTACAATTACCTAAAAGATTTATATCATTAGTGGTGGAGATAGGTAACATGGATGGTGACTAATGGTTTCTGGAAATCCTATATGACACCATGTGTAATATGAAATTACAAGTCATGCATGAACCTGATAGTGATGTTAGGTTTTTCATTAAAGAGGTAAGTATCCCACATGGTGTGATCCCTGGAACACGTTGTGTGACCTATGGGTTGAAGAATGTCATGTATCTTATTGGATACATGGTCACAAGCTGAGTAAATAGTCGATGATACATATTCATAAACATCCAGAGTACACGGTCATGACCTCATGTACACAGACATGGGTAGAGGAACTAGGTCATTGACATGAGTAGGGGAGGATTTAGCAGTTCACTTATTATACCCAAAATATCTGTTGTATAATTTTTAATTGATTTATTGCATCCTTTATTGTATTTAGTATTTACCTATTTATACTGAGTTTGATACCTTAGTCCTTTTTCATGAGTGTACAACACAACATTACATTTTCATCAAGAGATTATGATCCCCTATAGGGGTGAAGTATTGGATATAGTTTTGGTAATACCCATGTTGGACAATAGCGGGATCCTCAATCATTCCTCGGTTTGGATCATAGTATTGTCATGACTATGGGTCGCAAGGCATCAGTACCCTATCTATTAGGGAGATCCAATAGAGTTTGTGGAATCCCCATGTGGCCTTGGGTATGCTCTATTACAAAGATGATCAGATCTTATTTGATCCACTGATTACTTCTTCGGTGGGGTCTAATAATCATGACCTCTCATATGATCAACAGTGATAGAATCACATGTGTAGTGATTACTCTTAGAATTATAATTACACTGATTCTTCGAGATGTTTCTTATGCGATACAGTTTTGGTGGGACCATTTGGGACCAGTATTATATAATGATTATATATAAGTTAATTAATCTACTACTTTTAGGATATTAATACTCATGATAATTTATTTTTTTAGTGGATCTTACTTTGTATTTATATATTCAAACCCACAAGGGCTCTACCCATACATGTCATGTCTTATGTAGATGATGACCCTTTGTAAAATGTCATAGGTGGAAAATGAATAGGTGGAACACAGTTGGGGTAGACAAATCAAGGTATTTTATAGGTTGTTACATTGGATAGTGTTCTACACCTACTGTGTAGTCTGGGATCTATATATATTTTTGGTCTTTTATTTTTCCCCATTATCACTTTTATTAATTTGTTCGTCCTCTGATGTTGGATAGATGATGTAAATGTATTTACTGTACAATTTATTTCCTTCTAAACATTGAAAGGGATTACAGACATATTCACATGTACATGTACATTTGGATAATGTCTCCCATGTTTGGTTTAGAACAACTTTTACGTGTTATTAATTTCATATCCCATTGGATGAAGGCTTTGGATAGTGAAAATCGTCTTATCGTTATCCAAATAGGCCCATGTGGGTTGGGTCATGACATATAATGTATGAAATGAATTTTCTAAAAATTGTGTAATTATTTAAAAATAATTAATCAATATAATATAATTGAGCAATACCTTTATAAGTATATCATTTTTCAGTACCTCTTATTCATACTCACCATTTATATATCTTGGTTATAATGATCATATTTAACTGATTATATTTCATGGTTGTTATGCGTTAGTGTTATGGGTTTTATGTGCTATCAAACTTGTTATTTTTTTAATATCACGGGTTATTGAATTCTGCCGAATTTAAAATGATGTGTCCGTGATATTTTATCTCAGTATTGGAAATACAAGGGTTTAATATTTGATATCAATTTTTGGGAAACATAGATGTTAAAAAATTATTAAAACATCATATTAAAAAGAGTTAAAGGGAAATATGAAGTCCATTTTTGAAAATACATATCTAGATTTCCAAATTGGGTATCATAATGTGGAAGTGAAAAAATAGTCTTGGAGGAGAAATGTAATAATAAAATAATGGAATATAGTGATAGAAAATGCAATCATGAGAATGTTAAGGAAATCAAATATAGGAATTTACAATAGAGAATGAATACCATAAATTCTCCAGAAAAGATTATAATAATTAAAAAATTTATATTTTTAACAATCATTTATCTGAAGATGAGGGATCCTTTGACTATTAAGATATATTAAATGATAAAATACACATACATGAATTCTTAAATTCCAAAAAAAAATCATAATTTGGAATCATGTTTTTACAAGTTTCCACCTCTATCTCATTCCATATTCCATGAGATGGGAATTGAGGATAAATATTAATTTTACCTAAACCAAAAGAAAATTAATATATCACATGATCTAAAAAAGGTTAAATATATAATCAACTATAATTTACTAAATACAGAATAGTTAGATGAATCTATGATAATACAAAAAATGAATAAACCCTCAAATGGATAACTAATACATTCATCTCCAAAATTTTCACAATAAATCCCAAGTTAAAATTTTAATTATTGAATAATTGATTAAACAGATATAGCCATTTTCCATGATAACCACAACAATAAATAATATTCTAACCTCAAAGGGTATCTAACACTATTCATGTTACGTTGATAAAAATTAAATATCATTCTTCTAAAATAATCCTCCATGTTAAACCTAAGTGTTTCATCAGCCCAATAAAATTTCTCCCAAAATATCATTATTGGCCTCTAAAATCCAAAACAAAAAATCTAAAATGGGGTATCTATTAATTTTAACTTGTGATAAAATATTTATTTTTAAACTCTTTAGGAATCTATAACTCTTAAGTTAACCTCAAATGAAAATATCATAATCTATAATGGAATCTAAACTATTTAGTGATACCGATTATAATAGCACTGAGCCACAAATCTCAAACCCAATGCTAAAAAATTAATCATTACATAATTAATTTGAATCCAATAAACATTACCTAATTGTAAAAATCCATATTTAGAACATTTAATGGAATTGTTGGATCTCATACCTACCCAATGATATTTAGGTATAGAATTTTAGAAAATGAATATAATCATTTACATACCAATACTAATGTCTTTAAGTGGTTATATTTTCTAATAAACTAATTATTTATTAATCCAAATTAATTATTAATCATCTCCAAAATTAAACCCTTATATACACAACCAATTTAAAATAATTGTTTACAAAATTGGAGAGAGAAACATAATATTGTTGCGATAAAATGATCAGTAATGGTATACTAATGAATAAAAAATTTAATATCATTAATGAGAAGAATATGCCCATAATTGAATGAGAAACAAATTGCATGATAATTGTAATTACATAATTGGATTCAACCCCATTGAAACCAAGATTATAATAACCTGATTTTTTTAATGATGTAAAAAATATGATATATATATAATATTCAACAATCATGAGCCATGAAAAAATAACCCTTGATCAAGGGAAACCTTATAACATATTACAAGAATAAATAAACTATGTTGGTAACATGGAACATAAAAAATTCATTATGGAATAAACAAATTTTATTATACAAAAATTATCATAGGAGTTACATACACTAGTTAACATTTTTATCTATTAGGAGTAACATAAAATAATTTACTATGTGTATTTATCTAATTCATTTCATGTATTTAATTGACCGGTGCATAATTAGTTTTTAATGTAATCAATTATCTAATTTATATAATGAATCCATCCATAAATCATAAATATAGTTTAGTAAGTAAAATTGAATTTAAAAAATTAGAATATTTAAATATTCAATATAACATCCTTGAAAAAAAACTATCATTCCTTATTAGATTGATTAACACATGGATTAGAAATAGGTTCAATGAAAATATCATTAAAATAAAATTAATTCATAATATTAATGTATTTGAATTGTATAATTGGGGAGAAAATCCATTATATAATGGGAAAAAAATATATAATATTTCCAATGATAAATAATACATTTATAAGAACATTTCTGATACCTCAATGAAAATGGGGAAAATTTCCTCTTCTTTTAATAATGATTTACAAACATTATATGAATATTGAAAAAATTAATTTCATTAAAATTAATAATTGAAACTACTGGTCGGAGTGGATACTCAAGAGGGGGTGAATTGAGTTCAAATTAAAATTTTTTGTTTAAAAGATTTTTTTTAAAATCCCCCAATTCATAAAACAAGTTAAACTGTAGTGAATTTATAAAGATTGTAAATGTTCAATAAATTTCTCAATGATTGATTATTTCTCAATTAACATAATCTTAAGATTAGGTTAGCTTTTGAAACTAACTTACTAGTTCACAATAATAACACACTTGCTGGTTCAACTATCATAGTTACTTTAAAACAAATTTATATTTAAAGTACATAGCAATGGAATATTCGAAATTGTTTTAACAACGGAAAAATGCACGAATGTTTTTAAAAAAGAGGTTCAGTATCATGATGAGAAATATTCCACTTAAACAGTTTATATAAACTATGATCCACAACCTGGGTTGAGGTTTTACAATAGTACTCAGACTGTTCAGGTCCTCAGACCTCTACCACAATTCTACGTCGGTAATCAACAACAGTAGCACTCAGGCTATCCAGGTCACACTTGACCTCTTCCACAATTCACAGTGGGATATAAAAAGGTGTAAAAAGATTTGTGTGAGGATTTCGTATCCTCCAGTTCATCCCAAGAGTCATTGTGTGTCTAAATAGAAAGATGCACACACACTGCTCAAAATTTTAATCAATGTTATTTTATAAAGGAAATAAATGGATAATGAGTTAATAATTATTTGAGTGATTGTAGATGAGCTATAGACTTTTTTGGATGTTGTAGAAGTCATTTGAGTCCTTTCTGGTGAGGATGACACAAAACCGAGTGGCATTGTTCTTCACAGCTATAGTTATTCAGCCTTGTGCATATGATGTTCAGTAAAGTACAACAACTTGGATTCATTGTTTGTTCGAGGTGATTGATCTTCTTGAAGATCTCTAGTTTTCACAGGTGTTATTCATGTTCTTATTTTGTTTCATGGGGCCTTCACCCACACGTATGCTCTCGTCTTCAAGTATGTCTATGTCTGTGTATTTTTGTGTCATTTCATTATCTACATATAGATCTTCCATTTTATTCCTTGAGATCTTGTAAAAATAATGATTACTTTTCGAAAGGTATGAGGTACAGTTCCCTAACATCCAACAACAAATATTAATTAATAATAGGTGCATTAAATTAAGAAAATATGACCATTGGAATTAAAAAATTGTTAATAAACATTCAAACAGTTTTAATGACTATTGGTGAGTCATGAGATCGGTTGGTCATTTGAATTTGCATCGGTATCGTTAGGTCATGTGATCAGCATCGGCTTCGGTAGGTCATGTGATCAACATCCGCTTCGGTAGTTCATGTGATCAGCATCGGCTTCAGTTGGTCATGTGATCATCATCAGCATCGGTAGGTTATGGGATCAGCATCGTCTTCGGTAGGTCTTGTGATCAACATTCACTTCGGGAGGTCATGTGATCAGCGTTGACATCAGTAGGTCATGTGATCAGCATCAGTATCTATAGGTCATGTGATCAGCATCAGTATCTATATGACATGTGATCAGCAATAGTTTCAGTAGGTCATGTGATCTGCATTGTCTTCGGTAGGTCATGTGATCAGCATCAGCTTTGGTAGGTCATGTGATCAGTATCAACTTTGGTAGGTCATGTGATCAGCATCAGCGTGACAGTTGTATCATCGGTGTGACCGTTGTCATCGGTGTGATTGTTTTCATTGGGGAAACCATTGTCATCAGTTTGTCACATCGGCGACTCTCCCATCATTTTTCCACATCAGTGTCTCATTCCTTTAACTGTTGGTGACTGAATAATTTAACTAATGGTGATTAGAAAACATAAAATTTTTATAGAGTGTCTATGTCATCCAGAATACTTTCAGGTTAATAGTAGACCATAAATAATCATATATAAACATATGTAGACATGATTAAACATATATAAACACTTTTAAAATAGATTGAATAATTTTCTAAAATGACATATATAGAAACAATTATTTGTGATTATTAAAATAACTATCACCGAGAGGGTTCAATAATCTCCCCCTTTTTGTTAATCACAAATATATGGCATAAATGAAGAGGGAAGATGATATGACACTCAGTATGCTCCCCCCATGTAAAAATAAAATATTACTAAACATAAAAATGTCATCAAATCATGGTATAAGATCATAAAAAAAGTTAGCGTATATCATCATAGCTTTAGAGCTAGAAATCATGACATCCGAGCGAAGAATAAAACAATGCTATATGCCTATTAGAGCATATATAATCTATATGATGGCATCAGATCTTAATGATTATTTAGATCTTATATATTTTTCTCTCCATGCTTATTCATATACATACTGTTCACCCCCTTAGATATATATTTATACTTTTCTCCCCCTTTGGTGTTATTAAAAAAGAGAAAGCAGAGAGAGAAAATATATGGTTTCATTGAAATACCATCGGAAAAGATTCAAGAAAAAATAAACCCTATCAAAAATGATAGGAACAACTTTTTCTGGGGGTGCAGAGGAGCTTTCCCTTTATCCAAGGGTGGACTAGATGGGACAGAAAGTGATTTTATGGAAGCTTGATCTGGCCGGATGGAGAGAGGAGGTAAAAAAACTCTAGCTGGAAGTAGACTGGGTGCTAAAGATACTTGCTGGTGGGTAGAAGATCTTCTTGAAGGTGGCAGTGAATATTGGATAGAGATTGAGAAATTGATATCTGACCAAGATCAACATTGGAAGGACTAAGAGGCACACCATTAGGAAGAACAATTTCATTTTCTTGCACATGAAGCAATGGTTTGAGAAGATTGATAAAATCATAAATTACATCACCACCATATTTATTGTCCTTATCAAAATCATATTTGTTCTGCATGAAACTCTCTAGAGTGGGAGTAAAATCCTTTAACTATTAGACCTGAGCCTTAAAGGCATGAGTGACTGGAGGTAGCCTAAAATTCTCAGCCAAGACTTTGAACTAATGGTTCAAATCATTCTTGGTATAAATTATAGATAAATATTGATCCATTTTTTTTGATCTCTTTCTGTGGTTTAGTAACATCATCCAAATACAGCTTCACCATCTTGTGAATATTATCACTATTTTATTTCTTTGTTTTCAAAGAGTCCTAATCCAGAATATTTCCAAGGTCTGATAACTCTTCTTTTATAACATCTTTTAAGGCATTAATCTCATGTCCAATGATGTTGGTCACTTTGGAGGAGCCAGCCTGAGAAATAATCTGAGTTATCTCATCTTTTAATCATTTCAAATCGGATTTATCAAGTGTTATATCAAGTTTCTGTAAACATCCACCATACTAGTGATTGTTGATAGAAATTGTCTTGGCATAGATACTAAGTCACTTCTCAAATCCTTGAGTACTTGATTTAGAGAGGAAATGTGTCTGCCAATCATTTCAACAGTATTGAACAGGTCTTCCTTAATAATATTTACAAATCATTGAGTTATAGCATCCATATCAGCCTCAGATAGATTTATATGAGTAGGAGCAGGAGCATTAGATAATTCCTCTTTCACTGTTTCTCAAACTATGTGGAGAAACTCATCTTCAAATTTGTCAAAATTAGATCGAGAAACAGAAGAACCAGGTCTTTCTGTAGTCACATTCACATCCTCAGCAATTGGTCCAGTCTCAAATTGATGGCTTACTCTTGCAATATTAACTTCTTCTATGTCTTTATCTGAATAATCCAAACATGGAACTGAAAATCCTGGGTGGTCTTCCCATTCAACTTTACAAGAGGTATACTTAGTCTTTACAAAATCTTCTTTACCATTATTTTCAAGAGATTCTTCCCCATCTACATCTATCAAAATTTGCATTTTTCTTTCAGCTTCAGGAACATTTTCTTTCTCAACTGATTGTGGTTGTGGATCAACTTGATTCATATCATGATCATCCACTAGTCGAGTACTTGGATCATCATCACCATCATAACCATTACTATTACCGTTATTGTTTTACAATGCCTCATTGGTACTGTCTTTGTTACTGAATTCATAATGGTCAAAATTGGATAATTTAATGTCAACTTCTTCTTCATCACCTAGAAGGGTTTCTAACACATATAACTTAATAAGTTGACTTGCTGGTCTATATTTCATTATATTCATAGGACTTATTGTATCAGGGTCACTCCTATAAATAGGGGTGACTCAGGATCCTTTTCAATATCAACATCATCATCAGCTTAAACTTCCCCTATTTCCTTCCTACTGGACTCTCCAGTGTCCTTATGAACTTCTGTCTCATCATCCTCATCAGAATAGTCTACTTCCTCATTTGGTTTTAAACTGGTATCTCTCATCCCCTTTGGTCTCTTAGAGTGATCAGTAGGATTAATGGATTCATACAACCTATCTTCATCAGTAAACCATATCTTCTTCCATTCATTATAGTTAATTTTAATTATTATTCAAATATAATTATTAATACAAAAACCACTATTAGATGAGATACACTCATCTCCATCTTCAACACAACCCAAAAAAATTAGCATGGCATAGACCTTCTTAGAATAGAATACGGTTGTGGCCTTCTTGGATGGCTTTTCCATCTCAGAAATATGAACAGTTATGTAGCTACACAAAATGATCTTATCATCATTTAGCAATAAAAACAACATGAAAACTTCTTGACACATCACAGAATCAAAATCACCCTTTCTGGGACAGATTTGGTGCTGAATAAACTTAAAAAAAATTCTACTTTTACCATCTAACTCAGCAGCTATTATTCATCTAGACTCAGATTATCCATTCAACATCTCCATAGCATACTCATACGCAAATATCCAGTGGTATAAGTAATATTACCAGTGTAATACTAATATATACCATTATGTGGTTCCCCCAAATAGACATCTCATTGCTTCGATGAAAAGGTTATATTTTTTCCTTTGATCACTGAAGATAATCTTACAGTTTCTCCTGCATCCAATGCAATACTCAAATTAAAATAAAACTCATGTTCTATATTTTTGTAGTAGACTCAGTTAGTATTACAGAACCAGTCTTTCCACCCATGTATCTCCAACACTTTTAAAATCATGGACTTACTAGATAACACCCATTTGGAACATACTTCCTTTTTTGTGGTGACCACCTGAGTCTCAAATTTCAGGTTCATAGAAATTTGAGTCGTGCTTCTCAATTATCCTCTAGCGCGTTTCACAGGTGAGGATCTTTCAGATTCCTTGTCTTTTAACTTTTTCTTTGACATTTGTTGGTTTGAGAAGTATAAGAGGTTCGAGAGGATTGAGTGGTTCGGAATGTTCGAAAGTTCTTGATTCAGAAGATGTGGATTTTCGTGGGAGATCGAATGTCAATAGTTATTATGAATTGAAATAGCTGCGGTTCATTAATTTTATCATTTAGGGTTACAATATTAAATATAAAATCGATTAAGTAAAACAGAGTCATTTCGATAAACACTAACGATTTCCTATAGACTGTATAACTCAATCGGAATCATAGGTCAGTCTCATTGATCAGTTTCACTGGTCAGTTTCACTGATCGGTTTCACTAATCGGTTTCACTGATCGGTTTCACTAATCATTTTCATAGATCGGATTCATTGATCAGTTTCACAGCTCAGTTTCACTAATCGGTTTCACTGATCGGTTTCACTGATCGATCTCACTCGTCGGTTTCACTGATCAGTTTCACTGATTGATCATACCTAACTCTTTTTTAATAAAATATAACCTTTCGGAGCATAAGGGCTTGGTGAAAATATCCACCAATTAATGTTCAACGTCAATAAATTCTTGAGAAATATCACCCTTTTGATAATTATCTCTCAAATAGTGATGTCTGACATCAATGTGCTTTGTCCTAGAGTGAGACAAATGATTCATAGAGATGTTAATTGAATTAGCATTATCACAATTTATAGAAACAACTGTAAATTGATATCCATTGTCCAATAAAGTGTGTTTCATCCACATAATCTATGGACAACAACTTCTAGCAGCAATGTATTCTGCTTCAGCAATAGACAATGCAACATAGTTCTGTTTCTTACTACACCAGGATACCAGGGACTTTCCCAATAGATGACATGTTCTTGGTTTTCTCTTCCAATCTAACTTGAAACCAGAAATGTCAGCATATTAATATCTTATTATATCAAAAGGTTTTCCTTTTAGATAAAACAATCCTTAATTGGTAGTATGTTTATGATATTTTAAAATCATTTTAACAGCAAGAAAATGAGATTCATTAGGATTAGCTTGAAATCTTGCACACATACATACACCAAACATGAAATCTAGTTGAATAGCAGTAAGGTAAAGTGAGCTTCCAATCATACCTCTATAATTGGTTTGATCAAATGGATTCCCAGTTTCATCATCATCCAACTTAGACGTGGTACTATTAGGTGTATGGAGTCCCTTATTACTATCCAAACCAAAATGTTTCAAAGGACACTTTGTATATTTACATTGATTAATATAATACCATCTTTATTTTGAAAAATTTTAAATCCTAGAAAATTATTTTCTTCTCCCATTAGACTCCTTTCAAATTCATTTTTCATAATCTTTGAAAAATCAGTACATAAAGAATTTTTAGAAGACCCATAGAAAATATCATCAACATAGATTGGTACAATCAAAATATCATTAGAAATTATTTTAATAAAAATAGTGGGATCTGAAATTCCTTTAGTAAGACCTTTAGAAATAAGAATATTTGTATGTCTATCATTACAAGCTCTTGGTGCTTGTTTTAAACAATATAATCCATTATAATGTTTTAAAACCTGATTTTGAAAATTGGGGTTTTTAAATCCAGATGGTTCTTCAACAGAAACATCTTTAATTATAAAACCATTTAGAAATACACTTTTGGCATCCATTTGATATAACTTTAAATTATGATGAGATACATAAGCATGTGAGATCCTAATGGAGTCTAATCTAGCTACACGTACAATGGTTTCTTCATTGTCTATTTCTTCTTCTTGATTGTAACCTTGTGAAAATAATCTATCTTTGTTTCTAATGATGTTTCTAGATTCTTCAATTTTATTCCTAAAAACCCATTTAGTACATATGGTCACGGTGTCCTTATGTCTTTCTACTAATTCCTATATATTGTTTCATTCAAATTGATTTAACTCTTCTTGTATAGCCATTACCCAAAATTCATCATTGATATCATAATTGATATTTATAGATTCTAGTTGTGAATATAAGGCTTGATGTTCAACTTGATTTCTCAGAGAAGCTATAGTTTTTGTTCCTTTATCAATGTTACCTACAACAACATCTAAAGGATGGTTCTTTAGAATCCTAGTGGATCTAGTAATGGTAGGACTAGAAATTTTATGTTCTTCTCTAGGTTCGGGTTCAATAGAAGGGGGTTCTAGTTTATATCCAGATCTAGTTGTCTTTACAATAGGTCCACTATCTTTATCATTATGATTAAGAATAGACAAGTATTATTTAGTATTTTCAACAATAGGTTTAGGTTCATGTGGATCAGTTTCATCAAATTTGATGCCAACTGATTCTTCCACACATTTGGTTCTCTTATTAAAAACCATCTAGGATTTTCTAGTAATTGAATTTCCTAAAAATATTCCTTCATCACTCTTCAATGAAAAATTTTCTAGATTATCTTTAGTATTCAGAATAAAAACATTGCAACCAAATAATTTGAAGTAACTAAGTTTAGGTTTCATATTATTCCAAAGCTCATAAGGGGTTTTCTTAAGAACAGGTATAATCAAGACTATATTTATAATATAACAAGTTTTATTGACAGTTTCATCCCAAAAAATAAATAGGTAAATCATATTCATTTAGCATACATATTTCAATTTCTAGAAGAGTTCTATTTCTTCTTTATACTACACCATTCTGTTGACTTGTCCTAGGTGAAGAAAAGTTGTGATTATAGACATTATGTGAGTATTAAGATTCAAACACAAGATTTTTAAACTCATGGCCATGATCAATTCATAGGGTTTTTATCATAAGTCCACATAGGTTTTCTATAGACATGGAGTATTTAATAACGTAAGGACAAGCTTCACTTTTGTGATCTAATACTTATACTGAAGTATATCTAGAAAATTAATCTAAGAGAACATAAACATAGTGCTTCCCATTTAAACAAGAAACTCTAGAAGGTCCAATCATGTCCATGTGAACCAAATCAAGAGGTTGATAAGTTGAAACTTCTTTCTTTTATTTAAAAGAAACACAATGTTGCTTTCCCTTTTGATAGGGATTACAAAATTTATCAACTGGGAATTAATGGTTAGGTATGTCTATAACTATATTCTTCCTAGTCTGTTTTCTAAGTCAATTTATATTTTTGTGTCCTAATCTTCTGTTCCAATGTCATGATTATTTATGAAAAGTATTTTAACAAGTAAAATTTTTCTTAGCTAAATAATTCAAATCTATAGTATATTCATTTTAATTTCATAAGGAAGAAAATACTAAAACATTTTTAGAATTAAAAAAATCACAAGAATCATTTTCAAATTAACCATTAAAACCATAACCACATAACTGGAAAATGCTTAACAAGATATATTTTAATTCATCAAAAAATAAAACATTAGAAATTAAAATTGAATCAGTGATACCAATTTGACATATGCTGATGATTGTTCATTTACTGTTACCACCAAAGGTGACATATATTCTATCATCCTTGATTAATCTTTTGAATCATGACAAGTCTCTTGTCACGTGTCTTGAACATCCACTGTCCAAGTACCATGTCTTCCTAAAAGAATTTTTCATGCAATATTCCTACAAAACAATTTTAGATATAAAATGATTTTGGAACCCATATTTTCTTGGGTCCATACAGTTTAACAAGCAAAACTTTCATTACCAATATTTTTCTAATGGGTCTCATATAATTAATAGAATAAATATATTTTGATAGATAAACCTTGTATAATCTATAACCATATGAATATCTAGTTGAGGTATAGGAATTTTCAGAACTAGAACCAACAACATAATGTCTAGATTTAGGAATAAATTTATTTTTTCTAATCTTCCTTTGTCCAGGATGATAACCTAAACCAATAGTATTCTTTGGTGCCACTTGTTTTCCTATAATTTTTATAAGTGTGTCCTTTCCATTTGTAAATTTTTTCAAATCTTTCAGGAGTTTCTTAGTAGAAAATTTTATTTCATTATTATCTTTGTGTAGTTTAGCATTCTATTACTTTTCTACTCTTAGTGCAGATTTGATAGTGCTAGTTAATGCATGCTTTTTCTTTAAGGTTTTATACATGTCTTTCAACTCATTGCATGTATCTTCTAGCATGTTACAGTATTCATATAATTCATCAGTAGACATGTTTTTAGAATTACAGTCAAAATCATCTCCAAAATAATAAGAGATTAAAGAATGAGTATATAATGTTACCTCGTATGTGTTTTTCATGAAAAACATGCTAGATTTTAGAGATTTTACGTCCTGTGTGGAATCAGAATCACTTGAACTGTCTTCTGAAGTACTCAAGGTTATTATCATAGTTTTTTTATATTTTCTGTCTTTATATTCATATTTATTCTTGAACATTAATTTAAGACAATCACATTTCACATTTACTTTCCTCTTAAATTTTTAGCAAAATGTGTCATCACCCTTATCAGTACTTTTCCAATATTTCTTCCAATGAACATTGTTGTCATGATTTCCCTAGTAAATGGATTTTCTAAAAAAATATCTTTTTCCTAAAAAATTTCATAAATGTCTAGCTATACGAGTCATCTCAGCATCACAGTTTGCTGCACTTTATTCAAAGCATAAGTTTTCACTTTCACATTGAATTTTCCTTTTGTCCTTAATTTTTGAAGTTGAAGTCTTGAAAGCTACATACTTCTTCCATGGTTCATCATCTTCTTCCTTTTTTACTTTCAGTTCTTTATCATATATCATTAACATACCAATAATTTCCTTGACATGCAAAGCACTAATGTCACAATATTCTCTAATTGAAACTGATGTGCCTCTCCATATTTCTGGAAATCATCTGAGTATTCTCATAATATGATCCTTAGCTGGAACAACCTTTCCAATAGATCTCATTGTATATACAATTTCGTTGAACCAGAGATACATGTCAGAAATAGGTTAATCATACTTCATTTTAATATTATCATACATAATACTGTATGTGTTTGGTCTAATTTATTTTAAATTGGTTGTTCCCTCATAGGAAAAAGCCAAAGTATCCCATATTTCATTAGAAGTCTTACAAGCAGATATTAAATTAAATTATTCATCTCCTATAGTACAATACAGGTCATTCATTGCTGTATAATTATTATTATAAGCAGTTTTCGTAAGTTTTTCCCAAGTAGTTCTAACAGTTTCTGGAATCTTATATTGAGTCTCTAGAGCAGTCCAGATTTCAAATACCCTACTTTCTAAATGAATATTCATATTAATTTTCCATTGAGAATAATAGACACCATTAAATAAGGGTGGCATGTTGGTAGCTACACCTTTTAATCTATTATCCATAATACTTATGTTGTTTAAAGTTATAAAAATTTAGAATTTACTTAAATTTTAAGATCATTAAGATACAACTATTATCGCAGTTGAAAGATTTTCACAAACATAGTGTTTTGAAAACCATTAAGTAAAACCATCTAATACCAAATGTTGGTCGGAGTGGATACATAAGAGGGAGTGAATTGATTTCAAATTAAAAATTTCTGTTTAAATGATTTGTATTAAAATCGTCTAATTCATAAATCAAGTAAAACTGTAGTGAATTTATAATGATTCTAAATGTTCAATCAGTTTCTCAATGATTGATTACTTCTCAGTTAACTTAATCTGAAGATTAAGTTAGCTTTTGAAACTAACATACTGGTTCACAAATATTAAAAACACTTACTACTTCAACTATAAGAGTTACTTTAAAACAGATTTATATTTAAAGTACACCGCTGAAAAATATTCAAAATAGTTTTAACATAAAAAAGCACAGTAGTTTTAAAACAAGTAGTTCAATATCAATCTGAGACTTAGTCCTCTTAAACGGTTTATATAAAATATGGTCCACACCCTGGATCGAGGATTGAAAATAGTACTCATACTGTTCAGGTCATCAAACCTCTACCAAAATTCTATGTGGCTAAACAACAACAACAAAAACACTCAGGCTGTCCAGGTCACACTTGACCTCTTCCACAATTCACAGTGCGATACAATAAGGTGTAAAAAGTTTGGTGTGAGGATTTAGTTTCCTCCAGTTCAGCCTAGCATTGATTCTATGTCTAAATAGATAGATGCACATACACTTCTCAAAATGTTAATCAAACATATACTATAGAGGAAATAAATGGATAATGAGTTTAGAATTCTCAGATGATTGAAGATGAGCTCTGGACTTGTTTAGATGTTGCAAATGTTATCCGAGTCCTTTATGGTGAGGATGACACAAAATAGAGTGTCGTTGTTCTTCCCAGATATTTTTATTCAGACTTTTCCATATGATGTTCAGTAAGGCGTATCAACTCGACATTAGTGTTTGTTCCAGGTGAATGGTCTTATTGAAGCTCTCGGGTTTTCGCAGGTGTTCATCATGTTCTTATTTTGTATCGTGGGGCCTTCACACACACATACGCTCTTGTCTTCTTGTGTATCTCTGTCTGTGTATTTTTGTGTCATTTATTTCACTAGAGAGATATAATCATTTTTATTCCATGAGATCTGGTAAAAAGTAGGATTAATTTTTGACAGGTAAAAGGTACTGTTCCCAGACATCCAACAACTAATATTAATTAATATCAGGTGCATTAAAGTAAGAAAATATTACTGTTGGAATTAAATTAGAGTTAATAAAAATTCAAATAGTTTTCATGACTATCGGTGAGTCATGAGATTGGTAGGTCATTTTAATTTGCATCAGTATCAGTAGGTAATGTGATCAGCATCGACTTCGGTAGGTCATATGATCATCATTAGTATAGGTAGGTCATGTGATCAGTATCGGCTTTGGTAGGTCATGTGATCAGCATCATCTTCGGTAGGTCTTGTGATCAACATCAGCTTTGGTAGGTTATGTGATCAGCATCAGCTTTGGTTGGTCTTGTGATCAGCATCATCTTTGGTAGGTCATGTGATCATCATCAGCTTTAGTAGGTCATGTGATCATCATCGGCTTTGGTAGGTCATGTGATCACCATCAGCTTCAGTAGGTGATGTGATCACCATCAACTTCAATAGGTCATGTGTTCAACATCAGCTTCGTTAGGTCATGTGATCAGCATCATCTTCATGAGGTCATGTGATTAGCATCCGCATGACAATTGTATCATTGGTGTAACCGTTTCCATCTGTGCGACCATTGTCATCGGTGCGACTGTTGTCATTGATGCGACTGTTTTCATCGGTTTGTCAAATCGGTGACTCATCCATCAGTTTATCGCATCAATGTCTCATTCATTAAACTATCGGTGACTGAAGAATATAACTAACGGTGAGTCAAAAACAAAAAATTCTCACAGAGTGTCTGTGTAATCTAGAATACATCCAGGATAATAGTAGACCATAACTAATCATAGATAAACATATGAAGACATGATTAAACATATATAAACACATTTAGAACAGATTGAATAATTGACTAAATTGACATATATAAAAACATTGATTTGGGATTATTAAAATAAATATAACACAGAGGGTTCAATAGAAACCATTATAGTAATACTAAATGAAAATAATAGTTATTATATAAGTAAATTCCATTCATTTTCTAAATTATAAAACAAAAATCCAATTATTACTTCTAGTTAAACCCAAAATCACCCAGTTTGGAAAACTATTTACCATTTAAATAGATATAATAAATTTAAAATAATATTTGATATGAATATTAAATATCATTTCATCATATATAATAGATTTATTAAAATCATTTTAAATATCATATATGTTTATTCTATAATATGCCAAATATAAAAAAAATTGCTCCGTATTTCATTTTAAAAATTCTTTTAATTTTTTATGTACTAAAGAGAAGAAAATGAATGGAAATACGGAATAGCTTAGATGTAACCAAAGGATAAGAATATGTATGTGTTTTTTTTGAATTATTTTTACAAAATTTCCCTAAATTGATCATTTAACACAATTATTCCCAAAAAGAAATGATAATGTAATGAACAAAATTTACAGGTTGGAAATTTCACACTATGTTTTTCATGTCTTTATTTTGATTTTGTTCATTGTAAATCCCAAACATTTTGAGGGGTTTGGGGTGATATTAATGTTTGTTTTTGAAGTTCCATCTATTTCTGATCATCCTAACTTGGTTTTCCCATTGCTTGTTTTGGGAGTTTTTGGAGAAAGTGTTGTATCATAATGATTTGGGCCAAAGCATGAGCTCAATTCTAGATTTAAAAACAAATATTTTTTCTTTCATAACTCCATTATTTTTTAAAATATTCATCAATTAAACATACCAATTATACTCCCTTAACATATTAATACCACCATTTCTTTGTAACCCTTAGGAATTCATATGCATAGTGAATATGGGTTTTTTATTAAGGTATTAGGCTAGCTCGTGGACCCATTTACAGTTTTAAAAAAATAAGTTCTTATTTTATATCATATTCATATTAAATTATTATTCAGTAATCACACATCCCACTCAAGCCCAAGAACCCTAAGCGCACCCCCATGTTCCACTTTCCCTCTTTGTAGATCATGTTTGTCGCAGATTATAGAAAAATTCCTCAATGTTTCTCAAATCATACATATTTTCCATAGGTAATTTGTCTCATTAAAAAATAATTAAATTCTTTCTATTTTCCCACAAATATTTTTTCCCATGTTCTTATAAACCAAACGAGACTCTACAAGATTTTCCAATCCATTACCTCCCCTCTATTCATGTATATCTAAGGGAATATGAAATGTTTTCCAGATTTTATGGTGGGATTCCTCCTCTTTTCTCCTCCCTCTTTCTTTTTCTTCCTCTTTAATTTGGATTCATGTTCTCCCTAGGTCAGGAATGACCTATATTTATGTTATAATATGATTTTATGTGATTTTGGATCGTTTAGGATTGTTATTCATAGATATAGACTGTCAAGAACTATAGAGTGTGAAATTTGGTGTGTGTTTCCTTTACGCCATGTTTATTATGTAAATTTATCATTTCATATTTCCTTTTTATATAAGATTAATAATTTTCATGGAATTTTTACCCAATAGTTTTTTTGAGTAGTTTTTATATGACTTCAGTAACGTAATTTGGGGTGTAAAGTGGTGTATATGCATTGTTTTGTGAAAAGTAGTGTTGTTTTTTCATAAAAGTGAACACCAATTGTTTGTTTAAATGTTATGGTTTCTTTAGCACCTATTGTTTGATGTTTAGAACTTAAATTCTGTTATTTGTATCATTTTTAAGTATCTTTAGTAAAATTATGTAATTAAAATGGTATTTGTTTCTTTTTCAAGTGGTTAAAATAAATTATTTTTTTTAAAAGTGCATGTCATGTGTTTTGTAAATTTCCTGGTTGGATTAGATGTGTTATGTGAGATTTAAATATTATTTTATTTGATTTATATATTAATTTTAATCATTAAAAATATTAATTTTGGGTCATTATATTGTTTTCCAATATCTATTTTTTTACAATCAAATTGGTTTTTGTTTACAAAATGTTTTGGCCTGAGTTGCCAAAAAATTTCTCATTTCATATCCTTAAGAAAATGGTTGGGTATTAAATATGTAACATTTGTGTTATAAGGTATTTATGAAAGTGTTTTCAGGATTTAAATTTTTTTATACACATCCTTAAAAAAATTGAAATGTATACCTTTGTGAAATGCTTGTTTTTGAGAAATTGTTGAAGGCGTGTATGTCATTTTTTTGTAAAAATGGTTTCCATGTGTATTTCATGTTCTATGTTGTGGGTCCACGTTATGGTCCGTTAAATTGATTTATTAAATGTTTTTGGGGAATAAAATATAGATTGATATGGTATTGATGGGTTTTTGTCTTTGAAATATCATTTTAATGGATTTTATGTATAAGGCCTCATTATACATGTAGAAATTGATTGATGAAAATTTAGGTTGTTTATTGATACATGAAAGAAACGTGAGTCATGTATGAGTTTTTTATGTGTTTAGTATTTTTAAATGTAAAAATCATGATAAATTTGTATTTTTATGATGTGTATCTTTTTTTAGCACAAAAAGGGAAAAACTGAGTATCTGGGTGGGAAGACAAGTACCAGTATGCTAGTGATTCACAGGGTTGTTTTCCCAGTTTCATGTAACAGTTTGATGATGAAAACACAAACTATACTGTGATGATGATGATATTAGGGACCACAAGTTTATAGATGATTATTATACTAGTGTCTCGTGTTCACAAGAATGGATATTTGTTATTGTTACTTTCACACCGAGATAAGAGGTACCTAGGGCCCACAACAAAATAATTCTTAGGGGTGTTAACAAGACTTGTGCTCATTGTGTATTTTTTACTAATCATATGGGTACTGTGTGTATTGTTAGTAAATTCAGAAGTTTGTGTCTTTTATTTAAAATATTACATACTTTATATAATCCATCTTGAAACCTATTTTATTTTTGATGTTGAAACTCTTTGGAAAAACTATTACTACCATTCTAGTTTATAAAACATGAAAAAAAATTTCTAGTAATTATAGCATGGAACCTCATTTGGGAAAAATATGTTTATATATTATATATCAATCGTGAAATTGTTGTTTATTTTATTTCAAAGGATGAGAATTTGGAATAGAATATTTGGCTAACGTACAATGTTTTTATACTCACACATATAGTTTTCCTACTATTATTATCCTGTGTGTAGGATTCATCATGAGTTCGGTCACATTGGGTGATGATTATTGGTTTCATTGGACAGTTTACACTAGGTTCACATAGTGATAGTTTGTTATTCAAGTTTGTTTTGTTGGTTCTATTTTTTAGTTTTACATTCAGACACTTTTATAAATAATGTTCAGATATAATTTTATATAATTGTGTACTAGGATGTCCATTCTTTCTTCTATATTCCAAACTGTTTATATTTTGTATAAATAATTCCATTTCCACTCTAACTGATGTCCTCATTGCTTGTCTCCATCCCAAGAGGATCGGGAATTCCTCTCAGGACTTGTCGCGAAGCGGGCCAGGTGACCGGTTCAAGGTCAACCCGGGTCGGTTCATGAAAAAATGGTATCAAATGAGGTTGGATCCTTGAAAAACATTCTTTTCAGAGGGAACATAGTTATTTGGGGATGTCAAGGTAGATAGAGTAAGATTTTTGTCACAAGAGGGGTAGTTTTATGAATTGTTTCACAAACTCTTTCTCATTCATACCCTCAAGTGTCAATGGGAATTATGGTTTTTTTAATGGATTAGGTTCTTATTATATTTTTTGGTGTTTGGATATGATAAGGTGAGTTGGACTAATTGTATCTATGATCATACAAGGCATGTAAATCCATGTGTAGCCAAGTAATGGTTCAACTAAGTCACTCTGAGATGGGCGTGTGTTTCAGATGTGGCCACCATCTATATGGTCAAGTCCTCCATCAACACTAGTTCCCTTTTGGGGGAATCATGAATGTTTCATGAAATCATAATTTTTTTTCAAATACTTGTGTGAGAATTGTAAAAATGGGTTTTAATGTAATGGTTGGTTGTTGTAATGTAGAAAATGGGTTTTCAAAATTAAATATGATAAGGCTTTTCTAATATTATTTTTTGTGAAAAAACAATATTGATGATAATAAGAAAATTATTTAACATGATTTAATTTATTTAATCTAAACTTATGCGTTCTTGAAAATAAATTTTTTTAATGCATGGATTATTTTAATTTCATTCTAAACATTGGTTTAAATGGGTTGTTTTAGAAAGCTGAAAACTGTTTCAATATGATGAATTGTTTTAGTAAATTTGGGTTTGATTGGCTGGTGTTTTTCTAGAAATGTTTTTTGGAATTTATGGTTTTCATATAATGAAAAAAGTCCTCGATAAATTTTTCTAAATAGTAAAGGGATATTTTGAATAGAATTGTTATTTTTGGATGTTTTATTAAATGAAATAGATTTATTTTTTAATCAAATGTGTCTTAATAAAGTGTGGCTTGTTTTTTGAAATATGAAAATGTTTATTAAATTTTTTGATAATGCTATATTGGATGGTACGTGATTCTTTTTAGAGTGATAATTGTTTTATTTTATCCCTTAGTATTTTTAGGGGTACTCACACACATGGTTTTGTGGATATATAGATGAATAGTCAGTATTGCATGGTGGTTGGATGCCTAGGGTGCTACAGAAACATTCATATGAGTGAGAATTGATGAAACACCATTAGTGAATGCGAAAATCCTTCATGTTGGTTTATTTTTCGAAAGTGTTTTAGGATGATTTTTTTTTATTTTTCTGTTAAATGTTTTTTTATGTGCATTGATTTTTCCTGATTAATAAGTATGGTTTGATTGGTATTCTTCCTCATGATCTAGAAGTTACACTCTTGGTCTGTCTTGAGATGGGACCTTGTTGGGGGCTTGGTTGTGGAGAAATGTTTACTGGGACTATAGGGATATGTTGGATGTTGTTATGTGGCCACAGTTGGTTCTCCGTTGCCAGGACATCTAGTTGATCAACCTATAGATTCATTTCAAACATTAAATCCACCTATTCAAATTATTCCCCAACTTATTTTATGTAATTGAGAGCTAATGGGTATGATTTAATGTGGTTTCCCAATGTGATAATTCTTTTGGGTATAGAAATTGTGTTCAATGTTGTTAATCTATTTCTCTATATTTATTGTCCATTATGATCCATTTCTTGAGTGAAAGATAATGGTTCTATGTTTATTTGTGTTCTTATTTAGTTTATGGTGTGTTGTTGAGAATGTGAGTTCCAATGGGTATTGGGATCCATAGTACTTTGTTACGGTGTAGTAGATGCTTCAATCACCAGGACTCTAGTCATAGGCCTCAGAGTAAAGCTTTTCACAAATATTGAAAATCGCCAGAGGGGTGGGGATCACAACTAAGCTCTTGACTTCACCGTTTTGGTAAGTTAATTTCAATGATTTCACTGTGGTTCCTCATCACTATGATTTTTTTCTCAAAGTTCCTGGTGTACTTACCCCACAAATAGTGTATATGGTTACTTCTTCTCAGATGCAGGAATCTGATCAATGTCCATGTGTGGACTGCGAATGTGAATCAGGTGTCATCTTGGTTTTACCTATTTGTAGATGGAGAGTGTTGAGTGGTTCCTCTTCTTATTTTTTGGTTTTAGGGGCCCAAATATTGGGTTCCCTTCCCACCATACCTCGAGTGGTGGTGGTTTTGATCCATTCCCACAGTGTTGGCCCAATCCTTGTCCCCTCTGTTCGGGCATGTGTGGTTTAAATTTTCATATTAAAACCCTTATAACTTGGGTTTTTAGGTTGTTGTGGGATATTTGTGGTTTCCTTTTTGAGTGAGGATAGATTCTAGTTCATGTGGAATTATTTTTTTGTAATTTCATGTTGTTCTCTAATGGTGGAAAGACCCACATGGGGTCTCTAAGATCTTTCTTATAAGCATTTTTCAGTAGGTAGTTTGGATTAAATGGGGAGGAGACTATTCTAGCCTCCCCACTCATTGTTTTTGGATTTCATGAGTGAAAATTGTTTTGGGTGATCATTGTGTTCATTGGGAGAAGGCCCAACAATCTGGTTATTGTCTTCGTTGTAGAGGTGGTGGATTAATATTTTAGTTGATTCTTATTATGTGGTTGGGAGTTTTTGTTTTGGTTGAGGCAATAAGGATATGTTTCGTTTATTTTGAATGAGTTTTCATTGGATTTAATGTATGGAACATATTGATATGTAATCATTTGGTGTTGATCAATTAGCTATAATGTGTTATGGATTTTTTGGGGGAAAAAGGCTTTAATGGTGGGGAGAATTGTCACACCCAGTTTTCATTAACATAGTTCTGATTGGGTTCATTGGAAATATTGAAACATTTATTCTACTTTGGGTGAGATTAATGTTTATTTTTAAATTTCAATATAAGTCTAATCATTCTACTTTTGTTTCCCCATTGCGTGTTTGGGAGGTTTTGGATAATCGGTGGTAACTTAATTATTTGGGGAAAAATGTGTGCCCATATCCAGATTTAAAAACAAATATTGTTTCATTTACAACTCCATTGTTTTTACACAAAATTCTCCGATTCCACTTCCTAGTTGATATCCCATAAGATATTAATACCACGAATTTTTTTTGGACCCCTTACTAATTCATAAGAATTGTAAATTTGGGTTATTTTTTCTTGTATTGGCCCAACCCATGGGCCCACTTCCAGTTTATAAAAATATGTTAATATTATATAATATTATATTTTTAATAATATTTTGTGATTATACCTCCCACAAAATTCCATGAACCCATGGAACACCGCCATATTAAATTCCCCTCTATGTAGATTATATTACTCTCGGATTGGGGAAACTATTCTCAATGTTTCTCTTATCATCCATATTTATCAAATGAAATTTTTCTCATTCATATGTCATGAAATTCATACTATTTTTCTCCAAAAAAATTCTCTCCATGGTTATTTCTAACCTTATTAACATCTCCAATATATTCCAAGTCATTCCCTCTGATCTATGGGTGTATATATATGATAAGATGTTGTGTTTTCTAGTTTCTTTGTTGATATTCCATTTCCTTTATCCTATCACTTACTTCTCCTTCTACTTTAATTTTGTTTATGCATCTCCCATGGTCAGGAAATTCATAGGGTTATGTTATCCCATGACTTTTAGGGGGTTTAGTTTAATGCCCCAGACCTATATGCTACATTCCTTTGTGAAAATTAGGTGTGTGAGGTGTTTCAGAAGGTCAAGGGGACTTATCCCCAATACTGCCAATTTTCCATTTCCGTGAACAGTTCCTTCGGTGAACAGTTGCAACGGTAGATAGTTTTGAACAGTGAAATGGCGACCTTATGTGAACAGTTTCAGTGATGACCATAAGTGAACAGTTCCAAAGGTAGATAGTTGTGAACAGTGCAACACTGCCCTTATGTGAAAAGTTTCATCGGTGACCATCAGTGGACAGTTCCAACAGTAGACAGTGGTGAATAGTTAAATGGTGACCTTATTTTAACAGTTTCCTCAGTGACCATCATTGAACAGTTCCAATGGTAGATAGTTTTGAAAATTGAAATGGTGAACTTATGTGAATAGTGTCATCGGTGACCACAGGTGAACAGTTCCTACTATAGACAATTGTGAACAGAGCAACAGTGACCCTATGTGAATAGTGTCTCACTGAAATTTAATGAACTATGTCATTGGAAACCTTATGTAAGCAGTGATATGTTTACCTTATGTTAACAGTGTCATCAGTGACCTTCTGTGAATAGTTTCATTGGTAACCTTATGTGAACGGTGTCCTCAGTGTCCATCGGTGAATAGTTCCAATGGTAGATAGTTGTCAATAGTGCAATGGTAAACTCTCTTTCCTTTTCCAAATTTCAAATTCTATGAACAATTCCATCGTTGAATATTTCCATCAGTGAGGTCCCAATGGTTACCTCTTTCCTTTCCCAAATTTCCATTTCAATAAAGAGTTCCATTGGTGAATAGTTCCATCAGTGAGTTTCCAACGGTGACCTCTATCCATTACCAAATTTTCAGTTCGTGAATAGTGTTTCCAGAATGGTGAGCTTCCAAAGGTGAGGTTCATGAACAATGTTTCTAGAACAGTGATCTTCCAATGGCTAGTTTCATGAACAATATCATCAGAAGGGTGAGGTTTTAATGGCTAGGATTGGGTAGAATGTTTTTCCTTTTCCAAATTTTGAGTTTGTGAAAAAATTCCCAGCATCCTATAGCTTCACCCAGTTGATGGTTTCGTTGATATAAAATTCATTATAAAGGCTTGTTTTAAGGAATCTAAGGCCGATTCAAAATCCATAACTCCTATATTAATTTCTCGATGACTCTAGATGCTTTTACTTGTTCAAACTGTGTGGTTTAATGGGATCCGCTTTTATTGGAAAATCCAACGTATCTTAAGCCACTTCTCCGTTAAATTCTCTAAAGGGACGATTTATCTTCCTCATTAGTTTTTCCACTTTTCTCTCAGGTGTGAGATGCTCGAACATCCCATTCTCTCCTGTATGAGTTTTGCAATAAAACATTCCTCCAAGGATTGATTCCACCCTGTTTTGATGCAACCCAGAAGTATTGATCGATTTTTTTTAAATAAGGTTTGATCAATCTTCATTCTTTGGGATTCTCCTCCTTCTGTTTCTCCTTTTCATATTAAGGTGCGTGATCTTAATTATTCTAATGGAGTTATCATGGGATTTCATTGGTGTGGTCGTACTACAATATCCTCAGGTGGATACAGTTGTCAAGGGAGGAGGTGATTGTGATTCTTTGAGTGGATCATTATTTTATAAATAACGATATGATCCATTTGAGGTAGGGGATTTTTTTTTCTTCTTTTTTTATTTGTAACTGTATAATTATAATGGTTTATCCCACTTGATCACAATGGAATTGAATTAATAAATATTATATCTAGATAAATAAATTGATATCGGTCATATGTTATTGTCTCTTGTTTTGCTAGATAGTGTGATATCTATGATTTATTTGTTTATTAGTTATTTCATGATAAGAATTTGTAAAGAACGTAAAGATGGAAATTAATTGACAATTGTTTGGATAAAGATAAAGAGTCATGTAAATGAATCTAGTTCTTCTTTTTGTTATTTTATTTTAATAAAATTGGTGAAATGAGCATGTTTATTTAATTGTGATAGCTTACAGTTTAGTTTTTCCCAAAGTTGTAAAGAACGTAAAGATGGAAATTAATTGACAATTGTTTGGATAAAGATAAAGAGTCATGTAAATGAATCTAGTTCTTCTTTTTGTTATTTTATTTTAATAAAATTGGTGAAATGAGCATGTTTATTTAATTGTGATAGCTTACAGTTTAGTTTTTCCCAAAGTTGTAACCTATGAATAATAAATCGGTTAATACAATATGGATTTAATAACTGGGTTTTTGATACAAAAATAATTCCTTTAAGGGTTTTGAGTTTCCCACATTCTTGTTTAAGGGCCAAGATCCCATTTGATATGATGTATGATTTCCTGGTTCTTGTGTTATAGTGTGAGCCTGGATGGCTGTTGTGATATGTGGGGGCAAGGAGGCCTATTGGTTTTGGCAGCATTTAATGCATATATTGTCGATAAATAGAAGATTATGTATGTGGATGTCTGGGAGGGAACCAGGGATGATGGAACAGGTTGGATTTGAATGTTTGGATTCTTGTTGATTTCCTTGACTGGTTATCTGCTTTATGTTTCCCCACTTCTCAAAGAGGCTAGTCTTGCTTACCCTTCTTATGAAAGAGTTTAAGATGAATGGGGTATGCCATGTTCATTCCATGTTTAGCTTCACAAGGGAGGATGGGACTATGCTCTTTCTATAGGCGGTAAATACTCTACGGGTAGTACATCTACACACCCTTTTGATCGCCCTTGTTTTTAGTAGCAGAGAATGTTTTTCTAGAATGCCTAGAAATATGGGATAGTAATTCTATGATGAATAATTTAATAAATGATGTTAACCCATGGGGTTGGATCTTGCTGGGACATAATGATGAGTATGTAATTTGAAGGAAAAATAAACCTTGGGTGAGATACTAATGAATTATAATGTGGAAATTTTTTATGGTTAATTAATTTTTAAAGAATTAATTAACATAAAGAGAAACTAAAAAAATTGAATGAAGTAATTTATTAAAGATCTTCAAATGGTTTTGTATGTATAGGATACCTAGACTTAAACGTGGAAGCTATGATTTCAAGAGACATTAGCTGCAGTTGAGTACAATACTAGGTTATGCCCATGGTATGGTTAGGAGATATAGTATATTCTGTAATTTTTGTGTTTCCATACGCTACTCCACCCCATCAGTAAGGGAAACGAATAGCTTGGGGATTCTAATCCCTGGGTGATGTTTTCCCAAACATTCTGGTGGGAGGATGGATGGATGACTACCGCCGTTTTCCCTGATCTCATCTCTTGGTAGTTAAATGTTCTTATAGGCCCAATAGCTAGTTTTACCCATATATGTTTGTTGAGGGTTTTATTGGCCTGTGGTTATTCTCACACATATATTCTAGTTATAGTTTCCTATGAACTACTATTGGTGAGATTTGTAGAGGCTTTAATGGATTGAAAATCCTAACTCAGTGTATGGGTTGTAATGTCTTGATGTGTAATACCCGACGTATGATACACATTATTCGAGCTGTGGTGGCTCCCCTAAACTACCTAGTTAATTCTGGGGTGGATGTGCTGGTGTGGTTAAGTAAGGTTCATGTTGTGGTTCTTCGCCCAATTGTCTATGGGCAAGCTTTTTTGGAGAGAGATGATTATGACGTACAACGTTGGGGAAAAGTGGGAAACTAGTTTGGAAGTAGTAGCAGGGTACCCTTGATATTCTTTATTATATAATATACTCTTGTATTTGTTACATACTGAGAGTTGACTTGGTGACGCTAGGAACTTAGTATTCTTATTCAGGTGATGAGTTAGTTTCTTTTGACGTTCACTATTCTTTATCTTGATTTAATTACTTTGGAATAAGAGGTTATAGGGTGGATCCTATTTAGTATATTGTTATACACACCCTATGTCTATATAAACTATTTTTCAGGTCACTTGGAGTAGCTTGGAGATCCGGCTGGTTGCTTCTAGCTTAGGGTTGCAGGAACTGTTCGTGCTCGTGGTCACTATTGTTTTTACTCAATTATGGGTAATTGTAGTATTCCCCTTACTATTTTACTAGATTTCAAGACATTACATATGTTCAAATGGGTTTTCTTTTATATTTAAGTCTGAGTTGGAGTTGGTTTGTGTCTATCTTATCTCTCTCTTCGGTATGTGTTCTCTTAGAGGTTAATGCCTCCCATATGAGTGTTTATTGTACCCTCGGTGCTAGTCACCAACCCGGGTCCTACAAGAGGTGGGACATGGGGGTCATTATACCATTTACCACATTTCTGTCCTATGAGGGGAACATTTTTGTGCGAGGGGGTCATAACAGAGTGGTATCAATGGGAGTTTGAGGATAAGACGGAGTTTGGAGTTAGGCACATGTGTGTTTGCATGGGTTGGTATGGAAACAGTGTCATTACTGATTAGAAAGTGATGTAAACACTTGATATCGACTGAGACATAAGAATTTAGGTCCCCTAGTGATCTTATGCAAGGAATATTATGTTTGAAATGGCTACTAAATAAGGTGATACTAGTTTCATTGGGGATACCTTGGAAAGGATCATTCATCATTCCTCTTTGTCCATGGGTTTGAATGGTTTGACTTTGGTATAGGTTAAACTAAAATGAATAATAGAAAACAATTAATTAATTAATGTTGAGTCTTCCATATTCTAGGTTTAGGAGCTCTAACTGTTTATTATTTTACAAGTATGGCCCCTGGTCAAAGTCCTCGTCAAGTTTGCACAGAAGATGTCCAGCATGCTATACTAGCTGATCATCGTCGGTTAGAGGTTGAAGATGGTGACACTTGGAGGATGACACTCAGAGAGTTTCAGTACTAGAGTATGCATAAGTATAGGGGATCCGTTTCAGATACAGTCACAGAATACTGGTTGGAGGAGGAAGAGATAGGCTTCAGTTCGATCCGTGCACAGATGGAGCACTAGGAGTCCATGGTTGTGATGATTCTGCATGGATTAGCAAGGTAGTGGTGCTTCTTATTCCTTGGGGATCGCGATGAATCATCAATCTCATTGGACGAGTTCTGATACAAGTTTAGTGTTTAGTTTCATTCCTCAACTGTGAAGGCGTCCAGTCGCTAGGTGCTTCTTACCCATCAAAAGGGGAGCTCCAGTGTTCGAGAGTTTAGAACCAGTTTTATGTTCATTTTGCGATATTCTTCAGACATATTTCCAGATGAGGAGGCTAGGATGAGGAATTTTGATGTGTCATTGCATCCCGAGATCCAGAACCATGTCTCCCCATTTATGTTGAAGACATATCTTGAGCTGTTGGAAAGGGAATAGGTCTTTGAGAATACTTTTTCCTGAACTAGATCATCACAAGAGGGGGTTCATCATGATTCCTCACGAATCCGAGCTATGGTCCAGGGTTCCCAATTTTCAGGGAAGAATAGTTTTTGTTTGGCAAGGGGTAGGTCCCAGCCCTCAACATCTCATTTCTCCAGGGGCAGTAGCTCTCAGGCCTATGCCAACAAATCTTGTGCTTGTTTTTTTTGAGGTGGTCGAGGTCATCAGCAGCGAGAGTGCCCAAAGATTTAGTGTAGTCATCATTCATCAGGTTTT
This sequence comes from Viscum album, assembly GCA_963277665.1. Taxonomy (NCBI): domain Eukaryota; kingdom Viridiplantae; phylum Streptophyta; class Magnoliopsida; order Santalales; family Viscaceae; genus Viscum; species Viscum album. The sequence continues at coordinate 1,917,022,616 of OY728165.1, read as the reverse complement.
CTGCTCCAGGTTCCTCCATTGAGGAAGTTCTAGGTGAGGCATCAGCATCAGGTCGGACATGATTTATATCATTAGAGGGTAGATGGGGTAGGTTGAGGACAGCCCCATGATGCTCCCCATCCTCAGAGAGTAGAGCACAGCCAAGGTGGTGGTCATCATCATGGTTAGAGAGGTAGTGGAGGAGGTCATGTTTAGCTTCATGTTTAGCGTTTCCAGCTCCTGACGAGCCAGACGTCATTCGAGGTACCCTTTCCTTGTTTTATACCACGGTGTATTCCTTGTTTGATTTAGGAGTGACACACACGTTCATATAACCTACTCTTTTCCATGCTTTATGACTTGAGGTAGAGAGGCTTCTAGTGCCCTTGGTGTTGACTACGCTAGTTGGAGGTTAGGCTGACGTGTTTGATGTATGGAGAGACTGTGAGCTAGTATTGGGGTATCACCACTCTTGGGGAGATTTCCTATATTTACGAATACAACCATATAATGTCATCCTCAGCATAGATTTGATTTATTTGGTTTAGGATATCGTGGATTGATTTAGGAGGCATGTTGTGTTCTTCAATGCAGATGCAGAACTAGTGGTGTTCGCTGGTGAGCAAGACCCTAGAATGGGGAATAGTCGTGTACCATCCTTATAATCCATGATGGCTGAGTCGATGCTGATTTCTTCAATAGGATCAGTAGTTTTCTATTCTTTGTGTCATAAAAGAGTACCCTTATGTCTTTCCAGAAGTGGTTGTATCATTACCCCCTAGACAAGAGATCGTGTTTGGGATCGAGCTATAACCAAGAGATTATAATATCTCTATAAATACATATAGGGTGGCCCCTTATGATTTTAGAGAGCTACGTATACATCTTGATGGTATGTTATAGTGCAGTTTTGTTTGGCCAAGTGTGTCACCATGGGGGGAACCGGTTTTTTTTCACGAAGAAGGTTGGCGGTAGTTGGCGGTTGTTTGTCAGTTATTGTCACTTGAACACAGTGACAATAAAGAATCCCTATCCTCTTCCATGGATTGATGATTTTTTCTATCAAAAGAAGGGTTCATGTTGGTTCTCAAAGATCGAATTGAGGTTTGGATATCATCACAGATGTGTCAAGGATGACTATATCCCAAAGACATCATTCTATTGTCATCATGGGCATTATGAGTTCGTTTTAATGTTGTTCAGTGTGACAAATGATGCAGTTGTGTTCATGTGATTACTGAAAGCTATGTTCTGTGATTTCCTAGAAATGAGTTTTGGAGTTTTCATCGATGACATCCTTGTGTACTCCACATCTGAAGAAGAGCATGACGAGAAACTACACACCATTTTAGGAGTTCTTCTTCAACATCAGTTGTTTGGGATGTTTTTGAAGTGTGAGTTTCTAGATAGAGAATTCAGATTCTTGGGGCATGCTATTCCCCAACAGAGAGTAGCTATGGATCCATTGAATATAGAAGCAGATTTGTTTTGGGAATCCCCTAATACAGTTTCAAAGGTGCAAAGTTTCCATGGCCTCGGAGACTACTATCGGAGGTTCCAAACCGATTTCTCCTATGTTTTGAATCCTCTGACTGCTTCGACTAGAAAGGATCAAGAGTTCATATGGACATATTAGTGTCACACAACATTCAATAATCTAAAGGAGAAGTTAATATGTTTACCAGTTCTATATCTTCCAGCTGAGGGAGTTCAGTTTGATGTTTTCTACGATGCTTCGAATCTAGGGTTGAGTTGTGTCCTTATGTAGCAAATATCAATTATTTCTTATGGGTCTCGACAAATGCATCCTCATGAACATAACTATACATCCCATGATGTTGAGATGGAAGTCGTGATATTTGAAATGAATTTGTGAATACATTACCTCATTGTTGAGCTCTTTTTTTTCACTGATCTTAATATGTTGAGGTATTTTTTCTCCAGGTGTGACTTATACTAGTGACATCATCAGTGGATGGAGTTCTTACAGTAATACGACTTCGAAATATCATATACACATGGAAATAGGCATGTTATAGTTGATCTGTTGAGTAAAAAGTCACATGGTGTTGTAGTGTATGAATCTGGGGATTCATGGAGAGTAATGGAAGAACTGTCAACATTATATCTTCATATGGGAGAATTTGGGGGTGGATCTTGTCTTTTTCAGATGAAGTTGCAGTCATCTCTGGTCAAGATGGTGTAAGAGTCCCAGTTAGGGGATATTGAGCTGGCTGTCTGGAGAGACTGAGTTGTTTGTGGTGAGGCCCCAGATTGTTGGTCAGAGGATGAATAACAATGAGTGTTGTATCATGGAAGTATTTTTTTCCTTTGACTATGTGATAGATGGTTCTCATAGAGTCCAATAATTCTCCTTTATCTTCGAATCCTCGAATGAGAAAGATGTACCAAGACATAAGGCACCAGTTCTGTTGGTCAGGGCTGAAGGATATGGTTGGGGAGTTTGTGTATCAATGTTTTGTCTATCAGAAGTTGATGGTCGAACAACTTGAACCTAGAGGTCTATTCCAGCCATTAGATGTTCCTCAGTGGAAGATGGAGGAAATCTCAATCGACGTTGTTACTGGTTTACCTCGAGCTCATGGAGGACGTGATGCTATTTGGGGGGAAGTGGACAATTTAACTAAATCATCCCACTTTATAGCAATGAAGGAGTCGAGATCAGTGGAAGATTTGTTGAGGTAGTATCTAGAGAAGGTGGTGAGATATCATGGAATCCCAAGGATGATCATTTATGATTGAGATAATTACTTTCTTATAGGGTGTGTAGAGGTCTACAACATACTTTCGGTTCTTATCTATGACTTAGCCCTACTTTTCTTCCTCAAACCGATGTCCTTACAGAGCGAACCATCCAGACTCTTGATGACATTCTACACGCTTATCTTTTTTATTTTGGTGGTTTGTGGATGAGGAACTAACTCTTGGAGGAGTTCACATACAATAATAGTTTTTACTCCACCATCATTATTGTTTAATTTGATGCCTTGTATGTCTGACCTTTCTATTCTCCATTGTGCTGGAATGGGGTCGGAGAGTCATCAATTATCGGATCATAACTAGTGCTGGATACAACACAGATGGTTCAAGTGATTTGTGAGAGGATGAAGACAGCGCAAGATCATCAGAAATAATATGCCTGTCAAAGGAGGAGACCATTAGAGTTTGATTTTAGGGATCACATATTTCCGAAGGAGACTCCTCGTTGTGGGAAGCGATGGTTTGTTCATGGGAGTAATCCTTCTCCCCAGGTTTTTGGTCCACTCGAGGTGTTAGGTCCTATTGGAGAGGTGGCATATTGAGTAGCACTCCCCCCATAGATGGTCTGGATACTCGATGATATTAAAGTGTCACAGCTCCGTAGTTATCTTCATTATGACTCTCACGTCATCGATTAGGGAGAGACTGATGTTTATGATGATGCAATAATTGAGGAGCGACATGTGGAGACCCTAGATCGCAATGAGAAGGTGTTGCGCGGGCGTTCTATCCCCTTGGTTCGTGTCTGGTGGCGACATGGTGGCATGGAGGAGAGTACCTAGGATAGTGAGTAATAGATACGTGCTTAGCCCGATTACTTGTTCCTAAGGGAGGTGTTTTACTATAGCCTGAGGGATTGATTGTATTTGTCTTAGGGAAACATACTATCTCACCTGAGAGTAACCTTTTGTATGGCTGAGGGCAGTGACTTCTGTGAGTGATGGTGACACTTCGTACGCCTGAGGTCAATATCTGTTATGCCTGAGGGCAATGCCTGAGGGCAAGATACTGATTTCCTGAGGGTAGGGGTTTGCGTATCTGAGGACACTCACTGACTTTTACATAGAAATTCACTGTGGTGATTTCCTTATACTAAATTCTTTAATGAATAATTAAATGGAAATATAATTGGTAAGTTAGATACTTTTGAGAACTTATTAGTTAATTTCATTTTAATTTTGCACACTACTGTTGCATGTTTACACACAGTTGGACACAAGCCTTTGGTGGGTGCCAACTGGGACTTATTTATCACACCCTATTTGGGTCATGTCTTCTCCCCAAACAGATTACATTTATGCTAGTGTGGATAGGGGCAAGGATCCCTATACACACACTTGATTGCTTCTAAGGAGTAGGGGAGCATGGGACCGGGCTAAGACTCGTGATGCTACTGGCTGTTTTGTTTTTCCTTGTCGTACTCTATATTGTATTGTAATACGATGTAACTTGTTCTAGATATTTTCTTAGAATGTGAGACATGTTGCATCATATCTATATAACCGGTTGGTTATCTTTTATTGCAATTGGTAATTTTAAATGTATATGGTTTATTGCTTCCACTGTTGTTGTATGTTTTTATTTATTTCCGCTGCATTATACATTGAAAAATGAGGCCATAGTTTCCCCACTATCAGACATGGGCCCTTGCTTCTAGTCAGTAGCCTCTAGCGTTTGGGGAAATGTGCTTGAGGTTATGTGACCAACAAGGTTCGGGGCACCCTTTGAGTGGCACCCAGATCCAGAATGTTACAAAGTGGTATCAGAGGAGGTTCTTTTCTTTGACTTACTATTTTGAGCCTTAGTTAGGGATAGGATGGGAACCGTAGTTGGTAATCAATTGTTCCCGGGCGTAGCTAACCCGTGTACTGGGAAAATCCATTATTCCACGTATTTTTTCAATTCTTTTGATTTTTAAAATATTATAGTTGATTTGATTTTCACCATTGGGTGACGCACTTGTGGTTGTGCTGTTATATTTTATCCATGGGTTCTATTTAGTTGAGACCCAATGAGATGATTGTATTCCATCTCATGAATCATTTAGGCACATGCTAGGAATCACATTCCATGAATATTTCTATGCCATGTTGGTGCATTAGAAATTTCATGTTGTTGTGATAGTTTTTGTGATAGAAAAAGCATGCGGTTGTGATAGCTTCTTGATAAAATACCTACTATGTGATAGGGTATTGTTGTATAATCTTGTTATTAGAATGAACACCAAACATTGGTTTTTGGGGAGTATGGTCCCCCATTTATAGTAATATGGTGGATTATTGACTGTTTATTTTATTATAACACAAATAAGATGCCATACTTTGATTTGTGGGGAGTATGGGCCCTCACGGATCGGAATCTGGCACTTAGGAATTGTTTTCAGTATTTTATGGGTTCCAGAGAAGTTTCTGAGGAATACTATCTGGAAAACCCAGTATACACGCCATGTAGTTCTTTAAACACGTGGTGACTGTTCTTCTGTTAGGGAAGAAAATCAAATTTTTAGGTACATGCGGCGTACCCTATGTACACGCTGTGTAGTCTCTTCCCGCGTCATTGACCGTGTGGGCGGAGACACGGGGTAGGGAAAAGCTGGTGTAAAACACACCGTGTACCGGACGTACATGCAGTGTAGTGTTGACCTGGAGACCCGTCCGTGTATCTAACAAACAAGGGCTAGTGTAATATTTTCTTGAACACTCCATGTCAATGGAGAACACACCGTGTAGTGTGACCTGGGGACCCAGCCATGTAACTAACAACACAGTTCAAGTTAATCCTTTCATGTACAGGCCGTGTGCACATGGAACACACTGTGTAGTTTGAGCCGTGTATTTGGCTGTGTAACTAACAACACAGGCCGGCGGAACTCATCTAGTACACATCGTGTAGCTGTGGGACACGCCGTGTAGTCTTGACCGAGGACAGACCATGTGGTGTTAGCCATGTGACTGGGGAATGGGGTTGTGTGCACGCCGTGTGCAGGTGTAACATGATGTGTATTATCAAGAAAAGTAGTCAGCCGCGTCACAAGTGACAGAGACAGTTGGAAATTTACACCATACATGTCGTGTGGATTATATTCACGTCCTGTAGTTTTGTTCAATGGGAGCCATGTGTCTAAGCCATGGAGAAGGACCCGGGCAGGGGATGAGAAGTCGGGTACACGTCGTGTAGTCAGTATACACGCCAAGTAGTCTTGTATTGAAAATCATGAAATTCCTTCTTCCTCATGTTCCCTTTTTATTCCCTTCATTTTCAGTCATTAATAATCTGGATCTAAGGTGTGTGTTTGACCTTGTAGAGTCATGCCACCGAGACGACCACACGTTGTTCTCTAGGAGAGAGGGAACGATTATACTCCGGAGATGGTGGGCCATGGGCTACTAGTTGATCCTCCATCAGAGCCAGATGCGACACCAACTGTTATACCGGACATAGACGTGGATGTGCAGTTCTGTGAATGCTTCTTGCGATTCATGTAGACCTTTCAAGGAGCACCGCCAGCTGCCACATATAGGGATGAGCTGACTCGTATCTTCCAATACTATAATCCTCATATGTTTTCAGGGAATGGCGGACCACAGGATACAGAGTCTTGGATGGGGTCTATGCTGACTATTTTAGAGCATCTTGAGATGCCTCTAGGGTGGACGATCAAGCTCGCGACATATATGCTGCGTGATTCCTCCAAGAGGTGGTGGGATGTTATCACCCAGTCAGAGCATCATAGAGACATGGCGTGGGAAGATTTTCAGGCATTCTTCTATGAATTCTTCTTTCCAGAGATGCTAAGAGACGATAGATCTTGAGAGTTCATGAATCTGAAGGAGGGCGCTATGATGCTGATGGATTATTCTGCTAGTTTCACTGAGATTAAGCGTTTTTCAACTGTTTTAGTTGGTGATGAGAAGTTGAGGGATAGACGCTTCAAGGATGGTCTTCAGTATGACATCTGAGCACTGGTGAATGTTTTCAAGTGGCCTTCAGTACATTCTATTGTGTACCAGGTGCTGATTACATAGGGGAACCTGTGTGAGGCTAGTGGTGTGTGTCAGGGTAGTTCAACAACATTTTTTGGTACTATGTCTATCGGGAAGAGGAAGCGACAGATGAGTTTTTCTCGCGGTGGAAGTACTAGCAATGCAGTTTCTTCAGGTGGCCCGGTATTTTTCTATCAGTGTGTTAAAGATGGTAACAAGAGACCATAGTGTCCACGTGACCTAGTGGAGTGTCGAGCTTGCGGCATGATGGGTCATCTACAGTGATTTTGCAGGGTGTTTCCACCAGTGTCTAGTGAGAGGAGTTTTATGCAGACTCTGTGTACGAGAGTAGGACCAGAAGCTTCTTACCCATCAGGAAACTGGAATATGTCAGGGCGTGTAGGCAGAGATTGTGGTCATGGTCATGGTAGCCAGACAGTAGGATCTCAGTGGAAGTAGGGCGGGACAGCTCAGGTTAGTCAGGCTGTGTTGGAGGGCTGTGGCACTGTGTAGGCATATGCATTGCAGCAGAACCAACATGAGAAGAATCCGAGACCTTCTACTATCTGAGGTAATATTCTAATAGATTCTATGTTATCTTCTGTACTTTTCGATATGGGTGATAGACATATTTTCATATCTATGCCCGTTGTAGAGATCCTTGGGCTATGTGTTTCTTCTTTTTCTACTATTATAACACTAGACATTCCATTGGGAAAGAGAACGACATTTGTGTGTCAGTGCAAGGAGTGCCCCCTTGAGGTTGGTGGGTGTCACTTTCTTTGGGACCTATATGTCTTAGAGATGAAAGCTTATGATGTCATTCTCGGGATGGACTGGTTGGTTCCCTTACGAGCCTTTTTATATTTCTATCATTACAGGGTGAGTTTCACGTCAACAGAGGGCCGAGATTTTCTATACAAGGGAGAATGGGATGTTTAGGCGAGTCTAGTTGGACCAGAGTATCGTGGGCATGGTTGGGTCACTAACCAGATTGCAAGTTTATATCTGGATGATCAGGGGAATTGTCAGATGAATTTCCCTCCAGTGGTTGATCATTTCAGGGATGTATTCTCGGGAAACTTTTTAGGTCTACCTCTGCAGAGTGAGGTGGATTTCTCTATTGAGCTTATACTAGGAGAATCACTGTTTTCCATTCCTCCTTACAGGATGGCTACACCAGAGTTTCAGGAGCTCAAGAGGTAGTTAGAGGAGTTACAGTCAAAGGGTTTCATCCGACCTAGTTCTTCTACATGGGGTTCGCTGGTCCTTTTTACGAAGAAGGCGGACGGTACCCTCAGACTCTGTGTGGATTATCGAAAGCTGAACCAGTTGACAGTTAAGAACCGCTATCCCTTGTCGTGGATTGATGATCTTTTTGATCAACTTCATGGAGAACGAGTGTTCTCGAAGATTGACCTATGATCAGGATATCATCATCTGTGTGTGAGACCATTGGACATACCACTTACAGCTTCTCAGAGAAGATACGGTCTGTACGAGTACTTGGTTATGCCGTTAGGACTCACGAACGCACTGATAGTTTTCATGGATTTGATGAATCGTGTGTTCCATCTTTATTTGGATTCTTTTGTGGTATTTTCCGTGGATGATATCTTGGTGTACTCTCTCACTCGATACGACCATTCCACCCATCTTGAGATCATATTGACTAAACTGAGAGAGCATCATCTATATTCTATTCTCTCAAAGTGCCACTTATGGATGGACCAGATTCACTTCCTGGGTCATATCATCTCAGAGGCAGGAGTTACAGTAGACCCAGAGAAGGTGAGAGCAGTAGTTTCATGGGAGTACCCTAATAATTTTTTGAGATACGAAGTTTCTTAGGGCTAGAAGGTTACTACAGACACATCATACAAGACTTATCTTTCTTAGCAGCACCGTTGATAGGTTTGACTAAGAAGGTTGTGATGTTCGTTTGGTCAGGAGCTTGCGAGACAGCCTTTCTGGGCCTAAAAGGAATCTCAACATCAGCACCAGTACTAATACTTCCAGATCAAGGGAAGAGCTATATAGTTTAATATGATGCATCATGTATTGGGATGGGAGAAGTGTTGATGCAGGGCGATTGAGTTTTTGCATACAGTTCTCGACAGTTGAGGCGACATGAGGGAAATTACCTAGAATATGATCACGATTTGGCTGCAGTTGTTATTGTGTTGTGTTGTTGGAGACATTTCCTCATGGGGAACATTTATTGGTTTTTACAAACCACAAAAGTCTCAAGTATATCGTTACTCAGCGTGACATGAATATGAGGCAATGAAGGTGGGTTGAATAACTCTAATCCTTCGATTTTGAGCTTGCCTATACCCCTGGTAAAGGTAATGTCGTACCTAATGCTCTGAGTAGGAGGACTCAGATACAGGCAGTACAGGAGGCCAGTGGTGAGTGGAAGCTCATGGCTTTGTTCTATGAGATGCATTTAGAGGTGCATGAAAGTCAGGGGCAGACCTATCTTTCATCTTTTGTAGTGACTTCTACCCTCCTGGATAGAGTGATGATGAGACAACTATCTGATTCAAAATGCCTAGTTCTACGAGAGTCGGTGGAAATTGAGGACCCTCCTCCTAGATGGATGACAGACGATGATGAAATTCTGTGATTCCATGGACGAGTGTTGGTTCCATGGGAAATACTTGAGGAGCAGATACAGGAGTCTCATGCTTCACCGTGGGCAAATCTACCCAGAGTTACCAAGATGTACCATGACTTGAGACTTCGTACTAGTGGCCGAGAATGAAGACAGATGTAGCTGGTTTTGTTACCAGATGTTCCACCTGTCAGCAGGTGAAGGTAGAGCATCAGAGACCAGCCGAACTATTACAGCGGGTACCCATTCTGGAGTAGAAATGGGACGAAGTCGTGATGGATTTCAGGAATGGATTTGCAAGGTCACCTTGAGGCAATGATGTCGTGTGGGTTGGTGTAGATAGACTCACAAAATTAGCTCACTTTCTGCCAATCATAGAGACCTTCGGTGTTGACGAGCTCGGGAAGCTGTATATCCAAGATATCATACTTCTTCCTGGGCTCCCTCATTCAATCATTTCATATAGGGACATCCATTTTACCTCTCGTTTCTGGAAGGGTTTTCAGCGGGAACTGGGTACATAGGTTCTTCTAAACACAACATACCTCCCTCAGACCGATGGCCAGTCAGAGCATACAATACAGGTGCTAGAGTACATGCTGCGTGCATGCATCCTATACTTTGGGGGCTTGTGGGGGAATCACACACCCCTAGTGTAGTTTTCCGACAAAAACAGTTTTCGGGAAATTATCGAGAAGGCACCTTACGAAGATTTATATGGTAGGCCATGCCGATCACCTTTGTGCTGGTTAGAGGCAGCTGAGGCAGATTTACTGGGACCACGTCTTGTACAGGAGACATCTGAGTAGGTCTAGTTGATTCGAATGTAGATGGATACCACACAGTATCTTCATAAATCATATGTTGATCACTTCAGATGACCTTTGGAGTTCATAGTCGGGGATTAGGTCTTCTTGTGTGTTTCGCCGTGGCTGGGACACAGGCAAATTAGGAGACAGGGTAAAATTTCACCTAGGTATGTGGGGCCATTTGAGATTCTATAGACAGTCGGACCGGTTTCATATCGGTTGAAGTTACCATAGAGGTATCGGGACATGCCTGACGTCTTCCATGTATCTCAATTGTGCCGCTATCTTTCAGACCTGTATCACGTCTTTCAGCCCGAGGAGGATGAGCTTCATATCAATGCATCATTTGAGGAGCATCTAGTTCGTATCATTGATAGGAGAATGAATGTCCTCCGAGGCCAGTCAGTTCCTATCGTACGGGTGCTATGGCAGCATGGCCGAGTGTAGAACTAAACCAGGGAGCAGGAGACCGACGTATGTGCTCCGTGGCTAGGGCTGTTCTAAGCTTTATCTTCATCACCCTTGGGAGGTAAATTCGGTGATAAATTTCTTTAAGGGGGAAGTTTGTAAGAACCTGGTACTTATTTTTTAGGTACGGGTTACTTCCTTTCTCTTTTCCTTATGTGTTTTTGAGAAAATAAGAAAAATGAGGAAAATCATAAAATTTTGGACTACACGATGTGTACTATTCCACACGCCGTGTACCTTGGCTGTGTGGGATGGGTACACAGGGTGTGTAGCCATGTCAATGATGAAGGGGGTAAAAATAAACTACACACCATGTAGTGTGTATTTATATGCCATGTAGTCAGTTGGTAGGAAAATAGTATGGTGGTGGAAGTAGCATCCATATGTGCGACAGTACATTCCATGTAGTCAGGAATACATGTTGTGTACTCATGTCGACGTATGAACAGTTAGGCGGTGCCGCCAGAGGAATAGTTAAATGTGAAAATTACACACCGTGTAGTACATAGTACATGCCTTGTAGTTTTTTTCACTCTTAAAATGGAAAATAGCCTCCTCATTTGGAAGGGGAGTCTTTGGACGCGTTTTGGAGCCAGGAGAGGAGGCCAGAGCTATGAAGAGCTCCTGATCGCACGTCGGGAATCAGATTCTTCTGCTGTCAATCTCATTCAAACCACACTGGTAAAATCATCCTTCTCCATGCTTCTTTGTTTCCAATTCTTCGTATAAGATATGTTTTTTAGGATTAATTAGAATTATTTTACCTTAGATCTATGAAATTCTTGGACATTTCAGAAGTCATTGTTCGAGTATACCGTTCTTGGGTGTTTAAGGTAGGTGGTTTGGTGTTTAATTTCCAACTACTGTTCATTTAGTGTACCTTTGAGCTACAAGCCCATGTTGGGTTGTCGTGTGGCTGAGTTAGTGGCTATTTTAACTACCTCGAAATGTATAGGTGATTAAATGTTATAATAAAATACTGTTTGGGATCGTTGCATGGATCCAGGACCACACCGGGGGTGCGTTACTCTGTTTTTCCATTTGGCCATGATACCCGACGATATTCCATTGTAATAATATTTATTAAATTTACTTGAGAGGAATTGTATGGGATTTTTTATTTACATGTTGGGCGAGGCCTGATTACTTGTGCATTAGGGCTGTGTTTTACTATAGCAGGAGGGAATAACTGTGTTAGCCTGAGTGAAACGTTCTATTTTGCATGATGGAAACCTTTTGTATTCCTGATGGAAGTTAATTTTCTACCTGACGGTGACACTTCATACGCCTAAGGACAATATCAGTTATGCCTGAGGGAAATGCCTGAGGGCAAGATTCTGATTTCTTGAGGGTAAGGGTTTGCGTCTCTGAGGAAACTGACAGACTGTTTACAAAGAAATTCACTGTAGTTATTTCCATATACTAAATTCTTTAATGAATAATTACATGGCAATATAACTGGTATGTTAGTTACTTTTGAGTAAAAATTAGTTTATTTCATTTTAATATTGCCCACTGTTGTTGCATGTTTACACATAGTTTGGCACGAGCCTTTGGTGGGTGCCTACTGGGATTTATTTCTCACAACGTATTTGAGTCATGTCTTCGGACCAAACAGATTACGTTTCTGTAGGTTTGGATATGTTCAAGGGTGCCTATATAGGTACTTGATTACTGCTGAGGAGTAGGGGAGCGTGGGACCGGGCATAGGCTCATGATGCTACTGGCTGTTTTGTTTTTCCTTGTCATAATCTGTATTGTATTGTACTGGTATGTATCCTGTTCTGGCTATTTTCATAGAACATGTGACATGTTGTATCATATCTATATAATTGGTTGGTTATCTTTTACTATAGTTGGTTATTTTAAATGTGTATGGTTTACTGATTCCGATTCTGTTGTATGTTTTTTTATTCTCGCTGTGTAACACTTTCAAAAATGAGGGCATAGTTTTCCCACTATCAAACCAGGGTCCTCACTACTTGTTGGAAGCCTCTGGCGTTTGGGGAAATGTGATTGAGGTCATGTGACCAACCGGGTTTGGGGAACCCGTCGAGTGGACCCAGTTCAGGGACGTTACATATTGCACCTCAAAGGGTGGTTTGATAACTCAATAACATGATGGCCTATTTGTAACATTTTATGTATGTCGTGTGGTTCAAATATGGAATTGGAAATGGATTTGGGAAATGAATTTGGTTTGGAATATTTTTATGGTTAATTGGAATGATGGCATTGAAGGCCTGATTGGCAACTTATGTTACTTTGAATGTGTAAATGCCTGGTTGGCAAGTTAAAGTGCTATGTGAAATGAATTAAAAGTTCATGTGATGTGACGGGCTGGTTGGCACCATGGATGATATAACGTGTACATGTTTACACACCCAGATATATATATATATATATATATATATATATATATATTTGGAACCTCTATAAGAGGGATATCAGTTTATGGGTTATCATATAGGGTTTCCAGGTTTCGGTTAGGAATGTGCGATGATGGAAGGTAAGATGAGTAATGCGTGTGAGGGCCTCCAACTTACATAGAATTTCTATAATTATGGGATCATGGGTGTATTTTAGAGGATCGATTGATGGTTTCTGATCATCCCTGATTAGATGAGTTTGTACCCTCTAGATTATTTTTCGGCTAGGCGGCCTATGCCACTAGTGAGGAAAAGTTAGGGAATCAAGTTAGCAATTGACATAGGGGCTTCACCAAATAGAGTAATGTGGTTCTGAATTGAGAACATCTAGGGGTCTCTGTTAGGATTCTTAGGAACTTCCTATGGTTGAATACTTGTATGTTCCTTCTATATTTTATGAAAATTTTGGTTAATTGATCTCATTGAACTCTTACATTGTTTTTTTATAATATAGAACCAGTTTTGGTACTATTCGGTGTCAGAATGAATTCATTGAAATAAAAAATATTTTTGTAATTAATTGATAAAAATAAAATGGAAAAAATTTGTTTTTTCCCATAAAAGTAAAATATTGTTATCTTCTTTGTTAAAGGAATGAAAAACCAAATTTTTTTGTATATATTATTTTCAAATTAGTGATAATGGAATTCATTATAGAGGTGGGGAACCATGCAGGGATTATTTTTTCATTTCTTCTGAGTATCTTGGCACTCACACCTACTCTATATTTTCAGTTTTTGGTTCTTCAAGGTTCACATCGCTCATGGATCAAGTTTGGTTCTGAGATGGGGGTGACATAGTAGGGCACGTGGGGGTATGTGCAGTTTATTCTTTTCATTTTTTGGTGCTTGTTTTATTTTTATTTTCTATTTTTATATTTACTTGTGTTTTATTTATGGGACAAATAGTTCCCACATTTTAGTTTTGATGCCCAAGAACAAGTTTCCAGCCTTTGGGGAACGAGAATGCCTTTTGGGACATGTCAAGGACTGGTTCAAATGACTGGTTCAGTGATGACCCGAGAAGGATTGTGACAACGAAAGAGTGGAAAATTTGTTACTATTACATGAAAACATCATGAAAAATCAGATTTGAAGAAAATAAATGTTCATTATTAGACAATAATCAAATAATTTCTTTCAATGGAAAATAAATAAAATACTATCCTAATTAAAATTTTATTATAAAATAAACCATTATAAATAGAATAATATTGATGTAAGAATTAATCAACAAATATATTATGTGTATCAAAATTATGTTCAAATTGAACAATCATAAATACAACGTAATGTAATAAAAATTAATTATACACATGATATTTGAATGTCAAGGACAATGATGAATTATTATAAACTAATAAAAAGAAATTATGTTATGAAATCCATTACCACTATGTATGTTTTATATCAAATACCCCTTAATTAAATAATTTAAATTGAAATATAATATACCATGAATTATTAAAGCATCAATATATATGATTTCAATCTGGTTGTATATATTACATTTAAAGGAAACTATGTGTATAACATTACATTCTTCCTCAATGAAGGGGAATTTAGATGAATTCTCTTACAAAGATCATATCAATATTTTAATGAAAGTTAGTTTACAGGCTCTTGGATTGATAAAATCAATGTTTACATAGAATGAAGATGAAAATATTACATATATCCATTTGAAACATTATTTTTAAATAATTAGAAATAATGACCGAAGCAAAAAATCCCTTCATGAACTCCCTCACATTCAAGAACATCCAAAAGAATTTCAAATTCACAAAATACATTTGTGATAATATTACTCATTGATGAAAACTGCTTGAGATAATGATTCCATTTCACTATCATTGACCAAAAAATATGTACCAGTCCAATTCATACAGCCTGGATAATTATTGTGGATTCACACTCAAACTAAATGTTTTTTAGGAAGCTTTAATGGGAACTGTTTTGTAGATTTATTAGACTATATATCGATGCTTCGAATTCTATTTCAGTGACACAAAAACCACAATGGTAATCAATAACACCTCCTAAATATTACCAAAAGTTGAAACCATAACCATTTAGCATTGGATTCACTTTTGATGCCCCAACCATGTTACACTATTTCTAGCACACAAAAGTGAGAGTCCATAATAATTCAGTCTTATTATATATATGTAGAAAATGGCCATATACCTTTAGATTATTCAACACTAAATGATGTTTCACTGAGTTGCTTCAGTGCTCAGAATGCAGTGAGTTGGCATCATGTGTCACCAACATGATATTAGTAATGAATGCATTTGAATTCAATATAACCTGATCATGAAGATCATTGTTATATACTCTCAAAATGAAATGTAGTAGTTTGAATCATTTTACCTTAAAGAGGATGGATGTATTATTTGACATCATAATTTTGATAAGTGTAGTAATGAAATCACTAATTTCATTGGTTTGTGGGTAAAAAATATCAAAAATATCAAAAATATCCATCAAAATTAAATAGGATGATTGAAAACAAAGAACTAGATGGTCCAAATCCTCCCATTGTTTATGGATGAGCACATACCTCAAGCAAATAAGGATCCCAAAATTCTAGAGATTAATCTCATCATAAATTTTATAATAGGGAAGCCTCAAAAGTATCGAATACCTAGAAGGAAGGAACTTTTTTAGAAATTCCCAAACAATTCTCGAGGATCCAATGAATTATTCTTGTAGAAAACCTTAGAGTCGAGCTTCCCATTTATGATTGGTTCCCATATTGTCATCTAATCCTAGTTTGAGAATTTGTACCGTGAAACAACTTATGTAATTTTAGGTAGAAGATTGTTAAGATTGGACATTTGATATTTGATAGAAATATTATAGCCAATGTTATGATCCATGAAATCAATCCATTCCATGTGGGACATAAATTATAAGTATTAATCCATAATTTTTTAGAGGAGTTGACATTGATGAGATAATGGGAATTCATGATGATTTTTAGGACGACTGTCTTGTGTCAAGGCCATGCCGAGTATTCAATGTGGCATAAGGTTCCTGATTTTAGTTTTTCAACATACCATGTTATGAGATAATACAAGGCATATGATTTAGTTGTTTGTAGCTTCCCGATAAATTTATCATATATATATATATTCATTAAATATGGGCAAATTCTTGATCCTAAGGCCCTGTGGAGCCTAGGGAAAACAAAATTGTTTCCATGAAATTGAAATAATCATTCTGTGCAATATACATCCACTCCAAATGAAGTTTCTCATAAAATAATTGATTTATTTTATGACTGAGGTAGTCTAGGAGTAAACCATAATGAAGTAAACAATTTTTTAAATTATAACATGCTTTAAAATGAATTCTCTTCAAGCAAAAGAAAGGGACTTACCATTCCTATAAGCCAGAGTTCATCTAATATTACTCAGGGTATTAATAATGTATTATAATTATGGTATTCCCCAAAACCTCGGTACTCAAAGATAAATAAATGAAAAATACCCCTCCCATATTCCCAAATCATTGATCATATGGGTTTTCCTAGGGGTTAAGATATTATTTCCAAAGTATATTAAGACTTTAACTATCTTTTTTCTTGGCTTGAAACACATTCATAATCAAGGAGATAATTCTTGATGATTTCTTCAATTATACTCTCTAACTAATAATATATGATAACTTCATCTGCAAAAATATATATGGTATGGGTATAAAATACATTGTTCTACTCTGATGGTTATCAGATCCCTAGTATTCACCATATAGAGAATGAGTCATCTGAGATAGTATTCTACAATAGAAATGATCATAGCTGAGAGGGAGTCTCTATGTCTCACCACTATTGATTAAATGAAATATCCCTGTTGGGATCCATTAATTAATATAGGGATGTTGGCCTACCCAAGGAGTGCTTTAATCCAATAAATTATATTTTCATTGAAGACAAAATTTGTGATAAAATTGCGTATGAATCTTTAATCTATAGTTTCAATGATTTTTTTGAGGTCGATCTTCGACAGAATGTTACCTCCCCTTTTTAAATTCCTGATGAGGTTCAAAAACACTTACGTAGAAACAAACAAGTAATTACTGTTTCCTACATGAACAAATCCTAAATTTTTCGAAATTATAAGTTTTTTGGAATCATGGGAATGTCTGTTGGCTAAAATCTTTGTGATAATATTTTTTCCCGTGTTGAGAAGAGAAAATGATATGAATTTGCTAAAGTCACTATCATTTTCAGCCTTAGTAACATGGGAAATCAATTGGCTATTGAAGCCTTGACTGAAGGATCCAGCCTTGAAAAAAATTATCAACAATCTTGTAAACCTCCCACTGAATAACTTCATAAAAATACTAAATGAAGTTATTGGGGAATCCATCCGACCAAGGTGATCTTCCCATGTTCATAATAAAAAGGAACATCTCTAATATCAATCTCGTGAAGAGGTCAAGTAAGAGGAAATTTTTAGCCTCAGTGACCAGCTTTGGAATGATACCATCCTTAAAATCTTCATTTGATGATGGTCTATTGAAAAGATTCTCATAATAGGAGGTAATGTGAGTAGAAAACTACTTCTTTTCGGTTAGAATTTTATCTACATATTTAATGAGGGAATTTTTTTTAATTCATATTATTTAGAATGCATTGAAAAGTATGGTATTATTATCCCCATCATTGAGCCACCTGTCCTTGAAAGTGTCTTTACGGTTGTTTCATTTTTTCCTTATAATCATTAAAAGAATGGAAGCCATCTTTTCGTCTTATATAATTTTTCAAGGATAATTATTCTTTGTGATTTCATCTTAGATGGAGTGAATATAGTACTGTATAGTATCAATTTCATCATCAAGGGGAGTAAATCATTTTCTACTTCATTCCTTCATTATATCTTTCAGATTTTTTAGTTTTCAGATGCACACATTTAGTTTTATGGTAAAATTAGTTCCATACCATGGGTCTTGAAAAAATTTCATGCATTCGGGAAGGTCATACATTAAATTATTCAACCTAAAGGGATTGGAAGATTCTTCTCATGGCCAAGGAGGCTCACTATAATGGGATAATGTTCAGAATTGTGTTTAGCTAGTGTGAAACTTGAGATGGATCTCCAATTTACCATCGATTCATCATAAAAAAATTCTTTATCGATCATGCTAGCTATCATGCCATTGATATTTCATCTATACCAAGTTTATTTAGCCCTAATGAGATTAACTTTAGTTAAATCAGCATACTCGACAGAGGCATTGTACTCCAGGATGGTGGGTGAACTGAAGACACACCCCATTTTATCATTATCAATAAGAATTGAATTAAAATCACCAATGTTGACCCCTGACATCATAATAGAACTATAATTGTCCTTTAATTTAGATCATGAAGATCTCATATCAATTTAGTTATTTGATGCCTATAGAACAATACATAATACTTTCATCTTCTCCATTATAAGAAAGTAGGATATGAGTTGATATTCCTATTTTATGACTGTGGGATTGTCTATGAAGCTATATACTAGGAGCTAAAGATGATCATAGCCTGTTGAGATTTGAGTTTTATAGAAAATATGACACCCACTACTAGAAATTAAACTGTCTAGCTTGATATGTATTTTTTAGATAAACAACAGTAACAATTTTTAGTCTATACTTACCTTAAATTATCCTTAAGGAACTCTCAGGGGGTGGTTGGATATACTTTCACAGTTCTAGAAGCTGATCATCATTTTGAATTGTTCATGGGTTTATTGGCCCCCTTTTCAAAATCTTCCATTTTCATGGGTCTACAAGGCCTTATGTTATATATCTTTATTTCTGATAATAAAAATGAATGTATTATATCTATTAAATGTAAATCCAAATAAAACAAGTGTAAATTCAAAAAAAATCATTATAAACATAATCTTAGCATGACATAATTAATTAATTAGATATTTAACCCAATGACTGGAAATTGAGTTATGAAATCCCTTACCTCATTATTCATTTTTATTGAATATGACTTAGCATCATGTATAATGGTTTTAAAAATTTTATTAACTTATAAGAGTACTATATTATTATTTATTATATATTATAGGATTATAATATATAATATTTTCACTAGTTTACCGAGAATCATTTATTATTTTCATTATTTTTGAGATATGATTCCTTAAATCAATACCAATGTAATAAATAAAGGCATCATCTACAGGAAATTGGGTGTGGGTTCATTGTAGTTGGTATCAAAATAAGTATATTAAAAACATTATGAATTAGATTTATGAAAACATAGATATATAAACATAACTATATATTATAATTTTAGGACAATCATATAAGAACATCTAGCAGATACCATGTTAATGCATATGAGATTAGATATGAATAAAAGTTTCAAATTATTTTATGTATTTATAGATATTTTGTATTATAAATTATGTTCTAAAATAATATGATCTAATCTAGTATATGTCATTTTTCAGAACTAAATTATGGAAGGAATAATGGTATCAATACTCATGGCCAATGTAGATATTTTTCAACTAAGGGAACGAATACATCTTGTATTGGAATAGAATAAATAATGGCTATTTTAGGGAGTCTTAATCAGGTTATTTCAAAAAAACATTATCAGATGGAGTAACATATTCATTAGTGAGACTCTCCTATGTTGGATCACATTATGTGACAGAATCCCCCATCCATTAGAGGGACTAATAATATAATTGTACACGATAAATCCATTAAGTCTTTGGAGAAGAAATTTACATCAATGAAATGAAGTGAAAAGGAAAATCTCACACACACAATATATTTCCTCAATAATGAATATGGAAAAGGTTGATCATTGATCTAGAATAAATGAGTGGAAAAATAAATACAACTCATTGAATGGAATTATTTTAAGCATACATTGTTTAAAAAATATTTCATTCATGAGGAACAAAATTAAATGAAGTTAAAATACATTAGGTTAAAGAATAATGGGGAAGAAATTGTTTCATACTCTGATGATAAATTTTTAAGGATACATTTATATTACATATATTACATATGCAATAATCAGTGATATATTGATCATTTATTTTATGTTTTTAATCCATGTCTCCATGGGTCTTGGGTCTCACAAACAATTTATTCATATGATAAAATAGTTTTATTTATTATCATGATAGAGAAACAATTTTCTATGTATTTTTACATTATGGAGAATTAAGAGAAGGGGAGAACAACAGAGAAATATATGGATATTTGGAATAATAGAAATAAGTATTTTCACACATGAGATAAATGTGTAATGAAACACTCTATTAATTTCTTGAATGGATTGAAAGATTTTAATATGTGTAGATAAAAAGGCCATATAACTCATGATTATAAGAGAAATAAATAAGTTGTAAATTTGAAATGATTCAACTATAAGAAGATAATTAACTATGAAAATATATTCCCAAAGAATCAAGGGAGTATACCTCAGAAGAAGAAATGGTATCGAGGTCAGTCATATGTTATTGATATAGCCGAATTAAAATGACTATTGTTCTTCTGTTTTTGGATCCATGAATTATGCAGTATGAATTTATTTTTATAATAATTAAGAATCATATAAAGATTTTTCTACATTAATTTATCAATAATTATACGAGATCTCATGTGGAATGGAACCAATGACCAGGACAAATGATTTAGTGGATGGTTTATCTTTTTCATAACACACTTTAAATGGAATGATAACCCTTAATATATGGAGAGTGTTGAGATAATAAAGATATTATTGCGGGATATCTTTAGTGACCCTGAAATTCATTAGTGATATTAATGGATTATATTTTCTCTAGTTTACTACATATTTGTATTTGATGAATATATTAAAAAACCTCAGATATTCTCCATATTTTTAGTAATTGTTTATTGTGATTACCATGTTTTAGAAGAATATGTGTTAAACATATTAATTTGTTTGGAAGGATTCATTATGAACTACTTTATATTATCTAGAGGTAAATGACTGATAATTTTTTTTATTTAGAATAAGTAAATTAAAATTCAAGAAGATTTTTAAGGTTAACTACTCATGGAATAGATTAAGATGATTTTTGGACGTTACTATTTAAGGTTAATGTATGATTTATTATATTGGATATTTTGGTCAAATCATTTCGGTTTTAATAAACATTTCAATGTATACAGAATGACTTCTAGAACTTAGGATTCATTTAAATTTATTTAAGAATAAAATATTCTTCTTGAATACCCATTTCCTGGAAAAGAAGACGAAGTAAAAATATATCAACTCACAACCAATATTTAAGAATATAATAATGAAATGGAATGAAATTAGTTATGTTTATTTTATTAAAAAATATCATCTAGATAGTCAAAGAATAAATAAATACCAGAAATTTAATTTTCAATTGAAAATGATATTCATTTTATTTTATTGACAGGAAATTAATGACATGTTTAACCCAACACTTATTTATAGTTTTTTATACTATCCATTTTGATGACCATGTTCCCTATCACTCTCCATCAGAACATGATAATTTGATTTATCTTTCATGTACAGATTTGTGCATCCCACTAATGGTAGAATATAAAAAATAGTAATATTATGGTGAACATTTGTTTTCCCTTCCCCTCTTATGAGTGGGATATATTATTAATCCTGGTTACATGGTGGGATTCCCAAAAAAGGGATTTTCAAATATTTATCATTGATTTTCGAAGTGAAAATTCAAATTGTAGGATGTGATTTTTTAAAGGAGGGTGGAATGTGACAACATAATATTTTATAAAATGCCTTTTATAATTTCAATAATTTGGATATATTATATACACAGAACATTGAGCTTTTAAAACATTTAAAATATTAATATTTGACTATGATAGTAATGAAATTGCCATTATAATGGTGGGAATGAATGATATTAAATAAATTGTGAATATATATTTTACACATGTTGATAAAATTTATTCATTGAGTAAATGTTTATTAAAAATTAAAATAAAATTTGATTAATCATAAATGAAGGGTTTTTATGAAGAAAATGATTTCCCCACAATAGAATTTCATATTAATAAATTAAATAAATCACTATTAATGGGTGATATTAATTGAATTTATATGTTTTATATTTAGAAATAAAATTAAATTTATTTAATATGTTTTATAGTCTTAATATTATAATAGATCCAATTTTAAACAGAAAAGCTATAGTCTATAAAAGGAAACTTTGTGACTATTTGATGGAGCACATATTTTAAATATAAATTTTGACAATTTTACAAGTTTTATTTTGAAAACCTAATTTTATATATTGAGATATTAAAATAAAAATTATCTTAGGGAAAAAATTTATTTCTTGGGGAAGTTTTATTTCTTGATGAATAGTGAAAATATCAAAATTTAATTAAAACGTTATTTTCACCTAATATATCTACATTAGTAAATTGTGTTTTAAACTATTTATAATATATAATTAGGAAAATTATAAATAAAAAAATAAATTATGTCAATTTAATAAATTTCATAGTGAAATGGGACATATACACATTTCAATCATCTGAACTTTTCACTTAAAACAACTACATGCCTTTTAATTATGTTTGCGATATTAATTTTAAATATATTTTTTCAAATTATATGAATTTATTTTTTGCCAAATGGATTACATAAATTTAATTATATAATATTAAATTTTTTCAGTTAGGTATAAAAATGTTACAGTGGTAAGTAATTTTTTTATTACAGTATAGGTAAAATAGTGAAAACGGTTAATGTTAAAAGGTAAAACCTTAACATACCTAAATATTACAATTTCTAATGAATGTTGATGGTATTTATCAACAATAAAAATAATCCAAAACATTATCTAAAAAATAATTCACTGAAATTAATTCCACCTCAATGTGGTTGGATTTATTAAAAAAATAATCATTATTGTAATCGCTTAAAACCAAATCTCCTCAAGTATCAATACGACCCCTCACCACCCCATTTCTACTAAAAATAATTGACGTTCCAAAAATATATAAAACAATATCTCTTAATCACTCTCCCAATGTCCAAGTGTATTTGGAATCGCCAAAATACCAAATCCCAATTTTTTAAGGGGTCCTCCAAGGATGTGATATTCCATGGGTAATTATCTCGAAACACCACTCTTAATTGTTTTCTTTTTATAATTTATCCTAACATACATAATACATAAAGAAATAGTATTTATAGAATCAATAAAATGTTATAATTTTATTTTTATAATGGTATATCTTATATCCACAACTTTTATTACATCCTCTTATTCAACGAAATTAAACTATTGTCCAAATTATGTCGGTTAGTCGTCTCTCTGAATAATTATTTTGTTCATTATAAATTAAAGTCTTCATGGAATGACATGAAAACATTTTTATAGTAAAATAATATTTAAATAGGTATATTATATTCAATTTAATGTTCTTTAACTAAAATATACTCGAAATAGTAAATAAAACGAAAATAGTTGGTTGTTTTAAAAAACACCAAAATAAACCAAACAAATATCATTAAAATTTTATCAAATTAATTTTCCCCATGTATGAATAAAAAATGATAAATGGGGCCCTATAAAATTATGGAATTGATTTAATACCATTTAATTACACTTTTCAAATTTTCTTTCCAATTGAAAATAAATCCATAATTATACACAATGAAACGATCAGGATTCCCTGAAATGAAATAACCCGAAACCATGAAAAAAAATAAATATTATTAATTAATATGTCATAATATGTTTAAAAATCATCACATAAGATATTATAATATTATTATATTTTAGTTATGAGTTAAAAACATTTCTGCAACTGTCATATAGGATGTTAAAGAATGATATACTAAAGGGAAGCGTGAGGTAAGGGTTTTCTCGTCTCACTTTTACATCTGTGATATTTATACCTTGTTCACCACTTATTTTTTCAGTATAGTGTGAATAATACCAGTTGATATATAATTTCATGAAAGTCATTATATACATGGTATTAAAAGTTTCATTGGGTAATTATTACTTTTATGGGGTATATGATTCTAGTGATTATAGGTGGTAAGGGATTCCTCATATCACTCTTTACTTTTGTGAGATGTATATATTATTCGACACTTATTTTTGTTTGGGAGGTATATAGATCCCTTAATGGTATTTTATATTTTTATCAACAATTAGTTTTTTAATTTTTCATATGTATTTTAGTAAATCACTTTCATGGGGTTGTCAATTTCAAAGTTACCAAAGCAATAATTGATTTTTGTCACTGTTTTCCTTATTCAAGAAATTTATTTTATTATACACTGATATTATTTTATGACGTGTATATACTATTACTTTGACTTCTTATATCATGAATACAATTAGTTTCATGATATCATATGATTTGTTTAATGTTATTCACTAATGGGTATTATGATTCAACAGTTTCAAATTGTTATGGGACATTTTGATTTAAAAATATATTTTTAAATCGATTATATTATATATAATAAATTCATTGGAAATTCAAGAATGGATAGTGAGAATATATAAAAAATAGCCTTTAAAAATTACTAGTATCATGATATAAATAATGTGGCCAAACTAAATGGGTTTTTACCCATGATGATTAAATTAAACTATTTATGGTTTTGACGGTAGTCGTTCAATTTCCAAATACATGATATCCAATAATTTAGAATTTATTTCATTCATAGTTCACTTATAATTATCTAGTAGATTTATATTATGATAAAATATATGGATTAATTCATTATAAATTTATTTATTAAATGGAATTTGTGTTCTTATTTATTTACCTTTCCATATTCATTATTTTTATTGATTCAAACTAGCTTCCACTATACATAACCCTTACTGGGAATTGGAGCTAACCATTATATTATGTTATATTTTTACCAATATTCCATGAAGTTACTTGTGATTGATAATAAGGTTTATAATATGGGTGATAATAGTATTCCCAAAGAATATACTTTTTAATTTTATATTTAAAATATAATTGAATTTCAAATATTTATCTTATTTCCCAGGACTAATAAACTATTCAGTCATTTGGGATACAATTCATGGTATCTATTACTATGTAATAAAGTAAGAAACTATCTTCGAGATACCATGTCCATGGTTATTTCACATTTTTTTGTGAATTTGTTTCATTTTTTTAAGAACACTATATTTTAAAAATTCAAAATATTATGCTCGTGAATTTATATGTATATTTTTTGAATATTAATAAATAATTGACACTAGTTGGGGAATAAAAATGATTATAGAATATTAAAAAGACTGTAATATGTTTTCATTGACAAAAAATATGTGTCACTATCTTTTACTCTATTCTAGTGATAATTTTTAACTATGCCTTCCACCATTGATGAAAACATGGATAAAGGAAAGTATAGTTTCTTTTAAAAACATAGAATCACCATATTAGTTTCAATATTAGCATATCAAATATATCCACATTATTTATTGATCAATTGGGATTATGGTATACAAAAAAACATCATTATAATTTATTTTATGAATCAGGAATGAAATTGTCACTGCCATTACAATATTGATTTGGATACTTTCGCTTCTCATAAAATCACCAATTGTTACAATTAGACTTAATTTAATTATAATTTGGTACAAAAATGAGTCTATAGTATGGATTTGTTACAAGTGATATTATATAAATTGAATTTAAGCAATTCCGATCAAGTCATAAAGGAAATGAAATAGAAAAGGAATATTCTAATACTTCTTATATGAATGGATCTTGGACATCCTTAATTACTAATTAAAAGTAACTTGAACTTATTTCCACAAGGAAATAATATTTTCTAAGAAGTAGAATTTGAAATTAAAATATAAATATTCTTACTATATACATTCTAGAGGAATAAAAATTTAATTTTATTGATAATTTTATAATGTTCAATTAGTCTGATTGTTGTCACTATAATGTATATGATTTATTTTTTTATTAATATGAATTATTTTATTATATTTATTCTAAGATAAAAAATAAATTGTATCATAAAGTGAAAACATTAAGGACAAATAAAGTTTAAATTAATTTTATATACATTAATATATATTATATATTTCAAATAGAACAAATGGGTAATAATGGAATCAGTTCAACGGTTTTATCTGATGGAAAATAATTATTGATGAATAAGAGTTAGAAATTGTTCGATGGAATCATCTGTGGTAAAATAAGAATCAAATACATGAATTTTTCATTATTAATCAGAATATTCATTAAATATTATAATAAATCACACCATTGGACAAATTTTTTTCTATATTTTTGAACTATAAAAATTATCAACTTATTTTTTAAACATTTTTCAATTTCTACCATAAGTATTATATTAACATCGTACCCTTATACACATTTTGATCATAATAATATTTTTCATAACCATATGATATGAATACATTAGAAAGACTAATATCAGATTCCTAGTTAGGGGAGAAAAGATAGAAAAAATTGAGGATCCTAAGTGTTAATGAGGACATATTTGTGGTCAATAGATATAACATAGATGAATCATAACTAGTAAATAATATATTATAAATCAAGAGTTTTGGTTTAATTATTTTAGAATAACAAATACATGTCCTATATTATTGGGTATTAATATTTAAAAAATCTAAAGTATGTAAAACCTAACATAGGTAGGAGAATACAGAATATAAAAAACCATAAAAAAATCATTTTAAATATAAAGGATCACTGCTAAGACTAACATAGCATAGTGAAAAAATTTCCATAGTAATTTGGGCTCACTCCCCGGTCTCATACATATCATATCATGACATATAAATCATTACCAAATTCATTATAGGGATATATAATTTTTATAAAACCTTTCACATAACGAAAATACAAACATATGACTGCATCATGGAATTGGAATCATTATTAATTCCATAATAACATAATTACATTGTGAAAAAATGTATTTATCAAAAACTACCACAATATATTTACACAATACAACTATATTATGAATTTGGATTGAGTATTTAGATCATGACAAATGGAAATCAAAATAACTATTTTAGGAATTTTAAAGAGTTAAAACAATCTATTATATGACAACATTTCATTAAAAAATAATAATAAATTGAATAATATTTTAGAAAATTTATTTTAAAATAACATAATTTTATAAAATAATTGGAATTGGAATTACTGGATAATATAATATAAATATTGGGGATCAATTATAAAATAAAATAAATGAGGATTATTATAAAATCTATTCATATTAAAGACATTTCAAAAGTTGATTCCATTGATATGTTGCTAAAGAATGAAAATGTGTTGATCATAGTGGATACTCATGAAGAGGGTGAATTGAGTTCCAATTAAAATTTCTGTTATAAAATTTATGGTTAAGAATAACCCCCTATTTAAAAACGTCCTAGTTAATTAAGGTTGTAGAAATGTAAATGTTCAATTGGTCTATAGGTTTCGCAAAGGGTGATTAATCCTCAGATGAATTAGTATAGAAAACCAATTCAACTTTGGAAACAAGTTTACTAAATTAAACTGAGGAATACAATAACCAAAACTAACTATCAAAGTGTAAGAAAAATTAGTTTTATGTCATAGAAAATATAATCAGTAGATAAATTCTAGATATAGTTTATGAGGATTTGCACAATAATGTCAACAAGAGGTTCAGTCTCAAGTTGACACCATATCCTCTATACATGGTGATCACCTGTCATGAAGTAGTTTATATTAAAACCTGATAAATAGCCCATATCAGGCTTTACAATAGTTTTCATAAACTATCCATGGAAAAAACCCTCTACCACTATTCATCATGGAAAAAACAAGCAACACATACCACACATAGTCTCTTCGACAGTTATTCGTGGGAAACACAAATAAGGTGATGTTTTATGAGAGGATATTTAGTATCCTCCAGTTCAAGAACAGGGATTGTGTGTTTGATAGAATGACATACTTATCACAGATGAAAAAGAAATAATCACAATATAGCAGTTTTTATGAGAAAGAGTTTAGAAGGCTCAATGTTTTTTTCAGTTCAACTGTTGACTCCTTGGAATGAGAAATGATGATGTTCGAGTAACTCTCTGCATGTTGTTTCCAAAATAGTGTGTTGCAACTACAGGTTCTATCTTTCAATGTTCTACTTCTGATGTTGATCATGATTTGATGAAGCACAGAAAGCAGGAATATGTTTATCCCAGAATAATCTTCCTGAAGCATGACAGTTTAGAGTGTTAGTGCTGGATGGTTCTGCTTTGATTTTTCGAGTGATCTCTTTTTTACTTCTTATACAAAACTTCTTCGTATATGCATATGAATCCCACCTACACCTTTTTCATGGTCTTCTCCTTTTTTATTTGAGGTCTTAAAATGGGAATGATTAGATCACGTGCAACCTTTCTCGTACCTCATATTGTCCCATGTATTTTCTCCTGAAACATTTACAATCAGAATTAATTAATTTCGGAACCTTTATTTTAAAATATATGACCGTCATAAAAATATTAATAAAATGAAAAATTATGAAAGTAAGAGCATCGTTATATTGGTACGGTAGACTTTATATTAGCAGGTTTTCAAATTTGGTGAACAACGGTAATCTCCAAATGTAACATTGTATCAGTAGCCTAGTTCAGGTATCCTTCTAGTTATGTCCATGTAACGGTAACTGTAAAATGGTGACCATGAAACATTATCCTTTTAACTGTGACCTTGTAGCGGTAACCTTGTGACAGTAATCATGTAGTTGTAACCATGTAACTGTATCTATGTAGCAGTAATCTTGTAACTGAGAATATATAACCGTTACCTTATAGCTGTGAGCTTATATCGATTGTCCAGTCGCTATAACCTTTTAGTGGTAACATTGTATAAGTAACCAATGTAATGGTAACCTCTGTCGCTCTAACCTTGTATTAATAACCTTATAACTAAGACCTCTGTAATGGTAACCTTATAACTTAGATAAAATCTGTAATGTAAACTAAACCATTCAAGCTGTGAGATTAAGAGTATATTGAAGTTAGTTTATAGGAATAAGAATTATTAATGAAACATAACTAACATATAATGAGAACATGATTTCAGCATAAAAGGAACATGATTTTGGTTTATCAAAACAATATTTTGAATTATCAAAATACGTGAGTCCAACAATCTCCCCCTTTTGGATAATCACAAATTATATCTTTGAAGCATTATATTTTTGAGATTTGAATCAAGGTTAAACACATATTTTAATTACATTAGTATTTGTAGGTGTAAGTGTTGAATATTTTCTCCCTTTTGATTTACTTCTCCCCTTAAATATTATCTCCCCCTTTGTGATTAACAAAAATCATAGATAATGAATTATAGAAAAGAGAGTGTTTGAATTAATGAAACAGTAGTACAAAATGAAAAAAGAATATATCAATACCTATCAAGTAAAGACAGACTACATTCAATCCACATCAGATATGCCCATAAGTTCTTTTTCCTTAGAAACTGAGGATGCTGGTTCTGAAGGTGGAGGGATAGGTCAAGGGATGGTAGTTAGCAGTGTAGGAGGAGAATCCACAGAGGCATCATCCGACCTATAATGAGTATATCTATGAGTAATCACGGGGGTGAAACTTATGATGGCTGGGGCAGGAGTCATCAACGGATTAGCACATGTGGAACCAGATGTAGCTGAAGAAGCAGGCAGAGCAGGAGAAATTTTATGGGAGTGTAGTCCACATAGAGGAAAGGCAAGATAAAATTCCTGAAGTCTATAATGATACTCCCACCTCTCTCCATAGAATAAATAAAATCATTCCCATTCTCTATGAATTTTTTCAAAGCATAACCAATTCCAGGAGTCTGCTAACTTGATCCAAAAAGGCCTGTGTGACAGGTGGGATCCATATTTTTTTCCAACCGCAACATTAATTGGCCATCCATCTGATTCTTAGTGTCAACCCGTTTGTAGAAGATGTAATCTTAATCCTGGTTGGCCTTCTAATCCAGAGCAGCTTCCCTTAGATAGTTTCCCACATGGTTATGAATTTCACTGGTAATAGAAATGACTTGGGAGTCTGAGGCACTAGATCTAGAGAGCATTGTCACTTTTTCACTAACAACTTATCTAAAGGATTCAATGTCAACAGGAGGAGTAGTCGATGCGGAAGTAGATACAGCTGTAGGATCCAACAAGAAAGCCACTGTCTCCTTGAAATATTTTTTCAATCCACTAATTAGCCTATTGACATCATCATCTTTCCCTTTCACATGTGTTTATATAGATTTATTAAAATCCAAAAAAATGTGATGATTTTATGAACTCTACATTTGACATATGCAAGGTCTCTGTTCACCTGAGTCCTTGGATCCATATAAGCATCGGATGTAGCAACAGACTATTTCACTAAATCCATCAATTCTGCCAATGTTCTTACCTGATTCTAAAATTCTTTGACCTCATGTATCATAGCTATGTGAGAGGTAGACACTACACTTCCCACTGTATATATCATGAGACTTTTATTGGGAGCAATTTTTCTCGCTATCATAGTGTTTTCTTCATTAATATACCTCTTCATTTCTGATTTTAATGAATCAAGGTCTTCCTTTCTCACAAAGTCTTCAGGGAAAGAGGTTTATGGATGGATAAATGTCATATTTGGTACTAAAGGTCTTATCTTGTGCCTCTCATCTTCCGAGTCATCATAGTATAGATCCAACACCATAAATCTGGGGTCTTCAGACCATCCTTCAATATCATGCAGAACTGAATCTGATCCTTTGGAAACAGGTTCTTCCACCTTACATGGAGCATACTACTAAACAACAAAATCTATCTCCACCAAACCTAATATAACAACTTCATCAACAGGAAGGTTCACTGCCACTTCCTCCCTGTAATCTTCAACAACATCGAGGAAATGTTCAGCTTTGACTGAATCAACAGCTTCTTCTTCTCCACTTTCTACCCTTTCTGTATGTCCTATTCAAGGTCTAAGGCTTAAAAATTCCTCTTCATTTTCAGCCGAAGAGGTCTCAAGGTCAGCATGACATGATTCAGAATCCTCATCCTCATATCAGGTATCACTAACTTCAATTAAAACAATTTCAGCCTATTCTTCTTCACTAGTTTCCCTATCATTGTCCCTTAGGAAAGCATCCCTTCTGGGCAATACCTTTGGTGGGATAGGCTCACCGAAGGACATAATAGTCGTACGAGTATTAGAGGGAATTTCATGGTCACTCCTATCACCTATAATAGTGTTCTATCTTTCTTACACAACAGTAACATCTTCTTCTTCTATATCTGAATATGCAGGTTGTACTTCATCCGGATTAAGACCATGGTTTCTCTTATTCTTAGGCCAATTTGGATGAGTAACAAGATTGAACTCTTCAAAAACATTAGCCTCATCATTCACCCATACCATCACCCATGGATTCCTGTTAATCTTCATCAGCTTTCAAATCAATTTGGGGATGCAATGATTATCTTGTACAACAACAATTTCTTCCTTATCTCCAGCAACTTCTTTCACTTTCAACATTAGAGATATCAGTTTGGCATGGAATATAGCATTGGATTTGTAAGTAGGCTTGGTCATATATTCCAACTGAGCCATCATCAACCTACACTGGTTGATCTTATGTCCATGCTTTAACAAATATAGTATGAAAATGTCATGTTACTTCAAAACAGTAAAGTCCCCTCTCTTAGGACTTATCACATGTTGAACAAATTTGAAAATCAGCTTATCCTCTCATACCATTTCAGTAGCAATAACTTTCCAAGTAATTCCATTCCCTGTCAACTCACCTAACACTTATTCAATGAAAAATAATTCTCTAGTGGGAGGAACCATTTTGGAGAAATATTCATAAATTCCTTCTTGATGAATCCTTAAACACTCATCCCATTCAAAAGAGGAATAGCTCACACTTACTCCATTTACTATGGAAATCATTCGATGATCATCTTTAGACTATTCAAACTTTAGATACTCATAAAAATTATTCACCAACTTCATGTAATGGTTTCCATTGTTGTTTGATGAACATTAAACACATCCCGGATCATCCAGTGCCTTAACACTAATGACCAGCATGATTTCAGCCACTCTAAACTTAACTCTTTTTCACCTACTATCTCCATCTTTGATAAATGTTGGTTCAACACCTTTTCCACTGTCCAGATTCCACTAATCATCTTGTATCTAGGTCTCTTAGTGTCTGTTGTGTCTCCTTCATCACTGGCCATCAGCCTCTTCAATCAATCCATCAATCAGGAGTAGTTCGGGATTTCAGTAGAGGTTAAGGTTCCGATAATTGAGAACAAGAGGTTATGGAGAGGGTTTGATGTGGATAGAAATTTAATCTGTGTTTTAATTTTATCATTTAGGGATTGAAAAATAAAATAGATTAAATAAATAAATAATAGCAGAAAAAGTTTTAGATTCCGGTGGAGAGCACACAAACCGCAATGTCTCAGACATTGAATGTCTATCCGTATGGAGGTTTCTGTATGGTCTAACTGTGAGGCCCTAACAATGAGGTCCTAACAGTTAGGTTCTAACAGTGAGGTACTAGAAGTGAGTTTCTTAGAGTGAGGTTCTAACAGTGAGGTTCTAACATTGAGGTTATAACAGTGAGGTTCAAATAGTGAGGTTCAAATGGTGAGGTTCTAATAGTGAGGTTCTAATAGTGAGGTTTTAATAGTGAGGTTCTAATGGTGAGGTTCTAACTGTGAGTTTCAACGGTGATGTCTAACGGTGATGTTCTAATAGTGATGGTCTAATAGTGAGGTTCAATGGTGAGGTCTTACGGTGAGGTTCTAACAGTGAGTTTCTATTAGTGAGGTTCAACGGTGAGGTCTAACGGTGATGTTCTAACAGTGAGGTTCAACAGTGAAGTCTAACAGTGAGGTTCTAACAGAGAGGTTCTAATAGTAAGGTTCCATGGTGAGGTCTAACGGTGAGGTTCTAACAATGTGGTTCTAACTGTGAGGTTCTAACATTGAGGTTAGAACATTGAGGTTCTAACAGTGAGGTTTAATGGTGAGGTCTAACGGTGAGGTTTTAACAGTTTGGTTCTAACTGTGAGGTTCAACGACGAGGTATAACAGTGAGGTTCTAACAGTGAGGTTCTAATGGTAATAATTTATCATACCTAACTCATGTCTAATGTAATTTAACCTCTTATAATTCAATGGCCCTGTGAATATATCTTCTAGTTGGTGTTAAGTACCAATGAATTCAAGCGTGATATCACCTATTTGAAAATGATCTTTCAATAAGTGATGTCTTACATAAATATGCATTGTCCAAGCATGAGATAATGGATTCTTAGAGATGTTTACAACACTTGTGTTTTCGCAGTTTATAATGACATGTTGGAATTGATATCCATAGTCTAGTAATGTTTGTTACATCCACAAAATTTGAGCACAACAACTACCATCAGCTATATATTCAGCCTCGGTAGTGGATAATGCAACAGATTTCTATTTCTATGTACACCATTATACTAGTGACTTTCCAAAACTGTGACAAGTTCAAGAGGTGATTTTTCTGTCTAACTTGCAACCAGCAAAGTCAACATCTAAATAACTTATTAAATCAAGCGGCTATCCTCTTCGATAAATAGTCCTATATTTATTGTATATTTGAGATATTTAAAAATCCTTTTATCAAAATTTATTTGAGACTCTTTAGGATTGGCTTGAAACCAAGCACACATGCACACAATGAACATAATATAAGTTCTAATAGCAGTTAGATAATGTAGACTCCCAATCATACCTATGTACTTGGTATGATCCACAGGTTCTCCAGTTTCATTAACATCCAATTTGCAAGTGGTACTCATAGGTGTATCACTACCATTACTACTATCCATACAAAATAATTTTAAAAGATCCTTATTATATTTATTTTTTTTTAAAATAATACCATACATGTTTTGAAAAATTTGAAATCCAAAGAAATTTTTTTGTTCCCCCATTAAACTCATTCTAAATTCATCTTGAATCATTGTTGAAAAATCATTACATAAAGATTGTTTAGAAGATCCAAAAATTATATCATCCACATAAATTTTTACTATTAAAACATCTTCAGAAATACATTAAATAAATATAGTGGGATCTTTTATCCCTTTTGTAAAACATTTTAAAATAAGAAAAGAACTAAGTCTATCATAACAAGCTCTTGGAGCATGTTTTAGACCATATAAGGCTTTAGACAGTTTAAAAACACGATTTGGAAAATGGGGATTTGTAAATATAGGGGGTTGTTCAACAAATACATCTTCAATTATATATCCATTTAAAAATTCACTTTTGACATCCATTTGATAATGTTTGAAATTCAGATGAACTTCATAAGCATGTATTATCTTAATTGATTCAATTCTATCTAGAGGATAAATGGTTTCCTCATAGTCTATTCCATCATCTTGACTATACCCTTGTGCAACTAGTCTATCCTTGTTCCTAATTATATTTCCAGACTCATCAACATTATTCCTAAAAACCCATTTAGTTCATATTGTCAAAGTGTCCTTAGGTCTATCCACTAATTCCCAAACATTGTTTCTTTCAAACTAATTTAATTCTTATTGCAGAACCATTTCCCAGAATTCATCATTTATTGCACAATTTAAATTTTTGGCTTCATTTTGTGAATGAAAAGGTTTATGTTCAACCCAGTTTCTCAGAGAATCTGTAGTTTGTGTCCCGTGATTTAAATCACCAACTACAACATCTAAAAGATGATTATTTAGAGTTCAAAGAGCTTTAAAAAGAGTTGAACTAAACTCCTCATGGTTGTCTATTGATTTAGACTTAACAGTTGCAGATTATAGATGATTCCCAAAACTTCTTACTTTAATAGAGGATTTACTATCATTATCATTGTGGTCCGGAATTGACATATCTTCCTCATGATGTTCTAGAGAGGTTTTGGGTTCATGTGGATTAGTCTCATCAAAATTTACATGAACTGACACTTCCACAAATTTTGTTTTCTTATTTAATACTCTCTTGGATTTACTTTTGAATGAGTAACCTAGGAATATTCCTTCATCATATTTTGAGGAAAAGTTTTCAAGACTGTCCTTAATGTTAAGGATAAAGACTTTGCAACCAAAAAAACGAAAGTATTTAAGGTTAGGAATCATATTCTTCCAACGTTTATAAGGAGTCTTCATAATAATTAGTCTAGTCAAGAATCTATTGATAATGTTAAAAGTTGTATTAACAACATCAACCGAAATGTAAATTGGAAAATCATATTCATTGAGCATTGTCCTAGCAATCACTTGAAGTGTCCTATTTCTTCTCTCTAATACTCCATTGTGTTGAGGTGTTCTAGGGGTAGAGAAGTTGTGACTATAGCCATTATGTGAAAAATATTATTAAAACTCTTGATTTTCAAACTCACGGACATGATCACTTCTCAAGGACATGATTCTATGTCCACTATGATTTTCTATAGTCTTGGAATATTTGATAAAGTAAGAACAAGCTTCACTTTTGTGAGCAAGAAAGTATACCCAAGTGTACTAGAAAAATCATCTACAATAACATAAACATATTACTTCCCAATTAGACATGAAACACTTGATGTTCGAAACAAATCCATGTGAACCAATTGAAGCCTTTGAGATGTAGAAACTTCTTTCTTTGATTTAAAAGAAACTTTGAGTCGTTTTTGCTTTTGATAAGGGTTTCACACTTCGTTAAGAGGGAATTCCAATTTAGGTAAGTCCCTAACTAATCCTTTCCTAGTCGGTTTTCTATGTTAGTGCACATTGCAGTGTCCTAGTATTCTATGCCACAACCATGATTCCTTATGAAACACATTTAAACAAGAAACATTTTGCTTAACTAAAGAATCAATATCAACAACGTATATATTCTCATTTCTGAGAGAATTAAATATTAAATCATTTTTATAATTATTATCATTAAATGAATCATTTTCAAATTTAACATTAAACTCTATCATCACACTACTAACAAATACATAGCAGATTGTATTTTAACCCATTAACAAATAGTACTTTTGAAATTAATAGATCATTAGGGTTACCAATCTCTCCAATGCTAATGATTTTCCCTTTAGCGTTATCACCAAAATATATATGTCCACCCTCAAATTTGATTAGTATCCTAGAGAATGAGTAGTCTCCTATTATATGTCTTGTACATCCACTTTCCAACAACCACAGTGCTTTATAGGAACTCTTTAGGAAACATCTGTGAAAAAAAGATTAAGCATGGGGTAACTTTGGTACCTAGATTTTCATGGGTCCAGAGAGGTTAGAAATTAAAACTTTGGGAACCCATATTTGCTTCAAATATTTTCCACAATCAGAAAATATATTTTGAGAAATAAACACCTTTTTTGGTCCTTTAGAGAATTGTTTGTATTAAAATAGTCCAGAACATGAACTAGCTGTGAATTGTCATGATTTTGGAAAAAAATTGTTTTAATAAGCCTTATCGATCCTGGATGATATCCTAGACAGGTTGTATATTTTGGGGAAATCTGTTGTCCAAGGAACTAATTCAAGGTATCTCTACCAGCAGTAAATTTATCAATAACTCTCTTTAATTTTTCATTAGATAATTTGAGTTCAGTATTTTAATTTAACAGCTGAACACATTTTTCTTTTTCAATATCCATATCAGGTTTATAATTTTCATTTATAGCATGTTGTCAATTAAATAATTTATATTTATCCTTGAGTTCATTAATGGTATCCTAAAGAATTCCGCAGTACTCTAATAGTTCATCTTTAGTCATATTTTCATCATTTTTTGATTCACCTTCATTCCCATAATAATTATCATTTGGCATAGGGGAATTTGGTGTTACCTCATTTGTTTGTATAATGAAGCATAAGTTGGCATGATTGTTCTGTTCACTATCAGAAGATTGAGATTCACTGGAGCTGTCTTCTGAAGCACTCAAAGTAGCTTTCATAGCCTTTTTATGACCCTTGCTATTATCTTCATATTTCCTCCTAAATTTCATCTTGGGGAAGTCTACCTTCCCATTACCTTTTAGTTTTCACTCATAGCAGATTATTTCATTTGAATTTCCAATCCATTTTATTTCATTCTTCTATTTTCCTATAATATCATACATTCCCTTGTAGTTTGAATATGGGAATAATTTATTCTTTCGATAGATGTTTTTGAATCTTCTAGAAAGATGAGCCGTGTCCTCATCACTTTGTGAGTCTTCACTAGTGGACGTGTCTACAAAAGCTTGAACGTTTTCTTTATCCTTGTTCTTTGAGGTATTAGTCTTAAATGCTAATTATTTCTTCTTTAGTTCTTCATCTACTTCTTGATTCACATTAATTTCTTATTCATACATCATAAACATTCCAATTAGTTATTTCACTGGTAGTTTGTCTATGTCACAAAATTCTAGGATTGAAATAGAAGTCCCTCTCCATCAGTCAGGTAGGCATCGAAGCAGTCTCATAATCCGGTCCTTGCTATCCATTAGTTTAAAAAGTGGTCTAATAGTATTCACTATCTCATTACACCTGAGATACATGTCAGAAATGAGTTCATCAGGCTTCATTTATAGGTTATCATATTTAATAGTGTATGTATTTATTCTAATTTTTTTATACATTGATTTATCCTTCATGATAAATAGATAAAGTATCCAAAATTTCATATGCAGTTATACAAGAAGATATTCTACTAAATTCCCCATAACCTAGATAATATTACAAATCATTCATTGAATTAATGATACTGTTATACGTAGCTGTAGTCAACTGAGACCATGTGTCCCTAGCAGTAGCATGTACTATATGTTTTTCCTCAATTCTGTCCGAGATTTCAGGTCTTGTGATTTCTAGATGCATTTTTATTTTTAATTTACAATGCGCATAGTTATTACAATTAAAGAAAGATTTCATGTTAGTAGCAGCACCCTCAACTCAAATTTCCATAGTTACTTATAATTTTAAAAAACTGAAAATTTTGATATGACAGAAATTTTATGATTTTAAAGATACAACTAAAATCACAGTTGAAAAGAATTTTCACACTGGAGAAAAAATCATCTAATTCCAAATGTTGGTCTGAGTGGATACTCAATAGGGGGTGAATTGAGTTCTAATTGAAATATATGTTAATAAAATATGGTTAAAAAAATCCTTCAATTTAAAAACATCCCAGTTAATTAAGGCCGTAGAAATGTAAATGTTCAATCGGTCAACAAGTTTTTCAAATAGTGATTAATCCTTAGAGTACATAACACCAATTCATCTTTTGAAACAAGTTTACTAAACTAAACAAATTCATACACTAAAAAAACTATCTATCAAAGTGTAAGAAAAACAGTTTAATGTTTTAGAAAATATAAGCAGAGGATAAAATCAAATCAAAGTATATGATGATTTGGATGACAATGTAATCAAGAGGTTCAGTCTCAAGTCGATACCTAATCTTCTCTACATGTTGATCACCTACCACCAAGAAGTTTATATTAAAACTTGATACACTTCCTGTATCAGAATTTACAATAGTTTTCACAAACTGTCTAGGGAACACACCCTCTACCACTATTCATCGTGGAAAAAACAAACAACACATACCACACACAGTCACTTCCATAGTTATACATGGGAAATACAGATAAAGTGGAGTTTTATTAGAGGATATTTAGTATCCTCTAGTTCAAGCACAATGATAGTGTGTTTGATAGACTGAAAAACATCTCACAGATGCAAAAGAAAGAAACACTATAGAGCAGTTATTAGTAGGAAGATTTTAGAAGGATCTATGTGTTTTCAGTTCAACTCTTAACTCCTTGGAATGAGAAATGTTGATGTTTGAGTCATTATCTAGAAGTTGTTTCCAAAACAGGGGGTTGAAACTCTAGGTTCTATATTTCAATTTCCTTCTACTGATATTGATCAAGATTTGATGAAGCAAAGAAGGAATGAATGAGTCTAACCCAGAATAATCATCATAAAGAGCGAGGATTTAGAGTGTTAGTATTAGATGGTTCTGCTTTTATTTTTTAAGGGAGCTCTTTTTCACATCCTATGAAAAACATCTTCGTATATGGGTATAAATCCCACCTAGACCTCGTTCGTGGTATTCTCCTTTTGTGTTTGAGGTCCGACAAAGGGAATGAGTAGATCATGTGAAACCTTTGTCATACCTTGTATTGTCCCATGTTTTGTTTCCTGAAACATTAATAATCAACATTAAATAATGTTAGAAAATTTATTTTATCAAATAAGACTGTTATAAAAATATTAAGAAATTCCGAAAGTATGGAAGGAAGAGCGTCAGTAGATTGGAAATGTAGCCTTTATATCAGTAGGCTTCAACAGTAGGTAAAGAAAGACAATCTCCAAACGTAACATTCTATTTGTGGCCGTGTACGAGTAACCTTATAGTTGTGACCATGTAACTGTAACCATATAATGGTGACCACACAATGGTAACCTTTTAACCATGACCTTGTAGTTGTGACCTTGTAACTGTAATCATGTAGCTGTAACCTTGTAACTATAATCATGTAGGGGTAACCTTGTAACAATGACCCTATAACTGTGACCTTATAAATGTGACCATATAATGGTATGCTTGTATATGTGACCATGTAGTGGTGACAATGTAGTGGAAACCTATGTAATGTTAACCTCTGTTGCTGTAACCCTGTATCCGTAACCTTATAACAGTGACCTCGGTAATGGAAACCTGGTAACATAGATAAAATCTGTACTTTAAACTTAAACATTCAAGCAGTGGGATTATGAGTATATGGAATTTACTTTATAGGTACATAAATAATTAATGAAACATAATTAGAATACAATGAAAACACAATTTCCACATAAAAGGAACATGATTTGGTTATATCAAAACATGATTTGGGATAATCAAAACAGGTGAGTCAAAAGATACCCAAAGTAATGTTTGGGGCAGAATCATCATTTATTATAAAACCAAATACCTCTATTTTGTATGGATAGATGGATCCCCATTATATAGCCTGATGTCCCAAGGAAAAGTACCGTATATTCAAGTCTTGAAAGCCCAATTTGTGGCCCAAAGGACCCTTCTATGAATAGTACCTCTATTGTAACCGAGCATCTAAAGTACAAGCTACATCACCTTCGTTGCTACAGTTCCTGCTTTAGTGCCTTAATAACTATTATGTCACCACTACTATTGTTCCATCGTCGCTACATTAAAATTACAGTGCCCTATTATTGAGCTTCTACAGTAATATGTAAATTCATCCATACAAAAATTTTGTCATGGGTCCTTTAGATTCCATTTATGAGCCTTTACCACTTGCGTGCATGATCATTGGCATTTTCATTTATCTCAACACACCTATAATTGTTTTAATTTTTAGTCTATTTTTCATTATTTTGATGAGGGTTATTATCATCTTGGTAAATCATTAGAATAAATATTTTATACTTATGGTTTTTTATATACCCATTGTGTTATTCATTTACAAATTTTTATTATGTTTTTTCTTTCCATTCATTCTAGGTTAATGTTTATCATAACCTATTATATTCTAAATTAATAATGTGTGTATATATATATTTTTTTTCTCTTCCCTGTGAAAAAACTAATTAGACATAGTATTTATTTAATGGGAATATACATAGTAAATTATATGGGGAAACATTATATACCCATAAAATAATTTATACTTTAACATTTAATTACTCAGGTTAAAACCAGAGAGGGTCATTTTCCTTATTACATATTCACATTTCTAAATAGATTCCTCAATTATATGTTTATTACATAGATGATTAACCAGGTAGCTGGTCTTGTTTTATATTCATTTATCTTTGTAATCTAATAAATCATCTAATTTCTTCTCATAAGAGATATCGTGATCAATTTTTTCATCATATTGGTTTATTAAATGTGAAGAGTTTTCTATTAACTTAATAAAAAGTGATAAATGGAATAAATAATAAACCATGTATAGGTTTTGTGGAGATAAAATAGCATAAAATACCATTACCATGTGATTGATGAATTATAATGGACTGTTGTGTCCACGGTTTAACTTTTTGTTATTCCCTAGTCTCATAACTCTCTTATATGAAGATATTAATAGGAATACGATTTCAATGTAGTAAATCACTGTATTTCACTTATTGTTATCATTGTATCTATTCATTAGGATAATGGTAGATTTGATGTGCTACTGAATGGATCGAATATTCTCTAATATCTCTTATGACTGATCTTCACAGAGCTGCTTACACCCTAAAACAACCGTCCAAATAGACTGAGATCAACACCTCTTCCCATATACGCCTCATATATCAACATTATAGTATCATAATTTTCAAATTTATCTATATTAGTAATATATAAATTATGGGTATCCATATAACCATCTTTAAAAATTCCTTTAATGGTATCTCAAAAATGACCACTATATATTGAATATTGATTTCAGATTGAACATTAGTCTAATGATGATAAATTTTGAGGATTCATTGTTATGTATCTAATTATTGGTGAATATATCTATATACAATTTAGGTAGACCATTGATATAACTCAAATACCGTTTCAATTGGAACTACATGTATCCTTTCCACATTTTGTATGTACTAAAAATTTGATCGTATGAAATATGTTCATGATTAGAAATTAAATGTGATAACTTCATATGAAAATATATTACTAAAAATATGACGTAAAACCATTTAGAAGTATCATGGAGACCTATAATGATATTTATAGTGATGTTATCCTAATTATATCTAAATGTGGGTAATGTTTTTATCACCCCATTAGACATCTATTGTTCCTCTTCTCTGTGATATGTCTGTTCATATTGTCCCATAAATAATTATTATGATATGTTTAGATCATTGTTCTTCTAGGATGGATAGATAATGATGAGGTATATATATAATCTAAAAGTTCATTTATTAAATTTTTATAAATGAAACACATTTTCATAGGTAAAATAATATAATTACAACATTTTCATTGCTAAATATTGATATATTACATACTATATTATTTACATTTGATCAAAAACTATGACAATCTTACCTTTTATATAGATTTTTTGGGTTATTTTATAAATTAAAAATGCTTTATTTGTTTTCTGGTTGTTACATGGAGCCTCAGATAGATAGGTTTCGAAAATATAATAGGTCATGTCGGGACCAGGTCATCGGTCTCTGACTATTATTTTAGACATGTCTATAATTATTAACTATAATACATCATTTTAATGAAAAATGTTTTAATTCCATGAAAATATACGGTTATTTTCTATTTTTTCATTGTTTATTCATTCATTATGTGATGAAATGTTTCATTTTGTGATGTATTCTAAAAAAACATTTAAAATGTTAAATTTCAACACTCACTATTTGTTTTTAGGATTTTCCCCCTCCTCATATACCATTTTGTGAGGATGACCCTTCTTGGAACCATGCGAGATTTTCATCTCCCAACTACTTTGATTCTTTTTCATACCATATTATTTCTTTGTGATTTGATTGTATTTTTCCATTTTTCATCCACTTTCTCTTCATCCATCTTCCATAACTCATTATCCAAGGTTTATATAATATAAATAGACTATAATTTTTTCCATGGGTATTTATGTGTAAATATGATTTAGAATGAGGTATTTGGTATATTACGGTGTTTACATGTTGATTATTTCTTTATTGGGTGTTCACTATTAAAAGATAAACATTTTGACCATGTTTTGATATATTTTTGGTATAATTTTCAATGATATTACTTTAGTTTTTCATTATTGGAGTTCATCAACCATAGAAATTCATATTTATATAATATACAGTTATCTATGGATTTATAGTATAAATGTATAATTGTTTTAATGAAATTATCTTTTTTAATGGAACATATTCTTATTGATTACAAGTTTTGGTTTTAAATTAAATGTTTTCCCATGTATAGTTTTGAATGAAATGGGTTTTATGGAAAATATAGTACATGGGACTTTTTTTAATTTTCAAATGACATTTTTATTTTTTTTTTCATTAGATGATTTATTATAAACATGGTTTTCTATTTTAGTGTTTTTAAAATCATTTAAAATGATTAAATTTTAATGAGATGGAATGGAAAAAACATTATATGTCAGAGTTTATGTAAAGTAATATTTAGAAACTTATAAAGTATTGGAATTTAGACCTCCTGAAACACATACTTATTTTACCTTATATTCATTACCCTATTGTGGGTTTCTATAATATTGTATTTTATTTGTGATGTAAAAAATATGTGTTTCTATATGTGGTTGTTTTATGAGAGATTTATGTTATTTATTATTTTTTAAATTGTTCATTGCCTCATTTTATTTTTAACCCCAGTAATGGTTTGGTCTTTTATTTCTAGGGTAATTTGGAAAATTATTGGATGAGTTCACTACCCATAGTCTAGATCATTATCTAGCTATAGTTTTTGGGTGTATAGAAATTGACTACTCCTAAAATGAATTATTTAGAAAATATTATCATGATTGATCTCATGATGGA
Organism: Viscum album; assembly: GCA_963277665.1. NCBI lineage: Eukaryota > Viridiplantae > Streptophyta > Magnoliopsida > Santalales > Viscaceae > Viscum > Viscum album. Next base: position 1,916,978,975 of record OY728165.1, on the reverse strand, counting down.
TTGTATTGTCCAGCCAGTACAAAAGGTATTCTATAACATAGATGGGTTCTGTAATGTCAGCTTATGGTTCTGGTAACCGATTCATGTTAATTTCTTATTATTATATATGAGTTATCTTTTATATGTTATCTTGATCGATGTAACATTATATTGGATTTCCATTATACTTCTTCAATACACTGGTTCAGATATAGTAAGTGACACCCCTCTAATTATTTTCATTTCTTCATTCTTTTATAATTATGGTTCCCTTTTGTTGTGTTCATTGAAGGTTATGATTATTACCAATATAGTTTGGAAAATGGATGAGATAATTATTTTTGATGTGTATTTACAAATGTTTTTCTAAATGATTTTGTAAATGTTTTTTCCAATAAATAAATGATTTATTTTTTACTAATGAGTTTTATTAAATTTCAAATGTGGATAAAATTTAGATTTTTTAGTGGTACCGGAAGGTGATGGTTATTAGATTTTGTTTTGAAAGTTTTTCTTTTTCCCAGGTTGTTAATGGAAGGATTTAATTCGTTATGGGACTTGATAATGGGTTGTTTTCGATAGTATATTATATAGAAAAGAAAAAAATTATTTTAATTACTATCTTTCTTATTGGAAATTCTGACATGTTCAATTAAATGAATTACATAGACAATTTAGCATGATAATTTTGGGAATTTTTTCTCACACCCTACTTATTTATTATTTTCATGTATTTCATAAGTCACCATTTTCCTCTATAAGTACCTAGTTCAGTTTCAAATTTTTTAAAATTCAATATGGAAAATTATTGTGAGTTATGAAGTTGAGTATAATTATGGTTTTTATGGAGTAACTTTCGTGGTATGGTTTGGTTTGTGTCTTATTTTATAATTTTATTTTGTATATTCATCAATTTTGTAATTCCTTTCAAAATTTAGTGTTTTATTGTATTATTGAAAGTTGTGAATATTTATGAATCATCTTAAATAAATACTCATTTTGAATCATTTCTACAATCAAATTGTTTTATTCAGGTTATTCAATTTATTGTACATTTTTTTGAATTCTGGTTTATAGATACTCCACGTTGGATTCTATGTGAAATTATTTATTAATATTGTCTATAAATTATGGAAAAATTATCACGAAGAGTATATCATTTGATTCCAATGAGATGATTCCAAACTAAGCTAATCAAAAATTCCATTTTAAATAATAGTGATTTTTGTTTGGATATGTGTCATGTCAACATGGACTGGTTTGTTAGAAATGTAATATGATCTTAGTATTATAGAAGGTCTTAGGTTATTGTGAACATACTTTTTTTATTGGGGGGGGTCTATTTTTGTTTTATGGATACAAGCATTTCATGTCCTGAGTTTGGATTTTTCAAGAAGTGCTTGGGCATATTATTCTCATAATGAACCATGTGTTTCCATGGGATGAGGGAATTTAAATATTTTATTTTGATTTTTTTCTTGCCTAATTGATGTAATTTGATATATGGGAATGATATTTGGATCCAATATGATATATGGATACGAATTTGGTGGTTTCCTATCATTTTGCGGGGAATTTGAATATAAGACTTCAAATTCTTTATAGGGCTACATGATCTCTCAATACATAGAAATCACAAGACTATAATTCTATGAGCATCCCAGTGGCTCCAACATGGATGTAGCATGGCATGATAAACTAACTTCCCAAACCATTTAAAACATTGTTTTCCTCCAATTTTTTTTTAATTTCGTCCCTCTTTGTTTTAGGTCACTCAAATAGTGGATACCACTTTATAATGATAAATTTAAGAGGGTATTGATGGTGTATTCATTTCATTTGTTATATATTTTTTAATCATTTTATATTTTGTGTTGTGTCTTGTGTGTGTTAAATGTTTTGATACATAATTTTTGGTGTAAAAGTGAACCTTAAAATTTTTTATTTTTGAAATATTTTATTATAAAATAATTAAATATGGGATTTCATTTTTTCTCGAGTATATTTTATAATTTTGTTTGTTTTGTTTTTGTGTTAAAATATAGTTTTTAATTAAAATGAGATTTTATATAATTTCATAATGTGAAATTAATTCACATGGAAATGGATTCAAATTAAAATAATGTTATCGAATGAATTTTTTTTAGAAAAGAAAAATTTATATCTAATAACATTTTGTTCTAAAAAATATTTTCATTTATTTTCATAGATGTACCTTGGGAAAATGGATTTTTAGATTCTTTTGGGAGTGATAAATTGTAAATAAATGATTTTTTCGTTTGTATGATTCATGTGTTTAATTTTAAAGGGTTTATTTTTTTGTATTTCTTCCTTATTTATTAGAGGTGTGTTTTAGTTTTTATTGAGATTAATGAATCAATTTGATTCATTTCATTTGTTAGTTTGAGAGTTCCACCAACAAAGGTCAATAAATAATGTAAAATTATTTACATTGATGGGGATCTTCTGGATGAGTCCCCAAATTTCAGGGGGATAACCCCTTTAGATTTAGATAATTACATAACACCAAATAAAGGTAGTGGAAATCAAAACTTCTCAACTTATAGACACTATCATGGTGCTTCTTAAAGGATCTATTAATTTTGTGGGTTTACCTTAAAATGTGTGATAAAATTATTTATCATTTATTGAATTTAGTTTCATTATACATTAACTCATGTTCTTGATGAATCATTAATATATTGTTAATATGATTAATTTTGGATTCAAATATGATAAAAAATATATTTTTTTGGGTTTTTTGGAGTGTTTTGTGGGATGATAGATATTTGAGCTTATAATATTAATGGATTTAGGGAGTTATGTTCTTTTTTCAGGTTACATGGTTTTGAGGATAACCAATCATAGACATATTCTTATGGGTTAACTATTTCATAACATTGAGTCCATCCTATACTTCTAAGGATTAGTGTTTTTATGTTGTGGATGATAGGTTTCTAGTTTTGAGGATAACACATTAAGGAGAGATGATCTAAGGGTGGATCCCATGTAATTTCTTATAACAAATTGTTCATGGTAATATTATGAGGCCTATTTTGGTTGATAAGGAACTAGTAGATTCGTTGATTGTTCTGATGAGATCATTTTTTGAAAGGTTATATGATCTATTATTTTGTCTTTTGGGATTTTTAACTAGTTTACCTCAGAAAGGTATACAATGGTTGTTTTAGGAATTTGTTTCTTTTGGGTATTTTGTATAGTTGATTATTTTTTTGGTATTTGTTTTATTTTTTATTATTATTCCCTTTAGTCCAACCATGCTATATTATTTTTTAATGGTGGGGTGATTTTTGATAGTAATTTTTTCCTTTTGTATTTCAGGTGAGTTGAATGTAGCCTGGTTAGAACTAGGAATAATTAGTCTAATATGATGAAAATTTTAGAATATAGTCTATCATGCGGTTATTTTTTTTTCATGGATCATGTTGAATTTTTTTACCTTGTTAGGACACTCTTTAGGTTCTTTCCAAACTGGCCATCCTTTTTTATTGGTTTCAGGAGGTTTTAATTTTTTATTACATTATATTATTTCCTAAGGAATTTCTATATGTAAAATTTCATTGTGGGGAGATTTATGAAACCCCTATAGTAGTGTTATTTTTAACATTAAATTATAATATATTATTTTATGTTTATATATAGTTTCCTTATTTCTTATGTTTTTTGGGGAGGCATAGGAAGCTATAGTTTTGGACTATACCATGTTTCATGATGAGAGGCATCATTGTGTATCATGCATGAATTTCCCTAAGAATATAGCACGGGTTATTGAATAAAAAATCATATACCATGTTAGTAATTTTTTTAATGGTTTAAGAAGTGTCCCATGTTTCTATCCAGATGTTGTCACACCATGATGAAATATGTCACATCATTCTAAATTCCTTGTAATTAATTTAAAATTAGAAATTAGTGTTTTATCAACCTGAGATTTTATGAGGTTATACACTCATCAAATCATATTGTGTTATGTTATTCCCTATATTGATCAAAGGGTGATATTGATTCAATTTATCTCTCCCTTTAATCAACCCTATTAGTAGAAATAAGGGAGAGTTTGATCACTATTCCACTCTGATTCATTCATAATCCATTTGTATTTTAATAGGATTTTGAAGTATTTCTCTAGTAAAATCAATGGTAATGGTTGAATAATAATTCATCATATATATTAATATTTATAAATTATATCATAATTTTACCTTAATTTAATTTAATCATTAATAGCGTACAAGACGAAAAAAATGAGTTTCCATGGAATCTAATACTGAATAGTTATATACTGATAATGTTATTATATTAAGTGGTAGTACGCCCCTATTCATTATATCAGTTGTAATGAACGAGAATAAATATATTATGTTTACACATGTTTATAAAAATGTATTACATTCATATAATAAAATTTATAGGCTTAAAATAATAACAAATACTTTTTTATGTATATAAAATGTTCTTTGTTTTAAAAAACGTAGTTTTATCGTCATTTAATAGAGAAACCATTTTAACTAAAATTTTTAGAAATTAATTATTTTTATATTAATAAATAAATAATATTTTTTTATGTTAAATATAATAATTTACTTTAGGTTAACATTTGGTAATTTTTTCAGAACATTCATATTTTAAAAAATAGTAAATTATATTGAATTTTAGACAAAATGACATTTTCGTATAATTTTCATTTATAACTAAATAGTTATTTAATTGATTTTAAGTATAATTAGATATATTTTATATCATTTAAACCAATATAGTTTTTTGGAATCAATTTCACATTGCAATTAGATGTAAAAAGCTAGATGATATTTCAATGTTTTATCGTAAATAACTCTTATTGTTGTCCCGTATCTGGGATTAAATTTAAATTAATTTATACCACTTATATTATTTGAATTTTAAAAAAGTTATTAAATATTTTTAATAAGTATAAATTCTAAATTTAAAAAATTTAACGTTATTTTTGGAACAAAAAAATCATTGAAAGTGATCGAAATTAATTACAATGATTGAGTAGAAAATTTGTTTAACAATGGACTAAAACATACTATTAAGGGTACAAATGACCTAATAACATATCTAAATTCCATTTTATGGAAATATTTCAACCCAATAAGCACTTTTATATAATTTGGAACATTATTGGATCCACATGACATGGTAAAATTTTGGTGGAATTTTGATTGAAAAATTTACAAGAGTGCCACTCCACCCCTATAAAAAGGCACTCACACATCCCACTTCCTCACACATCTCAATGAAATTTAGTTTGATATATTTAATCCCAAATAGTTTGTAAAAAATACCTACCCTAATTCTAGAAACCTCGCCTTGGGCACAAATTCATCCAATGAATCTGTTTTGTGAATACAAAAAGAAGATACCTGATGAAAAGGTAACACTGTTCCTCAATCTCAATTATATTATTTTCATTCTATGATTCCTTAAACTATATTATTCTTGGAATAAATAAAATAATACATATATTAATTATTTTATAATTTTTTTATAATAATTCTACATAATATTATATACACATTCATATAATGGGTAACGAACATATCGTTCTTGTGTACGAAGAACTAACTCATCATGAAACGATGTTGTTCGTTTTTTCCTTTAACACGGTTCTAGGTTGGGAATTATGATAAAAATGATATTTATGTATGATATATATTATATTTATAATGTATATATGATTCCATAATTATTTCATATTACATACCTTTATACATTCCATTTTGGGTTAATACGAAAACATTGTTTGTGGAAGAGTGGACTACTGTCTCCTCAAAGTGATATGATAAGTTCACAGACTAAATGGAACAGATTAAAGATGGGTTTAACTAAAAATATATAACCAAAATAACTTATATAACATATTAATTTTAAAAATACATTCCTGAAATATAACACTTCAACTTTTTTAACAGTATTCCACATACTCAAAAAGTGAAAAAATCATTCCTGGACGTGTGGCCTATCTCCTCCCCGATGCAATTTGATTTCTTTTACACCACCTGATATATATATATATATATATATTATTAAATAATATGGTACATATGATATAATTATCATTATGTGAAGATAAAGTTTTATGTACCTTCTTTCCATAATGATCATGGAAACATTTGAATATTACTCACGTGTACATATGGCCTACTGTCTCCATAATTGTAACATTTGTTCAGTTTTCATAACCATAATTCACGGTCTGTTTTAATAGTGTAATTTATGAATAGATGTGATTATTATTTCCTGAATATTATTTTATATATGTTCATTTAAAAACAAATTTTACCACAGTTTACCTACCAAAATCATTTTGACCAATAAACCGAATATGGTAAAAACACCCGAGTAAATAAAATCATTTATGTAGTTTTATAAAACATTAAATTAAGTGAAAAATAAAAAAAGTGAAAAATGTTCTAAAAAATGTATATAATTAATATAATTTTATTATTCATCAAGATAAAGACAAAAAAGACCAGTTTGACCCAATGTATGGGATTTTGTCTCAATATCCTTTCATTGAGACATTTCTTGATTAAATGCACCTTTATTCTTTTACGAGGTGTATATACAGACCCTTTGACATTATATATACATATTTTATCTATTATCATGTAATTTTATATTTTATTAAACATTATTATTTCATGGGGAATATGATTTAAATGGTCAAAGTGGAATGAGATTCTTTGATTATTTAATGATGCAATCCTTTCCTCATGTAAATATTTTAGATATTATTTTACATAATTATTTATATCGATATAAAAGAGAAATAAATGATTTTTAATGATTTTTTTTCATTCTATTCCAATATTTTAGAAAATGATTCTTCACACGTGCATTATATAGAATATTTTGACATATGAGATAAGAATGTTCTACTCATAACATACATGGAGATAATGATTTTTCGGCAGCCATGAGAATTATTTTCATTATGGATTACATTAAAAGATTTTATGTTTCCTTTAATGAATAACCTTCCCTTTATTTTTGGGATATTTTTTTCAAACACTAATTTTAAAAAGGATTCATTATTTCAAAATCATTAAATGATTTCTTGTGATTGAAAAGTAAATTTGATGAGTGAAATGTTGAAAATTGTAATATAGTATGTGTTATGATTATATGAATTTTACTTGGACATTTGAATGGTGGTTCTATAATAAATCAATGATGAGTGGTGTTGCGATAATCCAATGATGAGTTGGTCTATGATATCCCTATATTGGATTAGGTTTGTAAGTCATCCATATGGTTACCCAAATTGTATGAATTACATTTTTGGAAGTCAACCATATGGTTTTTCCATTTATATTAATTATAAGAATTCTAAGGTTCCAAGTTACCTTTTTTTCTTTTATTTTTGTGGGTTTTATGCTAATATTGTGATTATAATCAAATTATGAAATGTGATTATTATCAATGCAAATTATTTACTTCATACAAAGGTGAAATTTGTTACATCAAGTTAATGTTTTCAAAAAGTTTAAATATTTTTTAATGGGCTAACAATTTAATTATTTTTATATCCATTAGAAATATTTCAATGCTCATCCCACGGTATTTTACGTTTTTCATGAGGCTTAATGATGATTATGGGATTTAGAGAATTAGTTTTCTTTGTCATAAATAGCTTCTTTAAAGAGTTCATGTTTTATTTTTTATGGTTTTATGTGCTAAAAATGGATATTGATCAAAATTGTCCACTTTTTATTTTATGTTTTTTATGTATGATGTATAGCCTAATTCTCTAAAACTCTAAACCAAAAAACATCTTCAATGTGAGATAAATTAAAATTTTGAACATGACTCAAGATTATGTAATGTTATATAGCAAGGTCCATATATTCCCACTCTACATCATATTTTTTATTTTTCTCTATTACCTCATCCATTTTCCTAGGATATTCTACTCCCATAAAAAACTAATTCACTTTTCATGTATGTTTAATAGTTTAGGTCGAATCTAATCATTATGATACTCGATTATAGGTTGGTATTTCTATATGTTACATTTATTTTTCAATTAATATAGTCCTTCGATGTTAGTTTTTTATTTTTTATTAACATATACTTATGTATATATTAATGGATGAATTTATTAATTTTTTTCATGAAATTATGGTTCTACATAAAATGTGTTTATTTTTATTTCTTGTGTTGGTTTAAATTTTAAGGTGCTTGAATGATTGGTGTTTATAAAATTTCCCAATGGGTTACTTTAAATTGATTTTAAGTGAAATTTGGGCTTTATGTATAATATTTTATTTTTAAACAAAGATAGAGTGTTTTAAATGTATGATTTAGAATACAAATTACTGTGTGTTAAAGTGTGTTAAGTTGTGTTCTAGACTATAATAATGAGTGAAACTTTAATGGAAACAAAAATCCTAATCATTTGGAGTTAATTTTACATTAAGGGATCTCATTTTACCTTATAATTTATAGGGTTTTATTTCTCATGATTCTCTCACTTATTATCCCTTGTATTTATAAACCCATTATGGATTTTATTTATATTGTTAGGGATTTATGATATAAATAGAAGATGTTCTATGATTGGGTTTTGGGGTTATATTTGATTGTTTGGTTTTATTTTAAAAGTTTAATTTAACTCATTACTTGATCACCTTATTAATTGATTGGTCATCGGATATATCGATAACTAAGAAATGTCCAAGATGAGTGTAAGTCCCCATTTTTTAATTAAGATCATTCTAGAGGGTTATGTCTCATGGTAGGAGATAACACCAAAGATTGATTATGTGGGACTTTGTAGAGTCAGTGAACTAATTATAGTTTATTGGCCCGAGATAGTACTATGGGACTACAACGATGTAGATAGAATGTTCTGTTTTATCCTAGGGTTCCTAATTCTAGTTCTAGTTAATCTTGTGTTTGAAATGGGGCAGTTTCAAGGATTGATTACCTTCATTTCTGGAACATGATAGTGTATTCCTATTACATGTTTATTTTATAATCTATTATATGTACAATTTTTGTATCCACACTAATTATTTTCATTTTGTTTTTCCCATTCAATTTCAGTACCACTTTATAGTGTTATGGGCTTCTCATATGTGAAAATTCCATTTTTTAAATAAATATTAAAAAAATTAAATAGAAAAACACTTCGGAACTATTATAGATTAGTTCCTTCTCAAAAATGGAACACAATCTTCTTATCCATTGATGTATAATCAATTTTTTCAACCAAAATCGTCATATTTAGTAATATTAAAATACATACCATATATGAAACATTTCTTCTTAACCTGGGAAAAGGAAACGTAAGAAAGGGTGAGATCACATACTCGGTAAGGGAAAGTATAAGTGATATAAATCTAAGACAATATGAAAGAATATGATATGAATAAGAGAACACGATAACTAACATAACATTAAAATTTTATACCCAACAGGTAATAGACCACAAACACGAGTCATGGAATAAATATTTTTAGTTTATAAGAATTGAATCATATGGATATTAGTATACATGATCCATGAGAGAATAAAATTGGAATAAGATATATATTTTTTTCATGCACATAATAATAGAAGTATTATTTCAAGGATACTAATAGAATAATTCATAACATGTTAGGATGAAGATACCCACATGTGTACCCACATGAAGATTGGTCTAACCAACCATGTACTGTCATTTTTGTTCTTGGTTTTACCACCAATTTACCCTCATTTTTTTGTCTTGGGATAACCAACTATTTTCCCTCTAACATCATATAGATATTATCTTTTCCAAATAAATTGGAGGTAGATATTGGTCCCACACATCATTGGTTGTATCTTAACCCCAATCCCTAGATATAACATAACCAACGTCATTGGTTATAAAATATACAATATTATATAGTGAATGTATTAAATATATGTGCCAAAATATCATAAAACATTCATAATATCATATCTTATGAAAGTAAATGAGTTTTTTATACATTTCATAGTATCATAAGAAATAGAAAATAGATAGGTATCATAATAAATTTATAATTTCATCATACCATTACCAATGGAAAAAAATTTCGGTTGATGTAACTTTAATTATGGGGTGACCCGTTAAATATAAAAAGGTTTAGTAAATATCTTTTCATTATTAACCATTTAGATAAATAAAAATAGTGGTATCATGGGTTCATTTACATAGAAATTAATAAGTACAGTCATATTATATAATCATATATGGAAAGTAATTTTGAACGGTTTCATAGGAAATTTCTAGAGGAAATATTTTTTGCGTTGAAAATAAATTTTTAAAACATAAAATATTTTAAGAATACATTTCCTTCAAAATAACCTTGAAAACAGATAATTGAATCATTACAGATCATTTAAAACATTTCATGAGGAGAATAACATGTCCTCTTTGAAAAAAATATGAATTTTTTTTTCAAAAATCATTTAATTTGAAAATAAATGTGAAAAATTTTAATGTCTTTTTTATAAAAAAATATTCATGTTGACGGGAAGTTTCTTTCATTCTGTACATGTTAAAAAAAATACTTGTTTCAATTTTTTTGGAAAAAATCCAAATTCTAATTATATGTTCAATGAAATGAATATTCCTATGAATTTTTTATATAAAAAAAATTATTGGTAAAAATTAATTTAATAAATCATTTGACGAAATTTAAAAATATGATTTATAACATTTTTTGAAAACAATGTTTTGGAATTAAATAAATTTTTGACTGTAAATATGATTTTACATAAAAAAAATCTTTTTAACTCTAAAGATCATAAAGATAAGAAAATGAAGGTAAAAACTATATTCTCATGAAATAACTATAAGAGACGAATATTAAGTAGTTTTATTAGGTATAAGACATATGATTTCAAAAGATTATTGTTAATCATAAATAATGCCGATAAATGATTGGATTGTAACATAAAATCATTACTATATTGATAACATTGAATGGTAAACCCCATCTATTAATAACATAAAATGATTCCTAAGATATCACAAGGATTCATTAATTCATTATATTACATGTAAAAGTATATACACATACAGAATCGGAAAATATGTTGGTTCATTGCATTACTTAAGCCTAAAAAAGGGAAATTGATATAAAAATACCCTTACTAATTTGTTAACTTATAAACGATAAACCAAATAAAAGTGATATTATAAAATGGACATTTATGCCCCAATATTTTTCATGATAGGTATCATAAATAATTTCATGGGATGTATATTCACTACATCGTATAAATACATGTTTATAATGGATTCTACTTCAAAGAAAATAATGGTGAGTTGTAAATCCATTACCCTAAGTATTTACTTTAGTAGTGCTCACTAAAAACACTTTTATAATAAATATATGTATATTATACATATATTAAATAATTATATTAATATATATCAAATGATATATTATTTTATTATGAATTTTTATTACCAAATTATTAACAATTTTTTATTAAAGTTACTTTTCGAATAATAACCATTATTTATGATATATGATTTTTCATGTTTTTAGTCCAATTACATAGATAATGAACTCATAATCTCCATAATATTAATTATGATATAAATAAATATACATTCAGTATATATATATTTATAATATTCCATAATATTTGGTTATATTAAATGAAATACACCGTTTTGAGGGTTGGTAGGTTGTACATACTCATTAATGTGGTTTCCAATGACTTATTATTTTTGAAAGAAAGAATATTATTTGATATATATATATATATATATGATAAGTCAAGTTGAAATTTAAGGACATTTCTACCACACTGTTTTATTAAACCCACTGTAAAACATTTTTTTCAATGTGTGAACGAAAAACGTCACTTCACAATGTGGTAATCCGCCGTACACATATACAATATTATCTTACTCCCATAAAATGGAAATCCTGATGCTATTTGTAACATAATAATTATAAAACCATATTAACTTCATAAGGATAATATATATAATGTAAAGACCCAGAATTTATATTGATTTTTTTAAAATACATAAGAATTTTACGAGTCCGTGAAATTTGACGGCACATGATTCTGAATTCCATTGTTCCCGGAATCATTTTTTGAAGTTCTGTTTGGGTACGTTCAGTAAATGTACAGATATTTTTTTATAAATTTTGAACCGGTGATCGGAATTGAAATCTGAGGGCACTGCTGAACTCGCAGTTTCAGTATTCTCTTAAGAAGACTTTAACATCGACGACAGTTGGCCGAGAATAATAGTCAGTTTTTAGGATTTTAGTGAGTAAATTAAATAAAAATATAGTTTTATAACTTTATTTTTATTTATTGGTTACAACCTCTCCTTAGAAGTTGGAAGTTTGAAGCGTGGAGACCACCTGACCATAACCTCCCATGAGAGGTTATGGTGGTGGGGCCCACCCGAACCTAACCTCCTGCAAGAGGTTACGATGTGGGGACCACCTGAGACTAAACCCCCCTAATAATGGTTGGAGAGGAAAATTTATCAACTCCCCTCCTTAATGAGGGAGAATCTCTCCACCCCCTCATATAATGTGCCAAATCCACCTCAATAATTTATTGTTATTACCTTGTGAATTAATTAAGTAGAGACAACTCTATTAAATCACCCTTTTTGACTTATTATGCCAATGGTTGATTTTATAATCTAATACCTTGGCTTACCATTCTTTTGGTTGGAAAATGGTTGGAAAATGGGCATTAGAGCTTTTAAGAGAATAGCTCTCTCCAATGAAGAACGAAGAATGCTCCCAATGAAGAAGGCATTTGACTAAGAAGAACTGTCTCTTTCGACCTTCATCCACGAACTCCTACCGAAGTGGTACATCATCGACAGACCATCCCTCCTCATCGTCCTCAATGAACTGATGCACAGGCTCGGGATTGTAAGAGTGTGGCAGACGCAACAAACGATGATAACTTTGTCTTCTTCCCCATGATTCCATCGACGAACAATGATCAAGGTAAGGGGTTTATTTTCATGTTAATACATTCATTGATTATCTATTGCTGATTGGGAAAAATCATTGTGCTGGTTGTAGAATTTGAAATTCATAATTCTCCTTTCATGATAGAACCAGTTGCTATCACCCTAAACGCAGAGGTTGTGGGGCAAACTAACATTGCCCGACTCCCTCTGTCGATCTCTTTTGTGATTTTCTTCAACATGGCGATGAAACAACGAGGCGACGAAGGCGACAAGAAACAACTGTGCTACCCGCAGTCTTCGCAACCCGCACCGCCCAGAGGCGACAACATCTACAGAACAAACTATTCTACACCACACTACGCCCCAGTCAAACAGGCCTCAGCCGCACCGTGCCCGGCTGTGCCACCCAGTTCAGGCCCACTGTCTGACCGAACCGGCCGAGCTGGCCCCGGCCACCCCATCAGCCTTCCGAACCGGCTTTGCAACCCCGGGCTGAACTGCGGCGCCCTACTGGCCGCCCGTGCCACCCTACTACCTGTGCCTCCCAGCTGCCCGTGAAGTCCCGGCCACCCGCACCTCCCAGCCACCCATGTAATCCCGGCCACCTGTGCCTTCCGAACGCCCTACGACTCCCGTCCACCACCGGCCTCCCGTGTGTCCCGGCCGAAACGTGCCGGACCACGCGCCCCACACGCCCCACAACCCCACTGGCCTTATCAGTCATGGCCATTTGGGCTGAGCCACCGATCTGGGGCCCTCAAATTCTGGGCTGAGTAGACCGTATGTTCCCCTCGCAGAGCCTCCAGGCCAAACTGCCCTTACATAGACCCGTGACAGGTCTGTGACCTCGCGACCGGTCTATTCCCTCACACAACTCGTAGTATTCTTGGCTTGCTAGGATGGGAGCAGTTGGCTAGTCCGAACCCCACGGGTCAGGCCGGGATGTACCTGAAATGGTTTGGCCTTGAAAAAATAGGGCTGTGTTTGTCCGACCGGGTTGGACTAGTCCCATGCCCACTATGACCCTTTAATTTCTTTTGGTCATTTATTTTCCACTAGATGTCTATTTGACAAACCATCAGTGACAGTGGTATTCATGAAGTGTGATGTTCCCTTTGTGTATATCCCAGTAGAGTTTTGGGTATTATTGAGATATGGTCATGTTGGATCGAGCGCAAATCCCACTGGGATGCCGGAAGTAAATGACTAATAACTCACAGACCGGGCATCCGACTGACGTGCCGTCTGTTTCGTTGAGAACCCTATGACATGGAAGACCTTTGGGATACTTATTGGTGGGAATTCATGGATGTTGATGTATCGAAACATTATTTGAGGGGTTTACCCTGCCAGAATCAAGCGTTCTTTGTTTGGGAACCATATGGCTGGATGCTTTTTGATTATTGTTCCCAGATACTACGTGGGTTCGACAGATCAGACTACGATTACAGTATCCTATGTGGGTTCTATAGCTCTGACTACTGTTCTAGGATCCTACATGGGTTTGACAACTCTAAATACTATTCCAGGATCCTACGAGGGTTCGACAACTCTAATTAAAGTTCCAAGATCCTACGTGGGTTCGACAGCTCTGATTACTGTACTAGGATCCTATATGGGTTCAGCAGAGTAGATGATTTAATGGCTGCATCTAATGATCTCTATCTCTCTAAATTAGTTTTATTCCTATGTGAGATGAGTCAGTATGTTTTTTGATTACCTTATGATTGAGATGGATTACATGATAACTTAGGTATGTGTATGGTCATATACCTTACTGGGGTTATCTGTTGATGTCATACACTGAGGTTTATCCTTGTTTTCTTTTGTGACACCTTGAGTGTTTCAGGATCCCTACAATGTATCATTATACTCACCCATGCATGGTCTATGCCCACAACACTTTGTGTGGGTGGCATATGACATATAGTGTTGACTGAGGCTGAGAGTATTAGGACTGAACGATACCCAGAGGTGGACCATACAGTGTGATGGTACACAGAGGAGACAGAAGAACATGGAGTGCTGAGGAGGCTATCTATACCTATCCTTCATCTATGAATCATGGAGGATGATCCAAAAACTATTTTTCCTTTCTTCATTTTTACTTGTTTTCCCAGTAACTTGTACTTTATTGTTGGGCTTGTATTTACGACCCCTTTACTTTTCAGCACTCTTTTGTTATAATGATTAAATAGTGTTTTGTATCAATAAGTGTGATCTATTGTGTGTATATACAAGCTTTAAAGGAAATTTCATCCTATAGATAGGGAATTACACCATTGGTGCTAGTCTCTATCCCTTGACATATGGATGGCGGGCTTGGGGTTGTCACCGCACGGGCCCTGGCGGATAGGTCGTGACAAATTGGTATCCGGGGATTCGGTTCTACTGCAGAAAATAGGACTCAAATATTTTTTGTGAAGTGATAGTGATTAGTGTAGTTAGTGTGGTTTTCAGTTCAGGGAGTACAGTGTTGGTGCGACGGCCGACGTATCCATTCACCAGGACCCTGACATCGGATTTTCAAATCAGTGCATGAAAACGTTGATTGTGTGTGTGATTTTTTCAGAATGTTTTCTTAGTGATCTCCTTGAGTAATCTCACCAGGTATAACATATTGACTATGGAACACCTGATTCGTTTCAAGATAGCCCCACGCTGAAAGCCAACCAGGGTTCCAGGCCTTGTACGAGATGGAAGCTCACGAAGCGACGAGGCCTCGGTGCATGGCCCTATCATAGCGGAGGCACCAGTTGTACCACTAACTGTTGGAACACCGATTCCATAAGCCCCAGCATTTGAAGATGCATGCCTCTTGAATGTGCTGCATGAGTTCTAGCGCCAGAGGCCACCCAGGTTCAGGGGAGAGATGGACCCACAGGTAGCTGAGGATTGGCTGGAGGCTATGGTGAGAGTTTTCCGACTAGTGGGGACACCGACTGACCTTATGGTGATCATTTCCTCAAGTCTCTTTCAGGAAACAATAGGTAGATTCGGGATACTGATTCTCCAGGTGCATGAAAAGGTTCCACTTCTCTAGGAAGACATCGAGTGCCTGTTTTTCACGGAGTTTTTCCCAGCCAACCTATGTGCAGTGTAGATACAGCAGCTACTTCATCTGTATTAAGGCAGCATGACAATGGAACACTACTCAACAAGGTTCACCGATCAGTCGCGCTACTCCATAGATATGGTGTCATACCCATTCTTTAAGGCATGGACCTTCGATTAGGGGCTCAAGAAAGAGATCAGGGCTCTGATGATCTCCCCCAGCATCCCGACGCATACAGAGGTGTTGGAGCGAGCCCTCTTAGTGGATAGTATCCTTGGTGAGCAGTCATCAGCAGCGAGACCCACTACCAGGCGCCATGTAGTGGAGTCTTCTGTAGCTGGAACCAGACATATTTCGAAGATATCCAAGAAGACCAGGCGATCCGATGGACAACCTAAGGATACGGGTTCGGTTGTGCGGGGTACACGAGATAAAGACAGTCATACGAGGAGCATGAAGTGCTACACATGCTACGGGATGGGTCACATGGATCGAGACTGTCTAACCTACCATGAAGATGATCATTAGGCAGTTGAGGGATCTCCCAGGTAGAGGAAGAGGTTTGACAGTGATGGTCTGCAGGGAGCTGGCGGACATGGCAGAGGAGCTGGCTGAGAAGCATGTAGTGGATGATGTCTCGATGTCCTACCACCACAACCAAGAGGAGGTCAACCCCGACCACATAGAGAAAGTGGACATGTGATAGCTTAGCTTCAGTCAGCTGAAGCTAACGATCATGGATCTCCAGAGATTATTTGAGGTATGATCTATGTCTACTCCACCTTAGCTGCATTTCTTATAGAAACATGTGACAGTCACTCTTTCATTTCCACTTCCCTCGTTTGGAGCTCCGAGATTCCGACAGAGTCACTGGCTCAATACTTATATCTAGATACTCCTACAATAGCAGAATCGACAATTACGCACTGGTACCGGTAGATTGAGATTACTCTAGGAGGCAAGACATTCGACTGGGATCTCCTCATAGCGGCTTTGAGGCCTTAAGACGTCATCTTGGGTATGGACTGGTTATCTATAGTCCATGATCAGATTGCCTGTATTAGGCACAATGTGTGGTGTTTCTGCAAGGATGGGACCAGTATTACCTTCACCAGAGATAAGGGAGTCATTGAAGCACATGACATGCATACTCGGAGGATGGTGCAGCCGATCACTCATTAGTTGGCATGTTGTACCCTTAGAGCAGTTGATGTGGAGAGTCCGAGCTATCTTGTAGTGGTGGACCAGTATGTGGATTTCTTCCTTGATGATTTTCTAGGTCTTCCTCCTCGCAGAGAGGTGGACTTTTACATTGACCTATAAACCGAGATAGCACTGATATCGACACTAGCATATCTAATGGCTCCTGCAGAGCTTCGCGAGCTGCAGGTACAGCTTGAGGACTTAAAGGGGAAGGGGTTCATCCAGCCTAGTGTTTCTCCCTTGGTAGCCCTGATTATGTTTTCCAAGAAAGAAGATGTGAGCTCTAGGCTTTGTGTTTACTACCAGCGCCTGAATTAGGTGACCATGAAGAACAATTAACCACTCATGAGGATTGAAGACCTATTTAATCAGATGAAGGTAGAACGGTGGTTCTCAAAGGCAGAACTCAGATCAGTCTACCACCAGCTTCGATTTTGTGATGAGGATGTGTAGAAGATGTCCATAAAATGATAGTACGGCCACTACAAGTTCTTGGTTACACCATTCTTCATAACTAACTCTCCCTCAGTGTTCATGGGACTCATGAATAGGTTCTTCCTTCCATACCTCGATCACTTTGTCGTAGTATTGATTGACACCATTCTGATGTACTCGACTACTAAGGAAGAGAATGCCAACAATTTATAGGTATTACTAGACACACTCTGAGAGCAACAGCTTTATGGTAATCGCTCAAAGTGCTAGCTTTGGATCCAAGAGGTTCACTTTTTGGGACATATCGTCATGGAGGCTGGATTTTTAGTAGATCCAGTGATGATTGAGGTGGTACATGCTTTTGAGCCACCAAAGAGTGTGACAGAAGTACATAGTTTCCTCTATTTAGCTGGATAATACCTAAGATTTGTGCCATATTTCTCCAAAGTTGCAGCACAACTATTAGCCTTGACAAAGAAGGGGAAACCCTTTGTGTGGTTGGAGAGATTCCATCAGATCTTTCTGGAGCTGATATAGAGACTGAATAGTACCCCTATCTTGAGGCTACCATAGGAATGTGTAGGGTACATAGTTTACTACGATGAATCAGGCATGGTATCAGGTGTGTCATGATATAGGAGCGAGAAGTGATATCATATGGTTATCGACAGCTAATAAAACATGAGCAACACTATTCTACCCCATGACCAGGAGTTAGCAGTAGTGGTCTTCGACTTGAAGATGTGGTGACACTATCTAATGGAAGAACGTTTTAACGTGTACTCTAATCACAATAGATTCAGGTATATATTCTCCCAGAAGGACCTGAACCAGAGAAAATGATTTTGGCTTGAGTTCCTCCCGGACTATGACTATGAGATAGTCTATACTCATGGGAAGGGGAATGTTTTTGTAGATGCACTCAGCAGGAGGTCTGGTATACAGCTGTAGACGAGGCGAGAGAGCAACTAGATGCCTTACAGATATCCATTGTGGATATATATGGTGCAGTCTTCCTTCACTCTCTTACTGTTATCCCCCCACTTATTCACTGATTCAGGGAGGCACTGCATGGGGATGCTAACTGTGATACACGACATGATCTGATATCCACATGGAAGGCACCTGATATATTTTATTAAGGCAGGGAGCATGTAATCCTCTTCAGAGGACGTATGACGGTTCCAGTGTCATTTCAGGAGGAATTTTTGAGGGAGTTACATACATCCCCTCTAGAGGTACATCCATGAGTAGAGAAAATGTACCAGGATCTCCGGAAACGACACTGGAGGCCGAGAATGAAGAAGAAAGTTGCAGAGTTTGTCTCTCGGTGCCTCACTTTTTAGCAAGTAAAAGTTGAGCACCAGGTACCAGCAGGCTTGGTTCATCTGTTAGAGGTCCCATAGTTGAAGTGGGATGGGATATCTATGGTCTTTGTGATGAGTATTCGACGTACATAAAAAGGTCATTAATTGATTTGGGTGATCATCGAATAACTCACCAAGTCTTCCCACTTCCTACCAATCAGAGATCAGGGTTCAGTAGAGAGCATGGGACAACTCTACGTGAAAAAGATTGTGCGGCTACAAGGAATAAATTTGATGATTGTCTCCGATCGTGACACACTTTTTACTTCTCGGATATGGAAGGGGTTGCAGGAGGCTTTCGGGATGGAGCTTCTTTCGAGATCTGCCTTCCATCCTCAGACGGATGGTCAGACTGAGTGGACCATTCATACCCTCTATGACATGATGTGTGCTTGTGTCCTCGACTTCGGTCATAGTTGGGAGGATCACTTACCTTTGGTGGGGATTGAAATAAAAAATATCTATAACTCCACCATTTGGAATGCACCTTTGGAGTCATTATACGGGCAACATTGCAGATCACCATTGTGCTAGAATGACCCTAGGGTGTCAGCACTAGTGGGACCAGAGATGGTTTGAGCTACCCTGGAGAAGGTGCAGATCATCCAAAAGAGGTTGCAGACTTCATAGAACATGTAGAAGTTATAGGATAATAGAAGACAGAGGCCTATGGAGATCGAGGATTGTGACCAGGTCTTTCTTCAGGTCTCACCTCGACGAGTCCTACGGAGATTTGGCTGAGGCACCAAGTGAACTCAAAAATTCATTAGACCTTTTCAGGTCCTTAGTAGAGTTGGCGATGTGGAATACCACTTATCCCTTCCACCTCAATAGCACCAGGTTCACGATGTCTTCCACGTATCCTAGCTGAGGAGAGACGTGAATGACCCATCTCTCATAATATATCATGGGGAGCTGGACGTCGAAGATGGGGTGACTTTTACGGAGGTTCTTGTAAAGATTGAGTATTGACAGAGTGTGTCCTGTGTGGATGGTCGATACCTCTGGTGCACATTCACTGGAAGTACGGGATCCTCCAGGAGAGAACATTGGAGCGGGAGGCTGAGATGTCTGTTTAGTACCCCCACTTGTTCCCTTAGTTTGAGTTGTAGCTTACGGGGATGTAAGGCACAGAGGTGTGGAGAATGTAAAGACTCGTAATTTTTGTGAAATTTTTTTCTCTTGAATACATGGGAATTTTACGAGTCTGTGAAATTATAAGGCGCACGATTCAGAGTCCCATTGTTCCCAGAATCAATTTCTGATGTTTTGTTCGGGTAAGTTTAGTAAACGTATGAGTGGGTTCTTATAACCTTTGAACCGATGGTCGGAATTGAAATATGAGGGAACCATTGAACCTGTTGTGCTAGTATTTTCTTATGAAGTCTTTCACCTCGATAGCAGTTAGTCGAGAATAAGAGTTATGTTTTGGGTTTTTAGTGAGTGAAATAAATACAAATAATGTTATGTAGCATTTTTTTATTTGTTGGTTAAAACCACCAATTGGAAGTAGGAAGTTGGAAGTGTGGGGACCACCTCGACCGGTTTCTATCACCCTAAATGTGGAGGGTGCGGGCCAAACTAACATGGCCTAAATCCATTTTTCGATCTCTTTTGTGATGTTTTTTGACATGGCCACGAAACGACGAGGTGACAAAGGTGACAGGCAACGACCGCACTCATTGCGGTCTCCGCGACCCACGCTGCCCACCGACCAAACAGGTACGAGCCACGCCACACCCTGGCCGAACCGGCCTCGACCCCGTCAAACCCCAGCCGTGCCACCCTGGCTGCACCCTCCACCCGACCGAACCGGTAGAACAGGCCTCGGCCACCCCGTCAGCTGCCCGAACTGGCTTCGGCACACCAGGCTGAACAGTAGTGCCCTCTCGACTACCCACGCCGCCCAACCGCCTGTGCCTCCCAGCCACCCATGCCTCCCAGCCGTCCGTACTCTCCCAGACGCCTGCACCTCCCACCCGCCTGTGAACACCCAGCCGCACGTGCATCTTGGATGGTCTGCGCCTCCTGCCCGCCGCCGGCCTTCCGTGCACCCCGACAGAACCGCCCTCGACCACGCACCCCGCGACGCCTTTGGACGAACTGGCCTCATCCATCCAGGCCACGCCGCCCCAGCCGTGCCCCTAGCGGCGCTAGCCGAACCGGACTCAGCCATCCGGGCCAAGCTGCCAGAGCCGTGCCCCTCGAGGCGCTAGCCAAACTGCCCTCAGCCATCAGATCTGAGCCTCCCGATCCACGCCCCTTATGGAGATGGCCGGACCAGCCTCGGAAATCCAGGATGAGCCACCAAGTTGCACCCCCGGCATGCTTGGCCGAGCTTCCCTTCCGTTCCTCTCGAGTCACCTCTGGGCCGAACCTCCCTTAAACCAACCTGCAGCCGGTTCATTCCCTCGTGACCGGTCCACACCCTCGTGTTGCTCATGGCCTGCTGGGTCGGGTCGAGCGGGCCCGGCCAAACCCAATGGGTCAGGCTAGGCCGAACCCGAATCGGGTTCTTCCAGACTATGTAGGGCCGAGTTGAATCGGACCCGGGCCCACTACGACCTTTTACCTTCTTTTGGACAAATAGTTGGCACCAGATGTCCATTTGAAAAACTGTCAGTGGTGTTGGTATTCTCGAAGCATGATGGTCCCTTTGTTTATACCCCCCTAGAGTTTTGGGTATAGTTGAGATATGGTCAGGTTGGATCGAGCACGAATCCTACCGGGACCCCAGGACTAAAAGGATAATAACTCACAGACCGGGATTCCGATTGACGCACCCTCTATTGCGTTGAGAACCCTATGACTTGGCAGACCTTTGGAAAAATTCTTCATGGGACTTTTTCATAGTTGATTTATCAAAAATTGGCTTCAAGAGTGGACCATCTCAGAATCTAGCATGAATTGTGTTGGAACTGTGTGGCTGGTTTCTTTTTGATTACTGTTCCAGGATCCAACATGGGTTTGACAGCTCTAACTACTGCTCCAGGATCCAACATGGGTTCGACAGCTCAGACTACAATTCCTGAATCCTACGTCAGTTCAACACCTCTGAGTACTGTTCCTGGATCCTACGTGGGTTTGACTACTCTGATAATTGTTCCAAGATCCTACGTGGGATCAATAGCTCTAATTACTATACCAGGATCCGACGTGGGTTCAACAGAGTAGATGATTCAGTGGCTATAACTGATAATCAACATCTCTCTACATAAGTTGTATACTTGTGTGAGATGAGTCATGAAATTTTGTGTTTACCTAATGATTTAGATGAATTACTTGATAATATTGTTATTTGTATGTGAATATACCTAATTGGGGTTATCTATTGATTTCATTCCTTGTGTATTATCCTTGTTGTATTTTGTGAGACCTTGAGGGTCTCGGGGTCCATACTGAGTATCGTTATTCTCACCCATGCATGGGCTATGCCTGAACCACATTGTATTTGTTGCAGACGATGGACACCGCTAACTGATGCTGAGAGTATTAGGACTGGATGGTATCAGGAGGTGGACCTTAAGGTGTGACGGTACAATGAGGAGACAGCTGGATGTTGAGTTCTGAGGAGCCTTCAGTTGTTATTGTTTTTCAAGTTCCTTTTACATTATAGTTGGGATTATATTTCTGGCCCCTTACATTTCCGCACTCTTTTGTTATACAGTTTACATATTGTTTTGTATCCAATTTTTTTCTATGTTGTGTGCGTTTAAACGTTTTAAAGGAAATTCCATAACAGATTTTGGGAATTGCGCATTTGGTGCATGTCGCCAGCCCTTCGACTATGGAAGGCGGGCTTGGGGTAATCACGACACGAGCCATGGGGGACGGGTCGTGGAATATAAGATATAAACTAAAAATACATCATAATTCTTATATTGGAATGGTGGTAATGGAGATAATAAAGGAATCGGTTCTCAAGGCTGTAGTTTTTCTTACACATGAATGATTGTTTCATAAACCATTTGACGGAACTCTTTTTTGTTTCATGTCATAGCCATATCCTAAAAATATATATTAATATATAATATATTGAGGATACTATATAATAAATGTAAAATAGTAATTTAAAGGGGTGGAGGAAAAAATAAAAAATTACTTGTTGGGGAATGTTACCTCTTCTCTGGGAATCCTCCTTGGGTTTTCACAAAATTCTTTCTTAGATGGATTAACGTCAAATAAAATTCATATAAGTAAGTTTTGGAATTTTTGGAAGTGATTTTTTTAGATATTGGTTGATCAAAATTTCTTGATAGTAGTGAACAAGTGGAGAGAGTTAGTTCCCTTTTATAATTGAGGAGGAATGTAAATCTTGAAAATACTCCAAAGTATTCACTAATTGGAGGCCAATTATACCTAAATTGGATAAAAAATTAATAATTAATGGTTTTAAGTTATAATTTGATCTATCAACATTCCAACCACATAATTAACCATATCTTTTAGACATTTAATTTCTTAACTTCTAAGTAACTCTATTTTTACTAATATGTGTTTTCACTATGTTAACTAGTTTTCTAACCATGGTAATTTGTCCTTTAAGTATAAATTTTAGTTATACTTATAAGATAATGGTGTACCATTAATTCAAAATATTATATATAATTTACAAAATAGAAATCCTAAGTGAGTATGAAATTAATTTTAACATAATAACTTCTAATATGAAAAATCACATCTTCAACATTAATAGCGCTAAAAGAATTTCTAAAATTTAAGTCTCCATATATTGATTATAAAAGAAAAATCGGTATATTAATGTTCCATATTTTTTATTTATTGACATTTAAGAATCAATTTTAATAAAGTATGATTTTTAGTATATTAAATCATTTAATAATATATAATGTATCAGAAAATAAATTTAATATCAATTTTGAAATTATTAATTAAAATTGATTTATAAAAAATATACACACTATGATATAATTTGAAAATATAATTTTAAAACCTAGGTAAAATTTTATTTTAATATAGAAATATAATTCAAAATATAATAAATTCAATTTAATTCACATCAAATATTTTTCTGTATCATTTATTTTATTTAATTGTTAACTAATTAATTACAATGTCGATGTTCAACTAAATTTTAGAGTAATTATTTCATCAAAAAAATTAATTATCCTGATAAAAAAATTAGTTTCATTTCAGATATATATATATATATTCAAAAAATGTGGTTTTTACACTCCCAATTTGTTATAGACATTAAAAGTAAGAAAAATATATATTTTGTCATATTCTTTTCATAACTTATTATATGGCTCATATTCAAATAATTGTTTCAAGGAATTTTAATATTTTGGAGAAATTTATGGAAAATATAGAGATTAATAAATAGGTAAAATTGATATAAAATTTTAGGTCATTTTCACTCTTATCATTCTAGTTTAACCACTAGGTATATCAGTTTTTACTTTAACTAGGATAATTAGTATTTATTGATGTCACTATTTATTTTGGTCCAAAATTTATTTGACATTATTATAAATTAAAAATTATTATGATTCAAAATATGGAATCTAATTTTTTGATTTCATTTTACATATTTAGAAATAATTTATGTAATTATAATAGTACAATCGTGATGAGAAAGTGGGGTTTTAAAATTAAAATGATGAAACATTTACAATGTTTTTATATAAAATTTCAATATGAAAATTATTCTAATTAAGTAAATTTGGTTAATATATTTACAAATTATCTATGTATTATTTTAAAAAATAAATTAAAAAATATCATTTTTAATTTAAATTTTGTATTTTTCACAATTCATCAAAAAAGAGACGTTACAAGAAAAACCTAAATATTTACCCTCAGATAATTTTGACATTATTTATAAAAAATTGATGTTTATGTAATTTAGTTAATATTATATATTTTTTAAAAAAATTCTATTATTGTTCATAAAAATACATAAAAATTAGTTTTAGGAGGAAAATAATTTTTCCAAAACAAATGAAGGAATTACCAAAAATAATGTATTTTATTATAAATATGTTTTATTTATATAAAACCATTTTAATTATTATTGTAAATGTATTTATTATTATTTATATCATTATACTAAATGGATAGGTTATTAGAAATAACGTTTAAATTACTCTATAATGGTGTCATTAAAAGTCAATGTTGGGTGTAATGCAAGATAATCTAGTGTTGTGTTTAACACATACATAACACAATGCCACATGAAATTATATCCTCAAAATAAATTATTTTTTTTTCAAATAATAATAATTCATAAAAACTCAAAGTGTTAAAACCTCTCCATATTCATTTCATCTATGGTTGAATGTGTTTATAAAAAAAATTATTAATATATTTTTAAAAATGTGTTTAAATGTGATTTTGAATGTAATTATGAAAATGATTATGGAAAAAAAATCAAATAATGGATGGATTTTTTTATATAAAATTATTATTTCATTTTTGAAATAGATAAATGTGAGTTTAGATTGTTTATTTCTAATGGTAATGGTTAATTTTTTGGTTTTCATTGTATTTTATTTTACAAGGATTTTTAATGATGGTTTCACATCATCATGGGATTAGACATATTTGTGGTTTCATACCAGTATCATATAAAATTATAACCTCATTTTTGTTACTATATTTCACAATTGAATTCTGAAAATATTTAATTAAATGAATTTCATTAGTCCATTGTGCAAAAAAAATGGGCATGTTTACTCACACCTTGCATACACACTACTTTTTGGGTGTGTTTCCCTTATTTTATTCAATATGTCCAAGTTTATTCATGTTTTTTTGTCATTATATTTGTTTAATTATAAATATGTAGGATTTTGAGTTGAACCAGGGGTTTCATGGAATTAGCATTGTACCACAGTTTATATTAAGTTCTTTTTTATACATTTATTTTAGTAAATTCGACAAATGTTGTGTTTTTTGGTGTACTTAGTTTTTTTATATGATATTATTCCTATATGTTTTATTTTTATCGTGTGTACGAGAAAGTTATAATTTATGAAATGAGTAATATTAGTATTGGTAGTGATTGTTTCATCTTGTTTGGTTTGACTATTCATGGTGTTTAATATATTGGAAATTGTGTTGATATCCACTGTATGGGTGGTCAATACAAGATTATTAAGGAATTGTCCACTATGTGTTAGCTTTAAATTAAAAGTAATATCATGCCCATGAGTATTCCTTTCATTCCTTCATACTATTTTATATCATATGGGGACCAAGATAACCATTTTTTCCGATTTGGTAGCGAGGATAGGTGGAATTCCATTCCATATTTTCATGGTTCATTACAAACTCTATATCTTCTTCTACACCTCCATTATCTTAATATGGGCGGTTATTTGTGTAGTTATTTTGGAAAAATTTGATTTTTACAATTAATCATTATTTCAAGGCATGTCCATTGCAAATGTATTAGTTTTTTGTCTCTATAAATCCTCATAATGGATACGGTAGCATTATCCATCCAATTTAAAACATCATACAACTTGTTTACCTATGTATAGTGATAATGTTTCAGGAAAATATAGTCCTTGATAACACTAAAAATATCCTTTTAAAAATTCATGTCTCCTTATATGTTAATATATTCATTAAGATATTCTATTCACAATATATTTTACACTTTTCACCATAGATATAATACCTTCATATATTCAATAAATATAATACTACAACATGTTCTTAATCATGTGTACACTATTATTTCTCAAGAATATTTAGTTGATATATGATATTAATTACATCAATGTCATTATATATGAGGATATATCACATTCCATTATTTAATCCATTGTTATATATCAAAAATAGTCATCTATAGCATGGTAGTATGATTACAATTGTTGTAATTAAGATTATCCTTATCACAAAAAATTCTATTCTCATTTTTCAATCAAGATGAACTTGAATCCCTTCTAGATTAACTTGTTTTTTTTTGATTTGAAATTCCTAATGAATTTTTATCACAAGTTCAAATTATTTCTAGAAAATCTAAGAAAATTTGGGCCACTATTATAGTGGTTAGTCTTTTGAATTATCCAACAACCTTTTTCTCAAAATAATATATATATATATATATATATTCTTATGATTAAATGACATAATATCTCTATTTCACATAGTTTGAATTACCAATTGTGATATTTTTTTTGTATATTTTTTATTCTACCAGGTTCATTTTGAAAATACTATATTTATTTTCGTGATCCTTATTTCTTTTATAATATATTATTATATCAATTTATAATTCTACATAAATTTATTCAAGTAATCTCAAAAGACTCTATTAATTAGATCCATGAAAAATGTAGGGTAATTTTTTAGTGTGAATGGAATAACTATGAATTGAAAGTTCCCATATCTATAATAGAAGTTATATATTTATATATCCTCCCCTTTTACACATAATTGATGATGTCTAGATAAAAGGATAATCTATGAGAAATATTGGTCCCCTCATAGTTGATTAATGAAGTCATCAATACAGGGTATTGTATTTTTTTTAATCATCAATATCTTGTTATGTTAACAATAATTAATATGTAGACACATTTATCACACATTCCTCCTATTAAATTGGATTTGTGCACCCAAATTTGAAGTGAATGAGTATATAAAACTATTTTCTAGATTATTTGGGTGTTAATTATTGATTTAATTAAAAAAATTGGATTATTCTAACAGGAATATTTGATATAGACATAATACTAGGTATGAGTTCTATATAAAACGTACACTAATGACATGTCAAAAGACTGGGAAACAGTTCCATAAATATATCAACATATTCACACATAATAGGAATATATTTAATACATATGTACCCCATCAATTAGATTTAAAAAAATTCTAGGTGTGGGTATTAATATCTGTATAATTGATTTATTTTCCATAAAGATTCCATAATTTTCCATTTATTTTTATATGATCATATTTCGATTCAATATAAGAAATTAGACTTTCGTATTGCAATAATTAATATCAATACAATGTAAAAACATAAAATATTTTCTGAAGACAACATAAAATTCCAATTATAGGATAATTAATTGATTTATTTCAATCCCATTCAAAAACTATATATACAAGAGAGGTGTTATAGAGATGGGATGTAATTATCACTTCCCTTTGGATTTTTAATAATCATTTAATATACAGCCATTTGAGTTTTTATTTCAATATATTATAAAATATTAAAAATATTATGTATTGGGTAGATCCAAAATTAATAAATATATTTGATGTTCTAGAATGGTTGATGATATTATCTTTCATCCATAATTTTCATGACCGACTTAAGAATTTTTGAATTACCATGATTTCCCTTTAACCATTTTTTTCTTGGTTATGGATATTGAATATCATCAATAGACCTTGGTCTAGTTCCCCCTATTTCTAATTAGAATCAACCTTAAGGTTAAAACCATATTTTTTAGTGTTTCATTAGACTGGTATTTCCCACCATCTAAATCATTAATTCTGTTACATATCAACCTAACTAACCACTAAACTAGTAGCCAGACATGTGTGTCACATGGAATCAATCACACCTTCTCATATGCTAGAAGATTTTAACTAGTTGTGAGGGATTAATTAGGTCATAGTGGGTATACTATACCATCATGATCAATGAAGCACATCGGTATATAAGACAAAAAATAATAGGGAACACTATAAGTGGTAAGAAAGAAAGAATGAACATGGGAACAAAAATATAAACTGAAAAAAAATATGACCAATTCTAGTGTATATGTTGAATGAATTCGCATGTGGTGATACATAACTAAAACAGAAGTGATATATTAGGAAATATGATAATATAAAGTATACAAATAATGGAATAAAGAGAAACCCATGAGGAAGAACTCTATGAGAATCCAAGGATCCAACCCATTCTTATGTTCATAACTCCTTAATGTAAGCACATTGTCACATGGGAACATCACTAGTCCATTGAACATAATATCTACTAGGGTACCCTAGTGCAATGGCAGCCCAAGTAGGGTGTGAGATATAAATCCCTATAGGTTACCACCCACAATTTATACATCTAAAACTTGTTCATGAATATGAACTAATCAAATTTTCATGTATAAATTGGATATTAAACTATACTGGAATAATAAAAACAAAATTTTTCAACTAAGATTCCAATAGGGCACCTAGAAGACCCTTCCTACTTTATCTCATTTCAAGAAGTATTGTCTAACCAGTAACTATATATATATAGTTCGATATTGGATCTTCCAATTTGAACCATGTTTGTGTGGATGTATGTGTCCAAACACCAATAATAATATGTTTGATTAAGACTACGGTGTAACTCAGTAACCCATAACCAAACTGAACAAACCTATAGTCTGAAGACAATGGATACATGACCTACATCTCATAATGAGTGAGAGACATCGTGCTCGTCTCTCAATATGATGAGTGTGTCATCAACTCAACACTCGAATAGTAGTGAGTGTAATATCATGTCAACACTCAAAAGGGATGTGGTGTTTCATGACCACCATCCACAAAGTATCACTATTGTGAGACATCTTTATCAAAAAATAATTTAATAGAGTGTGATACAACTATTCTCTACATAACTATTAACACCATCCACATCCTATGTATAAGGTGAAATAATTTTCACAATAAATCTACTTTATATAGTTACTCTAATGCTTTACATTCATTAATCCCAATAATATAATCAAGGGAATCACAATTATAATAATTCACATAATTCAAGCTTATAAAATTATAGAATGTGGCATGATCATACAAAAAATTTCAATTTCATTTATCTAAATCATTACTTCATTCATGGATAGAATACCATAATGAAAAAAATTCATTTAACCAATGTAATTTAATCTATCAAAACATGGAATAACATTTTAAAATGATCAATAAGGAACCTAGAGGTTTCCATGGTATATAAGGCAATTACCTAAATAGTCAACCCATTTATAAATCAAGACTTGCCATTAGGAGGGCTTCATTTATTGGACATTTAGATCGGTGTGGTTAATGTACTTCAATTTATAAAATGGTTCATGCACATAGAATCTTCTTTAGTTTATTAAATATATATATAAGAGGGGATAATCTATTTTAGAACATCAAGGATTCCATTAACAAGCATTCCACAAAAGACGCATGATATAAAATCACTAATAATCATTTAGTAATTTTCATGATAGTGGACCACATCTGAGGGGCTTTGTTATAAAAACATGAAAATGTTCAACAAAAAATTCATTTACCAAAATTAAAAATCACATTCAATAATCACATATCAATTAACTACAATAATCATTTATAAATGTACCGTAAATGGAAATTTAGTCATAATGATCAAAAGGAACATTAGGTGGTTCTATTATCAATCGGGATGTCACCAATTATAGAATAATCATTTATATTCCAACCTGAACGCTTATAAGGAGTTATGAGAATTTAAATAATTTATTTCAAAATGGAATATATAATATAGCACCCCTGAGGGGTGTCCTTGAAAATATTTGGCATCAAAATTTTATTTAAACAATGCTCAATGAGAGTAGTATAATGAAAATTTTTCAATAATGAACTCAATTTTAAGGAAATGCAAGACAACAAACTTTGTGCATCATAATAGAACTATTTATAAAATGAATGAAACCTGATTGAAAATCTGTAGACCACCTAACTTATTCATAAAATGATTTACTCATCCAATGTCAAGGTCTCATTCATTCTGGTTTGGAGATGAAACATTCATTTCTAGTTGAAAATAGGGGAAGTGATGTCACACCAAAATAGAGAAATATATTTGATGAAATACACATAATGGTTGATAGATTAATTAATATCATAATTATTTGGATCTTTAGATACTGATGGTATTTAATTCGGACTTTAGACAAAGGATATCTTATAATGCCTGGAAAAAGGGAGGAGGAAAATCCACAGTGTATAGGTGGATGATCATGTAGATGGTGGAAGAACAAAGAACATGAAAATAAATTTTAACCTCATTAATGAAATATTGTTTATTAAACATTAAACAAAGTCTTAGTTATTTACCCTCATGGTTTGGCCGAACTGTACAACAACTATGCGGCTACGACTGCCTAGGAAACCCACCTTGCATGGTTGTGTTACGTGAATTTCTCTAACCGTGAGCCAACCATGTGATGACTATTTTATAGGTACTGCCAATGTATCCCAAACCATGTAGACTTGGAACACTATTTGGGTCAACCAAGAATAACCACTGCAGTAAATTCCTCTATACTAAAAATTTCCACATGGTTTGTCGATGGGTTTGCTTTGTTTTAGACAAACAATTTTCTCTGTGTAGATCATCCACGAATTCAATTTTTCGGGCCAACTGATCCTAAAACTCCATGAGGCACCAAAGTGACATCTCATGCCAATACCTAAGTATGAAAACAACAATTTTAAGTGTTACATCACCCAATATTTCTTTGGGATGTCTGACTCAAAGAATAACATTTCCACTAAATTCCAAAATTCAAATTCCTATAGAATTTACCTTGACACAAAACAAGGGTAATTACAGCTGCCCCATCATAAAAGTTTTAATTCTTAAGAAGCAGTTGGGAATAAAAATAACATCACTTGACCTATAAGGTTTATTATTTTTCATTCTAATTGTCATGTTGTGTTTCCAAACATCCAACACACAAACTAATTTTTTTTAATCGAATGCCACTTAAGCTATGAATACCCAAGACAACACAATTTTATAATTGAATGATTGAAAAGATATATACATGATACTATTTACCTTGAAAAATTATCTTGTTATCATATCATTAATGATTTAACCTATGGTTCTACACACCATAGGTCATAACACAAAAATGGTCCAATTCTGAACCATGACACCTCAACTGTTTTAATTTCGTTTCAAACGATGCTCTTAATCATTATAACAATGCTCCCAGGATAATTTATTGAAATAGGATAAACTAGTTAAATTTGATTCAATAAAAACCTCAATATAATGAAACAATATAATATAATTAGACCTTTCTAAAATTGGTCAAAAATAATTCATTAAAATATACATATGACGTTTTGACCACACCCACCTTAACTTGATGGAGTTCTTAAAATGGTTCCTCCTAGCCGTAAACATTGAAAAAGGCAGATATTAGGTCGAGCTACATCCAACTAAAAATTACCACAATGTTTGGCTAAATCATCCCTCAAAATTCAAACTAAATTGGGACACCTTCATATAAGGGATCATGTTCTTACTTCAAGAAATCACCAAAGTCCATCACTGACTTAATAAAATTTTCACAGTCCAAAAAATCCAATGAATATTTAAAATATCATGACACAGTAAGAACAAGGGTGTAACCCAGATCTAGACCACTGGGATCCTTACCCTTTAAAAATTACCCCCAAGAATAATATATCTTCTATTATATCCGTGGTATTATCAAACTTGAGTCTAAGGAACTAACCAATGGTAGTGTGGACTCCACACATAGAATTGAGATTATGGTACAAGTCGAAGGTATCCATATTCGATAATTGACTATGCCTATAGTAGAATCTTCCTAGCTGTAACATCAAAGGATAATTTCTAGTGTCCAAGAGACCATCCAAGGTGCTCCTTTATGGAAAACAAGATTCACACCAAACTAACCATGCTTCGATAAGAAAACAACGCGTCTAGTGCGCAACTCTGATAGTGATCCCTTATGAAGTCTAACGAATTTCAAAACATTAGTCTATCATAAGACTGATGCTCCCTTAGTTATTCAAGGAAGACATAAAGAACATGTACATGATCATCTCATACATGAATTCACTATGAGGATTACATGAAAACCGATAATTATCAATCAAATCACTACTGTTTGACTGCTTTTAAAACATGCTCTGATTTACCTGCCCACACATCGTCAACCAAATCACGATGCCTTTACCACCAAAGGCATCCTATGATCTCTAATGCTTAACCACTGAATGATCAACTATGAACAATTATGTTTCTAAAAAATTTCTTATAGATCTAACCATTTCTATTTTATGATGTCTTGAAAGTACCAAAAAAGTTCAAACATTCAAGCCTCATAGTATGTCATGAAAAACTGACCAATTCCAAAGGCCCTTCATGGATATGATCCTTCTATCTGAAAGGGAACATATTTAATATAATTGACACATTGATTCCTACTATATGAGTGGACTATTCATCAAACGGATTCAATAAAGAACCTCTAACAAGTTCACTAGATCATACGTAACTTTAAAAAACACTAAAATACATTGCATGAAAACAAAAAACAAACTAACCTACATATCAAAACAATCACCTCTCTTAGAACACCATATTGAGCATCAAGATTAAATTTATTTCTTTAATGAAAGGGTAACTCTACTTTAGAGTTGATCTGATATATTATTGTATATCACAAGGCTCAATGGTTTAAATGATCTCAACAATATTGTTTTATGATTTAGGAACTCTACAAGTACAGAGTATATCAATTCATACTACCCCATTATTTTAAAAGGATAATTGGAAATACTTGATAATATCTATAGGATTTCTACCCAATGAATTTATGTATCTAATGACCCACTTTGAAAATTGGATTAATGTTATACATTCCCATGCTTATAAAACATGTCGATGACCTCCTATTTTTCCAAAGGAAAGAGAATTAGGGTCATGATTCTGACCAAGTGGCTGATCATGACCTAGGAATGTCTAACCTACTAAAATGAGTATTGATAATTGTTAAAACCCCTAAAAGGGATATGGATGCAATGACCAACTATCATAATAAGGATTTCATTTAGGAGAAAATAGTTCTAAATGGACAAAGACACCCAATTGGTACCGAAAATCATAAAACTGACAATATTAACAAAGAACCTAATCTCTCAGTGTGCCACCTACCTTAGGATAGACCATTACAAAACAAAAATAATTGACCCAATCACTTGGTCATGCAAAACATATTTCTTTGACCCCAACTACTATCATTTAAGCCCATTCTAAAATGAAAAGTACTATGAGATATGATTAGGTTTCCATTCCACGGAAACTCATTTATAAGTATAATCTCCACTAACATGATGTATTAGTCTATGGAATCAACATTAGGATCGATTTTAATTGATTATATTTATTCAAATTAAACAATCAATGATTTAAACATTTAATAAAAAACATCCAGTGGAAATTTTAAAAAAATCACTTCGTAACTGATTATGTGACCTACTAGGGTCTCGTTAACCCAACCTGGGTTCATCAAAATGAAACACCACAACACATTCTTTGTATTAAATTTTCAATACTCCTATAGCATGACATATAATAAGAAAAATTACCCAAATTAAATACTTTGGTCCAGTTATATTTTATTTATGTTAATTGCATGGATTATCATGAATATGTGATATATTCACAAGCCTTCATAGATAAAAACAATTCATGTTAGGTCAAAATTAATCTAATTTTAGATTTTAACTATTTTAATATAAAATATTTTATATATAATGGATTAGTTATTTGAGTTATCATCTACAATTCCATAGAGCTCTCATAAAAATTACAAATCCCCACATATATCCCATTTCTTTGAAGCCAGATGACATTAATATTTATACATATAAGTTTTTAAATTTTTAATAATGGTCTTAAAATATAAATAAAAATCTAAAAATATTGTTTGAATACACCAGTTACCTTTTCCAAAATATATTGTACCCATACACATTATAACTAAAAACATATTCTTGTTTAATTACAATAAATATTGTCTAATCATGCAACCAATTACAAATTAAAAACATTAATATGCATTCTACCACAAGTAGTAAATATAAAAAACCATCGTAATAAACACATAAGAACATTTTAAAGGTTAGAAATTAAAAATAAATATATAGCATGGAATTCAATCACTCAATACGCACAATCAAAATCTGTAGGCCAGCGACAAATAAAACTACACCGAATGGAATATGTGTGACATGTGAATTTATTTGTGCCTATAATTATCCTTTAATGCATTATCCTTTCTTTTTTCCATTCCAAGGGTAAAAAAACTAAATTACATAAAGTAATAAGAAGCTGAAAGTTCACAAGTCACTCATGGTAAAATAGTAATCAACTTTAAAATAAAACAACATGAGCATCAACCATAGTCCTCGCCACATAGACTTTTCCCCATACATGGATTCATCACCCCAGGACACAACTATTTACTAAGAACCAATACATTCCTAGTCTCATGTATACAAGTCCAAATAGTAAGAATATTGAAGAACCACCAATAATACCACTTTGTAACATCCTAGAAAAGTGACAACTGAACTAGTAGTCATATTGGTGGGTTACATGGCCTCAAGTGTGACTCCCCTTATGCCTAAGGTTTCAAACTGACATCGAGGATCTAAGGAGTTGTTAGTAGTGAGACTATACCATCATGATTAGAGTAGCACATTGATATATGAGACAATAAATGATAAGAAATTACATAATTTGTAATATTGAAAGGAAGATAAATAGAAGAATAATATAAACTGAATGAAAATATTCCCAACATCAATGTATACAATGTATACATTCTTAATTGGAGATACATTACTAAAATAGTAGTCATAAAGAAGGAAATATTATACAGATCATTACACGATTAATGAAATAAAAAAAATACATGGTGGGGAACTACCTGAGAATCATTAGCTCCAGCTCAATCCTATTCACCAAACTCCTAGGTATAAGAAAAGAAGAAAAAGTAAACATCAATGGTTTTGTGAACATGAGATCGACTCTGGTACCCTAGTGCAATAGCACCCCGCGAAAGTTGTAAGATATAAATCCAAGTAAGCTTCCACCCAAAGTGTAAAAAATAATATCGGTATATGAATATAAATTAAGGTAGTCTGTTAGTATAAATTATATATTAAATAATGATGAAATATGAAATATGAA
This sequence comes from Viscum album, assembly GCA_963277665.1. Classification (NCBI taxonomy): domain Eukaryota; kingdom Viridiplantae; phylum Streptophyta; class Magnoliopsida; order Santalales; family Viscaceae; genus Viscum; species Viscum album. The sequence continues at coordinate 1,916,943,000 of OY728165.1, read as the reverse complement.
CCTATTATCTTAGGTTCTAATAGGTCACCTGGCCAACTGTGCCTGCTTTACCTCACATATGGAAACAATGTCTAACTTCTAACTATATATATAGTAATGATATATATATACTATATTTATATATTTCATCCAACTATATCAATGATAAATGCCTAGATATAAGTGATCATATAATTGGAAGACTAGGATTTAATTGCACCATTGTATAATATAATCAATTATAACTAGTTTGAATTAGCCTTTAATATCAAGACAAACGGTACACACCCTACATATCATAATAAGTGGTAGATATCATGATCTTCACTCTATATAGTGAGTGTTATATCCTATCAACACTATAATAGTAGGGACTGTTACATTGTGTCTATAGTAAAAGAGGACATGGAATTCCATATCCACCATCCACATAGTATCACTAGTGTGAAACATCATACTCAACACGCAATGTATGGGAGTGTGATACCGCTTTGGTCCAAAAAGAACTAACCTTTATTCCTAGACTATTGATAAGGTGAAAAAAAATTTATAATACATTTCCATGAGGTAGTATCTCCCATTCACCACATTTATTATGCCCAATTAAATAATCATTGGATTCACAATTATAATAGTTCACACATTTTTGTGATTATTTAATTACAAAAAAAAGGCATTATCCCACCTTCCATTCCAGTTATAATTAATTAAAAAAATAATTCATTCAAGGAAGGTAAACCATCATGACAATCCATTCCATTTAACCCGTGTCATTTAATCTGTCAAAACATGGAAAATCATTTTACAATGATAAAGTAGTAACATAAAAGGTACCATATTACATTTGGAAATTACTTACATAGTAAATCCCATTGATTATTATATCTAAGACCATTGGAGGGGATTGTTTCATTGTTTATTTAGATAGGTGTGGGTCATGACATTCAATTTATAAAATGTTCTAAGAACATATAAGGTTCTATTTTTCATTAAAAATATATATAAGATGAGATAATCCATTTAAGATCATCAATGAGGCCCAATTCTAGTATGATATAAAATAATCATTATATAAAATCACTAATAATCACTTTATAATTTCAATTAAAGTGCACCTTATACATGAGGTTTTACTATAAAAGTATGACATAGTAAAAAAAATCATTTAACACAATTTGAAATCAAATTCGAGAATCACATCTCAATTTACCAAAACAAAAAGTTTGAAAGATATGAGACATGGAAATTCAATTAAAAATTTTAACATGACAATTAGAAATTTAAATTTTAAATTGGGCTATCACCCATAAGGGATAACTAATTTATAATCTACACCTAATCTTTAAGAGGCATACTAAGAATCTACATCTTTTATGTCTTAAGGGGAAATATAAATTGGACCGCCAGAGGGGTGTATGTGATTAAGGTTTGCATCCTCGATTTATTGAAACAATGATTGATTGGAGTAGTACAAAGGGAGGGTACCAGTTTAAAATGAAGAACTCAATTTGTAGGAAACACATAATAATGGAAATCAGGTGTTTTATTAGAACAATTTCAAAAATTATTAAAACAGGGGGAAAAAGTCACAGGTCTATATGATCGAATATGTAATAATTCGAAGCTTAAATACAATAATGGGGGGTGAATTTTATATTTTAAAAATCCCTAAGTAAATTTCTTATAATCAAAATTCACAACAAATATGAGCTCTAATAACATGCATGATTCTAGAAAAGTGGTTCCTGAAATGAAACATTAGAAAATGTTTACAAAAACTACGATTCTACCTTAAAGCATATATAATATTATATAATTAGAGTATAAGTCTAAGGAAGTATAAGAAGATTATAATTTCCTCAACAACTAAAGTACAACAAAAAACTAAATAGAAATACTACAAGTAATAGGTAGTAACTCATTCATCCCAAAGATAAGGGTATCCAACAACACTGGATAAAAGATCCCTTGATTTAAACATTCAAGAATGTCTATCTTACCCAAACCCAGGTAAGGCCTCAATCAGAAGATCGGTATCTGTCTTGCTATCCCATCAAGCCCTAAATTTGTAAGGAAATTGGCACCTCTAACTTCAAAACCTAAAGTCTCTGATTTTACGGAAATCACACCTCTGCACTTAGAAAATCTACACGAAGAAATGTTTGAACAAGCTGTTCAAAATTTATGCACGAAGCCTGAGATTTTATTAGAGCCTATATCTCTAGAAATCACTTATGAATGTTCTGATCTTCAAAAAATACAAAAATCTATGATCTCTATCAAATGAGCTCCTATTTATAGGAATGACTTCAATGGTCAGCTCCCTCCTCCAACAGTAATATTTTTGGTTGAATTTCAGAGGGACCTGTACATGTGTCACTCAAACAATGTTTAGTGAGTAACAGAAAGCATGAAATCATTTTTTAACAAATCAAGTGTAATCATAACTAAAATCTGCTATTCATAATGTAATAAAATGAATGTTTGGGGACTAACCAAAATTGAATTCAGAGTTTATAATACAATGATATTCGGATTCTGTTTTCTAGGAATTCAGAACCTGAAATCTATAGAATTATGGAGTCTGAATTTCAAGGAAATTAGGAATCTGGATTCATATGAATTCAGAAACAGAACTCACAAAGTTCATAGTCAGAGTTCATGAGAATTAAAATTCAGAACTCATAAGAGTTCATAACTTGAATTCATAATCAGAATTCAGAGTCCGAACTCATAAGTGTTCAGATTCTGTATTCAGAGAACTCGGAGTCAGAACATTGAAGAGTTCATAACCAGAATTCATAATCATAATTCAGAGTTAGAACTCAGAATAATTCATAACCAGAATTCTAGGAATTTAGATCCTAAAATATAATGCTTCATAAATAAGTAATTATAGGATTCTGAGGTTTTGGTTTCAAAACAAATTTTACACTTAGGAAAATTATGACATGAACAATGAAAACATGATAAGGATAAATTACCTCGTAGAAGTAAATTTTTCCTTATAAGAGTAAAACATAGGTTAAAACGAAATTTTCCTTGAGATTAGGTGTTTGCGATTTTTAAAACATGAAGGAATTGTAATGTTATAAGGAAACATTATTGAAAAAACTATTTCCCCCAAGTATAATGGAATGGAAAAGTCATAAGGAAAGAATAGTTGACTCAACTATCTCCCCCTTTTTGGAAAGCCCAAGCATCCATACAAAAATGAATAAAAGGACTTAGAAAAAAATTTCTAGACATTGCAGAAAAAATCATATCTCCCTTTTTAAATTGGAAAAGATAAATAAGACTAACTTCCTCTTAGTCTTTGTAACACTAAGGATCGTATTCTAGATTTCCATAATGTTATTTTTCATTATCTTGATTATGGAATTCATTGTGATGGAAAACTCCCCCTTATAAAAACTCCCCCTTTGATAAACTTCCCCTTACTTATGGATATCTCATGCTTTATGTAGAATTATTTTTCCTTCTCCTCATTTTTGATTTTCAAAAAGAGTTTGAGGGAATGGAAAAAAATGAGGTACCTGAAATATTAGTACAAACATACATACAAATACAAGCAATGAAAATTTCATTAAGATTGTAAGGATTTGTAAATGGAAAAATAGATACAATAAAAGACTGGATTTGGACTTATTTGGCTTCTTTTTCTATGGGTTTCGTCTTCTTCACGATGGTTGTTAACTTCTTTTTCTCTTTATGATCCTCCTCTGCTTTCTTCTCTAAGGATTTGATCTCTTCATCGGGATCCTTCAGAGCCTCTTCCTGAGCCTTCAGCAAGTCATATTTCTTCACTATCTTTTCTTCAATCTCAATCCAAATATCCTTTTCTGTTTTCCAACTTTGGACAAAATAATTCAACTTCCCATTCAGATATTTTTCATCTTGAATTCGATTATTCTACTCAAGAGTTATCTTTTCGTAAAATATATTTTTAAGATCCTTGATTTTGGTGTCTTCTGTTTCAAATGCTTCCTTTACATGTTCTTGAAATTGATCAAACTCTCTCAAATCCTTAACAATCTTCTTCGACCAGCTGGTCATTTTCTTTCTAGATTTTTTGTGGGCTTCATAGTTGATAAAAAAATTCTTGTGTTCGGCCTCAACCTTTAAACTATTATCCATCACCATGGATATAGAGTTCTATTTTTGATTTATGATATACTGGAGCATCTAGCATCTGGAGTGAATTGTTTGAATGATCGGAATGGTGTCCACTAGCTTCTTCTGGGAATGAATGACAAAATCATGCCCTAGAGTTGATGAATCCAAATCTGAAACTTTACTTGGTGATGGTTCTTCTTCTAGCTCACTAAGATTCCTCTTAGATGATGCACCAGCTTCCTTCTCTCATAGAAAGACTTTGGTTGGGGTATCAATAACCACTTGTTTCCCCTTGTCAGTTTTTAGAACATCTTCCTCATCTAGAGACTCATGCTCACAATGAGACAATTGAACAACCTTATCTTCATCAATTTTTTCTTTCCTGAGTACTTCCTCAACATCATCAATAAGAATGAAGTAATGATTATGACTCCCTTCCACAAATAACTTGTTCAATTCCTCTTCACCCATCTCATCAATTCCAGGGGTAGCCAGATTTGAAGATCCTGCTTGAGAAGCCTGGATTTACAATTATTGAGAATCACATTCCTTCTCATGAAAGTCTTCAACTTGCTTTATCTGATCAGTTGTGTCATCACTACTTTCAGCTTCTTGTACTTATTCTACAACTTCCTTTTCAACAATCTTCTCTTGGGCTTTTTATGGAGTCATTTACTTCTTCCCTGGTGTCTTATGTAAGGTTTCAACCAAAAAATATTTCAGTACTAGAATGATCTCAGATTCTACTTCTGTAGCCTTCAAAAGAGATTTCACAATTTTTGCCTCCGACATTTTCTTCTTATGCTTATTCTCTTTGGATTGCTTCTCAAGCTCTTTAACTGTTTTCTCTTTTAATGATTTGTCCTCTAAAGGTTCTAGACCAAATTGTGATTCCCCTTCCTTCCGGGTCTTCTTATCCTTTCTCCATTTTTCTACTACCTCATCTGGATAGGCTTTCTATTTCATGGGATTTGGAGGTGCGAATTCAGTTTCTTTGGCCTTATGGGTTTTCTATGTTTCTTCCACTTCCTTTAGTTTCATATTATTTTTATCTTTATTTTATGGTTTATCCTCTTCTACATTTTTCGGAATGACTTATGATTCATCCTCGAGTAGGTCATAATATTCACCTGACTCCTTTGAAAAACCAATTGTCAGCCTCTTGAGAGTATCATCACTGATTAACATTACATTGCAATTCCTTGTCTTGGAACTGGATGGGATCTTGAAAGATTCAAGACACCGAACTATCAACTTGGATATAAGGGCAGGATACATGATTATCTGTGCTCTCATATTCCCATTTTTGATATTCTCTTTCATAATGAGAATATGCTTCATCAGAGTGATTTTCCATAGATTTACCAAAAAATCCAAGATATACATATCAATTTTCTTAAGAGTGTACTTGTAATCATTTATCGGTACGATAAAGCCCTGAACCCATAAATCTAGGATCCGATTGTTGGTAGACAAGTGAAATTTTTTTGTGGTATTTACATTTTTATGTCCACGCCTTTTCATAGACTTCACTTTTACAATACTCTCTTGAACATCTGAAAACTTGTCGGAAAAAAATTATTCCTCTCCTTCACAAGATAACCCTACCAAGCTAGTAGCCTTGGTGTAAGAAAGGGAATATGTTTTTCCATAACTATTGAAGGAAAATGTTTTTCTACCATCTTCCTTAAAGAAACAAGTTGACTCCTAAAACTCTATCGGCGAATCTCGATACACAACATCCTGAGCTCCTAACTTTGAAATGGATACACTCTCCCATACATTAAGATTGATATTATTAGAGATAATAGAGTAATATTTGTTGAAGAAGTTCAGATATAACAATTTCTCCATGTATAACTGTTACTCCGCAATTGTCTTGATAGCAGACATATCTTGAGAAGGAACTTCACCAAACATTCAGACTTGAGCACTTATGAATGGTTCAGAACATGATTTTTTAGTGGGGTAGAGCTTTTCCACCCCAATTCTTGAGAATCAATGTGGGAAAAACTTTGGGGTCCCCATTTTATATGTGTTGAAATGACGGTTGAACTTCCCATATGAATCCAATGGCTGATAATTCTTTTGATCTGATCTGACGGTTGAAATGATAGCTACAACAAAAATATTGCCGAATCTGATATTTTGAGGGTTTTAAAGGAAACATATTCGGATTTAAGCGAACTATAATTAGAGAAATTTTAAAAACAAAAGAATATAACATCAAAAAAAAGTTTATTACGAAAAATCAATTAAGAATCATACCTTTCAGATTGTCAGAAGAATTATCTGAATTGAGGAAAATTGTTCTTGAAGGACTTTAGATTCCGAAAAAAAAAATTGAGTACGAAATGAAAATGAAGATATTCATTATGAAAATCTTAATTATGAAAAATATGAAATAAATCATCATTGAAAAATATGAAAAACATCATTATGAAAAATATGAAAAACTTGATTACAAAAAATATAAAAAAAACTAAATATGGAAATTATGAAAAACTATCATACAAATTTACTCCCCCTATAAAAAAGAGTTTATTACTATAAGGAGATTCATTAAAAAAATGTTATTAAGGAGGATTACATTAATATTATCATTCATAACTTCTATTTAATATATTCAAATCTATCGTAGGGTAAAGTTTTTGTGAAAATATCAGCAAGTTGATATTTCATTACGATAAATTAAAGAATTATGTCTCTTTTTTGTGTGTGATCCCGAAGAAAGTGATGCCTAATATCTATGTTCATTTCACGAGAGTGATGCGCATGGTTTTTACTGAGGGAAATTATACTTTTATTGTCACACACAATTTTGGTTTTGTTAAAACTCATACCATAGTCTTTGAGTGTGTGCTGCATCCACAACACCTGAGCACATCAACTTCCAGCTGCTACATATTCAGCTTCAGCAGTGGAATGTGCTACTGATTGTTTCTTCATGCAAGACCAAGAAACTAATGAATATCCTATGAAATGACACATTCTAGATGTACTCTTTATATTCATTCTACATCCACCAAATTATCATCAAAAAAACATTTTTAAAAATTCATTTCTAGAAGTATAAAGAGTCCTAAATCCATGGTTTCATTTAAGTAGAGAAAAATTCTTTTCACTGCCTTTAAATGAGATTCCATTGGATTGGATTAATATCTTGCACATAATCATACAGAAAACATTATGTCAGGATGACTAGATGTCAAGTAATGTAAAATTCCTATCATACCTCTAAAAGATGTTTAATATATCAGTTTCCCAACTTCATCATGATCAATTGCGTTTGAGGTAACAATGGGAGTAATAATACTTCTAGTGTTTTCATATCCATACATTTAAATAAGATCATTAATATATTTATGATGGGATATATAGATTCCTTATGGATTTTGAGATAATTAAAAACCAAGGAAAAATGTTAACTTACCCATCATATTCATTTCAAACTGAGATTTCATTAGATCTGCAAAGGAATCAATTAATGATTTTTGAGATGAACCAAATAAAATGTCAACAACTTATATTGGAACAAAAAAAAACATTTTTCTTATCATTATTTATAAAAATGGTTGGATCTACATTTCCCTTAACATGGTTATTTTGAAGCAAAAATCTTACATGTATATCATACAAATCTCTAGGTGCTTGTTTAAGGCCATATAAAGCTTTCATAAGTCTAAAAACATGATCATGATTTTTTTTATCTTTAAAATCATGAGGTCGTAGAACAAAAACAACCTCTTGAAAATAAACATTAATGAATGGACATTTCACATCCATTTGAAACATTTTGAAATTGAATAATGCTACAAAGGCAAGTAAAATACAAATAGATTCAAGTCTAGCTACTGGAGTATAGGTTTCTTCATAGTCTATTTCTTCTTATTGATTATATCATTTAGCAACTAATATATCTTTCTTTATAACAATGATTCCATTTTATTCACAATTATTTTTGAAGACCCATTTTGCTCCAATAGAAAAAGTTTCCTTGGGTCTTTCATCCAAGGTCCAGACATTATTGCTTTCGAAATCATTAAGTTCATCTTGCATGGATTTAATCCAATCATCATCAACTAAAGCTTCTTCAGTAGTTTTTGGTTCTAATTGGGAAAGGAATGCTAGGTGTTCTACTTCATTTCTTAAGGAACTTCTAGTCCTTACAGGTTGATTCACATCACTAATGATTATATCACTAGAATTATTCTTAGGAAACAACTGACTTGGGTTTTTTCAAACATGTTCATCAACATAGGGTAGACAATCTTCTGGGGTAAATGTTTCAAAAGTATCTTCATGGATGTTTTCATTATCAGAAGGATCTTCTATAAAAGGTTGATAGTGAGTTTTTGAAAATACATCTGAGGATATAGGTTGGGGTTGTTTAAAAACAAAATGACCAGTTTCATCAAATTTCAAATATACTGTCTCTTCAAAAGTGAAACTGTTTTTGTTGAAAACTCTATAAGTCGTAGAAGTTGTGGAATATCCTAAGAAAATTCCGTCATCAGATTTTGGTGCGAATTTATGAACATTATCTTTAGTATTAATAATAAATACCTTGAAACCAAAAACCATAAAGTAGGAAAGTCTAGGTTTTATACCATTCCATAACTCCTAAAGAGTTTCATTAAGAAAAGGTCTAATCAAAACTCGATTTATAGTGTAATAAGAAGTACTTACAGCTTCGTCCCAAAAACGATTGGCTATAGAACACTCATTGAACATGGTTCTAGTTATCTCTTGAATAATTCTATTTTTTCATTCAACAACACCATTTTGTTGAGGTGTTTTGTGTGCTGAGAAGTTATGAGTAATTCCTTTTCTAATACAAAAAGATTCTATTTTAGAATGTTGAAATTCTCCTCTATTATCACTATGAATATTTTTCAAAGGGAGGTTTTTCACATTTTTAATTTTGGATCTAAAACTTTTGAAATAAAAAAAATCATCAGACTTCTTTTCTAGAATGTAGGCCCACGTAAATCTAGTGTAATCATCAACGAAGAAAAATACATAATACTTTCCCTCTCTGATTCCAATTTGTGTAGGACCAAAGAGATCCATATACACTATTTTTAATGCATCATTAGTTGTTACTTCACAGACTAATTTAAAACACGATTTATGAATCTTTACATATTGACAAGTGTCTCATACTTTTGAAGAATCAAATCTATTCTCTTAAAGATCCTTAACTAATAATTTATTAGAAGGTTTTGATAATTTCCTATGGTTACAGTGTTGCAACCGTATATTCCACAAACAATAATGATCTTCCATTGCACTAAGGCAGGTTATATCTTTGATTCTATGGACTTCAAAATTTAGTGTGTAAATATTATATTGCCTATTGGTAGAAATAATAAACTCTTCCTTGGAATTGTGTACTAAGAACTTTTTATTACTAAAATTCACAAGGTAAACATCATTGCATAACTGACTTATGCTAATGAGGTTGTGGTTAAGATCCTTGATAAATAAAATATTTGAAATCAATGTTTTTCCAAGAATAACGTTGTTACCTATACCAATAATTTCCCCCGAAGCATCATATCTAAAAGTTACTTTTCCTCCATTAACCTTTATAATTGTTCCAAAATAGTTTTTGTTACCAGTCATATGCCAGGAGCATCCACTATCCATGTACCATGTATTGTTGTTGGTACCTTTTCTATTTTCCTAAAAATAAGAAAACGGTAGGTTTTTGAAATCCAAACATGCTTGGATCCATAATTCATAGAAATCAAAATTTTAGGCACCCACATATTTATAGAAAAATTGGCTTTATAAAATCTTAAAGACTGGGTTTTGTTCAATGAACAATATTTGTCCTAGTGTCCACCACACTGACACTTAGTTCATAATGGAGAAATTTGAAGAACAAAATAATTGTTTATAAAAATCGGTTTAGAACCAGTATAACCAAAACCAGAACTATTCCTTAGATTTCGGATTTATGATTACATTTTATCAAAATTTTCCTTACCTAAGGTAATTTTTGAAAAACTCTTCCTCAAGGAAAATATTTCAGATATGAGTTTTATAACCATGTTCTTGTCTTAAAAAAATATTGATTTTGAACTAGAGCTAGGCTCGAAAACATTTTTCCTAGAAATTACGTTTTCTAGATATTTAAAAAGATTATTCTTCTTATAACTTACATCCTCATGATTTTCTGATATACTTTCAAAATCAACATTTTTCTTATCAAGATATTTATAATGATCTTATATTTCCTTAGTAAGAATAGTATTCCTAGAATTTTCCTTATCAAGTGTTTTCATGAGTTTTGAATTCTCAATATCATGAAGTTTGGAAATCCTAGAAACTTTTTCGTAGAAAGGTAAAGTATTATCTTCATCAAGAAGAATATTCTTCATCCGAAGAGTTATAGTATTTACTATCATTAGCATTCAAAGAAAAAATTTTCATTGATTCATCATTGTGTACCATATCCATTAAGCAATGATTTTCAATAGGTAGTCTGGCTATTAGTCCAAGATACTTTTGTCCAGAAGATTCATAATCTGAAGATTCATCTAAGGAGTCTCCCCCACTGACACTCCAGGTGTCCTTAGATTTCATGACTTTCTTAGCTTTAGCATTGTAATACATCTTTCTATTTCTCTCATAATGATTTTCCTTTCTTTATTGTCTCTTAAGAATATGAAAATCAGGTATTATATGTCCAGCTCTATTGAATTCATAACATGTATCTTCAGAATCTTTATTGTCTTTCCTTTCTTTATTAATGTATCTTGATTGAATGTTCCTCTATCATGTTATCTTGTTCAACCATTGAGAATGATTTTTCAATTCATTTTTGGAGGATTCACAACCACTAGATTAGGATTGGATAAAAAATTTCTCATACTTGGATCTAGTAACTCTCTCAGTATTCTTTGCATTCATATGATTTGAAGATGTAGTAAAATAAACACTTCCATTTCCAATCATCTAATTTACGTTATCAGCATCTCTCTACATTCTAATCTCATGCCGAAAGCGATTTCCAAACAGTTCATCTAAGGAAATCTCCATAATCATTCTGTTCTCATAAATAGCAGGTCTCTTGGATTTCCATTCATTTGTCATGATGTCTATGATCATATAAATAAGAGCTTCATCATCTAATCTTTTCTCACCCATGGATTGTAAACTATTAACATTAGTAATGAATCATTGTTTCACCTTATATATGGGTTCTCCATATCAAAAGCTGAAATCGGGATATTCATCTTTGAACTTGGCTCTTCTAGTTTTAATTACATTGGATGTTCCAAACAGAGTAACTTCACGTTTCTTCTAAATATAATTTTTTTCATCAAAAGATGAAATTTGGCTATACATGTTTATATTCATGGAAATAATGCAGAGTATTGCGTACCATATAATTCAGTTGATATTAATGCTTTTTTTGATTGGTAAAGGTACTAACTTATTTTTCAAGGATTTTATATCCTCTAGTAAGAATAAAATAATTATCAAAAGTAGAATTGATAATGAAAGTATTCATGCGATCTCTCCAATATTCATAATAATTTCCATAAAAGTTAGGTGGTCTAGTTTGATTGATTTTGTATATGGAACCAACATTGATTCATTCCATCTTAAAAAAAATTACTTCCACAAAAACGTATTAATATAAAAAGTTCCATGATGATATTCCTAAGAAAAAAAATCTAACAATAGTATCTCTATGAAAAAAATGAATCTGAACTATACGAGTCCGATAAACTGATTTCAGAAAATCAGAAGAATAATAATTCTCTTCTGAAACTAATCTTGAGATTAATTAAGAGGTCACTGATCCTATTATACCAATTGTAATATCGAATATGTAATAATTAGATGCTCAAATACAAGGGGGTGAATTGTATATTTAAAAATACCTAATGAAATTTTTCATAACCAAAATTCACAACACCTATGATCTCTAATAAATTGCTTGATTCTAGAAGAGTGATTCCCAAAATGATACTTGAAAAAATATTACAACAACTACGATTCTGCAATAAAGCATATAAAATCCTATATAATCAAAGTATAAGTCTAAGGAAGTATAAGAAGATTATACGTTCCTCAAAAACTAAAAGTATAGTGAAAAAAATAAAAATACTACAAGTGACAAGTAGTAACTCTGTTATCCCAAAGAGAAGGGTATAAAACAACCCTAGATAAAAGGTCCCCTGATTTATACTTTCAAGAAATTATGTCTTACCCAAACCCAAGTAAGTCCTCAATCCGAAGATCGGTATCTGTCTTGCTATCCCTGCAATCACTCGATTTGTAAGGAAATCAGCACCACTAACTTTACAACCAGAAGTATCTGTTTTCAATGAAATTTCACCCCTACACTATGTAAATCTTCATGTAGAGAATTTTGAACAAGTCGTTCAAACATTTTGCATGAAGCTTAAGAGTTTATAAGAGCCTATCTCCCTAGAAATCACTTCTGAATGATCCGAGCATCAAAAATTCCAAAAATTTATGAGCCCTTTCAAATGAGCTCCCATTTATTAGCACAGCTTCAATGGTCAGGTCCCTCCTCCAACAGTCAAATTTTTCCTTGAATTTCAAAGGTACATCTATACGTGTCACTCAATCTATAGTTAGTGAGTAACTGATAGACTAAAATCATTTTATAACAAAACAAGTGTAATGATAACTAAAATATGATATTCGGAATGTTGTCAAATGAATGTTCAGAGTCTAACAAAAATTGAATTCAGAGTTTATAATACAAGGATATTCGTATTCTGTTTTCAAGGAATTTAGAACCTGAAGTCTATAAAATTCCAGAGTCTGAATTTCAAGGAAATTTGGAATCTGGATTCATAAGAATTTGGAACCAGAACTCAAAAAGTTCAGAATCAGAGTTTAGGAGAATTTGGAGTCAGAACTCATAAGAGTTCATAACCAGAATTCTTAATCAGAACTCATAGTCAGAACTCAAAAGAGTTCGGAGTCTATATTGAGAGAACTCGGAGTCAGAACTCAGAAGAGTTCCTAACCAGAATTTTTAATCATAATTCGAAGTCAGAACTCAGAAGAGTTCATAATAATAATTCGTAATCAAAATTCAGAGTAAGAACTTAGAATAGTTCGTAACCAGAATTCTACGAATTCGGATCCTAAAACAGAATGCTTCATATCTAGGTAAATATAGGATTCTGAGGTTTTGGTTTCAAACTATATTTTACACATAGGATAAATTATGATATGAACAATGAAAACATTATGAAGTTAAATTTCTTTGGGGAAGTAAATTTATCATTATAAAAGTAAAACATAAGGTATAATGAAATTTCCCTTGAGATAAGGTGTTAGTGATTTTCAAAAGAAGAAGGAATTGTAAAGTCATAAAGAAACCATATTGACTAAAAAATCTCCCCCAAGTATGAAGAAATGGAAAAGTCATAAGGAAAGCCTTATTGACTCAACAAGGTTGTATCACAATTCTTATAAATCCTTACACATCCAATATCAATGTCTGATTTGGTCTATTTTGGATGAAATTGACAAAACACACATTTACCAAGAAAATAATGAAAATGATCTAGCACAAAAATAGCCCAATAGATCATAAAATAAGTTTTTTGAAAGAGTCAAGAATATTGGAGAGTATACCGATGTCGATCGATAAATATCAATGACCTTCAATTCAGAATTTATATGAAGGAGATCTAGAAAAGCCTTTCAGAGGGGGTGAAGAAACCAGGAAACACAGGTGGATGCTAATGTGGATTGAGTGAGAATAAAAAATAAGAAAATAAATTTTCACATCAATAATGTAATTATGGACATTTAATATTTAAAAACATTTACGTATTGTTTGTCCAACCCTTTTGTCAACTATATGGCTCCCACTACCTAGGAAACCCTTCTCCGATTGTTGTGTCGCACAGTTTTCCCTACATGTGCATCAATAGTGATATGAATAGTGAATAGTTATTACGTATTTGGACCTAACTATGTGGGTTGGGTGTATGGTTTTTGAAATCCATGTGCATCCCATGTATCACCTTCTTCTCATCTGATGTTGGCCCCATGGATTTCTTCCAGGGCGGCAGACATTTTCAAAAAAAAGTGCCATATAAAGACCTTACAAACATGTTATTTTTTTGGCCCGATAACCTAGAAATTCCAAAAGATACCCAAAATACCTCCCAAGACATTACCCAACTCTAAAATAACCAATTTGAAGTGTTTCAGCCCTTTTAATTTCTTTCTGAAGCTCATGTCAATGATTGGTTCATCCACTAAATGCCAAAATTCAAATTCCATTGGAATGTTTCCTTGGCTCAAAACACGGGTCATTACAAATTCGTATATTCATATCTCTTTACCATTCATGTACATTATATTTTCCTCTTCCAAACATGATGAATTTTATTGTTAATGTGAGGAAATTCCCCATTATTCTTAAATTTTTTTGATAATGTTCGAAGATTATTTTTCATTCCTCCATTTGTTTTATCATTTTGTATCCCTTTAATTTTTTTTCTTATTGTTTCTATAATCATTATAATAATCGGCATCATTGATAAATAAATATAAATTGAGAGAAAATTGAAAAATTTATCTATAGAAACCATCCTTCTATATAGAAAATGAATTTTGGAATATTTTTTTCGTCATTAAAAGAAATGACTAGTTTTCCTATCATGTCAATGATAAAACCATAAGTTTAATTTAAATGTCTTGTGATGTTTTCTCTATATATACCAATGGATTTATCCACTATTTCATTAAATTATAGAAATCTTATTTACAATTTATTTTAGATATCTTGAAAAATATTTAATGAATAATATATTATTACAGTACACAAATTCAATAGACTAGACATACCAATTTAACGACATATTCGTAATCAGATTATACCATTGACATGACTCACATTACTAATAGTAAATAGATAAAAAATATTTCATAAACATATAAATTTAGAATTGATAATATATTTTCTATTTCATTGATCCATTTTCCAATAATTAATATATTAGAGGACCCACTACAGTAGAGTATACATTTTATCATGAAATACTCATTGGAATGGTGTCTTTTCCATTTCTCATTAATGAGTTTTTCAAGAATATTTTATTTTATTACAGAAGTAAAATTTTTGACTGAAAATTTACACAAGACTTTGTAAAACCAGTCTTATATAGTTTCACTCCACATTAGAATAGAAATTATATTTTCCATCATAATAACTGTAAAATGTTATCATCATAGATTTTTAAATAGACAAAAACCGAAGCGTTAGTCTTAGAATCAAGAAATCAAATAATAAATAAAACCAATTATAATAAATTCTAAATTATGACACATTAATTTCATCCTATTTACTTTTTGGATTATCCTACATCACTTTTGGTTTATCAGAATATATTCTACTTTCTATCAATATATTCCTCATATCATAATCAAGAAAAATATTACTAAAACACAATTTTATATCAACTATTATGGACTAAGAACTACATGAATCAATATTGAATCATTTGTATTAATATTCATTACATTTAATGATAAATAATACATAATAACCTATGGATTTAATGTTTGCAGTGAGTAGACAAATTATCAACATATTTTAAAACCATTTATTAAGATATCAAAAAAATACTCTTTATACATTATATAGGTATAATCATATAATCTGTAATAATTATATTGATAAAATGATGAAATGGTAGGAACATAAATGGTGATAACTTATTATAATAAAGATAAATGTTAGGGAAAAAATAATGGATCATTTATTAGAATGAGAACATAATCAACATGCACATTCATATGAAAAGTGAATAATATATAATAAATAATAGATCACAGATCATTGAAAATTGAAAGTTGATTTTGGCATATCATTTGACCGGAGTTGTATGTGTGAAAAATATGATTTAGTGATCATGATCCATAGAAAACATAACATATTAAGGGCAATATGGAATATACATAATAAAAAAATTCTTATTTAATAAATTATTTATAAGACTATAATCTGATAGTGTATGAATTCTCTGAGTGGATTCGGTACACTCATCAATCCCATACCAGCCATATAGTGAGATTTAAATAATTACCCAATGATTTTGGAAGCTATATATTTCCAAGACCAACTCTCACAAAATGAAATTCTCAAAAAATGAGTAAAATATGAATATGAAAACCTTCATTATTACAATATAACATATTTAACTTATGAAAAAGAAATAAGTTCAATGAAAACATGCATAAGATATTATAATAACAAATCTAAAAATTGATATTATATATTATCAATAAATATTACCACTGGAGTATCATATTAAACAATAATAGATATTAAAAGAGTTGAAAATTAATGTTATAATATAAAAGTGCATTGGAAACTAAGGTAAAATTAAATTTTATTTTGATAAAATTAATTTTAAAAGATATGAAATTGGAATATATATAAATTTTATTACATTAAAAACCTAGTGGGAATTTTTCAATCAATTATGATGAATCAGGTGGGGAAAAAATTTCTGTAGAAAGAATTTAAAATTTTAATCTCTTCCACATTTTTTGTAAAGATAGTCATGTCGGCCAAAAATATCCCTAATAAAAACAAGAAGAAATATTTCTTTCTTAATGAATGTTAATAACATTAAAATATATTAAACAATCATTTGAGTATATATAAGGACATTTACAAAGTGTTATTGAGAATATGGGCAAGGAAGAGAAATATTCATGACTAAATTAAAATTCATGGTCTATCCTTGTTTAAATGAATTATTTTTGAAAACTATAAACCAAATATATTAAACCTAGTAAAAAATATAAACAATAAGAATAACCACATGAGTAGAAAATTGATAATATTTTTAAATGAATAACATTAATTATATCTATATTAGAATTAAAATATATTCGATTTTGATTTCAATGTGATTTTAGCAAGAATCCAATACTATTACTCAATAATTACATAATGATCTTTTACCAACCAATATAATAATAATTACTATCATAATAAAATATATTTGATACTAATTAACATAAATTAACATTTTAAACATTATTTATAATCATTTGTTACACATTTTAGTTAGTTAATTCATTTTTAATTATTATATATTAGTAATTTATATTACTTAATACATGTTTGGTAATGGTGTTTTTAGTCCCCAATCCAAAATACCAAGTTATTAATTATATGATTATTTTTGTAAGTGTAATAATATATTTTCTATGATTTATATAGTCCCATTTTTTTAATAGTTAGGGGGAAGTCCACCCATTTTCTTGAAAGGAAATCACCATCTGATTACTCTTGGAAGTGGGATCCTATTATATAGACATTATAAGACTAGTGTCTACCAAACCCAATTACAGTAATCCCATTATGTCAAATCATAATACACGTAGCTCGTACAACCAGTCAGCTTGAGCTCTTAAGGCCTTTGTCATAGTTTTTCATTCACCTTGCCTCCAGAAAATGTCACCAGTGTTGGTTATCCAATCAAAATAAAACTTTACTATATCATGCATCAATTAGATCAATGTCAACCGCATGTTTTACCCAACATGATGATCTCCCATTAATGTCACTTGTATCGGAAAAACAGTCCCTTCATTCCAACTGACCTCACCTAGTTGGGACCACAACCGACCATTGAAAACCATGAACGCAAGTATTTCCATCAACCATCATTAATCTTGATCACCATCACATCCATTGAACCTGATCGATCCCACATTCCAT
This sequence comes from Viscum album, assembly GCA_963277665.1. Classification (NCBI taxonomy): domain Eukaryota; kingdom Viridiplantae; phylum Streptophyta; class Magnoliopsida; order Santalales; family Viscaceae; genus Viscum; species Viscum album. The sequence continues at coordinate 1,916,925,152 of OY728165.1, read as the reverse complement.
CATTTCTTAGCTGGATTGGAGGCTACTATAAACACTTAACTATTGAAACATGTTTCTCTTCCTTCGTGTTCCACTACTATGACAATTCAATTGCCTCACCATTTAATACCTTGAATAAGGTTCATCCAAACAACCTATCTCCCATCACTATCGATGAAGTAGGGAAACTTAAATGCTATACTCAAACTACCCCTTAACATGACACCTATGAATTTCCACATATTTAGGGACTTGTGGTAATTTTACCATACCTTAGATATAGTGTTATAGGAAACCATTACACTAAATTCAAAACCCAACTACACTATATTCCCATTATAAATTGATGGAATTAATGGGGATCACTCATAAGAATGGATACCATAAGAAACATATTTTAGTAAATTTATCTATAACATGTTTTTTTATTATAACATTTGTTAAATTATTTATTCATTCCTTTATGAAAAATTTTATGCAATATATTAATACAAAATTTTATATATAGAAAATATTATTGTATTTAAACTCATTTTGATCATAATAGTCTTTTTGATATAGAATTATTCGTTTTTATGGCTAAAATGACCCAAATAAAAACAAGTTATATGGTGTAATAATTGAGATTTTAGAGTTATATAATTGTAATATCATTTTAATGAAATAATAAAAAAAATTATATAACATAATTACAGTGTTTAATGATATTCAGAAATATTTGTTAGGAAATAATAATTGAAAATGATTATAAGAACATAAGTACTTGATGAATTCAAAATATCACGACATGAATACATTTGAAATATAAGAATTAGGATTCCTTCTTCGAACTAAAAGATATTAATCATTTAGAAAGGATTTATAGAGGAAAAATGATTTGGTATTAAAAAGATAACCTAATGGTTTGTGTAATATGGGAGGGTAAAAGGTGGTTTCCTTTTATATAAGATCATCTACTGACATTTTCACAAATATCGACTCATTAATGAATAATGTTTTCAATTTAAATTTCAAGTTGATACAAAGAGGAAAATAATAGAGAATATTCACGAATCCACTCATACAGAATCATTTAGAAGTGGTTTCATGATATTTTATGTTTTTTCTACTTAGTTTACCAATTTTCAATTTATTATATTAATCATATGGTAACTAAATTTTCATATGAATAATATATTCTTATGACAAAAAATGAAATTGATCTTATTATCTAATATTACTAGTTTTATTAAAATTTAGGAATTTATTTAATCTATTTAATTTGATGATATATGGATACTATCTTTAAAAATATTTGATAAAATATATTTAATTAAACTATTTATTACCAAAAAAATATTTTGAAACATTAAGTGATCTGTAACATCTTTAATAATAATAATAGAATAGTTGATTCTGAATATACATTTTTAAGTATTGTAAAATTACATTATAATAAATAGTTACATGTTTTAAATTTAATTTATTAATATAAAATTAAATAATAATAATGAAAATATTTATTTGAAATATAACATTTTGATAGGAAATATATGTAACCATATTCGATTAATATTAATTCTTTATTATCTAACCATATTATTTAATCAATAATTGGTGTTAAAATATAATTTATAAATTTATAAATACATTGAATCCTTATTTTATGATAAAATTATGATTATTATTATCATATTACAAAATAAATTATATATATATTAATATTTTAATTAAATATCATATTATTATATCATTATTTTTTAATTTGTATTTATATTATTTTAAATTTGATAATAAAAATTATAAATATTTACTATACATATTTGAAAAATGTATACCCAATTACAAAATATCCATTGACCATATTTTCAAGGACATTCATCTGATTGTCATTATTAAAAATGACATATACATAACCCAATGATATCATTCCGGTGTGTATCCTTACATATATTCTAAGAATAAGTCATCTTATTTATTGAAAACACTATTTTTGGTGATAATTGTTTCATTTTTCATGCATGTTACTGATCATCAATGATTTTTCATGCACATTTATCAAGGTTCTGCTGTCTCAAGAATGTTAATATTTTCATTTAAATATTCTTATTTAATTTTTTAAAAAATTATTAGCAATTAATTATTCTTTTATTTTATAAACACTGTAACAACACCAATGTCGGTTGTAAAACCAACCTATCCAATAATGTGCTATAGAGACCAAATGAGTAATAAAATTACAATTCGTAGTCATAATAGTACATTTATAAATTCTTTACATGTAATAAATTTTATATCAATTCATTATATAAAAATTCACAACCATATGTAAAAGGAATTTATTGAATATCGAATATATCACTCATAGATATAGATGATTTGAGTTTGCATGAGCGATACTTTTTTTATAATGAGGAAAAAACAATCTAGATAATATATTATAACTTAAAAATAATTACTAAATCATGAATTCTGTATATATTACATAAATAAATCATTATAACATACCATGGGAGCCAGTGTTGGAAAATTAATAATATTGCTATGCGGAGGCGGAAGTCTGCATGTATACATGAGGAAAAATTTCATTACCCGTTTGATGGAAAATAGCAGAAAAAAGTTTGTGCAATATTCAAAATAAAAATAAAATATATTTTTGATATTGGAGACGTTATGTTAGGATGGATACATTGTATTTATAGGGAATTAAAAAAGAAGTAAACATTGAACTAGTTGGATAAGATGATTACCTCTTCTATGATAGACTGTCTATTTCATACAACTTGAACCTTTATAGGATAATATTAGGGTAATAATAAATTATTCATAATGTTGTTAGGTAAGTTATTAATTGTTTTTTAGGTCATTAAAAAGATTAAGTACTCAATTTTTTTGAATAAAGGATGAGAATATGTGTCGTTTAATATGTGAGGAAACGAACAGATATGAAATTACATAAAATATTTAAATATTATAACATCATATTATTTTGGAAGTGAGAAAAAAATGAAAATAAAATTTTTTTATATAATTTATTTCATAAATATATTAAAAAATTTATATGTATACATTTTTAAGTGTCATGTGTAAAATTATATTATAGTATAACCCCTGTAAACTCGTTTTAAACCAAATTTTCTAATATATTTTTACTACATTTAATATTCACAATGAAAAAATTATTGTGGGATGATTTAATAAAATATAAATCCAAATGAATAATATAAATTAATATTTTCAATATTCATTTTGTATAAATGGTAAAAAATAATTATAATTTTTTTGGTAAAACTCAATGAATAAATACATTGTAATAATAAATGTCTTAAGGATAAAAGTTCATTTTCTGAAAATTAATTTTCAATATAGATTAAAGTATAATTAATTGGAATATTTTAAATATATAGAGAAATATTTTTATTTTATTCCAGACAAACTGAAATAAACCTCATAAATTATTGATTAATAGTCTAGAACGTAAAATCGTTTTAATTTTTAGAAAACAATTTCATAAATTTACAAGAAAATTGAGAATATATTTTGTATACTCAACATTATATTTTACATTGATTATATAATTCATAAATATGTATAAATATATTTTTTTAAATGTTTTTATAAATTTTTATGTTATTTATAAATCTTGGAGTATTCACAAAAGTGATAGTATTTTTAAAATCAAAAAATATCCCTATTCATAAAAAAACCATTTTAGAAAAAAAATGCCTAAGATAATTTTGACATAACCATTTCCGAAAATAAGTTCATTATTTAAAATATAATTTAGGTAAAATTAAAAAATTAATTTTATTTATTTGTATCTAAATGACAAAAAGAAAACATTTTTATAAATAATGTAATGTTTTGTAAAAAAATAAATTTATTCCTATAATTTTTTGATAAATTTAATATTTCCTTGGAATTAATTTATTATTTAAAGGAAATAAATTCTAAATACATTATATAATTTGATTATACTTATTAATTCCAATCATAACAATTTCTAGGTTATAACAGTCATGTTATAATAGTAATAGTAAAAATAATAACATCAGTACAGTATATTGTTGATTTATAAAGCCCGATTTTTCTTTTATCACAAGCTATTTTACATATTATTTGTAGTATGAAATAATGGGTTATTAAATTCTGCCCAATGTAAAAAAATTCAGCCTCACAATTATAATTTATTTTGACCACATCATGATATTTTAATGATAATTTTCGTGAATTAAAATTTCAATATTAAGACTACTGAACATATTATTTCATAGCTAAATAGTATATGATCCTTTATAAATCTTACACATATTAATCATTTCTAGAAGACTTCCATAATTATTAAATGATAATTTCCCAAAGAAAACATGATTGATTTTCATTGTATTTGAAATATTATAAAAAAATATAATTTCTTGATTTCTTTAAACTGTCTAAGTGAGTATTCCAACCCATTTGATTTAGTATTTTGATTAGTTACCTTGTCTAATTCAAGGTATCCATGAGTATGAGTATTTTCTCATTCCTAAAGCATGAAAATCAATATTCAATGGATCATAAAATCCATAAAATAATGATAAGTCAGTTTAGATTTCTAATAAATGATTAGAAAATATTTACATAATACTCAATATAATTAATCCTTATTCTGAAGATCTAAAAAATTAATTCCTAAAAATCCATATTTAAACCCTTATAGATATTAAAATACACCAAAATTTAAATTATAATATAACTAGTTCAATATATATATTATTTTTTCCTTTTTCTATTATATCCTAAATCCTCACAACTAACTAATAAATAAAAATACAAATTATATAAAAGTTAATCGTATTTATAATCTCCATATTTAAAACTAGTGAATTTCAATTTATCTTAAAAGAAACCTCAATATATATTCTTATTATAATTCTATTTTCCCTGTGGGACATGATAGTTATTTCTTTCCTTATAGTGTCATCGGGTGATTCGGTATACAAGAAAAATATGAAATTGTGAATATATCCAAAATCTAATAAAGAATGATTGTATAATAAATTTACATATTATTAAAACATATTGTGCATTAACTTTAGATGTAGTAATTACATATTTTTTCATTCCATATATTTTTTGAGGAAAATTTCTCTAAATCATTTTTAATTGGATTGAAAAGTTCTATATTTATGTAGAGATGGAATATTGGTTGTTGGTTTATTATTTAATTTCCTTTAACTCAAGTTTTTAATTTCCCTTCTCTAAACACATTGATAAATGTAGCATCCCAATCAATCATGCACATGGTGGTTCAATCAAAAATTATCACATGTGCGAGGTTCTATTCATCCATTATTTTCCTTGACCTCATTTTATTTTTCTTGTTGACGATTCATACTATTATTTTCTTTATTTCCATTAAAAAATATAAGATATGGGGAATTATATTTCTATCTTAATAAAAATCAGTACTATGTCATCATATGATAAAAATTTTTGTGAGACCAGTTCCCTTCATAGACCTAGATTAAACCAATCAGTGAAATAGAAAAACATACTTTCTAGATTAGATAATTTGTACATTGAACAGATTTAAAATCATTAAATGTATTCTTTATACTAAATAATACATTCACCCTCTTTTTTCTTAAACTAAGTAATTTCCATTAATTGCCTTTCCATTATGTTTATGGAAGTTAATTTTTTAACAAATATGATCATAAACACCTTTATTCCACTCACGCTATCTCATCCTCATCATTTATCATTTGAATCAATGACTATTAATGATCTTAATATTTCATTAAAAGTAATGTTTTTGAATAAACATTTTTGTTCATTACATCTCAGATCCAGAAATATATTTTAATGTTAATTGATCTACTAATTCAACAATCAAGGGATTTTTAGTTCCATCATAGGATAGAAGATCACTCAATATGAACCGATCCAGTATCATTGAATTGTAATGTTAAGAATCATTTTTTTAGATTTTAGAAAGGTTATTGATCAAAACCTATGTCAACATGTCCTAATATATTCATAATATACACTTCTCTAATACCAGCTATGTCGATGTTATTTTGTCGTAAATCCATATATTGATTAAGATTTTTGATATTTATTTATTTATTTCCATTTGACAACATTTCAAAAAAATAACATAATCTAGATTACCACATACAATTATTAATATTACCATAAAATTCCAAATCTAGTGCACTACCTACATAAATTAAAATTTTCTGCATATATAATCTCATAATTTTAAGCCTAGTGTCTTAAATAATGTCTTCAAATAAATCAATATTCTAAAATCATTATTAATGGTTTATAATGATCATGTGAATCAAGAAATGAATATCCCATTAGATGTGTATTGACATGTGTGTAGTCTTATACCCACTCATCCTGAATGGAGTAATGATCAAGTTGATACTCAATTATCCATTTTCTATCTGTTTTTTTTTCAATGTTCATTTATGTCATATACACATCCTGTTTTTAGTGTCAATATAAGAATGTCGTTATAAGGAATCCAAACATTCTGTTCCATAACAAAATATCTGGATATAATTATATACATAGAATTATCCCAATATTATTTCTGTGTGATATTTTATATAATCTATATTTTCTAAAATCTGGTTTACATGGTTAATAAGAAATAGTCACTAATAACAACTGTAATAGCATATCTTCAGTATCCTAGAGACAATGGTAAGATAACTACATTAGAATAATACAAAAGATAAAATAACCTAATATATTGAACAATATAGTAGTATTAGGAGACTAGATACAGATATTACCCTGAAATTATATCTAGAAACATGAAATGGAATATAAAATTATAAAGACTACATTATTCATTATTTTAGTAAATCATGTAAATAATTAATAGGCGTCATCTATGAACCATATGGAATAGAAAACATAATAATGGATGAGCATATTTTCTTAGTATGGGGAAGTATTCAATAAAATTTATCAATGAACAAATAAAACCTCATAATATGGTATAGATTAACTATATTTAAATAAATCATATAATTATAATCAATAAATAAGAATATATATATATGGATTAAAAACATAAAAATTAATCATAAGGATAATAATAACTATTCTCACATTGATATAATTCATAATTTTAAACTTCATAATGTTTACATCACGGCTTCATGCTAATAGATCATACACAATTAGGTATGGAATACTCCAATTACCCACACTAGGTGGTCTCATGACACATTCAGATGCATTGAGGGGAAATAACATGCCTCACCTATCACTTACTAAGTCAGATTCATTCATTATATGAAATAAATGAATAATAAATCAATACCTGATAAACATAAACATTCATAATGAGAACTAGCATAAATAAATATATATATATATATATATATTCAACCACTCAATTAATAGAACAACATGATCATAAACCATTCAGAAAAATAATGTGGATGGTTTTATTATAGTATAACCCCAATAAATAATAAGAATTATAAGATGATGTTGTAAAAGATGAAAATACCTTTAAAAACATTCAAGCATCTATTTAAAAACCTGATAAAAATATTATTTTCTACATATATAATTTTAAACAAACAATTTTAAAATGATGAGAAATAAATCTATTTTAAAATTATAATAGTAACTTATCAAATAATATTCAAAATAAAAAATTCTTATAAAAGTGAAAAAAAGTGTCCATATGGGTAAAATTAATGAATTTATTCCTTTTAAACTTTTTTAAAATGTAAAAGTACCTTATTTAGAAAATAAAAAAAATTCCTTTTAAAAATGTGTAAATAAATTAATTTATATTATAAAATGTCTTCAAAAATAATTTTATCATAGTAAAAAATTGAAATAATTATATAAAACTATTTTATAGAAGAAAATGTTTGTCCACTAAAGATAAAATAAGGTTATATTTTTATTAAAAAATAGTTTCTCTATCTTATTAAGTTAAAAATGAAGGTAAAATAAAGGAAAACATGTAACATACCTAGATAAATATAAAATAAAAAAGATAGTGTTTAATATTTATAGACTATATTATTTTCCATAAATGTTAATTTAAGCATAAATAATCCAAAACAAAAATTATATTTTATAATAAATCCATATATTTAGTCTGACATGCCTCATAAGTGTTTTTAACATCCGATAAAAAAATTAATTTTTTTAAAATTTAATTATAAAACCATTTTTATACTTATAATATCACATGTGATCCACCTATAACAAATTATCACTATTTTTTAATCATTATTTATCAAAATAATTGTTTAATGTGATAATAGTTTTATTTTTCATTCATCTTTCTGTTCACCAAATCGATTCCTTCAACCTTGATAAAGTTACCATCATTTAAATATTTTTTACCAAGATATATATTGTTCAATATTAGTAAATAATATCACTAGTGTTCAACATTTCTTAAGCATTCATATTATAAATATTATAACATAACTCATATAGGTGGTAAAACTATCCTAAACAGGACTATGTTATGATGATCAAATATATCAAAAAGGAAAAGTTATAATATTAATAAATAAAATATGGAAGATTATTTTGGTTACAATCATTATATATAATCATTTTATAAAATTTCATAACATTCCATATAAGTTATAATTTCAAAATAAAATATATCACTCTAGGAAAAGGTAGTACAAACATATGCAAGAACGACACTACAATTCTATAATGATAAAAATAAAAATACATAAGAAAATATTTTATCATTCCATACTAATTATTATATCATAAATTTAATATGTAAGTAGTAAAAACATAATTATAAAAAACCATGATAGGCAGTGTTGTAACATCAATCACATCACTATGTGGAGGTGGTAGTTAGCACGTACACATGAGTGACACTTTCATGTCCAATTTAATGGAATGTTGGGGTAATAATGATTTTTTATAATGTTAATAACATATAATTATATTTATTACATTTTATTAATTATATTAAGATTTATTATATATATTAATTTAATTTATATGAATAAATATAAATTTTATGTGTTGGGGAATATGATTATCTCTTCCTTTAGAGGTTCCCTTTGGCATATTCATTATTCTGTATTAAGATGGACATAGGGTATGAAAAAGAAGAATAATAATGAATGAAATGAATATGGAAATGTGTTTGAGTAGGGAGGTTATTAGATAGTGGGATAAAGTTTTTTGAATAAGGGAGGACATGACATACCCTCATATAAGATAGTATAACTACATAAAATATTTTAAAAATAAAAAGTTATTTTGTTTTTCACGTGGAAGTAGATACCCATGAATTTGATCTTTTGATAATATAATTTATATTTATCATCATATATTAATTTTTATACTTGATTATATGGAATTATTACCATTATATGTTAGTCTAACCCATGTAAAAACTATTTAAATGCTATTTGAGGTCACTAATTTTTTTTTACAATTTTTAATGAAAAAATGAAATCACGATTATTAACAAATTTAATGCTCATAATTTAACATATAATTAAATTAATATATATTCAACATTTAGAAGTGGTAAAAATAAAATTTATTATACATTTATTAACACAATGATACCAGTCTTTCGAAAAAAGATTAATTAAAGAATATGAATGAGTTTATTTTAAAATCACGTTAAAAGATGATTATAATGGAATAGATTTCATCATTTCATATTAACATATACATTTTTTTTCTTATAAAACCAAAATATATAAACCATATAAATACTTTAATAATATATAGAAAAGAATTTAATTATATAAAAACATTACTTAGACTTCAAAAATTTTAAGCATAAACTTCTGTGTTAATAATTATTTTTTACATGAATTATATAAATAGTTAATTTTATAATTAGTCTTAAAAAAATTCAAAAACTTTTGTGTTATTAATACATTTTTATAAGTTTATAATGTTGTAGTTTTTTCTAAATCAGTATTATTCACTATTCGCATAATAATATACCATTTAGAATAAATCCCAAAATTTTACCCTATGATAATTTTGAAATAGTAATTAAAAAACGATTTTCATTTTGGAAAATGTAGTTTCAAAAAAAATACAAATATTAATTTCAAATTTTCACATGTAAAACTCATAAAATTAGCTTTTATAAAAACATATTTATATAGAATACAGTAAAGTTAATCTTATAATTTACCAATTAAAAACAATTAGATTTATATATTATTTTAATTGAATTCATTATTTTTATTATGGATATAATTTTTAAATATATTTTAAAATATGATTAATTTTTCATGTTAGATATTTTAAATACATGGTTATAAAATGTATATTTACTTAAAAAAATTTCTATGTTATATCGTGGTTCGCTTATGTTCGGTGTTGAATGTATGACATTATATCATATATAGTATTCATAGACTAAAATCATACGGTGTTACATAATTATAGTCCTATTTTTTAATAGTTATGGTGGAAAATAGCACTCATCCCACCTTTTATACATAAGAGTAACTCATCTCTTTTTTCTAGGAATATGTATCCATTACGTATAAATTTTGAAAAAGGGCAATAGAGACCCAAATAATTTTCCTAAAAACCCTAACTGGTAAGTAAAAACATGGAATGAAGTCCAAATAAAAAATATGTTTTCCTGATCTATGTGAAAACCCCTACTATTTGGAACCTCCCATTTTGACCATCATTGACTACCTAACCACATCTAACCAATCTTGTCCTATATAGTTAATGACCAGATTCTGTTACAGTCATCACACAAAAAATATCACATTTATGCCATTTTTTCCAAATATCTATTTTGAACCTATCACTGACCCACCATACAAATCGTCCATATCAAAGACTTGATGCTTGAATACACTGAGGCCATGACTTTCACAGTCGACTACCACCACTGCAGTTGTTACACACTTGTATTTGAATTATCAATACTGAGGGCCCCTCCACCTTCAATGGTTGTGGATATGTGTCCTTCCTTCGACTGTGACTGCCACCAATGACCAAAACTAAAATCTCCCACATCCATAATTCATGGAACTATGTTGTTTTAAAAAAATAACCCCCTAATTTAGTTGAGGCCATTTTGGATAGTCAAGCGTAAGGCCCCGAAAATGATTTACAATGAACATCCACCCACAAAACTCGTTCAAGGGGTCATGCATACATCAAGAGTTAATTGAAATTCTATATATCTCCTAATTATCATAGGAATTTATGTTAACATTATAGTTTTTCAAATAGTTCTATTTATTTTATATTTACATTTATTTTATATATTCAATCATCATCTGAATTGGGGAGATGGTTAGGCCCATGATCTAATAAATATCTATTTGATTATAAATAATGGATTTTAATTTTTTTATCTATATTTAGTATTGGATTTGTTATGTGATGATATCATAGTATTTGTGAATTTCAACATTATATATTGTTATAAATAGTGTAGAAAATTAATTGTACCAATTTGAAATTATGTTATACCATATAATCTATTATGATTTTTTATTTTAGAGTTTTTTAAGTTTGAATATATTTAGAACCATTTTTAGATATTTTTTACCCTATAATTTCAAGAATTCTATTTAGTTTATAATGAACTTCTACAATAGACACCAAAAATAGTTAGTTTAATTGAAAATAAAAATATATAGTCATGTAATAATAAAATTTTATTATTTTAAAACTATACTATGAACTAATAGTGAATAGTGTAAGAACAATACATTATTCATTTTTTATCTTTATTTAATTATATTAAAGAGGATAGTGTTAATGAAGAAAAAATATATTTTAGATCCAATTTGACTAGTGAAATTGAGAATGTTATACATTCGAGTAGACATGGTCAGTAACTAGATTCTAGCATTATACGGATAATGATGACTCAAATACCGTTGAAGTGATAATACACTACGTAAAACTAAATCATTATAGTTATTAATGGTTATCATCTTACTATGATGCATTATATGTGTTTGAAATGGAGATAAACCCGATGTTTTGAATAAATTGAACTAATGAACTATACTCCATTGTAAATTAATCAACTATGCGGGAAGCATACTGATTCAAACACCACACATGGTAGTTCATAATATGGAAACCAAGTGAATTAGATATTATAAACTCACATAAAATCATTGATTTTTCAATCTAATTGAGCAATATAATTTGACACTAATTGGTTAGAAAAGTAAATTAAAGTATGAAAAAATAACATTTTTTATACATAAAATTAATTATATATGATTGATTTTGACATTTTATGGGATTTAAATTTTAAAAGATATATAAGAACCTTATTATTTATTCTTTTTTAGTTCTTTATTTTTTTACATAGATAAAATATAAAATTCTGTTATATTTTCCACAAACTAAAAAATATTGTTGGATGGTGTTGTACCTCCATGTGAAATTATGTTTTATAAAGGGTTTATAATCCACATAAAATTTTTGGAACATATGCTCTGATTATACATTCTGAGTAGTGGAGAATATTTAAATGGAAGAGTAGGATCACATTGATCACAACCACTATGAAACTATGGTGTTATTATTTTAAAATTTTTTACACTTAAATTATTATAATAATCCACTCTTTAGTCTCCTTCATCAAAACATGATATTATTTTGGAAAATGGATTACTTTTTCAACAACTCAAATCAATAATACATTGTTCATATCCCATAAATTATATGATCACATGATCATTTTATTTTTCCAAGAATCATTATCTATATATTAATTCTCACAAATACCCTAGTTCACCAAATTACTTGATTAACCCCCATAAATTATCATTGTGCACATCGATATCATTGAATTATTGAGATACCATTTATTATAGTTTCACTAATGTAGTAACAAGATAAAATGATACATTACTCTAATAGTGAATATTACTAACAACATCTAGAGTCAAACATCATCATAAAAATGCTTCACTAAAAGTGTTAAAACTATTTTTTTGGAAATTCATATCTATTGATCCAATTTATATTCATAAATTATAATATTATTCAATTAATACGTTCCATAAAAACCCATTATAGGGATATCATCCATATTCTAGTATCAAAATCTCTATAATAACTAGATTTTGGTTAATTTACCACACATTTAGAATGAAATTGACAACACTATCATAAGATATTAATATTGGAAGCCATATGAGTCGTTTCCATATAACTAGTGGCTTCTAAAATTTCATCCATGAAAAAAAGTTATTACTAATTTTTGATTTAGTAGAAACTCTTTTTGAAATAATTTTCTAATTATGAATTATCTCATATATGTCATATGAACCTACAAGAATTGTATGAATCATGTACAGATTCAAATTTTCTACCATATTCCTAGAATAAATCTATAATGTATTACATTATGGATTATCAAAACATGTAATGAATAATATAAAAACTAATAAAAAAAATTCCAATTCCATTGTAAGTGTGATTTCCACTATATAAGTGATGTCCAAGCAGAAGTAAGATATCAATCACTAGTTACGACCCACATTTCTCTATTTACTAAGAACACATTTGAAAAAAATCTAAAAAATACATTGATTCCATTTTTTAACATCACAAAACAATTTTGTATATATTAACTAAATATAATCATTTATATGACTACAATAATACCTCCCCATAAGCCATCTTTTGTCAACTATTGTTAACAGCATAATTGAACCCATGGAGAGACTATACAATTAATTTGATAAAAATAAAAAATCATAACAACCGGAGTAAAAATAAAAAAATACATTCAATATGTAATCCCATTATAAATCTAAAAATTATATTCTCATATATTATGCGATTATATATACAACCATTGTCATTTCATACAACATATTCATAAAAAATTGGATCACCTAATGGAATAATTGAATACATGACACACAAAAATAAAATAAAATAAATATCATTTACTTATTTACCAAGTCGTCAAGGTCACCCCTAAAAAAATCACCACATTTCATTCAAGTTACTCCTTACCAATAACTTTTACTAGAGCCTCAACCAAATCCTATATATTGAAAAGGGTGCATGAACACTCACCATGGTAAACACGTAAGTTTTTAGTAATTTTTTTTCTTATTCCACCAACAAGACTGTAATATAAAATTATACTTTACTACATTCATGTATAGTGTAATATATAACTGGTAAAATAAAGTGTAAATAACATACGTCACATCATCATCACAAAACCAACTCTGTAAAAGGAAATTTTTGAATAAGCATGAGATTGTATGTTAATATTGTGATTTCAAGAAACATGAGTTGGGATATCATTCCCATGATACTATCACATGGGTTATGTATGAACAAATTAAACTAATTTTGTCTAAAATTACTAAAATTTATGCTCTTAATACCCAGTAAATAAATTAATCAATCCCAATGATTATTTTTAGAGTTTAGGGGTAATATATTCATAAAACCCTCATGTATTTTGTTCAATGTATTAAGAAAACATGAATGTATCTTATCTATTTAGTTATTTAGGCAATTGGTCTACATAACAACTTAAACTTAATAATAGACCCTTGTATCGTAGGATTAATTTATATATATATATATATATAACTATAAAAATTCCATTATATATCTCATAAAAATATTCATCCAATGTAATATCCCATTCTTTTTGGAGAAAACTAAGTTTGATATTATAAACTAGAGCGCCAACACTCAAATTAAACAAACCATAAAATATTAATATTTGAAATACAATTGATATAACATAGGCATTGAATCTATGTGCATGAATAACAATAACTAAAATTTGAAATAGATGTATATTGTCTGTAAACTATACAATTAAATTATTAATTCTTAGTAATTAACCACTTAATATTTTGTTAAAGTCATGTTATGATTCTAAATTACATTTTCTAGAAAAATGGTTTTATTGTATTTATTTTAAAAATATAATGAATTAATTTATTCCATTATTAGAATTTTTATTTTATTAAAAGTATATAATTATTTAATTAAACATATAAAAAAATTTAATGGATAAAATTATTTATTCTTCTAAAAGGATATATTTATATGTGAATGGTGAAAAATAATGATTTTATAAAAAATTTGGTATATTATTTTATGTATTTCTGAATAGGAATTTTTTTTAAATTGTTTCAAAATTTAATTAATTAATTTTTAATACATAAAATCCAAGTAATGAAATTGTAATAAATATAATGGTTAATTCAGATTTAAAAATATTTTTATACCTAAAATAAATTTTCATATAAACAATTTTTTTCATTGTGTTTCAATTTTTTCTTTAAAATGTAAATTATCCAACTTGTAGAAATTTAATATCATAAAATTTATTATATATAATGATTCATGATGTAAAAATTTGGTAAATAGTTCTTTTTTACTTTATTTTGAAAATTAATTATTGAAATTTTATTCTCATTATGATGCTGTTAATACAGGTAATAAAAGAGACAAACATTGTGATAATACATTAAAATCACCCAAACACGTGTATTCAAATCATTGTATGTGTATTTTACCATAATCATCCCAAATATTAAATTTTCACTTTTTATTTCCATATTCCTTGTATAATGACATTAATATTACTTAAACTAATGAATAAATAAAAAATGACACTCCCCCTATTTAAATATCTCAAATATTTGTTCATCGGAATAAAAAGTGTTTATGTTCAAATTTATATTTTTTTGATATATGAATGAATTTTATTTCCATGGTAATTTATTTTTAACTTTTAGCAATGGAATAATTACTATACTTGCTTGTGTAATATAGACGTCGTTCTTTTTCATGTAGTATAATAAACAAGTAATTGGAATTAAAAACATACACAGAAATATTTCTTTGGATGAGTGAATGTATGATCCAAACCATTTATAGACCTTACACATGACCATTTTTAATTTCCCATTTTTTTCATGTATATAATGGTAGGTTTTACTTTGGGTGTTCATTGGGTGAATTTAAGACATATGGATGTTACTGAAAAAAAAGGTGTGATGTATGGTTAGCTCACAGTTTTCCCAAACATTAAACCCACCCTTGAAAACTATGAAAATCGAAATTTATGGGGTTTTCATGGTTAGAGAATTTTTTTTCAAACTATTCACCACAATGATGAGATATATGGTTAGGTAAAATGGTTTGGAATATTGTACGCCACATCCCAGTAAACCATGTGCATGGGAATTATTTCTCAAAAAATTATTTTTTAAAATCCTGAACCCCCATATTTCACCCTCATTCACCCCCAATCCATTAAGATGTTATCATCCATTTTAGGAGTCCCTAGAAAGGATTTCAATTCTTTATGAGCACATTTCATGATGAAACATTGATCTGTTTGAAATACATACTCCTCTCGATGTAAGAAATCTATTCCCATGCAGTTTCCTCTTTCCCTATCATCTCTCTTTCCATATGAATATTATTTATTTAGTATCCATTTGACATGTTTTAGATCTGGTTAATTTTATATCATACTCCATTTTATCATATTTATTGATTTTGAACTACATATCATTCTTTATTCTGTAATTTAATGTTCTGATTCATTTTTGGGGACATCTAGTTTGGATAATTCTCTAAAAAGATCTTTAGGAAAGTGGAAAAATATAAAATACCCTTGTCTATATTATAAATATGTGTATGGAATTATGAAATAGGAACTTCAATGTTTGTAAAAAACATATTGAATTTGATTATTAAATTGGTTAAATAAATTAATGGATTGAATAGATGATGAAATTAATGGGATGATGGGATTGTAAAATTGTTCAATTAATGGGATTGTGTAATATTTTTATTAATGGTATCTTGAATTGATAAATTATGGGATGTAAGGGATGGTATACCATGCTGTGTAATAATATTAAGGTGGTTAATGATGATTAACAATGTTTAATGTGATATATTTGGAATGTGTTGTTGAATGTAAAATGGGATGTGGGACATGGAATGATTCATCAATGTCCCATGGGGTGATATGAATAGAATTTTATGACCAAATTCATACATGTGAATATTATTGAATTGGATAGGGACTGATACTTAAAATAACCATGAGGTTTGGGTTGTTGAATGATGCTCCAAAAAACCATGGGTTTCTAGACACGATGTTCTATCAATATGATTTTAAAATTGGACTATGGTTCCAAATGATATTGACATGTAATTGAATTAAATGGATAATGAAATCCCAAGGTATAATGAATTTTAATTTCCCTATGTTATATGTTTCAGACTTTTACTTGGGGTGAATGTGTTATCTATAGTCAGGGATACATCGTGAACCAATGGAAAAAGATTTGGTTTAATAATGATATTTTGTTATGTAAAATGTTTACGTTATTGGTTGTATTTTATTTTTATTCAACTGCAGTCACTATTACTGAATGGATATTTTTTATATGTCCTTTGTGGTGACCTACCTAGTTGTAATCTTACCATACTCGGACTACCTGATCGGCATCAGAATAAGATTTCTATTTCCATGACATGATAAGGGATATATCCCTATGTTAGATGGATGAGTTGGGAATGATATTAGATGAGTGAACCAAATATGGTTTCATGACCCTCTTTGGAGTTATGAGTGTCTTTATTTTGGGGGTTTTCATTTGAAACATGGAAAATATGTGGAATGACATATACACGACATTAGTTTTTTATATTGTTTTTAGTTTTAGATAATCATGTGATACTGGTATGTGTTGGTTATGTCTTTCAGTTTGGTTACTCATTTAGATTTTTATATTTACAATCCCTGTTTCAATTCATTGATAAATATTTTAGAGTGTCCATATGTTATTAATATTACACCATATATACTAGGTAGAATCCTCTGGTATGTGGTGAGGCATGCATGAATTTATGTATCGAACTAGCTTGTGGAACCAGAATGTGGAACCACAGTTGGGTCATCACAAAGTGTAATAAAATTGTATTTATTTTGATTTTTTTGTATTACTATTTTGGAAATATAGACATGAGATTTAGTTGAGTTATGCCTTGGTTAAGATCATTTTAATGGGAATAGATACCACATTTTTGGGTCTAAAATATATATACCCAGTGTGGGATTATTGTTAGGGATATTTGTCATTATAGTTGAATGTTATTTATCCTTGAGTGATGAAATTGTTGTGTGATGTTATTTTTTTATATTTCTGAGATTTGACTCTTTGAACGGTATGGAATGAGAGTTTAGTTTTCATCTATCACTCTATTAAATTATGATTATTATGTAATGGGAATCATTTTAGGCACAAATAGAAAATCAAGTCTTTGGTAAGTTGTTAAAATGAACATGATTTTCCATGGTTGTGTAAATTAAATGTAATTGATTCATAGTGAAGAATTAGAAATTGTAAATTATTAAAAATTATAATTTTTTTTTCTTATTATATAATTGGTTAATGTGAATGTGTTTACCCTTTTCGAACAAAGACCAATATTAGATATGGTTAAGGGTAATGATAGAACCGATGTTTTGACCATGTGGCGAGTTATTGGGGAGGACTAGTTATGAATTTATGTGAATCCCCTTAAATGTGGTAATAATGTTTATTGAGATGTCCTAATATGTGTTTTTGGATTCATATATATAGTCTCCACAATGAAGATTATTGATAGGATGCCATGAGGACATGGATGGAAATGTGATTCATGTTGTAGAACCTAAGGCTCTAATTGTTCTAAGTGAGGAAGCCGGATAGAGAATCTCTGAGAACATTTCTCAATTTATATAGTTTAAGGAAGGAGACCCATGGTGGGATGTGTAAATTATTTCATAATTGAAAAGGGATTTTTAGATATTTAAACCTTCCCCATTCACATGAGAGTGTGGACCAGAGTAAGCAGGGTTTTGAATGGAATCAATCAAGACGATTCTCGACCACATATACCCTCCTACTGAGAAAAGTGTCAAACATGAACCTTGTATGTTATGAGTATCATTAATTAATGGTGAGATATTCTGGTTGGGAGTGTTTATCTAGAAAAAATTGTATGTAAGGGCTTCCAAGATATGATAATATGGAAATTTTATCTTGAGAAACTTAGACAACAGAGGGATGACGTTTTTATGTTGTTGAACCATGGTATTATATCAGTGATAGAATATGATGATATCTTTATCAAATTGCAAAACATTTCTCTATAATTTGAATGGTATGAGATTTCTAGGGAAATTCATTTTTAGGAAACTCTTAAGTATGAGATAAAGTCTCTATTTAACATCATTCCATTAATGCAATTTGATGAGGTAGTTTATGAGGCTATGATATATGAGGGGAACCTAAAAATGTATTGTACTAGAGGATAAGTGGTATCAATTAGATGTACTAGAGGTATGACATCCAAGAGTATGAATAATCACTATGCGAATTTTGACCAGAGAAGTGGAAGGATGAGTGGAAGGTGGTGGATTAGTTACTCTAGATCATACCAACATTCTCTACTACTACTAAGGTAGGTTGGGTAACATTATTAGACATTTTCCTCAACCATATTAGAGTGTTGATATTGTGTATGGATGGGACATATATAAAGGTTTTTCAGAAACCCACAATTTATGCATAACGATGGAAGGGATATGCATAATTAGAGTGTAGAAAGGGGAAATTACACCCCATATTAGTCTAGTTATAATTGATCACCTCTCCATGTAAATCTACATACTTCTAAAAAAGAGATCCCATATCAACAGAGTGGTGTATCCCTGAGGACTCAGGCTGCAACATAGGGAAGAGTGAAAGGATTGATAAATTTAGTATAACCTATAGTTGTGGATTGTGAGGCTAGACCATCAATGGGTATAGGTACTATTCTTATAGATTCTATACTTTATATTTCATTATTTGGTATATGATCCTCTCATAATTTGATAACTTTACAATTTTTTAATGGTTTATGTCTCACAATTGGGTCTTTGAGTGGGATTGTGGTGATTGATACCCCTTCTAAAATATTATTGAGAGAAATCAATTTGTTCATTGGGATTTATCTTAAGGTTAGTGAGAGTTTTTTTTATTTGTGACCACTACATACTTGACATGTTAGGTGTTTACTTGATTTTGGGTATAGACTAGTTAAGCTCATACCAAGCCCATACAGATTTTTACTACATGATATTGATAATTAAGTATCCTAAGGGTAACATGTATTTGTATCCTAGAGAGCGGCATATACAGGAAGGTTGTCCAAGGCTAGTTCATCACCAGCTAGGGTGATCACCGCTGGGGATTCAGGTCATTTTTTTTGGATGAATGGTGTGTAAATAATTATTTATTTCCACCAGTAGTGTAATGGTTCCATGTAGCGTTTCATGAGGACATATCAGGGCTTCCAAATGAGAGAGATGTTGAATTTATAATTGATCTATTGTCGGGGTATGAGCCAATTTCTATTATGTCCCACATAATATAACAAACTATGATCCAAGAGAAAGTTACTCTATAATAATTGTTCATGGATAATTGGTTTACCCATCTGAGTACATCACCTATGGGCTCCCCAGTCTAGTTTCTTATGATGGTTGATAGGAATGTACACTTATGTGTTAATTATGTGATATTGAACCAGATGAATGTTATGAAATAGTTTCATCTTTTACATTTTTACAATTTCTTTGACCAGTTATGGGGAGGTTTTGTGTTATCCAAGATCAAGTAGATATTGGGTTATCATTATTTTATATTTCAGCCATCATAAATTTCAAAGTCTGCTTTCATAAGATGATATCCCCATTATGAGTTTTTCACGATGTTGATCATGAGGTAGAATGTACCATAAGTGTTTATATCCTTGATGAAAGAAATATTCCACCCATACCTGGATCATTTTGGGGATGTGTTTGAGGATGATATCATGGTGTAATATAATACTCATTATGATCATTCCCAACATCTTGAAACCATATTGAGTACACTAAGGGATCATTGTCGATATTCCACAATATCTATATTTCAATTGTGGTTTGATGTTGTATGTATCTTGGGTCACATAATATCAGAGGAAGGTGTGTTAGAGGACCCTGAGAATGTAAAATAGGTGGTTTCTAGGGTGAAACCCAAAAAATTCCATTTATATACATAGTTTTCTATAGTCAGTGAGTTATTATCAGAGGTTCATCCAAGACATTTCATGCTTGGAATAACCTCTATCGAACTTGACAAAGAAGGGGGTATTGTTTTCTTTGTCTAGAGAATATGATAATTCTTTTTTGGAGTTAAATAACCGGTTGAACAATGCATTGATCAAGATAATACCCTTTCTAGGAACAAGTATACATTGTTTTTTTGACACATTTAGGATTGGACATTGGATAGAACTCATGAAGGTAGTTCGAACTGTGGAGTATGGGTCACAATATTTGATGCTAATTGAATGAAAATACCCTACAAAAGACCTCATGTATGATGAAGCTATATATTCTTTAATGTTTTGATGGTATTATCTATTGGAAAAAAGATTACTATGTATACTGATCACAATAAATTTATTTTTATCTTTTCAAAGAGTGTTTTGATTATATAGTAGTATAGATGGGTTGATTGTATACAATTGTTTTTATTTTGAGAAAATATGTATTCATGGAAATGGAAACAGTGTTGTTTATGTATTGAGAAGGAAAACGGAAAGTCATGTAGTTTAGGAGTCTTGCTGTGAGAGGAATATGATGTATTTGTTAGTTGAGATATATTTTTTGGGTTGCGAGTGATAGGATAAAATGAGCCATGTATCAGTATTAGTAGATTCCACAATATTGATTCAAATTAGGGAGAGGTAGTATCGTATTGTGGAGTGTTTTTCTATGAGGTAAATCCTTGAAGGTTGGTTGACGCCATCATATCTGACTATATATGAGAGTTATATCATCTTTTCCTGGGATTTTTTTATCCTATGTGTATGAATTTGTAGTTGATGTGTGAATTTCATGCCTCATAGTTGGTAGTGATTCTGGGTTTGACTATAACATACCATGACCTACATCCACAATATCTATGGTCAGGAATAAAAAATGGATAATATGGTTTGTGAAGTGATTATACACCTATCAACTGGTGACTTATGAGCATCAATGAACGGGTGGTTTACTAATAGAATTTACCATTCCAATATAAAAGTGGGATGATATTAAAATTCATATTGTGGTGGGTATCCAGAGGAAGGCTCGTTAGAGTGATTATAATTGGGTGGTTGTGGACTAATTGAAAAAAGTTGTGATTTTTTCCTATATGATATTCTTTTTTAGTGGATCTATTGGGAGGCATATACATTTCGTAGAATCATAGTCTGTATGGGGTGCCACAGTGTATAGTTTTGTACCATTAATCAGATTTTACAAAATTCTTCTAGCATGGCTTATATAAGTTTCTTAGTATGCCGGTGGTTCTTAGTATGGCATTCCACTCACAGACATATGGGTAGTCAGAACAAACAATACTTATTTTGGAGAATATTCTACAGGAATATCAGCTAAACTTATTTGGGTCAAGGTAGAGGCACATAGTTCTAGTTTATTCCACCTATTAAAAAAATTTCTAGGAAATATTCATATATAAATATATGATTCATTTTATGTTAGGCTTGTTAGATTAACTCTATGTCGAATGGGGGTTGGAGAGTCATTCATTTTGGGACCAAGTCATATATAATAGATGTCAAAGAAGTTTGATTAGATTCTAAACTATATGACCACAAATCAAGATCGACAGAAGTTGTATACTGATAGGCATAAATGACCGCTGTATTTTTCATAGGGTGATCATGTTATACTTTGGGTGTCACCTTGAAAAAGGTAGCATAAGATTCAGAAGTAGGGAAGGTTGGAACCTATATTTGCTCGACCATTTGAGGTTTTGGAGATAATCATGCCTATGGAATACCGATTGTCACTTTCATTGAAATATAATTCAATGAACGATGTCTTTAATGTGTCAAAAATATGGAGGTATCAGCTCAAACCATCTCATGTGATCAATGTTGATGTTGTCGAGCATCATACCAATGTGTCCTTGAAATATAATTTGAATCTGGTTGAGGATCATAGTGAGAATGTTTTTTAGGGAATGACCATGCCATTAGTTTGAGTATTGAGGAATCTTGGTCATGTTAAAAATAAAACATATGAGAGAGAAGCAGATATGTTGGCTTAGTAGTCAGATATTTTTAACTCAGTATCTTAGAGATGTTTTGGAGTACAGTTTAAGGATAGGCTCTAATAAGGTGGGATGATTACAAGATAACATCTTTTTATGATGCTGAATCATGATCATTTCCAAGTAATTGTTAAAAATTTTATTGATAATATTTTGGTCATGTATTATTTTAGTGGTTATTTTGGTGAATTTGGATAATTTTGGATGTTTGGGGAAGAGTGGAAGTGCATGGTTGGAACACGATTTTCCCAAACAATACACCCACCCCAAAAAATCATGTACAGACCAATAAAGGGGGTTTCACATTTGGATCATGGTCTATCAAACAGTACACTCTCTATGTAGAAACTATTCACCCCTAAGGTGAGGTGCCTGGTCAAGTAACACGATTTTGAAAACTGTGAACCCCAGCCTAAGAATCCAGGAACATGAGAATTATTTCTCTAAAAATTATTTTTATGAACCCTAAACCCCTATTTTTCTCTCTTATTCAACCGTTCTCAAAATAAGATGTTCTCATTCATATTTGGAGGTCTCGAAGAGGATTCATAGAATTTCGAGCACTATTTTTTTGTATTGAATAACTATTTTATGTTTTATCACCTCTCCCAATTATAAATATCTTCCTGTGTGGTTTCCTCTCTCTCACATATCTCTTTCCATACAAATCAGAGTGTTTTATAACATGTTGAATATTTATTGGATAAAGTGTATGACTTCTATGACTCTATTTGTTCTAGGATCTAGGTTTTGGTTCTATATCTCATTATTCATTGTGAAATTAAACATTCAAATACTTTTTGGGGACATTCAGTATGTTGATTGCTCATCACCGATATTGAGGTCGGTGGTAGAAAATGAAAATACCATAGTCTAGATTATAAATTTTTGTATAGAATTTGGAAATATCAATTTACATGTTGGGAAATAACAATGTGAATGATATAATTAATTGATTAAATTATGTAGTGAGTTCATGTTATTATATAATTTATGGGATGTTGGGTTATGAAACTGGTTAATTAATGGGATTCTGTAAATCATTTATTAATGTGATCATGAATTCATTAATGATGGGAATTAAGGGATGGTTGGATTAACCTCAAAGTGGTAAATTTAATAAATGATTAAATGTTGATAAATGGTTTAAAAGTGAATTTTTCATATTATTCCATTTGATTAAAGTGTCGAACCATGAATTTTTTATTAAATTAAATGGTATATCATGATGTGAAATTTTGATAAGAGGGTTAAAGATTATTAACATTTTTAAATGTGATATATATAGATATATATTATTTTATTGAATGATTAATTGGTTGTGGGAAATTGAATAATCCTTTATAATACTACAGGGTTCCTGACCTGAACCTATAAGCCCAAATGCATGCATGTGATTATTATTGTATAGGATATGGACTGATTTTCCAAATACCCATGAGGTGTGGGATAGGGACTAATGTTTCAAATACCCATGGGGTGTTAGAGACTATGTTATATGTCCATGACATTGTCATTAAACTATTGTTCTAGTTGGACAGGATATTTAATGCAACTAAATGGATATCGAAAGCCCATGGTATACTGAATTCTGATTTTCTTATGTGATATGGTTTGGACTCCTCTATGGACCGAAGTAGGTATTGATGGATCACGTGTAATATTGAACCATGGGAAAGGATGTGGTCAAATAAAGAGTAATAGACTATGTGGACTGTTTTCATAATTTATTATACTTTTTTCTGTATACAGCAACATACACTATTATTGATTTTATATTACATTATACGTCGTTGGAGGTGGCCTACTGAGTGGAAATCAGACTCTATATATGTTTCCTGATCGGTACGTGAATAGACTACATGTTTACTAGATAGGATAAAGGGAATATATCTAAGATAGATGTATGTGTTGAGATGGATCATTGATGATCGAATGAGTCATGGTATTGGGAACCTCTTGGGAGTTGTTAGTGTCTTCATTTCATGGTTTTATTATTTGGTACTTGACACATATATGTCATGATATATCTTCTATTTTTTTTTCAATTTCGGTTCTTCATTTTATACTGATCTGTTTTGGTTTTTGCATTCATTATGGTTACATATTTATCTATTGTGTGTATACTTTAATTGAGGAATTTTTTTTAAAATATTGTGTAGTCTCCCAATGTTATAAATATTAGACCTACAATGCTATTTTATATCCCCCCAGTGTATAGGGTGTCGTGTCTGAGGTCATGTTGCTAATTTGATCGGGGCACCATCATGAGGAACCTGGGTCAGGGCATCACATTTAAGGGGTACCAAAATTTTTTAGATATATATAATGTATTATTAATGTGATAAATTTCCATATTAAATCTATATTACTGTCATGAAATTTATAAATGTTAAATTATTTGAATTGTCATTAAACTAACATTAATGTTATTTAACACTAAATATTATTTTTAAATTAATTAGAATTCATAAAAAATGTACATGAACAATTGAATGATATGTATAGTATAATACCAACCATATTGCATTTTGGGACACTTTTCATTTTATATTATCTTTCATGATCCCTAGAGTGTAAACACCAAATGATAACCTAGTAATAGTCCAAAGGGTAAATAGAGGTCAAAACTGTGAGATGATGGTTAACAATTCCCCCAAACAAATCTATGATTTATGGGATGCATGTTTTTATGTTAATAAACTTCTTAGATTCAAAATATTTCATGTTATTACACAATATCATGAAAATTAGTGAATATAAATTTAAAAATTTATGTATTTTTAAGAGTTATTTTCTTAACTATTTTGTAATTGGATCATCCCTCCTCTCATCCTCACTCATATTAATCAATTTATCTCAACTCAAATATAAAAAAACATCCAAAATCCCTTAATATATAATTTAGGACATTGTATGACATAAATTCCATCCTATAAGTCTTAAGGTGTAAGCTGATTGTTCTATTCTAGAGAGGCAGTATATCCCTATGTTAAGCTCTTTCATTCTTATTCTTATCCTACCTCTATAATTGTTATCCTAATCATTATAATATAATTACTTTATTAACTACCGCTTACTAATATTTTATTATATTTATGGAATAACCTTTATAGATATAAATTTTCATCAAATGGGAAATGAAACCATCTATCATGTATATGTGTGGACTACCTCTGTGTCAACCGATGTATTTTATTTCTCATCACTTCCTTTCAGAGATGTATATTATGAAAAATTTAAAATATATATATATATATATTATTTTAATTAAATTATTAATTTTTTATATTATATTTTAAATAATTCATATTCACACCATTTAATATTTTAAAAAATTAAATCATCGCACATTTATAGGGGCAGACTACCATTTTCATAGAGCAATGTTTTTTATTTTTATGTTCCACTGTAACGACATAAAATTTCATTAATAGAAACTACTACTGATCTAATAAAATGTCTCATTGTGTAAAATGTTTATTTAAAATTTAAACATCATTGGTTTTATGTTTTTTTAAAATACCATTATAAATTGTGATTGTTGCTAATAAATTCGCTGAACAGTGATCACATGATTAGTTTAAATATAGGGATATGACAAATCCAATTTACTCTTATAGAGGAAGAGATGGCCCTATCTAGTAGACTTTCCCCATACGAAGTCCATTTTTTGGAGCTCAGAAAGGTGGTGGCATCATTGGGATTCTCTCTTGACCAAGCCCAAGCTGAGCTAGAATATGTAAAACTCATGCAGAACCGCCTGCTTGAGAAGTGGAAGTTGATAAAGATTACCCCCGAGCAATGTTATCTGAGCCACCCAAAGGGTATGTCACCATCACACACCTTATCCAATGGTCTAATGAAAGTGTTTTAAGGGGTTATGTATCAAGACCCTAGCACTATGGTTATGTACATTTTTTTAATATAATAAAGAATATACTTTCATTTTATTATTGTTACTTTTCAAATAGTTTTTGAAGTGAAAATAGTATTTTTCCAACTAAGAAATCTATTTTTATTAATTAATAGATTTATGATTTAAATAATATTTTAATAAAATATTATTATTATTATTAAATTAATTTTTATTAAAATTAAATGATAATATAATGTTTTGAATGCAGTTGTAATTTTTATTATGTTTTCAAAGTTGTTTTTGTCAAAACCCATGATTCTTCGATAAATGTCATCTTTTATTTTAAAAAGGAAAATTCAAATATTTCAAAAACTATTTTCATAAAATGAATATTATTTTTGGAATCAGGATGTCAAAATTATCTAGTGGTTATTTTTTGATAAATTTTTGAGACAGTCAGATTTTTAGAGAAAAAATAAATACCATTTAAATATATAATGTGTTTTATGAAATAATAATGACCTAATAGTGATGTAATAAAATACTATAAACATTATGTTCGAACAATATAAATTTTTAAATTAAAATAATTTGTATTTTCTTTTGTTTTATTTATTTTACAAAGCATTAGTGGACCCTTCAAGGATTAAAAAACATTTTGTTTTTTTAAATTGTTTTCCATGACAGTGTGACTCACATCAACATAAGTCGCCCTATTATTTTATTAATTTTGGCTATCGGACATATAAAATATTGATTTCAACTCCCCTTTTTCATAAACCATTGGAAAAACTATTGGATGGTTTTTGGTTTTGATTAGTTTAATGTGAGTTGTCTCAAACCGGAATAATATTGAAATTCCCTTCCCTTTCCTATATAAACCCTCCCACGATCCCACTTCGTCTTCACTCAAAGCCTTTTCAGTGTGTCATAACTCTTCAATATTCTATCTATAATACTATTAAGGAATCCCATTCTCCCAGAAAGCCACTCTGAAGCCTCTCTAAGGCCTTTGAAGCACACTTCCATGTAAGGGTTTTCCTCCATTCTCATTTTTTTTCAATTTTTCATTAAGTTGTTATTCCATTTTAATTACAATTATAAATTATGGGTATTGTTTTTCACTTCCCCTATACTTCCCTTTTTATGTTTGAATGATGTGAGCCCCCTTTATCTCTTATAATATTCCTCCCATTTAGTCCTGTTACTATGCCGAAATTTTGAAAGGCAATTCTCAATCCTCGTTTACATTCAATATATTATTTTGTATCATGAATCTAAATTCCATTATAATTGATGGGACATGAATCTATATGAACCCCATAAAATCCATTAAATTTACATATTATGAGACACCCATTTATCTCTAATCAACCATTTTTATGAATCCATATGTCACATCATTATGCTGTAGTGATTGCACTATATTTTTTCAAGCCAAAATCATTGTGTAGTGAATACCATACCCCTGTATCTATCAATGGTATTAAATTTTATGCACAATTACTTATTTATTATAGAGCGTCATGTATGAATTGTTCATTCCATTATCGTGTAATAAATGATGATGTTTAATGAATTCATGTTGTATGATCCATGTGCCAAAATTATGAATGAAATGAAATGATTAAGAATGGTGTTCCCTGATAGAGATCTAATGCATTTGGTAATGTATAGTATCATGTTACGTCATTAGAAATGATTTTTGACTCATGCTAATTCATTTGCAATTAGGGTTTACTCTTGCTTCACGTTCAATGAGGATTTACTAATGCACCATGTGAAATGAGCCTTGGCTCGTGTTAATTCCATGTTAAGTGTTGTTGCCACATTTCCATGTTATGATTATTGTGATTTATAATGCCTTTATGGTCATGCTTCTCTTGTGATCCATTTGTATTCCCATTGTCTTACATGTACAGTATTCCTCATGTGATTCCATCATTATTCTCTTATTGGGCTTTGTAGCTCACCCTTTTCTTATGAATGTCCTCAATAAATCCTACGCAATGCTAATTACGAGGGAATGTAGTGGTCATGTAAATGATGTTTTCATTAAAGATGTTGTATTTCATGTTTTAAGTTTTTATGTAATGATACTAATCCTAAAAGACATTACCCCTCTTGATATTCATTTTTGTATCAATTGATGTTTATGTAATAATTCATGATTCAGTGTGTAAAAACGATCAGGGTTGTCATAGATGGTATCAGAGGATAGGTTTTGTTATTTTTGGGATTAGGGTTTGAAAACCCTAGTTAATCCATAGAGACAAGACTAAGTATAATAAAAACATCCCAATGTTTTGTTATGTATTGAATAAATGGTTTATCAATAAAATAATCCTTGTCTGGATACGAGCATGTATAGGCAGATTTGGAACAGATGTATCATAGGGGTAAAACCCGAGAACACTTCTTTGAGATAGATGCAAATCGGAACTGGCACCAATGAATGTGCCTTACTACACTCGGGGTTATGATACTCCTAGGTGATAATATTTGTTAAATTCACAAGATTGATATGAACCGTTATTATTGGACTAACAAAATTCCCTAAGAATATATGTTAGAAAGTAGATCATGTATAATATAGATTGAAGCCAATAGATTTTTAAGTTAAGGAAAACAAAGTTATTTATATGTCATTAGTTAGGTCCTTGGATTAGCCTTTATGTGTTACCCCTATGTTTAAATTTATTCCATCCAATAGATAGTAATAGGAGGACGCAAGATAACATATAATGTGAAGATCAATTTGATGACTGTACTAATGAGATGCCCAATCGGAAAGGAGTAGGAATCTCGATCTTTGTCATGCTTCTCTCTTAGCTAACTCAAGCTTGGAATATAAACATGGATCAAGGGGAACATTCATCCCCATTAACAAAAAACAAGTTTCATTCGAGAGATTCATGATAAAAAGGCCTCCAACTTTTAATGGATCATATGATCCATCAATCGTCGAACAATGGATACACACCATTGAAATGATCGTCTCCATCCATCAATGTTGTGAACAATATAAGGTTCCCCTAGATACTTATTGTATAGAGGGTAAAGCAGATCAATGTTTAAAGTTTATCAAATATATGAAGCATGAGGAGGTGATCAGGGTGTTGGAATGGAAGTATTTCCCGAAGATGTTTTTCGATAAATATTTTCCGTGCACCCTCTAGCTAAAGATGGAAAGGGACTTCCTTTCCCTCAAGAAAAAAGGCGACGAATCTGTCAGAGCATGTGAGGCAAACATCACAAGGCTATCATGATATGCCTATGGCTTTGTCGTTACCCCCGAATGAAAGGTTGACCGCTTCCTTGGTGGGCTGAACCTGGCCTACAGAACACGATGGTGATCCATGACTTCATCAGGTATGAGGAAATTGTCCAACGTGCACTCAGGGTTGAATTGGAGATCCAAGAATCTCAGGGGTATCATGGGTATAAGAAGCATAAGTTGGACATCAATGTTGGCAGTCCGATTGATAAATCCAATGATGCTAAGAAGATCTAGCACACCACTTGCCAATGGTGTGGAAAGAAGAACCCTGTAAATTTCCTGAAGGGGGTGAAGAAATGCTTTAGGTGTGGGAGATAATGGCACTAGGATATTAACTACTGACAAGAAAAATTAGCGGCTCCAATAGAATGGAGAAACACTCCATTCGAAACTCAATGCATTGTTCATTGCTATAACTGCAATGAACCCGAGCATCTTGAAAATTAGTGCCCTAAGACAAGGTTTTTTAGAGGCTACCAATAATGTCCAAGACTACAAGGGAGAGTTTTTTCCATCACTACTGCTGAAGTGAACCTCAACAACGAAGTGGAGATACGTACACTAGTTATTCATTTAATAATAGCGAACATAGTTTTTTTTTATTTCCATGAAATATTTTATTTCCTGAATTTTTAGTAGAACATTCCCAACACCACCAAAAATCATGGAAGTGAAGATGTCGGTGAGTACAAAAAATGGAGAAATCATTGAATCTTCTGAATATAACTCCTCCAATATAATAATATATGGATTGTACTTCCCAGCGAACCTCATAATACTATATTTGGTGGGATTTGATTCAATTATTGGAATGGATTGACATTCCTTTTATGGAGCCAACATAAAATTTCGTGAGAGGGGAATCACTCTCCATGTGGAGAATCAACCCCTGATTCTATATAAGTGCAAGGAGGAAGATGAATCTTTTTTAGCTCTATCATCTCAAGAATGGATATTACTGCCCTATGAGCACGCATATCTCACTCAAATAATTGAGTATAAGGAGGAAACTGTCATTGAAGACATTCCTATTTTAGGGAATTCATTGAAGCATTTCTTGAGGAATTTTTTGCTCTTCCTCCTAGAAGATATGTTGAATTCACAATTGATCTTACACCTTGGGTGTTTCCAATATCCAAGACTCCATATTTAATGGATGTTGGGGAGCCTGATGAGATGAAAAAAAACTATAGGTGAATCTAGATGAAGGGTATATATTCTTAGGTGCATCACCATGGGGTTCACCAGTCCTCTTTGTCAAGAAGAAGGATTGTTCAATGCGACTTTGCATGGATTACCATGAGCTTAAAAAAATTACGATAAATAACTATTATCCTCTCTGAGGAATTGATGACTTGTTAGATCAACTGTATGGGGCACAATACTTCTCCAAGGTGGATTTGCAGTCACAATATTATATTATAAGGGAGAAAAAGGAAGATATCCCCAAGACTGATTTTCGTACAAAATACAGGCACTATGAATTCATAGTAATGCCTTTCGGACTCACAAATTCTCTAGAAATATTCATGGAATTAATGAATAGAGTATTTATAGATTACCTCGACAAATTTGTTATAGTCTTTAGGGATGATATTATGATATAATCTAAAACCATGGAGGATCCTGAAGTGCATCTAAAAATAGTACAAGAGACCTTGAGAACAGAGATGATCTAGGAAAAGTACATTAAGTGTGATATATGGTTAAAGGAGGTACCATTCATGGGCCATATCATCACATGAAATTGGATATCTATCGATACCTCCCAACTAGATGAAATTGAGGGATGACTAAGGCCAATATCGGTAACAGATATGTGTAGCTTCTTTGAGTTGGCGAGATATTATCAATGATTTGTGAGAAATTTCTCACGATTGTCCAACCCTCTTACCTAGATAACTCAGAAAGGATTTTAGTTTTCATGGAGAGATGAATGTGAAGAAAGATTAAAGGAGTTAATAATGAGGCTTATCACTATGTCAGTTCTCTCTTTACCCACAAGTGGATAAAATTTTGTGGTATTTAGTGATTCTTCGAAGAAGGGCCTGGTATGTGTGTTAATGCAATATTACAATGTCATTGCCTATGCTTCAAGGTAATAGAATTTTCATGTGCATAATTATCCAACACATGATCCGGAGTTCGCTGTAGTGATCTTCACTTTAAAAATTTGGTGCCATTATCTCTTTGGGGACATGATTGAAATATATAAGGAGAAAAAATGAATCTATTATATATTCACACAGAAAGAGTTGAACATGTGCCAATGAAGATGGTTAGAGCTGATCAAAGACTATGACTACTCAATCCATTACCACCCTAGGTAAGGAAACAAGGTGGTAGATTTTCTATGTAAAAAGGACCAAGTGATTCTTTCACATATGAGAAATGAGAATGATCTAATATTCTTAGATTTGATGAAGATGGACATGGGAATAATAAAGAAAGTAACATCATCATTTCTTTCACAAATTATTACTCAACCATCTCTTTTGAAAAGTTTAATGGATGCTCAAAAAGGATGACGTGGGAATTCAGAAGAAAGTGGAAGCTATCAGAAGAGGTAAATCCTCAGAGTTTAATGTTAATGAAGA
This sequence comes from Viscum album, assembly GCA_963277665.1. Lineage (NCBI taxonomy): Eukaryota > Viridiplantae > Streptophyta > Magnoliopsida > Santalales > Viscaceae > Viscum > Viscum album. The sequence goes on along the minus strand of OY728165.1, from coordinate 1,916,892,275 downwards.
AGGAATTGTGATATTTGGGAAAGACTATGTGTTCCATAATGTTCAGAGCTGAAAAAGGAACTTTTGGACGTTGAACATAATTCAAACTTCTATATTCACCCAAGAAACACAAAGATATATCAAGATCTCCGATAGCAATATTGGTGGGATAATATGAAGAAGGTGATCACTGTGAATACATCAATGTGGTTGGTGTGTCAACAAGTGAAGGCAGAGATGCATAAGTCTAAGGGGATGATGCAACCATTTCCCATACCATCATGGAAATTGGAGAACATCACCATAGACCTTGTCACCAGACATCGGAAGACATCCAAAGGCGACAATGCAGTATGGGTTGTTGTGGATCGTCTTACAATGACTTCAGAATTCACTTCAATTTAGGAGGATTTTTCATTAGATCAAGTAACATGGATATATTTCAAGGAAGTGGTAAGGAATCATGGTGTGCCATAGTCTATTTTGTCTGATTGAGATCCAAGATTAACCTCTACATTTTGGAAGTGTTTTCAACAAGCTCTTGATACTAAACTGAACTTCAGTACAACTTATCATAGTCAAACTGATCGCCAATCCATGCGGACTATCGAAACACTGAAGGACATGTTGAGAGCATGGTTAATGGACTTCAAGGGATGAAGGGATCAACATCTCCCTCCTATTGAATTCTCTTATAACTATAGTTTCCCCTCAAGCATTCAAATGGCGCCATTTGAAGACCTATATGGGAAGAGGTGCCAAACACTGACATGTTCTGATGAATTTGGTGAGCGTAAGAAGCTAGTACCAGAAATGGTCAATGAAATGGTGGAGAAGGTGAAAAACATTCACCAGTATGTCAAGGCAGCCCAGAGTTGACAGAAGATTTATGCAGATAACTGTCAATGAGAACATGAGATTAAAGTAGGAGACAAGGTATTTTTACGTATATCCCTATGGTATAAGGTCATGTGGTTTGGAAAGAAAGGTAAGTTATGTCCTAGGTACATCGGCCCCTTGTAGATACTTTATCATGTTGGGGCTTTGGAATATCAACCAACACATTCACCTACCATCTCCAAAGTACATGATATCTTTCATGTATCCCTCTTAAATAAGTACATACCAAAGAATTCACATGTTCTATCTTCATAGGTGGTAGAGTTAGAAGATGATATTTATTACAAGGAGCATCCAATGAAGATCTTAGATCGTATTGAAAAACTTCTACAAAAAAGACAATTCCACTCATCAAGGTGTTGCGGGAAAACCTATAGTTTGAAGAAGTGACATGGAAATCCGAAGGAATGATTAGGCCGAGTTACCCACATCAGTTTTAATGTGGGAAAATGAAATATTGAGTGTGAAATTTCATAAGGGGGAAGATTGTAACAACCTAAAATTTCATTAATGTAAACTCCTCCAGATCTAGTTAAATGTCTCATTATGTAAAAAGATTATATAAAATTTCAACTTCATTTGTTTTATTTTTTTGGATTTTAAAATATTATTAAAAATTTTGATGGTTTTTTATATAGCTATTGAACATTGATAACATGATTAGTATAAATATAGGCCTACAAAGAATCTAATTACTCAGACAAAGGAAGAGATGACCTCTTCTAGTAAACCTTCCCCATAATATTCCCATTTTTCGTAGCTCAGAAAAGAGGTGGAGTCATTGAGATTCTCTCTTCACCAAGTCCAAGACGAGCTTGAATACGTAAAACTCAAGCAGAACCACCTATGAGAGAAGTGGAAGATGATAGATATTTCCACCCGAACAATGTTATCAGAGCCAGCCCAAGAGACTGTCACCATCACGCACCATACCTAAAGGTCTTATGCAGGTGATTTAAGGGGTTATGTAATGAGACCCCGGAACTATGATTATGTACATTATTTTTTTATCCAATAAAGAATATATATTCATTTTATTATTGATACTTTGCAAATAGTTTTGGAAGAGAAAATAGTATCTTTTCAAATAAAAAATCTATTTTGATGAATTATTGGATTTTAGAATTAAATAATATTTTAATAAAATAGAAATATTATTATTAAATTATGTTTTATTAAATGTAAGTGATATAATAATTTTAAGAATTAAATTTTAATTTTTATTAATGTTTCAAAGCTATTTTTGTGAATACCCATGATTTTTCGATAATGATCAGTTTTTATTTATAATGTGAAAATTAACATATTTATAAAATTATTTATATAAAATGAAATTTATTTTTGGAGTCAGGATGTCAAAATTATCCAAAGGTGAACTTTTGATAATTTGGTGAGATAGTGTAAAGTTTTGGAAAAAATTAAATATCGATTAAATATATAATTAGTTTTATGACATCATAATGACCCAATAGTGGTGTAATAAAATAGTATATACATTATTTTCGGCAAATATAAGTTTTAAAATTAAAAAAAATTTATTTTGGGTTTGTTTTATTTATTTTAAAAATATTTAGTGGACCCTTCAAGGCTTATAAAAAATGTTGTCTTTTTAATTTTTTTTCCATGAGAGTGTGACTCACCTCCACATAAGAAACCCTATTATTTTAAGAATTTCGGCTATTGTCCATAAAAAATATTGTTTTCCACTCCCCAATGGAAAATATATATTTGAAAAAACCATTGTCAGGTTTGTGGTTTTGATTAGTTTTATGTTAGGTGTCCCAAATATAAATAATAAATAATTCCCTCTCCTTTCTTATATAAACCCACCCAAGCTACCACTTCCACCTCACTCATATCCTTTCGATTTAGTCCAACCAATGTCATACTCTCTATAGATTCCTCTGAAGGCACCCCAACCACTCAAGAAGCATCTCTCAAGCCTCTCTCAAGCCTTTGAAGCACACTTCCGAGTAAGGGTTTTCCTCTTTTTCATTTCTTGTCTGATTTTATTTAAGTTGTAATGACAAATTAATTTAAATTATAAATGTTGGGGTATTGTTTCTCACCTCCTTCATACAGCCCTTTTTACGTTTGAATTATGGGAGACCCGTTTCTCTCTCATAAAATTTCTCCCATGTACATCGGTTACTATGCCGAAATTTTGAATGGAATTTCACTCTCCGTATTTACATTTAATATTTTTTTTGTATCATGAATCTAAATTACATTACAATTGTTGGGACATGTTGTCACAACCCATACTCTGGGACCGTGCCGTGACTACTCCAAGCCCACCTTCCATATCTAGGGGCTGGTGACTAGCACCAATGGCGTAAATCCCGATAAAAAGGGAAGGCATTTCCTTTATTAAACGTAAACACACACACACACACCCATAGTAAAAGCCGAAGAAAAAACTAAGTAAAGTAGTATAACAAGTGTGATGAAAGTAAAAAGGGGATGGAATATAAGCCCATGTAAAAGGTACAACTACAACTGAATGAAAGTACAATTGAAAAGAAAAATTGAAGAATGGTGAAGAAACTCATGGATCGTCCTCCAGGTTCCTACTTGAAGGGTAGGTACATAAGTCCTCCTCAGCACTCCACGTCTGTAGGTCTGCTCCATGTGCCATCACACCAGGTGTGTCCACCTCTGAGTACCGTTTAGTCCTTCTACACTCTTCCACATTTAGTTTTGTCCAATGTCTACATCCAACACAACGAGGTGTGGGAATTGCCTGGGTAGGGGTGAGTATAACGATACTTAGTAGGGACCCCGAGACCCTCAAAATCTCACTAAATCCATCAAGGATAAACCACAAAGAAATATCTCAACAGATAACCTTTATTTAGATATATGACAATACATATACTTAAGTTAACAGGTAACCTATCTCATTCATGATGTAAACACAAAGGTCATTGATTCAGCTCAAACCAGGATTTTATTCATGATGTCGAAAACTCGGCTGCTGGAGAACTCCTCCTCTGTCAAGAACATATGTCCTTTCAAGACTCCGAGATGCGACTCACTAACCTTATACTGCTGAGGTACTCCTCCTCTGTTGAGTACCACAGGTCTGTCACCCCAACAGAGTATCGATTCCCTGCCATGGGCCTGCCGCTACAACCAAGCGCACCCCCTCATAGCCTACATAGGTACTCCTTCTATCGAGTACTGTGGGTCTGCCACCCCAACACAGTAGAACTCCTCCTCCATGGTTCTGTCTCCCCAACACAGTAGCGATCCCTAGTGGGCTAGTCAAGTCACTCCGAATCGAATCGGACAAGTAGTCATCAGTTCTCAGGAAGATACAAGGTCACCAAACTCGGTATGCTCGTCTCCAGGAGGGTCTGCGCCATGAGCTGCTAGTTGAAACTCCAAGTTCCACGAAGTCCCACGAAGAAGTATCATAATGATCTGTCACGTCATAGGGATCTCAACGCAACAGACGGCGCGTCAATCAGATTCCCGGTCTGTGAGTTATTAGCCTTTTTATCCCGGGGTCCCAGTTGGTTTCGTCTATGAACCAACCCGACTGTATCTCAAATTTACCCCGAACAACCATGGGATATACCCAAAGGAACTGTTTCTCAACAAGATTACCAACACCATTGACGGTTTGTCAAATGGACGTCCGGTTTGAGAGTTTTTGGCCTTTCCGTTCGAGGGGCCCGGTTGGTTTTTAAGGTAAAGCCAAGCTGATCGTACTCCCACTGTGTCTGAACCTCGAGCGGAGTAGGCCAAAAGATTCATCTCAACAAAATAAAACCAACTTAATTGATGACACGTTAATCGGACGTCTGTTCCTTATGTTATAAGCGTTTCTGCTCCGAGGGCCTGGTTGGTTTCGGGTTTGAACCAACCTGGACATACACAAACTTCGCTGAAACCTTGAGTATAATATACCAAAATGACCGACTAGATCCAAGGTTTCCTATGAAATATATGGTGCATCGATCAGAGATCTGTAGCTCATGTTATGAGTGTTTAAACGAATGTGGTCCAAAAATGGGGGGTCTGGGCCCGGTCCGACCTGACCCAACCCGCCTAGGGTCGGCCCGAACCGGGTGTCCCGACTCGGGTCCGGGTCCAGCACGATTGTGTGTGGCCCGACCCGCATGGCCTGACCCGCATGGCCTACCCCAACCCAGTTGGGGAAAGCTGGCTCGGTGATCTATGCGAGCGTGGGGAGGTGCGACCTCCCCCAACTGGCGGGACATTAAGTCGTGCCCTTGGTTTTCCTGAACGTCTTTGCCATTATGGTTCATACCACCATTGCGGCTCAGCTGCGGCGGTGTGCTCTGGCGTGGCATGCTGGCATCACCTTCCGCGGACCATCAGACGTGCTCTGGTGGTCCGTTTTACCCTTCATTTGCGAATGCGGCTCTCCCGGGACCCGAACTCCACTACGATGGCCTCAAAACGTCACCGCCCTTCCATTCACCTGTAGCCACGCAATCCTCACACAAATGAACAACCATCGGAGGTTCGTCAGTCCATGTTTGTTCAGTCCGCGACCTCCATGTTAGGAGTTATCAATTGGCCATGTTAATCATGGTTTCACGTAGTACGAATTAACAATTTTATTCAAATAAAATTGAAACAAACCACCATACAATTCCCCCGCAAACAACTATTCCAAACCCACAAAAGAAAACATATGTGGGTCAACATGATAATGAGGTGATCTGCATTATTTATTATAGAAGGAAAGAACATGGAGATATAAACATACTAAAATTAAACCCCTACCTCAAAAAAATATTCACGGTAGCCAAGCGTCGTTGATGACAATTTCGATTTCTTCGTGGTGGGAGTGTACCCGAAGAAGTGGCATCTCCCCTCTTGGCGCGGAGAAAATAATAGATGGTGCATCATCGTTGGCGTGTTCCTCACAACAGTGTATCCTCCCTTTATGTGGAGGAAGAAGAGAATTATAGGACCGAGGAGTGTTTATCGTTGAAGGTGGGTGTTCTTCGTCAGAGAAGAAACTTGTTCCTCATTTGAGGGAATGAATACTTATCTCCCTTTTCTCAAGAGCTCTCACCCAAATGCTTTTCCAACAAAACAAAGAACCCCCTAAAATATAATATTAGGCTAGGATAATATTTTATTAACACCTCCAATTCAAAATTCAAATCACTTAATTAATTAAATATAAAGTTGTTTAATTAATTAAGAGATGGGTTGGCAAGAACTAATTGAGGGGAGAAGGTGATGAAGTCTCATAAATTAAGGGGGTTTCCAATTAAAGAGAGGGGAGGTTTAAGGGATTTTAGGGAAGATAATGTTGGGGGATCATGGGGCCGAACCTATCAAATATCCATACATGGGATGTTGGGTGGATGTGGGTCCAACCATTAACTTCCCATGGGAGGAATTAACCTCCTTAGATACATGAAATTGTTCTAACAATTTTTTTTATCTTTTTAATTAAACGACAAATTATAAATTCAAACCCGCATAAAACGCAACAGCAGTAAAGGTCCCCTTATGTAATTACTGATGCTACGAGTTCATCGGTGCCCTCAGATTTCAATTATGAGCACCAGTTCAAAAGATATAAAAACCTTCTCGTTCGTTCACTGAACGTACCTGAGCAAAATTTTGGAAATTGATTCCGGGCACACCGGGCCTCAGAATCAAGTTCTGTTAGAGACCACAAACTCGTAAAATTCCAAAGTATTTAAGAAAAAAAATTTCCTTGAAATTTCTGGTTCTTTACACATGTATCTATATGACCCCTTACATTCAATTACATGTACACATGATTAGACACCCATTTCTCTCTAATCAACCTTTTTATGAATCATTATGTCACGTCATTTTGCTGCCGATATTGAACCGCAGTTTTCAAGCGAAGATCATTGTATAGTGAATACCATACCCATGTCTCTTTCAATGGAATTAACCTTAATGCACATTTACTTATTTATTATATAGTTTAATGTATGAATTCCACTTCCCTATATCGTGGAAGATATGATGATGTTTGATGAATCCATGTTGTATGATCCATGTGGCATACTTATACATGAAATGAAATGATTAATAAGGGTGAACCCGAAAAGCGCTCTAATGCATTGGGTAATGTATAGTATCATGGTACATCATGTGCAATGAGTGATGACTCATGCTAGTTCAAGTGCAGTACGGGGTTACTCATTATTCAAGTTCTATAAATATTTAATCATGATCCATGTGCAATGATCCTTGGCTCATGCTAATTACAAGTTTAGTGTTGTTGCCACATTTCCATGTTATGATTATCATTATTTATAATGCCTTTATGCTCGTGTTTCCCTTGTTTTACAATGATATTCTTATTGTCTATCATTTATTGTATTCATCATGGTTTTCCATGTTTATTCCCTTACCGGGATTTCTAGATCACTCTTTTCTTATGAATTTCTTCAGGTTATCATATGAAATGCTATGTACGATGGAATGCATTGGTCATGTAATAGATGTTTTCAATAAATATGTGGTATTTCATGTTTTATGTTGTTATTTAATGATCCAAATCCCCAGAGACACTGGATATCTCTATCTTCATTTTTGTATCAAGTGATGTTTATGTAATAAATCTTTTTTAAGTGTGTATTAAATAGTCAGTTTGCAACATCCACCTGTCATGGATGATCATGGGGAAGTATTTAATTAGTTAAGTGTAGTTTTATAATATGATATTGACTTCTTAATGTTATTTATTATTTTATTTCATTATATTCTATTCAATGAAAAGTATAACTCATCTCTAATGTGTATGTATGGAATACTTCCTCGCCTACCCATGTGTTTTATTTTTCATAATAACCATTCATGTATGACTTTAAATTCGTTTTATGTAATAAAATCATCTTTCTTTCATGAATAATATTTTTCATAGGATGGAATAATGAACCCTTTTACCCTGATCAACCTTCCAATTTCATTTTTCAATTATAAACAGAAGTCCATAAATATAAGAGATTTGGAATTTGTTGATTTGGTAATAAAATATATCATTAAAATAAAAAGTTTAATGATATATTAATAAAAAAATAATGGGTTCTTATGAATTTTAATATATATATATATTAGAGCTAAATAATGTGCATGGTGAGTTAGGACTCTATGTAAGGAGTTTTTTAACAAAATTTCCCCTTTGGATTATAAATCTTCTTCATTGAACTGGTTATTTAATGATTATGTATAAATAAATATCTAAATAGTTTTATGATATATTTCCATTATTATAATTTTAATTTACCAAATTTCACATTGTAACATAAGTGGTTAATGATCACTTTAAATATAATGATCTTTTTGTGGTTTTTCGTTGTACCAAACTCAAATTTATTGATACATGTTTCATGTCATGCACCCTGATTTCATTTTATAATGTGTATAATTTTCATGAATGAATTTTGAAATATAAAATCATGAAAATAAATGGATATGTAGATATATTTCACATTTTTCATTCTAATGGATTTTGATTTAGAAGTTACTAAAGTTGTAAGGGATTCTCGTCTCACATTTTCTTATCTGATACTTCTTCCATATTCATAACATTCCATTCATGTTGTATATGTACAACTCGTTTGATTTGTAATATCATGAATATATTCATAATAATTTTATTTATATTTTCATTTTATATTATTTCTTTAATGGTGGTTATGATAGAATTTTTTTAAAGGGGTACGAGTTTTATGTTATAGTATCACTTAATATTAACATTAATTTTGATTAATTTTTTTATAATTAAATTATAAAATATATCTCCAATAAAATATGTAATTATTTAGTCTTTGTTTATTTAAATAAACTATGATTTTTTACATTAATTTCTGTCTCTCTATACAAATAAAATTATGAAACTATATTTCTACAGAAAACCAATATTGTTTATCAATTCTATGAAGAATATTTTTCTAACAAGTCCATGTATTATTTAATATTTTCTCATGAATGTTATTACTATTCACCAATAATTTATTTAATTTATTTTTACCCAAGTGTTACTTTTTAAAAATTTTATAAGAATGAATATTCAATATATTTTTAGAATAAGATAGTTTTTACTAAAGGTTTTAACCATATATTTGTTTTAACATATACAACCATAAATAATTCTCCCATAGTCATATATATTCGTTTTTATGATGCTTACCTTACATGTTTCCATGGTAATTTTCAAATAAAATCAAATTTTTATTTTTTTTTAATTTTTAAATTGCACTATAGGAAGAGGGTATGTCCCCTATATTCAATGAAATAACATGAATATTGTTTCAAAGGAATTTCAATATATATATAAACATCCTTTAAGGACTCTTATACTTCATAGGAAATAATATCTTATAATACCATCCATTTATTTCTCAATATGGATTATGAGGAATTTTTAACCGAATATTCTTAAACAAGATTTTTTATCATGAGTAAATCATGATATAAAGGTATTCATGACGTTTTTAAAAGACTGATGAAGAAAATCAATACATCCATTTTTTATATTTATCTCTGATTGAAAAAAATTATTGATTATGATAGATGATACTCATGCATATCATTGTGATGGATGAGCCTCATATAGCTAATTGGATGGGTGAGTTTGATGTAATTCTCCAATGTAACACGAAAAGTTTCATATTATTAAAGGCTAAAATGAGGGAGTTAATTGAGATATATTCTTATGTTTATTTAACTAGGATCTATAAACACTTAACATGAGTAAAAATGGGTTATTAAGATAATATTCTATGATACCAAATATTTTTCATTATTCTTGAGTTTATTATAATTCCTTTAATAAAGATTGATTTCACAAGTATCGTGATTTATAACTCAAATGATTATTGTCTGTTGTAAATATTTATACCATATAACAAGTTTTATGATGTATGTAATGTTGGGTATGAATTCTCTTTTTCTATGATCACCCTCCTTAAACATATATTCCCATTTCATGATCACTAATGATATTCAATTTTTACGGGCTATGATTACCCTTATTGGGCATTTTAACTCACCCATTTCTTATGATTCCTTTTCCCCACATTATATATAATGATGTTATGAATGATATTTCATGAAGTTTTTCATGTGGGGAATGATGGATACATGATATGGAATAAAAAAACCAGTTATAATGGAAAAATACCCATATAAAGATATGGGTAATGTTATATAAGAGTTCTTATAAATTAAATAAATGTATAAAACTAAATGGACCTTCATTATATACACGATGCTATTTTTTGGATTTTTAGTAAATTATGACTAAAATTGTGTAATGATTATTGATATCAATACTATAAATGAAAAGATTAAATTTTTAGCACCTGATCTAGGAGTGAAGTTCCTGGTATATTATAGATGATATCAAAGAAGAGATAAGATAACATTGGATATTAAGATGTTTTCATGTCATGGGAATATAATATTTGTGTATATTATCATGGGATAGTAAGTTGAAGTTTGAGGGTTTGTTCAATAGAGAAAATTCACTTTGTAATTTCATAAGTGGCTATACATTAAGGAAATTTGAACCATTTATTGGGTTTAAGTAACGATATTCTATGGAAGGAATTATACTCTATTCGATTTTATATTATCCATGATTTTTGAATAGTTATTTTTTATGAGGTAACAATTTATGAGATATTTATTATCATGAAATGGTTATGCCTTATGGGTAGGCTTTATTAATGGGTTTGTTATCTTTATGATATTCACTAGATTATATGATTTTGTAGTGAATGAAGTTATTTTGGAAAAAACATATGTTGACGAGTGATTGGTATTATATATTAATGGAATGATCTATAATTAACCTTATGTCCCATTATTGAAGTATTGTATATTAAGTCATTACTACTTCATATAATAGTTTTTTGGTTATTATCTTATCCGGTGACATCTATTTGGTTTTTAGTAATTATATAATTAATATAGATTAATCCATTTATATAGATCATTGTTAATTAAAACATTATTATAGTGCCTTGAGCATTAAATACCCATACTCATCATTTACAGAAAAAGATTAGATAAAGGTAGAAAATGTTTGAGACATGCATCCAAAGGATGAAATTATGTATATAGATTTGATGAAATTCATGTATGTATATTTTCTTATGTTATTAGTATAGCTGTTAATTGAATTCCTCATATCATGATAAAATAACACAAAAAATGAATTTTTTATATTTTTAATATTTTGGATGAATTTATGGTGTTTGTAATCCCTTATGTATTTATTGTTTTTTGGTTTTTGACTCTCTCATGATTATATTCTCTAAATATCTATTTTATCATATGTAAATTATAATTACACCTCAATATATATATATATTCACTTCTATGTAATGTTCTTCTTATATGGGAACCTGATGATGTGTTATTTAAAAAAACCATTATATTTCCCACTTCCCCTTGTCAATGGATTTTTTGTTAACCCAATTTACATTGTGGGTTTTTAAAAGCGGGATTACAAAAAATAAACCCTTTAATTACCAAGTTTGAGATCAAATTGATGATATGAACTTTATTTAGTAGGGTTAATTTAATATCTTCATATTTAAATAGAAGAATGTATTTGATAGTGTATAGGACATGAATGTAATATCCTATATGTTTAAATATATTAAAACCCCCTTGTTGATAATATAAAACTGCTTTTATGTGAAAATGTAAATTTTCAATAAAACACTTAGTAGCTTCTTTAATAGTCCATGGGTTTGGGTAAATTATTAGTTAACCCACTGGAATATTCTACAGAATTTACCAACCCTTTACATGTTTTTTGATTATAAATATTTTAATTTCTATAACTTCGATGTTTGATAGTTCTGTCATGTCCAAACAAACCCAGAACTCCTCTACGCATGATCAGTGAAGGTTCAACAATTTTTTCGTGGCTCACATATCATTTTTCTTATTCCACTTTTGTGTGTCGATACCTCCTTTATCATGTGCATTGTGCACAACACCATCAAATAAGGTTGGTTTTTATTTAGTTAACTAAAATTTTTTATTATGTATTTTCAATAGTTGAATAAATAATGTATTTTAAATAATTGATAGTTGAAAATTATATATAAATAATTCATAATAAATTATCAAAACTTAACATTTGTTTCATTAAATTATAATCACATCAAATATGAAGGATAATATAGTAAAACTATTAATTCATAATTTCTTTTATCCAATATAATTATTAAAATATTATAAAAATATGATTATTAAAATTTTCAAATGAAAATTGTTAAATTATCATAGGATAAATATTTATATTATTAAATGATAATTTTGAGATTACAAAAGAATGATTATTTAAATTATCAATTAATAATCACGAGATAATCCAAAAGATAACTTATAGATTTAAAAATTATCAAAGAATAATTTATTATCAAATCATAATTCTACAAGATAATTTACAATAATAAATAAAATTATATTTATAAAATGATAATTTATGATAAATTATCAAAATATAATTATAAAATGTTAGTTTAATAGAAATTATCATAAAAAATTTTAAATGGGTATTTCTTTAGAAATTTTACAAAGATAAATATAAATCGTTAATTTATAAGAAAATATTAAGATATAATTATAATGAAAATAATTTATGAGAAATTATCCAGAGATAACAATAAAATTATTATTTATGAGAAATTATAAAATTATAATTATAGAGGGGTAATTTATAATAAATTATCAAAATATAATTACAACATATATTTTAGGATAAATTATTTGATATAGTTTTTAAAGGGTAATTTATGATAATTATTCTTATAGAGAATATAGTATGTTCATGCGATGGCCTAGAAAAATTATTTGAAAATTTTCCAGGAGACTGAATGTATCATCACATGAGATATTTTTTTCTTTTTGAAATAAAATATCTTGTTTTGTTTCTTGTAACCCTTGATGAACTTCCACCATTATCATGTCAATGTTTTCGATAATAAGACTGTGATGCGGTGTTCTTGATTGTTGTGGTTTATAGTCAAGATATCAAACTATAAAGGGTGGTTTATTGTTTTCATTGACATCGATGAATTTTGAGGTATGATGATCCTTACATTTTTGGTAATTTTTAAACATGTTGACATAATATGATTTATGAATATAAATATTTTATATTCATGCATGATTTTTAATCACATATGGGTTTGTGTGTGTGACCCATGATATTGTGTGACTTGATTCCATGAGATTCATGTGATATATACAGTCCATGATGATATTTTATTAACATATGTATATTATTAGTCTATGTTCTTATGATCTGTTGTATAGTTGTTATCATGATATGACCTGTGATGTATACCATTTGAGGATTGGTATATGAATACACAACAACTGGTCTTCATGGTATAATTACCTCTTGTGGGGTTTGAGCATGGTGTGTGTAGATGATGAAATTGAATAATAATAACATAGTAACATATCATCTACTAAATTATTTTTGGATTATAATTAGATTGGTGACACCTGATTCCTTATCAATTAATAGTGTTACATGATTCCATATGGATTCCACTTTAGGTTTTAGATACATGATGCCTTACGGATACCTTGCATTACCAGATTCAGTATAGATTCTAGGTATTCTCATTTCACTTGTATCCTTGTGGGTTTTGAGTGACTCTCCAATAACTTTGTGGATTTTTTGGATACTTATTGACATATAGTAATTTTATGGAATAAATCCAAAGAAGATACGTTTGAGGGTTTGTGGCGGCTTGTTTTGAACATGAACAACATGTTTTGAATTGTATCATTATTCTTGTTAAAGATTTATCATTACTATGGAATACACTATTATACATGGTCACATCATGTAAAAGTCACATTGGAGGTGTCCTACAGAGCCTTTTACTCACACCATACTGAAGAATTTTGAAGCAGTTATATATTTCACAAGGAATATAGTGAAAAAAGGGTCATGCAATGGATGGATGAGAAATGAAGTGTTGAAATAGTAACAGACAGGGTAAGGCACTAGAGGACCATAGTTTATACTATTTCAACTTCATATTAAACTGCAAAATCATTCCATATTAGGAGATTTCATATTTGTATGAAATGTATTTTATCTGTACCTTTATTTGTGTTTAATTTTATTATTTTTTATATTATTGATGGTTTATTATTGAACATATGAAATGATTCTGAGGGTATAGTGTCCCCACTGATAGACTTATACCTTTTATGTTAGTCCATAGCCTATTATGTAAAGGTAGGCACACATGAGGTCATGTGACCATCCAACTCATTCCCATTGGTTTAGGTAAAAATGTTACAAAATGATGTAGATTAGCAGGACTCATTAAGTTTTTCATCTATTTTACTTGGGAGGGGATAGTATAGAAATGAGTGATGATGGTCAGGAAAATGGTTAGTTAAATATGGTTTTTCCAAGATAGTACTTTAGAGTGGACCTCCAAATTTTAGATAAATTGGAGAACTTATGTTATTTCTTTACTATTGATTAAAATCAGCATTAGTGATACACGTGATGTTGATATGCGATATAAGATATTTTTGTTGCCTTCAAGACTCATGTTTAGTAAGATAGGATCATATGGAATATATATATTTACTCTTTTATTACATATATGTTTATTAATTAAATGGATTGTTTTTTTCTATATTTTTAGGATTGTTTCTCTTCTGTGATATATCTTTATTTCCACTATGTGTGATGTATCTTTATTGGAATTAATTAGTATAATTGGGAATTATTTTGGTTTAGTGTATATATAATTACTATGAGTAACATAAAGAAATAAAAAAAGGTTAGTACTAGGTGGGGTACACATTGGGTTATGGGTTGAATCCTAGGAAAAACATGTTTAATCTCATAGAGTGTTTACAATAAACCTTGTGTGCTCCCACACACTGACCAGGGTTTGTCATTAAGACTAATTATATTCTAACGTGTGTTCATTCGTGTTACAGAAGATCTATCATTAATAAATATTTATGGAACTACTTGGGAAAATAAAATAATACTTCCTGAATAGATTATGTTAATGAATTACCAAAAGAGGTGTATGATAATGTAGTTTAGCATGCACCTACACTTGCATTGTTGTTTTGGAATTAGGTATGATTCAACCAAAAGTTGTTAACATATTTTTTTACTAATAAATTGAGTTTATAACTATTCTTGTGTATTCCATGATTTTCAAATCCAGTATTCTTCGCACATAAGACGTATTTATGGATCTCTAGATTCCAATGAATGGGTTGAAATATTTTTTGGTATTATTGACCGAGTAGAGGCACTAAACGATTCATATGTTATGATGAGACTGAGCACATGTTGGGAGTGCATCTATATTGTTACCCCAATTTTATGCTACCAACTAAGAAAAAGTAGATCAATGTTATTCTGGATAACATACACATGAACGGACTAATCCAACCTAGTAATTCAATATGGGGTGCACATATTTGTTTCACAAAAAATGTTAATATTATTATTTGGTTATGAATTGATTACCTGAAGATGAACCATATCATGGTGAAGAAAGGATATACATTTCATTTGATCAATGATATTTTTTATAATCATGGGAGATCCTATTGGTTCTCCATGATCAAATTTCGATTGTGAAATCACTATTTGTTAGTTATATAGGAGGAAATTCTCAAGATGGTGTTTTGAAATAACTGTTGATTATATGAGTACATGGTGATGCTATTTGAAATGATGAATGAAAAAATAGTTTTCATGGACCTAATGAACCAGATATTCCATCCATTATAATAATCCTTCATCATAGAGTTAATAGATGATATCTTGATGTACTTATACACACAAGATAAATATTCTATTCACCGAGAGAGATTACTGAGTATGATTCAAGAATACATGGTTTATTTATAGTTGCTAATGTGTGACATCTATAATCTGGATGTAGATTTACTAGGTCATGTGGTGTATGTTGGTGGTATATCAGTATACCCAGGGAATGTTAATAATGTCATGAAAAATAAATGTTAATGGAATGTTTTTGAAATTAGAATCATTATAAGTTTATCCGGATATTACCAATGGTTTATTGGAGAATTCTACCATCTATCAGCAGACATGACCATTCGTAAAAATATGTTACGTTCCAATGGTATGAACAATGTAAATATATTCTCCAAGAACTAAGGGGAATGTTGATGATATCTCTAATAATGACACTCCCTATTCTATTGATTGGTTATACAGTTTACTGTGATGCATCGTGCATTGTTCTTGGAGTGTTGATGAGGTAATTAAATAAGTTAGTAGTCTATGTTTCTTGTAAACAACAACTCCATGCAAGTAGCTATCCAACAAATGGAATGGAGCTAGAATTTGTGGTCAATTATCTATACTGTTGCTGAAAATATCTCTTTGTGGATAAATTTTAAATTTACACAGACCATAAGACAATTCACTACATATTAACGTATTTGGGACATAAACCTAATACAATGATGTTGGGGAGAGTATCTATAGATGTTCCTTTTTTAGTTCATGTAAGCACCTAGGAAAATACGGTGTCATTCTAAATGTTGTAATCCATACGACCCAGGTTGAGAGGAAGATCGTTGAGATCCATTCAAAGGAGAAGCAACACATGGTGCACATGTTGGGCAATTATATGATGGATGCTTCAATGGATTCTGGATCTATCACTTTTTCACCTTTATTTGTCACACCCTCACTTGTGGAACATGTGAATATTCTTTAGGATATAGAGCTAGAGTGTGATGTGATGAGGGAATGAATGGGTTGTGGTGACTCAATACTAGGATGGATGATGGCCTACAATGATGTTATCATCGTACATGGGTGATTAGAGGTCCCTTATTCTATTGCAGATGATATTATTAGTGACCAACATACCACTATATGGGATGTATGTCAATGTGTGACCAAGATGTATCATACATTTGGGTGGTAGTTTTGTGTCAATGTATGAAGAGTAACATTTCATGTCTTATATCCCAATGCCTTACATATCAGCGGGTAAAGGCTGAGCAACAACATACTATTCGGTTATCACAACCACTCCTATTACATATATGGAAGGGGGAGGAAGTCGCGATAGACTTTTTTACTAGGTTAGGACCCTGAGGAGTTGTGATTAATTTTAGGTGAATTGTGATCACTTAAAAATGAATTCTCAGGTCTTATCGAATAGGGAGACTCACTTAGCAGAGGATTTGGGAAAGTACTATCTCTAAGAAATCGTATACTATAATGTATTTTTCATGACGTAACACCCCATAATTTAATATTATGTTATCTCTTCAATGTAATTCAATAACTTGTGATAAATGCAACACCGAGTGCAAGTGCACCACGCCTTACCAAACTAGCCGTTCAAAAAATGGCTATGAATAGTATTATCTGCATTTTTAATTTAATATTATTTATATAATTTTGACATCCATATTATGTGTTTCCTAGACACAATATTAGAATAAATTCATCTTTTTCAGATAACGAATTATTTTTCTGAAAAAGAAATTTTACCTCCTTTTAATGGAGCACCATTCTTAAATCCAATATTTGAAACTTTAATATATTCAATTTGACAAAATAAAACTATTAATTAGTATTTGGACATAATAATTTAGTTTTGATAAAATTTTGATGTTTTTCTGATAACTTTCATATTTTGGTGAATAGTGAAAATACAAAATTATAATTGAAAACAACATGTTTAATCCAAATAATTAATAGTGTCAAATTATACATTTGAATGGAGTGGAAGTATAATTAGATTATTTTTTTATCATTTAATACAATTTTGGTCATTATAAGTAATTTCATATTTAAATTTGACATAAACACATGTTAATCTTTTGATAGTTTATACGTTTTAAAAAAACCGCTTTTTTGGTTTTGACAACATGAATTTATATAAAATTAATTAATGAAACATATATGTTTTGAATTTGGTAAAATAGAATTAATTTTCAAATTCAGAAATCCAAAATTAGCTTACGGTGATTCTTTAATATTTTTATGAAAACTTATAATTTTTTATGAATAGTGAAAAACATAGTGTTATTGTTTTAAACCATCTTTTTATTTAAATAATTATTTATTTTATTTAAATTTAATTTAATTTAATGTGTATATATATATATATAATACCTATATAATTTCAATGTAATTCATTGGAGTCATTTTATAAAACAATTAGATGTATAATAGTTTATTGAAGTTTTTAACGTCTTTTACCAACTTTTTAGACACATTTACAAATTTGCATAAAATGTAATTTTACCACTTCTATGAATTGAATTTAAAAAATCTTAGAGACACATTTGACATGAGTAAGTAAAATTTGTTTCAATAATATGAATATAATTTTTGGTGAATATAATCTTTTAAATTTTATTTAAGGAGATTAAAAGTATATAGGGCAATTAAATGTAAAAATGATGTTATAATTACCCTAAACCCTACACTAATTCTTTTGGATATGTTTCTTTTCAACCGAAATCAACAATATGAATAAAATAAGATCCTTTTTGACCCACATGGATTATATTATGACATTTATTATAAATTTATTTAACGAAGACTTATAATTATAAAATTCAACTTTTATTTAATAAAACATTTTTAATATAAGGATATACATAAGATAAATTCGACTATAAATATTAATTAAAAAGAAAAATATATTTCATACATCATGGAATTTCATTGATAATTTTTAGACATTAAATAATTAAATTTATTTATGACACATTGATGATGCAGTAATTACATTATTAATGAAAGATTCAACTAAATAGAATTATAAATATTAAAATAAATATAATTTCAATGTTTTGAAGACATCCACTTATTTTATAGGTTAATATTTTATTTCAGAGTTGATTCAATTCATTTTATTCTAATTAATCATTTTTATGACTTTCACAATAACCAAATACTAAACAGTGTCAAAATTGACATAAGTGAGTTTTTAAAACAAATACTATTTTATTAATTAATATAATTGTCCTAAAAATATACGGTTAATACAAAGAACTTATATAATTTTATTTATGTCATTAATTAACCCCTTGGTGTTATCTTTTCTTTTTATAGAAAATTTATTAAGCATTTATTATAATAATAGATGAATTCATGGTAAAACTTAAACTATTTAACTAAGGGTTAAATAAAAAAGATAAGGTTAATAAGTTTACCTAAACCTGTCTAAAACCTATTGGTTGATTGTTTTTCGACCCATAACAACATTATAATAGATAAAAAAAATTTGGGAACCATTTTAATTCGAAAAAAATTATTATAAAAGATTATTTCATGATTTTCTTAAAGTGACTCTTACCTCTCTTATAAAAGGGTACTTCTCCTTCTCTCAAAATCACACCCCAAGCCATTTTTCTTTTCCAAACCCTTCCCAAATCTCCTCCCAAATTACCTCACATAATCTTATAGGCCTTCACAAGATCATAAAGGAATCCTATGTAGCCCTTTTGTTCAAATCAAAAGGAAAAACAAAAAGAAGAGGTGATTATTTTATCACCCCTTTCTAAGATCATTTAATTTTCCACTTTCTCTTTCATTGTTATTTCCGTACGAAAATAATAACTATAGTACCTTTTATATACTATGGTTTTATTATAAATATGGTACAACCATACCCATTATTCAATCTATCCGATGAATGATAATTTCAACAAGTGTGCGTACGTACGACTTACCATCTCCATGCCATGGTGTAATTTTTTATTCAGCACTATGTTATTTGGGTGGATATAATGATTAGTAATATGTATATTAATAATTAAAATAACAAGATAATTTCTTTGTAAAATTAATATACCAACAAATTTCACTCTTTTTAATCATTATGGAAATTATATAATTGCTCGTGTGTATGTATGTCTTACCATCTCCACGACGCGTTGAGATTCATTTCTAGGACTGCTATTCAAAAATGATTGTAAATAAATATTTTATTAATAAGTATGTAATATATGACATAATAATTCTACTATATATATATATATATACAACTCTGTGTTTATTTGTGTTTGTACTTACATATATCTCATTCACTTACTTCCATTCATTACGATATGAAAATGGAAACAACGTTTATGCATACGTACGGCCTACCGTCTCCATAAATGGTGTCTTCCATTTCATATATATAGCAATTATACATATTAATATTCTAAATAGATAAGATATATAAATCATGTTTTATATTTTGGAATTATTTAAATCATGATATAAATGATATGATCAAGAATAACAAGTTAAAACATGTACGATAAAAAATAGTTTGTTACCCGAAATCATAATTTACCATGGAAATAATTGTTAAATTGGTAGTATAAATTCATAAACGAATCATGTATGAAATAATAAATATGAATATGGTTATTTTTGTAATTTAATAACATAATGTGGTCATTATACATGAGGTTAAACATACCCTCGACTAAATAAAAGTGTAAGGTAAAGGTTAATTCCTTAATCTCATTATTATCAGAGATTGTTTTTTATTTTCTGGGACATATTTATTATCCATGCCCATGTTTCATAAAATTCATTTCAAAATTATTCCTTTTAGGTACTATTTAACTAAATCATAATTTTAAATGTTTTTAATATTTATTCTTCTAAATATTTCTCATTAATGTCCATGTTTTCAAAATTGATTATGGATTTATTTAAATGGACATAATTGTGTAAAAATCATAATTCCTTTTAAAATTTAAAACTGGTATGGGAAACGTTGATTTAAAAATAAATTTTAAATTTCTGCCTTTATAAATGTGTTACTTTTAAATAATTTCTCAAAAGAAATATTTCTCTCAAAATGTTTTACTGATCATTTTTAACTATGTCAACATCATTTACTGGATATTATTTGGGATTAAGGTTGATTTATTATAATACAATCTTCCATGTTTAATTTAATGAGTTATGATATGTTAGACTATGGATGTGCTATTTTTATACCCTTCATGGTTTATAGTTGAAGTATTGACATTTCATATGCTAGTTTTCATATGAATGATTATGTTATGTTTCAACATATTCATATGAGGAATGCAGTGGACATAGTACGTGATGGTTGGGGACCTCTATATCCCCTCGATGCATTGGTAGGTATCATGAGACAAACAAATGTATTGGAATAAGGCCTTGAAAAAAAAAATTATTTGTTGTATTGGTACGAGGCCTTGACTATCTGTTAATGATGTCTGGTGTTAGGTATTATCTCATTATGAAATTAATTATAACATGTGATTATTATTCTAGTTGAGTATCCATGTGAAAGTTTATATAGTAATGAATGATTTATTTTCTCCGTATTATGTTCAATTTTATATTTCAAAGGCTGTTGTTTTTATTAAACATATTTCCTTAAAAGTTTATATCTTCCAATATATTATTTATCCTTATTGAGCATCTGAGAGAACCCCTTTCTTATATTTTGTTTTCCCAGGATTCCAAAAAGTGTAATATGTTTGATATAAAGGGTTAAACTAGGGGAATAGTGGTGTTCTCAATGGATTATTTATGTTGTTCTTTATAATTTAATGTGTAATTTAACATTCATGTTTGTAATCTATTTTCATAGACTACTAAAATCGTCGGTCCTTCAGGATTTTATCCCTTCTGCTGATGCTAATGTTAGGAAATAATTCACCGACTCTAGGAAACAAGGGTCAGGGAATTACACATGACCATAGTTTCAGATAGATATGAATGTTTTATTATGTTCATTTAGTTGGTATTAAAAAAATCATTAAGGAGTTGACTATGATTGATCTCATCGTATGATCCTCAGACCATGAGAATTTCAAATTTAACAATACACATAATAGAGGATATTCATTTAGCTTGCCTAATAGAATTTGGTGGATATTGGGATGGTCACATATCCATAAATGATTCCACATTCCATAATAGTTACTGAGTATTGATTCAAATATCGCCTTCTGATTATTTTTATGGGAGACTGTGTCGATTACCTCTTATTAGCATGAAGTTGGTCTGGTAGAATTTTTGGTACTAATCCTCTATCATAACACTCAAGAGAGTGAATGTGATTGTGAATAGAATGAACACCACTCAAAGAAGTAATATATCTTTTTCTAATAATATGAAAAAATCATTGTTGTTCACTATGGTTGGTCATGTTTTATTATGTGTGGCTCCTCGGTTGGGCAGGATATGTTTGAGGAAGCATGGAAATATAGAACATTGTTTTGTTATACCCCTAGAGATCACCAAGTGGATAGGAGAATTGAAAAATCCTCTAGACCTCCCTTCTTGTAATTTTTGGTACGCATGATTTGTTTTATACATAGTATTTTTAGAGGTACATATCCTACCTTGTTTGTGTTTTTGATTGTAAGTACATTGATCTAGAGACCAACAGATCTTATGTGGAACATAGGGTTTAGATAACAGATTAAATCAAGAAGGTGTTTCAAGGAATGATAGTAACACAATTTTGGATTCTGTGGTTGCGTAGATTGATCCAAGATGAAATGTGAGTATTATAGTTTGATGTTCCAGCTCAATGGACTAAATGGTTTGAGAAAAACCACTAGAAATTCTTCCTTATGTTGTTAGGTCAATAGACGTGGAGAATTGTAATATCCTTAATTTATAATGGTAATAAAACACAATTATTGATAATTTTAAATACATTTTATGTGAAAATGTAATATTTAAATTAAAACCACTTAATAAATATTTTTAAATAATTAAATAATTATAAAGGTCTTGTTAACAACTTGTAATATTTTATCAAGTATTTTTAATGTTATACAGTAAGCTAGTATAAGATTCATAGACTGTATATCCTTGACACATACAGAATACAATTTCTAAACATATTAAAAAATACGAACATGATTTAACAAAAATATTTGTATATAACCAAAATAGTTAATCCATTGAGAAATATGATATGACTGTTATGTCCATGAAATTTGTTTTCCCTGGGTCACATAAAAATTTAGTTTCGGTCCGATTATTACCAAGATCACAAGCAAGGATAATTTATTTAATACTTTTATTACTTTATTTCTTAAAATAATTTAATATCTCTCAAACATTGCATCTATTGGGAAATACAAGACTATTAATAGGTCCAAGATGTGGGGTTTACCCTAGATGGAGTATAACATTTTTCGCATTAGTTGTTTGATTGCATACTATAATACCTTTACAATAATTTATTATAATATTATTTCAAATTTAAATAATAAATAATTGAATATATATTCAATGATTCATCATATGGAATATTAGATACCACGGTTAGGCTTAGGAAGTGCGGTTTACCCTAGGTAGGGCATAAATTTTGTACACCTTCGGTGTTGGGTCTAGTCTCTTATTAAATTAACAAATTTTGTAATTATATTTAATAATAATAATTAATAATTTATTTAAAAAAATTAATGTGTTCATCTTTATACCCACACACTGAAATACAAATAGTTGGCTTCTTAACATTTTGAAACATTTTTATTTCATTGTATTGACACGGTTCAGTTAACAACACATTAATTAGATGAATTTAATGACCACCCCATCAATTATTGGATAAAACAGTAAATTAAATTTGGGTATTGAATTTTCTAATAGTTATATTGTAACACCCCGAGATTTTATGAGACATATTCATTTTAATTTCTTTCATATCTTCTGTTTTACACTACACCATGATTATCTTGTGCTATATGCAACACTGTATTAGCTTACAGTATACGCAATACTATTCTTGGATCATGTTAAACACAATTTCAAGTTCGTTTTATAGTAGTTATTCTACGCAACATTGAGTGTATATTTATATATGTATATATATATTCAATGTATAAATGAAATTTTGTTGAATTCTATTATACGCAATAACAAAGGAGTCTTGCACTACATGAAACCCTGACTTGGCTTTCATTGCACACAATCACGACCTTCCTCAATATCCTGTATTGTAAGCAGTACCGGGTTTCTGGAGACAATGATATATTGTTATAATATTAGAATGGAATAGCCATTATGAATATAATTAACTACATTTTGAATTTTATAACATTATTATTCATCTTACATATTTCCTAGAACATGGTATCAGAACAAAATAAATTTTTCAGGTAAAATAAGTAATTTTCAAATATAGGTTACAGTCCTTGAGTTATGTTGACGATCATGAATAACCTAGGTTGAACCATAGGTGTCATGGATTAAATAATGTTTGATAAGTTAGACATCCCATATTTCAATTTTATGATTATATGGTTCCTCATTATTTTAACTCGTTCTTACACCATGGTTTTTGGTTTTATTCAATGGGGGGAAATAGAAGGAATTGGGTCAACATTGAATCCAATGGAAAAATTGGTGACTCTAAGCAACGAAATTACATAATGCCTAGAAATAATGAGATTATTATTATGCCGAATCAGACATCGGGATATATGATTAACAAGGAAAACTTTATTTGTATTCATAATTCATCAAATAAGAGGAATATGTACTTTTATGCATGTTCACATGGTGAGGAGCATAGAGAATAGAAGATTGAGATTTCTAAAGAAGGGAAGAAGAACCTTGAGGAATACCTCAAATGGAGGGGAAGATGTTATCTATTTGGGGAAAAGGGACTTAGAGTGAAAGAATGTTATGGAGTTCAATGTCTTATCTGTGGAGAACATGGGCATTACCCAACTCAATGCCCTGACCTAAGAGGATACTTCTAAATCAAGGAAGGACATATTCCATGCCAATCATTGAAGATGATTGATTGAATGGTTTATGTATTGGAATTAAATAATGTTGTTGTTTAGATACATTTAAGGAATATTGAAATATCTATGTATTGTTCCATTGTGGTTTTCCATAAGAACATGGTACCGGTAACCACGAAAAGTGATTTTGGAAAGCATATGATATGCCCATAATGAATGGATAAGGAGAAAATGAAAAGTTTAACATTATTCATGAAATCATGACTGAAATATGGAAAATGTGATTTCATGGCTTGAGTATATAGAAATTTTTGGATTTTGGTATGTGGAAACAGATAACTTTTGACAGAATTCATGTTTTCACTAAGGTTCAGTGGGGATTCTTTTTTTTTCAAGAGAATACATGATTAAGGTATTCACATGATTGTAATGTGACCAACAAGATATATTTTATGATATATGGGGGATAAATGATGGTATTCACATGCTCAGAAGATGACATTTCTAGTAATTTTTTTCTATACACTATGAGCTTGGGCAGAAGTATTTTAGATAAGACTAAATATTTGAATTGATTATGTTGGACATATGTGAGTATTGTTTAAGTATTGAACTTTCTTTGATGTTATTGATGGGATGGTATAATAATGTAGTTTTAGAAAAAGGACAACCTGCAGGATGGGTAACAACCATCGCGTCATACAAGGCTGTGGGAATCGAACCCACACCCGAAGTGTGACATGCCTTTATCGCCTACCGCTGGCCTACAAGAAGTCCCTCAATAGTAGAAAGTAGTTTTATTTTATTAAGAGGTATGATAGATTAAGTATAAGTCCATTGTAGGAACCGTTTACGATTAATCTCACCATATATGGACTTATGTATATAACATTTTCTAACCAAACATTTGAGATAGATGGAATGACCTATCATTCTATCACATGATCTTCTAACACTTCAAGAATTAAAAATTCAAATTCATTTCATTAAGAGATGAAGTGGAAATAGTTCATGGCATGAACAATAGGGATATTGTACCTAAATAAAGTAAGTATTTCTTCTAGTTTAAATTATTCAACTTTTGGGAAATGATTTTGAAAACCAAAAATGTTTTCCTAGTGTCCTTATATCCGATGAATCAGATGGTACCTTAGATCATCAAAAATTTATGGCATTGTGATTATTGGATTTTTCATAGCCATGTTCTCTACCACTCTCCATCAGAATTTGATGGTTAAGTTTCTCTTCCATATCCATATTTTCACCTATGTTATCCTCTGTGGAAACCCAGTGATTAGTTAATTTTGGTAACTGATATGTTTCATACTTAACTTTTTAAAATTAATTTTTAGTATTCCTTTTTACGATGTGGGTTTCTATGAAAAAAACTTTCATGTAGTAACTATTTTTAACCCCGACGAATTTTGAGGGAGAAATTCATTTTAAGGGGGGTAGAATGTAACACCCTGAGATTTAATGAGATTTATTCTTTTTAATTTATTTAATTTCTTATATTGTACGCTACACCAAGATTATCTTGCGCTATACGCAACACTATTAGCTTGCAGTATATGTAATACGATTCTTAGATCGTGTTACACACAATTTCAGGTTCGTTTTATAGTAGTTATTCTACGCAACATTGAGTGTATATATATATATATGTATATATATATATTCAATGTATAAATGAAATATGGTTGGATCCTGTTATATGCAACAACAAAGGTGTCTTTCACTACACGCCACCCTGACTTGGCTTGCATTGCACGCAATCACAACCTTCCTCGATAGCGTGTGTTTTACGCAGTACCAGGTTTCACTAAACAACGATATATTGTTATAATATTATTATGGAATAGCCATTATTAATAGATATAACTAAATTTTTAATTTTATAACATTATTATTCATCTTATATATTTTCTAAAACATGTTATGAGAACAAAAAAAAATCGGGTAAAATAAGTATTTTTAAAAAAAATGATGTTTTGTCGCCTTTTGATGGCGCACCCATTTTAAATCCAGTTTTTGACATGTTTATAAGTTAAATTTGAAAAAAATTAAATTATTCCTTGGAATCTGGATATAAAAATTTAATTTGGTTAAATTTTTCAAATTATTCTGATAACTTTCATATTTTAATGAATTGTAAAAACACACTATATTTTAATTAAAAACAACTTTTTTCTTCACAATAATTTATATGGTTAGACTATCTTTTTAGTTGGTTTTAAAGAGTAATTATAATATATTTTTACTATTTAATCCAGTGTTTCTCATTGGAATTAATTTTACTTTGAAATTGTTCATAAACATGTGCCGATCTTTTGACAGTTATTGTTTCTTAAAAACACGCTATTTGTTTTGATAACGGGAATTACTTTTAATATTAATTAATTCCACCTCTATGATTTGAATTTGGAAAAATATACATCATTTATTACATCATAATATCAAAAATATCTTAGGCTGAATTTTTGGTATTTTTCTGAAAAACATCAATTTTTGATGAATAGTGAATCCACTTAGTGGTAGTTAAAAAACTGACTCTTTCATTTAAATGAAATGTTACCACTTCTGTGAATTTAATTTAAAAAATCTGACATACATGGTTGTTATAAAGAAATAAAATGTGGTTCAATAAGATGAAAATAAATTTTGATGAATAATAACTTTGCCTTTTATTTACTTCGGTTAAAAGTAAATAGGGTAATTCAAGGTGAAAAGAATAATATAATAATTAAAAATTACTTTAAAACTAGTTCAAACCTTATTTTTTATGTAATTAACGACCATGGTCATCTTTGGGTCGGTTTTGAGAACCCATTGAGCAACTTGGGAGTGAAAATGAAAATTTATATTAATTAATTTAATGTGAAGACAAAATTGACATTAATAAAAATCTTTTAATAATTAAATTTTACATGGTGTTATATAAGTCCTATTTTAGACTAAAAATATTCGTTGGAAAGCTAAAAATATTTCCTATATCATGGGATTTGTTTTATAATTTTGAGAATTAAAATAAAATAAATTATTTATGACACAATAATGATGCATTATTTACCTCATTAATAAATGATTTAAATAAATTAGATTATAATGATTAAATTATTATTTGAAACATGTCCAATTCTAATTGGATTATTTTATTTCGAATATGAGTCATATTAACTTCTACCTTAATGATTCTTGGACTATTAGAAACCGAATATAATTATATTATAAAATAATTTTTTTACACTTTCCTAAAGAGCCCCTCCTCTCCCTTATAAAAACAAAACAACTTCTAACCAATCCCACACACCTCTCAAGCCCTTTTTCTCATCCAAACTCTACCCAATAAAGCTAATACATCCCTATCATCCTATTAGAAACCAAAAATTACGAAGAATGCACTTAAAAAAGTCCTCTGGTTCATACCAAAGGGAGTTACCCAAATTAAAGGTAACAGTTTCTCTTAAATTGTATTCTTTTATTTTACTTCTCCAACCCCTAAACTCTTTTTATTACTTTTTTTTGTAACAAAAACAGTATCATAAATATAATAGGATGTTGTTATGAGAATTATTAGAACTAAAATTACACACACATCCATCTAATGGATGAAATAAGATAATGTTTTTGTGGATGAAAAACTAAGGACTCACGAAATGATGATTGTTGGATTATCTCCTACCACCTCTCATGGTGGCCGTTATGATGGAACTATATTTATATATGATATATATATTGTTTATTATTTACTTTTTCTTCTGTAATTTTGAATTATATCAATCCTTTATGGTTTCCATAGTGGGTAAATATGATAATCTCATTTTACGAACTGTGGACTCCCGCCCCCTTAAAGTGATGTGACTCATTAATACATTATGTGGGATGAATAAATGATAGATTTAATGATATTATATATGATATTATACTGGAATTATAATATACCTATGTATCATTATGTTTTATTTCCATTAAAATAAGAAATATAAATGAATTTATTGTTTATGTGTACGTACGGCATACCGTCTCCATGAACGGTGCATTTCATTTCTTACCTCCAAATGTTATGTACTATTATAAATACATGTATATTATGGATGATTATTATATATATATGGTATATAAATAATTAATATCATTCTGGATATAATGGACTATTGACCGCATGAATAACTTGTACTTATAATAAGTCCATTTTTGAATCAAGTACCAAATATCGATAAAATGAACGTTATTAACTTAAATGATTACATAATGTTTACAACATGGTAATAAGTGATATAAAAGGAATAATAAACCTGAAAAAGATTCTCAAGAAATTATAAAATATCTTTAGTTTATTATTCAGGAGATTAAAGAACGATCGAGTCAAGTCTGACACGAGGTAAGGGATTGCAATCTCATTTTTATCCGAGATTTCTTATACATAAGTGTTTACTGGGGGTATATTTTTCATACATGTCCATAAAAATGTATTTTTATAAAGTGATTACTATTAATCCATGTATTTTTAAAGTCATGTTTACCCCTCTTTGACTTTTACTTTTTTTATGGAAGGAATATTTTTTTTTGTTTACCATACGTGGAACTTTTTGACTTTTCTGTTAAAAGTACGAGGAGAATGTTTTTTTAACTTATACTGCATGAATGGATTTTTACGGTTTCACAATGACATATTTTCATAAACATTAATCTACATGGTTTAGTGACCATTTTCAATAAAATCCTTTTCTTTTAAAATTTCATGGCATTTTGTGAAAAGAAAATGATTTTGAAGAAGAAAGGATATTTTCCTCAAGAATTCATTTCAAGTGTTTTATCAAAACCATTTTCCATATAAGATGACATTATTTCATATGTGTATGTTTCAAGTATAATGTCTCTATGATTTACATGGTTTCACTTTTCTTATGATGAAATGATATCCATTTGTTTTAAATGGATTATGTTATGATGAGATGATGTTTATGAAACCCATCATATTATTTGGGTTATGATGAATGATTTATGTTTATGTTGTGGAACAAGTAAGAATGATTTCATTATGAGATGGGTGGGACGTATATCACCCTAAAATTCATTGGTTAAAAATTTATATCTCATGAGATAGACAATGATGGAAAAACAAGTTAATCTCGTTTAGTGATACAGGACTAGAACGAGGAGTGAACTCGGTTTCGTAAAGGACTTTGTCAACTAGGATGGTCTTGGAAGCAATGCCTTGGATACTATGGAAATCATATCAAGTGCATAATGTTTTTCCACAATAAAAATTTTTATTCTCATGCTATTTTATCATTAATTATGTTCCATTATGATCTATTCCTTACGTACTGCAATGTTATATTTCATTGCTCAAGATTTTGATGTTTAAAAATTATGTTCATGTTTTTTAAGTTCAAACGTATATGGTTTGTTTTATTTTCTCCATGCAAACCCTTACTGAGAATTTGATATCACCCTTTTATATGTTTTCTTTTCCCAAGGATATAAAGAAATTTTTTAGGTAAGAAAACAATAAGGGAAGATATTTATGGTAGATGTTGAAGATCTTTCACCATGATTAGAGGATTATGTTCTGAGTTTCCAAAGACACTAAACGATTACGATCATTGAGAGTTGGTTTTTGTTATGTATTAAGTATTCCACAAAAGTAATTTAATGTCCATGTATTCCGTGCTTTGGGTCTATACATATAAATTTTAGGGATATAAATATCTTAATCACTTTGATATTATTTTTTGATTATTTTGTCAAGTCATGACAACACTAGGTCTCCTCTAAGCATGATTGGTGAAGGTTGGATGATCTGTTTGTAGCACTCATCTAGTCTTCCTATAACTTTTTAGTGTGTTGACCCCCTATGTCCCCAAGTCCACTATTTGTGCCACCATCACTTTATGGTTGTTTTTATTTAATTAATTAATATTTTTATTTTATATTTTCAATACAAGAAAAAATGATAACTTTTAAATAATTGATAAAACAAAATTTTATAAAAATACATCATAATAAATTATTAAAACAGAATATTTTTTTGATGAAATGTTATCTACATCAATTAGTAAGGATAATTCATTATAATTATCGAATGATAATCATTCTGGACTCTCAAAGACATCTGTTAAATAAATTATAAAAAAGATGATTATTTAAATTATCAAGCAATAATTGCGAGATTATGAAAGGAAAATTAGTTAAATTATTAATTTATAATTTTGAGATTATAAAAGGATAATTATTTAAATTATAAACTGAAAATTGTAATATTAAAAATGGATAATTTATATAATTCAAATTATAAAATGATTATTTATTATCAAAATACAATTATAAACTATAATTTAGGGTAAATTTTCAAAAGATTCTTATAAAAGGAAAATATATGAGAAATTTTTAAAATAATATTTTAATATCATCATTTATTATAAATTATTTAAATATAATTATAATTTTATTATTTATGAGAAATTTGGAAAATATAGTTAGAAATTGTTAATTTATAACAAATTAGAAAAATATAACTTAAAAAAGAATAATTTCTGATTTAATATAAAAATATAGTTAAAAAAGGATAATTTATGTGAAATTATAGATGGAAATTTATAAAAGGTTAAATTATAATAAAATATCAAAATATAATTATAAAGTATAAATCAGGATAAATTATTACAAATAATTATAAAATAAAAATTAATGATAATTATTCTTATGGATAATAATTATATTTTATGGGCTGGCGTGTAACAATAATTCAGAAATTTACTAGGAGAGTGAAAGTATAATCACAATAGATATTTTATTTTATTTTTGAATTGAAATATTTATTTTGGTTCTAATAACCCTTGAAAAGCATTAACCGTCGTCATGTCAATGTTTAGGGTAATAAGACCGTGAAGATGTGTTCCGGAATATTGATATCTTTACATGAGATATTGAAACACAATGCGTGGTTTATCATCTCCATTGAGATCAATGACTTTTGAGGATGGATGTTGATTACCTTTTTGGTTTTTTTACACTAGTTTCCTTAATATGATTTGTGCATCGACATATTTTATATTCATGTAGACCATGTGATATTAAGTTGGTGTGTGTTTGACTAATGGTATGGTATTGCTAGATTTTATAAGATTAATGTGATTGTTAGATTCAATAATGATGTATGATTCACATGTTGATAAATATGATGATTTTATATTTTCGTGATGGGTTTTTAGGTCATTCTATGATCTATCATGTTTTTCTATAGAAGATTCAAATGTCTATAGTTGAAAGCTAGTTGTTGGTGTCTGAATACTCCTTGTGGGATGCACGCATGGTGTGTGGTGATGATGATAGATCAACATGGAAACCTTGAAACATAGAATCTACTTCATGACTTGTGGATTCAGATAATATTGATGAAACTTTGTGTCTTTTGGATTCCAATTGTTACTCAATTCCTTGTGGAGTACGATTTGGTTACAGATACTCGATGCCTTGTGGATTTCGAGTATTACTCAATTACTTGTGGATTCTAGGTGTGTTGTTTTCCCTCGATAACTTGTGATTCTTAGGTACTTTTGAATATTCATAGGGTTATTGTGGAAATTTATTAATATTTAGTACATTTCTTGAATGAATCTGATGCAAGAATGCCCCAGGGTTTTGGAATCTTTCTTAGTGCATGAACGTTGGGTTTTGGATTGTTTGTTTATTCATGTTATGAGTTTATCATTACTATAGAATAAACTATTATATGTTAGCACATCATGTTAAGGGTGCATTTTTGGTGTCTTATAGAGGCTATTACTCACACTCTATGCAATAATTTTGATGCGCTTATAGATTTCATGAGGTGTTAGGTGAAGGGAAAGGGCTATGTGAGTTATAGCTGAGCAATGGAGAATATAGATAGTGTCAGACTAAGGAGAACTCCAGGGGACCCGATGTTTATATATTTTTTCTTCTACTTCGTAAACTAATTATTCATTACATGTTATTATTTTATTTCATCACATGACATATATTCTATCTTTACATTTCCACATGATTACTCTGATTAGAAATTATATTGCTTATTATGGATTATTAATCATTTGACATGATAATGAGGGTATAGTCTCCACATTGATGTAATCATACTACCACTACTACGCAATAATATCGAGTGAATGGGGAGGCATGCATGAGGTAATGTGACCTTTTTCTCATACCTGGTGTTTTGGGTCTGAATGTTAGATCCCAACATTATCCTTAAATAAACCATGAAATTATATTATTTTATATATAACCATTACAACATGTTAATTGAATTTGAGGGCATGAAAAAGGGTAACTATGTTATGAAATAACAGTATAAGGAACCTATATAATAAAAATATATTTAACAATTCAGTGTAGAAAACACTAAATTATTGGTAATGTCTTTTTTGGATTCAAAATTGTTTTTCAACAAAAAATGGTTTTATTTCATTTTATGAACAGATATTGTAAAATAATTTTTCCCATTATAATAATTTCTATTTTATAAAAATAATATCATTTTTGAAATAATCATATCCAAATTAACATATGGTAAAATTTCAATATTTTCATGAAGGGATGGGGTTTTTAGTGGATATTAAAAATTACTAAATATAGAGAAATGTTTATTTTGTTTTTAAGTATTTACATAGTATAATTTTATTGAGAAAGGTTTTTATTATATCATTATATTCATCTAAATAATCACAATTAAATTAATATAGTTCTAACGAACAATATTTTTAATTATCATATAAAAAAAATATATACTCAAAATGTATTTCTCTTGGAAATAATTTTTCATCACATTTCATGGGTTTATATTAATATTATTTTTTAATTTATAGGTATTAAATTTCTTTAAATGTATTTTATATTTGGATTCCTAAGGTCTGAATTTTTTAATTATGTCCCTTATTTAGGGTCATTATATATACTATCCTTGGAAAAAAGGTAGTCACCATGGTGGTGCTAAAATAGGTAAAACAAGTTTACAACTATGGGATAAGACATTAAAATCACCCCAAAACATCATTTTATTTCATTTGATGTGTGGTTTTTGTCAATAATCATCCATTATAATAAAACATGGCAATTTATTATCACATTCCATTAATAATTACCATAATACTAATATTTTTATGAATTTATACAAAATGTCGCTCATTTTTTAATTTCTCAAATATTTTTTCATTGGTATAAAAAATATTTTGTTTAGTTATAAATCGTTGTTTTAAATTAATTTTTTTTTCAAGGATTTTTTTTTAAATTTTAGTGATTTATGTATCTCAATAAATGATTACACAATACTAGAAGAGCTCTAGTGCATTTATTAATGAAATCTATTAAATGATTTAAAAACATATAATTTAACACTTTTTCGATGGGTAATGGTGTTTAATGAATTTTTTATATAAAATATTTTTTTATTCATGCCTTCAAATATTATAATTAAACAATATAATTTTCTTCATATTTTTTTTTAAATCAAAATATTTTAATACTCCTAAAATATAATTTAATGGTATTTTATGTCATATAATATTGTATTAAATGATTAAAAAACCAATAAAATTCCATGATAGGAAATTTGAATTAATTATTGTATTAGAAAAAATTAAATATCCATTTATTGGTTTATTATTCTTCTTTTTTAACATTATTTACCCTTAAAGAGTAAAAAACTTGATTTCACATTAATGGTCCAAAAGGATAGTTGTAAATTCTGAAATAAGGAATGAAACATCATATAAACATCAATAAAATATTGTTTATGAATTTAATTGAACTCATTGAAATCCTATATTCTAAATATGTCAATTTGTTTTAATTTAATAAAAATATAAATTTATATTATTATTATACAGAATGTAATTCAAAGAGTTCCCTACTCCACTCTTATTTATAGATACAAAATCTTGTCTCTTCTTCAAACCTATTAAACCGTTTAAATCAACTAATATTTATCCAAAAACTGTCCCCACATCCCTTACTAAATCCTAGTTTCCATAGTCTCAACAAAATTATAAAAATGTTATTATTACTGTTTATGCTAAATGATGTCATATAAATAGTAATTATAACTCAAAATCATGTTATTTAAATTTATTTCATATTATAACTCCTTTAATTATATCATAGAAATTATAAAATAAAAAAATTCCTATTTATGATATTCTATGATTCTTTTATGTTTATTTAAAAACCATTATCCCCATCCTCTTCCCTAAAATTGTATATGAAACCATCAATTTT
Organism: Viscum album; assembly: GCA_963277665.1. Lineage (NCBI taxonomy): Eukaryota > Viridiplantae > Streptophyta > Magnoliopsida > Santalales > Viscaceae > Viscum > Viscum album. Next base: position 1,916,857,379 of record OY728165.1, on the reverse strand, counting down.
TGTAAATGTGGAATACCACCTCACGAACTCATAAATTATTTTACTCTCAACTACCATTCATGGATGGTTATTAGGATGAATTTAATATACATATAATATTATTTAAATGATTTTGATTCTATAAATTCTATATAACAAGTGTCTTCTTACCAATCCAACTGATAAAAATGGAATTATCGCATAAAAATAAGTACATAATAACATATCCGTATAGGGATGTACTTTATATTCTACATTTCATATGTTTACTATTTATTAGGATGAATTAATAAAATTATTTTATATTTTTAAGAAGATATTTATTCATAGATGATAATAATTTATTTATTTTATTTATTTTCCCTTAGATGAAATGTAAAAACATCACTCTTTTGTGAATTAATACTTCAACCTTAGATGTTGAAATATATATTTTTTCATGATCAACATTCATGTATAATTATAAAAGATTATTTTTTGTATAATAAATATAAAAATTTCATGAGAATTGTTTTTGAGATTATGATTAAATGACCCATTAACCACGACCAATGTACCAAATTCATTTTTCATTTACCAACTAGAAATCCTCAAAACACTCGACATGATCTTTACTGATTAAGTTAAAAAATATTTTCTTATAATAAATGGTTTGATAATTATTTAATTAAACTCAAAAGGATTTTATAAAAATAAAATTATTAATATTCAAACATTCATGTCATTATTTTAACTTTTTTATAATATTTTTAATTCCATTATTATTTTTAAATTAATTTATAGTAGTATTTGGGCCCTATTTTTACATGATTTTTCTGTATTTAAATAGTTTTCAAATAATCAATTCATGGATTAACTATCATTTCAAATATTATGATATTTTAAAGTATTTTCATTTCCATAATCTCATTTTCTAGAGAAATGTTCAATGTAGTGTACAATGATTTCTTTCCATACTATACATACAAAACCATGAATGAATTTTAACATATTACATCATGATATTCCTTGGATATAATCATTCGTATCATATATTATTTTCCTAGGAATTTTGATTTGAAATTTACTGAAGTGGTAAGTGTTCCCTATCTCAAATTTTTCTATAAGACATATTCACTTTTTAAAACTATTCTCTTTCACATGGTGTATATAATACCCCTTTTATATAATAAATCATGATACTTTTAATATTTATTGTATTTAAATTTTCATTTGAAATTATTTCTTTTATGGGATTTATGATACAAAAATTACCTAAGAAGAAAGGATTTACTTTCCTATTCTCTCTTTTTATCAGAATTATCTATGATTATATTTTTGATAGATATAATTTTGGATCTATCTATCAAAAATATTATTTTATTTATTCTCCTTTTATTATTTCTATAAATTAAAACTTTTACATACACTTTTCACTTGTGGAGAACTAAATAGTACAAAATAATATTTTAATGTAATACAAAATTCATTTTTTGATTCAGTTCGGAATCATTTAAATCCATTTTTATATTTTCTATTAAATGTTTTTAATATTTTTTAATATCCTACAGTTGTTGAATAAATTCCTTTTCCCCATGTGTTATATTATATAAAATGTTGTAAAATAGATCTTTATTTCCTTTTCTAAATGATGTAAATTGTTTAATAATTATGGAAAAAATCATTGTTTTAACATACAACACATGAATGGATTTTCCCTCTGTCATAACTATTCATTACTCTAAAGCATCCATTACTTGATTCCCTGGGAATTTTAAAAAAGATTACCCTTCTAATTTTTTTTTTTGTGATTGTTTGTTTTTTAAATGAATCCAAAGACAATGTTATTTTCCTCAATTTTCAAAGAAGTATTATAAATTTTTTTATAGGTATTTTCAACTATTTAAAAATCATTTATGATTCCTTTGCATCACTATGAATATTATATTACAATACCATGCAATATATTACTATGGATTTATTATGATGAACGTTTTAAATGGAATATCATGAAGCTCACATCATTTCCATGGGTAAATAAAAAAAATAAAAAAATGAATACTGTCTTTAAAATAATGATCTTGAAAATTAAAGCGTTTGTTATTTATATTCATGTATGGGATAAGTAAAATAATGTTAATTATGGGTGATCCTAAAAAATATCTTGATAATGATTTATAATAGTATATATTATATGATAGATGATCCTGATATAGCTTTCCTAAATATTGTGTAGTTCTAACTTTCTAAAAATGATAGAAAAAGGTAGTTAATTGGGAAGGATTATCATTTTTTGTTGACTGAGATACAGTTATTTATGAAACATATAAATATTGGTGATGAATATAATATTCATATATAACAAAACAATTTCACTATTATTCAGTTTATAATGATTCCATTAATAAAGATTGATTTTATATATAACATGATTAATTAATAATATGACTCTTTCCCTTGATAAATATATAGATCATACCGGGAGTTTTATGATGTAGTTTTTGATGGTTATAGACACACATATTTTTCTCACTATATTTATACCCAAATAATTATCACATACAAACTAATGATTTTAAATTCTTAATTCATATGCTTAACCTTACAAATTATTTGATATCATCCATTTAATATGTTTTATTTTTTCTAAATTATAAAGAATGATGTGAAGAATTATATCTCTACAAGGGTTTTGTGTTTGAGATTATGAATAAAAAAATTGGAATAATAAAATGTTATTATAGAGGAAGAAATAATCACCAAAATAAATGAGTATTATTATAAAATATTATGTTCTAATTATATAAAATGATAATCCTAAATGGTCTGTTGGTATAAAAGTGATCCACGATTTTTTTTGGATGACTAAAATTGGTAAAATATAATTGGTATCGAATCCAAAAATGTAAATATTTTTTTAGGAATAGATATGGAATTGTAGGTTTAGGGAAGTTATACCAAACCCAATATTATTCAACCGAAGAACATGTTAATATAATAAAAAGACAATAATAATTTTCTTATTTAATCATGGGTCAAATAAATGTCCAACCCTCATACATTCCTTTCAATATTTGTTCGAGAATAATTATATTCATACACCTAGTATGTAAGTGAATAATATCAACACATAAAATATAAGGAGAAAAAATAAAAATTATTTTAATTTTCAATTACCATTGTCATATATGTCATGTGATAACCTAGAATGATATTTGAAATCATGAAAATACAATATTGAACTAATTATATTACTTCATAAATAATTCGTAAGGATCCTTACATTACCCTGTGTAAATTTGTCTCATCAAACCTACAGATGCATTCAGCAGATATATATCACTAAGCTCCACCCATCACATAATATTTCTATTGAATCCACATTTGAAAATGTATAAACTATAATATAAATACTATTCTATATAGAATATAATTATAAAATAATATAATATAATAATAATTTAATCTTATAAGGGTACCAATAATTTCAAAATTTTGCCTTAGTAAATAAACCATATATATATCATTTTATGTAAATAACCTCAAAACTAAATTATGATATATAAATGTTTAAGAACATATAGAGTAATGGGTAGGTTGTAATATTAATTTAGAAAACCCTAAAAATATTTAAATATAAATTTAATACCTCTATGACATGAAGAACATAGAAATTAATGAAAAATTTAAAATAAAGAGAGAGAGATATGATATAAAAGTTAAAATGACCCCAAGAAATGAAAACATTTGAAATATGCCTTATTAACATCATAATGTTTAGAATTATAAAATGTGAGTCGTGTCTTGGAATAGAAATAAATAGAAAATATGTAGGTATTATTAAAAGTATTAATAGGTGAGGTATAGAATATAATATATTCAATAAAAATATTACATAGAAAGAATGAGGACTTCTTATAGAACCCTTACATCAGTATAATAATAGCTTAAGAAAAGAGTACACAATGATGGAATGGATAATAACTCATTAATAATACAATATATAGATCCTAATTATGTGGAAATATAATAATTTTTATACAATTACATTTCTCCCTAATTATGGTTATAACAAGTATATAAAAATTATGATTGAAAGGGAGAGTATTATGAACACTTTACATTATATTTAGTGTCCTAGATCACCAGAATGAATATTATAATTCCGTAATAAAAACTTATAAGTAATATTTAATGGATAATTAAAATGAAAACCATAAATATTTATTTTATTGGGAAGAGAAATGTATAAATATTAGTTATTTATACAAAATTTGGGTGAATTGTTTTATTAATTTAGGGTTTTAGTGTGTAATGATTTAATTATGGAAAATAAAATAACATTGGCTTAACTATCATAATAAACCAATTTATTTGACATTTAAGGAATTATTATTTAAATTTATTTATTTGAGAACCAATAAAAATTTTATTAATATTAATTTCACTATATAAATGTCACATTTCTATACAAACATGTTATAAAATGTTAACTTCAATTTTAGATTTTTGGGAGTCCATTATAGGTGTAGAAGTATATACAAATTAACATATTTTTTCCATGTATTAGTTTATACTAATTAATAAAATTAAATTCACATTAAAAATAAGTGATAATATATACCATATATTTATATTATATTTAAATATTCACCTAATATCAACTAGTTCAAACAATTATAAAAAAACAATTTCCCAATTTTTTATTCTAAAACACATGTTATTATTTTGAAAAAAAATGATCAAATAAATGTAGTTATTAAATAAAACACATAGATTATTTTGATATCATGAATTTAAGGTAAACTATTCAAATATATGTTATTAATAAAATTTATTTTTATTCTAAGACATATTGATGTAATTAAATTCATATACATTGATCAATATAAGAAATTTTTAATAGCTGATTATAATATAACTAATGTAGTTGGGGTGATTCTTGAGTGGAAAAACTCATAATACAATATCTAAAAGACCAGGTTGAAATCATGGGAATCCCCTTGGGGGTTTTTTTGATATCGGTAGTGATGGAGGAGGTGATGCAGGGAGTGATGTAGGTGGTGATACACGAAGTGATGTAGGTGGTGGTGCAGGATTGACGCAGGCAGGTAGTGAAGCAAGTAGGTGGTTATACAAGTGATGATCAAATAATGATGCTTCATTGGGCCTTCATGCCAGTAAAATGGGTCATTTTTTCTCGAGGATAAGGGATATCTAATGGGACTCCCTATACCAATATATAAAGTGGGATTTGTTGTCATAATAAAAAGAGTCCTCCATCTAAACTTTTAAAAAACTATTATAAATTTTATTAGATACTTTTATGATACTAGAAATGACAATATCACTATTATAATGGTCTTATTCTTGTGCTACTACTTAAAAAGTCAGTATACACTTTCAATGTACATGTCAGTCCTTATAAAAACTATTCATTATAACTTCTAAAATTATTCATATCATTCTCCTACATTATATATCATATTAGTTCTACTGAATATATTTTTTTATATGTTGAATTTATATTTTGTTCATTATATTCACTATAGAATATTATTGTCCATATTTCAAGATTATAGTTACTCCATATACTTCAATGTGTTATGTAGAATTATTTATTTACATTTTAGTGAATATAATTTTATAGTTTCAATATAATACTGATAAAGTAAATTAAAAAATATGTATTATAATATTGATATTTTAATGAAATTCTTATTTATTATTATGGAATATTTTGTTATACATTTTTACCAAATTAAATTATTCCATCACAGAAATTCATATTCTTAACTGACAAATCAATGAAATTATGAAATTATTTATAATTTAATCCTTAGGCTCTAACATTTAATCCTATAAATTTTTGTTTCTCAAAATTTTCATTAACATATCGTGTATCTAATTCCAATACATATTCTATCTGGTATCAAAAAACTATATAGGCTAAATATTAAAGATAAATAATTTCTATAGATTTGTTTCACTAATGATATTTGTGGTTTATCTATAATGTAATTTTATAATAAGATGTTATATAAGTAGTGATATAGTTTAGAGAAAGTTGGATGAAAAATATAATTACAAGACAGAACTATAATTCTACCTAAATTACTTAATGTCCCAATATATATTGTACTTATAATTCCATTCAATGAAATCCTTGTATCTCCTTTTCATGTTGATTCCTTCAAGATGATATGATCCAATATTTGAAATTCCATTTACTTCATATTATTATCCGTATATATTTTATTTATAAATTAAGCCACATTAAAGTGATTACATATTTTTTTAACTCTCTCAGTTGTCTCTATGATGATTTGTTTACCGACTAGTCTCCATTACCTGAATTTACCCCCATAAAGTACAAGTATGATAAATTTTCCCATGAAAAGAAACATATATAATATTATTTATTCTCAAATGAATGAAATTATTTTAAATGAATTCCTTGATTGGTATATTCTTATACCATTTCCATGGAAGTCTAGTAATCATCTTCTCTTCATATTTTATATTGATTGGATAGTCCTTTTATATTTTCCATTAATATAATCTTGATAAGTGGTTATTAAATATATATCTATATTTAGTGACATAGTATGTATATAAAAAATACTACTGTGAAATAGGTTCATTATCATATATAATTAATAGATATGAACAATTATCCCTTATAAAATAACTAAAATATTGTAATGAAAGTTGATAATGGGATAGGTGATCACACATTTAATTGAAATATATAATCCTTATATGGAACTCTATAAATTCTCATGACAAATAATTCTTATTTGATGTATTAGTATGAACAATAAAATATTACCTTGAAATATTATAAATCTTCCACCATTGTATAGGGAGAGTTTCATTACATCCTTTTCGAGTTAACCTATATACGTAACTTGTTTTCATTCCATGATTCTACAGAAATAGATTGAAATATCCAATTTTATGTTAAACAATATGAATCTTTATCTTAAATTGTTTTACATATTCATCCTACTATGTTGTATAATGAAATTTGAGAAATGGTCCTTATTAATAAATTACATCTTCATTGTAAGTATGTATTTTACATGTACTCTATTTTCCAAACATCAACACACAGAATATTTATTCAAAGAACATCAATCACTAATATTATATGGATTAATTATTTTTTCTACCCATTTCATTTGGGTGACACTTATCTATATTATATATTATATATGGAAAGTAAATTTAATGAAAAAACAAATGATGTTCCAAATTCACTAACATGTTCCATGTCCATATTTATTAAAAACATGACAATTGGTTTTTTGATTTGGTTTCATAGGACAAAATCATTATAGTTTAATAATATTTTTATTATATGTATTGAAAAGTAAGTTATCATATTATTACATATTGTTCATTTTTCCTCCATGGAATTAATATAATAAGTACCTAGAGTATTGTTTCCATTGACAATGTCATAAAATAACACCATTAAAATGAAAACCTTGAATTTCTATGAAAATATTCATAATATATTTAAAATATAGGAAATAATACTATGATGGGACACATTGTATTTATACCATCATGTAAGAGTACTCGTTAGTGGATGAAGTTTATTCTTCTGCCGTTCTCACATGTTAATATATAAATGTTGGATTATGATAATAGACCTACCTGTAATAATCCTGCATGTTTTCGTATCATCAGATATTCATATCAGTGAGGTTGAGTAACGGTTCTTAGTCATTAATATTATCATTAATATATGTCATGAATCGCACAGTCATATCTATAACCATAACTATTACTAAATATAATGGTTTCAAGTAGGGTGTGTTTGGTGTGTAAAAATTGACATTTCAATAATGGATAAGTTGGGCAAGGACTTTTTTCCATCATCTCAATGGAAGATTATATATTGAGCCATTGATTGGAATAGAACCATCACATTATATTCCAAATCCATGGTGTAACGATATATTTATTTCTGATAGTCAAAGAAATATATATCGAGTAAAAAGGATGATAATACCATCATGAAACATTTTTTTGAGATATTGTGATTGAGGGATTATATTACATAGTATGAATTTTTCTATAGTTGTCGCTGTTGATAAATTTTGTTCATTATATTGGGTTCCTTGAATAGTTGATGGATATTTATCTTGTAAATTAGGTATAACCGCCTAATTCCAATAAGAAATAATCTTATGGGGTTACATAATAATTGTTTCCATTGATCTCAATTGTATTCTATTTGAGTTTATCTAATTGACGAAAAATTATTCCCAACATCTATGAATTATTTTATTCAAGTTATATTGATCGCATTAATTAAATAAATATTCATTCATCATCATGTGAATGCAAACATATTTAGTTATTTTATTTTATATTTAATAATTATTTATCCACCAGTATCTGAATGAAATATTTAGTTTTTTAAAAAAATTATTCATTTATAAAAAAATGAAAGATTGATTTAAAAGGACCATGATCATGCCCGGTGAAAAAAATTAATTAACAAGCTATTTAAATAATATTTTTTTCTATAAAATTTGGTGTTCACTACTAAATAATTAAAATAAATTAATTATTATGTGTAATTCTGAAATTTAAGCACAATAAATGATATTTAGAGTTCCATGTGAAATTAAAAAATTATTTAACTTCAATCCTAACTCTAAAAATATATAGATGTTTCAATTGTATAGTGCACCAAAAAATTAAGAAAAGTGTATTATTGTGCATAATGAATTTTATATCAACTCATCATTCTCTATTACTATAAATAATTAGAAGAAAAATAGATATTTTTTCAAGACTAATGAATGAGAGGTCCAGAACGAACTATGAAAGACACTTAAATTTTTACACTAGAACATCAAGATTGAGTGGTGTTTCTTAGAGATCGAGGGAGAACATGTGGATCATCATTGGAGGGATTATATATTTGGATCCTCACAATTGAACAAAGTTAATTTGAAATGGGGTTTTTAGATAATCAACATTCATAAATGAAGAAATTTCTAAATTCTATGTATTTATTTATAAAAATATTAAATTAATTCATTATAATATTGACACGGAAGATCATATCTATTCGTTTCAGGAAATGAATATAAAATGGAATTTTAATATATCTCCCACCATATCACTCTTACACTATGTATGGAAGAGAAACATAGATCATTTACAACTCATATCATAAATATAAATCCATGGTCATTCAAACTCATTCAATTATCCATGTAGATTGTGTTTCCAGGATGGTAGTGTATTGTGTGGTCATAGTATAAAAGTAGTTAGTGACTTATCCTTTGATTCTTGTTGATGTTATTCATATGTTTTGAACACTTATCCTATTTATATATAATATATCACTCACTATATATAACGTGTAGTAGAATATTCAATTAAAACATCACTACCAATAACTTAGGGTCATGAGTTTGAAAGATTTATTCATGTGTCTTTAAATTCCATTATATATAAGCAATACATCTAAAAACATTATATGGACACACACGACTAATTTCATAAATTAATCATTGAAAATAAAAAATCCCTCTCAATATCACAAAACTATATATAATCTCATTGATTAATCAACTCATTTTTCCAAAAAAAACATTGTTTACATCCATGTTTATTTGATCCGTTTACATATCAGTATGGTATATTGATAATCCAATTTGGAATATTTTTTCTATTTTGATGATATTACCTAGAGTATATATATATAATACGTGTTGAAATAATATTTATGGACATCGGGACACCCTATGATCCATTTGTCTTATCTTTTAGACAACATGTCAATGGAATGAATCTTGTAATAAACAGAATACATAGTAAACTTATTATATAACTCCAATCTCTATAAAAATCATATATCATTGTCACATTATTAATGAAATTTAGTGTTTATAAATACATAATAAATAAATACTACAATAAATTTTTCATTTTAATCCTTGAATACTTTATTAAATATATACTAAAATTTTATGGGTCCATTTTAGATTCCAAATTAAATTATTGGTAACTAATATTGTATATACCTCAAATAAAAAATAAAAAATTTTATATCATCATTATTAAAAATTATTTGATGATGAATATAATTATTGAAATTAGTTTATAATTAATTATATACATTATGTAAATCAAACATATATCCAAGGACTGGAAATTGGTATTTTTTATTAATAAAAGTCTATAAATTTCCCTATAATCAATACATGAAGTAAATAACAAAACATTATTTTTTAATAATTAGAAGGGCTCTCCCAAAAATGAAGCACTCTGGAATATGAATATATTATTGGAAAAAAATATAATTGATTTTTTATGTTCCCCGATTCCACCATGACTATTCTATAAGGTGGAATACATATGGGATAATTAAATACATACTCTTATATATATATATTTTACCTTTGAAACACACATGTGTGTCATATATAGGACTATTTTATAGTATAAAAATATTTCATAACTAAATAAAATTCAAAAATAAAATATTTTATATATTGAGGAAATACAATTAAGAAACAAAATACAATAAATTTTGAAAATAAACACACACATAAATAAATTATAACTAATTAGAAATTTTAGATGTTTTTTGAAACCTAAAACAATCACCTTCTTAAATAAAAATATAGACAAAAAAAGTTATAAATATAAATAAAATATTATCCACATTTAGATCCTTGATTGAAAATGATGTTTTGTCTCTTGAATATATCATTCCTTAGTCATAGAATATGATTATGATGTTTTTAATTACCTCTCATGTGAAAGAAAATACATTTTACCTCATATATAAAGAACATATATAGGATCAATTGTGTCACAACCACTCTTAAGAAGGAAACCCAATAAATATTTTGCGTTTTGGAGAAACATTTATTGAAATAATATGAAATATCTACTGAATTTACATTCAAGAAACCCAAGGTATAATGATAAATCCTGAGAACCAAAGGATGTAATGAAACAATATATGAAAATTATTTTATAAAATGAGGATTTAAGTATAAATTTTAAAGTTAAATGTTGTAATGTAGAGAATAATGTAATGAGGATTACTTTTTTATACAATTTTCCTTATAAAAATACATTTGTTATATATGTAAAAATATCCAATTTTATCAAACATAAGGAAAATAGAATGAAACAATGAACTTATTAAATGTATAGAAAACAGTACATATAATGATTAAATATACAATAAAAAATAAAAAATAGTACAATACTGTAAAAAATTTATCCTAATAGGAATGTATGAACTTAGATCTTATTTTCAGGTATGTTTTCCTTTTTCTGGTGTTTTTGAAGAAAAGAGGATTTTCTGGAAATTTTTGATGTACATGTCATTTAAATTATATGTACATGCCGTGTAATTTATAAGTACACACAATGTACTCAATTACACAGGTAGTCGTGTGTTGGCCTTGTGGCGGCCATGCACATGGTCATGTGTAGTGACCTAGAGACCACCTAATAAGGGGGTCGTTAATGGCATGTACATGTCGTGTACATCTAAAATACACGCAATGTAATTTCTTTTATTTCATTAAACGTACTGGGGTCATGTCTAATTAGCCTAAAGACCTACATCTCAACCTAGTTTGTCTGAGAGTGCTCGTACGAACGCGATAATTCACCAAGCCCCCGATTGAGGAACTATTCCTTGATTTGACTGTCATCAATGTTGTTGGAATCACCTCAGTAAGCTCTTCTTCCTTATAGAGCTTTGTATCATGATTCCTTATATATTAAGAGTTATCTTCAGTTGAATGTTTCAGACGTTTCTGTAGATATATGGTGTTCTTGGGTGATTCAAGGCTTTATGTTCACGTATATCATTCCTACAGCACTGAGGTAGGTGGTTTGTGCCTTTATGAAGAAATTTGTTGTGTTATATGTGAGAATTCAACCAATAACCATGAACGGGGTATTGCGTGTTTACTATTTTCTCCCTGTTAATTACCTTCTATGCTTGTAAGCTTGAGTAGAGGTAAATAGAATTTGAATAGGGTTAATTTTTATGATTTGGAATTATTTTCCCATGCATGTTCTGTATATTACCGTTTGGTCCTGCTAAGCCTGTTAGGATGCCTTGTTTGTTCCCATGCCTAGTACTATAGGATAGAGTGCCTATTTTATATGAAATGATTAATAAGAAGTATAATTTTTTCCAAGTTGTTCTATAGGTTTATATTGGTGATGTTCATCATTTTTTATGATTTCTTTACATAGTACTATGGGAAACTGGTGTAGTTAGCCCATAGGGGAAATTGACGTTGAGGGCTTTCACATAATGTCTTTTATAATTTTCATGCTTTGAGACCATAGGGGGTATTGATGTTTAGTTCTCCCTCATAGTGTCTATTGTTATATTATTAGGGAACATGGGGAATTGATGTTGAGTTCTTCCTCATAGTGTGTGTAGGTTTCCGTTAAAAAAGTATAGGGGGAACTAACAATGAGTTCTTCCTCAAACAATCTTTAATAACTTTTGACTATAAAGAGAATTGACGAGGAGTGATTCCTCATAGAGCCTTCGTTATATCCTTATAATTTAAACCACATGGTTTAGCTTGTGAGTACATCCATACGGTTACCTTCTTTGATTAGCAGCTTCTTGATATATGAAATTGAATGCTTTGAACCTATAGGAATTTTTGCTTTTGGGAACAAACAGATTATATTTCTACAAGTATAGATATGGGAAAACACCCTTCTACTTCAGGTACTTGATTGGTGTGGAGTTGGAGATAATGGGACCAAGATGAGGCTAGAAATGCTGATGATTTTAGCTGTTTTTTGTACATTGGTTTATTCTTGTATTCCAACATAGTGATGCTTTTGTCTATTTTCCTAGACATATGTGTCATGCACCATTTATATTTGTGCTCCAATTGTTTCTCATTTTCACTCTTCTGCTGATTACTATTGTATGGTATGTTTACTGCTTCCGATATTGTATATCTATTTATTTCCACTATGTTACTCTGCCAATGAGGGATAGTTTTCCCACTATCACTCCCAAGGCCCTCACTTCTAGTCGACAACCTCTGGTGTTTGGGGAAATGCTCATGAGGACATGTGACAAAATGGGTATTGGCCGTCTCTGGGTGGCTTCCGGAACTGGTACGTTACAAAGTGGTATTGGAGAGATTATTTTCTTCTATAATTACACTTTGGAACCAATAGCCATGTATATGAAGGAACATGTACTTGGTAATAAGTTTTTCCTGGGAGTACCTAACTAGTGTACTGTAAAAATTCAATCTACCTCGTTATTGAAAATTTTTTAGTTTGGAAATTTTTTAGTTGATTGGATTTCACTGTTCGGTGACTCACATGTATTGTGATGTTATATATGATGTTATTGATGTTTTATTTTGGTTTCATACATATGAGATGAGGGTATGCGATTTCATGAATCATATAGGCACTTGTTATATATCACATGTCATGCATTCTTGCCATGCCATTTAGGGTGCATTAGTGATTTCATGTTGCTGTGATAGGTGTTGTTCTAGATATGGTTGCGGTTGTGAAATATTACTTGATAGAATACCTACTTTTGATAGGGTATTTCTTTGAGTATTGATTTGTCTGAATGAACACCAAACATTGATTCATGAGGTGTTATGGGCCCTCATGAATCGGAATTTGGTGGATCGTTGCACTGTTATCATGGTTATTACATGTATAAGGTTCCAATATTTGATTCGCGAGGAGTATGGGCCCTCACAAATAGGAAATTAGCACTTTAGGGTTTGTTTCAGTGTTTTTCTGTGTCATATAGTAGATTCTATGATTTACTGTCGAGAAAACCCCAGAATACACATCGTTTAATATTAAATACACGCCATGTGATTTTCTGTTCTGGAGGAAATTGTTTTTCATAAGTACTCATTGTGTACTTTATATACATGTCGTTTAGTCTCTAATCAGGTTTCAGAATATGTGTGCAGGGATATGGGGTACAAAATCTTTAGTATGACACGCCGTGTACTTGATGTGCACGTCGTGTTGTGAAACTGTGTAACTGATTGTGTCACTAACAACATGGGTTGTAACGTCCCGGTTCCGGGTGCCACTCAACGGGTGCACCGAACCTGGTTCGCCACTTGACCTCAAGCATGTTTCCCCAAACACTAGAGGCTGCCGACTAGCATCGAGGGCCCATGTATGATAGTTGGGAACGTATTCCCTCATCTGTCAAAGTGTAGTGCAACAGAATTGAAATAAAACATACAAACAACAGAAGAAGTAGTAAACCATACACAACTAAAATGAACAACAGTAGTGGATATATCCAACAACATATAAACAATGATGCTGCATGTCTCAAGTTCTACGAAGACAGCCAAAAAATTTTATACATAAATACAACACATCAAAATGCAGAGTACAGCAAAACAAAGAAAAATAGATGGCAATGGCATTGCGAGCCTAGGCTCGGTCCCATGCCCTCCTACTCCTTATAAAAAGTCAAGTACCTATATAGGGACTCTTTCCCCTATCTACAAATGCATAAAAGTAATCTGTTTGGGCAAAAAAGTATGACCCAAACAGGGTGTGAGAATTATATCTCAGTATGCACCCACCAAAGGCCCATGCCCAACTACGTGTAAGCATGCAACAAGTGTGAAGTAGTAAAATTAAAAAAATTAAGATGTACTTAAATGTAACTAACTACCAGTTATATTTCCATTTTTTTCATTAAATCATTGAAGAAAAACACCACAGTGAATTTCTAAGTAAGCAGTCAGCGTCCTCAGACAACAAAAATCCCACCCTCTGGTAAAATAGTAAACCACTCCCTCAGTCTTTCCATCAGGCTATACAGAATCCAACCTGCTTGTATTGCCCTTAGGCATAACAGAAATTTACCTCATGAATACGAAGTGTTGCCCTCAGGCACAGAAGTCAGGCCCTCAGGCACAAAAGGTTTCCCTCATGCGAAATAACTACAGCCCTCAGGCTAAATAGTGTAGTGCCCTCAGGCTAATCACAACAACGCCCTCACGCTATACAGGTAACCGGGCCATGCCCAAGATATAGAAAAGAGGTAAACAAGAAATTCCTCTCAAGGAAATTCTACAATTACTACTTTAAAGGCATACCCTTGGGTATCCTGGCCAAATGGCTAAATAGTGGAAGACGCCCTCGGTGTGGTTCCGGATCTAAGCAATGACCCCAACCTGCATTTTAATATCTTATTTAGATACCTAATCAATTCTATGTGTTTAAATATAGTAAAGGCCTCAGCCACACGACACCCTAACATGTGTTCATGGCACAAAATGCACAAAACACACAATAGCTGGAAAAAAAATACCAAGCCACCTACCTTATATGCCAATGAGAGTTATACATGAACGCCGATCTAAGAAATGCCCAAAAATGACGTAGAACTGACGAAGATGATAAAAGGTTCAACCAAAAATAACTCTCCAATGGGAAAGAATTGGTATGAACTACACCAGGAGGAGAAAGAACTCACCTTTGCGATTCTAAGGAGATCGACAGTGTAGAAATTGAATTCCCGATGGGGGTCTGTGGATATTCGAAGCTCCAACCTCCCTCTCCGGCTACTACTTCGCATTCTAAGCATTCTCTGTGAACAGGGGAGCCTATTGCCAATTTAAGAGAAAAAAAATTACACATCATGTACTTCTGAGTACACGGCGTGTACTTCCTTCATTTAACTATTCCTCTGGCGGCACCTCCATACTGTTCATCCGTCGACATGAGTAGACGACATTTAATCCCTACTACATGGTGTGTAATGTCGCCCAGCTGGCGGCTGCTCCACCGCCTGACTGTTTTAGCGTGCCGACTAACTACACGGCGTGTAAAGGACTAATACATGGCATGTAGTCAGTTCCTACACCCTTTGTCGCTGGCATGGCTACATTCCCATGTACCCATCCCCCACGGTGTGTGGAAAAGTACACAGTGCGTAGTTCCAAAATTTAGGATTTTCCCCCATTTTCCATCTTTTCTCAAAAAAAAATTCAAGAAATGATAAAAGAAGAAGCCCGTACCTCAAAAATAAGAACCAGGTTCTTACAAAATTCCCCCCTTATAGAAATTCGCCCAGCTGGCGGCTGCTCTACTGCCTGACTGTTTTAGCCTTCCGACTAACTACACGGCATGTAGTCAGTTCCTACACACTTCATCGCTGGCATGGCTACATGCCCAGTGTACCTATCCCACACAGTGTGTGGAAAAGTACATGGCGTGTTGTTCCAAAATTTAGGATTATTCCCCATTTTCCATATTTTCTCAAAAACAATTCAGGAAAAGAGAAAAGAAGAAGCTCGTACCTCAAAAATAATAACTGGGTTCTTACAAACATCCCCCCTTATAGAAATTCTTCCCCGAATTTCCCTTCCAAGGTGGGGAAGATATATCATAGAATAGCTCTGGCCACTGAGCATGCACATCTGTTTCCCACTCTCAAGTTTCGTCCTACACTCGACAATGTTGCCATAGCACCCGTACGAGAAAAACTAACCGGCCTCGGATATCCTTCGTGCTATTGTCAACAATATGAATCGGATGCTCCTCAAAGGATGCATCTTCTTCCAACTAATCCTCCTCAGGATGAAAGAGGTGAGATGGGTCTGAATGATAGCGACACAACTGAGACACGCGGAATACGTCGTGCATGGCTCAGTACCGCTGTGGTAACCGCAACCAATAGGAAACCTTCCCGACTCTCTTTAGAATCGTGAAGGGACCCACATACCTCATTGATATTTTAGCCTATCTCCTGATCCGCTTATGTCCCAGCCTCGGCGAAACACGCAAGAAAACCAGTTCCCCAACCACGAACTCCAATGTTCGTCTGCAGCGATCAACATAAGACTTCTTACTAGGCTGTGCAGTATCCATCCGCTTACGAATCAACTGGATCTGCTCAGATATCTCCTGCATGAGCTGTGGTCCTAGTGAAACTGCCTCACTTTCCTCTAACTAGCACAATGGTGAACCACATTTCCTACCATATAAATCCTCGTATGGTGCCATCTAAATAGTTACATGGAATCTATTGTTATATGAAAACTCGACTAAGGGTATATGCTTCTCCCAAGAGCCCCTAAAGTCTAGGACTCATGCACTCAACATGTCCTCTAGAACCTGTATTGCACGCTCTGACTAGCCATCGGTCTGATGGTGGTATGCTGTGCTCAGAAGCACCTGTGTACCTAGTGCCCTCTAAAAACTCTTCTAGAAACGAGATGTAAACCAGACATCCCTATCAGAAACCATAGAACGAGGGACCCCATGAAGACGAACGATACCTCAGATATACAAAATTCTGAGATCGTAAACACTATTGGTCTCCTTGATCACCAAGAAGCGGGATACCTTCGTGAGTCTATCCACAAAAACCCACACAACATCATTGACACAAGGTGACCTCAGAAATCCCATCACAAAATCCATCGCGATGTCATCCCATTTCCACTCTGGAATGGGTAACTGGTGTAATAGCCCAGCTAGCCTCTGGTGCTCTTCCTTCACCTACTGATAGGTGGAACACCTCGTAACAAAACTAACTATATCTCTCTTCATACCCGGCCACCAGTACTGATGCCGCAAGTCACGGTACATTTTGGTAACCCTGGGATGAACTGTCCAAGATGAAGCATGAAACTCCCGCATCAGCTCCTCGCGTATATCCCTTGGAACCCACACTCGTTGATGGAAACACAAAACATCATCACTGCCTATCATCCACCCAGAATAAGTGTCATCACATTCCAACAAATCATGTAGAACTTGGCCATCTGAATCCGATAGTTGTCTCATCCTCACTCTTTCCAGCAGGGTAGAAGTCACAACAAAAGGGGAAAGATAAGTCTACCCCTGACTGTCGTGCACCTCCAGATGCATTTCAGAGAACAAGAACATGAGCTCCCACTCACCACTGGCCTCTTGAACCACCTATATCAGAGTCTTCTTGATCATTGCATGAGCTACTACATTACCTTTACCAGGTGTATAGGCAAGCTCAAAATCGAAGGACTGTAGGTTCTCGACCCATATCCTCTGCCTCTGGTTCAAGTCATGCTGAGTAGAGATATACATGAGGCTATTGTGTTCGATGAAAACCACAAAATTCTCTCCCAAAAGATAATGTCTCCAACAGCGTAACACATGAACAACTGTAGCTAACTTGAGATCATGTGTTGGGTAATTCCTCTCATGTGGCCTCAACTGTCAAGACCCGTACACAAAGACTCGATCGCCCTACATCAAAACTGCTCCCAAACCAATACCTGATGTATCACATTAAACTCCATAGCTCTTCCCCTGCTCTGGGAGTATCAGGATCGGTGCTGAAGTCAACCTTCCCTTTAGGTCCTGAAATGCTACCTCGCAAGCTTCTAACCAATCTAACTTCACACCCTTCTTAGTCAGACCCGTCAACGGTGCTGCTAAGCAGGAGAAGTCCTATATGAATCATCTGTAGTAACAAGCCAGCCCTACGAAACTCTGTATATCAAACACATTCTTAGGATGATCCCAGGAAAGTACTAATATTACCATCTATGGGTCTACTGCAACTCCTACCTCTGAGATAATGTGACCCAGGATGTGAATTTGGTCCATCCAAATGTGGCACTTTGATAGATTAGCATATAGCTGATGCGCTCTCAGTGTACTCAATAAGATCTCAAGATTGGTGGCATGGTCATGTAGAGTGCAAGAGAACACCATGATGTCATCCATGTATACTACCACAAAAGAATCATGATACGGATGGAACACATGATTCATCGGAGCCATGAAAACTGCTGGTGTGTTCGTGAGTCCGAACGACATAACAATTTACACGAAAAGACCATATCTACTCTGAAAAGATGTAAGCGGTATATCTGATGGTCTCATGCGCAGCTGGTGATATCAGGATCTCAAGTAAATCTTTGAGAACACTCGTTCTCCACAAAGCTGATCAAACAGATCATCTATCCTCAGAAAGGGATATCGGTTCTTAACTGTCAAATGGTTCAACATACGGTAATCCACACAGAGTCTAAGGTTACCGTCCTCCTGCTTTGAAAAAAGGACCGGAGAACCCCAAGTAAAAGTACTGGGTCGGATAAAACCCTTCACATGTAACTCCTCTAAATACCTCTTGACCTCGTAATGCTCAGGTTTAGCCATCCTATAAGGAGGAATAGACACCTGTGCTACTACTCGAACGAGCTCAATCAAGAAATCCACCCCTCGCTCTGGAGGTAGACCATAAAATTCATCTGTGAAGACATCACTGAAACGATCAACAATTGGGGGGAAATCTGTCTGACAAGTCCCCTGGACAACAAAATACAAACATGAAATCTGTGTTGTGACTCCACCTTGCCCATGATGCTCTGGTCCAGCTCGACTCACCTGAACATCACATTAGCCCTTGTATATAAACTCTCCGCCTTCTGGTGACGTGAAACTCACCCCGCGACGATAGAAGTCTACCAAGTCTTGATAGGGAACCAACCAGTCCATCCCAAGAATGACATCATAGCTCGTCATATATAAGACATTGAGGTCCCAAAGAAAGTGACAACCACCAACCTCAAGGGGTCTCTCCTTGCACCAACTCACACATGTCGTTCTAGTACCTAATGAAGTGTCTAGCATCATGATATCAGAATAAGTAGAAAAACAGTGCCCAAGGCTCTCCACAACGGGTATAATTATGGAACTATTCATAGAAACCATATCAAAAAGTTCTGAAGATAAGACAGAAGCTACTAAAATAATACCTCTAACTATAGAAGGTCCGAGATCCTGCTCTTGCTGGGTCTGCTGCACTGAATAAGCCTGCCCAGTGCCGCGGCCCTGTGAAACAACCTCACTACCCAGAGTTGTCCCACCCGTCTGCCTCTGAGATCGTTGTGTCTGGATACCACGGCCACGACCACCATCTCTGCCTGCATGCCCTGACGTATTCTAGTTCACCGACTGGTAAGAAGCCACTGGTCCTACTCCCTCACGTGGAGTCTGAACAGAACCCCTCTCACTATCCTCTGGGGGAAACGCCCTGCAAAAGGGCTGTTGACGACACATCTTGCCGCATGCTCAGCACTCCACCGGGTCTTGTGGACACAGCGGCCTCTTGTACCCCTCTCTACCACACTTGTAGCTCCTGATCAGGACACCTGAAGAAGATGCCTTGCTGGTACTGCCTCCCTGAGAGAAATCGATCTGTATCATCCTCTTTCCAGCAGAAATAGTACCAGTAACTGGTGCTGAACCGCCCTGGCCCACACCACTAGATTCTCGCAGGTTCCTCTCTGTAATCAGTGCCTGATTAATGATATCATGCACTAAAGGAAACCTGAAAACAGTCACCAGCGCTCGGATGTCATACCGATGACCATCCTCAAAATGTCTGGCTCTCAACGTCTAATCACCCACCAGCACAGGTGTAAAACGCTGAAGTTCCATAAAACAAGAACAATAGTCCATCACTGACATAGCTCCCTACTGTAGATTCATGAACTCTCGAGCTCTATCTTCTCTCAGCGTCTTCAGGAAGAAAAATTCATAGAAGACTGTCTGAAAGTCTTCCCATTCCATGCCCCTGTGATGCTCTGACTGGGTGGTAACATCCCACCACCTCTTGGCGCAATCACGCAGCATATATGTCGCGAGCTTGAACCTCCTCCCTAGAGGTGTCTCAAGATGCTCGAAAATAGTCTGCATCGACCCCAACCAATACTCTACAGCCTATGGTCTTCTATCCCCTAAGAACGTATGAAGATGCTGCTGCTGAAAGATTCGCGTATGCTCAGCCATAGATGTGGCAGCCTATGGTGCTCCCTGAATGGTCTGCATGAGCTGCATAAAGACTTCACGGAACTGCGCCTCCATGCCTGTGTCTAGTATAACAGTTGGCACCACATCTAGCTCTTCTGAAGGATCCACTGGTTGCCCATGGCCCACCATCTCCGGAGTATACTCTTCGCTGCTATCCTAGCGAACAACGTGTGGTCGTCTAGGTAGCATGACACTACAAGGTCAAAAGCACGCCTTAGATTCAAGATTATTAAGACCTAAAATAGAAAGAACCACAAGGAAACAAGAGGAAGACGGTGTTTCAAAATTTGAAAAACAAGACTACACGTCGTGTATACTGACTACACGGCATGTACTTGACTTCCCTTCCCCTGCCCGGGACCTTCGACCTAGCAAAGCCACACAGATCCCGTTAAACAGAAAGTACACGATGTGTATATAATCAACATGGCGTGTATGGTGTTATTTTCCTACTGCCTGTGTTGTCTATGACATGGCCTACTACTCGGCTTAAAACTACACGGTGTTTTACACCCACACAAGGTGTGTACAACGCCTCTTTTCCCAGCCACATGGCTAACACCACATGGTCTGTCCTCAGACAAGACTACATGGCATGTCCCACTGGTACACGGCGTGTTTAAGGAGAGGTGACATTGGCCCGTGTAGTTAGTTACATGGCCGAATCCCCAAGTCACACTACACGGCGTGTGCATCATTGACACGACATATTCTGTGAAGGATTTCACCGACCCATGTTGTTAGTTACACGGACGGACTCTAGGTCAACACTACACGGCGTGTACAAAAGCTACACGGTGTGGTTTACCCAAGCCTTTCACTACCCAGTGTCGCCGCCCACATGGTTTGTGACACGGGAAGAGACTACACAGTGTGAACTTAGGGTACACGGTGTGTACTCAAAATGTTTATTTTTCTTCCTAAACAGAAGAACATACACGGTGTGTATAAAGTACTACACTGCGTGTATACTGGATTTCCGAATAGTATGCCTCAGAAACTTCCCCAGAACCCATAAAATACTAAAAACAAACACCTAAGTATCAAATTCTGATCCGTGAGGGCCCATAATCCCCACGAATAAAAGTTTGACATCTTATCTGTGTTATAAACAATAAACAGTCAATGATCCACCAAATTCCGGTCAATGGGGGCCCATACTCCCCAAAAACCGAAGTTTTGAATCCATTCTATAAACATGCTCAATCGAAAATACCATATCACAAGCAGGTATTTATCAAGAAGCTATCACAATAGCATGCTTTTCTAGCACAACAACTATCACGACATCATGCAATTTCTAATGCACCTACATGGCATGGAAACTATGCATGACATGTGATTTCTAGCATTTTCATATATGATTCATGTGATGGAATACCCTCATCTCATCGGGTTGCAACGAAATAGAACCCAGAGATAAATTATAAACAGCACAATCTCAACTGCGTCACCCAATGGTGAAATCAAATAAACTGTAAAATTTGTAAAATCAAATGAATTGCAATATATGAGGTAGACAGGATTTTCACTGTACACAGGTTAGCTACGCCCGAGCATAGTTTATTACAAACTACAGTTCATCCTATCCCAAACTATGGCTCCAAATAGTAAGTCAACGAAAAGAAACCCCTCTAATACCACTTTGTAAAGTCTTGGTTCTGGGTGCCACTCAGTGGGTGCCCCAAACCCAGTTCACCACATGACTTCAAGCACGTTTCCCGAAATTCCAGAGGCATCCGACTAGCAGTGAGGGCCCAGGATTGATAGTGGGGAAACTATGCCCTCATTTGTCAAAGTGTAGCGCAACAGAATTGAAATAAAACATACAACAAACACAGGAAGCAGTAAAGTATACACAAATGAAATGAAACACATCAGTGCATATATCCAACAACATATAAACAATGATTCTACATGTATCAAGTTCTATGAAAATATCCGTAACATGTTTTATATCAATACAACACATCGAAATGCATAGTACAACAAAACGAAGCAAAACAACTGGCAGCGGCATCGCGAGCCTAGGTTCGGTCCCATTCCCTCCTACACCTCAACAATAGTCAAGTACCTATATAGGGACTCTTTCCCCTATCTACACCTATAGAAACCTAAACTATTTGGGCCAAAAAGCATGAACAAAACTGGGAGTGAGAAATATATCTCAGAAGGCACCCACCAACGGCCCGTTACCAATTGCCTGTAAGCATGCAACAAGTGTGCAGTAGTAAAATGTAATAAAGTAAGAAGTACTCAATAGTAACTAACTACCAATTTTATTTCCATTTTATTATTCATTTAATAATTTAAGAAAAACACCACAGTTAATTTTTAAGTAAGCAGTCAGCATCCTCAGACAACCAAAATCTCACCCTTAGGTAAAACAGTAAACCACACCCTAGGCTTGCCCTCAGGCTATACAGAATCCAACCCGCTAGTATTTCCCTTAGCTATAACAGAAATTTCCCTCAGGAATAGGAAGTGTCACCCTCAAGCATATAAGTCAATCCCTCAGGCACGATAGGTTTCCCTCAAGAGAAATAACTATAGTCCTCAGGCTAAACAGTGTAGTTCCCTTAGGCTAATCACAAAAATTCCCTCAGGCTAAACAGGTAACCAGGCCATTCCCAACATGTAGATAAGTAGTAAACATGAATTCTATCTCAAGGAAATTTTACAATTACTATTTTAAATTCATACCCTCAGGTATCCTTGCCAAACTCCTAAAAAGTGTAACACACCCCTGGGGTGGTTCCAGATCCAGGAAACGATCCCACCTAGCATTATGATATCATATTTAGATACCTAATCAATTATAAGTGTTTAAATATAGAAACGGCCTCAGCCACACGACACCCCAACATGGGTTCATGGCACAAAATGAACAAAACACACGACAGTTGGAAAAAAACAAATACCAAGCCACCTACCTTATATGACAACGAGCGTTATACATGAACTCCGATCCAAGAAACACCCAAAAATGATGTAGATCTGACGAAGAAGATAAACCGTTAAACGAAAAATAAATCTTCCATGGGAAAGAATTGGTTAGAACTACACCCAGAAGAGGAAGAAATCTCCCATGCGGTTCCAGGGAGATCTACGGTGGAGAAATCGAAATCCCGACGGGCGCTCGGAGGATCACTGAATCTTCGGCCTCCCTCTCCCGCTCCACCTTCCCATTCTAAGCCTTCCCTGTGAACATGGGAGGCTACTACTGATTTAAGAGAAAGAAACAATGTACATGACATGTACTTATGAGTACACAGCGTGTACTTCATTCATTTAACTATTCCCCTGGCGGCACCTCCATACTGTTCATCCATCGACATGAGTACATGAAATGTACTCCCTACTACACGGCGTGTACTTTCGCCCAGCTGGTGGCTGCTCCACCACTTTACTGTTTTGTCTTGCCGACTGACTACACGGTGTATAAAGGACTACTACATGGCATGTAGTCAGTTCCTACACCCTTCGTCATTGGCATGGATACACGCCCCATGTACCCATCCCACACGGAGAAAAGTACACGGCGCGTGGAAAATTACACGGCATGTAGTTCCAAAATTTAGGATTTTTCACCATTTTCCATATGTTCTCAAAAACACTTATGGAAAAGCGAAAATAAGAATCTCATACCTTAAAAATAAGAACTGGGTTTTTACATGGGTCATCAAAATCATCCTTGTGAACGCCGTGTCCATATGGAACATGACATGTAGTGTGAGCCACATATCCTTTCGTGTCACTAACTACGCGGTTTGGTGAAGCTTGTCTAGTACACGCCATGTCTAGAAAGAAAACGTCATGTAGACTTTTTCTAGGAGAACCATGTGGCTTTTCTGTGTAAGAGAACTCGGGCAGTTGTAAGAGATGTTAAGTACATGCCATGTGTTAGGACAACACGGTGTGTGTATGGGGTGTTACCTGACAATTTCTTGCAAAATTACATGCCCATGTGAATGGATTCAGGGAACAAGGCATGTCCACATTATGCACGCCGTGTATCCCTTTTTTGGAAAACCTGATATCTTTCTTTCTCAACATCCCTTCTTTCACTTCTAGTTTCATGTCCTTCGTAATCTTGATCTAAGGTGTGCACTTGACCTTGCAGAGTCATTACACAGAGAGGTCCTCTAGTTGTCCGCCAGTTTTTGGGATGTCACCCGACAACAGACATTACTGATTAGTGACAACCAGCAGATCATCTAGTAGTGCTAGTATTGGAACATGCTGTTATTCCGGACATAGGTTATGAGGCACTATTCCGAGAGAGCATCATGAGGATGATCAAGACCATTCAGGGAGAAAGTTCTCCTGCCTCGTCAATGGCATAGTTGATGTGTGTTTTCCTGCACCAACATCCTCCAACCTTCATAGCTAAAAGAGGACCTTAGGATGCAGAGCCATGGTTAGAATCCATGATTTATATCGTAGATCATCGGGAGATGCCACCAGAGAAGAGGGTGACGCTCGCTTGAATATGATTCAAGATTACGCTTATTGATTATTGGATGTGATCTCACAGGCAAGACACTAGAATGTTATGACATATTATGAGTTTCAACACACATTATACTATTAATTATACTCGGTGACTGTGTGGGCTGATCGATCCTGAGATTTCATGACTCTAGTAAAGGGTACTCTTTCTGTTATTGATTTTTCTTCCTGATTCATAGAGCTACAATGTATTACATCCTTTTAGGGGGAGATGAGTTGTTCCTTCCATGGATGTTTAAGGATGGTCTCAGGCAGGACATTCTGACTCAGGTGAACACATTCAGGCTAACTTCGATATCTTATATTGTCAACTTGGCACTGATCACAGAGCATAATCTGACAGATTCTAGAGCTGTGGGAGAGGGCGGTTTAGCATCTAGAGTTACTGGTCCTCTGGACAATAGTAGGAAGCGCCGTAGGGAGACTACATGTGGATATTCGAGAAGATGGTATGAACCTTCAGGTAGCCAGGTGGTATTCTACCAGTGTGGAAAGGTCAAGAATATGAGGCCACATTTCCCGAGATACCTCGTGGAGTGATGATGATGGGGTAAGATGGGTCATTATCAGTTCTTCTGTCAGATCTTCACACCATCAACTAGTGACCAGGGTTCCTCAATGAATTCTTGTTTGGGAGAACCACCACTCATTTCTCATCAGTATAGAAACAAGAGTTCTCATGTACATTTAGTATGATGTGGAGGTCGCAATCATATTAGTTATTCTCCAAGCATTGAATGACAACAGGGTGAATCACCTCAGTGTGGTCAGGTAGGGTCACAAGGCCACAGTGCTGGAAAGGCTTTTGCGGTAGAGCAGACCCAGCAAAGAGCAAGATCAAAAACCCTCTACATTTTGAGGTATGATTCTAGTTGCCTCAGTTTTTTCTTATGCTCTTTTTTATATAGGGGATTCACATATCATTATATCTGTTGCTGTTGTGGAGAGCCTTGTGCTCTGTATCTTTTCCTCTACTGATATCTTGACACTAAACAACTCTGTTGGGAACTAGAACAACTAGTGTATGTCAGTCAATGTAGTTCCCTCTTGAGGTTGGTGGGTATCATTTCTTATGGGACAACTATATCATAGATATGATAGGCTATGACATCATTCTTGTAACGGACTAGTTAGTTCACTTCCAAGTGATTTTCGATTTCTATCATCATAGGGTGAGTTTAACATCACCAGATGGTGGATTGTTTCTTCATAATTGTGAATGGGATATCCAAGGGAGCAGGGCAGGACCCGAGCATCATGGGTTTGGAAGAGTTACAGCCTACATTTCTATTTTACACCTGTATGACCAGGGGACTTCAAAGATGGGATTTCATTTAGTGGTGGATCATTTCAGTGATGTCTTTACAGAGGACTTTTCTGTTTTTCCTCCAAATAGAGAGGTGGAATTTTGTATAGAGCCTATACCTGGAGCGGCACCAGTTTCCATTCCACCTTATAGTATGGCTACACAAGAGTTGCGTGAGCTCAAGAAGAAGTTGGAGTGGAAGATAAAATGTTTCATCAGACCCAGTACTTCTCCTGGGGGTTCGCCTATCCTATTTGCGATGAAGTCAAACAGTACCCTCAGACTTGTTGTGGATTATCGGAAGTTGAACTAGTTGACGGTCAAGAACTAATATCCCTTATTGAGGGTTGATGATATCTTTGATCGGCTTCAAGGAGACTAGGTGTTCTCGAAGATATACTTGAGATATGTTTATCATCATTTGTGCGTTATACCATCATGTATACCTCTTATAACCTTCCAAAGTAGGTATGGTCTATACTAGTATGTGGTTATAACTTTTGGTCTCATGAATGTGCCTACAGTCGTCATGGAACTAATGACACGAGTGTTCCATCCATACTTGGATTATTTTGTGGTAGTCTTCAGGGAAAATTTCATTGTGTACTATCACACACGACATGACCATTACACAAAACTTGATATTGTATAGAGTACACTGAGAGAGCATTAGTTATAT
This sequence comes from Viscum album, assembly GCA_963277665.1. NCBI lineage: Eukaryota > Viridiplantae > Streptophyta > Magnoliopsida > Santalales > Viscaceae > Viscum > Viscum album. Next base: position 1,916,830,068 of record OY728165.1, on the reverse strand, counting down.
GATATGCTATCAAAATTTCACTTTAGGATGGATCAGATTCACCACTGGGGTCATGTTATCTCAGAGAATGGTGTATCAGTGGGCCCAGAGAAAGTGAGAGCAGTATTTTCCTGGAAGAAACCCAAAAACATATTTTACCTATGTAGTTTTCTAAGGCTGGTTGGATACTATAAGGATTTTATACATGAATTTTCACACTTAACAGAACCACTGACGAGCCAGACTAAGATGGGTGTAAAGTTATTATGGTCAGATTCGTGTGAGTCATCCATTCATGAGATGAAGGGGAGGTTGACTTCAGCATCAATACTAGTAATGCAAGATCCAGGAAAAATCTATACATTGTATTGTGATGCATCAGGTATTGTTCTGAGAGCTGTGATTATACAGGTGGAAGGAGTCGTTGTGTATGGATCTTGACAGTTGAGGCCACATGACAAGAATTACCGGATGCACAATATCAATTTGTTTGTAGTAGTTCATGAATTATGTTATTTGATACATTATCTTATGGGAGATCACTTTGTTGTTTTCACCGACCAAAAAAGTCTCAATAGTATCTTCACTCAACGTGACCTGAATTTGAGATAGTAAAGGTGGGTTGAGTACCTTCAGTCCTTTGATTTTTAACATGCCTACATGCATGGGAAAGGCAATTCATTGGCTGATGCTTTGAGTAGGAGGACTCAGATACAGGCAGTTCACTAGGCCAGCATTGAGTGGCAGCTTATGGCTCTATTCTATGAGATGCATTTTGAGGTGCATGATAGATAGGGGAAGATGTTTTTGTCATCTGTACATATTACCTATACTCTTCATGATCATATGTGATTGAGGAATCTGTTATATTCATAAGACCTAGTCTTATGGGATATCGCGTCAGGAGTGGACCCGAATCCTAGATGGACCATAGGAGAGGATGAGATCATGCGTTTTCTTGGGTGCATATGGGTGTCAACAGACATATGCGAGGAGTTGATGCGGGACATTCATTCCTCAGTTTGGGAAGTTCATCACGGTGTTAACTAGATGTATATTGATCTACATCGTCAGTATAGTGTCCAGGTATGCGGAGAGACGTTGATGGTTTCGTTGTTAGGTGTTCCACCCATTAGAAGGTGAAGGTAGAGCATCCGCAGCCAATAGGGTTTTTATGTAGTTACCCATTCCTGAGTGGAAGTGGAATGATGTCATGATAGATTTTGTTATAGGGTTTCGAAGATCTCCTTGAGGGAATGAAACCATATGGGTTGTCATTGACAGAATCATGAAGGTTGCTCACATCTGGCCGATTAATGAGACCTTTAGTGTCGATGAGTTGGGAAAGTTGTACATCTGAGAGATTGTACGTCTACATGTGGCTCCACACTGCATTGCTTCAGGCAGGGATTCACATTTTACATCTTGGGTCTAGTATGTGATACTAATGTCTTTGGGTACACAAGTACTTTTGAGTACAGCTTACTATCCCTAGATAGATGGCTATTCGGAGCATACGATTCAGGTGCTTGAGGACTTTCTTCGAGCATGCATCTTGGAATGTGTAGGTTCTTGGGAGAAGCATGTACCTCTTGTGGAGTTTTCCTATAATAATAGTTTTCGATAAACTATTCATATGGAACATTACGAGGCTTTATACAATAGTCCATGTAGATCAACCTTTTTTTGTCTAGATGTAGGAGAGGAAGTAATGCTAGGACCTCCACTTTTCCCAGAGACCATGGAGGATTTAGAGTTGATTCTGAAGAGGATGGATACTTCACAGTCTCGACAAGAGTCTTATGATGATCGATGGAGAAGACCTCAAGAGTTTGAGGTTGTGCACCAGGTTTTCTTATGTGTCATGCTGAGGTTGGGACATAGGAGGATTAGGAAACATGGTAAGATTTCTCTGAGGTACGTCTGGTCGTTTGAGGTTTTGGAGAGAATGGGTTTGGTTGCCTATCGGTTGCAGTGACCTCAGAGGTACCGTTCAACGCATGATGACTTCCATGATTCTCAGCATTGAAATTACTTCTCAGACTCGTCTCGTGTTTTTCATCCTAAGGAGGTTGAGTTAGTGGTGAATGCATCATTCGACGAGCATCCTATCCGGATTTGTGATCGAATTACCAAGGTTCTATATGGCTGGTCTATTCGTTTGGTACGAGTGCTATGGTAGAATGGGTGAGTACATGAATATACATGGTAGAGGGAGGCTGATATATAGTCGTAGTGGCAGAGCTATTCACTTTTTTTTTTCTTTTATGCCGCCTTGTTAGGGAAATTTGGGGATGAATTCCTCTAAGGGGGGAAGTTAACCCAGATCATTTTTTAGGTAGGTGTTACATTTTCTAGTGTGTTTGAAGAGAATATAAGTTTCTTTAAATTTTTGAAGTACACGCCTTGTACTTTATAAATGAATTTCATGTACTCAGTTACTGTGGGTAGCCGTGAGCTAGTCATGTGGTGGCCCTGCACACAGTTGTGTGTGGTGACCTAGAGAATGCCTAATACGAGGGCCAATAAAGGAAAGTACGCATCGTTTACTTCTAATGTGCATTCCCTATTCTTTATTTCTATTTATTAAACATACCTGGGTCACATCTAATTTGCATAAATCCCTCCATCTCGATCTAGTTCATCTGAGAGCGCCTGGTATAGCCATGATCTTTCCTTGAGCCCCCGATCGAGAATCCGATATCCAATTCGAACAACGTTGATTGCGTTGGGATCACCTCAATAATATATTCCTTCTTCTAGAGCTTCGTTTCTTGATTACTCCTCTTTCAAGAGTTATCTTTAGTTAAAAATTTTAGAGGTTTTTTGAAGATCTACCATGTTCTTGGGTGATTCTAGGATTGAGGTTCACGTATATCATTCCTACAACAACAAGGTAGGAGGTTTGTGCTTTTCAATAGAAATTATTTGAGTAATATGTGGAAAATTGCCCAATACCCATGAATGGGGTATTGTGTGTTTACTGTTTTATCCCTATTAATTACCTGCTATGAATGTATGATTGAGTAGTGGTAAATTGAATGTGAATATGGTTAATATCTATTCCTTGGAAGTGTTTTCCCATGCATGTTCTGTTTATGACCATTTGTTCCTACTTAACTTATTGGGAAACCTTGTTTTTTCCCATGCCTAGTATTGTAGGATAGAGTGCTTATTTTATATGAAATGCTTGATATGATGTATATTGTTTAGCCAAGTATTTCTAGAGGATTACTTTGGCTGATGTTCATCGTTTGTGCATGATTTCTTTATACAGGGTTAAGGGAACCCGGTGTAGTGAAACCATAGGGGAAATTGACGTTGAGGGCTTTCCCAGAGAGTCTTTTATAATTATCATGCTATGAGACCATATGGGGGACTGATGTTGAGTGGTCCCACAGAGTGTCTATAATTATGTTATAAGGCCACAGGGGGAATTGATGTTGATTGATTCCTCAGTGTGCCTTTAGGATTCTGTTAAAAGACTATAGGGGGAATTGATGGTGAGTGCTTCCTCAATGATTCTTAAATCACTTTTGACTATAAGGGTAATTTACGATGAGTGAATTCTTAGAGATTCATTCTTATATCATTTTAATTTGAACAATAGTGGTTAGGCTGTGAGTAATAAAAAAGGGTTACCTGCTTTGATTAGCAAATTCTTGATAAATGAAATTGAACACTTTGAAACTATAGGAATGTCTGCTTTTGGGTACTTCCTTGGTTACTAATTCTTTTTCTTTTTACCTTCCGTATATATTAACTGATTGTTATGCACAAATATTCTAGTGGTTTCCTATAGGGATTTAGTCTCACACCCTAATTGGGTCATGATTTTAGGCCCAAACAGATTATATTGCTGCATGTATAGATAAGGGCATGCATCCTTCTATTTCAGGTACTTGACTAATGTGGAGCTGTTGAGCATGGGACCAATCTAAGGCTTGCGATGCTGAAAAGTTTAGATGTTTTCTTTTATACTTTGTTTTAGTACTTTATTTTAGCGTTGTGATGTGTTTGGATATTTTCTACTTATGTACTTTCTTTTTTTTCATTAAACATGTCAGGATAGCGTCTAATCAGAAGAAAACCCTCCTTATTGACCTAGTTCATCTTAGATTGCCTGTACGACTGTGATATTTCCCTGAGCCCCCGATCGAGCATCTGATATCTGACTTGACCAACATCCATTGCATAGGGATCACCTCAATAAGCTCTTCCTTTTTTTAGATCTTTATTTCTTGAATCCTCATCTTTCATGTGTTATCTTAGGTTGAATGTTTTACCTGTTTTTGTATATCTATAGTGTTCTAGGGCGATTAAATTCTTGAGGTTCACATATATCATTACTATAGCACTGAGGTAGGTGGTTTGTGCCTTTCCCTAGAAATTGTTTGATTTATATGTGCAAAATCGCCAATACCCATGAACGGGGTATTGCATGTTTACAATTTGAGCCCCGTTAATTGCATGTTATGCTTGTATGATTGAGTTGTGGTAAATTGAATGTGAATAGGGTTAATTTCTATCCTTTAGAAGTGTTTTCCAATGCATGTTCTATTTATGAACGTTTGTTCCTACTTATCCTGTTAGGAGTCCTTGTTTTTTCCCATGCCTAGTAATGTAAGATAGAGTGCTTATTGTATCTTACATGCTTGATATGTTGTAGATTGTTTATCCAATTTGTTGAAGAGGTTTAATTTATATATTTTTAATCCTTTTTTCGAGATTAATTTACACGGTGTTTAGGGAACCTTGTTTAGTTAGACCATAGGGTAAATTGACGTTGAGAGTTTTCCCAGAGTGTCTTTAAAAATTATCACGTTGCATGACCATGGGAGTTATTGCCGTTGAGTGCTCCATCAGTGTGTCTATAATTACGTTACGAATCCACGTAGGGAATTTACATTGAGTGATTAGTTAGATTATCTGTATGTTTCCATTAAAATACTATATAGGTAATTGACGGTGGGTGCTTTCTCAGAGATTCATTAATAACATTTGAATATAAGTGCAATTGGCGGTGTGTTCTTCCTCAGATTGTCTTTATTATATCCTTGTATCATGAACCAGATGGTATAGGTTGTGTGTACTTCCCATAGGGTTAATTTTCATGATTATCTGTCAACAAGATATGTCAAATTGAATTCATGAATTGTAGAGATGTTTACTACTGTGTAATTCCTTATTACTGCTTATTTTTCTTATTACCTGCGATATATATTCACTGACTGTTACACACAGATATTTTGGTGGGTGCCTACTAGGATTAGTCTCTCACCCTTTTTGGGTCATGATTTTGGGCACAAAAAGATTATATTGCTACAAGTATAGACAAGGGAAATCACACTTCTACTTCAGGTTCATGAAGGCTTTGGAGCTAGAGAGCATGAGACCATGCTGAGGCTTGCGATGATGAGGATATGTTTCTCTTTTTTCCTTTGTACATTGGTTTCTTACTTCTTGTTTTCCTGCATTGTGGTTTGTTTGGCTATTTTCCTAGACATATATATCATGAATAATTTATATGTGTGATCCAGTTGCTTTTAATTTGACTATAAGGGGAATCGACTGTGAGTGCTTGACCAGAGAGTCTTTGTTATATCCTTGCAATTTTAAAAAGAGGGGTTAGGCTGTGAGTACTCCCATAGGGTTACCTACTTTGATTGGCTGCTTCTTGATATATGAAATTGAATGCTTTGAAACTGTATGAATGTTTCCTTTTGAGTACTTCCTTGTTTACCACTTCTTTTTCTTCTTACCTGCCATATATATTCACTAACTATTAGGCACAAATCATCTGGTGGTTTCCTACTGTGATTTAGTACCACACCGTATTTGGGATATTCTTTTAGGCTCAAATAGAATATATTGTTGTAGGTATAGATAATGGAAAGCACCTTTATACATCAGGTAGATGACTGCTATGGTGATGAAGCACATGGGACCAAGATGAGTCTTGCAATGCTGAGGAGTTTAGCTGTTTTCTTTTGTACTTTGGTTTAGTACTATATTCCAAAATTGCGATGTGTTTTTATGTTTTCCTCGACATATGTATCATTCATAATTTATATATGTTCTCCTATTGTTTCTCATTTTTAGTATTCTTTCATTTACTATTGTAAGGAATGTTTATTACTTCCGCTATTGTATATCTGTTTATTTATGTTGGGTTACTCTGCCAATGAGGGCATAGTATACACACTATCACACTCAAGGCCCTCTCTATTAGTCAGCAGCCTCTGGAATTTGGGGAAATGCGCTGGAGGACAAGTGACCAACTGATTACATGGTGCCACTAGATGGATTCTCGGAACCGAGATGTTATAAGGAATTTAAAATTTTGGAACACCACGGTCCACATGAATTTCCATGATAAAAAAGAACATGTTAAATTAAAGAAATAACTTGAAATATTTTTGGAATTTTTTAAATGGGGATTGTACATTGGGAGAAAACTAAATGAATGATAAATTAATGAATCATGAGTAATTTATTCTGAGAATAAAACCACTATAACCATTATAATAGTTTTCTCGTTATTAAGAATAATAACATGATCATTTCTATTGGAACCCAATAATTATGAATAGTAACATAATCATTTGTTATAGGGAAATAAAAGATAGAATTGTGAATTGAAAAGTAGATTAATAAAATGTCACATAAACAATTAATATTAGGATTAACATATGTAAATGTAATTATTACATTTTTATCACATAAATAACCAAATAAAATATCAAAAAAATATTATATGATCATTTTTTAAGATATGTTTTTTATCAAATCATTAAAAACAAAAATGATTACATTAAATATATAAATTAACTAAGATATTGAAATTAGGTTGATAAAATTATATTTATTCACAGAATTAGAATCTTTATATTAAACAAGGGTGAATTTTTTATAATATTATGTGTAACATAAATTTATATGTGAATAGTTCAAATAAATATTTTGATATAATTATTATTTTTGATTTAATACTCATGTAATAATGATATAATTTATCATGGAATGGATAAATTTGGCCAAAACATTATTTAATAACATAAAGGATTCATTTAGATGAAATAAACTCAATTTTATAACTAAAAATTTAATTTCTAATGACGTGTAGAATTAAAAAATAATAATTTAACATTTCTTAGTTCATGTAGTATATATAATATAATAAAATCTTCATTTTCATGGTATAAAAGTCATAAATAATTTATTTTTAGTTAAGTATAAATCATAGTGTCAAAATATATCATTACACATTGATTTAATTTTTGAAATAAAATTTTATTCATTATTTCATATTAATTTACCCCTTTATACATTTTTAAACACCCCACTCCCTTTTATTAAATAATAAATACATAAAGAATTCTCAAATAATAATGTATAGATCTGTTTCATTATGAGTTGATAAAAAAAGTTGGAAATATGAATTTTTGTCTTGGAAAATAGGAAAATTTGAAAATTTGGAACTCTAAATATATTTCCAAGAGATTGATCATTTTCTTTAGATTTCCATGGATGTGTTTAATGTATTAGTCATTCAAGATAGATATTTTAGGATTAACATTATGTTGATTTTTTATAATGGGAACTATAGGAGATTTTAGGAGTTTCAGAATTACCTGTGATTGATTTATTAGTACTTTCCTTCATTATGATTTTTTCCAAATTTCTCATAAATGTTGTTGGTTTAGAATGGAGACAATATGTGCTCAAAACATTTTGACTATTTATTTGAAGTATATTTAGAAATTTTGAGTTTATATTTTTTTAGAAATATCACTAAGTATAAAACCCTTTGAATTATAGGAAAGAAGAATTTTTTTATTGTTTATCTATTTAAGGGTAAAACCTTATGTATACATAAATCATATTATGCATTTCATAAAATCTATTATATATGGAATATAAGTATTACATTTAAGATATTTATATTATGTATGGGTTGATTATATTGCATAAGTTTTTTGACATAAGAGAAAGAATTTATGTTTGATATAAATATATTATATATATGATATATATATTACATATTAAAAAATTTATATGAAAAAAACTATGTGTAAAAAATAGTATCTATCCATATTTGTCTAATGAAAATATAATAACTTCTGTTTTGAATAAGATAGACCATATTGGTATTATGATAAAAGGAAAACCCATACCAAGGGATGAAATATAGTATGTATTGATGAAAAAAATTACATAAAAAATAATTCTAATTGAAGAATATTAAATATTATGATTCATATTAAATATTAGTTTTTATCCTAGGGAAAATATTTTAAAATTGGAAAAATGTTATATATAGTTTTTTCCTAAAGATAAAATCCTTATATATTGATGTAAGATATTTTATATGGTAAAAACGACTTAGGTGTTTAAAAATGACAAAGGGAAAAGCCTCACATCGAAGAAATTATTTTTTATAGAGATAATAGACATTATTCATGGTATATAAATGGTTTTTAATCTCTTATCTTCATATATAATGATATTGGACAATTATAGGGTAAATGATGATTTTTTATGTATTTTAAAAATTATTATTACATTATTCTCTAGGATTTTTAAATTAAATGTCACATTTGTGGGTTTTCATAAATGAACTCTTTTAATTGTGGGAGGATGGATTCATCACTCATTCTTCTTCTATTAAAACACTATTTTCCATTGAAATTTAATGTGGATTATATATTAATTTGTGGTTTGATTATTTTTCATCTTATTCATTTCATAACGCTTTCTGTTCGGAGATGTTTTTTTTGAAATTGGAGTTATGTTTTGCAGTGGTGATTCCTTGAGATCGTGGGGAAATAATCTTGAGATTTATACAATTTTCTAATGATAGCTACTATATATAGTTGGAAAATTATTACACTATAATTTTTATAGGGTCAAAGATAGATGATTCTTCATTCTTTTATATAGTTATTTAAAACATTTTTCTTAATATAGACTGATTGATTGGAATGAAAAGTTCCAAAATTTGTGTGCTAATGGATCTGGGTGGATACCAAGGGTTGTTTTCATTTCCTTTCTTGAGGATTTCATCATTGATTATTTTATTATTAGTAATCCCTATTTTTACGTAGAAATTAATTTTGTAATTGATTTTGGTTATATGTAATAAGGAGTTATAATGGTTTTATAATTAATTTTAGATAGAATTGATGGGCTTATGGCCTTATGTTGATAGATTATTGTCAGTCTTGATTAGATGATCAGTGAAGATGGTGGTTGATCATTATATAAAGATGTTATAAGCTAGAATTATGTAGGTTGTCCCCAAATAGCTCCCTAACGTTTTTTCATTTTTTATGTTCATGTGATATGCCTTCTATACACATATGTGTGATATAATAAATTTCATTAGTGAATTATGTCCTAATATTCTTATGAGTAAAAAGGATACAAATTATCCCCTAAAACCAGATATTACAAGAACGATGTTTTGGTCATTGATAGCCATGGACTAAATTCATGAATATAATTTTTTAGAATTTGATATCAAAATGAGTATAAATGGATAAGTAAAACATGGTGGACCTCTTGTGTAAGTGCTCGTGCCTAGGAAAATTTTTTATTCCAATGATTAGGTCTATTAATTTCATTATAACTACCTCCTTATACTCCAAAATCTGCTGACTTGTTGGGAGGGTCTAATCAATATACCTAGGAGATTATTCCCATGAATTACAGTTTGAAAAAAGAAATAAATAAAGAAAAAAATCATCAAAATCCAATAAATAGAGTACACATAAATCAGTAAAAACATTCTTATATAACAAACATAATTAAATATACCACATAAATAAACTAAACACCCATTACGGTGATCACATATATAAAATAAAAAAGATGTAAAATAAATAAAATGATATAAATTAATAATCACATATCACAAATAATAATATCTAAACACCCACTAACATTCCATTGGATGTTCCCCAATACAATCAGTGTTAAACCTAAAAGTAGACATAATATCAATAAGTGTATACAATTTAATTTTATAGGTGTGACAAATATATATCATTAGGGTGTCACAATGTGAATTTATTATATATTACATATAAATGTATTCATGATGGTTATTAATATTCTGTCATAGAGTATAATACATCATGAGTTAACAATGACATGATGACTCCAAATGCACCAGGTCATTATGTGAAAATGAGGCTTCCATGACACCCAATATTACCGATTTTGACACGATACTAGAATCACATCATTTTCTCATGATATGAAGCATGAAACTAAACCCGTTCTTGAAGGATCTGGTATCGAATCCACAAAATTATTCTTTATATGAATATGTGATGATTAGGGTCAAATATGAAAGTCCCAGACCATTATATATCCCCTAAGGGAGGTCATCTATCAATCCTCAACCACTAATATTTACCTTACTATATTCCCCCCATCATCAACCTGATCTTCTACCTTATCCCCCATGGAAGGTCATATTAAATACCTCTCACACAAGTATAATCAGACCAACCATATCATTAAATGGTGTCCATTATCTCAACCAATTCCTTCTAAAATCAGAATTCTATAAAATAACACCTTCTCACTCTAGGGGAATCCAAATAAGTCTCAATATATGCTTTCTCACTCAATATATGACTATATATCATGCACGATGAGGAATACAAATCACACTGGGTATTCCATATAACTCATTATCACTCATTGTATGTCCTTGTCTTAGGACCGACACACCCATAATAGAATATATTTTCAATGTGATGAAAAAATAAATTGGGTAGATTGACCATCCTACAGACTCAACAATTTTTCATAAGGAAATCATCACTCAATTTCTAAAACCTTATTTGAAGGAATTTCTCCTCAATTATAGAATTGAATAAATTTGGGTATTTTGAAAAAATCATGATCTCTTCCCATTAGTACTCTCTCTCCTATTCTCCATTGGAGACACTGCACTCTATATGTTCTTCATATATATACCGTGTTCCCTAGTCCACCATCATAAACATAATTTATCACTATTGGTTCAAATACATAGGTTCCATCCCAATATATTACACTTTAATATCTATTAGAAATATATTAAACCATAATTTTTATATAGAAATACAACATGTTATATATGAATATTTGTTACATATTAATATGATCCATCCTATAACCATACATTTTATGTGTATTTAGAAACACTACTACAGATATAACTAGTACATAAAATATATACAACATTACCCATTTTATTCTTCACAATTAGTAACCTAATTAGATATACCTTACATAAAACCTTTTATCATTACATAGGGAATGTAAATATAATATAGGGTGAGAACAGATCCCCATTATGAATAAAAATAAGTGATATTAATCAATAATAATACTTGAAGATTAGATAAGAATAATGGTATGAGAAAATGATCGTGGTTTATAATAGTCCAACCCAATCAGTGAAAAATCATTAATCAATACTCAAAGAATAAGGTTTTATCAAATAAAAATAATAATACATAATATTGAAGAATTATAACTAATGAATCATAAGGCATGAGAATCTAGAAAAAGAATAAGACATGAATATTCATCATAAAAATTATAAGATAGTATCATTTCTTTAGTCATGTATCAGTACTAAAATGATCATATTGGAATGGTTCGCTCAAATTTCAGCATTTTCATAGTTTATGTTCACTCCTATAACTATTTTGTTGGAAAATGTTTCTTACTAATCCAGTTTTACTCCCAATTCTAATCCGTATTATATCATGAGATATTTATTATTAACCAATTCATATAGGGTATATAATTTAATTCCCACCCATTATATAATGAGAATAATATATACTTGTTCCATAATATCATTAAAAATTGATCATAATATCATATTAAAACTCATGGAAAGGATATATGATTCCTAACCATTTCATCCTAACATTCATAAACCATCCAATGATAGGATATAAATAAACCTAAAAAATAACAATAAGAAAATTATATAGATAATTGTATCCTTAGGAAATTATTAGAAACATTAAAGGATTTTTTTAGATAAAAATTCCATTACTTGATTAATATGAGTTTTTTTAATAGAATAACCTTTTTAATTATAATATTAAATATTTAAAATCAAATTTTTTTTTAACAAAACTAGTTAGAAAAAACTATCATTGAAAATAGTCAATGAAACATATAAAGGTGTGTGTGTTAAATGTAATGAGTATCCATGTTTGTGGGAACATCTGTTCATGGGGTGAACATTAAAACAAAAACACCTTTTTCATTTTCTGTAAAAGATAAAAATTCTGACATTTGTAAATTGATATGATGATTTATTTAAATATTTTTAACTAAATTCCAATACAGATAAAAACAAATTGAAATAATATTTACATGATATTAAAAATATTCATGTAAATATTTTTAAGAAAATGTGGAAAATGAAGAAGAGATTATTAATTGAAATATCCACAAGGTTGGTTTTATTACAATCATTTTTCAATATTTTCAGTGATATAATAAAATATCATGTGATGGGGGTGAATTAGGATATGTTAGATTCAAAAAACTATCTAATTATATCATGTTCTATGTTTATACAAAACAACATTCTCTCTCCTTCCATTTATAGAGAAAATTAGGAGAATTAATACATTCATTGGACACCTAAATTTTACATGGGTCACCCTCACTAGTCTAAATCTAAGGAGAATACTAGGGAAATGTGATTATGTAGGAAATTGACTAAATCAAACTACTGTTATAATGTTTAGAGTGGACTCACTATTAGGACTATTTTATAAGTACTAGTAATTTGAAATCTCACTACTCACTAAACTTAATTGTGCTCACTACTCCTTTAGGAAAATATTTTATTGTTTTCAAAAACATAAGAAGTTTTTTCTACACATTAGTGTTCCATGATGTATGTTTTTCACCTAGTATATGAAATAAACAGAATCTCTTAGTGTTTTATTTGTATAGAGTCATTGCATTGCCTGTTTGTCATCCTTTGTAAACATCATTAATCCCAATTGAAGAAATATCTACCATTCATAGAACACGTACTTCGATGACATCATTTATTTCCTAGACTACCTTCACCTCACAAACGATTGGTACATTGCAATCCCCATTTCCATCACAAGGTATAGTTCCCTGCAGTCCCCTTCCAAAAACTATCTGAAAGAACTACTATCTTTTGTAAAACAATTACTTAGAAGAAATTGTAATTCACAAGCCACCATAGGCTGCGCTAAATCATTCTAATAATCATATTCTATAATGATATTTTATCTCTCAATAATTTTATTTGTGGTCATTTATATTTGTAATAAAATCCCTCAAATCATGTTAATAAAAATTACCATATGAATATTGTCCGGATTATCCATAACGACATACTAAATATTTTATGTGTTATACATAGTGAATATATTTGTTTGAATAACCCCTTAAATACATATCATATACTGTAATTGAAAAATCATTTTCATCTCCTTAAAAATATCCATCTCTAAAAAAATCCTCTATGATATGGAATCTTCATTGCGGTTAACTTAATCTTTTATTATTTATTTTCTTTCACTGCCTACATCCATAAATAATGGTTTCCTTTGCAGCTCTACATACCTCCATTACAGATTATAGTGCATAGCTACTATGTAAAATCCATTCTTTTTTTATTTTATTTTTTGATTTTTTCAACTCCCTTTGCAATTATCCAATTATACTATGTGGAAAACATTCCTTTTATATATAAAAACATGATTTTAAGGCACAAATATTTAGAAAACACTGGAAATCTAATACAACTTCCAAAAAATTACATTCACAGAAACCACATGATAAATTTGTGAACAATATTTATCAAAAAACAAAAACAACCCAAAAAAACAAAATTGACACCATGAGGGATGTTTTCAACAAAATATCATTAATAAAAAATTAATGGGAAATTAAAACAAATAATTAATATCTATAAATAAAAACATGGGAATAAAAAAATTTTAAGTGATAGATAATATAATATTATCATTAGAAATTAAATTATAAACAAAAAAGATAAAAATTTGGTTGATTTATAAAAAACCTTACATGAAATTTATCATTATCTTCATCATTTTTGATGTTAACTGCTCAAATATTCATGCATGTTTTGGTTCAGTAAGTATGGATCATGAACATTTATCATGACAAATTAATTTACTAAATACTAATCATTATATTAATATATTATATATTTATTATATATTTATTTATTCCCATACATATAAATCATTTATGAAAAAAAATTCCATCATTACATGGGGATGATACTCTATATGAACACATGGGTATTAATTTTTTTTCGATGGTTAGAATAAAAAAAGTGTAATAGTAATTCTAATTTCAAAAATAATATTATATAGATATGAATATATATGTATTAAATGTATCATAGAAATCAATTTTGAATTATGGGAATGGAAAATGAATCTCATTGCTGCATGTAGGTGGTATCCCACATGTACACAATATCGATAGATTCATCTCCCACTAATGTGGTAAGAATTGATAAATGGTTGATAAAACATCATAATAAAATCTCAATTTATTGATTATATTGGATTAATAATATTTTTATGGAATCAAATGTCTATAATAAGTATAAGAAGAAATAAACTTGAAGTAGTTTTGTAAATATTTATAACTTTTCATTGAGATACCTCCTTTTCATTACACATTAAGCCCTGAAGGATTGGTATTAGGAGAAGAAAAGAATATAGTGGATGAAGGTAAGGAAAAAAGAATGATTTTTTTAGTATTATATGGAAGATATGTAAGTATAAAATGATGTCAATAAGGGAAGATAATATGTTCCCTTTGTTATGTGAGGGGAGAGATGCACATGGAATTTCGTAAAACATTTCAATGATATTAAGTTAGTATAATGGAATACTGATTCAAAATAGACAAGTATTCATAGGAAGGATAATATTAGGATGGATTATATTTAAAAAACAGTAAATAGAATGTTTGGGGTGGAATTCCAACCCTTTTGTCTTAGTTTAACCCCCAAGAAACTCGTTTTATTCTTAATTGCAGTAACAAAATTTTACTATTTTTACTATTCAGAATGAAATAAATTAATTTTCCCCTATTAAATTTTATTAATAATTATGATTATTAATATGGAATCAATTTTGTCTTACTATAACTAAATTATTGAAATAATTTAGTTTTAAATAATTTCACGAAATGCAACAAAGTCCACTTTTAGAAGAATTTATTTTTAAACATAAAACACAACTTACTTCCATTAATTTTCATGTAAAAACCAAAAACATAAAGCCAAAATATATGATTGAATATAGATACAATAAATTGAATTAAAAACAATAATTAATAGTTCATATATTAATTTATTATAATAAAAAGATATTGGGTGCATAAAAATAATTTTTTGAAAATTGTGTTTTTAATCGTAAAACAAATAACCTATAAAAAAATAAATTATAAAAATTAATATTATGTAATTAATTTAATTATTTATAATTAAAGGAGTATTTATTTATTTAATAAAAAATTGATAACATAATGGTTATTTTACATGAAATTAAAAAAAACTTAAATATCAATATTTTTATGTAGTTATATAAAAACAAATCATTTGAAAGAAAATCAAAAATAATCACATTAAGATATTATTAAAATACTTATTAAAAAGGAGAAATTAAATTATTATAATAAAATTTATAAAAAATTTATAAATAAATTTTATTTTTGTGGATAAAATAAGTAAAACCTCTCTTGTAGAAATTTTTTTGAAGAATAATATGTCTTTATTGATAATTGAGTACTTGTTTATTATGAATAAATCAGTACAATTTACTTACTATAATACATTATACCAATTATTAATATTGTGTTTATTAATATTAGATCCTTCCAATTTAACAGAGAAGAGATAAAGTATTACTTCATTCTAGTTCATTTATACTTTTGGAGGCATGTAAGGTGTGATATCTAATACTCCATGTTTAATTTAGAGGAAATACATATATATTATTGGTTTGTTACAGTCTACTCGCATTGAAATAAAAATCACCAAAAAAATGAATCAATATGATACAAATAGTGGATTAAATATCTCTTTTATCAAATAAGTGGGTTCCCATGTAGATTCCATGAATATGTGATTTTATTAAATACCATTATCAAGAAGAGTATTATTCTTCAATAGAATATTATCTCTATAATACAACATTTATAGTTGTTATTATTCATCGGAAAAATCAATATCCAATTTTGTAATATTTATATTCAGTACATGTGAAGTTTTAGGTATCTATTTCATCATTAGGCATACATGGAACATTTCATCAACATAATAGTAGTATAGTGGGATTTCAAATAGATGAGATATAGCCTCTAATCAGTCAAGAACCATGAAAGGACTAATATACCTAGGTATTTTCGTTTCCTTATACTAGAATCTCAAAACCTTATTTTTGGTAAAAAATAAACGTAATAACTTCTCAAAAACATTTAATTTCATATCTCACAAATGATATTAAACATTAATCATATATTGAATATAAGATTACGTGATGTGATACTAAATGGATATAAAAATATCTACCATTTCATAGATAACTCATTTCCTAATAACTATCCCTTCTAACTTCATACAAAAATTTCATATTTCTATAAATTTTTTCTTATTGGAATTTAGAAGGACCATCTGAATTCCCGAGTTAATGATATTATTTTAAGAAAACTCAACTAGAGAAAGCTGTTGATCGAAACCACTATAATAACCGATATTAATAAATCCTCATCAGTTTAAATAGTTCTATAATACATAATATCTATCTTGTGATGATAAAAACAGTAAAACACATCTCTATATTGAAATTGTACTAAATACATCACAGGAACTTTTTGATAAACCTCATATTATGATTAGATATAATAGACTGTGGTTCTACATGTACATTATAGCTTCATTAATGTATATCATGGAATTGTAATCAATAGTTAAATTTTATCCAATAGATAAGAATTTTACAGGATTTATAAGTAAATAGACTACTTCCCAATTATCATTATAACCGTAGACAGTTTTTGTATTTCCGTTATGAAAAACATAGTGATTTTTTACAAATACAATTTGTGTATTGGTAATGATTATTACATCCACAGAGAAAAATGTATATTAACCTTAACATGTTTACATACCATAAATTTTGAAAAAAACTTAATAATATGTCTCTTTATATAATCCCAACAGAGGTACTATTTTAGATTTTTATTAATCTTTGTACTTATAGGATGAGTAGAGAATGATGGTTTTTGTTCTTGTTCCTGTATCTCTTTTATAGGTTCTAGTATTGATGTGACACACACTTGATTAATTAAACTTATAATTCTATCCAGATCAGGGTTCAACACATAAACATTTATATCTTTCTTTTTTATCTCTAAATCCTCATATTAACCTCTTTTATCATCAATTGGATAGATTTTTTTTGAGGTAGTGCTTTGGTCAATGACCAGAGCACAATTTATTAATAAACAAAACAGGGTTACAAGAGGCGAAAAGATGGGATTTTTTTACAATCTCTATCAAAAAGGTAAAGTAAGTCAGAAGGAATAGAGTCCATCCAAGTCATGCGTTGATGAACTCCTTTGTTGGAAAGAGCATCAGCAACAGCATTCGCTTCCCGAAAGGCATGAGTAGCTATATAGTCCATCTCATGTAGCAAATTCAGACAATTCATCCAACGTGTGGTAAGAGTCCAGGCCAGATGGATGTTGCCATTCCAGATGGCATGAATGATAGTGGTTGAATCACTTTCTATCCAGAGCTTTCTCCAACATCTTTGAAGTGCAAAATCAACAAAATGAATGACCCCCAAAATTTCCACCTCCAGAGAAGAAGAGTGACCACAACCAATATAGAAGCAGCCCTGACACTGCCCAGCTGAGTCTCTGAAGATGGCACCACAACTGGCAGGTCCTGGGTTGCCTTTGGAGGTGCCATCGATGTTCACTTTAGTCCATCCTGGCATTGGAGACTCCCAGAATACATCAAATGAGTGTTTGGGATTTGGGTTGATGCCCGGAACACGGAGCTGTCGAAGAATCACAAAGTCCCCAACTGAGTTGTTACAACAGTCTTTCTGTATTGAGGCAGCTTCATGAACCACCAGAAGAATCCGAGCTTTCCCTACATGTAGATTGAGACGGTGATTATTGTGGATGAGAGCATTTCTGACGTACCATATCTCAGGATGAAGCTCCACCACTACCGCCAGGAAAAGGTTTTTTATCTGCGTAGAAATGTCATTTCTAGTACAGTTTTTTAATAACAAAGAAATTGAGTCAGTAAAGAACCATCTATAATTAAATAAATCAGAAATATAATTCCATAAAGAAGAGGCCGTCGCGCAAGATAGAAAGAGATGATTGGCATCCTCCCTATTTTTATTACACAGGGGACACATAGAACAGAGTTGAATACCAAAAGTTTGGAGACAGGTTTCCGTTGGTAGTCTATTATGGGCAATGCGCCAAATAAGGGTGAGCCTAGAAGGTTTAATCCAGGGTTTGTTAAAATGATTCACCCATAGGAAACTAGAGTCATTATCAGAGAAATTATGCTTATAATAATTCTTTGAATCCAGGATGCCATTGGTAGAAGGCTCCCAAACAAGGAAATCACCATTAGGAGAAAAAAGATGATTGTCAATAATTTGGGCAATATTGTCAGGGATATCATGATGGTTAGATTGCAAAAACTCCTTTATAGTCTGAATAGTATCTTCAGGAGGATTATGAGAGGGTAACAAGGATATCAGAGGGGTACCACACCAATTGTCACATCAAAAATTAATGGAAGAATCAGCACTGACGATCCATCTAGAATTTTGCATGATCCTATGATAAGAGTCCCAGATAGAGGGCCAGATGGATGAGTTGATGAAATTAAAATTACCTTTTAAAAGCTTAAAGAGGAATCTATGGTTCAGGAATTCAGTAGCCTTAGAAGTGGAGTTGATAATGTGCCAAGTGAGGCGGTCCTGAAGAGCATCATTGAACAAATTTAAATTTTTTATGCCAATACCACCATTAGCAATGGGTTTACAGCAAGATTTCCAAGGTATTGTAACAAGCTGCTTTTCAAAAATGCTTCCAGACCAAATGACGTTTTTAATATAAGTGTTAATTTTTTTTAAAACGCTGACGGGCCATTTATAAACCATGAAGGAATAGACCATTTTAGAAACAATGGTCGATTTAACCAAACAAATTCTCCCATCCATGGAGAGAGAGTTTCCTTTCCAGCTAGCGAGTTGATTTTTGATTTGATCATTGATGTTAGCAAAGTAGGTTGCTTTGGGCCTACCCCAAAATATTGGAACACCCAAATAATTGAAGGGAAAAAACCCTCTTTAATACCCAGATAGGTGGTGATATTAGATTTCCTTCTTACATGAAATGTTTTTCCAAAAAAGATATACGATTTGTCCTAAGAAATTGCTTGCCCAGAGATTTGTTCATAGTGAGAAATCACGTGCTTAAGAACATGTATATTTTTTTGCCCCCTTTTATGAATAAAATAATATCATCAGCATATAAAAGGTGGGTAGGGGTATTTAAATTCCTGGCAACTTGAATAGGTTTAAGAATATGTTGATCAACCAGCTTGTTAAGAAGTCTACTTAGGTAATCCTCAGCAATAATGAAAATGATATCAGAATGAGGGTCACCCTGCCTGACCCCCTTTGAGCAATTGAAAAAACCTCTAGGGGTACCATTAATCAAGATAGAGATATAGGCTGAGCGACTGAGATTCTTAATTCTACCAATGAAAGAATCACTAAAGACAATGTTTTTTAGAACTTTGAAGATAAAATTACAGTCAATGGTGTCAAAAGACTTCCTGATATCAAGTTTGATGGCCACATTTCCCCCTCTTGTGCTTCTATTTAAACTGTTGGTACATTCTGAAGCAAGACAGATACAGTCTTGGATAGACCTACCTTTAATAAAACCAAATTGGTTCCAAGAGACGATTCTATTGCAGATAGGAGCAATTCTATTAGCAATAATTGTAGTAATAATATTTTAGATAGTGATAATCAGAGCGATGGGTCTGAATTGATGAATCTCAGAAGCATTCTAAACCATAGGAATTAAGGTTAGAAATTGAGAATTGATTCCATGAGGTAGATATCCATGGGTGAAGATGGTCTTAACAAGGTTACAAACATCATTGTGAATTATATCCCAATGTTTTTGGAAGAAACCATTATTGAATCCTTCCGGACCGGGAGCACTGTCAGGATTAAGACCAAAGATTGTGTCTTTGATTTCATATTCAAGAGGGATGCATAAAAGAGTCTCATTGTCTTGTTCATCCACCATTAAAGGAATGATATCTGGTTCAAGATCAATATTTATATCAGGACCATTAAAAATTCTATTAAAGTACGAGGTGACATGGTCCGCAATTGAATCTTCCGAATCAATGATCAAGTCATTTTTAATGAGCATAGTAAGAGGGCGGCTGACCTTTCTAATTATTTGAAGACAGTTATAGAATTTTGTATTTCGATCACCATCGGTCAGCCATATAGTCCTGAACGTTTGTTTACGAATATTTTCCTTGAAAGTAAGAAGGGAATTAAGTTTAGAAGAGATATTAGCTTCCAATTGAGGATCCATATTTAAATCTGAGTTTTTGTTCTGAGTTTGGATACGATTGAGTTCCTCTTCAAGATATGAGATATCAAGATCAATTTGTGTATTAGAATTTTCACACCAACCATTCAGGGCCTGTTTGAGAATTTTAAATTTGCGTAAACAGGGAAAAGGATCATTATGATGTTTTATGGAGTTCCAGGTTTCGTCGATAAAGGTGACACATTCAGAGTTTGGGGACCAAGCATTATTAAATTTGAAGGGGATGACAGACATACGATCATTCGTAAGAATGCTAACAATGATAGGATGATGATCATAGTTGAGCCTCGGAAGGGTTACACTGGTTATTTTGTCCCAGTTGTCAAGAGTCTTCATGTTGACAAAAGCTCTGTCATGTTTACTAGCAACATTTTTGTTGTGATGCATCCTATACCAAGTGTATTTAGCACCAATGAAAGTGATTTCAAAAAGGTTGGAGTCATCAATAGTAGAATTAAATTCCTTAGAAGAAATAGAAAGTTGCAAGGGACCAATTTTTTCAGAGGGGGAGAGGATGGCATTGAAGTCACCCAAAACAACCCAGGATTCTTGAATGTTTTTCACCATATCAAGGAGTTCATGCCATAAAGGTCTCCTATCCTGGTATCTATTCTTGGCATAAACCAAAGTGAAAAAGATATGCCGACCATTCCACAAGAAATCACAGGTAAGTTGTTGTTCAGATGTTCTAAAAATGTTGACATTTTTTAAAGAGTTGTGGAAAAGGATACACAAAGAGTCAAAATGAGGACCACTTTTACAAGATCCTAAAAAATTGTAATTGAGAGAGCCAAAATCTCATATAGTTCATTTTCAATTTGACTTTAGGTTCGGAAATAGCCAAGAGTTGGGGTTTATGAGTGTTTAAAAACCTCCTAAGAGTAGTGGAGGTGTCATTGCTGGCTATACCTTGACAGTTCCAATAAAGAATATTCATTACTATTTGCGGACTGGGTTTGAACCCTTCTTTTTTTAGATTTACCAGATCCTTTCTTCTTTTGGGATCTCGTAACAATATTCTCAGTTGAAAATTGAATACTTTTTAGGTGAATATATATTTTAAACATTTATGATCTTTATATATGTCTCATACTTATGTATATAGATTTTTTATCAATATCTCTAATGAAAAAATTACAACTCTGGACCCCAAATCACGATTCAGGGACATATTCACACAGACCATAAATTTTTTATTGGATTAACCTATCATAGTATCGTTATACATAATAACACTTCCAAACCCAATAATTTATGCATAAAAATAAATCAGAAACCCTTATCTATTACAGGGTATAGTGTGTATAAGAACACCGACCAACCATCACTTCAGATCCATGAAAATATGTAGTAACACTAACTTCCATAGCCAACACATTGCATCAAAATTATTACAATACTATATATAAATTGGGTTAAATACCAAATGTTTGATCAGATTTCCAATTTTGAAGAACCATATACATACATGATACCCACTTTATATTAGGAATAAAAAATAATACATAATAACTATAAAAAGAAAATGAACTACATCCTTGGAAACTCATTCTATGATTTCTTCTTCATATCACGGGGAAAGGGAAAAAATAATAGTGACCTAAAATTCTCAAAAAGGATTACGTATAATGGATGATAACGTAAATCAATAAGTATAAAATACATGATAAATTAAATAATTTAACATACATTCCATTTATATAACATAACTATTGTGATAAGATAAGGAATTATCAATATGTTAAGATAAATAACGAAAAAATATGTAATTTAAATAAATTTACCAAATATGTCATAATCAAAAGCAAAAGAAAAATAATTGAAAACAAATTTTATTTCACCGAAAAACTAATAATGAAATTAGACTGGGAATAATACTATTGTTAGAAATCTCATGAAACTAATAATTGGATTATTAATCAATAAAGATCATAATTAATGGATTTAGTGATCTCAAGGATCATGAAAACCCCTAATATAAAGACCTTTCACAATATAACTGTATCTATTATTAACATAGTCACCTAGAGATGGTGTCTTACTTTATTATATTGGCTTCAATAATTTGAATCAAAACATAAATGACCAATTGGTTTAGTAGTTTCAGAGGACAAGATACATACATATTACCCATTTTACATTAGGAATATAAAATAAAACATAATATAAAACAAAATAAAATTCATAAAATACTTGGAAACCCATTCAAAAGAGTCATCTATATAACTTGTGGAAAGGAAACAAAAAAATAATGAGATAAAATTCTCAGTAAAGGTAATTTATAATGGATGTTATCCTTCATTATTAATCATAATCAACTAGGTAATGTATATAACTAAACAATAACTCCATGTATATAACTTTACTATCATGATATGATTAGGTAAAATAGATATGGAAAGGAAAATAAATTAAAACACATGACATTAAATCAAGAAAATGAGAATGAAATGAATAAATAAATAACATCATAGAAAACATTTCATAGAAAACAATAATATATGAATTAAAAATACTGGAAGTTATTAATTAATGGATGTAACGAATCAGCTACATGATACCTCTATCATCAAGACGTTTCAGAAGATGCTTTAAAACTAAATGTAAAACTCATTTAATTTAGACAAATAATAGTCTAATGAGACTTGCCAATGAATTAGTGGGAAATATATTACCAGGAACCACCTTATCTTTATGTCGAAAAAATTATAAATTACCTAATAAGAAATTGAATTAGTGAACAGTGTTTCTTATCATCAAAATATAATATTGAGTGAAGCATACATACTAATCAATATTTCAACAATTAATCAATAACTATCAATGTAAACACTGTATGTTAAAATATAACTAAATTTAGTAAATAATATTATAAATTATAAAAATAAAAATAATATTTAATATAAATCTAATTACCCAGGGAAAATGATCATAAGAAATTGATTTTTTGAAGATAAAGTAAACAATCACAAAAGAAAGTGACACTGCATTATATCTTTTATGACATAGAAATTTTCAAGTCAAATGAATTTTTGTGAAATGATTCAAATTGAAACATATAATACCATTTATTTTTTATAAATCAGGATATTAAAATCCATTGTAGAAGTACATACACCACATTAAAATGAACTGGTAAATAATAGTAAATAAGTTTCAATGGAATGTAAATTGAGGATAAATTCATCACCTCACATTATTCATTAGTTGACCATAATTTAACCTCTTACATAGTGTAACCAAACATTTTAATAACTTTTACAAAAACTAAATTAATATTTAAAATATCATATATGATTATTTTTATAAGATCTTTTCACCCATTCGTTAATAATCATTAGAAAATTTTATTGTTTTTTTAGTTACTTATATTCTATTCTCATGCATGTTTTCTAATAAAATATCTAGATATATTTTATATCATTCAATCGGATAATATCCATAATATAAATAATGAAATAATTTTCATATTTACACATCAATTATTCTTTTAAAAAAATCATTATTAATTTTTTTGTAAAATTATGTATATTATGATCATAGAAACAGAAGGTCATACAAACACATGAGTAATGTTTCCTTTTCTAATATATAATTATGGAAAGTAATTAAGAAATATTCTATCCTTTAATAATTATTATATATCATAAATACTGAATTTTATACTTATATATACCATCCATTGGTGTGGTGATGAAAATAGTGTCCCATCGCCTTGTGAAGGTTGTAGTCCACACGTATAAGATTGATTTTATCTTCAATAAGTGAGGGAAAATGTGAGAAATAAAATGATATATTATCTTATTAAAATTATTAACATTATGATAATATCATAATTATATCATTAATAAATTATTTAATCATTAACTTAATCCTTACAACCTTCTATGAAATGTGTTAGTGATTGATGAATCAACTCACTTCGCGAGGCAGTAGTCCATCACACACATGATCAACATTATCATATCCCCTATGGAATGTAATGTAGAAAAATATATATTATATAATGACTACATAGGTATATTTATATTATAAATACAAAATATATAATTTTTATCCATCATCATAACCAATTGTGAATGGTGGTAGTGAAAAAATGAATGACATCGGTTTGTGAGGTGGTAGTTAACCATACACAAAAATAATGATTTCATAACCCAATTGAATGAAGTTGAAGAGGTTTTAAGTCATGGACGTATTAAAAACAAATCTATAATATTTAAGATATTTATTTTCCAATATCATCAATTTTTAAAAATATTTTTAGGGGGATGAAAAAGAAATAATTTTAAAAGTATTGTTGAATAATAGTACCTCTTCATCAAGTATCCTCTTTAATATTACACCAAACGTCATCCTTGTTTCAATCTATGAAATAACTAATTATTCAAGGACATGATGAAGTAATATGGTAATAAATTTGGGTAGGGCTTGGAAGTACATGAATGGTGTGAAGGTGTGAATTAGATCATAAAGTGGGGGCCTTTTATAAGTGAAATGACTGTCACACTTGTAATTTTTTGAATGATTCATTCAGAAAACCTTTTAGATCATGCCCAAAGTGTCTATAATGGGATATTATAGATAAAAAAAGATATTTAGATGATATTTGGGAAAAAATGGGTGTTTTACAATTTTTTGACATTTTTAACCCTCATCATTGTATTTTGACCCCTTGGAAAATCAACTTTCACCATAACCGAGGTAATTAATTTTTATTGTTTATACTATTAATTTTTGTTAAGAATTAATTTTATATTATTAGACATTAATGAATTTTTTATTCAAAATATTGAATACACTTTCCAAATTATATTAATATTTTTTGTAAAAATATAATTTAATATTATTCTTATAGATGTGATGAGAAAGTGGGATTCTAAATGAAAAATTTCAGGAAGTTATAAAGTATTTATATCAAAATTAGTTATAAAAATTAATAAAAGATCACAAATTTGATTAATTGATATAAAATATTCATTTTTTTACATTAAATATAATTCAAAATTAAATATAACAGTATAAATTATTTTAAAAATATAAAATTAAAATTAAAATTCAGTATTTTTCAATATGCATCAACAAATGAAGATTTTTATAAATATAAAAAAAATTCACCCAAAGGTAATTTTTTATTCTATTTAACAAATTAATGTATTTTATCAAATAATTTGTCATAAAATTTAAAATATTAATTGTATATTATCTTCACAAAGCGTGACTAAAATGTATTTTATAAAAAAATTTAAGGAAACATTTCAATTTTTTGAAATGAATGTTATTTTCATTTACAATCAATATATCAAAAATATTTGTGTGTAAAAAATATAATTTTCATAGTTTAGTTAGTCATATTCAAACATTATTATTTAATGGCTAGTTTGTAATGGCCATGTTAAAATAATATTTTAATATATTATTCTCATTTAAACATGGTGTTTTATGCATCATAAACTATTAAAATTTTTAATTAATTATAAGGGAAAAATATTATGATGTATTGCGTTTTTAACACACTCTAAAATTGATGTGTAAGTTTAACAATTATTTCCATTTAACAAATCCTATAGAACTGATTTATCTTATTAGACAGTGGATACATCAAGGGTCTATCTTTTAGCGGTCCCCAACCATATGCGCATGCCCAAAGAATTCCTTGCATACCAAGTAATCAATTTAATTCATGAAAAATGTACCATATCATAAAGTATCTGAATTGTGTGAAAATAGTTGATTTATCAATATTTCCCCAAAAAAATTAACATTCAATATATAACACCATATGTAAAAATGATATGTTGTTTAATAATTAAAAATATCCTTGATAAATAATATTGATATTTAGTCAAAATATAATGTCCAATGATCATAGAAAAATATATAATTCATGATAATGTTAGTGAGTAAAAAAGGATTCAATGACGCAGATGTAAATAATATCCTGGGTCAAAATAATCATAAGCCGTCTAGAGAAAGAAAATGTATGGTATCAATATAACATATCTGAAGTGAATTATATGTAAAATAAAGGGTTCCGTTCATTGATGAATAGAAATAGAATAAAATATATTTAGAAATATTCATGAGGAAAATATCCTTTTCATTATATAAATAGCCTTTTAAAACTAAAAGTACATAAAATATTTTGAAAACAATTTTATTTGAAAATAACATACGAAACATATAACTGATGTTTTAAAATATGGATTGGTTATGAATGAATAAAATTCTGTATGGGTGGGTATTGTTAAAACAAATATTCCTTCCATTTTTTTTGGTAATCGGCAAACAAGAATTGTTTTGAATATGAAATTAGGATTCCATTCAAAAATAAATTTAAGAAAATAAATATTCGAAAAAATTTTATTTATTATGTAATTTATAAATTGTTTTAAAACACTTTTTATGAAATTTGTAGAAAACAAAATTTTTTGGAAGAAAAATGACTTTCGACCAAAGAGAGAAAGAAAGATGGATTTTATTTAAAAAATACCAATCATTTTATATACCAAAGAGGAGAAAATGGAACTATTACCTGAAAAGTACAAGATTTACTAAAGGTAATGAATAATAAATGGTTCATTAAATAAGGATCAAATAATTTCCTTCAATGGAATATAATTTATAAACATTCCTCTTTAAAATGATATTGTGAAATAAAACCTTGCGAATATAACAGAGTTGAAGTGAGAATTACTCAATGAATTTATTATGCATATATAATGTAAATACATAGGGAATATATGTAAATAAAAAATAATATAATCATAATACCTAACACACATAATCACAGAATATAAAAGAAAAAAATAAGTAATATAACAAACATAAATGAAATTTTGTTATCCAAATTATTTACCATAATGATTCTTTTATGTAAAAATATCATGAATGTAATAAATAAAATTGAAACATATAATACCATTAATTATCAATAAATAATTATAAAACAATACATAGATTATGTATGTATTCCATATAAAAGAAAATTAGGTTCATAACATTACAATATGCCTCATTGAAGAGAAATTGATATGATGTTGCCTACCTCATGCTTTCTATGGTTAAATGTTATTTAACCTCAAATATATAGGTTATATACGTTTTAATAACATATTAATGAAATAAATTAAAATTTATAATATCATATATGATCCTATTATATCATCTTATCAACCATTCGTTAAAAATAATCAAATTTTCACTATTTTGGGTGTTAAGTGCCTTGTTTTCCAATGTGTGTTTTCCCATAAATGTTATAGTTCTTTTGTATTTTATATAGTTTCATCATATAAATAATAATAATAATGAAATAATAATCATATTTATACATAAATAATTCTTTATTACATTTCATGAATTTGCGTTTTGAGAAATGATGTATGTTACGATCATAGAGACTGTTGGTCATATGTATAGATAAATAACGTTTCCATTTTTCAATGATCATTATTGAATAGAGGTAAGTAATATTGTATCCTTAAAACTTGTAATAATATATTTTATACTATATTTATTCACTATATATTATTATATATATCAACCTCGTGGTTTGGTGATAAAAATTTGGTTACATCGTTTCATGACGACAGTTATTCACACATTCAGGAACAATGTTTTCATAATTTAGTGTGTGAAAAGGTAAATAATAAAATGATGAATTAGATTTTATTATTGAAAATTATGAAATTAATATAATATTTATTTCATATATATCACATTTTTTCATTATCATTATAAATGTAACCTTCCATGTAAATCACTAGTGAAAGACAAATCAAATCATTTCAAGATGTTATAGTCTAGTGTACCCATGATAGACATTATCGTATCACTTGTGTAATGGAAAAAATAGATGTATATGATATAATTATAATATATGTATTAATATTTTTATAAATATCAAATGTATACTTTATATCCATCAACACACCCAAGAGTGAGAGGCGGTAATGGAAAAATGAATAACCACGGTTCACATGGTGGTAGTCAATTCCACACACGATTGATGAATTCATAACCCATTTGATGGATGTGGTGATTGTAAAGACTCGTAAATTCCATGTAAATTTTTTAATTAAATAAAAGGGAATTTTCTGAGTTTGAGAAAATTTACGGCGCATGATCCTGAGGCCCGGTGTGCCCGAAATCAATTTCTGAGGTTTTGTTCAGGTGCGTTCAGTAAACAAACGAGCATGTATTTTTATAACATTTGAACCGGTGATCGAAATTAAAATATGAGGGCACCGTTTAACTCACAGCACCTGCATCCTCTTAAGAATACATTCACTTCGACATCAGTGAGTCTAGAATAAAATTTAGTAATTGGGTTTTCTAGTAAGAATAAAAAAATAAAGCGATCTACACTTTTTTAAATTTATGCTACCATGTGGGTGACTGGTAGTTAAAACATCCTCATGGATGTTGGAGGTGAGGCCACCACACCTTAACCTCCCATGAGAGATTATAGTGGTGGGGCCTAGTCTAACATAACCTCCTGTGAGAGGTTACGATTTGGGGACCACATGAGACTAAAACCACCAAATTAATGGGAGGATTGGAAAATTTCTCTACTCCCCTCATTAATAAGGGGGGAGTCCCTTCACCTCCTCAACCATATAATTGGTTACAACTCCAAAATTAATTCGTGACACCATGCATGAATTAATGAGGTGGAGCCTTTTAATTTCATTCTCCATTTTCAATTTGTGCCAATGAAATAATAGGGTAACTAATCTATTATTTGGCACAACAATTTCAATTGGGTGATTGAAGAGAAAGCTCTAAACATGGAACCTCATCTTCCAACGATGAACGCATTCTTCCAAAAAAGAACACAGGTGATGATCCTCTTTCGATCTTCTTCCTCGAACACCTACCGACATGGAACCACTTCCACAACTATCGTGTGAATTTAGGAGTGGAAGAGTGCGGTGGACATGACGAACGACAACTCCATCTTCTTCCCGCGACATCACCATCGACGACCGATGAATAAATACAGCGGTTGTTATGTGTAATTCTTCTTAGATTTACTCTTCTTCAAATGAAAATAATTATAGCGGAGGATTGAAAGAATAATTGAAGTTCAACTTTCTCCCCCTTTGTTGACCCAATTGATGTCACCCCTAAATGTGGAGGGTGCGGGCCAAACTAACATGGACCTACTCCCTCCGCCGATATCCTTGTGATATTTCATCGACATGGCGATGAGGCGACGAGATGACGAAGGCAGCAGCGTCAAAGGGTGTGCTCCCCACAGCCTCCGCAACCCGAACCCACCTTTCGCGCGCCCCGGTTGAACCCCGCCGAACTGCGTAGGCCCTACCCGTGCCCTGCCCGGCCTACATGTGGCCTCTTACGTACCCCACCTGGCCTGCCAGCGGCCTTCCCACTCTGCGCCAGCCTTCCCTTGGCCTGCCCACCCCCGTCGGCCTACCAATGGCCTGTCGAGCCCTGTCGGGCCTGCCCGCAGCCTCCCGCGTGCCCTGCCAGCGGCCTCCTGTAAGATATGTTGGCCAGCCCATGGCCTGCCAGGCCCTGCCCGGCCTGCCCTCGACATTTCATGTGACCAGCCCGGCCTGCCCGCGACCTACAACGACATGCCCGGCTATCCGCTGGCCCGCCTGGCACCCTGCCCTGCTGCCCGTTGTCCTCCAGGGCTCTTAGGCCGGCCTGCAGCATCCCTCGTGGCGTCGTTGGCTGAACCTTCTCGGCCTTTTGGGCCAAGTCTCCCATGTCTTACCCCTCACGGTACTTTCATAATCGGCCCCAGCCTTCGGGCTGAGATGCCTACGGGGCGACCTCCGGGCCAACCGCCCCTGTAGTCCGTTGGGCCTGACCCAGTGGACCGGGCCGAACCTAGTAGGTTGACCCGCCCAACGGGCCTGGTCCGACCCAGTGGGTCCGACCGGCTTGACTGAGACCAGGTTGGCCCTAATTGGGTTGGGCCAAGTCAGCCCGACCGGCTCGGACCGGACTTAGGCCCACTACAGACCCTTTACTTTCATTGTCCATATCATTGGCAACCGACGTCCGTTTGATAAAACGTCCACTGTGCTGGTATTCAGGGAACGCGACGGTCCGTTTGAGAATACCCCACTAGCATTCGGGTTATATTTGATATACAGTCATGTTGGATCGTACACGAATCCAACCGGACCCCTGGGACTAAAAGGCTTATAACTCACAGACCGAGCGTCTGATTGACGCACCCTCTGTTGTGTTAAGACCCCTTTCACATGGATGAACATTGCGTTACATCTTCATACGACTTTTGGGTAATTAAAATATCGACACATATCTTGAGGATTAGACCCTCACAGAATAAAGAATGCTTTAGTGGAATCATGTGGCTGGCTGTGCACTAACTACTATTCCTGGATCTTGTGTGGGTCTGATAGTTCTAACTACTGGTCCTAGATCCTGTGTCGGTTTGACTGCACTGACTATTGTTCCTGGATCCTGTGTGGGTCCGACAGTTTTAACTGCTGGTCCTGGATCCTATGGGGATCCGACAACACTGACTATTGTTCCTAGATCCTGTGTGGGTCCAACAGTTCTAACTACTGGTCCTAGATCCTGTGTGGGTCTGACAGTTCTAACAGCTGGTCCTAGATCATTTGTGGGTCTGACAGCACTGACTACTATTCGTAGATCTTATGTGGGTCCAAAAGTTATAACTGCTGGTCCGGGATCTAATGTGGGTCCGACAGCACTGACTACTATTCCTAGATCATGTGTGGGTCTGACAGTTCTAACTTTTGTTCCTGGATCCTGTGTGGGTCCGATAACACTGACTACTTTTTCTGGATCCTATGTGGGTCCAATAGTTCTATCTACTGGTCCTGGATCCTATGTGGGTCCGACAACATAGATTATTAAATGAATACATCTGATCATCTCTATCTCTCTAAAAAAAATTTATACCTGTGTGAGCTGTGTCAGTGACTCCTGTGTTTTCCTCATGATTGAGATGGGTTACTTGATAACATAGGTATTTGTTTGGGAATATTCCTACGTAATGGCTATCCATTGATTTCATACTATGTGGTTAGTCCTTGGGGGATTTTGAGAGACCATGGAAGTCTCGAGGTCCCTACTAATTATCATTATACTCACCTTAGCACGGACTATGCCTGTACATCATTATGTTGGATGAAAATGATGGACAGCGCTGACTGAGGATGAGTGTACCAGGAAAGGATGGTACCCGGAGGTTGACTACACGTCGTGACAGTGCACGGAGGAGACGGATGGATGTGGAGCACTATAGAGGCTATCTCTACCTACCCTTCAGGTATGATTTTCAGGAGGACGATCTAGTAGTTGTTTTACTTTTCTTCTCTAGTACTTATACTTTCAGTTTCGTTTTACTTTACAATTTTTTTATTTCCGGCTCATTTTACTTTCAGCACTCTTTTTATACAGTTTTACATAGTGTTTTTCTTCAATCTCGTACTCCGTTGACTATTTTTACATTTTATAAAGGCAATTCTATCCCATTTTATGGATTTATGGCTTTTGTTCTAGTCCCCAGCCCCTGGCCTATGGAAGGAGGGCTTGGGGTAGTCACGACATGAGCCCCGGGGGAAGGTAATAACAAATTGGTATCATAGGAGTCAGTTCTACCGCAGAACATAGGACCCTGATCTTTCTTTTCTATGATGTAATAGTGTTTAGAGTACTGAGTTTGGTTCTCAGTCCAGGGAGTCCATTTTTGGTGCAACGGCCGAAGTATCCATACACTAGGACACTGACTTCTGATTTTCCGACTCAGTGCACGAAAACACTGATTGCTTGTGTGTTTCGAAAGTTTTATTAGTGATCTCTTAAGTCATCTCACCGGGTATAACTAATTGATTGTTGTGCACCTGATCTTTTCTAGATGGCCCCACATAGAAAGCCAGCTAGGGTTCCGATAGTTGTACGAGTTGGTATCCCAACAAGTGACAATGCCTCAGTGTAGGGCCCCATCATAGAGGTGGAACCAATGGTACCACTACCCTTTGGAAACTGATACCACCAGCCTCAACAGCAGAGAGTACACGCCTCTTGAGTGCATTGCACAAGTTCCAGCTCCAGAGGCCGCCCAGGTTCAGGGGTGAGAAAGACCCGCATGAAGCTGAGGATTGGTTGGATGCTGTGGTAAGAGTCTTCAGACTATTAGGGACACCAGACAACCGTATAGTGATCCTTGCCGCGAGTCTTCTTCAGGCAGCAGTAGGCAGATGGTGGAGCCAGATGCTCTAGGTGCATGATGAGGTGACACATTCTAGGCTGACTTCGAGAGCCTATTTCGGGAGGAGTTTGTCCGATCCACCCTACGTGTGGTGCAGATACATGAGCTACTGCATCTACAGCATGGTAGCATGACGGTGGCACAATACTCAGCGAGGTTCATCGACCTCTCATGCTACTTCAATGATATGGTTCTGGACCCATTCTTCAGGGCCCCGACCTTTCACCATGGGCTCAAGAGAGAGATCAGAGCATCGATGATCACACCTAGCATCCCAACGTATGTGGGGGTGTTAGAGTGATCCCTCATAGTGGAGAGTTTCCTTGTTGAGCGGTCACCAGAAACGAGACCCATCAATAGTCGACATGCAGTGGCGTTCTCTCCAGCAAGAAGTAGACTGATGTCGCAGAGGTCCATCCAGACCAGGCCGTCCGGTGGATGACCTCAAGATACGGGTTCAGTTGTGTAGGGAAAACGAGATAAATCCACTCATGCCTAGAGTAGGAAATGTTACTCTTGTGGTGGGCAATGTCACATGGCTCATGACTGTCCGACCCGCCGTACTGATGAACAGCATATGGTTGAATGACCACCCAGGCAGAGACATATATTTGATTGAGACAGACCATATGGAGCAAGCAGACGTGACAGAGGAGCTGGCCATGCAGTTGTCGGTAGACGAAGTTACGAGGTGTAACCAACACCATCACCACTAGGAGGTCCACCCCGACCGCATGGAGCAGGTGGACAAGCGAGAGCTCAACTTCAGGTAGGTGAAGCATATGATCATGGTGGTCCGGATATGATTCGAGTTATGATCTTTGTCTAATCCTCCTTTTCTGCAGTTCTTATAGACATAGGTGTTGGTCACTATTTCATTGCCAGTGCCCTCGTTCGGAGCTCGGAGATTCTGACAGTGTTGTTGGATTGATCCTTACAACTATATAATCATATGATATTAGACTCGACAATTACGCACTGGTGCCGGCAGTGTGAGCTTACTCTAGGAGGCAAGAGTTTCGATTGGGATCTTATCGTAGCAGCATCGATGCATTACTACGTCATCATGGGTATAAACTGGTTATCTACAGTCCATGATCAGATCGACTGTATTAGGCACAAAGTGCGTTGTGTCCGCACGGATGGGACCAGGTTCACATTCCCCAGCAAGAAGAGAGCCTTTGCAGCACAGGATAGAATTACTCGGAGGAGGTTGTAGCCAATCACTCATCAGATGGCCTTCCTAATTCTTGGGGCAGTTAATGAGGAGAGTCTGAGATATCTAGTAGTGGTGGACCAGTAGGCGGATTTTTTCCATTATGAAGTTCCAGGATTAACTCCTCGCAAAGAGGAGGACTTTTACATTGACATATACCCAAGGATGGCACTGATATCTACACTAGAAAATATGATGGCTCCGGCGTAGCATCGTGAGCTACGAGTATAGCTAGAGGACTTACTAGGGAAGGGATTCAGCCTTCCCAATGTTTCTCCCTACGCAGCCTTGATTCTGTTCGCCAAGAAGGCGTATTGGAGCTTGAGGCTTTTTGACGACTACCGGCACCTAAACCATGTAACCGTGAAGAACAGGTTCCAACTCCAGAGGATTGATGAACTCTTTGATTAGCTAAAGGGAGCTCGATGGTTCTCAAAGATAGACCTAAGATCAGGCTATCACCATCTCAATTTTTGAGAGAAGGATGTGCATAATATGACCTTCAGATGTCGGTACAGCCACTAAGAGTTCTTGGTTATGCCTTTTGGCATATCCAACGCTCCAGCAGTGTTCATGGGACTCATGAAAAGAATCTTCTAGACATGCCTCGATCTCTTTTTTTTGGTCTTTATCGAATACATTCTGATATACTCGACTATTGAGGAGGATCATTCCTACCACTTGCAGGTAGTACTGGACACATTCCAATAGCACTGGATTTAAGGTAAGCTCTTGATGTTCCAGTTCTGGATCTCAGAGCTTCACTTTCTTGGACATGTCATCTTGGAGACTAGAGTTGTAGTGGTTCTAGAAATGATTGATGTGGTACTTTCTTGGGAGCCACCCAGAAGAGCGATAGAGGTACGAAGATTCTTGGGATTGGCTAGTTGTTACCAAAGATTCTTTCTAGACATACCCAGAGTTACAGTACCCCTATAAGCCTTGAAGAAGAAGGGGAAACCCTTCGTGTGGTCGGAGAGATGCCAGAAGAGCTTTTAAGAGCTGAGGCAGATGCTAACTAGTACCCTCATCTTGAGGATTCAACATGAAGACTTAGGGTACGTAGTCTACTATGACACATCAGGGACCAGAATCAGGTGTGTCCTGATATAGGAGCAAGCAATAATCGCATATGTTACTCAGCAGGTGGGACATCATGAGTAGAACTTCTGTACCCATGACCGGGTGTTAGCAGTAGTTGTCTTCACCTTGAAGATGTGGCGACACTATCTGATGGGTGAATGTTTTACCGTGTACTCTGATCAAAAGATTATCAGGTATATTTTCTCCCAGTAGGACTTGAACCTGAGACACCGGAGATGGCTTGAGTTCGTCCTGGACTATGAATTAGAGATAGTCTATACTCTTGGGATGGGGAATGTTGTTGCGGATGCGCTCAATAGGAGATCTGGTATATAGCTCCTAGGAGAGGTGAAAAAGCAGCTGGATGCTTTACAGATATCCTTTGTGGAAAGAGACAGAGCATATTTTCTTCAGTCTCTCACAGTCACTCACTCACTCCATCAACGAGTTGGGGAATCACATTAGGGAGACATGAACTGCTAGAAACAATGTGTTCAGATATCCACAGTGAAGGCACCTAACAGATTTTCTGAAGGCGGGGAGCACGTCATCCTCTACAGAGGACGTACTATAGTGCCAGTGTCACTTCAGGAGGAACTGTTGAGGGAGTTCCGCACATTCCCTCTAGTGCTACATCCAGGAGTTGAGAAGATATATTAGGACCTCTGACAATAGCATTGGTATCCATGGATGAAGAAATCAGTTGTGGATTTTGTTTCTCGATGCCTTACTTTTCAGCAAGTGAAGACAGAGCATCAGGTACCAGCAATCTTGGTATAGTTTTTAGAGGTTCCATAGTGGTAATGGTATGGGATATCCATGGATTTCATGGTGGGGATTCCACATACATCAAGGATTCATGATTCTATTTGGGTGAGCATTGACCAACTCACCAAGTCAGCCCACTTCCTACCGATTATAGAGTATGTTTCAGTAGAGAGCATGGGACACCTCTATGTGCAAAATATTTTGTGGCTACATGGTATAATCTTGGTGATTGTCTCCGATCATGATGGACGATTTAATTCTCTTCTATGGATGGGGTTGCAGGAAGTTTTTGAGACGCAGCTTCGCTTGAGAACCACCTTCTATCATTAGATGGATGGTCAAACCGAGTGGACCATTCCAACCCTCGAGGACATGCTCCGAGCATATGTCCTCGACTTCAGTCATAGCTAGTAGGATCACATACCTTTGGCATAGTTTGTATAAAAAAACATCTACCACACCACCATTGGGATGGATCTTTTCGAGACATTGTACATGCGACCTTTCTGATCAGCCTTGTACTGGACTAACCCAAGGTAGCCGGCACTGGTGGGACTAGAGATGGTACGAGCTACCACAGAGAAGGTGAAAATCATCCGAGAGTGGAACAAGACTACACAGAGTAGGCATAATTTGTATGCTGATAGGAGATAGAGGCCTCTAGAGTTCGATAATAGCGACCATGTCTTTCTATGAGTCTCACATCGACAAGGTCTACGATGATTTGGTCGAGGAAAGAAGTTATCTCAGAGATTAATCGGGGCTTTTTAGGTCCTCAGTAGAGTTTGCGAGGTGGAATACCACCTAGCTCTTCCACCTCAGTTGCACCGGGTGCACGACGTATTCCATGTATCCCAGATGATGTGATACCTGCATGACCCTTCCAACATCATCGACCATGTAGAGATGGACGTCCATGATGGTGCGACTTTCACGGAGGTTCCAGTGGAGTTTGAGGATAAACATGAGTAGGACCTATGTGGATGGTTGATACCTTTGGTGCACATTCGATGGTAGAACGAGAACCTCTAGGATAGCACATGGTAGTGGGAGGCTCAGATACGTGCTCAGTACCCCCACTTATTCCCATAGTTCAAGTTATAACTCACGGAGACATAAATCCATGAGGTGGGGAGAATGTAAATACCTGAAAATTCCATGGAAATATTTTCATTAAATACATGGGAATTTTACATGCCCGCGAAAATTTATGGGACATGATTTCGAGGCACTGTGTGCCCAAAATCATTTTCTGAATTTCTGTTCGGGTATGTTTAGTAAACATATGAGTGTGGTTTTTTATAACTTTTTAACCGGTGCTAAGAATTGAAATTTGAGAGCACCATTGATGTCGTAGCATCGATATTCACTAAAAAATACTTTCACTTCAATGGTAGTTAGTTGAGAATTGAAGTTAGTTTTTGGGTTTTGTAGGAAAAATAATAAAATAAACTGAGCTACAATTTTTTTATTTAAGATGCCATGTGGGTGATTTGTAGTTAAAACCTCCTAATTGAAGTTGGAGGTGGGGCTAGCACACCTTAACCTCTTTTGAGATGTTATCGTGTTGGGGCCCACCCAAACAAAACCTCCCGCGAGAGGTTACGACCATGGGACCACATGAGACTAAAACCCCCTAATTAAATGGAGGAGTGGAAAATCTCTCAAATCCTCTCATTAATGAGGGGGGAGACTCTTGGGCTCTTCTACAATTTCATTGGTGAAAACTCTCCATTTAATTCGTGCCAACACATGTGAATTATTGCGGTGGAGCATTTTAATTTAATTCATCTTTTTGAATTTGTGAAAATGAAATAGTAGGTTAACTAATCTATTATTTGGAACAATGATTTCACATGGGTGATTTAAGAGAAAGATCTCAAAAAGAAACCTCATCTTCCAACACAGAAGGCATTCTTCCAAAAAAAATGTCGGTGATGATCCTCCTTCGTTCTTATTCCCCAGACACCTACTGATGTGGAACCACTTCCTCAACCGTCGTTCAAATTTGGGTGTGTAAGAGTGTGGTGGATGTGATGAACGAAAATTCTATCTTCCTCTTGCAACTTCACTATCGATGCCCAATGATTAAAGGTAGGGATTGTTTTGGGTAATTCTTCTTTGCTTTTCCCTTTCTCAAATGAAAGGAATTCTTGTGGAGGATTGTAATAATAATTGATGTTCAACTTTCTCCCCCTTTGTTGAACCAATTGCTATCGCCCCAAAATGCGGAGCGTCCATGCCAAACTAACATGGGACGACTCCCTCCGTTGATCTCTATATGTTATTTTTTGGGCATGGTGATGAGGCCAAGAGATGATGAAGGCTGCAATGATAAAGGTCATGCTTCCTGCTGCCTCTGCAACCCGCACCAGCCTTTCACAACCCTCGGACGAACCTCACTGAACTACACCGACCCTTCCTGCGCCCCACCGCCCAGCCCATGGCCTCCCGTGCCCTGCCCGGCCTACCCGAAACCTCCCTTGCGCCCTCCCCGGCCTTCCTGAGGCCTGACTGTGCCTCACCGCTCTGCCCCCATCCTACCTCGCCCCACCCTGCCTGCCCGCGGCATCCCACGTGCCCTGCACGCGGCCTCTCGTGCACCCCTCCGGCTAACCCATGAACTACCTCACCCTTCACGGCCTTCCCGGGGCCTCCCTCTCACCCTTCCTGGCTGGCCTGCAGCCTTCTGCTCCCTGCATGGCACCCCTCCGGAATGCCTGACACCCTTCCCGACTGCCAGTTGGCCTGTCGGCCTCCTGATCCGGCCTCCAGGCCTCCCGATCCATTCCACAACATCCCTCGCGACATCGTAGACTAAACCGGCTTGTCCTTCCAGGCCGAGACACCCGAGCCACACCCCTCGCGGCGCTGGCTGAATCAGCTCCGTCCTCCGGGCCGAACCGCCAACGCAGTCCATTTGGTCAGGCCCAGCGGACCGGGTCGAACCTATTGGGCTGACCGGGTCATCCCAAATTGGGTCGGCCCAAATGGGGTTGGGACGAGTCTGTCCAACCTAGTATGACCAGACCCGGGCCCACTACTAACCCTTTACATTCTTGGGCCATATCTTTGGCACCAGATGTCCGTTTGAGAAACCGTCAATGGTGATGGTATTTTTTCAATGTGACGGTCCCATTAAGAATAACCCACTGGTGTTTGGGTTATATTTGAGATATAATCAGGTTGGATCGCACTCGAATCCAATCGGTCCCCTTGGACGAAAAGGCTAGTCACTCACTGGTAGGGTTTCTGATTGACGCATTGTCTGTTGCGTTGAAACCCCTATGATGTGGCTGACCATTGAGTTAATTATTCGTGGAACATTGTTCCAGTTGACGTATCAACTTTTACCATGACGAACAGACCCATCTCGGAATCAAGCATTCTCTAATGGAACCCTGCATCTAGTTGTGCACTGACTACTCTTCCTGGATCCTGTGTGGTTCTGAATGTTCTATCTGCGGGTCCTGGATCTTGTGTGGGTCCGACAGAATTGACTACTATTCCTGGATCATGTGTTTCTCTAATTGTTCTAACTGTTGGTCCTGGATCCTGTATGGGTCTAACAAAACTAACTACTGTTCCCGAATCCTGTGTGGGTCCGATAGTTCAAACTATTGGTCCTCGATCCTATGCGGGTCCGATAGCACTGAATATTATTCCTAGAACCTTTGTGGGTATGATAGTTATAACTGCTAGTCCAGGATCCTGTGTGGGTCCAAGAGTAGTAAATATTGTTCCAAGATCCTGTGTGGGCCTGACAATTCTTACTACTGGTTCGAGATCCTATATGGGTCCGATAGTACTAACTACCTTTCCTGGATCCTGTCTCGGTCAGACAGTTCTAATTGATGGTCAGTGATCCTGTGTGGGTCCAACAACTTAGATGATTCAGTGACTACATCTGATCATCTCTATCTCTCTACAAAAGTTTTAAAACAATTTGAGATGAGTCAGTGACTTTCGTGTTTTTCTCAATATTGATATGGGTAACTTGATAACTTACGTATCTGTATGGGCATATAACTAAGTAATGGCTATCCGTTGATTTCATACTATGTAGTTTTTCCTCGGTGGATTTTGAGAAAACTTGGAGGTCTCAAGGTCCTTAAAGAGTACCTTTATACTCGACCCTACACAAACTATGCCCGCACCTCGTTGTATTGGATGTAGATGACAAGAATCGCTCACTGAGGCTGAGTGTACCAGGAGTGGATACTACCCGGATGTGGACCACACGACATGATAGTACATGGAGGAGACAGACAGATGTAGAGCGCGGTGGAGGATATTTTTAACTACCCTTTTGTTCAGATTTTCCAGAGGACGATCCAGTAGCTATTTTACTTTTCTTTATTAGTACTTGTACTTTCAGTTTCCTTGTACATTATAGTTGGGCTTGAATTGCTGGGCCTCTTTACATTCAACACTCGTTTGTATGTATTTTTTCATAGTATCTTACTTCCATCTCATACTCTGGTGTGTGTGTTTACTTTTTATAAAGGCAATGCCTTCCCAGTTTAGGGATTTACGCCTTTGGTGCTAGTCACCTGCCCCTGGCCTTTGGAAGGCGGGCTTGGGGAAGTCACGGCATGGGCCATGGAGGAAGGGTCATGATAGTGATGGATTCAGGTAATGGATGTAATTAAAAAATAATATTATATTTTATATACATAATTTATTATATCATCTTGGTTTTATAATAATTGAGGTAAAAGAAAGAATAAATAGAATAAAAATTTTCATTGAAGAACATTACCTCTTTTTCAAATAACCACTATAGGTTTAAACGTTATCTATCCTTTGTTAAATTTGTGACATATATATTAATTCTAGGTTTATGTTTTGGAGTTTTGGATGTTATTTTTATAGGGAATGGATGAGGCAATATGGTTACAATTTTTGGACAATATAGAAAATTAGGTGGCCTTTTAAAAGTGAGGTGAGTGGAAAACATGTAACATTGGAAATGAAAAATGTGCACCCACATATTACACATTAAAAAGGTTTAAAAATGGATTATTATCAATCCTCACACAACATAATTTCTCTTTATGACCATAAAATATATTTTATTCATCTTTGTAGTG
The DNA here is from genome assembly GCA_963277665.1 of Viscum album. Taxonomy (NCBI): domain Eukaryota; kingdom Viridiplantae; phylum Streptophyta; class Magnoliopsida; order Santalales; family Viscaceae; genus Viscum; species Viscum album. Next base: position 1,916,788,952 of record OY728165.1, on the reverse strand, counting down.
CATTTTAATTATTATTTTTCAGTTTAACCACTGGTAAAAAAATATAATTTAACAATAGTAAATATGTGTTACTATGTTTTACTATTCATTATGGTCACGAAATAAGTTGAAATTTTTAAATAATATTTAATTTTATTATTCCAAATATTTAAACCATTATTATAAAACAAATTCATGTACTGGAATTTTTTTTAAATAAATCATGTAAATGTGATAAGAAATCATGTTTTCAATGAGAAAATCATCAAAAGAATAAACATTTTAATATAATAATTATATAAGACTATAATTAAAGAGAAAAAATTATAATAATAGATATAATTTTGATATAATTTTTCTTTTAAAAAAATTTAAAATATAATTTAACAGTATAAATAACTTATATATTTTGTTTTTTCTATTAATAATTACGAGTTTTCACTATTCGTCAAATAATGAAACTTTTCATAAAAATACCAAAAATTATTTGTAAGATGATTTTTTTGGTAAATGATGTTTATTTTTTTCAAATAAATATTTTTATAGTAGTATGAAAATAATTTTAATTTATGTGGGTAAATAGTTATTAAACCACATTTTAGAAATAATATTGTTTTCCGAAAACAATTCTTTAACCTTTAATTGGTTCTTGTGTTTTTTCTAATCAATAGATCATTTTATTTTTCATTATTTATTTACAAATAATTTTCACAAAAAATTTAATTTCTAGGTCATAATGGTGTACTGTATTACAATATATTTAAACTTTGGGTTGCATGTTTCCCAAGCTATCGAAAAAATGTTCTTTTAAAAATCAAGCGTATTATATTCTACCAAACATAAAAAAATGGGATCCCCCAAATTTAAAATTCATATTTTTAATAGAGGGTTTGAAATTTTGAAATTCTATTTTTGAGAAATCCCAAATCATAATTGGGTGGAAAAAACCTCTTCATAAGATAGAAAGGGAAGTATAGAGGTCCTATGGAAGAACACATAACATAGAATCTACGTAGGAGAAGATTAGTGAAATTTAAATATATGGGAATGTATGAAAAGAATAAATAATTATAGAGAATGATTCGATATGATTTTTCATAATAATGTTACTAATCAATGTAATGTTAAGTGCATCAATACTATAAATAAGTAATTATTTAAAAGACCATTTCATTTCTCTAATATGAAGGTAATAATACAAAAATATTTCATGATACTTTACCTAACGATGAGGAATTATTTCAATTTCTTAATATAAAATGAGATATAGGTGATAATGTTTTATTTTATAATCACATTTTCTTCCTTTGTATATGACTCAATTAATTTATCATTCATGTCTTAGTCCAAGAAAAATAATATCCAAAAGGAATTTAATTTATACTTGAATGACTAAAATTCACTTTTTAACAGATCATATGGTCCATAAAAGATGGACATATCTATTTTTTATGTCATTAAAAATTTTCCAAAAACAATTTGGTTAGCACAAAGTATAAAATATAATATATTAATCTATACACCAAAATAGTAAAACCATTGGCTTCGAATTAATATTTATTCAACTAATCATTTAACTAAAAACATTGACATATTAAATAGTATATCACGTAGTCAATTGGTAAGAGATAAACCCTTATATTATATTATGTTGGGTTTTAAGCCACGTGGTCTTTCCAGATGCCATGGGTTTTCACCCATTACATGGTTTATCCTTTTTATAAAACTATATTTCTGTAATTCCTATAACATTCAAAAATTTGGAAGACCCATAGTTAATACCACATCAACGATTAGATATTCATTAATGTATAAAAGTTATATTAAAATTATGTATCAAAATATTAACGTCATTGTTCCTTATCTAAATATTTTATATAGTAAAACAGTTGGTTCTATTCCCATAATAATTTTCCAAAAAATTTATCTATAATCAGGTTATATTCGTACCAGAAAATATTTTGGAAGGGGTGTCTAATATGTTGAACTTATTATCAACCATAATGTCAAAAAAACATTATAGTATCCACAAATCATATGTTAATTAAGAAATATATTCATGTAATATTTTCCAAAATCCTTATATGATTCATTACTCATATAACCAAAATATAAATGGTTTATTCTACAATTCAATTTAGGAATCCCAATAAATTAATACTTCTATAATTTTATATTAACATGGATAAATCCATTTTATAATTTTTATCCTTTTGAATAGGTAATAAAATTGGATAATTCCCAGGTTCCCAACAAAAAAAAATTGATAAATGCATCCCTAGAATGAGATTTATTTTTTTCCATCATCTGATTAGCTTTTCCTTGAAAATTCATTACATTATGTTTATATTTTTCACATATAATGTTTTTCCTGTTACTTTAGAAAACCATATTTTCAATCTAATACACCATAGGTTTAACCTAGTTCATTTATTACTCTCTTCTATTCAAATCCTTTAAAAAAAATTAATTGAAATTAGAATTATTGAAATAATATCCCTAGCGAGTGTCATAGTAGGTGTTTTTTGAGGCCTATATTAATAAACTATGTATTTATTTGTTCAAGGCCAATGAACCAATTTTTAGAGTTATTTACCCTTGGAATATCTATTATATAACCAAAACGACTTTTATTCTCTACATAGGGTTTTATTGAAAGAAAAAACCACATTATCTCTTCCTTAACGAAAGTTTTTGGTGGTCATTTATGCATATCTTAAAAGTCTATTATAGGATTATTTTTACTAATATATGTGTTCCAAAATATAATTCCCAATGTTTCTACTAAACTCACTCTAATACAAACACTATAAAAACCAACAGTAGTATATCAGAGCTGCTATCTTATTTATTATATTGATGTATAAACATGGGGTAAAATACCATAGGACAAAATATTTTATCAGTATAGAAGAACCATATATATACAAGAAACCAATTATAAATTGAGAATAAAAAATCATAAAAAATAAAAAACAAAATACATAAATCATTTTAAACTTATTTGAATATTTCCTCTTCGTATCCAAGGGAAAGGAAATAAATAAGAATGATAACAATTACTCATTATGTGTTATGTATATTGAATGTTTTTGTGAATCAAAAAGTATTATTGATATAGAAAAGGTTAAAAACTAAACACACAATACATTTTAATAACATAAATATCTTTATATGATAAGGAATAATAAATATGGAATGTAAAATAACTGAAAACATATTTAATTATAATAACATTATTGGATAAAGCATAATCAATATAGAAAGGTAAATAATTGATAACATATATCGTTTAATGAATAAACTGGGACTGAAATCAATCAAGATATAATATCAATGTAAAAAATTAATTGATAATAATAATATAATTTGAATGTAATTTAATTCTTAATTACTGGATGTTACGATTTTAGACATCACAATAACCTCTACTATCATGACCGTTCACAAGACAGTTTTAAACGGATGTGCATCTATACACAAGAAATCCAAATTAACTAAGGATAGGAATCTAATTTGTCTCATAATAAATTTTATTCATAAAGGGGTTTTCTAAATGTAACTTCACCCATATAGAAATTTCCAAGACATTGCTCATATATCAAATAATATATTTTATTTATAAAAAATGTTCATTATAATCTAATATTTGAATTGAGTAATGAATATTTATTTAACAATATTTCCCCAGATAAACAACTATATTTATATTTAGAAAAATATATGCATTAATTATATAGTGTTTAAGATGTAAATATGTGCATGATAAATAATATGGATATTTAAGGAAAATCTAATGTCTGATGATCACAAGAAGGTGAATAATTTAATTGGATGTTAATGACTACAAAAATTTACCAAGGAAATGAATTTCAATACTATTCTTGGTAAAAATAAACATAAACCATACATTGGACGAATAATGATATATTAATTCAATAATTCCCCATATGATTATATGACTGATTAATTGTTTTCATAAATAATGAATAGAATTAACAAAAAAATATATTCAAAAAAATTCTTTTGGAAAATATCCATTTCAATTGGAAAATAAAATTTTAAATATAAATGTTCACAAAAATATTGAAAAAATTTATGTGAAATTAACCATTGAAATATAAAATATTTTTTAAAGAATGTAGTGTTCATGGATGGAGTAAATTCCCTAAATTTTGATTACGTTAAAAAAATATTCCTCTAACTTTTTATGTAAATCCAATTTTTCATCATTTGGAAAATGACACGATGATTCTATTCATAATTTTTTTTAAATATTCAAAATGGGTAACCATTTATTAAATAAATTATTTTTAATGGGTAAAAATATTTCTGAAAACCTTTTTAGAAATTATGTTTTTGATGAAAAATGATTTCCATGTGCAGAGTGAAATGATGTTGGATTTTATTAAAATATGTTCTCAATATTTTAATGTAAGAAAGAGTTGAAAATGTAACTATTAATTGAAAAATGTCATGAAAAACAAAATTATAAGAGAATAAAAGGTTTTATTAAATAATATCAAGTAATATCCTTTATTTCAAATACATGTATAAATATTCTAAATTAATATGAGATTATGAAATAAACCCATATAGGGATCATAATGTTGAAGAGAGAATTATTTAGTGAATAGATTATTTGTATTTAATGTAAACCAACATCAATTAAGGGGGAATAAAATAAAACAATAACATAACTCATTACACATGAAATATTTAAAATTTAATTACAATGAAAAAGTAATATAATCTAATGAAATTAAATTGTTTTATCAAATTCAATACTACTTGGAAAATTCTTTGTCAAATATAATTGGGTGAATTAAATATAATTGATACATGAAATACCATTAATTGTTATAAAATTATTATATTAAATTTCAAAGTGGAATTATATTTCAAAAATAAAATAAATTAGGTGTATAAAATTTCAATATTTAAAAATGAAGGGAAAATGAGATGAAGTCCATTACCTTACACTTCGTTTTTTGTTGAACGTGAATTAAACTCCTCTATAATTGTTTAATAATCATATTAACTTATGACAAGCCTATATTAATATTTATAATGTCCTATATAATCACTTTATAATATCTTATCATCCTCCGGCTAATAATATTTCATTTTTTAAATGTTTCTTGTTTAAATTTCCCCGTATTATAATTCATGGATTTTCATGAATGTACATGTTATTGTGAATATTATTTGATTTAATCATGTCCTTAATAATAATAATGGGAGAATTATTATATTTATATATAAATAATAATTTTAATACAAATCTTTTATTATTTTTTGATAAATGAAGAATGTTACAATCATAGATAATGTAGGTCGTATATACACATGAGTAACATTTCCAATTTTCAACAATCATTACTGAAAGGAGGTAAGTAATATTCTATCTTCTATGGATGACCAAAAAACATAAATATCCCATTTTTTATTTAAATAGAAATATATGTATATTTATTTATTTATTTTTTATATATTTTCTATGGTGATGAAAAGAATGTTACATCACTTGGAACAGCTGGTATTCCACACAAACTTCAACGATTGTATCATCCATCATTGAGTGAGAAGTTAGGAAAAATATTAATTATCTTTTGAAAATGATATATATTTCATTAATATAGTAATTATATTATTTTAATAACACATATTCATTAAATAAATCCTTATCAACTTCCTTACAAAGTGTTAGTGAATGATAAATCTCATTGCATCATGATGTGGTATTCTTCCTTACACATAATTAACATTATCATTCCACCTACTGAATGGAAACTAAATCAAATATTTATGATATAATTACTAAAAGGTATAATAATGTTATAAATATCAATCTTATATGTTATATAAATCAACATACCGAATAGTGGAATGTTGTAATGAAAAAATGGACGACATCGGTTCGTGATGCAACATTCCACCATAAACTAAAATGATGATTTCATAAATAATATGTCAGAATTGGGGATAATACTAGGTCATTAAAATTACATAAAAACAAATTGATTAATTTAATACACTAATTTTATTATATCATCAGCGTTTAATAAGTAGTAATGGAGGGTAAAGAAGATAAAAATACATGCTCAAGAATGTTTCCTCTTATTATGGTAACCACTATAGTATTGCAAAAAAGCCAAAATAGGTTGGACTTCTTCCTAAAATAATGATTCAGGTAAGATTTTATGGATGTTGGGAATTTATTTTGGTTGATATTGTATAATAAAAAGGGTTCTATTGTGTGAATATGAGATAATAAAGGGTTCCCTATTATAACTTAGGCGAGTCAGGAACCTGTAATTATTGAGAAGAGAAGGATAAATCCATTTTTTTCACATAAAAAAGGGTTAAAATGGATTATTCTCGAGATTTAGAAATTATAATTTTGAAATTTGGCCATATAATTGTTTTTTAGAAGTTTATTGGTTATTTTAAGCTTCATATTTTTAGATTAACCACAAATTTTACTATTTTTTACATTAAAAGGCGTAAATAACATTTTATGTTTCTACTATTCATTAATGTAACAAATTATGGTGACCTTATGAGATAATAAAAAAAATTATTCCAAATATTTAATCTATTTTTTTAAATTTCATTAACTGAACTAGAATATTCTAATATAAAATTAATTCTATTGATGTGATGAGAAATATGGATTTCAAATAGAAAATTGCTAATGTCAATAATTTATTATATCAAAATTAAATATAAAAATTATTAAAATGATAAAAATTGTATTAATAAATATATAATTAAACTAACATATCTTTCAAATAACTTTAAAATATAATTTATATTTATAGAAAAATAAAGAAATTGATGTTTTCATTTAAAATGTTTTATTTTTCAGTACTTATCAAAAAATGGAAAAAATTTAGAAACATAAAAAATATCAAGGATGATTTTGATATTCTGATTTAAACAAAATTATATTTTTTAAATAACTTTTCTAAAATTGATAAAAATTAATTTATGTTTATATGTGTAAAACCTAACTGGACTGTCTTTATAAAAAATACATTTTTATACAATATTTCTTTTTTCATTTGAATGATTTTTATTTTATTTTTAATCAATAAGTAACAATATTTTTCATAATTTATTTAGTAATATTCTGTCTCTAAAATTTAATTTTTATGTCATAATGTTATACTCTATTAAGTTCCATTTAGAGTCGGGGTTAAATGTTTCCAAATCTACTAAAAACATTTCTCTTCTTTAAAAATTCATGGTGTAAAATTTTTTCCACCTTAAATAAATTAATTCATCATAATTTAATCTTGATATATGTAAGCATGGGTTTGAAATTTGTAAATCTCTTTGTTAAAAACCCCATATCATAATTTTTTTAAATAAAAAATACACTTTATAAGAGAGAAAGGGGAGTAAAAATGTCATATGGAATAACACATAACTGGATTTCTTTGATGAAGAACCTTATAGAAAATTATATATATGAGGATGGAAGAAATGTGTAAATAATTATTAATACCAAAAGAGATCAATGGTCCTCATAATTTGTAATTTCAATGGAAATTTAACTACCTCAACACCATAAATTTTTGATGATTTAAGAGATAGTTTTATTCATAATATATTAAGGTAATAAGATATAATTTTTCATTCAATATATTTTCCTAAATATGAAGAATTATTTTACTATTTACGGATATAAGGAAATATTCATACATGATATGATTTTATTTTATAAGAAAAATATCATAATTTGGTTTTTCATTGATCAACTTCCAATTTAGTATTTACTCCTGGAAATGAATATACAAAAATGATTTTCTTTTTCTAGAAGAACTAAAATTCAATTTTACTAGATCGTAAGGTTCTTAAGATACTGAAATGTCTTTCCATCCATCTAAAAATATTTTCAGGAACCAATATTGTTTTCAAAAGCTATCCAATATGATACATTTTTCTCTAAACGCCAATTGTAACATCATTGGCCCATCATTCATATTTATTCCCCAAATATTTTAAATAAAAACTGAGGCATATTAACTAGGAAATATTTTAGTCTAGTGGTAGTCACTAAACCCATAGGATCCTTTATTTGGGGGTTCAATCCCAAAACCCTTTCAAAATATGATTGGTTTTCACCCGTCTTTTGATTTATCCTTTTTCTAAATATATATTTATATAATTTACATAATGTTGAAAAATTGTGATGATCTATAATTGAAAAAATTCAAAGATAATATAATCATTACCTGTTACCAATAAATTTAAACTTATTTCCCAAAAACATTAGAGGCAATATTCTTAAAATACAATTTTCTTATAATAAACTAATGGGTTGTATTCCCATAATTTTTTTCCAAAAAATCACAAAATTTTGTAATATTCCTACAAAAATATTTTTAAAAGGGGTGACTATGATTTTCAATTTATGATCAACCATAAAATCATATAACTATTATGATATCCATAAATATTTTTATAATTATGATAAATATTACTCAAATATTTAACAAAATCCATAGATGTTTCAAGATTTTGATAAATAAAATTCCATTGGTAAAAAAAATCTTCAATTTAATTCTTAAATTCCAATAAATAAATACTTCAACCATTTTATTTTAACATGGATCATTCCTTAGTCAAAGTTTAAACCATTAAAAAATTGAATTGAATAAGTAAATTACCATTTTCCCCACATTTATATCAATAATTAATAATTGGATCCCTAGAATGAGATTGGATTCCATCAATTATAATCATTATTTTTTCGTGGAAATTTATTTCACTATTCCATTATTATTCACATAGAAAACATTTTCACGTTCATTTTAGGAACCTTATATTTAATTTAGGACACATTATATTTCACCTTGGCAATTCACATTCGTAAAATTTTCCAAAAAATTCATAATGGTTTATAATGAATATTTGATTCATACAAAAAATATTCCCTGAGAATATCAAACTATGTTCACAATAAGGCTCAGTGTCATGCAATATGTGATGAAAACTCTAGAAAAATTCCTTCTTTTTGGTATTATTAAACCTATTTACTGATGTTCAAAAACCTTGTCCACTTAAAGTATCTAGATTGGGAAGTGATGATAGAGAAAACCACATAACCTCCTTTTTTCCAAAATATTAGGACTCTCATCCATGTGTATCCTCAAATACTATCATAGGGTTATGTTATCTAACTTATGTATTTTAAATCTAATACCCATGATTTCTACTAAAATACCATATAATACCAGCTATTGTTACTGAAACCCCATTAACCTATATCCAATATATTCATTATTAAATTTTTATATATTCAAAAGGTCAAATCCAAAAGGACCAAGAAATTTAGTAGGTTTGGAGAATAACATACATACCTGATGCCCATTCTATATTGGGATTATAAAATAAAAAGAAAACATAAAAATATAAAATGAATTGCATCGTTGTAAACATGGATCAATATTTCTTCTTCATATCCTAGGGAATGGAAAAAATTTACTAGTGAGCGAAAAATGATCTGTAAAAGTTATGTATAGTGAAATCTATCCAGAATATATGATTATAATGATCATTTCATTGTAAAAAATTAAACACACATTAAATTTAAATAAATTCACCATAATGATAATATAAGGGACAATACTTATAAAGTGATAAATAATTGAAAATACTTTCCATTTAAATAACTTTTCAGTAAAAGGTTTAATCATTATGGAAAGATAAATAACCAAAAACACATTGCATTGAATCAAAACAAGGAGAATGAAATACAACCATATATAATAACATTGTTAACATTTCCTGGATAATAATAACTAAATCCTCAATAAATGAAATTCATACTTATGAAATTCATGATCTTAGACATCTAGAAATCCTCTACTATAAAGAGCTTTAACATGATTGTTTAAAACTGATGGGTATGTATCAAAAAACCCATTTAACTTAGGCTAGGAAAATAATTAGTCTCAAAAAACTACTGATGCATTCATACTAATTCTATTACAAGATCCCATCATTATATTCATGTCTGAAACATTCCTCAAATATCGAATAATGAATTTAATTTATGATCAATGTGTCTTATCCTCACATATCTAAAATAAGTAAAGAATAATTACATATCAATATTTCCCCAAGTAAAAGATTTATTTAAATTTGGAACAAATTATGTATAAATGATATGTTTTTAATAAATACACATATCTATGATAAATAATTTGGATATTTAGCCAAAATTAAAAGTATAATGATCACAAGATAGTGAATAATTGGAAGGAAAGTGAAGGAAAATATAAATGAATCATGCAAGTGAGTTTTAAAACAATCCATCAAAAAAATAATAATAAAACATATAGAGTAGTAATAAGTATGGAAACACATCCCCAAATAGTTATATGTAAAATAATGGGTTTTTTCGTTGAATAATAGAAATACCATAAAAATATATTTTAAAAAAATCATGAGGAAAATATCATTTTTATTTCGAAAATAATATTTCAAAACTAAAATTTAATAAAAAATTAAAATATATTTTCTTTTAAAAAAACATTTTCTGCATATAAAAGAAATTCTAAAATATAGAGTGGTCATGATGATAGGAAAATACATACATACCAAGTATGAAAAAAATTCGTTCGCTTTTGTTGGTCAAATCTAAATATTAAATGTTTTGAAATATATGTTAAGAATCATCTTAAACAAATTTGTATGAAGAAAAAATGGAGAAATATTTCCTTAATAAATAATTTTAATTAGGGTTGAAATCATTTTTTATAATATTTTTTGAAAATAATGATTTGGAAGATAAATGATTTCCAAAAGAAGAGATAAATGAAGGTGAATTTTATTAAAAAATCCCAAACATTATAAGTATGAAGTAGTTTGAAATGGTACTATTACATGGAAAAGTTCATGAATGACCAGATCATAATAAAACTAATTTTTTTAATAAACATTTATCAAATAGTTTCCTTCAATAGAAATTCTTGTATAAATAATACTAATTAAAATTAAATCGTGAAATAAACCCTAACAAAGATTATATCATTGAACTGAGAATTAATCAATGAATTGATTTTATATAAAAAATATAAATATACCTAGAAAAAGTTTAAATAAAAGACAAGATAAAAAAATTTAACACACATTATACTACAATATCCAAGATAGCGATAATGTAATATAACTCAATAAAAGAAATTGAGTTATAAAATTATTTACCACTTGGTATATTTTATGTAAAACCTTATTAGATGATATAATTCAAATTGAAACATAAAATTCCAAGAATTATTAAAGAATAGTGATATTACATGTTAACTGGAACTATATACACCATATAAAATATACTAGGTGCATTACATTATAATATTCCATAATAAAGATTAATTGAGATGTAGTTACTTATATGATGTTTCCGTTTGGAAGAACAAGTTTTAACCACATGTAAAATAGTTTTAACGTTTTTACTAAATTAATAAATATCTTAATTGATATTTATAAAATATTATAAAATTCTATTATAACATTTTTTCATCTGTTTTTTAGTAATTATTCAAAAATTTCAATGTTTTGGGTGTTAATCACTTTGTTTTCCCATGAATGTTTTGTCATGAATGTTCTAGTTGTTGTGAATATTATATAGTATCATCATATTCGTAATAACAATCATGAAATAATTATCATTTCAAATATAATTTCTTTAATAACAATCAAGAAATATGTTTTTGATAAATGATGTATATTATGATTAGGGAGATGGTATTCCATGCGTACGCAAGAGTAACATTTATATAATTTAACGATAATTATGGGATTGTTAAAAGTAATATTTTGTCATTAAAAAATGAAAATAATATATTAAATACCATATTAATTATTTTTTTATACATATATATATAATGAATGTGGTGTCCAGATGTACATGAATGTCATTATCATCATTCAGTAAGTAAAAAGGTAAAAAAGGAAATGATGAAATATATTTTCTAAATGATAATTATTTCATGAATATCATAATTATATCAACATTATCACACATACAACTAACATTATCATTATCTCCTTCCATATAAAGTTCTATAGAAACACGAATCACATCACATTGTGAGGTTTTCGTCCATCATACAAACAGGAGACGTTATCATATAATCAATGGAATATAAATTCAAAAAAGGAATATATGATATAATTGATCAAGAGGTATACTTGTTTTATAAATATAATATATGTAATCTATATCCATCATCATAAAAAAGTTAAATAATGAAAATTCACACAAACATAAACTAGAAAAAATCATATACCCGAGATATGACCATCATTCCATTAAAATATTTTACGACTAATTCATCATTTAACCTTTTAGGAGGTAATTTAATACCCTTAGTAAATTCTTCAGATATAAAAAAAGTTATTAATACTATAATATAATAATTAATTAAAAGTTCTAGAGTTTTTGATAAGAGAAACATTCCCCACTTCATTTCCCCAAATCCACAATAGCGATCATTTGAGATTTTCAATTGCCTAAAGGATTAAGAGTTTACTAATATCGATCATCATCGTTAACCATTTGGTTTGAGAGAAAGATAGACTATTGCTCATACCCCATGAATTTGATCATTGAATTGTGGGTGTTGAATTATGTGGAGATTTTTCACTATTTCAGTCAATAGAAAACGTCTTCCTATTAAATTTTTGGTATATTTATCAATGTAATTCTTTTCCACACATAATTTGTTTTGAAACACATAAGATAGTTCCCATTATTCTTTTCCCAACATTTCTACAATAAATGAAAAATCATCATCATTCATCAACATTTATCTTGTTGGAATTTCATTTGAATTTCATCATTATTTTTTAATCATACCCATGATAATGATTAGTGAATCCAAGATTCATTTGTAATATCATTAAATTTTAAAAGTACAATATGTTCAATAGATTTCCCAACACACAACATTGAGATTAATCAAACTATTAAATATAAAAATTTAAATATAATATATATAACTTATCTGTAAAATAGTTCTATATGAATTGATTCAACTACATTATAAAATAAATATAATTTCCCTACTTCATAAAACTACATTGATTAATTATTAGGAAATAAGAAATTAATTTTTAGTAGTCATCTTATACTTGAAAATATATTTTCTTCAAAAATAATTATATTATTTATATATGAAAATATTATAATTATTTATTTATCTTTTAGAAATTTTATTTGATAATATATATATTTTTTGAAATCATTATTTAAAATAATGTTAAGTCAGATTTTAGGTATTATTATGAAAATATTGATTTATCAATGAATCGTGAAAAATTCCATTTTTTTTTAATTTTATTAAATTAATTAAATAAATAAATTTTAAAGTCTAATATTATCTTAAATTAACATTAGTAACCATTATTTTTAAATTAAATAATTAAAGACATAGGAAATATTATTATACTAGATTTATTATAACTTCATTTTTGGGTCTAAAAATTCGAATTTTCATAAAACTGTTTTTCATTACATTTTATGTTATTGTATTGAATAAACTTTTACTAATTATAGAAATTTAATCATGAAATGTTAAACACATATATGGAATCATGTGGTCAATATTCATTAAGTAGTACACATATATTTTTTGCCATTTTGAACAGTAATTGTAGTAGATATTTGTCACATTGGTAAGGGTAAATCGTGTAATTAAGGATAAAAATAATATGATAATGAAAAATAAATAACCCTAAAACAATCCTTTAATATATTTTATGAGTGAGTCTCATCCATACTCATCAAAAATTATATTTTTTGTAATTTCCGTGCCATTACTCTTTGAAAATGACTTATATATTATTTTATGTAATTATAAAGTCAATATTATCACTCCATTGATTTTTATATCTATAATATCTTCTGATAAGGATATACACAATATACTCTTTTTATAAATGATTATCTTAAGGATTTTTATTTTTTTATGGTTTTTTAACTTGTACTTATTATATAATTATTCAAAATGTTTATGCTTTGTCGACATAATGCATGTGCATGAAATAGAAGAATCTGGTAAATTTTTTTTCAAAAATATAATTTTTTTTCATGATTTATATTATGACATAAATTTTTTATATCAATATAAAATATTTATTATTTCATTAATTTAAATATTATAATTTATTTATATCTTGTTTTATCCAAATTAAAAATAAATGAATGGTATGGAAAATGACACTATTGAAATTTTATGTTCATAATATTTAATTAAATTATTAAGAAATCCTAAAAATGCTACTAGAGGAACCTTAGGATGAAATATAATATATAATTCCACCTATTTTACATTTATGATCCAATTTTCACTTAATTAGTGAAACTATAACTAATTAATATTGAAAAATTAATTAACGCAATTAAAGAGAAAACTAGTTAACCAAAGAGTTAAACTAAAAGATATGGTTTAAATTATTTCTATAAATTTTAAATATGATTGGATGATTTGATTAATACCATTAAATCCATTAATATTAATTAATTTAATTTTGGAACAATTTTTAATGAGTTATAAAAATATAATGTTATAATATTTTATTAATTTAAAAAAATTTACATTAATGCTGTTATATAATAATCCAATTTTTTTTTAAATATTTTAAAACTCATATATATACTAATATATTCCAATTTAATTTTAAACTAAGTTCCAAATATAATCCATGTCCCATTTATTGTCCATTTATCCATTTTTAATAACACTTTTTACCCCTAAAGGGAAAACAATCTTTTCTTGATTATTTCCAAAAGTGCTAATAGTGGTAGAACAAAGAGAAAATGGTGAAAACCTAATATAATATTTTAAAAATTTTATTTTTTGGTAATATTTTGACTAATAATAATTATATATTATAATTATATTAATCCGGATCTACATGGAAGTGAAAATTAATTTATATTAATCAAATACTTAATGAAATTCCAATAATTCCCCGTCCATATTTTGTAAATGGGAATTCTCATTCCTCTCCTCTCCACACATCAAGAGTAATTTGGTTTGGTATATACCTACCCTAAAATGTTACTAATATCCTAACCCATGTTCTTCAGTTTTTTTTGTAAATAATAACATCCTTACATAGATTATTATGAAAAAAAAGATGTTTTCTAAAGAAGATATATATCTTCTAATTGAATGTTTTAGTATTATTTTTTCTTCTAACTCCTAAAAATATTTTTCAACCGAAATGAAATAATAATTATAGTATATTAAATATAATAATATTATATTATATTAAATGAATTACATATATCCACCGACACTTCCATTATACTGTATATAACTATTCCTATCGTTTTAAAATGGGGTTATTGTCCCTAAAACCGTTGGTATAGGGTATACCCATGGTTTTATAGAGCATGGATGATGGAAGGAACGTTATTGTCATATACCCATGGTTTTATAAAAACTGTGGTTATATGTACTAGAGATTCTACTGTACCAATGGGTTAAAAAATGTGGGTATATATCAATATCCATGGTTCTTTAAACAATTTGTATTAATTATCCCATCAGATAACCTATAACCAGGGCATGGAGAACCAAGGGTGTAGGAAGCTTCTCGCATTTAAAAGTAGCACCAAAACCACTTCCTCTATCTCTATAACATGTAAATCATATAAAATATTTATAATGTATTAAATGTAGTAAAAATATTGTATATTTATCATAAAAACAACTACTTGTGATAGTTTTCAATCCATATACAATATGAAAACACAAATATATATATATATATATATATATATATATATATTCGTACTACCCCCAATTAATGTCATTAAACAACTTGAATAAGTCTTTTCCTACTAAGCCATTAATAGTGTGAATCAACCCCCCCCAATCCCAACATCATCACCAGCATCAACAATATCATTGTCACTATCAGGACCACCAAGAACATCATCATCACTATCAATACCAATACCAACATCTTAATCACCAACGACATCATCTGGAGGAGAAACTTGATCATCTAGATTAGAAACATCATCGACATCATCCTCACTACCACATTCAGCTTGATGATTACTAAAACCCTAATTAGAATCAAATTTGGCATGATTTAATATGCACATTGATTCTATTTAGGATTCAATAATAGTATCACATTATTATAAAAGTGTTTTAATTATAACTAACATAGATTTAATGGATTTTTCAGTGATCATCTTACTTAATTCATACTCTTTTTTACTTTATTCATGATCCTATATAGAATGAAATGTACATTTTTTAGAAACTGCTTCTAGAAATCATGAATAAAACATAGGAGTCTAAGAACGAATAAGAAATTTCACTACATCTTTTACTAAAAATAATTTAAAACCATGTTATACATTTTTTTAAAAACACATTTTAATCCTAATTATCTAAATTATTATAAATATAATGAAATGAAATGAAACCAAACTGTACTAAAACAATCATATCATTGAAAACTAAAACTTAATTCAATTAGTTGTTTAAATACCAACCCTAGAATACAATGTCAAGGTAAAATGGATGAATTGTGAGCATATATAGTTTCATATATATATTACCCACCAATACGTTATGTTCAACATAAACTCTAAAAATGGTACAATTTGAGTCATCAAATGCAGTATTTTGGTCGACACCAATTGGGGATTTAATGGTGGAAATATCATCCCTAGTATTATGAAAAATATATCTATGGGTTTGATCATTAATGACATCGTAATCAGGACTCAGATGATTTTTCACATAAAAACATGTCTTTTGATTGGCTCCAAAATTTATGCCTCATCGGTATATACGAATCAAATCATGGTAATTACAATGAATATGAAATCATCAATAAATCTACTATTTCATGTCATTTAATAAAACCAATTACATTTCATCATTTTTATTTTACCATGATATTAGTAATCCAATGACAATATTTTCTCAACAAGTCCATAACCATACACATATTCATATTATACATGAATCCTTGATGCTCAAGAATAACAATCCATTATAGCAGTTAACAAAATTTTCATGGATCATGAACCAAAAAATTAGAAACAGAACAAAACATTCTTAATTATTGAAAAATGGAATAACAAGGTAAACTCAATAACATAAATATATATTAATAATAAAATTAAATGGATTTATATATTTTAATCTAATGAATGTTATATCCATACCTTTTATTTAAACCATACATGAAACTTTTGGATATGCATTCCCTATCTCATTCACAAAGGGAATTATTTATGAACTCTAAAGATAATTTGTTTTTGTTCCCTATATATAATGATTATAAAATTATATGGTATATGATAAATGACATTGTATGAGATAACATCTGAATATAAAAATTACATACATGATATAGTCAGTGAAAAAACCACAGCTAAATAAGACTGTGTGATTTCCATGTCCAGCTCTTCAAGGATCATTGAAGCCAATGTATACGACCCAAAAATTCATCCTAATTTGATAATAGACAGAATAAAGTACTAAATTTTCATATACTTATAATCTTTATTTCCCATTGGATGGTTATTTATTTCTGTTATATTAGAAAAATACATTGATAAAAACATTCATGAGCCATATAACCACTCACAATGGAACCTTCAGTATAATTATTCCATTGAACATATGATTTGTTTGTTCATATATTTCTGTCAGTAGGATACATCAACCAAGAATAAATGGGAACCCCAAGATGTTTCTATGTTTAAATATGATCTCCTAAATGTATAATGAAGGTTCAAAACTATGGAGGAAATTTTTTTCATCTCATGCAAAATTAATGGTACCTCTTGCTACATATTTATCGAGAATGATTTGGATAAACTTTTACCATAATGGTCTCTAAAAAATGGCATAATAGAATCACTAAAACCCATATAGTAATGGATAGAAAATTATGAATATCTTTTTGAGTCAATTCATGAAGAAGTGTGTGATATTCATGAGTTTTTAGGGATTTTAGATTAAAATCCCGTCAGTTGATTCATTTAGAAAAGATGTGGTAATATCCAACAAGATCCCTGATATTCTCGAATAAATCCATAAATTTATCATTCTTTAATGGTTTCATCACATAATATGAACATGAAACCTTCCATTTCATTGGACTAATACACACAGGATGTAGTTCTGATCGAATACCTCAAAATAAAAATATCTGAAATGATTATATGTCATAAGTGGTATTCCCAAGGATATTTAGAATAATTTAATGAAACATTTCCCATATTTCTTTCTCAAGGATAATTACATCTAAATAATTACAAAAATAAT
Source organism: Viscum album (assembly GCA_963277665.1). Classification (NCBI taxonomy): domain Eukaryota; kingdom Viridiplantae; phylum Streptophyta; class Magnoliopsida; order Santalales; family Viscaceae; genus Viscum; species Viscum album. The sequence continues at coordinate 1,916,770,647 of OY728165.1, read as the reverse complement.
TAGTATACCAATACGGAAACATATAAAAAATATATGTCAATGTTTCTAATTGTATATGGCCTTCATGAAAACAATCCTCCTATTTTTTGATTTCAACAGATCATTCCCTAATGAAAAATTAGACTTTTTCAATTCATTAAGATCCTCAATTCATAACATATATGTAAGTGGTTGTTTAGGGTCAACAATATTATCAATCATATATTGATTCTTCCTGTATTGATGATCCATTGAGTATAATCAATGATTCCATATGAAACTATAAATATGAAGTTTGTTAAGCATTTTTTATCGTGTATTCTTCATGAAAACAAGAAATTATAGTTTTCCTATTTTTTCCAACCTAAAATCGTTGCACGAGAGGGGAAATAATTTATATTGCGTAGAAGGGAAGCACATATCTAAAATATGTTTTTGGAGAAGGCATCGAATGTACATACACCCATATCCCAAATCTACTTCAAATATTCCAGTAAATTTGTAATGTAGATGTCTATATCATATTCATCTTTAGAAAGAAATTATATTAGTATACTCAAGAAAGTTAATAGTTCTTTCATACACGTCCATGGGAGAAGATTATTAATGTGAATAAAAAATGGACATGTGTTATGATCAATATGTATCTAACAAAATTGATTAATAAAATCATACGATAGACCCATCATGACAATAAGCCCCTCAGCAATAAAATCAGGTTGTTGTTCATCAAATTCTATCCATTCTAATTCAATGGTACGATGAACAAAATCACTGTTACCTTTAATTCATTCAGTATTATTTCATCGCATATTGGTTGAGATTTTTGCACAAATGAAAATATTTTGATATCTAGGAATCAATGGAATGTGCCACATCACTTTAGGTTTCACATGAGATGGTGTTCAAACAACATTTTACTTCAATCATGAAATTTCGAATTCTTTATAGTCATTAATGGTTGCATCTTCCTCCCAAAATAACATGAAATATTTTGGACAACTATAAACATTATTAGTTGAAAATTCAAACTACATAATGAGATTCCATGACCTATAATGATTTCAGTTAATATCTACACCATCAGGATGAATGTTCATGAAAAAATGTATGAATATAATCAATGGAATTATTAGAAATTTCAAAAATTGTTTTTCTATGATATAAATGCATTAGAAATTCTAACATGGATATTTTTATACACTCTTGATATACTAGAGTTCTAGCATCATCCATAGAAGTTTCAACTCTCTTAACATCATCATATTTATGCATTTTTTATGCGTATTGAAATCATTACCTTATTTAATTGGCATACTACCTATGTTGTGATTACGTACAAATGAAAACTGATCAAATATCAGATTATATATTCCACTCCATTGGTTTCATTCATGAAAAGTAGAATATTGGATCATCACTCCTTGGTAATACCAAACATAGTAGTTTTATTTTGAAATCCATATTTTTTATATGGTTGATAACCCTTTCTTGGGTTACTATGGTCTTACAACACATTTATAGCATAGAAAATGTATACAAACTCTATCTGAATCATTTTTAAATGATAAATCTAAAAAAATGAACTTTCTTTTGAAAACCAGTTGAAAACTAAGCAGTATGGTTCATCTAGATTCTATACATTATATTATATGGGTAAAACTTATTTTCTGATCAACAATGTATTGTATTATTAAAAAATACATCTTAACAAACTTTAATATAAAAGTCATCAAACCATACATGTGTCTATAAAAACAAATACTAACATAAATAACATGTTCTATATGAAATAAACAATATATATCAATATAAATGGATTCAAAATTGTAAGAATGGTAAATCATATTTATCAATTAAATTGATGGATTAACTTGATGCTATATTGTTTTCTTTCTTGTAATTAAATTTTTAGCATCATTTAGAATCACATTATGTAAATATCATCTTTATCATTTATTTATTATCAAAAAATAAACAATACTTGTAAATTGTGTTTGGATAAATACCCCGAGAATGTCAATTTTTAAAATAATATATTAAAACTCCAAGTATTTGGTTAATACTATGTTTCTAATTTTCATACAAAGCTATAGAGATACATAGTTCAGATTATTTTACAATCAATCTAATTATAATCATATATAGTATTCATGGATTTGAGAATGAGATTATATTGGTAACCTTAAACCTATATAAAAAACCTTGCATCCTAAACATGATTGATCTAATTTATTTTTTTAATACATTAAATCAAAATTGAAACATTATATTTATAAAAATTGATGTTTAATTGAAAAATTACATAAATATTAATGTAGTCAGTTTTTCACACACTTGAACTATTTATTTTTATAATGTGGAAAAAGGTAAATTTAACTAACATGTTCTAAAATTAAAATAATTTTTAAATTCACTTAAATATACATATGAAAACTAGATCAATCCATAATAAGTTGAATCATGGAAAATAAAATTAAATATAGTGGAATGGAATCAAACTACAAAAAATTGAAATGATCACTATAAAGCTAATCCAATTAGAATAAAAAATTTGAATCTAACAGAGTAAAATAAAAAATAGATAAATATAAAATTGAATAGATGAAAATTTTTCTCATCTATATTGGAATGTTCATAGAATATTTATGTTGATTTGAGATAATGTAAGTCAACTGAATCCAATCAATGTGACTTCAATCCGAATGAATAAATACAAATAATATAAAACTAAGGATAATCAAATAAAAATAACATGATTCATTTTGCAAAGAATATATATATATAACCAAAGGTAAAAAAACACATAAATTTACAAAATCATTCTAAACTGAACTAAATTGAATTGAACTAAATATATCTGAACTTATTCGAATTGAACATAACCATGAAAAATAGATCCAAAAAAACTGAACCAAACATAAAAAACATAATTGAACCAAATTTTCTTGAAATAAATATCATAAAAACTATCCAAACCATATAAAATAAAATAAAACTTTATATATTAATAATATACAGACAAAATAAAATTTAATAAATCATATGTAAACAAATATAACTAAAAACCAAAACAAAATGGATATGATATGTCTACAGACAATCCAAATGACACTAAAAAAATATAATTGAATAAAAAAACTATTTTGAATAAAATGGATCACATAGACCTTAATTTAGCATTACTAAATCAAGCTAACTCCTATAAAACAATAATAGACCAAATTGAAACAAACCTAAATGAACTAATAAAAAATACATGTAATTGAATCAAACTGAATGAAAATAAATAGAATTGGAACAATATAACAAATACTTTCCTATCTGAGAGAAATTTTTTGATCCAGGGGATAAGAGGTGTGGGGACACCTTTCAATCAGTTGAGAGGGAAATTAGAGCCGCGGAGGGCGATGTCGAAGGTCGAATGAGGATGGGTGGGGGGCATCGAAGGTTACCTGAGGAGGGGAGTGCCACATGAGGAGGGGGATGCCGAAGGTTACTGGAGGAGGGGATGAGGGATGTTTAAGGCTTAATATGAGAGGGGAGGTAGGGTTTGAATTTTAGGTGGAAGATATTCACAAGAAAGGATAACATATTGATGTGTTATAGAAACAATTTTTTGAAAACTGTTTGTATATCTCAACCTATACAATAATTTTTTTAAATTTGTCCCTATATACTTTTCTCAAAACTATACACCCATAGTTTTTCTAATCCATGGGTATAGATATATGGGTGTTTATAGGTTTCCTAGTAGTTCATAAAATTAGAAATCAATCCATTATTCATGTACGGTGAACTACAACCTCAAAAACATTTTAATTCATATTCAGTCACAACCTCTCATGGATGATTATAATGATGGATTTAACATATATATATATATATTATTCATGATATAATTATAATTATGTAAAATTAATATACCATATTTTTTCTTCCTATTCCATCTGTTGAAAAATGATTACGTCATTTGAGCCTACATATGAAATACCACCACCACAAAGTGATGTGATTATTTTTTCCCCATCGAATCACATGTTTGATATATATGAAGTGTTTATGGTATTAATATGATATTTATGATATAATAATAATTCTATAAATATAAAATATTATTTACCTTATTTCACTTAATTTCATTTTAATAGGGAAATATTACTCATGCATATATATGACAAACCTTCTCCTTTATTATAACATAGATAATTTTTCATAATCATATTTTATAGTTTATTTTAGAATAATAATAAAAAATTAGAATATTATCATTATTTTATTATAGATATGATGGAAAAATAATACATTTCATCAGGGTAAATAGACCAAAGTTATTTTGAAAATTTGATCTATATTTCTTCAAAAACACTAGATAAGGAATTAATAGATTATTTAATTAAATACATAATAGAAATTAATGATACAATTGTTTTAATGAATATGTTATATTAATTAAAAAAATTTATTCTTCGTTATTCTTATTCAACGATTTCTTATGGTAAAAGGTTTTTATTCAATTATCATTTATATTGTTGTACTCATTTATTAACAATGATATGACATTATAATGTGCGAATTGATCTATAAATTGTTTTATTTTTGATTTTATTGTGTATTATGTGCATTTAAATATGTTCAAATAATCACTTAATGTATTAATTATCACAATAATGTTTTTAATATTTTAAAGTATTCTCTTTTTCCCAATTTCATTTTCCTATGTTATTTTTAATGTCATGCATCGTAATTTCCATTTATTGTGTATTTACAACACCATTAATAAATTTTAACATATTTCTACAAGAAATTATTGTGGTTCACAAAACCATGTAATATTTTTCCCCAATGGATTTTTATTTGGAACGTACCAAAGTGGTATGGGATTTATGTTACTGGTTACATTCCTTTTTAGACATTTTATTTTAAATTTTATTTTGGGAGGGATAATGCACACTTATTTTCTAGGTCCAAATATATTTTATTTTCCTCTATTTATTAATGTGGTTTACATCTCCTGTTTATATTTACTCTCATATTGATTAATAAAACATTTATAATGTGATTTCTAAGTGATACTAATACTTTATTTATAGATTAGTAAACTTTTTATTCTATATCCATGATGTTTAAAATATTCAAGAATCATAGTTTCTAAACATATTTTTTTTCAAAATATTTTTTTTCATGATATTTGACCTTATATTAATCAGTTTTGAAAGGAATTTTTTTTAACATTTTCTGCATGGGTAACTATTGAATCCCCTTACATATTTTTTAAAATAACATTTTTTTTTAAAATTTACATCATGAATGTATTCCTCAACCATAATATTGATAATATTTATTGAATATTCCATTATAAAATTCCATGTTGATTTTCAAAAAATAGGATTTTCACAATATTTTGGAAATTTTTACCTTTTAAAATGACTTTTCATGTTGAAAATAATATTTTCATCAATAGTTTTATCATTTAACTTTTCATGGTATTTTTTATTTATTAATGAAAACAACCATTTACTTTACATATGCTCAAATATTTATATATTGTATTGGTTCTATGCTTATTCCTTCTCTGGATAGATTATGACTTTTTAATGAGATTCTAATGGATATTATTTCATTTCCACAGGTAAACAAAGATACGAACGGCCAATGGTAATTTATATGTGGAAAAGTATAATCTTCTATATGACTTATTTATAAATGATTCGTTGGAATTATTAATGGAGATAAGTGATACTGATTTAGAATGTATGAATTAATGAGAATGGTATAGTTTATAGAAACCGGTGAGCTGAATACAGCTTATATGAACAACTTATTGAAATATAGATCTCCAATTAATTGGGTAATAATGATGATATTGACTGAATACATTTAACACATAAGAAGAAAAATAGATAACTATTTAATATGTAACTCCTAATATATTATGGTTATTAACTGGGAATATGTATCCCCTATATAAAGATTATTTTAAGGGTTATATAAATATTGTGTTCCAAGATAAAAATACATTATTTTTATTTTTTTTAACATGTTATTAATGGTCCTATAATAATGATTTAAGTCGAATGGATCATGATTAATGATTCTCATTAATCATTACATTGATAAATCATTATTCCATAAAACATGATTTTTAATCTAAGTATTAGGGGTATCAATTCTCTTGTGTTAATATAATGACTCTTAATTATTAAATAATACACTAATTCCCACCATATTCTAACTAATTAAATTATGTTTAAATGATTTTGTTTACCCATACTTGTCATTTGATAAATGAATTATTGTGTATTCCATTTCCATGAGTTGTGAAGAACATTTATAAATATTTAATTCCTCACAAGGGTACAAGATTAGAATAACATAGTGAGATATGACATGGATTTCTTAGAATGAGTATCTTTTATCCAATTTGTTAAGAAAAAATTTGTCTCAATTTATTTTGACTATAAACTGAAAATTTCCTTTAGTATATGAGTGATCCACCATTTACTATTGATGTTTTATGTTATGGATGGTTTAAATTATGTCATGTTTATTAGTATCAATCCACAATAGAAAATATTATGTTTTTAGAACCAGAACATAGATTGTAGTAATTGGGGAACTATTGTTGGTATCATATAAGGGTTTTTAAAACATAGAGATTAATATATTTTTATGTGACTTTATCCAAAGTGATATGGATATCATCATGGGATTATATATTTAAAATGATCATATGTTCGATGTCCTATTCATCTATTTTTAGGTTTTATATGTTGGGATTTTTTAGTGATTAATGATATCTTGGGAAACTTTTATTAATTTAAGGTATATATAAACCTTAGGTTTAATGTGAAGTATTATTTAAAAATAATGATACATGGTTTTTTGAGATGTATGACTAAATTTATTAGATAAACCTATTGGTTAAATACTTTATTACTATTGTGGTTATTTAGGTTATATTGGGTATAGTTTTATTGATTTAGATAATGATATACATTAAACTATTAGTTTTATTATTGAATTTTAGATATTAATTTAATATTTATTTATTTGAAGTTTTATATATTTTCATATTATAATACATTGTACTGACCATTAAAATTTTGGTTAATATATAGATTAATGTGGAATAGATTTTTATCATTTTTTGGATCATGTGATCTGATAGAAGTTGATAACAGTGCTTCATGCATTAATAATTCATTATTAATACTCATACATTAGAGATAAAGATGAAATTGGGGTGAAAATTTATTAATGTATTATTTTATATGTGAGGTGTAATTAAATTTCATTATGTTATTATTCTATGATGTAAATGAATTCCTCAACTATTGAAAAAATTGAAATAATTTATTATCCTATTTAAATAATTTCATATGAATTAATAGACTTTCTTATAATTATTATTTATGGGTTTTGGTCATTAACATTTGCATTATAATTCACATTTTGGTGAAAAATGTTTCTTATCCCTATCCGTAATTATTTTTTATTTATAGTTTTACATTATGTCCAATATTCACTTCTTAATAATGTTCTACTATTTGGAATCCATGTTTTGAGTTCATCTAGTTAACATTCCTAGTAACATTTCCCACTTTTCAATATGATGTTTTATTAGTACTTTTTATGATGAGAGATTTCCATAATAATATTTTCAATTTTAAAACCCTCAAATACTGATATGAAGTGAAAATTATAGGGAAAGAATTCATTAATGGGGAAAAAATGAAATATCAAAATATTGTAAATGTACATTATGTTTTATTTAATTTATAACAAGTAGTAATGAGCTTAAATGACCCATGATATAATTTTATTAAAATATTATAATTACAACCTAGCCGTTAATTTTTTTTTGTAGGAATAGGATTAACAAAAACATTAAATACTATATAGGGTTTGTACTCAATTAAAATGTATCATTTAATTATTCTTAAATAAATAAAAAAATTAGTTAAGTAATTTTCTGAATAAAAAAAATTCTTAAATAATAGATTCTATTTATTTTTATGAGAAACTATCATAATTAATTTCTAGATAATTTACAATTTATATTTGATAAAAAGTATAACCTTCAAGACCCCAACCACCAAAATAATACCCCTCCTATTCTAGAAATAAGATAACCTCAATTGTGACTACCTCATTCCTACTTCTAGTTGGCCCATGGTTAGTGACTAGAACCAAGGGTAAACCAAACATATAAAGTGGTGGCATTAACCTCTAAGATAACATTTATAAGATGGAGATAATATTGATACACCAATTTACACATTAACATATTGATAAAAGATATGATTGTTTTATACTTGAGATGTCATACAATACTAAAAGAACTAAAATGGAAAATACGTGTACCAAAAAGTTAAACTCAATAATGACCATAAATCATAAAAACTCATGAAAAACCACTAGCTAGTAATATACAACTATATATAAATAATGTTCCTACTAACTTAAAAAATATTTTATATATATGTGGGGTGAGTATAAAAATTTACACAGTAGGATCCTCACTGGTGTCTATCATGAAAAATATAAATAATTTATAATATAGCCCATTCGAAAAAAGTAAAGACATATCATAACCAAAATAGGTATAATATGTTCATATACCTTCCATTAATATCTATCATAATTCATGCACACATGAGAGATCGTATATTATCATAATAAATCAAAAATTGTGCCCCCACTATCCCTTTACCCAGGTTTACTGATCTACCCCATCATCACCTTCCATGAGTTATCTTTCTCCAAATATATGTCATCCTAAAAACACCAAGGATGAGTATCATAACATAGACCTCAAACATCGCATCAACAACTCATCCCATATCACATATCTGTACAGTATCCAAGTATTTTTTTAGGATATTCAATAGACTATTTGATGTTTGTAAAATATCAATAATCCATCACATCCCTCTAAAAACACACACACATATATATAAATAACATCATAGAGGGAATACTCACACATAATAGTAACAATAGATAAGAAAATGGTCATAGAGGTAGTCATCCATCCATCATCATAATAGGGATGTGTGGGGAAACACTCTCCCATAGTCCACATGGTTTTAGTCTCAATAATCGTCATCGGTGGGTAACTGTAGCACTCTTGATTTAGTGTATATAACCATTTCATTATGATTTTAATTTATGTAATGTATAAGGGTGACATTTGGAATGTACTAAAGGAATTTTGGAATTGTTTTATGGATTTTATTAAGGTGAATTGTTATTGAAAATCGTGAAAGTCATATTGGAAATCATGCACATTGAGAGAGGGTCTAAAGAGGAGGTGGATGGGTAGAAACAAGGTTTGTCCAAACCGTATGACCACCAAGGTGTTTCCATGCACGGTGAGGTATAGAGATTTTTATTGGTTGGAACATGATATGTCTAACCATGTGGGCCAATTGTGATAGGTACACCTTAACATAGAATCTAGAACATAGTTACAACATGGTTTATCTAACTCTATGATTAACCTTGCATGGTTTAAAAAACAACATCCAAAAAATTTAGTGGAAAGAAAACAGTAAGAATTAACCACCAGGTTTTTCTCTGAAACATACCTAACTCACTATTCCTTCCCAAAAAATGTAGTATATGATTATCCAATAAATACCAAGGATTCTTATTGGTGCATTAATGTCGGATTGTCGCAGTAAGCCATTTTTTATGGTAGGGTTTCCTGGTTTTCCTTAGTTCCAGGCCACTTCCTCCCTATGTTATTAAATCTATTCACCTTGTGGACATATATATATATATATGGGAATTATTATGTTTATTTTTGTCACTTTTGACCTTATGGGATTATATCTAAGGCTGGTTTTTGTGGTTTCAAGACATTTTACTTAGATTCTTGTGTATCTCTCCACATTTTCATCATACAAAATTAGGTAGGAGCCTTCACCCTCAACTCCTCTTATTATAACCATAATTATTACTTTAAATTTGATTGTTTTGATTGAAAATGGTTTTCCAATTATTGTGAATTTCTAGTTTGAAACCCTCTTTAGTGATGATGTAGATAATTTTACTATTGGGTGTTGTGGAAAATGTTGAATTTGGTTACATGATTTTTAAATGATCATTTTAAAATGGTGATTTAGTTATGATGCATGTAAAATGGATTCTAATTAATTATTTGTTTTGTTGAAATGGTTTTTGGAATAATGTTTTCAATAAAAGGTTGGTTTTCTTGAAATCGGTGGTCATTATGGTTTTCAATAAAATTTTAGTTTTATTGAATTGGTGGGATTCGATTGGAAATGGGTGTACAAGAGTGTGATATAGATTAAATGGTTAAGCATGTGTCGAATTGATGGATATTGGTCAGGATGTACAACCATCAAAGTGTACAGGTTATAGATGTGAAGTTACACCATAATCGTTACACTAAGCTTTTGTGTGGGTGTGTATGGGTGTGTTTGGCTATGTGATATGGAATGGATGATGCTAAATAAATTTATGAAATTTTTAGTATAAAATATTTGGTTTAATTTCTTTGAAAATGGTTTTTTTAGAAAAAACTATTTTAGTAAGGAATTTTTGGGATTTCATTATAAGTTATGGAACCTTTTGAAATGGTGGGTTATGAATTGTTTTATATAATTATGAAGTTATAGATAATCCTAATATCATTGGTAGGGAATACATTTGGGACATGTATTCGAAGTTTCAATACTCACCCCTTATTTATAAATTTGGTTATTTCACATATGTCATTTATCAGGAAGTAGGAAAATGTAAACTATCACACTTTGTTAGAGGTAGATCATGATACTTAGGCTGTTTTTAGGGTTAGAGAATGGGGTATGTCAGATACTGGGAGTTATGTAGCTGTAATTGATTTTTTATTTTTTTTTTCTTCTGATCTTTACATGGATATTTTTTATACTTCCACTATATTACTCCTCATATTTTGTCTTAATATTAATGTCTTTAATTTGAGTTATTTTACATTTATTATCTTTCATCATATAGTGGTTTATTGTAATGGTATGTTTGGTTTGTTGATTTTATTTTTAAGGAAAAATCATCCACGACATTCTAATGATTCCCTTGTAATTTATTCACAACCATTGGCTCTTTGGGGATTTCACTTAAGTACACATAATGTCCCTCCCATCCTCATAAAATTGAGAATGGGTAAAGAAATTATGTGGCCTTAAGATACTTCTCCAAGGATCCCATGAGATGATCTTGACCTATATTTTAGAAACAAAATCATACAATGATTTCATATATCATTTTGAGTAATGATATATAATTTTTTGAAATGTGTTGATATTTAAAAAATGTTGAATTTTTTTCATATGTAATATTTTTTAAAATATCATGGTTTAGATATTTGGAAAATGGATTGATTTTCAAAAGAATGTTCAAATTTTTAAAAATTGGTTGAACACGGTAAATGTTTATTTTGGAATGAAATTCTATGATAGTATGATGTGAGAGATTTTGAAATTGTCAACCCTTTAGTAGATAGTGTCAGACTTATGGAATTTTTTGGTATAGAAAAGGGAACCCTAAATGCATCATAGGAACCAATCAGATGAAGTTGATGAGAACGTGGCAGTACTTGAGCCACTGGTAAAAAAATATCTTGTATAGATAATAGATGTATCTTTTCATGTTGTGGATACATGGAATATAATGGATAAGACAACAAATGTGTATCATTCATTGTTGTTCCAAAATTCAAATCCAATCATCATTCAGGGTTATTCATAACAAGAGAAATTATAGGTCTAGCTGAATAGGATGAATTGTATCTTTAATTTCATTAATACAGTAGAAAATATGACAACCAATTTGGTGACCTATATTCTGGAGGATCATGCACGCATGTGGTGGGATTCATTAGTTCATTATTAATCAGACCACGTACTAGAATGTGATGATTTTGAATGATTTATTAACAATTAATTATATCCATATATTTTCAAAATTCAAATAATGATAGAATTCCTCAACTTGAAGTAGGAAAATCTCACTTCCATGGATTAAATTGATTAATTCATGAATTTTTTAAATTTTTTCACTGGAAGTTGTTCCTAGTGCATCCATTAAGGAATTCATCATTGAAATGGGGCTAATACAATAGAATCGCTCAAATATTTTGTTGCTCTATATGATTTATTATATAGATATGGTAAATAGAGAAATTATGGATGAAAGGGAAATATTTGGAGCTACGGGTGAGGGATTATGTTGATACCTATGAGAAAGGGCGGGAACTCTAATTTTGGAATCTAGAGGAAAGGGAAACCTATTAACAAATTGAGATCATAAATCCGAATTACATGGATGGATCAATAAATCTTCCTTCAAGACATAAAAGCAATCCAGGCTGTTTCTAATGTTCTTCTCTTACTCACATGTTGAAAGAGTGTACGACACCACCATGAACATTCTACAACTACAATATTATATGGAATCCTCAATTATATTGTAACAATACTATGATTTCATGTGTCTGGGAGAATTATTATGTGTGGCAGGCATCATATGATTCAATAGGAATATGGAAGCAAAATTCCTCTCAAGAGTAAAATAGAAATATCCATGGTGATTCTAAAAATACTATGAATCCTCTAGAAATGAAAACTCAATAAGCCCTTTTGAAAAAATGGGTCATGTATAAAATTATACTGAGCTGAGTAATTTATTACGGATGATTAGTCTGCAACATTAAGGATGATTGGAATGGTTCATTAAATTATACCCTTGTGAAAGATTTGTTTTATATGGGTTTATGTTATTCCTCTATTTCTTCTCATGTGGTTGTTTTATTGCATTTAAAAGTTAAGATGATTATTTCCCGACTAAAAGATCCTACTCCTCTTGGTCAAAGATAATTTTGATCCATTGTATGTAGATCATGTTCTCTATATTTTTATGGATATGAGATGATGTGATATTTATCTATGATGAAAATAGAATCTTATGACATAAACATTGGTATGAAATGGTTGAAAGCCTTCAAGGCTCACATCAACTATTATAACAGAAATGTTATTTTTACAACTAAAGAAATTCGCAAGAATAACTTTTCAGGAGATCAAAATATTTAGGTAGCTATTATAGTCATGCAAGAACCTGTATTCAGAATGATATTATACCCATTGGTTGCATATACTTTAGCATTGATGGAAGAGATAAATTGTAGTAGTTTTCTAGAAGTGGTTGAATAATTTCATGATTTTTTTCCCAAGATGTTCTCAGGGTTTCCAGTCACAAGGTAATTTGAGTTTAAGATTGATATCCTTCTTGGGAAAATTCTTATTTCCCTTGATTATTACCTTATAGACCCAACAATATAGGGGGAATTAAATGTCCAGTTGGAGGAGCTGGAATGAAAATGGTTCATTTGGCCAATCACATCTTTGTGGTCCTCACCAGGCTTGTTTGTGAAAAATGGAAATGTAACTCTTTTGTTGTGTGTGGATTATCATAAAATAACCATCTTTAGATAAAGAAATTGTTTCAACATTCATTGATAGATTACCGATTTGATCAATTTTTGGTAGAATACTGGTTCTATAATATTGTCTTGTGATCAAGATATCACCAATTACAAGTTGTAAAGTTAGATATTCTAAATATAGCTTTCAAGAAAATATATAACCATTATGAATATGTGGTAATTATTTCTAGCCTTACGAATGCTCCAAAAATCATTATGGAATTTATGAATAGGATATTTAAAATGTATTTGGATTATTTCATGGTTGTGTTTTTGGATTACATATTATGTATTCAAGGACAATGGCTGAGCATGATCGCCACTTTATGAATGTGTTAGGAATCATTAGGGATCATTATCTGTATGCAGAATTGTCAATGTGTGACTTTTGGATATTAGAGGTATGTTTCATTGGCCATGAAATATCTAAAAAATATGTTTTTTGGATCCAGGAATGATATACGATGTTATGTCTTTGCAACTTCCCCATACTATCTTCGATATTTGACTTTTCCATGTAATTCTTGGTTATGAATGATTCTTTCATTGTGATTTTTTATGACTCCCTAATCTATGACATCATTGAAAAAAGAGGAATGGTTGAATCTGTAACACCCGATACTTTTATGTTATATAAATCATCAAAGTAATCTTTTTCTACACACAACACTTGCTTGACTTGCTTTACACTAAATCGCGACCTTTCTCGATAGCTTGCGTCGTACGCAATACCGAGTTTCACTTAACAATGATATGCTATTAAAATATTATCAAAACTAGCCGTTATGAATAGTAATAACCACTTTTTGAAATTTTATAAATTTTATTTTTTCAAAATGGACTTCATTTTTGGATTCGGAATATCGAAATTAGCCTAGGGTGAAATTTTTATATTTTTCTGAAAACATTCAATTTTTTATGAACAGTGAAACCACTAAGTGGTAGTTAAAAAACTGAATTTTTCATAAAACATAATTTTACTGCTTCTGTGAGTGGAATTTCGAAAATCCGAGAGACATGGTTGATTTTAGTAAGTAAAATGTGGTTCAATGAGATGAAAATAATTTTTCGTTGAATAGTAACTTTTTACTTTTTTTACCACGGTTAAAAGTAAATAGGGTAATTAAGGGTAAAAATGATATTATTATTACCCTAACACATGTCCTAATTCTATTGGACAAGTGTAATTCGATCAAAAAAAACCTTAGGAATAAAATATGACTATTTAGTCCCACTATGAATAGATTAGGACATTTATTATTAATTTATTTAAAGAAGGGTTAAAATAGTTAAAATCAAAGATTAATAAGTAAATCATTTTTAATATGGGGTTATACATAAGATAAATTCGAATATAAATATTCATTAGAAATCTAAGAAGATTTCCTACGTAATGGTATTTTATTTCTAATTTTTAGACATTAAATAATTTAATTTATTTATGATACAATGATGATGCAGTGATTATCTTATTAATGAACTATTGACATAATTGATGATATAAATACCCAAATAAATGTAATTTGAGACTTCTTATGAATTAAAATAATTTTATAGGTTAATATGACATGTGATTATTTATTTAATTAACTTTTTTCGAACTAATCATTCTGTTATGATTTTCACAAAAATCAATTACTAAATTGTGTTAAAATTTATATAAAATAGTTTTTAAAATAAATATTATATTATTAATTGTTATTTTATTCCTAAAAATATAATTTTCGGCAAAATGACTTATATATGGTTATATATATTAATAATAAACAACTTGGGGTTCGTTTGTCTGCTTATAATAAGTTTATTAACCTTATAGTATAAGAACACAAGAAGACACAGTAAAAGTAAAATTATTTAACTTAATGTTAAATCTAAATGATACGGTTAAAATAGGAACATAAACATGTCTAAATTATATTGGATACGAGTATTTCAACCCATTCCCACCTTAGCTTCGAAATATATCAATTTGGAGCTATTTAAAACCCAACTTGACTTTATAATAAAATAATAGTTTTAGTTTTTCCAAAGGAGCCCCTCTCCTCCCTTATAAAAGGGCACCTCCTCCACCTCTTCCTCACACCACATTGAGCCTTAAATCTCGGCCTAACCCTGCCAATTTCATCTCTCCACTTACCTAGAAACATCCTAGAGGTTCTGGTCTTCTTCAAAGACCTATTTTAGTCCCCTAAAAGGAGGTCTCAAAGAAGCACTTCAAAGAAGAGGTAATGTCTGTTACTGATTCTTTCATCTATATTTCTTTTTCCACATCTTCTTATTTAGTTGTTTAATTATGAAGTAATAACATCAGTATCACTCATATACTGATATGTTGTTATAAGTATTAAACAACCCTATTTCACCATCTATCCATCCTACCGAAATAGAATTCACCGCGCGTGCGTACATACGGAATACAATCTCCACGCCATGGTGTAATCTATTTTCCACCACCACCTTACTTGGAAGGGTATAATGATGTAAATAATGACTATATATGACTATTATGAAGTGATACTGATTATGAAATAGTATACATACACTCCAATACAATTCCACGATCATAGGAACGATATCATCACTCGTGCGTACGTACGGAATACCATCTCCACGATGTGATGCGACTCGTTCTACATAATCTTCATTTCATAATGATTATATAAATGAATTGAATGAATGAATATGATATATATTAAACTAATACCATTATGGAAATGAGGTATCTATAAACTAAAGAGAAGAATAAGAATTTATTCGACAAAACACGCATAAGAACAAAAAGTTATAAACACCCAAATAACACGTAGCAATGATATATTACTACTAAGAAGCTAATAATATGACCATATATGATATCATAAAAATATTTATGATTCAGTAATAAGTCAATAACATTATTTAATTCATTATACAGGAGGTTCGGACACGTACAAAGCTTATCGGACATAAGGTAAGGGAATTATCACAATATCATTTTTATCCGAGATTGTTTATACTTTAGTATTTACTAGGGTGTATTTTATCATCCAAATCCATGTTTCCTGAATATGTAATATTATTTCCATCCACCTACAATTTTTTAAATCCAATTTTACCCTTCGGTGAGTTTTTAGTAAAGGATATGAAAGGAATATTTTGTTGTTCTCCGTACGAGGTACTTTTTGACTTTTCCGACAAAAGTACGAAGAATGTTTTTTTTACTTATACAGCATCAATGGATTTTTAAAACATTATTTCAAGAAGATTCCTTTACATGTTTTCAAGTTTATTTTTATTCAACTTCTCTTAGTTTATAATTTTATGACATATTAAGAAAGTAAAAGTGTTTTTGAAGTAGAAATGATATTTTCCTCAAGAATGGAGTTCAAGTGTTTTATCAAAATTATTTTACATATAAGATAATATAGGGTTCTGTTTTTATCCCTATTATTAGATTGATTTGATTATGTTGTGATGGAAATATTTTTATGAATTCCTTTATCTTATATGAATTGTTTTATGATGTCATGTTGTTTAAGGATCCCATTTTTAGTACATGGGTCATGCAATGATGTATGATTTATGATTTTGTGGCACACATAAGAATGGTATCATTATGAGATGGGTGGGACCTATATCTCCCTCCAATGCATTGGGTAAAGATTTTATATCTCATGAGATAGACATGGCTAGAACGGTAGGTTATACCGGTTCAGTGAAACAAGACTGAAACGAGGAGTGAACTCGCTTCAAAAATGGACTTTGTTCACTAAGAAAGTCTTGGAAATGAGTCTTGACTAATAAGAAATGATTCTCTATGATTATGTGTGTATGCCACAAAGTTTCATGTTTTATGTTATGATTATTGGGATTACATTTCACTACTATGATTTATCCCATGTTATGAAATTATGATCTCTTTTGCAGGTTAAGATTTCCAAAAGTTATGTGCTTATGTGTATGATGTGATTGATATTTATTTTGTTTACCCTTATTAAGCATTTGAGCTCACCCTTTTGTATGTTTTATTTCCCCAGGTCCGGAAGAAGGTTATTAAGTAGAATACGCCAAAAAGGGAATCTAGATATGATGAAATAAATGGGGGGAAAAGTAGATGCTTTATGAACCAGTTGTTTATGTTTCCCAGTTTCTAAAGACACTATACCTATACGGTCCTTTTTGGCTTTGTTATATGTTGTAATAAGTGTGCTTCAATTATGATGTAATAACAATGTATGTAAAGTATGGGTCATTATAGTTGGTATCAGAGGAAAGGTATAGTCAACATTTGGAAACTAGGATTTGAAATCCTTAGTAAGAACCCTAAGGATAAGCCTAAGCATTGAACACAATATTAGTGTTTTAGAAAAGGCCATGAATAACCTAGGATAAGACCTTAAGTGTGAAATTTTATTCTTGATTATGTGGTTTTCCTATTATAATTAGTGTTGCTCACACTATTCTTCTTGGTTTTAGTCAATGGCTAGAGCCCGAAGGAACTGTGTTAATGCGAAATGCGAAGGGCAATTCAATGATTGTCCCCCTGAGCAACCAAACGTTATGGGAGCTGGAATGAAAAATCATGTAGCCAGGCTCACACAACATTCTCAAGCTATGAATCATGCAGGACTTCCAAACAAGGAAAGGAAGGAGCAACATTCTGTTAAATCCTTCATGAGACAACGTCCACCTTCATTCAGCGGGTCTACTGATCCATTAATTGCTGAACAATGGATTAGTACTACTAAAAAGATATTTTCAGTTCTTCAATGTTCTGAGCATGATAAAGTCATCATAGAATTGTATCGTTTGGATGGTGATGATGATCAATGGTAGAATCTTATTAAGAATACGAGGAAATGGGATGGAATTAAGTCCATGGAATGGGACGAGTTCAAGAACTTATTTTTCAATAAGTACTTCCCTCGTATTCTCCGAAAAAAGATGGAGAAATAGTTTCTTGAACTAAAGCAAAAGGATGATGTATCTGTTGGTACATATGAAGAAAATTTTACAAGACTTGCAAGGTATGATTCTAGTATTATTATCCAACCTGAAAGTAAGATCGATTGATTCTTTGGTGGCTTAAAACCAAGTCTTCGAAGGGAATTAGCCATAAGGGACTTCAATAGCTATGAGGAAATCGTTTGATGTGCTCTCAAAGTTGAGATGGAGATTGGAGTAACCCATCAGTTATATGGGTTTGATCAGAAGAGGAAAATGGAATTCAAAGGAAAATCTAAAGAGCACACTGAAAAGAAGATGATCTTTCCCTTATGATCAAAGTGTGGAAAGATCCATGGAGGGAGTTGTCTTAAAGGGATAAATAAATGTTTCAAATGTGGAAAGGAAGGTCATCGGGCATTTTAATGTTGCGATGATGGGAATAAGATGTCTAATGATGCAAACAAAGGAAGGGATACACATAATGAACCTACTACACTTCAATGTTTCAAGTGAAAGGATATGGGACATTATGCCAATAAATGCCCTAATCCAAGGGTTGATGATGATGGTCGACATCAAGAAACTATTAAGTATAAAGACAACGGAAAGTCACATGAAATTTCTATCAGCGATGTGGAGTACGATAACGATGTGGTGAAAGGTACACTTACCATCCACTCTAAAGTAGTAAATGTTTTATTTTATTCTGGATCCACCCACTCCTTTATTTCTGAAGAATTTTCTAAGTGTATCACCATATTACCTCAACAATTAGTTGTTGAGTTAGCTGTGACAACACTTAATGGCACAACAGTCGCATCAAAAGATTATAATTCTTCTCTGATTGAAGTTTGTGGGAAAGTGCTTCCTACAAATCTTGTGATCCTTCCTATAGTAGAATTTGATGTGATTCTTGGCATGGATTGTCTTTCTCTACATGGAGCTCATATCAATTGCCAAAGAAGGGAAGTCACATTTCATATTCCAGATCAATCTATGATTCATATCGATGCAAGGATGAACATAACCTTCCAGTGGAAATTTATTCCATTTTATGGGTATTGATTCCACTAAATGAAGGTTATTTATCTCAAATGGTTGGTGAGAAACTCATGATTAAGAATATGACCATTGTACGGGAGTTTGATGATATCTTTTCGGAGGAATTACCAGGTCTTCCACCGAATCGTGAAGTTGAGTTTTCAATAGAACGCGTACCGGGTGCTTTGCCTATTTCAAAGACACCTTATAGAATGGCCCCAATTGAGTTGTAGGAAATGAAGAAGCAAATCCAGGAGAATCTTGATAAGGGGTTCATACGCCCTAGTGCGTCACCTTGGGTAGCATATGTTCTGTTTGTTAAGAATAAAGATGGATCAATGAGACTCTACATTGATTATAGAGAACTTAACAAGATTACTATCAAGAAAAAATACACTCTCTCATGCATTTATGACCTATTTGACCAACTACGCGGAGCTCAATACTTTTCCATGATTGATCTTCATTCAGGGTATGATCAATTAAGGGTTAAAAGGGAGGATATACCAAAGACGGCTTTCCGTACAAGGTATATACACTATGAATTTATAGTGATGCCATTTGGTCTTACTAATGCCCCTGCTGTCTTCATGGATCTAATGAATAGAGTCTTTAGATGCTATCTTGATCAGTTTGTGGTAGTCTATATAGACAATATTCTTTTCTATTCAAAGAGAAAGGAAGAACATGAAGATCACTTGAGAATTATATTTAAGACCCTAAAAAAGAAGAAGTTGTATGCCAAATTTACCACGTGTGAATATTGGCTTCCGAAAGTTTCATTTTTGGGTCACATAATCTCAAAAGTGGGGATATATGTTGATCCAGAAAAAACAGAGGTTATCGAAATATTGTCAAGACCAACAACAGTAACTGAGATCCGAAGTTTTCTTGGCTTGGCTGGATATTATCGACGTTTTGTGAAATATTTTTCATGATTATCTAATACACTCACCAAGTTGACTTGGAAAGGAGTTAAGTTTGTTTGGATGGAAGAATGTGAAGATAATTTCAAGGAGTTGAAAAGATGGTTTTCCAGTGCACCTGTGCTCACACTGCCTTATAGTGGAGAAAGGTTTGTGATCTATAGTGATGCATCCAAGAAGGGATTGGGGTGTGTTCTTATGCAAAATGATATGGTGATAGCTTATGCCTCACGAAAGTTGAAAATTCATGAGCAAAATTACCCAACACATGATTTGGAGTTAGCTGCGGTATTCTTTGCATTAATGATTTGGAGGCATTATCTTTATAGAGAAAGGTGGGACATTTATACTGATCATAAAAGTTAAAAGTATATTTTCACACAAAAGGAGCTGAATATGCGTCAAAGAAGATGGTTGGAGCTGATTAAGGATTATGACTGCTCAATCCATTACCACCCTGGGAAAGCAAACAAGGTGGAAGATGCATTAATTAGACAAGACCATGCCAGTTTATCCATGATGAGGGTCACAAAAGATCCAATATTTATGGATTTACAAAGGATGGATCTTGTAATTATAATGAAAGGGGAAAAATTTTATCTTTCTCAAATGAATGTTCAACCATCTATACATGTGATGATTAAAGAGGCACAGAAAGAAGATGTCAAGTTACAAAAGAAGGTGAGAAATGTTCCTGAATTCAACCTTGATTGTGATGGGATAATAAAGTTCAGGAATCGGGTTTCTGTTCCTCCCATCCCCGAATTAAAGAAGGAGATGCTGGATGAGGCTCATAGTTCTTCATTCTCTATTCATCCTGGAAGCACGAAGATGTATAGGGACCTGAAAGAGTACTTCTGGTGGGATGGCATGAAAAGAGATGTTGCTGAATATGTCTCTCGATGCTTGGTTTTTCAGCAAGTTAAAGCTGAGAGACAGAAGTCTAAGGGGATGTTACAACCATTACCCATACCCGAATGGAAATGGGAAAACATCACTATGGACTTTTTCACAGGACTTCCTAAAACATCCAAAGGCAATAATGCTATCTGGGTCATAGTTGATCGTCTTACGAAGTCTGCACACTTCATTGCTATTAGAGAGGATTTCTCTCTGGATCAGCTTTCCATGATATATGTAAAGGAAGTGGTAAGATTGCATGGAGTACCACTTTCTATTATATCTGATCGGGATCCGAGATTTACCTCGAAGTTCTGGCGAAGTCTTCAGCATACTCTGGATACAGAGTTGAGTTTCAGTACTGCTTGTCATCCTCAGACAGACGGTCAGTCTGAGAGAACAATTCAAACTCTAGAAGATATGTTGAGAGCTTGCTCTATGGATTTCAAAGGTGGTTGGGATCAACACCTACCTTTGGTGGAATTTTCTTATAATAATAGCTTTCACTCCAGTATACATATGGCTCCTTATGAAGCTCTCTATAGAATGAAATGTAGGACTCCAACTTGTTGGGATGATGTTGGGTAAAGAAAGCTATTAGGACCTGATCTCGTTGATGAAATGGCAAAAAAGGTCAGATCTATTCAACAACACATAAGAGTAGCTTAGATTCGACAGAAAAGTTATGCCGACAACCGAAGAAAAGACCTAGAGTTTGAAGTGGGTGATAAAGTGTTCTTATGAATATCTCCCTGGAAGAGAGTCATGAGATTTGGAAAGAAGGAGAAGTTGATCCCTAGATATATCGGTCCATTCGAAATACTGGATCGTGTTGGGAAGGTAGCTTACCGATTCGTGCTTCCACCAAATCTCTCTCAAGTTCTCGATGTGTTCCATGTATCTCTCCTGAGAAAGTACATACCTGATCCTTCACATGTACTTATCTCAGAAGTTGTACCGCTAGAGCAAGATCTTTATTATGAAGAACAACCGATAGAGATTCTGGATCGTAGCGAAAAAGTCATACAAAGCAAGACCACTTGATTGGTGAAAGTTTTATGGAGGAACCACCAATTAGAAGAAGCTACATGGGAGCTTGAGGATATGATGAGGGAGAGGTATCCCCACCTGTTTGTTACAAAGTGACGAATTTCGAGGGCGAAATTCATTTTAAGGGGGGTAGAATGTTACACCCGAGACTTTTATGTTATATAAATCATCAAAGGGATCTCTTTCTACACACAACACTTGCTTGGATTGCTTTAAACGATATTACAACCTTCCTCGATAGCTTGTGTCGTACGCAAAACCGAGTTTCACTAAACAATGATATGCTATTAAAATATTATTAAAACCAGCCGTTATGAATAGTAATAACCACTTTTTGAAATTTTAAAAATTTTATTTTTTCAAAATGGACTTCATTTTTGGATTCAGAAAATCGAAATTATCCTAGGGTGAAATTTTGGTATTTTTCTGAAAACATTAAATTTTTGATGAATAGTGAAACCACTAAGTGGTAGTTAAAAAACTGAATTTTTCATAAAACATAATTTTACCGCTTCTGTGAGTGGAATTTTGAAAATCCGAGAGACACAGTTGATGTCAGTAAATAAAATGTGGTTCAATGAGATGAAAATAACTTTTTGGTGAATAGTAAATTTTTACTTTTTTTACCACGGTTAAAAGTAAATAGGGTAATTAAGGGTAAAAATGATATTATTATTACCCAAACACATGTCCTAATTCTATTGGACAAATGTAATTCGACCAAAAACAACCTTAGGAATAAAATATGACCATTTAGTCCCACTTGGATTAGATTAGGACATTTATTATTAATTTATTTAAAGAAGGGTTAAAATTGTTAAAATCAAAGTTTAATAAGTAAATCATTTTTAACATGGGGTTATACAAAAGTTAAATTCGACTATAAATATTCATTATAAAGATAAAAATATTTCCTACATTATCGTATTTTATTTGTAATTTTTATACATTAAATAAGTTAATTTATTTATGACACAATGATGATGCAGTAGTTATCTTATTAATGAAATATTGAAGTAATTGATGTTATAAATACCCAATTAAATGTAATTTGAAACTTTTTTTGAATTCCAATAATTTCATAGGGTAATCTGACATGCTATTATAGATTTAATTAACTTTTTTTGAACTAATAATTCTTTTATGATTTTCACAAAAATCAATTACTAAATAGTGTCAAAATTGACATAAAATAGTTTTTAAAACAAATATTATATTATTAATTGTTATTTTTTTACTAAAAATCAAAGGTTCATCCAAATTACTTAGATAAGGTTATATATATTAATTATAAACAACTTGGGGTTCGTTTGGCTGCTTATAGTAAGTTTATTCACCTTATAGTTTAAGAACACAAGAAGACACGGTAAAAGTAAAATTATTTAACGTAATGTTAAATCTAAATGATAAGGTTAAAATAGGAACCTAAAATTGTCTAAATTCTATTGGATGAAAGGATTTCGACCCATCCCCACCTTAGCTTCGAGATAAATCAATTTGGAGCTATTTAAAACCAAACATGACTTTATAATAAAATACTATTTTTAGTTTTTCCAAAGGAGCCCCTCTCCTCCCTTATAAAAGGGCACCTCTTCCCCCTCTTCCTCACACCACATTGAGCCTTCATGCTCGGCCAACCCCAGCCAATTTCTTCTCTCCACTTCCCTAGAAACATCCTAGAGGTTCTGGTCTTTTTCGAAGACCTATTTTAGTGCAGTAAAAGGAGCACAACAAAAAAACTAGGTTTAGCGGCGGTTTTGTGGTGGCAGTTCACAAAACCGCTGCTAAACGTTTTCAGTGAATGGTTTCGCATCAGTTTTTAATAAACCGCCATGAAACCCTATTTTATTCAAAAAACCACGACCCTTTCCCCTACCCCTACCGAGGTTCCCCCACAAACCCTCACCCCTCTTCCCCGATCCCACCTCTTCCCACATCCCCCCCAGCCCCGGCGACACACGCGCCCCCCGCGACCTCCGGCGACCCTCACACCCCCCGGGCCCCCACGCCCTCCGGTGAACCCCGCACCCCCCCGGTGCCCCCTTCGACCCCCAGTGACCCCCGCGCCCTGCGGCGACCCCCGCACCCCCCGCGGCCTCCGGCGACCCCCACACCCCCCCGCGCCCCCCACTCCCTCCGGCGAACCCCGCACCCCCCTCAGCGCCCCCCTCGACCCCCAGCGACCCCCGCGCCCTGCGCGTCCCCCACGTCCCCCACGCCCTCCGGCGACCCCTGCACCCCCCGCGGCCTCCGGTGACCCCTGCACCCCCCGGTGCCCCCCGCGACTCCAAGCGCCCCTCGCGCCCTACGGCGACCCTTGGCCCCCCCGCGGCCTCCGGCGACCCCCGCACCCCCCCGCGCCCCCACGCCCTCCGGCGAACCCCGCACACCCCCCCCCCCCCTCCGGCGCCCCCCTCGACCCCTAGTGACCCCCATGCCCCCCACTCCCCCCGCACCCCACGTGCCCTTCGGCGACCCCCGCACCCCCTGCGGCCTCCGGCGACCCCCGCACCCCCCGGCACCCCCCGCAACCACCTTCTATTTTGGTAATTTTTAGTTATTTCTTGGTTCATTGATTCGAATCATGAATTTGTTACACAATGTGAATCTACTGCAGGGTAGATACTATGAGTTTGGTTTAAAGATTGAAGAATTATAATTCATAAAACATTTTCAAGTTTTTAAGGGGTTGGTTAGGATTAATTCAAACTAAGGGTACTTTTTTGGGTATTTTTTTAAATCGGGGAATTCACACCATGAAAGGGGTTCGTGAAATTAATTATTTAGAACCAATGGTTTTTATCATGATTTACATATTACCCTTCTTCCATTCAATGTGAAGACCTCCCTCATAAATCCTAGAAAGATTTTAGATAATATTGGGTATCTTTCTATACCAGATTTCTTTTCTTGGAGCATTTTATCACTAGTGTGGTGGGTTGTCTTCCATTGGGTCCGTGTAATATCATTCACTCTCTTTATCATTTATGTTCTTGGTTTGGTAGTGTTGTGTGATATGTTTTTGATGGTTTCATAAATAATATGTGTTATCAATCAATCTATCGTGGTTTTCCCTCATTCCTTTTCTATTTGAGGAATATATGCTTGTTTCCAATTTATGTTGTCGAAGGATCTTAGGTTCCTTATGTTTATAAGGTAGGTGTATCTATACAAGCGGTTCTAATTTAAAATTTCCATATATTATTATTAATTTATTTGGCTTGTTTCATGAAATTGATGGATTTAAATGTATTTTATAGAAAATATACATGTTTTTAAAGAGGTATTTCTTCAAAAATGGTATTTCTCAAAAAAAGTGGTTGACTAAATTCTTTATGGTTTGGCCTATTTAGATTGAATTTTTTATACTAATGGATGTTTATCTTTATTTTTTATTTTAATTTGGTTTCATAACTTTATTCTCTAAAACAAGATACTACTTTCATGTCTCTTTATTACACATCTCCATGTATAAGACCATCTTGGGAGACTTGCCTAGTTTTCCCTAGTAGGTTCTTTATAAAATAATATCAAAAGGAATATTGAGCCTGGAATGTTACGACACTTCCTAGTTTTGGTTTAGTTTCATTGGTAGACTAGATTAAGTAGCATTAGAATTTAGTTAATATGTGTGGGATGGTGCCTAGACATCTAACCTCCATGTATGAATTCATGTTACTATGGGTGGTTAGTTATTTTTGAAAATATTGTCACTTGGTCTTTGTTGTTGATGGAATAAACTAGATTTGGTGTCTATTTAAAAAAACTATTCCTTTCTTATGTTTTATATTTCATTAATAAAATTCGTAAATTCATAAAATTATTATTATTTTAAATCATTAATATGGATTATGGATGTTTTTCTATGATTTAGGAATTTTCTCATGACAAAAGGAGTTTTCATCTTGTATTTGTTAGATGATTACTACTAGAAGAGGTCTTATGAATCTAAGTGATAGATTTGTGAGACGTGTTTAATAGGAGAATCCCTTAGTGGTATCTTCTTTAGTGGAAGTTATAATATGCACTATTCATACATTGGTTATGAAGTTATTAAAACCCAGGAGGAGTAGTGGATCATGACTCATAATTTACTAACAAGAATCCACCTACCTTTCATGGTGATAATGGAATCTAGAAATACGAGGAGAGGATTGAGTAGATTGGTCAGAGATTTAAAATTATAAAGATTCCCAAGGAATCTAAGCGGTGGGGGTCAACATATATTCTTGATGGATTGGTAAGGAAATGGTGAGGCTTAGTTGTACATGCTATATTTTATGAGTATCTTACGTGGGAATCCTTCAAGAAAATATATAAACTATATTTTTATCCTAAAATGTTACATGTGGAAAAGACCTGATACTTTCTAACATTATAAAAATGGGAATGTATTGTTATAGTGTATTCCACTATCTTTTCTAGGTTGGTGCATTTCATAGTGGATATTATTACCAATGTTTACATGAAATCTCTAAGGTTTGATATTGTGCCAAGTGTCTCCTAAGAAACCTGGGTGTGACATGTATTTATATTTATAGTGACACTTAATTTTGATATACCTGCACACTATTGTTTGTTTTATATTCATGAACTAGATTATACATTAGAAACCATTAGTGGTGGCCTGCTTAATTTACCTCACACCATATTCAGTACATGGATTGGTACCCAAATAGTCGTATTTTTTATAGGAAATACGACTTTGATATGGTTGGTTGTGTATGAAACCATTGAGAAACATCATTCATCTTGGAGGACATCTATGGTCAAGCCTAAACAATCACATAATGTCTCAGGTTTAAAATAAATTATGATCAGTTTCGATCACCCATCAATGGGGTGTTGTTTGAGGAAACATAAATGTGTGATCGATAGTGTTATGATAGGTGTGTAACCCGATATTATTATTTCTCCTCAATGAGGTGTTGACGCTGTCTCCTATGGACCAGACTTGCTCAGTTGGTCTGAAGTGGTAAATGTGATCAATGAATCATCTTTATTATATTATGCATACTTTATGATCAATGGTTCATCTTTATTATATTATGTTTCTGTAATCTTACACTATCGTATATTTTTTGTAGGCACATTATAATATACATGGATAATAGCTGAATCACATTACCGAGGAACACACCTCAATATGTTAAGGGTTTGAAGGAGTTTCTAGATTTTTCAATTTCTAATCGATCCGTTGAACGGAGAATAAGATGTCCATGTCCTAAATGTAAAGTTAGAACATTGTTGAAGAGAGATGAAGTTTATGAACATTTAATACTGAAGCAATTCCCTAATCAATATTTTTGTTGGATTTGGCATGGAGAATCAAAAAATACAGAAAGATTGAGGACTGATGTTAATCCACATAATGAGGTCCCAAGTTTGTCGCCAATGGAAAATGAAATGCAAAACCTCATAAATGATGCATTCGGCACTGCAAGACACCACTATGAGTATCAAAACATATCAGAACAACCAGAAGAGGGTGCTACAAATTGCAACGTGACAAGTGATATTTTTGAAACTGTAACACAAGTAGATCAACATTGTAACATATCATTGGATCCTCCTCTTGATTCTGTGGAGCCAAATGTAAGGGAAAACTTCAGTGAGGAAAATGTATTTCATGATTTATTGGACGATGGAAATCAAGAGTTGTATAGTGGGTGTTTGAAATATTCAAAGCTTTCATTTCTGCTGAAGTTGTACCATATCAAATGTCTATGTGGAATTACAAATAAGGCAATTTCCATGTTATTGGAATTGAATTGTGATGCATTTCTTGAAGAAAAAATCCCAGAATCGTTTTATGAGATGAAAAAAGTTGTAAACAAGCTTGGTCTGAATTATACAAAAATACATGTGTGTCCCAATGATTGTATGCTTTACTGGGTAGCGGATTCAAGTAGACAGAATTGTAAGAAATGTTATTCTTCTAGATGGAAGTCAAAAGGTGAAGTTGGAAGTATGATTGAACCTAATTTCATGGAGAAGAAGAAAAGGAACACACCTGCAAAAGTTTTGTGTTACTTTCCTTTGAAGCCTCGATTGCAATGATTATTCAGGTCATCAAAAACTGTCGAACACATGAAGTGGCATTCTGTAGATAATAACAATGATGGGTTAATGAGACATCCACTAGATTCCCAATCATGGAAGAAATTTGATTCATTAGATCCACAGATAATCCTAGGAATGTTCGATTGGGATTGGATGCCGGCGGATTCAACCCATTTGGGACTTTGAGTACGAGTTATAGCATTTGGCCAGTTGTTTTGATCCCTTATATTCTGCCTCCATGGATGTGTATGCAACAAACATCTTTTATCATTTCGATGATTATTCCTGGAAAACAAATGCCTCGAAATGATATTGATGTATACCTGCAGCCTTTGATTGAAGAATTTCAGGAGTTATGGAGCAACGGTGTTGAGACATTTGATGTTTCTTCTAAAACAATGTTTAAAATGCATGCTGCTTTAATGTGGACCATTAGTGACTTCCCTGGGATTGGTAATTTATCTGGTTAGAACACTTATAAGGGTTTGGCTTCTCCCGTTTGTAACTTTGATTTCGAGCCCAAACGGCTACCTCACAGTAGAAAATGGTGCTTCCTGGGCCATCGAATATTTCGTGATGCATCTCATAGATTTTGGCTGGACAAATCAAAATTTAATGGTTCCATTGATCGTAGACCACCTCTATAGTTGTTAACCGGTTCTGAAATATTGACACAGCTTGAAAATGTTAAAACAGAATTTGGGAAGATTCATCATTTGACTGATAGCGGAAAACGAGTGCGAAGTGCATCGTCAAGTGAAATCAGAACGCAACAATGGAAGAAAAAAAGTATATTATTCAAACTTCCATATTGGGAATTTAATTTTTGCGCCACAATCTTGATGTGATGCATATTGAGAAGAATGTATGTTATAATTTGATTTTCACCTTACTTAATGGGCATGGAAAGTCAAAGGATCATCTCAATGCTTGCAATGACTTACAAGTAATGAACATAAAACGTGATCTCTGGACAGATGAGAATGAAAAGTATGCTCCGGCCATTTTTTCAATGAAAAATAGGGATAAATATGCATTCCTTTGAATTTTAAAGAATGTGAAGGTATCTGATGGGTATTCGAGTAACATCTCAAGGTGTGTTGATTTGAAGAATCGTAAGTTATATGGATTGAAAAGTCACGATTCACATGTTTTGTTACAACAGTTACTACCATTGGAATTGCGTTCATTATTACCTGAAAAAGTTACAGCTGTTGTACTGCAATCCTGCACATTTTTCTAGAAATTATGTGAGAAAAATCTACATCCATTACAACATTACAACCTACAGGAGAGGATTGTATTGACCCTTGGTGCAATGGATATGATCATTCCTCAATAGTTTTTTACTGTCAGGATGCATTTAACTGTGCATTTGGTTGACGAAGCTAAATTAGGAGGCCCCATTCATTATCGATGGATGTATCCAATTGAGAGGTATTATATTTATATGTTTCCAGTTAAGTAAAAAATATTTTTAATTTAAATAAATTCATAATATTATTATTATTTTTCATAGATATCTTAGGCATTTGAAAGAATACGTGAGAAATAAAGATCAACCAGAAGGCTCTATTGCTGAAGGCTATTTGGCCGAGGAGTGTCTCACCTTTTGTTCCAGATATTTGGATGATATTGAGACAAGATTTAATCGAGTTGGAAATGTTGACGACACATCAACTCCATATCAAATGCATTAGAAATCAAAAATATTTCCTGCTATTGGCTGATCAGTTGGGAGGACCTCATACGCGACACTGACAGAATTGGAGTTATTACAGGCACATAGATATGTGATGATGAATAGTGAAATTGCAGATCCATTTATTGAAGAGTTGAGGATACAAACAAAGAGACGAATGAGAGGTCGATCATGAAATGAAAAAGATATAACGAATGCTGTGAATAAAGAGCTATTAGAATGGTTTGCACGACGTGTAAGTTTATAAATATTGCAATAAATACGAATATTAGTTTGACATATACAATTTGCAAATCTATGAAATTATATTTTTATTCTTCAGATCATGGATACTGATACTCGAGAAGACTTTTCAGAAGATTTGAAGTTTCTTGCTAGAGGTCCTATAAAACAAGTTAGAAAGTTCGACGCTTATAATGTTAATGGTTTTAGATTTCGTATAGTCGATCGAGAAGTGGGTTTGAAAACATAGAATAGTGGTATATTTACATTTCTTGAAGTGGAATAATATGGAAAGTTTCATGATATTATTGAATTAAACTACCACGGGAATTTTTCTGTTGTTTTATTCAAATGAAAATGGGTCGATATTATCAGAGGTGTTAAAAGAGATTCCTTGCAATTTACTTCTGTAAACTTCTCTCGCTTGATGGATGTTGGTGACCGTAAACTGCATGATCCATATACCTTAGCAACGCAGAAAAAAATGGTATATTATGTGAATGATGTTGAGGATGAAGGGTGGAGTGTAGTTACTCACATAATACAAAGAGATTTGTATGATATGGGTGATTAAGTGGAAGATTTGACCTCTACAATTGAATTTCATCAACAACAGGAAGTAGAATTATTTGTCCATCATGATATTGAAAATATTAGTCTAGCAAGGATGAATGAAGTGGATAAATCAATGGAGAAGGAACCCAACATGATTTAAGGGGAAAATGATTGCATGTACAATTATTTATTCATTCAGCAACCACTTGTTTCATTTCTGTAGTCATTCATTATCATTGTTATATATATTTTGTTTGTTAGTACTGGGCATCTATTATCATTTTTAATTTTTTTTCTGCATAAAATTTATGAAATATATATTCTGATCATAATTTTATTTGATTAAATGACAGGAATGCCAAGGAAGAAGCGGTACACCATTTCATCTACTTCTACGACAGATGACGATCCGTCTGTCCCCACGGCATCTGAGGCAGCAACTGCCTACATCCCTACATCATCTCCCCCTGCACCATCTCTGACACCGTCAGTGGATGTCTCATTAGAGGATGAGTCATCGCCTACCCCTACAGGAGCCTAAGCAGTGGGGCAGCGAAACGCCCCTTCCAGTTCATCACGGACATTCTAGAGGGTCACAGTCATAGGTACGAATTTTAATTAAATTAATTTATTTCATTTTGTTTATAGTAATTGTTTGGTAATTGAAGATGAAAAAAATGCAACCGTGGAAAAACACTTAAAAAGTTCTAATGTTTGGAACATGAATGGTGAGAAGATAGTAGTTCCATTTTATTCTTATGGGGTCCCGACGGATGACGTCGCAGGTTTACTTGGTCAGATTATAGGTTAGCTGGCAGCAGAGCCCATTTCCCTGCCTATTTCATATGATGATTGGAGGAATATGCCTCCAAAATGGAAAAATGGAGTTTTTGATTCTCAAATAAACGTAATTTTATTACTTTATGGTTTAATTGAATGTCATGTTACTAATATATTCAAAATTAATTTCTGTATACAGATGTTCTTCCACTTTACCGTTGCTGTTGTGATAGCACGGAAGTGGACATTGAAAAATCTTGGAAAAAAATGGAAAGATTTAAAATGGAGGTTGTGGTGTGATGTCAATGATACTTCGTTGACCGTGCAACATATGTATGAGAATCTACCCAGTGGGGTACCGAAAGAACAGTGGAACGTTTTTATCGATAGCCATCATGATGAAAAGCGGATGGTATTGAAATATATATTATTATATTATCCTCATTTTACATTTATACATGTACATGAAGTGGAGATAGACATTGAAAAAATTACTATTAAATTGAATTTTATTTATTTCAGGATCTCTCAAGACAGAATGCATCAAACCGGGCAAAGCAAGTCATCCCACACACTGCGGGCTCAAAAAGCTTTGCTAGAAGCCGAATGTCATTGGTAATCTTTTAATTAGTTTAAATATTTATAAGACAATATTATATATTTAACATATTTAATTGTTGATTTATCTTTGTTTAATGTAGTCACAGTGTTCAGGGCATGAAGCATCCTGAACAGAACTATGGCTGGATGTTCATAAAAAAACAGATGGAAGTTTTGTTAATGAACCTGTCAGAGAAGTTGGGGTATAAAGTCAATTATTTATTATAATAACTTATTATTAGTTTTTACTATGTTAATATATATTGATATTTGATTTATAGGTAAAAATAAAAGAAATATGGGATGTCAATCCTGGGAAATCCTACTCAGTCTCCCAGGATGACCCGGTTGGTAAAGTCCTTGGGAAGGAGCATCCTGGTAGAGTGCGTGGGATGGGTTTGGGACCCGTACCATCTGAGGTCTTTAGAAGGCCATCAGGGATTTCGACCACATCTTCTCCTCGTTATAGTCATTTCATTCCTGAAGATACTCAAAGGGATATGTCTTCTCTACGAAACACAGTTCACCAGCAGGGGGATCAGATATCTGCTTTTCAGAAAGAGTTGCTTGAAATATGTCCGCAAATGAGCAGATATGCCCCCGGTGCTAGTGCATCGGCTAGTGGTGAGCAGGTAAATCACAAAAAAATCAAAATCATTTAGTTTTCACACTTTTATTGGTTTTAAGTTTAATTAAAAATCTGCTACAATATTTAATTTTCAATATAATGTTCTTATAGGTGGCAGCAGGTAGTGGAGATGAAGGTGGAGAGGGTGACGATGCAGCATCAGATGATGAGTAGTAGTGTTGTTGATGTGTGAACAAGTATGAGAATGGTTGGTTTGTATATGTAACATGTATGGAACATAGTTTCCGCCAAACATTTTCATGTCCTAACATTTTCTTGATTTCTCATGTTTCCTTCTAAGAATTTTATTTATTTATGATGTTTCATTTTATGTCTTGATTTTTCGAGTGTGGTATACATCATTCCATTTAGGCCTGTGTTTGAATTGGTACCACATCCAATGAGAATACAATATATGTAACCCATATTCATACCATTTCTACTATATAGCAGTATTCAGGTAGCCCCATTGTGTAAGCTCGATTCATACCATAACTGATTCATAGGAGTACCTATGCAGTCCAACTGTGTAAGTCCCATTCATATCATTGTTGCTCTATAGCAGCACCTGGGTATCCTAGCTGTGTAAGCCCAATTCATACCATCATTATCAAGGCCCAATGAGCCACAACACATTACACATGCATGAAGAAATTCTATCACATACCAAAGCCCCAAACATTCAATGGTATAAAGACAACCAAAACAACAGAAGATAAAAATCTCACTGAAGGGCTTCCATAATTTCTAACACATCCTTAGGTCTACGCTAGGTTCGTCTACACATGCCCAACCTATATCCATAATCACAACCAAAGTATATCCCATTAGAATAAAATCTCAGGAGGTAGGAACAGTCACCCCATGTAACACTCAACAAGGCAGAAGTTATTAGGTAACATATTGGTTTTATATATGCCAATTTTTACTAGAGACTCCCTTTTTCAATCAATTTCCTTACTAAGTGGAAGAAAATGCACCTATCTGATGGCCCAATATGTTTTAGTTTAGCATAGACATACCCCTATTTGATCCATATCCAATATGTATCACACTAAAAGGCCAATCCCATGACCATAAATGTCTAAGGAATGAATGGTTAATGATAAAAGGCTCTGTCATGGCCTTAAAATTTTTACACCACTCAAATGGGTCAAGGAATACCAATTTGTTTTTAGTTTAAGGTTGATATAAAACAAGTGATGAGACCACATATCACATGTATCATAGAATAATGTATAAACCATATGAAGAATGTTCAAGGACCATCTAATTGTAATAAAAATTCATCAAAATATGTGTCTTTTGGTATCCCAATGCAGTAACCATCTTGAGAAACCTGGCATCTCCACAATTGAACAAACCCATACATTATGAAAGGATCACATGAAACAACCATGGATTGATAATGCCCCCATGACCGAATTCCCAATAGTCACATTACCTTCATCACTAAATCTCTCTATCTATGAGATCTATGAAAATCCAGCAATTATTATAAACCACATGTTAACCAAGTAAAACTACACCTAATAACTACCCAAATCCCTACATGAAAGGCTAATATTATACTATACAACCAACATACCAATTATGCTGATAAAGAACTCACACTCTTACTAACATGTAAAGAGTGTATCTTGGAAGCCTCCCACAATACCTAAATTTAACCGTTATGAATATAACATGAATCTAAGAATGTATACACTCTATTAAAACATATAATATGAATCATTACAATAAAATCCAAATAATCATAGTTTAACTTAACTTATCCCCCAAATAACCATGTCAATTATTCATGTTAGACTTAACAAAACACAAGCACTACCCATGATTTTACATTCACAATACCAAATACAATGATATTACTAACTGAATACCAAACCACAATCCACCTATATACCATCACTATAGAACAAAGTGTCTAAACATACATTCATTTATTTAATGAACTCATAGACCTAGGATAAGTCCTCTCTTGGATTACATACATACAAGAAAACCCTCATCAGGTGGAAATGAGAATCACTATTTCACTTGATTAGAACACTCCAATCACAAATATCCCAAGATATATCTCAATATTACTAGTCTCTCTCAACCCTAGTTCACATGTCACATCCTATATAGGATACAACCCATGGAGAATCATCTATGAACCCATCTCAAATATCATGAGGAAAATCATAGGCCAATATACCCACTTGAGGGTTCTCATGCATATCACAAATCCAATACCCAATCCAACTATGAAATCTAGGTTACTAATCCTAACAAGAATTCAACACACCATACTTCCCCTGAAGGATAGAGATCACATACATGCACATATATATTAATGACATTATCTTATGATAATAACTATTGTAAAAAATCAATATCATTTGTTTTGGTTATGTATAATTCCACCAATACGGTATTTAGGAAAACATTAGATAAGTTGTTGTTGAAATTTTAAAAAACTCAAACCTATTTTATTTAACGAAGTCAATAACAACTATATAATGATGCATCCCATCCAACCTGCAACATGATGACCATCTTGGGATGTATACATGAAACTCTTATCTCATATCCAATGACATAACTCAAATCCTCAATAGGAATCATGTATAACCTACAAGATCATAAACCATACTCTCTCAAGCACCATGCACGGCTATCGTGTTGTCCAACCTAAAACCCACGCCAATTCACAAGTTACCCATTTTCTATAGTAGGCATTAACAACCAACCCAAAACACACAACAAACCATACCATAACATACATTCTATAACTACTCAATCATCCATCATTGTAAGAAATTCTATACCCATATAGACATAATTTTTTCTATCCCATAACACAAACCCATTGTTAAAAAAACCCAACTCATTTCACAATACACCCATGGATGTTATATCGGCAAACATAGAGCATAACCAATTACATATCATTACACATCACCAGGGTTAGCATGATCACAGAAATTGTATCAAAATTCATAACCATTTATTATATAGAGTATTAGTATCCATATAATATAAATCAACCCTTGTTAAAACACATAAGAAATTAAAGAAGCTAAAAACACATATACATCTTGGGGGTCACATGGATTGGTTACTCACCAAATTGTGATTAATACCTTTCCTTAGGTTGGAGTCCATAACATAAAACAATTGCTCATATCCTATTTTTCAATGAATACTACCATGTTATTTGTTTGTATGGTGTCTCCTGTTCAATATTCTGGATTGATTTGTTTTTAGGGCAGTGGTGTGGTAGGAGCAGAATTATTTTTTTCCAGGTCAACATTTCGACGCGGTTTTAACCGCTGCTAATGCCTTACTGGTCATCATTTAGCAGCGGTTATAACCGCCGCTAAATGTATTATGTTTAAATTTAGCGGCGGGTTTCATTGTCGTGACATAGGCGCATCAAACACCAGAATATAGGGGCTGTTAAAACCACCGCGGAAAAAAAGTATCATCTACGCATAAAACTGCCGTGAAATGGACAAAAACCATCGCGAAAAGAGGCATCTATGAAGCTTTTCTTGAACCGCTGCGGAATAGTAAAGACCGCCGCTAATAGATTGTCGACACCTAGTTTCAAAGCGGTTTTTGTAAACCGCCGCCAAACCCTATAGCGGCGTTTTAAACGGCCGCCAAATGAAAAAAAACCACCGCTAGGGGCCGGTTTTGTTGTAGTGGAGGTCTCAAAGAAGCACTTCAAAGAAGAGGTAATGTCTGTTACCGATTCTTTCATATTTATTTCTTCTTCCACTTCTTCTTCTTTAGTTGTTTCATTATGAAGTAATAACATCATTATCAATCATATACGGATATGTTATTATAAGTATGAAACATCCCTATTTCACCATATATCCATCCTACGGAAAAAGAAATCACCGCGCATGCGTACGTACAGAATACCGTCTCCACGCCGTGGTGTAATCTATTTTCAACCACCAACATACTTGGATGGGTATAATGGTGTAAATAATGACTATATATTACTATTATAAAGTGATACTGATTCTGAAATAGTATACATACACTCCAATACAATTCCACGATCATAGTAACAATATCATCACTTGTGCGTACGTACGTAATACCGTCTCCACGATGTGATGTGACTCGTTCTACATGATCTTCATTTCATAATGATTATATAAATGAATTGAATGAATGAATATGATATATATTACACTAATAAAATTCTGGAAATGAGGTATCTATAACCTAAAGAGAAGAATAAGAATTTATCCGACAAAACACGCATAAGAATAAAAAGTTATAAACACCCGATTAACAAGTAGCAATGAAATATTACTACTAAGAAGCTAATAATATGACCATATATGATATCATGAAAATAAGTATGGTTCTGGAATAAGTCAATAACATTATATAAATCATTATACAGGAGGTTCAGACACGTACAAAGCATATCGGACCTATAGTAAGGGAAATATCACAATCTCATTTTTATCCGAGGTTGTTTATACTTTAGTATTTACTAGGGTGTATTTTATCATCCACATCCATGTTTCCTAAATATGAAATATTATTTCCATCCACCTACAATTGTTTAACTCCAATTTTACCCTTCGGTGAGTTTTTAGTAAAGGATATGAAAGGAATCTTTTGTCGTTTTTCGTACGAGGTACTTTTTGACTTTTCCAACAAAAGTACGAAGAATGTTTTTTTAAACTTATACATCATGAATGGATTTTTAAAACATTATTTCCAAGAAGATTCCTTTACAAGTTTTCAAGTTTATTTTTAATCAACTTCTCTTAGTTTATAATTGTATGACATGTTAAGAAAGGAAAAGTGTTTTTGAAGTAGAAATGATATTTTCCTCAAGAATGGAGTTCAAGTGTTTTATCAAAATTATTTTCCATCTAAGATAATATAGGGTTCTGTTTATATCCCTATTATTACATGGATTTGATTATGTTGTGATGGAAATATTTTTATGAATTCCTTTATCTTATATGAATTGTTTTATGATGTCATGTTGTTTAACAATCCCATTTTTACTACATGGGTTATGTAATGATGTATGATTTATGATTTTGTGGCACACATAAGAATTGTATAATTATGAGATGGGTGGGACCTATATATCCTTCCAATGCATTGGGTAAAGATTTTATATCTCATGAGATAGACATGGCTAGAATGGTAGGTTATACCGGTTCAGTGAAACATGACTGAAACGAGGAGTGAACTCGGTTCAGAAATGGACTTTTTCCACTAAGATAGTCTTGGCAATGAGTCTTGACTAATAAGAAATGATTCTCTATGATTATGTGTGTATACCACAAAGTATCATGTTTTATGTTATGATTATTGGGATTATATTTCACTACTATGATTTATCCCATGTTATGAAATTATGATCTCTTTTGCAGGTTAAGATTTCCAAAAGTTATGTGATTATGTGTATGATATGATTGATATTTTTTTTTACCCTTACTGAGCATTTGAGCTCACCCTTTTGTATGTTTTACTTCCCCAGGTCTAGAAGAAGGTTATTAAGTAGAATATGCCAAAAGGGACTCTAGATATGATGAAATAAATGGGAGGAAAAGTAGATGCTTTATGAACCAGTTGTTTATGTTTCCCAGTTTCTAAAGACACTATACCTATACGGTCCTTTCTTGGTTTTGTTATATGTTGTAACAAGTGTGCTTCAATTCTGAAGTAATAACAATGTATGTAAAGTGTGGGTCGTTATAGAATCCAATGGAATTATTAATGTTAAATTACATTTCATGAACAAATTTTTTTCCTTTCATCAACACCGATATTTATTTTACTAGAATTAGGAAAAGGGTATGTGGTTTATTTGGATGCTTCATGATCATGGTTGGGATGTTTTCTCATTAAAGTGTTTCGTGATATAGCTTATGTGTAAATATAGTTATGGATTAATGAGAAGAACTATTCCACACTAAATTTATAGTTAGAAACCGTATTCAAGGATTTGATGATTTATCATAGTTACTGCTTTGTGAGATATTTTATATGTTTACATATCAGAAGACCTTGAAACTTATTTTCTCAAAAATTGATTTGATCCAAATAAAAAGTCAATGGATTGAGTATCTCCAATTTTTTCGCATTGAATTAATGTATATATTGGGTATTGAAAATATGGTGGGGAATTCAATAACCAGAAATTCATTTTCATAATTGAATAAAGAAGATATAGATTAGTGGTAGTTGATTTCAGTCCTACTAGACTTGAACTTGGATTGTGAAGACCATGGTGAATTCATGGTTTTGATTCATTTTTAATTAATTCATGGTTAGGTAAGGATTGTCAAAGGGTTTCAGACATCTAATTGGGAATGCATATCTAGGAGTCAAAACACAATAGTGGGGAGACTGTTCAGGGATGTAATCTGGGTGAATGTTCAGTGTTGAGGTATAGAAATTAAATGTCCGTACCTACGTCTTCTCATGAACAAATTCATCAGGATTACCACCATTCAATATAGATTTTTCATCAATGTATACCAACTATATATAAATAATTGAACACACAATTTTGGATAGGCAGCATGAAAGGGAAGGTCCTTGAGTTTTTTTAGATATGTTTAACTAGTTATTAGGTTAAAAATAAAATCAACCAAAATGTATGTTGTGGTATTTTCCTATTACAGTCTCTAAATTTGATATGATAACTATCTATTTTAAAAAAGGTCCCCCAAGAATGGTTTAGAAACAATATTCCATATTTGTGATAGTGGATGATCTCACAAATTCATCTCATTTTATCTCTACTTTTTTAATGTCATACCATGAAGTAATTTTCCAAAAAAAATTTTTGATGATTGGTAAAGAAACATGGCATACAAGTTTTGATCTTCTCATATTGAGATATGAGTTTTACCTCTCATTTCCGAAAATTATAACAAAAATCAATTAATACTCACTTGACTATGAGTATGGTGTATCAACCATAGATGGATGTATAATACTACTGGATGACGCACATAATAGAATACATGATGTATGATTGATTATTAGATTTTGGTGGCTCATGGGATGATCATATGTCATTAGTAGAGTTCTCGTATAACAATAGTTATTTGGCCTCGATAAATATGGCTCATTTAAAAGGATTATATTTTTTTCCTTATCATTCTCAACTTTGTTGGGTAGAAATAGGTGACACATCATTGGTCAGGCTGATCCTTGTCCAACTAACAAAAACGAAGATCCACTTGATAAATAAACGGATGGAGAAAGATTAAATTCTTCCAAAATCATATTCAGATCATTATCAATTGTCACTGTCATTCGAGATGAGTGATCATATGTTCTTGAAGATATATATATGTCTTGTACATTTATGATTTAGGAAATAGGTTAAGTTATATCCTACATACATATTCCCTTTTTTGATACTGAACTGAGTTAGAGAGGTAGCATATCAGTTGGAATTGTCACCATGGTTCAGTGTTATGCACAATATTTTCAAAATATATCAGTTGAAAATGTTTCAGCCTGATCATAAACATGTGATTCAGTGGAATAACATTCATCTAGAGCAGAATTATTTTTTTGTTCACAAGCTAGTGAAAGTTTTGTATAGGAAATAGAACAAACTTCATGGAAAAGTCCTCAGTAATCTATCAATTTTGTGGAAACATGGTCAGATTCTTGAAGATATATGGAAATAGAGAAAGATTTGAATGAGACATGGCTCTAAATCTTTTAGATAAATGATGGGTTTCCTCATTATGTTGGTTTAAATTCCAATGGTTTAGAGAATGTAGCACCCCCAGTTCCATGTATGAAACCCTATTTTTTTTATTTTTTAAGTATGTAATGTTTATGAGTAATGTATTGAAGGGTTTGATGGAATTTTTTAATGTTCTTTGGGATAATCGTCAAGTGAATTGTTTGTGAAACCCATGGAACTTCTATCATAACCCATAAACAGTGACCTATTAGCTAAAGAGGAGGTGTATGAATATGATCAGAGGTTTTCCAAATTGTCTGACATCCAAGGAGAAACTAAACACAATGGTAAAAGATATTTTGCAAGATTGGTGTATAGTTTTTTTCTGTATAGGGAA
Source organism: Viscum album (assembly GCA_963277665.1). Lineage (NCBI taxonomy): Eukaryota > Viridiplantae > Streptophyta > Magnoliopsida > Santalales > Viscaceae > Viscum > Viscum album. The sequence continues at coordinate 1,916,729,693 of OY728165.1, read as the reverse complement.
ACTCTGCGAGGACCCCCCTTGATACTAATGTTATTATATGGTTAGAAAATGGTTTTTCTAACTGTGTAACTAACCATGCATGATTTAAAGAACACGAACAACAAATTATGGATCTAGGAGAAGATTATAAAATAACCCCTCGTTTTTGTTTTTAAAATGGACCTAACTCTGGATTCCTTCCTCCCAAATTAATTAGAGGATTCTCACATCGATATAAAGGTGATTTGAAGGATTCTATTGATTCATTGAATCGATATTCATGGTGTAATTTATTGTTTATCATTGTTTTTCTTTGTTTTCCTTACATATACTTGTCTCCCTCTGTTGGTTTTTAGATACACTCTTATTGTGGATAAATCAAAAGGTGTTAGTTCCAATAATGTTTAGTCTTTTTGATTTTTTGATCTTATTAAAAGATATATAATGTGGGATTTTGGAGATTTCACATTGTTTCATTAGGATTTTGGTGTCTCTCTTCTTTTTCATCATAAAAGCTGAGTTATGTGACTTCACTATCAACTCATATTATTAGAATATGATGTCTTAGCCTGGGATTAACTATTTCAACTAATATTGGTTGGGATATTTTTTTGAATTTCTTTTTGGAAAACCTCTTTGGCGATGGTTTAGATAATTGTTCCATTTGGGGTTGTGGGAAAATGTTACTTTTGTAACATTATTTTAAAAATATGGATATAAAATGCTGATTTTGTTGTGATGCATGATTTTTTTTTAAAATAAAATATTGGTTTTATGAAAACGGTTTTTTTGAAGAATGGTTTTCAATAAATGGATGGGTTTATTGAAATGAGTTATTGTTATAGTTTTTAATAACAGTGTGGTTTTATTTAATTGATTGAATTGGTTTCCCAATGGTGGTACTGGCATGTGATATGAATAAAATTGTTATGTGTTGTGTGGAATGGATGCATATTAGTTGTGAAGTACTACAATCAATTTCTATGAGTGATGGATGGGATGTTCCTTCATAATGTTAACACCAAACTTGTCTATGGGTGTGTGTGGGTTTGTGTAGATATGTGATATTAAAAGGGTGATGTTAGATATATTCATGAAATAGATAGAATAATAATTTTTCTTTCATTAATTGGAATTGGTTTATTTTGGAAAAAACATTTTTACGGAATTGTTTTGATTTTTTATAATTTATAGATCTATTTTAAAAATTTTAATATATTTTTTATATTAATTTTCAAAAATATTCTATCCTAGGTGTGTGATTTGAAAATTCATTTAGGTAATGCATTATAAAATTAATTTCTCAAATCTAATTTGGAACATTTGTTCTTTTTTAGATATAATTTTCCTGGATGTAGGTAACGGTAAAGTATCATAATTATTTAGTGGAATATAGTGATACTAGGGATGTTTGTGTAGTTGGATCATGGGGCACATTAGAGCTTCTATGTTTTGTGGTTTTCATTAATTTTTTGGTTCTACCTTACTTTGTGTACATTGATATTTTATAGTCTTCTATAGATGAACTATATTTTTTTGGCATTAATATTAATGGTATTGGATTCAATTAGTTTAATTTTTTTATCACACAATAAATAGTGATCTCTTGTTATGGCCTTTCTCAATGGATGTTATACATTCAATTGTAAAATCATCCCCCACTTACTACATAAAATCATGTAATTTATTTCCATACATTGGTGTATTGGGGATGTATCATAAGGACATGTAATTACATTCCTCCTTCTCAAGAAAATGAGGAGGGATTGGATGATTCAAGTAGCATATTAAATTAAAAATCATATATGATATTATATATCTCATACATACTCTATGGTATTAATTGTTTCATATCCTCAATTATAGTTATCATCACTCAAACTCACAACTTTAACATTTAATAACTATATATCATATACACACAGAATAATTTTAATGATATAAATTAACATAATTTCTTTTTTGTTAGAAAATTCACATTTTATTAATTAATTATTTTTATTTTTATTTCATTAAGTTTGACCTTAACAAATTATATTCCCTCTAGGCATAATCTGAATAGAGTCAATGATTTCTCAAAAATCATCCCATAATAATTTGTATTCTAGAAATAAAAAGTCTCAAGGGGTGAATATTTATTAAAAATATTCGTTAAAATAATTCAATTTACTCTTGGAGAACATCTTAATCTATAATCAAAATTATGAAACCAATAACATCCATCTACCTAAAGAAACAGGGAATTGGAAATTGATAAACAAGAAACCTATCCCTCTGATCATTCAACAAATTCAATAACATGAATCATCCATATTTATCAAAACATTGGGTAATACCATATTTAACAGATTCTATCTTCTCAGGTGTCTTCTCAGACACCCACATGCATTTCACTATTCATCTCACCATCATAGGCATCAACTATTGTGACAACATTTCCCCCCCCCCCTCAATATCTCATATCCCATATCATGATCATCTATCCCAAGATCATATAACATCACAAGTAAGGCTCACATCTAGAGCACATCACAAGGTAGATTACAAACAAGAATAGTCAACAGGAAGAAGTATGACTTGAAAACATGTCATTCAAACTTCACATACAAATAGTCTCTGATGTCCCAAAACGAAATGAATCAAAATTTTATAGATAATATGAACTCTCATCCCCAAAAAATTATATTTATAATCAATTTTTATTCTATATTTAACTAATTAATTCATTGTTCAAAGGTTCCAACTATGGGAAACATATTACATTTGGTAAAAAACGATCAAATTATTTAAAATTTCTATCTTCCAAAAACACTTGTTTCATCAAATTGTGAGATAAAAACAAGTTCAGCTAATATTTATTTTCAGTCTTTTCACTATTCACAATCATTCTGGCTTGAAACACATTATTTAATCCCATTAACATAAGTAATAAACACTTTAAAAATACATAAATTTATCATCAATGTGATCTCTACCAAATTATGATAAATACACATGATTTATTAAACAATAATCTTATTTAACTATTATAAATTTTAAAAAATAATTATGTATTTAAATTATTTTCCAATATCATCAATTTCAACATGTTAACTAGGGTTAAAAAAATTCTTATAATCCTTTGATAGATAACGCACTATCATGAAATTTATATGGAAACACATTATCACTATGTAAAGCATGTGATCATTAACTATAACCAAAATAATTTGGTAAACTAGTTAAATTTTTATTAAGTTAAATTTAATTTCATCCATAGGGATTAACAAAAAGAATTTCTAATTTAATGTAAAATAAATAAGAGGCAATAAAACCCCTACTTCAAAAATTTGATGTTCTTGAAATATAGAAATAAAAAAATAGATCTCCAATCACCTCTACCATGAATGAACATTGATCTCCCAATGTCCTCATGATTCTAACAGAGTGGAAAATTATAGTGAAAACATCATTATAATGATGGAGATCAAATAAAAAAGCGTGATTATAATAACAGGAGGAAAAAATATCAAAAGGAGAGAAACTTGTATAAAATATGTTAGAACACACCTAGGAACACAATAGATTGATCATTTGGTTTCGATTATCAAGCCCTATTGAAAGGTTCTTCAAATTGATTGAACACCACTATGGTGTTCCTCAGATTCAAGATAAAGAATTTGGATTGTGTGGGTTTTCAATGTCTAGTATGGTATTTATAGGTAGAGATAATTTTAGAAGACCGGGAAACGACCCCTAGGAACACACTTCAACTTGTTGAAAATTTGAATATAGTGTGGAAAAGACCCCCTATTCAAATATGTTAATGTTAAACATTAATATATGACTTAAAAAGTGATATTGGGATATGTTCTATCTTTAGGCACCACACCACAGTTCCCCTTTATAAGAATTGTGTTCCACACCACTTCCATGCCATTCTCAGCATGTGAAACTCCACTTTTATCCCATTTTCCCACCAAACTCCTTAAATTTCCCTCAGCGACTCTTAAACAACCTCTACTCATAATAGAAACCCTTCTAGGATAAATGTAATTACATTAAATACCTCTCAAACCATTCTTGTGTTAGTGATTGACCATTTATATTAATGTTTTTATAATTTTTTTTTATAATTTTAAATTTTCTCCCATTTGTTTATAATATAATATATTAAACTATTATATTTTCATATTTTGATAATTGATATGTGGGAATCTTCAAGAGTTGTGTTTTTTAAGTGCGAATTTCATAAAAAATGTAATCAGTTTTTTATTTCATGTGTTAATTTTATAATTCCATTTTTTTAATCATAGCTTCAAAATAATGTTAATATTTTTTTAATATATATTTTATCTTGTGTTTTTTAAAATTTATGTTTTAATATTTATGTTGTAAATTTAATTTTCACAACTTGTTAAATATATATTTTTAATAGTAATATTTTATTATCATTTTTTGTTGATTTAATATATATATCACCTTATATTTTTTTCATGAACCAATGTATATCATTATCTTCTATATAATATTTTTAATGTGTTTTTATATTTTTTTTAATTTTCCCAGGTTAATTTTTTTAAAGAAAAAATGCCTGAAAGGTGGAAGGCCCGATGTCGCCTATCTATTAAGTTGAATGGTTGTAGGGGGGACTTCAACCTTTCTAAAAAAATATTAAACAATAATTTAATAATATATTCTATTATATATATATATGTATATAATGATACATATATATGTATATTGTGTTTGTTTTATATTGTTTAGAATTATTTCATTATACTTTGAAAGTAAAAAATGTTATATTTTTAAGCAATAGATTTTATGAAAATCAAATTTGAGACATTGTTACGAACTAAGTACAGGTTCTAGTTGATCATAATGTTGATTTAAATATTGATAATTTCCCAAAAGTATCAGAACAATCTGAATTCGTTTTCTCAGTTTTTAGTATGTTAGTTGTCCTTTTTATTAAAATTCAAGTCATTTTTAGATAAATAGATGCACATCGATTCATAACGGTCACACCATGCATTAGATAGAGGTATGTATGATTCATACACGTCTCAAATGAATTATTGGTCATTGAAAGAAAATATAAAAACAATATGACTGTGTTTTATAGGTTTTGAGAAGGTCATTTGACATTTTTATTAAATGTAATTTTGAAATAATAATATTTAAACCTAGTCATATTGATCACATTGTGCATCAGATTAAGGTTTAGCTAACTCCTACACATCTCAAATGACTTATGGATCATTGTACCAATGTATCAAAACAATATGAATGTTTTTGCTCAGTTTTAATTATATCACATTTTTTTAATAAAATTTCATTTTAAACTGTAAATACAAAAAATGACCTTATCCAATAACATCATGTATTAGTTTTATGTGGGACCGAATCCTACCCATCACAATGAACTTATGAATATATATCCTAAATTTTTAATAAAATATGAGTAAATTTTCTTTGTTTTTAGGGGGTGCTATTTTTTGACTTTCAATTTTAAAATGATAATGGACATATTAGGTCATAGTGGTCACATTGTGTGTCGAATTGACACACATCTTCTATATATTTTGTACATGAACCTATATTTATTGAAATATTCTAATAAGTAGTCATCCATGGGATGACTAAATCTTCGAGTTGTACAAGAAACATAAAATAGATGGAGCATGTCTTCTTTCTCTTCAATGCATATTACTAAAGTATTTTGAAGATATGTTTTTACCTAGGAAAGGGTGTTTTGAATGATATGGTGTTATATATTTCTATATATATATATACATTTTTTCTTAATTATTTAAAATTTTATTATAAAATTATGTGATTTTAAATTTATGTATGATTTTCCATATATTGAAAGCTTATCAAATTTAATTTGTGACTAAAAAACTAATGAAAAAAGAAAAATTAGATTAACATGTAAATATGGATGATAGTAATGAATATATCATCATTATAATATACATAAAACATATAAATGAAAACTGTATAATAATTTTTTGTGGGAAGGGGATTCTGTCCCACATGGTGGTCTGCGAAGGGTATTCCCGTATCGAGGTCTTTGAGTTCTATGTCAGGAGGAGTCTGATGGCCTATAGAGGGATGATACTCAGGCACTAGAATGTTGACTGTCTCATTCTACACCTCTGTGTTATTGGGTGAAGGTGCCATCATGAATACGTATTGTGCTCTCGATCCTTCTCCCCTAGATTAGTTAAATTACCTACCATTATCACTATTTGAAATCAAGCCTATAATGGATCTATACCGCAATATGGAGAAAACTTTGGATATCCTATCAAGAAAGATAGATTATATACCACTTTATGCACATCCCTAATCTTCTTAGGCCGGATTGCAAGAGGTTCGACCTCTTCTAATAGAATATCTTAGTTCTCCAGTCCAGGATGACGTGGTATGTGTCATCATTGTTATGGATCCGAAGAACTAGTAGCTACTAGAGGATGTTCCTCCAAGGTAGAAATCTCATATCTCTAGGGTTGAATATCGAATATTATCTCATGAATTCCACTATAAGAAGACCTCAGCTCTATTGCTCAGCATAAACCACCTCTCATCAAAGGAAACTTGACTTTTCTATGTCACTCATGCAAACAAGAAGCTATGAGTGAGTACCAAGTAATGATATTTAAATTGAATTAAAAAAAATTCAAAAAAACTAATGGAAATTTACTGACATTCCATGTAGGGAATCACTCTACCAAGTCAGGTAAGATTCATTATAACCTTCAGTCTATATAATGTCTCAAACTCGATCTTCTCTGAAAGTTGGAATCTCATCATAGGTACATCATGGATATGTTTCTCTATATGTATTCCCTAGAGGTTGAGATTGATGACATTTACTCAGTGCCAATCCTCATCATGAATCCCTATGAATTTCATGCCATAAAGTCCCTTTTTCCACCTCAGTGGAAATGGAATCTATTGAGAATAGAAAAATAGGTTCATGACTCAATGAGGTAACTTCCATTAAATATTATTTCAGAAAAAGAGAAGATCTTCAACCATAGCATCATGAAGTCCGATAGTGCATTATGATTGAAACAGTTCCAGTATATCCAAGCATGGATTCCATATAATAGGAAATGTCTTGTGACTTTTGTTAAAAAATTCTCCGTACTAAAACCAAAAATTGATTCTATTATAAATTTTTGTAGAAAGTGATAGATTGAAAATTCATATCTGGTTAGGTAAGAGATAGTCCAACAGAAAGTTGTTCACTCCAAAATGTTGTGTCATAACTTTTGAATAAATTTTTTCCCTGACCCCGCCTATAAAATACAGCATAGAATGTGATAAATAATGAGAAATTAAATTCAATAATTGCTACTAGAATTTCAATCAAATGGAGATGATTGATCATACCACTGTCCAAACAATGCGTTATGCATCATATTTATAGGGAGCAATGGACCAGAAAGATGAGGGTAGAATGAGGGGATGCGCTCATACACCCACATATGAAGAAGGATGATTCATCCCACAAGATATATGAAGTCTATACGGGATTAAATTCATGATTCATTTTTGGTGAATGATAATAAGGATTATCCTCATCTGTATGTCTTAGCCTGATGAAAGTCCTCCATTAGGGATGGATACATCATGTGCACATCAACCATAGATTGATTATCACACAACGTCCCTCCAAGGAGTCGTTATATATATTCACGTGAAAAACACATGATTGTATGGTCATCAGTTCCATTGTGTAATGTAGAATCTTCTCCTCCATAAATGTAATCGATATTTTACTACCATATGTAGCCCTACAGTTGTCCAAAATGTCGATTCTTAACAATCGTTGAGCTATGTTAGGGCATAGTGCATGTGTGGGTCCAATAACAGCTTCCCCCGAGATAGTAAGATTGAGAAGCACTACCAAATTCTCCAGGGTGATGGTCATCTATCCCTCGGGAATATGGAATGTGTGTGTCTATATTATCCACTTCTCCATAAGGGCAACAATAAGGTGATTTTCAACAACAGCGAAATCTGATACAACAATGCCATAGAAGCAAGTATGGAACAAGTACGGACTAATAGAATTTGGAGGCTCTGTGTGCTGACAAAAAGTGAACTCAATACACCATAATTTTTCAAACCTCACTAAATTATTTCAAAACTGGGGAAACAAGTCAATTCTATATAGTGATTAGTATGGTACCCTCCATCTTTATAGAAGAAAACGAAATGAGTTGTAAATGTAAAATGTAAATTTAACTTTGTGGTCAAAACAATGTTATGACTTGTAGAATGTGAGACATGTGATAGATTTAATACATTCATTTTTTCATGTTTTTTTCAATGATTTAATCTCTTACAATTAATCATTGTGATATTTTTTCCTTAATATTTTGATATTTGGTGAGTTTTGTGCAAAAAAGTGAAAATTGGTTAATTCTGTAAATTTTGCAGTTTGAAGTTGCTTTTTTTTTGGAAACACATATACAATATTGATCCAATTTATGTTATTATATTTTCATGGTTTAAAATTTTCATGGGATATGAATTATTCTTCTTATGCCATTATCCAATTTGAATTGCAATTTCCTAGAAACCCCAATAAAATGAACAATGATCTGATAGTCGGCAGAAAGAACTGTACCACATTAAATGAGTAATATATTGGTATAACCAACATAAAATTAAATTATTCTAGCTAGGTTAAATAAATAACTTTATGGGTCATGTTCCCATTAAATTTAATGTCTATAGGTTCCTAATAACAGAACATTTTAGTGAGTAATAATGAAGTAGGTGAAAAATTATTTGGCAGCATGAAAAATTATTGTTTTTTAATGAAAATATATATTCCTTTAAACTTTTCTAAAATCATTGAAATTTTATGGTAGATAGAAAACATAATTCCAAACATCTTTTAAGAATAGAAATCAGTGTTTTTTCGGTCATCTTGTTGGAATAATAAAATAAATATTATGTGGGAAAGACTCTGAAAGTATATATATTTTGTTCATTCATTTCCCTCTTTTAGTATTATTAGATCTGTAATGAATTATTGATCCATCAAATTCAAAATTAACCATTCCATGGGGGGAAAATATGTTTTATTAATGAAGGGGATGTTTTCCCTTTGGTATTTCTTCAGTTCTTGCACTTAAGGTTTTAAGATCCTTTTCTCTCTTATGAGATATCAGTTTCAATTTTGTATAATGGTTTCTATTATCATGTATGATTTAATTTGATTTATGGTTAAAATATTTTTATTACTTGGGTCAACGATCAATATGTCCCTCCACAATTTTTTGGCCTATATATTGTTTAATAGATCCAGACATAGTGGTGACGTACTTTTCGATCATCGGTACATGTGTTATGAGTAGTGAACACTCTTGATTGTTTCAGATAAATAAGACCTAGTTTAAAATTAACAAATACAATTAGGGTATTGAATATCACTAAATTTTACATTTAAACGAGATTAGATAATAATTGATTTTATTAAGGTTTATTCTCACCTTTATTATTTGACCAAGGGAGTGAGAAGAAGTGATTGTGGATTTTCACTTTTATCGAAATTGCAGAATTGAATTGGATAAGTTAAACAACGATAGAATTATAATTGTAAAATTGAACATGACCTGAGCACCATATCATATAATATTTTTCAATCCTTTATTTTATCAATTTGATTCTAATATTTTTCATTATTACCTTCCTTTTCAGTTTTCATTTTTTCATTTCAAAATAAAACAATTTAAAAAACAACATAATTTTTTTATACAATTTTAAGGTGACATTTTAGTTTTTGATTTATCCTATCTCTATAAAACCTAGGATACTTACTATAATTCATTTCAACATAGTATATAATTGTTTTTTCCACACCCCATGATAGGAAGATGTCAAAATCCTATGTTTATTCAAATTATTTTTCAAATTTATTTCTTACCAATGAAAATATATTGTATTCAGGTTTGTCAAAGCATACACAAAATGTGTTTTGAAGATATGTATTTACCTAGAAAGGGTTGTTTGGTAAGATGTTATTTTATTAATTATATAAAAATATTTCCTTTTTAGCGTAAATGTTTATTAGAAAATGCTGTTATTTGTAATTTATGTATGGTTTTCCACACAATGTTATGTTTCATTATTATTTTCTAACATGTCTGCTTTATGTTTTAGGTGTGGATAGATTGATTATGTGTTAATTTCACCTCAAATGTAGTTGTTATATTTCTTTTTAATGTCAATATTAATGTCTTATTGTAATTTTGTAGTAAAATTATTTTGAGATGTCAGATAATTCTATGAAATGAAGAATCTTATAATAACACCATATAATTAACTACATTAGAAGATAACATATCAGATAATACATCATTATAGATGAGAATGTGAACTCGATCCATTAATGTAATGGAATTGTTTCTGGTAATGACCTTCTAGATGGCATATGGTTCATTTCAAACTATTTCCTTGTTCTTTAGGCCAGTCCATCTCATTCCACATCCTACTAGACATTGTTCCACCTTAGTTATGAAATGTGTTGATGTCAGCTATCACAATCGATTGGCCTATGATGATTTGGAAATATTGAAACTCTCTAATAGGTGCCTATGGTACAACATAAAAGATATAAATGGATTCAATATGGTACATTAGGTTAACATATGATTCCGATGATATGTTCACATATTCTCTTGATGTGAAGGCATGTGCTCATGGAAACATTGAGGCCTAGATGTTTCCACATTGAAATTATCTTGATTCCTGTACTACCTCCATTTTCCACCGATTATATTTGTGATGGGGTCTTAATTCTCTTGATCTTTAAAGAGGGAGTATTCTCAGTGAAAAAGGATGGCATGATAACCAGAATATTCATTAATGTTCTTTTCAATATCTCGTTGACAGTTCCTTCCATACCTTAACCCTAGTGGAATTCACTCTATAGATATTTATTTTCTGTCAATTAATTACATCATGCAATAATGAAATATCTCAGAAACTAGGGAAGTTATTAGTAACATGTGAATCACTTTGAAGACACCAATAATGAGGTCAATGATTTCCTATTTATGATCAGGTATCAAATAGACACCCTGAATAGAGGTGAATTGGTTTCTGATACATTACAAATAATAACTCCATGATTCATATTTTTCCTTCTCCACAAAGTAAAATTCATGAAAAAGACTTTAATGTAATCCATATTGTGTTCTTGTGATAAAAAATACACCATTTGTATTTTCTATATTGAAACATTCCATTGATATGAATGAACTGTTTGCTAAAAAGAAATGTAGAGATACATGAGAGGAATGCCCACAATAACTGATGAAATTGAACCTATTAGGGATCTCATAATTTATCCTTAGAATCACGATTGTTTTTTTAAAATTTGTAATAAAAATTAATTACTGTGACATAGTGTAGGGAGAAATTGCAGAAAAACTGAATAGGAGTCATCAAAATAACTATAAACCTTCACAATTGCCTTATGATTTTCTATCCATGGCTTATTATTTGAAATAATATAACTGAATTATGGTTGTATCATCTATTTAAAAAAGTATATAAGAACATATTGACAAGTCCTAATCATATCAACTATAATGTATGAAACATATTCCTTATCCAATGAGGTATAATACTGTGTTATGCTTGGATGAATAAAAGTATGAGCAGCCTCAACCCTCAAGATTCTCTAACCTCCAAATGCAATGTTAAGAATCTCCCTTAAGAAGCACTTATAATCATCACCATACTAATCACACTGTAAGAGAAATTTATTATGACATAATTCTAGGAATAAATATTTCCAGTGCCTCTCAATGTGAGATCACTTTATTATGTTTTTTAATCCATCTTTTCTTGAAAAATTATTCCCAATATATGTGGTTTTGTCCCACTCACAAAACCAATCTGTTAAAACAAAAAGAAAATCAGTTGTAGGATTAAGAACATTGTAGTCTAATTCACTCACATGTGTCATTTCATTTGACCATGATTCAAGGGTGGTGGATGATTTATTATGAGCCGAGGTTGCAGTACAAATAATATATTTATATAAATATCCTCCCCAAATTCCACTCCTCCCTCCTCATAATCACTATTGGCATAATATATCCCATAATTACGAAAATCCTCATCAGAAGTCAAATTTAAACATATAACTGAGAGATCATATGGGTTCTCCAATTATGCAACATTTATAATAGGCTCAATTTCCTAGGGCAGACCTTTTTCAACCACTCTTTTTAGACTTTGTTGTTGTACAATAGGATGATTTTGTAGTATATAAGAAACATCAACATATAACTCTATAATAATATCATTGTCCACTGAGAAAATAAATTTATTTCTTTGACCCCTACACATCAGTAACCAATGGAAAATTTAGATTCCATAGTGTTTATGATTATTGTAAATGTCTATATCTCATAGACATGATCTCTTCATTAGTTACTATATTTAAGGAATAATAAATTATGTCATGAAGTTTACTTAGGGTTATGAAATCATCTATCCAAACCACTATTGTTGGTTGTGTATAGTCATATTCTTTATTCTTAGTTTGAATAACCTCCTCGTAGTAGTACACACAAGAAACCATGACTGCCTACGTTAAAAAATAGTTTTGATGATGATTTTGATAATGTAACTAATAATTATGAAACATAAATTTTATAAATTCTTTTTATATACTAAAATATGATACAATTTTTTCTTATACAATTTTTAAATAGTTAATCATTATTTAATCACTACATAATCAATACTAAGTTATTATTTAGTTAATATTTATTTAATTAACCTATATTTGTTCATTGTTCAACCATTAATCATTAATCATATTATATTCATTAGGTAATGATTATAAGATTATCATTATATTTATTAATTTTGTGATCTAAATTTATTCATCAATTAATCTTTTTTTAATCATTATTAATAATGGATATTATTTCTAAATAATGATACTAATATTTCATTGTACAATTTTTTAATTAGTGAATCATTGTTTAGTCAGTATTTAAATTTTTTTGTTTTATTTAATGTTTAATATATCTTTCCTTATCCATTTCATTTTATATCATCCTAATTTTTATTTTATCATTGGTAAATATATAAATTCTATGTATTATATTCTTGGTACTTTTAGAGTTTATAATGAAAATATGAATCATCTAAAGAATATCCCCTGGGAGTGTCAAACCAGGATGTAGCAAGGCACGTTGTCATGTACTAGGTTACCCCATGCTAGGACCAGGACACCTTGTCAGAGTTTTTACTCCTAAGTACATCTGTTCCAATGCCACATCAACTTTTTTGCACATGAAATTTGATTTTTTTTCTTATATGACCATATAATCATTATACTAACAACATTTTAGAACCTCTAAACCTATGTTATTTATTATTTATTCTATATTTAATCACTATTAATAATTAAAACTATTTCAAACTATATTTAATTAATAATCCTACTTAGTAAATATAATATTTAAAACTATGTAAACCCCTTGATAAATGTAAAAATAAGAACAAATTGAGAAGGGACCAATTAAATAAATAAATACCATTAAAATAATAATCAAATAAATCTAAATGATGCATAATGAAAAATAAGGAAATAATTTAGACCATCGGATCCACTACAAATGAAATGGACATTTTTAAAGGGAGAACATCAAAATTGTAGTTAGGGGAGTGGATTTGGAAGTGAGGAAAATGGGGATCCCTTTTTTGGGTGTTAAGTAAAATTCAGCATTAGGGGTGATGAATTTAGACTTTACATCATGAGAAAAGAGGCATTACTGGTACAACCATTCACATTTTTTTAGATATTTTTCACCCCACCCATCGCATTTAAAATGTCATTAATTTGGGTAAAAAATAAGGTGACAATGGGGCTTCAACCATTCACACCTATCTTTAATAAAAATTAAGATATACTTTTTTTATAAAAAAACATAAAACCTATAAAAACACTCTCTTCTCTATGAAAACATCCACCATGGAGGCACCTTCATGCTTCATAGAATGGACTCACGTTATCACTGATGTTTTTGTATTAGTAAATTACATTTTCCATCCTGAAGGGAACATCTGTTATACTCAATATGCAGCTTTAAGGTTTCATCATTATCATAATTTTAGAGACACCCAGTAAATCTGATCCTCACTGCATATATCCTTTCAAATTAATAGTGATGCATCAACATCTTATCACTTACATTTCGACAACATCTCTTCATCGATGACATTGTATTGTGAAAGGATTCACCCTCTCTTGTCCATATAATATCTCAAGTTTCATCTCCTCTCGAATGTGTCACATTCATCCATGTTGTGGGATACCACTTCAGACTAATTCACATTTGAAAACACAACACATTAGATACTTATAATTTAATATTTAAATTGTAGAAGAATATCAATTCCCTTCGAGTGGTAATAGTGTTTCTCCACCTTCACAATATCACCATGCAACCACAAAAGATTATGCAACAAAAAACCACTATTCCATGATTTTGGTTGCATGTTTTGTAATATTATCTCAACTATAATAGTATAATGGGTTTCATCGTCCATGGTAGCACTATGAGACTTTTCTCTCCTAGGAAGCTGATCATTTGGTGATAATACCACTACTCCTCTATGTTGATGACACCATTTGTTTTCCTAATAATGGAAATAGTGAGACACCATAATTTTAGAAACTCTCCCATGACAGTGATGGTAGTGGCATTCCATTCCCATTGAAAGTATCACCCTTAATTATTTTTTGTGTGTTTTTTTAAAATGTGTGCATGCTATTTTTTTTAAAAAAATGCTAGAAATACGGTAAGATCCCTACAACGTTTCTACTAAAATAATTAAATATATATGTAATTATATGTATAAATATAATGATTTTTAAATAATTATATATATATATAGTTTGTGTTGTTTTTTTATGTTTTTTATAATTATCTCATAAAATTTAAATGAAAAAATTTTATGTTTTAAGAAGTAGCTTTCTTGGTGCCCATAATTGAGACACTTTTACGAAATATGTTTGGTTTTTGGTTGTTATAAAAGATGATATAAAAATCGATTGTTTCCCTAAAGTATATAAACAATCTGAATGCGTTTTCCTAATTTTTAGTAGGTTAGTTATCCTTTTTATTAAAATTGATGTCAATTATTTATAAAAAGACTCACTATGATTCAGACTGGTCACACTGTGCATCGAATTGAAGTGAAGTTGATTCCTAAATGTATAAAATTAATTATGGATCATATTCCTAAAGTATAAAAACAATATGAATGTGTTTTCTAGGATTTGAGTATACCACTTTTCCTTTTAATTAAAAGTGATGTCATTTTTAAATAAAAAGACGCACTTCACATCATACCGGTCACACATGTTCATCTGATTAATGGACAACTAATTCCTTCATGTCCTAAATGAATTATTGATCGTTGTCCTAATTTAACAAAAAAAATATGAATTATTTTACATGGTTTTTAGTAGAAATATTGTTTTTTTCCTAAAATTTAATTTTAAACTGTAAACACGCACATTGACCTACTCCAATCACATTGTCTGTTGGTATGATGTGAGACAAATTCATACACATCATAATGGGCCTATCAATATATTTCCTAAATTATCAAGAAAATCTGAGTAAGTTTTCTTTTTTTAGGGAGTGAAATTTTGTGACAATCAATTTTAAACTAATAACAGAAAAATTGAGTCATAATTGTCTCATAATGTGTCGAATTGACATAAATCCTCAATCACATGTTTGAATGAATCTGTGTTAGTTGAAATACTCTAAGCAGTATTCATTAATGGGATGAATAATGATCAAATTAGTATAAGAAACATAAAATAAATGGATCATGTCTTCATTCATTTCAAAGAATATTACTAATGTTTTTTCAGGTATGTGTTTACTTATATAATTATGTTTTTCATTATATGGGTATTTATACATATATAAACATTGTCTCCATAATGTAGATGTTTATTTTAAAATGAGTCTATTCATTTTTTAAATATGATTTTGTACATTTTTAAAGTATATAAAAAAATGGTGAATAAAATATTAATGAAAACTAAAAAACTGGTTAAACATGTACAAATGGCCGATTGAAATAACAATAAATTCATTTTAATAGAAATAAAACATGTACATAATGAAGTTAAATTAATTTCTATGCGCAATATATTATAGCCCACGTGGTGGTCTATAGAGGGTATTCCCATATCGAGATCGTTGAGATATATGCTAAAGTGTTGTCTGGTGACATGGATAGGGCTGATCCTCTGGCACTGGAACATGATCCATCACATGCTCCACATATGTGTCATTGGGAGGAGGTGTTAACTACATTTCATAATGTGATCTCGGTCCTTGTACCTCTAGGGTAGTAGATGTAACTTCCATCATCATAGGAGGGATTCGAGCCTACGATGGATCTAGATCTCAAGATGGAGAGAATATTATATTTCTTATAAAGAAAGATGGATCTCATTCCTCTTGATGCACTTCAATAATTAGATGAATCCATACTTCTAGAGGGCCTTTATCTGCCTATGGAATATATGGGGATCACATGTAGGATGACACAATCTACATCATCGTTTTTAGGGCTCCTCTACACCAACAACTACTAGAGGATGTTCGTTTGGGCAAAGAACCACCTCTCTCTGGGTTGGACTCTTGAATATTCTCTCATGAATCCCATGATTAGATGACCACATGTCCAGCATTCCACTATGGAACACTTCTTGGCTAAATAACCTATCCTCCTCTATATCACTAATGTTAATAATATTCTCTCAGTGAGTACGCTGTAAACATATTCAAAATGAATTAGAAAATAGTTCAATAAAAAACTAATAGAAATTTATTAACATACAATTTTATGAAGCTCTATGTTATGTTGCATTTGAAATGGTGAAAACATTAATCTATTCAATGGATCATATTTGAACTTCTCTGAAATATATATTCACATCATAGGTACACCCTTGATACGATGTCACGCACACCTGCCCCAAATGTTGAGATAATAAACATGTACTTGGAACCATTATGGATCATTCAACCATGTCAGCTTCACAACATGAATCTCATATGTATATCTCGTCAGAAATGGAATCATTTTACCATAGAAATACCGAGACATGAAACTGTCATGCTACTTCCCCTCAATAATATAGAAGTGAATGAGAGTCACTACATCTTTAATATCATGAAGTCTAGAAGTGCAGTGTGCTAGAAACTGGTCTAGTAGATCCTAGTATGACATATATATATTCTGAAATGATATTTGCCCTCTTTCACAATTATCATTACGAAAAAAATGATTATATAATTAATTTTTTAGACAGTTATATATTGAATATACATACATTTTTGGGTTATGTACTATCCAATGTGAGGTGGTACGAACTCAAATGTTGTGTGAGAGCCATGATGAAATTGTTTCTCTCTTTCCACTTGTTAAATGCAGCACAAAAAGAGGTCATTAATAGTAAATTAACTTCAATAACTGATACTAAAAATAGAAACAAATAGGGATGAGTGAACATACCTGCATCCAAATGTAGAGTCATGAAACATCTCTATAGGGAGCGGTGGACCAACAAGTTAAGGGTAGAATGAGGGGATGTTCTCCCATGCCCTCATCTAAATAAGGATGATGCATCCCCAAAGATCTGTGCAGTCTTTGTAGGATATCATCCATATTGTTCTTTATTTGTATACAAAGAAGGATGATCCCTAGATTTATTCTCCTACATAATCAATGTTCTCACGTAGGGATAGATATATGTTGTGCACTAGCCCCCTTGAGTGATCCGCACACAAGGTCCCACCAATGATATGTAATATATATGAATGTGCATAACACATGATAGACTAGTCATTAAAGTCATCTATTGAATTTATAATATACTCTTATAGCTATGGCATAGATATCGACCCTCCATCTATAGATCTACTATCATAAAAAATTTCAACACCTAACAATCATTGAAAAAGGTCAGGATACGATGCACAGGTGGGTCCTATAATAGCTTCCCCCTTGATTGGAATACTGGGAAGCACTTCCACATACTCAATGGTGATGTTCATATCTCCCTCAGTTAGGTGGAATGTGAATTTCTATGGTCTCCAACTCACAATAAGGGAAACAAGAAGGTTATGGTAAACAAATATGAAATCTAATAATGTAATGTTGTAGAAGCCAGAACGGTACAAGTATGGTCTAATGTCATATGGAGGATCCATGTGATAAAAATATTGCACTTTACACACCCTAATCGATCAAACCTCACCACCATCTAACACGACCTAGGGAACATGCCAATGTCCTATCGGAGTAGTGTGGTATCCTCCATCTGCATATAAAAAAATGTTATGCATCGTATGTGTAAAATGAAAATACAATGTTATGGTTAGTGTAATTTTTTGACTTGTAGTATGTAAGACATTCCATGATTGTTAAAAATGTTCTGTTAAGTTATTTATTACCAAAATAAAATAGCACATCTTCATTATTTCCATAGAATATTACTAATGTTTTTTTAAGATATGTTTTTTCTTATTAAAGGGTGTTGTGTGGGATATGATAGTATTTATTTATATATATATATACTTTTTGTTTTGTAAAATGTTAATAGAAATGGTGTGATCTATAATTTATATATGATTTTATACATGATGGTATGTTTCATTATTATTTTACTACTTGTATACATTATGTTTTAGTCATGGACAGATTGATTATGTGTTAATGTCACCTCAAATGTAGTTTTCCTATTCCTTTTATTGTCAATATGAACTGATTGATGTTATTTTGTTATAAATGTATTGGGTGAAGTAATAATAGT
This sequence comes from Viscum album, assembly GCA_963277665.1. NCBI lineage: Eukaryota > Viridiplantae > Streptophyta > Magnoliopsida > Santalales > Viscaceae > Viscum > Viscum album. Next base: position 1,916,710,834 of record OY728165.1, on the reverse strand, counting down.
TTACTAAATGAAGAATCATATATTAAAACTATATAATTATCTATATTAGAAGACCACATAAGTGACAATACATCATTATGGATGAGAGTTTGAACTGGATCCAACAGTGTTTGTGAAAAATTTCTAATTTTAACATTATTGATGAAATATGGTGAATCTCAATATTTTCCCTTATTCATGAGGCCAATCCATCTCATTATGTATCCTGAAATAATTTGTTCTACCTTTTTTATGCAATCTGTTGATTTCTGGTATCATTATCTGATGGACTTTTGGCATAGGGAAATATTAAAACTACCTAATAGGTGGCCATGATGTATCGTAACAGTTAGAAATGGTGTCCATATTGTACACTAGAACAATATATTCTTCCAATGATATGTTCACAGATTCACATGCTATAATGGCTAGTGCACATGGAAACCGGAAGGCCTATATGATTCCACATTATAATTTCCTTGCTTCTAGTAATACAACCATTTTTTCCCCAATGCTATTTGTGATGGGATCAGAACATTCTTGAACTTCAAATTGAGAGTCTTCATGGAAGAAAATCCTAACATGATAATAAAATGATTCTTCAATGTTCATTTCAATCTCTCTTTGAATTTACATTCCATAGATTTTCCCCTATTGAATTGTATATGGGATAGTTATTTCTATCAATGAAGTACTTAATTTAAGGATATAATTTCTATTGAACTATGGAAGTTATAGATAAAGTGTAAGCCCCTTGAAGTGACAATTGATGCACTCTAAAATTTATTTGGTCATGTTTCCATATCTCTTCCCCCATCATATTCCAATTTCCATTTTAATTTTGGAATCTATATCATATAATCATAAAATTTATGATTAGACTTGTGTATTTGTACAAAAAGTTTTTCAAACAGTCATTCATCCATATCATATTGTAAAATGAAGTGATCATATTTAAAATAAATGTAATATATCTTTATATTGAAATAGTTATAAATAATAATGATATTGGATACCTGTCTTTATGATTTCCTTCTTCATATGTTTGTCATGGAATGTTTTCATCACACTTATAGAAATGTGTTTAATTTAATACATATGATGTGCATTTGGGGGTATCCATGTATCAAGGTCAGTATAGATTGCCTCATTGATTTTCTTATTCTAATTAGATACCAAACAGATACCCTGAATGTAGGTGAAATGGTAGTTGATGATTCCAAAAAACCATCTCCATGATTCATAGTTCTCCATCTCCACAATGGAAAAGGAAATAAGAGGGGTGGAACGGTTTCCATATTGGGTTTCCCCAATCAACAATAAACCCTGGTATTTTTAGTATAGAAATGTTCCATCAATCTAAATGGACTATTTTATGAATGTAAATGATGAGATTTTGGGGAGGGTTGTCCAGAAAAACTGATGAAATTGAACACTAGATGCATCAAGTTGGTTATCTTGAGACACAGGTCTATTTGTATCAATAAGGAAGATATATTTGTAAATATAACTCAGTATGTATTGAAATTGTGGAAACACCTAATACTAGTCATTCCAATTTCCATAAACCTTCACAATTTCCTTCTTTTCTCTATACAAGCTTTATCATTTGAAATCTCATAACCAAATGTTTGGTGTATCCTCTCTTGGAAAATGGCTATAGGAACATCTTGACATATGCTAATCATACCAATCAAAATGGATGACACAAATTCAGCATTCTAATGAGGGATGATTCTATGGAAGTCATGGATGAATGCAAGTATCAGCTGCCTCAATCATTGAGATTTTCCAACCTCCGTGTGCTATGTTCGGTATCTCCAGAAAGATTAATCTACAATCATCACCATTCTTCTCACACTTTATGATAATTTTAATACAACATAATTCCAAAAAAAATATCTTTTTTGGATGTCAATGAGAAATATCTTTAGCATATATTTTAATGAAACTTTTCTTGTAAAATTCCTTCCATGTGATAAGGTTTCTTCTATGTCACTAAACCAATCTATTGTAACATTGAGAAACATGGTTTTTAGTGTGTGAAAATTTTATTTGAATTCACGAACATGTTTCACTGCTTCTAAATAAGATGCAATGAGTGGTGTATGATTTATTTTGGGTCAAGGCAGTTGTAAAACTATTGCATTTCAAGGAACATTCTCCCCATATTTCATTGCTCCATCCTCAGTAGCACTGTTTTCACCATTTGTTCCATAATTACAAAAATACTCCATAGAAGTCATAATTACATGTAGATCTACGAGATCTTCTAGGTTTTCCTCTTCTTTATCATTTGTAATAGGATATATTTCATGGGGAGGAATCTTCGAACACTATTGTAAGTCTACGTATTCGTAAAATTGTATGTTTTTGTTGTACATTCGAAAAAAGAACATATAACTCCATCACGGTATGATATGAATTCTATGAAAATAAATTTATTTATTAGACCCACTACGCATCAGAAACCAATGGAAATTATCTATTCCATAGTGTTTTTGGTAATTGGAAATGTCTACACCTCATTGACTTGATATCATGAATGGGTCCCAGTTTTATGGAACCACAAATTCTGTCATGACGCTCAAGTAGGGTTACAAAATCTTTTGTACTAACCATTGTTTTTGGTTTTATACTGTTATAATCTCCTTTATCAGTTTGAATAACCCCACCATAGTAGTAAAGATGGTAAAACAAGACTCTCCGTGTCATAAAGTTGTTTTGATAAAGATTTTGATAGAATAATAAATATTGACCATGACGGGTGACCATAGAATATTTATTTCACTCTGTTATTATTTATACAATCAATATTTAATGCATCTATAATTATTCCTTATTCAATCATTAATCTTATGATATTATTTAGTTAATTATAATTAGATAATCACTACGTTTGTTCTTGTGTTAATCTTCTGTTATTCATTAATTAATCTATGCATAATTATTATTAATAATAACTATAATTTCTAAACATTGATACTGATATTTATTAGTAATTTTTTTATTAGTGAATCATTATTTAATCAGTTGTTAAATATTACTATGTAAATCATTGTTTAATGTATTAGTCCATATTAATTTCATTTTATATGATCACAATTTATATGTTATCATTGATAAAAATATTATTTTTATGTAATCGTTTTTAGGTATTTGTTTAGTTTATAATGAAAATATGAATCATCAAATTCATATCCCTTGGGCATGTCAAACTAGATTTTATAATGGCTAATTGTCCTGTACTAGATTTCCCCAAGTGAGGCTCGAGAGACCTTGTTAGAGTTGTTACAGATAGGTATATCTATGCCATAACCACATCCACTTGTATGTATCCATAAATGGATTTTTTTCTTAGATAACAATATTATAATTATTCTATCAAAATTTTAGAATGTCTAATGATATGTTATCAATTAATTAATCTATACATAATCATTACTAACATTAAATATTATTTCAAACTATATATAACTAAGTAAACTAATTAATAAATAAAATATTTAGAAAAATTAAAATTACATAATAATTTAAATAATTATATTTTACTAGAAATAATTAAATGACATAAATAAATAAATTCTAAATCATATAAAAAAATACCTCTAAATGATGCTTCATGAAAAAATCAGGACTTTATTTAGACCACCGGATCCACCTCACATGAAAATGACTTTTTATGGAGAGAAGATCTAGAATATAGAGAGAGGTGTAGAGTTGGAATTGAGTAGAAGGGGGTGGCCATTTATAGGTCATTAAGGAAAACACGACATTGGGGTGCTGCCTTTATCCTTTATGTTAGCCTAAATGTGGCACCCCTCCCACTGCTTTTTCTATGTCAACAACATGGGGAGAAATGTGGTTGGAGAGGGTGAAGGAGGTGGGTGTGATTCTTCCTTTTGACTAATTTTAGATGGTAGTAGTGTGGCTGCCACATTACATGCCTCTTTTTTAAAAAAATTATCCTACACCTTTTCTCAAAAATTTCCAAAAAAACAATCAAAAACTACACTCATACCTCCTCAATGTGATGGTGAAATATCTCAGACTCTTAGATCCAACTTGTACCATAAAACACTTCAGTGTTGTGGTAGCATCATCCCTCACTATAAATAGAAGAATATATATTTGTATTAATAATCATACTTGATTGAAACGATTTTAGGTAGGAATCAATTAACACAAAAAGTAACTTAAATTATAAATGAAAAATCAAATTATAAGTAACAGTATTATACTAGGTTAGATTATTCACTAATTCATGGAATGAATTGATTGTAAAATTAGAATCTCTTAGATGGTCTAGTAATTAATTATGACACGGAATGAACCGACTGGTATACTCTGAAGGGAGAATATGATATGAAAAACTATTTATAGTTTATTCAAAACACTTGTGATAAGTAGTTTTCTACACATATGATCAAGAAAATCTTCCAATATTATTCCATAACATCGATCATAAACCAAATTCAATAATTCAATCCATTACTACTAAAATGATAAATGATCATTAGGAGACATTTTTTCAGCTTCTGATCTATAATTGGATTCATTGTTTTCTATTTGTCTTCATATTATTCATTAGTAATATAATATTTAATTATATAATTATTAATAATATATCATTTAATTGTTAAAATAATTAATAATTATTTATTAATTATTTTATTAATATAATTATGAATTATGTAATTATGAATTATGTATTTATTAATTATATAATTATTAATTAGTAACATAATTCTTAATTATATTATAAGCAATCGGTTAATTCCTAATATAATTATTAATTATAAATATTGACTATTTTGAAATTAATACACTATTAAAAAATATTATAAAATAGTAATTAATAATATTTATCAGTATATTAAAAATTATTAATAAAAATATATTATTAATTCTATGGAGGAAATGGAAAACCTAAATCCCACATTATTAATGAAGAATGTTTTCTAGGGAAAATCCACTTATAAAAGGGATCCCTACGAGAGGGTTTCTATCAGAAATCCGGAAATCTTTTAATAGAAGTAAGGCTGGATACTTAATAGAAGATAAATTCTATTGAATTTATTTGATATATATATATATCAAAAAAATAATCCAAAAAACTCAAAATCCAAATTTTATAAAAACCAAAACGTATATTTAAAATATGTTTTTTTCTTGAAATGTAATAGGCCCCAACCTATCATTCAGCCATATTTTTCATAAAAAAATTAAATTCATTTCATTAAAACAAATAAAAAAACTAAAAAAATCAAGGTTCTAGTGTTGAAAAACTTAATGGAATTTCTGGTCCAGTATAGTTTTTAAATATTTTACATAGTCAAGGTTATACCCCCAGGTATTGTAGAATACTGTGTTTGAATTGTGTTATGAAAACATTAAAATAATGTAATTCATAGATGGTACTAATCATCTTGCCAAGTATATAAGGATAGAGAATTTACATGGATCATTTTAATCCGATTCACTGTACAATTATTTTATTTATTAATTTATTTGGGAATCACTACATATCTCATTCACTACACTAACTATTAGTTGTTCATTAGTAAAACTATAATTGAATATTTTTTTAAATTTGTTTTAAAAATAATGTTAACACCCCTCAAGTATATTATTACATACACATTGATGAAAAATTGGGTATCATAGGTTTGTCCCTATTTATTTAGCAACTCTAATTATTTAATTTGATACCAAAAAATTGGTTTCATAGGTTTTATTCCCTAAAGGATTGTTAGCAGGTCTAATTATTTAAATCTGATACCAATCAATTGGTACAAGAATATAGGACACTCTTAAGGATAATATAGCCATTTTTTAATTCTTATCATCTATTCTAATATGTTCATAGACCAGCTAATCTAAGGAAAAAATGATTTCTTCTTAATTATAGAAAATATAAATTATAATTAAATATGGATTCAAAAAAATCCCCCATTTTTTATGGAAGTGACCATCGGTACTAAAAAGACTAAATGAAAGATTACATGAAATATTTAGGCATGGATCATTAGAATATAATATAGAAACCATATAATCTACCGAAATATGATCCAAAAAAAGTTGTAACAGTGACATTGTTAGGTATGTGTTGAATTATATATTGAAATGTTTTTGGTACCATTCCATTAGTATAAGTTTATATATTATTGCCTTAGTATGATACTCCATGGAATATAGAGATTCCTTAATGTTACTTACTATGGAATAAAAATTATTAAATGATCCACTCTAGGAATGAAGTGAGTAGAATACAATGATTTCAATATGGAAGAAGATGATCCAGTCAATCATATGTTCTATATGTTTACAAGAATTAAAATTGACGTGGGTGGACATGGTGAAGTACTGGACAACATAACCCTGTTTGAAATAGTAATGCGATATCTACTAAAAATATTGCATACAATGAGAGTAGTCATCAATGAATGTAATAATTTGAAATATAATACCATAGATGAGCTAATGTTTTCTTTGTTTTAGAGTGTAAATGAGTTGAAAAACTTTAATGAAGAAGATACTAAAAATAAAAAGGGTATATAATTTAATTCAAATGTTAATGAATTTTCTATTTCATCTAAATTTCTATTATTTAAAAGTTACAAAGATATTTCACCCATTAGTGTTATGTTTTGATTTTTTTTAAAATGTGTCAAGAGAAATTTAAAAACGATTGTCAAAACTGAGGAAAAATAAGGTAATTATATTAATAATATTTGTGTTTTAGAATTAAAATTTTATGATTCTAGTAAGATAGTTCAAATTTAAATGTACTATTCCAAACTAAAACATTCAAAAAAATAAAATGACTACAGGAGAAAATAATAGAATTATTCATATTTAAGATCGGAAAATTCATAATGATCAAACTCGAGTTGTAAATATTAAAGTGAATACGAGATACAAAACATTACATTTCTGTCAACAATTTTTATTGAAACTAATCCAATTTTCACTCAATTAATTAATACTATTAATTTTGATCACAGTTTTATTTATGAAGATGTAAATAATACTGATTCTAATTATTGTTTTTATTCTATTAATTCTAGAGTAAAAAATGATTATATAAAATAAGGAACTAATAAAATATGGTGTCATGATTATAGAGAAATTTATAGTCAAGAAAATTATAAATAATAAATTATTAAAAAAAATGAAAAACTAAAAAGGGAATGTAATAATTTGAGTATCTTGTATCCTAGAATAAAGAATCTAAATGAATTTAGGATTATTACATGTGGAAAATAAATTATGGAAATGATAGACATAATGATTTTCAATAATTAAACAAGAAAGATCATATAATTATATATAACTGTATTTTCGAAGATTTTACTAATGTTGAAAAAGATTGTATGAAACATAAGTAGGAAAATGAGAAATTGAGTAATTCATATTTTGGTTAAATTTGATAGTTTATACTGATTCAGGCCCTATTGAAAAAGAGATTGTGAAATTTAAAAATGAAGGTTTTCAATATTATTGAAACTCTCTCTAAATGATTTCAATGAAAAGAAAAATTTGGAAAAATGATGATTATATTGAAACCAAATTATTCAAAGACTACTATTGGTTATAAAAATTAGTCACCAATGATAAATAAGACTACATTTATTAGAAGATAAAATGGATTTATTTCAAGTGTAGTATGTTTTAATGTAGAATTAAAAGTAATTATGCTAATGAATGTTCAATGAGAATTAAACCACCATATGGTCAGACAAATACATTCATTTTTAAATATTTATTTTATAAGGATTAAACAAACACATGTTTTAAATATATTTTAATTTTAGATGTTTTTTACTAATCTAATTTGATGCAATATGGAATGGGTACCAAAATACTCTTCTAAATTGTTTAATTTTAGGAAATATGTATTATATGTCTCCAAGATTCATCGTATTTATATATATATTGACACCATAATATGAAATGTGATATTTCTACATTCCTATTTTATAATTCATGTGATGGTTACCTAGTCACATTTGGAGAAAAACTTGATTATAAAAATAATGGTTTTGTTGAAGTTAGTTTTTATGATGTTTTTATTGTATAATAATTATTTTATGATGATGGTATAAAACAAAATTTTATGATTATATGTAGCGCCCCGACTCCAGTTACCTAGAGTTGGTGCGTTATTGTGTAACATTGTAATGATCACAAAAGATCAAGTCTTGAAAAACCGATTAGTTTAGTAGCATTGGAAACAATAGATACATACATAAATGTTACATTACATCATAAAATGAAAAACTACAATAACAAAGTCTCCATATTCCACACTCATATCCTCTTCTGACTATCCCTGCAGGTCATTTATAAAATACTTCTTCACATCTTGGAAAATATTAAAATATTGAAAGGGGTGAGCTCGGATGCTCAGTAAGGATAACAATATTGCGTAAGATTTCATAAATAAACATTAACATTTAAGGAAATGTATAACTAAAACAAAATCCTTTTAAACATGAACTTCAACAAAATATGGCAAAAATAAAATGAAATAATTCCATTTACTTATTCACATGGATATTATACTAGTCGAATAATCACATGCAATATCAATAACCATATTCATAATGATAGAATGCATAATGCCAGACTATCATAACAATGTACCCAAGGCCTCATGCCCAGACTACAAATAAGATTTTGTCAAGGCCTCATGCCAAAACACTAGTTTGTCTCATGAGACCTACCGATGCATCGAGGAGCTATAGCCGTCTCCACCCTTCACTTATTAACTCCAATGAATTACTCATATGAACAGGTTTAAACATATAATAAACCATAACATAATCGTATCACATAAAACATGCATAAAGGAAACATAACATTTCCATATTTCAATCACAATATATCAATACAACACATTGATATAATAAAAACATTATAAAAAAAATTTCAATACCAAAATAAATTATAATTAAAACTTGGTATTTATTTTTCATTTAAAAAAAGTTATGGCTTGTAGAGGAAGATGACATTCAAATAATAGTCACGACGGCGAAGAATTCACTGTCGCCGCATACGTAAGAAAAACCATTCCTTTTGTCGTTTAGTAAAAACGCTTCGTATAAAAAGATTCCTTTTGAATAAAAGTAAAAGTCAAAAGGGTTTATACACCGTATAAAAGAATGTTCTGTATAAAACAAAACATGCCTCAATGAAAGGAGATTTAGATGAAGTCCCTTACGAATATATTTTTTTTAAAATAAAATAAATCTATTATGTGTATTCACTATAAGTACACATAAAGAAAGTACAAATACAAGATAAGACATAATAATATCATGATATAATTTGAAAGTTGGAGATTAACCCAAAGAATGAAAATTGTGTTAAGAAGTTCCCTAACAAAGATCATTATATTTAAATAAAATAAATATACTATGTGTATTCACTATAAGTAAACATAAATAAAGTAAAAATACAAGATAGGACATAATAATATCATGACATAATTTCAAAGTAGGAGATTAACACAAAGAATGGAAATTGGGTTAAGAAGTTCCTTTACCTCGTGTCCGACTTGACTCGATCGTTCTTTAACCTTCATAATAATAAACTAAAGTTAATTTCTTTTTTCTTAAAAACCTTTAACATGGTCATTATTCCTTTTATATCACTCATTACCATGTTATGAACATTATGTAATTATTTATGTTAATAACGGTCATTTTGTCGATCTTTGGTACTTGAGTCAAAAAATAACTTTCTTATAATTACAAGTTGTTCATGTGGTGAAATATCCATTATATCCAGAATTATATTCCTAAATGAATATATCATATATATCATATATATCCAGTTTAAAAATTCATTAATAATATTACATAACATTTAGAGGTAAGAAATGAAATGTACCGTTCATGGAGACGGTAAGCCGTACGTACACATGAACGCTACTTTAATTTCTATTTCTTATTTAATGGAAAGAAATTTTAATTATATAAAGTTATACTATAATTCCAGTATAATATAATGTATAATACCATTTACTCCATCCTTTATACATCCCACCTATGGCATTAACGATTCAAATCATTTTGAGGGGGTGGTAGTCCGCACTTCCTAAAATGAAAATATAATGTTTACCCATAATTGAAACCATAATGGTATTACATAAATGAAAAATACAGAAGCTTAAGTAAAACATAAACATATTATATATTATATATAAATATAGTGACATCTTAATGGCCACCTTTGAAGGTGTTATATTAGTGTTGAACAATCATCGTTTCGTGAGGCAGAAATTTTCCATCCATAGAAACAGTACGTTCATTAACCATTAGATGTAGGTGTGTGTAAGTGTAGCTCGAATTCTTCTTATAAAAACATCCTAGTATATTTAAGATACTGGTTTTGTTACAAAAGAAAGTAATAAAAGGAGTTTAATGGGTTGGAGAAGCAAAATAAAACAAAATAACATAAGAGAATACATTACCTTAAAATCGGGTAACTCTTTTTTTGATTGAGCCAAAGGATTCTGTGGGAAGAATTCTGCCCAAATGAGGCTTCTAGGAGTTATAGAGGGAAGTTGAGAGAGTATTTGGGTAGAGGTTGGTGGAGAAAAATTGCTTGAAGGTGTGAATAAGGTGGTAGTGGTGGGGGCCTTTTATAAGAAGAGTTGAGGGGCACTCTTGGAAAGTCATGAAATGTTACGTTATTATATAATGAGTTTCGGATTTTTAATGTCCCACAATTATATATTTTCCAGGATGAGGTGATAAGGGTTTTAAATATACTCATACAATAGGTTTTTTACAAGTTTAAGTCTTATATTTTACATTATCTTTTATTTTTATTTAAATCGTTAATTAATGAGGTAATCACTACATCATTATGGTGTCATAAAATATTTAATTTATTTAATGTCGAAAAATGATAAAAAAAATATCATGATGTAGAAAATATTTTTATATTTATAATTAATATTTATAGTAATAAATAAGACTTGTATAACCCCATTTAAAAATTGTTTTTCTAAAACAACTCAGGTTTGTGACATCTATATTTTTACATTAAATAAAAAGTTATTATTGCCATTTTCATATCCAAGTGGCTCCATGGGGTCCCCATGTTCACCCATTGATTTTAATGGTCGGCCATGACTCATCTAATAAGTGTAAAAAAAGTGTAAAGGTATTTTCATATTTTTGTAATATCATTTTTACCTTAAATATCACTAACTACCTTTAATCGCGATTAATTAAACTTAAAAGTTAGTATTCACCAAAAATTATTTTAATCCCATTGAACCACATTTTACTTCTTAATGACAACCATGTATGTCAGATTTTTGAAAATCAAATCACCGAAGTGGTAATGTTTCATTTAAACAAAAAATCAATTTTTTAACTACCACTTAGTGGTTTCACTATTCCTCAAAAATTGATGTTTTCAGAACAATGCCAAAATTTCACCCTAAGATATAATTGATATTCTGAATTGAAAAATGTTGTCTATTTTAAAAAATTACAAACATATAAGTTGCAATAAATAATTTTATAACTAATCCCTGCTGTCACAACAAATAGCGTGTTTTTAAGAAACAATATATATCAAAAGACTGACAATTGTTTATTTCCAATTTCAAAGTGAAATTAATTCTAATGAATACCATTCGATAAAATGGTTAAAATATATTCTAATTATACTTTAAAACCACTCAATAGTATAATTTATCTCTATAAATTATTTTGATTAAAAAAGTTGTTTTTAAGTATATTTCACTATTCATAAAAAATTTGGAAGTTCTTAGAAAATTACAAAAAATTCATCTTAGGATAATTTAGATATTCCAAATACAAAATATAAGTCCATTTGGAATGGTAAAATTTATAAAATTTCAAAAAGTAGGTTTTTCTATTCATAACGTCTACTTTGATTGGTTTTGGTGTGTGTTAGAACTCGAAGTCGCATACAATAGATGCTACTTTATTATTCAAAGAAAAGTGTACCATGGAAGCTTGGGGTGTTATATTATCCCCTCATTCAAATAATTTCATCCTCGAAATTTTATATAATATAACTGTATAAAAAGACTCGATTGATTCTTCATCATATGTTCCTCGGGTTCCAACGTTTCCTCCTCCATCTTATGGTTTCTCCATTGAACTTTTACCAAACGAGTCGTCCGGTTTCTCAGCACTTGTTCTCTTGTATCAAGAATCCCGATGGGCTCTTTGCAATAAGACAGATCGGGTTCCAGTTCTAATTTCACATAGGTGAGTACATGTGTTGGGTCAGGCATGTATTTTCTCAACAGTGATATGTGGAATACATCGTGAAATTTGGAGAGACTTGGCAGTATTTCCAAACGGTAATATACATACCCAATTCGTTCTAGAATTTCTAAGGGTCCGATGTACCTGGGACTCAATTGACCCTTCTTACTGAAACGTATAACTACCTTCCATGGAGATACCTTTAAGAAAACATGATCTCCTACCTGAAATTATAAATCCTTCCTTAGGTTGTCGGCATAGCTCTTATGCCTACTTTGAGCTGCTTTGATATTATTTTGGATTACTTTCACCTTTTCCATCGTTTGCTCCCCCAGTTCTGGGCCTACAAGGTTTCATTCACCAACATCATCCCAACAGGTTGGTGTGAGACATCTCTTTCCATATAATTCTTCATATGGTTCCATATGAATACTTGAATGGAAGATATTGTTATAGGAAAATTCTAGCAGAGATAAGTATTGATCACACATTCCTTGAATGACGATTGATCATGATCTCAACATTTCTTATAAGGTTTGAATAGTTCATTTTGACTGTCCATATGTTTGAGGGTGGTAAGCAGTGCTCAAACGAAGTTCAGTATCCAAGGCCTTCTGAAGACTTTTCCAGAATCCTGATGTAAAACAAGGATCACGATCTGAGACAATCGATAGGGGAACTCCATGAAGATTCACATCTTCATTAATATATAGTCTTTCTAGACTTTCAAGTGGTAGATCTTCCCTTATAGCAAGAAAATGTGCTGACATCGTGAGACGATCAACAAAGACCCATATTGCGCCATTCCTTCTATGAGTCTTTGGTAGTCCCATAAAAAAATGCATCCTAATATTATCACATTTCCACACAGGTATGGGAAGAGGTTTCAATACTCGTCCAGGTAGTTGCCTTCCAACTTTCACTAGTTGACAAACCATACATCTTGACACAAAATCAGCAATCTACCTCTTTATGTTGTCCCACCAAAAATTCACCTTTAAATCTCTATACATTTTGGTGCTCCCATGGTGTATATGTAAATGGGAACTATGAGAATAATCCAATAATTCCCTCTTTAAATCACGTATATTGGGAACACAAAGTCTCCTCCCAAATTTCAAAATTCCATCTTCATACACAAAGTCACTCAATCACCCATCATTCACAGCTTTAATCTTCTTTTTCAACTCTTCATCATCATCCTGAGAACACTTTATCCTTTCTAGTAAAGATGGTTTGGCATCCATTTAATTTTTTTTGATGTTTCACCCTCCATGGTGATTCCCATAACCATCTTTACTAGATCCATGAAAATAGGATCCCTTTCCACTCCCATCATGTTCAGAACTCCATGATATTTTCTACTCAAAGCATCTTGACCCTTATTTTCCTTCCCTGGGTGGTAGTGTATCGTGCAATCACAATCCTTGAGTAGTTCAAGCCATTGCCTTTGCCTCATGTTGAGATCTTTTTGTGAGAAAATATACTTCAAACTCTTATGATCGGTATATATCTCACATTTTTCACCATAGAGATAATGTATCCATATACTTAGTGAAATGACTACAGAAGGTAACTTGAGATCATGAGTAGTATAGTTCTGCTCATGAATTTTTAGTTGTCGTGATGCATATGCAATAACCCAATCATTCTGCATAAGGACCCAACCAAGTCCTTTCATTGATGCATCACTATAAATAACGAACCCATCATTCCCTAATGGTAGATTCAATATAGAAGCATTGACTAATCTTCTCTTCAGTTCTTTAAAACATTTTTCACACACTTTTGTCTAGACAAATTTAACCCCTTTACGTGTGAGATTCGTTAATGGGTTAGCCAATCGGGAAAAATTCTGGACAAAACACCAATAATAACATGCCAAACCAATAAAGCTACGTGCCTCAGTTATACTCGTCGGTGGTAGCCATTCTTGGATTGCCTTGGTCATAGAAGGATCAACAAAAATTACATCCTTAGAGACAATATGGACAAGAAATGAAATCTCCTAATGCTCGAATTCACACTTTCTAAACTTCCCATATAATTCATGCCTTCTAAGAGTCTTCAAGATAAGGTGCAAGTGATTTTCATGATAATCTTATCTTTTGGAGTATACCAAGATATCATTAATAAATACCACCAAAAAATTATCAAGATGTTACTTGAAAACTCTATTCATTAGATCCATGAATACAGAGTGTGCATTAGTCAATCCAAAAGGCATTACTATAAACTCATAATGCATGTACCTTGTTCGAAATGCTGTCTTCGGAATGTCTTCCTTTTTCACACACAACTGATGGTATCCAGATCGAAGTTCAATCTTTGAAAAGTATTGAGCTCCATGAAATTGGTCAAATAAATCATCAATGTAAGGTAGGAGATACATGTTGTTTATTATTATAGCATTGATCTCTCTGTAGTCAACGGACAACCTCATAGATCCATCTTTCTTCTTAACAAAAAGGATAGGGGCTCCCCGTGTAGAAACACTAGGGAGAATAAATTTCTTAGTACTCAATTCCTCTAGTTGTTTCATTACTTCAACTAATTCCATGGTGGCCATTCTATAAGGGGTCTTCGATATAGGCCTTGATCCACGAATTAAATCAATGGAAAACTCAACTTCTCGTTTTGGAGGATGTCCAGGTAAATATTTCGGAAACACATCTACATATTCTTTCACAATAGGTACATCCTATATTTGAACATTCCTTTCCCCGCCCTTAGTAATTTCATTCTCTTCCTCCCCAATAATTGAATTTAGTTGAGCTACTGGGGGTGGATCTAAATAAGAATTATGTGGTGACGATTCTGCTCTAAAAATAAGGTGTTACTTATCATTATCATCAAAAATCGTAACCTCCTTCTTCTTACAATAAATCTTTGCATCATAGTCCAAAATAAAATCCATACCGAGGATTATATCAAACTCAATCATAGGTATGACTATGAGATTAGTGGATAAAGAACATTTAGGTACTCTAAAGGGGACTGATTCACAAAACATTGTTGCAATGATACTTCCCTTAGGAGTTTTGACTGAAAGTTCTCTTGTTAAATCAAATTGGAAATATCTAATTTTCTTAGAAAACTGGGAAGATATGAAATAATGCGATGATCCAGAATCAAATAATGCATTTACGAAACTTGAGGAAACCATTAAATTACCTGCCACCACATCTTTCGGAGCTTCAACCTCAGCAGTAGTGATAGCATAAGCTTGTCCTTGATCCCTTGGCCTCTTCTGAGGTAATTTACCCTTACACTTAGGACATTCATTAGCATAATGTCTCATATCTCTACAATTATAGCATTCCACATTTATAGAGACATTATTTACCTTGCAATCATGAGCTTGGCGGCCTTTTCACCACACTTATAACAGACTCCCATTCCCTTCAAGCAAGTACCAGGGTGTTTCTTCCCACATTTACTGCAGGACTGATATTCATATTTTATCTTCTTCCCCTTATTTCCATTTCCAGATTGATCAGAAGATCTCTTCTTTTCTTGATTCTCTTTAAAGTCATAAAACATAGAGAATTCTTTTTCCATCTTGATAGCACACGAGACAAAATCTTCGTACGACGAGAAGGTTTGTGAGACTAATGCTTGATGGAGAAATGGTTTTAACCAATCAAAGAAACAATAAATCTTACTTCTTGGGTTATGAATATATTCTGCAGCATGCCTCGCTATCCTTGTAAAGTTAGCCTCATACTTTGCGACATTCTCATCCTCCTTCTGCCTCAGACTGAGAAATTGCCTTTCCATATCTGCTTGATGGTCATGTGGAAAGTATTGTTCTCATAAAATTTCCTTAAACTCCCTCCATTCCACACTTTATACTTCTCCATCTTCCGTTGTGTTTTGAATCAACGACCACCATTGATCGGCCTCTCCAGTGAGGCGGTAGACTGCCATAACAACCTTCTCCCTTTCGCTACTCCCCATGGCGTAGAATATTTTCTCTAAGGAGTTTATCCATTTCTCAGCTACTAATGGATTTTTTACCCCCATTAAATGTTGGCGGTTGTTTCCTCATGAAGAGGTCTTACATTGACCCTCCACGTTGCGGATCAGGGTGCTCCATATGTGTAAGGTTATTATTCATAACATGAGTTAGTTTTCCCAGTATGGTAATAATTTGATCATCACAAGTTATATCTTGAGCTCCACAATAATTATCTTGAGCAAGAGGGAAATCCCTACACGGAGTGCGTGCATTGATACAGTTTCCATTCCTCCCACTAGGCGCCATTTCTAAACAATGGCATAAACTAGATTAGTTTATGAAATAAATACATAATTCCATACTTGTAAAACACTTAACATAAATCGAACTCTTTATAGATATAATCCATAATCAAAAAAATGTTTTTTTGAGGAACTATGTACTCATAAGCCCTTCATAATGGTTTGTAAAGAAAATGATAATTATCCTAAGCATATCCCCTGGGAGTGTCGTAACCAAGAGTGCCGCAAGGATCGTTATCATGCACCAGTTCCCATTCGAGTATAGCTCAATGAGGTGTTTTTTGGTTTTACCCCTATGTACATTTGTGCCAGAGCTGCCTCTACCTTCTCGTATCCAGACAAGGATGTATTCCTCGAAAAAATCACAAAATCTATATAATACCAAAATTCTAGGAAGTTCTTTTATACTAATCCTCAAAATCTATCTTTGTTCTATGTTCTCTAATCAGAGTTTATCAATATCTAGCTTCCACGGTTAGTACTAAACTGCCTCTGATACCAACTGTAGCACCCCGACCCCAGTAACCCAGAGTCAGTGCGTTATTGTGTAACATTGGCATGATCACAAAAGATCAAGTATTGAAAGACCGATTAGTTTAGTAGCCATGGAATCACTATATACATTCATAAATGTTACATTACATCATAAAGTGAAAAAAAACAATAACAAAGTCTCCATAGTCCACACTCATATCCTCTTCTGACTATCCCTTTAGGTCATTCATAAAATACTTCTTCACATCCTGGAAAATATTAAAACATTGAAAGCGGTGAGCTCAGATTCTCAGTAAAGATAACAATATTGCGGAAGCTTTCATAAATAAAAATTAACATTTAAGGCAATGTATAAATAAAACAAAAGCCTTTTAAATTTTAACTTCAACATAATGTGGAAAAATAAAATGAAATAATTCCATTTACTTATTCACATGGATATTCTACAAGTCGAATAATTACCTGAAATATCAAAAACCACATTCATAATGATGAAATTCATAATTCCATACTATCATAACCACATAGCCAAGGCCTCGTGCCAAGACTACAAATAAGATTTTTTCAATGCCTCGTGCCAAGACAGTAGTTTGTCTCATGAGACCTACCGATGCATCGAGAAGCTATAGCGGGCTCCACCCGTCACTTATTAAGTCCAATACATTCCTCATATGAACATGTTTAAACATATCATAAACCATAACATAATCGTATCACATAAAACATGTGTAAAGGAAACCTAACATTTCCACATTTCAATCAGAAGATATCAATACAACACATTTATATAATAAAAACACTATCGAAACCATTTTCAATACCAAAATAAAAGAAAATTAAAACTTGGTATTAATTTTCATTTAAAAAAAGTTATGGCTTGTAGCGGAAGCCGAAACACAAATAATAGTCAAAGTGGTAGAGAAGTCGTTGTGGCCGCATACATAAGAAAAAACATTCCTTTTGTTGTTAAGTAAAAACTCTTCGTGTAAAAAGATTCCTTTTGAATAAAATTAAATGTCAAAGGGGTTTATACACCGTAAAAAAGAAAGGTTTGTATAAAACAAAATATGCCTCAATGAAAGGAGATTGAGATGATGTCCCTTACAAAGATCATTTTTTTTAAAATAAAATAAATCTATTATTTGTATTCACTATAATTAAACATAAATAAAGTACAAATACAAGATAGGACTTAATAATATCATGAAATAATTTGAATGTAGGAGATTAACCCAAAGAATGAAAATTGGGTAAAGGAGGTCCCTTATAAAGATCATTTTTTTAAATAAAATAAATCTATTATGTGTATTCACTATAAGTACAAATAAAGAATGTAAAAATACAAGATAGGATATAATAATATCATTACATAATTTGAAAGTATGAGATTAACCCAAAGAATATAAATTGGGTTATGAAGTTCCCTTACCTCGTGTCCGACTTGACTCGATCGTTATTTAACCTCTAGAATAATAAACTAGAGTTAATTTCTTTTTGATTATGAACCATTTACATTTTCATTATTCCTTTTATATCACTTATTACCATGTTATGATCATTATGTAATTATTTAAGTTAATAACTGTCATTCTGTCAATCTTTGGTACTTGAGTCAAAAATAACCTTCTTATAATTACAAGTTGTTCATGTGGTGAAATATCCATTATATCGAGAATTATATTCCTAATTTAGATATCATATATATCATATATATCCAATATATACATGCATTTATAATATTATATAACATTTAGAGATAAGAAATGAAATGCACCGTTCATGGAGACGGTAAGCCATTCGTACGCATGAATGCTACTTTCATTTCTAATTAATATTTAATGGAATAAAATTATAATTATATAAAGTTATACTATAATTCCAGTATAATATAATTTATAATACCATTTACTCCATCCTTTATACATCCCACACATGGCATTAACGATTCAAATCACTTTGAGGGGGCGGTAGTCCGCACTTCCTAAAATGAAAATATCGTGTTTACCCATAATGGAAACCGTAATGGATTTCCATAAATGAAAATTACAGAAGCTTAAGTAAAACATAAACATATTATATATCATATATAAATATAGTGACATCTTAATCTCCAACTTTGAAGGTGTTATATGAGTGTTGAACAATCATCATTTTGTGAGGCAGAAATTCACCATCCAAATAAACAGTATGTTCTTTAACCATTAGATTTGGGTGTGTGTAATTGTAGCTCTAATCATTCTTATAAAAAAATCCTAGTTTATTTACGATACTGGTTTTGTTACAAAATAAAGGAATAAATAGATTTTAAGGGGTTGGAGAAGAAAAATAAAACCAAATAACATAAGAGAATACATTACCTTAAAATCGGGTAACTCTTTTTTGATTTGAGCCATAGAATTACTTGAGATGAATTATGCCCATATTGAGTCTTCTAGGAGTAGTAGAGGGATGTTGAGAGAGTATTTTGGCAGAGTTTGACCGAGCCAAATGGATTGAAGGTGTGAAGAGGGTGGTAGTGGTGGGGGCCTTTTATAAGAGGAGAGGAGGGACACTCTTGGAATGTCATGAAATGTTACTTTATCATATAATGATTTTCGTATTTTAAAGGTACCACGCTTATATATTTCGAGGATAAGGTGATAAGGGTTAGAAATATACTAATACAATAGGTTTTTGACAAGTTTATGTCTTAGATTTTACATTATCTTTTCATTTTATTTAAATCGTTAATTAATGAGGTAATCGCTGCATCATCATGGTGTCATAAAATATTTAATTTATTTAATGTCTAAAAATTATAAAAAACTATCATGACGTAGGAAATATTTTTATCTTTCTAATTAATATTTATAGTCAAAAATATGACTAGTATAACCCCATTTAAAAATTGTTTTAGTAAAACAACTCATGTTTGTGACATTTTTATTTTTACTTTAAATAAAAAGTTATTATTGTCATTTTCTTACCCATGTGGCTCCATGGGGTCCCCAAGTTTACCCATGGATTGTCTTGCTCGGCAATGACTCATAAAATAAGTGTAGGACAAGTTTAAATGTATTTTCATATTTTTATAATATCATTTCTACCTTAAATTTCACTAATTACCTTTAATCGCGATTAATTAAACTTAAAAGTTACTATTCACCAAAAATTATTTTAATCCCATTGAACCAAATTTTAAATTCTAATGACAACCATGTATGTCATATTTTTGAAAATCAAACCACAGAAGTGGTAATGTTTCATTTAAACAAAAATCTATTTTTTAACTACCACTTAGTGGTTTCACTATTCATAAAAAATTGAAGTTTTTTAGAAAAATGCCAAAATTTCACCCTAAGATATAATTGATATTTCTAATTCAAATATTATTTCTATTTTACAAAATTACAAACATATAAGTTGTATTAATTAATTTTATAACTAATTCCCGCTGTCACAACAAATAGCATGTTTTTAAGAAACAATATATATCAAAAGATTGACAATTGTTTATGTCCAATTTCAAAGTGAAATTAATTCTACTGAACACCATTGGAGAAAAAGGTAAAAATAAATACTAATTATACTTTAAAACAAATCAATAGTATAATTTTTCACTGTAAATTATTTTGATTAAAAACATTGTTTTTAAATATTTTTCACTATTCATAAAAAAATTGAAAGTTCTCAGAAAATTACAAAAAATTCAACTTAGGATAATTTCGATATTGCAAATTCAAAAACTAAGTCCATTTGGAATGATAAAATTTATAATATTTCAAAATTTAGGTATTACTATTCATAATGAATACTTTTATTGGTTGGGGTGTGTGTTAGAACTCGAAGTTGCGTACAACACACGCTACTGTATTATTCAAAGAGAAGTGTACCGTGGAAGCTTAGGGTGTTACATTATATTATAGGTTTTTTATCAATGATTAAATGTAATTTTTTATAATAATAAAGTATGATTTGAAAAAATATATGTGTTTTAATTTCAACAAATAATAAATAAAATTTTTACACTATTGATTTTTCTGATATAACAAAAAATAATGTTAAGTGTTTAAATTCTATAGAAGAAGAAAAAATTATTAGTCTTAGGAATATTGGACATGAAAAATTCATATAGTTTCTTATATTATCAACACATGAATATGATCTAAATTTAAAAAATTAAATAAATGTAAGAAAATTATGTGTGACTCTTTTTAGTGAGTTTGTGTTATAAATAAAGATTGATAATGTACTAATGATGTTAATAGTGCTAGATGTATTCTATTGTTACATCATTACTTATTTAGGCCTTTTCAAACTACTAATTTCTGTTAATAATAATGAATGTATAATAATTGAGGAATATAATAGAATAATCATTATTTATTTATTATTACATAAAACTGAAACTCTATCCATTTATTTTCTTCTATAAAAATTTTCAAAAATTAAAAAATTAATCATTCATCACTCTCCAAAGTGATCTAGGTGCTGAATTGTTCAATTTATTATTTGATAAATGTTGTGTACATAACGGTTATAAGATTTATTCTTCAACCTCTTGGATAACACAAAAAATTGAAGTTATTAAAATAATTTATATATTAAAATAAGAATTGTCTAGATCAATGCTTATCTAATTTAATGTGCCTACATATTTCATGAGATAATCAATAAATATATATTTCCCTATTTTGAATATATTATATATTAATATATAATCTAAAAATCTCCATAGTGAATTTTTTTAAATGATTTAAACCCAAATTTGGATATTTTAGGTTGATTAATTGCAATATCATTATATTAAATAGAAAATAAAATTTAGAAAATTATTATTCCAAATGTGATGGGTAATATTTTTCAGGTAATTATAATACTAACAATTAATATGTATCTTCCAATAAGAGATGTTTATTTATAGAATATTCTATAAATTTTTAATTTAATGACTATATCAATAATAGGAATTATTCAATTTATAATAAAAAAAATAAGGAATTGAATGAACTTTTTTGTTAAAGATAGTGGGAAAAAATTAACATGCATCATTTGAGGGGGAGGATATAACTTTGAAAACTGATCCTAAATAATGGAAAGCACGCATAGATCATCTTATTGACAATGTAATTGGAAATGATAAATTTATTATTCAAACCATAATGTATGTTTTACAATAATTTTTTATTCTATTTTTCATACTATTTTTAACATTTTAATTTTAATGTATCATTATTTAATTTAATCTATATTAATGCAAATAATTATGAATTAAATAAATTTTAATGAAATGACATGTGGAATTTAGTTGAAATACAAAAGGATAAAAAAAATTAGGTAAATGGATTTTCCTAATAAGCATAATGAAATTGGAATAATAATTCAAAATAATGATATATTAGTTACTCAATGATATAACTAAGATAGGGAATTAAATTATTTATCTCTGTATTCTTGAATGGATCCTTTTAGAATCTTGTTAGATTTTTCTTATTTTCAAAATATCAAATTATTCCAAATAGATTTAAAAATAGAAATTTTCGTTATGATAATTTCTAAAGATGTTTTTGTTAAAGAAAACACATGTTTTGGAAACAAAATTTCAAAATCCTGTTTTTAAAATTACTAAATATTTATATGTTATTCTGAAACACCCTCAATCCTCTTATGAAAGGAAAACTCAATTCATGTAAAAAAATTATTCTAAAAATGTAATTTCCGACCCTACATTGTTTATAAAGAGTGTTCTGAGTGCTATTTTGATTATACATATTTATGTTGATGAATTAATATTTTTGTCAAAAATGTATTTACTATGTAATTATTCATCTAAACTATAGATAAGTTATTTTTTTATCATCATAATATGATAATTAATTATTTTTACTTGGGATACAATTTTGTAAAAGAAAAGATCGTATTTTAATATATTAATATAAATATTCTAAAAAATATGTTGAAATAGTTTCCCTTGATTCATGTAACTCAATAAACACAAATTAATAATTATTCTGTAACAACCCCATATTTTATGATAAGTATTCTTTTTAATTTATTTTATGTCATGTGTTTTATGCTATAACAAGATTATCTTGTGCTATATACCACACTGTATTATCTTGAAGTATACACAACACTATTCTTAGATTGCGTTACACACAATTTCAAGTTCATTTTATAATATTCATTCTATGCAAAATTGAGTGTATATATATATATTCAACGTATAAATGAAATATGGTTGGATTCTATTATATGAAACAACGAAGGATTCTTTCACAACACGCAACCCTGACTTGGCTTGCATTACATGAAATCACGACTTTCCTCGATAGCGTGTGTTGTACGCAATATCAGGTTTCACTAAACAAGGATATATGGTTATAATATTATTATGAACTAGCCATTATGAATATTTTTAACTAAATTTTTAATTTTATAACATTATTATTTCATCTTACTCATTTTCTAGAAATTGGTAAGAGAACAAACTAAAATTTTCAGGTAAAATAAGTATTTTTTTAAAAATGCAGTTTTGCCTCCTTTTGATGGCGCACCAACATTAAATCTAGTTTTTGAAATTTTTATAAGTTAAATTTGACAAAATAATATTCTTCTTTAGAATCAGGATATAAAAATTTACTTAGGATAAATTTTTGATATTTTTCTGATAACTTTCAGATTTTGATGAATAGTAAAAATAAGCTAATTTTTAATTAAAAACCACTTTTTTCACTGAGATAATTTATATGGTTAAATTATAATATTTAATATTTTTAAAGTATAAATAGAATATATTTTTAACATTTAATATAATACATGTCATTATAATTAATTTCACAATGAATTCATAGGTAAAAACATTTCAATCTTTGGCAATGTTTTAACCTCTAAAACCCATTTTCTTAACCATGAGATTAATTTTAAATTAATTTCTACAACTTATTTGTTTTGAATTTAGAAAAATTAATTCCATATTTGGAATCAGTGGTTCCAAATTATGTTAATAGGCTACTTTTTATTTTTGGGCATCATGAATAGTAACTAAAGTAAATTTTATTTACCATATTTAAAGGTAAATCAGGTAATTAAGGGTAAATATAAGATTAGAAAATTACCCTAACACCTTCCAAAATCCTATTGGATGACTAAAAGTAGACCCATATCACATAAGGGTCGTATTAGATTCATTTAATGGTCTTTTTTCCATGAAAATAATTTATTTATTATTAAAACCAAAGAAAGTGACAACATGTCACTTTCTTAAATCATATAAGTATAATAATTTTAGTTTAGTAATAAACTTAATGAAACATTGAACATTAATAGTCTCCAGAAAAATAATACAATTATCTACAACATATGAATTTATTTAGCACTTTTAGGGATTAAATAATTATTATTAATTATTACACAGTAGTGAAGTTAAAATTATTTTATTAATTAAAATACCAAATAAATGGTTTCAAAAATATTAAACTAAATATTATATGAACTATTTAATGTTCTAAACTAATTTTATAAGTACATATGACATTTTATGAATCTATTAAAGCTTTTTTTTTGAACATATCGTCTGTATATATTTTATTTAAATTCAAATAAATGAATAGTGTCAAAATTGACACTATTGTTATTTTATTAAAATAACATATTATAAAATTGTTTAAAAATCAAAAAAATATACAAAAATTATAAATTAAAATTTATATGGTCGAAAATGTCATAATTTGTCAAATTCTGGAAAATTAACAACACATATGTAATTATTTATAATAATTTAAAATTTATAATATTATTACCATAAATAAAATTAAATTGATAAATAAGGATAAATCATGTTCATAATGATTAAAATAAATTCCTAACATGTCTAAATTTTATTGGTTGATGATATTACAACCCTATCTTATCTAGCTTCGGATATGAGTCATTTTGGAAGTTTTTTAGTGGGGTTGGGATTTAATATAAACTAATATTTCTTATATTTCCAAAGGTGCCCATCTCCTCCCTTATAAAAGGGCACATCCTCCCTCTCTTCCTCACACCATTTTGAGCCATGAATCTCAGCCAACCTATGCCCATTTCACTTCCCCACTTCCATATAATCGTTATAGAGGTACTGGTTTTCTCAAAAGTCCAACCCTAGTGCCCTAAGAAGAATTTTAAAGGAGGTGTGTCGAAGAAGAGGTAATTTCTTTTACCAATTATTTCAAGCTTATTTCATCTTCAACTTCTTCTTCATTAGTTGTTTCATTATAAAGTAATAACATCAGTATTAATAATATAAGGATATGTTATTATAAATATTAAACAACCCCATTTCACCTTCTATCCATCCTACATAAAAATAAATCATCGCGCGTGCGTACGTATGGAATATCGTCTCCACGCCGTGGTGTAATCTGTTTTTTCCAACACCACTTCACTTGGATTGGTATAATGGTGTAAATAATACCTATACATAGTTATTATAAAATCATACTAATTCTGATATATTGTATCATCCACTCGAATTCAATTCAATAATTATGTGAACGATATCATCTCTCGTGCGTACGTACGGACTACCGTCTCCACGACGCGATGAGATTCATTCTCAATGATAAACCATTAATGAATTATTATAAATTATATATAATAAGTAATCATGAAATATATGACATAATAATGATACTGTATTTATGTATATATATATGTATGTCGTCCAATTAATTCCATTCAATTAAATGAGGAAATGAAAACTACGTTCATGCGTACGTACGGCCTACTATGTCCATGAATGGTGTATTTCTTTCCATTTATAGATTTATTTTATATATGTATATTATAAATATATATTATATATAAATAATGTTTTATATTCTGGAATTATTTATTCATGATCTATGTAATCATATGAATAATTACAAGTAAAAACACAGATGATAAATGAAACGATTTTACCCAAAACGCTCTTTAACATGGAATTTACAAATGAACGGGTAATATAAAGTCATAAGTGAACCATATATGATATCATAACAATGAATATGAATCTGTAATAAGTAAATGGAATTATTTAAATCATTATACAGGAGGATCAGATATGTACGAAGCATATCGGACCAAAGGTATGGGCTAACTTTTCCAATCTCGTTTTTATCCGAGATTGTTTATTCGTAAGTATTTACTGGGGTTATATTTATCTTCCATGTCCCTATTTTCTAAAAATGGTTTCATGTATTTTTAAAGTACATTTTACCCATTTTTAACTTTTAATAAATGGTATGTATGGAATCATTCTTTTACGAGGTACTTTTTGACTTTTCTGACAAAAGTATGAGGATAATGTTATTTTTAACTTATACGGCGTGAAAGGATTTTTATGGTTTCATAATGCCTCATTTTCATATATATTCCTCTACAAGAATGCATGATTATTTTCAACAATGCCCTTTTCTTTTAAAATTTCATGGCATTTTGTGAAAAGAAAATGACTTTGAAGAATAAAGGATATTTTCCTTAAGATTTCATTTCAAGTGTTTTTTCAAAAATATTTTCCATCTAAGATAAAATTATTTCATATGTGTATGTTTCAAGTATAATGTCTCTATGATTTACATGGTTTCATTTTTCTTATGATGAAATGATATCCATTTTTTATATGGATTTTGTTATGATGGGATGATGTTTATGAAAACTTTTTTATTCATTGGGTTATGATGAATGATTTATGTTTATGTTGTGGAACAAGTAAGAATTATTTCATTATGAGATTGGTGGGACCTATATCTCCCTCCAATGTATTAGGTAAAGATTTATGTCTCTTGATATAGATGTGGATATAATGGTAAGTTAATCTGGTTCAGTGTTACAAGACTAAAACGAGGAGTGAACTCGATTCAGAAAGCGACTTTGTCCACTATGATGGTCTTGGCAGAAATGCCTTAGATACTATGGAAATCATAACATGTGCTGAATGGTTTCCACAATTACATGTTTTATTCCCATTATATTTTATCATGGTTGATGTTCCATTATGATATATGCCTTACGTACTTCCACGATTTATGTCTTTGATCAAGATTTTGATGTTTTAATTTCATGTTCAAGTTTTTGCTCTCAAATGTTTATGGATTGTTTTATGTTGTCTATGATTTCCCTTATTGAGAATTTGAGCTCACCCTTTTTATTTTTTAATTTCCCCTGGAAATAAAAATAGGTTTTAGGTAAGGAAACAAAAATGAGAATATTGTTATTGGAGTTGTTGATGATCTTTCAACATGATTAGATGTTTATATTCAATGTTTCCAAAGACACTAAACTATTACGGTCCTTGTGTGCCTGTTTTTGTTATGTACTAAGTATTCCTCAAAAGTAATGTAATTTCCATTTACGTCATGCTTTGGGTCTATACAGTGGGTATCAGTGAGAGGTTTAGTCAGGCTTTGGAAACTAGGATGAAAAAACTATAGTAAGATACCTAGAGATATTTCTAAGGCATGTCTAGGGATGTCCCTAAGGTTAGGTATACGTATAGGTTATAGTCCTAGAATTGCGCTAATGATCATAGAATTAAAATTAAGATGTTAGATATTGAATGTACTCCCCCTTTATTATGTTGTTTTCCCGAGCATGGTTTTTTCCTCACACACTATTATATTTGGGTTTTACACGATGGCTAGAACCCAAAGGAACTGTGTTGATCAATGTAATCGACAATGCAATGATTTTCCTTCTGACCAAACCAATGTCATGGGATATTGACTGCACAATATTATTTCTATACTTACACAAGATATGAATCATTCTGGACTTCAAAATGAGCAGAGAAAGGAGCAACATTCTGTTGAATCTTTCATGAGGCAGCGTCCACCTTCATTCTGTGGGTCTTCTTATCCCTTAGTGGATGAACAATGGATCAGTACTACTGAAAAGATATTTTCAGTTCTACAATGTTCTGAGCATGATAAAGTCATCTTAGAAGTATATTATTTGGATGGTGATGATGATTAATTGTGGAATCTTATCAAGAATATGAGGCAAAGAGATGAAATTGAGTCCATAGAATGGGTTGAGTTCAAGAAATATTTTTTCAGTAAATACTTCCCTTTTATTCGTTGAACAAAGATGGAAAAGGAGTTTCTTGAGCTTAAGTAGAAGGATGATGATTCTTTTGGTATATACAAAGCGAATTTTACAAGACATGCAAGGTATGAATCTAGCTTTATCATCCAACCTCAAACTAAAGTTGATCGATTTTTCAGTGGCTTAGAAACCAAGTCTTTGAATGGAATTAGCTATAAGAGACTTCAGTAGCTTTGAAGAAATTTATGCATTGTGCAATCAAGGTAGAACTGGAAGTTGGTATAACATATCCATCTCATGGATTTGACAAGAAACAAAAGATGGAGTTCATGGAGAAATCTCAGAACAATGGTGAAAAGAAGATGAATGTTTCTTTATGCTCAATGTGTGGAAAGAAGCATGGTGGAGATTTCATAAAAGGTACTAGAAAATGTTTTAAGTGTGGAAAATAAGGTCATCGAGTAGTTTATTGTCGAAGTAATGGGAAAAAGGTTGCTAATGATGTGAAGAGAGAAAAGACTACATCAAACTCTCCACCAACACTTCAATTCTTCATGTGCAAGGAAATGGGGCATTATGCTAATAAATGATCTAATCCACGGTTTAATGATGATCAATGTGAGCAACCTATTAAGGAAAAGGAAAAATGGAAGTCTCATGCAATCAGTATTTGTGATGTTGAGTATAAAAATGATGTCGTGTAATGATTAAGTGTTTATGTAATGAGAATTCAATGTAGTATCATGGAATCTCATTTATGGTATTGTAGAATTTTGGAATATCTATGTATTGGTTTTCAATAATTATATTGTACTGGTAACCATGAAAAAGTGTTTGAAATATTTTTGGAAAGCACCTAATATGCGCATAAAGAAGTGCTAAGGTGATAATGAAATGTTTGATAGTATTAATGAGCTCAGGAATTATATAAGGACAAAGTGATATCATGATTTGAGTATATAGATTTTATTTGGGATTTTTGTATGTGGAAAGAGTTAACTTTTGATAGAATTCATGTTTTATCTAAGGCTCTATGGTATTTAGTGTTTCAAAAGAATACATTATTAAGGTATTCACATGTTTGGAATGTGACCAAAATGATATATCTTATGATATATGGGGGACAAATGAAGGAATTCACATGCTCAGTAGATGAAATTTATAATAATCAGACAGAAGTATTTTCAATAAGCCTAATTGTTGGAATGGACATCACATAGTATTGGTTAAGGATATAACTTTTTATTTCTGAAAAGTTATTATATTATAGTTTTAGAAAAAGGATAACCTGCATGAAGGACGACAACCCATCCCGTCGGACAAGGCTGTGGGAATCGAAACCACAACTGAAGTGCGACTGGCCTTTATCGCCTACCACTGGCCTACAGGAAGTCCCTGGTTAGTAGATACTAGTTTTATTTTATTAAGAGGTATGATATTTGAAGTATAAGTTCATTTTTGGAACTGTATATGATTAACCTCACCATAGATGGACTTATGTATATTTGATTACTTTTTCTAACCTTTTTTTGAAATATATGGAATGACACATCATTCTATCACATGACCAGTTAATACTTCACGAATAACAAATTCAACTTCGTTTCTTTAAGAGATGAAGTAAAAATTGTTCAAAGCATGAAACATAGTGAGATTGTTCCAAAATCAAGAAAGTATTTCTTCTAATTAAAAATTTTCAACATTAGGGAAATGATATTGAAAACATAAAAGTTTTCCCTAGTTATCTTATATCCGATGAATCAGATGGTACCTTAGATCATCACAAATTTATGGCTTTGTGATTGTTGGCTTTTTCATAGCAATGTCCTCTACCACACTCCATTAGAACATGATGGTTATATTTTTTATCCATATCCATATTTTCACCTACGTTCTCTTATGTGGAAACCCAGTGATTAGTTAATTTGGGTAACCATTAAGTTTCCTACTTTAGTTTTTAATGTTATGTTTTAGTATTTCATTTTACGATCTATGTTGCAATTAATGAAACTTTCATGTAGAAAACCATGTATAACCCCGACGAATTTCGAGGGAGAAATTCATTTTAAGGGGGGTAGAATGTAACAACCTGATATTTTATGATAAGTATTCTTTTTAATTTATTTGATGTCATTTGTTTTATGCTATAACATGATTATCTTGTTCTATTTGCCGCACTGTATTAGCTTGAAGTATACACAACACTATTCTTAGATTGTGTTACACACAATTTCATGTTCATTTTATAATAGTCATTCTACGCAACATTGATTGTATATATATATATATTCAATATATAAATGAAATATGGTTGGATTCTGTTATACGAAACAATGACGTATTCTTGCAGAACACTCAACCCTAACTTGGCTTGCATTAAATGAAATCGCGACTTTCCTCAATAGCGTGTGTTGTACACAATATCAGGTTTCACTAAACAATGATATATGGTTATAATATTAGTATAAACTAGCCGGTATAAATAGTATTAACTATATTTTTAATGTTACAACATTATTATTTCATCTTACACATTTTCTAGAACATGTTATGAGAATAAAATAAATTTTTCAGGTAAAATAAGTATTTTTCAAAAAATGCAGTTTTTCAGCCTTTAGATGGCGCACCCACATTAAATCTAGTTTTTGACATGTTTATAAGTTCAATTTGACAAAATTAAATTCTTCTTTGGAATCAGGATATAAAAATTTTCTTTGGATAAATTTTTGATATTTTTCTGATAACTTTCTTATTTTGATGAATAGTAAAAATATGCTAATATTTAATTAAAAACAAATTTTTTCATTGAGATAATTTGTATGGTTAAATTATAATATTTAATGGTTTAATGTATAAATAGAATATATTTTTACCATTTAATATAATATATGTCATTATCATTAATTTCACATTAAATTCATAGATTAAAACTTTTCAATCTTCGGCAATGTTTTAACTTCTAAAACCTGTTTTCTTAACAACAGGATTAATTTTAAATTAATTACTGAAACTTATGTGTATTGAATTTTGACAAATGGATTCCATATTTGGAATCAGTGGGATCAAATTATTTTAATTGGTTACTTTTTATTTTTGGGCACTATGAATAGTAACTACGGTAAATTTTATTTAACATAGTTAAAGGTATATCGTATAATTAAGGGTAAATATATGATTAGAAAGTTACCCTAAAACCTGCTAAAATCCCATTGGATGACTAAAATTCGACCCATATCACCTATGGGCTGGATTAGATTCATTTAATGGACTTTTTTCCATGAAAATAATTTAATTATTATTAACACCAAAGAAAGTGACAACATGTCACTTTCTTAAATCTTATAAGTATAATAATTTTAATTTAGTGATAAAATTAATGAAAATTAGAACCTGAATAGTCTCTAGAAATATAATACAATTATCTACATAATAAGAATTTATTTAAAAAATTTCAGGATTAAATAATCATCATTAATTATGACACAACAGTGATATTGAAATTATTTTATTAATTAAAATAGCAAATAAATGGTTTTAAAAATATTAAAATAAAAATTATATGAACTATTTCATGTTCTAAACTATTTTTCTAGATACATATGACATTTTATGAATTTATTAAAGATTTTATTTCGAACATAACTTCTGTATATATTTTATTTAAATTCAAATAAATGAATAGTGTCAAAATTGACAATATTGTAGTTCTATAAAAATAACATATTATAAAATTGATTAAAAATATCAAAAATATTTAAAAATTATAAATTAAAATTTATATGGTCGACAATGTCATAAATTGTCAAATTATTGAAAATTCACAACACATATGTAATTATTTATAATAATTTAAAATGTAGTATATTATTACAACAAATAAAATTAATTTGATAAATAAAGATAAATCAAGTTGATAGTGTTTAAAATAAATTCCAAACCTGTATAAATTTTATTGGATGATGATATTACAACATTATCTCATATATTCTTCAGATATGAGTCATTTTAGAAGTTTTTATGTGGGGTTGGGATTTAATATAAACTAATATTTCTTATATTTCCAAAGGTGCCCCTCTCCTCCCTTATAAAAGGGCACCTCCTCCCTCCCTTCCTCACACCATTTTGTGCCTTGAA
This sequence comes from Viscum album, assembly GCA_963277665.1. Classification (NCBI taxonomy): domain Eukaryota; kingdom Viridiplantae; phylum Streptophyta; class Magnoliopsida; order Santalales; family Viscaceae; genus Viscum; species Viscum album. The sequence goes on along the minus strand of OY728165.1, from coordinate 1,916,678,651 downwards.
GCTTGGCCAAACTCTGACCATTTCACTTCCCCACTTCCATAGAAACCTTATTGAGGTATTGGTCTTCTCAAAAGACCAACCCTAGTGCCCTAAGAATAAGTTTAAAGGAGGGACGTAGAAGAATAGGTAATCTCTTCTACCGATTATTTCAAGCTTATTTCTTCTTCAACTTCTTCTTCTTTTGTTGCTTCATTATAAATTAATAACATCAGTATCACTAATATACTGATATGTTATTATAAATATGAAACAACCCCATTTCACCTTCAATCCATCCTATAGAAAATGAAATCATCGCGCGTGCGTACGTATAGAATACCATCTCTACACCGTGGTGTAATCTGTTTTTTCCAACAAGACCTTACTTTTATGGGTATAATGGTGTATAGAATAACTATTCATAGTTATTGTAACATCATACTAATTCTGATATATTTTATCATCCACTCTAATTGAATTCAATAATAATGGGAACGCTATCATCGCTCGTGCGTACGTATGGACTACCGTCTCCACGACGCGATGAGATTCATTCTTAATAATTAACCATTCATGAATGATTATAAATTATATATAATAAGTAATAATGAAATATATGACATAATAATGATAATGGATTAATGTATATATATATATGTATGTCATCTAATTAATTCCATTCAATTCAATGAGGAAAGGAAAACAATGTTCACCTGTACGTACGGCCTACCATCTCCATGAACGGTGTTTTTCATTCCATTTATAGATCTATTATATATATGTATATTATTAATATATACTATATATAAATCATGTTTTATATTCTTTAATTAAGTAATCATGATCTAAGTAATCATATGAATAATAACAAGTCAAAACACGGACGACAAATGAAACGATTTTACCCAAAACCATCTTTAACATGGAATTTACAACAGAACGGGTAACATTTAGTCATAAGTGAACCATATATGATATCATAATAATTAATATGATTCTTTTATAAGTCAATCATATTATTTAAATCATTATATAGGCTGTTCGGATACGTACGAATCATATCAGACCTAAGGTAATAGATAACTTTTCCAATCTCGTTTTTATCCGAGTTTGTTTATTCGTAATTATTTACTGGGGTTATATTTATCTTCCATGTACCTATTTTCTAAAAATGGTTTCATGTATGATTAAATCCCTTTTTACTTATTTTGACTTTTACTACCCGGTATGTATGGAATCTTTCTTTTACAAGGTACATTTTGACTTTTCTGACAAAAGTATGAGGAGAATGTTATTTTTAACTTATACAGCGTGAAAGGATTTTTATGGTTTCATAAAACCTCATTTTAATATGTCTTCCTCTACAAGATTGCATTATTATTTTCAAGAAAACCCTTTTCTTTTAAAATAACATGGCATTTTGTGAAAAGAATATTATTTTGAAGAATAAAGGATATTTTCCTCAAGATTTCATTTCAAGTGTTTTATCAAAAATATTTTCCATCTAAATGACATTATTTCATATATGTATGTTTCAAATATAATGTATCTATGATTTACATCATTTCACTTTTCTTATGATTAAATGATATCTATTAGTTTTATATGGATTATGTTATGATGGGATGATGTTTATGAAACCCATTTTATTTATTTGGTTATGAAGAATGATTTATGTTTATATTTTGGAACATGTAAGAATGATTTCATTATGAGATGGGGGGGACATATATCTCCCTCCAATGCATTGGGAAAAGATTTATATCTCATTAGATAAAAATTGCTGGAATAGTAAGTTAATATGGTTCAGTGTTACTGGACTAAAATGAGGAGTGAACTTGATTCAGAAAAGGACTTTGTCCACTAAGATTGTGTTGGAAGCAATGCCTTGGCTACTATGGAAATCATACCATTTTTTTAAAGGTTTCCACAATTACATGTTTTATTCCCATTATATTTTATCATGTTTGATTTTCTATTATGATATATGCCTTATGTACTTTCATGATTTATGTCTTTGCTCAAGATTTTGAATTTTAAATTTCATGTTCATGTTTTTGCTTTCAAATGTTTGTGGATTATTTTATGTTCTCTATGATTTCCCTTACTGAGCATTTGAGCTCACCATTTTTATGTTTTATTTTTCATAGGAAATAAAGAATGTTTTTAAGTAAGGAAACGAAAAGGGGAAGGTCATTATGGTAGTTGTTGAAGATCATTCAACATGATTAGAAGTTTATATTCCATTTTTCCAAAGACAATAAACTATTATGGTCATTGTGTTTCTGTTTTTGTTATGTACTACGTATTCCGCAAATGTAATGTAATGTCCATTTACATAAAGATTTGGGTCTCCACATATTCCAAGTTAGATTTAAATGAATATATAAAGTAATATGAAAATAAAATGTATAGAGGAATGATTAGAAACATATTGTATTTGACGGCATATAGACTGGATTAATGTTTTTAGTATTTTTTTGTGCTCTATTTCTGTTTAATAAAATTGAAATTCATAAAAAAAATCTAGGAATGTTAATAGATATATTAGAGGAATGGTCGGTAATGGTTTACTTTATTTTAATAATAATTTTTTTGATTTATTATCTTATTATAACTATGAATTTGGATATTGTAGTTTTGATTGAAAAAACCCAACTTATATGTATCATTTTTTAGGTAAAAATATAATTTCATGTACTTATAATAAACAACTATCTATTGAACTATATATATATATGTGGATGATTATGTTGATTTTGCATGTTTTCTCTCACAATGTTTTCTTATTAATGAATCTTTATTTGACTACTATATCATGTTTTATAAAAAAAGTATTATTTATTTAATAGTTCTTGTGATATTATAATTTCTCTAAACCCTATTCAATAGAATAGAACAGAACATATAGATGTAAGATTTAATATACTGAGATATCATTTTACTAAAGAGGAAATAAGTTTATAATTAGTTTCACTAAAAAACATATAGCTGACATATTCACAAAAACATTAGATTCAATAAAAGTTTATGAAATGAAGATTGAACAAGGTATGACATAAGCTAAATATTACCATTTATGACAATTATTTATTTTTTAAAACTCAAAAAAATTCATGATATTTTCATTAATGTGTATTATTATTAAATGTATATTTTTAATAATAAGGTCTACATTGATTTTCGTGGTAATTTTATACTTCTATATTATAACATTTAAATTTTCAGAGATTTAATTTTCATTTTGATAAATTTCTAAAATGAGGATAATTTTTCTAGAAGACAAATAAATGTTTAGTTTTAATTTTATAATGGGGAGATATAGATTGTGATTGAACAACAATATAAATAATTTAATATTTCTATTTTTATATATTAAAAATTTGTAATGGATGCCCGCAAGAAACCCACTAGTCTGTCTTCATGAGATTGATGCTCATACGAAACTATACACACCATATATATGCCCCTAGTGCGTGTCACCACTTATCTACCTGAACCCAAAATCCTCGACTATCATAATTCCCCGCGCATCCTTTTTCCAACGCCATTATCCCACCCAGATACGCAACGCACGGACAAGCTCCACCATTTATCATTACATAAATCAGCCTCTATGATAACTGATCGGAAAGGATCTTCCCAGATCTGCATTGATCCCAAGCATTTCCCCACCACACCACCCCATGTTCCCCCATGATTCCTCCAAACCCCTTTGTTGTGAAGGGGATTCTTCTATATCCTCCTCAAAACCTCTACAATGTGGTCATGATTTGGCACTAGTAGAAAACATAAGATAATGACCAGCAGTCTCATCATCTTGAGAGATTGGTGCATAGATGTGGCTACATGATTGAAGAGAGACAATCTCTCTATCATTGAGATAGAATCTCTCCTTCTCCCTCGAGTATATATATATATATATATATCATATTACATAGTGTTTTATGATCCATTATTTAGGATAATTTGGCTAGAATGGGTTTTTTTTTCAGTTTATGGTATTAGGGTTAAATTTATTTGGGGAAATGGGTTTGTCCCGTGCCATTTCCTGTGGTGCTGACCCCTTCGGCTCCCCAACCGCCCACAAATATATAAAATAAATTTACTTTTCTATAAAAAATATAATTACTATAATAAATACACTAAATATATAATTATTTATATTTATATTTATATGTATTCTATTAATGTTTATTTTATTAATGATTATATATTAATTTTTCTCATAATTATATATTTATTATAATTATTTTAGTAATGATATTTACTATATTCATAAATATGTAATTTGTAATAAATGTGTAATTATAATAAATATTTAATTATAATTAATATGTAATGATAATAAATATCTAATTATAATAAATATATAACTGTTAATATAAAAAATATATAATTATAGTAAAATTATTATATTTATATTTTTTATTTTTATAATTATACATTTATAATAGTTATATATTTTTTATGATTATATATTTATAATATTTAATGTTATACATTTATTATAATCAAATACTTATTATTATTAGATTTATATAATTATAATAAATGTATATTTATAAATATAGTAATTATAATAAGTATATAATTATGATAAATATATAATAATAATAACTAGATAAATATAATAGTTATAAAATTATAATAATTATATAATTATAAATATAAAAATTACAAAAATATAATAATTCAATAATTATAATGAATATTTAATTATGATTAATATTTAATTACAATAAACATATAAAAAATGAATATATAAATATAATAAATATGAAATTACAATAATTTATATAACTATATATATAAAAAATCCATATTTATATTTAATATATAATTATCATAAATATCTAATTATCATAAATTTATAAATATAATAATTTAATAAATATATAATTATAAATATAACAATCATTTAATTACAATAAATATTTAATTATAATTAATATAAACTATATATATATAATTATAATTATTATGTATATATAATTATAATGACAGGAAAACATGACTCTCTATGTCAAAAAGGTGTTTTGATAAAGATTATGATAGTATAACAAATATTGACCATGATTGGTGACAATATAATATTTATTACACTAAGTTATTATTTATTCATCCATTCTTTAAAACCTCTATAATCATTCCTTATTCGATCATTAATCATATGATATTCATTAGTTAATTACTAATATCTAATCATTACAGTTATTCATGTGTTAATCTTATATTTTTTTATTAATTAATCTGTACATAATTATTAATAATATCAACAATAATTTGTAAACTATGATACTTATATTTATTAGTAATTTATTTTAATTAGTGAATCATTCATTACTCACTTGTTAAAAACTACTATGTAACTCATTGTTTAATTTATTAGTCCTAATCCATTTCATTTTACATGATAATCATTTATATTTTATAATTGATAAAAATACTAATTTTATGTATTATTTAATTAGGTATTTTTAAGTTTACAAAGAAAATATGAATCATCTAAATTATATCCCTTGGGAGTGTCAAACTAGGATTTATCAAGGCTTCTTTCTATGTACCAGATTTCCCCAAGTAAGGTTCGATACACCTTGTTAGATTTGTTACACATTGGTATATCTGTGCCAGACCGACATCCACTAGTATGTATCCAGAAATGGATTTTATTTCTTAGATAACAATATTATCTTTAGGCTATCAAAATTCTAAAACGTCTAATCATGAGTAATCCATTAGTTATTCTATATTTAATCGTTACTAATAATACATATTATTTCAAACAATATAATACAATGTAAACAAATTAATAAATAAAATATTTAAAACCATGTAAATTACATAATAAATTAAATAATTAGATTTAATTAGAAATAATTAAATTAAATAAATAAATATATTCTAAATTAAATAAAAAAATAACTCTAAATGATGATTTATGAATAAATCGGGACTTTATTTAGACCACCAGATCCACCTCACATGAAAATGATTTTTTAGGGAGAGAAGATCTAGAAAATAGGGAAAGTTGTATAGTTGGATGTGAGGAGAAGGAGGTGGTCATTTATAGGTTGTTAAGGAAAACAAGACATTGGGGGTGCTGCCTTTAGACTTTATGTTAGGCTAAAGGTGGCACCCCTCCCACGACCTTTGCAATGTCAAAAATATGAGGAGAAAGGTGGTGGGGGAGGGGGAAGGAGGTAGGATTGATTCTTCCTTTTGACTACATTTATAAGGTAGCAGTGTGGCTGCCGTCTTACATGCCTCTTTGTTAAAAAATTATCCTACATATTTTCTAAATATGTCAGAAAAAAATAAAAAAAACTCCACTCTTACCTCCTCTATGTGATGGTGACTTTTCTCAGACTCTTAGAGCCAACTTGTAGGATACAACACTTGGGGATAATGGTAGAATAATCCCTCACTATCAATAGAAAAAATATATTTGTATTAATAATTCTACTTGATTGAACCGATTTTCTGTAGAAATCAATTAACACAAAAAGTAACTTAAATTGAAAATGTAAAATTAAATTATATGTTACTATATTATACTATGTTTGATTATTCACTAATTCATGGCATGAATTGATTGTAATATTAGAAACTCAAAGATGGTCATGGAATTAATTATGACACGGAATGAACCAATTGTTATACTCTGAAGGGATAACATGATAAGATAAATTATTTATAGTTTATTCAATACACTTGTGATAAATAGATTTCTACGAATATAATCAAGAAAATGTTCAAATATTATTCCATAACTTCGATCATAAACAAATTTAAATAATTCAATCCATTACATCTAAAATGATAAAAAATCATTAAGATACATTGTTTTCTTCTTCTAATCTATTATTGGGTTCATTGTTTTCTATTTTTCTTCATATTATTCGTTAGTAATAAAATATTTAATTATATAATTATTGATAATATATCAGTTCATGGTTAATATAATTAATAATTATATATTAAGTAATTAATAAAAAATAATGAATTATATATTTATTATGTATATAATTATTAATTATATAATAATTTAATGAGTAATATAATTCTTAATTATATAATAAGAAATCAGATAATTCCTAATTAAATTATTAGTTGTAATTATTGACTATTTTGAAATTTAATCTTTATTAAAGAAACTTATTACATAGTAAGTAATAAAAAATTTCAGTATATTAAAAATGATTGAAAATAATATATTGTTAATTCTATTGTTGAAAGTGAGAACCTAAATCCCACATCGGAAATGAATAATGATTTTCACGGAAAATCATCTTTTAAAAGGGAGCCATAGGTGAGGGTTTCTATCCAAAATCTAGACATCTTTTAATATAAGTAAGGCTAGATGATAAATAAATGATAAATTCAAATGAATATATTTTATATATTTATACATATAAACAAAATAAAACTAAACAAAATAGAAATGAAAATTTAAAGTATACAAACAATTATATTTAAAATATGTTATTTTACATGAAAGGCAGGGGGCCCACCTATCATTCGGCCATATTTTTCAAAAAAAATACATTCATTCAATTAAAACAAATAAAAAAACAAAAAAAAACTCAAGGTCCTTGGGTTGACATGATTTACGGAATTTCGGATTCAGACTAGGTTCTGAATATTTTACATAGTCAAGGTTATACCTCCTAGTATTGTAGAATACTGTGTTTGTATTGGGTGATGACACCATTAAAATAATGTTATTCATAGATTCTACCAATCTTCATTCCCAGTAAAGAAAGATAATGAATTAACTAGGATCCTTGTGATCAATACTGCTATACAAATATTTTATTCATTCATTTATTTGGGTATACTACATATCTTGATCACTACACTCACTATTAGTTGTTCATTATTAAAACTCTTATTGAATATTTGTTTTAATTATTTTTAAAAATAATTTTAACACCCCTCAAGTCTTTTTTTATATTAACATTGATTAAAAAATGTGTATCGTAGTTTTGTCTCTATTTATTTAGCACCTCTAATTATTTAAATAGATACCAAAAATTGGTATCATTGGTTTCGTTCCTTAAAGGATTGTTAACAGGTCTAATTATTTTAATCTGATACCAAACAATTGGTACTACAGTATATGACACAATTAAAGATAGTATAGTTAATTTTTTAAAATTTTAACATATGTTCTAGTAGGTTCGTAGACCTACTAATCTATGGAAAAAATGATTTCTTCTTAATTTAAGAAAATATAAATTACTATTAATGATTGATTCAAAAATCCCATCATTTTTTAGGGAAGTTACCATTAGTAATAAAAAGAATAAATGAATGATTACATGAAATAGTTAATCATGGATCATTAGAATATAATATAGAAACTATATAATCTAGAAAAATATGTTCCACATACACTTGTAACAATGACATGGTAAGGTATGTGCTGAATTATATAGTGATTTTTTGACCATATCATTTGTAGAAGTTTATGTATTCATGATTCAGTATGATAGTCCAGGGAATCTATAGATTCCTTCAAGTTACTAGATAAGTAATGAAAAAAATTAAATGATACACTCTTGGAATGATGTGTGTAGAATAACATGATTTCAAAATGTAATAATATGACCCCTTCAATCATATGTTCCTTATGTTTACAAGAATTAATATTTTCATGGGTAGAATTGGTGAAGTACTAAATAGCACAACCCTATTTGAAATATTAATACAATATCTACAAAAAATATTGCACACAAAGAGGGTAGTCATCAATGAATATAATAATTTTAAAAATAATACCCTAGATGAGCTAATTTTTTCTTTTTTTAGAAAGTAAATGAGTTGAAAAACATTAATGAAAAGGAGACAAAAACAAAAAAGTATATATCATTTAATTCAAATGTTAATTAATTTTCTATTTCATCTAAAATTATATTATTTAAAAGTAAAAATAAATTCCACACATTAATAATATGTTTTAAAATTTGTTAAAAAAATGGTGTTAATAGAACTTTCAAAAAGTATGTCAAAACGGAGGAAAAGAAAGGTAATTATATTAATAATATTTGTGTTTTAGATATACAATTTTTTGGGACTAGGAATAGAGATAAAATTTAAATGGACTATGCCAAACAAAAACATCGAGTGAAAGAAAATGACTATAGAATAAAATAAGTGAATTCTTTATGTTTAGGGTGACACAATTCATAAAGACCAAACTCGAGTTGTTACTCTTAAAGTGAATATGAGGGAAGAAAAATTAAATTGATGTCAACAATTTTTATGGTAATTATTCTCGTTTTCACTCAATTAATTAATCATATTAATTTTGATCATAGTTCTATTTATGAAGATGAAAATAAAACTGATTCTAATTATTGTTATGATTCTATTAATTCAATAGTAAAAAAATGATTATATATAGTGATGAACTAAACAATAGTGGTGTCATGATTATGAAGAAATTTATAGTAAAGAAAATTATAAATAATTAATTTTTAAAACAAAAGGAAAAACTAAAAATGGAATGAAATAATTTGAGTAGATTGTTTCCTAGAATAACAAATCGAAAAGAAAATATGATTCATACATGTGGAAAATAAATTATGGAAATGAAAGACATAATGATTTTCTATATGTAAACAAGAAAGATTAGATAAAAATATTTAATTTTATTTTCTAAGATTTTACTATTGTTGAGAAATATTGTATGAAACATAAATAGGAAAGTAAGAAATTGAGTAAATCATTTTTTGGTTAAAATTTGATAGTTTATACTCATTTAGACCCTATTGAAAAAGAGAATGTGAATTTTAAAAAGGGCGTTTTCAATATTTTTGAAACACTCACAAAATTTTTTCAATGAAGATAAAAATATGAAAAAATGACGATTATATTGAAACCAAATTATTCCAAGACTACTATTGGTTATAAAAATTAGTCACCATTGATAAATAAGACTAATTTTTTTATAAGATCAAAAGGAAGTATTTCAAGTGTAGAATGTTTTAAATTTTGAATGAAATGTAATTATTCTAATTAATGTTCAATAGCTTTAAACCACCATTTGGTCAGACAAAGACGTTCATTATTAAATATTTATTTTTTAATGACTAAAAAACACAATTTTTAACTATATTTGAATTTTAGATTTTTTTTAACTAATCTAATTGGATGAAATATAGAATGGGTACCAAAACACTCTTCTTAATTGTTTAATTTTAGGAAATATGTCTTATATATCTCTAAGATTCATCATATTTAGATATAAGTTTCCACCAAAACATGAAATGTGATATTTCAAAATTCCTATCCTATAATTCATGGGATGGAACCTAGTCACATTTGGAGAAAACTCTAAAGGTAAAAATAATGTTTTTGCTGAAGTTTGTTTTTATGAAGTTTTTATTGTTTTAGAATTATTTTTTGAAGATGGAATACCACAAAATTTTATGATTATATCACAGGTTTTTTATGATTGTTTAAATGTGATATTTTAAAATAATAATGTACGCTTTTTAAAAATATATATGTTTTGTTTTCGATAAATAAAAAACATAATGTTTACACTATTGATTTTTCGGATATAACAAAACAAAAGGTTATTTGTATAAATTCTATAGAAGTAGAAAACATTATGAGTCTTAGGAGTCTTGGACATGAAAAATTCATATAGTTTCTTATTTCATCAAATCATGAACTGGTTCTAAATTTCCAAAATTAATAAAATGAATGAACATTATGTGTGACTTCTTTTTAGTGGGTTTGTAGTATAACGAAATAAGGATAATGTGTTAATGATGTTAATAATTCTAGATGTATTCAATTGTAACATCATGACATATATAGGCCTTTATAAACTACTAATTTCTATTAATAAGAATTTATATATAATAATTGAGGAATATAAAAAAATAATCATCATTTAATTCTTATTAAATAAAAGTGAAACTCTATCCACATTTTTTCTTCTATTAAATTTTTGAAAAATTGAAAAACTAATCAACCATCACTCTCAGAAGTGATCTATGTGCTGAATTATTCAATTTATAATTTGATAAATGTCGTGTACATAATGGTTATAAGATTTATTCTTCAACCTCATAGATAACACAAAAAATTAAGTGATTAAAAGAATGGATAATTAATATATTAATTGGATAGATCAAATTCTTATCTAATTTCATGTGCCTAAATATTTCAGGAGATAATCAATAAATATATATTTCCCTATTTTAAATAGATTATATATTAATATATACTGAAAAAATATCCATAGTGAATGTTTTAAATAATTTCACCCCAAAATTGGATATTTAAGGTTGTTTTATTACAATGTCATTATCTTAAATAGAACATATAGTTTTGAAAATTTTTACTCCAAATGTGGTGGGTAATGTTTTTCAAGTAATTATAATGCTAACAAGGATAATGTATTTTCCAACAAGATATGTATTGTTATTGATGATTCTATACATGTTTAATTTAATGAATATATCAATAATATGATTTATTCAATTTATAATAAAAATAATAATGAATTGTATGAACTTTATTTTGTAAAAGATAGTGAGAAAAAAAATAACATGCATCATTTGAGGGGGAGAATATAGCTTCGAAAACAGATCCTAAAGAATGGAATGCACGTATAGATCATTCTATTTACAATGTGATTGGAAATGATAAATTTTTTATTCAAACCGTAAAGTATGTTTTATAGTAATTTTATTATTCTACTTTTCTTATTGATTTTAACAATTTTAATTTTGGAGATTCATTAATTAATTTAATCTATATTAATTCTAAAAAAATTTAATTAAATAAATTGAAATGAAATAATGAGTGGAATTGAGTTGAATTACAAATGCATAATTGAATCAATTGATGTGAATGGATTTTCATAATAATCATAATGAAATTGGAAAGATAATTCAAAATAATGATATATTAGTTACTCGAGGTTATAACCAAGATAGGGAATTAAATTATTTTTCTCTATATTCTTGAATGGATCCTTTGAAAATCATGTTAGATATTTCTTTTTTTCAAAATATGAAATTATTCCAAATAGATGTAAAAATAGAAATTTTAATTACGATAATTTCTAAAGATGTTTATGATAAATAAAACACATGTTTTGAAAATAAAAATTTCAAAATAATGTTTTTAAATTTAATAAATATTTATATGGTATTATGAAAGATCCTCAGTCCTAGAATGAAAGGAAAACTCAATTCATGTAACAGAATTATTCTACAAATGTAAATGCTAACCCTATATTGTTTATAAAGAGAGTTTAAAGTGATATTTTGATTATACATATTTATGATGATGATTTGATATTTTTTTCAAAAAATTATTTACTATATAATTATTCTTCTAACCTATGGATAATTGATTTTGTAATCATCATTATTTGGGAATTGATTATTTTTACTCGGGATACAATTTAGGCAAGGAAAAGATTGTATTTTCAAACATTAATATTAATATTCTAAACAATTTTTTGAAATTGTTTTCCTTGATTAATGTAAGTCAAAGAAACAAATGATAGTAATTATTACAAGGTAGATTTAGATGAATATATAAACTAAGATGAAAATAAAATGTATAGAGGAATGATTAGAAACATAATGTATTTGACTTCATAAAGACTGGATTAATGTTTTTTGTCTTTTTTTATGTGGTATATTTATGTTTAATCAAATGAAAATTCATATTAAATTTTCTATGAAAGTTAATAGATATATTAAAGGAATGGTCGGTAATAATTTACATTATTATAATAATATTTTTCCGTATTTAATATCTTATAATAATTATTACTTTGGTTGTTGTAATTTTGATTAGAAAAGATGAACATACATATTGAATTTTTCAGGAAAAAATATAATTTCATGAACTTCTAATAAACAACTATCTATTTCACTATCTATATATGTGGATGCTTATATTGATTCTGCAATTTTTCTCCCTCAATGTTTTCTTATTAATCAATTCTTATTTGACTTATATATCAGGTTTGATAAAATATAATATTTCATTAATAGTTCTTGTGAAAATAAAATTTCTCTAAACCCTATTCAATAGCCTACAACAAAACATATAGATATATGCTTTCATATATTGGGATATCATGCAAGTAAAGTGGATATATGTTGATAATTTTTCTCATTTGAAAACTCCTAGCTGACATATTCACTAAACCATTAGATTCAATCAAATTTGATGAAATGAAGATTGAACAATGTATGATATAGGCTAAATATTTCTGTTTATGATAATTAATTGTTTTTTAAATCTAAAAAAAATTCATGATATTTTCTTTAATGTGTACTATTCTTAAATGTCAATTTTTATAAATATGTTCTACATTGATAGTTGTGGTTATTTTATACTTCTATATTATACGATATAAATTTTTAGATATTTAATTTTCATTATAATAAATTTCTAAAATGAGGAGAATGATTTTAAAAGTAAAATAAATGTTTATTTTTTAATTTATAAATTTCGAGATATAGTTATCGATTCAAAATATGTATAAATAATTTAGTATTTTTATTCTTATAAATTAAAAATATTTGATGGATGCCCGCAAGAAACCCAATAGTATATTTTCATGCGACGGATGCCCACAAGTAACCATACATGACCTAGATATTCCCCCAGTGTGTGCTACTGCCTATTTACAGGACCCCAAAACCCTCGACTATCAGAATTCACCCACACATCCTTGGACCAACACCATGATCCCTCCCAGATCCGCAACACTCAGCCAACCTCCATCGTTCATCATTTCCTAAATCAACCTCTATCATAACTGACCTGAAAGGATCTTCCCAGATCAACATTGATCCAAAGCAGTGCACCAACACGCCACCCCATGTTCCCCAATGAATCCACCAGACCACTTTGGTCTGAAGGGGATTCATCATTTTACTCCTCAAAACCACTAAAAATTATTCATGATTTTTCAAAAGTAGAAAACATCATATAATGAACAACAATCTCATCATCTTGAGATATTGGTGCCCGGATGTGGCTACAAGATTGAAGAGAGACAATCTCTATATCCTTGAGAGAGAATCTCTCCTTCTCCCTCATGTGTGTGTGTATATATATATATATCATATTTCATAATTTTCAATGTGCCAATATTTAGGCTAATTTGGATAGAAGGGGTTTTTTCTATTTATTGTAGTATGGCGCTGACCCCATCGGCTCCCCCAACCCCCCAAAAATATATAAAACAAATTTATTTACTATTATAAATATAATTACTAAAATAAATACACTAAATATATAATTTTATATAATTATATATATATTTATTCTATTAATATTAATTATATTAAAAATTAGATTTTAATTGTCTTTATAATTATATATTCATTATATTTTTATTAGTAATGATATTTACTATATTTATATATATGTAATTTATAATAAATTTGTAATTATAATAAATATGTAAATATAAAAAATATGTAATTATAATAAATATATGATTATAATAATTATATAAATGTAAATATAATAAGTACATATTTATTATAAAATTATTAAAATTATTTTTTTATATTTAAAATTATATATTTATCATAGTTATTTTTTTATAATTTTATATTTATTATATTTAGATTTATACATTTATTATAATCATTTAGTTTTTATAATTAGAATTATATAATTATAATAAAAGTATAAATAAAAATATAGTAATTATAATAAGTATATAATTATGATAAATATATAACAATAATGACTATATAAATATAATTATTATACAATTATAAATATAATAAAAAAATATAATAATTCTATAATTATAATGAATATTTAATTATAATTAATATTTAATTATAATAAACGTATAATAACATTAATATATAAATATAATATATATGAAATTACAATAATTTATATAAATATAAATATGATAAATACATATTTATAATTAATATATAATTATAATAAATATCTAATTATTATAAATTTATATATATAATAAATGTATTAAATATATACTTATAAATACAAAAATTATATAATCACAATAAATATATAAGTATTATTAATATATAATAATATATATGTAATTATAATGTATACATAACTATAATAATAATAAATACATAATTATTATATATTTATTATAAATTTATATTTAATATAATTATAAATAAATATATATATATTATAATTATATATTTAATATATAACGGTAATAAATATGATATTATAATAAATATGTAATTATAATAAATATATGATTATAATAAATATATGATTATAATTATTATATAATTATAACAATTAGATATTTATAAATATACAACATATATAATTATAAATATAATAAATATTTAGTTATAAATATAATAAATATATGATTATAATAATTACGCAATTATAATAAATATGTAATTACAATAATTATATAAGATCTAATAATGTTTATTTATATAATGATTAATAGTTTTAATAATTTTATATAAATATAAATTTATAAAATTGAAATATAAGGTTTATTTATATATATTTATTTATGAAATTATATATAATTATTTAAATTCATTAATAAAACTTATTAAATTTATTTATAAATAAATATATATATATATAAACATTATTAAAATTATTAATAATTATTATATTTGTTATAATATATTATTATTAAGTATTTATTAAATTTATAAATATGTATTTAATATTATATTATAGTTATTTATTAAATTTATTAATATATATTATAATATAGAAATAAACCATTTAGAATTTATTTATAAATTATTCATAAATTTATATTTAATTATATAAATTCGTTAATAAACCATATTAAATATCTTTATAAATTTATATACATATTTATATAAAAATTATTAAAATTATTTATATTTATTATAATATATTATAATTATGTATTTATTAAATTTATAAATATATATTTATTATATTATATTACAATATATTATAATTATGTATTTATATTATAATATATTATAAACATGTATTTCTTATAATATATTATAATATATTATAATTATGTATTTATAATTATGTATTTGTTATAATATATTATTATTATATATTTATTTGATTTATAATTATGTATTTATTATAATATTAAATTTATAAACATGTATTGAAATAAAAATAATTATATATATAATTATTATAATTATAATAATAATGTATATTTAATTATTTATATTTAATGTGGTTTATCATAATAATTATAATATTATATATTTATAATTTTATATTTTTTAAAAATAAACCATATTATATATAAATACATAACTATACATTTAATACAAAATATAATATTATTTAAATACATGTTTATAAATTTAATAAATACATATTTATAATATATTATTATAAATATAATAAATATAAAAAAATTATAATGTTTATATATATATATATATATACTTATAAATAAATTTAATATGGTTTATTTTTATATTTTAAACATTATATATATATTTATAATAATTTTAAATGAATATATATAATTAAACCTTATATTTAAAAATTATAAATTTATATTTAAATAAAAATTATGAAAATTATTTATCTTTATATAAATAAACCTAATTAAATATTATATAGTTATTATAATTACATAATAATTATAAATGTGTAATTATTATAATCATCTATTTATTTTATTTATAACTATATATTTAATATATTTTTAAATATTTATTTATAATATTTATACTTATATAGTTATTATAATGATATAATTATTATATTCATATCATTATATAAATAAACCTTATTAACTATATATTTATAATAATTTTAAATTTAAATTAATTGTATATTTATAATAATTATATATTTACAACAATTATATAATTACAATAATAATATAAATAGATTAATTACATATTTATAATAATTATTTAATTTTAAAAATTAAACATTTATTATAATTATAATAATTCTTTAATTATTAATAATTATAACAATTATATAATTATTAATAATTATAAAAATTATATTTATAATTATATATTGATTATATATATAATTATATATTGATTGTAATTATATAATAATTATAAGTGTATATTAATTATATTTATAATTATAAAATTATTGTAATTATTAATAATTATATAATTGTATAATTGTTATAATTATACAATTATTATAATTGGATATTTATTATAGTTATAAATTTATTCATTTTATAATTATATAATTATTGTAGTTATATATTTTTTTAATTGTATATTTCTTGTGAAAATATAATTGTTATATTTATAATTATATATTTATTATAATTATGTAATTATTATTATTATATCTTTATTATATTTATAATTATATAATTATTTTAATTATAATAGTATATTTATTATACTAATATAATTATATATTTATATTTATTTAATTATTGTAATAATATAATTATTATAATTGTATATTTATTATAATTATATATTTATTATAATTATATAATTTTTATAATTATAATAAATATTATTATAAACTTATTATATTTATTTTAGTTATTATATTTATTATATATATAATTATTATAATTATAATTATAATTATATATATAGGGGTTGGGGAGGGGTGGTGTGGGGTTTCAAAAAAACCATGAGCACCAAATGAATCGGTCGTCTTTGGTAAATGCGTCGAGCACCCATTCATTTACGCTCGACACACCCATTTTTTAAAATAAAAAATTCCCATTAATTTATGAAAAACAAAAAAAACCCCTGTCTTAAATCGCCCAATTATTTGTCATCTTATTCTATAAGAACAATCCTCTATGGCAGCGCCTTCATGATTCAGTCCACATACTTCTCTTGATCACACATGAGGTAGTAGAAGTCCCTTACATTTCCCATCTAGTGTCACACCTCGATTTTGTTCAACAAGAAGCTTCATTATGTCAACCTTCTCGGCAGTTTGGAAACTCCCAGTTCAACGGTTTCTCTATTCATGCATCCATAAGAGTGACTGGGGTGAGACCAACTCCTTCACATCACCATCTCCCCCACATCACTTCAATCATGGACTTGGCTTGTAAAATGCTTCAACCTCTCCAGTCTTGTGAAAATATCTTGTTTCATCTCCTCTAGCATGCATTGTTTTTATCCAAGTTGTGTGACACGAGTTTGGCCTTCCCTGCATTATTCAATGAATCCCAAAGGAAGCACTTCTCATTCATGGATTCATTAGTAGTACCTTCTCGACTTCTGTGAGGTGGTAGTAACATCTCACCCCCCACCTGTTATCACTATCTGACCCCGATAGTAGCAATACCATGACAGCACTCATCTATGGTGGGGTACAACATCCCATCTATAAACATAGCACTAGTTTCATCTTCCATGTCAGCAATGACAAATAGTGATATTAACTGTAGAAGATCACACTATGATGGTAGCATTGTATCTCTACATTGATGATCGCACTATTAGTCCTCATAATGGATGTAGTGCGACACTATGTTAGTAGCACCACTCCCCTAATAGCTATAGTAGTAAAGTTATCCCACCACCCACGGTAAAAGAGTTTTTTTTATGTTTACTGATTTTTTTCATTTTATATATGTGGCTATGTGAAAAATAATATCAAAAATATGTCGTAAATGTGTTGAGGGGCATGACGCCTTTCACCAAAAAATACATATTTTAATTATACTATTTTCTATAATAATTTTTTTATTTTGATTATATTTATATATAAATATAATTTCTATAGAATTTCTATACTATTTGACATCCAACATTATTTCCACTAGAACAGTCTGGAATTATGGCACCGACACTCACCTAGGGCTGCCTTTTACAAGATGCTTTGCTTTGAAAATCATTTTTCATTTCTGATTTTGGATTATAATTCTCCCATTCCTCTGTAGAATTAACAATGTATTACTATTAGTCATTTTTAATCAATTAATGAATAAATATTCATTACAATAAATAATAAATAAACTTTCTTGCTTTGTATGAAATATTAATAATTAACTACTTTATATGACTGATATTCTAAACAATATTAATTAATACCATTAAATAGAATTTAATAATATTAGTAAAAAAATTATTTTCTTAATAGTTAATAATAAATAGTCAGTATTAATTAATTAGAAATTTAATAATTTATAATTAATATTTAATAATAATAGTAACTAAACAATAAATAAGAAATATATAATGTATAATAAATTATTACTATTTATTATTAACAAAAGAATAATTTTAAATATTTTTTAGTAAATAATTTTTATTAGAAATTAATATTCTAAAATAGTAAATAATATTACCTAATTAAAAATATTTTGTAATTAATATTATTTTCCAAAAGTTATTCATTTAAATAATAATAATTTAGTAATGATGAATTAGACATTACTATTTTAATAATTTAATCATGACTAATAATAATTCATAAAAAATAATAATTTTAAATATTTAGTAGTAATAGTATAATAGTAATTATTAATTTATAATTAATTAAATAGTTAATTTTTAGGTATTATTTATTACTAAATATTTATATATTATGTAATTATTAATTAATTAATAACTAATAATTATATTAATATATATAATAATTAGTTACTAAATAATAATTTTAAATATTTATTAGCAATTAACATTAGTTAGTAATTAATATTCATGATATATTAATATTACTGAATATTAAATCATATTATTTAATAAATATTTATTAGTAATTTTTATTTATTAATAAAAGTTGTAAATTAATAATTATTGATATAATAATAATTAACTAACAATTAGTAATTCAATCATTTAGTCATTATTATTTATATTTAGAAACTAAATGATAATTCAAAATAATTATTAGTAATTGGATTATTATTATTATTATTATTTTCTAAAAAATTAATAATTAATTAATAATTAATTAGTTAATTATTAAGTACTTTTTTTAATATGAAATTAAGTATTTCATAATTACTAGTTAATTAATAATTAATAAATATATATTAATTATTTAATAAAATAGTATGTTCAAATATTTATTTTGGATTATTATTAACTAGTAATTAATATTTTTTAGAAATCAATAGTATTAAATTTTAAAATATTTTTTCAATTTATTATTTAATAATTAAAAATTAGTAACTATTATTAATTAATTATTTATTAGATTTTTACTATATAATTAAATACTTTTTGGTAATTAATATTAATTTTCAAATAATATAGAATAAAAAATTATATTTATTATTTAAAAATATTAATTTCCAGTAAACATTAATTACTAATAAATATTTAAAATTATATTATAGTTATTAATTTATAATTATTATTATTATAAACAATATTATTATTATTTATTATTTAGTTGTTATAAAAATTATAATTATTTAATTATATATTATATAATTTCTAATTACTTAATACCTATTATTTATTATTAGTAATATAGAAATTAAATAGTTTTCTAATAATGTTAGTAAATACTAATTAATAGTATTAATTAATTGATTAAAAATGATTAATATTAAAATATTATTAATTCTGCGCAGGAAAGAGAGAACCTGAATCCCACATCAGAAATACATAATGATTTCTTAGGAAAAGCTTATTATAAAATAGAGCCTTGGGTGAGGGTTCATGTTGTAATTTCAGATTGATTTAATGGCAGTAATGGTGGATATTATATAATGAATAAATTCTAATGAAAATTTTTATTGTATATGCATATATATAACAAAAATAAATGAAGTAGAAATTAAAATTCTAATATATATATATATATATATATATATTAAATAATTAATTTTATTTCTAAAAGGTGGAAGGTAATATACTGCCTTTCAGAAAAATTATTGAAAAAAAATCGACATAGACATTAAAAAAATAGGAAACATATAATAAAACACTTGGTTGGACCATTTTTTCAACCTTTTAACGATATCTCATCTTGACATCAAAGAGGTATCTTACAATTTACAATTCTCGCATTCCCCCACACCTAAGATGTTTCTACAACCTGTCATCAGTAACAGTAAATGTATGGGTGAATTTAGACAGTTGGAGTGATCATTCCATCAATAGTAGTAGGATAAATTGGAAATGATAGAGGTAGTAAAATATTTCTAATGATATAAAAAAATTCTTGTGTTACCACCACATTAATTTTTTTACCACTATATAAAAATATATATATACATATAGTTACTTTTATTGCTACTTTTGATTAAATGTTTTGCAATATATTTTATTTCCCAAAATATATAATTTTTATTATTTTAATAAAATTATGTGATATAATGTATTTGAATTAGTATTTTATTTTTTAAAAAATATTTTTTAATGATTGATTAATTATCTCATGAAAAAATTATGTAATCATACACGCATGTAGAATAATATTTTCAATGCACTATTTTGTGAGACTTTGGTGTTTCAATAAACTGCCAAGTTATACATATTATTTTAACTATTTTATTAATGTCTAAAATATATATTTGTTTTGAAAAACTTAATTGAATTATTTCCATGATCATTGATGTGGGAATAAAAGAAGGCCAAAACTCTCAAATATTTAAAAGATTATTTTAGATTACCAGAATCATCATTATTCAATGTTTTATTAGTCTCGAACACATGGCATGTCGTGATTAGATATTTAGATGGTCTTAAAAGATGATGTAATTAATGATTAAATTGAATAAACCCTTTGGAATGACCTCAATTAAGAACAGTATATTATAGAAAATATTCATTTTATTATATGTGCTAATTATACAAAAAATTTGTACATGTACGACAATAAAATTTTTACGACTACTGTTTTATTGTCAGAATTGCGATGACTCTTCAATAATTTAATCCATTATTAATAAAGTAAACATTATTCATCGAGCGTTTTCATCTTCATATTTATATATTTTGTTGGTTTTATGTTTTTCTTTTATACTTCACATTATTTTTTCATTCATATTTTTTTCATCGTCATCCAAAGTTTATGCTTTTCTTAATCAAAATCATGTCATGGCTGCTTCTTCTAGAACCGAACTAGAATATTATTTGGTTATGATTCCAGAAGAAATGTTAGGTCCTTTCTAGGTTCTAACTTTTGTAAAAATTTAGAGTTGCACCTCATTGTATTCTAAAAGGTATAGTATAAAATAGGCTACCAAATCATTAAAATTGAGTAATTTTTAGTTTGTATCAATATTCAAACCATGTAGAGATTTTTTAAGAGTGTAATAAGAACTTGGTAATCTGAGAAACTATAAAAATATTGGGCTCATTCAATTATTTCTCCTACACTATATATCATGAACATTTCACAACTGTTAATTATTCATTAATAAATATATGATCATTTATTTTTATTTAAAATATAAAAACAAATATTCAAACCCAAATTTCTATTCTATCAACCACAATCCAACATATCATCATTGATAATTAAAAATCAAAAGATTTAGGGAATAAGGAAGAAAGGGGGTTTTCTTAATAATCAACCTATTACATACCTCTCATGGATCTCTCAATTGTATGGGATTAAATGGGGGAGATACCTCTCAAATGAGGGTAAATACATAACACCAAAACAATAGAAACCTACCCCGTTAGAAACAAATTTTCAAAATACATAATTATAATTTCCATAAGAGAAGAGATATGAAACAAAATTACATGATGAAATGAGAAAATATTTTTGATTCACATTCCCATGTACACTCATTTGAATCAACATGTCGCTGAAATACATGAACCAATAGAATAACATTCCCATGAAACACCTTATTTAAGTGTTGTAGGATCTTCAACATATTCTTATTTATGGTAACATTATCGTCAACATCAATTTAACCCCAAACAATGATGTGATATTTTTCATCATGATAATGGTGAATCTAGGAAACAAGGAATACAATATTTATCCTGATCAAAATGGGGGTTGTTTTTTCTGATATTACATAGCACAAAAATAATCCAAAACCACTAAAGGCCCAAAAACCTGAGTGAAATCTTACTCCAATGACTAATCCTTCAATTCCCATGATAAGGACTCACTCTCAGGTACAAATCATTAATTGGATCCATCCCAATGGAGGATTGAAATTTTTATTTTAAGAAAAAGTTATCAAGGGAAGTTACCACTTCCAAAAACCTACAAAATAAAGGATATATGAATGTAGCATGTATTAAAGAGTCGGGAAAGTTCACTCTATTTGAATCTCAGTCTATAGATTAAAATTAGTTCTAATGCATACTTGAGAGCCAAAATCGTACTAGATTTTTCTCCCTAACCATGAAGTAAAATTTAGATCATGATCAGAGGTGATCATTCATCATAGTCTATATAGTCTCAACACCTCATCCTGAGTCTAACTAGGTAAAAAAAATTTATGATCAACTACTTGATTTCCCTGAAGTGCGATGCTTTCATCAGATTAGGCACTATCAACCACATTCAAAAACTACACCCTTATATTGAGATCAACTGGTAAAATTGTATATAAGGATTTCCTAAAAACTCCATTAAGGTTAATCTAATGGTTTCAAATAACTACCATTAACAATGTACTTGACCTTCCATATATATAAGACCAAACACCAAGATACTGACTCTACAGTTTAGAACATCTACCTTAGCCTCTAAAACTATCCTCTAAGATTCGATTTCATCCTTATCATGCTCGGATATACAATCGGTGGGGAGCCATAGAGACCTCATTGAACTAAATCATGTATATCCAAAAAGATTAAGATCCTCCCCTACGACAACCCCTAGTGTGTCTCAGCCTTATAACAACCATTAGGTCATCTAAAAAATATCTATACACTAGAATTCCACATCAAAATACCCTAGTTGGGAATCCTCCACCAAGTGCACAAAAGATGAATTATCCATCATCTGTAAAATAGAACTGATACCTCTATCCTCTCCCATATCAATATTCATCATGTGGATTTCATCCATCACTCTATTTGAATATCAAGATTAGGGAATAAAGTCACTAAATGACTTATTACATAGTGCACCATATAAAAATTTCATTTTTAGGGTTTATATTTCATCTTCAAGATGTAATATTATTGAAATTCCATCTCCCACTGATATAAAAACATCATGTCACATTGGTAGATGACATATCTCAGGATATTATGATTGATAAAATAAAAAAAAACTCACTGATGTTCTAATTTCACAACAACTTCAAAGAAAACCCAAATTCCACCAATGTGATTTTAGGTGTGGTATAGTTTCACTCATTAGAATTTAACTACCACGACTGATAAGAAAGAACTGATATCTAATTCATCAAAATACATCCCATCACTAGACGTCAAGTTTCAATGAAAACAACAATATGAACTCCCTATTTGGGAAAACAATGGAATGGACCACCAAAGAACTTATCCTCTATGAACATGAATATCTTATGTCAATGGACAATACAAAAGAATATATGATCATTTCTAGTCCGGATTATTATATATATCACAACACAATAGAAATTGGGTATGAACTTCTTGTAATACCTTTCAAGACCTTGGAAACATATCACTTATTTAAAATTATTAGGGGATGGCCATGAAAAAACCAACCCATTCATCAATGGATCCACAACTAATATTTTTTGGGATACAACATTCCATAATAAAAAAACATCATGATCCCTTAACACACACTTTGAATACAACCCGAACAGCTTCTGATGACCACAAACTTCCAAAACAGACCCTAGGTTCTATGCCTGCTCCACCAAAATGTAGAGTACAAAAGGGTGTCATCTTTAAAACCCACCATGAACATATCTATGAACTCACTGAACACTGTGAGTAAAATATTTTAATTTAGTGGCATTTTATTAGTGATTGTTTTTAAAAACATTTCTCATTTTTAAAAATATCAACACATTCCAGGAAACTAATATAACTTAGTGTTGTTTTTTGAAAAGATTCACTAATTTATCAATATTTCTAGAATGCATCACTAATTTTGCAACAGTTCCACAAAATTATTGATAAATGAGTGACACTTCCCCAAAAACATTATTAAAATAGTGACCCTCCCCCAAAACCACAATAAATTAAAGATATTTCCCCTAAAACACCACTAAATTAGCGATGGTTCCCGAATAACATCACTAAATTAGCGACAATTACAAAAAAAGTCACTAAATTATCTACCCATCTCAAAAAATGTTGCTAAATAAGGATGGTTTCCTTATGTTTATCGCTAAATTAATGATGCTACCCCAAAAGAGTATCTAAGTTAGTGATGCTTTCCAAAAAGTGTCTCTAAATTAGTGATGCTTCCCAAAAAACAATTCTAAATTAGAGACACCTCACAAAAAATGTTTCTAAATTAGAGAGGTTTGTAAAAAAAGGCTGTTAATTTAGCGACGCATCCTAAAAACATTTTTGAGTTAGTGACACTTCCCCAAAAATGTCGCTCAGTTAGCGAAAATTCCCAAAAAACATCAGTAAATTGCTGAGTCTTCACAAAAAAAATCGTTAAATTAGATATGGCTCCTATAAAATGCCTTTAAATTAGATATGTTACTCAAAAAATGTTTCTAAAATAGGAACGTTTGTAGGAAACATTTCCTATATATATATAGCACATATGCCCACATCGATTTAAATATCTATTTATATATACATATATATTTATATATTTATATATATAAACACACGCACTCCCAGCTATATAAATATATACATATATACAGTTATATATATATATATACACACACATATATTTTAAATTTATATATTTATTTACATGTACACATAGATAACAGAAAATATAAACATATATACATATATCTATATGTAAATAATGCAAAGATATATATATATATATATATAATATAATCCATAATCATATATATATATAATATTCATATATAAAAAATATAAACATATTTGTAAAATATAAACATAAAATAAAAAATATAAACACACACATATTAATATAAGTATATTAATATATTAATATATGTATATTAATATATTAATATATATATAATTATTTTTTTAAATACTGAAATGTAAATATATATATATATAACATAACAAAAGTAATTATTTCTAAATTAGTATCATTATTAAGGAAACTTGACTATTTTAGTGGCATTTTTAGTATTTTTTCTTAATATCACTAATTCTATATATCTACATATATATATAAAGATAAATTTATACATATATATATATAATTTTAAATATGTATATGTTTACATAAACATATATATTTTCCCACACACACATACACATTTATAAACATTAATAAATATATAATATAAACATAAATATAAACATAAAACATACATACTTATATATATAATATAATAAAAACATATCTAAATGTATATGTATATATGTACATAAAATATAAAATATTGAATTAAAATATTATATAATATATATATATATACACTAATATATATTATTAATTTTAATATATATATATATAAATGATTATAAAATTAGATAAGAAAATATCAAATATCATGGTTGTTTGTGTATTTCATTTTTAGGTTGAAGGTTGATGGTTATAATCCATGGAAGAGTGAAATTAATTTTTATATAGGGAATTGGAGGAGCATGGTGTGGCATGTATATGTGATAGGGGTGATTGGGGAGTAGTATAGAATAGAGAGGCAAGAATCCCCAGAAGTGCGTGCATTGCTGGGTGATTGGGAAATGCTATAGGATGGAGAGTGGGGTGTGGAATAGGAGGGAGAGAGGAAAAATTCAGGGGTTGTGTGTTGTAGATTCAAGAGTGGAGAGACCAGGGTACAGAAGGGAGTCTATGGGGTACATAAGGGAAGATGGGTGAGGGATATGAGGGAGAGCGTTTGGGGGTATTTTTAAATTTTTTTAAAAAATATATAATTTAAAAAAAA
Organism: Viscum album; assembly: GCA_963277665.1. NCBI lineage: Eukaryota > Viridiplantae > Streptophyta > Magnoliopsida > Santalales > Viscaceae > Viscum > Viscum album. Next base: position 1,916,651,794 of record OY728165.1, on the reverse strand, counting down.
CATAAAACTAAAAAATATAATTTAGAAAATTTTAAAAAAAATTTGGTAAATGACTTGTCACTAAATTAGTAATTTTTACAAACATCTCTTTTCTAGCATTGTTTGTATACTGATTTTTTAAAAAATATTGGAAAATTAGGTCTCACTAAATAGTTATAGTTATAAAATTTTCTAATTTAGTGATGCTTATAAACATTGCTAAATGAATATGTTTATAAACATCACATTATTAGAGATGTTTATAAATATCACTAAATTAGATACACCTCAATGAACAATGTTTTACAAAAATGTGGGTAATTGAATTAGTTATGTTTTTATCCATCGGTAAATTTATTAGCAATGTTTTGAAATGTCAATAATTTTAATTTTTTTTGTTTTTTATAAATCCAATAAACCTAGATGGAGTATTTTTCACACTAAATGGAATCCAAATGAAGTCATAATTATTATGATGATATAAGAAAGCGGTTTTCAAAATATCTTCATCATTCACCTGTATCTATTGATTCCCTAACTATAGATTGATCTTCAATAACTAACTAGCTCCTTTTAGAAGGTGGAATATATCAACAATCCATTGAATAGGGTATATGTTCTTCACTGTTGTAACTTCATAGTTTTGGAATCCACCCAGAGGTGCCCCATACCTGGTTGGTCACATGGCCTCAAGCACATTTCCCCAAATGCCAGAGGTTTCCGACTAGTAGTGAGGGTCGAGGGTGTGATTGTGGGAAAACTATGCACTCATTGACAGAGTAACACAGTGGAAGTAAAATAGATAAATATAGCAGATGAAATAATAATAACATACAACAGAAAACAGTAGAAAAATGGATGTAATAACAACTGAGCACATAATGATATAGATGTCTAAGAAACAATCCAAACAAGCCACAATGCTGGAATAAAATACAATATCAATGTACAATGAAAAGAAAGTATGCATCTCCACCACATCATAATCCTCACCTTGGTCCAATGCTCCCCAGCTCCACAACAATCAAATACCTAATATAGAAGGGTGCTTTCCTTCATTTATATCTGTAGTAATATACTCTGTTTTGTCCCAAAATGCTTAACCAAATAGGGTGTGTGACTAATCCAAGTAGGAAACCACCCAAAGATCTGTTCCTAACAGTCTGTGAATATATATGGAATACAATAAGCTAAAATATTCAGTAAACAAGGAAGAACATATAGTAAAAATCCTACAAATTCAATTTCATTCATTTCAAAATATCAACTGAGCAACTAATCATAATCAAGTAACCAACTGTGAAGTACCCACAACATAACCCCTCTGGTTCATCCAATCAAATAAAATCAACCCTCTGGTAAGTACACCCTGTTTAACCCCTCTGGTTTAGCTCTAGAAAAGACACTATGGGGAAGCACTCATCTCCAATTCCGCCTAGGGACTCATATCGGTATGTAATAGGCACTCTGAGAAAGCACTCAACGTCTAACTCCCCCTTGTGGCCCAAATTGAGGAAAATACAGACACTCTAAGGCAGAACTTCCATCCATCCCCCCTATGGTCTAGAAATGTAAAAGTGAACAGACACTCTGGAGAAGCCCTCAACTTCAAATCTCTATATGTTATAATACACCAGGTTATCATGGCCCTGTGAATGTCAAATCGTGAACAAAGATACATGGAAGCCAATGTAAACCTCAAGAACAACTTGAATAAACAATGTACTACATATCACAACATGTCATATAATAATCAACTCATCCTAACAATACTAGGAATGGAAAGGAAATTACCTAACATGAAAACTAGACCAACAATCAAAACATGAAAACATGGGAAAAACATTCATAGCTTAGCAAATATAACCATATTCTCAAAACTTAACCTCTATCCAATCAAACTTGTCAATGTATGAAATTAAAAGGGCTATAACCATAAACAAAAAATACCCCGAATAAGGGTATTTGGAACTTTTGCACATATAATGCAAAGACTAAATACAAAATGTTCAAAACCACCTACCTCAGCGTCGTGAGATCGATATACGAGAACCACATTCCTTGAATAACCCGAGAACGCCATAGATCTACCGAAAAGATAAAAACATTCAACCTAGGATATCTTGTGTGGGAGGAGAAATCAAGTGTTTTTTCTCTAGAAGAAATAATAACTCATCTATGTGATTCCAATGCAAATGACGACATTAGATTTGGAAAACGGACGGATAGTCGGGGCCTCATAGAAGATATGTGGTCATACGAATGGTCTCGGATGAGACGGGTGAAGAAGAAGATGGTTTTGTCCATCAGACATGAATTCTGTCTATTTAATTAAAAAAATAAAGTACAATGATAGTTTTTTAATGGAAATTATTTTTACTTTCCTTTTTCGGATTCCGATTTAGGAGGTCTCTTGGTCACCACACAAGGCCTTGTATTCGGCAGTAACACGGCTAGTACATGGTCACCCACATCAACTGGGTACACAATTTATTCCTAAATTACACAGCTTCTACTCCTAATGTTTTCTAAAACTCATCTTTTTCCCATTAAAAACAAGAAAATAAAACATACATGAAAATAAGATCTAGGTTCTTACAAATTTCCCCCTTTAAAGAAATCCATCCACGAATTTCCCTAGCAAGGTAGCGTAGAAGAAGAATCGTTGAATAACTCATGCCATTGTGATCGTACATCAGCTTCCCTCTCTTAGGTCTCGTCCTGTACTCACTTGTGCGGCTATAAAATATGTACTAGAGGAATAGACGGGCCCTAGAGAACGTTCTCACTTCTATCAAAAATCCAGATAGGATTCTCCCCGAATGAGTCATCTACCGCGAGCTCAACCCCTTTGGGTTAAAAAACATGACCCGAGTGTGATATATAACATCAAATATGAGATACATGGAAGAAATCATGTATATCCAGGTACCTTTGAGGTAACTGAAACTGATAGAAAATCAGTCTAACTCTCTCCAAAACCTCAAATGGCCAGACCGACCATGGAGAAAGTGTACCCTGTCTTATAATCCGCTTGTGTCCCAACCTCGGTGTGACATGCAGAAAAACCTAATCTCTGACCTCAAGCTCCTAAGGTCGTCTCTGTTGATTAGCATAATACTTCTGTCAAGACTATGACTTAGCCATCATCATCTGAATCAAATCTATATCTATGTGGTCTCCTGGACAATAAGAGGGCCCAACATAGCGGCCTCTCCTTCCTCCAGCCATCATAAGTTTGATCAGCATGGCCTAACGTACAAAGCCTAATAAGGTTCCATATGAATAGTTTCATAAAAAATATTAGTATAGGAAAACACTAAAAGGGATATGTGCTTCACCTAAGAACCTCCAAAATCTTGGATTCATGATTGAAGCATGGCCTCAAGCACCTAAATTGTACACTCATATTGTCCATTTGTATAGGGATTGTATGATGTAATAAGAAGTACCTATGTACCGAAATCCCTCTGAAGACCCTACTAGACCCGAGAAGTAAACCGAGCATCCCTGTCTGAAATAATGGAGTGTGGAATCCCATGTTGACATAAAATCTCTCAGATGTAGAACCTTCCTAGCTCATCAACATTGAAGGTCTACATGATTGTTAAGAAGTGATAAACAATCGTGAGTCTTTAAATTACAACCCACACTGCATCATTCGCTCGAGGAGACATCAGAAACCCTATCACTACATATATTGTGACCCCATTCCACTACCACTCGGGAATGGGTAAACACTGCAAAATCCCTTCTAGTCACTGATGCTAAAGCTTCACCTACTGATAGGTGGAACACCTCCTGATGGAACCAGCTACATCAGTCTTCATACATGGACACCAATACTAATGGTTTAGATCACGATACATATTTGTGACACTAGGATGAACGTACCAAATAGAGGAATTAATATCCTGCATCAGATCGTTGGGTATGTCTTCTGATACCCATGCGTGCCCATGAAAATGCAAGATCTCATCATCTCTTATAGTCCATCCAGGAATAGGGTCCTTTCTTGACACACTCTCCTGTAGTACTAGGCCTTTCAAAATTTGATAGTTGTCTCAATCGCACTTTATCAAGTAGAGTAGAGGTAACTGCTAGAGAAGAAAGAAATACCTTCCACTGAATGTCCTACACCTCCAAATACATCTCATAGAATTGATCCATAATCTTCTACTCAGTGTTGGCCACCTGAACTTCCAGTATCTGAGTCCTCCTTCTCAATGCATCAGCCATGACATTTCCTTTCCCAGGCGTGTAGTAAAGTTCAAAATAGAAGGACTGAATGTACTCAAACCTCCTTCTCTCTCTCAATTTTTGGTCACATTGAGTGAAGATATAATTGAGACTTTTTCGGTCCATGAATACCACAAATTTCTCCCCCAACAGATAATTTCTCCAACAACGTAAAGAATGAACAACATGAGACAACTCGAGATCCTACGTCAGATAGTTTCTCTCATGTGGTCTCAACTACTGAGACCGATACACAATGACTCTTTCCCCCCTACATAAGCACATCTCCAAGCCCAATACCTGATGCAACAACGTATAAATTATCACTCTTTCCCATCTCTGAAAAAACTAGAATCGGTGCTGAATTCAACCACCCATTCAGCTCTTGAAAGGCTAACTCGCATGAATATGACCATAAGTACATTGCAACCTTCTTAGTCAAACCCGTCAGTGGTGCTAATAATCATGAAAAGTCTTGTATGAAATGTCTATATTAACTAGACAACCCTAGAAAAAACCGTACGTCAAAGATGTCCTTCACCCGCCCTAGGAAACTACTACTCTCACTTTCTCTCGGTCCATTGATACTCTTGTCTCTGGGATAACAAGACCCATGAAGAGGATTTGGTCCATCAAAAAGTGTCATTTTAAGATCGTATCATATAAGTAATTCCTTCTCCGTGTACTCAAGATGATCTCAAGATGGGTATCATGGTCATGTCATGTGTGAGAGTACACCAATATATCGTCCATGAAGACCACCATGAAAGAATCCAAGTTTGGATGGAACACTCCATTCATCAATGCCTTGAAAAATGCAGGCGCGTTCGCGGGACCGAAAACAATAACCACACACTCGTATCGACCATACCTAATCTGGAAGACTGTAAGAGGTGTATAATATGGTGAAACATATAACTGATGGTATTCAGACCTCAATTAAACCTTCTAGAACACCTGGGATCCTTGAAAATGATCAATGATATCATCAATCATTATAAACGGATATCGGTTCTTGACCTTCTACTAGTTAAGCTTTCGATAATCCATGAAAAGTCTAATGTTACCATCCTCCATCATTGCAAACAGGACAGGAAAACCCCAAGGAGATATACTGGGTAATATTAAACCCTTGGCCTACAACTCCTCCAACAACTTCTTGATACCCAACAACTTTGGTGTAGCCACCCTATAAGGAGGAATGGACTCCGGTGCTACTCCTAGTATAGGCTCAATAGAAAAGTCCACCTCTCGCTGTGGAGGAAAACTTTCAAAGTCTTCCAGAAAGACGTCCCTGAAACTATCTACCACTGGAGGAAAGTACATCTGTGAAGTCCCCTGGTTATCCAAATATAGACTAGAAATCCGGGATGTAACTCCTCCCAACCCATGATTCTAGAGTCCCTATATAATTTCCTAGACATCCAATTATCCCTTATGAAGAAACGATCCACCCTCTGGTGATGTGAAACTCACCTTACAATGATAGCAGTTGACAAAAGTCTTGAAGGAAACTAACCAGTCCATTCCAAGAATGACATCATAGACCATCAACTCTAAGACATAGAGGTCCCAAAAACAGTGACACTCACCAAACTCAAGATGGAACTCCTTGCAGTGATGTATACTAGTTGTTCTAGTCCACAACTGCATGTCTAGCATCATGATTTTTATCAGAATAAAATATATATATCCCACAGATCTCCATAAAAGAAAAATATATAAAGTTATAGGAGGCCCTTATGTTGAAAGGAGTAGAATCTAAAATTGAGGCAACTATAATGGTATCTTAAACTATAGTGGGTCTAAGATCCTGATCCTTCTAGGTCTGCTCCTCTACAAACATCCGACCAACACTATGGCCCCGTGACCCTTCTTGACCTATCTGAGCTTATCCTCCCTTTTGTCACGGAAATCCGGAAAACTAGCTACCATGACCACGACCTCCATCTCAGCCTGAACAGCTAGAATAACTCCAGTTCCCTGACTGATAAGAAACTAATGGTGCTGCTTTTGAATAAGGAGTCATAGAAGAACCCCTATCACGAGGTGCTAGTGGTAAAAACTGACATATGTGATGAAGATGACCAAACGTTTCACTTGATCGACATTTCGCTGGGTCTCGTGGGAAATGTGGCCTCGTGTGCCCACTCTTCCCGCAATTTTAGAACACCACCTAGCTACCAGAAGAAGTCTTTCATCTCATCAGATATCTTCGTGTAGACTCCCTGTGGTGCTTCCTACTATCAGTATGAGTGATACTGAATTCAGATGTTGAGCCACTATGGCTCAAAATCATGAATCCCTCATATTTCACTCAATGATCAGCACCTAGTTGTCTATATAAGTGATTAATGTCATCCTGATGATGTTCACCTGAGATAAGATGTCGTGCCTGAGACAACCTCAAACTACATTACTAGGAATAACTCATCACCTCCTAGAATGGGCGTGAAGCACTACAGGTCTTTGAAGCCAGAAGAATACTCTATAACAGAAAGAGTACCATGCTCCAAAATTGTAAACAATTGGGCTCGATCGGCCCTCAATGTATCTGAGTAGAAGTTATCGTAGAAGGCACACTGAAACTCATCCCAATCCATGATCTAATTGAATCCCGCCTAGGAGATCACATCCCACCAACTCTTGGTGGAATACTGAAGCATATACATAGCATGTTTTAAGCTCCTCTCTAGAGGCATCTGTGGATGCTCGAAGATAGATAAAGTTGATTCTAACAATGACTCTAGTTCCTTAAGTCCTCCATCCCTGGAGAAAGTGGGAGGGTTTTGTAGCTATAAAACCTAATTTAGAACTACCATAGAAGGGACAGGATACAACACTCCTCGAAAGGTCTGTATAGACCTCATGAGGCCCTCTCGGAACAGTGAATCTGCAGCTGTGTCCGGAATGAAGATAGGTGAAAGACTAGAATAACTGGAGAATCTTCTAGTAGTCCCTAATTAGCCATGTCCAGTCTCTGATCACTGCCCCACAACTGGAGGACACCAGGAGGACGTCATGGTGGCATGACTCTGCATGAAAAAGAACACCCTTTATATCTATAATATCAAGGAATTAAAACTAGAAATGTGTAGAGTGAATAATAGTAACAAATAATTCAAGTTTATCATTCAAAACATGAATACATGCCATGTATATTGTCTACATGTTGTGTTCCATAAAGGCGTCACATGGGTGTGTAATTATGCCAACCAAGTTCATGTAACACCCTATGCACACAATGTGTTGTCCTAACACATGACATATACATAAATCCTCTTTCCCTATCCATGTTATTCTTAAAGTATAGGCCACATTTTGTCCATAGAACAATACAACATTGCATGTTAGTTCCAGATATGTCGTGTACAAGATGAAATTCACCTACCTGTGTTGTTAGTTACATGGCTAGTTACATGACAGAATCTATATGGCGTGCTTATTCCAGACACAGCACATACAAGAAATATTTCACCGACCCCTGTTGTTCGCTGCATGAATTGATATATGGGTTACAATACATGACATGTTAACACTTGACACAACGTGTATAACTTATGTTGCATCCATCCAAGTCGTTAGTCACACATGTGGACACACTGTCTACACAACCCGAGGTGTACATCTGGTACACGACAAGTCCCACCAATGATTTTCCAAGCCCGTGTATCTACCCACACAGCCAGTGACACGGTTATAGACTACACATCATGTACATATAGTACAATATGTGTACCTAAGAATAAAAGTTATTTCCCGAACATAAGGACACATGGCATGTATTCATCATTAAACCCCATTTATTCTGGGTTTTGACTGATATTAAGCCTCCAAAACTACTATGGAACCTATAAAACACTGAAACGAACATTTAATGTGCCAAATTCAGATCTGGGAGGGCCTATACCCCCAGAAAATAAAATCTTGTCATCTTATATATGTTTTATAAAAGGAAAACAATGTAATGATATACCAAATTACTATCCATGATGTCCCATAACACCTCAAGAACCAAAGTTTGGCATTGAATTAAACAAAAACATTCACAATTCAATACACTATCAAAAATAAGTTATTTTATCAAGGAATATATCACAATATCATGCACATATAACACAATCTATATCACAAAAACATGCAATCGCTAATGCACACTAAATGGACTGACTATAATGAATGACATGTGATCTCTAAGAAAGTGCCTATATGATGCATGAGATGGAACACCCTCATCTCATTGGGTTGAAACAACAAATACATGCTCAATAACACCAACGACAACACCAAAAAACATGTGAATCACCCAATGGTGAAATCAAATAAACTATACTAATTGCACAACCTGAAAATTTCTATATAAGAGGTAAATTGGATTTTCCAAGTACGTAGGTTAGATGGTCCTGGGAGAAAATAATTACCAAGTACCTATTCCTTCCTATCCCTAGATATAGGATCCGAAAAGTATGTAAGGAATAAAATAATTCCTTTGATGACACTTTGTAAAGTCCTGGTTCCAGAACCCTCCTAGAGGTGCCCCATACCTAGTTGGTCTCATGGACTCAATCGCATTTCCCCAAACACATGAGGCTATCGACTAGCAGTGAGGACCTTGGGAGTGATAGTGGGGAAACTATGCCCTCATTAGCAGAGTATCACAGCGAAAGTAAAACAGATAAATATAACGAAATTAATAATAATACCAATCAATAGTAAACAACAAAAAATTATAAGTAATAACAACTGAGTACTTATATATATGATTCATGATACATATGTCTATGAAAGAATCCAAACACATTACAATGCAGGAATAAAATACTAAACCAAATTACAATAAAAATAATGTAAACAACTCCACATCATCAGAAGCTTCTTCATGGTCCCATTCTCCCATGATCCACAGAAATCAAGTACCTAAAGTAGAAGGGAGATTTCCCATATCTATACCAACAACAATATACTCTGTTTGGGCCCAAAATAATGACCTAAACAGGGTGTGAAGTGAATCCCAGTAGTAAAAAACCCAAATATTTGTGCCTAATAGTTAGTGCATATATATGGCAGATGATATGATAAAAGAAGAAGTAAAAAAGGAAGTACACATTGTAACAGTTCTACAAATTCAATTTCATTCATTTCCAAATACCACGTAAGCAACTAATCAAAATCATGTAACTCTCTCGGATGTACCAAAAACCTAACACCTATAGTTCAACCAATCAAACACGAGAAACCCTTTGGGATGTACATACTGTCTAACCCCTCTGGTTTAGATTTCGCAAAGACACTCTGAGGAAGCAGTCATCATCAATTCCCCCTATGGTCTCGTATCGGTATCTAATATTCACTATGAAGAAGGACTCAACATCCAATTCCCCATGTGGCCCAAATCGAGGAAACTACATACACTCTGAGGGGGAACTTCAGTCTTTCCTCCCCTATGTTCTCACAATGTAAAAGTAAACATGGACTCTCGCAATGACCTTAACTTCAATTCTCCTTATGGTCTACTACACCAGGTTCTCATATCACTGAATAAGTCAAATCATGCACAATGATAAATGGTAGCCAATGTAAACCTCACAAACAATATGGATTAACAATATACAACATATCACAACATGTTAGATAATAATCACCCTATACTAATAATACAAGGCATGGAAACGAAAATGCCTTGTAGGAAAACTAGGCCAATGGTAAAGACATGAAAACATGGGAAAAATCTCTATGATAGAAAAGATAACCCTATTATCAACAATTAACAATTATCCAATCAGACTAGGAATAACAAGAAAATAAAAGGGCTAAAACCATAAACACACAATACCCCCAAACAAAGGTATTGGGAACTTTTTCACCTATAACTCAATTACTAAATACCGAAAGGCACAAACCACCTACCTCGGCATCGTGAGAACAATGTATGTGAACCTCAGGCCTTGAATCACCCTATAACGTCATATATCTACAGAAAAGATAAAAACATTCAACCAAGGATATCTCTTGAGAGAGGAGAAGTCAAGAGTTTAAGCTCTAAATGTAGGAAAAACTCACCGATGTGATTCCAACTCAATCGAAAACAATTTATTTAGAGAATGGATGACAAGTCAGGGGCTCTAAGAAGATCGATGGCCATACATAAACACTTGAAAGAGACAGATGAAGAAGAATATGGTTCTGTCCATCAGACAAGTCCCCAGACCATTTATTGAATAAAATGAAAGTACATGGCCTGTATTTTAAAAGTACACGGTGTGTAATTTAAATTTTTGACCTCTGATTTAGGTAGTCTACAGGTCACCACACACAACCATTTAATCAACCATTACACATCTATTACATGATCACCCACAACAATAGAGTACATGGCATGTACCTAAAATACACGGCGTGTATTCTGAAATTTTCAGAAAATCCTATTTTTCTCAAAAACTACCGAAAAAGTAAACAGTCATGGAATGAAGATATGAGCTATTAAAACAGTAACTTTTTTGAAGTGACAATAATTTATAACAATCATCAGACTACAACCTTCCTTACTCATGATCAAAACAGATGCACCAAAATGTGGAACACTAGAATGAAAAAAAACTCACTATAATAGATCATCGATCTTTACTCTCAACTCTAGTTACTCTGAAGGAACCGTCCTTTAAAAAATTTATAATTAATAAAGACAAGTTTATAGATCAATCTTAAACATAAAATAAAAATGGGGGGAACACAATAATCTCCTCATGGAAAACAACAAGGCACTCTTCCATGAATATGAAAAACTCCAACTATATAACCTTTTATGAACATAGAATCAACTCATACTTCAAGGAAGACAATTAAATAACATTACTTTGGCCCATCAATGGGTCTCTCTCACCACAGATCATTTTAAAATCACCATCAACATCATATAACACAACCCATCTACTAAAGAAATCCATGATATCCAAAATTCAATACATACAATTCTTTCAAGGAATGATGTCATATGCATGTGTATGAAAATATAGGATGTCTCCCAAAGGGCTATGACACCATAGTACTAGTAGATAATATCTAGACACATCATACATATATGGTCAACATCCAATAGGGTTATTAAATTACATGTGGAGAAGATGCCTCTCCCCCTAAATTCCCAAATCATATAAAAGGTCATGTGATATGAAGAAGGGTGTATCTCTAAAAAAAGCATACTATAATTTATAAAACAAGAAATTAGTACCTCAAATTTTTTATGGCTCACATGATGATTGAAATGGTAGTTCGTGAAACTGATCATGACTAACTCCTTGAACTCTTTTTCCTTGATGAAGACCACCTCCATGCTCGTGTTCTATTCTCTATGGGAAATGAGTATCTTGGGATATTCCTTTTCTTTACCAATCTACTATATATTGATAATAAAATCAAACACCATATGTATTCTAGTTTGGACGAAACAATGCTAAAAGTGGATCCTAAGGAAGACAGAAGGTGCATGCTAACGAACCATATAGATCATGCACTCTTTATGCTAATGGCCATGGCCTCCAAAATAGGAATAGATGTGGTATGACATGCTATTGGTACAAGAGCCACCACCCATATTGAAATGAGATGATGAGGTTCATGAACTACCCCTAGATGAAAAAAAACTATTCTTTTGAAGAAACTAGAATGCGTTGAACACAAATCTACATTGTGAGGAATCACAATTACTCCCCTCTCTTGATGATCATGTTCATCAAATAAAACTCCCAACAACCTCTTCTCTCACTATCACCTATAGATAAACAGACACCTTAAAAAAGTTTACAAGTTGATATATTTTTAGATGATAATACTCCTAAAAATGCCTCAACATAACCTCCCCCAATAGAAATTTTTCTAATGTATATTGATGAATGGTCTTGAATTGATCATGGACTACCACACACTAGAACTCCCATGCTGAAGGGTAAAAAACACATTTAAACTAGTTTTATACACAGTTGATGAAAGAATATCAACACAAAAAAGGTCTCTAACCTTCACCCAAGACTCCAATGACTCTTCATGACCCCCATGGAATAAGATCCACCACTCCATAGTTTCTCCATGAAGAAATGTGAATTACAATTAAACCCAGTGATCCTTATGTTAAGGGATCAAAATGAAAGGGATATCCACATTCTTTATCCAGTATTCTATTACTAATACTAAAATGGTGCCCCATAATTCTGCAGAAACTAGTGAAGAAACTCATGGAGTGGCCTCCTCTAATATTCATCATCATCGACCACTAATATATAGTGATCATCATGAACGTATTACTAGATTTTTTTTGAATGAACATATCATGGACATTGATCTAGATCACCGACTTCTATAAAAAAAATTTGATAGAAACCCATATCCCAAGAATAATGAATATTTAAGATTAAATAATTAATTATTTCATTTTATTCATTATCATAACCCAAATAAAATGGTCTACAGATTTAAAACACATGCACAAGGAAGAATGATGCATGATCCTTTCCTTTGTGAGTACCATGATACTCGTATAAATTGATTTACAAGATCGGTACTCGTAATGTTTCATGTGTTAGATTAAAATGGTTCGTAAATGTTCATTTCTTATCAATTCACCATTTTTTTCCACTTCATACTAATCATAGTTGACATCTCTTCCATACTAACAAAATGTAGTCCTCAACTATTCCAAATATCAAACTCAATCCTATCCCTAAATTTTATCCTTTGATACCACCATGTCACTAACACATCCCCCAAAAGATTACCCCTCTTGTTCGGAAATAATAGATGGATGATTTTTACAACCTCATTCCCACATCCTATAGGCCATGTGTCTATCACTAGCACAAATTATATATCCTATAAATAAATTATAGTATTATCACTCTAATATCACATTAGAATTAGAGAGACTAGACATACACAACAATCACTACGAACTAATAAAGATAAAATAGATCCAAAATCAATAAATGTAATATAATACCACCTTAAATCTAATAATATATGATCTATAAGTACCAGAATGGTGTACGTGGTAGTGACCATGAAACCTAAATAGCTAATGAAAAACCATGTGTTAGTAATATCTGACCTGATCGATAGCTTATTCATTATAAACTAAAAAAATTATATATATTTGGGGTGATCATAAGAATATACTTAGTATTATCATCTCTAGAGAATATCTTGTAAAAGAAAAAATAAATCATACTAAAGCCCAATGAATATCAAGTGAAAATCTCTCATCACCAAAATTGGTACACAAAGATCCCAAACTCTCTGTGGTTATCTCCCACCATGTCATTCATACAATATAGATCATATATTATAATAATAAATAAACAATGATAACCCAATACCGCTTCACCATATTTTACTACTCTTCCCAAAAATTGCATGTCCTAAGGAATCATTATCCAAATGCAATCCATTCTAAAAACACCTGGTACGAGTATATTATCAAGAAACTCAGTGATCACATCATCAATTCTTCCTATATAACATATTTAAAGGGTATCCAAGTATTTTCGGGATCTTTCACATTCTATATGATGTGTATCAAACATTCGGTATTATACCTCATGCCCTAAAAACACATACATAGTGTACGGTACCTCAAACCAGAACAAACTATACATTTCATACCTATAATAATCCATTGGATAATAAATCTAGAGATATATGTGTGTAAAATATCCCCAACCCCTCACATCCCTCTACATACATATTTGACACTAACCACCATTCATCCCCACACAGAATAATAAAAAGAGAATAGAGTGGGGGAAAGAGGGGTAGTCATCCATCCATTCTCGCCACCAAGATGTTGGGGAAAACACCTTACCTTAGTTCACTACTTGTCTTTCTCCCTAAACAAAATGGTTGGGGTATCATATGAGATCACAAAAAGTATAAGATATAATAAAGGTCACAAACACACTATAGAAATAACCTTGTCTCATCCTCAACTGCAGTGATCATCACAAAAACTCATGGATCTCACTTCTATGAACTTGATATCCTATAGAAAAACTATAGTTTTAAACATGTAACTGAAAATTCATTCATTTAGTAAAAAATTTCTCTTTTTGTAAATTAATAGATTATCTAATAATTGATATTATTCAAATTACGTTAATTTAACCATCAATAATGTCCCTGACCTATTGGTACAATCCTAATCGATTACAAATTTTATCAACACCATCTCCTTTTCATTTTAGATATATCATGAAGTAACCCCATGGGGTAAATATTTATAAATCATTTACTATTCAATATTTCATGGTTCTTTAAGAAAATATCATAAGAAAACACCAAAGACATGAATCTATGAACATACTATAACCTTAAGTAGAGGGGAATGAAAATAAATAAAAATAAACTTATACATCTATCAATTCACCTGATTCATTTATAGAAAGAATCCATCTTATTGAAAATAATGGGGAATCCCAGCATCAACATGTTCCTCCATCCCCAACTTCGTCCTCAACACCCACATGCATATCCGAATTCATATATCCATCATAGGTATCAACTGTTTCCAAATCCTCAAGCCTCCCTCTGATATCTCATCATACCCCTTAGGCTCAATCATCCTAGGAGCATATCATATCACAAGAGAAGATCATTTCTAGATCACATTAAATGGAAGATAAAATGAGCATAGTTAAAATATGTTCTAAATAATTATTATAGGGACTATGAAGAAAATTTATCAATTAACAAGGGTATTTATTTTTAATATTTTAGTGAATTACATCATGAAGTTATTTGGTCAATTAAATTTCCATAACAAATAACAAATATAATGAAACGTGAATTTAGCATCAAATATATCATTATCAATTTGTGAGAAATATTTTTTTGTTACAGATGATTCTTCATTAAATCATAACTTTATTAAATTATTACTTTATAAATTTATGTTTTTAACTAATTTAATCATATTATACATGCTAAAATAGGCATAAAAACATGCTAATAATCACACGATAGATAACACACCTTCTAGATAATCAATAGGCAACACATTATCAATGTATAAAATAGAAATCGATAACTATAATAATACTCTGTCTTTAATCTATTTAAATAATTATTTGGATAATTTTTGTACCATACAATAAGATAAACCATGTCCAATATACTATTCAACATAAAATATTGGATAAATAATGAATCACCTTCCTCTAATTTTTTGAAATTCATGAAATTGAAATGAAACTGAAGTGGGAATATCTAATCACCACTCCCACAATGAATCTACAACATCCCAAAATTCATCATCCCATGAAAAATCGGGAAATTGATAAGAAAAAAAATTAGAATGATTTTTAGAAAACATAAATTCTATTAATGAACAATGTGAGGAAAATGATATCAAATAGAGAGAAATATCTAAATAATAAGGCAGAACTCGCCTTAATCACCACATATTTAGCTATTTGAGTTAGAGATCAATCCTTATTGAAAAGTTCTTCAAATAATTCAAAAAAAAACACTATGAGGTACATAAGATTCAATAAAAATATGTGGAAAATAATGGTGATGAAATAGACATGGGGGTATTTATTGGTTGATATAATTTTAGAGGACTATGGCTCTACACTGAGGACCAAAACACAAAATGTTTAAAAACAATATATAGTACAATGCAACCTAAGAGACCTTGAATAAAATCCCCTAGTCAATAAATTTTTTTATATCCATTGAACGATCATATAAAAGTTGATATGGGGATCTAGTGCACCCCTAAGCACCACCCCTAGACCCCTTCACCAACATAGAGGCTACACTACATCCAATGCACCATGATGTAGCTACTACTTTAATGTTTTTAGCCCAAAAATCAATCCCAAATTCCCCTTATGCTAAAACATGGAGTCCAAACCATTTTAATGATATATTTGGAAGTGGAACATCAAAGCAGGACAAAATATCAAAAAATCTATGTCACATTCACCGACACTATGATGAAAAATTTAGTACCCTGACACAACCGTTCAAATTTTGGATGTGGCACTCCCTTATCCCTCATTTCCCTACATGATTCAAGGATCTAACTGTGGGACTCATAATCACCCGTAAATAAAAAATCCACACCTTATAGAATCCAAGTGATGTAAAAATTGATTTTAAATTAAGTATTTCATAAATATATGAAGGTGACTTATTTTATTTTTATGGAAATAGACTTTATCATTAATGAATAATGAAAAATAACTATTTTGTAAAAATTCCATTTATTTTCTCTATATAAATTAATTTAATGTACAATTTGATAAATAGTTAAAGTAAATAAATTTTAATTAGAAATAATCTAATTAATTTCATAGGTATCATCGTTATACCCAATTTTTTAAAAAGTTAGTTTTTGGCTCAAAATAATTTTTTTAAAAAATGGGTTTTCATCATGTTTTATGTTTTAATCATCAATTAATTTCTTACACTTATTAATATTTAATATTGAAAATTGGATTCATAATTTATAATTACGAGGTCTAATTTATTTAAATATATCTCTTTTAATTTCTATTATTATGAATACTAATTCTAATAAATATTTATCACCTCAGTATGGGTAAATTAGGCAATTAAGGATAAAATAATATGATTAGGACAACTAGAAACACTAAAAATTTCCTTTAATTTATTAGATTAGTGGGGTTCAATAATCACCCAAGTAGAATCTAATTTAATGGTATTTGATTCCATTTTTCTTTTTAAATAAATATTATATTATATTAAGTATATATATTGTTAAAGGTGGAAATCTGTTGCTAGTAATATCTATAGTATTTTGTGATAGGTATAAAAACATTTATTTTATAATAAATTTTTATTTTAATGAAAAACACTTTATTTTTTATGATTAATAATTTATTTTATATTGGTGAAATAATTATCATAAATTCTTATGCAATGTCCACACAGATATTGTTCACGAAGAAAAAAAACTAATTTAAAAAAACTAAAATTAATTTTTTGGGTGATTTATTGTGTCGAAATTATATTTTATACTAATAAAACATATTTTTATTTTTTAAATATTAATATTCGGATTACTTTGGTTCCAAGTTGATTTCAAATTTAAATTAAATGAATTGATTGAAAAATGATATTAATGAAATTTATGGATATTAATATTTATTAAAATGTTTAAAACCCTGAAAGAATTTTAAAGAGGAAAATTATGACGATAAATGGTACAGAGTTTCTCCCATTTTCCATTTAAGATCCAATTTTATTCTTGTACATAAAAATTTCACCCTATAACAATGATAAAGTCATTAACAATGTTATTGGTTAAATTACACACTCAAGGGGTGTACCAAATAATAATGTGCATATGATATCTAAACATATATAAATCAGAATGGAATATTATCTCAACACAATATCTTTTTTATCCTTCAATTCATGTCATTTTGGAATAATTTTACTTGAGTTAGACACATATGAAATTATAATATTTCATGTATTTCCACAAATTATATTAATGATATTTTATAATAAATAAAAATTTATTACATGATTTAAAAGTCATATGAATACTATATTTATCTATGTTCAGGGGATGTGGATGAAAATATTGAACAATATCCATTTATTGGTCATTTATACTTTTAATGTTACTTTTTGACCACTAAAAATTTAAAAAATTCAAATCCCAGTAATTGTGCTAAATGGTTAATATGAGTGAAATAGAGATAAGGGTGAAACAATTGTCTAACAAGTCTATATATTATATGATAAGGTTATCTAGACACATACTAAAACCATAATTAATTTTTGTTAATTTGAAATCACAAGAAATTTAAAATTAATTTATATAAATTTAATACTATAAGAAATTCCAATAATTCCCATTCCCTGACATATAAAATTACACCACCATTTCTCTTCTCTATGCACTAAAAATTCAAATTTTTCTGTAAATCTATATTTTCAATAACTGATTTCCACTCAAATAGTGTTTCAGGAAAATTGGCCACTTGCCCTTAGGAATGACTCCCCATATGCCATATGTTGTTGACTTGTAGCGAGGGTCTGATTAAGCGATTGTGGGGATAATATTCCCTATGTTGGAGAAAATAATAATGGTATATATATATATATATAAGTTGAAAAGTACATAACATATTTGAAGCATTGAAATGTTCTCAGAAGAAGTGTAATAAACATCAGTATAAATAAATAAGAAAAAATTGAAATAACATTTACAAATGATAGACAAATTATAATAGGTTATACAATATAATTGGCATGAATGTTCATCCAAGTACGATCATTGATGTATATATATATAATTAATGGAAAATATCAAATGGAATATTCAAAATAATTAAAGAAGCACCATGATCCATTACCATACATCTCATTTAAAAGGAACATATATGATGACTATGGACTAGCTCCGAAGCTCATTTTCTAAACTGGTCTCAAAGACATAATGTCTACATGCATCTAGAGGGGCCTGTTGAGGGTGTGAGTATAAACATAGTAGGAAACCACTAATGTTTTTGTGTCTTACATACATAATTATCCATGTGTAGGTAAAATTTAAATAAAAATGTTGTGTATGGACATTAACTAATCAACCTACACAACAAATGCTAAAAAATCCCATGTGACTGTTCTATATGCTTCATACAAAACTAGAATACCTCTAAACACATTTACCCTTATATATATATATGTAATATAGAACATGTATTCATATATATATTTATATATTTATTGGGGTTGTACCCATGTATTCTTCAATCTATAAGAGTGAAGAGAATTCCTTTCTGCATATTATATCAATAATTAAAAAATTAAAAGATAAAAAAAATTTCTTATGGATCTCACTCCATCAACCCAAAATATCAATTTAGTTAAGCACAAAAAATACCAATAAAATAATGTATAAATCCTGAAACTACCTTCCTAATAATCATAGGCACTCAGTAGTCTGATATCGTCCATTAAATTGAGCATAAATACGGGAAATTAAAATTTTGACAATACCCTGAAAATACGGGAAAATAGTTAACATGGATTTATAATTTTATATAGAGAGATACAAAAGTAATGGTAGAAGGAATTTTTAATACCTTGCCACTACACTTCCAAAGAGACCAATGTCATTCAATTTGGATCTCAGATGAAATATTTTGGCCAAATCCTAGAGGGGATAAAATGGGAGAGCCCACCTTTTTAATACATGAAATGGTGGAGAAAAGGGGATAAAAAACTAAATAGCTGGGAAGGGTAGTCTTTTATTTTCATCATTTTAAATGGACCACATAGTTTGGTTAATCGTGCACTGACCATTCGGTTCTCACTACCCAAGCACCATAGTACTCGGGATTAGAAAAATAGGTTGTCAAACTAGGGGGATACTATGTGTATCCCTTATTTTAAAAACTAATGTGTTTCAACATAGCCATTCAACCCCTGCTACATGGTTTGATAAACTGTGTCTATTGAAAAATTTAGGTGCATGGTTCCCCTTACTAGACAAATAGTTTCCTCAAACTATTTATCTTTGTATGTGCATTATGAAAAAAATGTGGTCTTGAACCCCAATGCTTCCAAAACCCATCTGAACACCTAGGTCACATGATGAGATGTAAAAACTATAAAAAATAAATTACTAGTAGAAATAAAACTATAATAATAAGATATTGAATCCCAATTTAATTTTAGTTAGTACCGCCAAACTCAAAAAATTTAAACAGGTTGATGAATTTTGACCCGACCAAAAAACTATGACGTTACAGTCTCTCCAACCTAACATATATCATCCATGAGCTATCAGATATTACCTAGAGATAGTACCCAAAAAAATATCTCATTTACTACAATGTCGTATATCCTAGTTATTAGCCACTATCAATTCCAATTATTATTCTCCCAACCTTCGTAATTAGAAACTTGGTTTCATCGAAATAAAAAAGAAGACATTTGAGGGTTCCAATGACATTCCCTAGATTGACAATTTCTATCGTGAAATAACATTATTCTTGTACCTCATTGGGATCTCAAAACATATTTATTTCATACATGACGACCATCATATCCTACATCCCATGAGATTATCTTTTCAAACCGGTTCCATACATGACACTCATTAAAACCCACATCTCATTTGATGTCCATATGTCATGTATCTCAGTATATTCTTATAGATAATCCCAAATCATATACATATATGCATTCCCTTAACAATTGTGAGGCCTAGGAACCTCAGATATAAAATGAATCATACCGACACCCATATATATATATATATCTCACATCATAACTAATGCGGAAAGAATAAACATTGATTAGATAGTAAAAAATACAAATGACATGAACCTCATTTAACATACCAGCCAAATCCAAAAAAATAATAATTCATTTAATGATTAACGTGTACCACTAAACTTCGTCAGTTCTCAATCCCCCTCTACACCTGGAATTTCAACTACATACACCAGGCCTGAAGATCGGAAACTTGAGGTCTATTATCCATGTGGGCCGCACTATCTAACGTCCACTAAACACACTTATAGATCTCTTTGTCTATATAATTCCCTCAGTGTGAAGTTGAATTTAATATAGTAGTTCCTAGAACCTCATATAGTACTACCTTAGATATATGAGTTTGGACCAGTCCATGGATCTTGAATATTCGATAAGGCTTCCAACATAACCTCTCTAAATGACCCATCTGACCACATTCCTAGCACTCCTTTGGGGCCTCAACACACTGAGTCTAAACAAGACCAAATTCCCACATATGAATCCCACCATCAATGAACCAATCATCAATATACTACCCAATTGTTTTTCATGACTTCCCTGATGAGACTCCTCACAGTCTCACTTCCAGCTACCCAAAGCATCAATGCTAATCTCACAGGATTCCATCGCACAACAGAGATAATATTGGTTCATAGAGTTTCCATAAGATATTACTATTGAATTAAAAATGTTATAGAATGAAGTCATCCTTAAGATGTTCACCTAAAACCTGATGGATTGACTCAAGCCATAATCAATTTTCCACTCTATGAAATGTCTCCGCTCACCATATTAGGTTTGAAATGATGCAAGTATTTGAAATTGGCCACTTAAGCCATGTTAGATTTGCCTCTTAGTAAGATTTTTATATAATCCAGTTCTTTATCTACCCTCATGGTACTCATAAATATGTAATCAAAGAACCTATAATTGAAATCCTTCCATGAACGTGCCTCAGGTCTTCCATCCTGTACATGTAAATTATACAAGTGATTACCACTACCCAATGCAAATTCATAGCTAGCTTCATACATTAGTTTGGGGGTGTCTCGAGCATGTTATAGATAGTATAGATCAACTCAATATAGGACTTCACATAATATGGTGCACACTCTCCCTGAAATAATTTAGGTTGCTGAGACTAGAAATCACGAGTCTGATATGCTATAGAGAGCTCATCTCCCTGAGTTCCCCTATCAGTACCTTGAATAACCTGAACCAACCTCACCCTTAACTACTCATCTAACCATGTGTAAATTTATAGAATCTTTTATGGATTCCTTTCCTGAACAGGGGTCTGTAACTATAAATCTTGATCATAACGACCCTTAGAGTCCTTATCCCGACCCTCAAGGTCCTCATCCGATGCATGATCATCTAGCACCACATCTCTTACCTCCCAACTCTTTGTCATATCCCATATACAAGGATTCCTACTGAATATAAAAAATTATTGTAAAAGATCCATAATGGAATATATGTATCTTTGAATGGGTAATATTTACTAGGTAGTTCATCTCACCATCTTTACATTATTTTATAAAACACATGTCACATGATATAAGACATCATGGCCCTTTAACTACCCATATCAGATTCAGATATCATGTATTATCTAGAGCTATGGCCCCTTCCATTCCTATTTTAGAGTCTAGTATCATATATTTTCGGGCCTCATGGCCCCTTTCTGACCCATAACATATTTAGGCATCACATGTTATGTATATCGATATTAGGTATATGTGTATAATTCCACCAAAATTGTTATATAAATCTAATTAGATTATTTTATGAATATTTGAAAAACTCACCCATGTTTATCATCCTTTCATACTTTTAATAGACTCTAGATCATATATCAAATAATAGTATCCTTGGAAACCACTTAACTGGATTGGCTTAGTAGAATTCCACCAAAAAGGATAGTTAGGAAAAAAAATTACCATCTTTGATGAAACTTTGAATAGACCAACCCCTAATAGCACATCCCAGGTTCTAAAATTATTGTTACAGGAATATAAAAATATCATGTCAACTTATACATATACCATGATTCAAAAAAAATTCACCTTTTCTATATTAGGGAAAAGGCCAAACCATATAATAGTTAAAAATCACACCCAATTGTTCCACTTGATATGGAAATAATATAATTATTAAAATCACATAGTAAAACATCAATATACCACCCCTAGAAACATGTCATATCCCACATTCTTGGGGACATGGATATCCAAACATGAGCACTTTACATAGTTTCGACTATATACTAGTATCTAGACTAAAACATACCAAATAGTTAGACCATAAATAAAATAAAACTCCTATAATACCATTTATATAATCCTGGCATGATTTCCATAAAACAAGTGTTCCAAGATGGTTTTCCACTAGAACATAAGGGCCCCTCCTAATAAGAAAAAGTCTAACAACTAATAGTGATGGAATTATTATGTGATATTGGGGAAAATATACCCTAAGGGGGTGATAACAATAATTGTAAATATATATATATCATAATAAAAGATGAATATAACGCATAAAAATAATTAATAAAGTTGAAAAAAATAATAAATAATTATAATAATAAATAATCCAAAAAAAATTAAAATAATAGATGATATATAACTAATATCATGTCACACAGAACTATATAAAATAAGGGTCTCCCATGGAAGATCATACGTGTAATTATATGAAGCATGAAAAATATCAATGGAAAACCCAAATTGGTGGGATAACCACCACGGTCCATTTACATCTGTCTTGTGTAAATGGTACACCTACAATCATAAAGTTCATACTCTCGATCCTGATCCCTTACCTGATATCAATTGAAAAATTCAATGTGTCCCAAGGGGCCTGTGTATGGTTTGAGCATGAATTCAAAATTTCATCACAATTGTGTTCTTTTCTTACATCCAAAATTATGTAGGTGTACTAAAAATATAAATAGAACACATGTTATACATACTTTTTCCAGTGCGAGAATATCTCAGAACACATACCCCCAAATATATATTTTACATAAAACACATGTTTTCATATATATATTTTGAATGGAAAGGACCAATGTCATAGAATATCTATATAATGAAATATCATGCCTTCAAAATCTCATATCATAAATTAAATTAATAAAATATAAAAATCATTTAATTAAGGTTCTCACCCCATCAACCCAACCCGTGAATTTATATACAAACCCCAAAATAAATATAAAATTGAGGATAAATATAGGAACCCCCTACCATAGAGTCATATTCCCTCACTCATTTGATATTATAAGACCCCAGCCTTAAACCTTACTTAATATTGAATTAAATGAATAATTCACATTGAAGATCCTTTCAGGTTTAGAGTTTTAGAGAATTAGGTCATAACTATTACATCTCAAAAGATTACATAGTAGACACTTCAACTAAGTTTCCATAAAATAAAAAAAACTCATAAAAAGAAACATGTCTAGTTCCATGTTTTTGATAGCATGTCATTCCTTGATCCCATCCTTGACTCTATTCATCTTTAAGTCATGTGGAAAACATTTAAAAAACATGGGATGAGTATAAAAAGCCTAGTAAAGGATAAAAAAAGAAGGAAAACTATTAGTTTTTCAAAAACAACAAGTAAACAATGAGTACTTTACCAAAGTAATACTTTTCAACTTTATGAAGTAGTAAAAAATCTTCACTGGATAAAAGATCATTACTTACCATTTTGTAACCAAAAGGTTACCATAAAACCCATATAAAGAACACATAACCTATAAATGTTACTTGGGAAATAAACATACTTAAATGGAATAACCATACGGTCAACTTCCACACATACTTAATGGAATAGCCATACAGACGACTTCCATACCCAATGCATTGGAGGTTATAACATAACCACCCGTCCTGGTATTCACGACACCACCCGTCATATGGTTTATCACGTAACCACCCGTAAAATTTCCAAGTACCATCATTACATATAAAATATTTAAAACATAAACATTTTGATAACATATTTTCAT
The DNA here is from genome assembly GCA_963277665.1 of Viscum album. NCBI lineage: Eukaryota > Viridiplantae > Streptophyta > Magnoliopsida > Santalales > Viscaceae > Viscum > Viscum album. The sequence continues at coordinate 1,916,627,271 of OY728165.1, read as the reverse complement.
TTGAAATCACAATAAGTAATTCCAAGATATTGAATTAATCAATCCATTTTCAAAAACCATTTAAAAAAGTTTTTTGAATCAAAGTGTCCCATACCACTTTGGTGATTCTAATGGAATTATAATTTTAAAAAATTAATTTCCATATAAATTAATACCTAAAACCATTTTTAAAACATGGACATTAAAGATAATGATTTAGAATAATGAATCATTAAAACATTTAAAATGATATTTTTGTTAAAGAGTTTTTAATAAAATTAGAGACACTTGAATACAAATAATTGCGGAATAACATTTAATCTGAGATTTATAATATCATGATAGTAAAGGGATTCATGATATAATATGTCAAAGGACATTATACACACCATATAAAAGTGAATTGGTGAAAAACAACAATGAAGTCTCAATAGAAATGTAAAATGAGATGGAATCCATTATAAAGATGGTATCCTTAAATTAAGGATAAATCTATCACATAATTATGTGTGAGAAATATAAATTCACTCAATATAAGTGTATATTATGTGTGAAACAATCAGAGTTCATTCACACATAATCTTGGAAAAACAAAACCAATGACATAGGTATTTAACTCAATGAAATGAGATTGGGTAATTATTTCCCATACAAGTTTGTAATAATTTATCAATGAGATGATTATGTGTAGAAATAGTATATCTACAAAAAGGTTTGTGGAATTTAAAACATAGATATTCCACAGATAATCTTGGATTAATAAAATCAAGAAGTAGAGGTTTAACCCAAATAATTGAATGTGGGTTAAGAAGTTCCCTTATAGAAATCCAACAGCCTAACAACGTCACTTTAAAATTCAGAAAATGAGTAAATGAGAGAGAAAATGGTATCTCATCACTTGGAAATACAATTTAAATAAATAATAATATATAAGAACATATCCCAACATAATAGTATGTGAATTAAAATTCATAACAAAATAAGTCTTTTAAAAAGAGGAGGGTGAAAGGTCCCCTTACCGAGATGGGTAACTTTTGAAATGTACACCCCATGGAAGAAGGGTCATACAATGAAGATGTAAATACCCATAAATGAAATTTTATTACACAAAGAGTATAATAGTGGGCAGTATATACACCAATCAAAGGAAATAGTGGAAAACGAAGCATAAATGTCACGGGAATAAAAGTGAGAGAAAAATCCATTACGAAAACTCGGCAGCCTAATGACGCCACTTAAAACATCAAAAAAGGGATTTATGAGATCAAATAGGGTCTCTCAAAATATGAACATAAAAAGTACAGTATGAGTAATATTAAATAACTTCCCCAAACATAAGAAAGATGATCTTAAAATAAATTACATAAAAGAGAGTACTTAAAAAGAAAGAGAGAGGTTGGATCCCTTACCTCAAGTTGGACTTGTCTTGTTCATTTCTTTATATTCATGAATAATAAACTTTGGTCAATTTATAATTTCATAAGGTCCTCTTTTAAATATTATTATTCAGTTTATATCACACATTACAATGTTATAATAATTGGTTAATAATGTGGGTTCATATCAGATGTTTTTGTGGATGTTTGGTACATGAGTCAAAAATGAACTTGTTTGAAAATGATTGTCCATGTAGTTAGTAGTAAATCATCTCTAGAATAGTATTAATGATTTAAATATTATATATATCCAGTACATATTCATTTTATACTACTCAATAACATTTTGAGATAAAAAGAAATGAAATTCACCCATCATGGAGATGGTAGGTCGTACGTACGCATGAACGCTACTTTGATTTCATTATCATATTAATGGAATTAAAAATAATTGGGATATATATATTATAATTACATTATAATATATATGTTATATAGGTCACATATTTTCATTAATTTCATTCTCTACACATTCCATGTATTGCATGAATGAGTCAGATCACTTGAGTGGGCGATAGTCCACACTTCCTCGTATGAAATTATTGCATTTGCACAACAAGAAAAGCATAAAGGAATGTTTTAAATATAAAGTTCAGAAGCATATAGAAAACATAAATACCATATATATCATATATAAAGTATAGTTACATCATAATGGCCACCATTAAAGGTGTTAAAAGAAGATTTAACAATCATCGTTTCGTGAGGCAGAAATTCGCCAACCACAAAATCAGTATGTTCTTTAACCATTAGATGACGGTGTGTGTAAGTGTAGATCGAATCCATTATATAACAAAATACTACTATATTTATAATACTGTTTTTGTTGCAATATAATGGAATAAAAAGAGTTTAGAGGGTTGGAAAAGCAAAATAAAACAAAAGAACACAAGTGAAGACATTACCCTAAAATCGAATAACTCTTCTTGATTTGAGCTCAGAGGCTTCCTTGGAAAAGATTCTGCCAAAAGGTGAGGCTTCAGTGATGAAGATAGGTATGTGGAGAGATGTAATGGTCAGGGGTTGGCCAACACAAAGGCATGAGAGGTGTGGGTAAGGTGGTAGAGGTCGGGGCCTTTTATAAGAGAAAGGGAGGGGAACTCTTGGAAAGTTATAAAATATTACTTTATTATAAAAAGATATTCGGATTTTAAAGGTCCCAAAAGGATATATTTAGAGGATAAGGTGATATGTTTTTTAAATACACCCATCCAATGGGTTTTTTACTAGTTTATGTCTTATATTTTATATTATCATTTCATTTTATTTAAATCGTTCAATAATGAGGTAATCGCTACAAAATCATGGTGTCACAAATAATTAAATTTATTTAGTGTCTAAAAATAAGAAAGAAACTATCCTGATGTAGGAAATATTTTTATCCTTCTAATTAATATTTCTAGTAAAAAATATTTCTTGGATAACACCATATAAAAATTGTTTTAGTAAAAGAACACATGTTTGTGACATTTCAATTTTTACATTAAATAAAAAGGTATTAATGTAATTTTCCAACCAAAGTGGCTCCATGGGGTCCCCAAGTTGACCCGTGGATTTTCTTGGTCTGACATGACACATCCAATGAGGGTAGGACATGTTTCTAGGTCATTTCATATTATTAAAACATTATTTTTACCTTAAAATACACTAATTACCTCTAATCGCGATTAATAAACTTAAAAGTTACTATTCACCAAAAAATTATTTTAATACTATTGAACCACATTTTACTTCTTAATTACCACCATGTATGTCGGATTTTTGAAATTCAAATCACAGAAGTGGTAAAGATTCATTTAAACAAAAAATCAGTTTCTTTAACTACCACTTAGTGGTTTCACTATTCATCAAAATTGAAGTTTTTTAGAAAATTACAAAAAATTCACCCTAGGATTTATTTGATATTATGAATTCAAAAATGATGTCTATTTTACAAAATTTAAAACATATAAGTTACATTAATTTAATAATTAATTCCCGCTGTTAGAGCAAATAACGTCTTTTTATGAAACAATAAGTATCAAAAGATTGACACTAGTTTAAGTCCAATTTCAAGATAAAATTAATTCCAACGACCACTATTAGATTAAATGGTAAAAATATATTCTAATTTCACGTTGAAACCAATTTAGAAGATAATATAATCCTATAAATAAATTAGATTAAAAAGGGGTTTGGAATTAAAATACAACATTTTCACTATTCATTAAAAAATGAACATTATCGGAAAAATACCAAAAATTTACACAAAGTAAATTTTGATGTCCCAATTCTAAAGAAGAATTTTATTTTGTCAAATATAACACATATAATTTTCAAAATGTGGATTTAAAAGAGGCTCGTCATCAAAAGGCGGTTAATCGACCTTTTAAAGAATATTAGAATGTTTACGCTTAAAATTGGATTCATTCTCATTTTTAATGCTCTAAAATTTATTGTAAAAAGTAAAAATATTTGAAAAAAATATATAATCATTTTGTAGTTAGTTCTGTTCATTCCCACCATTACAACGACTACGCGTTAACTACAATTTAGAATAATATTATTTTATTATTAGAGTGCAACGTAAGATTCCCAAGAAACTCGTTGTTGCATATTGGGTACGCCATCGAGCATGGAGTCCTCTTTAAAGTTATATTAATATATTATTCAAAAATATGGATAAATGTGATAATGTCATATTCTTTATTTACCTAGGGTGTTACATCCTTCCTCCCTTTTGGGAATTGCATCCTCGCAATTTTAAAATTGGGCTTGGAAACTTTATTGAAAATCCCACATCGGAACAAGAGTCAGTAAAACAATCACATTAAAATAAAGAAAGATAAGTACAAAGGTCACCCAAGTTAACCCATAATAGGATTCCAAATATGAAAATATGGACATGGAGGAAAAAACAAAGGTTCATGTTCTGATGGAGAGTGATAGGAAACATGTCTAGGAGAAAGTTAACCATAAGAAAATCACAAACTTGTGATGGGTTAAACGGTATTCGATTCCCCAGTAGGAAAAGTTAACAGACAACATTTTTGGTTTTAAGTTACTCTTTATTGGGGAATTTATTTTTTGAGCTTAACTAAATCATAATGAAACATACATACTGGTCACGTATACCTTCATCTTTTACAAGATTCCTTAATCAAACTCATATTTTTTCCAAAAGGCGAGTATTTAGGATGACTTTTTCGCATTAAGAGTACTATAATCAACTTCTTGATAATCACCTAATCCAAAAAAGAGAAATATTTATTTCCCATGTCTTTAGAAAAAATCCAAAACCAAAATTGTTAGTATGAGATCAGATAATCCACATAAGTACAATCCTTTATAAAAAGAAAATCTACTCTTAATCTCCAAAATTTGTCCAAAAAAACCCAAAGTTCAACGAAGACCATTTGATAAACACTTGTCCAGAAAATTATTCAATGTAAACCAAACTAAGATTGAAACCCAAATATTTGAAGGTTTTAATCACATAGTCATCAAAGGTTCAAATTAACTTTTATCTCCAAATAACATCAGTTGATCTTACATTCTCATATTGAAATGTAATTAACCTAATCACATATCCTCGATGATAGGTTAATCATTTCCATAGATAACACAAAATAAACTTACTCTTGATTCTTAAAATCATCTAACTAAAAATAATAAGTCAAACTAACCAGGGACTTCACGTAGTCCAGTGGTAGGTGATAAATACCAGTCGCACTTTGGTTGTGGGTTCGATTCCCGCAGCTTCGTCTGACGCGACGAGTTGTCACACGGTCTGTGTGTTGTCCTTTTTCCAAACTATATAATTCCCAAATAATTCCCCAAAAAGAGATAAAATCATAAAAAATAACCATAACATAATTAAACCACAATTTATCTCATGCCTTTCACTTTCCATCATAACATATAGTAACCCATAATTCCCTCAAAAGTAAGGATCATATAAACCCAATTTGTTCTTCATAACTATGTCCACAAAAGAACAGATAACTATTACTTGAATAAAATTTTCATATATCAAAAATCAGGGTTACACATACTATAAAAAGTCTTCTAATGTAACCCCATCATCAAAAGAGACTTAATAATATTAAGAATTTCACCATAACTCATGAAGCCCTTATATGTTGACTTCTTACTCATTCAACATTCTTCATGATATATTAACCATTACTTTCTAACTTATTCTGAAATACTTCTTTCCTACAAAGAAAATCATGAATCATATCTTAAGATTCCAAAATAGGAAAACAAATGTTATGAAATAATCCATACCTTTGATTGGTCATTGTCAGTTTCTTCATCCTCAATCGGAATAGGAATAGGTATTGGTAAATGAATATTTGTTTGATCTTGGTGATCCCATTCACGAAACTTCTTCATAGGACATGTGTTTGCATAATGACCATGCACACCACATTTAAAACATAAAATTGATCCCTCAGAAATAACTTCTTTCCCTTTCCTCGAGTCAACTAGATGCTTCCTTTTTCCATGGAAGGTTCTTGCTTTATAACCATCATTTCCACATCTATAGCATATTTCTGTCCCTTTGAAACATTTTCCCAGGTGTTTCATTCCACATCATTGACACATAGGTTTTTGAACACACATATCTTTATGATTATTACCTGTAGTTCCGTAGGGATTTGTTTCTCGCATATTTGATGCCTTATAGAAATCACCATGTTTTAGGTGGTAAATAATGACTCCATATAGTTGGTTGAGGATAAACACAAGAGTTCTTATTTTAGCTCCCATATCATTCAGTTGCTCACTCAGAAAACTGTCACAGTTTCCTTCACATCCATTGTTACATTGGTGCCTGCTAGATCCAACCATTTACTAAAACCAAAAAGGTTAGTGTGATTATATCAACAAAATCATCATGTACTAATGAGGAAGACAAACACTAAGATATACTTACTCATTCACTTTATCTAAAACTAGGACTCTTTTTGAAATCTTAACCATTATGGTAATGTCACTTATGCTTAATGAATACCCTAACCTGTAAAGTTATCTAACCCGACCTCTGAGACCGACTATATGGCCCCATCCTTAAACCTTACTTAATATTGAATTAAATGAATAATTCACATTGAGGATCTGTTTAGGTTTATAGTTTTAGAGAATTATGTCATTACTATTACATCTCAAAAGATTACATATTATACACTTCTACTATGTTTCCATAAAATAAAAAAAGGTTAGTGTGAGTATATCAACAAAACCATCATGTACTAATGAGTAAGATAAACACTAAGATATACTTACTCATTCACTTTATCTAAAACTAGGACTCTTTCTTAAATCTTAACCATTATGGTAATGTCACTTATGCTTAAAGAATACCCTAACCTCTAATGTTATCTAAACCGACCTCTGATACCGACTATATGGCCCCAGCCTTAAACCTTACTTAATATTGAATTAAATGAATAATTCACATTGAGGATCTTTTTAGGTTTATAGTTTTAGAGAATTATGTAATTACTATTACATCGCAAAAGTGTACATAGTAGACACTTCTACTATGTTTCCATAAAATAAAAAACACTTAAAAAGAAACATGTATAGTTCCATGTTTTAGATAACATGTCTTTACTTGATCCCATCTTTGACTCTATTCATCATTATGTCATGTGGAAAACATTTAAAAAACTTGGGATGCGCATTAAAAGCCCAGTAAAGGATACACAAAGAAAGAAAACTATTAGTTTTTCAAAAACAACAAGTAAACCATGAGTATATTACCAAAGTAATACTTTTCACCTTTATGAAGTAGTAAAAACTCTTCACTGAATAAAAGATCATTACTTACCATTTTGTAACCAAAAGATTACCTTAAAACCCATATAAAGAACACATAACATATAAAGGTAACTTGGTAAACAATCATACTTAAATGGAATATCCATATGGTCGACTTCCACACATACTTAATGGAATAGCCATACTGCCGACTTCAATACCCAATGCATTGGAGGTTATAACGTAACCACCCATCCTGGTATTCATAGCACCACCTGTCATATGGTTTATCACGTAACCACCCGTAAAATGTCCAAGTACCATCATTACACATAAAATATTGAAAACATAATCATTTTAAAAACATCATTTCATTTGCAATCACAATAAGTAATTCCAAGATATTGAATTAATCAATCCATTTTCAAAAACCATTTAAAAGAGATTTTTTAATCAAAGCATCCAATACCACATTGAAGATTTTAATGGAATTATAATTTTAAAAAATTAATGTACATATAAAAAAATACTGAAAACCATTCTGAAAACATGGACGTTAAAGATAAAGATTTATAATAATGAATCGTTAAAACATTTAAAATGATATTTTTGTTAAAGAGTTTTTAACAAAATGAGAGACACTTGAATATAAATAATTGCGGAATAACATTTAATCTGAGATTTATAATATCATGAGAATAAACGGATTCCTGATATAATATTTCAAAGGACAGTATACACACCATATAAGAGTGAATTGGTCCAATACCACTTTTAAGATTTTCTCCTCTCGTCGCTGCGTTCCTCATCGCTGCGGAGGGCGCGTCTTCTCTCTTTGAGATCAGCAGGTTTTGGTGGAGGCACCTCTGCAGTGGCGTTAGGCGGCTTCGCGGTTTGTGATGCGCTATAGGCTTTTCAGCTATTGCTTCGGATCTGGGGGTGTAAGACCGGATCATCATCGGCATACTCTACGGAGCGCTTCTGATTCGGTTTGGCAGTTTTTTGACAACCTATGGTGAGTTTCCCTACCGTTTGAAGGTGTGCTCAAGTGTCGGTGGTTTGGTGGTCCGCCTCTCCTTTGGTGAGTTAGTGTTTTTGTGCTTTTTGCGGCTGATCTGGTCAGCGGTGGTGGGATCTCCTTCTTTCCTTTTTGGCGTGTTTTTGGGGGGGTTTTTTTCTTCTATTCTTGTTATCTTGCGGGGCTTCGATCTTCCGTGGTTTATATTCATGGGTCTTCGCGAGTATGGGTTGAAGTTGCTTTGTGGATGTTGTTTTCATTTGAGTGGATGGTTTGCAACGGTGGTGATGTTCGAGATCGCGCCGTTTGGGCTTTTCCTTCATGGTCGTTGGATGCTAGGATCCGTGAATACAGTGGCTTTCCGGTGTGTTTTCCCAGCGGCCTGGACGGAGTCGACTTTGGGATTCGTGATGGCTCGAATCTTGCAAGGTGAACGACGATGTAGAGGTGAAGTGAGGATCGCCCCTGTTCGATGTTGCGATTCCGGCAACGTCGAGGTGAAGTGTTGAGTGGCTCCGACGATGGTTCCCCGCCTGGTCGCGTGGTGATCCAGCGAGTGTGAGTGGTTCGAGAGTGATGTGCGGACCGAGGTGTCAGTGTGATGTTCCGAAACCCGAGGTGGGGCACGGCTCGAGGCGTTGAAGACTGAGTTTTTGAATTTGGATGTATTTTGTTTGATTTCAAATTCCTGGTGACGTGACTGTAAGGGGTACCGGCAACCCTTAAACCGGTTTCATGGGAACCGGATACCGTCAAACCGGCCATCAGATAATCCAAAAAAAATTATTTACAGCATTCACACATAATCTTGGAAAAACAAAACCAATGACATAGATATTTAACTCAATGAAATAAGATTGGTTTATTATTTCCCATACAAGTTCTTAAGAATTTATCAATGAGATGATTATGTGTAGATATAGTATATCTACAGAACGGTTTGTGGAAATTACAACATAGATATTCCACACCTAATTTTGGAATAATAAAATCAAGAAGTAGAGGTTTAACCCAAAGAATTTAAAGTGGGTTAAGAAGTTCCCTTATAGAAATCCGACAGCCTAACAACGTCACTTTAATCTTTAGAAAATGAGTTGATGAGAGAGAAAATGGTATCTCATCACATGGAAATAAAATTTAGTTAAATAAGGATATATAAGAACATATCCCAGCATAATAGTATTTGAATTAAAATACATAACAAAAGAAGTATTTTAAAAAGTGTAGGGTGAAAGGTCCCCTTACCGAGTTGGGTAACTTTCAAAACGGGCACCCCATGGAAGAAGGGTCATACCATAAAGATGCAAATACCCATAAATGAAATTATATTACACAAATAGTATAAATATGGTCAGTACATACACCACTAAAAGGAAATATTGGAAAACATAGCATAAATGTCACGGGAATAAAATTGAGATGAAAAATCCCTTACGAAAACTCGGCAGCCTAATGGCGCCACTTAAAACATCAAAAAATGTATTTATGAGATTAAATAGGGTCTCTAATAATATGAACATTAAATGTACAGTATAGGTAATATGAAATAACATCCCCAAACATAAGAAATATGAGCTTAAAAGAGATGACATAAAAGAGAGTACTTAAAAAGAAAGAGAGAGGTTAGATCCCTTACCTCAAGTCTGACTTGTCTTGTTCGTTTCTTTATATTCGTGAATAATAAAATTTGATCAATTTATAATTGATTAATGTCCTCTTATAAATATTATTATTCAGTTTATATCAAATATTATAATGTTATATTAATTTGTTAATAATGTGAGTTGATATCATACGTTTTTGTTGATGTTTGGTACATGAGTCAAAAATAAAATTGTTTGAAAATGATTGTCCATGTAGTTATGAGTAAATCATTTCCAGAATAGTATTAATGATTTAAATATCATATATATCCAGTAAATATTCATTTTATAATACTCCATAAAATTTGTAGATAATAAGAAATGAAATGCACCCTTCATGGAGACAGTAGTCCGTACGTACGCATGAACGCTAGTTTCATTTCTTTGTCATATTAATGGAATTAAAAATAATTATGATATATATATTAATTACATTATAATATATATGTTATATAGGTCACATATATTCATTAATTTCATTCTTTACACATTCCATGTATTTCATGAATGAGTCACATCACTTGAGGGGGTGGTAGTCCACACTTCCTCGTATGAAATTATCGCATTTGCACAACATGAAAAACATAAAGGCATGTTATAAATATAAAATTAAGGAGCATATACAAAACATAAATACTATATATATAATAAATAAAGTATATTTACATCATAATGGCCACCATTAAAGGTGTTAAAAGAAGATTGAACAATCATCGTTTCGTGAGGCAGAAATTCGCCAACCAGAGAAACAATATGTTTTTTAACCATTAGACGAAGGTTTGTGTATGTGTTGCTATAATAATTCACATAAAAACATCATATTATATTGAATATACTGGTTTTGTTACAAAAAAACGAATAAAAATAGTTTATAGGGTTGGAGAAGCAAAATAAAACAAAAGAACACAAGTGAAGACATTACCTTAAAATCGGGTAACTCTTCTTGATTTGAGCTCAAAGGCTTCCTCGGAAAGGATTCTGTCCAAAGGTGAGGCTTCAATGATGAAGAGAGGGATGTGGAGAGATGAAATGGTCAGGGGTTGGCCGAGCCAAAGGCTTGAGAGGTGTGGGTAAGGCGGTAGAGGTGGGGGCCTTTTATAAGAGAAAATGAGGGGCACTCTTGGAAATTTATAAAATATTACTTTATTATAAAACGATTTTCGGATTTTAAAGGTCCCAAAAGGATATATTTCGTGGATACGGTGATAAGGTTTAGAAATCCACCCATAAAATAGGTTTGTGACTAGTTTAGGTCTTTGATTTTACATTATCTTTTCATTTTATTTATTTTGTTATGAGGTAATCGCTCCATCATCATGGTGTCATAAATAATTTAATTTATTTAGTGTCTAAAAATTATACAAAAAAATTTCATGATGTAGGAAATCTTTTTAGCTTTATAATTAATATTTATAGTCAAAAATATGACTTGTATAACCCCATATAATTTTTTTTTATTAAAACAACACATGTTTGTGACATTTTAATTCTAACATTAAATAAAAAGGTATTAATGTCATTTTCCAACCAAATTGGCTCCATGGGGTCCCCAAGTTGACCCATGGATTTTCTTGGTCGGCCATGACACATCCAATGAGGGTAGGACATGTGTCTAGGTCATTTCATATTATTAAAACATTATTTTTACCTTCAATTACACTAATTACCTCTAATCGCGATTAATAAACTTAAAAGTTACTATTCACCAAAAAATTACTTTAATCCCATTGAACCACATTTTACTTCTTAAGTACAACCATGTATGTTGGATTTTTGAAATTCAAATCACATAAGTGGTAAAGTTTCATTTAAATGAAAAATCAGTTTTTTAACTACCACTTAGTGGTTTCACTATTCATCAAAAATTGAAGTTTTTCAGAAAATTACCAAAAATTCACCCTAGGCTATATTTGATATTCCAAATTCAAAAATGATGTCTATTTTAAAAAATTAAAAACATATAAGTTACATTAATTAATTTAATAATTATTTCCCGTTGTCAGAGCAAATTGCGTGTTTTTATGAAACAATAAGTATCAAAAGATTGACACTAGTTCAAGTCCAATTTCAAGATGAAATTTATTCCAACGACCACTATTGGATTAAATGGTAAAAATATATTATAATTTCACTTTCGGAAAAATTCAAAAGATAATCTAATCATATAAATAAATTAAATTAAAAAGAGATTTTGAATTAAAATACAAAATTTTTCACAATTCATTAAAAAATGAACATTATCGGAAAAATACCAAAAATTTAGACAAAGTAAATTTTGATGTCCCGATTCAAAATAAGAATTTTATTTTTTCAACTATAACACATAAAATTGTCAAAAAGTGGATTTAAAAGAGGTTCTTCATCAAAAGGCGGTTAATCGACCTTTTAATGAATATTAGAATGTTTACGATTAAAATTGTATTCATTCGCATTTTTTATCCTCTAACATTTATTGTAAAAAGTAAAAATATTTGACAAACATATATAATAATTTTGTAATTAGTTCTGTTCATTCTCTCCATTACAACAGCTAGGCATTAACAACAATTTAAAATAATATTATTTTATTATTAGAGTGAAACGTAAGATTCCCAAGAAACTCGTTGTTGCGTATTGGGTGCGCCATAGAGCATAGTGTCCGCTTTAAATTTATATTAATATTTTATTCAAAAATATGGATAAATGTGGAAATGTCATATTCTTTATTTACGTAGGGTGTTACAGATATTATCCTTTAACTAATCAAGAAAGAAGAGAAACCACGATTATTGAAAAAATTTCCAAAAATATGGTAAATGATTTTGAATTTATTTATCATTATATATTGAGAGATAAAATTTAAAGAAAGATAGATGATTTTAGGACATATATATACTTTTATTGAGATAGATGACATTAAAGAAAGAGCTCAAGAATTAAAATGTATGAAAAATCCTATAGGAGAGATAAATGGGAGAGACCCCCCCATACTGACATGACATGGCGAATGATGGAGGATGAAAATCATTAATATAACAGAGGAGAAACATTTTCGTTTTTACCTTTTAAATGACCAGTAATGTTTTGCTAACTGTGGGCTAACCATGTGGTGCTCACCACCTATGCACCACACTATGCACGTTTTGGAACACAGTTTGTCAAAAATTGAAAAAAAATCATATCACATATATTTAAAATTTTAGAGTTTCCATAGAACCATTTTCACTCACCTTCATTATTTAAAAAAACTATGACTAGTGTAGAAGTTGTCTGCATGTTTTAGCTTTTCAAGCCGCGTGGTTTAATCAAACAATGAGCCGCTATCTACACTTTCTATAGAAACTGATTTTTTTGATATGAGAACAATTGAAACCCTTATGAACTAATAAGAAAATTTATTATATTCAATAACCATCTAAAAACAAAAGGGATCATCAGAACTCTTTTAATTTGGTCATAATGCAAAAAATAATTTTGGTATGACCACTAAGAACATAAATTCCAACATGTTGAAGAATTTATACCAAATAAAAAACCGGGTATGTTACAAAATCTCTACCCGAATACTATAATAAAATCCTCAACAATGTGAAAGAAGAAATTTGATTGTTATAATACCACATTTAGAGGTCAAATGTTGGAATGAAGTAATGTAGTTCGTATAATAGGTATACCATTTAACCAAATGTTTTTGTTTTATTTTATATTATATATCCTTCAAATATGATTCAAACATGATTAAAGAATAACATAATTATCTTTATTACACTAATATGTTATAATTTTAATGGATTAACTATATCTCTCTCCACATCCATTATATATTAAATGAATCAATCTTTCATGTGTATTACAGACTACCACCTTGCGAAGTAATGTAATTCATTTTTCAACACTACATCTCATTGATGATTATAATAATGGATTAAGTAAATAAATAAATATATTTATTATTTTTATTAAATAATTATAAATCATGGAATAAAATATTCCTTATTTATTTTTACTCTTCCATCTATTGATAAATGATAATATAGTATGTGCGTTTGTGTTGATTACCACCTCATCAAAGAGTTCTGTTTCATTTTTCTTCACTGCATTTTATAATTTTTATATATAATGAATTTATATTTAAAGGATAATATTTATGATAAAATCATTAGTTTTTAACAATAAAAAATATTTATTCTTTCTATCAGGTTTTTTGAAAAATGGGAATGTTATTCATGCTTACATACAGCTCAAAATCTCCGTTATTGTAACATAATTCATTTTTCATAATTTTCATTCATGGTCTATTTTAAATGAATAATTTATTAATATGTATAATAATGTATTATCATTCTGTATATGATGAAAAAATGATCACATTAACCACAATCCACTCACTGATGCCATTTAGGTAATTTTACAAAAATATCCTCCAAATATCCAAAGTGGAATTACCTAATTAAAAATTTAAATATTTCATATAATTAATGGAAAAAATTGTCTACTGAGAAAGTAAAAAATATAAAAAATTATATTAAAAAAATTAATTTTTGATGTTTGTTTTTTATAAATAAGGTAATGTACATACCTAGAATGTCTGAACTCATGGTCTGAGAGTATATCTCAATTTCCATTCATTGAGACATTTTTTAATATAATTCATATAATTTATTTTTTATGGTGTATATGATTCCATTTAATAAATTATGTAACACCCCATGATTCCACGGTCCGGTTCTCTTTGAATAATACAATAGCGTTTGTTGTACGCAACTTCGAGTTCTAACCCACCAAAACCAATCAAACTAGTTGTTATGAATAATAATTCCCCCATTTTGAAATTTAATAAATTTTATCATTCAAAATGGACTTAATTTCATGATTCGGAATATTTAAATTAGCATAGGGTGAATTTTATGTATTTTTTTGAAGACATTCAATTTTTGATGTATAATGAAAAACACCGAGTTATAGTTTAATACAAAATTATTATTTAAATAATAATTTTTTTATTTATATTTATTTTAGGTCAAAATAGGTACATAATACCTATATATGTTCAATGTAATTCCTTGGTGTCTACATATAATAATATTAGATATATAAATATTTTATATAACTTTTTACTGTCTTTAACCCACATTCTAGGAGCATTTTAAAATTTATATTAAACTTACTTTTACCGCTTCTGTGAGTTGAATTTCAAATATATGAGAGACATGGTTGATATCATTAAGTAATCGTTTTTTCAATAAGATGAATTTTTTTTGTTGAATAGTTACTTTTTACTTTTATTTACCACAGTTAAAAGTAAATAGGTCAATTAAGGGTAAAATTGATATTATTTCAACCATAACACATGTCTTAATTCTATTGTATAAGTTTAATTCAACCAAAAAACCTTAGTAATAAAATATGAACCTCTTTGGTAAAATTGAATTATATTAGGACATTTATTATTATTTTATTTAAAGAAACGTTAAAAGAGTTAAATTCTGTATTTAATAACTAAAACATTTTTAATATCGGGGTACACACAATATAAATTCATCATTAAATATTCATTCAAAATATAAAAAAACATCCTAAATAATGTTATTTTATTTATAATTTTCAAGCATTAAATAATTAAATTTATTTATGACATAATTATAAGAGAGAAATTACCGTATTAATGAATGATTAAAATAATTGTTATTATAAATATCCAAATAAAAATAATTTTCAACATTTATTTAATTCCACTAATTTACTAGGTTAATATGAAATTTTAGGGTGGATTAATTGTATTTAGATCTAGGTAATAATTTTTTTAGGACTTTAGAAAAAATAAATTATTAAATAATGTCCAAATTGACATAAATGTTATTTTACAACAAGTACAATATTATTTGTTCATATAATAATCCTAAAAATCTAGGGTTCAGCCAAAAGGCTTATATAATGATATGTGTAAATGTCAAAGTATTTAACTAAGAGTTAAATCTAAAAGATAAGGTTTATATAGTATCTAAAACCTCTCTAGAACCTATTTTTTGAGATGCTTTCGACCCATCTCCACCCTAGACTTTTAACAATTAATTTTGGTGCCAATAGAAACCAAAAATAATTTTATTATAAAATAATATTTCTAGGTTTTCCTAAGGTTCCCCTAACCCCTCTTATAAAAGGGAGCTTCTCCTTCAATCTAATTCACATCATAAAAGGCATTTGGCTCTGAAAAACCCTTCACAAATACACTATCAAATTCCTTAATTTCATCCTAGAGGCCTTACTTCAGTCCAAAATCCACCCTAAGGATCCCTTTTGATCAAATAAAAACGAAGAACCCAAAGAAGAGGTAAATATCTCACCATCTATTTCATGTTTTTTCATCTTCGACATTATATTTCCTTGTTGTTTCCTTTAAAAAGTAATTACTTTAGTATATTGAATATAATGTGATGTTATTATAAATATGGTACAACCATATTAATTATTCTATCCATCCTATGAATGTCATGTCACCACATGTGCATACGTACAGTTTACCATCTCCACTTTGTGGGACAGTTGTTAATCAATACATTATTAGTCAGATGGGTATAATAATGAGTATAAATGATACAAATAATAAATATAACATGATTATTATTCATTATATATGATATTCGATCCAATTATATACTATTTTAATATCAAAATAATGCTATTGTCACTCATGAAAAGGTACGGATTATCGTCTCCATGAACGCGATGAAATTGATTCCCCATCGTATCCATTCAAGGATAATTTTCATTAGATGAATAAAAATGATGTTTAAAGACTTAATATAATTATGAATATGAATAATATATATCCTATGCATAACAAAAGTTTCATACAAAACAAATCATATAGATGAAAATGAATCAATTAACACCAGAAAAAATGATAATAATAATATTATCAAAAATGAAATATTAAAAGATCCTATATTATATTATATTTAGGTATATGGTTCTCTTATAATTTAACAACAATGATTTCAACATTATACATGAGGTCAACCTACGCTCTTCTAAGGGTTAAAGTAATTTAATCCCTTGTTTGAATTTTTATAAAATGTTTTGAATGTCATCCTTCCATCATTTTCCAAAAACGGTAACTTATTACCTTTTTGACAACATTAAGGTAAGAATGTGTTTTAACTTATACGGCGGGTGTAGCTATTTTACGTTGTTATAACATCATCAAATCTTCCCATACAATATTATAAGAATATATTCAAGATAAATGATTTCATTATATAAATGTGACTATTAAATGATTTCAAAATTGAAAGAGGTATTTCTCAGAATATTTTTTGATTTCATCTATGTCAACATCCTTTGATGGATTTTTAGATTATTTGAAGTCAATTTATTATGATAAAAAACTTCAATAATGTCTTGTAGTTTTTTTGATACGTTTCACTATGGATCTATTATTTTATACCATTAATGGTTTATAGATAAATTACTGACATTGTGTATGATAGTTTTAATACGAATGTTTGTGTAATTTTTAAACAATTTCATATGAGGAATGCATTGGACATAGTAAGTGATGGGTGGAACCCTCTATTTCACCTCAATGAATCAGAAGGTATCAAGAGACCAACTAGTGTTTTAGAACATGTCCTTTAAAAATATTTTTTGTAGTCTTGGAACAAGGCCTTGACTATGTGGTTATGATTTCGGGTTTATGCATTCCATCATTATTAAAGTGGATATTGATATTTCATGTTATTATTCAAGTAGTAGAATATCCATGTGCATAATTAAATGACATTATTTTGATTTATATTTTCCATATTATGATGATGTTTATATTTAATAGAAATTTTTTTAATTTTATAAATTTCCTGAAATGTTTATGCTTATTTATAAAAATTTCTCTTATATTGTTATCCTTACTGAGAATCTAAGCTCACCCATTTCTATGCTTTCTTTTTCCCAGGATTCTAAGAAGTATATTATGACTGACCTACAGGCATAGTCTATAGAATCTGAGTTTTGTCTATGGAAACAATTTTGTTATAGTTTTCCATTTTATTATTCAATGTAAACCATATTAATGTATCTAATACTTCCAAGGCTACTATACGAATCGGTATTTCGAGACATGATCTTTTGTGATCATGAAAATGATATGTAATAATGCAATGACTCTGGGCTTCTAGGTTCAGGGCATTATATTTGGTATCAAAGGATGTTTAGTACAATCCATGGAATCTATATTTAGATAAACTCCGATTAGAACATATTTCCCTATGATAGACTTCGAGGATTAGTGAAAGGGAAAAAGTTTCCATGGAAATCTACCACCTCATTTGAGATGATGATCAATGGTGGTCATTCATTCATAAGGGGATGAAGGGAAAAGTTGAATATCCATTCTGTAGTAAATTTGGGAAGAAACACCCTGCTACTTTACTGAAGGGAATGGATGTCTATTACAAGAGTGGTGGAAAAGTCCACCAAGCTCATGATTGAAAAGGGAAGAAATAGGTTGTTGATGTTGAATGCTACAGTTGTAGAGAAAGGGGCATTATGTGAACGAATGTCTTAAGCATCAGTGGAACATACCTCCATAAAGACCAAGGGATCAAGGCCAAGCTTATTTTATCAATACTGTTGAGGTTTAAACTACAAAAGACGTAGTGGCAGTTAATTTAATAGTTTCATCAAGTTTAGCCAATACTTCTTTTGATTATGGATCATCGCATTGTTTCATATCATCCCAGTTTTCTAAGAAAATTACATATTTCTAATTTTATTTAATAGGGGGTTTTTCTTTAAAAACTCTGAAGGGATGTATTATTGCAACAATGTTTTTTGAATCAGTTCCCATTAAATCATATAAACATTGTTTATTTGCGGATCTCATCATCATATGCATAAATTAATTTTATATAATCCTTTGTATGGATTGGCTTTCATACCATGATACGAAAATTTATTGTAAGAAGTAGGAAGTTACTATTTTTGATGATGATAAGGAGTACCATATCTTTAGAGAAGAAGCATCACTAACTAATTATTATATAGATCCACCCCCGTTAGCTCAACTAAATTCAATTATTTTGTAGGAAGAGAATGAAATAACTGTGGGTGGTGAAAGGAATGTTCAAATAGAGGATGTATCTATTGTACAAGAATATATTGATGTGTTTCTAGAAGATTTACCTGGATATCCTCCAGAATGGGAAATTAATTTTTACATTGACTTAATATCTAGGTCAAGGATCATATCAAAGAACTCTTATATAATTACCACTCAGGAATTAGTGGAACTAAAGAAACAACTTTAGGAATTGAGTAATAAGGGATTTATTCACCCTAATGTTTCTCCATGGGGATCCCCAATTATTTTTGTTAAGAAAAAAGATAGATCTATGAGGTTATGAATTGACTACAGGGAGGTCAATTCTAGAACAATATAGAACAAGTATACCCTTTCGTCGCATTTAGGATTTATTTGACCAACTTCCTGGAGCTCAATAATTTTCAATGATTGACCTTTGATCTAGATATCATCAGTTGTGTTTGAAGAAGGAAGACATTTCAGAAACTACATTTCGAACTAGGTACGGGCATTATGAGTTTACATTAATGCATTTTTTGTTGACTAATGAAAACTATATATTTATGTATCTAATGAATAGAGTTTTCAAGGAATATCATAATGATTTTTAGTGGTATTTGTTGATGATATCTTCGTATACTCTAAAATCTATGAAGATAATGAAAATTACTTGAACATTATTCAGAAAACTTTTAGAATATCTGAATTATATTGGTATTTTTTCAAGTGTGAATTCTGGATTTAGGATATTTCTACTCATAGACATATTGTCTCTAAGGATGGAATCTCTATTGATCCTTCTAAGACAAGAGAAATCCAATAATGTCCAGCACCAACGAGTTAAACTGAGGTATGGAGTTTTATTGGTTTAGCATGTTATTATCGAAGTTTTATCCAGAATTTTGCCTAGTTGGCAAACCCATTAACAAAGATCACAAGAAAATGGGTTAAATTTGTTTGGATAAAAGAGTGTGAAAACTTTTTTGATGAATTAAAGAGATGATTGGTCAATGATCCTATCTTCACTCTACTGTCTGGGAATTATGATTTTGTTATTTGTAGTGATTCATTAAAGAAAGGACTTAGTTGTGTCCTTATAAAGAATGATAGGGTTATTGCCTAAGAATCAGAACATCTAAAAATCAGAACATCTAAAAATAAACGAGAAAAACTACCCCACTCATGATCTTGAGTTAATAGTTATAATCATTACATTGATGATTTGGAGACATTATATCTATGGTGAAAAATGTGGGATATATATTGATTACAAGTGATTGAAGTACATTTTCTCATAAAAAGAACTCAACATGAGGCAAAGGATATGGCTTTAACTACTCAAGGATTATAATTTCACCATACACTACTACCCGGGGGAGGCAAATTAGGTGGCAGATTCTTTGACCAGAAAGGATCATTGAGTTCTGATCAAGATGAGAGTAAAAAAGGATCCTTATACAAGGATCTAAAAAATTTGGACATGGGGATAACCATGGATGTTGAAACATCAATACTTTTTCAAATGGTTGCGAATCCATCCTTACTAGAAAGTATAATGTGTTCTTAGAATGATGATGAAGGGTTTCAAAAGAAGATTAAAGCTATAAATGATGATAGATTGAGTAACTTTGTGTATGAAAATGGAATTTTGATATTTGGTAAGAGAAATTGTGTTCCCGATATAACTGATCTAAAAAGGGAATTATTTTATGATTCTCACAGTTCATATTTCTCGATACACCTTGATTGCACTAAGACATATAGTAATTTGAAGGAACATTTTTTGTTGGACCACATGAAGAATGAGATTGATGGTTTTGTGTCAAGATATATGGTTATTCAAAAACTGAAAGTTGGATGGACATAACCTAGAGGAGTCATGAAACCTATTCTCACACCTGAGTGGAAATGGGAAAATATTATTATGGACATTGTCATGGGACCACCAAAGTCTCCTAGAAGGAATGATGCAATATGGGTCATTGTTGATTATCTTACCAAGTCAGCACATTTTCTTGCTATAAGAGAAGATTTACCACTTAAACGTCTCATAAGTATATACATTAATAAAGTGGTGAGGCTTCATAGAGTACCCCTATCGATTGATTCTGATCGTGATCCACATCTTACATCAGGATTCTGGAAATGTCTTCAGAAATCCCTAGATACTGAACTTTGTTTTAGCACAGCCTACCACACCCTAACTGATGGAAAATCAGAACGGACTATTCAAACCTTATGAGACATGTTGAGATCATTCTCACTTGACTTTCAAGTTATGTGGGATCAATATTAACCTCTGGTATAATTTTCATAGAACAACTACTTCCATTCAAGTATTCAGATGGCACCGTATGAAACGTTATACGGAAGCAGATGTCACACACCAACCTGTTGGGATGATGTTGGTGAAAGAAAACTCGTTGGGATAGAAATTGTGGAGGAAATGTTGGAAAAGGTGATGGTAATCCAAAACCACATCAATGCATCTCAATGTAGGTATAACATCAATGCCGATAACCGAAGGAATAATTTTGAATTTCTGGTAGGAGATCAACTTTTCATGATGATATCTTCATGGAAGGGTGTTATACATTTCGGTAAGAATGAGAAATTAAGTCCCAGGTACATCGGACCTTTCGAAGTTCTAGAACGAATTGGGGCTGTAGAAAACCATTTGGAAATGTCTCCAAGTCTCTCCAAAGATTACAATGTATTCCTCATATCACTATAGAGAAAATACATTCCTGACCCAATGAATGTACTCGTCTATGAGAAATCAGAACTGGAACCCGATATTTCTCATTGCAAATATCCTTTAAAGGTTCATGATACAAGAGAATATGTGTTGAGAAATTGGCCGACTCATCTGGTAAAGGTTCTATGGAGAAACCCTAAGATAGAAGAGGTAATGTGGGAACCCGAGGAATAAAGGATGAAGAATCACCCGAGTCTTTTTTCACAGTAATATTCTATAATTTTCTAAAATGAAATTACTTATATGTTGGGAGAATGTAACACCCCAAGCTTCAACGATACGCTTCTCTTGGTATAATACAATTGCGTGTGTTGTATGCAACATCGAGTTTTAACACACCAAAATCAATCAAAGTAGCTGTTATAAATAGTAAACCCACTGTAAGAATTTTTTTTAATTTATTCATTAAAAATGTAGTTAATTTTGGGATTTGTAAAATCGAAATTATCTTAGGGTGAATTTTTTCTATTTTTCTGAAAACTTTCAATTTTTGATAAATAGTAAAAAACCCTGAGTTATATTTTAAAACAGAATTTTTATTAAAATATTCACTTATTTTATTTAAATTTATTTTAAATCATAATAGATACATGATACCTATACAATTTCATTGTGATTCATTGGATAGAGTTTATAATAATTTTAGATATATAAATATTTTGTTAAACTTTTTTCCTTCTTTTACCCACCTTCTAGGAGCATTTGTAAATTTACATAAAACATAATTTTACCACTTCTGTGAGTTGAATTTCTAAAATATGAGTGACGCAGTTGATATCAATATGTTAAATGTTGTTCAATAAGATGAAAATAATTTTTGGTGAATAGTAACTATATACTTTTATTTACCATGGTAAAAAGTAAATAGAGTAATTAAGGGTAAAATTGATATTATTAATACCCTAAAAATGTCCTAATTATATTGGATAAATATAATTCTACCGATAAAAACCTTAGTAATTAAATATAAACCTCTTTGGTCCACTTGGATTAGAATATTTAATTTATTGTTATTATTTTTAAAGAAGAGTTAAAAGAGTTAAAGTCAATATTTAATAACTACAAAATTTTTAATATAAGATTAAACACAATATATGTTAGACTATAAATATTAATCAGAAAAATAAAAATATTTCATACATAATGGTATTTTGTTTATAATTTTTAGACATTAAATAATTAATGTTATTTATGACACAATGATAATGCAGTAATTACTACATTACTAATGATTAAAATAATTGATATTAAAAAAATACAAATAAATCTAATATTATTCTTTTAATGAATTCCATTAATTTTCAAGGTTAATATGACATTTAAGGGTTGATTTAATGTATTTATTTATAACTAATAATGTTTTTAGGACTTTAATTAAAATCATTTATTAAATAATGTCAAAATTGACATAAATCAGTTTTTGAAACAAATACACTATTATTGGTTGATATAATAATCCTAAAAATATAAAGATTGGGACAAAGAAATATATAATGATAGTTTAATATTTAAGAAACACTTGGGGTTTTATTGGATGTTTATAGTAAGTGTATTATCCATATAATAGAACAATACAACGAGACATGGTAAATGTCAAACTGTTTAACTAAGAGTTAAATATAAATGATAAGGTTAATATAGTCAATGAAACCTGTATAAATCCAATTAGTTGAGAGGTTATATACCCATTCCCCAACTTATAATTTGAATAAATTATTTTTGAGCCATTATAAACCGAAAATAATTTTATTATAAAATAATTTTTCTAGCTGTTCCTATGGTTCCCATTACCCCTCTTATAACAGAGAACTTACCCTTTCCTATAATTCACACAATCAATGCCATTTGGATCGGAAAAACCCACCCCAAATTCCCTCTCAACTATCCTCCCTTAATCCTAAAGGCCTTCCTTTAGTATGAAATCCATCCTAAGGATCCATTTTGATCAAATCAAAAGGAAGAACCCGAAGAAGAGGAAAATTTCTCACCACCATTTTCATGATTTTTCTTCTTAAACTTCTTATTTACTTATTGTTTCCATTATAAAATAATAAATCCCATATCATCTGTATAATTTGATGTTATTATTAATATGGTACAAGCATATTCATTATTCTATCCATTCTTTGAAGGACATGTCACCATATGTGCATACGTACGGCATACCGTCTCCACGTCATGGTGTCATTGTTATTCAAAACATTATTATTCAAATGTGTATAATAATAGGTATACATGCTTAAAATAACAAATATAACATGATAATGATTCCTTATATATTATATTTCATCCATTTTTATAAGATTTTAATATTAAAATAATGATATTTTCGCTCATGTGAACGTACTGATTACCGTCTCTACGAACGCAATGAGATTCATTCCCTATCATATCCATTCAAGAATAATTTTCATTAGATGATTGAAAATAAGGATTATAAACATAATATCATTCTTAATATGAATAAGATACATCCTATATATATCAAACATTACTTACGTAACAAATCATATAAAGGAAAATGAATCAGTTAACAACCGAAACAACAATAATACTAAAATATTATTAACAATGAAATTTTAAAAGGTCCTATATGATATCATATTTATATATATGGTTCTTGTATTATTTATAAAAATGATTTCACTATTATACATGAGGTTAACCTAACACCGACCAAGGAAAAGTATAAGGTAATGGTTAATCTCAAAATATTTTTATTATCCGAGGTTGTTTTTATGTATGTATCTATTGAGACCTCTTTATCATCCACATCCATGTTTCTTAAAAATGCATTCCAAAACATTTTTACTTTTTACTAGACTATGGGTTAAATTAATTTATACCCTTGTTTGAATTTTTATAAAAAAATTTGAAATAAATTATTTCGTCATTTTCCAAACAAGTAACCTTATGCCCTTTTCGACAAAATTAAGGTAAAATGTTTTTTAATTTATACAGAAGGTGCATCTATTTTCTAATGTTATATCATTGTCGAATCATCCCTTACAAGAATATATGAATATTTTCAAAATAAATTTCTTCTTTATAATTATGTGACACATAAATGATTTCAAAATAGAAATAGTTATTTCTCTAAAAAAATTTGTTTTCATCTTGGTCAACATCCATTGATAAATTTTAAGCTTGTTTGAAGTTAATTTATTATGATACAAAACTTCCATATTGTATTGAAGGTTTTGTGATATGTTTCACTATGGATGTATTATTTTATACCATTCATGGTTTATAGATAAATTATTGACATTGCTTATGCTATTTTTAATAGGAATGTTTTTGTTATGTTCATACCTTCTCATATGAGAAATTCATTGGACTTAGTAAGTGACTGGTGGAGCCCGCTATAGTTCCTCGACGAATCGGTAGGTCTCATGAGACAATGTAGTGTCTTCAAACAAGGCCTTGAAAAAATGTTATTTTTAGTCCTGGAACAAGGCCTTAACTATGTTTTTATAACGTATGGCATTATGCATTGCAACATTATGAAAGTGGCTATTGATATTTCATGTGATTATTTGACTAGTAGAATATCAATGTGAGTAAGTAAATGAAATTATTTTGATTTATATTCCCCATATTATGATGAGGTTTATGTTCAAAAGGAAATTGTTATAGTTTTATACATTTCCTTAAATTTTTATGATTATTTATGAAAAATTCTGTTATATTGTTATCCTTACTGATCATCTGAGCTAACACCTTTCTATGTTTTTTTTCCAGGATGAAAAAAGTATTTTATGACTGACTTTCTGGGAAAGTAGAGGGGATCTTAGTGTTGTCTATGTAAAAAGTGTTGTTGTAGTTTTCCATTTTATGATGTAATGTAAACCTTATGAATGTATCAATTACATCCAAGGATACTAAACTAATCGGTCATCCAAGACTTGATAATTTGTGATCACGCCAATGTTATGTAATAATGCACTAACTCTGGGCTTCTGGAGTTGGGGCGTTACAATTTATATCATGAATCATTAAAAATTATTGTTTTTTTATGTTTCGATTTAAATTATTTATTTCTACTGTATTTTTTAAGAATTTTACATACTAATAATGGGTTACATAACACCATTTCCATTAATTGGGATATAGAACTACATCATTGAATTTGTTATGACATGATTATATGTGAATTTAACTCTAATTGTTTATTATATAATTCCAATTTCTTTATGGGGATTTATATATGTTCACAAAATTACTTCGTGGATTAATAATCACATCAATTTTCATGATATATGCTAGGTTTTTCTTTGTCTCAATATCTTTTTACATGAGATATGTTACATGTCATGCACCATGATATCATTTTATGCTGTACATACTACATCACGAATGAGTTTTCTTACAATAATTCATGAAAGTCATGAGATTTATTTAGAAATATCATATTCTTACATCAATGTCTTCTGATTTGAATGTGACCAACGTTTTAAATTATTTATGTTACAATCTATTTTAATTTTGACATTATTTATGTTCAAGGTTACTTTGGGAGGGTTCCATTACTCTTATTGTCCTAAACAACATATCTTTTCTTCTCCTATGGTATTAATTTCTATTTACATTTTTTATTTCCCATTTTATCCCTTATTTTTTAAAGAATCACTATTAATGTTATTTATAAGTGAAGTATATATTTTATTTTATCACTATAAATATTTGTCTTATATATCCTTGTTTTGTGACTATTTTTACGTATATTATAATCTACTAATAAATTATTTCCTAAATCGATTATATATGATCTATGAACATGTTTTAAATTGTTTTAAAATGATATTATCCTAATTTTTTCCACGTCTGTAAATTTTAACCCTCAGTAAAAATATTCAAAAAGAATATTAATAAAAGAAATTAAATTGATGAATTGGTCTACCCAAAATCATGACCATTATTTACATAAAATAATCCCTAATAGTATTCCTATATTATTTTTATGGAAAACTAATTTTCTTTTAATTTTTAATTTTTTTTAAGTGTAATTTCGAAATGAAAAAGGTACTTTCGTAAAGAATTTTTATAATGATATTTTAATGGTTTTTCTTTTCATAAAAAATAACAATAAATTAATTTAATTATTCTTATTTATGTAAATGTTGTAATGATGACATCATTATTCTTCTACTAGATGGATTATGATTATTTCAAAGAGAAT
Source organism: Viscum album (assembly GCA_963277665.1). Classification (NCBI taxonomy): domain Eukaryota; kingdom Viridiplantae; phylum Streptophyta; class Magnoliopsida; order Santalales; family Viscaceae; genus Viscum; species Viscum album. Next base: position 1,916,600,452 of record OY728165.1, on the reverse strand, counting down.
ATCATTAAACATGTTTCCTTTCATCGGTAAAATCAAGCTATGAATGAAATTTATTATTGATGTATTGAAAATTTAATGTGTTAATGTGTTTGATTATTATATGTAAAATGAAAATTAATTTTGGGGAAGTATGAGGTCAATAAATATTACATGAATTGGTCATATTGATACATATTATATAAATGTTTGAGCCTAATATTAGTTATATGAACTCATTATCTTGATATAGATCACAAATGAATTTGGTAATTGTGATGGATTATGATGAATTTTAATAAATCCTAGGATAGTATGAAGTGATTTGTTTTATAGCTTACACCTATGTGATTATAGGTATTATACATCTATGGTTATCCCTTTTTAATGGTTTTATATGGTTTCTAGGAAGATAATTTTCCAAGATACAAAAATGTTTTCATTAATATTTATTAGAGTTTTTATAGTTCATTGATCAGAATTGATACCAAATGTATAATTATTATTGATTATCATAATTTTTTCCTTTCATTAAGATTTACACCATGTCACATGTTTTATGATCCCAACAATTATGGGTATGAAATATCTTATGTTATACTCGTGAAATTTGATTTTGACATCATAACCTTATGATAACCTTATTCTCAATGATGAAATTAAATTTTTAGTTCATATGTTTACCCTTACAAATACTTAGATAATACTTATCATGTTTTCCATATCCAAAGGTTGCGAAGAATGTTTTTAATTAAATTATTCCCAAAATATTACTATATGGGAAAAACGTAGTGGGATATGAGAACGTTTTTTATGAAATATATATATATATATAAGTTGTAATGTATGTGTATATCCTAATTATATAACAGTATAAAACTAAAATATCATTGGGTATATAAGTGGTCTAATATTTCATTTTTATTTTGTGAATTTTGGATAGTTAAAATTGGGTCTTGTTTTCTGTATGAATATAGAAAATTAATTATTATATTTTTAACATAGGGTATGGGAGTGTAGGTTATAGAGAGTTATTAATCATCCACCTTGATAAATATGAAGATATTTCTTCATAGATACTAAAGTTTATTATATATAGAATTATTCTTATACTTATTTTTATTCCATTCAGTAATCATTCAATATGAATTTTTGGTTTAATTGTAATACCAAATGAATATCTCAGAAGACATGTAAAATTTTCCTCTATGGTGCATATTGATTCATCATCTTTCAAAATAATCAAACAAAACTACTTTTCTCTCACTATATGAATAATATGGGGAAATTAATTATTTTAAAATAATATCCTATAATCATCCAACACCATTGAATTAATTTCATCTTATTTTTACATATTCCTGATAATAATCAACCATTGATCCAAAATTAAATACAGAAATTAACAACTAAGTTAACAATTTCTTGTTTTGACTATTGCATAATGGAAAATATATTTTCAGTGGAACCTATCCATTCCTCTACCATTATTTTACAAATTAACACAATAAAATAAGGTATAAATGTCCACATAAAGGACTTAATATTACATTGTTCCTTCTTTTTTCATTGGTAATTTCAGAATGATTCGTGGCTTGAGAATGTTTTTTAGCTGTAAAAATATTATGCAATCTAGATACCATTACATTCAGTTTCATAGAGGAAAATCATTTGATTTCCTATGAAATTCAATGTTAATACAATTCCTTCTATTTACAGATATTTAAGGAAACCAAAAAAATCATTGCATGATAAAAAATAATAAATGTGAGAAATAATATAATCATGAAAATAATTTATAAGATATCTAAATTTTGAATAATTCTTTCAAATATATCGCACCTAGGTTCAACCATGGTCATTCAAGGATATCATTTATTCAAATCCGTAATAAAAAATCATAAATAATGTGATTAACCAAAATCAATCCTCAAGGATGGCCAAAATAGGTGCATGGATAGGCATATTCACCAAGAACTAGAATGATGGTTGAGATATAATCAACCAAATCATTTTTAGGGTTATTACCCATAGACAAAACAATGAAAAAACCACATCCACTATTTTTTATCCATACATAGATGTAATACATGTACAATAATATATTATCTACCTTATCATAACTTTAGGACGTTATCATATACATAATAATATCTGAAGGGATCTCAGTAATGATTTCTCATCATTTTTTATTAAAAAACCCCAACCTTTCTCTAATAAAAACTACAGTGAAACAAAATTTTATATATAAATACTAAATATTGTTAGCTAAATATTTATTAAATATCAATATGATCAATTACCAATCCATAAAGGTATAGTGTCTTTGGAAACATTGATACATAAATAACTGGTACATAAATGAGCTACTTTATTTCCAATTATGTTTCTCACAACTAACTCCCTTATTAAACACGTCTTACTTTTAACATTTCTATATATAATGGGGAAGAAGATCATAAATGAGGTTAAAACTAGACGCCTAGTAAGGGGAATGGTATATCTATCAATGATCATGAGTGAATAAAAGTTATGTATAATGGTAGGTAAATAAGAATAAGGATTATAGTAATCATACCCATAACATCCTCACCGTCCTCATTAGATTGGGCGGTGATTGGTGTGATATTGGGCCTTAGGTGACATCCCAAAGACACCACAATCTAGAAATAAATTCCATGGGACTTCATAACATTTGGGGGATTATTTTCGATTATAAATAAATAAATAAAAACTACAAAAAATAGTAATCAACCAAAGCACTATACGATGCATGAATACAAAATGAAATTGAAAACATAACCAACCCAATAAAACATATCTTAGTTCAAATAGAAACAAAAAGGCATACTCATTGAAAATAGAAAAACCAAAAACCAAAAACTAAAAAAAAGACATCTACCATCATCACAAATCCTATTTTATTCTCAAAATCCACATGTAATTCCGATGGTAAGGAGGACCACCACAAACTAATTGGGATCCTTTCCATTACCTATAACTTAATTGATGACATATGAAAATATAAAAAATTGACAAGAGAAGGGGTGATTATAAACATAGTTGGATTTACTCAATGAATTTTCAAATCATTAGACTAAAAATGAACATGTCATCACAATTCATTTTAAATAGTTTTATGGATTAAATGTAATTTATAAAAAACAATAATTTTTTAAGGAGACAACTAAAAGAATTAAAACTTTTTATAATCATTTTTCATAACAATATATATGTCTCCCAAGAAATTTTTTTCCTAGATGATATTTCCATACTAATGAGTGGTCTCTCATTGATATACCAAGTCAAAAAAAGGAAATTGATACCAAGTTACACAATGGACCGAACCCCTTATACTTGGTGACGTCTAATAAAAACGAACTCACCAAAACCATATATGCCAAAATCCATGTATTAACACTCAAAAAACCATTAATTCTATAAATAATTTTGAAAAATACTATGTATAATAATTAATCTATAATTTTGAAATCATTGTACTAAACTTTAAACAATAATGGTTTTCTGAAATCCATCCATTTTTCAACAATTTTATAAATCCAATGAAAAATTAGAATTTCTACCAAGAATCAAATAAAATTAAACAAAAATTTAAATGGAATCATTTAATATACACAATTCCTTAATGTTCCAAATCATGTGGAGATAATATAGGATACAACTACCTTAACACAGTTGGTAAAATCGAAGAAGGTAACTACAAAACATCAAGATCCGGTCACAACCTATGTACGCTTCACTAAATAAAACAATATTTCATCCTAATAATATTAACAGAAAATAATATATCCATAATAGAGTAGATACATTTCTCTATTATAGATAGAGAATAACCCTAGATATACTCAGATTGATGATGAACACGTACTAAATGATGTATCTGGACCCCCAATAGATTGTTATTTCATTAGGGATCTCCCCAAGATCGATGAGATTGATCTCACAATCATAGAGATCAAAATGAATTAGTGATCCTATGATATTAAGGGGAAATGGGGGTTATGGGGTTTAATTCATATTATATAAAAATTTTAATGAGGTAAATCTATATGCCCCATGGTTAGGATGCAGATTTTCGAAAGCGATGTCCAAACCATGTGATGCTACTCCCTAATGGTTACACCTCCCAAGGATAGATCACACTGTTGAAAAACCCATGTACCAAAATTATTTCCCCTCAATTTCATGATGCATATTTCATCCTAGAAATTCATAAATATTTTTTCAAATAATACGCCAACCATTTGCATACCCATTTCTGGATATCATCTATTTGATGGTTTCTTGGAGATGTTGCACAATTTCTACTAACCATGCACAAGAAATGAACATCCATAAAATTAAGTAAAATAATAAATAAAAATTTGAACCTACTATAGCAGAATCCAAACATTATAAATACTCAAAAAAAATGATCAATGGGTCATGTACCTAAATTAAAGGGAGCTATATTCTCCCAACCATTAGCATTTTCGTCCTCATAAATTATAAAAACAGAGTCTTCCTCAATGAGTTTGGGTCATTTATATATCATTTCTTTTTCATTCTTCCAAGTTTACTCTTTAATTTGACCACATTACTATAATACTCAAACTAGACTTATTCTTTTCACTTGAGAAATTTTCTATTCCATATCTATAATCTCTTCCAATACATGAATCAACATAGAATCTAGATCACAGTCATCATGATCCCATCAAATCATGTGTTAATGATTAGGTTTTCTCCTTTTAAAATGAGATAAATTAATAAAATTGTGTACTCAAATTAACCATTTCCGAAAATATCATTGATATTACACAACACTAACTCATTCAATTATCTCAATGTGGCCTATTTATCAAGGAGAAAACATGTATTACATTCCATAATAATCATTCCAAAGCCTTTGAGATATTATAAAAAAATTTGACCACTCTCATGAAATGAAAATGGTCATATAGGATGACCATATATGATTTATAATTACTATGATCCATGTACATATCTTCCAGATAAAATGAATCTTCTTTATTTTCTCATGGAGATGGTTGGGACCAATTAGCGAATAATCACCTCGTTCCACACAAAAATATGGAGAAAGATAAGTATGATCATACATTGATTCAAATGGATATATATATATATATATTGATTATTTATAATTTTTATTATATTATATCTCTACTAATAATATATTATCCTCCCATAATCCACAAACAACAATCACACATTCCCTAAGCATGTTTTATAACTTTTGGATTTCGTGTTCATAATTCCCATCCTATTGATGATGATAAAATTTATTCAATGTAAAATATGATCCAAGTAAATTATAAAAGGAAATTAAAAATGATTCATATAACATAGGAATTGATTAAATATAATTGATATTGGAATTTTTTTTCTAATTTATTATTTCTGGAATGTATTATTTTTAGAAGTGTCCCAAAATATTATTTTCTTGAATTATAATGATGTGGTTCAAATTTTGATATGATCCACTATCACCCATATGACATCATGTTTCATAACCATACATGGTAGTAATAGTAAAAAAAACATGAATTTATCCTCTGATTTCCTCTCATAAATAAGTAAGGAATAAATAATACCCATTGTCCATTGATTCTCAATGTTAACATGCTGACATATGAGGCATATAGAGCCATACCATTTTAAAAATATTATCATTACAATAAATATTATTTTCTATGATTTATATATTTTCTAAATACCATGGTGAAATTACCATCACTAATAGTGGTAATCAATTGTTGTTTCTCATAATATTCCAAATGTATGACCATATGATCTATAAACTCCAATAATAAATTCTCTTACTGATTCCATCCCTCAATAGTCTCTACACCACTTAGTTTTTACATCATTGTAACATATTAAAAATCAAATACCTAGGAAAAAATAACTGACTATACCAAATCAAGATAAATGAAAACATGAATGAAAACAATAACTCCATATTGGACGATCTTTCTAGATGCATATCTTTTTTGACTAGAATTACTTTCCACTGGTCCAAAGACTCCTAAACGAATTGTGCATATTAATTTCTAGTTAATGAATAGACCATAGATATACATTTACCTGGGATATATATTAAGTATAAGTCTAAAATATGTACATTATATATCAATCTACAATACATTAAATTCAAATATTTTTGTGAGAAAAATATTTCAAACACATATGATCTATAAAAAATATAAATTTCAAACCAAATAAATATTTATGTGATGTATTTAAATATTGGAACACATAATCTAATTAAAAATAATTTGTTGGGTAGTTATTATATTGTAATCTTATGTTCCATGATTCATAAGAAACAACCTGATCTCCTATCATGAGAACACATTCCAAACTATATCCTGATATATCACAATTTACTAAATATCATTGTACTGATGTTGGAAACATGAGAGGGGAGCTAAGGTAAGTCTAAGATACCGCTATTGAAAGGAAATATGGAATCCCTCATTCCATTATAAATCAACTTTTTTCATCATAAATCGTGTTATTAGTGATGCGAAACAATAGAAATCACATTCATATTGTCTACCATATCCTACTAAGACAATGAAACTGTGAATATAAAATACATTTTTCAGAGGCTTCCAAGAGATAATAGATTACATATTTTTATGTTCCCCAAAAAATATATTTTGATTAATGACATGACTAAGGAAACACACAACATATATAAAAAAATTACACATTGATAACTTGGAATATAAACGATGATCATAAATGACATTGAACACGATAGAGACGTGTTTATCATGGTACACTTTTGTACTTGGATACAATATTATATCGTCATCAAAAAAACACCAAAACCTAATAAGGATACCCCAAACTTATTTGATTCATTAAATAAATAAATATAGATAGTAAATTCATATGAAATAATGGAAAAATATATTCTCATAATGTCCATATATACCTCTAAAAATGATTATCAGAATATCCCCTTTTCAAAATCTAAATTTATAATATCTAAGACATAACTCAATTATAGGGAACAACTGGGATCACCAGAATTTATCAAACATATCATCAATGTGTTAAAGGGGATACCAATTCATTATCACACAAGGTTAATCTTAAAATAATCCACATAATTTCTAAGAGTTCCATCCATATTTTTCAAAAATACAAACATTGAGGCCCACCTGGACAAGGTTGGAAGAATGAACCCTTTTGCTTTGAATTATTCTAGATTAATGTTAGATTTCCCAAATTCAATTGGTTTAATTTTATATGAAAAGGTATATCATATTGGTCCTTAGTAAGTGGTCAAACGTAATATACATTCTTATTTTGTGTGTAACCCTTAAGATATTTTGGGGAAAAGGTTTGGAAACTAGTAAACAATAGTTGGAAAAAAACATATTCCAAATCTCAATCACAGATTCTGATATAGGTTCTACTAACTGATAAGTGATTGTTTGATCCAATAGTTTAATTTTTTTATTTGACTTTACATTAAATCCCAATATTCTATAAGACGATTCTCGACATAATCCAAATATGTGAAACTAACCTTTCTATAATTATAATTGATGCAAGTCTTAAATGATTTATTCCAATCAATATGAAAAATAAAGTCCTAGTTTTCCATTATAATAACAAGGAATTATCAATGTAACACAACCCAATTAATATATACCAAATGTGATTTACACATAATGGATCATCATTCTCGTTAGCTAAGAGGCATTAATGGTTTCATCACAGAAGGCATCATCACAACATGTACACCTATATTACCAATAATACGAGAATCAATAATCAAGTGGGACACAAGAAAATTAAACAAATATTCTATAAGGGATGAATTCAAATGAATCATACCACTCTTCATAAAACACCACATTTGTCATCTATGATCACTTTCTCAACTCTATAAAACTGCTTAATCGCTATGCCTTGATCTTTGTTACTATATTTAGATATCACTAGTTTAGTAGTCATGGTGTTCTTAGAATAACCTTAGATATATCAACTATGAGGATGAGAGTTATTAAACTACACTCATCTCATGGATGCATAATATACCATAGGAACATGAGATGAGTCTCTAGGACTAGTCCCTAGAGAACTGTGACAATAGCACTAAAGATGTCCCATCTTATTACAGCTATGGTTTTCTCAATGGGGTGTTGTCCAATCACTCTTCAATGCTAAAAAATTACCGTAACGATAACATTACATAATACATTTGGGTTGAGGATAAATGTTTAATCGTTCCATGTTCTAATTTTTAGGTGTACTATTAATCTAGAAGTAGGTTTCTATCTTCCCCTTTCTCCCACCATTTCAACCAAGATATTTCTTTTGTGGGATTTGAATCCCCCTAGAAGATAAAAAGATTCTATTGTTGGAACTAAACTAAATCCCCAAAATTCTAAGGTTCATCATTCTTATGACCCTTCTCAACAAAAAAAAAATCATAGGCAATTATTTTTGTCAAGATACTGGTTTACACGTGGCTCAAGTGAAACCACATTTTTAGCATCATCCTTTAGTTGATATCTGCGACTCCCACCCAGTTCTATTCTCTATAACATAAAAAACTCTTTTTGTATTAATCATTGGAAACATAAGTAATATAAATGATAATTTAACACAAAAAGTCTCCATGAAAAGATATATTTGAAAAATTCATCCATTGTCAAAATATTAATAATTTTTAGAATAACATAACCATGATTTTCAAAATGAACCCTTTATATTATTTTCAAAAATCAATAACTTTTATCCAGTTTATTCACCATTTAACTAAAAATGAATAATGTATCACTATTATGAAGCCTTAATTACTTTTCATTCCATGAAACATTTATTGGATAGACCCTTTCTAATGAGGTGAAAACCCACATAGAAGTTTCTTGAAACAAACAAATACCCAAACACACTAGTAATAAGAATTTCATCATAAATAGGTTAGTTAGACATTTTTTTATCAATATTTCATGTTTTGACAGTACTATGACATTTAAAAAATCCCAATATATACAATGATACCATTTATAACTCCATCACAAAATAATATGAATCTATATTCCCAGAATATATTTTGACCAACTATGACAGATAAAATTTTTTATATGAAGGAACAGACAATATGATACCATTAGGATCATCCCACCCCTCCTTCATGTCATGATAAGTTATAGGTGTTTTACTAGGACTTAGGTGACTTCCCAAGGAAACCAAAGGCTTGTAATATGTGTGTAGGGCCTTTGTTAGGTTTTTGGGATGATTTTACCTTTTAAAGAAAATCATCCAAACAATAAATAACAATAACCAACCCAACCTCAATTGGATTAGTGATTACAAAACATAACTCAAAACATAAATAACCCAACGAACCATATCATTGTACAAGATTGAACCAAAATACATACTCAAGGGAAAAAATCCCAATTCTGAATAGCCAAGAACTAGAAAATCATAGCCTACTCAAAGATATAACTTCATGTGGCATTCACACATTTTCAAGGAGAATCACTAAATAATTGAGATACCTTGACTTTACCTATGAATTGAGAGATGATATCAAAATTTGAACATCATTATACTAGTACAAAGTGAGACTAAACATTGTAAGACTTCCTAAATAACTTCCCAACCCTATAAATTAGGGTAAAACATGTTTGAACCATACATAAAAAAATTATTTAAGGAGTTAAAAAAATTTATAACAAAACCAAAAACAATTTTCACTGATAATTTTACATGAATAAAATATTTTAAAAATAACGTGGAATACCGATAAAAATGTATCCAAATACACCATGCATGACCAAGTGATAGTTCCATACTCAAGACTAATCTCTCATTGATCTAAAATTTCATCACAAGGTACCCAATAACTGGTTCCACAATGGCACACACACCATCCGCATGGCCACATCTAATAAAAATTAAATCACACCAACCATGAATTCAAAAATCTATTTAATAACATTCGAAAAAAACATTATTTCTTTCAAGAATTACCACAATAAATATACATATATATAAACAAAACCCAAAATTTTAAAAACATCATTCTATAATTATACCCAGAGGGGTTTTCTAAAATTCATCAAATTTACCCCATTTTTCCAAATCTAATAAAAATTTATAATTTAAACCAATAATCACACTAGTTTATCAAAAAAATTTAAATTAATACATTTAATTAACTAAAATACTTCATGTTATAAATATAGTGGAAAAATTAATAATCCACTCACCTCACATAGTCTAGTTAAAATGAAAAATGAAACATCAATACATCAAGATTTGATCACTACCACTGTTTCATCCACATGATCTGGCTAGATTTCACCAAAAAAACCATTCATAATCCATAAACATAAACATAATTGAATCGATATATGGTTTATAGAGATATAAGAACCTTTTATTTAAAATGAATTTAGAATAACATGTACTTATCAAAGAATATGGGTTGCATTCCAATTTGATTCACCTAAGGATTGTTCCCAGATTAATGAGGATCGTCTCTTGAGAATATATAGTAAATGGAAATCAAGATATTAGAACTATCAAGGAAAAATAACGGTGAACTGTGTAAATTCAGATTATATAAACAATTTACGTTGCTATACAAGTATGTCACATTGGGAGGCTTTACATTTTGGTAGATCATCCACTAACCATGGAGTGCTACTATCCTTAGGCCACACCTCGCACATTTTACCCAAATGGTTAGAAAAAATCATATTACAACCATGTTTTTTCATATATTTACATATGCATGGTTTCTCTTAAAAAAATATCATGGTTATTCCAAACCATAAAGTTGTACAGTGTCCATTGTTTCCTCTTTCACAGTTTCATGAAGTTGTTGTACAGTTTAACATAACTTTTCATAAATCATTCACCTTTATAAAGGCCTTTAAATCTTGAAAAACCACATAAAACCACAACAAACATAACCTTCAAATTATATATACTAGAAATAAATTAAACACCCGTCATGTTTTATAAATTAGGGGTGTTTTAATACCCAATCAGTAGAATATCATGAATCATGAAATATTTTGTATGGGATTTCAAAAAATATACACTAAAAATAATAGTATGAAATCATAAATAATAAATTTTGATAACATTACATAATACTAATTTATAATTTATTTTGAATAAAAATTAAAAATAAAATCATTTCATTTTCTGAGGATCACATTAAACACTATCATAATGGATTAGGTTTACTCCATATCCAATTGTTACTTAATTCAATCTTAAATCCCAAGAATATATTATTAAAAACTATCCTATTCTAAATTGTTCTCACTCCCCATTCTGGTTCCTATTATATGTTTTGATATCCATACGTAATGTATTCATTTGAAAAATATATAATTATACTCCCACCAATCACATATCTGAAACCATACTAATTTGTGGAATAATATCATTAAACATTTATCAGAATATCATTTCATAACAAATGGAAATGTTACCCATTGCCAAACCATTTGATCATCATAATCATGAACTAGATTGAGAAATACTAATGAATTTAAAATTCTTTCATATCATATTTAAAAAAAAGAAGCATTATATTATATTGTAAAATATTAAAATAACATTAAAAGATTAGAAGAATATTTGTTTTGGAAAATAATCTTTTCATATTAAATTAATTTATATAAAATAAAACCAATCTATAAATATTGACAAAAATTTTTCAATGATAATTAATAATTAAACATATATATGAAACATAAAATTAATGATTATTTATTATGATGGTGAAAACTCATTAGGCTCAGTGTGATAAATACAAAACAACATTCATATTTTTGGTAAAAAGAATAATGTACCATTTTGGGATAATGATAAGATGATTTTATTTAATAATTAGTAAATAAATGTAATATAGTTAAAATATTATTTAAATTACATTTTTATAATATTAAAAAAAAAATTTATTTTTTTTAATGAAGATACATAAATGGATGAAATTATTAAACATCGAAGAGAAAAACACCCAGTTTTCCTCGAAAACATTTTTTTAGTATCATATGTACAAAAAAAGAGGAAAATTATTTAAAATCTATAATCTAAAGAAAGAATAATATAAAATTAAATGAAATATTTTTTTGTATAGAGAGATAATATAATTTTATCAACAGATTATTTTAAATAAAAAATCCCAATAAAAATGATTGTGCAGAATAAAATTCTTTTCCAAAATCGTTTTTTCTTAATAATACCACTATGATCCTCTATAATCAATTTTCATTAATTATAATTTATTTTAAAAACATATTAATTACTATTAAACTATACATGTTTAACATATTATATTTTATGAAACTTTAATTAGAAATCATTAACTATTTTCATCGTTTTTGGGTGATAAATTATTCATTATTCATTTTAGTTTTGCGTTTGGTAGTCATAATCCTTTGAATTTTACAATTTTATTTCAAAGAGAGAATTTTAATATTGATATTAATATCATATATATTCACTATATTCTAATTTATATGATTTTATATAAATCATTGAGGAAAAATTAATTACGTTACAATATAGATATGGTAATCCGTACATACACACGATTATTGTTTCTTTTTTTCAATGTACGAGAAAAAAATATAGTTTAATAATAAATAACATTTGATGAAAAATTATTATGACATAAATATCTTAAATATATAATAAATACACCATAATAACCAACCATGAACTATGAGAATGTAAAATTAATGATAACTCTACATAGAGCCAGTGGTCCACATGTACACATGAGCGATTCATTAATTTTTAATTTGATGGAAAAATAGTGGTGTGTGATTTTGAAATAATAATAAAAATAACATATTATATTGATTATACCAGATTCAAAATTAATTTTTAGATACAATATTATTATAGGATGTAGAAGATGAAATAAAATTTTATGGTCATCGTTATGATTTATTCATCTTCTTTGAGAGTCTACTAATGGATATAACCATCCGCCTTGAATGATAGGAATTAAAAGAAAAAAATATATATGATGAAGGTAGTGAATCTAGGAAGTTTTTTTTGTAGGTATTGGCTAATCTAGAAGGCTCAAATGGTGTGTATAAGTGGGGATAAAATGTTCTCTTTTATATTTGAGGGGAAATACATATATGAAATTTCTTAAAATATTTCAATGATAGAAGGTCACATTCATGAGAATATGTATCATAATTGAATTTTATTATAATTTAACATAATATGATTATTCACTATATTAGAAAAATAATTAATAAATATGTTTGGGTGTCATTCATACCCTTATCTCTTGTTTTATAACCCCAAGGTAAAATCATTTAAATATTAAATTTTGTAATTTTCTTTTACTATTTTTAATATTAAATATATAAAAATAGTTGGACATATTAAATTATATTTATTATTACAATTAAAAATATTTATTATATTTTACTTGATTCATCTTTTAGAAGGGCGAGATTTTAATTTTCAATAACCATGAATCACCCAACGTGAACCCGTTTAAGCAAAATTATTTGGAAAGAAAAAACATAATTTCTTTTTTATTCTCTTAAAAGGGAATTCCCATGTGTGGCCTTTTCAACCCCTCCACACATGGAAACCCCCCATCCCCCAACAACGATGGTCCGTCAAATGATCCATCAGTGATTGGGCCGCACCTCATTTTTCCTTCCCAGATGAGACCAGACGACCCGAAAATTTTGGTGGATCCTGGGGGAGAGGCTTTCCCCGAAAGCGGACTCCCAGGATTCGAACCCTGAACCTCCCAATGAACAGCGTGGATGTACCACTCACCTTCACCACCACACCATCACCGAAGTGGCACGAAAAAACATATTTTCTTTCATTAAATTCCTTATAAAAACCATGAAATTAAGATTAAAGCATATTATTGAATAATATATATATATATATTTTACTATATCTATTATTAAATAGATATTAATTTAATTTATTATGTTAAAAACATTGCACATGAAAAAAATATTATTCCAAAAAATGTGTTTCAATTAATATAAAATTAAATGTACTAATATCAATTATGATGATGTTTTTTGGAAATTTATTATATTATTAATAAATAAAAGACAATTATATTAATTTAAAATTACATTCAAAATATAGTTGAAATTTTATATTAAAATAAATCATAGTCCTTATGAAAATACGTATTTTCAATATTCATAGCAATATAAAGCATTTTTAAAATCATCAAAAACAATACATAGGACATTACTGAATAGAATATTTCATAAATGGTAGTCATTAAAGAAAATAACATTTCAATAAATGGTATTAGGAAATTATATTTTTCACGAAAAAAAAATTAATTCCACTATTTTATAAAGTATATTTTTTAGGATTAAACTAACTTTATTGAATATTATGGACTTATTAATTTTGAATGAATCAATAAAGATTCATTGTTTAAAACCATTATAATTATTCCTTATAATTTGTTCATTACTATTAATCCGATCAAATTTAACATATTGGTTAAAATGTATTACATCGATATGATTCAATTGGACTTAGGGTTGCATGTAGAAAATGAATTTATATACTTCTAGTGTATTTGAAATAAAATACATATAAAATATAACCGTGTTATGGGAAACATACTTCCATGCCGAATTTTTTTCACAATCTACACCTATGTATTATATTACATATCTTATTCTTCAACTCTCAACATGCGCCGTCTACATTATCTCTTCTGGTCTCGAGGGACTCATCACACTCTTATTCTAAACAAAGAGTATCCATCCCACTTAAGAGAGTTTTAATCCTAATATGTGAGTTATATAACCCCCTCACCAAATTTCATTTGGACTAATCCATGTATTCCTACCCAACTATCCTTCTGACTTTCAACCCATTCTACTTGCATCTACTATCACTTATGGTGGCCATCCTTTGGTCTCTTAGTAATTAATCCAATAGCACAACCCCTTAGTGATATATTCAACAGGTGATCCAAGACCATCATATACTAAATAGAACATTTCCCAATAATGTTAGGACATATACTATCCTATCTATGTTACATGATTGATATGGGACTTATTAAACTAAAACTTCCAATAATACATTCGTACATGAACAAAATCATATACAAAAAAATATAGTTTAGTTTAAAAGGGTACACCTTCCCTCAAAATATATTATATTTGTTTAGAAGAATTGATCAATATCCCAAAAACCAGGCCATTCCGCATCCAAGATTACAACACAAATCAATATATTGCATAACCACATGAATCAAAAATAATTATTTATAAAAAATTGTAAGGATTTATCTAATTAATTTCAACAATCATATACATGAAAAACTCATTGTGCATTGTCGTTGAACTAATATCACTTGAAATCCAAGACTTGTATCTTCCTATGACATTATATGAACAATTAATATGAAATCCCCTTTAAAAACCAGTGGATATGAATATGAAACAAAGGAAAACGAATACAAGAAGAGAAACACACCCTGAATTGACACATAATCATAAAAAAAACTACCCCATACCTTGGTAGATTGAAGATATGATGATAAGGTGGATGTCTAGTAAAATTTGATATCACTTAATTCTACTGAAGATCTACAAATTAAGGGGATAATGGTAAATTATTATACTTCCCTTGATAGTAAATTGGGAGAGGAACTTTCTACTATGTGGCCATACAGTCCGTTGTGTAGGGACCTCATTGAGAACCTGACTAAAGAATGTAATAGGAATCAATGTTGTGACCTATCATGGGGGGATCTTGATACCCAACCTCCTTATTATCATCCAAAGTGCATACGCTATAGTTAAATGTTGGGATTTCCCTTATAGAACCTCATTGAAAAATTACATCCATGGTACATCATGTCCTTCATGACCATGGCCCACCACAAAAAAATTCCCATTACCACACCTTTATTCCTTCTTTTATATGTTATTTATGGTCTATTGACACAAATTCCCTCTTATCTTAATCATATGAGAAAGTAATTGTTCCTTGTTCCATGTTCAAAAAAAATATCCTTGAGATGCACCAATTCTGTAATAACTAATATGAATCCCAATTCATGGAACGTTCACTACTAGGGTACCAAAATTCAAATATGATTTCAATTTTACTATCCCATAATGGTGGGTGACATTGAAAACATTCAAAAATAGGGTTTTAAATTACTTAGTAGTTGAATTATTCCTAAAATCTTCTTTCTTGACCTACCACACTCATCACTTTACTGATAACTCTCAACGTCTCATCCACAAACACTATACATGTTTCAGATTCAAGAATCCAATCATCCAAGTGAACTATTCACTAGATGACGAGCCACCCACTCTTTACCAATGACAATATTGAAATAGTACTAATATAAAATGGTCTCCCATAACACACCATAGTGTCATCAATGAATTCATATATAAGATTATAGTTTTTCCCACCATAAATCTTCACAAAAAATCATATCCCAATCCATGGTGCTCCCCACTATTGGAATCAACTTAAAAAAAATGCATTTTTAGAGTCCCATGACACACACAAAATACTTCAAGCAATTTTTTTGATGTTTATTATAAATAAACAGATCTCAGTCTAGGAAAAAATTATATTTGGTTATCGAATTGAAATTTATTCTCAAAATAGTAGGCCCCACATGTTGACACGATATCACCTTGCATCAACAAAATCATGAAGAAGTAACCCCAAAAGGAATTAACATGTCATCCAAACACACACATTAATGTTTCGAAATGATTCCAAGTCTTAATCTATGGTCATATCCAAAAAGGCCACTACCTATCCTTATCTCAACTAAATCAATGTCCAATCTCATGTCTGACTCTCACTCAAAAAAAGTTATCTCAGTTTTGAGACATTTACCACCGCATGGACTACATGCAATACTGTATACGTATCTATCATATTTTATTAAATATGGAACCACATATGAGGGGGTATTTAAAAATATTGGAATCATTTTTACATAACAATTGTAACATACCACCCCTCCTCATTTGATTGAGAATAAGGAAGGGCCTTACTTGGCCTTGTGAGATATCCCCAAGGAACCAATGGTTTGTAATAAATTTAATGGGATTCCTTAATATGTGGGATTTTATTTCCATTTCAATGTAAATGATCCAGCCAAACATTCCATATCCAAACAAACTAAAAAGTTATATAAGGTATTAAATGTTAAAAATCTAATTTAATACCACTTAAATCAAAACAATGAAAGAGTAACACAATAAAAGACTACAAAACCCAAAAGTTCATTGTAGAATACATAACCTACAAAACCTGAAGACTCCAAATCAAAACTCAAAGCTCCCGTTTTTTCCATTCTAAGACACCATAAAACATCCCATGTATCATGATTCAACATTAATGAAGAATGATAAACTTCCTTTTTAAGTGTCAGGATGAACATTGTCTGCAAAATAAAAAAAGTTTCAAAGAAGGTGTGAGTAATGAAACACAGTACGCTTTCCCAAAATGAATACTTACTCACAACATAATGATTAAAAAGGGAGTGAATTTATATAAAAAAATTTATATAAAAAATTACCAAATAAATTCTATTGGAATATAAAGAGGTTATATAGTAAAACATTTTTATCAAAAAAACAACAATTTTCATATAATTCAACAAAAAAATTCTATAATACCATTTAATAAATTAATTTTTGTAATAAACCATTACATTCCACATATCCACGCATTCATCCAAGCATGAAACCTGGACCTCAATATACCCTTGAGTGGTTAGTCATCCTTTCACTAAGCTGTCACATAATGAAATATTTTACAATGGATATATCCAACACTTATCCATCCCACAAAATATAATGGATTATTATTAGACTTATCCTCCATAAATTCACATGAACACAAAAAACCATATTTCCAATGACCAATTCAAAAACAACTGTTTCAACCATTTCTATAAAACTATTCATTTATTGAAATTCTTTCAAAAAAAACTTTTCTAGTTCAATTCAATAAACTCATAATTTTTATGAAAGTAATTGTACTAAATAATTTCCAATAATTCTAACCATTCTATATTATAAAATCAACATTTCAAAATCAATAAACCAATGTACATGAAACACCAATTTCGGCAAGATAACCAAATCCACCAGCCATCACTAAAGAGGGTTTCTAACATGTTTTTAGGAAAATTTTACAACCAAAAACTTTAAATTTAACTAATTTTAGACTAATAATTTATATTATAATAAGACATGTCATGATAGAATCCACCAACTTCATAAATTTATGTTGGAAATGAAGAACATCACTAAAACACCAATGAAAATGGGTTGAATCTCTAAATAATGCCTTATGTTTCTTACCATATCATCAAAAATAAAAATCTAATCTTATTAAGAATTAAATACCTGAGATCTATCCCCAACGAACATATATCTATGAAATTAAGAGATAGGGAGACATATATTTAAGGGAAAACACTATAAACGATGACATATTCTGAGAATCTGGCTTCAACACACCAATATAATATTTCAGACTGCCTTTGGATAAATGGGAGAAGCCTCCATAGAATTTGAGAAGAAGAAGTCCATAGCTAGGGTTGGGTTTGGGGAAAAAGGAGGTATTAAACCATAATCTTGACCTAGATACACTTTTTGTTGGTATATTTTTAAAAATGGGAATGGTTAGAAAACCAGTGCGCTAACTTTGATCCAACTTCTGTCTCAAGGGGGACATCACAAGGTTGGATTTCATATATAGGAAAACTGTGTTCCAACCTTATCAAATCACTCTTTTAAAATAAGAATGATTTCTCTAAGGTGGACACATGTTTTATACAAACCATGCACCTACCTGGGTGGCTGTTCCTTAGAGTTTGTCTCATTGTGAATGGTTTCCTATAGGTTTTTGATGGTTTCCATAAACTATGCAACAATCTTGAACCATTATAAAATCCCCCAAAAAATTAACAACCTCTTTCAAACACTCCCAGACGCTAACAAAAGACATTATGTAGTTAAAAATTATATTGAAAGGGTTACTAACTTGAAACATAGGGTTCTATATCAACCATCCATAGATAGGTCTTACAACAACAATAACTCCTCCAACATGTGGGTTAGAAAATGATTATGTAATAAGAATATAACTACAGTTACCTTGTGATGGTGTATACCTTATTACCATAGCATCAATTCAAGGGATCATACCAAGAATGGTTGATCATTTTAGATTTCTTTGAAAAATAAATATATACTAGATTCACATATTACACTAGAAATATAAAGTACATATCACATGAAGGATTCATTCATTCATGATATTAGTTATAATATCCTTCTTCATTCCACGTTAAAGGAAAAAATGGGTGAGCATGGATGAATATTAATGGTTATGTACAATGGAAGCTCTCATGAGTAAATAAGAAACAATCAATATAGAAGAGTTAACTAATTTAATGACAAGACATTTAATTAATAATAGAAGCAAACAATACACCCACAAATAATATCAATGCATTAATGTCCTGTACAATAATAACCAAATTCATGATGAAATTAATTCATAATAAAAGATGTCATGTTCACAAATATCATATTTTATATACGGTTGAATTTTTGTGCCCAGATAATTTAATATATGGGTTGACATACAACAAAAACCCATTTAACATGGCCAACTGATTCTTCTCATGAGTCTATTGAGGCATATACGGGATCTAATATTCTAGTTCCCACCAGTAACTATTTTCCAATGAATATCCATACATTTAATGAAAAATAGTATTCAAAAACTATTTTATTTGCCAACAAATATCCATTTTTAATAAATAATAAATAATATAAATACCTCCCTAATCAGTAAAATAACATTCAATGTAGAACCACATATATTGAAACAATATACAGTTTTTGTAATAATAATATCCATAATACGAATATTGTGAATATTTATGTGAAATTTAATATACAGTAATCAATAAAACGTTAATGTTTCAAGATACTATTAATATTCACAAAATTAACGAGTGATTAAATATGTCCATCAATTCAGTGAAAATATATGTTTTTTAATAAGATCTAATAATTTTGAGAAATATAAGTGAAATATAGATAAATCATTCATATAATAGTTTTTATTATTAAATAAAATTAAATCATGTAAAATAAGTTCATATAATATAATGGTTCTAGTATCAGGGCATTTTATTAATGTTTTTTATGTTTAAAAAACATTTCTTTTGATGTTTTTGTAATGAATGTCAAAAATGAAGATTTCAAAAAACATTAAAAATATTCAATTTTAAACACACTAAAACACAAGGATATCATAAAAGGTCCTTTTAGTAATAAAAAAATTATTATGATTTATGATAAATAAGGAAATGTATGAAAATATATCTGATCAAAATATAAATAAGATCATATTTTATTTCAAACAATTCATTGCTTGATTAATGTGAAAAAGTGCGAAATAGTTGGAAGAAATATAGAAAATACTTACAAGTGTTGACATTAATTAAAAAATTAATCATAATTAATAAATATTTATTAATGTTAAATTAATTAATGGGGTATTATATAAATGAAATAAGGATGAATAGGTTCATAATAACAACTATTTCTCGATAAAATGAGAATTTTGACAAAATCCCTTTCCTCAAGTTAGAAATTCCCCCTTGGTTCTCTCTCTTCCTATCAAATAAATTTAAAATTATTAAAAATAAATGTGATGACCATATTTATATATGTTATATTATATATGATTTTTTTCACATTTTAATAACCACCAAATTATTAGAATTATTATTTCAGGTTTTAACTACATTGTTTTTAATATATGTTTCGATTCGATAGTGTTAGACCTTACATACTTCTCATTGTCAAATAATCTACATATTTTTATTCAATAAATTAATATCATATTATATATATATATATATCCATTAAATGTATAGTAAGAAATATGAATCACACCATTTATAGAGATGATATGTAGTACTTACGCGTGAACGATGTTTTCACATTCTGATGGATGAAACGAAATAAATGTATATAATATATCACCAACATATGTAAATTTTTATGAAATATATATCTAATATATTAATTAAATATATCTTTATTACAACCCATGTAAATTATAAATTAACAACATATCCAATCACATCTAAGTGGTGGTTGTCTCCATTTACACATGAGGGGAATTATTATTTTACAATGTATAGGAAGGTAAGAAGGTAAATGTTCTATTATAAATATAGATGCGTAGTTTTTTCAAAAAAATATATATCATATATATTCATTATCTCTATCAGTATGACCATCCATTTAAATTGGGTATGAAAAAAAATTATACAGGTACATGGTGATGTTAAGTCATATGAAAGCATGCAAAATATGTTTTATATTTTTAAAATTGAAATTTCATGTAATAGGGTTGTATCAAAATCATAATCATATATGATTATTTTTAGGATAATTTACTTATTATTTTGGGATAGATACAACTCAATAATCAGAATTAGATGACGATATAAACTCAAAAGAGTCGGTAAAGGCAATTACCTTTTTTCAGTAGTCTTCCTTTATATATACTATTATGGGACCTAGGGCCTGTATTTTTAAAGGGAAAATACTTTTGAACAAAGATAAAGATTTTTAAAGGTAATTTGATATGTTTTTATGATATTTTCCTCAAGGTAGTGAGACATACTGAGGGAAAGGGGTGTACTTTCATAAGGGACAGAAATTTAAAAAATGGAATAAAACAAATCATTAACTAGAACAATGAATCAAAAGGTAAAAAAAGTAAATTAAAATGATGATACAGTTGAAAATATGTGACATCCCCAAATGATACAGGGTTAAATGAAATGATGTGACTCATGTCAACAAGGTGCACCTTTCTTTTTGGGATCCTACATGATTAGAACTCCACAGATAAGCATTCATGGCATGGAGTAGTAATTAGGATGGGTGACCTTCTGGGAAGATTACCAAGGTGTGTGTGAGTGAGGAAAAAATACACAGAAAGACCATGTTTTTCCCTGCGGGGATAGTCATTAGTCTGATATGCGACCCTTGTGAGTAATAGCCTATGGTGTGCTATGAAGGCAAGCAAGGAATTACAGGAGACCCATGGGGTCAGATTAAAAGGTTCATGGCCCGAGGAGGCAAGTCGTGATAAATGGTATCAGAGCTGGTACCCAGCCCTAAGTGTGGCAGTGCACTACATGGGTTGATATGTAGGGCCCACAACGAGGGTGTTGTGCTCTAAAGGGGGGGGGGATTGTGACATCCCCAAATGATACAGGGATAAATGTCTAAATTATATGATTCATGTCAACAAGGTGCACATTTCTTTTTGGGAGCCAACCTAATTATAACACCACAGTTAAGAATTATTTGCTTGGAGTAGTAATTATGATGGGTGACCATCTGGGTAGTTTCCCAGGGTGTGTGCGGGTGGGGACAAAACACACTGAAATAACTTATGTTGGCTTGTGGGGACAGTCATATGTCTGATAAGAGGCCCTAGTGAGTAATAGCCTATGGTGTGCTATGAAGGAAACCAAGGTATTATAGGAGACCCATGGGGTCAGATGAAATGGTTCACGACCGAGGAGTCAGGTCGTGATAGCAAGGCCAGAGGGCGAGGTTCTAAATGGCCTGAAGGAAAGTTTCTATTTATCTTGAGAGCATGGATCTATTTAGACTAAGGGAAAAGTGCTTTTAAATTTTCACTATTGTGAATTTTGTAGTGGCACTATATAGGATATTGTCGGCTGAGGCTGAGTATCGAGAACATATAATTCAATTTTATTTAATTGATAAGTAATAATTAAAATGGGAATGAAACTGGATATGATAGTTACTTTTGAGTACATACAAGTTTAATACATTTCCTTTGGCACACTACTGTCGCACAATCTCACTGATAGTTGGGCATGGACCATTGGTGGTTGCCTACTGGGATTCATTTCTCACACCCTGTTTGGTTAATGTCTTTGGCCCAAACAGATTAAATTTTTGCAGGTTTGGATAAGGGTAAGGGTCCCAAAACAGGTACTTGATTGTAGCAGAGGAGTGTGAGAGAATGGGACCGAGCTTTGGCTTTCGATGTTGCTGCGTTCTGTTTACTCTGCTTTGTTTTGTTTGGTTGTACCTTGTACATTGAGTTGTATTGTATTGAATTGCAGTGTATCTTGTTCTGGCGGGTTTCCATAGAATTAGTGACATGCTGCATCTTTATATATATGACTACAGGTTCTCTTATATTTTAGTTGTTAATTTCAGTTGCAAATTGTTTAATGCTTCTCCTATTTTATGTTTATATATTTTATTTTGCTACTCTACACTTTGAAAAATGAGTGTAGAGTTTCCCCACTATCAGTCCATGGACCTCACTCCAATTTGGAAGCCTCTGGTGTTTGGGGAAATTCCCTTGATGTCATGTTACCAACCGGGTTCAGGGCACCAATTGAGTGGCACCCAGATCTGGGACGTTACACTTTCCCTCAGTCGAAAGAGAATCATGCCCTCAGGCCAAATAGAAACGAAAACCTCAGGTGAATAGAATCTTGCACTCAGGCTAATAGAACCATTCCCTCATACTAATCAGAACCTTGACCCCAGACATTTCCCTCATGCAAAACAGAAGCAGGTAACCGGGCCGAGCCCAACACATAGAAATAAATTATATAAATTTTATCACAAGAAAAGCAATGCACACCATAATCACGGTATACCCTCGGGTATCCTGGCCAAATGGATAAATAGATGAATGCACCCCTGGGGTGGTCCTGGATCCAAGAATTGATCCAAAAGAACAGTTATACATATTCATTAAACTACCTATGCAATTAATGGTATTTAATTATGAAAGGCCTCAGAAATATGACACCCCAATCAAGGGCGCGTAGCACAGTGGTTCACAAGACACACAATATTTGTAATTTAAACACCAGACCACCTACCTCGATGGTCTCTGATCGGTATACATGAAAGATGCTTATAGAAACAAATGAGAATAGTGCAGATCTGAGGAGAACATAATATCGTTCAAACTCAAATAACATTCACTCGGGAATGAAATGGTAAGAAAACACCAGGAAGTGGAAAATCTCACTCTTGCGGTTCCAAGGACATCGACGGTGTAGGAATTGGTTTCCTAGTGTGCAGTAAAGAGATCATCCAAGATCCAGACATCTCTCCCACTCCCCTCCAGCATTCTAAGTGTCCTTTGTGAACAGAGGAGGCTACTGCTTATTTTAAGAGAAAAAAACTACACGGCGTGTACTGTCAAGTACACGGCGTGTACTTTTCTAATTTAACTATTCCTCTAGAGGATACTTTTACACCGTCGAACTATTCACTTGTCGACATGAGTACATGGCGTGAATTCTCGATTACACGGTGTGTACTGTCGCTCCGCTGGCGGCTGCATCCACTACCTTACTATTCACTTTCCAACTGAATGGACGACGTTTAAATACCCTATACAAGGCGTTTAATCATTTTGTACAACCGTCATTGGTGACAGGACTACACACCCTGTGTAATCATCCAACAAGGCCAAAATACATGATGTGTGGAAAATTACATGGCTTGTAGTCACAAACTTTGGGATTTTCCCCATTTTTTTATTGTGTCAAAAACACTAAAGCAAATAGGAAAAGAAGAAACATGTACCACAAGATGAAGAACCAAGTTCTTACAAACTACCCCCTTAAAGAAATTCATTCTCGAATTTCTCTTCTAAGGGTGGCCAAGATAATTCTTTGAATAAATCTAGCCACTGAGCTCATATGTCGGTCTCCCACTCTGAGGTTTCATCATACACTCAGCCATGCTTCCATAGAACCCGTACGAGAGGAACTGACCAGCCTAGGAGAACCTTCGTGCTCATATAAACAATATGAATCAGATGCTCCTCAAAGGATGCATCGATCTTTAGCTCAACCTCCTCAGGCTGAAAGATGTGAGATTGGTCTGAATGATAATGTTACAACTGAGATACATGTAATAAGTCGTGCATGGAATGAGACCTCTTTGGTAACTATAACAGGTAGGCAACCAGCCATACTCTCTCCAGAATCTCAAACAGCCCCACATACCTCAGTGAATTTTTACCCTATCTCCTGATCATCCAGATTTAAACATGCAATCTGGGATGTCACACAACCTCTCCCATGATTCTCAAGTCCATATCGGCTCACCTGGACATCCCATTCACCCTTTTATAAGAACTCTCCGCCCTATGGTGACGTGAAACTGACCCTGCAATGATAGCAATCCAAAAAAGCTCGAAAGGCCACCAACCAGTCCATCCCAAGAATGACACATAGCTCGTCATCTATAAGACATAGAGGTCCCATAGAATGTGACACCCACCAATCTCTAAGGGGAATGCCCTGCAGTGACGCATACCAGACTTTCTAGTCCCCAACAGAGTGTCTAGCTTCATAACATTAGAAGAATCAGAAAAAAACATCCCAAGGCAATCCAAAATGGGAAAAGAAATAAATCTATGTGTAGCACCCATATCGAAAAGTACAGAAGAAAAAACAGAATAAACTATTATTGTACCTCTAATAGTAGAAGGTCTAAAATCTTGCTCTTGTTGGGTTTGTTGCACTGCATATGTCTGCCCCATGCTGCGGCCCTCTGACACAGCCTTGCTACCCTAAGCTAACCTGGCATGTTGTCTCTAAGATCATAGTGTCTGGCTACCATGACCATGACCCCCACCTATGCCTGTATGTCCTGACGTATCCCAATTTCCTGACTAGTAAAACGTTTCTAGTCCTTCTCTTGTACATGAAGTCTTCACAAAACCCCTCTCACTAGCCACTGATAGGAACACACTATAGACACATTACACATGACCCATCTTGCTTCAAGCTCGGCACTCCAATGGGTCACGTGGACATTGTGGTCTCTTGTGCCCCACTTTACCAAACTTTTAGAACATAACTGGCACACCTAAAGAATTCCTCTTCCTAGTACTGCCACCGTGAGAGAAATTCATCTATATATTCCACTTACTGGTAGAAATAATACCAGAAACTAGTTCTGAATCACCCTGGCATGCACCAATAGCTTCCCGCAAGTTCCTCTCAGTAATCAGTTAATGGTTCACAATATCATGTACCGTAGGAATCCTAAAAATGATCACAATCGCTAATATGTCATACCAAATAGCATAATCAAAGCGTCTGGCCCTCAGAGTCTCATCTCCCACCAGAACAGGTGCAAAATGCAGAAGCTCGTTGAAGCGGACAAAATATTGCATCACTAACATAGAGCCTTACTACATATTCATGAACCCTCGAGCATGACATGCCTGTAGCATCTCCGGAAAGAAGAAGTCGTAGAAGACTACCTAAAAATCATCCAATGCCATGTCATTGTGATGCTCAGACTGGGTGGTATCATCCCACCACCTCTTGGAAGAATCACGCAGAATATATGTCCCGAACATGATCCTCTTCCCTGGAGGTGTCTCAAGATTATCTAATATCTTCTGCATCGAATCCATCCATGACTCTATAGCCTATATTCTTCCATCCCATGAAAATTTAGGCGTATAATGCTTCTGGAAGATACAAGTTTGCTCTGCCTTTGATGTGGCGGCCCACGATGCTCCCTGGAAGGTCTTCATAAACCGCATGAAGCCTTCACAGAACTGTGCCTCCGCCCTTGTGTCTGGTATAACAGTTGGCGCCGTGTCTGGCTCTATTGGAGGATCCATTGGTAGCCCGTATCCTACAATCTCTGGTGTATAATCATTGCCACTCTCCTGGATAAAAACTCGAGTTCGTCTTAGTGGCATGACTATACAATGTCTAACACCCACCTTAAATCAAGATTATCAAAGACTGCAAACTAGGAGACCATGAACTGAACAAGAAGATGAAAGCATTCAAGATTTATAAAACATGACTATACAAAGTGTACAAATACTACACGGCGTGTTCGCACAAGCCATCCACATGGGTGTGTACTCCAGCTAAAACTAGTCGTGTTACACTGCAAACACACGACGTGTTGTCCACACCCACAACATGTACTTGAATCCTTATTCCCTACCCGAGTCCTTCCACAAGACTTATCCACATGGCACTCTTTTAAATATAACTACCCGGAGTGTCCTAGATAGACATGGCATGTCCCCATGAATCAACGTTTGACATATTATGCATGTTCTAACAAGATAAACAGTCAATGATCCACCAAATCTCGGTCAATGTGGGATCACAATCCTCAAAAACTAATGTTTGGAATTCATTTTATCAACCTCACACATAAATACCCTATCGAATTGGAGGTATTTATCATAGAAACTTCGCAACAACATGCTTTTATAGCACAACAACTATAACAACAACATGCAATTTATAATGCTCATACATGGCATGGTAGAATGCATGTCATGAAATTTCTATCATGTACCTAAATGATTCATGAAAAGGCATACCCTCATCTCATCGGGATGCGAAAAAATAGAACCCACGTATAAAATATAAATAGCACACCATAAGTGCGTCCACCAATGGTGAAAATCAAATCAACTGTAAAATTTTAAAAATCAGAAAAATTGCAATAAATGAGGTAGAGTAGCTTTTCCCTGTACACGGGATAGATACTCCCAGACACAGCTTATTACAAACTACCATTTACAACCAATCCCTTACTAAGGCTTCAAACTGTATGTCAATGAAAATAACCTCCTTTGATACCACTTTGTATCATCCTGGAACCAGGTGCCACTCAACAGGTGCCCCGAACCCAGTTGGTCACATGACCCCAAGGGAATTTACCCAAATGCCAGAGGCAGCTAACTAGTAGCGATGACCAATGATTGTTAGAGAGGAAAATATGACCTCATTTGTCAAAGTGTAGGCTAGTGGAATAAAATATATAAACATACAACAGTGGAAGTAGTAAATAATATGCAACTATAATGAACCACTAAATTAGTAGAGAACAAGTAGTCATATATATAAAGATGCAACATGTCACTAATTCTATGAAAAACATCCAGAATAGGATACACCACAATACAATATGATACAATTCAAAGTACAAGTTAAAGCCAAACAAAACAAAGAGGAGTAAATAGAATGCAGCAGCATCACATGTCGAAGCTCGGTCCCATGCTCTCACACTCCTCTGCTACAATCAAGTATCTATATAGGGACCATTTCCCTTATCCACACCTACAGAAATGTAATGCATTTGGGATGAAGACATGACCCAATCAGGGTGTGAGAAATAAATCCCAGTAGGCAACCACGAAAGGCCTGTGCCCAACTGTCAGTGAGTTTGTGCAACAACATTGTGCAAAAGTAAATGCAGTAAACTAATAAGTACTCAAAAGTAACTATCATTACCATTTTCATTGCAATTTTAATTATTACTTATCAATTCAATATAATTGAATTATATTTTCTCTATAATTATCCTCAGCAGATAATCTTTTATATAATTACATAACAGAAATCACAATAGTGACTATTTAAAAACACCTTTCCCTAAGACTAAATAGTACAATGCCCTCAGGCTAATCAAAAACACTCCATCAGGCCATTCAGAACCTTTCCCTCAAGCATTTCCCTCATGAGAAACAAGATCCTTCCCTTAGGCCAAATAGAAACGAAACCCTGAGGTTAATAGAATCTTTTCCTATGGATAATAAAGCCAAACCCATAGGATAATCAGAAACTTTCCCTTAGGTCTTTCCCTCAGGTGAAACAGAAGCAGGTAATCAGGCGGATCCCAAAACATAGAAAGAATTTATATAAATTTTCTCTCAAGAAAAGCGATGAACAATATAATCATGGAATACCCTCGGGTATCCTGGCCAAATGGCTAAACAGAGGAACTCTCCCCTGGGGTGGTCCTAGATCCAAGAAGTGATCCCAAACAATAGTTATACATATTCATTAAACTACATATAAAATTGTAGGTATTTAAATACTCAAGGCCTCACCCATACGACACCCCAAACATGGGTGCGTAGAACAGTGGTACACAAAACATACAACATTTGGAATTTAAACACCATCCCACATACCTCGATCGTCTCTGATCAATATATGTGAACGACACTTCCCGAAACAAATGAGAACAATACAGATATGAGGTAAATATAATCTAGTTCAAACTCGAATAACATTCCCATGGGAATAAATTCTTAAGAAACACACCAAGAGGAGGAAGAACAAACCTGTGCGGTTCCAAGGAGATCGATGATGTTGGAATCATGTTCCCGGTGTGCGGTCAAAAGATCCTCCAAGCTCCTGTAGTCTCTCCCACTCTGCTCCAACATTCTAAGCATATTTTGTGAAAAGAGGAGGCTACTTCCGATATCATGTGAAAGAAACAAACTACACAGAGTGTACTCTCAATTACACCGCATGTAATTTTATAATTTAACTATTCCTCTGGTGGCTGCGTTTTCATCACCGGACTATTCACTTGTCAACATGAGTACACAACGTGTATTCCCTATTAAAAAGTGTGTATTGTTGCTCCGCTGGTAGCTGCCTCCACCGCATTACTATTCACCTTCTGACTTAATGCATGACGTGTAAATACCCTATACACAGCATGTAGTCAGTATGTACACTAGTCATTTCTGACCAGCCTACACGCCCTGTGTACCCATCCCACATGAACAAAGTACATGTTGTGCGGAAAATTACATGGCGTGTAGTTACAAACATTGGGATTTTTCCCCATTTTCTTTATTTTCTAAAAAATAGTTAAGCAACAAAGGAAAAGAAGAAACACGTACCTCATGAAGATAACTCGAGTTCTTACAAACTTCCCCCTTAAAGCAATTCGTCCCCAAATATCCCATCCAAGGGTGGAGAAGATAAATCCCATAACAACCTTGGCCACTGAGCACATATGTCGGTTTCCCGCTCCCAGTTTTGATCCTTCACTTGTCCATGATGCCATAACACCCATACAAGAGGAACAGACCAGCCTCGGAAAACCATCGTGGTCCTACCAACAATATGAATCAAATACTATTTAAAGGTTGAATCGATCTGTAGCTATACCTCCTCGGGATGAAATACATGAGACATATCTAAATGATAACGGCGCATATGAGATACATGGATGATGTTGTGCACAGCCTGGTACCTCTGTGGTAACTGCAATCGGGAGGAAACATGCCCGAATTTCTCCAGAATCTCAAACGGCCCCACACACCTCAGTGAAAGATTAGCCTATCTCCTGATCATACATATATAAACTCACAATCTAGGTTGTCACCCCACCTCTCCTAAGATGATCAGGTCCGGATCGGCCTGCCTGGACATCCCATTCACCCTTGTATAGGAACTCTCCTCCCTCTAGTGATGTGAAGCTCGCCCTGTGACGATAGCAGTCCACAAATGCTCAAAATGGTACCAACCAGTCCTTCCCAAGAATGAAATCATAGCACGTCATCTCTAAGGCATAGAGGTCCCATAGAAAGTGACACCCACCAACCTTTAGGGGGCATGCCCTTCACTAACACACAACAACCGTTATAGTACATAATGGAGTGTCTAGCATCATAATATCAGAATAAGAAGAAAAATGGAGACCAAGGCTCTCCACAACGGGTAGAGATATAGAGCTATGTGTATCACCCGTATCGAAAATTAAAGAAGAAAAAACAGAAGCAACTAGAATAGTACCTCTGATGGTATAATGTCCAAGATCCTACAACAGTTGGGTCTATTGCACTGCATATTATTGCCCAGTGTCGTGGCCATACGAAACAGCCTAGCTACCCTAGGCTAACTCGCCATACTATCTTTGGGATCCCGGCGTCTGGCTACCATGACCACGACCAACACCTCTACCAATACGTCCTGACGTATCCCAATTTCTTGACTTGTAAGAAGCTACTGGTCCTTCTCCAGTACGCAGAGTCTACACAGAACCCCTCTCACTAGCCACTGGTAGAAACGCCCTACAAAAATGCTGCAGATGACCCATCTTTCCGCAAGCACAGTACTCCACTGGGTCACGTGGACACTGAGCTCTCTTGTGCCCCACTTTACCACACCGATAGCACATAACTGACCCACCTAAATATTTCATATCGATGGTACTGCCACCATGATAGAAATCTATCCGTCTCTTCCACTTATCTGTTGAAATAGTATCAGAAACTAGTGCCGAACCGCCCTGGCCAGCACCACTATCTTCCCGAAAGTTACTCTCAATAATCAGGTCCTGGTTCACAATAGCTAGTAGCGTATGCCACCTAAAAACATTCACCAGTTCTCGGATGTCATACCGAAGACCATCCTCAAAGCATTGAGCCCTCAGCATATCATCTCCCACCAGAACAGATGAAAAACGTTGAAACTCGATGAAGTCGGCATAGTAGTCCATCACTGACATAGCACCTTACTACAGATTCATGAACTCTAGAGCTCGATCTTCCTGTAGCATCTCAGGAAAGAAGAAGTCAGAGAAGACAACCTAAAAATAATCCCACAACATGTCTTAGTGATGCTTAGACTGGGTGATAACATCCCACCACCTCTTGGCGGAATCACATAGCATATAAGTCGTGAGATTGACCCTCCTCCACGGAGACGTCTCAAGATGATCGAATTTTGTCTTCATCGAATCCTTCCATGACTCCGCAACCTATGTCCCTCCATCCCCTGAAAACATAGGCAGGTGCTGCTGTTGTAAGATACATGTTAGCTTTGCCATAGATTTGGTGGCCAACAGTGCTCCCTGGAAGGTCTTCATAAATAGCCGGAAGCCTTCACAAAACTGCACCTCAGCACCTGTGTCCAGTATAACGGCTGATGCCACATCTGGAACTATTAGAGGATACATTGGTGACCCATTGACTACCATCTTTGGTGTATATTTATTTCTATTATCCTGTCAAATAACTCGAGGTCATCTCGGTGGCATGACTCTACAAGTTCAAACACACGCCTTAAATCAAGATTATCAAATAATGCAAACTAAGAGACCATGAAAGGGAATAGGATAACGAATGAATAAATGATTTATAAAATGTGACTACACGGTGTGTATAAATACTAGATGGCGTGTTCACACAAGCCTTCCACATGGGTGTGTACTACATATTAAAATAGTCGTGTAACACCCCAAACACACGGTGTGTTTTCCACAAAAACTGCGTGTACTTGAAGATTTTTTCTATGCCTGAGTCCTTCCACATGGCTTATCCACACGACGATCCATTAAACAAAACAACATGGCGTGTACCAGATAGGCACGACGTGACCCTGGGAATCAATGTTTTTCATCTTATGTCTGTTATAACAATATAAGAAGTCAATATCTACCAAATTCAGGTCAATGAGGGATCATACTCCTCAATAACCAAAGTTTGGTGTTCATTTTATCAACCTTACACAAAAATACCCAATCCAATAGCAGGTATTTTTCAATGAAGCTATCACAAAATCATGTTTTTATAGCACAACAACATGCAATTTCTAATGCATCTACACGACATGGAAGAATGCATGACATATTATTTCTATCATGTTCCTAAATGATGCATGAGATGGCATACCTCCATCTCATCAGGTTGCGAATTAATAGAACACAAGTATAAAATATAAACAGCACACCACAAGTGCATCACCCACTGTAGAAAATCTTATCAACTGTAAAATTTTCAAAATCTAAAAAATTTCAACAAACAAGGTAGACAAGATTTACCATGTACATGGGTTAGCTACTCTCAGGCACACCTTATTACCAACTACCATTTCTATCATATCCCTGACTAAGGCTCCAAAAAGTAAGTCAATGAAAAGAACCTCCTTTGATACCACTTTATAACGTTTCGGATCTAGGTTCCAATCAATGGTTTCCCCGACCCCTGTTGGTCACATGACCTCCAATGCATTTCCCCAAATGCCAGAGGCTGCCAACTAACAACGAGGGCCAATGAATGATAGTGGGGAAACTATGCCCTAATTTGTCAAAGCATAGCATAGTGGAATAAAATATATAAAAATACAACACCAGATGCAGTAAACATTATGCAACTGAAATAAACAACTGAAATAGAAGAGAACAGGTAGTCAGATTTATAACGATGCACCATGTCACTAATTCTATGAAAAACCGCTAGAACAAGATACACTGAAATACAGTAGAATACTACTCAAAGTACAAGGTACAAAAAACCAAAGTAGAGTAAAAAGAAACCAAAAGTATCGCAAGAAGAAGCTCGGTCCCATGCTCTCCCACTCCTCTACTACAATCTAGTACCAGTATAGGGACCCTTTCCCTTATCCACACCTGTATAAATTTAATCTGTTTGGGTAGAATCCATGACCCAAATAGGTTGTGAGAAATAAATCCCAGTATGCAACCACCAAAGGCATGTGCCCAACTGTCAGTGAGATTGTGCAACAACAGTGTGAAAAAGTAAATGAAGTAAACTGTTAAGTACTCAAAAGTAACTATCATTACCATTTTCATTACCATTTTAATTATTATTATCAATTCAATATAATTTTATTATATGTTCCCGAGACTCATCCTCAGCTGACAATCTCCTATATAGTGCCACAACAAAAATCACAATAGTGAAATTTAAAAGCACCTTTCCCTTAGGATAAATAGTACTATGACCTCAGGTTAAACAGAAACATTCCCTCAGGACATTCAAAATCTTTCCCTCAGGCATATACCTCTGGCGAAAT
This sequence comes from Viscum album, assembly GCA_963277665.1. Taxonomy (NCBI): domain Eukaryota; kingdom Viridiplantae; phylum Streptophyta; class Magnoliopsida; order Santalales; family Viscaceae; genus Viscum; species Viscum album. The sequence continues at coordinate 1,916,566,713 of OY728165.1, read as the reverse complement.
ATAATCTTTCCTTCAGGCAAAAAATAAACGAAACCCTCAGGTGAATAGATACTTTCCCTAACGTTAATAGCACCACACCCTTGGGCTAATCAGAACCTTTCCCTAAGGACATTCCCTCAGGAGATAAAGAAACAAGAAACCAGGCCAAACCCAAAACATAGCATGCATTTATATAAATTTATCTAAAGAATACCAATGCACCACATAATCATGGCATTCCCTCAGGTATCCTGGCCAAACGGTTGAATAGAGGAATGCACCCCTGGGGTGGTCCTGGATCCACGAAGTGATCTCAAACAATAGTTATACATATGAATTAAACTACCTATTAAATTATAGGTATTTGATTACGCAAGGCCTCGGCTATACGACACCCCAATCATGGGCACGTAGTATAGTGGTACACTAAACACACAACAGTTGGAATTTAAACACCATGCCACCTACCTCGATCGTCTTTGATCGGTATACGTGAATGAAGCTTCCCAGAACAAATGAGAATGGTGCCGATCTGAGGTGAACATAATCTCGTTCAAACTCAAATAACGTTCCCTCATGAAATAATTGGTAAGAAACACAGTAGGAGGAAGAAGAACTCACCCGTACGGTTCCAAGGAGATCGATGATGTAGAAATCTGGTTCCCGATGTGTGGTCAAGAGATCCACCAAGCTCCGGCCGTCTCTCCTGCTCTCCTCAGGAGTTCTAAGCTTCCTCAATGAACAGAGGAGGATACTTCCCGTTTTAAGTGAAAGAAACAAACTACACGAAGTGTACACTCAAGTACATGGCAAGTATTTTTCTCATTTAACTGTTTCTCTGGAGGCTACTTTTTCACCACTGAATTGTTCACTTGTTGACATGAGTACAGAACGTGTATTCCTGATTACACGATATGTATTGTCGCTCCACTGGTCGTGGCCTTCACCACCATACAATTCACCTGCCGATTGAAAGCACTGTGTTTAAATACCCTATACACGGTGTGTAGTAAGTTTGTACACCCGTCATTGCCGACAGACCTACACGCCCTGTGTACCCATCCCACCTGGCCAAAGTACACAGAGTGTGGAAAAGTACATGGTGTATAGTCACAAACATTGGGATTTTTCCCCATTTTCTTTATTTTCTCAAACACACTTATGAAAAAAGGTAATGAAGAAACTTGTTCCTCAAGAAGAAGAACTGGGTTCTTACAAAATCTTTAAAAAATATATTTTGATAGGTTTTGGTGTAATTTTATTCTATATACTTTTTTTAACCACCCTGCTAAATAAATTATTCTTAACATTGATAACGCTATTTTTAAACAAAAAGGCTTATAATTTTACATATATGTTAATAAATAGCTCATAAATGGAATTGGGTTTAATTTTTTGAGAATATTTTATCCCCATTTTTATATTTCAATATTTTAAATAATTTTTTTATAATTTACTAAAATATTAGTTTGGATGAAATATCACAATGTTATTTTGAATCTATTTATTTATTTTGATGTTTATAAAATTAATATAAATATGTAATTAAAATACAGAATTACAAAACATATTAATATTTCATATAAATTTTTTATAATCATGGGACACTACATCTATACTAAATTTTGGTACTTTTAATATTTTTAAAAATAGTTGTTTTATATTTAAATTAATTAAATAAATACTTTATCGGTATAACAGAATTATTTAAGATCATTATTCAACCAATACATAATATAAATAAATTTCCAGGATAAAAATAATCAATTTATTTTCAATGTAAAATGTTAAATTTATTCACCACATCTTATTATCATTATAATAAAATATACTGGAAATTAAAATAAAGAGAGAGACCTTTTAGAATTTTATTTACGTAAAATAATATATACATTATTATTAGGGTCAAATTGATCCTAAATTCCATATATTTGAATAATGGATGTTTATTGATTAACTTAATCCCAAAATATTAAATAAATTTATGTTTTCATTATAACCTTTTGACCATAATTACATGATTTACCCTTTATCAGTGTGAGAAATTTTACGACGTTTACTATTAATAGCACACAAAATTAAAAAGTCATACATACCAAATTTGAATAACCTAATTCCAAAGATAGAATAAATATTTAAAGAAAAAATTTATCTAATATCATTAAATTAAATTATTTTTATATTCTTAAAAAATAGTGAATAATAGTTTATGTAAATAATACATTTTTAAGAATATTAATTAACTTATATCAAAATCATGAAAAATATTTATTTAGAATAAGTAATTCTAATAAATGGATAATATGATACATTAATATAAACTAAAATATATAATTATACTTTTAAATTTATTAATTTAATAAATTGAAATGATAGTATTTTAAAATCAATATTCATCATTATTTACTAAAAAATCAATTATATGAGAAAAATAGAAATATTGAACACACATTTATATTTGATATACTAAATTCGAAAAAGAAATTAATTCAGGAAAAATAAATATTTAAAATATGAGTAATTATTTTTTATTTAGGTTCTAAAACTAAGTGTATTGTGCAATTTTTTCTTTGAAAATCAATTGTCATTATAAATGTACTGTGGTGGTTAATTTCTTCCCTCGTTCAATAAGATTCATTATTTTAATTTATATAGTTTCATATAATGTATTGATTTTGATATTTATTCATCATAATTTATTTAGGATCTCACATTGGATCCCATATCTTATGATTTATTGAGAGTAGTTTTACAATACATGTTTTTTATTTCTTCAATACATATTCTCTAGTTACTATATTATGGATAGGATCTTTATTATAAGATAAATATTTTTCTAATTATATTTTCAAGGTGGTGATAACATACATTAAATCTATAATTTACTCCCTCAAGAAATAGTTATGGAACACATCATGTACTTTAAAGAGTCTAGGAATCATTTCTAAATAGTAATCAAAATCTCAAATTATTTCTTGAATTTCAAAAGGACTAATGCACTTGGGAATAAATATTCCTTTCTTACCACACCATCTGACACACTTAAATAGTTATACATTCATAAAAATGAAATCACCCACATAAAATTTCTAATCATTCATTTTATTATCATCATTTATCTTTTTCATGATTTGATCTGGTTTAATATGGGTTTTAATATTTTTTACATTTTCCATTCTCTCCTCAACATGTTCTTATCCCAAAAGTTTTCCTTCACTAACATCATCACAATATGTTTTTGTATGATTTATATTTCCATGTAAGGCTTCATAGAATGTCATTTGAGTACTTTAATAGAAGATATTATTATCGGAAAACCCAAAAAAATTAAGTAGTGATCCCACTCACATTGAATTACCTGTTAGAATGACCACAACATATCATCTAAAATTTTAATAGTTTTTTCATGCTATCCATTGGATTGGACTTCATATGGAGTGCTCAATTGAATCTCTATATCCAACTCCTTTATAATACCATTCTATAATTTTTATTTAAATAATGGGTCATGATCAATGAAAATTGAAATTAGTTCACCATAAAGCCCCAAAAATTCATTAATATAGAGTTTTGTACATGGATCAAGAGGTAAATCATCTCTTACAACGGGAAAATTTGGAGATTTATTAATGTGTTCAAAATTAACCCATATTACAACATCATTTGTAGGATTCTTGGTAATACAGTGACCAAATGCAGAGTAATGTAATCTCATTTCCACAATGTAATATTTATAGTTTCAATGAATTCTATATATAGATGACTCAATTCCTTCACCCATTGAAAAAAAAACTTCACGACACATAATAATTATTCAAATATCTGTACATATTTAGTGTATTTAAAAATATAATCTAGAAAAAACATCTAATAAATTCATTATCATCTCACTTATAGATGGAACACATATCCTATATCCAAATATCATAATTACATCTTCATAAGTTAATTCATCTAATTTCCCACCAATTATGGATTTAATTTTCCATTCAATATTATCATCATTTGGCATATAATTATTTTTTATAATAAATATAGATGGGAAATTATTTGAAAAAGTTTTGATCCATATCCCTTATTAGTAATTTCCATATCCATCTTCAATAAATCCATGAACATAAGGTACCTCTCTATCCTCATTTTTGTCAAAACTCTATTTAATTTCATACTCATTGATTCATTTACCTTATTTTCATTCCTTGGTTGGTATTGTATTAATAAATCAAAATAATTGAGTAGTTAAATCCATCAAAATTTCCTCATATTTTTCAATTTCTATGAAGATAAGTATTTTAGGCTCTAAAAGTCTAGTTATATCTAACATATTTCACATTAGAGATAATCTATCTATATGATTAAATTAATGATTACGACAACCATATCAAGATCACGAGTAGGATATTTCTATTCATAATCCTTTAACAAATTTGATACATGAGAATTTATTTCACTCTACAAAAATGAAAAACCATGTCCCTTCTTCAGACTCGCTAAATTTCCCATATAACTCAATTTCCCTAAGATTCCAAGAATGATCTGCATATAAATCTTATGTCCCTAGTAGAATTTAAATTAAACCATGATACCAAAAATAAATAGTAGAAAAATTATCAATATATTATTTTCATATATTTCTCATTAAATTAATAAAAAAATAGGGTGCCTTAGTCAATAAAAATAGAATTAATATAAACTAAATTGATGAAACCTCATAAGAAAAATTGATATTGAAATATATTCCATTTATAATCACTATTGATGATACTTAGAACAAATTTAATTTTTGGAAAAATATTTATATTAAATAGGTTGATCTAACATGTCATCAATATGAGTTAGATGATACTTGTTCATTATAGTAATAATAATGATTTTTCCCTAATAATGAATAGAATGAAAGATATATCAATATTATTAATAAATGTGAGATGACCTACCCAATGTGAAGAACTATGGGGTATAAATACCATATCAAGAAACACATTCACTTGATTCATATAATCCACTGATTCATAGTTCCCATTCTATATAATGTGATTTTAGAGTTCTATCTTCAGGGATTAAATCATTGTAAACTCCAATTTAGGTTATGTTGGATGTCGAGGTAATTCCTCAAGAAATACATAAATGTATTCCTATAAAATAGGTACATAGTAAATTTTATGATTATAATTTAAATCCATATATTTTTTCTACTCTTATTCCCCTATAATCTCATTCATATGTTTTATAAGAAGTGGATATAGATTGGAACCACATGACGAAGTCAACACTATAATGATTAGGAATTCAACATCTTAAAATGTAACCATAATTTATTTTACATAAAAATATATTTTTCCATTATATATTGAAATAAAATCCACAGTTAGGATTATATCAAAAAAATATGGGTAAAATAATCATGCGTACAAACTGGGCAAATTTATGTGTCATAATGGGACCTTATTGACACATCCATGTTGTAGTGAGATTTCAAGAAGGAGTTTGGATTGATAACTCCCTTCTTAATTGGATAATAAAATTTATCAAATTTTCATAGATAATAGTGTATGTATACAATAGTGTGAATACCAAATATCAAAGAAAATATTTATCTAAATTTGAGGCTATGATTAATGTATTATCCCCAATAAATTTAGTAACTACAACTTCAATTATTGTGATCACATCAGCTTCAAACACTCCCACTACACTATTTTTTATTAGGTTCTCATAAAAATCATAAATGAAATCAGTTTAAAACTCTTATTAATGAAACTTAATACTATATAATCAAAATATAGAAATTATTGAGAATCTATATCCTGATAGATACTTGTTTTATGCCCATCATTGAAATGATTAATGATTATCTTAGGGATATATTTGTAGTCTGATGATTCCATTCTAATCCTATAAATCTAACCTAATAGTCTACCACACATTATTAAATATTTTACATTAATGTGTTTAAATTCATCTCACTTTTAGTTTGTTGCTAGTTTGGGTAAGAATTTCTCTCGTAAGATCACTTTAATTGTTTATGCAATTTTTTATATTTCATGATCCCCATTAGTGTTATCGATCAATAATAACCATTTATAAATAACTCCTTTAAAAAAATACAATGATAAAATAAAAAATCAAAATACATAACGCCCCAAAAACAGGAACACCTTTTTTAGATACATTATCAATTCCTCATCTAAAAATTGATTAGTTGTTTTGTTAAAAGATAGAGGCTTATATGACATAAAGTATTCCAACATAAGAGAATCCTGACATGGAAAAACATGTTACTCTATTCAAGAAAGGTTATTTATCATAACATGATTAAGATACCCCAATATGTCCATGATCTTCTCATTACCAATACAAGTTGTATTGGGTTTGTCAATATGTCAATCTCTACATTGTCTATGGGTGTTCCTTCCCTTTCGTCTATTAGGTTCCAATTCAAAAAATCGTACAAACTGATTATTCTCAAAATTATTTTGAATATTGAGACATAAAATAATAATCCCCTTAATGTTAAAAATCCTCATGTACTATATTAGATTATGATATTTCATAAGTTATCCATATTTATATAAAATCTATTTGTCATGGTTTCAACTTAACATAAATTAATACCAAATATAACAACAGTAACTCCAATTTATTAGGGATAGTGTCTAATTTTTAACATTAGTGTTTATAAAAGGAATATAACCACACAAGATAAATATTTTCATATTTATTATATACCTATATAAAAATATGATTCCCATATTAAAATGGAAATATAAAATACATAGCATAAGTTTCATTACATCATCTTTGATATTAATCATAATATTATTCTTCACATACTAGTGAAAAGAAAAATAATATAATATTGTGAGATCTGATTCTCAATAAGACTTATGTATAATGGAATCCTTCATGATTAAATATGGAATAATCGACATGGAATATTACATAATTGAAACAGATAACATTAAATCAATAACATGAAGGTTTAATGCATCCATGGATAATATCAATGCAGTAATCTCGTGGATAATAATTACTAAATACTCAATGAAGAAAATTATTAATGATGCATGTCATGATAAAAAAAATTATGATATATATACAATTAAATAATTATTCTAATATAGTTTATACAAATGGTATGGACACACCAATAAGCAATTTAATTTTCATAAATAGTTTTTATCATGAGAAATGTTGATTCACTGATGGTCAATATAATTATACGATCCACCCAAACCTACTTGTCCAATTCATTCCACATATATTTAACGATCAATTGAAGTCATTAAAAATATTACATATAAAAAAACAATAACTAATATTGAATATGTAAAATAATGATTTCCCAAACCAATAAAATACCATTAAATGTAAAAAACAATATATTGATATCTTATATGGATTAGGAAATAAAAATATCCAAGATTCAAAATTATGGTTATTTAAAAGAATGGTATTATAAAATTATCATGTAAAGGTAAAATTTTCAATAGAATTTTAATTTCCACATAATTAATAAAATATAAAATTTGACCATCAATAAATTAGAGTTATAGGTTTTGTAATAATTTAATGTCTTTATTAGAAAAGGAACTGAAATATAAAATTATCTTTCATTAATGATTTTTATTCCTAATATCATATAATTATTGTATGATAATATAAGAGGATAAATTGAATATTGTGTTTGGAAAAAATGATAACATTGTATAAGGTTAAAATACCCCTTTTTACTATTTTTAATTAATGAAAAAAGAGATTATTTTTAGAACAAAATAGCATGATTCTTATAAAAATAAATAAAAATTTCAAGGCTGGATTAAAATTTATATTTATTAAATAGAAGTTTTGTCTTGAATTTTTTTTAGATATGGACATGTATTAAAATTTTTCTCATTCAATGTAGAAATACGATAGGTTTTTTAATCATTTATTTACCTACTTCAAATACAAAAGAGAGGAAACTTTGGATTAACATATATAATATATTTACATTAGAAAAAAAGGATTTTATAATTAAATCTTAAATAATAAATATATATTCATATTAAATTCATAAAAATGGTATTACATACATCATATAAGAATTAATATGTGCATAATACAGGATATGTGTCAATAGAGTGGAAATTGAGATAAAATCCCTTACCTAAATTTGAACATGAGTCATATGTTCACTAAAGAATTTATAATAAATTATAATTTATTATAAATACATAATAGAAAAATATTGATATCTATAATATTATATATGACCTATCTTTACCACCCGTTTGTTAATAATCTGTTAATATTTCCATTATTTCATTTGTTAACAACTTTTAATTCCATGTATGTTTTTATTTTGTATTCTCATTATTTAAATATTTGTCATAATCGCATCATATAAATAATTATAATCATGATATAAATTTCATATATATTCAACATATATATATATTTATCCTAGAAAGATATAAATTATGACATAAATTACACTATTGGAGGAGATAGTATGCCTTATGTATGCATGTACATTATTTTATCTTTTGGATAGATGGAATGATAGAATTGTTTATAAAAATACACATTTAAAGATCATTATTATATCATATAAATTGTATGAATTTATTACGTATTTCTTTTTCACTATCCATGTAATTAAAAATGAATAATGGGTCAGGATACTTCGTGGAGTTGGTAGTCCACACATATTCCCGAGCAACGTTATTGTTTTCCAATTCATATAAAGTTTAAAACGTACAAATTATATTACAATTATATAAAGATATTTATTTCATAAATATCATATATATTCCAAATTTCAATCTTTATAACCATCCTTGTAACCTGGTGATGAGAATATAATTACACAGGTATGTGGAGATTATAAGACATATGTTGGAAAAAGAAATTTTTTCACATTATATAGGATGGAAAAGTGATGGAATATTGTTTAACCGTAAAAATAATAACATGTCATTATATTTATGAATCTTTATGAATTTTTTAAGGATAATTTCAACAATTTTAAAGGTAGTAAAAGAAGAAATAAACATCAATGATTCAGTAATGTAAATTACCTCTTCTTCAATAGATATACATTCGATATCCTATTATGGGAACTAGGGTAGGTATTTAGAAATAAACAACCCTCTATAACATAAATAAGGATGTGGGTAAGGGTTGGTATGGAGTTATTTACCTATAGTTTTATCAAATTGGTTTGATTAATTAGGATAAATAGATTTCCTTCTATAAGGGAAAGAAATGACATAGTGTGAATTTCAAATAAATAAATAAATATAATTACTGTAATTATCAATAAAAATTATTCCAAATGACTATAAATTTGATTATAAATACGATAATGTTCGAAAAGTTAAAAAAGTTGAAATTTATATTGTTTGGTGTGATTTTAAAAATTATATTTTTTATTAGAGCCTCAATTACCGAATTTTAAATTTAACCATCACATTGAATTTCTAAATATTAAATGATTAAATTTTTACTTATTAGGAAATAAATACATCAAAATGGAAATGGAATGAATTTTTAGACCATAATGTATCACTCTGTTCATCATTAAATAATTTTATAATTTTTAAATAATTTCATAACATATTATTTTCATAAAATATGAATAATTTTATTCTCTTAAAAATACCTTTATTTTGACTATAAAGTCATCATGAAAAAAAATTATAATATTTTATTTCAAAATAACTATAATATGTCATATATATATATCCATAAATTTACTATTATACAGTAACTCAACCAAATTTAATTACATGTAATATTTTTAAAATCTTTTTTCGGGTAATTTAATATATACTTTATTGGTGTTATGTTGTAATTTAAGATAATTATTAAATCAAAGAAAATATAAAACATATTTATAAGAAAAATTTAATTTTAATATGTCAAAAATAGTATTTTTTTAATTTAATCATAAAATTTTATTATTCTTATTTTAATAAATAAACTAAATTTCATGAAATATAGTTGAATTTTTGAATTATTTGTAATTAAAAGATTATAAATGTAATTACCATTATTAAATGACTCATAAATACAATATATTAAAATATGGGATTTTCATATCTGAATTCCTCTATAGTATTAAATAATATAATGTTTGTGGATGATTATTAATGACTTGTAACCAAATTTTTTAGATTTGTCACATGATTTTTCCTTTATTGATGTGATACATTTTACCACGATTACTCTTTATAAAGCCTACAAATAGATGTGAACTATTTTATAAATTTGAACCTCTAGGATAAAAATATAGAATCCATTATTCATGTATGAATTTTTAGAAGTTAATGAAAATATTTTTAATATAATTTCATAAAATGAAATGAAATTAATTTTTTAAAAATGACGTTTCAATCATAGAAATTAACTTATGCCAAAATCATGAATATGGTCGATTGAAATTATATTATTTCAGATAAAATATATCTTATGATACCTTAATAGAAAATAAAAAATATAATATGACATTAAATTTAATTTAGTCAATAAAATTTAATAGAATAAATTGAAAAATCAGTATTTTCACTATTTATTAAAACAAATCGTTTCAAAAAAATCAAAAAATTTATCATAAAGAAAAATTTGATAATCTGATTTAAAATATTAAATTAAAATAATCAAATAAAATTTATTTAATTGGATAAATTAGTTTTTATTCATATTATTAAAAAAAGATTATTTTGATGTTTTTTTATTAAAAAAATATTTATATAATTGAAGCTTCTGTGTTATAGATTTGGTACTCCATACAATTTATGTATCGTTATCATAGTTCCTAGTAACCATAACCTTATATCCAAGGATCATGTTAAATCCATTACACAATAAAATAAATAGGAATCACTAGTCTGCTCCAATTCATATACTAACAAAAATGTGACACCTGGAGTTTTGATGAATTTATTTATATTAAATTAATTTAAATTTATTTGATTTCATACAATACATGGAAAACCCAATTTTAATGAATTGTAAAAACTATTTATTATAACTCAATGAGGTTGAGGAATAAAAAACTAAAAATAATCAATGATGAATGTTACATCATCATTAGGTATCAACCATCAATTTTCACCAAAATCCTTCTTATGGTAGATTTTAATGTGAAAAAAGGATTCATGTATGGGAGGATATATCTTTTAATGATTTATAATAACTTATTATCCGAAAAAATATTATTGTGTAAAAAAGTGGAGTATGGATGGACTTTTATTAGTGATGTGAGTGGAACCCTAGTAATTTTTAAAAGAAATAATTCCATCTAAGATCATTTCTTTTTACAAGGCATTGATAATAGTCTATTATCTATATTAAAATAAATAAGGTCTAAATATTTCCATAAAATGGTCATTCGATAAGTTTTTTGTTATTTTTAACTCTTATGTTTTTAGTTTATCCCCCTATAATCCGATTTTTACCTTAATCATGATAAATAATATTTTATATTTTTTATTAATTTTTGTCAAAATTAATGTTATATTATTAAAAAGTATAAATTATTTTGATTCAAAATTAGAAATAAGTTTTTCTGAATTCCATTCATACAATTGAAAAATTTTAATTTAAAATTAATCCCAAAATGTGAAGAGGAATATGGGTTGATAAAATTAAAATATTCAAATGTTTACAATGTTTTTATATAAAAAATCAATATGAAATTTTTTCAATTAAAGTAAATTAGATTAATGTATGTTTCATTTCGCTAATTTTACATTAAAAATATACATTAAAATAATAATTTATTAATAAATTAAACAAAAATGAAATTATAAATAAAACTTCATAATTTGTTATATTAATTAAAAATAAAACATTTCAAAAATAAAAAATTTACCTTAAGATTATTTTATAATTTTTATTTCAATAATTGTTCTTACTTTGGAAAAATAATTTTCCAAAAATGTCCAAAATTAATTTTATTATTGTTTACAAAATCAATTTTTTGATAAAATTGTATTTTCGAAACATATAAAGGCTCTACCGAAAATGAATTACATTTTTAATCAATATGTTTTGAATATAATAAACAATTATAAAAAAGTATTAATTAATTATTTATTTCTATTCATATCACTAAGTTTAAAATCTATTTTTAAAGGCCACATTTAAATAACAATATTAATAATATATTTTGGTTATCTTAAAAATCAATATCTAGTGTAATGCAAGATAACATAGTGTTCTGTGTAATGCAATATTAACATTCTTTTTAGTGCAATGAATGTAATTATATTAATTTAATTCATTCAATAAAATTACCCAAAAAAATTGTTGTGTTATAATAAACATGTATGTCCGTGGCTCACACATGACCACTCATTAACATATATGTTCATAAGAACTACTCATACATAGTGTGCACATGCACTAGGACACTGAGAATTTTCCCAAAAAATAATTTCCAGCTCTTAACCTACAACATTGTAATATTTAATCCACTAGGAACCATCTCATGGTTTCATTAACAATATATTCATCAATATCACAAGAACCAGATGATTTCATGCTCTCTTACAACTCGATGAGAAATCCTAGTCCACACTCTCACAAACATGGTCTAATCTAATGTAGGCCCAAATTCAAAACTGAATAACCATTCCCCTCAAACATGTCAACTCCATAAAACCATATCAAAGAATATTACTCTTTCTCCGGCCTACCGAATGACCACCTAACTTTTGAGAATCACCATAAAAGTTTGTGTATCTAACTACACTATCGTAATGATACTCAAAATCACACCCAAAATCAATATTAGTTGGCATGTAGAAAATCATGTAATCTCACTTAGAATGGATAGAAAAATCACTCAACATATTATTTAACCCAGAAACTATGAAATTCTAGTTCTTTCCCAAAACACTATATAGGATATCCAGAAAACACCATGTCTAGTAAATTAAAATCCCAAAAAAAAATCAATATGGGTAACTCCATATAAGTTTTTTATACATTATGTAACTGAACATATATCCTAATTATAGATATTTCTCATCAAGGGATCATCCCCCAAAATTTTCGTTCCTATAAAATACACAATAGAGTTTTATTGAAGAAATCTTGACCCATACTATGGGAACTAGTGCTAAAAATATGTTATTCATTCATAATATTCAACACAAACATATGCGATCCAAAGTAAGGTTTTATATTTTTATTTTTTTCTATTCATTAATCGTTACATCCTTAAAATAGTATCTAAACCATAAGAAAAAATTTATTAGTGTCATTATAGATTATAAATATTTGAAGAATTTTGAAAACATTTCTCAATATTTAAACAAAACATTACCCCCCTTATCGACATCATATATATTATAAAAATATTTATTCCATGGGTAATGGAATTCATAAAAATGGGATGAGAAAAAATACACAATATGTTGAAATTAAATGAACATTACCGTAAGGGATAGATCATTTTCATTTTAGAAAACATGAATATTGGAGAAATATATAATTAAAATAACATGTAAGAATATGAAATGTCAATATGGAATACTAGAAATACATACTTGATGAAAGGATAAAACATATACCAAAACAAGTAGTTCATAATCATAATACAATATTCATTATCTATATAGCATAACATTGGAATACGATATAAAATGGGGCAAACGATAATCATGTTAAATCATAACATAGTAGAGTAGTAATTTATACCAAATTATAACAATATTGAGGGATTGGGATAATAACATGTGTAACATATAAGGAATTGGGTAAAAAATTGTGTTCCCTCTTGGGCAAATGGAACCAAAATCCCCACCATCTTGTGCATGGTATAAATTCTGGTATACACTATGAGTATGTGAATCAAACCCATGTATCCTTTGGTTTGAAGGACATAAATATGTGTACCCTCATATGCTTGTGATAACAAGCTACATATCTCATTGGTATTGTTAAACCAACATATATGGCCTCTTGGTCATTTGATATAACCCATGTACTATATTTAGTTAGAGATAAAGGCGTTTGTACCCACCGAGGATTGGGACAACCACCTACGTTCCCCCATAGAATAGTAATAAAAGGATATTTAATGTCTTGTAATTGGACTAAAAACTTGTGTAAGATATTAGAATTAAATGAAAAATATATATACCTTCTTGTTATGGGTTTACATCTCATCTAAACTCCTGATCATTATCTAAAAACCCAGGTATCCTCTTCGGATAGGGATAAAAACTTGTATAAACTCATCAACATGGGATACTACCCATGTATTATTTTTGATATGATGAGATATAAAACACCATTTAATTAATTGGATAATAATATAGGACTCCATATATCACATAATATTCATCCATTCATATGTGATCCCAGATATGATGATGACATTCATATTTAAAACATTACTTATTTAACCCTTGGAAATGAAATAAGATTAATGATGAAATTAATAAAAAATTTCATAAAAAATACATAGAAATGTGGTATATTGTATTATGAAAACATTACCCGAGTTAAATATAAATTATTTCAATACATGTTGAATCATATATAAATAACACATTTAATTATATTGTGTTATTCACTTTGAAAAAAGAACAAATATCCACTTTTTTGTATAATTGAAAACTCCATAACAATGTTTTCATTAAACAAACCTTTACCATGATAATTATTTTAAAATATTTCCTTATAAACCATAAAATGGGGTTTAAAAAATAATATTTTATAAAATATATATGCTTTGAAAAAATTCCTTGAGAAGTTTTAAAAACTAAAAATACTAGTTTCATAAAACTAATTTCATTTGAAACAACATTTAAAAACAACATTACTTTTCTAAATATCAAGATTTTACATTTGAAAAATATACTAGTCTTTCCACTTCATTAATAAATAGTATTTAATTTAATTATTTGTTAAAACAATTTTACATATTTTAAATAAATCTTCAGAAAGAAGAGTGGTCATGATGGTGACAGAATGTGTTCACAGAAAAAACATTAAAATGATATTATTTTATAAAAATGACACATGTCTAAATTTGTAAAATATTATATCAGTATTTTTACAAATAAATAAATTATTTACATATATATAAATACATTCATAAATTTAATCCTTTAATATGGACATGAAGGAGGAAAATTAGGAACTGAATTAAAGAGGTGGGGTCGGTTCCACATACATCTATCTCGTCAGGTATGTTATTTGAAAAAGGGAATGATATTGAGAGCGAAAATTGAAAACACCAAAAATTACCATAACATAATATAATTTTTTTCTTATTTGTGATATTTTTCACCAAAAACATCCTTACATTTTAATTCATTCGTCAAAATATCTTTTAAAAATGTGACATTAAAGATAGACTTACAATATCATTACCTATAAAATTGGAAAACTCATGAATGATATAACATAAGATCGATTCATTAATCCCTTGAATTTAATTTTAAATAAATAAAAAATTATTTCAAGGGTAGTATATACACCACAAAAAAACATAGGTGGTGAATACGAAGCATTTCTAAATGAAGAAAAATTAAATTATGGAATCCATCATGACTTTCATAATATTTGATCAGAATCAATTCATAGAGAAAAATAGAAATAGTAAATTCCATAAAAAAGATATAATAATCATATAATATTTAAAATGTGTGTCATATAAGTAATGTAAAAAAATAGTTTCATAATACTCAATAAATCTCTAGGAGGAAAATTTAATGCAATAGCATTACCTTATCCCTCAACTTCCATAAAACTACCTTAAAAAATTTTATAATAACAATTAAAATATTAATCCCTGATTTCTTAATCTTATACATATTTCTTTCACTTTATTTTGATTAATTATATTCCTTTAGTAATTATATATTAGTTTGTTAAATATTATTTCCTCTATTAAATATTTGTAATTTTGATTATTTCATGCATATTGTAAAATGTTTTTATAGACTATGTTTTATTGATATTAAGTTCATCATTATAATATAATATGATTTAATAGAATATATTACTTATAAACATGTATATATAAATATAATTCTATTCAATTATATTTTCATTCATGATTTGTGAAGATAGAATCAGTGACAAGCATGTTTTGGTAATTGTTAATGAATGGAGTATGTGTATTAATAACGATTATAAAAAATAATAGTTTCCTTCCATAACCATTATAAGAAAATTACTTATTAATTATTTCTTAAAATTACTATAAATTATGTTTCCATATGTTTTCATGATATAAATTTATATCATTATTCATTTATGAGGTTTCAAATAACTAAAGAAGAAAATGTTATAATTAAAGGACGAATTTGAAATGATTTAGTTATAATGACATTATTCAAGAAGAATAATGTTTTTATTCATATTTGGTCATGGTGATTAATAAGAATTGGTAATGGTTTGTAAAAAAATTAAATGATCTATAATATGTTACCTAATATAATAAATCATTTAATCTCTCAGAATATTATTTTTAGGTGGTGACATTTATAATGATAACGTGTAGATCATATTATTTATAAAATTTATATATTATATTAAAAATATAATTCTTGTAATTAATATAATATATATTCTCTATTCCATTTAATATAACTATACATTGAAGGAATTGATGAAAAACATAATGTGTTGCTCATCGAGGTGGTACTCCACACGTATGCATGTGCTACATTTTTAATTTTCTGAATGAAAATGAATGAGATAAATAGTGGTTATAAAAATTTATATAATAATATTAATGATATATTGATGGAACTAATTTTTCCAAATGACCCAAAGGCCTCCATTTTTATAGATTTTTGATAACCCCCCTTTCGAAGGTTGATGGGGAACCCTTACAAGTCCTATAGGCCTAGAGATTAAATAGCATGCAGTCTTAAAAGATATTATATGAATCGATGGTTTTTGGCAATTCAAAAATTCAATAACTACAAAGAACTACCCCTCCCTAGCATTTGCATCGTGATGGTATCTCTCCAATTTCTCATGGATGTCGGGGTATGCTTCTCGTGTAAGAATATGTTAGTCCTAATGGCGTAGTCATACCCTGTCATTCTTCCAATTCCATTGGTTCTGCTATGGTATGTACAATGCTCTGAATCATCTTCTATGGCTACTCCTTTTTTGTAGTGTTTTTCTGGGGCAACTTCACTGATCATTTGTCCCTAAGGCCTTGAGGTGGATCGAAGGCCATAAAGGTGGCCCAAAACCATAATTGACCTGAAGGCATGGGTGGCTCGAAGGCCTTAGTGACTCCAAGCCCAAACCAGTGGTCCAAGGTGAATAGTTCTTGCTACTATAGTACCAAATAGTATGTGCTATAGTACCTTCTACAATACCTAATACAGTTCCAACACAAAACTACTATAGTCCCCACTACAGTTACTACTACAGTGCCTACTATAATACTGCTATAGTACTGCTACAGTACCTATAATTATTCCACTACCTGGATTCGAACATGGGTTTCATGGATGCACTTAAGGATACCTCACAATCTAGTTTGAGGCTCATGTGTGATGAAGCTAATTTAAATATACCATATTACCTATGATTAGGGTTTGATAGGGTGGATGTTCATGGTAATGAAACAAATACTTGTGTGTGGATAATACAGATGTGGAGGATTTGTGTCTTCACCTGAATGACTTCTTAGAAATAGAGGACATGGGGAAATTTCTTGTTTCTATGGGATAAAAAATCTAGATGGATTATAGGTGTTTTACATTGGGTATATTCTAAATAGAATTTTAAAATAGGTGTTTAGATTGATGTCAGTGGAAGTGGAAACATTTTATAATTGAGGAAGAGGGTAGTTTCCTTGGAATTGAATGGTAAGTAAGCGATAATATTGGAATATCATGTGAGTTTTGTGAAAATGGATGGTGAGAAATTTATTTATAAAATTCTATCTTATTAAATGTCTTTACTCTGTTATATGTGTCATTTAATAGTAACAAATTTCGATCAACTTATGTAACCCATTTTTAAAGCTTGAGAAACTAGATATATAAATGGTCCATGGTAAATTTTCTCATTATAAGAAATTGAAGGAGAAAATTATTACAATATTTGGATATTAGAATTCTGAATTTTGAAAAAAATAAATTGTAATAAATTTATAAATTTTAAAAAATTAACTTTTTAATTAAAACATTTGATATATATATCTATATATTTTTCTAATAAGAAAATAAATATTAAAATTTTAACACTTTTGATTCACATTTATCATCAATTAAAAATATAATAGTCATATAAATATTAAATAATATAATTATTTAACAAATAAATATATTTTTGATTGATATAAAAATCCATAACTTATAAAAGGCCATTGCCTGTAAAATAAAATTTAATCATAAATGATCTTACTTGTTATTTAGCTACACTAAATAATCTTTACTAATGTATTAGTGTTAATAATGACCTATATATACATAAATTTACATCATGAGATATTAGATAATATTGTAACCTATATTAATGACATCCAATTCAATGACTACATAATAATAGATAGATTAAATTATTATATTTTTATCATACAAAAATGTAATATGGTTCATTTTAGTTTGGTTCTACATGTGAAATAGGCTGCTAAAAATACAATTTAATTAATGGTAAAAATGAATTAAAAAATCCTAAGGCATTACATTCTCCCCACATAAATTTATTTTTTTCATCGAAATTTTATTAATCATCTACTACTAAAATAATCAAATCCATATATAATAAATTAAAGATACATTTTGTACTATGATATAAACCTTATTATATTAATTACATTGATACTCATCATTTACAATTTGATATTAATTAATATATATTTTCCATTATGTCAACAAGATTTAGAAAATACAACCCCTTAGTTTCTTATAAGTGTGTTTATGGATAAACTGTCCCCAAATTCATTTAAAAGATTATATTTTCCTAAAAAACAACACAATAAATTGATGAAAGAATTAACTAAAATCATAAGAAATGATTATTTGAATATGAAAATTTAATACTATGATGTTTTCTTCAATTAGACCATAATTTCAAAATATTAAACATTCTATTCAACTATGATATAATTTCATAAATCTATCAAAAATTAAGTTTAACATAGGATATCTAAAGCTATTTTCTTACTAGAATTCCTAAACTAACAAAAGACTTGTTATACAATAAAAGTCCATTTAAATCTATCATATTGCTTCCAAATGAGTATGTGAATCACCAAATAATATCCCTCAATATATTGAATCTAGGTGTGAAATTAGGTCTCCTTGACATGTTCTATATGATGATTAATGTAATATATAACCAACCTTTTATGGGATATTACCCCTATCTCTATCTCTTCTAGATATTGTATCCACATTTTCAAATCATAATGTTTTCAGTATTACTAACAGACTAGAAACAATAAATTTTACCAAAATATTAAGATTTTACATAATCGTTGTAGTTTCCTATTGGGGTTTTACAAAACATTTCAGATCACAGTCTATAAAATAACTAAACATATCATAAAAAAACTAAACATAGATTTGATAGAATTTTAGGTTCTAAAAGCCCATGCACGGGAATTTGATGTTAAAAGTTAGATCTTGAATCATATGCACTGATATATAAAATGATGATTCAGTCATATCTTTTAAATGTTTCACATTTTATTCAAACGTTATACATTATAACTCCCAAATAATCTCACAACACCCAGAATAAATGTTTTAGTATCCTTATAAATTAGTGATATAAAAATATTATTTTTAAATTATCAAAAATAATTCCATAAATATCCACATCGTGGTACTCATAGCATATAAACATCTTTATAACATGGGGAGTGTAAAATATTAATAAAAATATGACCTAAAAATCTCTGTAAGGGAAAAAAGTAAAAATACATGTCAGTGGTCACATCAAAATCATGTTATAAAACATGATAATGGGGTAAATATTTGATTAAAAACAACAGGGAAAAATATGATTTTTCTATAATGAGTAATATAAGGACATGTACTCTCAAATTAATAAACATTTACAATGAAATAAAAATGAAAAATTAGGAACCAATAATCATGATTCATAGATCTTATCATAGGAACCTAATATACAAGTGAAAAACATAGCATTGAAAATCATAATATAATAGAGAAAAATTGAAACATAACTCCCATAATATAATGGTTGTTAGAATAAAATAGGTTCACCTTTATGGTAGTGGTCTATAAACCCTTTTACCATAATGGTATTGAGAAACAAACACTTATATCCACATGATATTGAAATAAAATCCCATTTTCCCTCTTGGTATTAGCCTAAAAACCCATATACCCTAATGGGTTTGGGGCAAAACATGCATAAATTCTTGGTAATAGGATAAGAATCCATGTAATGTATTGGGATTTATATAATGACCCATATAAACTACTAAACTTATGAAACCTACTTTTATAACCTCATGGAAAAAGGATAAAATCATGTGTACCCTATTGGGATTGGGAATACAAATCATATAACCTAATGGGATTTCGAAACAATCCTATATACCCTATTTGGTTTGGTATAATAACTAGTGTATGTATTTTGGATTGGACTAACTACTTTTTTACCCTCTTAATATATATATAACTACTGATGGATAATAATTATATTTAAAAATAATTGGTATACCCTGTCAGTAATTTCCTAATAATATATGAACCCTCTTGTGCTTCGGCTAAAAACAAATATACCATATTGGGAATTAGATTCCAACCTATCTATCCTCTTAGTCTTGGGATACAACACATGAACAATTTGTGATATCATGATATTTAAAAAATTAACCAATGAAATAGAGAAATATATTTGACCTAAACCCCCAAATAATAATCTCATATACAAATGTGTACTAAGAGAACATGAAAACATTCATATTTGAAAAATCATTTAATTAATTTATGGAAATGAGATGTGTATCATAATTAAATTCATAAAGAATTTCATAATCCATTCAAAAATAATTTTTTGAAGGTATAATCTGAAAAAATTACATGAAGAATAAAAAAACCTATACTTACATAGTCGAAAAATAATACTTCTATGATAATTTGAAAACTGACAATGGAAAATAAGAAGAAATGTCCCCTTCTAGAAATGCCTCAAATATCCATAATTATTTTCATAAAAAAATTAATTTGATCTTGATTCAATAAATAAAAATGCAGCATTAAAAATAAAGAAGGTTACTCTCAAAATTATATATATATATATATATATATATATAGGAATGTTTCTTTTAGAAATTTTTTTATAACTTAGATAAGTATATATGACTTCATTCATGAAAACAAACACCATAAAATCCCTATTACTAAATATATTTACTTATTAAAATAAAAATATTTTATTTTAAAATTATATAAATTTGTATTTTTCTTAAATTAATCATGGCTCAGAATAATTTTCAAAACAATTTTAAAATAGGGAATGTTTATTTAGTGAATAAGAATGCAAATGCTTGTGAAATAATATCATTATACACAATACATTGAAATTCGATACATTTTTCAAAATGAAACATGTGAGAAATATTTAAATATTCATCTCAATATATTTTAACAAGATTAAAATATCATTAAATCAATATAATTAATTATTGACACATATATATGGATGTACAAAATATTAATCATTGAATATGGAAATAGATATTGAATGTTCTAGTCTAGAAAAAATAAGTTGGTTTGGTTTCACAGTCATGTTTCACATATGGTAAATTATTTATGAAAGGAAATAAAGATGATATATTATATATAAAATTATAATAATAACAAGATGATATGAAAGTGGGATTGATATTATATATTAAGGTCAACTAATTTCTCAATACATCAAAATTAACTCTTAAAAATATCGAATTGAAATTTAAATTGGAATGAAACCCATAAAACATTATTTCATTACAAATAAAAATAAAATTAATGGTTGAACATAAAATATATTAATTAATCCAATTAATTTCATGATACATATATTTAATACACATCTTTGGGAAATATATTAGTCATAATTTAAAATATGTGGGGAATACAATGTATAACACAATGAAGAAAATATATTTCAGGAAACCCTTACAACATTCATGAGATTTTATCCAAAATATATTGGAATATAATAAATTAAATGAATCATTAAATAACATTAGTAAACATAAGACTGTTATATAATTTAATTAGGATTATATTAACTATAATAATAGTCATATTTGTATAATAGGAATCATGAATAAAAGAATAAAACATGGGAAAAAACCTACAATAACTATTAGCTTCCAAAAAATTTCATTAATATTATTTTTAATAAACAAATATATAAATAAATTATTTCCTCACCTTATGAATACTGTTGTACGTATATATCCCATAAATAAAATCATTCACAAAACATGTATTAATATGTTAATGATTATTTCTATCATCAAAAGTTGGCAATTGTTATTGTCTCACTCTGGATTTAAATTGTAATGGGAGACTCGTGTTAATTGATTAAAATATAATAATTAAGATATTGTCTAAGGAATAATAATTTATTCATTATAATAAATTTTAATGCTATAATACCATTTCAATATAATTATAGAAATGATTAAATTATATGAAAGCAGTGACAATCTTGTTTCGATAATTGTAATGATTAAATATAGTTTTTTAATAATAATTATAAGTAGTAATATTTCCATTACAAAACCGTAAACGAAAAATTATTCACACAATATATTCCTATATTATATAAAATTTAGTTTCAACTGACATCCATGAACAAAAGATATATCATTGAATGTTTAATTAGTTAGTCCAACCGAAAAAAAGAATATTTTTTAATTAATGTAAAATAATGAAATAATTTAGTTACAATAAAATTATAATAGAAGTAAAATGAATTTATTTAGATTTTAGTGTGGTTAAGAATAAACATTTAAAATTTTAGGTTGAATGAAATAGCTCTATAAAATTATATTTCATATAAATCCTAACCATTTTTTCCTCTTAGTATGGTCATTTTAGGAGGATAAATATACAATGATCTGTTATAGTTAATATTTTTTATGTAATTTCTAATTATATTTACAATGTAAAAATCATGTAGTAAGATGAATATATACATGATAAACCCATTTTTTCTATATATAAATTTAGGTGAACAAAAATGAAACAAATCATTCATGGTGGTGGTAGATTAAATGTACACATGACCGCTGTTTTCATTATGGATGGGAAAGAGTGACATAATGGTTTTATCATCTATATAATATCATTTTTAATATATAAATGATCCTTATTTAATTATTTTATAATTTTTAATATAATTTTTTTCAGAGAAAAGAGGATATATATAATGATGAAATAACTATGGGTGGATAATAATAACGTAGAGGTTTTTTGAATTATATTGATTGAATTCATAATATTAGCGCACTTGGGGACATTTATTTTAACCAAGGGATGAATAAAATGTATATAGAATATAGAATTGGTAAAATGGGTTTATTAATATGGTAATTTAGAACTGGTAGTGTGTCTTGAAGTGGGTTTATCTGGCCTCCTTTTATATTGGAGAAATAAAGGCTTTTGAAAGGAATTTAATTATAAAAACGTGGGATGAAAGAAATTTCATGGGAGTTATGTGGTTTATGTGATTATTGTTTGGTGAAACAAGTATGAGTTATTTTATACATGAAATAATATCATCTATAAGGTCTATGATTCATGTAAATTTAAAAAAATTAACAACTTCTGATACACATTTTTAACCCTTAGTAAAATTGATTACAAATTAACCATGGTAATTGCTTAAATTATAAAAAATATAACCTTTGCCTTCATACCAAATTTGGATTTATTTATTCTTATTTTATGTCCCATATTATCTAATTAATCTTATAATTATGTAAAAATGAGATTTTATATTAAATCATATGTCATATAAAAAATGTTTTTGGTATCAAATTAACTTTAAAAATGTTAACAATTTATAAACAGGTTTATTAACAATAGAATATATATGATTTCATTAATTAATATATTTTATCATTTCTAAATCAAAATAAGTTTCTTTTGTTAAAACATATATCATTAGATAATAAAAATCAATTTTTAATAAAATATGTTTTAAGCATAAAATGACCATATTACTTATTTAGAAACCCTAAGAATATTTTTCAAGGAATTAGTGTTAATAATGGAATATGAATACATATATATATATATATAATAAGTTAGCATTCATTATTTATAAAATTCACATCAATGGGTACATAATTATGGTTATATTTAATATATAATTTTTTATAATAATTAAATGTATTTTTGTTTAGTTTAGTTTGGTAGAGTATGTTAAATATGATATTAAAAAAATATTATATTAAAGTGAAATATATAATATATCATCATGGATTTATTTCCATAATTATAGAATTAAATTCATTCTCTTATCAAATATGTGTTGAAATACATTCCATACATGAAGGGACTTCATATTTATCATTAGATAGGAACTATCCATAAGTGACACCATATCTATAATCAGAAGATAAAATAATTTGTTTTTGTAAATTAGAATTCCAACTAAATTATATATGGCACATATAAATATATTTAATTTATGAAATCATTAATAACTAAACCTCCATCATTATAAAAAAACCGTAAATAATTATATGTGTGTCATCTAAATCCTATGTATAGTACTTGATGCATTGGAACATTCCTCTTGACCACAGTCTATGAGATAAAATAATAAATAATTATGCCTATTTTACTCATTGAATTTAACTAAATATCTTACCAATAAAAACACAATTCATGAATAAATATGACTTCACCTTGTTAACCTAGACTTACCACATGATATATTTTAATGACGCAATGTTATAAGGTCAATAAAAGCCTTTAAATCCAATATATATCAATTTTATACCACATTATTAAATAGAAAAATACAAAAATATTTGGATACATATTGTTAATTTACCGACCATTGGATACTCAAGTGTGTTAGGGGCATTGTCACCAAAAATCCTTGGGCAATTTGCTCAATTCTATAATAGTTTATTATTAGTTAGGAGGGCCTAATCCCAACATTGTGGAGATTATGAATATGATTAAGACTATGAAACCCAATACAAAAAACCTTATATTAGACAATAAAAATTATCCGATCTTTCATAAATCAATTAATATATTATACTATGAAAAATGGGATATATATTATGATAAAATATTTATCTCCTAATAGGAATATCACATATAAAGAATATGAAAATGTAATATCAACAATGAACCATACATCTATATTTTTTTCTACCAATACCTATATCTAAATATCCATAAAGATACTCAATCATAATACCTCACTGAACATTTGTTTAATATGATAGAAAAAATATAGTCAATACCTATTATATAGAGTTTTCATATAGTGTGTGATAAATTCATCATAGTAGGATACTTCCTAGTTTCTCTAGTATATTAATTGATATACTTAAAAACATTAATAAAATTTGAATTTAATTCTTGTGTGTTAGATATATTAATTTAATTAAGATACCATTATTCAATTCACATCAATTCATCTTTCTCTATTGAGGATAAAATGAAACATAACTATAACTACTTCAATACAATTGAAAAATCTCCAATTTTCCTCATTCTATTCAATATAGAACCTATACTATAGAAATATAAATTTGGTATGGAATTTACAAAATTCCAACCACTACCTGACGTGCTATGGAAGAGAACCACATTCAAATCCTTAACCACCATATATCACATAAGGGATGATATCCATAAACCCAAGACCTCTACATCATCACTCTTGTTAGGGAACCTCATCCGCATTCAAATGTCACAAATTATCAATTAAGGTACAGATCATTATAATCATCATATATACCTAGTATAACTATATAGGCATTCACACAAAAATTATAATCAATACATTCCCACTCAATAAAATGCCCATGTATAAAAATTAATTCATATGGTGATGAAAAAATAGTCTCATGAAACACCTTATCAATGATGTTATTGCTACAAATAAAGAAAAATGAGGAATACATATCACTCAAGAATGTCTATACATATCCTTATCACTCTTGATATGGCCAATACTATAGATACAAAACCCATATCAGAATATATCTCCAATATCAAAAACAAAAAATGGGTACCACATCCCATCATAAGATCTCTCATTAACATAATAGATAATGAGTAACTAGTTACCAAGACCCTCTTTATGAGGAATTACCCAAATTTATTAATTGGTAATCCACTTATGATGGTTCCAAGAATTAATGGATCAATCTAGAATTACTGTTATAAAAGGATTTCCATTTTTTAGGAGAAGGTACTCTTGTCAGACCAATATAGAAAATAAATTCTTCATAAATACCATTTTAACAAAGTGTTTCTTGATATGGGTGATGATAGGATAATGAAAAAACCGTATCCAAAAATTACATAAATAATATATTAATCTCATTATTAAGATAATAAATCTAACAAATATTCTCACATCCAAATTAATAAAAGTCTCAGTGTCTTAGAAATTAGCTACTTTATAATCTTATTTCAATAAATCTTGAGAACATTTCTCTATAAATATGATCATATCGGCCCATTATATTAAACTCACATGATACAACCATATTCATAATATTGGTATTGGAAACTATAGAAAGGTGTGATCTCAAATACTCTATAAGTGATAATAAAATAAATATTATCATTATCAGATCATAATCATATAAAAAAGAATTAATAAGTAATAATATATTATTTAAAAGTACATAAAACAATACATTTTAACGATAATAATTAATGATTGTCATAAATTCTGAAATGGTACAACATTTATCATGGCATGGGAAAATTCAAAATGATGAAAATAATTGACCCATGGAACTTTGGAGGGAATATTCAACAATAATTAATATAGTATTTCGTCTCTTTCTTAATCAAGATACCCACCAACCCAATCTATCATAATGTGTTAGTATATAAAAATTACACCCCACAAACCCTTTATGATTATATCCCCTTGCCAACCCTTTAACTAAAATATTCCATCTCACGTGATATAAATCATTACCCAATTAAGTTTACTGTGATATAGGTATCACCCATATCATCATCAATAAATTTTTATTCCTCTTGAAGAACCAAACATCACATGAAAAAATACCCCAATGAAAGAAAGTGGTATTCAGGACATTTCCAAATCATAACCTTAAGAACCCATGAAAATGATATTTGGTTCAAAGAACATCAAAAGTTTTAATGATTCGATTTTTAGAAGAGACAAATGGAAAAAATTAGGTTTAATAAAATATCTAGAATCTATAATATGACATCATGAACTAAATCATTTGATTCCAAAAACATGATCCCCATAAATAGTCCAATAAAAGAACAAAATTGTGTGAAACCTGAATAATTAATCAAATGGTTGTATATCAGTTGAATATAATAAAATAAAAAGTCATAAATAATCTATCACACAAATTAATTTTTTATTTATCATAAAAAAATTATAGTTGTACAAGTCTCTTAAAAAGTATCATTTTAACATAAATTAAAAAGGAAAGCCTTCATAAAAATGGAATGAGATAAATAATCCTTTTACAAAATAAGTAAAAAAAAGAAAAACCCTTTTAAAATGGAAATTATTAGAAAAATTATGTTCAAATATAAAATTTTATTATTCAAAGATATAATTTTTAGTTAACAAGTACCCTATG
The DNA here is from genome assembly GCA_963277665.1 of Viscum album. Classification (NCBI taxonomy): domain Eukaryota; kingdom Viridiplantae; phylum Streptophyta; class Magnoliopsida; order Santalales; family Viscaceae; genus Viscum; species Viscum album. The sequence continues at coordinate 1,916,538,947 of OY728165.1, read as the reverse complement.
AATGTCATAATTCCCGGATCAATGGGAAACCACTCACTAACTTTGTAAATTTTGAATTAGAAACCCATGATATGTTATAAATTAAATAAAAAATTGATTATATTGAAATAAAATTTCTTCCAAATAAATAAAAATAATTGGGAAATATTTACTACATTTAAGAATTAAAAATGGTGTTAATAATTAATTTTTATCAAGGGAATCAAGCTTCAGAAAAAATACCCATAGAAAGTGAGATGTGATTGGATTGAAAGAACATGATGCAGAGTTTATGAAAAAAATAATATAATTAGCAATGATAATTTTTGAATATTTAATTCATCATGTAAATATATGCACAACATCAAACATAAATAGTTATACATCATTAAAACATGCTTCAACTAAAGTACTTTTTGGGAAAGAAACCCCCACAATTTTTTATATTCGTAGTTGATGATACATAAAACCCCTATAAAATAAAAATAGGTAAATCAATAAAGTATCTAGAATCCATAATTTTTCAAAGTAAAAATTTATAATCCTAAATATTCTTCTTTAACATAAGTACTTTACTTTGTTATATAAGATTATGACCATTAGTAATTATAACATTAAATGTTATGTACATGCTTACTAATTTTGAAGTCAATACACATAAATATATACCAATTAAACTATTTATATATAATTTATTATTATGTAAAATTTATCTTATATTTAATTAAAATTTATCAAATCGAATCACTTAATTTTTTTGGTTATGTAATGTGAAAATAGAATTGATAAAGTCTTTTTTTAGAAATTTTGGAGAACGAGAATGTTACATTAATAATAAAAAAATAATTAATATAATAATTAGATAACCATATAATAATTCTTAAATAATTAATATATTATTATATTATTATTTTATTGTTCTCATATTGATCCAAAATCTTATTTAAATGCATTTTTCATGTAGGTTCTTAAACTAATCCAGACGAGAACACACTCTAACTTGATTTTTTAGTGTGGTTAAGGAGTTGTTTTTTTAACAATATATCATTATTATATAATAATATTGATAATATTTTTATTTTTTTATTAATTTTATCAATATTATATTATGATTATATAATTTATATAAATATAAAACAAAAATAAAAAACATTTTATCATGGAGGTGGTAATCTACACAAACACACGACTAGATTTCCTATCTCTCAATGTTTGAGAGGGGGTGGAGGAGAATACTAAATTATAATTTTATAAGAATAATCATATGTGATATATTATAATATTAATCATTATAACTATTGATTTAATATTTTAATGGGGATAATGATAAGAAAATAACACCTCTTCGAACTCGTGGTATTCCGTTGATCTCACTAACAATGTTATTTTGTTTATTCTAAGGGGAAGGAAATGAATATTTAATGGTTCTTCCATTAAAATAAAAAAAAATATCAGTTTAAAAAATATAATTAATTCATAATATTATTTTAAAAATAATATATTTGGAAGAGTAATATTGTGAAGAAGAAAAATATGAAGGATATACTATTTACATTGGAGACTTGATTTCTCTGTCCGATGTTCACTTGAAATTGATGAGTTATAGATAAAAATGAGGGCTCAAGGTACTATTTTTGAAGGATAATGATTGAAGGATATTAAAATATAACCATTTCATGGAGTAATTATATAGATATGTGTATCCCATAGTAGTGTTATTGGTGTCCTTTTAAATGAGATAAATGTGAATGTTTGTAAACACTCATCATTTCTCAGAATTGACTTGACACTATTACATGTATAATAGCTTTAATGTGCAAAAAATATTGAGTGTGGTTTTAATTTTGGTCTCCAAAGGCATACATATATTTCAAAAAACATGTTTTCAACATTTTTTTAAATTGTTACCATTTATTATTTACGTTTTACTTTTTTACATTTAAAATTGGTAACAGGTTTTTTAACTTTGTGATTCTATGTATTATTAAAAATATATAAGAACCCGCATAATAAAAATTGGGGCTCATGGGACTAAATTTAATATATATTTAATCAAATTTGATTTATAAATATTACAAAATAAACTTTTTAATTTAAATAGATAATGTGAAGAAAAAATTGTTTTATTATAAAAATGGAATTTTTACCATTATAAAATTTTTATGTTATTTATTATTGAATTATTATTATAATATAGTAATAATATTTATTTATATATTTATAAAATATATTATATTAACTGATTAAATTATTTACATTTAATGAATTTTATATAAATTCCATGATGTTAATAAAGAGTAATTTAAAAAAAACATATCAAAATTATCATCGTAATTATGAATAACCCTAAAATTCTAATTTCAAACCCATAAATTAAATTTTCCATATTAACCAATGATAAAAATTTTATCTGATATTTAATAATAATATTATGAAATTAAAATATTATGTTTTTGGAAATCAATTTGAACGTTGGTTTATCTAATGTATAAAACCTATTTTTCAACAATCATTTTTTATAAACAAAAATATTAATTATTATGATTTAATTAGTCATCTTCTTGCTTTAAATAAGATGGAAATAATATTTTTCAAAAAAAATTATTTAATTAATAATAAAAAAATCCCTATAAACATGATATAATTAATATGAAAAAAATAATTGAAGAAACGATTTCATTATAACACATAATGAAATTTCCAAATGTGGAGCAGTGGTCTGTTAATTAGAAATTAATTTTAATATTTTTTATTAGACATTATATAATATTATTAGAATTTTTTTTTTCTTATTATAAAATAATTTTATAATTTCAATGGAATTTATAAAATCATTATTTTCACTATTTACATGAATATATTTAGTTTGATTATGAATTTTGATGCACGTTTTATTCATTTGGAATGACTGCATAAATTCTTGTATCACCCATCCATATTTTTACCCTTTCACATTCCTTTTTTAATAAAATGGGTACTGTGTTTTCCTGTTTAAAAATAATAATAAGAATAAGTGTAAATTATTTTAGAAAATATCAAAAATCTAACATAAGTTAGTTTTTCTATTTGGTGTAAAAAGTCAAATTTTCTTTTATCAAATTTATGTTATAAAATGTATAAATTTATATATTATTTAAAAAAAATTAATATATAAGAAACAAATTTTTTTATGAAATAAAATTTTCAATATTAACTCAAATTAATTATTCACATTCTAAAAGAACATACATTTAATTGTTTACCATAATAGACTAGATTATAATTTCATTAATAATTTCTTATTAAATTTTATTGGTGTGTTTAAATTTTTTGTAGTGAATCTCACAAGTTATAAAACACAATTTCCTTTTTAACGATCCAAAGTCTCATGGCATTACATTGAATCCCATTTTGTTAAATTAGACCATAATAATTTTAGTTATTGTTTGATAATCTAATAAGCTATGATATCTATTGGAAACTCAAAATAATTATTCTTTTGAGATACCACAACATTATCCTTCATAATACTAAGAAATTACTTATCAGTAATATTATTCTTAAGAGTTATTAGGGGAATATATTATGCAGGTTCATTTCCATGATCTTTATTAAATAAGATACTAAAACCAAAAATGTTATGACAATATTAGAAAGTATTAAAGAATATGAGTATGAAGGCTAAATCCTAATATGTCAACACTAATGACACCTTTACTTCAACTTATGATACATTAATTTGAACTATTTTAAAATTTAAAATTCTTATAACTCTATAGGTTTTAACTATGTCGGTTTGGGTTTGAATATCATACATTACTCATCTTGATTACACATATTAACTACAAAATTAATCCTTCATAGTGGATTGAAAATTGTATATCATCTACCATATAATATTCTTTAGGAGTATCGAACTAGGTATGGAGTTATGAATCATTATCATCTTCTAAGTGATAGTTTATTTATTACCCAATATTCCATCTTCAGGGATATTATCCCTAGGTATAACTATGTTTGAGCTTTCAACCACTCACATTATCCATAACCGGATGTAGTACATGGTAAAACCATCATGTCAAGAAATTAGAAATAATTTACATTATCATAGAATAATTATTTTAACTATAGTGTTTTTTATTATGGTTCTGTAAAAAAAATACAAAAAATTATTAAAATAATGTAAAAACTAACAAATGTAATCTCCAAAACAACTAAAATATACTCTAACACCCAATCAAGTTACCCAAGCCAATGATGACTTCAATAATGAATTAATATATATATTTAAATAATAAATCTCAAAAATAGTAAAACACCCAAAAGGAAACAAGGCTTAGTGTAATAGAAATTATCAACTTAAACATATTATTTGGCTACACTTTAAAAAATTTATACATAATCATTTTCATCTTGAACCATTCTTGATATCTCATATAATAAAATCATCTTCATTACCAAGGGAAAAGAAAAATATGAATTTTGTGGGCACAAATTCTCTTTAAGGGATACCATTACAAATACAATAATTTTACGATCATTTGTATATATAATAGGTGGATTTGAGTAAAATATCTTATTTAAAAGAAGATTAAATAATTTTTTTAACCACAAAAATGGAAGATCAAAATAATATCCTGAATGATTAAATTATTATCATGTCATGAAGAAATAAAATAGGAAAAAATAACATGAACCATTGAACATTGAAAAGAATGTTTCATAATCATAGAAATTTGATTTATTAAATTTTTTTCCTTGCTACCCGCCAAAAATTTACTAGTAGAATTATTAGTAGAGATTATCACCATCCCACTTTCATCTTTTAATCCTTGCTACATACTAACACAATCACATAACATTTCAATATTTAGAGATATAATAGTTTACCCAATTAATTATAGAGACACATATGAATCACTAATCTTTTAATCTATAAAATTTTTCCCCATTAAACAATTATCACACCTTAAAATAACCCATGTCATTAAAGAATATTTCATTAAATTTCCAAATCCATACTTGATGAAACCCTAGAAATAAATTGGGTTTCATAGAACATACAAAATAGGAATCATTCAATTATTCTAATGAACAAATAAAAATAAAATGGGATTCATAAAACATAAAAAATGTATAAAATTACACCATGAACTAAATGATTTGATATTGAAAACAATTATACCAAAAATAATATCATAAATTAATAATATAGGGGGAAACATGAAAATTAATTCAATTAGTTATTGCTAAATTGAATATAATGAAAAAAATAATAATGAAATGATATTTTAATTTTTATTTTTATTTTATTTGAAATGAATCAATTTTAAAAATAGTGTTTTATTTTTGAGAAATGTTAAAAAGAGATGTTTCATTGAAATATAATATGTTCAAAACCCTATTAATGTATGATTAAAAAATAACACCAAATCAAAAATTAGAATTCCTTGAAAATTGGTGATAAAATAAGAATCCTTGTAACTCAAATAAATTAATATGAGTTTCCTTGTATATTATAGATATCACAATTCATGTATTGATCGAATGAAATTACTTTTCAAAACCTTATAATATAGATTCACAAATAATATATACTTTAGATACTTAATTGTTTTAAATTGGTTAAGTAAACAATCTTTGATAATATTAAATTTAAAAATAATATTTGATAATGGGAACCATAAAATGACACAAATGTAATTAAATGAAATTGTGTAGTGGATGTTAAATAATAATATTTTTATAGGATTCAGAAAACGTTTTAGGACATTGAAATAACATTAATGAAAAACCCAAGCTATTAAATGTTTATTATACTTTCATCTAAAAAATATATAATTAATTATGTAAATAATGAAAAATATTCCATATTAGAATCAAGAAAACGTGTGTGGAACATTGGTGGGAAAGAAAATATGGACATGAAATAAAATATCCATGGCAAAAATTGTTGTTATTCTTACTAATGTTTCACTTTTATTTTCAAAAACATTTAATCAGTGAATTTTATTTTGATAATGACATTTAATTTCTCCTTAAAGGATGGTTACAATACAAAATAACATCATCATAGGTTATAATATATCAATATTTAATGATTGTTGTAAAGAAATAATGATTATTATCATATAATGAGATTTGAGTGAGGTAAACACAATACAACATTGGTAACTTTTGAATAGAAATCCCATCAAATGTAGAACATTAAATAAAAAATTTAATATCATGAAAATTAAGAAAATAATTATAAAAATTGAAATGTGTTTCTATATACAAAATTGAAAATAGCACATTCTATTAATTATAACTATGTCTCAAGGAATTCAAATTGGTAAAAAAATAAAAACTTATAGCAAGAGTAGTGAATGGATTGAAAGAACTTGAAATGGATGTTGTGAAATAAAAATTTATATATCAAGAAAAAGGGTTATTTATGATGATATAATTAATTTGGGTAGTATTTATAACACATAAAATATAAATAGGTAAAAATCATGAAATAATTACTCAAAAAAAGTGAACATGATATAATGAACCCTTAACTTGTTCTCAGTCTTAGACGATGAAAATCTAACATCCACTAAAACAAAAATATACATCTTAATAACCTTTATCATGAATAAAACGTACAAAATACATATTCTTTTGACATTAAACATCAATCCGCATTATGACATTCTGAAAAATATTTAATAATTATAGATTACAATTTTAGGTCACAAATAATACATAACAGACTAGGATATTAAAAAGTTGACACATCTACATAGTATCCATTTTCCAATTTTTTTAAATATATGATGTGTTCATTATAAGAATTATGTACACAAATGTGATAATGACCCCAAAAATTACCTATTCATCCATAAACCCCATGAAATATATTTTAAAACGTGCTAGGAGAAATGAAAGTTAGTATGCAAAATAAAAATAATTGAATAAATTGTTGTCCCATAGATACATATAAAATATTTCCATATAAAAATTAATATTGGGATCAGAATAATCATTTTTATACACAATAAATCAACCTATCTATGAAAATAATATTATAAAAAATTTAATAATAAATATTAATGGTAAGAATAAAACTCGTATTGTTTTTTTCAATCATGAATAACTCATTATAACTTTTTCAAAAAGTTATACTTTTAAAAATATAATGTTTCATATACAATCCATTTCCTTTTAAAATAATACAATTTCGACAAAACGCCTGAGAAATTATAGATAAATAATGTAGGTTACATGGGACATTATTATCATATCTCCCTTACAAATATAATATTCACTATAGATACATATCGAATAACCATCACATTTACACATTAAATAATAAATATAGTAACACATAAAAAACCATCATAGTTACAATGGTAATAAGAAAAATAATATATTACCATTGTAACATAAGATAAAACTCATCAGTTAACATGGTCCCTTTACCCCACACATTGGAGAGATAGAATAAACTCACTCATTCATAGTTTATAACAGAACAAACCATTATCAAATAAAATTACTAATGACCAAATCATAATCACAATATTTTATAGACATAATTTTAAAAATTTAACTTATGAATGTATTAATATCACTTGTAAGATAACATTTGCATATTTCAATATATGTATTTCAATTAAAACCCGTGATTTGAAACTAATATTATTAAAAAAATAAAATTGTATTTTTATTTGAATAAAACATTAAATATTCTAAGGGAAGGAGAACATTAAAAAACAATTATTACTTTTGGAAAATGTTATTATCATAAAATTTGTTAAAATAAAACATTACTTTCTTATTTTGTAATGAAATTCAAAACACCCTATGGAAATTATCATTTTAAAAATACATTGAATTTCTCATATAATTTCAATAATTTATTTACGACTATGTAAATACATTAGTCAATTATTTTTAAACATATGAAGGTGGAAGAATATTAGTATAAATAGATACTTTAAAATGTGACATTTAAAAGAAATTCCCTTTCCATGAGTTTGAATTTTCACTTATGTTCCATATCTTCCTGAATACTATTTTTTTAAATTATGATATTTCTAGAGATAATTTTCAATCTTATTATTATTTTTATTTCACTAATTACAATTTTATATATAGATACTATATAATTTAATTTCACATCAATTGTTTTGATGATATTTAGTTGAAATGTCCAATAATTTCCCAAAAAATAAAGGATATTATATTGAAAAAAAACTTAACCCATTATGAAAAAATGAATCTCATTACAATATCTCTTAAGAATAAGTAAAAATTCAATAGGAAGATGTTTTTACCAAAGAAAATCATCACCTCCAACACCATTTTTTGTAAGGCTATCTGCCACTGAGTTTTCTTCTTGGTAAGTCTATGTAATGATGTGATACAGTGAGTAAACTTATTCCATGCACTTGATCTAAAGATTTGTGAGCTTCCAAGATATGTGATGAGATCCCAACCTGATAGTTGAAACAATAATCGTAGAATCACTCTCCAGCTAGAGATTATTCCAACCATGTGTCTACGATTTTTCCATCATAATAAAAAAACTAAGAATCTTAGCCACAGTTGAAGATGCAACACCACAATAACCATGAAAACAACCATGAACACCACCTTGGTGATCTTGGAAGATAGCACTATAGCATAAGGGACCCGGATTACCTAGAGAAGCCCCATCATAGTTGAATTTAATACAATAAAATTCTGGTTGCTGCCATAAAAAATCCAATGTACAATATAGAGGCCCAAAAGATCTTTTTACTCTAATCTTATTAGGAAAAGTTCACTAATGAATTGAATTTTAGCTGAAATGTTTACATGGAATGCTGGACTCCCGAATAGCAGAATGAATGCAGGAAATAGCATTGTGGTCCAAGAAGGGAACACTAGATTGGATTACCAGATTACATATATACAATATGTGATGTATCAATTCGGATGTAGCAACTAGAAATAAGTGAAACAGCTATTTGAAAAGAGATAGGGATTCCCAAATCTGAAATAAATCTCGAATGAGAGTTGTTTGTGGCAATGAACTTTCAGAAAAATCTCCAATGGTTTCCATTTTTTTGAAGCGGTCACACATCTAAGAAATAGATTATCTAATTACTCCCTATTTTGTTGGAAAAGAGCACATGAGGAACATAAATATATTCTGCAGCTTTGAAAATAAGAATCTGTTGGGATTTTCTGATGAGAAACACTCTAAAACAATACAGATCGGGATGGTCTAACGAAATTCTTATGCCTCAACTTCATTCACAAAATGTACACTTTAAAATTAAAATAGAAACTATAAAATAACATAGAAGATAGAAAACCATTAGCAATCGGATGCGAAGCCTAGAAATCCGCCCAGTTAGAGAAACAATACATGTTATCATGATTCACAATTTGCTCTGAATGATCCTCTATTTTAACTAGATGGTCTCTAAGAGAAATATTCAAATCTAGTTTTTGTCTACACCCCCACCAAATCAATATGAATAGTGTTACACCATTTTTCCTTCCAAAAATCAGTTGAGGAATCCTCATAATCAATCCATCTTGAATGTCGATCAATTGAGGAATGTTTTTTTGAATGCAGACAAACAAAAGAATTGAGATGATCAAAAGAAACATTCATAATCCTATTAAAAAATTTATCCCTAAGGAAATAAAGAACCTCATAATTGATATTGAGGAGTCTCCAAATAAAATAAACTTGTAGTGAATCATTAAAAATCTCATTGTTTTTTATATTTAAACCCCCATCATCACATGGTTTACAATAGTTTCTCTAAGAAACCATAGCCAGTTTTCGATAAATCATGCTTCCACTCCATATGATGTTCAGGAGATAAACATTACTATTTATTATGAAATAAAATAATCCCTGAGTAAATCATAAAATAATAAATAAACATGGAGACAAAAACAAAATTAACCAAGAAACCCATACCCGCCATGGATTTTGTTTTTCATTTCTAAGAAGCATGTTGTCTTATAACCTGACTGAGAATCTCTCAGAAATAGCAAGCCTTAGGCCTTCCTCAAAACAAAGGCACCCCAAAATAATTGAAGGGAAGAAATCCCTCGTGAATTCCTAACTCCCTAACAATATCATTATTCCTGGAAATAGAGATGTTCCTGCCCATGTTAATGAACGATTTTTCCGAACGTATTTCTTGACTAGTGATAGAGGAGTATTGAGAAAGGGCTCTTCTGATACTCCAGATATTTCTCATACCCCCCTTGGTGAAAAGAATAATGTCATCAGCATATAACAAGTTAGTGGGAGAAACCAAAAACTAACATGTATTAATTGCCTTCACTATCCTATTGCCTACCATAATGGTGAGATGTATTCAAGGGTAATCTTCTGAAATTGAGAAAATAATAACAGAAAGAGGATCTCCTTGTTTTTACCATCTGGAATGATCAAAAACCTCTCGAGGGATACAATTATAAGGATATAGATATGAGAAGATTTGAAAATGGAATGGACCCAATCAATACAGACACCATTAAACCCAAATATTTCCAAATCCATGCTAATGAATCTCGGGTCTATTGGGTCAAAATAATTCCTGACGTCAATCTTGAGAGAAATGATTCCACCCCTCGTGGATTTATTTACCAGATGAACAAATTCAGATGTAGTGATAAGAAAATCCTAAATTAATCAACCTTGGATAAAACCAAACTGTTTTGGAGAGACAATCATTCCAGCAAACGAAGCCAACCATGTGGACAAAATTATAAAAATGATATTGTAGATAGAGTTAGCTAAAGAAATTTTCTAGAAGAGAAGTATTTCATTGGCATTCTCTACATTTTGAATCATAGCCAGAAACTGATCATTCAAACCATGAGGAAGGGAATCCCCTTTAAATTAAAAATTGACTAGCCTGAAAACATCATATTGAACAATTTCCTAGTATTTTTGAATGAAAATATTAAAAAAACCATCTGGTCCTAGGGAACTTTTAGATTTGAGACTGTATATCACTTATTTAATCTAATGATGCAATGGAATAGTAGCGAGATTGATTTGTTCATGATGATCAACAAGTTTGGGGAAGATATCATCCATAGGATCATTAGGAAGGGAGGAACCATTAAAGAGATCCATAAAATAAAAAATCACATTATTTGAAATATTCCATCAATATTCAAAAATATGGTCCCTATTTTTTAATAAATAAAGAGGCATGGAAAACTTCGTTTTATTTTAGAGAGAATTAAAGAACATGGAGTTCATATCAGTATCTTTCAACCATTTTTCCTGTAAAATATCTCTTTGCCAGTACTATTTAAAAATTAAAAGATTATTAATATTTGAAATACTCTTTGATTCTCCCAGAACATTGCTGGAGAAGTAAGACAATGTACATTGTTCCTATAAATTCCAGAGAGAATCTTAAAGAGATGATATTTCCTGGACAAGAGAACCGAAACAATAGTTGCTCCTTGTTTTAAGATCCCTTTTAAATAGATTGATCTTGACGACAAAAAAAACCTCATACTTCCTACAATTCAATGTTATTCATGTTTTTTCAATAATGGTTCTATACTCATGGTGATTGATCCCTGCTTTTTTGATGATAAAGGGTTAACGAGGTTGAGGATCCATACGCACCAAGTCTACAAGAATGGGATGATTATCCAAATTAAATATGGATAATGTCATGATGGAACTGGATTCCCATGTGTCAACTCAATCATCATTTTCAAATGCCATTCCAATAAAACTCGCAACAAACCTATTCAAAAACATTCTAAACCAATTATATTTAGCACCAGCTAGATTGACCTCAAACCAACCTTTATAATCAATACATGCTTTACAATCCTAGGATGAAATGGAATTAGATGTGGCTCCCAATTTCCCATCTAGATTCATGAGGGAATTGAAATATCCAAGGACTAACCATGTACTAGAAATATTTGAATTGGGGTTCTCAATATCATGCAATATTCCTCTACGATATTGATAGTTGTTAACATAAAACACAATGGTGAAGAAATAATGAAAATCAAGGTATCTAAATGAACAAATGACATGCTTCTCGTTATTAACAACAATGAAAATATTGCAAATAGAGTAATGATCCAAAAACCATAACCTCTTGATATCAGAAAGACAGTTGTTTGAACTAATCAATTGAAAACCCAAATTTTCCAAATTTGCAATCCTAGAGGAAAATGTCATTTTAGGTTCTGATAAACCAATAAGGAGAGGAATATGATGCTGAATAAAATTTTTTAAAGACCATAAAATGTCCCAATTAGCCAACCCCTAGTAATTATATAAGAGAATCTTCATTTAAACATGATATCAGGGCTTTGGCCCACTTTTTTAGATCATTAAATTTCTGTTTGTCGTATTTTGGGGGGTCTCCCAACATGCATTTTAGGTATTTAGGAGTTCTGAAGAAGATCACAAATATCATGGTTTGAATTGTCTCCCATTCATGGACTAAGAGGCATCCTTCTATAACTATTTCATGGTCTCATCCAAAGTGAACCAGTTGCAACCTCACAACCAATCTTGACTTCCACTAGATTTTGAAAACGATCTTCTTGAAGATCAATACAGTAATGATGCAATATTCCATGAGATGGAATAGTGACATATGAATTGCATTCTGGGTCATCATGGCATAGAACAACTTCATAACTTAGGAGAATTTTAGGGAAATGCAAAAAATATAGGACTTGAAGAGGATGATTTACCCCCGAAATTCTGCACTGGGAGAAACTGAAAATAATATCCCGGAATGCCTCAAAACAGGGGATGTGATATCCATATCCCTTGTGCCTAGTACACTAGAAGGAATTTGGATACTGGGAATTATGAAATTATTGTTTTTAAAGATATCATCACTTCAGACTGCTGCAATCAACATACCCTCGTTAACATGTGCACAAACAGAGGAATGGATGGAAATGGCATCTGGAGGAGGGACCTGCCCTTCCTACATACACCTAACCAAAGAATAAATATTAATGGATATATCCTCGAGCATGAGACATTCCTCAAATTCATATTGAATATCCAAAACCATGTGAAAATCATCATTTGACAAAGCATAAAAAAGTCTTCATCATCCGGAATGAACTTCTTGGTTGTAGAGTCAATCAAAGCTGCACCATCCATCTCCACTTCCTCCACTATGTCATCCCATGAATGATTCATGAAAGAGGATGGTGTGGCCCAAGATATAGAAGGATTCTTGGAGGATGAAATACCAAGATGAGCCTAAAAAGGTAGTGATTCCTCTACTGGATTCATAGTAACTCCTTTTTATCGACCATTGCATTCATGCCTCTTCTATTTCTATTAGTACCAATCCATTCAAAGGCTTTAGAATCAGAAATTACCTTCTTATGTATCACCCTGAAATTAACACCCAAGTGGACTATAATCTTCAATACATCACAAAATGAAGTCACTTTTTTCTATTCAACTCAAATATCAGATGTGATGCCATTATCAATAAAGGTATATTGGTCGACCATAACAATTCCAAATTAATATCTACAAGCATCCTACAAAAGAATCCCAACTCGCCATCTAGGGTCCTGTAATCCAGTCTAATGGGAGTACCAAGGCATGTGGCCAGACCATTGAGGATTCTCAGATTCCAAAATACACAATTCATCCCATGAAGCCTGATCCCTATTTGGGAATTAGATTTCATGAGGTTGAATGGATTGAAATTCACAATCCATTTGGATAATCTCTGAACTCCACATTTTAACTGTAAATTACCAAAACTCCAAGCCGCATTCAAAGATTCCTTTGAATGAAAAAATATGTGGAAATACCCTCACCCAATATGAATAAGCCGCCAATCTCATTTTTCCAAACAATGAGAAACAATTCTTTTTAGATCTCCATAAGACCAAGACGATCACTTCTTGATTAAATAACACGCCCCATGATTGAGAATTTGTAGCGAGTAATTTTTTTGGATATCCTCCAGATTAGACACCAATGAAATTCCAACTTTATAATGTCTGCGAACACTGTATGATCTCATAGAATCCTCCTTGGATGGCTTTGATGAACCAGCCCCTAAAATAGCCTCCACGAAGGATAATCCCGTCATCTTTATCATCGAGGGGTCCGATGTATCCAAAGAATTGATTTGATCCTTATATAAGGATCAATAATCTTTGAAACTGTATTCATATTTAGGACTAAATGAGACCATTGAATAAATTAATAAAGAGACTCGAAAATATGAGTATCGTCATTGCTATAGCCAAGCTCTAGGTTATCCATCCTCTCTTCTTCTCATCCCAAATAATAAAATTAAGTTCATGTCCAAAATTTCTTTTCTAGTTTGATTATGGTAAAATAGGTCATTTCCCCACCATAAATATTATAATTATAATAGAATGGATATAATTTTTATTAATATATTATAATTTTATAACTATTCCTAAATTTTACTTAAAAAATGAACTATAATACAATCATGTAGATGGTATATTGTACATACACATGAGTAACATTTCTATTTATTCAATGATCATTTTTAAAATGTGGTAATTATTAATTTATCCATTAATAATTATAATAATATAATAAATAACATATTTATTCAATATATATTCTAATATAAATAATCCATGATGTTTCGTGATGTAAAATGAATCACATAGCTTGGTGGAGGTGGTAATCAACTTATACTCATGAAAAATGTTATTAAATTTAATTCAATATAATGTTAAGGAATTAAATTATAATTTATCATTTTATAATTAAAGATATCTCTTAAATGTAATATATAAAAATTAAATTAATCATTATAACAATCAATTAGAGGTGGTCACAGAAAATGAATTACATCTATCTATGAAGTGGTAATTCTCTCTACACTTGAATGGCATATTCCATACCAATTTGATAGTGTTTAGATATTTATATAGGTTATTATATTAACATAATAAAATTTATGTATATGGGATATATTTATATTATTATTATTTCATTGTTAAAGAATCTTTTATTGAATAATAAGATTGAATAAAACAAAACCTTTTGATTAAACAATATACCTTTTATTCAGTCAATCTCTCTTTCATTAAACCTTAAAAACTCTAAGATATGTGTTGGGACCAAAATAATACCCCTATAATTTGAAAAGGAATATTATGATGGTATTTTGATAATTATTTTATGAAAACAACAGTTCTATCTCTGGGATGAAATGGGAAGAATATGTCATCTTTTATGAGATAGGAGAGGTGAACACTTTGAATATTAAAAATATTATTTTAATATAATTTATCATTAATGTCCAATTGGAACTAAAATAAAAATACTCTAAAATTTATGAGATTGATCTCA
The DNA here is from genome assembly GCA_963277665.1 of Viscum album. Classification (NCBI taxonomy): domain Eukaryota; kingdom Viridiplantae; phylum Streptophyta; class Magnoliopsida; order Santalales; family Viscaceae; genus Viscum; species Viscum album. Next base: position 1,916,523,634 of record OY728165.1, on the reverse strand, counting down.
TTTCCTCCAATCAAATAATAAATGGAAATTTTAGGGTCTCTTTTTTACCCTTATATGTAGTTTAATGATTTATTAACTATGTTGACAATTATGGTGACATCATATTATTTAGTATAATGGTGTCAATATAATTTTAGTAAAAGGAAAAAAATCCCCTCAATGGACTATGGAAGAGATTTAAAAAAAATGTCCTATTGAATTGTACTAATATTGTGTTTTTTAAAATTTTATATCATTTAATTAAAAATTACTTTATAAAATATCAATAATGTTAATTTTTTAACTATTAATATACTTTTACGTTAATAGCATGAAAAAAAAAAGAAATTAAATTCAAATAATAAATTGTAATACAACTAAAAAGTGATATATTTATCTATAACATTCATGTATCACATTACTTATTTCAAATTCTTCAACATTAAATATGTTTTATATCATTCATTTTATTTTTTTCCATTAAATGAATAAATAATATATCAGCATTATGTAATCATTTATGGTAATTATTTAATCAATAAAATTTTGAAAAAAAAATTAAAATTATTAATATAAATCATTTATATATCAAATTTTTTTTATTAATAAATATATATCAAATTTATTCATTTCTAAATAAATGATATATTTAATTAAAAATAGAGTGTGTCATTTTTTACTATAAAATTCAAAAAATATTGTAAAGGCCATTATAAAAAATTTAAAAAAAGTCATATAACCGAATTTAGGATGAATATTGAATAAATTAACTAATTTAATAAAAATAAATAAAGTATTTAGGAAATTTTATAGTCTATATCATATTATTTCTAACAGTGAATTACATGATTTACCATCTTGTGAGGTAAAATAATTACAATGAATACTATTCATAAAAATAAACAAATAGGGGAATATTTAACAAATTTGGAACCCATTGTTTCTAATAATTAATAATTTTTTAGATTAAAAATAATAATATGGTATAATTTCATTAAAAATTTAACTATAAAAACATAATAGAAAAGGGTTATTCATAAAAATGAATTTTTTAATATAAAATGTTTTTATAATGAATTAAAATATTAAATTAATTTCAAAAAAAATAATTAAATTAATATAATATAGAATTTCCTAATAATTTTTTAATTGACCAAAAATTGAATTTTACTTTTTAAATAATTGAAAATAAAAAAATCAATAAAAATAAGTAATTTTCACAATTCAATGTAAAATAAATATTTTCAGATTTAGAAACAATTATTCAAAAAAAGATTTTAAGATCATTATTCTAATATATGATATCATTTATATAAAATTAATTTTCTATAAGTTTGTAAATGTAATTAAAATAATAACTCAAAAAATATTATTATAAATATTTTTTCGAAAAAATATATTTTGGAAGAATAAAATGACCACTAAAAATTGAGTACTTATTTACTAAAATTTAATTAATACACTGATAATGAGCAAGAATGTTATATATTTCAAAAAGTTTTAAATAATATTCATTCATTCCTATTTAATGGATATGTTATAATGGTTACATTTAAATAAAAATATTTCATGGTTAATTTCTCCTTGGTGTTGGGAATCATCTATGCTAGAAAACATATCATTTCATTTTTAAATTTTAAGGAGATTAAATTCACAAAAATATAATAAATTAATCGATCATAATTTTATTTTATTTTTGTAAAAAATGAATTACATTTTAAAATAAATTATTTGAAATACAACATCACCAAATGGGTAAATAATATTCTATCATTACAATAAAAAAAGGAACTATAAAGGTCATTTTTGGTAATATATTTTGTGTTTAAAAATATAATAACATTATTGGGAAATGAAAAAATGGATGTGGAAGAAAAAATTAATTTCCAATATATTATGGGGTGTGATGGATAACATGGATCACAATAAAGGTGAATTACTGTGAAATGGTTAACGACCACAACACCATAAACCAAATATTTTTTATAAACAATAATGATTCATCAAAAAAAAAGTTAATGGGATAAAATTTCAATTTAAAGATCCTTTTCTCAATATTTTGGATTTATGATACAATGTAGAATATTGTGAGGAAATATACTTAAAAGAAACAAATAACATCCCATTGTAATGAACATCCACCAGAAAATCACCATTCTATCCAAAAAAATATAAATCAAGAGGAAAATTTCATATTTAAAAAAATAGAAAAAAACTCAATAAATAAATATTTTTCGAAAAAGAAAATTATATATTACCCATATATTTGGAAGTAAAACAAAAAATAAATATTTAACAGACGGTAAGATAATAAACAAAATGAATAAACTTCCAAATAATAAAAATATAATTTAGTCTCTGAAATTAAATATTAATACCAAAAGTTAAAAATAGATCATTCGATAAATAACTATCCTAAAAATTTCTATCAATATTCCATTATATATTAAAATCAAAAAATTAATTACATTTTATACCATGGAAAATTTAGCATTTAACTATAAATGGAATCAATTATTCTTAAAATATAATAAAAATTTACATTTCCCCTATTCAATATTCAAGATATGCTAATAATTTATATAAATAAAATTAATCAAAATAAATACCTAATAAAATAAAATATGTCTCTAAATGATAATATTAAAACCACTCTAAAATAAAACCCTATAATAAACTGTTTAACTTTATCATATAATGTCACTAAATGGTGATCTTCTTGCAAAACAACATTAATCACTTAATCACCAAAATAATTTCAAACCCATGGTAATCTACATTATAAATAATATTTTCCACAAATCAACATAATCACAATTTGCCAAAATATTTATGACGAAATATTGTTTTATACATAAAAAGACATCATGTAGGCATGTGGTAAGCATTATAATTTTGTTGTCATTCGTTTCTGGGTTAAATCATCATGGCCTTCCCATATGTGACAGGTTGTCGACTACACTATTTGTTCTATTTACATAAGACTATACATATAGAATTATTATAAAATTACCAAAAATCTAATGATAATAATCAAAACAAGCATTAATCATTTGAGATTATATAAACCATAAAGGATATCCATATATTTAAAATTATGTTAGAAATATATTAATGTATTGTTCCTCAAACTATTTTTTCACATGTTAAACATAAGGGATATGTAAACATAAAAATTTTATCAGAAATCCGTAAATGTCTCCATGTTACTCCCATCATATAATAATTCAAAGCATTAAAAATTCATTTAATCATATAATCGTCATTTAATCATAATTATTAAATATATATATATAAACCACATTTATTCAACATTATTACTAAAAAATTAACTATAATTTTATATATTATGATTTAATACTTAAATCCAATGGTAAATAAAATGTATCACATAATATGATAAATCTATTTACAAAATAAATAAAAATATAATATATACCATTTATATGTTAATCGATATTTTCTCATATTCATCTATAATGTAATTAGAAATCCTAAATTTGTTATATGAATGGTCTAGTTTATCCCCTATTATAGTCTTCCCTCTAGATCATTGATTCATATAATTCCCATACTACCCACAGTAAACAAATTCATTGGATTCCATAGGACGATCATTATTGCTCTTCATGATGTTAAACGAATTCCTCATTTTTCTATAGAATATTATTTCATTATATGATACTATTCCACATAAAAAACATCTTCCCATTATTTTTCAACATGTTCCAGGGTTATTCTGCGCACATTCATGACAGATTAGTTGTTTATTTTTTAAAAATTATGAACATTATGACATGAAAATCCATATACATTATTTGATGAGTTGGAGAATCTCCTAGGATCATGTTGTTAATCTTAACCAGAGAATTATGGTTAAGAATAATTACAAGATTTTTTACTATTTCTTGCACTATGTCTGATTTCTCATTCAAAATTCCATCACATGTTTCATCACATACATTTCCACCTTGGTTCATATTATATCCATTCATTTAATAAAACCAAAAAAGGGAGTGTGATTATATCAATAAAATCAGAATAAACTATATTATGAGGATGATAAACACTAATATATCCTTAAAGATGATACAATTAATTTTTTATACTTATTCAAAATAACCAAAATTATCTTTAACATACATTACATTATTGTTAATGAGGAGTTATGGTCAATTTACATATTAAACTCAATAATTATCTAAACCCTTCTTTGATACCAACTCTAATGATCCAAATTGATACATTAAATATTTTAGTGATTTTAAATTGGAACTCACATTATTAGATACCAAAATAATAGTTATGTTTACAGCTTTATATAGTTATCTCATTACTTTTACATAAAAAATCTATATATTAAAAAGTAAAAGTAGCAACTTAGTTTTCATTTTACATATAAAACATAAAATTTAAGAGTTTAAATTTTATAATTTCATGTTATATCATCAAAAAATATATATATACATTATCCTTGTCCCAACTCATTCTAATCTCCTATAAAAACATTTTAAAATTTGGGATGATTACAAAATTATTATATAAGGTACATAGAAATAATGAAAGATACTCTAAGTCAATGAATGTTTTTAAAAATTATCCTTCTAAAACTAATGTTTGGGGATCAAAATAATCATTTTATTACCAATAACATGAACTTTTCTTCCAAAATAGTCTCATAAAACATTTCATAAGAATAGTTAAGGAAAAAATAAAAGCAGTGAAGATTTCTTTAAAATTATCAAAAACTCACATTAAATTTTTTCACAAAGTAATACTATTCAACCTTACAAAATAGATTATATTTACCTTTACCATGTGAAATCATATGTTTCAAATAAAATCCAATATCATGAATAGATAAATCATTTTTGTAACATATGGAATCATTTTCATATAAAATTTTAACATAGAATAACAATCATGGTCAAAAATAAATTAACATTAATAGTTACACATAATATAACCATTAATTCCATGATTGGAAAAATCATCATATTAAATTTCTATAATATATTTGGAGAAACCAAATCAATAAACTTTATACCTTTTCCCAATGTATTGGAGATCTACAACAGACTTACCCAGTATCTATTTATAAAGGATCCACCCATCCTCATAAAGATATTACCAAGAATAATAATATAATCATAATAGATGAAGGATTTGATTTTCATCATTACAGTAATAAAAATATTCATTGCACACATAAGATAACATTTTCAAATAATGATTAATCCATTTTTAAATCAAAATTTTTATAGAAAAAAAAATCCTAGAGAAAAGGAAAATAATGTTTTTATTTGAATAAAACATGAAATCCTTCAAATTATTCCCAGTATCAAATAATGGTTATAGAAGTAGGAAATGTATTTCTCACCATGCATGATAAAATCAAAATTCCCTTTTGTCTATTGGAAATAAAGTCAAATCCTATGGTAAAAAAATCATTTTCGTGAATAATTTGAATGAGAAAAAAATAAAAATTATATTTTAAATCTTCCCATAAAAATAAATCAATATAATAAATTTAAAAAATATAGACATGGAGGAAAACGAGTTAAATTGGAATCTTTAAAATAGTATTTTTAAAATAATTTCCCTTACATTGAATTCAAATCAATTCATGTGGTCATTATATTCCTGAATAATTATCGAATGTTAAAAATTTAATTTCTTTATATAATTTATCTTGTTTATTATGATGTTTATTTCACTTGTTACCATGTCATAAAAAATAAATTAAATATTTTTTTCATGTTATATGTTTGGGAGATATTTGGATCATATATCAAAATGTGTTGGGTATGTTGACAATGGTAAAGTAAGATATTTCCATAAAATATAATGAATTATAATACTAAAATAATTATAATTTTTATACAAAAACTATGATTTTATTTCCAAAAAAAATATTGTTTTCAATATGTATCTCGAATATAATCACAAAGTTGGTAACTCGTATATATGCATGTGTAACATTTATAGTTTCAATGGTCATTATAGAAAGGATTTACACACTATTTTACATTTATTGAATGATAAAAATATCATAAATACCATATTATTTCATTAGATATACATATATGTATAACAGAATCTATCATGATTAAATATGGAATAATCAACATGTAATGGTTCGTAACTAAAACACACAAAATTAAATCAATAATGTGACGATGAAATACATACATGGATAATATCAATATAGTAATCTCATGGATAATAATTAATAAATTCTCAATGAAATAAATTCTTAATGGTTTATTTCATTATATAAAAAATGACATATTTACCATCAATTCCTTATGACTATATGGTTTATAAAAAATGTGTTGACACACAAATAACCAATTTAATTTGGATAACTACTTTTTCTCATGAGAAATGTGGACTCACTGATGGTCAATATAATTACTGGATCCACCCATGCCTACTTGTACAATTCATTAATCTTATATTTAATGATAAATTTAAGTAACCAAAAATATTACATATAAAAAAACATATCTAATGTATAATATCTAATATCAAATTTTTCCATGCCAATCAACTAAATTCAGTGGAAAACAATGCATACTCATATAGTATATATATTTGGAAATAAACATATCCATGATACATAATTATGGGTATTTAAGAGAATGGTATTATAAAATGCTGATATAAAGGAAAAATTTTCAATATAATTTTATTGCCAACATAATTAATAAATTTCAAAATTGGACCATCAATAAATCAGAGTTGTAGTTTTTTATAAAAACAAGAAATTTTTAAAATGGATATTAAAGATAAAATAATCTTTCATTATTGATTTTTATTTCAAATATCATTTAATGTTTTTAGAATATTCCAACATGATAAATTTATGATTGTTTTTGGAAAATATTTTAACAATGTATACGTCAAAAATATTCATTTTTTACTTTTTTTAATTAATGTAAAAAATAGATTATTTTGTGATAAAATTAGCCTGATTCTAAAAAAATAATAAAAAATATCAGGGGTGAATTAAAATTTATTTTTATTAAATAAAAAGTTCATTTGATGAAAAATTGTTATATATGAACATGAATTAAGAATATTCCGGATCAAAAGAGAAATAAGATAGGTTTTTTAATCATTTCATTTCATACATTTAGTGCGAAAGAGAGGAAACTTTGGATGAAAATATGTAATATATTTACATTATAAAACATGAATTTATACAAAAATCATCATTAATAAATACATATTCATGTTAAATGCTTCAAAGGGGTATTATATACATCATAAATGAATTAATAGGTTCACATTACAAGCTAGGTGTCAATGGAGTGGAAATTGAGATGAAATCCCTTGACTAAATTTGAACATGAGTCATAAGTTCTCAAAATTAATGTATAATAAATTTTAATTTATTATAAATACATACTAGAACAATATTCATATCAATAATATTATATATGACCTATTTTTATTTCCCGTTTGTAAATAATATTTTATTATTTCCATTATTTCATTTGTTAAAAACATTGTCTTTCATGTATGTTTTTATTTGGTAGTCTCATTAAGTAAATATTCGACACGATACCATCACATAAATAATAATAATCAGGATATAAATATCCTATATATATATATATCCATAAAATATATAAATTTATAACAAAATTACTCTATTAAAGGATATAATATTCCATATATATGCATGGATGTTATTTGTACATTTTGATAGATGAAATGATATACTGGTTTTTAAAAAGACACATATTATGATCATTATCATATCATATAAAGAGTATTAATTTATTAAATATATCATTTTTACTATCCATGTAATTCAAAAATGAATAATCGGTCATGATACTTTGTGGAGTTGGTAGTTCACACATACTCACGAGCAACGTTACAGTTTTAAAATGAATAAGAAGTTAATTATATATAAATTGTATTATAATTCAAAAAAATATTTACTTCCTAAATGTCATATATATTCCATATTTCCATATTTATATCTATCGATATAACGTGGTGATGAAAATCGAATTACATCGTTATGTGGATATTGTAAGACGTATGTAGGAATGGGCAATGTTTTCACTTTTTATAGGATGAAAAAGAGATGTAATATTGTTTAACCATAAATACAATAAAATATCAGTATATTTATGAAACATAAGTATTTATTTAAGGATCGTTTAAACAATTTCATAGGAACTAAGAGAAGAAATTAACTTCAAAGAGTCGGTAATGTCAATTACATCTTCTTCTATAGGCATCCATTTGATATCCTATAATGGGAACTAGGGTAGGTATTTAGAAAGGATAAATCCTCTAGAAAATGGATATAGATGTGGGGAAGTGATGGTATGATGTTATTTATATCTAGGTTTCTCAATTTGGTTTGATGAATTTTGGATAAATTATTATCCTTCTATAAGGGAGAAAAATTACATAATTGAAATTTCAAATAAATAGATAAATAAATAAATAAATAAATAAATTTAATGTATTTATCAAGAAAAATGATTCCAAATGACTATAAAGTTGAATAAAAATATGATAAGGTACAAAAATTTACATTTTTTGAAATTTATAATGTTTTTGGTTTGATTTTAAACATTGTATTTTGGATTAACCCCTCTGTTACCCAATTTTAAATTTAAACATCACATTGATTTTTAAAATATTAAATGAATTATATTTTTTATTATAAGAGAATAATCATATCATAAATAGAAATGTGATGAATTTTTAGACCATATATTATCCATATTTTCATCATTCATGAATTTTATGATTTTTAAAAAATATCATAAAATATTATTTTCATAAAATATCAACAATGTCATTTTTTAAAAAAAATCATTTTTTAACTATAAATACATCATGAATAAAAAATATATTCAAATATTTTTCTTTAAAAAAATATAATATTTCATACATATATCCATAAATATACTATTATACTCTAACTCAACCAAATTGTTTTACATGTAATAATTTTAAAATTAGGTTTTCAAGTAATTTAATATATACTTTATTTGTATTATGTATGAATTTAAGATAATTATAAAATAAAAAAATATAGAACCAATTTATATGAAAAAATTAAATTAAATAATTTCCAAAATATTATTTTCTAAATCATAATGTTTTATTACTCTTATTCGAATAAATAAACTAAATTTCATGAAAGATAGTTGAATTTTTGAATTATATTTAATTAAAAGAGTAAAAATGTAATTACCATTCTTAAATTACTCTTAAGTACCATATATTAAAATTAAATATTTTCTTAGATGAATTCCTCTATAAAATTAAATAATAGATTGTTTGGGGATGATTTTTCGCAAAATTGTTTACCTTAGACACCTGATTTTTCTTTTATCGATGTGATACATTTTACCATGATTAATCATTATAAAAAATAAAAATAGATGTGAAGTATTTATAAAACATGAGCCTATAGGATAAAAATATTTAATCCCATTTTCATGTATGAATTTTTAAATGTTAATGAAATTCTTTTTAATATAAATTCATAAAATAAAATAAAAACAGTTTTTTAAAATTGATGTTTCAAGAAAAGAAAATTACTTATGCCAAAATGATGAATATTGTTGATTGAACTTAGATTATTTTAGATAAAATGAATCTTATGTTACCTTAATAGAGTAAATAAAATATAATGTTACTGTAAAATTAATTTATTTAATAAAAATAAATAGATTTAATTTAAAAATTGATATTTTCACAATTTATTAGAAAAAATCATTTCAAAAAAATTCAAAAATTAATCATAAAGTAAATTTTGAGATTCTGAAATAAAAAATAAAATTCATTTAAGAATATAAAATTAATATAATTAGATTACTTAGTTTTTATTCACATTCTAAAATAAAGTGTATTTTTTAGTTTTTTCTATTATAAAATTATTGCTATAATTTAAGCTTGGTTGTTATATATTTGGCAGTACCAACCATAGGTGTATCGTTAACATAGTTACTAAAAACCATAACTCTATATCCATGTCTAATGTTAAATCCATTACACTAGAATATAAATTGAAATCACTAGCCTGCTCTAATTTATATACTAACACAAATGTAACAACTAGAGCTTTTATGATTTTATTTATTTTTGAATAATATAAATTTATTTGATTTCATACATTACATGAAAAACCCAACTCTAATTGAATTGTGAAAAACTATTTATTATAACTGAATAAGGTCGAGGATTAAATAAAAATCAACGATGAATGTTACATCATCTTTAACTATCAACCATAGGTTTTCACAAAAAGAAATCTAATTATAGATTTCTATCCAAACTAAGGATTTATTTATGAGAGGATATATGTTTTAATGTTATTTGATAAGGTTTTATCAGGACCAAAAACATATTCTATTTGGATGAAAAGTGGAGAATGGGTGGCCTTTTATTTGTGAGGTGAGTGGAACACATGAATGTTTTGAAATAAATAATTCATGTTATGATATTTTCAATTCACGAGGATCTAATTATAGACAATTCTCTATAATAAATTGTATAAGGTATATATATGTCCAAAAAATGGCCATTTTAAATGATTTGTGTTATTTTTAACACTTATCTTTTTAGGGTATCCTAATGTAAACACATTTTTACCATAATCATGATAAATAATTTTTAATAATTTTTATTAATTTTGGTCAAAACCTATGTTTAAATTATTAAAATTTATTAATTAATTTGATTCATAATTAGAAATCAATTTTTATAAATTCCATTTATATGATTGAAAAAATGTATTTTAAAATAATTTCACAAACCTGATGAGGAATATGATTTTTAAAATGAAAATATTTAAAACCTTAAAATTATTTTATATAAAAATTCAATGTGAAAATGATTCAATTAATGTAAATTAGATTAATGTGATGATAATTTACCTAATTCTACATTAAAAATATAAAATAAAATTACAATTTACAAATAAATTAAACAAAAGTGAATTTATAATTGACATTCTATATTTTCTTCTATTCATAAAAAATAGAAATTTTCCAAAAAAAATCACTGTGAGAAGGTTTTAAAAATTTAATTTCCAAAAAGGGTCTAAATTTGGTAAAATTATTTTAAAAAATTTATAAAAATTAATTTTAATATTGTTTACAAAATCAATTATTTGAGAAAATTGTATTTTCAAAACATATAATAGCTTTACCAAAAACTAATTACTTTTTAATCAATATTTTTTCATTATATTAAACCATTATAAATAAAATTTAATAATTATTTATTAATTTTTATATCACTAAGTTTAGAATCTTGGATTTAAATGCCACATTTAAATAGCAATATTTATAATATATTTTGGTTCTTTTAAAACCCAGTATCTTGTGTAATGCAAGATAACATAGTGTTTTGTATACTGCAACCTTAACTTTGCACATAGTGTAATGAATGTAATTATATAAATTTAATTCATTAAAAAAATCACAAACAAAATTGGTGTGATATAATAAACATGTATGTATGTGCTTCAAACTTCACCGCTCATTTACATATAATAGAAAAAGAACAATTTATACCTAGTATGCACATGCCCTCAGACACTGATAATTTTCACTAAAAAGGATTTCAATAATTATACCTAAACAATTGTAATATTTAATCTACTTGGAATCATATCATGGGTTCATTATCACTATATTCATCAATATCACAAGAACTTCAGGATTTCACAGTCTCTTAAAACCCTATTAAAAATCCTAGTTCACACTCCCACAAACATGTTCGAATATAAACTACACCCAAATTCAAATTCAAATAACAATTCCCCTAATACATTTCAACTTCATAGGACCATATCAATAAATATTACACATTCCAAGTCCTACCAAATGACCACCGAACTGTTGAGAAACACCATAAAACTAAGAGTATCAAACTACACTACTATAATGATACTCAATATTGTTACTAAAATTTACACGAATTGGCATATAAAAAATCATGTAATCTCACCTATCCTGGATAGAAAAATCACTCAACATTATATATAACCTAGAACCTATGAGATTATAGTTCCTTTACAAAACACTCTCTAAGATATCCACAAAACACCTTGTCTTGTAAAGTAGAATCCAAACAAAAATATATATGGGTAAGAGAAAATAAGTTTACTATACGTTAAGTAACCACACATACATTCTTATTATATATAGTTCCCATTCAAGGATCATCCCCCAAAATTTCAGTTTATGAAATGTACCTAAATGAGTTTTATTGAGGAAATACAAACTCGTACTATGGGAACTAGTGCTAAAAATACATTCTTCATACATATTATTCAACACAATAATAAGTGATCCATATAAAGGTTTTATATTTTTTATTTTTTTTTCTATTCATTAAACATTACATCCTTTAAATAATATCTCAACCATAAGAACTAATGTTTTAGTGTCATTATAAATTATAAATATTTGAATAATTTTGAAAACATTTCTAAATAATTACCTGACACTAAAACCCCTTATAAACATCATATAGATTATCAAAATATTTATTCCCTTGGTAATGTAATACATTAGAACGGGATGAGAAAAAATACTAAATATTGTAGAAAAATTCCCTTAAATAATATATCATAAGGATGATAAAAACATGACTATGGGAGAAATATCTAATTAAAATAACATGAATGAATAAGATATGTATATATGAAATACTAGAAAGTCATATATGATGAAATGATAGAACATAAAATAAAAAAAAGAGTTCAGAATCATAATTAAATATTCATGATTCATGGAGAATAACATATGAATATGACATAAAATGTTACAAAATACAATCATATAAAATAATAACATAGTGGAGTATGAATTTATATCTAATTATCCTAACATTGTGGTCTTGGGGTAGTAAAATGTGTACAATATTTGGAATTGGTTTAAAAAATTTGTTCCCTCTTGGGCACTGAGAACTAACATCCCCACCATTTTGTTCTTGGTATAGAATCTTGTATACCCTTTGGTTTGAAGGATAAAAATATTTGTACCCTCATAAGCATGTGATAATAATCTATATATCTAATTAAGTTTGAGAAACCAACCTATAGGACCTCTTAGTATTTAGATACAACCCATGTACCATCTTTAGTTACAGATAAAGGCGTTTTCACCCACCTGGGATTGAGACAACCACCTATGATCCCCCATAGAATTGTAATAAAATGACAATACTCTATTGGAATTTGAATACAAACTACCGAAACCTATTTGAATTAAATGAAAAAATATATACCATATTATTTAGGGGTCAACATCCCATCTCAACTCTTGATCATTATCAAATAACTCATGTACCCTCTTTGGAAAGGGATAATAGCTTGTATAAACTCTTCAGCATGGGATACTACCCATGTACCCTTTTTGATCACATGAGATATAAAACATCATTTAATTAATTGGATAAAGATATAGAACTCCATATATCACATAATATTCATCCATTCATATGTGATCTCAGATATGATGATAACATTCATATTTCAAATATAACTTTTTTAACCTTTTGAAATGGAATAATATTCATGAAGAAATTAATAAAAAATTTCTTACACAGTACATAGAAAAGTGGTAGATGGTATTATAAAAACATTACCCATGTAAAATATAAAAAATTTCAATATATTTTGAAACATATATAAAAACCCAATTTAATTATATTGTTCAATTCACTTTGAAAAAAATAAAAAATATCCACTCTATTAGAATAATTATAAATCTCCATAATAATGTATTCATATAAAAACTTCTTCTACCATTACATTTATTTAAAAATAATTTCCTATAAACCTAAAAATGGGGTTTAAAAAATTGTATTTTATCAAATAAATATTCCTTCAAAAAATTTATTCGAGAATTTTTATAAGCAATAAAGACTACATTCATTAAAGTGATTTCATTTAAAACTCCATTTAAAAACAACATTAATTTATTAAATTTCAATATTTTACTTTTGAAAAATATACCACTATTTACATTTCAAAGAAAATGGTTTGGAATTGAATTATTATTCTAAATTGTTTTACATATTTTAAATAAATCATCAAAAAGAAGAGTGCTCATGATAGTGAAAGAATGTGTTCACAAAAAAACATTAAAATGGTATTATTTTATCAAAATGACACATGTGCAAATTTTTGAAATATTCTATTAACATTTTTATGAATAAATCAATTATTTACATATATATAAGGACATACATAAATTTATTCATTGAAAATGGACATAAGGGAGGAAAATTCATAACTGAATTAAATAGGTGGGGTCAGTTCCATATACATGAATCTCATCAGGTAAATGTTTTACAAAAGGTAATGTTATTGAGAGAGGTAATTTAAAACACCAATAATTACAATAACATAATATAATTATTTGTTTATTAGTGATATTTTTCACAAAAAACATCCATTCATTGATATTCATTCGTAAAAATATGTTCTAAAAATGTGACCAGAATGAAACACTTATATCATCATTACTTTTAAATTTGGATAACTCATGAATGTAATAGCGTAAGATAGATTCATGAATCAATTGAATTTAATTTTAAATAAATTAAAAAATATTTTAAGGGTATTATATAAACCACAAAGAATCATAGGTGGTGAATATGAATCATTTCTTAATAAAGAGAAATTCAAATGTAAAAAACCATCATGACATTCATAATATTTGATCAGAATAACTTCAAAGTGAAAAAATGAAATATTAAATTCCAAATAAATGATATAATCTTCATTTATTATTTAAAATAGGTATCATGTAAGTAATTTAAATAAAAATAGTTTAATAATACTCTATAAGCCTGGAGGATAAAAATATAAGGCAATCAGTTTACCTTGTCTCTCTACTTCCATAAAACTACTTTTGCCGATTTTATAAAAAATATTACAATCTTAATCACTTATTTCGTTAACTTATACAAATTTATTTTCCATTTGATTCATTAACTATATTCCTTCATTAATTATTTATTAGTTTGTTAATGCTTAATTCAACTATCAAATGTTATCAATTTTGATTATTTCATGCATACTATAAAATGCTTTTAAAGATTCTAGTTTATTGAAATTAAGTTCCTCATTATAATATAATCTGATTTAATAGAATATATTTGTCATAACCATTTATATATATTTATTTGTATTCAATTATATTCTCATTCACGATTTGTGAAGACATAATCAATGACGAGCTTGTTTTGATAATTTTTAATGAACGAAGGATATGTATTAATAAAGATTATGAATAATGATATTTTCCTTCCAAAACCATAATTTAATATTTATTTATTAATCAATTCTTACAATTAAAATAAATTATGTTTCACTATCCTTTCATGATATAAATTTATATCATTATTCAATTATGTGGTTGCAAACTCCCAATCTAGAATATGTTATAATTGAAGGATGACTATTAAATGATTCAGTAATAATGAAATTATTCATGCAGAATAATGTTTTTATTTATATTTTTTCTAGGTGATTAATCATAATTGAGAAATGTTAGTAATATAAATTAAATGGGAAATAATATGTTACATATATATATGAAATCATTTTATCTCCCTGAAGGTTCTTTTTAGGTGGATAAATTTATTATG
Source organism: Viscum album (assembly GCA_963277665.1). NCBI lineage: Eukaryota > Viridiplantae > Streptophyta > Magnoliopsida > Santalales > Viscaceae > Viscum > Viscum album. Next base: position 1,916,508,004 of record OY728165.1, on the reverse strand, counting down.
ATACCATGTAGTTTATTTGTTTTATCAAATTTATAATTTAAATTAAAAATATAATTCATGTAATAAGTATAATATTTATTCTCTATACCATTTTCTGAACTATACATTGATGGAATTGATGAAATACATAATGTGTCTCTCTTCTAGGTGGTACTCTACATGTAAACATGGGCGACATTTTTAATTTTTTGAATGGACATTAATGAGATAAATAGTTGTTTTAAAATAAATATAATAATATTAATTGTATGTTTATAGAACTAATTTTCTCGAACGACCTAAAGGCCTTAATTTTTATAGATTTTTGAAAACCGCTATTTTAAGGGATGAGGGGGAACACATACAAGGCCTTTAGGATTAGAGTTTACCTGGCCTATAGTCTTAGGAGATATTACATGACCTACTAGTATTAGGAAATTCTATAAGATTATAACTACAAGGAACTACCACTCCCCTGCATGTACATCGTGATGGTATCTCTCCACCTTCGCATGGATGTATGGATAAGCTTATCGTGCAAGCACGGGTTGGTATTTATGGAATAGTCATAACCTGTCATTATTCCCATTCCATTTGTTCTTCTCTAGTATGTGTAACTTCTCTGAATCCCTCTATGGGTCTGCTTCTTTTTTTATAGTTTTTCTGGGGAAAATGCACTAATCATGTGGCCCGACGGCTTTGGGGTGCCACAATGGCCTCAATGGTGGCCCAAAATCCTTATTGAACAGAAGTCCAGGGTGTCCTGAAGGCCTTAACGAATCCGAGCCCAAATTGGGGGCCCATGGTAAATAATTATGGTTGTTATAGTATCCAACATTACCTTCTATAGTTCCTTCTATAGTACCTACTATAGTTCTTGAACAATACTGCTACAATACCTTCCATAATACATTCTACAGTTCCTGCTATAATACTGTTATGGTACCCCAGATTATGCCTCTAACTGGTTTTGAACATGGGTCTCGTGGATGTACATAGAGAGACCACACCAATTAGGTTGAGGCACATCTGATATGGAATTAAATTTAATATACTATTTTATATATAATTATATTTTGAGAGAATGGATGAGCATGAAAATGAAAAAATACTTTGGCATGGATATTGCTCATGTGGAGGATTTGAGTCTTCACCTGAACAATTATTTAGAAATAAAGGACATGGGGAAATTTCATGTTTCCGTGGGATTTAAAAAATATACTGAGATTATAAGTGTTGTATAATGGTTATATTGTAAAGAGAATTTTTAACTTGGTGTTTATCATGATGTCAGTGGAAGTGGAAACCTTTTATATGTGAGAAAGGGGGTTTTTTACTTGGAATTTAATGGTAGGTAAGAGGTATGATTGGAATATCATCATACTTTTGAGAAAAATGGCTGGTGATAAATTTATTTATAAATATTTTTTTCATATTAAATATATTTTCTATGTTATATGTGTCATTTAATAATAAAAAATTTCAATCAACTTATGTTACCCATTTTTAAACCTGTATAATGTAGATATATAAATTTTTCATGGTACTTTGTCTCCTTATAAGAAATAGAAGATGAAAATTATTACAATATTTTGATATAATAATTCTGAATTTAGAGCCAAATAAATCTAAATAAATATTTAAATATTATTAAATTAACTTTTCACTTTAAACCTGTGATATATATATATCTGTATATTTTTATAGGAAAATAAATATTAAAATTTTAACTCTTTTAATTCACATTTCCTTTTATTTAAAAATATATTATCCTTATAAGAAATAAATAATATATTTATTTAAAAATCAAATATTTTTATGTTGAAATAAAAATTTATTGCTCATAAAAGTATGTTTCTGGTAAAATAAAAGTTTAATCATCAATTATCTTTCTAGGTATTCAGCTATAGTTAATAACCATTACAAATATATTAGTTTTCATATTGAACTATATATACATAAATTTACTTCATTATATATTACATAATATGGAAACCAGTATTAATGACATCCAATTCAATGAATACATAATAATGGGAAGATTAAATTATCATATTTTTATCATAAAAAATGGGATATTGTTCATTTTATTTTGGTTCTACATTTCAAATATTCTACTATTAATACTATTTAATTAAAGGAAAATTGAATAAAAAAATTCTAAGGAATTATATTCTACCCCCATAAATATATTTTAAAATCAAAATTTTATTAATCACCCTCTAATGAAACTATAAAATCCATCTATAATAAATTCAAGATATATTTTATACTATGATATAAAACTCAGGATTTAAAATACATCCAGACTCATCATTTACCTTTTGATATTAGTGAATTGATATTTTCCTTTATTTCAACAACATTTAAAAAATACAACTTCATAGTTTCTTATAAGTGTTTCTATGGATAAACCATTCACAGCTTCATTTAAAGGATTATATTTACATCCAAAAAACTACAATATAAATTTATGATAAAATTAAATAAAATCCTAGGAAATGATCATTTGAATATGAAAATTCAATACTATAGTGTTTTCTTCTATTCCTTCTTAATTTAGAAATATTAAACATTCTATTAAAATATGATATAATGGAATAAATCTATCAAAAATTTAGTTTGACCTGAGATATCTAAGGTTATATTCTTATTAGGTTTCCCAAACTCATTATGGACATGTTATAAATTAAATTTCCATTTAAAACCATCAAAATGGTTCATAATGAGTATATGAATAACCAAATAATATCAATCAATTATTTGAAACTAGGTGTGAACTTAGATCTCTTTTTCGTATTCTATATGAATATTAATTTAATATATAAACAATTTTTTTGGGGATATTACCCCTAGTTCTATCTCTTCTAGAGGTTGTATCAGCATTGTTATATCATGACGTCTTTATTATTACTAACAAACTACAAACACTATATTATAGCAATATATTAAGATTTTACATAATATTTATAGTCACAAAAAGGGTTTTACAAAAAAATTATGATCATAATCAATAAAATTACTAAACTCAGCATAAAATACAACAAAACATTTATTTCATACCATTTGAGGTTCTAAAATCACATGCACTAGAATTTGATGTTAAAATTTAATTATTTAATCATATGCATTGATATATAAAATAATGATTTAGGAGTAATTTTGTATGTTTCACATTTTATTCACACTTTACACATTATATCTCACAAATAATCTCATAGTCACATGAATCAATGTTTTAGTATCTTTGTAAATTAGTGACATAAAAATAATATTGTTGAAAAATATCAATAATAATTCCATAAATATATGCATCTTGATACTCATAGAGTATACACGTATTCATAACCTAGGGAGTGTAAAATATAAATAACATGTGACCTAAAACTCTAAATAAGGTAAAAACATAAAATTACATTACAATGGTCACATCAAATTCTTGTTATAAAACATGATAATGTGGTAAATCATTGACTAAAAAACATGGAAAATACTATTTTATATAATGAATTGTCACGACCCCCTCCCACCAAAGATTCCCCTCCTGAGCTGGAAATGGTGAAAGGGAGATAATTACCGCCGAGTCCTGCCTCCAGTAGGCCTCGGGGTGGCGACTATCACCAAGGGTATGTGTTTTCACAAATATGGGAGGCATTACCCTTTTTATTATTATTTAGGATCAGGAAATAGGACAAGTCACCCACCAAAAAGGAAAAGGAACAAGTGTATAGAAATAAACCCAAACCAAGCCCACATTCATGTTTACACAATTTTATAACAAGGTATAAGTACAAGAAAGCTCAAATTACAATACCAAAAGAAAACAATAGTATGACAAAAGTAACAACTCCAACTATCCAACTAGTAGGGTCCTGCAAGGCCCTGGCAGTCCTCCTGGAAACCTGAAAGTAATCATAGGGTGAGCATACAAGTATACTTAGTAGGGAAACTTAAAGCTCTCATGCACAAGTGGGGAGACATCCTAATGTGCCGTGAGAAAAAAATAAGAAACCTAGTAAGAAATTCTATCCACCCAACCTCACCAGCCACACTCACCAAAAACACAATCACAACAGGTAGTAGTATATAGGAACATGAGTATTGGGTACCCCACACCATTTCCCTTTAGTTAGCTGCTCTTCTTAAAGGCGAACATCCTGACGCTGCCACACTCTCCCAGCCCGCACACACCTGGGCCTCACAACCACGTGTCCCGCCCGCACACACCTGCGCCTCACAACCACGTATCCCGCCCGCACACACCTGGGCCCACAACCACGTTTCCCGCCCACACACACCTACGCCTCATCCCGAAGATTCTTGGGAAATAGTAGAACCTTCTCGAAGAGTCTTGGGCTGAAACCACCCCAATCGAAACCTACACGAAGGGTATTAGGTGTAAGGTCACCTCAATCCATCACAGCCTAGGGGAGAAGGAGTAGGAAAGTGCTAGTAACTAAGGGAAAAACACCCTCTCTGATGAAATGGTTGTGTTCGGAACTAAGTGCTCAACATGGGTGGGGGTGAGATAAAACACAAAAGATACAGATATATATAGGTATACCAAACACACAACCCAACTTATGTCTTCTAAACAGAGAAACTGAGCACGTGCCTCAGCACTGCTACTACGAAGCATGCATACAACAAACAACCCCAACCCCATTTAGGTTTTCACTTTTCAGAAGAATTAGTTTATTTAGTACTTTAACTACTGGGAAACTATCCACAACCAACCACATTGATCATTCGTAAAACATATCCCTTCCATCCACAAATTATGTTAGTAAAACACAAGAAGCACAACAAAGCCCTTCTTATCAACCAACCAACCAATTGATTATTAAACTCATTCCATTACCATGACCCACTGTTCATTAACTCTTCCACTTTTTATTTATTATTCAAAACCCATAGCCCATTCATATTCCAACCCATCCATGCAGCCCCGCTACCAACTGCCATAACCACAACCGCACTGTACATCAATATCACTTTAATACCATTTATCGCAGCCCCACTGCCTGTCACTAACATAGAATTTACACAAACCCACAACCAAACCAACCACATCCTTGCTGCTAACCCTATCCACAAAAACCCACAAAACACCCCCATCTCATGCCATGTTACCAAGTCAACACCCACATGTTCATTATTCCATTTTTTTCAACCGATGTGATCACAAAAGGGTTCCAGATTTTAAATAGCCAACTTTATGTGATTAACCAATTTCCACATTCCACAAAGTTTCCATCCAAAAACCGGTCTAGAATGATAGGGAAAAAGTTAATTGCATAAGAAAAGGCCCCCAACGACCGTGATTTTCAGTAGGCAGAAGCTCATTCAATTCATAACATAATATCACAGGTTATAATGTAACAGAAATCACAACATCCCAACACCATTATATAAGCCAGTTATTATCTTTATTAAACCGGTTCAAAAGTGTTTCACATAAACAAGAGAACACCCACCCTGCGTGATGCGTAAATTAGAGAGACGAAGGTAAGATCTCTACCTCAACAGGTTCTGATCGCAACGCTCCCCCGGATCAACATTAGAAGATGTCTGTCGGCGTCCGTCACTTCTGCCGGGTCCCAATAAAACCTCCTTTGGTGGAATTTTGAAAGAAAGTGCCGAAGGGAAGACAAAAGAACCATTATCCGAAGTTCCAACTCATAGTTACGATCCTGTGGCCGCTGAAGGATCGTAAATCGAAGCTCGGGCGAAGAAGTTATGGAAGACAGAGCCTTCGAGTCTCTTGGGAGAACTCTGCTCAGAGGAATGGGGAGGAGAGGAGTGAGTTGAAAAAGGGGAGGGGAACCCTCCTTTTATAGGAAAGAAAATAAAAATTACACAGCATGTACTTTATGGTACACGGAGTGTACTCGGTTATTTCACACGGTCTCCACGCGGATTCCAACACGGCTCTGCGGCAGTTGACTGGTCAACACACGGTTTGAGGGTAACGCATTCGCGGGGAGGGACTACATGGTGTGCAATTTTGACACACGGAGTGTACCCATTTATTGCACATGACAAGGAAACGACTCCAACACAGCACACGACTGTTGACTGGTAATGCATACGCGGGGAAGGACTATATGGCGTGTAGTAACTGGACACACGGCGTGCACCCATTATTTCACACAGCAAGGACACGACCTTCAAAACGGGGTATACCCGGAAAGGTGGTACACGGCGTGTAGTTACACTACATGGAATGTAATCATTTTCTGCACACGGTGAAGACATGGCCTGCAACACGGGGTATACCCAGAAAGGGGGTACACTGCGTGTACTCAAACTACACGGCGTGTAGTTTCAAAATTCTGGAATGTGTGGGAAAATTCAATTTTACCCTCCAGAACACTTCTTGAACTTATTTTTGACAAAGGAATGGGTCGGAGAGGTCCGGGACATTACATCATATACCTCTTAAAACATTCTCGTCCCTGAGAATTCAAAACCAACCTAGAGTAAACCCTACAAGATTCCTCTTAGGGTTCTCGTTATAACATGAACCCAACCGACAACCCTAATCATATGAGTTAGGAATTCCTTCTCCTATGTCGAGATATTATCTACTTTAGGAAGCACTGACTCGCTTGCACAGGTTCAATCACATCCTCCTTAATTTGTCTCGATTAAGAATTGGGTCTTCCCACTTTCATACATTAGGAAAAAAAATTCTAACTCCTACCACCCCATACACCACACAACCAGCACACTGCCTGAACATGTGGTTTTGGGAAATTCCTTCTCCAATATAGAGATATTATCCGCTTTAGGCGGCACTGAATATCCCACACGGGTTCAATCGCATCTGCATTAATGTGTCTCGATTAAGGGTCAGGTTTTTCCATTTCGCCACACATCCGGACATGCCACACACTTCTAGAGAATAAGGAAACAAAAGGTCTCACAAACTACAAGCCAAGATTTCCATATATCAAGGTACATAGTATAACTTCAACACAAATCTCAGAAGAACAAGGGAAAACAAAAGTCCAAACAACTCCGTGTACTGAGTGTGCATCTGGGTCTCCCACTCCAAAGTGCTCTCCTCGAGGCCTCCATGCCTCCACAACACACGAACCAACAGAATGGTTCATCCACGGAGCACCTTGTCTTTACGATCCTCGATTCTGACTGGTGGTTCCTCAAAGGTCGCGTCGTCTCCCATATCTAACTCTCCCTAGTCGATAACGTGAGTGTCGTCATGCATGTACCGACGAAGCTAGGAGAAGTGGAAGACGTCATGAACCTTCTCCAACTGAGGTGGTAGGGCCAGCTGATATTCCACCTCGCAGACTCGCCTCATCACGTAAAAAGTTCTGATGAACCTAGGTGAGAGCTTGCTCCCTTTCCCAAACCTCTGCATCCCCCGTCAAGGTGAAACCTTCAAGAACACATGATATCCCACATCGAACTCCAAGGGCCTCCTCCAAAGATCAGCATAATACTTATGTCAGTCTTGAGCCGCTTTAATCCTCTCACATACAAGGTGGACTTTCTATGTGAGTCTTTGCACTACCTATGGCCCAAGAGCACCTGTCTCATGAACCTCTGCCCAGCAAATGGGTGAATGACTTGGCCTTACATACAAAGCCTCAAATGGTTCCATGCCAATAGTATAATGTAAGCTGTTGTTGTAGGCGAACTCTTCTAAAGGAAAGTTTCATACCCATAATCCTCTGAAATCCTGAATGCATGCTCGCAGCATGTCCTCCAACGTCTGGATAGTCCACTCTGTCTGCCCATCTGTCTGGGGGTGGAAAGCAGTGCTAAGTCATTGCTGGGTGCCAAAAGACCTGGTTCTTTCTAGTCAATGTTTTCAATGGAGCAGCAACTCGAGAGAATTCTGAAACGAACCTCTGATAGTATCCTGCTAACCCAAGGAAAATACAAACTTCTTCCACACTCTTGGGTGATTCCCATGAAACAACTGCCACCACCGTCGACGGGTCCACTGACACTCCCTGCTGAGACTCTACGTGTCAAAGGAAGTGTATTTCATGTGTCAAAAACTAACACATCGACAATTTCCCATAAATCTGGTGGTGTCGAAGGACTTCTATGACTGCCCTGAGATACTCAACGTGCTCCTCCAATGATCTTGAGTAGATGAGGATGTCATCGATATACACAATGACGAACCGGTCCAAAAAATTTCGGAAGACAAAGTTCATAAGTCCCATGAACACAGCCGGTGCATTTGTAACTCCAAACGGCATCAATACCAAATAGAAGTGCCTATACCTTCACCTGAAAGCCGTCTTCGAGAGGTCACTGTACTTTACCCTCAGAAAATCATATCCAAATTGTAGATCAATCATAGAAAACCATCCTTCTCCCCTTAGTTGGTCGAAGAGATCTGCTATCCATGGAAGGGGGTAACGTTTCTTGACTTTTACCTGGTTCAACCTTCGGTAGTCTATAAATAGCCTGAGAACACTCTCTGCCTTATTCATGAAAAAAACTGGAGCACCCCATGGTGATACGCTGGGTCGAAAAAAACCAATTTCCATCAAATCGTCAATCTGAATCTGCAACTCCTGCAACTCTAAAGGTGCCATCCGATAAGGGTCCATCAAAATAGGACGTGCACCAGGCTGTACGTCTATCCCAAACTCAACATCACATTGGGGGGGTAGAGTCAGAACCTCATCAGAAAAAACATAGAGGAAATCCCCAAAACCCTCTGGGCTATCCATCATCTCGGTATCAGTTGGAACCACTAATAACCCACCTAACATGTAAAGGAGAGGTTTCACATGCCGGATTCCCACCTGATATCTCATCTCACCAACAAAAGATATGTGCTTCCCATCCACGTCAGAGAAAACGACTCTTCTCTTGAACCACTCGATAATGGTACTAACCGAAAACAACCAGTCGATTCCTAGGATGACATCTTATGGCTGCATCTGTAACAGAATAAGGTACCCACTAGATCGATGTGGTCCCAATGTCATCCCACATCCCTGGAAAACACAAGATACAATGGTCTGGCCTCCAACTACTGTACTCAGCACCAGTGGTATGGAAATTCTCTCTACGTCTATTCCCAAAGCATGGGCTAGACTAGGTGAAACAAAGGAGTGCAAATCTCCCAAATCAAAAAAAGAAGAAACGAGAGTGCTGAACAAACAAATCATACATCGTACCACCTCCGGTCCTGTTAGAGCTGCCAACTCTACTGCATCCTATTTTCCACGCCCAGCTCCTCTACCTCTATAATTTTATCCACCTCCCCGACCACGGCCTGGTCGAAGTCCCTGAGGAGCACCCTGAGGTCGGCCTCCTACCGCAATGTTTTCCCTCAGAGGATCATGGTCCTGCTGCTACTAGAAGGGAATCATCGAAAACCTGTGCTACTGAGGTGGGTGCTTAACCTTCCCACCTCTATCATACTGAGCTCGAGTCGGGCACTGACTCTAAATATGCCCGAAACCTCCACAATTAAAACACATTGGTTTTGGGCTCGTGAAAAAGGGACGAGGACCCGAAGATCAGAACTAGAATTGCTAGGGCCTGCTTCCCACTGGTCTAAACCTGGAAAGTCTTGTCGTAGGAGACCTGTTGCTGAGTGCCTTCCCCTTCGACAAGCCCGACTGGATCCCCTCTCAGGGTGCACCTCCCAGCAAGTGCATACTCTCTACAACCTCTGCCTTCTTCTATACCTCCAAGTACGCCTGAAGGATGAAGGGAGTGACAGTATACCAGATCGAAGGACAAAGCGCCTCCTCTAAACGTCTCACTCGAGATGCCTCATCCGGAAAGATATCCGGAGCAATGTGCATGAGATCCTTGATCTTGATCCCTGACTCTCGTACTGACATACTCCCCTGCTGAAGGGAGAGTAACTCATGCCGCTTCTCCACCTTGATCATGGAAGAAAGGAATTCCTCTCTGAATTCCTTCTCAATGTCAGCCCATGGAGCCTCTGCCTCTATCCTCTCTCCGAGATAGAGATTCCACCACTTTCGTGTCGCACCTCTCTGCTGGATGACTACAAGGGGAACCCAGTACTCCCATGGAGCACGAATCAAGGTAAAAGTGATCCCTAGCTCTTCAAGCCACCCCTTCATCTCTATATCTGATGTACTACCCTCATACTTATTGAGGGTCTTCCACTGGAAAGAATGGAGAGTCTTCTTCCACCAGCTATCTTCCTCATCTCGGTCATTCCTCATCTGATCGACCACCTGAATCTACTGGGCCTCGACTGTCTGAGCCACTGGGGGACAACGTCCAGGTGCCATAGCTATATAGTAAACAAAGATCTCCTAATCCCAAGTAGTAAGGAAATTTATCAGGGTTTTTATTTTATCATTTAATATCGATTTCTTTCCCAGAACACCCAAATCAAGTAAAACACAATCATGATGATCCATGTACCTTCCCTAGGGTCTCTCCCCTGAAATCAATGTAGTCTCACTTGGTCATTCGGTAGGCTCAGATTCCTTGCATCGGATCACGGGGGGGCTCTAAAATATCATGTCCTAGCCGGTCTTCCCTGGCCTATGTAACACACCAAGATTAACAAACATTGTTTCCCTACCATCCCATACAATCCTCACTTTTTCTAACTCCAGACTTCATCCTATCTCTCAACCATCAGCACTGATACCATTCTGTCATGACCCCCTCCCACCAAAGATGCCCCTCCTGAGCTGGCAATGGTGAAAGGAAGAAAATGTCCCCTGAGTTCCACCTCCAGTAGGCTCCGGGGTGGTGACTAGCACTAAGGGTATGAGTTTTCACAAATATGGGAGGCATTACCCCTTTTAATATTATTTAGGATTGGGAAAAAGGAAAATTCAACCACCAAAAAGGAAAAGAACAAGTGTATAGAAATAAACCCAAACCAAGACCACATGCATGTTTAAACCATTTTATAACAAGGTACAAGTACAAGAAATCTCAAATTAAAATACCAAAAGAAAACAATAGTACAACAACAGTAAAACTCCAACTGTCCGACAAGTAGGGTCCTGCACAGCCCTGGTAGTCCTCCTAGAAACCTGAATGTAAACGTAGGGTGAGAATACATGTATACTCAGTTGGGAAACCTAAAGCTCTCGTGCACAAGTGGGGAGACCTCCTAATGTCCCATGAGAAAAACAAAAGAAACCTAGCAAGGAATTCTATCTTCCCAACCTCACCAGCCACACTCACCAAAAACCCAATCACAACACGTAGTAGTATATAGGAACAAGAGTATTGGGTACCCCACACCATTTCCCATTACATAGCTTCTCTTCTTAACGGTGAAAATCCTGACGCTGCCACACTCTCCCAACCCGCACACACCTGGGCCTCACAACCACTTATCACACCCGCACACACCTGGGCCTCACAACCACGTATCCCGCCTGCACACACCTGGGCCTCACAACCATGTATCCCGCCCGCACACACCTAGGCCTCATCCAAAAGATTATTGGGAAATAGTAGAACCTGCCTGAAGAGTCTTGGGCTGAAACCACCCGAATCGAAACCTACCTGAAGAGTCTTAGGTGTATGGTCGCATCAATCCATCATAGCCTAGTGGAGAAGGAGAAGGAAGGAGCTAGTAACTAAGGGAAAAACACCATCTCCCATGAAATGGGAGTGTTCAACACTAAGTGCTCAACATGGGTGGGGTGAGATAAAGCTCAATGATACAGATATATATATATATATATATATATATATACCAAACACATAGCCCAACTTATGGATTCTAAACAGATAAACTGAGCACGTGCCTCAGCACTGCTACTACGAAGCATTCATACAACAAACAACCCCAACCCCATTTATGTTTTCACACTTTAGCATAATTAGTTTATTTAGTTCCTTAACTACTGGGAAACTATCCACAACCATCCACATCAATCTTTTGTAAAACATATCCCTGCCATCCACAAATCAAGTTAGGAAAACACAAGAAGCACAACAAATCCCTTCTTATCAACCAACCAACCCAAAGATTATTAAACCTGTTCCATTACCATGACCCACTATTCATTAACTCTTCCACTTTTTATTTATTATTCACAACCCATGGACCATTAATATTCCAACCCATCCCTACAGCCCCACTGCTAATCGCCATAACTACAACCGCATCATACATCATTATCCCTTTAATACCATTTATCACAGCCCCACTGCCCGTCACTAACATAGCATTTACACCAACCCATAGCCAACAAAACTGCAGCCCCGCTGCTCACCCAATCCACAACAACCCACAAAACACCCCAATCACATGCCATGTAACCAAGTCAATACCCACATGTTCATTATTCAATTTTGTTCAACCGGGGTGATCACACAAGGGTTCCATATTTTAAACATCCAACTTTACGTGATTAACTGATTTCCACATTCCACAAAGCTTACATCCACAAAAAGGTCTAGAAAGATAGGGAAACATTTAGTTGTTCTAGAAAAGTCCCCCAATGACTGAGATTTTCTGTAGGAAGAAGCTCATTCAATTCACAGCATAATATCACAGGATATAATGTAACAGCAATCACAACATCCCAACCCCATTATATAAGCCAGTTAATATATTTATTAAACCGGTTCAAAAGTGATTCACATAAACAAGAGAACACCCACCCCGCATGAGGCACAAATTATATAGATGAATGTAAGATCCCTACCTCAACAGGTTCTGATCACAATGCTCCCCTGGATAACCCTTAGAAGTCATCTGTCAGCATCCTTCACTTCTGTTGGGTCCTGTAAAAACCTCCTCCACTGGATGTTGGAAAGGAAAAGCTGAAGGAAAGACAACAAGTCCAATCTCGGAAGTTTTTCCTCATCGTTACAATCCCGTGGATACTGACGAATCCTAAATCGGAGCTCAGACGAAGAAGTAATGGAAGAAAGAGCCTTCAAGTCTCTTGAGAGAACTCTAATCAGAGGAATATGAAGGAGGGGAGTGAGTTGAAAAGGGGGAGGGGATACCTCCTTTTATATGTGAGAAAATAAAAAGTACACGACATGTACTTTATGGTACACGGCATGTACTCGGTTATTTCACACGGTCTCCACGAGGATTCCAACACGGCTCCGCAGTCATTGACTGGTCAACACACTGTTTGAGGGTAACACATACGCAGGGAGGGACTACACGGCGTGCAGTTTGGAAACATGGCGTGTACCTATTTATTGTACATGGCATGGACATGGCTCCAACATAGCACACGGTCGTTGACTGGTAACACGTACATGAGGAAGGACTACATGGTGTTTAGTACTGGACACATGACGTGCACCCATTATTTCACATAACAAGGACACGACCTTCAACACAGGGTATACTCGGCAAGGTGGTACACGGCATGTAGTTACACTACGTGGCGTGTACTCATTTACTTTACATGGCGAGGACAATGCCTACAACATGGGGTATACCTTGACAGGGGGTACACAGATTGTACTCAAACTACATGGCGTGTAGTTTCAAAATTCTGGAAAGTGTGGGAAAAGTCTGTTTTACCCTCCAGAAGAATTCTTGACCTTTTTTTTGACAAAGTAATGGGCCGAAGAGGACCTGGCCATTACATTAATAGTATAAGGACATGCAATATCAAATGATTGGACAATTGTAATCGCATAACAATGACATATTAGGAACCAATAGTCATGATTCATAAATCATATCATAAGTACATAATATGCATAAGAAAAAACATAGCATTGAAAATGAAAACCTGATGTAAGAAAAATTAAACCATAATTCTCAAAATATATTGGGTGTTGGATAGAAACTAGGGTACCCTCAGGGTCATTGGCTATAAACCCATGTACCCTCATGGGAATGAGAAAAAACACATATATGCACATGGGTTTGAAATAAACCATACTTACCTCTTGGTATTAGCCTAAAAACCCATGTACCATCTTGGGAATGGGGAAAACATGTATAACTTATTGGGAATTTGATAAGAATCGATGTAAATTATTAGGATTTAGAAAATGACCCGTATACCCTATTGAACTTACCAAACCAACTTTTATAACCTCATGGAATTAGGGAAACAACATGTGTACCCTATTGGGATTGGGATAACTACTCATATACCCTATAGTCCACTGAAAAAAAATCTAATATACCCTATTATTCATGGTATAATAACTAGTGTATGTATTTGGGATTGGACTAACAACTTATGTACCCTATTAATATCTATATAACTACTGATGTGCCATTATGGACTTGGAAAAAAATTGTTATAATCTCATTATAATGTCCTAATAATATGTGAAACCACTTGAGCTTTGGCTGATAACCTATATACCATATTGGGAATAAGCTTCCAACCTAACAATCATCTTAGTCTTGGGATATTACACATCTAATATTTTTGATATCATGATATTTAAAAAATTAACCAATTAAATAGAGAGATATATTGGACCCCTCATAATAATCACATATACATATTTCTATTGAGAGAACATGAAAATATTTATATTTTATAAATCACTTAATTAATTGATGAAAATGATATGTGTATCATAAATTCATTCATAAAACATTTTATAATCTATTCAAAAATATATTGTTGATGGGGTCATATGAAAAGATCAAAAGTGGAAAAAAACAAAAACCTATATTGACATAGAAGAAAAAAATACGTTTATGATAATTAAAAAATTCATATTGGTATATAAATATAAATTTCTCATTATTGAAATGCCTTAAATAACCATAATTTTTTTCATTATAAAACTAATTTTATCTCGATTAAACAATTAAAAAGGAAACATAAAAATTTAAAAAGGTTATTCTAAAATTAATATATATATAAGATTGATTCTTTTAAAAAAAAATTTGATAAGACAAAAAACATATATTAATTCGTTCCTATAAAAATATCCATTAAATCCCTATTATGAATGATATGTACTTTTTAAAATAAAAATATGTCATTTTAAAATTATTAAAATGTTTATTTTTATTTTAAAAATAATCCTGAATCAGAATTATTTTCAAAACAATTTTCAAATAGGGAATGGTAATTTACTGAAGAAGAATGAAATTGATTGTGAAATAATATCACCATACAGAATACATTAAATATTGATACATTTGTTAAAATGAAACATTTGTGAAATATTAAAATATTAATTTCAATATATTTTAACAAGATTTAAATATCATAAAATTAATATATTCGATTATTGAAACATTGATAAGGATTTACCAAAAAATATTCAATGAATATGGAAATATATGTTGAAAAATCCAAACTAGAAAAAATATGTGGGTTTGGTTTAACAGACTTGTTTCAAATCTAGTAAATTATTTAAGAAATTAAATGAAGATGATATATTACATGAAAATTATAATAATAACGAAATGATAAGAAAATGGGATACATTTTATATATTAATGTTACATAATTTTTCAATATATCAAAATTAAGTCTTAAAAATATCAAATTGAAAATTAAATTGGAATGAAACACATAATACACTATTACATTTCAAATAAAAAAACATTGAATGGTTGAACATATGATAGATTAATTAATACCATTAATTTAATGATACATATATTTAATAATCATCCATGGGAAATATATTATTCATAATGTAAAATATGTGGGGAATACAATTTAAAAAACAACGAAGAAAATAGGGATAAGGAAACCCTTATAGCATTCATGGGATTGTATCCCCAATATATTGGAATATTATACATTAAATGATTCATTAAATAACATTAATAACTATAAAAACATGATATAATTTAATTATTCATCATATAAAATATCATAACAGTAATATTTTTATAATATAAATCATGATTAAAATAAGAAAACATGAGACAAAACACCTACCTTAACTCTGGGATTCCAAAAAATTTCATTAATATCATTTATAATAAAAATAATATAAATAAATTATTTCATAACCTTATGAATATATGTGTACGTTTATATTACTTAATTATAATCATTCACTAAACGTGGATTTATAAGCTAATGAATATTTTTATCACCAAAAGTTGGAAATTGTTATTGTCTCACACCTGATTTATATTGTAATGGGAGACTCATGTAAATTGATAAAAATATAAACATTAAGATATTATATAAAGTATAATAATCTATTCTTTGTAATAATTTTTAAGTATATAATACCATTTCATAATAATTATATCCATGATTCAGGTCGACGAAAGCAGTGAGAAGCTTGTATTGATTATTTTAATGTTTAAATATAGTTTTTTAATAATTATTTTAAGTAAAAATATTTACATTACATAACAATAAGAAATTTTATTCACAAAATTTGTTCATATTTTATATGAAATTGAGTTTCAACTAACATCCATCAAATAAATATATAGCATTTATCATTTATGTGGTTAATCCAACTTAAAAAAGAATATTTTATAATTAATGGACAATTATGAAATGATTTTGTTACAATAGATTTATAATAGTAGTATAATGAAATCATTTATATTTTTGTATGGTTAAGAATACAAATATTAAATATTATATCAAATAAGATAAATATAAAAAAATATATTTAATATAAAGCATAAATATTTTTTCCTCTTAGTACAGTCTTTTCCGGAGGATAAATATACAATGATCAATTATTGTTCATTTATATAAATGTAATTTCTAATTTATATTTAAATTGTAAAAAACATATAATAAGTATCATATATATTTGATAAACCCATTTTTTGACTACATATAAATTTATGTGAACAAAAATGAAACAAATCATTCATTGTGGTGGCAGTTCGCATATACGCATGACCACTATTTTCATTGTTTTAATTGATGGGAAAGAGGGACATATTGGTTTTACCATCAGTATAATAATATTTTTATTATATCAAGGATCCTTGTTTCAATATTTTATAACTTAACAAATATTTTTCAATAGAATATAAGAGAAATATAATGATGAAATAACTAGGGGTGGATAACAATCATTTTGAGGTTTTTTGAATTATGAGGACTAACATCATAATATTGGTGGACTTAGGGAAATTTGATTTCACTAAGGGATGAATAAAATTTATATGGATTATAGAAGTTGTAAAATGGGTTTATTATTGAGGTAATTTATAACTTGTAGTGTGTCTTGATATGGGTTTATGTAACCTCCTTTTATATGGGAGAACGACAGACATTACAAAGGAATTTAATTATTAAGAAGTTGTATAAAAGGAATATCATTATAGTTAAATTATTTATGTGAGTATTGGTTGGAGAAACAAGTTGGATTTAATTTCCATGAAAAATAAAGTTATCTATATGGTCTATGTTTCATATAAATTTTAAAATATTTAACCACTTATTATACCCATTTTTAACCTTTAATAAAATTGATTACAAATTAACCATGGTAATTGAATTGATTAATAAATATATAATGCTAGCCTTCATACCAAATTTAGATGTGACGATTATCTTTTTGGAGCCCATATAATCCAATTAATATTATAATTATGATAAAATTAGATTTTATATTAAATCTAATGACATAGAAAAAAAATTGTATAAAATTGACTTTTAAAATGATAACATTTTTTAAACATGTTTATTATCAACAAAATATATACTATTTATTTCATCAATAAATTTTTTAATTTTTAAATCAAAATATTTTTAGTTTGTTAAAACTTATATCATTTGATGAAACAAGTCCATTTTAAATAAAAATATGTTTTAAGCATTAAATGATAAGATTATTTATTTAGAAAACCTAAGAAATTTTAGGAAGGTATTAGCTTTAATAATGAAATATATATATATATATAATAATGTGGTATTTATAATTTATAAAATTAACTTAAATGGATACATAACAATGATTATATTTAATATATAAAATTTTTTAATAATTAAATGTATTGTGGTTTATTTTATTTTGGTATTTTCAGTGAAATAGGATATTCATAAAATAGTTTATTAAAGGATATAATATAATAAATCATCAAGGATTTGTATCCATAATCGAGGAATTAATGTAATTCGCATATTGAAATTGGGTTTCATAACATCTCATACATGAAGGGACTATATATTTGTCATTGGATAACAACTATCCACAAGAGTCACCATACATATAATCTAAAGATAAAATAATATGTTTTTGTAAATTAGAATTCAAATTAAATTATATATAGAAAATATCCATATATTTCATTGTTAAAATAAAAAATAAAAAAAACTACCTAACTAGAAAAAAACATATATAATTAATTGTGTGTCATCTAAATCCTATGTTCTGTACTTGATGCATTGGAACATTCCTCTTGACCATTTTCAATGTGACAAAAGAATAAATAATTATCCATATTAAACACATTGAATATAACTAAATTTCACAGCAATAACAACACAATTCAAGAATAAATATCAATTCACCTTCCTAACCAGGACTTACAACAAGAGATATTTCCATGAAGAAAAAGTATAAGGTCCATGAAAGTCTCTGAAACCATTATATATCAATTATATACAATTTCATTAAATAGAAAACTAGAAAAATATTTTGATACCAATTTATAATTACTTTACCCTTGGATTCTCAACACTGTTAGGGGAAAGGTCACCAAAAAACCATTGGAAAATCTATCAATACTATAATGGATTATGATTAGTTTGTAGGGACTAATCCCATCAATGTGGAGATTAGGAAGATGATTTAGACCATGAAACACAAGAAAAATAACAAAATATTAGACAAATAAAAATTAATATATCTTTCATAAATAAATTAATATATCATATTATGAAAAATGTGATATAGCTTAAAATAAACAACAATTTATCACCCAACTAGTAGATCAGATATAAAAAATATGAAAAATTAAAATAAAAAATGAAACATACTTATATATTTTTTCTCTACCAATACCTATATCGAAATATACATCAAGATACTCTATCATAATACCTAACTGAACATGCGTTAAATATTATAGAAAACATAATTTCATCACCTTTTGTATAGAGTTCTCGTATAGGGTGTGAAAAATACTTTTTTGTAGGATACCTCCATGTTTATCTTGTATATTAATTGATATACATATAAACATTATGAAAAATGGAATGTAATGAATGTGTGTCAGATATATTAAATTAATTTAGACTCCATGACTCAATTCAAATCAATTCATCTTTTTTCTAATGAGGATAACATGAAGCATGACTATAACTACTTCTATACAATTGTAGAATCCAATATTTTCCTCATGCTATTTAATAAAAAACCTAGACCATATTGAAATAATTTTTGTATGGAATTGACCAAATCGTAACCACTTCCAAAAGGGATATAGAAGTGAACCACATTCAAATCCTTAACCACCCTATATCACATAACAGAGGACATCCATCATCCCAGTAGCTCTACATTATCAATAATATAAGGGGAACTCATACAAATTCAAATAGGAGAAATTATCATTAAAGTTAAATATCATTATCATCATAATATATCCCTAGAATAACAACACTAGCATTCACACAAAAATTAAAACCAATGCATTCCCACTCAACAAATGGCCCATGAAAAAAACTTATTTCACATCGTGATGGAAAAAAGTCTCATGAAATACTTTATCGCTGATGTTATTACTGTAAATAATGAAAAATGGGGAATAAATTGCACTCAAAAATGTCTATAAAATTTTTTATCACTCAAGATATGGAAAAGAAAATGGATCTAGAAACCATATTTGGATCTCTCTCTCATAAAAAAAATTTGTAACACATCCCACCATGAGAGCTCTCCTAATCATAATAGGTAATGAGTCAATAAATACCAAGACCCTATTCATGAGGAATTACTCTACTTTATTAATATTGAATTTATATATTATGGTTCTATTAATTAAAGGATCAATCCATAATTACTATGAAAAAAAAAGTTACATTTTTTAATAGAAGTTATCCTTGTCTCCGGAACATAGAAACCAAATTCATCATAAATACCATCTTAACCAAGAGTTTCGTGATATGAGTGATGTTTGGATAATGAAGAAAACATATCCAAACATGACATAAATAATAAAAGATTCTTATTATTAACATAATAAATCTAACAAATATTATCACATCTCAATGAATAAAAGTCTTAGTGTCTTGGAAATTAGCTAATTTAACATCTTATTTCAGAAATCTTGATAACGTTTCTCTATAATGATGCTCATATATGACCATTATATGAAACTCACATGATACAACTGAAACACACAGCTGATTGTTTCCTATCGACCAGTCAAAGTTCGGGTGCTCTGCTAATGTGTATCGCAGCACTCGGGTCGAATCCTCGACGATGATACTTTGAAATAGTCGTTTGTTTTTAGTTGATTGTTTTCTGATTGGGGGAGTTTGTTTGCAGAGATTAGTTGAAATGACTAATTGATTATGATTTATTTATCTAATTGATAATGATTGGGGTGAGTTCATCATTAGGTTAGTTAATCTTGTGATATCCTTGAGCATTGCTTTATATTGTATTTAAATTAACACCCATCTCACAAGTTGACGTTGATTTGAATTCCAAAGTGTTAAGGCTTTAATCCAAGCCTTAACTTAACTTAGGGTTCTAATATTGATCATATATTGTTTATAGTAGTGTATTTATTGTTCCAATAATCCACGAAAACCACACGTTAAACAAAACAAGTCATAAATCCATGATATGCTAAGTCCAACATAGACAATATTAATTCAATGAATACTCATCAAGGGAAATCTCTCAATCGCTTAACATACCTAAATTAAAACTCAACCCAATGAGATATTTAATCATAAATTAATATGGTTATTAATCTGGTAATATATGTTTATGGGGATGAATTATAAATAGAATAAAAATAAAGGGACAAGATAAGGGTAGTGCGTCGAACGCACACACAAACGATGATGAAAATTAAAAATGGATTTTTGATTAAATGAGGAAGAAAAAGAAGGGAATTAGATTCAACTGAATTTAAACTATTTTAAGAACATAAATATTAAACTACATAAGTTGGATAAGAATAAGAGATATTGTAGAAGTAACTTGCATTAAAACATAATTACAAAGAAAGAGACTTACAAAATTACAAAAACAAAGAACACGAAATTAAGTGAAAAAAGAGGAAGAAGGGTATATCAAGTCAAAACATGAGTATGGAAGGTCCTACCCAGACTTTTTAAATTCTTTGGTCGTGCCAATATTATCTCCTCTCTTCTGAAATGCCAACCCCACTCAAGGAGAGAAGGGGAGAGTATTTATAGCCTAAGCAGTGGACTGTTTGCATTCCCAATCTGTCCCTACACTTGCGTCGCATATTTACCAATATAGAAAGATGAATCACGAGATGGTGTCTTCTTAAAAGATGTAGATATTGAAGTCTACTGTCCACCATCAAAGGATGGAAACCTATAGACTTTTGTAGCCAATGTTATGGCGGGTTTAATAAATAATATCATTATATCAATTTCAATCCAGACTTTTCAATGGCTGAAATGTGAATGGGTTTTGGAATAGTAAGATTCCATCATATAAAAATAATTTATTCATAAGCGTTGTCCGCCCATATCACCTCTTTCACACTTCAAAATATCAGCTCAAATGGATTTCTAAATCAGGAGAGATGTAAACATATGTGTGCTAATTTCAATTTAAGTCCAGAATGGTGGGCTGAGTTTAAATGAATCTGTTGGGCCCCTTTTACTTCGTTTTAAGACATGCAATTTTTATAAAAGATGACATGTAGTTTCACCCGAATTATGGTGGAGAATTAAGGTTTTTGGACCTCTGGATGGAGCCCGGTAAATCAATCTTCATGGCTGGTCCAGTTAGTTCACAGATTCATTGGGCCTTCTTGTGTGGTCAATATGACCCTTCAAATGGTAGAATTGGCCCATTATACCTTGTAATGAAATGTTTTATATTGAATTAGGAATCCAAAAAAATTATAACAATACAATATGGATCTGTATGGTGAGTGTTATATATAAAATTGTAAATTGATTCAATTGGACTACTTCTAAAAATGATCAAATATTATACTTAATATTAAAACATTAATATTTCACACAAATTATGCACATTTTATATAAATTCAGTAAAGAGAGTATATAATAAGTCATGAAAATATTAATAACATCAACTCCCCCACACATAGTTTTTTGCATTTCTTCATGTGAATAAAATATAAAAACATAACAAAATCATTTTCACTCACCAACAAATATTAAAATTTTGTTTTCTCGAATCAGGGGAGGTTTAGACTATTTCACTCATCCAGTTCGAATTCCACCAAAAGTTGTTATAGAATCAATGTTACAAAACTAAATAATTTTTTTCATTCTAAAATTTAAAAATGGAAATTTTGGACACTCAAAACTCACACCTCTCAAGATGATAAAATTTATTTGTGGAGGTTCACTCTTTCACCAACCAAAAGTGAAAATCTTAGAGTATGAATGGAGATCTCATATTAAAATCCCTATCCAATGTTAACAGGAATCAAGAGGTCTTTTTATTGGGTTTTTCTATGGTTATGTGACTGTAGGGATATAATGTCTAAGAGAGAGAAGAAGAGGGTTAAAATACCAACATAGAAAAAGCAATGCACATTTTTTGAAATAAAACATTGATGGAAATAAAAATACATATTTACTACGGAATTATTGTGTGAAAAAAGAAACAATAGATGAAAAAATATGAAGGTAATGAGAAGATGAAATATTTACAAAACACATAAATTCTCCCAATAAGAATTTAATGCAACTGTTCTGTTTTTTCTTCTCCTTTTTTTTCGAAAGTTGAACTTGGAAAATATCGCACACTCATATCCCAACCCATGTTTGATCTCCTCATGAAATAAATTATAATATTTATAACAAGATGAAATGTTGAGGAAGAGTGATTTTTGAACTACCCAAGACATAACCCATTTTTTTTTAAAAAAATGATTTTTTATTTCCGATATTTTTTATTATTTTTTAAACACTTGTCAATAACATTTATAAAATTACATAAATGAAAGTACATTATTTTCCACAAAACAAACTAAATGATAACCTCTACCCCACACTGAAATGGATGCTTGCCCTCAATCAGAGGATGAATCGTTAAAAATCAATAATAGGGTACCCAAACAATGAAAACCATCCCCCCCACACATAAATTTCAAAAAAAAATTCAATGAAAACCCATGTTGATATTGGGTGGGAAAAGGTATTGTTCTTTTAATGTGGCTGTCAAAGAAAAGGTTTTCATAGGAACGAAGGGGCTTTCAAAATGAGGATTAATGTAAGGGAAATTGGGAGGCTATTTGGCTATTGTGATTCTCATGTGGTTCAGAAAATGCCTCTATCTTATTAATGCCCACTAAAGTAGGAAATTCAGCTCGAATGTCCACAAACTCCAGACTCACAAATGGGGTTGAAAACAGAAATTTTGAAAAGATGGCCATAGGTGGCCTTGGCATGAAAGAAAATGTTGTTCCTCACGGTTTAGGAAAATCATATTCCAAATAAAAAATTCAGCATTCAAAATGTGTTGGTTTGGACACACAATTATTTATCCAAAGTCATAATTAAAATACAAAATTTTTGAGATGAAAACAATCCTGTTCAGTCCCCGAAATGGTTGGACAAAATTTCAAACTCAATGGTGACAAAGCATGACTCTTTTGTTTTTTTACATTTTTTTAGTTTTTTTTGTGTTCTTTAAAATACACATCCACACAAAAGAGAAATAAAAAAAAGAAAGGGTTTGAAAAAAAAGTTTAAAAAAATGAAGGAGAGAAGAATAAGAAGAAAGAGGTAGAGAGGTGAAGAGATAGAGAGAGAGTTAAAGGTAAAGAGGTGCCCCCTGGTTTGGTTTTGGCTGGTCATCATCTCTATCTAGTGATTGGTCGACTGGAGAAGTTGTGGATCCAGATGAAGGAGATGATGATCCAGGATTGTGTGTCCTTTCATGGTGATGCTTTAACCGATGTCCATTAACCGTGAATGTCCTTTTTGAAGAGGCATCATGAACTTTCACTGCACCAAATGGGTAAACACTAGTAATAACAAAAGGACCTTCCTAACCAGAATTTAGCTTACCAGGGTGAATCCGAAATTAAAAATTGAAGAGCATTACCTTCTCACCTTCATGAAATACCTTTCTCAGGATGTATTTGTCATGGAGTGCCTTGGATTTTGCTTTGTAGTGATTAGAATTATCCTAAGAATCAAGTCGAAGCTCCTCCAGTTTAGCCAATTGCAACAATCATTCTTCACCATATTTTTCAAGATCTAAATTACAAGTTTTAACTGCCCAAAATGACTTATGTTGGATTTAAAGTATAAAATGACATGATTTACCAAAAACTAGCCTAAAAGGAGACATCTCAATGGGTGTTTTATAGGCAGTTCGATAAGCCCAAAGTGCTTCACCAATTCTTTCAGGCCAGTTATTTCTAGTGGGTTTTACAATTCTCTGAAGCACTCTTTTCACTTCCCTATTAGAATGTTCAGCCATTCCATTTTTTTGGGGGTGATATGTTGTTGAAGTTTTATGTACAACCCCATTTTTCTCAAAAGTGATTCGACGGTTCTATTAAAAAAATGGGTTCCTAAGTCACTGATCAAGTCACGAGGCATGACAAATCTATATAAGATGTGTGTCTTTAGGAACTCACTAACAGTATGTGAATCATCCTTTCTAGTGGGTTTAGCCTCGACCCACAAAGAAACATAATCAAGTGCAAGAAGGATGTATGAGAATCCATTGGAAGGTGGAAATAGTCCCATGAAATCGATGCCCCAAACATAGAAGATCATGCAAAAATTTAAAGACTTTTGGGGCATTTCATTTGTCTTTGAAAATGTGCCAAATTTTTGGCAAGTAGGACATGATTTACAAAACTCATGTTAGTCCTTGAAGAGTGAAGGCCAAAATAATCCAGAGTCTAGGACCTTTCGGGAGGTCCTTTGTGGTCCAATGTGACCACCTACGGGAAGTGAGTGACAGAATACTAAAATGGAAGAATGTTCAGTTTCATCGACACATCTCTTTATTATCATGTCATCCCCAGTTTTCTAAATTTTATTATCATCCCAAAAATATTATTTTGAATCACTATTCAACTTCAATTTCTGTTCTTTGGAAAAATATTCAGGAAAAACACCAGAATCCAAGTAATTTAAAATTGGGCCATACCATGGTATTTTTAGAGTGAGAGATGAAAGGTGATTAGTGGGGATTTCAGGATCAGTGATTTCCAAATGAGAAGAATTAGAAATTCTACTCAAGTGATCAGCCACAAGGATTTTTTTCCTGTTGTATATTTTTTTTCAATTTAAAACTCTTGGAGCATTAGGATCCATCTTATTAGCCTCGGTTTGGAATCACTTTTCTTGAGTAAGAACTTCAATGAAGAATGGTATGTGAAGATGAAGTTTTTGGCATGTAAGAGATAGGGCCAGAATTTATCTAATGCAAAAACAACTGCTAAAAGTTCTTTTCAGTGACAGTGTAGTAAGATTGATTATCATCCAATGTTTTTGAGCCATAATAGATGACATGAATAATCTTTTCTCTTCTTTGACCAAGAACAGCCCCAATGTCTCTATCAGAAGCATCACTCATTAACTCAAAGGGTAAGGACCAATCTGGAGGTTGGATTATCAGGGAAGATGTAAGGGCAGTTTTGAGTTCAATGAAGGCTCTCTTGCAAACCTCATAAAAATGGAATGTGACATCATTTTGGAGAAACCGAGTGATTGGGAGGGCAATCCTACTGATGTTATGGATGAATCACGGATAGAAACCGGCATGACTGAGGAATTAACGGATGTCTTGAAATGATGTGGGTTCAGGAAGTGATTGGACCACTTCAATTTTGGCTTGATCAACATAAATACCAACTTTTGAAACTATGTTCCCTAGAATAATCCCATTTGCAACCATGAAGTGACATTTTTCAAAATTTAACACAAGGTTGCATTTGACACAGTTTTGGAGGACTAGATAGAATGAAATCAAACAAATTTCAAATGACTCACCATAAATGGTGAAGTCATCCATGAATACTTCCATGCAGTGTTCAATGAATTCAGAGAAGATACTCATAATACACCTCTGGAATGTTGCAGGAGCATTGAAAAGTCCAAAAGGCATTCTTCTATATGAATATGTTCCAAAGGGGCATGTGAAAGTAGCCTTTTTATAGTCTTGAGGTGCGATTTGGATTTGGAAGTAGCCTGTGTATCCATCAAGAAAGAAATAGTGTGACTTTCTGACTAATCTTTCCATCTTTTGATCAAGGAATAGAAGAGGGTAGTGATGTTTTCTTGTTTCAACAATAAATTTCCTATAGTCGATGCACACACGCCATTTTGTCTTCACTCGAGTTGTGACTAACTCTCCATGTTCATTTGTGACAACAGTTATCCCACCCTTATTAGGTACAACGTGAATTGGACTAACTCATTCACTATCAGAAATTGGGTAGATAATACCAGCATGAAGAAGCTTGGTGATCTCTTCCCTAACTACCTCAAGGATGAGTGGATTGAGTCTTCTTTTTGGTTGTCTAATTGGTTTGGATGTTTCCTCAATAGGATGTGATGCATGCAAAGAGCAGGGTTGATTCATGGTATGTCATCTAGGGTCCAACCTAAGGCCTTTTTGTTTTCTTCTAACACTTGAACATGTTTGGACTCATCGGTTTCAGTATGTGTGGAAGAGATAATGAAATGATATGAGTGATCTTGGAAGATGAATGCATATTTCAGGTGTGCAGGAAGAGGATTCAGATTATTCTCATTATTAATTTTTGGGTTAGGAAACTCAGAAATAGATGATGGGACTTCAATTGCTTTAGATTCATTTTTTCCAATACTGTCCAAGGTGGAGCAGTTTTGATCAGAGTTGAGATGGGATTCAAGAGAGTTTTCAAGATCCTATAAATTGATGGAGTCTATGAATGAAAGGTCCACATCAACATCACCATTTATGACTTGGTTAATCCTAGTGAATGTTTCACAAGATCCTATCTCTTTAGAACAGGATGAACATGATGGAATGGGGTTCAATTGACACTTATAAGTGTCCACAAAAGCAAGGATTGAGAATACAGAGTGATCCTCAGATGGGTATCGCATGGCTTGGAAAAAGTTGAACATGACTAGTTGGTCACCGAATTCCATGGATAAGATGCCTGAATGGACATCAATTTTGGTTCTCACTGTCATGAGGAATAGACTTCCTAGAATTAGGTGAGATCGAGAAGAGTTCATCTCACCTTCCATGTCAAGGACATAGAAATCAGCTGGGAAGATAAGATAATTTACTTGAATAAGGACATCCTCAATTATTCCCTCAGGACTGGATGTTCTTCGATTGGATAATTGAATGACAACACCCGTTGGATGTGTGGGACCTCGACCAAGGTTGGAGAATATGGATTTGGGCATGAAATTAATTGAGGTCCCTAAGACTATGAGTGCATCATCAAAGTTGGAACTTCCAATTTGGCATGGAACCATAAAGGTCCCTGGATCTTTGCACGTTATGGGAATAGACTACTAGGTGGAAACATTCTCAAAGGTCTTATGTTGCCTCTTGTGGGTGCACAATTCCTTGAGAAACTTGGAATACTTAGGAATTTTTATAAAATCTAATAGATGAAGGTTGACTTCGACACGTCTAAACATGTCGAGCATTTCAAGATCAGGTTCAAAGGACATCATTGGCTTATAAACGTCTTGAGGAAAAGGAATTGAGTTCCTAAGTGGAATTGAAGGAGGTGAAGGAATGGTTTCATGTTCCTTATAAATTTCATTTTATTTTCATTTTCTAGGTCAACATTCAAAGGAGTTCTAGAGGAATTATCTTGAGGCATAACAATGTGCTTTCCCAATCTATGTTCAATTTCACATACATTACCCATGGGGTTGTGTAATGGTTGAGCTGGAAGTTGGGAAGAATTGGATTGTTGTTGTTGGCTCAGGTGGGATGCAAGTTGACCTATTTGAGTTTAAATGTTTTTAAGGATAGAACGGGTGAAGGATACAAGATCTTCCACTTCACTTTCCCATGGTTTCTTGGAAGAAGAGGCTTGTCCCAGATTTGGATTGTCTTGATTTTTGTTCTTGGGAAATCTATTGTATTGTTTTTGGAATTGGTAAGGCTCACTAGGATAATGGAATCCAGGAGGAGGATTGTTCCTTTGTGGTTGAGGAACAAAAGGATAAGGTTGATGGATGTTACCACCACCTTGACCATATTGAAATTGGTTTGGGTTTTGAGGAGGGAATTTAGGGGGATGAGATAAGAGATTACCATACCTAAGGCCTTGGTTATAGGAAGAAGAGAATGGCTCGGAGTGAGGTTGGTTGAAGTTTCTAACAAACTGAACTGATGGTTGAGGGTTGGTGTTCCACTGAGCATATGCTACATTGATATCCATTGGTCTAGATGAATCAGATTGATCCTCTTGAAGTTGTGGACATGTGTGAGTTGGATGAGATGGAGAGTTACAGATTCCACAGTTTTTGACATGTCCAGGAAATAATGATTGTGGAGAAGACGAGGTTGGGGATTTGGTAGCCACAACTAGTTGTCTCACAAGACCTGTAATTTCACTCATCCACTCAGTCATCTTGTTTGGCTCAATTGTTTGATTATAATGGGCTTGCTTGACTTGAGCATGTTCTCGTGTATGGAATTGTTGTGCGTTTTCAGCCATGTTACTTATGAGATCTCTTGCAGTTACTTGAGTTTTATCCATAAGAGAACCACCACTTGTGGCATCAATGAGAGTTCTCTCCATAGCCAATAACCCCTCCTAGAAGTATTGGATCAACAGTTGGTTAGGTATTTGATGTTGTGGGTAGGTTAAAAAAATATTTTTTAACCTCCCCTAGTACTCATGGAGTGATTCACTTTGGAACTAACTGATACCACTTATTTCCTTTCGGATAGAAGCAGTACGAGAAGCAGAAAAAATTTATCTAAGAATAGTCGCTTCATGTCATTCCATGTTGTTATGGAACCAGGATTAAGGTAGTAGATCCATAACTTAGCAGTGTATCATAGGGATAAAGGTAATGCTCAGAGTTTTATTTTCTCCTCAGAAACCCCTTGAGGCTTCATGGTAGAGCACACAACTTGAAACTCTTTAAGATGGAGATGTGGATCCTCACCGGCTAGCCCGTGGAAATGAGGAAGAAGATGAGTCAAACCTGATTTGAGTTCGAAGTCAGCCTCTATATTTGGATATTGAATACCAATAGGTTGGTAATTTATATCAGGGGCAGAGAGTTCTTTATGTGTTTGTTCCCTAGGATTGGCAATATCTAATTCAATCAGTTGGACAATGACCGATTCACGAATTATTTGATTATCTCTTCTGTTACTCCTATGTTGGTGAAGTGTTCGCTCAAATTCAAGGTCAAACAAATTTGATGGATTTATTGGAAGGCTACGGGGCATTCATAGAGATTTTGGATGAAAGAGGATGATGAGTTTTTCATTGTGTTGTTTTTTTCAATTTTTTTTAAATTTTGTTTGTTTTGTTTTTTTATTACAATAACCAGAAACTAATGAATACATAAAGCACAATCCCCAAAAACGGCGTAATTTTAAATGTACGGCCAATTGTCGCCTATCGACCAGTCAAAGTTCTAGTGCTCTGCTTATGTGTATAGCAGCACTCGAGTCGAATCCTCGGCGATGATACTTTGAATTAGTCGTTTGTTTTTAGTTGATTGTATTCTTATTGGGGGAGTTTGTTTGCAGAGCTTAATTGAAATGAATAATTTATTATGATTGATTTAACAAATTGATAATGACTGGGGTGAGTTAATCATTAGGTTAGTTAAGATTGTGATATCTTTGAGCTTTTCTTTATATTGTATTAAAATTAACTCCCATGTCACAAGTTGACGTTGATTTGAATTCCCAAGTGTTAAGGGTTTAATCCAAGCCTTAACATAACATAGGGTTCTAATATTGATCATATCTTGTTTATGGTAATGTATTTATGGTTCCAATAATCCATGGAAACCACACGTTAAACAAAACAAGTCATTAATCCATGACATTCGAAGTCCAACATACACAATTTCAATTCAACGAATACTCATTGGACGAATGCTCTCAATCTCTTAACATAAATAAATTAAAACACAACCCAATGAGAGATTTACTCAGCCATTAAGATTGTTATTAATCTGGTAATATATTTTTATGGTGATAAATTCTAAAGAGAATAAAAATAAAGGGACAACATAAGTGTAGTGCGTCGAACAAACACACAAACGATGAAGAAAATTAAAAATGGATATTCGATTGAATGAGGAAGAAAAATAAGGGAATGAGACTCAACAAAATTTAAACTATTTTAAGAAAATAAATATTAAAATACATAAGGTGGATGATAATAGGAGATATTGAATAAGTAACTTGCATTAAAACTTAATTACAAAGAAACAGACATACAAAATCACAAAAACGAAGAACAATAAATTAAGTGAAAACAAAGAGAGGAGGAAAGGTCTCTCAAGTGAGAAGATGAGTATGGAAGGTCCTCCCAAGACTTTGGAAAATCTTTGTTCGTGCCAATATTATCTCCTCTCTTCTGAAATGCCATCCCCTTTCATGGAGATAAGGGGAGAGTATTTATAGCCCAAGGAGTGGACTGTTTGCATTCCCAATATGTCCCTCCATTTGCATCACATATTTACCAATCTAGACAGATGAATAACGACCTTGTGACTTCTTCAAAGATGTATATATCAAGGTCTTATGTCCACCCTAATAATTTGTCCACCTATAGACTTTTGTAGCCAACGTAATGGCAGTTCTAATAAATAATGTCATTCTGTCTATTTCAATCCAGATTTTCAATGGCCGAAATGTGAATTGGTTTTGGAATAGTAAGATTCCCTCTAATAAAAATCATTTCTTCATACGAGTTGTCCGGAAATATCTCCTCTTTGACACTGAAAAATATAATCTCGAATGGATGTCTAAATCAGGATAACTGTCAACATATGTGTGCTGATTTCAATTCAAGGCCAAAATGGTGGGCTGAGTTTAAATGAATCTGTTAGGCCCCTTGATCTTGGTTTTGGGACATTAAATATTAATAAAAGATGACATGTAGTGTACCCTGAATTATGGTGGATAATTAATGTTTTTTGATTTCTGGATTGAGCCCAGTAAATCAATCTCCATGTCATAGATTCATTGGCTCTTCTTGTGTGGTCCATATGACCCTTCAAATGGCAGAATTGGCCAATGATCCCTTATAATGAATTTTTTTATATTGAATTAGGAATCCTACAATAGAAGATCGAGAAAATTTGTATCAGTAGAGTGAGAGTTATAAATAAAATAGTAAACTAACTCAATTGGACTACTTGTAAAAATGCTCAAAAATTATACTTAATATTAAAACATTAATATTTCATGAAAATTATGCACATTTCATATAAATTCAGTAAAGGGTGTATATAATAAGTCATAAAAATATTAATAACATCAATAACCACCTTCATAATCTTGGTATTAGAAACACAAGAAATTGGTGATCTCAAATGCTCTATAAGTGATAATAAAATATATGTTATCATTATCAGATCATAATAATATATAAAGAATTAATAAGTAAAAATATATTATTTAAAAGAATATAAAAAAAATACATGTTTGTCCATAACCATGAATGACATATTTGAGGATGGCCCTTATGGGCTGCGAGAGGACCCTTCCACCACGATGGACTCTAGGGGTTTCCATGGAGCTTTTGTACTTCCTCAGTTTCGATCGTCTCGCATATCCTAGTGGTGTGGCATCAATGATCCCCTACTCAACGTCTGCTCCTGGACCTCAGGTTTCTGCAGATGTTTGCAACCCTAGGACTTCCTTCGAAGTTTGCAACCCTACAGGTGTTGTGAAGCTTATTTCCTCGATTGATATTCATTCGTCATTGGGTGTTAGATCTGTGGAGGTTTCTTAGCTATCTATTGAGGCTTCGAAGACTTCGACACGATGAGGATATTCGTGGAAATAAACTAGTCTGGGTGTTGTTGTGTATATGACGGATGCAGTGTTGTGGGATTTTCCCCATGGTGTTGACTCTTGTGCGGTGGGGAAATCCACTCCAGGGTTGAATCCACATGGAGATGGTTCATTGGAACTATTCAAGGAATCATGTCCTTGTAGAAGTTTTTGTAAAGGTTCATTTACTCACGTTGAAGACAACCCTGCTGCGTTTTCTTAGAGAATGTCAATTGGTAGTACCTATTTTATTGCATGTATTGTTCTTCATAATGGTGCACAACCATGGAAATGCGATGATTTGATTCACAAAATCTCACCTTTGTGGGGTTTCTGTAACTGTAAATGTGTTGTGCTTGGCGAATGATTTTTTTCATTTCTTTTTTCCATCCGATGATTTGAAGCTTCGATCATGGAGCATGGGCACTATATTTTTGAAAACTGGTTGGCTGATTTTGCATGAATTGTCTTTGGATTTCAATGTCTCGCATGCAGGAAATGTCTTTTCTTAGCTCTAGATTTGTCATCATGGACTCAATTGGGTCGTCTAGAATCCGAAAATCTTGCATGATATTGGCATGGAAATTGGGACTCTGTTTCGACATGACAAGAAGAATAAAGATGTTAGGTTTGGTTACTTTTCTAGGATATTTGTGGAGGTTGACCTGAGCTCCTCTTTGATTGACAAGGTTTCTCTTTCTACCCCTTCTAACAACATTCAAATTCACGTTGAGTATGAAAATAAGCCTCTCTTCTACAATGAATATATTTCAGTTGGACACTCTTGAGTGTTTTTCCAAAAAAATGTTTCTTGTGAGGAATGTGGGGTGAGAGGTCATTCAACGACTCTCTATCATAGGAAATCCAAGGTGAAGAAATCAACATTGTAATCTTCTCACACTACTGGAATGTGGGTTTTTCCCCACCGTTACATACCAACAGTTTCATAGAACCGTTGGTAAAGGAGGTTTTTGCCAACGGTTCATTAGAACCGTTGGCATAGATTTTCCCTGGGAGGTTTTTTCCCAACGGTTCATGAGAACCGTTGGGATAGATGGCTTTTTTGAGGTTTTTTCCGACGGTTCCTCAGAACCATTGGGATAGATAGCTTTTCCCAACGGTTCATGAGAATCGTTGGGATAGAGGTATGCTTTGGGGAGGTTTTTCCCAACGGTTCTCTAGAACCGTTGGGATAGATATGCATATGCCAACGGTTTTTAAAAACCGTTGGCAAAGGTTCTCCCCAAATTCCCAGCAACCAGTTCTCTCCCATTCGCGATACACAACCCTAAAACGGGAGCAGCAGCCGATTTAGGCGATTTTGGAGGTACTGACAGCCGGACCTTGAATCTTCCAACTCTTCTTTAGGTTATTCTTCTTCTTTATCTGAAAGCATATTCAAATGTTTGGATAGTATTTAAACGTATTTTCATTTTTCCCATCAGTTTAGGCGATTTTGGAGCTACTGCCCGCCGGACCAGCCTAAGGGTGAGTTTTCTTGAAAATTCCTTTTTGGATTTTACCCCTTGAACATGGGATGTCATTTGTGAAAGGTTATATAAATCGAATTGATTGTTCGATTTCTGAATTGAATTGTAAATTAAATTAATTAAGGGTATTTTATGGTTTGCATTCCTCTTTTAACACAAGAATGCCAATTATTTTTTAACACATGTTTTAATTGTATTGCCTTGCCAATGTGAGTAAAGTGGAGACTATGCTATGAATCTATGAAATTGGATTGAATTTATCTTATATTTTATGTTACCCTGTTAGATATATTATAACTAGTGCATGTGATATCTTTATAGTCTTGTTAGGAGTGTTCTATTAAAAATTCCCATGTGAGTGCTTGAATTTTCATTGAACTTCTAGCCATTATGAGTTATGTTGAGACAATGATATGGGATTGATTGATTAAGCAAGGGAATCTCATTATCTTGACATTACAACATGAGTAAATGAAGCTTCATTATTTTCAGGTTATTATTTGTTTGAGTCGCCATTTTGAGGTGAGTTGTATTAAATACCTTTGTTTTTTACCTTGGTATGTTTAATGAATTGTTTAAATGAAATAGAATTCATTAAATGATTAATAGTAAATAGTGATACATGGATTCTATTAGGATGCAAGGTATATAATCTTGTTTCTATTAACTTATACGCTTTATGTGACAAATCGATTCACATTGGAATTCCACGGATAGACTCATTTCTTTGAATATTGATTAAGCCATGGGTGATACATGGATCCAAGGGAGGGATTCCATAGATAGACTTATTGAATGTAGAATTTTATTCCAATTGATACATGGATTCTTATGATAATTCCATAGATCGACTTATTGATTGTAGAATTATATTCCAATTCTATGCGTCTTGTGTGGTGGTGGTGTGGTTTATGTGTTTTATGGTAGTAGTGAAGTGTGTGATTATGTAGTTAATGTGAACCCATAGGTTGAGTATTTTGTGCTATCTATATATCATGTATTTTTATGTTATTTCTACACATTCCCAACCAGAGTTGGATAAACTTACCAACGATCAGAGGTTTTGAGTTATGAGTATTTTTTCTAATATCTAGGATGGTGGTTATATGTTTGGATAGCTACCATGTCTTCCCTACTCTTCCTTAAAAAGTGATTGACCATGTGTTTTTAGGCAAGATGCGATGTGATTGTCCATGTGTCTTCAGGTGAGATGTACTATGATTTCCCTAGTGTTTTTCGGTGAGGTGTGATGTGATAAGGCTATAATACGATGTGGCATGTGGTTGGGGTCATGTAGGGTAGGAGGATGGCACAAGGTTGATGTTATTCATGTTCATGATACCCTACTAATATGGTTATGGGATGAGTCATGCTGTTATGTGATATAACACATTAAGTTCTTGTTGGTTTTACATTTTTTCAATAACACATTTGTATGTTTTTTTGACATGTGTAGTTGATACCTTGATTATTTTCTTCCTTTATCGTTTACTTAAATGTATTTTCTATTATAGTTAATGCCTATTGAATTGTTTATGACAAAATGACTTATATAAATTCTTTTTACAGAATGGACAGAAATTGGATGTATGAAACCGATCGGATCTCAGACGATTTTCAAAACAATTTGGAGAGCTTTATAGATTTTGCATTTCACAATGCTTCAGATAGTGGTCGCATACACTGCCCATGTTCCAATTATGTTGGTAGACCTTGGTTGAGCCGTGAAGAAGTCAGCTACCACATAACCAAAAATGGGTTTCAAGAAAACTACTTTCTGTGGTATCACAATGAGGAGAAAACGAAATCTCAAATTGGTGATGATTGAAATGAAAAGACTGGAATGGAGAATTTGTTAGATGATCGGTTTCCATTTATTCGTCATCATGAAAAAGAAAGGATTTCGACTCAAGAAGACTTCGATATGAGGACAGCTGATGCATCTAGTGAAAATGATGATATTGATAGGGTGAAAAAATTGAATGATGCTGCCACGACTCCAGTATATCGACAATGCGATAAAATGAAAACGCTGGAATTTTTAATCCGATTATTTCATGGGAATACTATGTATGGGATTTCTAATACAGAAATAGATTACATTCTTACCCTATTGATGGATTTACTTCCAAATGATGCAGATATTCCCTCAAACCACTATATGGCATGAAAGTTAGTTGAGGAACTTGGATTTTCAAGAAACAAAATTCATGCTTGCCCGAAAGAATGCAGTTTATTCTGGGAGGAAACCACTGAACGAAATGAATGTATAAAATGTGGCACATCCCGCTGGAAGTCAAAATCTGATGGAACACCATCTCGCATTCCACATAAAGTAATGTGGCACTTTCCATTGATCCCCAGACTCCAGAATCTTTTTATGTCTGATGACATATCAATAAAAATGAGATGGCATGATACCGAGAGAAAGAAGACTGATGATGAGTTGTTTTATCCTGCAAATGGATTTGCATGGAAGAGATTTGATGCTCGACATCCTGATTTCGCAGCTGACGTGCGTAATGTGAGGCTGGGTCTTTCATGCGACGGTTTTAATCCGTTTGGGGAGATGCTTAATTCGCACAACACATGGCCAGTTTTTATACACATTTATAATCTTCCCCCATGGTTTTGTATGAAAAAATCTTTCACTTTCATGAGTATACTCATATCTGGTCCTTCTGATCCTAGCATTGATATTGATGTATACATGCATCCTTTAATAAAAGAGTTGAAACTTCTTTGGGATGTGGGTGTGCGCACATACGATGCATGTTCTAAAGACATATTTCAGATGCGCGCTGCGCTTATGTGGACAATCAATGATTTTCCGGCTTATGCAATGATGTCTGGATGGAGAATGAAGGGAAAACTGTCATGTCCAGTTTGTATGAATAAAACACGATCCAGAAGACTGAAACATCGTTGTAGTTTCAGTTTTATGGGACATCGACGATTTTTGCCAAAGGATCATCCATATAGAATGAATCGTCGAAGATTTGATAATACTATAGAGACCGATGATCCACCTCAGCGTATGTCTGGAACTGATGTGCTTAATGAATTGAAAGATTTCAGTTTTTCGTTTGGGTAGGGTCAAATGAAATTTGGAAAGAGAAAGAATGTTTCCACAGAAACCTGTTACAATTGGAGGAAGAGGAGTATCTTTTTTGATTTTCCATATTGGTCAACCAATTTGCTACGTCATTGCTTAGATGTAATGCATATTGAAAAGAATATATGTGAAATGTTGCTTTCAGTTCTTCTAAATGTCAAGGGGAAGACAAAAGATGATTTACAATCTCGACGTGACTTGGTAGATTGGGGCATGAGACCAGAATTGCATCCTGTGCGTATCAGTGAAAATAAATGGCAACTTCCATGTGCTTCTTATGTGATGACACCTACTGAAAAAAAACAATTTTTGGAATTATTAGAGACTATTAGAGTTCCTGATGGCTATTCAAGCAACATATCTAAACGGGTCAACAGAAGAGAGTTGAAGCTAAAATCTTTGAAGACTCATGATTATCACGTTCTACTGCATGAGTTGCTTCCAATAGCAATCCGTCATCTTTTGTCCAATAATGTAAGGGTGGGTGTTATTCGGTTGTGCCATTTGTTTAGAGATCTTTGTGCTATGAAGTTGTCCATGTCTTTCTTGCAAAAAATGTTGACAGATGCCCCATTAATTTTGTGTGAGTTGGAGAAAATATTTCCCCCATCATTTTTCACATGCATGCTGCATCTGACTGTCCATATTCCAACTGAAATACTTCTCGGAGGACCTGTTTCTTTTCGTTGGATGTATCCAACTGAAAGAAATATGTTCACATTAAAGTCTTATGTTCGAAACAAGAATCATCCCGAAGGTTCTATCGTGAACGGTTACTTAGCTCAAGAATGTATGGATTTCTTTTCAATGTATTTGTCTGATCTTACTACAAGAATGAACAGACCAATGAGAAATGAATAAGAACAATATGAGCAAATTGAACCTAGTTTTCCATCACTTCCTCAAACAGGAGGAATTCCTAGATCATATACATTGAAGACATTAAGCCATGAAGAGCGGGAGATGGCACATCACACAGTTTTGTTCAACTGTGATTTGTTCGATGACTATATCAGGTAACAAAATTGAATATGTATATCTTACATATATATATATGTTAAACTATTCATATTTTTTTATCTACAAGGAACATAAAACAATGATAAATAGGAAGCATCGTTCTTTATCTTTGAGAAGGAGAGAGACTTTGCATATCAAAGAGTTTTCTGCTTGGTTAAAATTGAAGGTAAAAATATTATTGTTTAAATTAATTATTTCAATATTTACGTAAGTTTAACTGTCATTTATATTGCAGGTATTGAGTTTGTCTGATGAATCTGTCTCTGAGGAAATAAGTGCTTTGGCTTTTGGTCCTAATATCGTGGTTCGTGACTGTAAATCAATTGTTATCAATGGGTACAGATTTATTGTCACTGAAAGAGCCAAAAACATGAGAACACAACATGATGGTATTATGGTTACCGCCACAACAGATTGTTATGCCAGTGCATCAGATAGTAGACCGCGACTTGAAAATGTGGGTTATTATGGAGTCGTTGAGAAAATAATAATATTGGATTATTACTCTCATGGACGAGTCACAATGATGAAATGCCATTGGTGTGATTCGATGACGAGACATGGCACATTTATTGATGATTGTGGATTTCGAGTAATTAATATGACCCGCACTCTTGCAACCGAAGAACCATATGTGTTGGCATCAATGGCCAAACAAGTTTTTTATGTCAAAGATCAACTTCAACCTGAATTTGGGGTCATAGTTGAAGTAATTCGAAGACATATTTTTGATGATGCTTATGATGGAATTGACACTGTCCCTATTGCCATTGGAACCAATCCATTTATATCTTTTGATGACTCCAATAGCTCAATTGTCAGAGTTGATTGTGAACCTGAAGTTGTGGTTGGAAATATATAGAATCATTCATCCATGTTCTCAATTCTTTTGGTTTACCTCGAGTTGGGTAGTTAAGGTTGGTAATATTCATATTTATTTAGTATTGATCACAAATATGTTTTAGATGACTTGACCATTATGTGAATTTTCAATGTTTATTGGTTGCTGTTTTATTTGAATTGCATTTTCTAATTTGGAATTGAACTGTATTCAAACCAAATCAAACAATATTTCTAACTTGGTGAACATTACAACTTGTATGTTTTATTAAATTCATTCAAGCTCTTCTAAAACAATTGATAGCTAAATTACCAATGAATCCCCTCATTCCCTCATATATTTAGTTTTTTGGTTTTCACATTAATTTTCTTTTTCTAATTAATTACATAATTGTTTTCCAATGCAGGAAATGAAGCCAATTGAAGAGAGAAGAAGAAAAAAAATGGCGGAGAACAATCGTCGGATGGAGGAGATGGGCATTCCACCATTAGTGCCTACAGTGAGTACTTTATTTCAAATATATATATATATATGAATATTTACAAAATATATAATGTCATGTGATTAATTTGTTTTGTAAACTTTTTTGCAGGATCCACCATTACGTCGACAGTTATTCAACGAGGAGCTTAGTACTAGTCCTAGTACTCAGGCCGGTGGTACGAGGAGGGTTCGTACCAGAGGTGGACGTAGAGCTGCGCGTGCCCGACTAGACCCTGCCCCTCCCACTGACATTTCAGCCTTCCCACATTCTGATCCCGGTGTGTCGTTAGGGACACACGGGATATTTAGACCTCCCATGTTTTCGCGACCTTCTGAATCTTCTGCCCCATCATTTTCACATCCCATGATGATTCCCACTCCCCAGTCAGCATCAGGTCATACAGCTGTTCCATCTTCTTTTCCTTCTACTTCCGTCTCTCCGAGATTTTATATTCCATCGTCTTCGACTCCTGTTCCACCAGAGGGTGTTCCATCAGGTTCTGTGGATCCGGCGCCACTCATTGATCAGACTAGCGCATGTATATTTATAAAACCCTAACAAATTTTTATAGAAATATTTATTTTCATTATAACATGTTTTGATAAAATATTTGTTTTTCTTTCATGACAGATACATCTACTGACAGGAGGCGGGGGCGGGGCCGTACACGCATGCGTTCGGTGTGGAACCGTCACTCACAGGTTATGGTGGAATATAATGAAGACAATCAGATGGTTGAGAAAACAGGGCAGCAATGTCGGAGTTTTATGGCGACGCTTGCCAAATACTCCGACATCATTCCCGTCAGCCCGCTGTCGTGGAGACATTTTCCACATGAGGTCAAAGATAGAGCTTGGTCAGAGATATGGGTAAAAAAATATGTTGTATTTAATGCCATGAATTATTTCTGTATTTATATAAATTAATATTTTGATTTCAGCTTCGATTTAATTTTCCTGATGGTGAGGGTGCACGACTGGCACGTCTAAAGGATTTAGGCGAGCTTTGGAGAGCCTACAAGCATGAGCTGTATATTGGATGGCGTGCTAGAGTTGGAACTGAGTTAGAGGCGGTACCAGTCGTGGATAATTGTCCTATAGAGTAGTATCGTCAGATGATTACTCATTGGACGAGTACCCAGTTTAATGTATGAATTACATTTTAGGTATTTAAATAATAACTTTCAAATTTTTCATTAATATTATCCTTTTCATTATCGAATTTTATTTAGGAATCATCTGGAAAAAATAAAAAAAACATTGATGCAAAAAAATACCTCCATACACTAGGACGCACGACGATGTCGGATCATGAGAGGCAGTAGGTATGACAATTGTTTATAAGTTTTCTTTACGACTTACATTTTCTTTTGTTTCCTCAATTATTTAATCATTTGCTAAAATTTTTATATAACTTTTGTTTTCAATGTCATTGTAGAGGCAAGTACAAAATATTGAAGGGCGTGTGCCTCGAGAAAAACTGTTTTGCTCGAGTAGACGAAAAGAGGATGGAAGTGCTATCAATGAAGCGACTCAGCAGCAGATTGTAAGTTTTAATCTGTTGATTTTATATTTTAATATCTATTTCGTAACTTAATAATATATTTATATTTGTAACAGGATGCTTTAGAGGCCCTCGATGCGCAAGAAGCAGACAATTTTGGGCCATCTGATCACTTACATCAGGTTTTGGGAGATGATCATTCTGGCAGAGTATGCTGCCGACCTAGGATAGCCCCGACGAGGTATTGGCATGCCTCAGGTATGAGTTGTAGTGCCACCGAGCTGCAGCAAGTTAGGGCACAGGCAGAACAGGCTGAGAAAAGGGCCACAGAGACGGCAGAACAGTCTGCTAGGGCAAACAGTGCATTTATGAAATTTATTGAAGTTCTACGTCCAACACTTCCAGCAGAGGCCAGCCCCGCGATTGATGAATACATGTCGTCGATACATTCTATATATGGTGCACCAGGTGGAAATTCCAGTAGTGGTCAGGCCGATGTCCAGATTGAAGATGCTGATGGCGAGGAGTCTGATGCGGAAGAGGAGGGAGATGAGGAGGGCGAAGGCGAGGAGGGAGGCGCTGTGGAGGGTGAGGACGATGAGGAGGACGATGACGAGGGTGATGATGATGATGACGATGATGGTGATGGTGATGCTGATGTGGGACATATTGATCCGTTACATTTTTGAGTTATATTACTGAGATTTGATGTTTAATCTATTCTAGTTGTTGGTTTTATCTAGACTCGTAGTATAGTATTGGAGTTGAGTTATTTTTCTATATTGTCTGTTTTTATGGATGTTGTTGTCTTTTAGTGGTTGTGTGTTTGAGAAATCCCTGGACAACCCCCCTCATTCTTTGACCCTGGACAACCCCCCCTCCCCCTTGGACCCCGAACACCCCCCAAACACCCCTCGGACCGCCCCGCGGACAGCCCCCTAGACAGCCCCCCGTACAGCCCCCAACCCTCCACCCTGGACCCCGGATAGCCCCCGGACAGCCCCCCGGACAACCCCCCCACCCTCCCCCTTGGACCCCGGACAACCCCCCAAACACCCCCCGGACTACCCCCTGAACAACCCCGGACAACCCCCTGAACAACCCCTGAACAACCCCTAAACAACCGCTGAACAACCCCCTGAACAACCACCAGACAGCCCCCTAAACAACCCCGGACAACCCCCTGAACAACCCTCAAACACCCCCCAGACAGACCCCGCACAGCCCCCCCACCCTCCACCTTGGTCCCCGGACAGCCCCCCCGGACACCCACCGGACCGCCCCCCCGGACAGCCCCCGCGGACAGCCCCCTGGACAGCCCCCCGGACAACCCCCCCCCCCCGGACCCCGGACAACCCCCCAAACACCCCCCAGACAGCCCCCTAAACACCCCCAGACAACCCCCTGAACAACCCCCTGAACAACCCCCGGACAGCCCCCTGAACAACCTCGGACAACCCCCTGAACAACCCCCAAACACCCCCCGGACAGACCCCGCACAGCCCCCCACCCTCCTCCTTGGTCCCCAGACAGCCCCCCGGACTCCCACCGGACAGCCCCCCCCCCCGGACAGCCCCCCGGACAGCCCCTCCACCTTCCTTAATTTCATTAGCTCTGAAATGTTTCATAGCACGATCAACTAAAATATAATCCATACTAAATATGATATAAAAATATTCTATATGAATTTCCATAATATTTTAAGTGAAAACCAAAAGTGACATACGAAAAACTGACCAAACGCATTCGAAATGTGTTGATGCTTTAGGACAACGATCCATGGGTCATATGTGACGTGTACGAATCAACCCCTCCTCAATCCGAGTCGCGGTGTGACCGGGATCAGTCTAAGTGGCTCTCTTTTGATTAAAATGGACATCATTTTAAGTACATACGAAAAACCGACCAAACACATTCGGTTTCCGTTGAAACTTTAGGAGAACGATCCATGGGTCATATGTGAGGTGTACGAATCATTCCCGCCTCAATCCGAGGCGTGGTGTGGCCAACACCGCTCTAACTGTGTCTGTTTTGTTTAAAATGGGTAGGATTATAAGTGAAAAGAACTGGCATACGCAAAACCGACCAAACGCATTCGGTTTCCATTGAAACTTTAGGAGAACGATCCATGGGTCATATGTGACGTGTACCAATCATCCCCGCCTCAATCCGAGGCGCGGTGTGGTCGGAACAACTCAAAGTGTATGTCTTTTGTTTCAAAAGGACATCATTTTAAGTGAAAAACATCAACTGGCATACGGAAAACCGGCCAAACGCTTTCGGATTGTGTTGATACTTTAAGACAACGATTCATGGGTCATTTGAGACGTGTACGAGTCAACCCCGCCTCAATCCGAGGTCTTCCGCTATGAATTTGACCATTGGATGCCCGTTTTGGCCGTTTATGACACCAGAATTGCGTTGTCGGTCACCGCGGGCACACGGCACGTCCGATTGACGTGCCGTCTGCTCGAGCACTTCAGAAATCACTCACACGTATTTGTCATCTGATTTCATGTCATTCCGACTTCGTTCGTCCCGTTTGGACCCACCTCACGTGCGTTTACGAAGCGCGCACATCACTTAAAACACGAATATTGAGCCGTACCGCTCAAACCGCACGTCCGATTGATGTGACGTATGCGCGTACACGTCACGAATAATAATTAGAATGTTGCACGGTGGTTTCATCTCAATCCGGAGACGCGGTGTGGCCAGCACCACTCAAAGTGTCCGTCTTTTGTTTCAAAAGGATGTCATTTTAAGTGAAAAGCATCAACTGGCATACGGAACACCGACCAAACGCATTCCGAATCTGTTGATAATTTATCCCAACAATCCATGGGTCATATATGACGTGTACGAGCCAACCCGGGATGAATCCGAGTCGCAG
The DNA here is from genome assembly GCA_963277665.1 of Viscum album. Taxonomy (NCBI): domain Eukaryota; kingdom Viridiplantae; phylum Streptophyta; class Magnoliopsida; order Santalales; family Viscaceae; genus Viscum; species Viscum album. The sequence continues at coordinate 1,916,464,627 of OY728165.1, read as the reverse complement.
TGTGTCCGGGATAAGTCTAAGTGGCTCTCTTTTGTTTAAAATGAACACCATTTTAAGTACATACGAAAAAACGACCAAACGGATTCGGTTTCCGTTGAAACTTTAGGAGAACGATCCATGGGTCATATGTGACGTGTACGAATCAACGCCGCCACAATCGGAGACGCGGTGTGGCCGACACCACTCAAAGTGTTGGTCTTTTGTTTCAGAAAGACGTCATTTTAAGTGAAAATCATCAAGTGACATACGAAAAACCGACCAAAGGCATTCGGACTGTGTCGATACTTTAGCACAAGGATCCATGGGTCGTATGTGACGTGTACAAGTCAATCCCTCCTCAATCCGGGGAGCGGTGTGGCCGACACCATTCTAACTGTGTATCTTTTGTTTAAAATGGACAGGATTATAAGTGAAAAGAACAACTGGCATACGCAAAAACGACCAAACGCATTCCGAATCTATTGATAATTTATCACAATGATCCATCAGTCATATGTGACATGTACGAGCCCACTCGGGCTCAATCCGAGTCGCGGTGTGGCCGAGATCAGTCTAAGTGTCTCTCTTTTGATTAAAATGGACATCATTTTAAGTACATACGTAAAACCGACCAAACGCATTCGGTTTCCATTGAAACTTTAGGAGAACGATCCATGGGTCATATGTGAGGTGTACGAATCATCCCCGCCTCAATCCGAGGCTCGTTGTGGCCAACACCGCTCTAACTGTGTCTTTTTTGTTTAAAATGGGCAGAATTATAAGTGAAAAGAACTGGCATACGCAAAACCGAACAAACGCATTCGGTTTCCATTGAAACTTTAGGAGAACAATCCATGGGTCATATGTGACGTGTACCAATCATCCCCGCCTCAATCCGAGGCGTGGTGTGGTCGGAACAACTAAAAGTTTATGTCTTTTGTTTGAAAAGGACATCATTTTAAGTCAAAAACATCAACTGGCATACGGATAACCGGCCAAACGCATTCGGATTGTGTTGATACTTTAAGACAACGATTCATGGGTCATTTGAGACGTGTACGAGTCAACCCCGCCTCAATCCGAGGTCGTCCGCTATGAATTTGACCGTTTGACGCCCGTTTTGGCCGTTTATGACACCAGAACTGCGTTGTCGGTCACCGCGCGCACATGGCACGTCCGATTGATGTGTCGTCTGATCGAACACTTCATAAATCACTCACCCGTATTTGTCGTCTGATTTCAAGCCATTCTGAAATCGTTCGGCCCGTTTGGACCCCCCTCACGCGCGTTTACGAAGCGCGCACATCACTTAAAACACGAATATTGAGCCGTACCGCGCAAACCACACGTCCGATTGACATGCCGTCTGCGCGTACACGTCACGAATAATAATTAGAATGTTTCCCGGTGGGTTCAGGTCAATCCGAGGTCGGCCGCTATGAATTTGACCGTTGGACGCCCGTTTTGGCCGTTTATGACACCAGAACTGCGTTGTCGGTCACCGCGTGCACACGGCACGTCCGATTGACGTGCCATCTGCTCGAACACTTCAGAAATCACTGTCCCGTATTTGTCATCTGATTTCAGGCCATTCCGACTTTGTTCGGCCTGTTTGGACCCCCCTCATGCGCGTTTACGAAGCACGCACATCACCTAAAACACGAATATTGAGTCGTACGGCGCAAACCGCACGTCCGATTGACGTGCCGTCTGTGCGTACACGTCACGATTAATAATTAGAATGTTTCTCGGTGGTTTCAGCTCAATCTGAGGTCTTCTGCTATGAATTTGACCGTTTGAAGCCCGTTTTGGCCGTTTATGACACCAGAACTACGTTGTCGGTCACCGCGCGCACATGGCATGTCCGATTGACGTGATGTCTACTCGACCACTTCATAAATCACTCACCCGTATTTGTCGTCTGATTTCAGGCCATTCTGAAATCGTTGGGCCCATTTGGACCCCCTCACGTGCGTTTACGAAGCGCGCGCATCACTTAAAACACGAATATTGAGCCGTACCGCGCAAACTGCATGTCCTATTGATGTTCCGTCTGCGCGTACACATCAAGAATAATAATTAGAATGTTTCCCGGTGGTTTCAGGTCAATCTGAGGTCGGCCGCTATGAATTTGACCGTTGGACGCCCGTTTTGGCCGTTTATGACACCAGAACTGCGTTGTCGGTCACCGCGTGCACATGGCATGTCCGATTGACGTGCCTTCTGCTCGAACACTTCAGAAATCACTGTCTCGTATATTTTGTCTGATTTCAGGCCATTCCGACTTCGTTCGGACTGTTTGGACCCCCCTCACGCACGTTTACGAAGCGTGCACATCACTTAAAACACGAATATCGAGCCGTACCGTGCAAATCGCACGTCCGATTGACGTGCCGTCTATGCGTACACATCACGAATATTAATTAGAATGTTTCTCGGTGGTTTCAGCTCAATCTGAGGTCATCCTCTATGAATTTGACCGTTGGACGCCCGTTTTGGCCGTTTATGACACCAGAACTGCGTTGTCGGTCACCGCGGGCACACGGCACGTCCGATTGACGTGATGTCTGCTCGACCACTTCAGAAATCACTCACCCGTATTTTTCGTCTGATTTCATGTCATTATGACTTCGTTCGTCCCGTTTGTACCCACCTCACGCGCGTTTACGAAGCGCGCGCATCACTTAACACACGAATATTGAGCCGTACCTCTAAAACCGCACGTCCGATTGACGTGCCGTATGCGCGTACACGTCACGAATAATAATTAGAATGTTTCACGGTGGTTTTATCTCAATCCGGAGACGCGGTGTGGCCGACACCACTCAAAGTGTCCGTCTTTTGTTTCAAAAGGACGTCATTTTAAGTGAAAAGCATCAACTGGCATACGGAAAACCGACCAAACGCATTCCGAATCTGTTGATAATTTATCCCAACAATCCATGGGTCATATGTGATGTGTATGAGCCAACCCGGGATGAATCCGAGTCGCGGTGTGGCCGGGATAAGTCTAAGTGGCTCTCTTTTGTTTAAAATGAACACCATTTTAAGTACATACGGAAAAACGACCAAACAGATTCGGTTTCCGTTGAAACATTAGGAGAACGATCCATGGGTCATATGTGACGTGTACGAATCAACCCCGCCACTATCGGAGACGCGGTGTGGCCGAAACCACTCAAAGTGTCGGTCTTTGTTTCAAAAAGACGTCATTTTTAGTGAAAATCATCAAGTGACATACGAAAAACCAACCAATGGCATTCGAACTGTGTCGATACTTTAGCACAAGGATCCATGGGTCGTATGTGACGTGTACGAGTCAATCCCGCCTCAATCTGGGGAGCGGTGTGGCCGACACCGTTCTGACTGTGTATCTTTTGTTTAAAATGGACATGATTATAAGTGAAAAGAACAACTGGCATATGCAAAACCGACCAAACGCATTCCGAATCTATTGATAATTTATCACAATGATCCATCAGTCATATGTGACATGTACGAGCCCACTCGGGCTCAATCCGAGTCGCGGTGTGGCCGAGATCAGTCTAAGTGGCTCTCTTTTGATTAAAATGGACATCATTTTATGTACATATGGAAAACCGACCTAACTCATTCGGTTTTCGTTGAAACATTAGGAGAACGATCCATGAGTAATATGTGAGGTGTACGAATCATCCCCTCCTAAATCCGAGGCGCGGTGTGGCCAACACCGCTATAACTGTGTCTGTTTTGTTTAAAATGGGTATATTTATAAGTGAAAAGAACTGGCATACGCAAAACCGACCAAACGCATTCGATTTCCATTGAAACTTTAGGAGAACGATCCACGGGTCATATGTGACGTGTACCAATAATCCCCGCCTCAATCGGATTCCACATATAATTGTCATCTAAATTTTAAATTGAATTATATATGAATTATGTATGTTTATGAATTGTAATTTAATTATGGATGTGTATAGTTTAAGGATCCATTATATGTTAAATGTTTATGAATTTGTTCGTAATTGTATATGTATGTTTTATTTTATTACAGGTACAATAGTTGGATCGAAAATGAGGTGAAAATGAGGCTTGATGAGATGAGAGGTTCCTGATGTACAGGGGAGAGGGGCTGTGCAAATTGCAGCCTCCAATTTGCAGCATAGGGTATGCCAACGGTTTTAAACCATTGGCATATAATCCTAAATAAGTTTTTACCAACGGTTCAATGAACCGTTGGTAAATATCTCTTTTCCCAATGGTTTAGAACTGTTGGGAAAGAGTTCACCCACGGAAAACTATCCCAACGGTTGTGAACCGTTGGGAAGTATTGTATTTCCAGTAGTGTCATGTTGGTGATTCATTAAACAAGAGAGTTCCCATTATTGTTGATGTGATAATTGTAGGGAAATATGACACTGGAAAAGGGTTTCTAGTTGATGCATCTTCGAAAGAGGCTCATAGTAGCCCCTATAATACTCGGTCTGACATCGTTAAAGAGGTTATTCCAGTTGAGGACACTCACATACATACTCTTGGATTGATGACCCCTGATATTCCTTAGGTTGACGTCTCCAATAAGAATGATGTGCAACAAGAAATTGATTTCCAACAAGAAATACAAAATCTTTTTTAGGAATCTAAATTACCTGTGAAATGGGGAGACGTTTCTGAGGATTAACTGGAGAAGGTGGGTTCCCCAATTAGCGTTTCGGGAAGTGGTGGTCACACCTCTTACAAGGATGCATTCTTAAGTGGCGCGAAGAAGATTAATGATGGAGAGTTCACCTCTGTCCCCTCAATGATGAGACCTCATAAGGATTATTCTAATGTTCCCAGATCCATGTCGACCAGATCATCGTCTAAAAAATGTGGATACAAATATCTTTAATGTCTTACAATGGAATATGTCTCAATTTGAGTGGGAATCTGCTGGTGACTCTGATTATGAAAATGCTATGTCGTACTATGATCTTTAGAACTGTTCTTGGTGGTTGAGGGCATTTATGTTTGTTTGACCCCATCAACCCCTCTGATGTACATTTTCTTTATTTTTAATTAATGGTCATAAGATTTTCTTCTAGATGGCCTTATCTGGCATAACCATGAATTATTGTAATAACCCATCAAATGGTTACAATTTTAATATGGCATGGGAAAATAAAAACTGATGAAAATAACATACCCATAGAACATTGGAAGGTATATTTAACAATAATAAATATAGGATTTATTATCTTTCTTAACCTAACTACACACTGATGCATTCCCTCATAAAGCATTAGTATATAAAAATTTCACCCCAGAAAACCTTTATGATCCCATCCTCTTACTAACACAATAACTAAAATATTCTATCTCACATGATATAAATTAGTACCAAATTCATTGTATCATGATATAGTTATCACCAATATCATCGTCAATACATTTGTATTCCACATAAACAAACAAGCATGACATCCAAAAATTCCCAATTGAAAGTAAATGGTATTCCTGACATTTCCAAATCATAACCTTAAGAACCCATAGAAATAAAATTTGATTCATATAACATATAAGGGAGAAATGATTAAATTTTTAGAAGAGACCAATGTTAAAAAAATGTATTTAATAAAATATCCACAATCTATAATATAACATCATGAGCTAAATCATTTGATACAAAAAACCTGATCACGATAAATAATAAAATAAAAGAATAAATTTTGTTGAAACATGAAGAATTTCTCAAATGGTTGTATATCATAAGAATGTAATTAAATAAAAAACCAAAAATAAATTATCATACAAAATTATATTTTATTTAACCTAAATAATTTCATAGTTATAAACATCAATTCAAAAGTATCATTTTAAGGAAAAATTCAAAGCAAATCCTTCATAAAAATAGAATCAGATAAATAATCCTTTTACCAGATAAGAAAGAAAGAAAACCACCTTTAAAATGGATATTATTGGAAAAATTAAGTACAAATATAAAATTGTATAACCCAATGATAAGATATTGAGTTACCAAGTCCCTTATGAATGTCATAATTCCTAGATCAATGGGAAATCACTCGCTAACGTTGTAAATTTTTAATTTGAAACCCATGAGAAGTTATAAATTAAATAAAAAATTGAGTATAATGATATAAAATATCTTTCAAATAAAAATAATAATGGGGAATTATTTACACCCTTTAAAAAGTAAAAATGGTGTTATATATTAACGTGTCTCAAGGGAATCAATCTTTAAACAAAAAACCCATACAAGATGAGATGTATTTGGATTGAAAGAATATGTTGGAGAGTTTATGAAATATAAATATAGTTATAATTAAAATTGATGATCTGTGATTATTTAATGCATCTGGTATATACATATATCACATCAAATAGAAATTGTTATAAATCATTAAAACATGCCTCAACTAAAGTGAATTTTGGGAAGGAAACCCTCACATTATTTACATTCATAGTTGATGACACAAAAAACTATTATAAAATTATCATAGGTGAATCCATAAAATACCTAGAAACCATAATTTTTAAAAATAACAGTTTATAATCCTAAATATTCTTCTTTAATATGAGTACATTAGTTAGTTATATAATTTTATGACCATTTCTAGTTAATAACATTAACTCCTATTCACATGTTTACTTATTTTGAAGTCAATACACATAAATATATACCAATTTACCTATTGATATATAATTTATTATTATTTATTATTTATCTTATATTTATTTAAAATTTACAAATTTAATCCCATAATTTTTTGGTTATGTAATGTGAAAACAAGATTGATAATGTCTTTTTTTTGGAAATATTCGAGAATGAGAATGTTACATTAATAATAATAAATAAAATTAATATAATAGTTAGATAACCATATAATAACAATTATTTAATTAATATATTATTATAATATTATTTTAATGACACCATATTGATATAGAATCTGATTTTAATGCATTTCTCCTAAACACGGATAAACTAACCCAGAAGAGAACACACATTAACATGATTGTTTAGTGTAGTTAAGGAGGGGTTTATTTTAACAATATATCGTTATTACATAATAATAATGATACTTTTTTTATTTTTAATTATTTTTAAAAATAATTTATTATGTTTATATAATTTATGTAAATCTAAATGAGAAATGAAAATCATTTCATAATGGAGGTGGTAATCTACACATACACACGACTAGCTTTCATATCTCTCAATGTGTGAGAGGGGGTGAATGTGAATATTAAATTATAATTTTATAAGAATAAATATATGTAATATATCATAATATTAATCATTAACCCTATTAATGTAATCATTGAATAGAGATAATGAGCAGAAAATAACATCTCTTGGAATTTTTGGTAGTCTGCTGAACTCACTAACAATGTTATTTTGTTTATTATACCTTGATGGAAATGAATCACTTATATTTGTTAAATTAATATATAAAAAATTTAGTTTAAAATATAAAATTAATTCATCCAATTATTTTACACATAATATATTTGGAATATTAATATTGTGGTGATGAAAATATGAAAGAGATAATATTTACATTAGAGACTTTATTTTTCTGTCGGATGTTCCCTTAAAATTGATAGGATTTTGATAAGAATGAGGGCCAAAGATATTATTATTTTTGGAAAATGATACAATTATATTAAAATGAAACCATTTCCTGGTGTAATTATATAGATTGGTGTATCCCTTAATAGTGGTAGTGGTTCCTTTTTTTAATGATATAAAAGGGAAAAATTGTAAACACTCGTTATTATTCAAAAATGAAATGACACTATTACATGTTTAATAGATTGAATGTGTAAAAATATTTAGTGTGTTATGATTTTTGGTCTATAAATGAACAAATATTTTTTAAAAAAGATTTTTTAAATAATTTATATGATTTTTATCGATTATTATTTACATATTTCTTTTTTTTCTTTTAAATTAGGTAACCTGTTTTTTAAATTTGTGATTCTATATATTATAAAAAATATAACATAACCCATTGAACAAAAATTGGGGATGGCAGGACTAAATTTAATATATATTTAATAAAATTTTATTCACAAGTTTTACAAAATAAGATTTTAAATTAAAATAAATAATGTCATGAAAAACTGTTTTATTATAAAAATGACATTTTTACCATTATAGGATTGTAGTGTTATTTATTATTGAATTACTATTAAAATAGTGTGTTAATATTTATTTATCAATCCATACATTATATTATATTAATCAATTAAATTATTTAAATTTAACGAATTTAATATAAATTCCTTGATGTTAATAAATAAATAAATAAAAATTCTTTTAAAAATATTATTGTAAGTATGAATAATCCTAAATTTCTAATTTCTTACCCAAAAATGAAATTTTACATATCCAATAATGTTAAAAATTGTATCTGATATTTAATTTTAATATTATGAAAAAAAATTTATGTATATGGAAATCAATTCTCACATTGGTTCATCTAATGCGTAAAAACTATTTTTAATAAACATTATTTTTTAACCAAAAAGATATATTATTAGGATTGAATTAGTAATTTATTTGATTCAAATATTATTGAAATAATGTTTTTCAAAAAAAATACGATTTATTTAACATTATAAAAGAAATATTTAAACATGTTATAATGAATATGATAAAAAATCAAAGAACAATTTTCATTATAACACATAATGAGATTTCAAAATTATGAGCACTGGTCTGTAAACTAAAAAATTTATTTTCAAAATTTTTATTATAAATTATATAATATTATTGGAAAAAATATTTATTCGTATTATAAAATAATTTTATAATAGTGAAGGAATTTATAAAATCATTATTTTTACTATTTGTATAAATATATTTAGTTGGTTATGAATTGTAATTCATGTTTTTTGGAAATGGCATAACGACATAGATTCATGTATGAACCCATCCATATTTATATCCTTTCACTTTCCTTTTTTAATAAAAAGGGAAATGTGTTTTCTTGTTTAAAAAAATAATAAAAATCAGGGTCAATTATTTTACAAATTTAACAAAAATCCAACATAAGTTAATATTTCTATTGGGAATTAAAAATTAAATTTTCCTTTATCAAAATGAACTTATAAAATTTATAAATTTATATATATATATATATAAACAATTAATATATAGGAAACAAATTTTTTTAGGAAATAACGTTTTCAATATAAACTCAAATTAATTATCATCATTGTAAAGGTAATTAATTTTAATTTTTTACCATAATAGATTTTATTATAATTTCATTAATAAATTATTATTAATAATATTTGGTGTGTTTAAAATTTTTTAAGAGAATTTCACATGTGATAAAACATTGTTTTTATTTTAAATGATACAAAATTAGAGGGCCTTACTTTCAAACATATTTAAATAAATTAGACCATCATAATTTTAGTTATTGATTGATAATTGAATAAGCTAAGAGAACTATTGGAAACTCAAATTAAATATTCTTTTGAGATGCCCACACATTATCTTTGATTAGAAAAGGAATTTAATTGTCACTAATATTACTCTTAGGAGTAATTAGGGGAATATATTATGGAGGTTCAGTTCCTTGATCATTATTAAATAAGATACTAAAACCAAATATGTTATGATAATATCAGAATGTATTAATGTATCTGATTATGAAAGGAGAATCCTAATATTTCTACACTAATGACACATTTATTTCAACTAACGATACATTAATTTAAACTATTTCAAAATTGATTAGTCCTATAACTTTCTAGGTATTAACAATTCAAGTTTAGTTTTGAATTTCATACACTTATCATCTTGATTCGTCAAATTAACTAAAAAATTAATTCTTCAATGTGGATTCAAAATAGGATGTTATCAATAAAATAATATCCTTTAGGAGTGTGAAACTAGGTATGTTGTTGTGAATCATTGTCATACTCTATGTGATAGTTTGATTTATTACTCAATATTCCATATTCATGGATATTACGCCTAGGTATAACTATGTTAGAGCTTCTATCCACTCACAGTACTTATAACGGGAAGTAGTACTTTGGAACACCATATTTTCAAGACATTGAAAATATTTTATGATAACCTAGAATACTTATTTTAACTCTAGTGTTTTTATTATGGTTTTCTAATATAATACCAAGAATAATTAAATTAATGTAAAAACTAATAAAAATATTCACTAAAACATTAAAAATATACTATGATACCAAATAATGTGACCAAAGACAATGATGACTTCAATAATGTATCAATATAATGATTTAAATAATAAATCTCCCAAATAGAAAAACAAAAAAAAAGACTAAAAGGTTTAGTGTAATTGAAATTATCAGCATAAACTTCTTATTTGAATATAATTAATAAATTAATACATAATCATTCTTATATGGACCCATTCTAGAAATCTCATATGATATAATCATCTTCACTGCCTGGGTATTAGAAAATTATGAATGTAGTGAGATAAAATTATATTTAATGGATTCCATTACAAATACAATAATTTTAAGATTAGTAACATATATAATATGATGATTCGAGTAAAATATCTTATTTAAAAAAACATTAAATAATTTTTTTAACCATTAACATTGATAATAGACATAATATTCCAAATGATTAAATTATTACCATGACACGAGGAAAAAAATAGGAAAAAAATAACGTGATCCATTGAACATTGAAAAAAATGTTTCATAATCATAGAAATTTGATTTATTAACATTATTAACCTTGCAACTATCCAACCCATTCACAAATAAAATTTCTAGTAGAGAAACCCAATAGAACACTTACCCATTTTAAACCTAACTACATATTAACACAATCACATAATATTTCAATCACGAGAGATATAATAGTTTTCCCAATTAAATATATGTATACATGTGAATAAACAATCCCACAATCTATACATTTTTTTCCACATAAAAAAATTATTACATCATAAAATAACCCATGGAATTAAACAATATTTTATAAAATTTCCAAATCCTCGCTTGAAGAAACCTTGGAAATAAATTGGGTTTCATCAAACATCCAAAATAGGAAACATTCAATTATTCTAATGACACAATGGAAACAAAATGGGATTCATAAAACAAAAAAAGGAAATTACACCATGAACTAAATGATTTGATATTGAATACTTTCCAACAAAAAAATATCATAAATTAATAATATAGGGGTAAAAATAAAAAATAACTCAATTAGATATAGATAATTTAAATATTATGAAAAAACATTATTATTAAATGATATTTTAATTTTAATTGTTATAACCTTTTATATGAGTACTTTTAAAAAGATTCCTATATTTGTGTGAAAAAATAAAAAGAGACATTTCATATAAATATAATTTTTTTCAAAAAAACCTTCTACTGCATTAGTAAAAAAGGGGACCAAATCTAAAAATGAAAATCATTGAAAATTTATTTTTAATTAAGAATCCTTGTAACATAAAAAAATTATTATGAGTTTCCATGTCTATTACAGATATCATAATTCATGTATTAATGGAAAGAGAATACTTTTCAAAACCATATAATTCATATTCCCAAATAAAATCTCCTTTAGAAACATAATGGTTTGAAATAGGGGAAGTAAAAATACTTTGATAATATTAAAAATAAAAATAATCAATGATAATGAGAACCATAAAATGACATAAATAATAGGAAGTCAAAATTGTGGATTGGATGTTAAATAATTATATTATTAGAGGAATAATGAATTTTTTAGGTCATTGAAATAAACATAATTAAAAAACAACACTATTAAAATTTTATTACATATTAATACGAAAAAGAGATAATAAATTATATAAATAATATAAAATAATCAATATTAGCTTCCAAAAAAGAGTGTGGGAAATTGGCGGGATAAAACTATGGAGATGAAATAAAATATCCATTGGTAAAATTATTGTTATTATTACGAATGTTACACTTTTATTTTCAAAATCTTTTAATCAGTGAATTTTATTTTCATAGTGACATGTAATTTATCTATAAAGGATGGTTAAAATACAAAATAACATCATCATAGGTTATAATAGATAAATATTGAAATATTCTTCTAATAAAATAATAATTATCATCAAATAATGATATTTGAATCAGGAAAATACCATACGACATTTGTAACATTTGAATCAAAATCCCATCAAAGGTGGAACCTTAAATGGAAAATTTAATATCATGAAAACTATGATAATAATTATAAAAATTTAAATGTGTTATTATTTAATCACTTTATAATAAAACATTCTATTTATTATATTGATGTCTCAAGTTATTCAAATTTGTGAAAAATAAAACCACATATCCTGAGAAGTAAATGGATTGAATGATCATGAAAGGGATGTTGTGAAATAAAAAGATATATCTTTTGAAAAAGGTTTATTTATGATGATATAATTAATTGTGTAGTAGTTATTACACTTCAAATATAAATAGGTAAAAAAAATTAAATAATTCATCAATAAAAATGAACATGATATAATGAACCCTTAACATGTTCTCAAAATTATATTATGAAACACTAACTTCCATTAAAACAAAAGTATACTACATCATAGACATTATAAAGAATCAAACTTATAAAAAACATATTCTTGTGACATTAAACATCAACTCACATTATGAGATTCTGAAAAATATTTAATCATTATTGTTTCCCTCAGAATTTGAGGGTGACCTCCTTGATTGAAGGTTCAAACATTCCAATCACTTTCTAATGGGGTTGTTCATAGAATCGGAAACATCCAATTATTCCATATCTATTTAAACCTAATTTCCAAAGGTAGGAGCTCATTAGTTGTGGATTGATGAGGATTAGGAATTTTCATTGGTCGAGAGGATGGGAGGTCGGACTCATCACACCTTTTTGAGGTGAATTATTGTCTACTATGGGACTCTCTTTATAGATTTAAGTTATGTTCGTGAATCCGTAATAAATTACCAAGTATAAAATGAGCTTTCCTTTAGATCTGACAATCAACGATAGATATGTATTAAATTTAGAGTATCCTTTTTATGTATTCGAGGTTCCTCATCGATAGAGAATCATATGTATTTGTTAGAGATTCTTGGTCAATGGTATCCTTCGAAAAATTTATATAGAAATATCTTGGTCATTATGATGACCATGCAGGTTCTAAATCCACTCAGTGGGGAACTTGAAGTTTATTGTCATTCAGAAGGACATAGATTATTTCAGAGTTGGGATCTAACCCTCAGATTGGCTACCTACGTATCCTTTGTTTAGAAAAGGAATCAGAACCCATGTTGTTCGTGTAAAGTAGTATGATGTTTATGATTTATGGCTCAAAGAAGGATGTCATAATTACTTTTACACTCTAAGCTCATGTGAGTCATGCTCGGTGAGAGAAACAAGAGGTATTGGTAAAAATCTGACAATTGTTCCACGAAAGATGTAATCATAAGAAATAATGTGGGACTTATGTATGTATGACTGCCCTGATAAATTAAGATTGTGATTTACTTCATGGAAGAAATCCAGGAACAGGGTCCCTAATGGTATATGTGATTTATGGGGATTTTAATACTCTATCTTGGGGCTTACTCATGAAAAGGAGTCCCAAATTAAGACATGACTTTTGATTGGGTTTTACTCCTCAGAAAGAATCCCATATCAAAGGTAAATTAGGACTGGTAAAGAGAAATTAAGACTGGGGATTACTCCTGAGAAGGAGGCCTAGGTTAAGAGACTTAAAAAATTAAGGGACTTGGGGCTTACTCCTGAAGAGGATGCCCATATTTGAGACTGGGGCTTCCACCTGAAAAGGGGGCCCATATTAAGAGAATTACGGTTGGGGTTAATCTTGAGGAGGGTGACCAAATTAATGAGGACTTGGGGCTTACTCCTAAAGAGGATTCCCAAATTAAAGGACTAGGGCTTACTCCTAAAAGGATTCCCATATTTGGAAATTATGACTAGGGCTTACTCCTGAAAAGGATGCCCATATTTGGAAATTACGACTGGGGCTTAATCCTGAAAAGGATGCCCGTTTTTGGAAATTATGATTGGGGATTACACCTGAAAAGGATTCCCATATTTGGAAATTATGACTGGGGCTTACTCCTGAAAAGGATGCCCAGATAAATGAGTTCTCTCATCTTAAAGGATGAGGTTGAATGAACAAAATCTCAATCTTTAGTGACATAATGATGTGTAAATCACTAGGTTTTGAGAGATATTCTACATAATTTATTTCAGATAAGAATGTAAAATCATGAAATCATTCCATAAATGTCTTTGAAGAGTGTCCTGAAGAATGAATTTTGAATATGAGAGGTAGAATGGCTTAGAGGGGTGAAATGGTCAAGAAGGGCACCCAAAAAGTCAGGGTCACGCAAGTCCTCACAGGCGCGCAAGTACTGCGTGAGCGCGCAAGTCCTGGTCGCACAGATATACCTGCACGACACATGGGTAGTTGCGTGACGATTAAACAGTAGGGAAATACTTGAGCAACTCTTGGTTAAAGCCTTTAGAATCATCTTGAGGTTCTTCCAGAAGAGTAGAGTGCATGTTCTATTGAAGTAGTTATGCAGCGTGAAAGTGTGGCCATTTCCCTTAATGGATGGCCACTCAGGCGCGCAAGTTTTGATGAGTTTCAACACTTAGGCCTTCCTCCCCCTCATTAGATATTCCATTATAGGTAAGAAATTACCTTAGAAGTGTTTCAGAATCATGGAAAAGGGACTAGGGAGCCTTGAGCACAAATCTGAGTTTCTGGAAAAAATTCCTCCCCAAATAGGGGGCCCAAAGGGTCTATTTATAGGCTAGAGAATACCCCGGGTAGTTATCACTTAGGGCACGCAAGTAAATTTCGTGACCATTAGGCATTGTGCAAGTGGACATGCACGACAGTTATGGAACTTGTGTGACCTAGGGGAAATGTTCTCCTTGTTCACCTCTTTGTCGATTTTTGATGTTTCTTCAAAGGAAGAATTACTTTGGACTTAAGTTATTTCCTTTTCCATTATTTTAGACAATGTGATGAAAAGGAGTGTCAAAAAAAGTCCCCCTCAGAGTTGGATCCAAAATAAATGAGGATTTGACTCTAAGGAAATCGAGATTCAAAAGGAAATTGGGGCACGCAAGGTAGGGCATGCAGGGTCTTGCACGCATGGATATAGCCCTTGATCGTGCATGGTACAACGCACAGGGTCCTGGCCGCATCTATAAATAG
This sequence comes from Viscum album, assembly GCA_963277665.1. Taxonomy (NCBI): domain Eukaryota; kingdom Viridiplantae; phylum Streptophyta; class Magnoliopsida; order Santalales; family Viscaceae; genus Viscum; species Viscum album. The sequence continues at coordinate 1,916,449,433 of OY728165.1, read as the reverse complement.
AAGGCTCACTTCCGTAAAAAGAATATGGATTTGAAACTTTTGAGCTGTCACCACGCAAGTTGCATTTGCCGCGCAAGTCACTCTGTTTCCCGCTGTTTATTTGATGTCGCAATGCTGTAGAGGTATTTGGACCTACGCGGTGATACATGCACGCCAAATACATGCGCGACACCCCCATACTTGCGTGCCTAGTTTAGACTTTCGCGCCTTAATGCCTTTTCAATTTTATTCTAATTATTTCAAAAAATTTATGAAAAATCAACATACATTAGACTTAATTATTCATCTTTTGTGTAGAATCAATGGCTCTTAGAACCGAAATAGCTGATGAACTAGATAGCAAGCGGATTGATGATATACCGAACATCATTGGCCATGATTACTATGATATCTGCAATAGCACTCTCTACGATTTGGCAAAGTACATGAAGAAATATCATCTTAATTTCCCACAGAGCATCTACCTGCCTCTATATGGTCATGGTCGTCAGTAAGGAATAATGTTCCATATGAAAATAATTATATACCTGAGATGCAGCTGCACTACTACTCCTCTATTTTGGTTATGCTGTTCATTAAGAGCAACAACATTGGCATGAACTTTCAAATTATTCCAGCATTCCATTTCCTTGCAGATATGAAAATGGAAAACCCATGGTCTGAAATGTTTTCCGCTAATGGTTGGTGGAGAGACAAAAAAACAAGGCATTAGAGAAATATCTGAAAAGCGTACTCTCTACAAATGGTTCTTTACTTCCAATGATTCATTCTCAAATCCATGTATCCATCTTCCAAGTCTCTTGGACAGAAACAGAGTCACTGTTTGATCAGGAGAAAATTCTCTCAAACCACACTCAAGAACATTCTATTACAATTGTTCCTGGAAGAGCCGGTATCACTGCATCTCTTATGGTATCCAGTTGAATGAATGAATTCCAGGTGGCTGCTGATGAAGCTCAGGATGTCAGAAATCAAATGAAGAGTTTTGTTGAATGTCTTTTGTAATTCCTGAAAAAAAAAAGAGAAGAGGCTCCAGTCTGTGGATGTCCTTCTAACTCTTTTGCATCAATGAAAAACACTTTCACCTTCAATCATTTTTACCTGCATTTTCTTTCGCTATCTACTTTAAATTTTACTGAAGCCAATGGTCCTAGTAAGAAAAGATTTATTTTTAATAGGATTAATGTAAATAACCATAGAAACTTTGAACCTTTTAATTGCTCAATATTACATAAATCATACAAAATGTATGTTTAGTGATATGGAACATGACTTTTATTCAGATTTCCTTTGTCTTTTGTGGGCAGTTTAAAGTCATGCATGTCGTACAGAAAAGGGATAATGTTTAAGGTCGAAATAGCTTTGAGAGAAATGGATTATAATTGACTCAATTCTTTGACAATTTATCTGAAAACATATTACCTTACTCAAGTATGAGGGAAAATATGTAAAATATGACTTAAGAAAATTTGAATCTGAGGAATGATATGAAAAAGAGCTAAAAGGCATTAGAAGAAGTAGTTCCCAAGAATTGAGTTACCATTTTTTTACAAACCCGTTAGGGGGTTGAATTATGTAGGGCCACCTACGGGCATTGGATTCATAGTCAAATAAAATGAATCTTTTGGCTAACAATTCTGTTATGTAGATTGTTTATGCAAGGCCTCCTATGGAAACGTACTGCATAGTTTGGCAAAAGAACTCTCAGAAATTTACTTTCCTAGTGCTAAAACATAGTGAAAGTTTATGGAGATTCAAATTTTCCAAATTATAGACTTTGATGTATGGAAAGAGGTACTTGAATATGGAGAAGATATTTCCAAACAAGATTATCGAAAAACTGGATGGATATCACTCCTACGAAGGTTTGACCCAATCTTAGGGAAGGAGAATATAAACCATAGACTTGAATACTTTCAGATCATGAAAAAGGATATGGGACAAATATGTTAAGGATGACTATTTTTTATATCCCTATATACTGTCATTTAAGAAAAATAAGGAGAAAAGAGGCTTTCTTCCCAAGAATGAAGTTACCAGTATTTAAGAAACTCGTTAGGGGGTTGAATTATGAAAGTACACCTAAGGGAATTGGTGTATAGTCAAATAATAGCATATTTTGGATGAAAAGCCTGTAATGTAGACTGTTTATGAAAGGCCACCTAAGGGCACGTGCTGCATAGTCAGGAAAAAGAACTCTCAAAAGTTTTGCATTTTTTTACTAGAAGTCATGAAAATGGTTATAAAGATCTGAAAATATTTAATCTTAGGATTATGACACTTAAAAATGGGTATTGTCCATTGTATACAAAGATACATAGATCAATGATAACCATAATCTTGTTGTGGCTGGGACCTGAATTGAAATGTTGGACATCACTACGTATCCCATAAGCATGTGAATCAAGCCATACGTAGTTCTTAAACTATAGTTTAAAGTCTTGTGGGACAAAAGGATTAGAGATATTAGTTTAAGGTCATAGATCTCATACCATTATTAGAAATACACAATGTGTGTTTTCATGGGGAATTTTCAGCCAGGGGACTGAAAGTGGAATTTGGAGTTCGTCCTAAAGATTTGGGGCTGGATTCGAGGGACACTTGAACGTTCCTATATATCCCATAAGGATGGTAATCAAGCCCACATAGTTCTAGAAATACCCTCTGTATAGATTTTGTTCATACATGTGAAGGGTGAAAGAGGTCTTTAGTATAATTATGGTTTAACCCAAGATAAAAGGTTTGGGAATTTCCATGTATGCACATAGTCTTCAAATGAAACATCATTGAAAAATCAATGTAAATAATTGTTCCCTCTCAGGTGATGTTATCAAAGAATATTGTAGATTATTGTCATATTGGAAAAAAGTGTTGTTTAGTTCAACTTCGTTTAACAAGGAAGAAAGTGAACCAATGTAATGATATTGATTCTATGGGCGGTGTCACGAATCAACATCTAATGAGATGGAGATGAACCAATGTGAGGAGATTGGTTTTGGGCTTGATCCTTGGGAGGTTGCCTACATACCCTGCCTGTAAGGCAAGGATCAAAGTCCGTGTAGTTCAATTAAAGAATGAAATAATGATCAAGTTGTTCTTGGGGACAATGACCTAAAATGTGGTGTTTGGACTTACACATGGTTAGAATCCTAGAGAGAGCGTTATGGTTGAGGTTTTCTCTAAGATCACATGATTCATACTCTGTGTGAGAAACAAGAGGTAACAACAACCTTAACAATGCATAGTTTAATGTCATGTAGGACATATAGAGGGACTATGTAGTTTAAACTCTTGCAGTTAGGACTATTGGTGCTGCACAGTTTAGTGTCATGTAGTAGGGACAAAGTACAGTTTAATGTCATTTAGGATGTATCAAGGACTTTCTGTACAGTTTAGCATCATGTAGTTAGGACGATGGAGACAATATATTTTAACGTCATGTTGGACGAAAGGGGGACTGTGTAGTTTAATTTCATGCAGTAAGGAAAAAAGAGTACACCATTTAACGTCATGTTCGATGTATTATGGACTTTTTTTCATAGTCTAACGTCATATATCAATGACGATGAAGGGGGATGATACAGTTTACCGTCATGTTGGACGTAAGGTCAAATAGTATAAGGTCATATGCATGGGCCATTGGTTATACAGTTTAACATCTTGATGGATGTAGAAGAATTTTATATAGCATAACGTCATATAGTAAGGACGATTATGGGGGACGAATTTTAACGTCATGCTGGATGTAAGTTCAAATAGTTTAGGGTCATATGCATGGACCGTTCATGATTCAGTTTAACGTCTTGCAGGACAGTGGTGCAGTTTAAGGTCATACCGGACCACCAATGATGCAGTTTAATCTCTAGCTAGACATATGGGACTTCTATACAGTTTCACATCATGTAGTTAGGACATCACAGTTTAATGTCATTTGGGACGAATTATGGGACTTTTTTCATAGTTTAACGTCATGTTGGACATATGTGCAAATTGTTTAGGGTCATATTCATGGACCTTTGGTTATGAAATTTAATGTCTTGTTGGACGGTGATGTAGTTTAATGTCATAAAGTACCTACAATGATGCATTTTGTTTTTATACAAAACACTTTGTCAAAAATCTGGCATTGGTTGGAGTAGTGATGAGTTCTCCATCCATCGAGATTAAGGAATAAACTCCATTAGAGTGGACCCTATGTATTTAGTAAGGTCCTTCCCATTTTGGATCAATCTTGGGAGGTTTCCTTCTTGGTATCATTGGAGTTCTGAGAACTAATACCAAATCTTCCTGAGTAAACGAACGAAGGCGAACTTTTTTGTTAAAATCTCGTGCTATTCGATTCTGATAGACTTACAAGTGGTGAAAAGTGCACAATCTTTTCTCATCTAACCGTTCCAATTCATTCAATCGCTTTTCGGATTTTTCATCTGTATATGATTGATTAAAAATGGCAACTCTGAGCGAGGGTAGTTGAACTTCAATTATCAAGACTGCTTCTGTTCCATATACCAATGAATATGAAGTTGACCGCGTTGTAGTGAGGGTGGTAGTCTGATAAGCCCATAAAGCATGAAAGAGTGTATCAGTCCATGATTTCTTATCTTTATCCAATATCCTTTGTAGTATATTTGAAAGAGTCCTATTGAAGGATTCTATCTGGCCATTGGCCGATGCATGATATCAAGATGAATGGTTGGATTTGATATTGTATTTTTGATACAACTTCTTCACCTATGATGAATAGAAATTGGTGCCATTGTCCGTCAATATGGTATGAGGGACCCCAAATCTGGTAATGATGTTAGACATGATGAAGCTAAAAATGCATTTAGAACTGACTTCCTTGAGAGTTATTTCCTCTTCCCATTTGGAAAAGAAGTTAGTATCAGTAAGAATGTACATAAACTGCTTGGTCGTAGCCGAGGGGTAAGTTCGAAACACATCCATTCCCCATGTGGAAAATGGCCATGAGTATTTAGCTGTATGAAGCACCTCTGGAGGTTGATGAATGTTTTTGTCATATACTTGGCATGAATGAAACTTCTTTGTGAAATCAACACAATATTGTATCACTGAAGGGGAAAAGTATCAAAGCCTTCGAATCTGATCAGACAGTCTATGTCCAGACTGGTGGGCACCACAGACTCCTACATGCACTTCTTTCATGATAGCCATTATCTCTTCACTATCAATGCATCTAAAGATAACTCCATCAAAACCATGTTTGTAGAGAATTTTCTAAAGGTGATCCGGGCTGTCAGAAAGAGTAAAATTGACCAACGTCGCCGGATTTGTTCTTCCTCGGCTCTATTAGGTGGAAGTGTTTCATTTTGAAGGTATTCCATGATAGGTGACGTCCATCCTATAGTATGACCATATGGTTCAGGAATGGGACTAATTTCATTAATTTCCTCTATTCTGATTCGAACATAAGGTGAAATTTCACGACGGTGGGCAATGCTGATGGTTGTCTCATCCCGATTTGGATCTGCCAGAGCTGTGGCTATATTAGCCAGTGCATCAGCTTGAGCATTTTGTGATCTTGGGACATAAGAAAATGTCAGTTCCGATGGGAATTCCTCCATTAACTCTCTAACGTAATCATATAAAGGGATTAGTTCTTCTTTTCTGATGGCATAATCTACATTGACTTGTTTTATTACTAGGTCTGAATCACCTTTCACATTTAAGTGATTCACTTGTGCTTGAAGTGCTAATTCGAAGCCTACGATGAGAGCTTGGTATTCTGCTTCATTATTGGTACCACCTTCCCACAATAAGAAGGAATAAGGTAACACATCCTTTTCTGGATAAATGAGCACAGTTCCTAAGACAACTTTGTTGAATTTAGGATTTTCTATTTTCCTCCCTGTTGGAATTTTGGAAGCACCATCAAAATACATTTCCAATTCTTAAGGACATTCTTGAATACATAAGACTTCCTCATCAGGGAGTTCAATATCTGAAGATGTGTCTTCCACTGAAGGGTGTTCAGCCAGGAAATCAGCCAGAGCATGGCCATTTATCACCTTTTGAGACATATAATGAATGTCAAATCGGTGGAATATAACTTCCCACCTTGCTAGACATCCTATAAGCATTGGAAAACTAAAGATGAATTTGAGCGGGTTATTGCGAGATACCAATTGGACCTCATAATGTTGCAGGTAGTGTCTCATCTTCTGAACTACAAATATTAATGCCAGGCAGCACTTCTCAATACTTGAATACTGGGTTTCTGATTCAATCATAGTTCTACTGAGATAATAGAGGATGTTTTCATTCCCAACATCATTATTTTGAGAAATAAAGGCATCCAATTATTGATCTAGAGATGTCACGTAGAGGATAAGTGGTCTTACTTCAATATGTTGCATGAGTACCAATGGACTTAAGAGGTATTTTTTGGATAATATCGAATACTTCTTGAAATTATTTAGTCCACTGGTAAGTTACTCCCTTCTTCATCAATTTGGTGAAGGGTAAACTTTTTCTTACCAAATTTGCAATGAAACGCCAAATATAGGCTAAGTGTCATTGAAGTCCTCTTAATTATTTTGAATTTTGAGGAGGTGACATATCAATGATTGACTTGGTCTTCTCAGGAACAACTTCAATACCACGATGGAATACAACAAAGTTGAGAAATTTTCCTGATGTTACCCCAAAACCACATGTTAAGGGATTCATCTTCAAATTATATTGTCGAAACTTGTGGAATATGACTTCCAAATCATCCAAGTGATTAGAACGTTTTTTGGATTTAACTACCAAATCGCCTTCATATCATTCAACAAACTTCCCTAATAAGGGTTTGAAGATACGATGCATGGCACGCTGATATGTTGCACCTGCATTATTTAAGCCAAAGGGAATTACCCGGTAGTAAAACACACCCTGAGGGGCTCTAAAGGCTATGGATTCCTTGTCTTCTGGGGCCATTCTGATCTGATTATATCTAGATTATCCATCCATGAAGGAATGTGCTTCATAGCTAGCTGTTGTATCAATTAAAAGTTCTATAATCAGAACTGGGAAATCGTCCTTAGGACAATGCCGATTAAGATCTCTGAAATAGGTGCAAACTCTAATTTGTCCATTCTTCTCATTTATAGGGAAAATATTAGCCAAACATGTGGTATACTGAACTTCTATGACGAATTTAGCTTTGATAAGCTTATCCACATCAACTTTAATTATGGAAGCATATGTTGGGTGTGTTCTTCTCATGGCTTTCTTAAATCCTCGATGTTCTTCTAGTAATTCCAAATGATGAGTAGCAACATCAGGATCAAGCCCATGAATTTTTGTATAGTTCATAGAAAATATATCTCTATTTTCCATTAGAAAATATATATACATCTCTTTCTCTTCACGTTTCATGGATGCACTGATTAAAGTGGGGCGTGGATCTCCTTTTGTACCATGATTTATTTCTATGAGTTCATCCACAGTGGTAGAGATACCCTCTTCAAATTATGGAGGAGAATCTCTGAGATATTCCTCTTCATCTTCTTCATGTGTTATTTCTTCTGTTTCTACTTGCATAGTAGATGATAAAGTAGAATTTTCATGATCAGAAGAGATGTCATAATTTGTATATCTTGAAGAAGAAGCATCCATTTCCGACCTGATTGATGACGAAGGGTCTTATTTGGGTAATAAAGAGGAGATGATGGATTCAGAATTGACATCATTGTTCACCTCCAATGTTGTTATAACTTCTTCTGGCCGAATTGGTGAAGTATAGACATGTTGGATTTCAGTAGATTAATTGAAGACGTCACCATCTGTGCTTTCATCACTGCTTGGTGGGTTTCCAATTTCTCCCATGTTGTCTGGATCGATTGTTGTAATTGACATTGTGGATCTTTCCATAAGAGTATTTTTATTTGGGTCTATCTTGTCAATTTGACTAATGGGCAACACATAATCTGTACTCACATGTGTAAATGGATTTACTGGAATTTTCTCCAAACCATATAGAGCATTATCTTTGGTAATCTCGTTTGTTGTGAATTTATCCCTTCCCTTCATGTGATAGAATTCCACCTCAATGTATTAAGACTCGCATGTCTTGAATGGGGCCTTATCACCATACAATGTCCCAAATTGACCATCGAATCAATATTTGAGACATTGATGGTATGATTAAGGGATAACCGCTTCTTGATGTAGCCAGGGTCTTCCATGCAGGATGATGAAAGCTGAGTCTTGATCAACAACCATGAAATCCGAATTGGATACAAGATCTCAAAACTGAGTTCTGAGTGTAACCTCGCCCAGTGGTTCTTGTTCATTTTTATCATATACTTGTAACATCATGGTACAAGGAGATAAATCAGATTCTTTGAGACCCAATCGATGAAGTGAATGAATGGGCATGAGGTTGACTCTTGAACCATTTTCAATGAACGCTCTTCAGACGTCTACGCCATTAACCTTTCCAGATAAGTACGAAGGTCTAATATTCCCATGAACAACATCTTTTTTATCTTCATCAGTAAAAGATTTTATTGCATGGCATTCTGCAGGATTATTCCCTATGTGATAGACTTCAGCTGCACCAATTTCAGTTTCAAACTCCCGAGGACTCGACAAAGCCTGGATGAGTGCTTCCCAAAGATCTTTTGACTGATTCAGAGCATCCAGAATTGATAACATGGCTGGTAGTTGAGCCAAGTGTTTCAATACATCATACTTTTGATCCAAAGTTCTGTGTTTCCCAACAGGAATATGTGGTTTAGCAGGTACCATGGAAGAATATGCTTTGGAAGTTGATGCATCTTGTATTGGGATAGTAGTTGGAAATATTATTGGTTTTGTAAGATTAGACTGATTAGATCCATTTACATGCTGAGAGGAAGAAGATGGAACCTTCAATCGGTCTTCCAAAATAACTGTGCCATGAATGAATTTTCTGTTGGTGGAAGAACATGATTGTTCTTGTAGAGCACGCTGAAGGGATCTGCCAAAATTTTCTACTGTGTACACAGTTCTAGCAGGGGTAGAATTGAAATAGTGTATTCTAAAAGACCCATGTCTTCCCCTGTATCCTGAGCCTCTTGAACATCCTCTGATTCCCATGTTTGATACAGGGAATTCAGGCTCATCGAAATTGAAACTGTGACTGGCATATGGATCCGTTATTTGAATCATATTAATAGAAACAAATATTTATTCTTCGTCTAATGAAGACTCTTCCTGATTATCCTATTTAGGTTGTGCCATTTGGTGGGGTGATGCTCGTGGATTTGATGTAGATGACATGAAGTCTGCCAGATTCAAAGACAACTTAGGCATTGACACATACTCATCCTCTTCTGATTCTTTTTATTTCTTTGAATCATGTCGTTTCATTGAGGACTTTCCCTTTGAAGAAGAGGGTTTTGCCGCAACATTCATGGAAGAAGACACAATCAGTTTCTTTAATTGTGTTCAAAAATAGCATGAGTTCGGTTGATTGTCTTTCTGACCATCCAATAATCATACTTCTGTTCATTTTTGCTTTTAACTTCTTTCCATTCACCTTCCACCTCTGGAACTATAGCAGTAACACATGCTACCTGAGTTGAAAAACCATTCAGTTTGACTTGTCCTAAGTCAACCATCTTTTTCAAGATGTCTTTGAAGACAAAACACTCCTGGATGGGATGCCCCAACATTTGATTAAAAGGGAAATAATTGGTACAGTCTTCATCTCCTTCCTTTTTTTTCCTCTTGGGAATTGGCAATTGAAATAAATTATTTTCCAGAGTCGAAATGAACTAACCAGGAACATGTTCATTTCGGAAAGAGTATGTTTTGCTTTTCATATCGTCAAATTGTTTTCATTTTTGATCTCTTTGATAATCTAGACGAAACGGCCTTTGTTGTTGGCACTCATGAGGTGTAGCCCTTCCACAAAATGAAGGTTTTGAAGTAGAAACATACATAGGTGCTTATATAAGCATAACTATAGATATTTATGATTTACCCATTCTCCTTCCTAGAGCTGATGGAATTACACGATATTTATCCTTAACCTATATAAGGGAATCTTCAATCTGCTGAGCGATTGAAGTAAGGTCCCAAGACCCTCTTGTATATTTCATAGGGATCAACGGTGTGCGTAAATCATCATGAAAATTTTCCAAAAAGATTGGCATCAATTATTCTTGAGGGAATGCTAATAATAGGTAATATGTTAATCCCTTCCAGCGAGAAATGATATCTGATACCCTTTCATTCTCCCTTTTCTTATAGTTTGTAAGAATCAAAACTGTTGTCTTTGGAAAAGTTGAGCTGAACTGAAGAAGGAATTGTTGATGGAGATCGTCCCATCCATTAATTGACCGGGATTTCAATCTTGTATACGAGACAAATGCAGGTCCTTGCAAGGTCCATATGAATCATCTGAGTTTCACTGCTACTTGCTACTCCGGAGTTCCCATCATAGGATCACAACAAGACCATAATGCGTCAAATGCTGTTCATGGTCACCTGATCCATTAAAAATAGGTAATTCAAGGTTCCCAAAATTTGATGGGGGAGAGATTGAATCTACCCATTCAGGGTAAACTTTCTTTTTCGGTTGGACCTGCACACATTTCCCTTCCATAGTTTCTAACAGAGCTGTTAATGACTCAATGGTAGTTATTAACTATTGAGAAACATCAGGTTGAACTGGGACTTGGGTAGGTGAAATGACTGGAGCCTGGACAGATGTGGTGGTTGGTACTGCAACTGATGGTAGCACAACCAACTGTTGTTGAACTTGACCCGTAGGATTAAACCTGTGAGGGTGTACTAATAAAGGAGGATATTCTTGATCCATATTAGTAGCTTAAACAAATTCCCTTGGCTGACTGACTCTAGCACGATTAAAAATAAGACTACCCTGAAGTAGTTCTGCATTCAATCTCCTTAATTCCATCATTTATTCCTCCTGTTGTGCAAACCTTTTCTCTAGTGAGAGCGATTGGCCTTCTCCAGAGGAAGGATATGTAACCTGATTCTTTCCCCTCCCTTTGTTGGATCCTTTTCGGAGAGGGGGAAGTGGGTTACTTGAAGGATTATGTAGGTTCTGAGTATGCCTTTGATTTCGTGTAGGAACACATTCTTTATTTGTGTCGGTGCGTACATATTCTTGAGCAGGAACCTATTCATCTAAGTCTCCTAAGTGATCCTCATCTGGTGGATCAACAACAACAGAATTGATGATATTGATTGATGCATAAGGCATCGCATCCCTTCTATCATCATTTATTTGATATTGTCTTCTTCCATGTCATTGATGAGACATTGCCTTTTGTTAATTTGATCCCTCAGGAACTTCTTGACGAACACTAATTTAGAGGGAATCTCCTGATAATTTGGATCTTCCTTCCACTTGAGGCTTCTTCCCCAATTGAGAAAAGACCGAATTTCTCTGAGGAGGGGTTTGATGATTTGAAAAAGTCCCCAGTCTGGTGGACTAGGGCTGATGATTTTTTGATTCAGAGGGTTGGTTTAAAAGAGTCCCCACTCTGGCAAGCTGGTGTGGCTCTTGAAATTCTATGTATGAGACTTTCTTAAAAGCTCTCCTGATCTTGCAAACCATGGTCTGGAAATTAGATGGATGCATCAATAGACATCCACTTTTATCACCCGGTTCAAAAGACCGTTGGATGATTTCTGACACTTCTTCCACTTTGTGATGTGATTTCTCCAAATGAGAGACATGTTCAATATTCTCATTTTCTTGATGCAGGTTTAATTCAACAACTTGTTTTTCTGTATTCTTGATTTTGAGAGGAAGTAGTTGAAGCCTATTAATGGGAAATATTTTGATTACAAACAAATCCTGGTATGTGTGGCCGGCCATGGGAAATAACATTGCATGAGACCATTTTCGGTGGGCTTTGCTGACTGGAGAGTACCGTGAAATGTAGTGCTCCATGAACACCCCATCCTCTAACATGAATATTAGATGGGGAATTGGAAATTAACTGGCGAAACTTTCTTAGTGTGCCAAGGCGTGAACGTTGAAGGGCTCTCTGCTGCTTTTCAGCCTTCGGTTATCGAGAGACTGATAAATATGCCAAATCAATCTGACGTTGTAACCCTTCTATTATCTTAAGATGATTTTCATATTAATCATAAGATAATACTTTATTTCTCAACTGACAAAGAGTTTTCCATCTTTTTATACAGATATCAGGATTTCCATCTTCCGTCAACATTTCTTGAATGTCATACTAAGAGTCAGCCGGAGGCCAAAACATGACTGGCACTTCACCTTTCACCAGTTTTTTTCTCATGTTCAGAATTTCCTCTTTATCATTTGATGAAGATTCTTCTAATTTTTTTAACCAGAGCTGGTGCTTCCTTGTTGCTTCATTGGATTTAACATGATTGGTTGAGAAATAATTGATCAAAATAGAAGATCCATGACTTAGGGGTGGTTTGGAGAATGACCTTCACCCTGGTCTATCTTCTATTTCAGAAAGTATTTCACATTCCAGCAATGAAACATTAGACATGACTAGTTTCGCATTTGCATGTACCTCAAGATAAGAGGGATTTATCGGTACTACATTGTCCACTGGAGCATTTTCAGGGCAACATCCATCACTACTACGGAGAGGACATTCACAACGAAATTCATCATCATTGGGAGGACCACCATAATGGGTTACAACAAATGATGAGATCTCTTACTCCTTGGTCTTCTGGCCACACAGAGGTTTATTGTAGCTCTCATCTGAAGATGAAACTTTGAGATCGACCGAAATTTCATGAATCAAGACTTCATGAGGAAGTGTCTGTAGAATACCATAGAAATTAATGTTCCCACTATTGTAAAATGAGGGTGTATAATCTTTAATTACAACTGATAACTGTATGCGGGCTTCAAAAACTCTAGCATCAAGAAAGGCCTTGTTACAGATTGGATTTTGATCTCCTAACTGTGCTGGGCAAGTCTTTTTCTTAGACGTCTTCTTACACACATTGGAAACCACTTGTTGACAAAAGTGGCTGCTCTTAACAGGTTTATGTGCCTAATCAAGAAATATGGCTAGGTTAGGCTGACGATCTCCACTCATATCAGCTGTATGTGCCTGACTTTGTTGTCCGTTTGATATGGGGGAGTATGCCCCACAACCCTCTTGGACTGGAACAGATGTGTGTGTCTATTTTGGAGTGAACTATTGATGTGTCACTCCACTGGTAGGGATAGATTTATGTTTATTTCCCTGAGATGCTGCTGATGCTGTTATAATATCCTGGAAGGCATCTAGGATATGAGCAGGAATTTGCTTCTGCTCTTTCACCATTGATGGAATATTATTGGTGACTTCAGCTTCCAGAACGGAGATATACGTCCATTCCGTTCTTGGAGTAGGTGTGTGTGTCTGTAACACCCCGAGCTTCCACGATACGCTTCTCATTCAATAATGCAATAGCTGGTATTGTACGCAACTTCGAGTTCTAAAACACCGCGACTAATCAAAGTAGCTGTTATGAATAGTAATAACCACTTTTTAAAATTATAGAAATTTTATATTTCAAAATGGACTTCATTTTTGTATTCTTCATATCGAAATTAGCCTTTGTTGAATTTTTGGTATTTTTCTGAGAACTTCTAATTTTTTATGATTAGTGAAAAATACTTAAAAACAACTTTTTTAATCAAAATAATTTATAGTGATAAATTATACTATTTAGTGGTTTTAAATTATAATTATATTATATTTTTACCATTTTATCTAATGGTTATCATTAGAATTAATTTAACATTGAAATTGGACATAAACAATTGCCAATCTTTTGATATAAATTGTTTTTTAAAAACACGCTATTGTTGTGACAGCGGGAATTAATTATAAAATTAATTAATGCAACTTATATGTTTGGAATTTTTTAAAATAGACAACATTTTTTAATTCGGAATATCAATTATAGCTTAGGGTGAAATTTTGGCATTGTTCTGAAAAACTTCAATTTTTGATGAATAGTGAAACCACTAAGTGGTAGTTAAATAACTAATTATTCGTTTAAATGAAATATTACCACTTCTGTGATTTGATTTTCAAAAATACGACATACATGGTTGTCATTAAGAAGTAAAATGTGGTTCAATGAGATTAAAATAATTTTTGGTGAATAGTAACTTTTAAGTTCTTAATCGCGATTAGAGGTAATTAGTGTAGTTTAAGATAAAAACAATGTTTTAAAAATATGAGATGAGCTTGACACATGTCCTACCATCATTGTATGTGTCATGGACGACCAAGACAATACATGGGTCAACTTGGGGGGCCCATGGAGCCACTTTAGTTGGAAAATGACATAAATACCTTTTATTTAATGTTAAAGTAAAAAATGACACAAACATGAAATGTTTTACTAAACCAACATTTACATGGGGTTATAAAAGTCATATTTTTGACTATAAATAGTCATTGGAAAGCTAAGACGATTTCATACATCATAGTATTTTTTTTATAATTTTTAGACATTATATAAATTAAATTATTTATGACATAATTATGATGCAGCGATGACCTCATTATTTAAAGATTTTAATAAAATGAAGAGATAATGTACAATCCAAGGCTTACACTTGTCCAAAGACTATTGGATGGGTATATTTCGAACCCTTATCACCTTATCCACGAATTATATAAGTGTGGGACCTTTATAATCCGAAGAGAATTGTATAATAATGTACAATTTCTTTACTTTCCAAGAGTGCCCCTCCTCTCCACTTATAAAAGCCCCCACCTCTACCACCTCATTCACACTTTCAATCCATTTGGCTTGGCCAAACTCTGTCCAAATACTCTCCCAACTTCCCTCCCTTACTCCTAGAAGCCTCCCTTTGGGCAGAATACTTCCCAAGGATGCCTTTGGCTCAAATCAATAGAGTTACCCGATTTAAAGGTAATGTCTTCTCTTAAGTTATTTTGTTTTATTTTTCTTCTCCAACTCCATAAAATCTTTTTATTCATTTTTTTTGTAACAACACCAGTATCCTCAATACACTAGGATGTTTTTATAAGAAGTATTCAAGCTACACTTACACACACCTACATCTAATGGTTAAAGAACATACGGTTTCTCTGGATGGCGAATCTCTGCCTCACGAAACGATGATTGTTCAACACTCATATAAAACCTTCAAAGGTGGCCATTAAGATGTCACTATATTTATATATGATATATAATATGTTTATGTTTTACTTATGCTTCTGTATTTCTCATTATTGGCATACTTTATGATTTCCATTATGGGTAAACGCGATAATTTCATTTTAGGAAGTGCGGACTACCGCCCCCTCAAAGTGATTTGAATCGTTAATGCCATATGTGGGATGTATAAAGGATGGAGTAAATGGTATTATACACTATATTATACTGGAATTATATCATACATTTATATCATTATGATTTCATTCCATTAAATACGATATAGAAATGAAAGTAGCGTTCATGCGTACGTATGGCTTACCGTCTCTATGAACGTTGCATTTCATTTCTTACCTCTAAATGTTACGTAATATTATAAATGAATGTATATAATGTATATATAAGATATATATGATATCTACATCATTAATATAATTCTGTATATAATAGATATTTCACCACATGAACAACTTGTAATTATAAGAAGTTTATTTTTGACTCAAGTACCAAAGATCGACAAAACGACTGTTATTAACTTAAATAATTACACAATGTTCATAACATGTTAATAAGTGATATAAAAGGAATAATGAACATGAAAAAGGTTCTTAATTAAATATAAATTAACTCAAGTTTATTATTCAGGAGGTTAATGAACGGTCGAGTCCGGATAGGACGCAAGGTAAGGGAATTTCTTAACCCAACATCCATTATTTGGGTTAATCTCATACTTTCAAATTATGTCATGATATTATTAGGTCTTATTTTGTATTTTTAATTTCTTCATGTGTACCTATAGTGAATACACATAATAGATCTATTTTATTTTAAAAATGATCTTTTGAAGGACTTCGTCTCAATCTTCTTTCATTGAGGCATATTTGGTTTTATACACAACTTTCTTTTATACAGTGTATAAACCCCTTTGACTTTTACGTTTATTCAAAAGGAATCTTTTTTATACAAAGAATTTTACTAAACGACAAAAAGGGAATGTTTTTCTTTCCATACATATGCGGTGACAACGACTTCTCCGCCGCCGTGACCATTATTTGAGTTTCGGCTTCCTCTACAAGACATCATTTTTTTAATGAAAAATAAATACAAAGTTTTAACATTCTTTTATTTTGGTATTGAAAATGGTTTTTAAAGAGTTTTTATTATATCAATGTGTTGTTTTGATATCTTGTGATTGAAATGTGGAATTGTTATGTTTCCTTTATGCATGTTTTATGTGATACGATTATGTTATGGTTTATGATATGTTTAAAACTATTCATATGAGGAATCCATTGGACTTAATAAGTGACGGGTGGAGCCCGCTATAGCTCCTCGATGCATCGGCAGGTATCATGAGA
This sequence comes from Viscum album, assembly GCA_963277665.1. Taxonomy (NCBI): domain Eukaryota; kingdom Viridiplantae; phylum Streptophyta; class Magnoliopsida; order Santalales; family Viscaceae; genus Viscum; species Viscum album. The sequence goes on along the minus strand of OY728165.1, from coordinate 1,916,432,922 downwards.
CAAACTAGTGTATTGGAACAAGGCCTTGAAAAAATCTTATTCGTGGTCTTGGAACGAGGCCTTGACTACGTGGTTATGATAGTCTGGCATTATGCATTCCATCATTATGAAAGTGGTTATTGATATTGCATGTGATTATTTGACTAGTAGAATATCTATGTGAGTAAGTAGATGGCATTATCTCATTTTACTTTTGCCATATTATTATGAAGTTCAAGTTTAAAAAGGATTTTTTTAGTTATACATTGCCTTAAATGTTAATGTTTATTTATGAATGATTCTGCAATATTTTTATCCTTACTGAGCATCTGAGCTCACCCGTTTCAATGTTTTAATATTTTCCAGGATGTGAAGAAGTATTTTATGAATGACCTGCAGGGATTGACAGAAGAGGATATGAGTGTGGACTATGAAGACCATGTTATTGTAGTTTGTTTGCTTTTTGATGTAATGAAATACTTATGAATGTATCTAGTGTTTACAAGGCTACAAAACTAATCGGTTTTTTGAGACTTGATCTTTTGTGATGATGCCAATGTTACGAAGTAATGCACCGACTCTGGGTAGCTGGGGTCGGGGCGTTACAATTGGTATCAGAGGCAGTTTAGTACTAACCATGGAAGCTAGATTTAGATAAACACTGATTAGAGCACATAGCCCAAAGATAGACATTAAAGATTAGTATAGAAGAACTTCCTAGAATATTGTTATTGTAGAGATTTTGTGAGTTTTCCGAGAAATACATCCCTGTCTGGATACGAGCAGGTAGAGGCGGCTCGGGCATAGATGTACCTAGGGGTAAAACCCGAAAACACCGCTTTGAGCTAGACTCGAACGGGAACTGGTGCACGAAAACGGGCCTTGCTGCACTCTTGGTTACGACACTCCCAGGGTATATCCTTAGGATAATTCTCGTTTTCTTTACAAACCACTATGAACGGTATTGAGTATATACTTCCTCAAAGAAAAACCTTTTTATGATTATGGATTATATCCATAAATAGTTCAATTTATTGTAAGTATTTTTAAGTATGGAATAATGTATTTTGATTCATAAACTAATCTAGTTTATGCCATTGTATAGAAATGGCGCCTAGTGGAAGGAATGGAAACCATATAAATGCACGCACTCCATGCAGGGATTTCCCTCCTGCTTAAGATAATTATTGTGGATCTAGAGATACAACTGGTGCTAATCAACATATTACCATACTGGGACAACTCAGTCATGTTATAAATAATAAACTTACTCGTATGGATCACCCTGATCCACAACGTGGAGGATCAATGTTAGACCACTTCATGAGGCAACAACCACCAACATTTTATGGTGGTACAAATCCGTTAGTAGCTGAGCAATGGATAAACTCATTAGAGAAAATATTCCATGCCTTGGGGAGTAGCGAAAGGGAGAAGGTTTTCATGGCAGTTTACCACCTCACTGGAGATTCCGATCAGTGGTGGTCGCTGATTCAAAACACAAAGGAAGATGATGACGTATCGAATATGGAATGGAGAGAGTTCAAAGAGCTTTTCTTAGGAAAATACTTTCCTCGTGACCATCGAGCAGATATGGAAAGGCAATTTCTGAGTCTGAGGCAGAAGGAGGATAAGAATGTCGCAAAGTATGAGGATAACTTTATAAGGTTAGCGAGGCATGCTTCCAATTATACACGTAACCCAAGGAGTAAGATTGATCGTTTCTTTGATGGGTTAAAACCATTTCTCCGTCGAGCTTTAGTATCACAATCCTTCTCATCATACGAAGATATTGTCTCGTGTGCTATCAAGACAGAAAAGGAATTCTCTAAGTCTTATGAGAAAAAAGTAAAGCAAGAGAAGAAGAGAACGGTGGAACAAGAGACAGATAAAGGGAAAAAGGTAAAGAAGGATTTTCCATTATGTGATAATTGTGGGAAGAATCACCCTGGTACTTGCCTAAATGGAATGGGAGTTTGTTATAAATGTGGAGAAAAGGGTCACCAGGATCGTGATTGCAAGGGAAAGAAAGAGGCTATAAAAGTTGAATGCCACAATTGTAGAGAAATTGGTCATTATGCAAATGAATGTCCTATGTGTCGGGGAAACATACCTCAGAAAAGGCCAAGGGATCAAGGACAATCTTATGTTGTTATTACAGTTGAAGCAAAATAACTAATGTATTGGTGCTTTTGGACTCATGGATTATATTATGGTTATTAGAATAATGTGATATATATATATAAGGATTGTACTGCCGTACTTGTTGATTTCAGTAAGGTTTTAATATGATGAAGGTAATTATATTTTTAGTATGTGACAATAAGAGAAACTTTACTTTGTTTGCAGAATCTGATAAATTGATTTTGGAATTAAGAGACCTTTTAGAGAATGTCTGGACAGAGGTATTTTGGATAACTATAAAGGTTGGAGTGGATTAAGTCGATCTTTGGATAGTATTGTTTATGGTAAAAAAATTTATGATGATTATTTTTGGAATATTATGATACTATAGTTTCAGGAAAAGGACAACCTGCAGGGTGGGGCATAACCTGTCGCGTCGGACAAAGCTACAGGAATCGAACCCACAATCATAGTGCGACATGCCTTTATTTCCTACCACTATCCTACAGGAAGTCCCTGGTTATTACAAAATACTTTTACTAATCTAAATGGTATGTGTTAACATTTGGAACCTTATACAATTAGGATAAGTATAATATTTTTATGTTCTATTATCTTTTTGAGTGAAAGATGAGTTGAAGGTTGAAACTCTTATTGTCAAGCATAAATATATATATACCTATCTCTTATTCAATGAATAAATTAATTCTTAAACTTTAGTAAAGGGATATTAAAACAAAAAAATGTGTTATCCTAATACCTTATGTCTTATTAAACTGATGATATTTTAAATCAACATAGACTGAAGGCTGTGAGGCCCTCAATTTAATAGTTGATTGTGATTGATGACCTCAATCACTCCCTACAAATATTTACGTTTTTCCTCCAATTATATGTCTCTAATATCCACCAATGATCTCCAAATCAAGATCATAATTGGGTGGTGACTTTTTCATTTCCCTTTCCCTCTTATTAAGGCTAAATTTTATTAATCTTATTTCCGATGTGGGTTTTCCTCAAAGGTATTTTCTGTTTTCAACCTTTTATTTTCAAAGAAAAATTTCAAATTTCGAGGACGCAATTTATTGAAGAAGGGGAGAATGTAACACCCCGAGCTTCCATGATACGCTTCTCATTCAATAATGCAATAGCTGGCATTGTACGCAACTTCGAGTTCTAAAACACCGTGACTAATCAAAGTAGCCGTTATGAATAGTAATAACCACTTTTTAAAATTATAGAAATTTTATATTTCAAAATGGACATCATTTTTGTATTCGTAATATCGAAATTAGCCTATGTTGAATTTTTGGTATTTTTCTGAGAACTTCTAATTTTTTATGAATAGTGAAAAATACTTAAAAACAACTTTTTTAATCAAAATAATTTATAGTGATAAATTATAATATTTTGTGATTTTAAAGTATAAATAGAATATATTTTTACCATTTTATCTAATGGTGATCATTAGAATTAATTTAACATTGAAATTGGACATAAACAATTGCCAATCTTTTGATATAAATTTTTTCTTAAAAACACGCTATTGTTGTGACAGCGGGAATTAATTATAAAATTAATTAATGCAACTTATATGTTTGGAATTTTGTAAAATAGAAATCATTTTTGAATTCGGAATATAAATTATAGCTTAGGGTGAAATTTTGGCATTGTTCTGAAAAACTTCAATTTTTTATGAATAGTGAAACCACTAAGTTTTTTTTTAAAGGTAATGCTTCGGTCAAAAGACCAAAGCACAAGATATATAAGAAAGCAAGAGGATTAGAAAGTTCGGAAAGAGGGGATTTTTTTACAGTCTCTCTCAAAGAGAGGCAATAAGTCAGCTGGAAGATTGTCAAGCCAAGTCATGCTCTGCTGAATACCTTTGTTGGCGAGAGCATCAGCAATAGAATTCGCTTCACGGTAAGCATGAGTAGCAATATAATCTAGCCCATGAAGCGAGTTCAGACACTTCATCCAGAGAGTGGTAAGCAGCCAAGCAAGATGAGTTTCGCCGTTCCATATGGCCTGAACGATGGTTGTGGAGTCACTTTCAATCCAGAGCTTTCTCCAGCCTCTTTGAATGGCAAAATCAACAGCATGGATGACACCAAGCATCTCAGCCTCGAGCGAAGAAGAAAGACCACAGCCAGCGTAAAAACAGCCTTGACAGTGACCAGATGAGTCTCTGAAGATGGCACCACAACTAGCAGGACCAGGGTTGCCTTTGGAAGCGCCGTCAACGTTCACTTTAATCCATCCTGACATCGGTGCTTGCCAGAAAACTTCAAAGAAACGCTTGGGTTTTGGATAGATGCCCGGGACACCGAGGCGGCGAAGAATAACTAAATCGTTAGCCGAGTTGATGCAAGAAGCTTTTTGGATTGAAGCGGCTTCATGAATCGCAATAAGGATCCGAGCTTTACCTGCATTGAGACTAAAAGAGTGGTTGTTATGAATAAAATCATTACGGGCATACCAGATCACATGCAGGATCCTTATTTGTTTAAATGAAATATTACCACTTCTGTGATTTTATTTTCAAAAATTCGACATACATGGTTGTCATTATGAAGTAAAATGTGGTTCAATGAGATTCAAATAATTTCTGGTGAATAGTAACTTTTAAGTTCTTAATCGCGATTAGAGGTAATTAGTGTAGTTTAAGATAAAAATAATGTTTTAATAATATGAGATGAGCTTGACACATGTACTACCCTCATTGGATGTTTCATGGCCGACCAAGACAATCCATGGGTCAACTTGGGGACCCCATGGAGCCACTTTATTTGGAAAATGACATAAATAACTTTTGTTTAATGTTAAAGTAAAAAATGGCACAAACATGAAATGTTTTACTAAAACAATTTTAAATGGGGTTATAAAAGTCATATTTTTTACTATAAATAGTAATTGGAAAGATAAAAAGATTTCATATATCAAAGTATTTTTTTATAATTTTTAGACATTAAATAAATTAAATTATTTATGACATAATTATGATGCAGCGATGACCTTATTATTTAACGATTTTAATAAAATGAAATGATAATGTACAATCCAAGGATTAAACTTGTCAAAATACTATTGGATGTGTATATTTAGAACCCTGATCACCTTATCCATGAATTATATAAGTGTGGGACCTTTATAATCCGAAAAGCATTGTATAATAATGTAAAATTTCTTTACTTTCCAAGAGTGCCCCTCCTCTCCACTTATAAAAGGCCTCCACCTCTACCACCTAATTCACACTTTCATGCCATTTGGATCGGCCAAACTCTACCCAAATACTCTCCCAACTTCCCTCCCTTACTCCTAGAAGCCTCACTTTGGGCAGAATACTTCCCAAGGAAGCCTTTGGCTCAAATCAAAAGAGTTACCCGATTTAAAGGTAATGTCTTCTCTTATGTTATTTTGTTTTATTTTTCTTCTCCAACCCCATAAAATCTTTTTATTCATTTATTTTGTAACAAAACCAGTATCCTCAATATACTAGGATGTTTTTATAAGAAGTATTCAAGCTACACTTAAACAAACCTACATCTAATGGTTAAAGAACATACGATTTCTGTGGATGGTGAATCTCTGCCTCACGAAACGATGATTGTTCAACACTCATATAACACCTTAAAAGGTGACCATTAATATGTCACTATATTTATATATGATATATAATATGTTTATGTTTTACTTATGCTTCTGTATTTCTCATTATTGGCATACTTTATGATTTCCATTATGGGTAAACGTGAAAATTTCATTTTAGGAAGTGCGGACTACCCCCCCCCCCTCAAGGTGATTTGAATCGTTAATGCCATATGTGGGATGTATAAAGGATGGAGTAAATGTTATTATACACTATATTATACTGGAATTATATTACACATTTATATCATTATGATTTCATTCCATTAAATACGAAATAGAAATGAAAGTAGCGTTCATGCGTACGTACGGCTTACCGTCTCCATGAACGGTGCATTTCATTTCATACATCTAAATGTTACGTAATATTATAAATGAATGTATATAATGTATATATATGATATATATGATATCTACATCATTAATATAATTCTGGATATAATGGATATTTCACCACATGAACAACTTGTAATTATAAGATGTTTATTTTTGACTCAAGTACCAAAGATCGACAAAACGGCCGTTATTAACTTAAATAATTACATAATGTTCATATCATGGTAATAAGTGATATAAGAGGAATAATGAACATGAAAAAGGTTCTTAAGTAAATAGAAATTAACTCTAGTTTATTATTCAGGAGGTTAAAGAACGGTCGAGTCAGGACAGGATGCAAGGTAAGGGAATTTCTTAACCCAACATCCATTCTTTGGGTTAATCTCCTAATTTCAAATTATGTCATGATATTATTAGGTCATATTTTGTATTTTTACTTTCTTTATGTGTACCTATAGTGAATACACATAATAGATCTATTTTATTTTTAAAATGATCTTTTTAAGGACTTCGTCTCAATCTTCTTTCATTGAGGCATATTTGGTTTTATACACAACTTACTTTTATACAGTGTATAAACCCCTTTGACTTTTATGTTTATTAAAAAGGAATCTTTTTTATACGAAGCGTTTTACTAAACGACAAAAAGGGAATGTTTTTCTTTCCGTACATATGCGGCGACAACGACTTCTCCGCCGCCATGACCATTATTTGAGTTTCGGCATCCTCTACCAGCCATCATTTTTTTTAATGAAAAATAATTACAAAGTTTTAACTTTCAATTATTTTGGTATTGAAAATGGTTTTTAAAGAGTTTTTATTATATCAATGTTTTTTATTGATATCTTATGATTGAAATGGGGAAATTTTATGTTTCCTTTATGCATGTTTTATGTGATACGATTATGTTATGGTTTTTGATATGTTTAAAACTATTCATATGAGGAATGCATTGGACTTAATAAGTGACGGGTGGAGCCCGCTATAGCTCCTCGATGCATCAGCAGGTCTCATGAGATAAACTAGTGTCTTGGAACGAGGCCTTGACAAAATATTATTCGTGGTCTTGGCACGAGGCCTTGACTACGTGGTTATGATAGTCTGGCATTATGGATTCCATCATTATGAAAGTGGATATTGATATTTCATGTGATTATTCAACTAGTAGAATATCCATGTGAGTAAGTAGATGGCATTATCTCATTTTACTTTTGCCATATTATGATGAAGTTATAGTTTAAAAAGGCTTTTTTTTAGTTATACATTTCCTTAAATGTTAATGATTATATATAACAGCTTCCGCAATATTGTTATCCTTACTGAGCATCTGGGCTCACCCATTTCAATGTTTTAATATTTTCCAGGATGTGAAGAAGTATTTTATGAATGACCTGCAGGGATTGTCAGAAGAGGATATGAGTGTGGAATATGAAGACCATGTTATTTTAGTTTGTTTACTTTTTGATGTAATGAAAGACTTATGAATGTATCTAGTGTTTCCAAGGCTACTAAACTAATCGGTCTTTCGAGACATGATCTTTTGTGATCATGCCAATGTTACGAAGTAATGCACCGACTCTGGGTAGCTGGGGTCGGGGCGTTACAGTGTGCCTGCTCCTGTCCTCCTTTTACTATCTGTGATTCCTAACAGTACTCAAGTGTAGGGGCAGAGAGTTGAGTCTGCCTCATGTTTGTCACCGAAGCATTCTGACTGACTTCTTCAAATGCTACCAAGCGACACTGTTGGTAGACTTGATTAATACTAGCAGGTGTATGTGCCTTATGATTTCACTTTTCCGAACAAGGTTGACGAGATTCATCATATGTAGTCAGACGAGCCTGCTGACTAACTGATGGCGTATAAACAGGTGTATGTTTTCATCTATAATACTCTGCCGGAATTGCCTGACTGGATTGGCATGCTGCTGGCAGACGAGTCTACTAGATAGTGGAATTAAAACGGGTAGGTTTGTGTGCTCGCTCATTGCTTTCCACCAAGTTAGGTTGGTGTAATTCTCTGGAGATGGAAGAGATGAGAACCTGGCCACTGTTAACCGGATTTCACCTCTGGAGATTCATATTTCCTGCTCGGGTTCGAGGAACCTGAGCCGAACACCTGGATTTGGTACCCTCATTATGTTGAGGGATCACTGCCACATGAGTCTGGTGGCGTTTATTGGTGGGATCCCTCGGGAAGGACTCCTATATACTTGAATTAAGGCCCTGAGGGGCCTGCTCATTCACCTCCCCAGAATATGGGAGTTAATGTTGATTGTGTTCCGTGTATAATGACCTGAAATGGTTGGAGACGGTGGTCAGAACTGCCTGCTTCTTGATCACTGGTCATGGTTGTTCGGACGACCGGTGTGATTTGTTCACTTGGAGGGCTTGTCGGGCAGCCTCCAGAGTTGGGATGGTACCATGTTGACGGTACTACTCAACCAGCGCATTTAATACCCAGCGTTGAAGATGCTAAGTAGGTGATATCATCCTCAGAGCGGACGCCGATCTAGCATGAGTAACAGCAGTGGCATTCGTAGCAGCGGTATTCACAGCTGTGAACTTGAGAGAAACCATTTCATAGAATGCAGAAAATCATGGAAAAAGAGTGCCTATTTGATAAAACAGGCGTAATCAAGATAAATTAAGCCACTACATCTTTTGGATGAGCACATATGTCAATGATTTTTTTTGTTGGCCCTCTCATTGATTTTAAATAGGGGCCTAACAAATAAGTAAAACATCATTTTAACATGGTTATTGATTCACGTTGGGTTAACCATTTTTTCCCTCGGAATTTGGGGATGACCTCCTTAATTGAAGGTTCAAACATTCCAATCAGTTTCTAACGGGTTTGTTCATAGAACCGGAAACATCCAATGATTCAATATCCAGTTTAACCAACTTTTCAAATGTAGTCTCTCATTAGTTGTGGACTGATGAGGCTTCAGAATTTTCATTGGTCAAGGGGATGGGAGGTCGGACTCATCACAACTCTTGGAGGGGAATTATTGTCTACAACGAGACTCTCTTTATAGATTTAAGTTATGTTGGTGAATCCTTATTACATTACCAAGTAAAAAATGATCTTTCCTTTAGATCTGAAAATCAATGATTGATATGTAGGAAATATATAGAATATTTTATATGTATTCTAGGTTCTTCATCGATAGAGAATAATCTGTATTTTTTATAGATTCTTGGTCAATGGTATCCTTAGACACATTTATATAGAAATATCTTGGTCATTATGATGACCATGATGGTTTTAAAGCCACTCTGTGGGGAACTTGAAGTTTATTGTCATTAAGTTGGACATGGATTATTTCAGAGTAGGAATCGAACCTGAAGATGGGATACCTACATATACTTTGTTAAGAAAAGGAATCAGAACCCACATAGTTCATGTAAGGGAGTATGATGTTTATAATTGATGGCTGAAAGAAGGATGTCATAATTACTTTTACACTCTAAGCTCATGTGAGTCATGCTCGGTGCGAGAAACAAGATGTATTGCTAAAAATCAGACAATTGTTCCATGAAAGATGCACTCATAAGAAATAATGTGGGACTTTTGTATGTATGACTACTCAGATAAATGAAGATTAGGATTTACTTCAAGGAAGAAATCCAGGAATAGGGTCCATAATGGTATATGTGCTTCATGGAGATTTGAATACTCTAACATGGGGCTTTCTCATGAAAAGGAGGAACAAATTAGGAGAGGAATTATGATTGGGGTTTACTCCTGAGGAGGAATCCCAGATCAAAGGTAAATTAGGACTGGTTAAGAGAAATTAAGACCGGGGCTTACTCCTAAGGAGGATGACCAAATTAGGAGACTGAGACTTACTCCTGAAAAGGATGCCCATATTTGGAAATTATGACTGGGGATTACTCCTAAAAAGGATGCCCATATTTGGAAATTATGACTGGGGCTTACTCCGGAAATGGATTACCATATTTGGAAAATATGACTGAGGCTTACTCCTAAAAAGGATGCCCATATTTGGAAATTATTACTGGGGATTACTCCTGAAAAGGATTCCCAGATAAATGAGTTCTCTCATCTTAATGGATGAGGTTGAATGAATAAAATCTCAATCTTTATTTACTTAAAGATATGTAAATCATTAGGTTTTGAGAGATATTCCACATAATTTCTTTCAGATAAGAAATTAAAATTAAGAAATCATTACATAATTGGCTTTGAAGAGTCACTTGAAGAATGAATCTTGAATAGGAGAGGTGTAATGGCTTATGTGGGGTGAAATGGGCAAGAAGGGAACCCAAAAAGGTAGTGGCGCCCAAGTCCTGGCGGGCGTGCAATTACTGTGTGGGCATGCAAGTCCTAGTCATGCAGGTAGACATGCGCAACACATGGGTACTTGCATGAGGATTAACCAGCATGGAAATAATTGATCGACTCTTGGTTAAAGCCTTTAGAATCATCTTGAGGTTCTTCCAGAAGAGTGGCCCGTTAGTTCTATTGAAGGAGTTAGGTGGCGCGCAAGTGTGGCCATTTCCCATAAGGTCTGGCCACTCAGGCGTGCAAGTGTTGATGAGTTTCAACACTTAGGCCTTCCTCCCCATCTTTAGATCTTCCGCTCTAGGTAAGAGATTACCTTATAAGTGTTTTAGAAGCATTGAAAAGGGACTAGGGCACAGGGAGTTAAAATCTGAGTTTCTGGAAAAAATTCCTCCCCAAAAGGGGGGCCCACAGGATCTATTTATAGGCTGGAGAAGACCCCGGGCGGGTATCACTTAGGGAACACAAGTAACTTGCACGACCATTAGGCATCGCACAAGTGGACTTGTGCGACAGTGATGTAACTTGCGCGACCTATGGGAAATGTTCTCCTTGTTCATCCCATTATCGATTTTTGATGATTCTTCAAAGGATGAATTACTTTGGACTTAAAGTATGTCATTTTCCATTATTTTAGACAATGTGATGAAAATGAGTGTCAATAATTATAGATTTAGAATGCTAGATCATAAATATTAAAAAACAGTCCAGGATATTAAAAATTAGACAAATCAACATAGAATACATTTTTCATATAATTTTTATAAAATATTAGATGTTTTCATTTCATGAATTATGGTTATAAATGTGATAATGACCCCCAAAAACAACCTATTACCCCATAAACCCCAAGATATACATTTCAAAATGTGTTAGGAGAAATGAATATTAATAAATAAAATAAAAGTAATAAAATAAATAGTTAGTCCAAAAATACATATAGAACTTTTCCAGAAAAAGTTATATTGGGGTTCAGAATAATCATTTTTATACCCAGTAAATCTACCTTTATATGAAAATCATTTTATAAATAATTTAATCATAAATAGTAAAGGTAAAAAATAAAACTAATAGTGATTTTTAATTAGGAATATATTATTATAACATTTTCAAAAAGTTATACTTTTCCACAATATAATGATTCATATACCATCTATTAACTTTTAAAATACTACAATTTCTATAATACACATGAGAAATTATAGATAAATCTTGTAGGTAATGTGGAACATAATTATCATATCTACCTTACAAATATAATAACCTCTATAGTTACATATCGAATAACCATCACATTTACACATAAAATAATATTAATAGTTACAAATAAAAAACCCATCATAGTTACAATGGGAATAAGCATCACAATATATTTCCATTATCACTTAGGATAAAAATAATCATTTAACTTCAACCCTTTACCCAACGCATTGGAGAGATACAATAAACTCACTCATTTATAGTTTATTATAGAACCAACCATTATCATATATAATAACTAATGGCTAAATCATAATCACAATATTTTAATGACATTATTTTCATCATTACACTCATAAAATCATTCATTTAACTTTTAAGTTAACATTTTCATATTTTGATATATGTCTTTCCATTAAAACCCATGATTCGAAACTAAAATTACTAAAAAAGGGTATTGGATTTTTATTTAAAAAAATGAAATATTGTAAAGGAACACAACAAAAAATAATTATTACATTTGGAAGATGATGTTGTCTCTGTATTTTTTAAAATAAATCATTCCTTTTTTCTGTTGTAATGAAATTCAAAACGACCTGTAAAAATATTCATTTTGAAAATACATAGAATGTTACATATAATTTCAATAATTAATTTATACCTAGATTAATACATCAGTAAAATAATTTTAAACAAATGGAAATTGAAGAATTTTAGTATAAATGAAAACATTAAAATGGGATTTTTAAAATAAATTCCCTTACCTTATGATCAATTTTTCACTTATGTTCCATATCTTCATTAGTAATTATTTTTCAATTATGATATTTATGGAGATAATTTTCAATCTTATTATTAATTTATTTCTTGTTTTAAAATTTCATATACAATTACTTAATCATTTAATCGCACTTCAAATGTTTTAATGATATCCTACTCAAATGTAAAAAATTGCTTTTCTAGGTTGACTATGGTCAAAGAGGTCATTTCTCCACCATAAATTGAGTAATAATAATGGAATAAATATAATTTTTATTCATAAATTATAATTTTATAAATAGTCATAAATTTTATTTATAAAAAATGAACTATAATACAATCTTGTAGATGGTAGATTGTACATACACATGAGTAACATTTATATTTACACAATGATCATTTTTAAAATGAGGTAATTATAAATTTGTCCATTAATAATGATAATAATCTCATAAATACCATATTTATGTAAAAAAACATAATAATATAAATAATTAATGAGATTATGTGATGAATAATGAATCACATAGCTTTGTGGAAGTGGCAATCCACATATACTCACGAACAAATTTATTATTTTTTATTGAATGTAATGTTAAAAATTAAATTATAGATTTTATTTTGGAAATGAAAAATATTTCATCAATATAATATATAAAAATTAATTTCATCATTATAACCATCATTCAGAGGTGGTCATGGGAAATGAATTATAACTTTTTATGAGGAGGTAATTCTCCGTAGACTAGAATGGTAATTTCCATACAAATTTTATAGTGTTTGGAGATTGATATAGGTTATCATATTAAAATAATAAATTATATGTATATGAGATGTATTTATATTATTATTATTTCATGTTTAAGTAATATTTACTGAGTAATAAGAATGAATAAAACCAATCCTTTTGGTAAAACAGTATACCTCTAATTTGGTCAATGACTCTTTCTTTACACCTTAAAAACTCCAAGATTAGAGTTGTAACAAAAATAAATCCCTTATAATTATGGAAGGGATTTTATGATGTTTTTTGGTGTATATTTTATGAAAAAATATTTCCTTTTTTGAAATTAACTGGGAAGAATATGTTCTCTTTTTTGAGATAGGGGAGGAGAACACGTAGAATTTTGAAAATTTTAAATTAAAAAAATTTAATATTAATGTACCAATGGTACCAAATTTAAAATACTATATGAAAATATGAGATTGAATATATTTCCTAATATCAAATAAATTATAGAAATCTAAATGTATAATTTTTACCCTTATATGTTTTTAACCATTAATTAACCATGTTGACAAATATGGTGATATAAAAATATTCATTCTAACTATGTTAAAATAGTTTAAGTAAATAGAAAAAAAATCCTCTAAATGGACAATGGTAGATATTAAAAATAATATCCTAGTTATGTTTAAAAATATTGAGTTTTTATAAATTTTATATCAATTAATTAAATATTATATTCATATAACATCAATAATGTTATTTGTTGAACAATTAATACACCTTTACATTAATAGCAAGAAGAAAAGATAAAAAATTCAAATAAAAAATTGTAATACATCTGAAAAATGATATTTATCTATGAAATTCAGGTACCACGTTACTTATTTCAAATTCTTTGACTTTGAAAATTTTTTATATCGTTTATTTTATTTTTTTCTATTAAATTAATAAGTACTATGTCAGTGTTGCGTAATAATTTAAGGTAATTATTTATTATATAAAAATTAGAATTAAATTAAAACAATGAATGTAAATAATATATTTATTATTTTTTTATTCATAAATTATTATATACTCCATTTATTTATATCTTAAAAATGATATATTTAATAAAAAATATAGTCTGGCAATTTTTACATTAAAATACATAAAACGTTATAATGGTCATATTAGAAAAATGAAAAAATTCATATTACCGAGTTTGAGATGATTATAGAATAAATTAACTAATCTAATAAAAATAATGAAATTGTTCGTGTAATTTTATAGTCTATATCATATTATTTTTATTCCATAATTACCGAATTTCCCATCATGTGTGGGAAAAAAATTACTATCAAAACTATTCAAAAAAATAATCAAAAAGTGGAATATTTACCAAATTAAGACACCATTTTTCAAATAATTAATCATTTTTTATATTAAAAATAATAACGTTGTATAATTTCATTTTAAATTAAACTAGAAAGACATAATGAAAAAGGGTTATTCAGAAAAATGACATTTTAAATATAAATTTTTTTAATAATAAATTTGAATATTAAATTATTTTATAAAACCTATTTCAATTCATATAAATTAAAATTAAATATTTATTTTTTAAGCCACTAAAAATTGAAATTTACTTTTTAAATAATTGAAATTCAATAACAATTTAAATAAAAAGAAGTATTTTTTCACTATTCAAAGTAAAATAAATATTTTTAGATTTCAGAACAATTTTTCATCAAATGATTGTTTAATTATTATTCCCAATAAGATAACATTTATATAAAATTAAATTTCAATAAGTATCTAAATTTATTTAAAATATTATCTTACAAAATAGTTATAAGAATTATTTTTGGAGAAAACCTATTTTTGAAGAATAAAATGACTACAATCAATTGTGTGATTGTTTCTAAAAAATTAATTAATATATTTAAAATTAGTTGGAACATTATATATTTCATAATTTTTAAAGTAGTATTGATTAATTCCAATTTAATGGATATGTTATAAGGGTCACAATTAAATAATAATATTTCATGGTTCATTTATGTATGGTGTTGGGTATCTTGTATGCAATCAAACTAAGCCTTTCTTTTTTATATTTTAAGGAGATTAAATTCACTAACATTTAATAAATTGATTCCTCATAATTTTTTTATCTTAGTAAAAAATTGCATAAAATTTAAAATAACTTATTTAAAATCCCACATCATAAAATGTGTAAATAAATCATCATCTTGAAAAGACCAAAGGAGAAGTATAAAGGTCACTTTTGGTAACAAATATTTTGTTTAAAAATATAATAACATTATTTTTGAAATGGAAAAATGGAAATAGAATAAAAAATTGATTTCTAACATATAATAGAGTGTCATGGATATCATGGATCATAATAAAGGTGAATTACTATGAAATGGTTAACAACCACATCCCCATAAACCAAATATTTTTTAAATAGACCACTGATTCGTCCAAAAAAAGGTAATTGGAAAAAAATTAATTTAAATATCATTTTCTTAATATTTTGGAATTCATTTATAATCTTGAAAATTGTAAGGAAATATACTAAAGAGAAAAAAATAGCATTATCCTTTAATGAACATCCACAAAAAACTCACCAATCTATCCAAACAAAGAGAATTCAAGA
The DNA here is from genome assembly GCA_963277665.1 of Viscum album. NCBI lineage: Eukaryota > Viridiplantae > Streptophyta > Magnoliopsida > Santalales > Viscaceae > Viscum > Viscum album. The sequence goes on along the minus strand of OY728165.1, from coordinate 1,916,417,199 downwards.
TGAAAATTTCATTTTATAAAAAATAGAATACAATTATATAAATCTATCAATTCTAAAAAGGAAAAATAATATATTCCTTGTATCTTTGGAAATTTAAAAAAAATTAACATAAGGTATGATAATTAACAAAATAAATAAACTACCAAATGAAGAAAATCTAAATTAATCTCCAAAATTAAATATTAATACTAAAAGTTCGAAATAGATCATATGATAAATAACTATCCTAAAATTTCCTAGAAATATTCTGTTATATATTAATAGAAAACAATATATTACATTTTTTTATGGAAAATTTAACCTTTATCTATAAATATCATAAATCACTCTTTAAATGTAATACCAATTTACATTTCCCCAATAAAAAATTCAAGATATGATAATCATTTATATAAATACATTTATTCACCATAAAGCCACAATAAAATAAAATATGTCTCCAAATGATAATTTTAAAACTATTACAAAAATAAAATCCCATAATAAACTGTTTACCTTAATCATTTAATGTTCCCAAAATGGTTATCATCTTCCAAAATAAAATTAATCAGTTAATGAACAAAAAAATAAATCCAATGTAATATACATAATAAATAATATTTTCAACAAATCATCATAATCAAAATTTTTCATAAACATTTATGTAGAAATACAATTTTATACTAAAAAGGACATCATGTAGTCATGTTGTAGGCGATACAACTTTCTTGCCATTCGTTTGTGAGTTCAAGCCTCATGTTCGTCCCATATGTGACAGGTTTTCAACCAACCTATAGGTTTTCCTTATATAAAACTAAACTAATAAAATTATTATAAAATTACCAAAAAGTATATGATAATACTAAAAAATAACATTAATCATTTGAGATTATCTAAACCCTAAAGGATATCAATATCATTAAAATTATGTTATAAAAATATAAATGTATTATTCCTCAATTTTTTTCATATGTGAAACAGAAGGGATACATAAACATAAAACTTTATTCAATACTCAGAAAATCTCTTAACGTTACTCCAATCATATAATAATTCATAACATTATTAAATCATTTAAACATATAATCATCATTGAGTAAATTTTTTTTAATCCATATGTTAAGACACCAGAGTGTTTCAATATTATTCATAATAAATTAAATATAATTTTCTATCTTATAATTTAATACTCACATCCAATAGTAAATAATATTTTTTACTAAATAAGAATAGTCAATTTTAAAAAAATACATCTAAATATAATATATACCATTTATCTGTTAATCTATGTTTTCTCCTATTCAACTATAATGGAATTAAGAAACATTAAACCGTTATATGTGCAGTCTGGTTTATCCCCATTCAGAGTCTTCCCTCTAGAACATTGATTAATTTAATTCCCATACTACCCACATTTAATTAATTCAAAGGATTTCGTAGGATGATCTTTATTCATTTTCATTATGTGAAATGAATTAATCCTTTTTCGTTATAATATTTTTTCTTTAAATGATACTTTACCAGATAAAAAAATATTTCCATTAATTTAAAACATGTTCTAGTGTTATTCTTTACACATTCATGAAAGATTACTTGTTGATTTTTTTATCATTATGACCTATATGACCTAAAAATACATATACATTAATTTATGACTTTGAAACTCGCCTATGATCATGTTGCTAATGATAACCTGAGATTTATTGTTAAGAATAACCACAAGAGTTTTACTATGTATCACACTACATTTGGTTTATCATTCAAACAACCATAACTTTTTTCTTTACAAACATTTCCTCTTTGGTTCCTATTGGATCCATCCATTTACTGAGACCGAAAAAGATAGTGTGATAATATCAATAAAATCCCAAAAAACTATATTATGAGGATGATAAAAATTAATATATTCTTATACCAGAAATATTTAAAATTTGATACTTATTCAGAATAACCAAAATTCTAGTCAACATACATTACATTATGGTTAAAGAGGACTTATGGTCAATTTATACACTTAACACTATAATTATATAAACCCTATTTTGATAAAAACTCTAAGGATAAAAATTTATACGTTACATATTATAGTGATATTAAATTGGATTTTACTTTATTAGATATTGAAACAACAATTATTTTTATAGTTTTATATAGTAAGCTCATCACATTTAAATAAAAAATCTATATCTTAAAAAGTAAAATCATCAACTTAGTTTTAATTTTACCCATAAAACAAAAAAATTAAGAGTTTAAATTTTTTTAATTTCATGATATATCATCAAATTATATATATTTATCTTATCCTTGAACCAACTAATTCTTAAACCTTATTAAAAACATTTTTCATTGTGGGATGATTAAATAATTATTTATAATGGATTTAAAAATAAAGAAATAAATTCTTAGTCTATGAATACTTATAAAAAATTTAAATTTCAAACTATTGTTTGTGGATAAAAATAACCATTTTCATACCCATTAAATGAACTTGTATTCTCAAATAGACTCCTAAAAAATTCGGAAAAATATTAATGTAAAAATAAAAAAATTAAGTGTTTTTTTTGAAATCATCAAAAACTCACATTATATTTTTTCACAAATATATACTTTTTAACCTTACATAATAGAGTATATATTCAGTTACCTTGTGAAATCATATGATCTCAATAAACAACAATAACTGGAATAGATAAATCATTTCTAACATAGGAAATCATTTTTATATAAATTATACACATAAAAGAACCTTAATGGATAAACATAAAACAACTATCATGGTTTGACCAAAATTAACATTAATAGTTAAACATAAAATGACAATTGATTCTATGATTGGAATAATCCTTGAATTATATTACTATAATATATTTGGAGAAAAAAAATCAATAAAATCTATCAATTTTCCCAATGTATTAGTGATCTAAAACAGACTCAACCATTATTTATTTATAAAGGAAACACACATCCTCATAAGAAATTCCCAATAATGTTAATATAATCATAAATTATGAAGGATATAAATTTAATCATTATAGTAATAAAAATATTCATTATACACATAAGATAACATTTTCATATACTGATATATATATATTTTAAATTTCATTTTTTTTAAAATAAAAAACCAAGCAAAAGGGGAATTTTTTTTTCTTTTAATAAAACATGAAATCCTAAAAATTATTCCAAGTATCAAATCATGGTTATTGTGGTGGGAAATGTATTTCGCACCATCAATGATAAAATAAAAAATTCCCTTTTGTATTTTGTAATGAAAGTCATAAAATCTTCTAAAAATATTAATTTTTAGAATCATTTGATAGAGTCAAAAAATGGAAATTATATTTAAATTATGCCTAGATAAATAAATTTAAAAAATATGGACATAAAGGAAAAATAATTAAATTGGAATCATTAAAAGAGAATTTTTAAAAGAATATCCCTTAACATGAGTTCAAATCATTAAATGTGGTCATAATGTTCCTAAATAATTGTCTTATGTTAAAACTTTAATTTATTGATATAATTAATCAAGTTAATTGTGATGTTAATTTAACTTATTACAAAGGAATATAAAACTATTTAATTATTTTTTAAAATTATATATTTTGGAGATATTTGGAACATATATTCCAAATGTATTGGGTAGGTTCACTATGGTCAAACAATAAAATACTATAAAATATAATGAATAATAATAATAAAATAATTATAATTATTATACATATATTATGCTTTTATAACCAAATAAAATATATGGTTATCAAAATGTAACTTAAGTATAATCAAGAATATGGTATGTCATATGTATGCATGGGTAACATTTCTAGTTTCAATGGTCATTATAGAAAGGAGTTACACAATATTATACATTAATAGAATGATAAAAATATCATAAATAAGATATTATTTATTTAAATATTCTTATATATATTTCATGTACAATAATGACGAAAAACGAATCACACCACTTTGTGGGGGCGACTGTCTACTTGTACGCACATTTTACATTATCAATTTTAGGTGAATGGAATATTGAAAAAGTAAATTTTATATTATATTGAAATAATTATTAAAATAACACAAAAATAATATTTTTATTTTAATTACATCATTATAACCAGAAATGAGATGTTATGATTGAAATAGAAATACGTAAATCTGTAAGGAAGTAGTCCATCATACACAGAAACAATGGATTACTTTACCTTTTGATATATTATGGATATACGTTATTTATTTAAAATAATAATATCTATGTATAGGTGCGATAATGATGTTATTATATCATATTGGTTAAATAATATTTTAAAGTGGTGTATGTTTAAATAATACAAAAACCATTGAGTTAAGAACTATATATCTTCATTGGACAATCACCATTTCTTAACAGCCAAAGAACTCAGTGAATGGTATTATGGAAAAAATATGGAATATAGAATGTGTAGAGTTATTTGAGGAGATATTTTGTGAGATATTGGATGAATTAATTTTTCTTGAGGTCTAATTAAATAAGAAGAATAGTTTGCCTTTTATAAGATAGGTGAAGGGAACTCCTATAATTTAATACAATACTTATTATTTTTAAAATAATTTTTATGTAAAATAGAACCAAATTGATCATATTAGAATTTATGATTAATATTATTTTATTTTATTTTATATATTTTTTTATAAATTTTTATCACAATTTTCCCATATTTTTTTCATCATTTATTAAATGTTTTGGAAATAAAGATGACATAAATATTTTTTAATATTAATGGGTAAATATCATTACTATAAAAAGAAAAAAATACCTATAAATGGAAAACAGTTGATATTTTCAACTATATAATTTCAAATTGTTTGAATATATGTTTTTTAGTAATTTTATATCGTTGAATAAATATTAATTTCATTGAATACAAAATATTGTTAGTTTTAGAACTATTCATTTAATTTTAATTTAATATCATCATGAAAATAAATGAAATTAGAATAATAACCTTTATTATATCACTAAAATTTAAAATTTATATAAAAAATTTGTCACATTAATATTTTAATTTATATTAATTTTAATATTTTTTATACCATTTATTTTATTTTTCCATTAATTGAATAATTACTATGTCAGCGTTGTGTAAGGATTTAAGGTAATTATTATATTTCTCAAAATTTGAAATAAAGTAACAAGATTAAAATAAAAAATGTATATTAAAAATTAATATTAGTAACAAAACATCTCATATATTTATACCAATGTTAAAAATATTATAGTTATTAAAACCAACTATGTTAAATTTTTGAGTTTTCTATCCATAAAATATTATAAAGTCTATAATCAAAACCAAATGAAAAAACAAGGTCATAAAATAAAATATTGGATGACTATGGAAGAAATTTAATAACCCAATATAATCACTTTATATGTTATGATTATCATACAGTACATATCAAATTATTTTTAACCCTTATTTATATAAGTAACCCTTTATCGAGGTAATTAATATTACTATTTATAAATACTAGAAAGAAATGGCTAATCACTAAAGAATATGGAAAAAAATATTCAATATTTTAAACTAATTTTGAATTATAGATAAATATGTTGTAGAATTCAATTTAAAACTAAACCTATAAAAAAGGAATAATTTTTTTAGAAAAAATGCCTTTAGAAATATAAAATATTTTAATGATAAAATCAAGTATAAAATAATTTCAAAACCTCATAATTGAGTTACTTTTATTAAAAATAAACTAATGATATTTTAAAATAATTAAAATATTGAATTTTATTTGTATATAAAAGAAAAGAAAATATAATTTCATATTTTATTAATACTTTTCCAATATTTATTAAAAAAATATTTTTATACAATTCTCATAAATTTGTTTGAAAATAATTTTGAAATAATGATTTCAAATATTAAATAATTTTAAAAGTTTATTTTCTAAATGTTCCAAAATTTATTTATTATATTCACTCCCAAATAAAAAAAGAAATCATTTTTTGAGAAAAATTATTTTCTATGAATAAATTGAAATTAATAAAAAATTGAGTTCTTAATTCCGGAAAATTTATTAATAAATTAGTAATTAGTGGGTCCATTATATATATATAATAATAAAATAAAAAAAATATTCAATTTTAAAAATTTAACTACAAGGTTATAAGGGGCATAATTTCATAATAATATTCTGTTTTTTTATTTTTGATTGGGGTTGTGTGTCTTGTAATCTATTGAACAAAGTATTTATTTTCAAAATACTATTATATTAGAACCAATTTCAAAAAATATTACATTTTTTAAATTTTTTGTTATAATTCTTTTTTATTAGACATTTAATTGGTTATAGTGTATTATGACTAATTGGTGTCAAACAATTATCGTTTTTAATTTTTTAATAATTTTAATATCAGTAAACAGCATCTGATACCATTTTCACCACATAAATATATAATAATATTATTTAATATATAACTTATATTGATTTAATATATTCTTATTTCATCCCATATGAATTTTGAATATGTATTTCTAAAACCGAATTGATAATGACATATTTTTGTAATTTTAGTGAATGAAAATTTTAGTTTAATATTCTATGAAATAATTTATACAATATTTAGCAAATCATATAAAAAAAATTATTTAGATTAAATATTGTAATGAAAATTCTTTCATGTTCCCATATTCATCCCTATTTATATTTTCATTCATGGTTCATGTTGGTGATTAAACTGACCCAGGCATGAGCACACTTTGAGTCAACTCGTTATTATGGTTAAGTGGTGTTTATTTTTACATAAACATTAATAGTATATTATTAATGTTATTATTTTTTAATTTTATCAATATTATATTATATTAAGATAATTTATTAAAATATAAATGGAACATAAAACGTTTTTCAATGTGGAGGTAATAATCAGTTGTTCGCACGCTTAGCGTTCTCGTTTGTCATCAAGTGAGAGGGGTAAAGGTGGACAAGAAATTGAATTTTTACAATGATAACTATGTGTTATATACAACAATGTTTCATAATAAAACCCATTAATACCATCCATTGAAGGAGGTATTGAAAAAATCACATCGCTTTCTGGGGGCGGGTGTCCATATGATGCACTAACGATGTTATTTTTTTCTTAAAAGAAAGAAATTAATAACTATTGATAGTAGAATTAATATAATAAAATAACTATATAATAGTAAAAAATAAATCATATTTTTATGGTTATTTTATATTTATAAAAGTAATATTAGGAATAAAAATTTATGTTGGAGATAATACTTACGTTGCTAACTTTATTATTTCTTCGACGAACCATTGAAATTGATGGGATTGTGATAATTAAATTTAACTTGGGGAACATGTTTGTGGAATAGAGTTATAATAAAATTCTAAAGGTATATTTTTAATGATTAATTCTAATCAAAATATTATTTTTTTAATGGTGTTAGTGGAATCTTTTTGTAAGGGGGAAAACGTCGCAATTTTTGGAAACACATATTAATTTTTTAAGAATGTGATGAAACTATTACATTGTCAGTGGATCAAAAGAATATAAATTACAAATTTTAGGATATATTTGAGTCTATAAATTTACTAAATTTTGTTTCCACATAGGCTTTAAACAAGAAATATTTATTTTATCATTATTTCATTAATTTTTTTTTATTTTTAAACATTGTTTCTTTTTTAAACAATGTGATTTAATATTTTAGTCAACATATAACACAACCCATAGAACAAAATTTTGTTATTATGGGTATAATTTAAAAATATATTTAATCCAATTAAATAACTATATATTATGAAACTAAACCTTAGTTTAAAATAGATAATGCATTGAAAACATATCCAAGTATAAAAAATGGTATTTTTACCATTATGGATTCATAGTCTTATTTATCATTGAATACCAATTAAATGAGTACTATTATATTTATTTATATGTTTTTTAATCATAATAAATTCATTAATCCAACGATTTATATTTAATTTATTTGAAAAAAAAAATTGACCTTAAGAAAACATTAATTTTAAAATAATTATTTTTATGTTGTCAGTGTAATTATCATTAAACCAAAAAATCAAAAAAATTTAAACAAATTTGAAAATGACCATATTAAATAAATTTATATTTAATGATTCAATAATAATAACAATTTTCATTAAATGTAAATGTTATTATTAGTGATATCAATCATAAAATCGACACACATAATGTATAAAGACCCATTTTTTCAAAAAAAAATTAAGGGAAAATATATATTTGTGTAGAATTATTAATTACATTGATTTCAATGAATTGAGTGTTAATTTTAAGAAATAATTTTCTTAATGTTTAACATTGGTTCATAATCAAAAAAAATTATTTTTGGAAAATTTATTTTAGTTTTTCATTTTGTATAAGAAAAAAATAAAAGTAATGATTTTAAAAAATTAATTCATAATTGTGCTGAAATTAATTATATTAGTATATTAACTATTCAAATGATAATTTATTATTTTAGAAAATATCATAAATTCCTTGTAATCCATTATTTGTGATGAATAAAAAATTGAGTTTTAATTTACTGAATTTAAATTATAAATTCTCTATATAAATATTTTTAAATGAAAATTTATAATATAAATAAAATGTGTTTTATTTAAAAAAAAGATTTTCAATATTAAATCATATTAATTTTTAACATTATAATGTTGATAAAGAATGAAAATTTACCAACTTAGTGTATATTTTCACTTCTGAAATAATACATTCTTCATAATTAGTGTTTTTAAAATTGGGTATAAGAAGTCGAAAAAGATATAGAACATGTTATGTTTTATAATGAATGAAAAATATTGGATTGGTATAGATCAAGTGGGTGCCTATAGATGATAATGTAGTATATTAGTTAATTAATCAACAACCACAACAACCTCATGAGGGACACTGTAGGTCTCTATGTATTCAATACAAAATAAATTAAAGTAATTCTTTTATAATGTTTCATGATTTTATAATCAACAGATCTCAATTAATCATTTATTCATGTGAACATAAATTTACATTATATGAATACTCAAATAATGTTATACCCTCAATGTACAATATTGACCTTTTCATAAATCATTGATCATCATAGATTAATAGGAGTTTTGATGATTTGTTAATATTAACATGAACATTATCTTGTACACATTATAGTGGTTTCAAAATGATATATGAAGATTAGATTCATGTGGTAATAAGTAGTTACATATTACATGAATTGAATTACTAATGTATATCTTATGGAATATCATACAGTCAATGTTATACATAGGATTTTATACTTATTCCAAATCCTTCAGACCTAATAATGGAGAAATGGGAAGCATGTGAACCTTAATACATTAGTATCATACTTATATAGGTCAAGAGTATTATAAATAATCATGGTGTGGTTGGGTTTGTTACTATAATGACCTACATTTTATTAGTAATATTTTTTTCCTGAATAAACTATTATTGTATTTTATAGTAAAATATTGCACACATACATAATAAATAAAAAGCAATATAAACAATATCTAATTAATACAGATCATTACATTAGTCATATTTGAAAATATTTAAATTTTAAAACATTATAATAGGGAAAAATATATAAAATATAAAATATAAAATGGATAGATATGGATCGTCGCAATCATATAGGATAATATCCCCTGAACAACATTATAGAAAAGAAGAAAAATATAAATCAACAAATCAACATCTTAGAAAATGAAAATATATAACCATGAAAGGAGTTGTAGATAATATTTCATGAAATAATTATATGGTATATATATGTGCTACATTGACCACTTGAATTGTATTATGATTGGTGAAATAGTAACATAACCATTACGAATATTAACATGTCCTTTGGGAATAGTAACATGACCCATAGAATAATTTTTTTACCTCAAAATATTAATTTTTTATATAACTAATATTTATCAATATTAATTTACGAAGATATAAATATTATAAATCCCGTAAAATTAATTTCATGATTAAAAAACTCCAAACAATATAAGTACGTTTTTAATTAATTGTATTTTAATGTATTTTTTAAAAATAATAATTTCTTATTAAAAAATTTACCTATGCTTGAAATTGATTTTTATCAAATGAATATCATATTTTAAATCATCATATATAAATTTTCTGAGGGTTATGTTTCTGGTGATTTTCTGAAATACTTCAATTTTGTAGTTGAAAAGTAAACATATAGTTTCTCATATAACATGTTTATCTTAAATTACATAAATAATGATGTAATTATGAACTAATAATTTATAGAATGTGAGGTTTGGATTTGATGTATTTAATTTAGTAAATTATTAATTAAAATAATATAAAATTAAATTCTAACCCACAAAAGAATTTTCCAAAAAAAGTCCAATGTGATCCCTAAAAATGATTTCTTTTCTTTCCCCATTCATTTTTAATATTCTAATTAATTCAAACTATAAATATGTTACTGTATTAATAAAAATTAAATTATATTGATATATGATTTATGTTTTTGAAAAATCATTTTATATGTTTTATCTCTGATATATTATTTTATTTATTATTTTATTCATAAAATACCACTATCCTCAAGTATAAGTAACCACACTCGTTCCACATTGAAAACCACTTCTCCCCAACCATTAACATACTATACCATACAAAAAGAATTCCATATAAACCCCATATAATCCATAGAGATATTCTACAATAATCTAACTCGAAATATAAATTGGAGATTAGTTTCTTACAAGAGAATCTCCATAGAAGATTAAGTAAGATTATATTAACTCTTCTCTTCTATTTCATCTTATCATTCATTTTTTCCACACCATTATGAATAAAATATTCTAATATTATTTAAGTAAAAATTTCACATTATTTAAATGATCTTAAACTAATTTATGTATCATATTAACTATATATATAAATTTAAATATTCTCTTTACCCATTCTATAATGTCCCATCAAATCTCGGTTAACTACCTATAAATAAATTTCAAAGAAAATTATTATAAAAATACTCATGTATGGAAAATTTGAATTATATATAATATGAAAATATGAAATAAAATTTATTCTATGTTTAAAGAGTTAATTATACTTATTTATAAAAAAATGATGGAAAATACATAAATAAAAAATGGGAAAATTTGATGAAAACATTATATTAAAACAATTCACGTTTAACAAAGAGTGATTAAAATAGAATCCAATAATTTTAATGGATAAATATTGGAACAAGTGAAAAAAAATCACGTATAGAACTTCATTTCAAAATACTACTTTTATTATTCAGTAGGTGGATAGGTGACAAAATAAAGTGGGATTTAAGTTATGGGGATTCAAAAACCGAGTTCCTTTCTTTGGGTTATCTTCTCTTCCATGGTATGAATGTTCATATTATTTCCATCAAATGCACCTTAACATTTATTTGTGTTCCATTCAATAATTTTATTTCATAACTATGATTTGTCATGAATTCTATGTAGAATTCATTGTTATAAGTATTTATGATGTGACGGTTGGGGCTGGAATTATATAGCCCTCTAATGGATTGGGTAATGTGATGTATCTCATGATATTATGTGAAATATTCATGGAAATTATTCTATATTTCCTCAAAATAGTTATGTTATTATTTATAAACATATTTTATATGTTAACATGATGCAATCATCATTTACATCTATGTGTGGTATTTGACCATAGAACATTATGTTTCATTTTATTCATATTCCACATTTTGAGAAACTGTCAGATGTTTTTATCATGATTATGATGATGTTACTATGATTAAGATATGATTATTCTCACACATAAAATTTATATTAATTTCCATTTTAACCACATGTTATATATTCCTTATTGGGGTTTTATGTCACCCCTGCCATTGAAATATATTATTAGGTGATTACATGTATAATGGATAATGTGAGGGACACAAGAATATAGTGAATAATGAATTAAATAATGTTTCAGTTTTATTATGTTAAGCTATTGATTGAGCATATTTTTCCCAATATACTAATCCCATGGATAATGGACTATTTTTATTTTATGTTGTTTATGTTAAAAATAATGTAATAGGTATTTAACATAAAATTCTGGTCACTATAGTTGGTATCAAAGCACAGGTTGGATAAATATGGAATTAAGAATATAATATATCAGTTGAAAGTCATTTGGATAATTCTATGTATATCAAATCATACTATTCATTGGTAATGTTTAAAATTTCATGGTTTCATTGAAAATAAATCCCTATCTAGATACTTCATGTGGATGTGGATTATGTATAGATAGAGCATTGTGTAACAACCCTGTAACCACCATATTGAGTTAGACTTTATTGCAAACTATACACATAATGGTGTGTGTTTCAAAAAAAATTGAACCTCCCTAGGAGATATAATTAAGTAAATCACAAATTCTATTACAAAACATTATGAAGGATACATATATAAATTAATTATTCTTTCTTAAAGCTATAAAATTTAATGTAGAAGATCCTCGATGAATTATTTATATAAAAGGATAATTCTCACACACCAGGTCGGGTTGTGATCTGACCCAACGCCCGAGCCAGTCCGCGACATGGCCCGAAGGGCGTTATAGATGCCCACGGGTTGGAAACTAGTGTTGGGAATCAAAATAAACCAGTTGGGAATGATTTTTCCCATAACAAGGATAAATAAAAATAAATTGAACAAGAAGATACATAAAGGGAAGATAAACCGAACAACTTGGAAACTTAAAAAGAAATTAAAGAAGCAACGTGACATACCTGAGGTGACCCTGTGGGTCACCACAGAACGTAAACCACAGTCGCTCCCAAAAGCAATCCACGACGGGAACCTGCAACTGAAAGGTAAAGCAGGCAAGAGCACTGAGACTCTCAGTAGGAATTCCAAAATAAAACCATGCTCTATGCCCCTACCTTTAGTAATAAATCCAATCATGCCAGTTTTAAAATAAGATATAGTAAAATAATGTGTTTCCTTCTTTTCAAATTAAAGTGACGAGTTTTAATTTTCACGTAAATCATTTCACTCTCACTACATTTTCAAAATGAAAAGAAACCAGTTTGGATTAAAATATGGTTTTCACAATTAAGACATCTAGTATGAAACAACTGAAATGAAAATTTCATCTCATGAAGCATGTCACAAATGATCAACATGGGTAATCCCTATAGGTATCTATAATAATTGCGACCTTAGAGTACTCATACCTCTGTGATACATGTCTTAGAAACCAAAACCCTCAGAAAATGTGTCTTAGAATACCACGACCCTCAGATAAAGTGGATTAGAAGACCACGACACTTAGAATTCATATGTTTAGTTAGTGTTGTTGCAGCAATCCTTCTAGATGACCAGGGATGAACCTCTATCGTTTCATCTATCATAATAGTCCTGGTCACCCACCTAGATACCTGGGTTTCCCCATCATTCTCTATTTCAATTGGTGGTGAGTTTTCTTTATCAAGAACACTCATATGTACATAACACTTTATTTTTCTAAAACTCATTAAACATATCACCATTGTTCTCACTCCTTAATTTTTTCCACATCTTCCACATCAAAAAATTCATAAGAATTATATTATACACATAATAACACATTCAACATAAAAATAATTTTATAAAACCAAAGGGGGCGTGCCTCAAGGGATGTTTTTCATTTTAGTAAAGCATTATTAAGATGCCAAATGGGGTTAATTACATGAAGGGAACATTTTTTTTCAATTAACTGGCCAAAAGGCCAAACACATTTGGAAGTACACATTACCAATTCCAATCCACATAGAAAATCAATTTTCATGAAAAGGTCACTTTAGACTGATAGCATAAAAAATTTTCAATTTCCAAAACAAATGCATAATCATTCCAAGAAACACCAACCAAATTTCATAGCATGTGTATATAGCATAAATGTAATTTTTTTTAAAACAACCAATAAATTATGAAATTCAAACTAAAGGCATAGGCATAGGGGACCTACCTCGATGTGGAATCAACTCATCCAATTTGGCTACTGTCTCTTTCTAACTAAAGGCTGATGCACCGCCACTAAGCATACACATGTTCACATATATGAAAAAGTCACTTAGCCCAAATGCACATACCTGCATGTTCATGACACACACAAGGGGATTCTTACATATATTCTTATAGGTATATTCCCGTCTCCACTCACCTATGAATGCACTTTTATATATATATACACAAGCACACCTAGCCCCATACACATATAAACACTTCTATACATGAAAATACATGTAATTGGGGAACCTGTATATATATATAAAAATATACCTATGCGTACGCAGGCGAGTCGCCCTCGACTTGGAAACTCGAAGCTGCACCAACTAGTCCATCCCACTACACAACATTTAGAAAGAACATTAAAACATCAAAATGACACCATAAATCAAGTGTGAGACAAACCAGCGGCATGAAAGTCCATACCTCAAAACCCGCAACTTTCAACAATGGCAGCACGAGACCGCTTCACCTTACATGCATATACATCATCACACACACATATATATACCCTCTTACCCAAGTATATATACCTCGTTCCATGATGGAATATGCGTAAGGATGATATACATAAGTCCATGCTTACACCAGTATATACATATATGTCTTTTCTACCAACAACCAAAAACAACACTCTGATGAACAAAACCCACTACACAATAATAACTATTCTAGAAATTTCCAAGGGCTCCAAACTAAAAAAAAATTGAACAATGAAACATGGGAATCCTCACCCTAAAAACATTTACAAGTAGTAGTACCATTTCTCAAATTCCCTTTTTATAACACAAGAAAACACATAATTAAGGCTGACCTGAAAATTGGCCAAACCCACTTCATAAAACAACTTGAATAATTAAATAAGCTATTTTCACCATTAAAAAAATCCATTTTACCCACTAAATCAACCACCAAGAAAAAATATTACACAATTTTCAGAAACATCGCATGGCTTAATACACATAAACCCCATCAAATATTTTTTTCATAACCAAATTCACCAGCACACGACATCGAAACATAATTTCCACCAGTTATGAACCATTAATAAGCTACTTGCACAATTCATAAAACACAATTAAATCACACAAAATGAGTTTTCCTAAAATACACACGCCATTATACAAAAACATATGATAAAACATCAATGACATACTATACTTCTTTAAAACAACTTTCACACCAAACTAATTCATCAGAGAACCCCAAAATTATTTAATCATGTAATATAATACACCAAATAAACACCATTCGAACTAAACAAGTTAATTAAATAACATCCTTAATTAATTAATCAAGAAAAATAGGCCATCAAACAATTTTTTGTATATGAACTGCCTACATTAATGTAGAAACTTCAAAATTTGTTGCGAAATTCCCATCACACCGAATCCACACCTCAAAAAACTCAAAAGGACCCCCTAAAACATGAGGTTGAACCAAAACCATAATAACATGACCTTGAACAAATGGTACCTTAAACTGAAACCCTGCAAGGGGGATGGAATATAGACCAGAGGGGAGTCACTGAGGGAGGAGGATGCCGGCAAGATTGTGGTCTCAAGAGGAGTGATGTATGCCATCGAGAGGGGCGCTCGGCCGGAGGTGGAAGAGGAGAGGGGGTTTTCATCACACAACATGAAGGGGAAAACAGTGGTCAATTTCATGAAAGCAGCGGAGGGGAAACGATGCCACATGAGGAGGGAGGGAGGCCGATCGGAGGTTCACCGCACTGGAGGAGAGTCGGCCATGGCGCTGTGCACCAAACAGGTCGAGTGGGTGGAGCATGACGGGAAAGGGTATGGAAAATGGTTAGGGGCTATACGTAGCGTACAGTGAAGAAGAATCAAAACAGGGGAAAAGAAAAGAGGAAGGAAAAAATGAAAATGAAAAAAGAAATGAAAATAAAATAAAACCTAAAACTAAACATAAAAAATTTAAAATAATAATAACAATTTTCAACTATAATAACCATGATAACAGTAATAATTTTTTATAAAAATGTCAAAGGATTAATAAAAATAAAAAAAATAATAATAATAAAATAAAAATATTACAAGACATAATATTAATAATGATAATAATTACCATTACTATAATTATTTCAACATGTCATTAAAACTCATTTTATTTGTTTGTCTTGAACAAGAGGTAGGCCGCACGGTGACCTGGGCAAAGCCATGCAACTTTGAATAATCCATTCCCTTCCAACGGATGCTGTCAAGGGAAAATAATTCATTCGTCAACAAAATTCAAAAATTGCAAACTGGCTTGGACCGCAGCTCGATAGAATGTTTCAATGTGTGATAAAATAATAAAATAACATTATTTCAAACATCTTGGTGTGACAATTATCCCCTCCACAAAAAAAATTCTTCCCCTATAAAGCCACCCAGCCAACTGAGGAATCAAACTCGATATTGTAACTGAATGAGGCCAACAAAATCAAAAACCCAGTGTGACTTCTTACTCCATCAGTCACACCAAACCAACTCTAATGGAAACTAAAAAGACAAGATCCATTAGGAAATGAGAAGGCTTATCCCCAACAAAAGAACCTAACTAGAACACCCAACATTAAGACTCTCAGCATGGGCTAACTTTAGAACTGCTAACTTGAGCCAAATCGGGAAACCGCCAACACAGACCAAAACTCCCACACAAACCAACTCTTAGAGAAGGCACTACAAGATTTATGGTGGTTCTACACACTATCTAATAACCATCCATCTTGAGCTGATTAGCACTGACCAATAGAAGCCCATCCTAAACTAACCCACAAAATATTCACACAACCCAGACCCCCACCACATGGGGTCGCGACGAAAGTCCCCAAAATGAATAGCAGACCAAACCCATATTCATTATTTCCCAAGACGCATGTGTCTCCTGAAACGAGAATGTCCCAAAACCAGAGAGGGTCACCAAATGAGCCATAAACACAAGAGAGACAATCATCTTGAGACTCACCCATAAAGAGACATCCTTCAATTCTCACATTTGAAGAGGTGAAACTATCATAATTTCAGGAAAACGATATCACCATGCCTTCTTAAAAACATGGTGGGGTATTCAAATAACAATGAACACAATGAGTAAGTGATACCTATATGCCTCTTATAGAAGAACAAAACCTTCATGGATGAGGAATCTTGAACATTGAAATTTAAACCATCCCTATTTCAGCATTGGATACAAAAGATAGACCAAGGGTCCCCACACCCAATGACACCTGACTACGTAAAAGGCTTCAATTCGAGGCCAGTGGTTGGAGCTCTGATGTCTTGAAGCATCTGCTACCCCACAGTCAGGAGCTGACATTCTCTGATTGACACTCATTTTGGTGATTCTGCTAGCAGTACCCCTCCAATTGTCCCAAACCGTCACATCGATGACAAGACTTCGAAGGATGATGATAAGGCGACCTAAAGTACTCAAACCGGCAATACTTCAACCAAACAAAAGGGTGTCCCCACTAATAGAGGATGAGATTGACAAGATGAATTGTATGAGATAGGTTCCTCAGATTCACTGTCCTCATCGAATGGGGAACCTTCTCGAACCCCAAAAATAATCTATCCTGGAACCCTAAATGAAGGCCCCACACAAGAGAAACTGTAACCGATCCCATGATGCTACCTTCGTAGAAAAGGTAATCAACCCCTCGAAATTTCTGACGTAAGCCTTTACTTTCTTTTGGCCTTATTGTACACTCACAAGCTCGACCACTTTTCTAACCATCACTTCCTTGAATATATACCATCAGACGAGACATGTCTTAAACACCTTCCAAGACATCACACCATGAAACGATGATGGGATCATCTTCTCCCACCAATCAAAAGTATTCACCTTCAAAAAAACCTGAACCAACACATACTCTCATATAATTGGGAGTTTCCAAAAACCTAAAATCACCAATGATGTCACCAATCTAGTCCGCTACCTTCGAAAGATCACGATCACCAAAGAAGTAGAAAACTCTGTGACTTTTCTAGGCATCATACTAAAATAAAAGAGGCACAAATCTGAATCAAAACTCATCATAAATCCAAAATACACACCTAAGTCACAAACAATATCTAAAACTCAAATAACTATACCAACCACAATTCAGTATGTCAATACCTAGAACCCATGAAAAAGGATACCAAACACGAATGGAGAACACTAGCCAATTTCTTAATCCCCTTTCAAAAAAATTAAATACGACTTTTAAAACCATTTTTCATAATACACAATAACTTAAGTACCCGCCATTAGTATCCCATGAAGTCTCTCATATACATATACCATTGTGCTAGCACATGAATCCATCCACACACACCACCATAATCCCTGTTCCACATGCACAGATCTATATATGTAATCCATCATGGGAATACCAAGGATCAATTAAAGACACTTCACCTTTTCAAAACAGATCATTCAGTATAAATCACAAATTCCCAACCAATTTGAAAATGTCACTTATCATTTAAGCAATAAATTTACAAATTCAAAAACATTTTCAAATTCACATTAAAAAAATTGCTATTGAGATCCCAAAACAACTTCCAGAACACCTCCCATTTGTTTTCCATTGAAACTAAACATTCAATTAAAAGAAAACAATTTCCATTTCGAAACCACTTTTTCAAATACAAACCCACATTACCTTATGAAAACAGTCCTTTTTTTATGAACAATTTTAATTTTTGAAATCCACTCAAGTCAATAAAAACTAATCCCAAACACAACTCACATCAAAACATCCAAATATAAGGTACTAGTGGCTATTCCAACCTGGTAACATGGATTAGTAGACCATTTTTTGAGCAAGCATACACCATAGGAAGTATCTTAAATTGTGAACTCAGGCCATACATGGGTCACTAATCCATGCAAGCTTATCATTTAACACCAGATCACTTCCATTTTCATCCCTCATCCTCAAAGAATAAGAAAAAGAAATAGTTAAATCCCAGACTACCCCTGTCAACTCAAGTCTCGAGATGGGAAAGGGTTCATGGCATCCTTCGTGCACATACCTCTTTGTTCCCGAAACACCTAATCACAAAGATACATGACACCCCAAATAACAAGGGCCCCTCTGATACCATTTTGTCACGAGCCAGGTCGGGTCGTCATCTGAACTGGCGCCCGAGCTGGTCTGTGACATGGCCCGAAGGGCGTTCTCGATCCCCACAGGTTGGCAACAAGTACCGGGGTTCAAAATAAACTAGTTGCGAATGATTTGGAACATAAAAAAGATAAATAAACATAAAATAAACAAGAATATACATAATTGGAATATTAATAGCACATAGTGGAAACAGAAAAAGGAATTAAGGAAGCAATGTGACATACCTCAGCTGACCCTGTGGGTCACCAAAGAACGTAAACCACACTTGCTCCCAAAAGAAATCCACTATGAAAACCTTCAGCTGAAAAGTAAAGACGACATGGTCACCGAGACGCTCAGTAGGATTTCCAAAATAAAACCACGTCCTATGCCCCCTGCCTTTAGTAAGAAATCCAATCATGCCTGTTTTTAAATAATATATAGTAAAATAATGTTTTTCCTTCTTTTAAAATTCATGTGATGAGTTTTCATTTTCAAGTAATGCATTTCACTATCAATATGTTTTCAAAATAGGTTCCAAGAATGCATTAAAATTTCAAAATGAAAAGAAACTAGTTTGGATTAAATTACAGTTTTCATAAATAAGACATCCAGTATGAAACAACTGAAATGAAAATTTCATCGTAAGAACCATGTCACAAATGAGCACTATGGGTAATATCTATAGGTAGCTAGAATAAGTGGGAACCTAGAGAACACATACCTCAATGATACGTGGCTTAGAAACAACAACCCTCAGAAAACGTGGCTTAGAAGATCACGACCCTCAAAAAATGTGTCTTAGAAGACCACGACCCTCAGAATATATATGTTTAGTTAGTGGTGTTGCATCAATCCTACAAGATGAACCGGAACGAACATCTTCCATGTCATCAAGCATACTAGTCCTAGTTACCCACCTAGATACCCAGATTTCCCCATCATGCTCTATTTCAATTGGTGGTGAGTTTTCATTATCAATACCACTCATAGGTTCATAAAACATTCTTTTTCTGAAACTCATTCAACCTCTCACCACTGTTCTCCCTCTTTAAGACTTTCCCCCCTCTTCACATATAAAAATTCATATGAATTAAATTGGGAACATAATAACTCATCCAACATAAAAATCATTTTTTAAAACTAAAGGGGGTGCGCCTCAAGAGAGGTTATTCTTTTTCATAAAGAAACTTTAAGATTCCAAATGGTCTTTATTGAATAAAGGGAACATTTTTTTTCAATTAACTGGCCAAAAGTCCAAACACATTTGGAAGTACACATTACTTATTCCAAACAACATAGAAAATCAATTTTCAATAAAAGTTCACTTAAGACCGATAACATAAAAAAACATTTCATTTTTCAATAAAAATGTATTATCATTTCATGAAACCACATCCAAATTTCATATCATGTGTATATAGAATAAATGTAAACCAAACAATTAAAACAAATAAGCAATTATGACATTTAAATTAAAGGCATAGGCAAAGGGGACCTACCATGGAGTGGAATCAAGTCGTCCACTTTGGCTCTTGGCGCTTTCTAACTCAAGGATGATGCTCCCCCACTAAGCATACACACTTTCACATATATGTAATGACACCTATCCCCTATTCCCCTACCTGCATGGCCATAAAACACGCAAGGGTATCCTCACATATATGCTTATATTCATAATCCCATCCCCACCAACCTACACATGAAATTTTATATATATAAATAGGCACACCTCACCACATACACGTATAAACACTACCATGAATTAATATATGTTTAATGGGGGAACCTGTATATATATATATAAATACATAAATTTGCATACGCATGCGAGTCTCCCTTGACTTGGAAACTTGAAGCTGCACCAACAAGTCCATAACACTACAAAAAAATTAGAACGAACCTTAAAACAACAAAAGGACACCATTAATCAAGGGTGAGACCAACCAGCAGCGTGAAAGTCCATACATCAAAACCCACTACTTTTGACGATGAAAACACCATAATGCTTCACCTTACATGCATATACATCTTCATTTATATATACCCTTTGACCAAAGTACATATTCCCCACGCCATGAGGGAATATGCAGAAGGAGGGTATATATGTATACAAGCTTACCCATGTATATACATATATGTCTTTTCAGCCGACATCCAAAACCCACACTACGATGAACAAAACCCGCTACACAACAAAAAAGAGTCTAGAAATTTACAAGGGATCCAAAATAGAACAAATTGAACAACGAAACAAAAGAAAACTCACCCTGAAAACATTTACCACCAGTAGTACCATTTCTCAAATTCCCTATTTGTAACACAAGAAAACACCCAATTAAGGCCGACCAAAACAATGGCCAATCCCACTTCATAAAAGAATTTTAATAATTAAATAATATATTTGAACCATTAACGAAACCATTTTCCCCATAAAATCAATCACTATGAAAAATTATTACATTATTTCCAGAAACATCGCATGGCTTAAAACACAAGAAACCCACTGAAATCATTTTTTCATAACCAAACGCACACACACGCCACATAAAAACACAATTTCCACCACTTACGCACCATTAATATAAAAATTTCACAATTCCTAAAACACCATTAAATAAAAAAAATGATTTTTCCTAAAAAAACACACCCCATTATACACAAACAAGCTATAAAATATCAAAGGCATAAAAACATCTTTAAAACTAATTTCACACCAAACGAATTCATCACAAAACACCAAATTTATTTAAGAAGTTAAAATATTTCACAAAATAAAAACAATTCTCACTCAAAAAATTAATTAAACAACATCCTAAATGAATTAAACCATAAAAATTGTTCATCAAACAATTTTTGTACACGAACTACCTACCTCGATGTAAAAACACCAAAATTAGGTGAAATATTCCATTAAAACCCTTAATTCACCTCAAAAAACTCAAATGGACCACCTAAAACAAGAGGTCCTACCAAAAACATAAAAATAGGACCTTTAACAAACTGTACCTTAAAATAAAACCCTCCAAGGGGGAATAATTAATTACCAGAGGGGGAGTCATTGAGGGAGGAGGATGCCGGTGAGATTGTGGTTGCCAGAGGAGGGAGGTGTTTCATGGAGAGGGGATCTCGGCTGGAGTACCGTGAGGAGAGGGGGATTACATCACACAACATGAAGTGGAACAGGGGGGTCGGTGTTGCGCAAGAAGTGGATGGGGAAGGACGCCGCACGAGGAGGGAGGGAGGCCGATCGGAGGTTCACCGCAATAGAGGAGAGCCGGCCATGGCACTGCCCACCAGACGGGTAGAATGGGTGGAGCGCGACAAAGAAAGGTAAGGAAAATTGGTAGAAAATGTGCAAAGTGCACAATGTGGAAGAAAAAAGGGGGGGGGAATGAAAATGATAAATGAAAAAAAAGAAATGAAAATAGAAATGAATATAAGATAAAACATAAAAATAAAGATAAACAAACTTAAGATAATAATAAATATTATCTACATTAATAAAAATGATAACATTAATAATTTTTTATAAAAAATCCAAAGGATTAATAAAAATAATAATAATAATAATAATAACCTAATTAAAATATTACATGACATAATATTAATAATGGTAATAATTACCATTATTATAATTATTAAAACACATCATAAAAAATAATTTTATTTTTTTGTCTTGAACATGAGGTAGGTAGCACAGTGACCCGAGAAAAGCCACACCACTTTGAATATGCCTTGTCCAAGCACTAGAAACTGTCAAGGGAAAATAATTCATTCATCATAAAAATTCAAAAATTTCAAACAGGCTTGGCCTGCAGCTCGATGTAAAGTTTCAAAGTCTGATATAAGAATAAAATAACATTATTTCAAAGGTATGGGTATGACAATAATATCGGTATCCCATAAAATATTCCATAATAATTAACCACAAAAAATAATATTTTTACTTTTCTTATTGAATTATGTTCATACCATTTCTATTTTTCAAAATGGTTGGAACTAGGAGAATTGAGGAAAATAGCCCATTTGAGAGACAATATAATGATATAAAAAATGACCATCCCAATGAAATTGTAGGTATATTTCAAATCATTATGGTGATACCTACCCAATTATCTTAGGATATGAATAATAACCTGAATAATGTGGAATATATCCCTTCACCTTATATGGATAAATTTGTTATCGAATCCTTTATTACACAATAACCACTGGAATTTAGTGAATCTTTTGATCCACTTAATACAACGTTGATTATTATGTTAATAAATAAGATCATTATTATTATATATTTTTATATGAAGGATAAGTTCTTTCATGCCAACTATCATTTATATGGAGAGGATAATCATTGGTGGGCAGAGATAAATAATACCAACACAAAGGGTGAAATGGTGTGGGATGACATGAAGTGGTTATTTATTAATAGTTATTTCCCTCAAAATATTCAAAAAATTATGTTGAGAGATTTCATATACATCAACAAAAATGATTGATAATCAATATCATCATATATGGGAAATTTTATAAGGCTTGTAAATACACATCATGTTTTTTTATCAACATTGATTAAGAAAATTATAGATTCTATAGTTGATTAAAACCACACCACCAAAAATAAATATATATTTGATACTTTTATAAATTTTAATAGACTTCAAGATGATATCTCATATTAGTAATGGATTATGGAGAAGGTTTATGTTTTTATAGAGAAGAAACAAAATATGGATTTTCAAGTTTTAGGATCAAAGGAAAATGGTGGAAAAAGGCTCTACCACACACATGTCAAAAATGTGGGAAGAAGCGTCATGGTAACTACCTTAAAGGGATAAATAAATTTTATTTTATTAGGAGATAAGGATATTAAGATCATGAATGTCGAAGTGTCCTGAATAAGATGAAAAATGTGATGGAATATGGAAAGAACAACCCATTTTTCAATTATTAAATATATGAAGAAAGGGTATTATGAAAGATATTTAACTATACCTTGGGTTTTTTATGGTAATTAATGTCATAAACCACATAATAAAAAATAGTAGATGAATTATTTTTCCATCACCAATTCTAATTTAAATGAATTTTTATAAGTTATACTTCTTATTCATTCAATAATGGAAAGTTCATTATTTGATTCTGGTTCTATACATTCCTTAATATTGTACAGGTCTTCTAGATCTATTGGATCACAACCAATATACTGTGAAATATATATATTGTAAAAAACACCTAGTGTTGTTATCGATGAAACCCAATGGTTGAACTCATCTTCTATTTCTGTTGTGTTGAATGATTATTCTTTTGAATCTAGAAATCCTTCCCTTGGTGGAATTTGATGCTATATTGGGCATGGATATGATTACATTATAAAGAGATAATGAAAAATATCCGGAAAAATTTGTATCCTTATATATTCCAATACAACCCATGATCCTTGAAAAATTCAAAAAATATCAAGAATTCCTTTTTGGAAAATCCATAAATTGTGTCACTGATGATACCTTGTGAAGAAGAATTCATTTACCAAATGGTTGATTATAAGAAAAGTACCATCAAAGTGGAAATTATCATTGTAAGGGGATATAGTAATTTATTACCCAAATAGATATGTGGATGACCCCAGGATCATGAGTTATATTTCCAAATAAAACTTCTTCATGTTGGTACCCCAATCTCTAAATTTCACTATATGAGGCCCTCTATTGAACTGGAGGAGTTAAAGAAGTAGCTGTGAGAGAATTTATAAAAGGGTTCTTATGCCCAATTGCATCACCATGGGGCGAACCAATTATCATTCTCATGATTAAGGATGGATAAATCCAGATGTGTGTCAATTTTTAAGAGAAAAACTTGACCACATGAAAGAACTAGTATCCTCTACCATTGATTGATGACATGTTTCAGGAAATTAAAGGAGATCTATTTTTCTTAATGGTGTATAATTTTTCTATTTAAAATCAACTACAGATGAATAATGAACATATTCAGAACACAATATTATATAAAAGTAATGGAAACTATGTTTTCATAGAGATTCCTTCCAGAAATACTTATTCCCTGACAATATTCAAGGATTTGATTAATATAATCATTAGGGACTATATCAAAAAATTTATGGTAGAAATTATTGGAAATATTCTCATCTACTCAAGTTGTAATGAGGAATATGATGTCATACAAGTATTTATATATTGATATCATGTAAGGATAATATGTATTTTATGTTTAGAAAGTGTGACTTTTCTATGTGGAATGTCACATTCTAGGGTAACGTGAACTCATCTGGTTGAAATTTGATAGACCATTCAAACATATATTCATTTGAGGAATAGACCAGTCCCTCTAGAAAAACATAAATCTATAGGTTTTTTATCATAGATGGGTACTACTAATAATTAGTGAGGAATTTATCATAATTGTATAGACTGCTAAAAACAGTACATATAACTGGGTAACATATTTATAGAAGGAAGAATGTGAGGAATGATTTAGGGAGCTCAAGAAGAGGCTAATCACAGTTTCCATACTCACACTACCAACAGGTAGAGATGATTTTGAGATAAATTGTGATGATTCAAAAAAATTCATGGAATCCTTACTCATTAATAATTATATTTTAATAACTTACACCATGTGAAAATTGAAGAACCACGATTAGAACTACCTGATGTATAATCTAAAGTTAACATCTGTTATCCTTTCTCTAATTTGTTTTTATGGAACTACCTCTATGGGGAATGGTTTTAGATATATACTTATATACGAGTGTAATTTATATATTCACATATAAGGGGATCAACATTAATTAATAAATATTGTTAGATATGATCAAAGACTATGATTTCTCCATTCACTACCATCATAGAAATGAGAATAATTCTCCTGATGATCTTAAAAGAAAGTAACATGCAACACTATCCTTCATATGGATTGAGAAAGACCCTATCTTCTTTGATATAAATTTTTTTATTTGGATATAATATGATCATTTAATAGATCCTTCCATTCCCAAATGATTTAACAACCATCTATACAAGAGAAGATCGTGGATGTACAAAGGGGATATATGGATCTTGAAAATACGAGGAACATAGTAAAGGAAGAAATGATACATGGGATCCAATTCAATTATGATGGTGTGATATGGTTTATAAATAGGCTTAAAGTGAAATCATCACCTAAGAAAAAAAGGAACTACTCGATAATTTGCATATCTCATCTTTCTCTATCCATCTTGTATGGACCAAGATATTCTGTGATATTTTGGATAATGTTATGTGGGAAAACATGTAGAAGAAAATTGTTGAGTGCACCTCAAATTTCTTAGTATATCATCAATTTAAATAATAGTGAATAATGTCCATGTGTATAATTTAAAATTTTCCAATTACCTTGTGGAAATGGGAGAAATCACTATGGATATTGATACTAGTTTCCTAAATACATCCACGGGAAACAATAAAATATTTTTCATCATGGATCCTCTCACCAAGACATCCAAATTTATTTCCATTTGATAATATTTCCCAATGGACAAACATGATAAGATATATGTAAATTATGTTATATGTAAACATGGGGTTTTACGTTTTTTCTTTTTTTACTGTGATCCAAGGTTTATATCTTTATTTTTGAGAATTATTTAGCTTGATTTTATAAGTTAATCAAATACAAGTATGACCTATCATTCTGTAAATTATGGATAGTTTGAAATAAATAATTAGATGCATGAGAAAATTCTATGAGCCTGATCAGTTGAATTTGAGGGGGGGTGGAATCATCATGTACCATAAGTTGATTTATCATACCACAATAAAATTCTCTCATGTATTAAAATGAATAAATATAAATATGTTTATAGGATCAAAGGTATTAATCCTACATGATTGGATGAATTTTGTGAACAAAAAAGATATCGATCAGATCTTGTGAAATATATGATAGATAATATTCAATCCATCCAAAAACATATAAATGTTGCTTGATTCAAAAAACAGATCTATTATGACAATCATTGAAAGAAAATATAATTTGATAATGGAAAAAAATAATTCCCTTCGAATATCATAATGGAAGAAAGTATTTTGGTTTAAAAATAATGAGAATATCATACCGTGGTACATTTTCCCCATTGTGATCCTTAATCTCATGAGAGAAGTGGCATACCATCTCTCACTTCCATCAAATATGGGTGATGATCATGACATGTTCTACTTATCTTTCCTAAAGAAGTACATACCTGATATATAACATATAGAGAATCCGTCGGTTGTGAAAATATAGAACTATCTCTCTTAAGATGATCATTAGGTGAAAATTGTAGATGGTTGAGACTGAATTATATGGAACCAGACAACTCACCTTGTCAAAGTGATGTGTGAGAATCAAAATTATGAATAATAGATGTGGTAATAGGAGGAGAAAAGAAACAAAATTACCCTCATATACACTCATCCAAGAATAAGAGTCAAAATTTAGAGGATTAAATTTCTAATTAGGTGATGAAGTAATAACTTAGTGTTCATTAGTAATATTATTCT
Source organism: Viscum album (assembly GCA_963277665.1). Taxonomy (NCBI): domain Eukaryota; kingdom Viridiplantae; phylum Streptophyta; class Magnoliopsida; order Santalales; family Viscaceae; genus Viscum; species Viscum album. Next base: position 1,916,389,503 of record OY728165.1, on the reverse strand, counting down.
CTAGAATTAATTTTGTATTTATTATATTATTTAATATTACAAACATAAAAAATATTGATAAACCCAAAAAAAATTATCTCATTAGTAATGTTCATTACATTATTCGGTAATAAGATCAATTAAAATGGGAAACATTATAGAGAAAAAAATATAAAATAGTAAAGATAAATAGGAAATATGGAACACCCCAATCTGGTAAGATCAGTACCCCACGTATAACACTATAGAAATGAAGAAAAACATTAGTAATCCAATGAAAATATTAGGAATATTATAATATATATCCTTGGGAGGAAGTGGAGTGAATATTGAGTGAATGAATGATGTTGTATATATAGAAGTTAATGTGACCATTGGAATAGAAATGTGACCATTGGAAAAGTAACCCGACTATTGAGAAAATTGACATGACTGTATGGAATGTGAACCTAATGTTGGAATAGGAATTTTACAAAAAAATCATAATATACTATTTAAATAATATTTATCATGATAATTTATACAAATAAAAATTCAATAATTCCCAAAAAAATAATTTCATAATTGAAAAATTCAATTATAATAAAAGGACATTTTTAATACATTGTATTTTAATGTATTTCATAAAAAACATTTTTTTATTATCAAAAATAAAATTAACAATAATAGAAATTTATTATCATAAAATTAATATCAATTCTGAAATATTCATGTAGAAATTTTCAAAGGGTGATTTTTTGGTAACATTATGAAATACATCATTTTTGGGGGGGAGAGTAAAAGTATTGTTTTCAAAAAACACGTGTTTCTTAAATTACATCATTCATGATGTAATTTTGTCCTTAAACATTATAAACTCAAGTTTATTCTATTTTATACATAAAATCATTAAATATTCATTAAATTAATATAAACAAAAATTCTAAGAATATATTTTTGGAAATGTTAAGGTCAATAATGACAACTTTAAAAAATTATTTTTCAATATTTCCACTTTCCTTTTAATAATCCAATGAATTCAAATTATAAAAATATTTATAGTCTAAATATTGTTATATTATATTTATAAAAATTCTATATTGTCAATAATTTCACTATTACATGTTTTAACATTGATATATTATTTTATTTAATATATTATTCAAAAAATACCCCCTCCTAGATTATAAATAACTTCACTCTTGAACGTTAGAAACTGACTTATCCCCAACTTTTTAAATCCTAAGATCGTCAAAAATTATTCCTATCATTATTTTTAAAATTCTCCAAGATGTTCTAGAGTAATTCAAATCCAAAAATCATGGTAGTTTTTGTTTCACACAAGAGAAGATACACCAAATATTTAAGATGTTTTGATTCGATCTTCTCTTTTTTCTTCTTCTTACCATTTATTTTCCAACACCCATTTCAAATCCATACATTATAAGATTTATTAGGTAGTATATAAAATTATATTAATAACATTAAACTATATAATGTATCATATTATATATATATTTCAAAATTCACTTCCTGGCTCTTTCAACAATGTTTGGTTAATTGTTGGTTACCGGTATAATGAAAAATTGCTATGTAAATGCATATAAACACCATAATGGATGAATGATATGAAATATATATATTATATAAATATTAAATCATATGTATTAAAGTCATTTAGATTTTATTTTCTATATGTAAAAATGGATTTTATTAAAAATAGTGAAATTGAAGAAAAAGAGGAAAATTCTATGAAAACAAGATAAACAAACAATTCAAATGTAACGAAGACTATTATATCATATAATAAAAAAAAAGTTAATAGATAAATTTTTGATAAATTTAAAATAATTCAATTATATAACTATATTTTAACAATACATTTTTTACTATTCTGGAGGCCAAAAAGAGACAAAATAAATTGGGACTGAAGGTAAGGGAATTCTCCAACTCAATTTTGTACTTTGTGTTATCATATCAACCATAAAATGAATGTTCTTATTATGTTTTAAAATATCCATTCCTTTTCATTGAGAGTTTATAAATGTATTTACTTTGCCAAAAACAATTTCTAAGAAAATCCTTTTATAAAATTCACATCAATTTCCAAAAGATTCTACTTTACTCCTCTTTAAATGCTTCTTGTCTACTCAAGAATATTGATGTTTTATGTAAAAGTATGATTTCAATTATATATATAGTAATCAAAATGTTTATTTATGAAATTATTAGTTTTGAATTCCTTATAAAAACCATTTTCTTCCATGGGTTTATTTCATTTATATGATTGTCAGATGATATATGTGGAATACATGATTATGAGAATTTATGTTATGGTAGCTGAGCCCGAAATATATAGCCCTCCAATGTAATGGGCAATTTGATGAATCTAATGATACTATGTGAAATATTCATTGAAATTATTCCATCATTATTGAAAATTATGATGGTATTATTTATGGACTTATGTTATTTGTGAACACAATGCAATCATTGTTTGCAACTATGTATGATATTTCATCATTAAGAAATGATGTTTCATTTTATACATATTCTACATTCGATGAATCTATTAAAAATTTACCTCATAGTTATTATGTAGATCATATGATTATGATATGATTATTCTCACCATTTAACTATTGATTCACGTCCAATTTTCATGCAATCTTATACCTCCCCCCTATAGGGATTTTTGCTCACCCTTTTCATTGATATATATTCTCAGCTAATTACGTGTACTAAATAGAACTTGAAGGACACTAAGAGGATTGTTTCCACCCTTGAATTATTTTTAGGCATGTTTTTTCATTTAACCTTTTCTTGAATTTCTACATTGATTTATTCTTGAGTTTTGGGAGAAAAAGGGAAAATTTTTCCTTAATAGGGGTGGCGCACGACTTGCCCCTGCTTAGGAGAACCTGTGCACCCTTCCGAGGAAACCGTGTTCTAATGTGACATTTTTGGATAGAGGCGTATTTAATGATTTGTGACTGGTTTGTGAAATGTTTAGTCTAATAGTGTGGTATTTTCTTCTAGAAAAATAAGGGGGAGGGTAATGGTTGTCTTTCAATTTGACAAACCATGATAGAAAATCATACGACATGTCCAGATCATTAAATTTTGAGTTTTTTATTCCTCCATGATTTTTATTCATAAACCCCCATTTCCCTTTAAATTGGGTCCTCCTCCCTAGGATCCCCTCCCTCCACTATTAGAACCTTTTTACCTCTATTTTATATTGGATTTTTGTGTGGTTTCTATCCAATTCAACAAGTAAGTCTCCATTTTCTTAGTTTCTCCCTCATTATTTCTTTAATTATCTCCATTATTGTTGTTTATTTTTTCAACTAGTTTGGGTGTCTGATTTCGGTTTTGTTCGAAATTTTTAGGGTTTTATCTTGGTGTTCATTAAAAATACCTGAATATTTATCCATGTAATTTTTTAATTATATGGAAATATTTCTAGTATAAGAATTTTGACGACACATAATTTTGAGGCCCAGAGTGGCTGTAATCAATTTTCAAGCATTCACTAAGTATGTTCATTTAACTTGTGAGCGGGATTTTGTAACATTTGATCTGGTGCTCAAAATGGAAATCGGAGGTCTCCGTTGAACTCGCAGAGTTGATAATATCTGAAGAAGTACATCACCTTGACTGCAGTAGGTTGAGGGTGGATGTTGGATTTTCAGTTTTTCATGGGATAATTGATAAATAAAATGAATAAATTTTATTTTATTCCATGAAAACTATCTTTTGAATTTCGGTGCTGGGAACCACTCGATTAGGTTTGGAATTTAATTCCCTGAATTAAATTATTGTTTACAAGTTGTGTAACAGTTGGAAACCCCAACCCCCAATTAATGACATCAATTTATTGTTTAAATTATGAAGACATTATTCATTATTAGGGAGTATTGGCTCCTCACATCTCATGTTGGGGAATAGTGGAATACTAGTTTGGTGGGAGAACATCCACCAACAGAAAACTTTCTCCAATGAATAATTATCCTCCGGATCAAGAATGGGGAAACGATGCTCGAGATCGGATAGGAAGCGTATTGCAGTAGTGATGAATGTCGTGTTCACCATCAACCTCTTCATCATCTTCCTCAATCCATCCCCAAAAAATTATCACGGTTGGGAATTGTTCATTTTGTCTTTCTTGATGAATTATTTTTTTCAATCTATGAACAGCCTCCTATCAATGTAATGCGAAGGGTGAGGGCCAAAGGATCATGGCCTGATCCCTCTACTAGTTTATTATTGACGTGTTCTTCATGGGTGGATCAATGGGTTGAGAGGAACCTGAACACATCACTGGAGACTGATGTTAGTAGGGTACAGGCAGCGGCCGGCACACCGGAAGGAAGCAATGGCGGTGGTAGCACAACCACACCAACGAAGGAGGACGCAACCGTTTGCTGCAGCGGAGGAGAGAAGTGGATGGAATGCCTACCAGATGTGTGGATCAAGGTGGAACGTATTCACGCCGCTAGAAGAGGAGGAGGACACAACTGTTGAGCAGTGGCAGAGCACCTGGAGGGCGTACGACACCCGGTAAACTGCAGAGGCAGTTGTGGCGCACTCTGGTGCCATTGGAAGGGAGAGCTGGCTAGATCTCCAACCGGCCACATCACACCCAGCGGAACCTACTCCGATGGGTCCAGCCTGCTAGCATGCAGTGCCATGGGGCGACGCCATGTTGGCCAGAACTGAATATCCCTTGGGCCGTTCAGGAATCCGAGGGGGGGGGGTCTCCCGAGTGGCAGCTAGGGAAGGTCCTACCACCCCGGGCCACACCCAACCTTGGGTCGTGCCCAATGGCCCAAGCCCGCTATGGTCCAGCCCTTCCAGGCCAGACCCGAACCGGGTCGGGTCAACCATGACTGGGTAAGGCCGATCCGGTCTAGGTTTTTTCTTCCCATACTGGATCGAGATGACCCAAACTGGGTCGGGTCAAACTGAACGGGGTCAAGTTACCCAAAACGGGGTTGGTTCAGCCCAGGCCGAGTCAGGATGGGCTTGTACGACCAGGTCAGACCGTACCCGGACTCATCTTGACCCTGATACACATTTTTGGCCATATCTTTAGAACTTGGCATCCATTTGATGTACCATCTATAGAACTGATATCCTTGGATCTAGATGGTCCTTTTGGTACAATGAATTTTATATTTCGATAAATTTGGAGTACGCCCAGGTTGGATCGAACCTGAATCCTACCACACCATAGGAACAGAAAATCAAATAACATAAAGACCTGGTGTCTGATTTACACACCGTTTGTCATGTTGGGTCATAATTAATTGGACATACCTTCGTGATACTTTTTTGTCGGACTTTCTTGCAGTTTAAGTATCATCTTATGGCTTCAAGAGTGCATCCTATCAGAATCAATTGTGCTTTGTGTGGGAACCCTATGGATGGTTGTACTTGGAGACTTTTTGGATCCTATGTGGGACCACATATTCAATCATGTGTGGGTCATCTTCAGATCTTGTGTGGGTTATCTTTATATCGTATTTGGGTCATCTTCGGATCATGTGTGAGCCAACATCTTCTGATCATGTGTGGGTCATCTTCGATCCTATGTGGGTATACAGTAGAGCTTTTCCATGAAGTAAGATGATCTAACATTACATTTAGTCAACTATACTTTAAAACTGATGTTATTCCTAGTATCAGCTGAGTCTTTACCATTGTGGTAGACTTTTATGTGGTAATAACTTCGTGGTATTTTTCTGTGTGGAGTTACCTTTGTGGTACTTACCTTCATGGTTACCTTTGTGGTATTCTTTCCTTCATGGAACAACTATTCTTCAAATAAAGTGTTTGGCCTTATGTTTCCTCAAGAACGAGATGGGTATACATGATAACTTATGGATATGTATCAGCATATACCTAAGTTGGTTTGAGTATTGTTGTCATGTGTTTTGAATATAGTGTTGTATTTTGGTTCATACCTTGTTGATTCTGAGAGACTTTCGGGGGTCTTGGGGTCTCTACTAGGTATTGTAATACTCACCCCTATATGTGCTACACCCACATGTTTTTGTTTTTTGTGTAGACGAAATACAACATTGATCGAGGCAGAGGGTTCTAGGACTGGAGGCTTCTCGGAGGTGTACCATTATACAAGATGTACCACAGAGATGACCGTTCGAGAGTTGTACCTACCCTTTTGGTAGGTTTAATGGGGAGCATTCACATGAGCTGTTTTTAGTTTTACTTGTACTTTCTAATTGGGCTTGTATTCTATCCCCATTTACATATTGTACTCAGCCTATTTATTATATAATTTATATTGTTCTTGTATCTTACAGTGTGCTTTAATTATGTGATTTTTCTAGTTAAAAGGCAATGCCTTCCTGATTTTAGGGATATATATTTCTGATGTCTGTCACAATCCACTAGCCTATGAAATGCGGGCTTAGGGTAGTCACGATAAGAGCCCCGGGAGATGTGTTGTGACAAATTGGTATCAGAGGAGTCAGTTCTACTGAAGAACTTGGACTCTAATCATTTGATCGACAATAGTGTTAAGTGTTATGAGTGTGGTAATCAGTTTGGGGAATCCAGTGTTGGTGTGGTGGCTGACGTATCCATACACTAGGACCCTGACTTATGTTTCTTGACTCATTGAACGGAAACACTAATCACATTTGTGTTTTTGAAATGTTTTTTCTGTGATAACTTTGAGTCAGCTCACCAGGTATAACTAATTGACCATGGAGAATGTGTTTATTTTTTGGATGCCTCTATGAAGACACCCATCCATGGTTCTAGGTAGAGTATGTGATGAAAGCCCACAGAGTGATGAGGCTTTGGTGCAGGGCCCCCTTTTCGCAGTTGTACCATCGGGTGGTGTACTAGAAGTACCAATACTCGTTGGGGAGCCGATGCCACCAGTCCTAGCAGTAGAGGGTGACCACTGCTTGAGCACATTGCAGGAGTTCTATCACCTTAGGCCACTGAGGTTTTTGGGTGGGATGGTTCTACATGCCGCTGAGTACTGGCTGGAGGCTGTGGTTCGGGTTTTTCATCTGGTCGGGACACCAGCTGATCTCATTATGATCATTTCCACCAATCCTCTTCAGGCATCAGTGGGAAGATGATATATCTTGATGATCTAGTTTCATGATGAGGTGACTCTCATCTAGGTGGCCTTTGAGATACTTTTTACTAAACTGTTTTCCACAATGACATTACGCACTGTGTGTATACATGAGCTTCTCCACTAGAAGCTAGGAAGCATGACCGTGGAACAGTATTTAGCGAGGTTCACTGACCTCTCATGCTACTCCACTGACATGGTTTAGGACCCTTTATTTAGGTCCCCGACCATTGAGAATGGTCTCAAATAGTATATTAAGGATTTTATGATTTCTCTCATCATCTCGACACATGAAGGGGTGATAGAGCGAGAACTCTTAGTGAAGAGCTTCCGTACAAAGCAGTCACCTGTAGCGAGACCCACTACCGGATGTCACGTGGTAGATTCATCTGCTGCTGGCAGTAGACAGAAGAATCAGAGGTCTAAGAGGACCAGACCTATAGGTGGATGACTATAGGATACATGGTCAGTTGAAAAGGACTCTTGAGACAGAGCATGATAGGCTAGAAGGAGGCAGTTTTAGTCATGCTGAGGACAGGGTCACATGACTCACGACTTCTCGACCCGCCGTACGGACGACCCGCAGATGGTTAAAGGACCTCCTAGGAAGAGGTGATGATTTTATCAAGGAGGTTATCAGGAAGTAAGAGGATGTGGGGTAGTAGCTAGTCATGTAATTGGAGTTGTATAGTGATTTCAGGTTCTACTTCCACCACCACCAGGTTATCCTCCCTGGAAATACGGAGCAGGTGGACAGGGTCGAGCTCATCTCTTGGCAGCTGAGGTCTATGACCACGGTGCCCTGGAGATGATTCGAGGTACGATCTATTTCTAATCCACTTTAGCTTCATTACATATAGACACGAGTGCCAGTTACTATTCAATTTCCATGACCCACATTCAGAGCTCAGTGATTTCGGTTGTAACATCTCGGACCCGGGTGCCACACAATGGGTGCCCCGAGTCTGATTCACCACGTGACCTCAAGCGCATTTCCCCACATGCCAGAGGCTTCCGACCAGTAGCTAGGGCCCAGGTCTGATAGTGGGGAAACTATTCCCTCATTTATCAAAGTGTAGCACTGCAGAATACAAAATACACATGCAACAACAGTAGAAGCAGTATACCATACACAACCGAAACTGAAATAAACAACTGTAGATGATATAACCAATAGTATATAAAAGATGAAATATACCGCACGTTCTATGAAAATAGCCAGAACATGTTATACATCAAAACAGTACAACAAAATGCGGAGTACAGCAAAACAAGGAAAAATAGCTGGCTGTGGCATCGTGAGCCTAGGCTTGGTCCCATGCCCTCATACTCCTTAGCAACAGTCAAGTACCTATATACAGACTCTTTCCCATATCTACTCCAGCAATAATGTAATCTGATTGGGACGAAAAGCGTGAACCAAACAGTGTGTGAGAAATATATCTCAGTTGTCACCCACTAAAGGCATGTTCCCAACATCGTGTAAGCATGCAACAATAGTGTGCAGTGGTAAAATGCAATAAAGTAAGTAGTTCTAAAAAGTAACAAACTACCAGTTATATTTCATTTTTTTATATTCATTTAATCCATTTTATATAAGAAATAACCACAATGCATTTCTAAGTAAACAACTAGGGTCCTCAGACACATAAACTCCTACTCTCGGGTAACGAGTATCCAACACAAGAATCTTCCCTCAGGCATAACAGAGTCTGCCTCAGGAAGAGGTAGTGTCGCCCACAGACACATAATCAGCTGCCCATAGGAACGGAAGAAGTCGCCCTCAGGCCGAAATAACTACTACCCACAGGCTAAATAGTACAGTGCCCACAGGCTAATCACAACAATGCCCTCAGGCTAAATAGGTAACTGGGCCATGACCAACATATCAAAATGAAGTAAAATAGGAATTCCTCTCAAAGAAATTCTACAATTACTACATTAAAGGCATACCCTTGGGTATCCTGGCCAAACGTCTAAATAGTGGAACACACCCATGGGGTGGTTCCGGATCCAAGCAATGATCCCAAACAGTATTTTATTATCACAATTTTATCACCTATACAATTCTAGGAAGTAAATATAGCAACGACCTTAGACACATGACACCCCGACATTGGTTCGTGGCACAAAAATGCACGACAGTCGGAAATTTACACAAAGCCACCAACCTTATATTCCAACGAGCGTTATACACGAACGTCGATCCAGGAAACGCCCAAAAATGACGTAGATCTGACGAAGAAGAAAACCCATTCAAACGTAAATAACATTCCATCAGGAAATAATTGGTAAGAAACATACCATTAGAGAAGAGGGATTACCCGTGTGGTTCCAACGAGATCATCTGACGACGAATCAGATTCCAGACGAACACCCGGCAGATTTTCAAATGTGCAGTCTCCTCCTTTGGCTCCAAAAATGGATCAAATGCCTCCTCTTCCAAATGAGGAGGCTACTGCCTGTTATAAGCTGAAAAAACAATGTTCACATCGTGTACTGTTTAGTACATGACATGTACTTATTTCATTTAACTGTTCCTTTGGCAGCACCGCTACACAGTTCATCCATCATCATGAGTACATGACATGTACTCCCGAGTACACGACGTGTACTATCGGCTAGCTAGTGGCTACACCACCGTCTTGCTGTTTAGGCCTTCCAACTAACTACACGGCGTGTAAAGTACCACTACACGACATGTAGTCGGTTCCTACACCCTTCGTCGTCGACATGTCTACACACCCCATGTAGTCATCCCAACACGGCCAAAAGTACACGGTGTGTGGAAGAAGTACACGATGTGTAGTTACAAAAATTAGGATTTTCCCCATTTTCAACATTTCCTCAAAAAAATTAAGGAAAAGAAAAAATAAGAAGCCCGTACCTCAAAAAATAAGAACCAGGTTCTTACACTGGTGGAGTCGTTGGCTCTATCCTTAAAGCCATAGACTCTTATAGGAAGGGATTTAACAATTAAACACTGGTGACGATAGTGTGAGCTTACTCTTGGAGATTAGAGCTTTAGATGGGATCTTCTAGTAGTTGGGTCTAGGACTTACAACATCATATTGGGTATAAATGGGTTATCTGGGATCTATACTCAGATCGACTGTATTAGGTTCAAAGTATAATGTGTTTGCATGGATGGGACAAGGTTTTCCATTACAGTGAAAAGGGAACCTTTTAATCACATGATATACTTAGCCAGAGGAGGGTGCAACTAATCACACATCAGTTGGCTAGACTTTCCCTTAGAGCAGTTGACATTGGGATTCCGAGTTGTCATATAGTTGTGGACCAGTATGCTGATGTTTTACATGATGATGTTCTGGTTCTACCTCTTCATAGAGAGGTGAACTTTCATATCAACTTTTACTCTGGGATGAAAAAGATATTTATACCAGCATGTCTGATGTCTCCCATGAAGCTTTTAGAAATGAAAGTACATTTGGAGGGCTTTCAACGAAAGGGGTTATTTAGGCCCAATGTTTCTCCATGGGTAGCACCGATTTTGTTCACCTTGATGGTGAATGGGAGTTTGAGACTCCATGTGGACTATAGGAACCTGGACCAGGTGACCATGAAGAACATGTACCAACTACTGAGGATTTATGATATCTTTGATCAGTTGAAGTGTGTTTGGTTGTTTTCAAAGATATACCTCCGATCAGGATATCCCCTACTCAGGGATTGAGATGGTAATGTGCAGAAGACGAACTTCAGATGTCGGTATTGCAATTATGAGTATTCGGTTATGCCATTCGGTGTGACCAACACCCTAACAGTGTTCATGGGACTCATGACGATAATCTTCACGACAAACCACGATTTCTTTGTGGTAGTCTTCATCGACGAAATCCTGATATACTATGTTATAGAGGGGGAGAATTCCTCTCATCTGTGAATAGTTCTGGACACACACTGAGAGAACCAGCTCTATGGTAAGCTCTCGAAGTTACAGTTCTGGATCTGAAAGGCTCACATCCTAGTAATTGTTAGCTCGGTGGCTAGAGTTTCGGTGCATCCCGCAATGATTGAGGCTGTTCTTTCTTGGGTTCCACCAAAGAATTTGATGGAGGGGCAGAGTTTCCTGGGTGTAGCTGGTTACTATCGAAGGTTTGTGCCTGAAATTTCTAGAGTTTCAACACCATTATCATTGTTGATGAAGAAGGGGAAACCCTTCGTGTAGAAGGAGAGGTGACAACGGAGTTTCCAAGGGCTGAGATAGAGACTGATGAGTTACCCCATCTTGAGGATACCGGAAGAGGGTGCTGGGTACGTAGCCTACTAAGACTCACCAGGGACTGGGCTTGGATGTGTACTACTATAGGAGTGGGCTGTGATATCTTATGGATCTCGATAGCTGAGACAACCTGAGCCAAACTACACATCCCATGAACTACAGTTTTCAGTAGTGGTCTTCGCCATGAATATGTGGCTACATTACTTGATAGGTGAACATTTTATAGTCTACATTGATCAAAAGAGTCTCAGGTATATCTTATCTCAGAAGGACCTGAACCTGAGATAGTGGTGTTTTCATGAGTTCCTTCAGGATTATGACTTTGAGATAGCCTATACTCATGGGAAGGGGAACATTGAATTAGAAGCACTCGGTGGAAGATTTGGTATACCATTGATGAGTGATGCAATGGAGAGGTCTACCAATTTGGAGATATCCTTCATGGATCAAGATAGAAAGTCTTATATTCAGTATCTAATAGTCACAACCCCATTTCATTAGCTATTTAGGGAGGCGCAACTTGGGTACACTGACTGGGATGAATGACGTACTCAAATATCCAAAAGACATGCACGTAATGGATTTCTGAAGGTGGGAAGCATGTCATCCTATTCAGAGGGAGTACTATGGTACCAGTGGCACTATGAGAGGAAGTGTTGTGGGAGTTCTATACTTCCCCTATATAGGTACATCAAGGAGTGGAAAAGATGTCCCAGGAACATCAGTTTTAGTATTTGTGGCTGGGAATGAAGAAAGTAGTGGAAGAGTCTGTCAAAAGGTTCCTCACATCTCAGTATGTGAAGCCAGAGCATCCAGTTTTAGTGGGATTAGTTCAACCAATAGTGGATCCAGAGTGGAAGTGGTATGGAAGTTCCATGTAATTCATTACAGGACTTCCACCCACGTCCATGGGACATGATTACATCTAGGTGATCATTGACCGGCTCACCATGACAACCCACTTCCACCATATCATAGAGATGAGATCAGTAATGATCTTGGGACGACTCTATGTATGGGAGATTGTAGGGCTTCAAGTAGTGCCCTAAAAAATTTTCTCCGATCTTGAAGCACGTTTTACATCCAAACTATGGAAGGGGTTGCAGGAGGTATTCGGGACTCGGCTTGGATTGTGAATTTCCTTTCATCCTCAGACAGATGGTTGGACAAAGCGGACAATTTAGACCTTTGAGGACATGTTGTGTGATTGCATCCTTGATTTCGGACAAAACTGGGAGGATCAATTTCCCATGGTGGAGTTCACGGTCAAAAACAACTATAAATCCACCATCGGTATAGAACCATTCAAGGCTGTGTACGGTCATCCCTGCAAGTCACCTCTGACTAAACTGACCCAGTGGAGTCAGTACTCATGGAACCAGAGACGGTGTGGGATACCACAGAGATGGTGCTGATCATCTAATAGTGGATGAAGACTGCACAGAGTAGTAAGATGTCATATTCTGATAGGATACAGAAACCTCAATAGTTCGAGGATGGTGACAATGTCTTTCTATGGGTCTCACCTCAATGAGGTTTTCAGAGATTTGTCTGGGGCGAAAAGTTATCTCTGAGGTTCATCGGACCTTTCTAGGTCCTCAGCAGAGCTGGAGAGGTGGCATATCACCTAGATCATCCCCCTAAGTTGAACCAGGTACACGACATTTTCTACATATCCATTTGAGAATGTATGTACATGATCCCTCTCACATCATTTCCTGGGGAGAGCTGGTTATTGACGATGGGGCGACGTTTTTGGAGGTTCCAGTGGAGATTGAATATTGGAAAGGGTGGGTCTGTCGTGGGTAGTAGATACCTCTAGTTCACATTCATTGGTAGCATGCGAACCTCTAGGAAAGAACATGAGAGCAAGTGGATCAGATTCATGCTCAGTACTCCCACCGGTTTACCTAGTTTTGGTGGGGAATCCGGGGATGGAAATCCTAGAAGGGGGAGAATGTAAAGACCTAATGTTTTTTCATGTAATTTTTATTAATTATATGTAAATTTTACGAATTTGAGAAATTGGGCGGCTTGTTATTCCAAGTCCTAGAGTGATAGGAATGAATTTTTGAACATTATTTAATTATGTACAATTAACTTGCGAGCGGGGTTTTGTAACTTTTGAACCGGTGCTCGGAATTGAAATCTGAGGAGACCATAGAACTCGCAACGCCGAGATTCACTTAAGGAGACATTCACCTCGACTATAGTAGGTCGAGGGTGGAAGTTGGATTTTTGGTTTTTCATTATAGAATTGAAAAATAAAATGAACAACATTTATTTTATTTCTTGAAACCTCTAATTCAAATTTTTGTGGTTGGAACCACCCCTTGAGGTTGGGAATTTAATTCAATGCATTAAATGACCTATTTGGAGTTGTGTAAAACTTGAAACCCCCCATTAATGGCATCATTTAAATGTTTAATTTATTATGTAATTAAAATTCCATAGGGGGGATTGGATCCTCACCTCTCATGGTGTGGAATTATGGAAAACTTGTTTGGTGGATGCACATCCTCCAACAATGAACCTCATCCAATGAAGATCGAAACTTCTAATCAAGAAAGGGGAACCGATGGTTGAGCTCGGATCGGATGAGTGTTTTGGGAGTGACGAACTCCAACATCTCCTTCAATGTCTTCATCATATTCCTCACACCATCCCCAACAAACAATCGAGGTTGGGAATTGTTCATTTTCTTCTTCATGATGAAACATTGTTTTCAATATATGAATCATATTCTATAAATATATTATAGAGGGGAAAAGCCAAAAAAACAAGGCTTGATCCCTTGGCTACATCATTATTGACATGTTCTTTGTGAGTGGATTGACAGGTTCTGCGGAACCCGACCATGTCACTTGAGACCGATGCCGATAGGGTATATGTGTCAGTCGACACACCAGTTTCCCGAGATGGCGGAGGTCACGGCCCATCGGTCATGGTAGAGGATGGTGGTGTCCGGCACGCCGGATGACCATGTGGAACCCGGACAGAGTGCCTCTGCACCGCCGGTAGAGGAGGAGGTAGTGGCAGCTGAGCCGTGACGGAGAACCTGGAGGGCTAACGACTCCCAACCGGCCGTAGAGGTAGTAGTGGTGCATGTCAGCTCCTCTAGAAGGGTAGTCGTCCGTGTCACGCCAAGAAGGACCCAATCTGGTGGGTCCTTCATGCTAGTAGTCAGTGCCATGGGGCGCCCCCAGGTTGGCCAGAACAAAATGACCATTGGACCATTTGGGAATCCCAGGGGGGCTCCCCAGGGTGGAGGCTCGGGCGGGTCCAGCAGCGGCGGACCGCACCCATCCGCATGATGTGCCCAGTGAACCACCCCCAGCCATGGTCTGCACCCATGGAACGACACCTACCCGCGATCCACTCTTAGCGGGCCGAGCCTGCCACGGTCCAACTCGTCTGGGGCGGACCTTGGCCCATTTAGACCCAGATACGGCATTTTGTCCATATATTGAGTACCATGGTTCCATTTGATGAACCATCTATGTCTCTGGTATCCTTGGATCAAGAAGGTATTTTTGGTATACTCCACATTAGTTTTAAATAAAGATGGATTATGGTAAGGTTTCATCGTACCAAGATCCTACTGGGCCCTTGGATCAAAAACGCTAATAACATACAGACTGTGTGTTCAATTGGCAAGTTGTCAGTCGCATTGGGTCCCTATTGAAGTTATGGACCTTTGTCATACAGATTTGGTGTACATAATTGTATTTGAACTATCTTCCAATGGCTTGAGGAGTGGATCCTCTCAGAATCAGGCATTCTTAGTGCGGGAACCCTATGGGTGGATGTACTTGGAGATTATTCGGATCCTGTGTGGGACAACATCATCAATAATATTTGGGTCATATTTAGATCCTGTGTGGGTCATCTTGGGATCATGTGTGGGTCATATTCAAATCTTGTGTGGTTCATCCTAGGATCCTGTGTGTGTCAACATCTTCAGATCCTGTGTGGGTCATCTTCGATCCTATTCGTGTCAACATTAGAGATTCTTGAAAAAGTATGATGAACTAGCTATACAACTGATCATCTATAATTTTCTACTTAATATATAACTGGTGTGAGGTTAGTATTTACCATTTTGGTACAATTTTGAGTTGTGATAACATCGTCGTATTCTTCTCTCTGGCATTAACATTGTGGTACATTCCTTCGTGGAGGTACCATCATTGTATTCTTCCTTTCATGGAACAGTTGTGAATTTGGATAAAGAGTGGGTCCTTGTGTTTCCACGTGAATAAGAAGGGTATACTTGATAACTTTGGTATATTTATGTGCATATACCTATGTAGGGTTGAATGTTGGTTTTGTTCTATGTGAATATAGTGTTTCATTTTGCATCATCCCTTGTTTATTCAGAGAGACCTTCGGGGGACATGGGGTTTCAACTGAGTATTGTTATACTCACCCCTTCCCAGGAAATGGTAGCACATTATTGTGTCTTGTGAAAAATTTGGACAACATTGATCGAGGCTGAGGGTTCCAGGACTGGAGGCTGCTCGGTGGTGGACCATTCGACAAGATGTACTGTAGAGACGACCGTTCGAGAGTTGTACCTACCCATATGGTAAGATCCTTTGTGGGTGTTCACAGGAGCTATATTCAGTTTTACATTTACATTCCAGTTGGGCTTGTATTCTGACCCCTTTTACTTACTGTACTCACCCTATTTGCTATATAGTTAACTTTGTGCTTGTATCTTGCTTTGTTCTTAGATTGTGTGAGTTAGCGGGTTAAAAGGAAAAGGATTCTCGGTTTTAGGGATATGCCTTTCCGGTGCTAATTTCCAGCCCCTGGCATATCGATGGTGGGCTTGGGGTTGTCATAGTACGGGCCCCGGGAGATGGGGCATGACATTTAGGGTTTTATATTGCATTTATAGGGTTCGATTGAGGTGTGGGTGATGTTTTGCACCACGATTTGAGAAATTATTCACACGAGGTTTGTGGATCCAAGATTAAAAATTATTTTATGATTATAATATTCATGGTTGAGTGCTCAAATATGCTCTATGTATTTTCTATATGGTATGAAATGTGTTTTTGAAATGGGTCATGGTTATTTTCTATAGAAAAATATGTTTTCAAAGGAAATGCGTTATGATATTTGTGTGTTTCTAATATTCATATCACTTTGAAACCTTCATATTCAATAATTATATGTGATAATTGATTGAATCTTGTTTAAGAAGGTTTTTCTGTGTGTTTGGTTTCAAAGTTGATCTTTGGTGTGGAAATGGTGGTTTAGCTTGTGTGTTTACATCATTGTCTTGTGTAGATGTGGAATTGATGTTGTATAAGATGTGTTGGATTAAAATTGAGAAAAAATGGAATCCTAGGTAACTAGGGTGGTAGAACAATACTAAAATGCAAGATGACTTGGATTTGGTTCTCCCCAGATTTATATAGCAGTATTGATGATACAAAACTAACTAAATGATATTGTTGTATGGAGACCACTAGACCCAGGTGGTCTCCCATCCTAGTGTCTCATGCATGATAACATGTTAGTCATGGTTAGAATACCAAATTTCAATTAGAAAATATGTTCCCAGTGTCTCGTTGCTTGCTACTTCCTATAGGGGTTTCCCATGACTTGGTGCTCTTTTGTAATATTACTCTTACTATCTGCATATTGTCCACTTGGTTGGATATTCCAAAATAAAGAATGTTTTCTTTTAAAATATTGTCCATAAAAATGTTTTGATTTTTTATTTTATAAAACCTTAATGTTTATATATCCTATAATGTTTATAGAATAGAATCTGTTTATTGGGTGGCATACTTCTAGGCTTTGGCTCACACCCTACTAACACAAATGGTTCTAGGTTGAATTAGTTATGTTTGAAAAAGGTATATGCAAGATGTTTTGTGTTGGTGGTTTGGGATGCTAATTCTATTTTAATTATTTTGTTATAGTGTTCGCTTGAGTATAGTGCTCCTCTTGTCATAAAGTGGTTTTTCAGATAGTTAGTTGTTTATTTTATGTGGTTTACTAAAAAAGATAAATGTGAATTTGACAACATGTTATCCCTTATTTGGTTGTGACTATTCATAATTGGTATATTTATTACTGTTGTTTTTTAATGTTTATGTAATCATGTGAGATAATTACCAAGTTATTTTTCACATACCTAAGAAGTAGTTTCCAACCCCTAGGGATAAGGAACTCCCATTGCACCACGCTACGAACTGATTCGGGTGTTGGGTTGGATGGAACTCTGGTTTGGTTAATGAAAAAATGGTAAAAGTTGAATGTTTCAATTTTTTTGGGTAATGTTGTTTGGGATTAGTATACATATTTTATAGCTATGATGGTTTGGTATTGAGTTTTCAGTTGTATGTATGGTGCATGGCCAGCACACCTCGTGATAGTTCTTGAGTTTCCATGGAGTATTGTGAATTTTTGTTTTAAATCTCTTCCAGGTAAGGTATACAAGTTGTAGACTATATGTGGAAACTATGTTGAGTTGGATGGGGTGATTATTATGTTATGGTGATGATTTTAATTTTTTTGGATTAATGGAATTTTGGTATCTATTGACAATTATATAAATATTAATAATGTTCATACTAATGGTTTTCCTTTTTATAATTGATTATTGTAGCAAAAATCTTCCATAGAGACTCGCTATGATGTCACATGATGAGGCTAGAGACAGTTCTCCCAAAACAATTATTTAGATTTAGTGGTAGATATGGTACATGCAATTTAGGATTTTGGATAGGGAGTAGCTCCTGGTCCTGCTTCAGTTAGAGAAGCTGGTCATGGTCCTCTGAAGGATAATTCCATAGAGTTCTGTAATAACAAACCTTCTCCCTTTGGAGGTAGAAGGAATTATTTTGATGTTGAGGATTGCATTAAGAATATAGATAGGATGGTAAAATTCCTAATCACTCATGAAGAGATCAAGGTGAAATTATCTTTGTTTCTATTTGAAGGTTCTTGTTGGAGGTTGTTGAACTCAGTGGTTCAACATGGTAAGCATGAGAAGATGAACTGGGATGACTTCATGGTTGTTTTTCAAGACCAGTACACTCTCGAGGTCTTGGCCAATTTCATATCGTAGAAGTTTATAGACCATGTTCAAGGTGACCAGTTTGCGATGGTGTATTCCAACTACTTTGGTAATCTAGTTTGGTATGCACACAAAATTGTTTCCAATGAGAAGATGAATGCACATAGGTTTGAGAGGGGTCTATGATCAGAAATATATTTTCATGTATACCTATTTTATATGAATACCTATGTCAAAGTGGTCGACCATGCCTTTATGGTGGAGATTTATCTAAGGGGAAAGTCTAGTTTTTTATAGGTTTTTGTTCGTAATGTGTAGTAGAAGTTCATTAGAAATGTAGAGGATAGGGGAAGAGAAAATGAAGAAGGGAGGTGGTAGTTTAGGCCATCCTCGCCAACAGTCTTCATTCATTTCTTGCAATGTTAGGATTATTGTGTGTCATCAGTTCAGAGAAGCCTGAAAAATACAATCAACGTGTACATATACTCCCATATCAAACCATCAATGTAGAGGTATGGGAATCCTACATCGCTTCTGCAATTTCACAAACCCATACTAGAGTGGTGCATGGGTAGTGGATTCGAGTGGGATGTCTACCCATTCAGAGCCACCATGGATGATGGTATATCGGTTCCATGGTCGTGGTGGTAGGACTGTATCAACATATAATTAGTGTTAGTTCATGGAACAAACATAGGTCAGTGGTTATGTGTATACTTAGGAAGAGATAAGGAATATTCATGTTTTAGACAAAGAACCAGTAGAACTAGATGCAGGGCCTTCGACGGTTTGAGGTACCATTTTGATTGCATCATCTATATTTAGTTTTTTTTATTAAATTAATGCTTTTATTTATTTTATCTTTGAACGTTTTTTTAATATATTGATTTTTTCAACCAAGATCATGTCATAGGTTTTGTATTTAGAAACACCAATTTACAAGAAGTAAGTGCATGGTCTTAGATGTATAAATTCTACAGACACCATATTTGGGGTGCAACTCGAAAGGGATTTACTAGTATTGGATATGGAACACATTGACATAATCATTTGTATGGATTTGATGGTTCACTTTTTTTTGTTAACATATTGACTGATATATGTAGATGGTGTGTTTCATGGATATTTATGGAAGAACCAAAATTTTCAATGAGAGTGGGATCCTTGGTTGTGTCATTATTGACCTCTACTTTTGTAATTTGGTAATATTATTATTTAGTGATAACTTCTTGTGTTGGAAGATAGGGTGGCTCACTAATGGTAAGATTACATCATGGGGTGGATGAATTTCTCAATGTTTTTCCAACAGATTTTTTGGGCTTTCATTAGTAGCAGGATGTAGAGTTCTCGATTAATCTGGCATGGGGAATAGAACCAATATATATTTCCTCATATCATATGGCCCCCAGATATTTGATGGAGTTAATGGTACAACTAAAAAAATTTTAATCGAAAGGATTCATTTGTGAGAATAACTATCCTAGGTCTACACATGTGCTATTTTTTTAAAAAGGATGATGGATCTCTCCAATTGTGTAATGAATATCAAAAGTTGAATTTTGTAACCGTCAAGAAAAAGTATCACTTACCCTATATTAATGGATTGTTTCATTATAATAAAGGGATATGAAGTTTCTCTATGATTTAATTTCCTTATGGTTACCAACATGTTATAGTTAGAGGGGAGGATATCCAGAAAACATATTTTCAGGGCTGGTACGACCGTTTTGAGTACTTGATCAGGCCTTTCGGGTTAAAATTATCTAACGATATTAATGGAATCAGGAATAGACTGGTCCACTGGTATCTTGTTTAAATTTTTTGTTATTAGTGGATGAAATTCGAGTCTATTCTGGATCCAAGGAGGAACATGTGTGACACATGAGTATTGATTTGGTAACTCTTTATGATAATCGCCTATATGCAATGCTTTCTAAATTAACTCTATGAATTAAAGAGGTGATGTTTCTATACCATGTGATATTAAAAGAACGTGTTTCAGTGGATCTTGAGAAGATCAATGCATTGATTTCACGCTATCTTCCTTACAATGTTTTTGAGATTAGAACATTTCTAGGCATGGATGGATATCATAGGGGGGCTTGTTCATGAATTCCTTCTACTTCATTCACCCCTGAAACTGATCACATAGAAAGAAGTGATGTTTAAATGAATCTCAAAATTTCATGTGTCCTTCATAGAGCTAAAATATTAGTTGACTATGGCCCATTATTTGAACTTTCTTGAATTAGGAAAGATCTATATTGTGGATTTTTATGCATATAGTATGGGTCACCGATGTAACAGCCCAAGATTTTATGAAAAATATTCTTTTTAATTTCACTAATGTCTTGTGTTGTACGCTACACCAAAAGGATCTTGCACAACATGCATCCTTGATTTGCCTTGCATTACACGCAATCGTGACCTTTCTCTATAGCGTGTGTAGTACGCAATAACGTGTTTCAGTAAACAACAATATGCTATTAAAATATTATTAAAACTAGCCGTTATGAATAGTAATAACCACTTTTTGAAATTTTGTAAATTTTATTTTTCAAAATGGAATTCATTTTTGGATTCGGAATATCGAAATTAGCTTAGGGTGAAATTTTGGTAATTTTCGGATAACTTTCATATTCTGATGAATAGTGAAAATTACTAAATTATAATTAAAAACAACTTTTTTAATCAAAATAATTAATAGTGATAAATTATTAATTTGAGTGGTTTTAAAGTATATTTCTAATGTAATTTTACAATTTAATACAATGTTGTTCATTGGATATAATTTCACATTTAAACCAGTTATAAACAAGTGTCAATCTTTTGATAGTTATTATGTCTTAAAAACACGCCTTTTATTTTGATGACGGGAATTAATTTTTAAATTTATTAATGCAACTGATATTATTTGAATTTGGTAAAATAGAAATCATTTTTGAGTTCATAATATCAAATATAGCTTAGGCCTAATTTTTGGCATTTTTCTGAAAACTTTCAATTTTTGATGAATATTGAATCCACTAAGTGGTAGTTAAAAAACTGAATTTTTCATAAAACTTAATTTTACTGCTTATGTGAGTGGAATTTCGAAAATCCGAGAGACATGGTTAATATCAAGGACTAAAATGTGGTTCAATGAGATGAAAATAATTTTTGGTGAATAGTAACTTTTTACTTTTTTTACCATAGTAAAAAGTAAATAGGGTAATTAAGGGTAGAAATGATATTATTATTACCCTAACACATGTCCTAATTCTATTGGACAACTGTAATTCGACCAAAAACAAACATAGGAATAAAATATGACCATTTAGGCCCACTTGGATTAGATGAGGACATTTATTATTAATTTATTTAAAGAAGGGTTAAAAGAGTTAAAATCAAAGTTTATTTACTAAAACATTTTTCATATGAAGTTATAAATAAGATAAATTCGACTATAAATATTTATTAGAAAGATAAAAATATTTCCTACATAATTATATTTTTTTTATAATTTTTAGACATTAAATAAATTAATTTATTTATGAAACAACGATGATGCAGTAATTACCCTTTTAAGGAAATAATTGATGTTATAAATGCTCAAATAAATGTAATTTGAGACTTTTTATGAATTCCACTAATTTTATAGGTTACTATGATATATTAGTGTTAATTTAATCAACTTGGTTCGAACATATAATTCTGTTATGACTTTCACAAAAATCATATATCAAATAGTGTCAAAATTGACACAAAATTATTTTTAAATCAAATAGTATATTATTAATTGTTATTTAATTCTTAAAAATCTGAGGTTCGGCCAAATGACTTAGATAAAGATATATATATTAATAATAAGCAACTTGGGGTTTTTTTTGGCATGTTATAGTAAGTGTATTAACCATATAGTGTAAGAAAACAAAAAGTCACGGTTAAAGTTAAATTATTTAACTTAGAGTTAAATCTAATTGATAAGGTTAAAATAATAATGTAAACTTGTCTAAATACTATTGGTTGATAGGATTTCGACCCATACCCACTTTAACTTAGAAATAAGACCCTTTGGAACCATTATAAACCGATTTTGACTTTAATATAAAATAATATTTTGAGATATTCCTAAGGTGCCCCTCTCCTCCCTTATAAAAGGGCACATCCTCCCTCTCCTCCTCACACCAATTTGAGGATTCAATCTCGGCCAACCCCTGCCAAAATCTCTTCTCCACTTCCCTAGTATCATCCTAGAGGTCTTGGTCTTCTTCAAAGGCCAATCTTATTTCCCTAAGTGGAGGATTCAAAGAGGCGTTTCAAAGAAGAGGTAATATCCATTACCGATCTTTTCAATTTCATTCTTCTTCAACTACTTCTTCTTTAGTTTTTTCATGATAAAGTAATCACATAAGTATTACATACATACTGATATGTTATTATAAATATGAAACAACCCTAATTCACCTTCTATCCATCCTACGGAAAAATGAAATCACCGCGCATGCGTACGTACGGAATACCGTCTCCACGTCATGGTGTAATCTATTTTCCGCCGCCACCTTAATAGGATGGGTATAATGGTGTACTGAGTAACTATATATGATTATTATAAAGTGATATTGATACTGAAATAGTATACATACACATCAACACAATTCCACGACCATGGGAACGATATCATCGCTCGTGCGTACGTACGGACTACCGTCTCCACGACGTGATTAGATTCATTCTCAATGATTAACCATTAATGACTGATTATAAAGTATATATAATAAGTACTAATGAAATATATGAAATAATAATGATACTGGATTCATTTATATTCATATGTATGTCATCTACTTAATTCCATTCAATTCAATAAGGAAACGAAAACAGCGTTCATGCGTACGTACGGACTACCATCTCCATGAACGGTGTATTTCATTCCATTTATCGATATATTATATATGTATATATATTATGAATATATATTATATATAAATCATGTTTTACATTATGGATATAAGTAATCATGATCCAAGTAATCATATTAATAATTACAAGTTAAAAACACGAACGAAAAATGAGACGATTTTACCCAAAACGCCCCTTTAACATGAATTTACAAAAGAACGGGTAATATAAAGTCATAAGTGGACCATATATGATATAATAACAATGAATATGATTCTTTAATAAGTCAATAAAATGATTTAAATCATTATACAGGAGTTTCGGACATGTACAAAGCAAGTCGGACCTAAGGTAAGGGAAAATATCACAATCCCATTTTTATCCGAGATTGTTTATACTTTGGTATTTACTGGGGTGTATTTTATCATACACATCCATGTTTCCTCAATATGTAATATTATTTCCATTCTCCTACAATTTTTTAAATCTAATTTTACGCTTTGGTGAGTTTTTAGTAAAAGATATGAAAGGAATCTTTTGTCGTTTTTCGTATGAGGTACTTTTTGACATTTCCGACAAAAGTACGAAGAATGTTTTTTAACTTATACGGCATGGATGAATTTTTAAAACATTATTTCCAAGAAGTTTCCTTTACAAGTTTTCAAGTTTATTTTTAATCAAATTATTTTCGTTTAAAGTTGTATGACATGGTATGAAAGGAAAAATGTTTTTGAAGAAGAAAGGATATTTTTCTCAAGAATGGAGTTCAAGTGTATTATCAAAATTATTTTCCATCTAAGATAACAAAGGGTTCTGTTTTTATCCCTATTATTACATTGATTTTATCATGTTGTGATGGAATTATTTTTATGAATTCCTTTATCTTATATGAATTGTTTTATGATGTCATGATGTTTAAGATTCCCATTTGTATTATACGGGTTATGCAATGATGTATGATTTATGATTTTGTGGCACACATAAGAATGGTATCATTATGAGATGGGTGGGACCTATATCTCCCTCCAATGCATTGGGTAAAGATTTTATATCTCATGAGATAGACATGGTTGGAACGGTAGGATATACCGGTTCAGTGAAATAGGTATGAAACGAGGGTGACTCGGTTCAGAAAGGGACTTTGTCCACTAAGATAGTCATGGAAATGAGTCTTGACTAACAAGAAATGATTATCTATGAATATGTGTGTATGCCAAAAAGTATCATTTTGTATGTTATGATTATTGGGATTACATTTCACTTCAATGATTTATCACATGTTATGATATTATGAGTTCTTTTGCAGGTTAAGATTTCCCAAAGCTATGTTCTTGTATATATGTTGTGACTGATATTTCATTTGTTTACCCTTACTGAGCATTTGAGATCGCCCTTTTATGTTTTCTTTTCCCCAGGATATAAAGAAAGGTTTTAGGTATAAAAAAAAGGAAGATCTTTAAGGGAGATTTTGAAGATCTTTCACCACGATTAGAAGATTATATTCCGAGTTTCCAAAGACACTAAACTATTACGGTCCTTGTGTGTGTGTTTTTGTTATGTACTAAGTATTCCAAAAATGTAATGTAATGTCAATGTACGTCATGCTTCGGGTCTCTACAGTTGGTATTAGAGGAAAGGTTTAGTCAACCTTTGGTAACTAGGATGCGAAAACGTTAGTGAGATCCCTAGTGATATTTCTAAGGTATGTCTAGGGATGTCCCCAATGTTAAGTATACATATAGGTTATAGTCCTAGAATTGCACTAACAATCTTAGAATTTATCCGAAGATGTTAGATATTGAGGGTACTCCGCCTTTATTTTGTTGTTTTCCCTATCATGATTTTTGTCTGTCACACTATTCTTTTTGGGTTTTAGACGATGGCTGGAACCCGAAGGATCCGTGTTAATCAATGCAGTGGACAATGCAATGATTTTCCTCCTGAACAAACAAATGTTATGGGAGATGGAGTGCAAAATCTTATTGCTATCCTTACACAAGCTATGAATCATTCTGGACTTCCAAATGAGAAGAGAAAGGAACAGTATTCTATTGAGTCCTTCATGAGGCAACGTCCACCTTATTTTAGTGGGACTTCCGATCCACTTGTTGCTAAACAATGGATCAGTACCACTGAAAAGATATTTTCAGTTCTTCAATGTTCTGAGCTTGATAAAGTCATCTTAGCGGTGTATTGTTTGGAAGGTGATGCTGATCAATGGTGGAATCTTATTAAGAATACGAGGCAAAGGGATGAAATTGAGTCCATGGAATGGGACGAGTTCAAGAACTTATTTTTCAATAAGTACTTCCCTCGTATTCTCCGAACAATGATGGAAAAGGAGATTCTTGAACTAAAGAAAAAGGATGATGAATCTGTTGGTATATACGAAGCGAATTTTACAAGACTTGCAAGGTATGCATCTGGCATTATCATCTAACCTGACAGTAAAGTAGATCGATTTTTCAGTGGCATAAAACCAAGTCTTAGAAGGGCATTATCTATAAGAGACTTCAGTAGCTATGAAGAAATTGTGCGTTGTGCTATCAAGGTAGAAATGGAAGTTGGTGTTACATATCCATCTCATGGTTTTGACAAGAAATGAAAGATGGAGTTCAAGGAGAAATCTCAGAATAATGGTGAAAAAAAAGATGAATGTTTCCTTATGCACAATGTGTGGAAAGAAGCATGGTGGAGATTTTCTTAAAGGGACTAGAAAATGTTTTAAGTGTGGAAAAAAAGGTCATCGAGCAGCTGAGTGTTGAAGTAATGAAAAAAGGGTTTCTAATGATGCGAACAAAGCAAACACTGCAGAGAACGCACCACCAACACTTCAATGCTTCAAGTGCAAGGAAATGGGGCATTATGCTAACAAATGCCCTAATCCAAGGGTTAGTGATGATCGACATGAGCAACCGCTTAAGGCAAAGGACAAAGGGAAGTCACATGCAATTACTATTGGCGATGTTGAATATGACAACTATGTGGTGGAATAATTATGTGTTTATGTAATGGGATTCCAAAATAATGTTGTATCATAAAGTATTGGAATATTTATATATTGGTCTAATGTGGTATTCAATGTGATTGAGATATTTTTGTAAATAAGTTGATATGCGCATAATGAAGGAAAAACAAGAAAACGAAATGTTTAATAGTATTCATGAGCTCATGATTGATATAAGGACTAAGTGATATCATGTTTTGAGTATATAGAATTTTGAGGATTTTGGTATGTGGAAACTGTTAAATTTTAACTGCATTCATGTTTTCACTAAGGTATTCAAGAGAATACATTATTAAGGACTTTGAATATTTGGAATGTGACCAACAAAACATATCTTATGATATATGGGGATCGACGATGGTGTTAAATCTTTGGTAATCGTTTTCACTATGTTATGAGAGTGGACTGCAGTATTATGGATAAGCCTAAAGATTGGAATGGATTAAGTTGGACATAAGTTAGTATTTTTTAAGGATAGAAGTTTTTTCGATATTATTGATGGGATGTTATAGTAATATAGTTTTAGAAACAGGAAAACCTGCAGGACGGGCGACAGCCCATCGCGTCGGACAAGGCTGTGGAAATCGAACCCACAACCAAAGTGCGACTGGCCTTTATCGCCTACCACTGGCCTACATGAAGTCCTTGTTTAGTAGAAACTAGTTTTATTATATTTAGATGTATGATATATGATGTATAAGTCCATTTTAGGAATCATATATTATTAATCTCACTATAGATCATCTTATGTATATAATTTTTGCTAACCTTTTGTTTGAGACAGATGGAATGACCCGTCATTCTATCACATGATCTGCTAACACTTCACGAATAACAAATTAAACTTCATTTATTTAATATATGAAGTGGAAATTGTTCAAGCCACGAACAACAGTGAGATTGTACCAAAATAAAGTAAGTATTTATTCTAATTCAAATTTTCAACTTTAGGGAAATGATCTTGAAAACCAAAAATGTTGTCCTAGTGATCTTAAACCTGATGAATCAGATGGTACCTTAGATCGTCACAAACATATGGATTTCTGATTACTGGCTTTTCCATAGCCATGTTCTCTACCACTCTCTATCAGAACATGATGGTTTGATTTTTCTTCCATATCCATATTTTCATCTATGTGGAAACCCAATGATTAGTTTATTTGGGTAACCGTTACGTTTCATACTTTCATTTTTAAAGATTGGTTTTGGTATTCCTTTTTAGGATGTGGGTTTCTATTAAAGAAACTTTCGAATAGTAAACCATTTATAACCCCGACGAATTTCGAGGGAAAAATTCATTTTAAGGGGGGTAGAATGTAACAACCCAAGATTTTATGAAAAATATTCTTTTTAATTTCACTAATGTCTTGTGTTGTACGCTAAACCAAAAGGATCCTGTATAACACGGATCCTTGATTTTCCTTGCATTACACACAATCGCGACCTTTCTCGATTGCGTGTGTAGTACGCAATAACGAGTTTCACTAAACAACAATAGGCTATTAAAATATTATTAAAACAAGCCGTTATGAATAGTAATAACCACTGTTTGAAATTTTGTAAAATTTATTTTTCAAAATGGAATTCATTTTTGGATTCGGAATATCGAAATTATCTTAGGGTGAAATTTTGGTAATTTTCGGATAACTTTCATATTTTGATGAATAGTGAAAATTACTAAATTATAATTAAAAACAACTTTTTTAATCAAAATAATTAATAGTGATAAATTATTAATTTGAGTGGTTTTAAAGTATATTTAGAATATATTTTTACAATTTAATACAATGTTGGTCATTGGATATAATTTCACATTTAAACTAGTTATAAACAAGTGTCAATATTTTGATAGTTATTATCTCTTAAAAACACTCCTTTTGTTTTGACGACGTGAATTAATTTTTAAATTAATTAATGCCACTGATATGTTTTGAATTTGGTAAAATAGAAATCATTTTTGAGTTCATAATATCAAATATAGCTTAGGCCTAATTTTTTGCATTTTTCTGAAAACTTTCAATTTTTGATGAATAGTGAAACCACTAAGTGGTAGTTAAAAAACTGTATTTTTCATAAAACATAATTTTACCGCTCCTATGAGTGGAATTTCGAAAATCCAAGAGACACCGTTAATATCAAGGACTAAAATTTGGTTCAATGAGATGAAAATAATTTTTGATGTATAGTAACTTTTTACTTTTTTTTACCACGATAAAAAGTAAATAGGGTAATTAATGGTAGAAATGATATTATTATTATCCTAACATATGTCCTATTTCTATTGGACAAGTGTAATTCGACCAAAAACAAACATAGGAATAAAATATGACCATTTAGGCCCACTTGGATTAGATTAGGACATTTATTATTAATTTATTTAAGGAATGGTTAAAAGAGTTAAAATCAATGTTTATTTACTAAAACATTTTTAATATGGAGTTATACAGAAGATAAATTCAACTATAAATATTCATTAGAAATATAGAAAGATTTACTACATAATTATATTTTATTTATAATTTTTAGACATTAAATAAATTAATTTATTTATGACACAACGATGATGCAGTAATTACCCTTTTAAGGAAATAATTGATGTTATAAATGCTCAAATAAATGTAATTTGAGACTTTTTATGAATTCCACTAATTTTCTAGGTTACTATGAAATATTAGTGTTAATTTAATCAAATTGGTTCGAACATATAATTCTGTTATGACTTTCACAAAAATCATATATCAAATAGTGTCAAAATTGACACAAAATAGTTTTTAAATCAAATATTATATTATTAATTGTTATTTTATTCCTAAAAATCTGAGGTTCGGCCAAATGACTTAGATAAGGATATATAAATTAATAATAAACAAATTGGGGTTCGTTTGGCATGTTATAGTAAGTGTATTATCCATATAGTGTAAGAAAACAAAAAGCCACGGTTAAAGTTAAATTATTTAACTTAGAGTTAAATCTAATTGATAAGGTTAAAATAATAACCTAAACTTGTCTAAATCCTATTGGATGATAGTATTTCGACCCATACCCACTTTACCTTCGAAATAAGACCCTTTGGAACCATTATAAACCGATTTTGACTTTAATATAAAATAATATTTTGAGATATTCCTAAGGTGCCCCTCTCCTCCCTTATAAAAGGGTACCTCTTCCCTCTCCTCCTCACACTAATTTGAGCATTCAAGCTCGGCCAAACCCTGCCAAAATCTCTTCTCCACTTCCCTAGTATCAGCCTAGAGGTCCTGGTCTTCTTCAAAGTCAAATCTTAGTTCCCTAAGTGGAGGATTCAAAGAGGCATTTCAAAGAAGAGGTAATATCCATTACCAATCTTTTCAATTTATTTCTTCTTCAACTTCTTCTTCTTTAGTTGTTTCATGATAAAGTAATAACATCAGTATTAATTACATACTGATATGTTATTATAAATATGAAACAACCCTAATTCACCTTCTATCAATCCTACGGAAAAATGAAATCACCCCACGTGCGTACATACGGAATACCGTCTCCACGACGTGGTGTAATGTATTTTCCGCCGCCACCTTAATAGGATGGGTATAATGGTGTAATGGGTAACTATATATGATTATTATAAAGTTATATTGATACTGAAATAGTATACATACACTTCAACACAATTCCACGACCATGGGAACGATATCATCGCTCGTGCGTACGTACGGACTACCGTCTCCACGACGTGATGAGATTCCTTTTTAATGATTAACCATTCATGACTGATTATAAAGTATATATAATAAGTACTAATGAAATATATTACATAATAATGATACTGGATTCATTTATATTTATATGTATGTCATCTACTTAATTCCATTCAATTCAATAAGGAAACGAAATCAGCGTTCATGCGTACGTACGGACTACCGTCTCCATGAACGGTGTATTTCATTCCATTTATCGATATATTATATATATGTATATATATTCTGAATATATATTATATAGAAATCATGTTTTACATTCTGGATATAAGTAATCATGATCCAAGTAATCATATTAATAATTACAAGTTAAAAACACGAACGACAAATGAGACGATTTTACCCAAAACGCCACTTTAACATTAATTTACAAAAGAACAGGTAATATAAAGTCATAAGTGGACCATATATGATATAATAACAATGAATATGATTATGGAATAAGTCAATAACATGATTTAAATCATTATACAAGAGTTTCGGACACGTACAAAGCAAGTCGGACCTAAGGTAAGGGAAAATATCACAATCTCATTTTTATCCGAGATTGTTTATACTTTGCTATTTACTGGGGTGTATTTTATCATCCACATCCATGTTTCCTCAATATTTGATATTATTTCCATTCACCTACAATTTTTTAAATCCAATTTTACCCTTTGGTGAGTTTTTAGTAAAATATATGAAAGGAATCTTTTGTCGTTTTTCGTACGAGGTACTTTTTGACTTTTCCGACAAAAGTACGAAGAATGTTTTTTAACTTATACGGCATGGATGAATTTTTAAAACATTACTTCCAAGAATCTTCCTTTATAAGTTTTCAAGTTTATTTTTAATCAAATTCTTTTAGTTTTAACTTGTATGACATGTTAAAAAAAGGAAAAATGTTTTTGAAGAAGAAAGGATATTTTCCTCAAGAATGGAGTTCAAGTGTTTTATCAAAATTATATTCCATCTAAGATAATAAAGGTTTCTGTTTTTATCCATATTATAACATTGATTTTATCATGTTGTGATGGAATTATTTTTATGAATTCCTTTATCTTATATGAATTGTTTTATGATGTCATGATGTTTAAGATTCCCATTTGTATTACACGGGTTATGCAATGATGTATGATTTATGATTTTGTGGCACACATAAGAATGGTATCATTATGAGATGGTTGTGACCTATATCTCCCTCCAATTAATTGGGTAAATATTTTATATCTCATGAGATAGACATGGCTGGAACGGTAGGATATACCGATTCAGTGAAACAGGACTGAAACGAGGGTGACTCGGTTCAGAAAGGGACTTTGTCCACTAAGATAGTCTTGGCAATGAGTCTTGACTGACAAGAAATGATTCTATATGAATATGTGTGTATGCCACAATGTTTCATGTTGTATGTTATGATTATTGGGATTACATTTCACTTCTATGATTTATCATATGTTATGATATTATGTGCTCTTTTGCAGGTTAAGATTTCCAAAAGCTATGTTCTTATGTATATGATGTGATTGATATTTCTTTTGTTTACCCTTACTGAGCATTTGATCTCACCCTTTTATGTTTTCTTTTCCTCTGGATATAAAGATAGTTTTTAGGTATAAAAAAAGGAAGATCTTTATGGGAGATGTTGAAGATCGTTCACCACGATTAGAAGATTATATTCTGAGTTTCCAAAGACTCTAAACTGTTACGATCCTTGTTTGTGTGTTTTTGTTATGTACTAAGTATTCAACAAATGTAATATAATGTCAATGTACGTTAGGCTTCGGGTCTCTACATCCTATGTGTGATTATACATAACAATCATGAGGTGGTGTATGGTTCTATCCATCTTCGACAACATGAAAAGAACTATCTAACCCATGAATTGGAGTTGGAATCATTTATGCATGCATTGAAAATGTGATGATAATACCTCTTTGGGGAGATATTTTTTGTTTATTAAGATAATAAAAGTTTACCCTATATTTTCTATCATATGGATTTGAATCTACGATAGCGCCATTGAGTGGATATCCTTTAGCGGCTCGAATATGATATCATATACACCCTATGTAATGGTAATGTTGTGACAGAAAACATGAGAAGGATGGTGTTACTATAGTCATTAAAAGAGCCTAGTGATGAGTGGACTTTGATGGGGCTTTTTTCTCAGTTTCACTTGGAGACCAAAGATAACAGTAGATCTGAGTTCTTGGGTAGCGTTCAGTTGGATTGTTCTCTTATGGAGTTTACTCAGAAATCAGAACCTAGTGATTAGATTTACCAATAGTCTATAGTTTATTCGTTGTGGGGAGACACCTTGAAATTGAAAATTATATCCTAATGGGATCTTGTGTTTAAACGATCTGACTGTGCTGTTGTTATCTCTATTGATGGTATTTATTTGGTATTGTCTCTAGTCTTTGTGAGATGTTCATATTAGTGTTAAAAATATGTATTATGATATTAGTTTGTATTTTTTATGGCCAAGTATGAGGAGTGATAAATCTGAATTTGTATCGAGAGTCTATAGATGTGATCCTATAAAAGAAGAGCACCAATGTCCCTTTGGTTTTGTCCTGCTACTACCAATTTCCACCTAGATGTTATACAAGATCAAGAAGGACATTATTATTTTATTTCATTATACACCACATGGGAAGATTTATATATGGGTAGTGATCAATCATCTCACCAAATCTTCCAATATAATTTTTATAAGAGAATCAGAAACGTTGGATGATTTTGGCCATATTTTTGTTTATGAGGTAGTTAGGCTCCATGGTGTGCCATTGGAAATTGTTTCCGATAGAGGAACCTATTTCACATCATGTTTTTGGGATGTCCTCGAAAATTCAATAGGGTTGTAGATTATTTTATGCATGAAATACCGTCCTCAAATGGATGGTCTGACGGAGAGGGTGAATCAAATCATATAATACATGCTTCGATCATGAGTCTAAGGTCACGGTGGGTCATGAGATAACCATTTGATGTTGGAATAATTTTCAATTAACAATAGTTACTGATCATTGATCAAAATAAATACCATTGAATTTATCTATGTTCAAACATGATAGTATTCATTGCGATGGGACTAGGTGAGTGAGACATCATTATTGGGACTGATCATAGATAAAGAGACTTATGAAAACATCAAGAAAATCATGTAGTAGTAATTAAAAACCCAGAGTCTCCATAAATCTTATGAAGATTAGAGACACTGAGTTCGTGAGTTTTCTATAGGAAATAGTCTGTTCCTAAATGTTTCGTATCGTTTGGGTAATAACTGTATGTTAAAGCAAGGGAACATATCACGAAGGTATATCAGACCTTTTGAGATCAATGAGCAGATTGGAAAGGTGGAATACATGATAAAAATACCTTTATATTTGACCTCAACTTATGATGTGTTCCCTATCTCCAAACTGAAAATGTATAACCTAGATCCATCGCATATAAAAAATCGGATTGATAAGGAAATATAGACCAATTTATCCTTGTTTAACAACTAGTGATGATTGTGGATTCCCAAGAGAAGGTTATTTTAGTTTCTTCCATTCCATTAATTCGTATTCAATGGTATATTTGATGTGATATTCATGATAACTTGGAGTGGATATAATGGGTTGAGAAAGGGTATGTATTCTTATTCTCTGATCAAGCATTAAGTTGACTCTCTGGGGATAGAATGAGTTTATAGTGGGGGGGGGGGGGTATTATCAGAGATTTGATTTATTCTAAATCATTTTTCAATTTACCTTTGTTCTTGTATTTTTCCTTCATATTTTTCATGAAATTTCAGAGAAAATTGGAAAATTATGCTTTCAAAGTTGGTGGCGCACGACATGTCCATGGTTTGGGGAAAAAACATGTTATGCAGAGGAAATCATGTGCAAAGGTATCATTAATGGACTGATAATTATCGCATAGTTACCAAACATTTGGAAAACTATGTGTGATAATCATTTGGTATGTCCTACATAGTTTGTAAGGGGATCATGGTTGCTATATGTTTTGAAAAATCAAGCGGGAAAACTGTGAGGACAATCCATGTCATTATGATTTTGGTTTTTAATATTCTTTAACCAAGATTTTAACAAAAACCCCAAATTTTCTCTACCACTCGAGTTCATATGCTATAACATCTTCGCCCTCCTCCATTGGAACTTTTAGACCTCTATTTTAGGTTATTTGGGTGCAGTTCATCCACAATTCACGATGCAAGTCTCTCTTTTCTTAGTTTAACCCTCCTTTATAGGGATCATTATTTCTTTTTTCTTGTATCATTTTTTAGGAATGTTGGGTGTATAATTTAGGGTTATATATTTATTTTTGGGTTTCAATCATTGTGTTTATTTTCAAATCATTCCTCCTTAGGTTTAAATTGAGGCGTAGTTGAAGTTTTTTACTATATTCTAGGAGTCCCTTCAATTGAGGAAGGTGGTTATATGATTAAACATTATTTAATGAATTAATATTCTTTATATAGTTTTTAAATATTCACTACGTATTGGGGGTCTGGTTATAAATGAGTTTTTTAAATGGTTCATGGTGATTTGGTGTTGAAACATAGGGTTTTAAAAGAAATGGGTTGGGTTATATGGATGTTTTTAAATATGCTTCTTTTTTTGATACCTTCATGGTGTTTTATAAAATTTGTGATTGGTGTGAATCATTATTTAAAATGGTTTTGCTGTGTGTTTACTTTCAAAGTGGATTTTTGGTGTGAAAATGGTCATTTAGAATGTGGGTTTACATAATTGGATTTTGTATAAGTAGAAGTGATTTTTTATATGTTGTGTTGGATGAAAATTTAAAACAAAAAAGGGAAACCTATTAAATAGGTGGGATGACTAAGACTTGTTTTCTAGATAACCCTGAAGTGGATCATTATGGATTCATTTAGAATGATTGAAGATACAACACTAACTAAATTATATTAATTACTAGATACCACTAGGACCACGAGGTTTTCCCTCATTGTGACTCGTTCAAAAGAACACAAATACTCATGGTTAATATACCAAATTTCACTAAGATACATTGTACTTAGTTTCAAATTACAAGTTAATTCCTAGAGGGGTTTCCCTATAAATAAGGGTTTTTTGTGATAGTATTCTTACCATCAGAATATAGATCTCATGGTTGGTAATTCCTAAATCATGCATGTTTTTATTTTAAATTATTGTTCACAAAAGTGATTCTATATTTTATTTTATAAATGTTTCATGTTTATTTTAATATAATATTTATAGTGTGGAATCTATTTATTTGGTGGTATACTACATTTCAATGGCTCATACCGTACTTACACCATTGGGTGAAATTAGACACGGTTATGATTGACATCATTAAAGGAAAAATGATTTGAGATAGTTGTATGAAATTCTAGTGGTATTCCCATTCCTGTGTTATAGTGGTGGCTTGAGGATTATTCTATTATTTTCATAAGTATGTTTTTATAATAGTAACATAATTCCAATTAGGTTTTTATTAACTAATTTAATCATGAATCTAAAAACTTTTTATCCCTTTTTCGGTTGTGATTGTTTATATTTGGTTTATTTATTATTATTGGTTGTTCATATTTATGTAATTAGTTTAAATGATTCAGAAGATATATTTTGGAAACCTTGGCACTTGTTTCCGATATGTGGGGATCAAGAACGCCGTTTTTTCCATGTCACAGACTGGGCCCAGTGTCGGGTTGGATGACCCTCCATCATGGTTCTGGAAAGATATAGATTATGGAATTAAATAATGTTTTAGTAATATCATTTAAAGTAATATTTTTAGCCCAATTTATGAAATATACAAAAACTATGTATACTATATTGTGTCACTTTTATGTCTTTTATGATAAAAATAATGTAATAGTTATGTAATTAAAATGGAAGGTTGTTATAGTTACTGATAATTCCATAAATTATAGAAAAACTAATATGTGTTTTTGCTACTAGTATAATATTTATATGAATATAGACCATAATTGAATTTGACTATGATATTCATGGACATGATTGTCTAGGTCACATATGATGTGTTCTATATATTATGATATGGGGTATGTGATTCACTCATCTGTAAGATGACATAATTCTGATGCATTCATCAATTTGATTTTTCTACATCATAGAATAAAAAAAATAGGAGTTAACATATTATATATTTACATGTTTTGTGACTATTGGTCACTCAATTCCTTGATAAATGGGATTCTATAGGTGTATATATGATGTTTATGGTGAATCTTATGGAATAAATGTTTTAATAGAAATCTGATTTTTTTGATGAAGATCATAGTAGTCCAATTCGTTACATATTTATAACTAATTCATTGTTCGAGGAATCATTTTGATAACATTAATGAAATAATGAATTTATATTTTATTTAAATTCTACGTAGGCTTGTAGTGTATCCAATTTATGACTATGGATTAAGATAAGGTTATTGATAATGTTTTTTTAAATGAAGATTCATTGATAAAACTATATCATATTATGATTTTATGGATTAAAAAAGAGTTTTTATGTATTATCGAATGTTCATATAGAATTTAGTGAAAGCGTGATAATATATTATTTTATTGAAAATAGGAACAACAACACCATTTTAGTACTTTTAGATAACATGATCAATATCCCCAACATTATTTATTTTCATGAAAGTGTTGTTGGTATTTTCCACATCCAAAAATTATTTTTTTATTTATCATTTAGAAATCATCTTTTAATGTATTTAATATGATTAGTTCTTTAATTTAATGACATGAATCAAAATTTATCCAACATTAAGTAATGTATCTGACACATTAACCATGTCCAAAATATTCTCCAATTAATATGGAATGTCAGTAATTACCTAAATAAAGGTAATTTAGCAATTTTATTATAGTTATGAAATATAATTAAAAGTGAAATAGTCAGCACTATTTTCATTCTTGGTTATATATTTATCACTCATTTTGAAGTCCCAATAACCCCTTCGAATATCGATGTACATTTGAATTTTTTATGACACAAACTCCAATATAGTCCAATATAGGTTGGAACTATACAGACTCTTCTTTGGGGATTGTGATCAAATGTACACAATAATCAATGAATTATAAAATGGAGAACACTAAATCTACATTCGACACAAACATTTTTTACATATCCTAATAATGCTTCATTTCTATGATGATATATCGAGTTGTGATTTTGTTTTATTAAACCACAATTGATTATATAATTATCTCATAAAAACAATCAGTACACATAATGCCATCCTAAAAATTCAAAAAACACTCACAATAAGGATCCCACCATCCAATGAAAGCCAATATTCCCTCATGTGAAATTGATAAAAACTTGTATACCCCAATGGGAATGGGAAAAAAACCTCAATATCCTCACGGGATTGGGAAACCAACATGTACACTCTATTGCACTTCAGCTATAACCCATGTGACCTTAACATCTATGGATAAAAACCCATGTACCCTCTTGGTTTTAGGATAACAATATGTATACCCTATTAGAATTAGAATACTCCCATATAACCTTTTTCAGATCTTGAGATATAAAACATTAAACAATTTTTTTGAAGGATACATAGGGCCCCACAAGTAAAATTCTAGTCATCCATACATATGTGTCCCAATTGAACATGAAAACATTCATATTTCAATCATCATATAATTAACCCATTATAAAGAACAACATTTCATGAATACATTCATAAAAAATTAATATGCCATGTAGTGAAATGTGGTAGACTATATACAATGAATATATCCAATATTTAACATAATTAATATCAGATGATGTTGAATTGGATATAAAAAACATTTTTGATTAAAATTTTTAATTTAATTTGAAAAATAAGAAGAGATACGCAAATATGATTTTTTTTAATACTCATTAATTTTTTTTCTTTAAATAAAATTAATTTAAGGATGATATTTTTCTAAGAATATTTCATTAATGAATTGGGTTTATAGAAATCCAATTTTAAAAAATAATTACAATTTCAAAAACAATCATTGATAAGGAATGAAATAAAAAAATACTTATTTTATTGGAAAAATAATCCATCAAAATAAGATTTCCAAAATATTTAAATTTTTAAATAAATAATACATTTTAAAATTTCAAAAATTATTTCATTTTCTATTAAAAATTTTATGAATGGAAATAACATAGAAAAAATTTATACAACATTTAAAGCACTCTTTTCATATAAGAATACTATAGAGGGTGAAACAATGTGTTCATACTTAAAATGATAAAATGTTATACTTTGTTCGAAATAACACATGTTGAAAACATAAATATATTCATTCTAATTATTTGTAAATAAATTAAAATATTATAAAAATTAATTAATCAATAATTAAATAATAGATAATAACATCTATAAAATTATCTAATGAATATGTACATAAAGGAAGAAAATTCCATACGAAAAATGTGAGGTTGAGTTGGATTCACATTCTGGCATCACAGAAGTTATATTATTCACCATAGGTAATCAACATGAGGGAGAAAAATTAGAACTACAATAATAACCATGGATATGATAATTTATGATGTGTTAGTGATATATTTTAAAATATATTTCCCTTGATATAAACTCTTTCTCAAATATCTCATTTTTATAACGAGATTCAAAAGAACCCCTTTTAACATTATTACTATTAAAATTAAAAAGTCAAGAATTTTTTTAACAAAATATCTATTCATTAATAAATTGAATTGTATATTAAATATATTAAAAGTTATTTCATGTGTATTATAAACACCATAAACTAAAATAGGTGGTGAATAGAAATCATATCTAAATGAATTAAAACTGAGATGTAAAAACCATTATGAAGTTCATTAAATTTTATCTAAAATCCCTTGAAACATAAAACATAAAAATATAACTTAAATATGAAAAAAATGGATTTAATAATAATATAATATGTCATTTTTCTCATATAAACCATATAATAAAAAATAAGTGCATAATATAAAACATGTCTTAAAGAGGGAAATTAGAGGTACTATCATTACATTTACTCTAAACTTCTACAAAACATATTTAACTTCATATATAACAC
This sequence comes from Viscum album, assembly GCA_963277665.1. Lineage (NCBI taxonomy): Eukaryota > Viridiplantae > Streptophyta > Magnoliopsida > Santalales > Viscaceae > Viscum > Viscum album. The sequence continues at coordinate 1,916,350,438 of OY728165.1, read as the reverse complement.
ATATAATAATTATAAAATTAATTAAATAACCTTATACATAATTTTATTTCTATATTCATTAATTATAATCATTCACTACCGATGTATTAGTTATTTAATTTTTATTTCAGTCATTAGATTTTGAAGATTTTGATTGTTTCACAAATTCCATTAATCAGTCACATTGATTCCAATTTATTAATATAAATTTCAAAAATAAAATATTATCCATTTTAATATAATAGATTATTCACAATTATTTGTAAATTCATAATTATATTCCATGAAAATTTTATAAAAATTTAATGATGATGGAATCATTGATGAGATTTTGTGCCAATTTTCAACAAAAAATGCGGATTATATATAATTATTTAAATTATTATTATTTCATTCCTTGAACCATAATAATATTTTTTACTCATTAATTTCTAAATTTTCAAAATATTAGGATTCCATATACATCTATGATATTAATTTATGGAATTGTTCATGTATATGAAAACACCGACCTAAACAAGAGCTTGTTATAATTAATGAATGGTCATGAACTGACATATTTATAATATCATGATTCTGAAAGAATAATGTTATCATTATGATTATATTATCATGATTAATAATAATAGTGAATATTTTTTAATAATAATATAAATGATTGATTTTTATTTTACTTATTATGAATTAATCGATATTCCTATTATTATTCTCATTTTAAGAGGTAAAATTTACAATGAAAAAATCTTGTTCATGTTATTTATAAAACACCTAAATTATTATAAAAAATATAAATAATTTAATAATTATCATATCTATTCACTAAAATCATTTATATAATAATCCATAAAAGGTGGTGAGGAAAAAAGATGTTATTTTTTGAGATGGTTACTCACACGTATGCATGAGAGATGATTTAATTTATTGAATTGATGTGATAGATATAGAAAATGATTGCATCATAAATAAAATAATATTATAAGTATATTATTGAGGGCAATTTAATTATTATATGATTTATATTATATATTTGGAAGAATATCATTGATAATTATATAGAAGAAATGAAACGGGGTTTGGTAACACTCTTTTTGTGTAATTACGTATTCTATCAATAATAGTTCATTGAATTGGTGGACATAAAAAAATTTATTGTAAAAATATGATTAAAAAAATTCCAATGTATTTTAGGATAGGTAAAAATTTAAATTCTTCCTTGTTATTTAAATTTATTAATTTTCCATAATGTTGTTGGATGTGCCCTCCTTTAATAGGTGAAAGGATGGAATTGTCTATCGAATTGAATAGTAGGTAAGGGGGGAGAATATAATATCATTTGAGGAATGTGGTTTAGGTGAGGAAATGTTAGTGAGACATGTTTTCATAACATTCCTAACTAATAATGTTATTATAGACTATATATGTATCAAATAAACTTAACAAAATAAATCCCATTAAGATATCCATTTCTAACCCCTGATATCATTGATTAAAAATTATCCATGGTAATTATTACCTTGACACTAAATATAGGATAACCCTTATTAAAATCTTGTTTTGTTATTATTTTAAATTTTTACGCTGATTAATAAAATTAATTTTCTAAAAAATATAAAAATAACTTTTGAATTAAAATATAAGATATTTTAAAAAATATTTTCTATAAAAAATGAATTTTGAAGTATTTTTTATTTTTTCTAATTTTTGATAAATTAATTATATTTTATTCTATTATAGTATATATTATATAATGGGTGATTCTATGTAGGTTGCGCCGGTGCCACTTCCTTAGAATCTGAGATGATGGTGGTGATTCAGGTTACTGATTTGGTTTAAAGGGTTGGGAGGACATTTGGATTGAAAGCGACTCTACATACATTATACCAGAAATCTAGAATGGTGTGATCCATCTTTCCTAGTCTCTTACCTCTCATTGGATGAGCTGTATGGACTCTCTTCAAAATATGTGATATATTCCCACTCATGCCTATCGGGAAGCAAATATGGTGGCAGATGCTCTCGCTAATATTGGTATCAACCGGGTCATTACGTGGTTGGATAATCTATCGGTTGACCTTCTTCCTCTTTTTAAAATAGATTGTAATAAAATTCCATCTTTCATTGGTTTGTAGCTTCCCCCTCTTTTTTATTAATAAATTATGGCTTGGTCTTTGACCAAGACATTACCCTTTAAAAAAAGAAGCAAATGGATCAATAAGAAACTCATGATATAATCTCTACTGAGATATCAACATCATTATATAATAATCAAGAAAACTCATCATTTCCCATATAATTATCATATATTTTTATTTTAAATAAGCTTCATTATTTTTATAAAATACAATTCTATTCATAATTATTGGAGTTTATAGGGATAATCCTTTTACACCTTCATTTTAAGGATCTGATTTATAACTAAGTACCAAAACAATTTCTTTATAATATAAAATAAAATCATATTAAATAATAATAAATATATGACATATCAATATTAATACGTATACTACAATGAAACACTAATTTTAAAAAATAATACATCCAGTTGAACTATGATATAATTTGATCAACCTATCACCAATAAATCTTTACCGAGGTTGTGTATTGTCATTTTCTCATTTTATTCTTAACATAACTTGTAACACCCCAGGTAAATAAAGAATATGAAATAATTATATTTATCCATATTTTTGAATAAAATATTAATATTACTTTAAATTTGATGCTATGCTCGATGGCGTACGCAATACGCAACAACGAGTTTCGTGGGAATCTTACGTTGCACTCTAATAATAAAATAATATTATTTTAAATGGTAGTTAACACCTAGCTGTTGTAATGGCGGGAATGAATAGAACTAACTAAATAATGATTATATATGTTTGTAAAATATTTTTAGTTTTTACAATAAATGTTAGAGGATTAAAAATGCGAATGAATCCAATTTTAAGCGTAAACATTCTAATATTCTTTAAACGGTTGATTAACCGCCTTTTGATGGCGAACATCTTTTAAATCCACTTTTTGAAAATTTTATGTGTTATATTTGACAAATTAAAATTCTTTTTTAGAATCGGGACATCAAAATTTACATTGTGTAAATTTTTGGTATTTTTCCGAAAAATTTCAATTTTTAATGAATAGTGAAAAAAGTTGTATTTTAATTCAAAACCTCTTTCTAATCTAATTTACTTATATGATTATATTATCTTTTGAATTTGTTTTAAAGTTAAATTTGAATATATTTTTACCATTTCATCCAATTGTGGTCGTTGGAATTAATTTCACTTTGAAATCAGACTTAAAATAGTGCCAATCGTTTGACACGTTTTGTTTCATAAAAACACGCTATTTTTTTGACAGCGGGAATTAATTATTAAATTAATTAATGAAACTTATATTTTTTGAATTCTGTAAAATGGACATCATTTTTGAATTCGGAATATCAAATATATTTAGGGTGAATTTTTGGTAATTTTCTGAAAAACATCAATTTTTGATGAATAGTGAAACCACTAAGTGGTACTTATAAAAACTGATTTTCCATTTAAATGAAATTTTGCCACCTTTGTGTTTTGAATTTCAAAAATCTGACATACATGGTTGTCATTAAGAATTAAAATTTGGTTCAATGGGATTAAAATACTTTTTGGGTGAATAGTAACTTTTTAAGTTTTTAATCGCGATTAGAGGTAATTAGTGTAATTTAAGGTAAGAATAATGCTTTAATAAAAATAAATGACTTAGACACATGTCCTACCCTTATTGGATGTGTCATGGCCGACAAATACAATCCATGGGTTAACTTGGGGACCCCATGGAGCCACTTTGGTTGGAAAATGACATAAATATCCTTTTATTTAATGTTAAAGTAAAAATGACACAAACATGAGATGTTTTACTAAAACAATTTTTACATGGGGTTATAAAAGTCATATTTTTGACTATAAATAGTCATTGGAAAGATACAAAGATTTAATACATCATAGTAATTTTTTTATAATTTTTAGACATTATATAAAGTAAATTATTTATGACATCATGATGATGCAGCGATGACCTCATTATTTAACGATTTAAATAAAATGGAAAGATAATGTAATATATAAGAACTACACATGTCAAAAACTTATTGGATGAGTGGATTTATAACACTTATCACCTTATCCTGGAAACGCATCAATGTGGGACCAATAAAATCCGAAACTCATTTGAAAATAAAGGTACATTTTATACCTTTCCAAGAGTGCCCCTCCTCTCCTCTTATAAAAGTTCCCCACCTCTACCTCTTTACCCACACTTCCAAAGCCTTTGGCTCGGCCAACCCCTACCTATTTCATCTCTCCACATCCCTCTATAACTCCTTGAAGCCTCACTTTGGGCAGAATACTTTCCAAGGAAGACTTTGAGATCAAATCAAAGGAAGTTACCCGATTTGAAAGGTAATGACTTTACTTGTGTCCTTTTGTTTTATTTTGCTTCTCCAACCCCCTAAACACTTTTTATTAATTTATTTTGTAACAAATTTTGTATATTAAATATACTACGATGTTTTTATAAGATGTATTCAAGCTAAAATTACACACACCAACATCTAATGGTTAAATAACATAATGTTTCCGTGGATGGCGAATTTCTGCCTCCTGAAACGATGATTGTTCAACATTCTTTTAACACATTCAAAGGTGGCCATTAAGATGTCACTATATTTATATATGATATATAATATGTTTATGTTTTCCTTAAGATTCTGTATTTTTCATTTATGGCATACCTTTATGGTTTCCATTATGGGTAAACGCGATATCTTCATTTTAGGAAGTGCGGACTACCGCCCCCTCAAAGTGATTTGATTCGTTAATGCCATATGTGAGATGTATAAAAGAAGGAACTAATGGTATTACATATGTTATACTACTGTAATTATAGTATACCTTTATATCTTTATTATTTAATTCAATTGAATACAAAAATTTAAGAAATGAAAGAAGCGTTCATGCGTTCGTATGACTTACAATCTCCATGAACGGTACATTTCATTTCTTATCTCCAAATGTTATGTAATATTATAAGTACATATATATAATGTATATATATGTAATATATTACATCTAAATTATGGGTATCATTCTGGAATTATAATATATATATCTCTCATTTTGTTTTAATTCCCTTAATATGGAAAAAAATAAAAGTAGCGTTCATGCGTACATACGGACTACCGTCTCCATGAACGGTGCTTTTAATTTTTTATCTACAAATGCGATGGAATAGTATAAAATGAATATATATTGGATATATATGATATTTAAAAAATAAATACTATTCTAGAGATGATGTACCTATAACTACATAGAAAATTCTTTTCCAACAAGTTCAATTTTTACTCATGTACTAAACATCGACAAAAACGTTTGATACGAACTCACTTTATTAACCAATTATTATAAAATTATAATACATGATATGATCTGAATAATAATATTTAATGTATGTCCTTATTAAATTATAAATTGACCAAATTTTATTATTCAGGAGATTAAAGAAAGATCGATTTATGTCAGACACTAGGTAAGGGATCCTACTCCTCTCTTTCTTTTTAAGTACACTCTTTTATGTCATTCTTTTTAAGATCATCTTTATTAAGATTGGGATGTTATTTTATGTTACTCATACTGTACGTTTTATTTTCATATGGTTATAGACCCTATTTTCTCTCATCAATCCATTTTGGAAGTTTTGAGTGGCGCTGTTAGGCTGCCGAATTTTCGTAAGGGATCTAACCTCTCTATTTCTTTTTTAAGTACTCTCATTTATGTCATTTATTTTTAGCCTATATATATATTATGTTTTGGGATGTTCTTTTAAATTCCAAATACTTTACTTTTTTATGTTCATATTATGGGAGACCCTATTTTATCTCATAAATCCATTTTGGGATGTTTTAAGTGGCGCCGTTAGGCTGCCGTGTTTTCATAAGGGATTTTTCATCTCACTCTTATTCCCGTGAGATTTATGCTACATTTGCCACAATTTCCTTTGAGTGGTGTATGTACTACCCATTATTTTACTCATTGTGTATAATACTTTCATTTATGAGTATTTACATCAATGTTGTATTTTCCTTCTTTCACGTGGTGCATGTCTCGAAAGGTACCAATGTCGGTAAGGGAACCTTTCACCCTCCTCTTTTTAAAAGACTTATTTTTTTGGGTGTTTTAATTTACATATTGTCATGTTGGGATATGTTATCATATATCCTTATTGATGTAATTTTTATGTCTAAGTGATGAGATCCCCTTTTTATCTCTCATCAACTCATTTTCTGAATTTTGTAGTGATGCCGTTAGGCTGTCATATTTTTGCAAGGGAACTTCTTAACCCAAATTTGATTATTTGGGATAATCTTGTACTCCTTGAATATTTCATTCTATGAATATGTGTTGATAACCTCTGATTGTTTTACACTTAATATCCACTTATATTGGGTGTATTCTTTTGTCACACATAATTATGTAATTGATTTATCCTTAAACCAAGGATACCATCTTTGTAAGGGACTTTGTCTCAATCCCCATTCATTGAGGCATATTTTGTTTTATACACAACCTTCTTTTATACGGTGTATAAACCCCTTTGAATTTTACATTTATTCAAAAGGAAACTTTTTTCTACGAAGCATTTTACTAAACGACAAAGAGGAATATTTCTTTTTACGTATGCGGTGACAATGACCTTTTCCACCGCCGCAAGTATTATTTGATCTTTGGATTCCCCAACAAGCCGTAATGTTTTTAAAATAAAATAAATACCATATACGTTTTTTTTGTATTTTGGAATTGAAAATGGGTTTGATAAAGGATTCTATTATGTCAGTATATTTAAATGACATATTGTGATTGAAATATGGAAATGTTATCATTCCTTTAAGTTGGTTTTATGTGTAATAATTTTATAATGGTACTTGGACATTTTACCGGTGGTTACATGATAAACCATATGACGGGTGGTGCCGTGAATACCAGGATGGGTGGTTACGTTATAACCTCCAATGAATTTGGTATGGAAGTCGGCTGTATGGCTATTCCATTAAGTATGTATGGAAGTCGGCCGTATGGATATTCCATTAAGTATATATGGAAGTCGGCCGTATGGCTATTCCATTAAGTATGTGTGGAAGTCGGCCGTATGGATATTCCATTAAGTATGTGTGGAAGTCGACAGTATGGTTATTCCACTTAAGTATGTTTATGTCCCAAGTTACCTTTATATGTTATGTAATCTTTATATGGGTTTTATGGTAATATTTTGGTTATAGAAGGGTATGTAATGAACTTTTATTCAGTGAAGAGTTTTTACTACTTTGAAAAGGTGAAAAGTATTACTTTGATAAGGTATACATGGTTTACTTGTTGTTTTGAAAAACTAACAGTTTTCATTCTTTGTGTATCCCTTACTGAGCTTTTTATGCTCATCCCAAGTTTTTGAAATTTTTTTCACAGGACTTAACGTGGAATAGGGTCAAGGATGGGATCAAGGGAAAGTCATGATACCTAAAACATGGAACTATACATGTTTCTTTTTAAGAGTTTTTATTTTAGGGAAACTTAGTAGATGTTTCTACTTTGTAATCTTTTGAGATGTAATAGTTATGTCTTAACTCTCTAAAACTCTAAACCTGAAAAGATCCTCAATGTGAATTATTCATTTACTTCAATATTAAGTAACATTTAAGGCTGGGGCCTTATATAACTAATTATATATTATATCCTTAAATTACATTTAAATCATTTATAATTGTTCAAAAAAATAATGTGAATCACTAACTAATATTTATTGAAAGTGTCAAACTAGGTGTATAGTTTGGCCTTTTTTTCATGAACTAAAAGAACATATTTTTGATCCCCCCCATTCTTTTATGAGATATCACCCTAGGAGAATCTCTACTAGAGCCTGCATTAACTTTTATGTATTTTAAAATTTATTTTATTGCCATGAAAACAGAAAATCCAAATTTCACTAAACATTTAGGATTTTACTATTTAATTATACATATCAATAGTGTTTTATCTAAATTTAACTAATAGTATTCTTATAAAATAACTTAACTAAACCCATAAAAATATTAAACCTGGATTTTTTCAAATCTGAGCTTACTGAGGACCACAATCCTAAATCGGTAACTAAAATTTCGATTTTTAATTATATGATTTTATTAAAAATGAGATGATCAAAGATAAATGTTTATATGTTTTTCCCTGTATTCCAAACACAAATATTACATCTCAAAAATTATCACGCCATCCTAATGGAAAAGTATAAATGTCTTGGAATAATGGTCAGAAAGGAATATTATTCTGAATATTCCTACATAATATTACCATGATAGTTCTCCTTCAAGACATACCCTTGGTTATTATCATATTCCAGAATAGGGGATTGGAAGACACAAATAAGTGTGACATTAAATGCTTATTTATTATCATGTATTGAATGATGATATTATTGTAATATGTGAAAACATGAGCATGTGAGATATATTTTATTTAGAAACCAAGGATAAAATAATAATATCTATAAGTTATAATAAAAGGGAAGGAAATATCAAATAATTAAACATGTATCTTGGTATGTGAGTGAAATAACATGAGACAATAATCCTGAAACATAATTTATAACATGGTAATGTAACATAAAATTTGAATAAAAACATGTATATGAAATTTTATCCTAGTTGAGGAAGAATTAATCCCTCTATGATGCTATATAAAATATTAGTCTTGGGATGAAAACTCATCTACCCTCATGGTATTGGGATAAAACCCATATAACCTAAATGAGTAGGAAAACCATCCCAGGTACCATCTTCAAATAGGGATAACTACTCATGTACACCCATTGGATTGACCTAACTACATATATACATGATTGGTCTTGGGAAATCAACGCATATACCATTTTTTCAGGATAAAAATCATGTACCCTCTTGGGTTTGGGCTACCATCTTATGTACCCACACATACAAGGTTTAATATCCCATAAACCATATATGGATTCGAAGAAAAATATATATTATGGGAAGTAGCTATAATTCTATGAGCCCTCATAGTCATTGGATAAAAACTTATGTATCATCTTCAGATTAACCTAAAAACTAGTTTACCATTTGTGGTTTGGGCTATTACTTGTCCAACCATTGTGAGTTATGACATTTAAAACCTTTAACAATTCATTTATAAGAGATAAATGTCCCCCCAAATCATATAATAAGTATACATATATATTTATTACATGATAAAATGATATAATTTATATTTCCAAAATAATAAAATTAACCCATGAAAAATATATTGCTTTCAAAAATAAATTCAAATAAAATTTCAGGATCCATATATAAAAATTAGATAGATCAAATCATGTAAAAATAACAATAGTATAACATAAAAATCATCATATTATTTTGAAATAGATTTAAAAAACTAATTTTATAATTATTGGATAATTCACCTTGGAAAACATGAATAAATATCCAACTTTTGAGATTCATGAAAAAGCATTGAAAACATTTTCCATAAGAATAATAACTTGAGATTAAAACAGAATTTTAAAAATAAACCATTAAATTTAAAAAAGTATTTACAAGGAAAACATTATAAAATAGATATTCATTGAAGAAAAATCTTTGAGATGACATTAAAATACTGAATATTTCCTCATTTCTAATATAACCCTCGTAAATCCATTTTAATATCAATGTTTCACTTTTAAAAATAAAAAATGTTATTTGTAAAAGTTTTTTTATTATTCTAATGATAAATATGAATCATAATAATTTGTAAAACCATTTCAGATCATAAAATTTATGCTTAATAAATAATAATACAAAAGATGGTTAAAAATTTGATAACATGGAAAATATTAAAATGGAATGTTATTTCTAACGAATAATGTGGACAAAATTATAATATTCATATAAATTTTTTTAGAGATTAAAATTTTAAAAAATAAAAATAATAAATATTTCATGAATATATAAAGTAATATATAAAATTATCAAATTAATATGAACCTAATTGTGAAAAATATATTACTGAAATTAATAGGTGATGTCAGTTTTACATAGAATAATATCATCAAGAATATTATGTATGAAATTAAAATAAGTTGAGAGGTCAATTAAAACTCAAATAATAAACACTTGAATATAATATAGTCAATTTTAGAGATAAAAATAAGACTTTTTCATTGGATATAAATTAATTCGTATCAATATTTATTTGAAAATTATATTGGAATGAAACCCTTACAACCTTATAACATTTCAAATAAAGAAACTCATCAGTGGTGGAATATAATAAGTATTATTTAGAACCCATAAATTAATAGAATATATTTTAAAAATGCATCCATTTGAATTAAGATAAATACAATGGAAAATAGAATTTGAATATAAAGCATATCTCATTAAAGAAAAAAAATGATAAGGAACCCCTTTGGACATTCATAACTTTTGATCTAAAATCTAATGAAAAAAAACTTCCATAAATAAATATTTAAAATAAATTAATAAATTTGTAATCATTATATAATAAAAAAAATATATGTAACATACACCATAAAAAGAAAAATAGTTGCATAATAAAAATCACCATTCAAAGAACAAAATTTATGTTAATACCTATAACATAATTCTTAACATAAAAAATTGTTCTTTATCAAAAAGTGTAATAAATATAACCAGATTAAAAGAATATTTTTTAACCTTTTTGATATCAATTACATATATAAATATTCGATAATTAATTCATTCACTAAATAATTATATGTTTTTTAATGATTATTTTCATCAATTGACATTACAATTTTGATTGCATGAAAATTTCATTAAAATGGTGATGTTGATTCCTCTTTATTAATACCACATTAATAATTACTAAATAATATAATAAAATATGATTTATTATTGATAACTATTTTTAATTATATAATCCCATTCCATTATAATTTTTCTCATTTTACATGTAGATAGATTCAATGATGAGCTAGTTTTGATAATTTATAACGAATACAGTATGTTTGATAATAAGTATTCAAAATAATAATATAAACTTAAAAGAAGGATAAAATGAAATATATTTTATTATAAATTTAAAATAATTACATAAATTATATTTCCAAATCCATCCATGATATAAATATATATAGTTATTCATGTATGTGGTTATAAAAATGAAAACATGAATATGTAATAATTAATGGTTGGTTATTTTTTTTTTGTTATAATAGAAATATTATAGTAGTACGATAAAATTATTTACATGCTAATAATGAGATGTATAATAATTCTAATGAGATATTATAACAATATAAATGAAAATTCAGATATTAATTATAATGAATAAATTACTTTTCATCAAAGTATTTTCATTTTATTCTGTTAAATTTACAACAATAAATTAAATATTATATTATTAGAAGAATTTTAAATTTATATTTCCATAATATAAATAATGTGTAAAATATAATATATAATAAATAAATAAATTTTCAAATGATCAATATAAAGAGGTAAAGTAAAACAAAATGCATCATTCATGTAGGCGGTAGTTTGTACATATGCATGACAGACGTTTTCAACTTTTTAATGGTTGGAAAATAGATATATAATGGGTGTAATATCAATATAATAACATTTTAAATATATGAGTGATAAATATTTTATTATATTAAAATTTATTATATAGTATTATATAACAATGGATGAGATATATAATGATTATAAAACTATGGGGGGATAATACTCACTTTGAATATTTGACACAAATCTTGAAATGCATATTTGAATTGGAGAAAATAGGGAAATTTAATTCACCCATGGGACGGAAAAAATGTTGTGGTTAAATATGATAGATAAAATTATCTATTTTTTGAGGTAATTTTATATGATGATTATTTCTTGATATGGGTTTATGTAGCTTTAAATTGTATTGAAAAAGATTGAGTTTTCCAGATAATTTAATTTCATAAAATGGGTATGAATGAAATCTAATTGGAGTTAGGTGAATTGTGTGAGGAAAGTATTATTGAGAAATATATGTATGAATTTCCAGCCTAACCATGTTTTAATATAAGGTCTATATTTCAGATAATCATATCAAAATTTGAGCAACTAGATTTAACAATTTTTAACCCTAAATAACCTTCATTAAAAATCTATCATGGTCATTAGTTTTTTTAATAAAAATATATGATAAACCTTATTAAAAAATCTAGATGGATAATTCCAAATTTAAAACCGATTTATCCTAATTAAAATTTTATATATGTTGGAATAAACTTTTATATTAAAACATAATCTATATATAAAATATTTTTTGTATATTAATGACTTTTAAATTATTAATGACTTTTTCATTTTTTGCATTTAAATAAAGGATAATTTATTCATATCAACAATATATTTTATATATATTTGAACATAACATATTTAGTTTATGAAAATTATAATTAATAGAACAATAAAATGTATATTTAAAAGAATTAGTATTTGTGCATAAAATTACCCTATTAGTTATTTAGTTGTACTAAATGGATATTTTTAATGATTCAGTATCAATAATCACCTATATATATTATAATCAATATTTTTTCCATTTTTTAGTTACCTTTATTTATACATTTTAATTCAATGACTTCTTAATAATCATCACATTTAATACAACTATTTTTAGCTAAATAGAAGGTATCATGGTTTGTTTTAGTTATATATTGTGTATAATACAATATATTTGATATAATATTAAAATAATGAAAAGTATATAGTAATTTATATTGAATTAAATTCATATCCAGAATACTTAATGAGAAATTTTTCCAACTAGGGGTTTCTATACATAAATTACATGAAGGGATCTTATAGTCACAAAAATAGAACAAGTCACCAGAAGACCCACTTAACCTATAATAAGAAGAGAAAATATTATGGTTCTGTTGAGTAAAATTCAATTTAAATATATGTTGTAATAATCCAAAAAAATTTATTTTTGTAACTTTATATAACTAACCCAATTATTAGAAAATGGCCACAAACAAGTAGATGTATGTCATGAAAATCCAATGTTACAAGCATGATTCCTATACATGGGACTCTTATCAAATGGACAAGATCCAAAATAAAAAATAATGACTAATCATAAAAAAATAAAATTCTTGTAAAACACTCAGAAAAATGAAATGATCCAGGATTAACAATCAGTTCACCGCGATAACTTGGACTTGCAACTAGAAATGTGTTCATGATGAACCTTTTGGGGGTCCATCACACAGTTAAATATCATTGTTGACCACCAATATTAAATATGTAAAAAATGAAAACTAAAATTTAAAAAATAATACCACTTGGTAATACCATAATCCTTTGATATATGATAGTTTTTGGGAAAAGATCACCATAGACCATAGAATCCCTTCCATGTACTCCCAATGATTCAAAAAATTTTGAGGGAATAAAACCTTTAATGGGGAGGCTATTCCCTTGAATAAAATCATTATGAACATAGAAGGTAACAGAATAATACAAATTTCTAATTAATAAATTATTCATTAATGAATAAAGATATCATTTTATATCAAATGAAATGAAATATATACCAAATAACACCGGATCACCCACTGAATAGATCATATATAGCATATAAGAAAAATATAAATAGAAATATGACACACATCTATAGTTTGGATTCAATATTATGTATCTCCCGACACCGATCGAGATTCTCTAGAATGATTCCTTATACATCCTGTTATAAAAATGATATTAGAAATAATTTATTCAACCATAGTAGAGTTCCCTTCTACTATTTAAGAAGTACATATTATTAGGGTCTCTCCATGTTCCCCTTTTATACCCCACTGTAAACATTTATTCATAAGTGAAAAATTTATCCCATATGTTATTCGGATATATTTTAAAAACAATTACACTATGATTCCATGAAAATATTTTAATCTTATGATAACAAGGGCACAATTACACCATATCACACATGAATTGATTCCATGTAAGAATCCAATCATCACCCATAGATATCATAACTGAAACCTTTAAAATATTTGGAGTCTCAATGTAGTGAATCCACCAAATTGTGACTACAACCCAAATTTTCATTATAGAGTCCCATTTCCTTATCTTGGAAAAACCCTTATCGCTCAAGGGATTACATATATCAAAACCTAAACACATGATCTTCAAACATTTTAGGGCTACTAATACACAATTCACCTTATATATTATCACATAGGGTAGGATTCATCATAAAAGTCTATCACAAGCATCACTAGAATGAAATCCACACTTCACAATGCTCACTATCCCAACACATTTCTTATCACACAATGTATGTTCCATGAAAACAACTTCTTATTTAAGGTGTATTTAAAATATTTTCAATCATTACCTTCTCAATTTGGTTACCCAAAAACTACATTCACAATGAGTATACCATCTCACTAATGGTTGTCCTTCTAGTGGATCCTTACAGAAGGACAAATGAATCATTAGAATACACAACCCCAAAAATGAATATATCACATATTATTTGAAAAAAAATTGTAATATGACACATCATTAGAGTTTGGATGATCATCATAGGTAACTGATCACTCATAGTTAAGACCCTTGTCCAATGGAAACTATCCTCATTCTGGATATAGTTTTCAATTGGGTATTTTTGACCAATTATTATAAATTCTCATAAATATAAAAAAGAAAACACATGTCTACCCTCCAAGACACCAAATCCAATAGGCTTTTTTGAATAAATGATCATGTCCAGATGAAACCTCAACAAACACCCCACATCAATCATTTGCCTACTACCCTGGACTGTCTGAAGATATTCCATTTTATGACCCCAAGTAGAACCGATTCAATGTTCCAAAGATTTCCAACTACTCAAAAATGGTGTATAATGAGTAGGAACTCCTTAGGTTTTAGACACAGAGTTACAACACCCATCATCAATATTCATAATCTATATATTCCTTCCAAACAAAACCTAGGAGATAAATTATAGTATACCATAATATATTATTTCACCTTGAGACATATTGGAGTCCCCTCATTAGTAAATCATGATCCTACAACACTTTGATATATTTTCATCATTTAATTATAGATTCTAATGTGTTTATGTGAACATGTAAGGAGACTATGTTATCTAATTCCATTCAGTCTCTCTTACCATGTCACTATCAACACCTAACCATATACCCATCCACTTGAGACATGTATACAATAATTAAATTATTTATAATAAAACATATACATTTGTATTAAATGGACAAAAAACTTATAAAATGGAGTTTCCATCAATTCAATGTTTTGATCTACGTTATTAAATCCCAGACATGCCTCATTAAATTTGTTATTTCCTTTTGATAACACGTTTCACACCATATAAAACAAATAATTAATCATTACGGTTTTATAATAAATTTTTAATTTAATATAATGATTAATATTCACTGATAACTCCTTGGGAATAACTATCATAGAAAATTGTCTGAAATTGTGACATCCTATACCGAACTGGAACATAACCCGTACGTTGAGCCTGATTGTCCACATTACACCTTTCATGTCTCCCCATATGCTAGGAGATATTGAATAGTAGTGGGAGATATAAGTAGTACAATGGGTAGAAAATACCCCCATGTTTGAGTAGCACAGTATATATAACAAATAGTAAATAGAAGAAGAAGCGTAATACAACAGACAGATGCAGTAACAATGAATGTATGAAAAGAAACTAAATAACCAAGTACTAAAAAAATATATAAGTGAATATAACAACCAAAATCATTATAGGTCATTTATAATATAAATATGTATGCATGGAATGTAACTAATTCAAAAAAGAACCCAATGATAAATGCATTCTATACAATAGTCCAAAAGGAAAAAACGACAAAAATAGCATGACCAGAATCATGGTCCTAATCCTGATCCCATGTCTCTATCCTCTAGAAAAATAGATCTATTAATCAACTTGTATAAGGGCCTTTAACCGTTCTAGACCTACAACAAAATAATCTTATTTGGTGCCAATTACGGGTCGAGTAGGGTGTAAGATTAAAATCTCAGAAGGCCATCAACAATGGTATCTATATGTAATCTGAGTAGTACGACACACGAAAAAAGTTTGAAACAATAAAAAGGTAAGTAAAATAGTGAAGAATAATTAAATAACCAATCACTTAGGTTCCAATAAGATAAATGGTGACTCTACCTTCTTTTTTCAAAGGATGGTATGTTTGATTAAGTCACCATATTTAAATATTTATTTGTTGATGGGTTGGATCAGGATGTAATCTGCATGCACCCAACACTATTATATGATCTAATAATCTCTACCAATAGTTTAGTAAGCATTATGGTAGTACAATGGGAGCTAGAAACCCCATTACCTACTGATTCACCAACCATCTTTACAAAATATATAACTAGCATGGGGTAAACATTCCTACAACCCAGAAGGGTTTATATATTGATCATAAATGACATGAGGAATTAATTCCTCTCACCCACCCACCCACGCACACACATAGATCATAACTTTCAAGGTGTAATAATTCTTCCCCCTCATTCACATATATATATATACGACAACTAGCATGGGGTAAGAATGGATCCAACCCATACATTTGTGTGTGTATATATATATATATATTATTCACATGATATCAACATGATAAATCCATTCAAAGAATATCATTTAGCATTTATCAATTTACGCATGGAATAAACAAAGGCACGGGTTCACCATTATTATATGATGTTTATTTAAAAAGGAAATCCAATTCATATAATGCCTTTATAAATAAAACCTGAAGAAGTTCATATCCAATCAATGACTAAAAACCATACCATTAAAACCAATTCATTTAAGATTCAAAACCATCTCATCCTAGACAATATATAGAAGCTATACTATCTAATTTTCCTAAAATGGGAAATCCATTTCATGTAAAATCAATAAAGGTCAAATACTCACATTCCCATTTGAGGAATTAAAATTTAGAATGGTATATACATCATTAATGAACTGTGATATTAATACCTTACACAGGGTACAACGTGTACTACAAATAATGGTCATTACATAAGGTAAAGTGGGTATCAATCATTTTGGATCATTTTTCCAAAATGACCATTTTCAAGGGTGAACCCCTATGGGTTTCCATAATAATAAATTGTAATGTCTAATCCCTGAAAAATGATCAAATTCCCCGAAATCAAGGAACTAAGGTTATTTTGACATGAATGAATCGAAACAACTAAGAATATCTGAAAATATAGCTCATGATACAATAGAATAAATATAAAATAGGAAAAACTATAATGGAAAAATATTTGAACACCTACCATAGGTTTGTAGATAAATTCGTACTTGATATCTGCCTCATATTTGAGGCGGTTTGGAATAGATTGGAGTTTTATTCCAACACCCAAAAAATAGGGTTAATGAGATCACCTCTAAATAAATTAAATGATGGAGAGATTTAATGATGAAAGATGTGTATGGATGGAAATTCCTAAATTGGGATATACGATGCTTCATATGGATCGATGATTTTATACTAGACTAAGGAGTTTCAAGATATTGAATCTTGGAGGGTTGAAAACTTAAATAAGAAGAAATAATCCGGTTCTATCCTCAAGATAAAAAATGGAATGAGGGAAGAGTTAGTATATTAATGTTGGGAAAATGGTAGATTCCCATAAAATCCCACTGTGTATGGTTTATGAAAATGATTAACAAAACTATGGGAAAACTATTTTTTAAGGATCTATCACATGTCTATAGTAGGCTACATGACTGTGCACCTAAGCCGGCATGGCTGCAGACAAACCATCTAGACTTGAAGGGGTCCATATCTATAGCTTCCTGATTTAATCAAACCTTGCAGTCTGTGTCGCATGGTTTCCACTTACCATGTGACCTAGCTTTCAACCGACTATTCAAGAACTCTAAATCCAAACAAAACTCACATGCTCCTCCACCATTCTATTGGCAGTAAAATACCATTACCATTATTATTTGAAGATTATGAATGAAAAAAAAATGATTCGTACGTTTTAGAAAATACAGGTCATTACAAACTCCCCTCATTATAGTAACACATCCCGGAGTTGGTTTTATGATGTTATAGAGAATAGTTCCTAAAGTGTTCTGCCCAATTAGATATTATATAAAAATCCCACTCCCAAGTCACATCCTCTACCCGGATGTGCTTCCATAGAATCTGTACAAGTGGAATGGACCCTTTTTTAGAGTCTTCATGATATGATCAAGAATACGCACCAAATACTCCTAGAAGGATTCATCATTATCCAATTTGAACCCATAGGGTTGTAAGACATCATCCGGCTCTGGATAATGTCATCAAATATGTGATACTTAAATGATAGTATTCCTCGACCAGTATCTACGTGGAAGTTAGAACTATTAAGCAACTGGTGTGATCCTCTTCACAACCACAAATGATCGAACAAATCTCAATGATAGATTACCCTTCTTCTGAATACATCTTGGCCATAACATGGGATAGACATTCAAGAGAACCCAATCTCCATCGTTAGACTCATGAGGTCATTGAAATATGTTGGTGTAGGATTTTTTTCTAGACTAAGCTGTCAACATACACTTTCAAATCAATTGGACCTGATCTCATGTCTCTTGCACGAAATGTGGTCCAACCACAACTTCTTCCCCAACCTATAGCCTCTAAAGAAGTAATAATAATGGTCTACCATACATGGATTCATAGGGATCTCTATTAATGTTATCCTAAATGTTTTTTATAAGAAGGACTGCCATGGGGAATGTGTTTTTCGTAGATTACACCAATGTCAAGAATATAGACATAGAGAATATCTTATAGCACTTGTATTATATGATCCACCAGTCCATATATTTGTAGAATAAAGGATGTTATCCAATGTAATTGTGTAACGAATACCTTGTACAAACCATTATAGAACCATGAGATGAAATGAACATATCTATCAAAAAAGATAGAAATATGATCTCCATGAATATTTACCACCTCTTTGACATAAAACATCACTAAATCTTCTAACGATAAGGACTATTAGAAAGGTAAGAAGTGTCGAACCTTTGTAAAATGGTCAAAAACCCCCACACAATGTTGTTTCAATGAGGTGATCTGGGTAAACTCAGAACTAATTCCATTGAAACATCATCTCATTTCTACTCAAGAATGGAAAATGTTTTAATAATAATTTCTAGATGATGATGTCCTGAATTCACCTAATGAATGGTTTAGCAATGTGTGATGAAACCATCTCTTTTATGTATTATGTTGTGGCACTAGTTTTATAATTTTTAGATCTAAACATATTTTAGTAACAACGCGGAGAACTATTCTAGATGAGGAGTGAAAATCCCTCACCAGCTCCTCTTTAATGTATGATGGGACACATACTCACCCACAAAACAAAAGATTATCATCCCCATCAAATGTACAATGAGAATTATTATCGTTATCTGGGAAAATTCCCTATATTAAAATTCCACCAAGATTAGATAGAAATCTTGACAATGCTAAGTCTAGAAGATTACATGTCACTGATAATGTTGATAGAATAGTTTGACTGTGATTCTTTTAAACCTCAATGTTCATCTATGATAATAATACCACACGATTCCATTCATCACCAGATTCCTAAACTACATTAGTTTGATTCTTATGAAATAGAGAATATGATACTAAATTACCTTTCCCTGGAGTGTAAGAATTATCAATATAAAAATATTGTAGTTTCTCGACCCATTTACGCAGAATGAGATTCCATTACCACTGCATGAAGATGTATTTGAGACTTTTGTGGTATGTGAATACCACAAAACTCTACCCCAATAGATCATGTCTCAAATAGTGTTAGTCATGTACAATAATAATGATCTCTAAGTCATACATCATGTAATTACACTCATGAGGCCTCAATTAGCAATAAAAATATGCAATGACACAGTCATCCTACATCAGAACAACTCCAAGCCTAAGACCTCATGCATCACAATAGACTATATTGGCCATGTATGGATTCAGAAGAAATAATATTACTGATGATGTCAGTATGTCCATCAACCCCTGAAATTCTTCTTTACAACCTTCATACCATTTGAATTTCACACCGTTCATTGTGAATCCCATAATCTGCATTGCAATGTGTGAAAAATCATAGTTGAAGTATCTAAATATATCCATCAAGCCCCAAGAGAGTCTGAATATCAAATATGTTCTTTGAATGCTCCGTATAAACTACAAATATCACTCTATTTGGGTAAATTAAGACTCATGTCTCCAAGAAGATATGGCCGAGGAAGTGGAATTTATTGATCCTGAAGTTCCATTTATTGATCTTATCATAGATTTGATGCTGTCTCAGCATATCAAACATGATCTCAACATGGTTTTCATGTTCATGTTTAGAACATGAATACACCAATATATAGTCAAAAAACAAAAAAAAAATATGAATCCAATAATGGGTGGATGTCATGGTTCCTAAGATCCAGGAATACAACTAGTGTGTTCGTGATTCCTAATTGCATAGTGAGGTATCCATAGAGACCATAACTCCCCTTAAAATCCTTGACAGGTATGTCTGAAGTCCTGACATGCACATAATGACATCCGCAACTCAAATCCATCTTTCAAAACTCATTTTCTCCTTAGAGCTGCTCAATAATGTTTTCTAGTCTAGAAATGTATACTCATTGTTGATTGTCATCAGATTTAACCTATAGTAATCCACATAAATCCTACGCGTATCATCCTCCTTCATGGCAATGTGAACTAGATAATCCTAAGGATAACTACTCAGATGTATACAACCATTCTCCTCTAAATCATCAAACTGATTCTTGTGTTACATATGTTCCTTATGTTTCATCCTATATGGATGAATGGTCAAAAGAATTCCTCCTGAAATGAGCTCAATAGTGAAATAACCTTGCCCATCGAAGGTAGAAAAGATTATTTTTCAAAAAATGAATATCTATAATGATCCACTGTAGGAGGAAAGACAGTTTTATATATCCCCTGGTCATTAATATAATGACTGGAGACCTATGATGTAACACTACCCAAACTCTATTTCTTGGGTCCTTCTCCTATCACACTTACATAACATTATTCCTTATAAACATGTGTAATGACCTCTAGTGAGGATAACAACAACCTCAAATAATACCAGTTAATGTGATATATATATAGAACTATTAGGTCCATCCTAATGATTAACATAAATCCATTCATTTCAATTATGTACAAGATCCATAAAAAAGGTAAATGCCTACCTTAAGGGGATAATTCTGGCAACAATGATTTTCCTTTGAATGAATACTAAAGGGAGTGTCTAGCATCAAGACTCCTTGAAAAAATGTGACTTCAAGGAACAAAATTATTGTGATCATCTAAAATATAAATAAGATGATGTGCATGTATCAAATAAATAAGAATGTATATTTTGGGATACCAGGATAGTACTTCGTACAATAGATGGTTCAGTGATATGCTCCTACATTTTTGGGTGACCTGCATGTAATTGAATTGTACTGTGTTCCTGAGTCACTACATGAAATCCATAAGAAAGCCTACTCTATAGGATATGAGATTCTTATATCTGTTTTTTTCTTCCTCGAACACCACCTTAGCCTAAATGGAGGGTGGTATTGTAGCTACCTGACTATTGTGATCCTACTGATCCCTCTTCTAACTAAGGAGTAGGTGATGATCCCCACTCAATTGGAGTTGGAGGGAATATCCTATAGAAATGAAAGAGATATTTCTTTCTTCCAAATCTTCTACAGTCAACTAGAATCTAATGACACGACCTCTTGATGTGTGTTGAATCTATACACTAATGAATGAATTGATAACTTCTCCGAAAAAGAGGATGAAGCCTTCTGGAATTGCATGCTGGTTCAAAAAATCGTGTTAACAAAGAATAATATCTCATGGAAGCCTTAGGCACTGAAATACCATACCGTTCACCATCAGCATCCATCAATGATTTTATTGTTATTAGGGCCTGGTTGAAGATCTCATAAATGGTTGTCAACATGAAGATATTGAACTCTGATCAAATGGAGTAACCCATATCATTTTCTAAATATTTAATATTTATAAAATATTCATCATATAGATAAGGAGATAAAGACAACAACTTAGTGAAAAAAAAGAGTATTGCATTACTGATATATTCCCATACTATAGATTCATGAAATCTAGCGATGTCTGCCTTTAAGTTTTAGGGAAATAAGTTATCATTTAACATGGAAAAAATCCACACGAAACCCTATCCCTAAGCTATCATTCCTGGTTGATGCAATCCCAACACATCTTAGAAGAATCACAAAGAATGTATGCAGCTAGCAGGACCCTCCACTCAGGAGAGGTCTCCAGATTCTCAAATATTGAAAAAATCAGTTCAAACACAAACACTATAGAAAGTAATCCACCATCACTTGATAATGATTGATGATTAAGTAGATAATATTTATGATTTAACTCAACTATACTCAAGAAATTTCTATGTTTTCCTTGAATAAAATACATCAAACAAAATAAACCCTCTCGAAACTTGGTTTCTATCCCATATCAATTATAGGAATAAGATACACTAGAGGATCGACAATATGGAAGACTGTCGACTCGATGTTCGGCACCTCAAAATCATGATCATCTCTACCTTTAGGGAACATATCTCAAGGATTTCATCTTGTAATAATTATATAATTCCAAATTAACATCTCATAAAGTGTTTAATAAATATAGAAGAATTATTTTGAGAAACTTGAATAGTTGTTAATGAAATCCTATAAAGAGACCATACCTCTAAAACTGCTTCAAAATCAAATCCATGATAATTAAACATACAATAAAATCCCTTAGGAATGATAATACACCCACTACCCAGTACTATGGCCGGTTTAGGGTCTAGTTTTAAAGGTTAGACATTTTAATGATGTCTTATTTCCTTTCACAAGTTATTTTATTTAAATCAGTTTATCTGACATTTAAAAAAAATTAGAATAGAAAATTCCAATAATTTACCATTTTCCAAGTCCACAAGGACCCATACACCATTTGAACGAGAATGTGGCATTCAATCCAATATAATTTTCATTTAAATTTTTCTTATTCATATAATTATAACATTTTTAAATTGTGGAGCTAACAAGAATGTCATTTTTTGATCCATAAGGGGCCAAACACCTTATGAATCAATGAGTAGCACCAACTTAACTCACGCCATAGTATGATCATTAATAAATTAAGAAAATTCATCACAATTATATATATATATATATATATATAATGAGGAAAAATAAATATGCAATATGCAGTGCTCACAAAAAATTATTAGTGGTATGAAAAAATGCATGGCCTTTTTATAAGGGGCCTATAATATTGCATAGTCTAATGCAGATCCCTCCTCATATCAGGAAATTCAATGAAATAAAAAATACAATAAAATCTACATTAGTAACATCAAATAACATTTGAAGCACCAAATGGTCAAATCCTATCAAGATTAAAAGTCATAAACAAACCAACAATAATTCAGGAAACTTTAATATTATCATGTACTTGGGATCACAATGTCCAAGAACCACTTGTGAACAAGTCTCATGCATTCCCAATCTCCAATAAATTTTCACCAAATAGTGAAGCATGAAATAAAGCTCATTTGATACCACTTTTTGACGTACCAGACCTAGATTACACATATCCCATGCCCCGAGCTCAATTTTCTACATGACCCCTGGTTCTTCTCTCGATATACCAGGGGATGTCGACTAAAAGTGGGAGTGCAAAGGTAGTAAAATGGGAATATAATACCCCTATTCTACAGTATAAAAACTGATACAACAAATAGTATAGAGTATCATACGAATAATACAATAGAAAGATGCAGTAAAAAGTGAAAGCTAGATAACCAACTTAATAACCATGTAGTAGAAGAAATATATAACTGAATATAACAACCAAAATCCCCATAGGTCGTTTCTGATACAAACATGTATGCATGGAATGATAGTCAAACAAAAACAACTAGAAGATAAAATCATGGTTTACAACACACCAAAAGAAAACAAAGTATAAAAACAACTCCACATGCATCTCAAGCCTATGCCCACTCGTGTTCTCCTTTGCTCAAGCTAAGATATACATGTCAACAACCTAGAAAAGGTAATTTACCATTTAAGAAAATTGGAAAACATTATCTTCTTGGGATTCAAGGGTTGTATTAGTTGGGTGTGAGGTAAAAATATCATTCGACCACAACTGATGGTGTTTTTGTGTAACCTGAGTGGGATCTTTGATGTAAAAAATATGAGACAATAAGTAGGTAAGTAAAGTTGTTCAGAATAAATAAACAACCTCCAATTCATGTCCCCAAAAAATACTTTGAGGGAATAAATTCTTTACCCCAAGGATGGTATATATGATTAATTCCCCACACATAAATGTGTATATTTTTCTGGTTTGGACCGGGATATAATGTGCAGGCTCAAAACACCATTCTATGAGATAATAATATTTACTCATGGGGTATTAATCCCAATGCTGGTGGAAGGGAGAGATTTGTTTTTCATGCACTCTTTAGGCCCTTACAATCCTTCCAAAATATATAACCGGCATGAGTTAAAAGTTCCACCCACCCATACACATATATATATATATAAACTAACATAGGGTAACAATTCATCCCTCCCATACTTATGTAAATAACTATATATATTTCATAACTCGCATGGGGTATTAATGCCTCATACCCTTACTTGTATAGATAGACCATGACTAGAATTGTGTAAGAATTACTCCCACCCAAAAAAACATACACACACATTTATATAAATATCATTCACATGATATCACAAATCACAATCCATTAAAATCATCCCATTTAGAATTTAACAACAAACACAATGTATAAATAAAGGATTGGTTTAACCGTCTATATATGATGTTCATTTAAGAAGATAATCCATTTCATACAATCCCATTTAAAATAAAACATAAAAATGGGAATAACAATGCCATACCTAGAAACAATTCCATTAAAACCAATTCATTTTAATAGTCTTATCCATATTATCTTAGTCACAATATACAATCCTGAAAATCCAATTTTCCTATAATAGAAAATCCATTTCAACAAAAATGTGTGAAGGAAAAATAATCGAATACCAAATTTGAAAATTCCATTTCAAAAGGGGATAAACCATATTTTGGAACATTGGTATAAATCACGTACACATATGACATGGTATACATCAATCAGAGGTCAATTTGGAATCTAAAATGGGTTCCACACATTTGGGATCATTTGTCCAAAATGAAAAATTTCATGGTGGCATACCTATGGGTGACCATAAAACGAAATTGTGATGTATAAACCCCTAAAAAGATCAAATTAACCAATATCATGAAAATAAGGTCATTTATAGATTTATTAATCAACACAACGATTAATCTTAGAAAAGGAATGCTTGAAAATAAATATAATAAATACGAAACGAAAAAAACTAAAATGGAAAACAAAGTGACCACCTTCCATAGAACTGTAGACAAAGACTCTATTAATATCAACCTCAAATTCAATATAAGTTATAAGAGATCCAAGTTTCATTTCAACACCCTAAAATTAGTGCTAATGAAAAAACATATAAATTTCTCCAATGTTGGAGAGATTTACTAATAAAAATGGAGTATGTGGAGTTACCCTTACCTTGGTATATATGTTGCTTCTGAAGGATCTAAAATATGGAACTACATGGAGGAGAAGGAAAAGATTTAATCTCAAAGGGTTTAAAGGTAAATGAGGAGGATATCCTTTTGTTTTTTCAGAATGAATAAAAAATGAAGGTGGGATGAGTTAAATGATTAAATATGGGTAAATCGAAATTTTCCCACAAACCCCACTGCACACAGTTTAAGAAACTGTGCGAAAAGATTGTGTTAATGATCCATCACCAATATCTAGTAGGCATAAATACCTTAAACCTAAGACATAATTATTAAAGGTAAACGATTAAGACTTATAGGTGTCCATTTTTTGTACCTTCATGCTATAACTGAATTGGGTAACCTAGGTCACATCATTTCGACTAATCATGTGCCCCATACTATAGGCCAATTTTCCATAACATCGAGCTAGAAACAATCCATGGGAACTCATCGAGCCTTCCCTATGCCATAACATACCATTACCATGATCAAGGAAATGTTAAAAATAAATAAGACAAGTTCTTTAAATTTTTGAAAAGTCTGGGTGTAATAAAAATACATGGTATTCAACCGCTTATGGACTCCTCCTATAACCTCATATAAATGACCATAGAATTAAGTGGATTCCACTATTATTTAGTGAAATGTTCCCTAAACCCTAACATAAATCACAATAAACTAGTTACCTGAATGGGTTACTAAAACATTTGACAATGAAGGCGGAGCTATACTTTATTTACAACAGAATTTAAATAAAAACAACCCACACCCTGAAATATTGAAGGTAGTAAGATAGAGAGGAGGTTTGGAAATATTTGTTATCTCCCAAAGAATCTACATACCTAAAAATAATGTGAGTCTAATTGTTAAATTATTATATTTACTCCATAAATAAAATAGGATGATAATAGTTTCACTCCATTACCATAGGGTCTAATGTATATGATCATCAATATGAACTTAATTGTGGCATTGAGAAAGTCTCTGTGATATAGCCCACCGAGTATATAAAACTGATGCATGGATAACAAATACCCTCCTATGCATAACCCAAGGACTTTAGAGTGGAGTTTTACAAAAAAAAACTTATATATCACAATCATTTACCATTATATCGGCTCTATCCTATTAGTTTTACACCACACAGTAGTGCCCTTTTCACAATAATGCCTATTAATGGATAAAATTTCACTAATATGATCACGCTGAACAACATATATCATTGACTTGACCACTCTTTCAACCAACTAATGCACATGAAATTTATAAATATTATTATGACGGAATCTCTAATAGTTTAATTCCGTATATGAATCCAAATTTATAGAACCTAACCATCTGAAGGAAAAAAAATTAAAACCTTTAATTACCCTAACATATAATGATTCATGTAATTATATTATGATATGTTATCTAATATACATACTAATTATATAATATTATGGATTAGGAATCATTAAACATAGATTAAGAAAATTAAAATTCTATAATAACCTAGAACCTTGTGTATCTATGACTATATGTGGGGTGACTAATGCACGTCTACTTGTGTGTGAATGTATTTGGGGGCAGATGTAGTGACCTAACCCCAGAAATCACATCGCTGATGTCCCATACCATTACATTAGAATGATTAGAAGGAATTAACTCAATATGAACCAAAGAGTTTAATATTATTGGTAACATAGATACCAACACAGTTTTTTTATTACAGATCCGTACACTAATCACAATGTTGGTTTTTCCTTTCATGGATAATAATATTATATCATCTAGAGTTTCGAAAAATATCATTCTTCTTATAGTTCTTGTATTTATGGGGAAATTAATCAAAATATTGGTGATCTAAAATGCTCAGTATGGGAAATGTACTACAGAAAAAATAATGAATCAAAGAGCTTAGTCAATGTGGAAAGGTAATAAAATAACAAACATTCTATGTAATTAATAAACTTAAAATAATGTGTATAAAAAAGATGGCTATGTAAATAAATAAAAACAAATTTAAATTAAATATCCACAAAAGAAAATATATAATGGTATCAACCTTAATATATATTCCATTTAATCAATAAATTAAAAATGAAATTCATCCATAGACATTTTCATAATGAAAATACCATAGATAGTAAATTCTGAATCAAAATGAAGGTAATGCTTAATTCATATATGACATGTACTAGACAAATGAGAACCTCTACCATCAAGACCTATCCTCTAAATAGTTTAAAACTATATGTAAACCCCCATTTATTTGCATATCAATTTTGTCACATGATAACCTATTGATTCTTCATGGGGTAATATAATTTCCAAGATGAACACATCACCACCTATCCAAATAAATTGTCATATTGATAAATCACTTTAATTAATGAAAAATCTACATTATCAAATATATTAATTGAATAAAGAATAAAAATTATCCTTATTTTCTAAGATATTCAAATTACTATCTATGTAACCACCATATGTAAGATGACTTGATGTTTTGGAAATAAACCAGTACATGGAAAAAAATATGGATAATTAGGGGAAACTGAATTTTAAATGATAATATCAAATTGAATATTTAATGGTGACTCACAAAGGAGTCAACGAATGTAATTTTAATACTATACATGGAAAAATCAATAATAATTCATTTAGAAGAATAATAAGGACAGTTTCAATTCGACGTATCCCAAGTGTAGTATAATTAATGAGTTGTTTATTTTAGTTAATAGAAATATTATAAAATATATTTTACAAAAACTCTTGAGGATAATATTCTTTTTATTTTCAATAACTTTTTTAAAATCCTTTTCCGTGAAAATCATTTTTGAAAAAAATTCTTCAAAATTTATCATTTTTAAAATGTAAATAGAATATTTTAGGAAATGACGATGAGTAAATCTATACATGTCGTACATGGTAAAAAGAACATTCGTTTTTCAAGGTAAAAAGTTCTTAAAGATTCCTCATTTGGAAGGTGACTTGAAGTTTCCATAAAAAACCATGTTAAAGGAAATGGAAAACATATTTTAGTAAATGATTTTTGAATGTTTAAAAACATTTTTAAAATAATTTTTTGGAAATAGTGTTTTTAGAATATTACATGTTCTCCGACTAAAGTGGGAATTAATGTTTAGATTTATGAAAAACATTTTCTATGAAATTTTTGGTACCTAATTGTGGGAAAATGGTAATAATACATGAAAAGTTCATGAATAACAACATGATAAAAAATGTATAGGTATTTAAGGAAGGGATCAAATAATTTTCATGAATGAAAATTCAGGTTTATACAATCCTAAATCAAATTATAATGTCAGATTGCCATTGGAAAATCCATAATGTTGTTATTAGACTCTACCCCTAAATAGATCATTTGGGTCAAATGTAAATCTACATAAAATAAGATAAATTTAAAAAAACTACAGTAAAAAGTTATTATACACATAATATTATACTTTTTACAAAAATAGAGATATAATATTGAAAAAAGAATGAAACTAGTAAATGATATAATTTTTCAACTTTGTAACTCTTAATTCAAATAACCTTAGATGAAATAAATCAAATTGAAACACTAAATATCACAAAGAATGAATGAATCATGATATTATAGTACAAAGTCCTTGTATGTAAACCATATATAAAAAATTAGGTGCACAAAAATAATGTATGTCTAATATAATGTAAATCTGAATGAATGATCATTAAAATTATTTTGGAAGAAAATAATATTTAGACCTTCTAATAAGTCCGATACCACATTGAAATAATTCAATGAAAAGAATAATGAAATAAAAACATTAAATTAATGTTTTAAACACCATAAATATAATACAATACATTATATAATAACTCAAAATGAGCTGCAGATAAACTATACAAAGAAGTAATTTGTGGAAATGACATTTATCACACATATGTAAAATGTGAGATGAAAATCACATACATTGTGTTTCATTTAGGGTGAAAATCATTTAAAATAATGATTAATGGTTTTAAACAAGTTACAAACTTATAATAGAACAATATTTATATCCATAATTTCATATATTGAATTTTTATAATATATTATTATCCATATGATAGAAATCATTTAGTATTTTCACTATTTAGGGTGGTAATTGTCTAGTTTATCGGTATGATTTACTTGATATTTGTTGTTACTGGTTTTTAGATCATTATTTATTAATGAAAAAACTAAACACCGATATAAATATCATATATATCCCCTATATATGTAATAATACAAAATATTTGATGATAGGAAATGAAATGTGTCATTCATGGAGACAATATATTGTACATATGCATGAATGATACATTAATATCTTTATTGTATTATAATGATTGAAAATTAAATGATATATATGTATATAATAATTAATGTGTCATATTTATTTCCTATAATTTACATTGTTTTATTATTACATCCTTGATATATTCCATGTAAAACATAAAAAATTACATGACTTTGAGGAGGTTGTAGTCCACACATCCACAAACGATGTTATCATATTTACACAAAATGTAAAAAATATAGGTATGTGTTATATAAAACTTATATAAGATTAAAGACAATATAAATATTATAAATTTCATTTATAAATATTTTTTTCATCCTAACTCTAAACCATGATAGGTGATAAATGGAAAAACAAATGACATAATTTCGTGGGGTGGTAGTTCATCGTTCACATAAATGGTAGGTTTATAACCCATTATATGAACGTGTGTGTAAGTAATGGTATAAATGACATAATAAAAAATCATAATATTAAAAAAAATTATTATTCAATCATGGAATAAGAATAACTGATTTAATGGAGAATGAAAATAAAACTAAAGAACTTGAGGAAGGATGTTAATTCTTATTTGGCTAAATCCTTTTGGTTTGCACCAATGGTTTTCCTTGGGTATTTTTATTCCAATGGGAGTCTTATAAGATGAGGGGATGGATGTATGGTATCTCATTGGGATGATATTGGTCAATAAAAAATTTCATGATATGTGTGATAACAAAGGATGGGTGGGAACCTTTTTATAGTGGAGGAGGAGTTATATTCTTGAAAATTTATGAAAAGGGAATTTAAACAACTTTTTCCTATGAAATGTGGGACCAATGATGAACCCAATTATAAAAAATTTATTACAGGTTATAAATATCAACATCAAATGACTTTTGGGAATGTTTCTAGGTCATTTTGGCCCTTTAGTTTAAGGATTAGTCCATTATTAAACAAAATTTTATCTTAATGACTGTAATTAATATTAATTACATTATTCAGTAATATTATTGTATAAAAAATAAATTTAATTTATTATAAATTATAAATAATTATTACTATAAACAATGAATCTATTTTTTAAAATTACATTCAAATAAGTGTAAGAATGTAATTGCAGTTTAATCCCACAGATTGGAAAACAAAGCATATTTATAAAGTAAAATGTTCAAATGCTTGCTGTTTTTTAGATTCAATTTGAATGTGAAATTTAATAAAATGAACCCATTTTTTATATTTGTATAATCAATATAATTAAAATTTAAAACCAATTAAAATATTATTTATCATAATTAATAAATAGTTGAAAAATATGGTTTGAATTAAAATTAATTATTTTCCACCAATCATAAAAAAAAGAAACATGATAGAAAAATAACAAAATAACACCATAATATAATTCTGATGTTTCAATTTTTAATAAAATTAATTTTCCATATTAAACTTATAATACTTCAAAATATTATATTTCAAATAGTTTCTCCATTCAAAATTAGATAAACATTCATTATAAAAATATATTTTTATGAGTAATATTAGGATTGTTCTTATATTATAACTATAAACATTTTTCTAATGAATATAAAAATATTTGGTGGTATAAATAACATCTATATTTTTTTAATATCATAAAATAATTTTCATTAATTTAGTTTATTGGGGAAAAATAGCTTTGTGGTCACCAAATATTCCCATTATATTCAAAGGGTTTTTATATTCCCCGATTGGCTAGAAGGCCTTATTTTTTATTTTTATTATAGATAATCCCCCTTTTAAGGGTTGAAGGGGAACCCATACATGACCCGTAGGCCTTAAGGCATAAGGACTGACATGAACCGCAATACATGAACCGAAGGCCCAAAGGAATTCAATGACCAATACATGACCAGTAGGCCCAGTGCACTAGAACATACCCTCCCCAGCATCTGCATCATTAATCACCTTTGCATCCCACCATGAATTGCTAATCAGATAGCATTTCCATGTACCAAGATGCATGGTTCCTAGTCCTGATGGCGGTTTCCATACCCTCTCATTCTGAAAATCTAGTTAGCTTTGCATCTGGTGACTGCTACTGTTGCTCATATCCTCTTATAGAGCCTCCTCTGTGTGAACTGGGCACTCCATGGTTTTTGTAGCCCGAAAATCCGATGGCCTGAAGGCCTTTGATGACCTGAAGGCCCTGTGAGATACGAGGCCCAAACCGTGGCCCGAAGGCCCAAATCAGGTAAATAGTTACGGCTGCTATATTATCGAACAATGCCTGCTACAGTACTGCTATAGTACTATTACAATACAGCTATAATACCCCACAAATTCTCCTCCACCCAGTTTTGAACCTGGGTCTCTTGGATGCCATGTAAGAGCCCTTACGACTCGGGTACGGGCTGGTTGGAAAAGGGTTTTTATATTCATATATAATTAATTTGAAAACTATTAATTCATTTAATATTTTTATAATCTATATATATTCATAACATATTTAATAATCTTCATAAAAAATAATTTAATATCTAGTTTATATTTTATGTTATAAAAAAATTAATATATTCATTTTTTAATCTTCATCTTCTGTGTATCGCAAGTCATGGATGAAAATCATTTTTGTGTGCGACACAAGCTAAATCAGAATTTCATGCATTGAAATATAATTCATATATGGAATATATATAGAATAGTAAATATATTATATAGTATTAGGATATTATATTACCTTGAATTATTGGTGTCGGATGTCGTATATGATATTGAATATAATATTTATACTTTACAAGTTCACAACATTATGGAGGATACAATGAGATGGATTTCATTATAGTATCTTGGATGTGACCGACCAATCTTAATGTATGAAGTGATATAGGAGTTAGTACAACACATTAGGATATGCATTTTATGTATTTATTTTGAGGTTGATTTCACTATACGATCTCTCTAAATGTACCTTTATTTGGTCTACAATATAGAAAGACTGATACTGACCCCGCTGAGTCCTACCTCTAGTAGGACATGGGATAGTAACTAGCACATAGGGTTTAAAATATCACATATACGAGGAATTGTGAACTATAATGTACATATGATCATGTGATATGGTATCTGAAAAAAATGAAATTTGGTGACATAATATATAATGTAAACCAAAAAAAATCCCACGAAAGAGGTTTAGAATAAAAAATATTACAGTTTCAAAATAAATACCCCAAAGAAAAATAACATATTAGTTACAGAAAAACAGCTCCATGGGATGATATAAAAATTTCTAGCATAGTCCAAAGATTCCATACAAAATACTCAAAATAGTATTTATATATATAAGTTGAGCATACAAATAAAAATTGTAGTGTCATTCCCAATGTCTCTCATGTATGTCTGAGAAGATAACACTAAAACACCTGTTATATAAGAACATATCCAATAATACCAAAAAAGATCAACTACTAATTCCTATACTCTCCATGCTATGATAAAAAAACATTGAATCCAATTATTGAAACAAAAAAAAAGAAGAATATAGTTTTTTGGGTACCTCACACCATGTTCCCAATTATTTTTCTCTCTCACTCCCTAATGTCATATATCCTGAGTTTCCCATCTCTTTCTCTTATAAACCCTTCCTAGACATTGAATGGACAAAAAATCTTTCCAATTACACAACATACAGCTAGACCCTCCATCACATCACATCACACCTCATCTCATCCATTGAAAACTTGTCCATCACATCAAAATTGTAACATATAATATACGGAATAGTGCGATATCATGTACATGAATGACGTCAACCTAATTGTCTCCTTGTAAAAAAAACCTCCTACTATATACACATTAACACCTCACATAACCATAACCACTAGTGGGATTCATAATTTTATCTACCACAACCCATTCATATCATACATGTTTAGAATAGATTATGGGAAATAGGGGGTATCCCTCAATGTTTCATCACCGAGAGGATATTCCAAAATGAACCACATAAATATTCGGTTGTCAGAACATAGTGATTACTATGGGTGGGGACCATATATATAATATAAGGAATATAATATATATATATATATATATATGTGAAACAACTACAAACTTTCCTAACTGGTGGGTTCCCAAAAAGGGTAAAAATAACTCACCACATCACCACCAATCATAAAAAAATCACTTTTACTATGACCTATAAATGCATGACAACCCACAAAGAAACCAACCCATAAGCCCCATGAATGAAACAACATTCACTATTTCAAATTATTCCAATTTATATATTTTCTACTACCTACCAATTTCATTTATCCATCCCATTTATTTCAGATTTAATAATCAACCACATTAACCCCACATCACATTTTATTTCATGAACTCCTTATCCATTTCATCCCATGAATTTTTTGATACAGAAAACAAATTTCATCCATTAATATCGAGAAACTAGAATAGAACATTAAAACATCAAAAAATATATTCCTCCTACGAACTAGCCCCACACTAAAACCATTTACCATCCCCAATATTTATCATCACCACCAACCCATAAATCATAACCACAAATAAAAAAACATATCCAATATCATATTTTTGATTTATTAAGGGGATTTTCATCAAATTTCACATTACTTTTCAATGTAATTCTCACACAACACAGTGTTTCCTTGTGAAAACATTGTATAAGGAATATATAAGTTAGTAACAACATTCATTCAAGGTTACATATAATTGAAAAACAATTAATGATCTATAATGACATAAACTAAAAATAATTAAAAGCTCCAATGGCCATGATTTTCCAAAATTCATCATTATCATATATTTTTAATATAAAATTATATCAAAATCAATATTGAATAATATTTAATTCAACCTTCCCATTTAATTTTATTTGAAACCAATACATTTTCTATATTAGTTTGATGCATACTATCATCCCAAATATATAAAAGAGAATATCCCTTCCAACATTTTTCAACTAGATGAGAAATTAATAATCTCCTACCTTAATTGAAATTTTGGAACCACAATCCATGGTTGGAATAATGTGACAACCACCAAACACCATGATGAATGGAAACACCTTGATCAAACTAGAATCAATATCCCATGTCATTACATTACTAAAGAATCCACAAAACAAACAAATACATTGATTGCAACCTTCACCAGATAAAGAACATGGAGACAGTATGGGGTTGTAAATAAGGGAACTCACAAAGAACCTTTATGGATTAATCCACCAAGGATAGGGTTGAAACCCATTAAAATGGGGATCAAATAACTTCATTGGATGAACTTCGGTTTCCCAAGATTAATGAATACATTGATTTGAATGAGGGGGTATGATAGATTTTTTGAACATATAGGTGGTCTAAAAAACACAATACTATGGCACATACCCCTCCACCACGCCATATTAATATGTAATAATGTGGTAAACATGATATAATTAGATGGACCACAACATAGTGAGTCTGGAAAAAGAATTACTTTAGAACAATGTATAACACCACATAGTATATATGATTAAACATAATAGGGACTAAAAAAACATATATTAACACACCACAAACACATGTAACTGATGAATACACTAATTAGTTAGCCATCTCCAGGGTATAGCTACCCCCAAAATTGAAAAAACCAAAAAACATTTACCCCCAAGACTCTACATCGTAGTGAGGGTATCCACATGCCGACCCTCAACTATTTAGATGTGGGGATATACCACAGTTAAAACCCACAGTATAGTTACCACTAGAAATGTATAATTTAAAAAATCTACCTCTAATACCACATATTCCGTAACTTACTACTCCATGATGTAACTTCTCTCTTTATTGTGAAGCCAATCACTCAACACCGTAGAAACATCATGGGTTGAAATATCATCACCATATCATATTTTTACCCTCCAAACTCATATATACCTCCTAGGACACATCCCTCACTAGAGATCCCAAAAAAAATAGGATGGATTATATAGACTACAATATCCGATACGTGTTGAATTATTCTCTCCCTCATGATACAATCATAACTTGGAATGAATATATGGGAAAATTACTGAACAAACATCCCACGAGATGCCTCTCGAGGATCTCATTACAACCCATGTGAAACCATAATATCAAAATCCAAATTTACAATATTGAAACATATTTCACATCTACTTCATTCCACCACCATTTTATAAAATCATCTACACCACCAACTAAAACGCCACATATTCCAATAAAAAACCACCAAGATCATTACACAACATCACCTCAATAACAAAATCAGGAAATTCCACATTCTACATCATGATTTTATCCTATTTTGGAATCACTTATTCAACCACATGGTTGTAATACATGTCATAATACACCATTTCGTAATTAAGAATTTTTTTACCCTCTTTGAATTTTGGAATCTTTATTCAGATGAATCACATCATAAAGGAAAAATAACATCTCATAGAACAAATAGATCAAAAAATCACATCACCAATGAAAGAAGTGAATGAAAAAAATAGAAAAAAAAATCCGTGGTACTAGACATGGATTCATTCCCATATCTCCCAATTAATCTCTTATATGTCCCTGTGAACACAATGCAATGCAATAATCCCTCAATGTAGTTCCTTATTTGGAATATCATGGATCATTAATGAACACTCCATGAATATCATGTCACCTCGATATCCAATTATACCTATTCAATAAATTGTGAGACATTGTGATGATACCCATAATGCTGAGAGTCTTATATGAAATTGTGAATCTATTACAGTCATAGTGTGATTTCCAAATGAAATTCCATCTTTCCATAAAGCACCAATACTAAAAAATGACCCATGATCTGAGATGAAAACTTACTCCCCCTAACAAACAGCCCATAAACACATCAAGGAGAAATACATAAGAACATGTGGTATCCAACCTCTAAATATAATGGAATCCTCATCCTATAAGTATAATACTTTATTAATTTTTTTTCCTATATCCTCCCCAAAAAACGTACACTTTCTCTATCGTTCCACACACCACATCATTACTAGGAAATGATGACACACCAATATCAACCCATGAATACATTCAATTACAAATCTACTTCTCAAAATAATCAAAGAAAATTTCTATATATATAGTGTAATAGATGTACCTAAAAGAAAATTTGGAGATGACTAAAATTATACTCTATTGACATTGAGTATATCAATATGTCATCAATAAAGTTTTACTATTTTATGAATTAAAGGAACAATATTTTTATTATCCCTCATTAATGTATTCTTTTCATCAATTAATCATAAAGAAATGACCATGAACTAGAAGATCCAATAAATATAATATAAGGAAATAATTATGATATAATATTCCTTCAACCACAATTTTTGATACCTAGTCTATAGGTCGATATATGAAAACCAACTAACTCCACTCATATGGTCAAATAAATCATTAATCTTCAAAAGATGGAAATAACCCATAATCCTCACCTAATTAAACCTATATTAGTTTATACACATCCCCATATAGCCATCCAACTTCCTGGGAAACAACATTCAAAGACTTCAAGATGACACAATGGGTCAGATGAAACCCTCAAACATCATATCATCTTTATCGATCCTCAACTACCACAACTATGAGGATTTCATCTGATATGGGGCTATTGAAATTAGATTAGAATTATAATATATGCCGATACAATAATCAATATCTCATTGAGGAGTAACATTAAACCTCCTCAGAGAAAGAATATAAATATTATTTAATGAAACAAATATCATCCAACTTATTAGTTTCTACTAATTCTATTGACAACTCATACATAAAGGGATGATTAGAATCTACATATCGACTTCCCAATTGAAAACTCATATCAATAACAAAAAAATGCATGTTGACCATCATCATCTATGAAAAAATCTCTCCAGATAAG
The DNA here is from genome assembly GCA_963277665.1 of Viscum album. Taxonomy (NCBI): domain Eukaryota; kingdom Viridiplantae; phylum Streptophyta; class Magnoliopsida; order Santalales; family Viscaceae; genus Viscum; species Viscum album. The sequence goes on along the minus strand of OY728165.1, from coordinate 1,916,312,438 downwards.
TAGATGACAATAAAACACAAAAAATAACACAAGTATATTTCAGGGATGACATCATACTGATGCATCAGAATAAAGAATAGATTCCCATGAATCAAATGTGGCCCCATGATTAGTATAAACCCAAGTTAAACAAAAAAAAGTTGGTTTAAAGTTCTATTCTCGTTTTCATCACCAGGCATACATGAATCCATTATATGAGTAGACCCATAATAATAACAAGATTAGTTTTGAGAATGGAAATAGAATATCCTTAATTAAAAAAGGCACAATAAGGGTACTTTTAAAAGATAATAGTACATCAAATGATCTTTAGACCCTTTGGGGATACAACCGCAATTCATGCAACTAGTCATACCAAGCTCATATACCTCTATAATAATATCCAGATACATATCCATGGTTAGTTAGAGGTCCCAAATTATGAGGAATTTATTGATGTTGATTAGTTTCTTACACGTCACCTCTTGGAGGAGCATAATATTGTTTCCAAAATTATTGAAATGGCCACACTGGCTATTACTTAATAGGCTAATGTTGAATTGTATAACCTCCACCATATTGAGGTTAAAGGAAAACAGATAACTAATTACAATGATGTCAATGGTTTGTATAGAAAGAACATAAATTTCTAACATCCGAAGTAATATAATGGAAACCAATGTCCATGGAACTCTAGAAAAGAATATGTTCCAGTCAAATCCTGGGAGGTCAAAACCTCAACGGACCTAGAACCTGTGACTTAACACAGACTATCCTACTCCTTGAGGGACCATTATAGATCCCCTCTCATGGAAAACCATATTGCGGGTGTATATTATTTATATACTCCACCCTCATATGAAAATACATATATTTTTTCATCATAAAATGAGTAAATAACTTCTGGATATAATGATTTAGTGCCATTTCAAGATTCAATGTTCAATAATTATCATTAGAAAAATATCTAATACAAATCATAAAAGGTCCCTGAATATGAACACATGATCTCTAAAAACATGATACACTACTAAAGACAGTGTATATACTTCTCTTCACATACATCGTGGCCAATGAGTGGTACTCCATTCAGGACTCCATATGGAATCAAACTCACGAAATATTTACATCCTTATGGTCAACAATTACACCATATAATAGTAACATGTAAACCCATTCAACCGAATAACTAAATATGAATCCTAATAGTACACCCAGAATGGATGAAATTAAATACAATATTGAGACCCTCTAGAAAAATATCATCCTGAAAATAATTTTTTCCCTAATACATCCATATACTCACACATTAGTAGTTTGGTAAGGCACTCTTCCATGCCCGATACTCCACTATCTAGTTAATCCCATTATAATAATCCAGCTTAACCTATTGAAAATTAACTTCCTGAATAACATTTAGATAATTAACTAGATCCATAAATGAAATGGGAAATAATAGTTCACATCCTAATAGTATAAAATATTATTATTATTCAACAAAATAACTTTTACATTCTTAAAACCACGCAATTAAGATTTGGACACAAGAAATAACGTTTTATATATATCCCTAATGTATTTTCTATAAAATCATAATCACAACATTTGGTTGTTCGATATGATTATCTTACTCACATCAGATCATGGGATGGGGGCTAAAATCCTATACCATAGTTGGTCTTCCCTTTCCTATATCACACAGCATGACTAAACTGAATTCAACAAACTACCAATCCATGAATTCCCCAATGTTTATAAATCCAAAATCGACAGATTCAGTCAACGTAATTCTTTGATAAGGACTTTTCAGGGACACCTACCTCTAATGGTACCACTCAAATCCTAGTAATAACTATTAGAAGATAATGACTGCAACATATACCCTCCAGTCGGCCATATATTGTTAACATTCACAAAGGGTATACAATCTAACATATGGGATGAATTTCCATCTAAAAATATATATTGGAAGGGAAATCTGGTGTCCACCAATAACGAAATTAATTAAACAATATAAAAAATAAACTAAAAACCATCCCAAAATTCATGTATAGAATAAATATATACAATAATATCCAAATAAATTCCAAAAAGAAAACTATTATTCTAGTAACTCAATGGTATATCTAATGTTCAAACAAGAAATTTCAAACATAGTCAAAAATTTCCCCTTGGATACCTGAATATAAAGGGTTTGCTACCCCTATTTCCATCTGAGATTTCACTCTCACACACCATCATTGTTAAAACTGGATATATCATCAATTCTATAGAGTAACCCAACTCAAACACACATGTACAATCACCTCATTCCAATCACCACATGTGAAACAAGACGTCACATCACATCACATCACATCACATCACATCACATCACATCACATCACATCACATCACATCACATCACATCACATCACATCACATCACATCACATCACATCACAACATGATCGAATAGAACTGAGTGATCACATCCCATCACAACATGTTCGAATAGAACTGAGTTATCACATCACATAAAACCACATCACATCTCCCATAAAGACACATGTGCCTTCATACAACAACCATCCACATAAATAAACAGAATTGTAATGTTTAATGAACATAAATGTCATAAAATCCATTCCATTATAATACCATTCAAAACCCCCACTATAGAAACCTTATCATATCATTGAATCGTCACCCCTAGTTCACTTTTGACTATATGGGATGATAATATTGAGACATCTAAAATTTCTGGAAGAGAGTGAAATACGAGTATCCATCGGTAGATTGTAAACATTGTGCTTCCTAGAAAAACACACCCAAATATATATGTTTGTTTGAACATAGTTCTCTATATGGGTGGGGTGTTTCTAGATATTAAAAGGAAGATAAGATTTTTCTATATAAAAAATGAAAATGTATGCATATCCCAAGGGTTTACAAAAAATATGCAATCTTACTCACCACATCACCACTAAGACATTAATCATCCAATATAGTTTTCTCCACCTTTAAATTCACATGAAGAAATAGAACCATAATACATAATCCAAAATCCACATTCCAATTTTCAAAATAATCTATTTTCATAATATCCCATTACTAATGAATTTAATATAACAAAAGTATTTATTTCTTATTAATGAGTTAACAACTTTATCCACACATCTCATTTTATTCGACGCTCTCAATATACATTTCATCAAATTCCATTTCAAATTTAGCATCAATGATTTTTTCATTTTCAACTTGGAAAATAGAATACCACATCACAACACATAATCAAATATTCCTCCCACCAACCATTCCTACACTACCACATTTATATTCACAATAACTTCTCATCACAACATCCACACACATCACAGCTACGTATCACAACCACAGATCACAACCACAGATCACATAACATATCTCATATTTATAAAGGGTATTCTCATCATATTAGACATTCCATTTGTAGGGAATTATCATAAAAGCTAATGTTTCCAAGTGAAAAAATTTATTATCAATATATATCTTATTATCCACTCTCATAGAAGGAGATGAAAAAATTCCAAAAAATGATAGTTCAACATACACATCAAACCAAACACAAAAAAATCCCACAATGATCATTATTTTCATCAATGCATAAACACCATAATATATATATATATATATATAATAATTACAAAAGATGAAAAGTGTGTGATTTCATTTCCCATTCACCTTTAATAAAAATTAATACTAATATTTGCAAAATATTGATATGGAATAATATATACTCAAATATAAAAAATATAATAAATCATCCCACATGATATAGTAATAGGGGAAATGATGGATTACCTACCATAAATAAATATCCAATAATAACGGAAATGGATGGAATAAGAATTCGAAGACCACTAAGCCTTAGATAATGGTAAAAACCTTAATCGACCTCTAAACAATAGCACAAATCGTTCCTTTATCAAGGCATCAGAAAAACCCGATATTTTTTTTTGACAAAACCATCTCAAAATGAATAATAGATAGACGACTAGGCCAATAAAATAATGAAACACATATAGAAACACCAATGATTCAACAAACATGGACAGGGTTGAATGAAACTAAATGGGGAAAAAATATATCCATAGGATTCACCTGGATATCTCAATACCATGATGAAATGTTGATAACAGGTGGAGTTTAGAGGGATTGAACTTATTGGTTGTCTACAAAACAAAAAACCACAACAAATTCCCCTTAACCTCGCCACATAACTACAAAAGAGGGAGTGAACTATAGTACATTAGGAAGGACCATACCTTAGTAAGGACATTCAAAGAATCCATTGAGAACGTGGTCTATATCTACAACATATATTTGATAAAATAGGAAATATACTACAGTGTAGTCAATCTTACCACACTTCATACCCATGAAACTAAAGAAGACAGTACTAAACAACCTATCTCCATCGGGTATCTACCGCCAAATCAAAACAATTAAAAAATCATCTCCAAGAGTCCATGATGTGGCTATGGTCTTCACACCACAACCCTAAACAATCTAGAATTGAGATATGAAGTTTCCATGACATACTATGCTACTACACCATGATGTTAAACCCACAGAACTCCACATTTTGTCCCCTCTACACCATAACTATCTACTCTATACCAAATTTAATTTCATTACTAAACAACCAATTAATCCACATAGTTGAATATAACTATGTCGATTCTTATATCCATCTCTTATTTTTACCCTGTAAACTCTGCGAGACCTCCCTAGACTCCTTTACCACCATAATTACATAAAAATAATTAGGTAAGAAGTTAGGATATTTTTTGGTAAATTATGTTATGATATAATTAATATTCATGGATTTTTTCAATTTGGAGTAATAGGATTTGTCCAATGTGTTTAGAAATAGATAATGGTTCCCTTGAGGGATTATTTGACCAATATGTGATATAAGGAGACTCGATTGGTGCTTGGTATATTCCTAACGCTAGGTTAGATCAGAATTGGAAGGAACGTACTCTGAAATCAAATTTCCATATACGGTTGAGTATAGGTTGTTCCCCTGAGAGGACATCATAGGAATTAACTAATCTATTCGGGTTGGCATATAACAGAAGTGGGAATTATATGTGAATCCATAATAGGGTTTTATTTCCCCTTGATGTGGTGTTTTTTTTATAGTGGTGTTACCCTCTAGGTGGATAATATGTTATTATTTTTGGGAGAATATAAATCCCCCTAGTTAGATGATATTTTATGGTTCCATTTAAGGTATGTGGCGTCCTTTGTTGATAAAAAGTTATTTTTTCATGTAGGGGATGTGACCCAATGGGATGATGATATGTAATGGTTAATGGTAGGGTCTGTGAATGAACCACTATTGGGTGGATGATATGTGTTTATTCTAGGAAAATTAAGAATGATACTAGACGGATAATAATTATTGGTTCTATGTAGGGGAGTGATACTCCTATTTGTATGGGATGTGAGGTTTTTGGGATATACAATTCCCTAGGGTGTATTTTGTTTGAGGTTTTAGGGTTAAACAGGGTTCCCAAGTAATGAGATGATAGAAATTGATCTAGGAAAAAAATGGTTCCACCAAGGTGATGATACATTATCATATGTGGAATGATGTGGTTCCCCCTGAGTTGTGTGAGGTCTTATAAGGGACATCTGGCACTCTTCGAACAAGGTATGATTGAACCCAGTTGTCACATTATGACACAAGGTTAATGATAATTAATTAATTTTCTATAATTTATTTAGTTACTAATCTTATCATATGAAATGTTAAAAAACTATATTTACAATTTATGTTAGGTAAACCATAGGTGGTGGACTATTATATATTACTCACATTATAATTTAGAGGCCCTGATACATTGTTACCAAATCATATATTATTATCACTTTGACCAGTTGTTAAAGGGACAAATATAGAATTTTTCAATGAATGGATCTTGGATGGAGTCTCGAGAATAAGTTTGAGGATGGTAATAGATCCTCCTATTATTTTATTCCCTTATCATTGTACATGTGATCAACCCAGTTGGTGATCTCATAATGAAGAAAACATTTATTAATTAAAATTACACTTGATTTAATTAAAAGTATTATTATTTCGGATGGTTTTTATAACATATCCACTTTTTTGGGTTATTTTTTCAAAATACATTTAAGAATTGTGACCGCTACTAATAGAGTCGTTGAAGAATGATCACATGATTAGTATAAATATAGGGAATTATCAAATCTAATGTACTTAAAAAGGGAAGAAATGACCTCTTCCAGTATAATTGCTCCGTATAAATCCCATTTTTTAGAGCTTGGAAAGGAGGTGGAATCACTGTTCTTCTCTCTTGAACAATCCCAAGCCGATCTTCAACTTGTTATGCTCAAACAAAACCTCCTAAAGGAGAAGTGTAAGTTGATAGAGATTATCACCCAAGCGACGTTATCTAAACCACCCATAGAGACTGTCACAATGACACGACATACCCTTAGGTCATAAGAATGTGTTTTAAGTTGATACGTAATAAGACTCTAGCACTATGGTAATGTACATTATTTTTTATAATGAATATACATTCATTTTATAATTTTTACTTTGTAAATAGTATTAAAAGCACAAATAGTATTTTTAGTGGATATTCAATTAAGAAATATGTATTGATGAATTAATTTATTTTTGAATAAAATAATATTTTTATAAAATCATATTACTAAATTAATTTTTATTATAAATAAATTATCCTCAAATTTTTATGAATACAATTGTAATTTTATCTTGGCTGGAAAACTGTTTTTATCAAAACCATTGAATTTTTGATAAATGTCGGTTTATATATTAAAAATAAAAAATTAACATTTTTATAAAATTATATAAATAAAATGAATGTTATTTTTGGAAGAAGGATGTATAAATTATCCAATAGATAAATTTTCATAATTTTCCAAGATAGTAAAATTTTTGGGTAAAAATTAAAAATCATATAAATATATAATGTATTTTATGACATCGTAATGACCCAATAGTGATGTAATAAAATAATATAAATTCATTGATCAACCAATATTTGTTTTTTTAAATAATACAATTTTAAAGTTGTTTGATTAATTTTATGGTCCCTTAGTGGACCTTCCAAGACTTATAAATCATTTTTTCTTTTTAAATTGATTTCATTGAGAGTGTGAATCACCTACACATAATCAATACTAATATTTTAATAAATTCAGAAATTTTCCTTATAAATTATGTTTTAAAATCCCCTTGGGAAAAAATCATTGGAAATAACCATGTGATGGTTTGTGGTTTTAAATATTTTAATGTGTTGTGTCCAAAACCTAAATAATAAATAATTCCCTCCATTTTCTTATATAAACACACCCTTGCTCCCACTTCTGCCTCACTAAAAGACATTAAAGCTCTACCATACTCTGAAATACTTTCTCTATAATCGTCCCAAGGTTCCCTATTCTCTCAATAATCCTATCAAATTCCGCCCCATATACTTTGGGATCACACTTCCGAGTAAGGGATTTCTTCCTTTCTAGTTATCTTTTCAAAATTTCATTATGTTGTTATAAAACTATGTTTTCAACTGAAAATGTTTAGGTATGATTTAAAACCTCCCCTATACATCAATTTTTTGTTTGAATGATGAGATATAACTTTTCACTCTCATTAATGCCTCTCATGTACACCCTTTACAATTCTTAAATTCCGTATGGAATTTCTATCTCTTCATTTACATTCAACATATTATTTTGTATTATGAATCCAAATTCCATTACTTCTATTGGGAAATGTATCTATATTACCCACAATAATTTTACATTCATTTATATATGATGATACATCCATTTCTCTCTCATCAAATTTTTTATGAATTCAAATGTCACGCCGTTATGCTGCCGAAATTACACCGCGGCTTTCCAAGACAAAGTCATTATGCAGTGAATTCCAAGCCAATTTATCTATCAAGGGTATTCAAATTTATCCTCATTTACTTATGGTTTATATACATTTATGAATGAATTCAACAATACGTTATATTGTAATAAATGATTATTATTAATGAATCCATGTTTTATGATCCATATAGGGAACATTTGAATGAAATGAAATGTTTAAGAAGGTTGCACCCTGAAATGTTGTGGTATGATTTATAACATCCCTATACATTACTAATTATGTTTGAATGAGTATATTCCTGTTTATCTCCAATTAATTCCTTCCATTTACACCCATTACCATGTCAAAATTCCGTATGAAATTTCTCCCTTCTCATTTACATTTAAGCTATTATTTTCTATTATGATTCTAAATTCCATTACATATATTGGGGAATGTATCTATATGAACCCCTTACTAAACTATTATTTTACGTATGATAATCCACCCATTTCTAGCTAATCAACCATTTTTATGAATTCTTATGTCACACCGTTATGTTTCTGAAATTGCACTGTGATTATCCATGCCAAAGTCATTGTGTGGTGAATATGATGACAATTATCTATCAACGGTATTCACCTTTATGAACATTTACTTATTGGTATGAGAGTTTCTTATATGTATTCCACATTATATTTTTGTGGAATAAATTATGATGTTTAATGAATCTATGTTTTATGATCCATGTGGCACACTTATGCATTAAATGAAATGACTAAGAACAGTGTGCCCGAATAGTGCTCCAATGCATTTGGTAAAGATTAGTATCATTATAAATCAAGTGGAACAAGGGTTTAATCATTATAATTAAATTGAAATGAGAGTTTAAACATTATCCATGTTCAATTACCTTGGATCATTCTAAAATCTTGTTAAATGTTGTTTCCAAATTTCCATTTTATGATAATCATGCTATATCATTCCCTTATTTTCATGTTACTCTTGTGCTCCATTGATATGCCTATTACCAAAAATGACATGTATTCATTATGTTATTAATTTTTTACTCCCATAATGGGCTCTATAGATCACACTTTTTCACATTTATGCTCACAGGTTATCCCAGACAATGCTAAGTACGAAGGAATGTTCTCGTCCTATAATGGATGTTTTCAATAAAGAAGTTGTGTTTTATGTTTTAAGTTGTTATGTAATGATCCTAAGACCCAAATACACTATAACTATAAATAATATATGTTGTAAAATGTGAAGTTATTATGTAATAGAATATTTTAATGTTTCAAATAAATAGTAGGCTTGTTATAGTTGGTATCAAAGGATAGGTTTAGTTATTTTTTGGATTTGGATTAGAAAACCCAAGTTAAATCCTTAGGTAAAAGACAATGCATAATAAAAGAATCCCTAATATTTGGTGAGTATTGAGTAATTGGATTTTCAAAAAAATAAATCCCTATCTGGATACATGTAGGTAGAGGTGGCTCTTGCACATATATATCTAGGGGTAAAATCCAAAAACATCGCTTCGAGCTAAACTCGAAAAGGAACTACTGCATGACAACGAGCCTTACTATACTCTTTTTTATGACACTCCCAAGGGATATGATTTAGTAAATTCATAAGATTAGTATGAACCATTATTAATGGAATAAAAAAATTAACCTAAGAATATAAGTTAAGAAATAGATCAAGGATAACCTAAATTTAAACCTAGGTAGTCACAAGTTTGTATATACATATTTTTTACAAGCTTATCCTTTTATGTTCAAAGTTCTCTTTCTATTATTAATAGATACATATTAAAAACACATAATTGTATTAATTTTTTTGTAGTTAATATATTAAGGAGGTATATCATGAAAAACTGACCTCACTCTTCCTGAAGAACTACTTAGAACTGTCATCTAGGTGTCTTGCTCATATGACATTAAAACTTTTCCAAATAACCAAGTTACATGAAAGCAAAATTATGAGTCATCCAATACATCTACCATTGCATGATTCTTTCATGGATCAAGTATAGTATAATGGGGAATATTTAAATCTTAAATATCCTACCATGATAAGCGTGGGAAGTACCATCAGGGTATGTTCAAATTTTTCTATTTATTTGAAAATGATGAAGCACTAAAATAATATCTAGATGTTGAAAAATAGAGAGACCTCCGAGAAGCCTAAGTGTATGAATGTAGAGATTTTGTTCATTCTATAAATACAAAAACTAATTTACCGAATCCTTTTTTTTTTAAATATTTGATGATTAATCAGTAATACTTCTCAATAAAAAATCACTTCATGGATATATATAAAAAATATATATAAGTAATACCTTTTTAATGTCGAATCGATGATTCCAACGATATTAACAAAGACACATGAGGTGTTTTTGGTAAAAAATTTTAGATGAATTTTAAAATGTTCAGAGGTACCATTTTGATGCATAGTCTCTTTCTTCATGAAGGAAATGATAATAAGAATGAATGATGATGTCATCAAGGCAATGAAGGAAAAGTACATGCACCTGTTTATGGCTTAGAATGTAAAATGATATTTCGAGGGTGAAATTTCATAAGGGGAGAAGATTGTAACCACCCAAATATTTATTAATCAAAATGACTCTTGATCTAATTAAACATATTATTATTTAAAATAGATATATAACATATGAAATTACTTGATTTTATGTTATTGGATTTCAAAATACCATTAATAATTATGAAGGTTTCTAATATATGTGTTGAGTAGTGATCAAATGATTAGTATAAATATAGGGATTTATCAAATCCAATTTACTCAAGAAAAAGGAAGAGATAGCCTCATCCAAAAGAATTTATCCTTATAAAGCCAATTTTTTGGTGCTCGTAATGAAGGTGGCATCACTGGGCTTAGCTCCTGACAAATACCAAGTCGATCTTCAACATTTTAAGCTCGAAAGGAACCGCCTACGGGAGAATTGGAAGTTGATAGAGATTACCACCCGAGTGTTGTTATCTGAGCCACCCCAAGAGCCCTTCACAATCCTACACCTTAGCCATAGGGAATATGTAGGTGTTATAAGGGGTTATGTAATAAGACCCTTTCATAATGATTAGATACATTATTTTTTATAAAGAATATACATTGATTTTATCATTGTTACTCTATAAATAGTTTAAAAAATAATGTTTTTAGTTAATATTCAATTATGAAATATATTTTGATGAATTAATTAATTTTTGAATTAAATATTACTTTAATATAATTTTATTACTAAATTAATTTTTATTAAATATAAATAACCAAATAAATTTTATAAATAAAATTGTATTTTTTATCAATAGTTGAAAACTCTTTTTAAAAAAATACATGGATTCTCGATAAATTTTTGTTCTTATTTTAAAAGTAAAAATTCACATATTTATAAAATTATTTAGATAAAATGAATATTATTTCTGTAATCTGGATGTTGAAATTATCCAATGGTGAATTTTTCATAATTTTCAGAGAGTCTAATTTATGGGTAAAAATTAAATTCCGTCTAAATATATAATATATTTTATGACATCATAATGTCCCAATAGTAATGTAATAAAATAATAAAAATGATTTTTCGGCGTATATATGTTTTATCATCAAAAAAATGTGATTTTAAATTTTTTTGATTCATATTATGTTTCCTTAGTGGACCTTCCAAAAATCACGAAACATTTTATCTTTTTAAATGGATTTCTTTGAGAGCGTGACTCACCTCCTAATAAGAATTCCTAATATTTTATTAAGTTATGCAATTTTCCTTATAAAAAACGGTTTTTTACTTCCCTTTGGAAAAAAACATCGGAATAAAAAATGGGTTGGTTTGTGGTTTCGAATAGTTTAGTGTGTAGGGTCTAAAACCAAAATAATAACGAATTCTCTCCCTTTTCTAATATAAACCAACTCATGCTCCCACTTCCTCTTTACTCAATACCATTCTAGATTGACCATACAAAACCCTACTCTATCAATAATCCTCCCAAGGTGGACAAATATCCCATGAAGCCTATCTAAATCCTCTAGTAAGTCATTTGGATCACACTTCCATGTAAGTGATGTCCCCCTTTCGCATTTTTTGTCCAAATTTCCTTATGTTTTTATACAACATTATTTTCAATTACAATTGTTGGGGAATGATTTTTAACCTCCCCACATACATCCCTTTTTATGTTTGAATAATTAGATATAACTTTTATCTCTCATTAATTCCTCTCATATACACATGTTACCATACTGAAATTCTGTAAGGAATTTCTCTCTCCAAATTTACATTCCAAAAATTCTTTTGTATTATGACTCCAAATTATATTACATATTTTGGGACATGTATCTATATAATCCCACAGATTTAAAATTCATTTACATATTATGATAATCTCATTTCTCTCTCATCAACCATTTTTATAAATTTTTATGTCATGTTGTTATGCTGCTGAAATTGCACTACGATTTTCCAAGCCAAATTAATTGTGTAGACAATACCACACCAATTTATCTAACCAGGCTATTCAACGTTATGAACATTTAAATATTGATTATAGAGTTCCATTTAAGAATTTCAAATTCCTTTATCATGGAATAACTTATGATGTTTAATAAATCTACGTGTTTATGATCCATGTGGCACACCTATGCATGAAATTTAATGATTATGAATGGTGCGCCAGAATAGTGATTCAATGCCTTGGGTATAGATTAGTATCATGATACATCAAGTGATATAATGATTTAATAATTATAATTAAAGTGAAATGAGAGTTTAATCATTATCCACGTGCATTGTTCCTTGGATCATGTTGAAATCAAGTTTAGTGTTGTTTCTACATTTCCATGTCATGATAATCATGATAAATTCTGATCTTATATTCATGATTATATTGAGTTCCATTGATGATAATATTGCCTAAAATATCATGTATTGTTTATGTTATTCCTTGATTACTCGATTAATGTGTTTTATAGCTAACCCTATTTAAATGTTTGTCCTCAGGTTATCCCATTCAATGCAAAGTATGATGGAATGTTGTGGTTATGTAAAAAAATTTCAATAAATATGTTGTGTTTTACTTTTTATGTTGTTATGTAATGATTCTAAGCCAAAAATACACTTGAACTATAAATATTATATGTTGAATCATGTGAAGGATTAATGTAATAGAAAATGTTAAAGTGTAAAATAATGAACAAGGTTGTTATAGATTAGTTTGATGTGTAACTGTATTCTTGTAAACTTATTTTATGTATCATTTATTTGTTAATTTTTTCATTTGTAATATTGTTTTTAGAGATATTTATTTTTTATTTTAGTAATTTTATTAAATATAATATTATTTTATAGTCTCCCCATTAAAAAATAATAGACCCTACTTGATATTTTACAACCTGTACAATAATATTAGGCATGCATGAGGTGTTGTAGCTTCCCTATATAATTATAGTACATTGAGTCAAGCTAAGAAAAATAAAATGTGGTAGTAGTGAATTTTGATTTTCTTATTTCTTTTTAGGATTTAGTAGAAAATAGATAGAACTGATAGAGACAAGGGATATGATATACATATTTCACCTAATTATTACTCAAATGAGCTGAAGTTTAAGTTTCAATGGGTTGGGATTAATAATAATTTTTTAAAATGTTATAGTTTAACTTCTTTTTAATGAATGTGATATTATTGAAATAGTGGTATATTATTATTTTAAAATATATTTGAGTGGAATGATGGGTGGGATCATGAATCGTTTCAAACATAGAGGGTCACATTTCTTGTGCATGCTTTTGTGTGATTCAGGCACAACTTGTAGAAAAATAAAAAGAATGAATATAGGGTATGCTTACGTAAGGTTACAATAAAAACCGTTATTTATTTTCCCATGTAATTTCATATTTTCATTCAACTTAAACAATCCTTATGGTTTAATATTATTTCCCATGATATATTATATTTTTATCGTATGGAATTAATTATATTAAATTTAAATGACAACATAAAAAGTATTTTACACTATAATTTTTTTGTAATTTCATTTAAGAAAGTATATTTTATGATCTAAAATATATGAATCTGTATAGGGATATTTATATATATATATTAATGTTTGATATATTGATCCATGATGGGGTATTCTGGTATATAGATTCCAAAATATGGTAAGTTATTTACTATGAGTAGTGACCTCTGTATGATATTCCTATCATATAAATAATAACAATAGAGTTCATGTTTTATCTCATGAGTTTTATATGATATTTGTGATAGGAATAGTAATGTTTACCTATATATTGTTAAAAAACTATGGTGTGGTAGATATAATCATTGATATATCCTAGTAGTTTTGTGAAAATAAATAGGATATTAGAGTGTGAGTGTTAATTTTGAGTAGTTGGACTCTTTCGAATTACATTCAACGAGGAGTTTTGAAATACATTGGTAACCTAAGAGAGGGGTTATACAAGGCAGGAAAGTGATATTATAGATTCTAATGATTAATAATTGATTAAGTTTGTGAAATTTATTAATGATCGATGAGTAGGTTATATGATATTGGTATAAATAAAACTTAAATATTATATATTTGAAATCAAGTGGAGTGTTTATTTTCTGAATGGTCTAATAATCATTGGAGGCTCGACCAACCTCGTAAATTAGTAGGTATGACTAAAATTTATAATACAATAAAATTTTCAATGCATGTTCATCTTGGTAATTAGGATAGTGAGCTTATAATTGATGGGATATGACTTAGTATAGTTAGAAACAAATGGTGTGATAATGTAGTAACTAAATGTATGCCTACATGGGTTTGTTTTGTTTGAGAATGAAAACTATTATATACCATTGTTATTTTTGGTGGATGAAGTATTACAAATCATAGGATATGATAATGATCATTTATTTAACCTATTGGTTGGATGGATTTTCCCAACCTTGAAATTTCATCAGGGATGTGGGGCTTGATTTTAGTAATGTTTGATCATGATTTGTGACATATTGGTCATGATAATTAGTTAATTTTTGGAGATTTAGGTAATGGGATGTTTGTGTATGGTATGTTATATAAATTCTAAGGAGATTATCACTATGTCTATGATTCGAGACATATGTGACCATTTATATTACATAACATAAATAAAATAATTCATTACAATATATTACTATGATATTTTAGGGTCATATTTATAGAGTGTTAGGGCAGGACATTAACTAACAATCCCATTACTTTTTCATGTAATGTATTTTTTTCCCACTATATATTTAATTTAAAAATACATAAAATGTATTTTAAAGCTACCAAAAATTCCATAAAAATGATTTTATTGTAGAAACATCATAAATATTAGTTTTATTCATATATTTGAAAATGTAAACATATGAAATGGTTGATATCAGTTGCATAGTACGGTCAAAAAAAAGCTATAGAAATCAAATTCATAAATTAAAATAAGATGTTTATATGTGTATAATCAATATATTGAATAAAATAATACCTAAAAATTTTAGGTCAGAAAACATGATTCATGTCATATAACATGGAATAACATAATAATTGAAAAAAGAGAGTCTAGAAAAATGAGTCAACAGACCTGATCCATGAGAGCATAACATATTCACAAGAATACGTAGAAGACTATAAAAATTATTAGAATATGGTATCATGTTATTTTTACCATATATAATAAGGCTCATATATTAGTTTTTTAGTATATCCATAAAGGCCCACACTTTATTTTGCGACCTTATCCTAGAAATCTCAAACATTATATTTTCAGGCATATCCATGAAGTCTCATGATACATTATATTATGAGATATGAAACATTAAGAAGGTATTATGCGGTGATATATGACCCCAACCATAATTAATCATACATATTTGTTCCAAATGATTTAATTCATTTAAATTATCATAAAATTTAACGAGAAGAAAATGGATGTCACATGATTTAGGAATAGAACCAAAAAAAGCACTTATAACAATATCAACCCCCAAACATGATATGAAAATTTAAAATAAATGTGTAGGCATAGATATTCAATGAAATATTTGGTAAATAAACGACAATCAACGTGATAATAAATGTGATATTTTCACCATATTATCAATGGGTCTAAAGGCCTATTAATAATTTCCCCAATTAATCATTTTATGGAATATTGATAAGCAAAATTCAATTAATGAAATATTAAATTAGGACATTGTGATGATATGGAATTGAAATTAATGTTTTGTATATAAATAGTGGATGTTTAAGTAAAAAAAAGTGAGTGATGGATCAAATATATTATATATAAGAACATTCTATAATCTATATAAGTTAAAAAGGTTGATGGTAAAATTTGAAGTACATACTCAACCACATATATGATATGTTAAATAACAATGACTATGATGAAACAAATTTAGTTGTTTTCTAAATACATATTTTGAAATAAGATGTATCATTAATTTTTTTAATCATATTATAATAATTTTTTTATAAATATAATAAAAATATAACTACATTTTTATTCCATGTAAACATAGAGAGAAATTATGATTTAAATTTATAAACATTGTGGAAATATAATTTCCCATTAAAATGCCCAAATAGATTATTTTATAAAAAATATAAAATGCAAAAATGATAAATTAATTTTATTTTAAAATATTTATAAATTAATTTATATTTATTAAAAATAGCCTTGTCAGTTACCAAATAAATTATAGAAATATTCGTAAAACATAGATTCAAAGATAACATATGAGTTTCAAAATTAATTTTTATTATTTCAATAATACAATTTTTAAAAAAAAATCAGATAACAATATTACAGAACATATAATTTAAAATAGTATAAATTGGAAACAACATTCCCCAAGGATAACTGAAATTTCCCATATTGGATAACTATATAACTGATAGGGGTGATTCAATGGTATCTTGTTCTTTTACATTTCATTCCTTTAAAATTGACTTTATCATTTGGTTAATAATTTATTCCCTACTAAAAATTAATCAAACATGTATCTAAAGGAATACAAGTATATACAAGGTTATCTACTCAATAAGAATATATACATACATGGTATGGTTTGGAAATTGTGTAAAACCACATAATACACTAGAAAACAATCCATTAATGTGGGATAAAATGATTAGGATATTCCCATACACTTGTGTCTCACTACGTTAACAATCTAATAGTGCGTGTACACCCTTTAACACAAATAGTGTAAAATATGGTTTGTGAAACTACACATGTTACGTATGATTCCTATTAAATTTTTAAAAATGTATTATTTGGAAAACAATACTAAAATTTCTTATCCTGAAGCTCGAAATAACTTCAACGACTTTGATATAGGCTTCAATATAATTTTCTAGTCCCATTATTTATATTCTATTGACTAATACGATAGATATGAATCTGTTTGAATATTATTGGGACAATTTAGAAAACATTCTTCCACAATCTGAAAATCCCAATATAGAGAACCAAGTCCTATTATCTCGAAATATATTATTACCAACTGAGCACGATGATAAGTAGAATATGCTAGTAAGCTAAATATTATGATCACTGAATATTATGACCAGCTAAATAATAATTCAACATTGTATCTTCTCTTTTCAATTTTCCCAGTCAAAACTTATTCAACATAACTCAATATGGAAAAATTCTTCTCTCCCATGATATTAGGAGCATCTCTCTATTCTCATGGGTAACACCCTTATCATAAATCTTCTGAAAAGTATGACGAAATTCTCCCATTTTAGAGGAAACATAGAAGATATTTCTGTGGGAATCCCAAAAAAATCCTGCTCAAACCAAATCACCCAAAATATAAATTACCTTTGAATTTCAGGTGCCCATATCACTTCTTCAACTCTTCTTAAATCCTCTCTAATCTTCTTCAAACATCATATATTCTTCATAAATAGTATTTCCAAATTTATTCTTATTTAGATTCTCTATTTTGATTGTTGAATACGATTCTCAACATGGAAAAACTTCTTAAAATCTCCTTCATACTCTTAACACACTCATTCTAGGATTCAGTTCTGATTTCCATTATGATTTGTCTCATTATTATGAGGAAAAATAAAAAAAATCTATTCTTATTTACCTCTAATATGTATATAATTGAAATAAAAACATATTTCAATATTACCATATGATTCATTCTCTGTGATTTTTTTCTTTTCACTTTTGTTATTATTGAAAACCATAACCTTGAGTTTTTCACATTTCCCACGAACATTCTTTGCCTTCAAGAGTCTAATGAGCACATTACCATGATATGAAATCTTCTCCATCACGATCTTTATTATTATTAAAACTGTTTCATGTATGATGAATTTCTTCATGACATTGTACACATTTAAGTTTATATTTATCATTTTTGAACATTCATTAGAATGTATTATAACATCCCTTTCTATTACAAATCTTGTAACACAAGTTTTATAAATATTCATGATTTATGAAGACTCCATGATCCAAAAATCATCATCATATTTGAATCATAGTCATATAGACACCGATTCTCCAACATTATTATAAAACATTTCATGCTAGATTCAGTGTGAATCAGATGATTATTTTATTCCAATGAGCTTCTCCTAAATACGATGGGCTTTTCCTGCATTTTGAATCCGATTCTTCGTTTAAAATGGTTAGTTTAATTTTCACCAAAAACAATGTGAGGTTATTTTTTTTACAATTTGGTATAAATATAGTTCACCTTTAAACCACATTAACATTTCGATGAGAAATCCAATTTCCACCAGTATCTAACTATTTATAAACATCAAAATCAGATTGATAATATTGACTAAATGAATATTCAAGATCCAAATGAAAACTTTATTCAATTGATAATTCCATCTATAATCATCTCAATATACATTATTACTTCATCATAAATAACATAAAGATCTATAAACAATATATACAATGAAAACACAACTTGGGCCAAACAATCACCCCATTAATGTTAGTTTTTAATACTCTCTCCAAACATTTGAACCAATTCAAAACAATAATTTGTATTGTTTCCATTTATCAGTACTTATTCTATAAATTATTTTGACGATCCCCAATATCTTTTCAAAATATCTATATTATCTTTATTCTTTATTAACAATAAAATTAATTCTGTCTATTGTGAAAATTTTCATCTTTATTAACAATAGATAACTTTTATATGGGTTGGGAATTTTTGTTAAATAAACATGAAACTCTTTATTGGGAAAATATAAGTATCACATGAGTATCTTAACAGATACTCCTAAACTAGACAACTCTAAGTGTAAATGGGAGAACTCAATGTTGAAAACAAGAGTGTATAATTAGTGTTATCAATATTGTACTTGAAAAATCATTTATGTAATACTTTATGATGTTTCATTCATCATTATAATTTTTGGGGAAATAATTGAAATAATTTATGTAAAATAAATGAAAAATTTACAAATATAAACAATAATATCAAAATGTTCAGGTGTATAAATATAAAACATTTGAATACCTCATACCTTTTATAACCTCATCACATTATTTTTTAATAATATAAATTGACTAGTCAATTATATAATTCTTATATACACTCCTTAAATTTCCAGTTAGTTAGTAAAAATATAAAAAGTCATTTGAAATTTGGAGGAATCATGATTGAATCATAGAAAATATAATCATACTGAGATTCTTCTGTAACTAATGACTTTTTCGTCTTTCTCACATATTTTACAATAAATTTTTTTATTTCTTCTGATCAACCTTCTCATAATTTGTGAAAAAATTACTATCATATTTAGAATCATCTGATGAAGATGTCGACTTTTATTTTTCTATTTTAAAATCTCTGTTACAATCAGATTGTAACATTTTTCCCAAGCTTGTGTCTATTTATAGAAATATTGCTGAAATTTTTCTGATGTCACTCCCTTATTTCTCATATCCAAAATATTTTCCTAAATTTCTTCAACACTAGTTATATCATTAGAATTCTATTTCTTACCCACTTTTGTTACATATTTTTGGGATTCCACTATCATTCTAGACAATTCAACATGTTCTGTCTTGATAACTAAGAATTATTTCTTTTCAGACTCAGCAACATTTTTTTTCATAACATTGAAAACAACATTCTTATGAGAATTATTCAGAAACTTTTCCTTAGCCATATACAAAACTAGAAATCCAATTTATAGTTGTCTAGGTTATACACATCTTTTAAAAATAATTTCCAAAGGGAGGAACCTATTTCCAATTCATACTCCATTCATCCTAGACATATTATTTTTAGAGGATTGAGTCCACATAAAACTTTTCCTTCTATTACTGGTGGAATAATATTAATGTTGTTTATTGAACCAAAACATATTTTCGATGTGTCAAAATCCACCAAAAATACTACGAGTATCCATAGAAAGAGTATTTTCCTATGAAATATCAATTTTTAATAGAATTATAAACATGTTTCATAGAATCATTCTTGACTATATTATCAAAATCACCAAATATTAAATTTTCAAAGATAACATCCCTTTTGGAATTATCAGAATAAGAAGTAATTGAAACAATTTTTGAAATAGGGTATTTGGAATATTTAGAATTACAAACATTTTTGGTCTTGGACACATATATAATTTTCACAACATTCTTCTTTTTTGAAACAATTCCTATTTCATCTAATGTTTTTAAAGGTATATTTTTTTGATCATTCATAGTTTTACCTTATCAATAACTTTCACCAAATTATGAGATATTGTTTTTTAAAATACTTCCTTTTTGTCCAACATTAATTTTTTTTTCAATGATTTCAAAAACATATCATTTATCCTTCACAATTACCTCAATATGATAATTATGATTATTCTATTTCTCAATAGTTTTATTTAAATATCTAATATCTAATAGCATATTTTTCTTCACTTTTGAAGATATTTATTAATTTTTTTTGATGAATATTAATTTTTCAACATATTATTTTGTTTTTAAAGTATCATAATACTTTTAAAAAAATTATTTCACATATTCTTTTAAATACATTTCATGTTGAGTTTCTTCATCATCAAAAATAATTTTTCTAAAATATTCTTCATTGACTGTTGTAATAAATGTATTTTCGACAACGTTCTCAATAAACATTCCATATTCATCTTCACATTATACTTCTTAAATAGAAATACATTCTCTATTACAAAACATTACTCATTAACTAGTATAATAAATGTGTTTTATTCCGAACCATTTATAACCTCCTCCCCATCATCATCCATATAAAAAAATATTACCCTTTTGGATTTGGAGAAATTTTTATCCTCCTTGTTGTAATTGGGTTATTATTTATCACCCTTTTTCTTCCAAGATCTCCTTGGAATTATTTCTTCTTCTTCACATTATTTTTCATCTCATTATTTATCATCAACTCTTTGGGGAAAATTGGTTATTAAATTCCCAATATATTAACATCCAAAACATTTTAAGGGATACTTCTTTTAACATCCTCATGTACAATTTTTAGTATTCAATGAAAAGAAGGAAAACATTTCATCAATGTTTTAATGGCTCATTTTTGAAATCCTAGTATTGAGTGTCTTCATCTTCACTAATATTCATTTAATTTTCCTTCTAGGTGATTTAAAATACATTTCTCTATCATTTTTTCTTCTTTGAAATTTGTCATTTCTCATCTCATTTGTGATGAGATCTTTATGTAAATCACCTAGAGATAATGTATCAGGATCACTATAATCCAATGAAGAAACATTGGAATAAAATTTTTTTGGGAATAACTATAATTATATTTTTAGTAACAGTAAAATATTATAAATTTCCACCCATTCCTCTAATAGTGTTAATATTATAATTCACCTAGGTAAAAAAGTCCCCAATAGATTCATACTCACCCATCTTTGTTAATGTCAAATATATTTAGTCTTAGAAAATCAATTTCAGAAATTAATAATAGTAAAACATACATAGCACTTCTATAATTCTCATGATTTACATTTTCATCATTTTTAGAGGATAATTCTAAATATCTGGAGGGAAACCATCTGTATCAGCTTTTGAAACATCTTACCCAAGAGACATAAAATATGGTAACAAATTTTATTTATAGATATGATAATTCATATCATTTAAGATTGTAATACTTTTACCATTCACAAAATTGATATATGTCATCATAAATTATTATTCCAAAGGACATCAGTAATGAAAAAGAGAATGGCCCTATTTCCTCAGATAATAGTTTATGTTCTTTTGCAAGATAGATGTATCACTAAAGAGGGCAGGGGGTGCAGTGAATCAGTGATATAATTTTCATTTAAGTATAATTCATTTGAAACTACCTTCTCTGCTAATTAATGATTTATTGCTATGATGAAAATATATCAAACACACATCAACAAGAACAAAAGTATTTACAAGGTTCACTATTAAATATGAATAGCTACATAATTGGTAAGGCTTGGAAATGAACTCAATCCAAACAATCCAGTCCAAAAAATCCCTTGATGGGGAATACAATGGGTAGGATATGACCTTACAATCTTGTAGAAGCACTATGTAAACAATCTAATACTTCATGTAAACCCTGTATCACAATTATGGTGACATAATATTTGTGAAATAACACATGTTACCTGTGTTTTGTTTTCAACTTCCACATATGTATTCTTTTGAAAACAATTCTTCAAATTTATACTCAGAAGGTGGTATGAACTTCGAGGAATTTTATTTTGACTTCAATAATATTTCTTACTTTTATTCTCCAAATATGATTCCCCCAATCCGATTATTCAATTTTTATTTCCCAATAAGATCGATATGAATCTTTCTGAATATGATCAAGAAAATTCGGAACACATTCTTCCTCGATGTGGAAAATCCAATATGAAAATTGATTATGCATCCTAATTTGATGACCATCCAAATATGATAAAAACTAGAATATAATACTTTGATAAATATTATAATAACTAAATAAAATGATAAAATTAATAACATTGTAATATTATCACTTCTCTGTTCACTTTTCTTTGTCAAAAATTCTTCAACATAGCTAAATATAAAAAATTTATTCTCTCCCTAGAATATCATTGATTCTTTTCTATTATTTGAATAGTACTACTGTCATTTGACCTCATAAAAGCATCATGTACTTATCCCCAATTATATCTATACAAAAAGAGATTTTGGTGGGAATCCTAAAAACATTACCACTCAACCAAATTGCACAAAATCTTGATTTCCCTTGAATTCCAAGTTAATTTATGACTTCATCAACTCTTTTGAATTCTTCTTAAATCTTCTACAAACTTTATAACTTACTTAGGATTTCCTATTAAAATTTATTTCAAATTTCAATTCTCTATTCTGATAGTGTAATATGATGCACCCCTTGACATCACTTCCAATACTTATTTTAAAACTCTTTAAATACTCAACTATGATTTCAGTTCTGATTGAAATTATGATTTGTCTCATTAATATGAGTGAATATGTAAAACAACAGATTAATCCTCATATCTTATCTTTACCCACTTGAAATAAAAAACATCTTTCTCTTTTCCCAAAAAAATCATCCTTTGATAATTTTTTCCTTTTGTCTTTAGGCCTTATAGAAGACTAGAAACCTTCATTTTTCGCATTTTCCACAAATTTTTTTGCCTTCATGAATCTGATAAGATAAATACAGTGATATGAAATAGTCTACATCACTAAAAAAAATTTCTTCTTTAATCTTATTCTTTTATCATGACTTTTTTCAAGACATTTAAAACATTTATGATAATATTTAGAATTGCAAAACATTCGTTGGGTACTATTATAACTTATTTTTTCTTCATTAAAATTGCATCACATGTTTCAAAAATACTTGTGATTTTTGAGAAATCCATGATCATAAATGTATCTTCACATTTGAATCATTGTAATATAGGCTCTAATTCTCCACCATTACAATCAGTCCTTCCAAACCAGATTCAATGTGAATCCAATGATCATTTTCATCCATCCATCCTCTACAAAATACTATGGAATTTTAAATAATTATGAATCTAATTCCATGAATAATATGATCAGTCCAAATTTTTCCAAAACGCAATCTGAAGTGATTTCATTTTCTTATTTGGTATCAAAACCGTTCACAAAATAACTCTTCCTCACTGCAATGGAAAATCAAATTTTCACAAGCTTCCGAATTTTTATCAACATCACAATATAATTGATCATATTTACTCATCTAATTTTGTATATCTAATTAAAACCATTATTTATTATGAATTTCCATCCATCATCATCTCAAAATACTTTCTTTATTAAAAATATGAAACATACAGATCTATTGAAAATAAAAAAACTAAAACAGAACATTGGCCTAACAATTAGTAAATTTTAATATAATTGTTATCATATTTGAAATAAGTAAAATTAAATGTCCCCAAATGGGTTGTTAATTTTTTGAGATCCTGATTTAAAAATGATAGTTTTAAAATAAACAGCACACATTGAGTATCAATTAAATAAAAACAATTAGTGGAAAAATAATATGAAATTAAATGTGATATACCATGAAATGAAATTTAAATCATGATTTAATTTAAAATATACATTCCATATATAAAAAATTAACCTAAATTGCATGATAACAAGATATTTATCTAGAAATAGGAATTGATTCCAACAAACACATTCATGATACACAATCACATCGGTGAGAATCATTTCAAAATGATTTTATACAGATATTTTTTGAATCCCTATAAAATAATGGAATAATAGAATACAAATAATTCATTATGGAGAATAAATATTATTTATAACAATAGAAGTCAAAAATAATATTTTTAACTAGATGGATTAAAATTTTTATTACACAAACACTTAAAACATAATTATTAGGATAATTGAAAAACCCATGATATTGAGAATGGGATATGTATTTTTAAATCCTATATATTTTTAAAAGAATTGTGACAAAATTTTTATGTAGCCATTATAGACAACAAAAAAGCATTTTTTGAATATGAAGTATATCACAATGAATGAAAATTGAGTTCTAAAACCTTTAATACTTTTGTAACATCTGATTCAAAAAGTAGTAAGGGGGAATAAAAAGTAATATAAATGTTAATACCTTTAAATATAATATAATAATCATATACAATGATATTGGGGGTTTTAATATCACTATATATGATAACACCTTGTGTAAAAAAACAAGTCACAAGGAATTCAAATTTGATAAAAAGAACCCATTAAAATAATAGAAACATTCACTTTAAAATCCCATGAAGTGTATACTATAAATGGAAACATTAAAATAAATGAATAATTAGATGGTAATTATACAAAATATGAAATGGGTAGATGATATTCCATTCCAATAAATGTATGGTTTATAATTAGAATTATTTCACAATGGGTGAAAATTTAGATGAAAACCATTCCCATGTTTCCATGATTTGATAGTTGAACATTAATCCCATTTTCAAGTAACATAAATATCATAATATTATATTTAATAATATCCTTCAAATACAATACGTTTTTCATACTTTATTTATGATAATTTATTTTGAATATATTAGTTAGCCTGAAAGTATCAGTAACATTAGTGGATAATAGATTTAATTTTTTTCATAAAGGTTTTATGATATCAATTTATGTATACAATATTTTCGATATTTTGTTCATCATTTAGATATTAATAAATGTAATTTTATATATTATATATACTTATTTATAAAGATCATATCTCTTTATATAAGTGTTTTAGTAATTTTTCATGAAAATTGAATCGACGCCGGCTTACTAAGTTAACATTAGTGATCGATGATGATATATTAATAATATGTTAAATACATAATATGAAATTCTCATTAAAATAAAAAAAAAATTCATAATAACTAGGAATAATATTAGAATTTATGTTCTCGTAGTCATCACATTAGTTGTGAGACTTACCGAAATAAGAATACTCTATTTTTTTGTGTTGTTATGGAAAAGAATGTGTATAAAATAATTATAATAGAAAAATGATGATATTATATAGATTAAAGAATTCATTGAATAATATTTTTTTTGTTTTTCTAACAAATGAAACACACAATGTGGCAAAAAAATTACTTTGGGGTGAAAAATATTGTACAATGCATTGCTGAGATTTTCATTTTTCAAAAGATTAATAGGGAGGTAGAATAGTGATATTCAATTATATTAACAATATACCATATTTTATAATACTGATTTTATCAAAAAATAATTGATATAAATATTTTTTGTGGGTAAATGTATAATGGAACTATGGGATCTCTGTTGAGAGGATTACCTTCCCACAATAGTTTCTATCCATTTTGAAAAACCTTATAGATCAATAGCATATTATATTGGAAAGTCTAGTGATTATATAACTATATGGGAGGGTTCAAGAGAGACAAAGGATGTCTTTTTATAGAGTTAATGATTACATCTATTTAGAAAATTGTGATGTATGTTAAATGAAATTATAATACGGGTAAATTTAGATTTACCAAGATTGTTTCACATATTATGTCATAATATTTAACATTAATATCCAATAAACATTGTATAAATATTGGTAGGACTAATTTATTTGGATAACTATAATGATAATGCATCAAAATTATAATAAAAATATTATCTTTTATATACTCGATAATGATCTCCAAAATCACCTGGATCTCTTAAAATTACATAAGATAACTTGGAGAATATATAAAAAAGGGGGTGTGCTAAATATTCTAGTAAGGGGGTAAACATGATATTCAAGAATAAAATACATGTGAAAAGAAATTAAATGATATCATTATTTAATCATATCCTTAATAATTATATGGAATAATAAAATAATGAATATGGTATTATAATTTCATGGAATCATTTGAATGTGGCCACAATATATAACAGAATTTAAGTATAATTCCATGATATATACCAAAAAAACATCAAATTTTTGGTATATTCCCTTCTTGGATTTGGTTTGGAAAATAATCCCATACATATCATCTCTTGAAATAAAATAATTAACCTATAAATTGGACGGTTAACTAGCCACACCCATCATAACATGTACATCTATTTGTGTAGAACACATGAGAATTAAACATACAACATAATCATAAGTATTACCCATGAAAAGATATGGGTTTCATAATCATATCATATTTTATCACTAGATGGAATATCATTATGGTTCTTATTAAATATAGGATTAAATAATTATTGGATGATCATAGGAGGAAAATAAGCATTTTCCATAAAAAAGGGTAAAGTGTAAATAAAGAAAAAAATAGAGAATATTAATTTTTGTAAAACGATTTATGATCTCAAAATAATTATCCATAATATAAAG
Organism: Viscum album; assembly: GCA_963277665.1. Taxonomy (NCBI): domain Eukaryota; kingdom Viridiplantae; phylum Streptophyta; class Magnoliopsida; order Santalales; family Viscaceae; genus Viscum; species Viscum album. Next base: position 1,916,285,175 of record OY728165.1, on the reverse strand, counting down.
ATCAATTTTAAAATGCATGAATATTATATGATCCCAAATATCCATATTTTTTAATATATGTATAATTCATTTAGTATATAAACTGATTATATATGGTTTGTTCAATTAGGTAGTTTTACTGAATATCATGAACTGGAGACATTTTATTTAATTGAACAACTATAAACACATTTAGAAACATTAAATTATAATTAACATCATATTTATCGATAATAATATTTATGTAAATAGATTTTTTCAGTAGAGAAAAAATGAATTACCTTGTTCATGGAGGCGGTGAACCAACAAATTTTAAACCACATTGTCATATTATAATATTATTATAGTATGGTAGAATATATATTTTCCATTAACCATATAAAATGAAAATATATTTATAATAATGTAGTCATTATTTCATGTTGGGTGAGGGATGGTAGAAGGTATAACTATATAATAAATTAAGAGAGAATTATTTAGAATGTCACCTCTTGATATTCATCTCTTGAAATAATCCTTAATGAACATTGGGATTAAAATTATTAAAACAAAATATCTCATATGTGTATAGGGAGAAAGGGGAGTAGAACGTTTTTTAGTTTTTGGGTAAGTTACAATTCTTATATGGTTAGAGGAGATGAGTTAGAAGGGGTTATATTTATAAGGGTTAGAGAGACATGTGTTTTGGATTACTATACTCGTTATATTTATAATTTTTTGCATGATTACCGAGGGTTAAGAATATTTTGACTACACTTATTACCTGATGCTTGTGATTTTAAAATAATGTTTTTTGAAATCAACACTAATTTAATAAATAATGTATTTTACTTATATTGTTAAATGACATATTTTACAATATTTCAATGTTTAATAAAAATTTAATTTTTTGAAATTAATAAAAAAATCATCATAACCATTATTTGATGTGTAAACATAAATAATAATATCTATTTAATGAAAAAATTATAAATATGATATATTAACTTTTTATATAAAATAATTATGTATTTATATAATACTAATATTAATATTACGATCAATTTTATAAATCAATTCAAAATTCATTATGGTCTCTAGAAAATATATTCTATTTGTAGAACAACATTATATTACTTTATAAAACCATTTTATTAAAATATATTTTATTTAAATAATTATATTTTTTATAAAATAGAAAATAAAAACAACATGATTTATAAAAATATAAATATTTATTTAATATTTTTTAAAATGTTTATTTATATTCATCATGATATAAATACATCATATTCTCATTTTATAAAATAACTAAATAGTCTTTTACAACTTCATAGGTGTGGTTACTATTCTATTGGTCAGGTTACTATTACTAACATTTGGATAACTCTTCAAATAGATTTATTTGTAATGTTCATATTTGTTACCTAAATTTTATAAATATCTCTTATTTCACTCGATATTCATTCACTTATATTTCGACAAAGTGTGATATTTATTCCCTTTTCAAAAATAATATTTCATTACTAATTGTCTACATCAATTTTATTATGTTTATGATTATTGTTGTTATTATGGTAGAATCATCTTATCTAAATTTTTTAACATTAGTTATCTTATTTAAAATTGTTTATCTCATTATAGTATATTCAATTATTACATTAATTTTTATTCATTAAATGTAATGTTAAAATTAATATAATAAATTTTTGTGTTATATAATGTAGTTATTGTGAATTATATAATTCTACATTGAAAAATTTGAAATATTTATATAATAAGTAAAACTCCATTAAAATACTTTCTAGTTGTTACAATCATACCCCTTAATAAGTTTCACCCTCAAAACAATTTTTGACATACCAAGGAAAAAATTATTAATGTATTTCATGTTCATTTCCTCCCCTTATTCCCATGTCACCTCCTAATATTTGTAGTTCTTCCATAATACTTTGTATAAGTCCCTTTCTTTCATGCATACATGAATTTTTCAGTGGCCTATATATTTCTCTAGCTTATCATCATAAGAGATATCATTTTACAGATGTACCGCCTTTGAATTTAGTTTATGGGAGGGATTTTTTATGTAATTTCTCAAGAGGGATATGCTAAACACATCCTATATATGAGATAGGGTTGGTGGTAGTTATAATGACCCAATAATTTTTAAAAATAAATAGTAAATCATAATAGGTGAAAATTCAATACATAACATTATGATCATTGTCATAACTATAAAGGTATATTTCATTTATAGAGAAGTATACATAAATAACTGTTTCAAAATAGAACTATATCATCTAGCACTTATATCCCAACAATTATCTCCCTTTGCAGAATATCGTACATAAAACCTTTCTACATAACCAAGAAAATAGTAACATATGAAAAGGTGAGCATAGATGCCTTGTAAGGGTAAAAAAGGGAGATATTAATGATAAATTATACATTACAATAACGTTAGGGTAAGAGAACATGAGATTAAATTTTTCCAAAAATACCATTCATATTATAGTTCATAAAATTATTCATGTATTGGGATTGATAGCAAAGAATATTTCCAATTTGATTTATGTGTTTCCAAAAATATAATCCTATAGGGTGGGGATTTTGGTTTGGTATTTGGTCCCTCAACATGTAATGAAAATGTATTAAGGCTTAGATCCTTTGAGTCTAAGGACTATGTAAAAGTTTCCCCTCATCTTGTAAAAGGGTACAATTAAGTTAAAAAAATAAATAAATCCATGAGGCATCTAGTAAGATAACAATATCATAATGAATGATGGTTCATAAGACAATAATCATTATGTAATCAAATAACATGATCCATAAGATCATAACATTGTAATAAAAATAATCATTTGGCCTACAAATGAGCATATAAAATAATTTCCTTAGTCAAGGCTCACTATCGACACTATCATTTTTTCTGAAAAGAAATAATTTTAATAATAAATTTAATTCAATATTTTAATTCATGATATACATATTATATAGTTATATCCATTATATGAATATAAATAAATTCACCAATAAAAAATATGATATAATTTTATTCTTATTAAACACTTTTTTAATTATATAATCTTTTTTATAAAATTATAATATCTAAATTTTAGAATTATAAATTGAAAAACGTTTCAAAAATATTTAAGTCATCATGTCCAAGTAATCATAGGGTGAATTTTTTTCTTTTATGTGATGTTTTAGATTATAGTGCATAATGAAAATTACTAATATTTAAAAACAATAAATTATTTTAACTAAATAATGTAATATAAACTTATAACAAAATTTTTAATAATCAAAATCTTCATTTAATTATAAATAAAATTAATAATTACAAATGAATCACCTTTATACATTAATTGATAATAAGTTTAATTTTTGGCTTATAATGAAATTTTCTAATTTTTCTCTTTGGATTTTTCGTTTTAGTATTAAGGCATTTTTATAAAATTCTAGAGATTGAATCCAAAAAATGGATTTTATATTTTAAATCATGATCATATAATTATGTTAATTATTTCCATTTTTTTCATTATTAATAGGAACCATAATAAATATTTTTCACCATGATAAGGGTAAATCTAGTAATTAAAGGTTTATAATAGAATGACTGTTCCTAAAAAGAAACATAAAATTACCATTATTAAATATTATGAGTAATTTTAAACCATTATTATCTAATAATTCTTTTTATGGATACTTGGTGCCATATTTCATTGAAAATTACATATATAATATTTTAGTTAAATGTAATTTATAAAATATAACTGTCATTGTTTTATTATATATAAATATTCAGATAGACATAAAAACCACTTATTTTTTTGTAATAAATAGTTATTTGAAAATAATTTTTAGTGTTGAAATATTTTCCTTAATTATTTTATAATGCTGATACGACTCTTTTGTAAGCAGTAGAAGATTCAAGAAAAAATTGATAAAAAAACAAAAAAAAAATTATGAGTTAGGTATAGTTTTTCTAGAATTTTTATGAGATATACATATATAATTTTAGATATATTTAATGTATTATATTCTAAAAATATTAATTTCATATATTTTTTTAAAATTGAAATTATATAAATAGTTCCAAAAAATGACAATGATAATATTTTACATCAAATGATGTTTTATTAATTATTTTAAATATTTGTAAAAATAATATTATTGGATATATTAAAGGGATATGGTTGATAATATAATACATGAAGAATTTATGGGTCAATTATTCTTTTATATTTAATTTCACAGCTACATTAGTTTATTAATCTTTTATGTCACAAGAATAGAAAACGGGATAACAAGGAGTTGAAGCAAAAAAAAAATGTGAAAACATAACCTAAAATTATCTAAATTTTATTGGAAGATATTATTTAGAGAACTACTCAATTTATATCCAAAAAATATCTATTTTGTGCCATTTATAAAGAAAATTAATTTATATTAATACAATCATTTATGAAATTCCAAGAGTTCCCCTCCTCAAATCTATTAAAGGAAACCTCAATTTCTTTTTTCCTAAAATATTTTCATTACTTTATCTAACCTAGTCCCAACTGAAATTTCATCCTCAAATCCATCAACATTTTTAGATTCCTTTTTTAATTATAAAACTAAATAATTAGTTTAATATGTAAAAAGCTAAATGAATTTTCCAATGAAGAGGAAGAGAAAAAAATTACACGATGAGTTAGGTGTGAGGTAAGATACACTTTACCATAAAACCCTTAATTTAATATTTATAAAGAATTGTTTTCTAAATTATATTATTATAGGTTCATATTAATAAGATAATTTTATGGATGTACATGTATTAATATAAACTAATTATAATTGGATTTTTATGTAACTTATGACTTTCATTAAAATGTTTTCTAAAGTAATAATTTTACGTACTTTATACAATAGGTTTTGAAAAAAAGGAAAACAAAATGTTTTATTTTTATGCATACAAAAAAAATGTTTCTTCGAAGTTCCATAAGAATTATATTATTTTTTTATTAATTAAAAAATTTCATATTTTATACCATGAAAATATATCATTCCCATTAATTTAAAAATTTCAAAAAAAGTTTTAAATGGAATTAATTTTTCGATGACCTTAAATGTTTTGTTATAGATGAAGATAATAATATTATGGTGAAAGAGTTCATGTGTTAATTTTAAGATATGTTTCATGGAAATTTTCTACTATGATGGGTGCTACTATTATATAATAGTGACTAGAGGTTTTGTTATAATGAATTTATGAGTGTGGTCTGTATAGATATCAAATTATGTAAAAGGTAGAGGTCATCTAATTAGGATTCTCCTAAGAGATTATTGAAATATTCCATTTAGGTTTCCCAATTTGTAATAGTGCTTTTAAAATGATGTCCTATGTCACCAGAAACATTTTTATATGGTTTAAATGGTGTTTAAATGAAATATATTATTTTACAACATATGGTAATGAGATTATGTATAATGGGTTGTTTATGATACTTATTAAGGGTAAAATGTTCATATATTGGAATTTTTTTTATCATTTTCTCATTATTTAAAAGAAAACATTCTGAGTTATATTTGAATATAATATTTCATATACTAATTTTTTGAAAAATATTTGGGTAGGTATGTTGTTTTCATGGATAAGGAAATAATTATTTTCAGTTCAATGTTTATTATCTAAAAAGATTTTCTTGGAGTATTTATTGAATAAGGAGTTTACATCAAAACATTTTCCACTTAATAAAAAATATATATTCATCCCATGTTTATGATATTTATTCATATGTTTTTGAGGATGAGTAGTAATAATTATGAGATTGAAATGAAAATTATGAAAATATGTTTTGAAAATAAAATGTGATGTGTTTTAAATAATTCATATTGTGGAAAAAATTGATTCTAAGTTGAAGTTTCTTCCTTAAGGAGTAAAATTTATTTATGTAAGGGTGATCTCATGTTTCTAATTAATTTCAAACTATAATGATCCTAAACAAGTAAGAGAGTGAATTCTTCACTGAAAAATAAAGATTATGTAATTTTTAAAGGTTAGGTCCTTATAGTTCTAATTAGAGGAAGGGGTTTGATAATTTAGAAGATAGTATAATGTAATTATATAATGTTAACTAATTATAATGTATCATCATCATGATATTCAATTTTATTATTTACATTATTTTATCTAAACCCTTTCCACTCAAATTGTTTCTCCATAGAATAAACATGGAAGCTGATGTATGACCGAAAAATAAGGAAAATATAATAACAAATCATTAAACCATAATGGTTGTAATTGGTACTGATAATTTTTGGATGGCTCAATTTACATAGAAAATAAATGGTGGTCCTATCCTTGTAATAGTGTACTAAGGTCTATCATAGAGGAACACAATGACAGTTTATAATTTTATAAGAAAACTATCACTACCATTCAATGGATTATCCAAAGTAGTTATATGTTGGGATTAATTAAGTCCATAAAAATTGGTTTAATGTAATGGGTTGTTAGTATCAAAAAAAGGGTACTCATTATATTTATCATTTTAGAAGGTTATGCTGACAAGTGTTGGTTAATGGTTTTGAATACTAGGGAAAGATAAGAAATTGGGTTTATGGAATTGGTTGGATTTATGAATATATTCCATATGAAATAATTTCATAAGGACTTCAGAATTTGTGTGGAAAGACAATTATTTTAATTGAGAAAATAATAATAATATTCACGGGTCGCATATGAAACATAATTCACCTGATGGGAATAGTATGCAAAAAATTTTAAATGATATCATGATATTAAAATTAACTAGTTTCACTAAGGATTAATGTGAAGATACAAAATATCTTGGGTCCCTCTAACATTTTAACATTATGTGAATATTGTTCATGTTAATTAAAAAGATACATTTTCCAATTTTCCATTCCGTAGTTTTGGAATTAAAAAAACAGTTTCTTAAAACTCGATTTTTTTAAAATTTTATATAATATTTTTTACAGTATGGTTATGTACAAATTTTTCCCCCAACATATTAATATGTATATATTAAAATGAATTTATTGTTTTTATTATTTAATATTATCCATTGGACTGAAGGTCCATATATTATATCAGATCAACTACTATTCATATTATTACATTGAATAGTGTTCATTCCATCATACTGACTAATTTCGTGTTCCTTTTAATTACATTATTATTGATATATCAATCTAGGATTTTTAATTCCCATGGATTTAAAAAATATTGTGATGTAAATAGGCCTTTCCAAAGGATACAATTTAAGTATTTAGAATTGATTATATCAGATCGAACACTTTTATTGTATTGTAATTTCCACATATATGACTTATTTTATAGTAAAATTTTATTTAACTACCATTAATTCTTTTTTTTTAGGTTTTCCCAAGATTTTATTGAGTAATGGGTGAGTTTTCAAGAATTTGGCCAAACCATGATCCTAATACCAGAATTTAAAATAAATTTTTATTCCATTATAACTCCATCATTTTTTAACATTTTCATCTATTATAACGCCTACTTGGCATCCCTGACCTATTAACATCACTATATCAATGTGGGCCATTTATAAATCCATAATCATTGTAGATTTGAATTATTATTTAAGGGATTAGGACTGCTCGAAAGACTTTTTAATGCTTTGAATTTTTTTTTAATTCTTTAATATCTCTATCAATGTTTAATTTTGTTCGGTGATTCCAACTCACACCTGATCCAACATACCCAAGGTGCACTCCCATGCTCTCCTCCCCCTCTTTGGAGCTATATTTCATCACGAATTTGGATGAATCTTCTCGGGATTTCACAAATCACCCAGAGTTGAAGAGGTAAATTGATCCATTCATAACTCCTACTATTTTTTTCTTTTTCACCCATTTATTTTCATACGTTATCTCTTCATCTTTTTTCTAGCCTCCCCTAAATGTTTGGCTATTTGAAAATTCATATACTTGTGTATTTCTGGTCGTTTTCTTCATGATTTATTTGGGTATGTGTTTATCTCTTCATTTCCATCCTTCTCTTTAGGGTTTCCTCCCTCTTTCAGGAATTTATAGAGTGTCCAGAAACTAGGTTTCATACATAGGATTTGATTTGAGGTATTTTTGGTGAAACCTTATTGTTTAGGGTGTGTTTTCACTTCCTTGTGGTGCGGCGGAGGTGAGGTTGACGTTTCACACCTAGATTCTAGGGTTTTGAATCAAAAGGTAGGTGGTTCTATATATAAGAAATTTTTGATGAGTATCATTACTTATTTACTGATTTTAATTTTCCTAATATGCATATTTTCGTCTGAAAACCGTTTTTGATCGATTTCCATAAGCTTTTAATTTTATAGTTACATTATGGATTGAAATTTGGTGCCTTTCATCGGTGTATCTTGTGGTAATGTTTGGGTGTATATTATAACACATGAAAGTTACTAATTGATGTTTAAAGTCGATGAAAATTCTGGTTTTTTAATTCCTTAGTGTCATGTGGGCCTTGAAATGGGGTTTTTGAATTGGTTCAATGTGTAAAACCATGTTGTACTTCTTAGAAGTTAATTATGAAAACTTGTGTTTTTCATGTCTTGCATTTGTAGTGTTAATTGATGAATTTTTATAACACTTTGGGGATATTTAATAGATGTATTTAATTCTACCAATTATATTATTTATTGGTATTTGATATGATTTTGGAATTGAATGAGGGATTTGAAATGGGATTTATCTGCAAAACATAGTTACGCCCATTGGGTTTGTTTTATAAAAATAGTGAATGTTTCGTTTGGTTAAACAATGTTGGAAAAAGGGTGTATACATACTGTTTGGTGGTTTTGTTCAACTAATATGTGTTTTTGAAAGGTGAGGTGGTCATTTAAGAAGTCAAATATTTTTTTAATGTTTTATAAAGTGATGATATGTTTTAAAAAATGGAAAGAGAGCTGTGAAACATGGTTGTGGGATGTTTTGTGTGAGTATGCTGTGCAAAATGATTTTTGTTGTTGAAATAAGTATTATATGATAATATAGTGTCCTATTATGTGAGTTATAATATATTAGAATGGTTTTATAAAATTGATTAAAGGATTAGTGGAAGTTCTAATGAAATGTGAAAAGTGTTGTGGGCTATTTTTGGTGTGCGTATGATTTCAAAATGCATTTGAATGAAAAAGTGGATTTTTGGACTTGTGTGATGTACATGTCTGATGTTTGGTGAACTTTTGATGTGTAAATTTAATTTTCCTATGAAAAGTATATTTCTTGACATGTTGAACTTGTTTGAACACAAGTGGAATCCCGGGTATCAAGGTGGGTGGACGTGTAATAGTATGCTAGTGAATCCATGGGGTATGGGATCATTTTATATAGCAAGATAGACGCTTACAACTAAAACTAAACTATGATGATGATGATTAGGTAACACTAGGTTATGGGTATGTTTCGTACTAGTGGCTCGTGCACGAGAACAAATATAGTGATGGTTACTCTCACCCATATATGAGTTACCTGGGACCCACAACAAGCTAGTGCCTAGGGGTTATTTCTTATTTCTTGTGCTCATTAGTTATATTGTGATTATTGTCTGAATATGGTATGGTTTGATGGAAAATACAGTAGTCTTGACATTATTTTTAAAACTTTTTATTATGAATGATATCCCACTTGAAAACTGTTTAAATTTTTATGTTGTATCTTTTAGAAATTGTAACTAGCAAATTATTTTTTATAAAGACTAGCTAGATTTTCATCTTTTAATGTTCATCACATGGAATCTAATAGTGTTGGTATCCTAATGGGAATTGGATCACACCTTACTTACACCCTTTGGTGTAATTAGACTTGGTTATTTTTGTTGTTGCAGGTTTCCTACAGTTTTTAGTGATAGTGGTTCGGGTTTCTAGTAGGTCATTGGTGGTGTAGTCTTGGGGAGATGTCTTGAGGGAGGTGCCCCATTCCATGAGGGTTCTTGGTCTAGTTATTTTTGGGTTTTTACCTTTGCTACAGTCTTGGTGAGTAGTTTTAAACTATGTAATTTAGTTCTTTTTTTTGGGAAAATATTTTTTGTCTAGAAAAATACAGGTACTTTTTATTTGATTCATTTTTTGTTTTATGTTTATAGTATTGGTTAATTCATTCTAAATTTTCATTTTATGAAACCCAGGTACTTGTTACATCCCCTGGGGATCTAGAACATACTTTGAGTCTTGTCACGGGCTGGGATTTATGACGGTTTTGGTGGTGACCAGATTTGGTTCGTGACAAAATCATATCAAATGAGGTTCGCTCTCTTTGGATAATGTTATTTGTAGAACAATCGGGATAGTCTGGAGTTAGGAATGTAGGGACATAGAATTCAAGTTAAGAGTACTGTGTCTCATCACCAAACATCATGACGGGATTCTATTTTCCAGCGAAAGTCAGGACTTTTCAGAGTCTATTGGTTTTCTTGGATTGATTATGATTATTGGAAATGAAAATATAGTTGGGTTATTGGTCGATGTGATCTCGCAGAGTTTAGAAATCCATTTGGAGATGGGGAGATTCACCTAGAAAACTCTATCTATTGTTGATGTGATTGGTGTATGGCTTCTAACCATATGTTCGAGTCACCCACTAAAGCTAGTTTCCCCATGCATTGTCTCCTGTCCTTTAGTTTTGAAATCATGGATGGTAGGTTTTAAAAAAATGACATGGTTTTAAGAAGCATAAGTTTATTTTTTAAATTACTTGATAATGTATAGGTAAGTGTATTAATTGTGAAAAGGTTGAAATAAGTATTTTAAATTGTTTAGAATTGGAAAATGGATTGTTTACACTTCTTTTGAAAGCTCAAAATTGTGTTAGTGTTGGTTTTGAAAAATAGTTTCCAATAAAGTTTTCTAAACTATTGAAAGTTGTTTGAATGAGATGAGATTATTTAAAATTATTGTGTATGACATCAATGTGAGTTTTCATTTAAATGATTGTTCCTTTCTAAAAATTTTGGTAATTTGTAATTTGGGTTTGATTTCTTGGTTAGCGGTTTTGAGAAAAAGGAGGTATTGGTTGCATGTTTTGATTTTGAAAAGTTGAAAGAATTTTTATTTTAACAATTGTTATTTCCGTGAGCGACCACATGCATGGGGTTGTATGGGTTGATGGATTGTTGATGTAATGGACATATGATTTCCAGGATGGATGTGAGGAGGGTGCCCAGTGTGGCACAGAAACATGCATTTGGGAGGCCAATGGGTTACCATTGGTTGACACGCTAATCACCGAACAATTTTTTTCAAAAAGATGTTTTAAAAAAAAAAAAATTGATTTCATGATAACTAGTTTTTTATGGTGTGTATTATGTGTTTTTTAAAATGTTGAGGTTGTGGTATGTTTTGAGTCCAAGAATCCCCTCTTGTTTGAACTGTGTTTTGGGTTTCCGTTTCGTCGTTAAATTGTGTTGGAGGTCCGAATAGTGGTGTCTTCTAAGAAATGTTTTGGGATGATTTTACAGTGGTTCCATTCATGTGTTTGGATCTGGTTTGTGGTATATGTATTCCAATAGTCCATCTTGTTTGGGTCCTTTGGTTCTATCGTTGGATAATGTAAAACCCATTAATGGTTTTTGCACAACTGATGTGCTACCCAGATTGTTTTGTCATTCGAATACCCTCTAGTTGATCAATATAAGGAATATTTTTCACGATCATTGTATATTGAGTCTATGCCCCTTCCATTCATGGTTTTTTTGATCCTCTTGTAGCGGTAGAGTGATCATGGACGGTTGAACGAGACCTTAGGTTCTTATGTTTCTGGATTTTTCAAAGCTGGAAGTGGTCTCGGGCTGTTAGCATGGATGAGTATCTGTATGGTGTCTAAGAGGCCCTATGGTTACTTCATAGTATCTTAGAAGAAGTAGATCACATTAATATACTAGTATGGGAATTGTGGTCATGAGAGGATATTTTGGCCACAATTTAGAATAGTGTGTTGTTTGGGGATGTTGTATAAGGCCACTCTCCATGTATTGTTTATATTACTCGTAATGGTCATGTTTGGTGACACCTTGTGATGTCATGTGCATGATTGGCCATAAAGGAGAAAGTTGTGATATCCTCTAAGAATCTCTATTATGTTGGGAGAATTTCTCCCTTGGAAAAACATCAAAGTATTTCATTTTAGAGGAATGTGAGTATATGTTTTCTTTACGTCTCTCGATTCTTAGGGAAGAAATAAGGTGTGATGTGTGTTCATTTTATAATCCCTTGTTTCAATGATATATCGGGATAGGGTAAAGTGAGTTCGGAATGTGTTATGTCTAGAAAACCTATATAGTATTTTGGTGTAGTTGTTGGTGGTGTAACGCCCTGACCCGAGTTACCCAGAGTCGGTGCATTATTACATAACATTGGCATGATCACAAGAAAGATCAAATCTCGAAAGACCGATTGATTTAGTAGCCTTGGAAAGACTAGATACATTAATAAAGTTTACATTACATCATAAAAATGAAAACTATTACAACAAAATCTTTTTTTCATATCCTCTCCTATTATCCTTTCAGGTCATTAATAAATTACTTCTTCATATCCTTGGAAAAATAAAACATTGGAAGGGGTGAGCTCAGATGCTCAGTATGGATAACAATATAGCTGAAACATTCAAAAATAAACATAACCATTTAAGGAAATGTATAAATAAAACAAAAGACTTTTAAACATCAACTTCAGAATAATATGGCATAGATAAAATGAAATAATTCCATTTACTTATTCACATGGGTATTCTACTAGTCGAATAATCACATGCAATATCAATAACCACTTTCATAATGGCAGAATGCATAATGCCAAACTATCATCACCACGTCACCAATGCCTCGTGCCAATACTACAAATAAGATTTTCTCAAGGCCTCATGCCAAGATAGTAGTTTGTATCATGAGACCTACCGATGCATCGAGGATCTATAGCGGGCTCCACCCGTCACATATTATGTGCAATGCATTCCTCATATGAACAAGTTTAAACATAACATAAACATTCGTATTAAAACTAGCATACGAAATGTCAATACTTTCTCCAAAATCCATGAATGGTATAAAAATAACACATCCATAGTCAAACATATAACAAAACCGTCAATAAAATATGGATGTTTTGTATCATAACAAATCAACTTCAAATGAGCTTAAAATCCATCAACGGATGTTGACATAGATGAAATCAAAACTATTTGAGAGAAATATCTCTTTTTTTGAAATCATTTAAAAGTCACATAATTATAAAATAAAAGATTTAATTTGAAAATATTGTTATAATCTTTTAACTGAATCTTCTATGATTTTATAATGGTGGAAAATAGCCACACCCACTGTATAAGTTCAAAAAAAGATATTCTTAACTTAATTCCGTCGAAAAGGTTAAAAAATACATTATTTGGAAAATGATGAAAAGATTCCATTATAAACTTCTTATAAAAAGTCAAACAAGGGTATAAATGACTTGAACCCATATTCTGTAAAATAGTAAGAATGTTTTGATATAAATTTTTATGAAACATGGATGTGGATGATAAATAGGTCCCAGTAGATAATTATGAATAAACAACCTCGGATAATGAAGAGATTGTGAAATAAACTCTTAACATGTACTTTTCCTTGGTTAAGGGTAGGTTAAACTCCTATATAATGGTGAAATAATTGTTAATAAATTATACAAGAATCATATACATTAATATTATATCATATATGATATTTTAACAATTATTTTTTAATAACATCTTAGTATTATCATCGTTTCGGGTGTTAATATATTCGTTTTCCTTTGTCTGTTTTGTTACGTAAGCCATGTTTGTTATGGATAGGTTGTATCTGATTCATAAAAAGAATTATATCAAGTACTTAAACATTATTGTTAATCATTAAATGAGAATTTGACTCAAATGGATATGATGGGGAATGAATCTCATCGCGTTCGGGGAAACGGTAGTCCGTACGTACGCCCGAGCGACAATATCATTATTTTGATATTGAAATAATATATAATTGGATGGTATATCATATTTATAGAATCATGATCATGTAATATTTATTGTTTACATGAATTATATATTATTATTATACTCATCTAAATAATAATATGTTGAATAACAATTACACCACAACGTGGAGACGGTAGGCTGTGCGTACGCACGTATGGTGACATTTCATTCAATGGATGGACTGAATAATGAATTTGTGTGTTCCATAATTATAATAGCATGACAGTATATAGAAGATAAATGAGTTATTATTTTATAATGGATATAATAAGGAAATAATAATCTGAAGAAGAAAGTAACTTTAAAGAGGGTGGTGAAGACGTTACCTCTACTACAGGTACTTCCTTTTGATTTGATCAAAATGGCTCTTTAGGATGGATTTATGATCAAAATAAGGCCTCTATGTTTAATTGAGGGAAGTTGAGAGTGTATTCTGGCAGGGTTTGGCCAAACCAAAAGGCTTTTAAGGTGTGAATAATTGGTTATAACTTGTGTACTTTTATAGGGGGGGAACCTTAGGAAAATCTAGAAATATTATTTTGTAATAAATTAAAATTCGATTTCTAATGGCTAAAAAGTGGATTATTAAAAGGTTAAGGTAGGGATGGGTCGAAAAACACTCATTAAATATAATTTAGACAGGTTTGGGTTATTATATTAACTTTATCTTTTAGTTTTAACTCTTAGTTATTTAGTTTGACACTTACCATGTCACTTTGTATTTTTATATTATATAGTTAATAAACATACTATATACCTCCAAGAGACCCCCAAGTGGACCATAAATGATAAAAATATCATTATATATGTATCTTGGCTGAAACGTAGATTTTTAGGAATAGAATATAAATTAATAATATAATATTTGATTTAAAAACTCATTTATGTCAATTTTGACACTACTCAATAATTGATTTTTGTTAAAGTCTTAAAAACTTTATTAATTTGAATAAAATTAATTTATGAAATCCTAACATGTCATAGTAACATATATAATTCGTGTATGTCATATGAAATTTCAAATTATATTAATTTTGACATTTATAATATCAATTATTTGATTCTTTCATTAATAAGGAAAATACTGCATCATTATTGTGACAAATATATTTTTACTTTTTCAAAGACTAAAAATTATAAATAAAATACCATTATATAGGAAATCATTTGAGATTTCTAATGAATATTTATAATCTAAAATAAATCATATATAACCCTATGTAAATATTGTTTTTCTAAAAGATGTATTCTCATGTCATTTTTGTATTTATTTTAACTTAATTAATATAATGTGTCCTTATCACCAGAAAGTGGCTCCATGGGGTCCCAAAATTGACCCAAAGATTCCCATGGTCGGACATGTATCCACCAATATGGTTAGGACACGTTTTAGGGTAATTCATTATTATTATAATATTATTTTTTATCCCTTATTTACTGGATTTACCCTTTAACCATGGTAAATAAAATATTTACCGAAAAAATTATTCAAAATGTCGAAAAATAAATGTTAAATATTTACACAATATGGAAATCCAAATTTCAAATATGGAATACATTTTCCAAATTCAAAACACAGATGTGGAAGATATTAATTTAAAATTATTTCCCGCTGTTAAAACAAAAAGCGTGTTTTTAAGATATAATAACTATCAACAGATTGACACTTGTTTATGTCCGGTTTAATTGTCAAATTATGTCCAATGACCAATATTGTATTAAATGGTAAAAATATATTCTAAATATACTTTAAAGCCAATCAAAAGCATAATTTATCACTATTAATTATTTTTATTAAAAAAGATGTTTTTAATTAAAATTTAGTAATTTTCACTATTCATCAAAATATAAAAGTTATCCGAAAATTACCAAAATATCACCCTAGGCTAAATTCGATATTAAAAATCCAAAAATAAATTCCATTTTGGGAGAAAAATTTATAAAAGTTCAAAAAGTAAGTATTACTATTCATAACAGCTACTTTGATTGGTTGTGGTGTGTGTTAGAATCTCAAAGTTGTGTACAACACATGCTACTGTATTATTCAAAGAGAAGCGTACCATGGAAGCTTGGGGTGTTACATTATCCCCCCCTTCAAATAATTTCATCCTAGAAATTTCTAAAATATTACTTCATAAAAATACTCGGGTGATTATTCATCATAAGTTCCACAGTTTCCCACATTGCCTCTTCCATCTTATGGTTTCTCCACAAAACTTTTACTAGACGAGTCGTCCGGTTTCTCATCACTTGTTATCTCATATCAAGAAACCTGATGGGATCTTCGCAATAAGGCAAATCAGTTTACTATTCTAATTCCTCATTGGTGAGTACATGCGTTGGTTTTGGTATATATTTTCTCAACAGTGATACGTGGAACACATCGTGATATTTGGAGATATTTGGCGGCATTTCCAAATGGTATTCTACAGCCCCAATTCGTTCTAGAATTTCAAAAGGTCCAATGTACATGGGACTCAATTTACCATTCTTAGCAAAAGGTATGACTCCCTTCCATGGAGATACCTTCATGAAAACATGATCTCCCACATGAAATTCGAAATCCTTCATTCGATTATTGACATAGCTCTTCTTCCTACTTTGAGCTGCTTCGATGTGGTTTTGGATTACCTATACCTTTTCCATCATTTCCTCCACTAGTTCTGGGCCAACAAGTTTTCTTTCACCAACATCATCCTAACAGGTTGGTGTGCGACATCTCTTTCCGTACAACGCTTCATATGGTGCCATCCGAATACTTGAATGATAAATTGTTGTAGGAAATTATACCAGTGGTAAATATTGATCCCACATACCCTAAAAGTCATGTGAGAATGATCTCAACATGTCTTCTATGGTATGAATAGTTCATTTTGATTGTCCATCTATTTGAGTGTGGTAAGCAGTGCTCAAACAAAGTTCATTATCCAAGGCCTTCTGAATACTTTTCCAGAATCTTGATGTAAAACCGGGATGACGATCTGAGACAATGGATAGGGGTACTCCATTAAGTCTAACAACTTCATTAATATAGAGCCTTTCAAGAAGTTCAAGTGGTAAACCCTCCCATATAGAAAGACAATGTGCTGACTTGGTAATATGATCAACAATGACCCATATTGCCTCGTTCCTTCTAGGAGTATTTGGTAGTCCCATGTCAAAGTACATCGTGATATTATCCCATTTCCACTGAAGTATGGGAAGAGGTTGCAATACTCCACCAGGTTGTTGCCTTCCAACTTTCACATGTTGACAAACCATACATCTTGATAGAAAATCAGAAATCTCACACTTCATGTTGTCCCAAAAAAAATGTTCCTTCAAATATCTATACATTTTGGTGCTCCCAGGATGTATCAATAAATTGAAACTATGAGCATCATCCAACAATTCTCTTTTTATATCAGGTATATCGGGAACACAATGTCTCTCCCCAAACTTCAAAATTCCATCTTCATACACAAAGTCACTCAGTTTCCCATCATTCACATCTTTAATCATCATTTTTAACTCTTCATCACCGGTCTGAGAACTCTTTATCCTTTCTAGTAAAGATGGTTTTGCAACCACTGGAAAAAGCATTGATGTTTCACCTTCCATGGTGATTCCCATATCCATCTTCACTAGATCAATAAAAATAGGATCCCTTTCAATTCTAATCACGTTCAAAACTCCATGATCCATTATTATCAAAGAATCTACCACTTTATTTTCCATCCCTGGGTGGTAGTGTATTGTGCAATCATAATCCTAGAGTATTTCAAGCCATCTCCTTTTCCTCATGTTGATTTCTTTATGTGAGAAAATATACTTCAAACTTTTGTGATCAGTATAAATCTCACATTTCTCACCATAGAGATAAGGTCTGCATATCTTCAGTGAAATGATTACAGTAGCTTACTCAAGATCATGAGTAGGATAGTTTTTCTCATGAATTTTCAGCTATCGTGATGCATAAGCAAGAACTCCATCATTCTCTATAAGGACAAAACCAAGTCCTTTCATTGATGCATCACTATAAATAACGAACCCATCATTCACCGATGGTAGAGCCAATATATGAGCATTCACTAATATTATCATTAGTTATTCGAAACATTCTTCACACTCTTTTGTCCAAACAAATTTATCCCCTTTACGTGTGAGCATTGTTAATGGGTTAGCCAACCAAGAAATGTTATGGACGAAACATCAATAATAACCCGCTAAACCAGTAAAACAGCATACCTCAGATATACTCGTCAGTGTAGGCCATTCATGGATTGCCTTGGTTATAGAAGGATTAATAGAAATTACATCCTTAGTGATAATATATCCAAGAAAATAAATCTCTTGAAGCCATAATTCAGACTTGGTAAACTTCCCATATAATTCCTGTCTTCTCAGAGTCTTCAAGATAATGCGCAAGTGATTTTCATGATCTTTGTAGCTTTTTTAGTATACCAAGATATCATCAATAAATACCACCAAAAAATCATGGAGATATTCCTTGAAATCTCTGTTCATTATATCCATGAATACAGAGGGTGCATTAGTCAACTCAAAAGGATTTACTGTAAAATCTTAATGCATGTACCTTGTTTGAAATGCGGTCTTTGGAATGTCTTCCTTCTTCACACACAACTAATGGTATCCTGATCGAAGGTCAATCTTTGAAATGTATTGATCTCTATGCAGTTTTTCAAATTAATCATCAATACGAGGTAGGGGATACTTGTTCTTTATTGTTATAGCATTGATCTCCCTGTAGTCGATACATAACCTTATAGATCCATCTTTCTTTTTAACAAAATGAATAGGGGATCCCCATGGAGAAACACTAGGGTGAATGAATCCCTTATTACTAAATTCCGCTAGTTGTTTGTTTAGTTCAACAAATTCCACAGTGGCCATTCAATAAGGGGTCTTCGATATATGCATTAATCGAGGAATTAAATCAATAGAAGACTCAACTTCTAGTTCTAGAGGATGTCCAGGTAAATCATACGGAAACACATCTACATATTCTTTCACAATAGGTACATCCTCTATTTGAACATTCCTTTCCTCACCCACAATTATTTCATTCTCTTCCACCCTGATAATTTTATTTTGTTGAGCTACTGGGGGTGGATCTAGATAACAATTAGGTTGTGACGATTCTTCTCTAAAGATAAGGTGTTCCTTATCATCATCTTCAAAAATCGGAACCTCCTTCTCCTTAAAATAAATCTTCGCATCATGGTCCTGAAGACAATATATACCGATGATTATATCAAATTCGTCATGGGTATGATGATAATAATAGAAAATAAAGAACATTTATATGTCCTAATGGGAACAGATCCATAGAACTTTGTAACAATGATACTTCCTTTAGGGGTTTTTACTGACAACTCTCTTGTTAAATAAAATTGGAAATATATAATTTTCTTTGAAAACTGGGAAGATATGAAACAATGCGATGATCCAAAATCAAATAATTCATTTTATAAACTTTAGGAAACCATTAAATTACCTGCCACCATGTCTTTCGGAGCTTCTCCCTCAACAGTTCTGATAACATAAGCTTGGCCTTGATCCCTTGGCCTTTTCTGAAGAAAATTTTCCCTGGTTATTAAGACATTCATTGTCATAATTTCGCTTCTCTCTACAATTATAGAATTCCACATTGATAGCAACTCTCATTCCCTTGCAATCATGAGGTTGGTGGCCTTTTTCACCACACTTGTAATAGATTCCCATTATTTTTAAGCAGGTACGAGGGTGTTTCTTCCCAAATTTACTACAAGATGGATTTTCAACTTTTCCCTACTTCCCCTTACTTCCATCTCCAGATTGATCATCACATCTCTTCTTCTCTTGATTTTCATTAATGTCATACGACTTAGAGAATTCCTTCTCTATATTTATAGCACACGAGACAATATCTTCGTACGATGAGATGGTTTGTGAGACTAATTCTCGATGGAGAAATGGTTTTAACCCCTCCAATAAACGATCAATCATTCTTCTTGGGTAACGTATATAATCTACAGCATACCTCTCTATCCTAGTAAACTTAGCTTCATACTTTGCGACATTCTCATCCTCTTTCTACCTTAGACTCAGAAATTGCCATTCAATATCTACTTGATGGTCTCAAGGAAAGTATTTTTCTAAGAACAGCTCTTTGAACTCCATCCATTCCATATCTGATACTTCATCATATTCCTTCGTGTTTGGTATCAATGACCACCATTGATCAGCATCTCTAGTGAGGAAGTGAACATCCATGATAAATATTTCCCTTTCACTACTCCCCAAGGCATGATATATTTTCTCAAAAGAATTTATCCATTGCTCAGCTACAAAGGTATTTGTACACCCATTGAATGTTGGTGGTTGTTTCCTCATGAAGCGATCTAACATTGATCCTCCACGCTGCAGATCAGGGTGCTCCATATGGGTAAGGTTATTATTCATAACCTGAGTTAGTTTTCCCAGTATGGTTATAAGATGATCAGCACTAGTTACATCACCAGCTCCACTATAATTATCTTGAGCAGGAGGGAAATCCATACATGGAGTGCGTGCATTGATACAGTTTCCATTTATTCCACTAGGCGTCATTTATAAACAATGGAATAAACATGATCATTTTATGAATCAAAATACATAATTCTATACTTGTAAAACACTTAACATAAATTGAACAGTTTATGGATATAATCCATAATCATAAAAATGATTTCATTGAGGAATTATATCCTAATAAACCCTTCATAATTGTTCGTCAAGAAAATGATAATTATCCTAAGCATATCCCCCTGGAGTGTCTTAACCAAGAGTGCAGCAAAGCCCGTTGTAGTGCATCAGTTCCCGTTCGAGTCTAGCTCAAAGCAGTGTTTTAGAGTTTTACCCCTAGGTACATTTGTTCCAGAGCCGCCTCTACCTGCTCATATCCAAACAAGGATGTATTGCTCAGAAAACTCACAAAATCTCTACAATAATAAAATTCTAGGAAGTTCTTCTATACTGATCCTCAAAGTTTATCTTAGGGCTATGTGCTCTAATCAGAGTTTATCTAAACCTAGCTTCCAAGGTCTATACTAAGCTTCCTCTAATACCATCTATAACTCCCCGAACCTTTTTACACAGAGTCGGTTAATTATTATATAACATTGGCATGATCACAAGAAATATCAAATCTCGAAAGACTGATTGGTTTATTAGCATTGGAAACACTAGATACATTAATAAAGTTTACATTATATGATAAAAATCAAAACTACTACAACAACATCTTGTCTTTATATCCCCTTATATTATCCCTTCAGGTCATTCAAAAATTAATTCTTCAAATCATGGGAAAAATAAAACATTGAAAGGGATGAACTTAGATGATCAGTAAGGATAAAAATATAGCGGAAACATTCATAAATAAACATAAACATTTAAGGCAATGTATAACTAAAACAAAAGCCTTTTAAACTTCAACTTTAGAATAATATGGCATAGATAAAATGAAATAATGCAATTTACTTATTCACATGGATATTCTACTAGTCGAATAATAACATGCAATATCAATAACCACTTTCATAATGACGGAATGCATAATTATATACTATCATCACCACGTAGCCAAGGCCTCGTGCCATGACTAAAATTAAGATTTTGTCAAGGCCTCATGCCAAGACAGTAGTTTGTCTCATTAGACCTACCGATGCATTGAGGAGATATAGCGGGCTCCACCCATCACATATTAAGTCCAATGCATTCCTCATATGAACAGGTTTAAACATAACATAAACATTCATATTAAAACTAGCATACGAAATGTCAATACATTCTTCATAAACCATGAATGGTATAAAAATAACACATCAATATTCAAACATATCACAAAACCTTCAATACAATATGGAAGTTGTGTATCATACTAAATCAACTTCAAATAAGCTTAAAATCCCTCAACGGATGTTGACATAGATGAAATCAAAACTATTTGAGAGAAGTATCTCTTTTTTTGAAATCATTTAAAATCCACATAATTATAAAATAAAACCTTTACATTTAAAATATTCTTATAATCTTTTAAGGGAATCTTCGATGATTTTATAATGGTAGAAAATATCCACACCCACCATATATGTTAAAAAAATACATTCTTACCTTAATTTCGTCAAAAAGGATAAAAAGAACCTTTTTTGGAAAATGACGGAATGATTCCTTTATAAAAATCATATAAAAAGTCATACTAGGGTATAAATGACTTTAACCCATATTCTGTAAAATAGTAAGAATTTTTTGAAATACATTTTTAAGAAACATGGATGTGGATGATAAATTGGTCCCAGTAGATAATTACCTAAAAACAACCTCAGTTAACGAAGAGATTGTGAAATAAACCATTACCTTGTACTTTTCCTTGGTTGAGGGTAGGATAACCTACTATATAACGGTGAAATAATTTTTATTAAATTATACAATAATCATATAGATTAATATGTTATCATATATGATCTTTTAACATTTATTTGTTAATAACATCTTAGTATTATCGTCGTTTAGGGTGTTAGTTGATTCATTTTCCTTTGTCTGTTTTGTTACATAAGCCATGTTTGTTATGGATATGTTTTGTCTTATTCATATCCAGAATGATATCAAGTCCTTAAACATTATTTTTAATCATTAAATGAGAATTAGACTCAAATGGATACAATGGGGAATGAATATCATCGCGTTCATGGAGACGGTAGTCCGTACGTACGCACAAGTGACAATATCATTCTTTTGATATTAAAAGAATATATCATATAGACAGAATCATTATCATGTTATATTTATTATTTACATTAATTTTAAATCATTATTATACTCATCTAAATAATAATATTTTGAATATCAATTATACCTCAACGTGGAGACGATAGGCCGTACGTACGCACGTATGGTGACATGTCATTCTAGGGATTGATAGAATAGTTAATTTGTTTGTTCCATAATTATAATAACATCACAGTATATAGAATATACTGGAGTTTTTATTTTATAATGGAAATAACAATTAATGAATAAGTTGAAGAAGAAAGGAACATTAGAGTGGGTGGTGAAGACGTTACCTCTTCTTCGGGTTCTTCCTTTAGATTTGATCAAAAGGGCTCCTTAGGATGGCTTTCTGATCAAAAAAAGGAATCTATGATTAAGTGAGGGAAGTTTATAGAGTATTTGGGTAGGTTTTGGCCAAACCAAAAGGCTTTGAAGGTGTGAATTATTGGTTAGATGTGGTGTCCTTTTATAAGGGGGAGGAGGGGCACCTTAGGAAAATCTAGAAATATTATTTTATAATAAATTCATTTTCAGTTTATAATGGCTCCAAAGTGGATTATTTAAAGGGTAAGGTGTGGATGTGTCGAAAAATACTCAACCAATAGAATTTATACATGTTTGGGTCATTATATTAACCTTATCCTTTAGTTGTAACTCATAGTTATTTAGTTTGACAATTACCATGTGAATTTTTATTTTTATATTATATAGTTAATAAAAATACTATATAACTACAATTGACCCCCAAGTGGTTCATTAATGATACCAATATCATGATATAAGTCTCTTGGAAAATACTTGGATTTTTAGTAGTAAAATATAAATTAATAATATAATATTTGTTTTAAAAACTCATTTATGTCAATGTTGACACTACTCAATAATTAATTTTTGTTAAAGTCTGAAAAACAATATTAATTAGAAAAAAATTCATTTAAGAAATCCTAACATGTCATATTAACCAATAAAATTCGTGCATGTCATCAAAACATTCAAATTATATTTATTTTGACATTTATAATATCAATTATTTGATTCTTTCATTAATAAGGAAAATACTTCCTCATTATTGTGTCATATATATTTTTTATTTTTCAATGTCTAAAAAATCAAAATAAAATACCATTATGTAGAAAAGCATTTTATATTTCTAATGAATATTTATAATCTAAAATCAAACATATATAACCCTATATAAAAAGTTTTTTTCTAAAAGATATATCCTTATGTCATTTTTGTATTTATTTTAACTTAATTAATATAAAGTGCCCTTATCACCAACAAGTGGCTCCATGGTGTCCCAAAATCGACCCAAATATGCCAATGGTCGGATATGTATCCACCAATTAGGTTTGGACAAGTATTAGGGTAATTTATTGTTATTATAATATTATTTGTTAACCCTTATTTACAGTATTTACCCTTTAACCATGGTAAATAAAATATTTGCCGAAGTAATTATTCAGAATGTATAAAAATAAAAATAATCTATTTACAGAGTTTGAAAATCCTGATTCAAAATATGGAATCCATTTTTCCAAATTCAAAACACATAAGTTTCTGAAATTAATTTAAAATTAATTTCTCTCTTTTAAAACAAAAAGCATGTTTTAATGATATAATAACTATAAAAATATTGATACTTGTTTTTGACCGGCTTAATTGTTAAATTATTTACAATGACCAAAATTTTATTAAATGGTAAAAATATATCCTATATATACATTAAAACCACTTAAATTCATAATTTATCACTATTAGTTATTTTTATTTAAAAAAAATTTTAATTAAAATTTAGTAATATTCATTATTCATCAAAATATAAAAGTTATCTGAAAAGTACCAAAATTTTACCCTAGGATAAATTCGATATTCTGAATCCAAAAATAATGTCCATTTTTAGAGATAAAATTTATTAAATTTCAAAAAGTATGTATTACTATTCATAACAGCTACTTTGATTGGTTGTGGTGTGTGTTAGATTCTCGAAGTTGCGTACAACACATGCTACTGTATTATTCAAATAGAACCATACCATGTAATTTTAGGATGTTATAGGTTGAACTGAAATAATAATTCTCATTCAGTGGGTTTCTAAAGTCTAACTACGAGGACGATGATGCTTCAATCAATTGTGCTTCAGCCATAGGTCTCGGAAAGAAGCTGGCTCGTAGTCAGGGGAAAACACAGGGTCATTTAAAAACTTATACAGAGTCATATCCTCAATATAGAGGATATTAAGAGTTTAATCCTATGGTGTCTTCATATTTCTTATGTTATTCCCATTCGATGAAAATAGGATGAGGTCCTTATACCCATGTCATCGGCAAATGTAATTCTCTACCACTTTGGTTTCCATTGAGTCATTAGAGAATAGTTGTAAATTTGGATAGACCGGCTGAGCACACAATTCATACATTATTAATAGTGACCATGTTCTAGGAATCCATGCAATAATAATGACCAGGCATAGTTAGTGCACGGTTTCCTAAACCGTGTGGGAAAACCGTGCGCCCTTTCCAAATCATTAGATTTTTTGGGTCATTCTGTATAGGCCCATGCTGGTCGGTTAAGATGGTTGGTACTTACGGTGTGGAGACACACTATGATTCTCATGTATTTTTCTTCATAAATATTGAATTGAATTCTACCCTATGTACTAGGGATTCCGTGTAAGCCTCCCCCTGTTAGTGTCATGATTCTGTCACGGAACAATATAGGTTGTCTCTTATGGTGGAGAGCCTATTTGTGTCCCCCATACATATAACTCAGATTTATCCATAGTCATGGATTTTTAGTAGGTAGTATCGTTTAGAACTATCCTTTTTCAAAAAAATTCCTTGATTAATCGTTGGGATCATAGAGTGCACAATTATTTAGTTAATGTAAGGTATCCGTAACCTTGTTCGAAATAGTTGTTCGTTTGGGTGAATTACTTGAGTCTTGTTAAGATAGTGTTGGAAAAGTTTTTATTTGGGATAAAGTATGAATGGGATTGATCATTTTAGGAATGTTTTGAATGTTTTTGTTCTAATAGTAATCCTACCTTAATTGAGCACTGGAGGCGTTTTGGCTTTTGGGGGCGATGCATGGTAAAGAAGTACATCTTGGTTTATCGGTTGGGTTTGGTTTTTGTATTTTGCCTTGTTGTGGTTTCCAGGTATGAAATGGTTTCATGGTGGAGGGAATTGTTACATAAATGACTTATTTGGATTTCATATTTCATTTAATTTACATTCATGCTATGACTTGGTTGTTTCTCAAGCAATTTTGGAGGAATGACTGAGTTTTCATTAATTAGGCAAAACCATGAACCCAATTCCAGATTTCAAAATAAATTTTTATTCCATTATAAATCCTTCATTTTTCCACATTATTCATATATTCTAATTTTTACAAGGAATACCCAGACCTTTTAACACCAACATATTAATGTTGACCATTTTGGAATCCATATTCATGGTGTATTTGGTTATTTATTTTTGTGATTGTTACTTCCCGAAAGATCATTTCCCGAATGAAAAATATTATTCAATTCATTAATATCTATTTCATGTTTTACTTTTTTTAAGAAATTACAAATCTCACCTGATCCCACTTACCAAAGGTGTGATTTCATGCTCTCTTCCCCCTCTTTCGAGCTCAGTTGCATCATCAATTTTGGATGATAGTTTTCTAGCATTCACAAATTTCCAAAAGTTGAAGAGGTAAATTGATCCTTTCATAACTCCTTTTATTTCATTTAGTTTTCCACTATTTCAGTTCATACATGATCTCTTCATCTTTGTTTGAGCATCCCCTAAATGTTTGGATGTTTGAAAATTCCAATACTTGTGAATTTTGGGACATTGTCATCATGATTTATTTGGATAAGTGTTCCTCTATTCATTTTCTTCCTTCTCTTTAGGGTTTCCTCCCTCATTCATGAATTTATAGAGTGTACAAAATCTATGGTTCATAACTAGTGTTTGATTTGGGGTATTTTATGTCAAACCTTATTGTTTAGGGTTTGTTTTCACTTCCTTGTGGTGCGGCGGAGGTGAGGTTGAGGTTTCACACCAAGATTCTAGGTTTTTGACTCAAAAGGTAGGTGGTTCCATGTGTATGAAAATTCTGATTAGTTATCTGGCTGTATTTACTAGTTTTAATTTTCCTAATATGCTTCATGTGGTTCCAAAACCGTTTTTGATGTATTTTATTAAGGGATTAATTTTATATTTTCATTATGGATTGTAATTGGGATCATTTCATTGGTGACACTTGGGGTAATGTTTGGGTGTATTTTATAACACATGATAGTGACTTATTCGTGTCTAAAGGGGGCTCCAATTCTTATTTTTTAATTCCTTAGTGTCATTTGGGAACTGAAATGGGTTTTTTAATGGGTTCAATGTGTAAAAACTTGTTTTAATTGTCGGATATTATTTATGAAAACTGGTGTTTTTCATTTTTGTATTTTGTGGTGTTAATTGAGGTATTATTATAAAAAAAGGGGTAGTTTAATAAGTGTAGTTAGGGTTGAATATTTTATTATGGATTGGTATTGGTAAGATTTTGGAATTGAGTGAGTGTTTTAAACTGGGTTTTATGTGTGATGTATAGTTACACCCCTTGGGATTGTTTTATGAAAATTGTGAATGTTTTATTCTGTTAAACAAAGAGGTAAAATGGATGCATATTTACTCTATGGTGATTGTGTTCACCTAATATGAGTTATTTAAATGTATGGTGGTTATTTAAGATGTCAATTTTTTTATTGTTTCATAGTGTGATGATATGTTTTAACAAATGGAAAGAGAGTTGTGAAACATGGTTGTGAGATGTTTTGTGTGAGTGTGTTGTGAAAAATGATTTTTTTCAATAAATAAGTATTATATTATATTAGAGTGGCCTATTATGTGAGTAAGAATGTATTGGAATGGTTTTATAAATTTTTTAAAGGATTTGTGGATGTGTTAATGAAATGTGAAAAGTTTTGTGGGCTATTTTTGGTGTGAGTATGATTTCAAAATGCATTTGAATGAAAATTAGGATTTGTAGACTTGTGTGTTGTTTTGTGAACATGTGCAGTGGAAATGTTATTTTAATGTGAAATGATTATTTCTTATCTTTTTGAACTTGTTTGATCACAAGGGGAAATTCAGGTATCTGGATTGGTGGACATGTACTAGTATGCTAGTGAATCCGTGGGGTTTGGCCTCAGTTTTAATTAGAAAAATCAATTAATAGAACTCAAAATAAACTATTATGATGATTTTTTGGGGACAATAGGTTATGGGTATGTTCAATACTAGTGGCACGTGCACAAGAATAGATATTGTGATGGTTACTCTCACAGAGATAAGAGGTACCTGGGACCCACAACGAGCTTGTTCCTATGGGTTATTTCTTATTTCTTGTTCTCATTAGTTACATTGTGCTAACCATCGGTATACGATATAGTTTGATGGAAAATACAGAAGTTTTGATAATATTTTTAAACGTTTTGTTCCTTAATGAATTCCCACTAAAAACTGTTTTAATTTTTAAGTTGCATCTTTTTGAAATTGTAAGTACCATTTTCTATTTTTGAAGACTTGCAAGATTTTAATCTTTGAATGTTTGTCAGATAGAATCTATTAGTGGTGGTATCCGACTGGAAATTGTCTTACACCCTAATTAAACACTTAGGTGTAAGGATATTTGGTTATTTTTGTTGTCGTAGGTTGGGTAAAATAGTTATTGTCAGTGGTTCGGGTTTCTAGCAGGTCCTTGGTGGTGAAGTCTCGTGGAGATGGCTTGTGGGAGGTGCCCCTTGCCATGAGGGTTATTCTTCTAGTTATTTTTGGTGTTGTAACCTTTTTATATTCTTGGTGAGTTGTTTTAAACTATGAAAATTTAGTTGTTGAATTTGTTTAACATATAGTTTTGTTTGAAAATCTAGGTTTTTATTGGATTCAATTATTGTTTTAAGTTTATGAACTCTGGAAAAGCATTCCTAATACTCAATTTTGGATACTTGGGAACTTGTGACAGCCTGTGGGGATCTGGAATGCCCTTCGGGACTTGTCACGGTCTGGTTTTTGTGCCAGTTTCATTGGTGACCACATTTGGTTCCTGAAAGTAATAGTTTTAAACAAAATGTATTCCAAATATGAACTAAAGTTAATTCTCATCTATCAAGTTAATATTCATTCTTTATGAGCTTATAATTCAAAATATATCAATGGTTTTTAAAAAAAATGGATATATGACCATTGAATGTTTTTATAGATATGAGTTTATATGAAGACTTGGGAGATGATTCCTTTAAAAATTAACAAATCTGATGAGTGATCTATGGGAAAATATTGTTGTCCTGATTTTTAATATTTCATAGAGTATTAATTCAATGGAATCATTGGGAGTATTTTCAATTCAATATATAATTTTTCATTTCTTTTAATTATGATTGATCGTGGTTAAATATAGGGATTCTGTGAATATGAAGATGGGTGAATCTAATCCACTGGGTCAAGGGATTATGAGGATTGTAATATTGAGTTATACCTATAAACATATTAAGGGATTCTAAGAGATTATAAGATAGCGAAATTTTTATCATCACATTGAGGGCCTTCCTTGTATGGAAAGGTAGACCAATACGATTGGTATTGAAACTGTAGAAATCATAATTCATGATTTCTGACATCATTAACTCTTTACATTAAAGAGTATAATAACATTTTATAAATTATTACTTCCATTATTACTGTTATATTATTTTTTATTACTAGTTTCTAAAAGATAAATATTCATCTTTACTATTACATTATATACATAGGTCATTAATTATCAATTTGATAAGCATTTTTTGTTGCGTCTATGATATGGATAAAAACATTGATATATCATAATTTTACAGGATATGATTATGACATTATGATCATCATAAAAAATATGTGTCTGATCTTTTTGACATAATATTTTTTTGTCTTGGAGTAAATTTTTGAACTACTATGCACACCCTCTTGTGGCCCTTATATAATCTAACAATCAAAAATTGTGTAATAGGGAAGGTTCTATAACTATATTTTGATTTTTTACTTTTATTAAATAATGAGGTTGTTAAAATTTTGTAATAATATTATTTTATATGAACTAATTTTACACAGAAATATTTTTTTGGAAAACAGTTTCTTTTTGATTATGAGGAGGGGTTGAATTTTTGTACACTTGAAAATTTGAATCCTAGTAGACCACATATATTTAATGGTGATGATTATGAATATTAGACAAGAAAACTGAATAATTTTTTATCAAAACTATTATGGATATATTTTCAAGGTTTACTAGAGATTATAATATTCTAGATAAGGATGTTCAGAATTTTATGAATTAGGAAAAGACAGAATATAAATTGAATTATAATGTAAAGAATACTCACAGTTTTCTATGATAATAGCTATATTTATTCAATTTTCTTTATATGAAGTAGCTAATAGTATTTATAAATTTTTTTAGGTTACTCACTTTGTAACATCAAATCTCATTTAAAATAGAAGTGGTATGTTGAGAGACTACCATAATGATTTCGATTTTTTTACCTGACGATTCTGTTTCTGAAATAAATCATTGATTTATGACCATTTTTTATAGTTTATATTCAATTAGAGAGATACATTTGATGAATGAAATTATAATGGAGAAAATTATTTATATTCTTCTAAATTAACGGGAATCTAAAAGAAAATCATTATATTTCATGATACATATTATATATCTAAATATTTATGAACTCATTATTACAATTATGCAATATGAAACTACTCTCAAATGGGATGACAAAAAGTAGAAAAATAAAAATGAAATATCATATTTTTAGAATTTAAATGTTTTTCTTATTAATGAGTATTATACTGATATAGAAGTGTATCCATCGTTGTAGAAGGAATTTATTATTCAATAAAATTCTAGTTTATCTGAACAGACTGAAAGTGAGTTGGCTAATCCTAAAAAAGGAAGAATAAAATTTTGGGATTGAAATATTTTCAGTATTGATATATAAAAAGTCTTATTTATAAAGTCGATAAGAAGGACACCATTGAGATTATTTTATATGATCTCAAAAAGGAAATACATATCAGAAATTATTTTCATAAGAATAAAAGAATTGATAAGAAAGAGAGGAATCCTAATAGGTATAATGAGACGTATTATATAAACAAGATAAATAATAGTTTGAATTCTATAGAAATAAAGACTGAATTGATAAAGATGTTTGTTCTCAAATTTATTCATACAATGAATGATCTGAAAACCTAAATATTTGTTTATATTAAAATTTATCAAAGTGGAAAAATATCATGGCTAAGGTAACTATAACTACATCTATTAGAAAGTTTATATTAAATTCTATCTACCATGATAGTAATTATGAGAAAATGTGTACATCATCTAGTCAAATATCTTTATCAACTAAATAGGATAATACATTACTGGGTTATGAAGATGTATATAGGGTTTCATAATTATTTGAAAATGAAAACATTCAAGTTTTTAAAAAACATGATAATGCTCAAGAAAAACATGGAAAAGAAAACTAAAGGATTAATATTTTAACACCTATTATAACATATCATTCCAAGTATCACGATAGTTCTAGTTTTGAAAATTATATAATTTAAAAATATATTGAAAAACATGTTTCTAAGTAAACTTATTTCTAATTGTATTTTATAAAAGTTATCCATAATACAATTTCTATTGTAGACAAAACATGGTTGTAAAACGAAAATATGAAAATTTTTACTTTGAAGAAACTACTGTCTAATTTTTCCTATAGAAAAGATTACTTTGATAATATTTATAATTAAATCAAAACACATATATCTATTTTAATAATGGTTTTACTAACATAAAACTAGGTTATAGTAATAATTATATTGTTCCAAAGAGTACTACATTTTTCACAAAATGTCAAAGTGCATGAAATTGGCCAATTTTTTTTTCTTTAAATAAAATTTAGTATGTTGGATTTTACAAAGATAAATTTTCAAACAAAATGTATTTTTTTACAAAATAGTAATGCTGAAAAAATGTGGATATCTAAGAATTTGCTTTTTGATAATTATTAGCTCACGAAGGTTATGATTTTGAATACTTAATGATTTTTTATAGGAAAATTACTAAAATTCCAATTGAAAAGTCATTTGGTACATGGATATTGATTATTTTAAAAATATGGATGAGAAAACATATTTCTTTTAGAATATTATAATGATCAAAGGTGAATATGTTACTCTCGGAGATAATGGTAAATGAGAAATTATTTTTAAATGTATCATTGTTCTTCTTTCTAAAGCATTAATTTCAAATATTTTTTCTGTTGAAACAAAATCACAACTTTATTAGTACAATCCAATTATATGATATAGGATATCTTGTAATCTTTAGTTATTATAAATGTACTATTTTTAGTTCTAATGATGAATTTATTCTTTCCCCCAATCAGTATGAGATTGTTTACAACATTAATATTAAACACCTTAGGATCCATGATCATGCATGACCTTGTGAAATTGATGATTAATCATGGTTATGGAAAATAATATTTTTTAAAATTTAAAATTATATACTTAGCTAAGATTCCTATGAAATGACATGTAAAGGATATACCAAAAAATAGTTTTGATAAATTATAATTCTTCAACCCCTTTAAATTCAGTATGTAAATTAAGTCAATAATTTTTCTTATTAGTGATATGTCAAATTATGATGACTTATAGTTAGTGAAACAGTTAATATTTTTTCCTTCAAAAATAGAGATTATCTATATAAAATACTCTTTTATATTTTAGATGATGTCTATACAAGATACATATGGTTATATTTTACTTAAATAACGTCTAAAGCATTTAGTTATTTTAAAAAAATTATAGATGTAGTTAAATTTGAGAAAAACATGCCATTGATAACTATTCAAAGTGACTATAATGGGGAGTTTTAAAATAATTATTTTGAATCTTTTTTTAGTTAAAAGGTATTATACATACCTTTTTTGGAGCTAGAATTCCATAAGAAAATGGTGTTTTTTAAAGATGAAATATGGTTCACCATTATATTGCTAGAACAATGCAGGGTGAATACACCATGGATAATTTTTTTATGTCGATTAATTTTTTAATAACTTCCACTTTTTAAATTGAGTTTTTACTAGACCTTAATAAAAAAATTTAAGAGTTATTTAAAAAAATAAAACCAAAACAATATTTAAACCATGATTTTAGTTGCAAATAATTAATTCTAAGTACTTATGATAACGTAACTATGATTTCCTAAAAAGGTGATCAAGGAATATTTTTATGTTATTCCACAACTAGTAATGTTTGTATTGTTTTAAATAAATAACATTTACAATTGAGAAAACAATTCATGTTAGGTTTTATGGAACCAATGAATTGATTTTCAAAAAACCTCAACAACCATATTCAGTTGTTATTTCTATAACTCATTTTAAACCTATGTTTAAATGTTCATAACATGATAAAACAACCTAATAATATATTTTTGATGTTATACATCAAAAATAATGTCAACCCACCATGAATTATGTTTTTTTGTAAAACCAAAAAATATGTTTTTTCTTTGAAAAAATCCAAGTGAAAAAATCATTGGTGATGTTAATCAACTAGTTAGGACTGGATGTTATTTAATAAATGAAATTTAAAAGCTGTAATTTTTACCTCAGTTTGAACATAAGACTCCTCAATAGGCATTAGGTGATGAGTATTTTATAAAATAAAATAAATATGAACTCAATTACATTTAATGGAAACAAGTCTGGACTATAAATGAATTTTCTGAAGATAAATATATAATTACTGTATAATAGAGCATTAATAATAAGGGGGTGAAAATGGTATAATAGTTATAAAAATATATAGAATCAGTTCTAATGTTTATATCCATATAAAATGAATAGAATATGATGAAATTTATAATCATACAGTTGGACTCGATGCAATTCCTATACTTGTAGCTTAAAAATAATTTATAATTTTTAGACTATTTCAAATGGATTTAATGTGTGATTTCCATAATGGATTTGTTTAGTACTATGTTAATGTTGAAAAAAAACATGGTATTGAAAATAAAAAAAGATCCATAACATGTTTTTAATGGTACAACTGATCTTTATGAACATACATATTCACATTGAGCATGATATGATTTGTTAATTGTATTTTTTATGAAATAAATTTTTTAATAGAGAAATAGATCTAACTATTTTTATAAAAATAGTTAATGATGTTTTATGACTTTAAAAATCTATATTGAAAACATTATATTTTGATCAACATAATTTTCATTATTACATTCCCTTTCCGATCGTATGAAGTCTGAGTTTGGATTGATATTGATGGGCGAGTTAACATACATTATAGCTTTTAAAATTTCACAAAACTCACATGGAACATTTATATATCAACATAATTATATAAAATATATTGCTAAAAATAATTTAGATGAAAATAATGAATGTATTAGTACTCCATTATGAACCTCAAATACATTATACATTTATGATGCTTGGAAACCAATTGATCAAAAATAATTTTAGAGTTATGATTGTCTGTTTACTTTATATAAAATCAAATATTCTTCATTTAATGTTTCTAGTATTCTAATGTTCTAGATATCTAAATGATACAATAGATTCCTATCTTAAATTTACAAAATATTTTTTCATTATCATAAATGATATATTGAATTAGATGTATTTTGATGTTAAATTTTCCCAACTCAAAAAATTCCAAATATTTCAAAAAAATATTTTTTATAATATTTGTTATAATAAATTTCATTTACAGAAACCAATAATAATATGTTAATCATATTGAGAGTAATCTAATACTCTAAAGGGTACCCATATTTTAGTTTAGGTAAATATTCATTACTTTATTATACCAAATTTTTTATACATAATATTTTAGTTTTAAAAACATTATTTTGTTACAAAAAAAATTTCCACTTATTAAATGAATACTCATTCTGATGAAATGATTTTTGAAAAAACATTAAGAGTTCAAATTTTTTTATAAATAATTCACATATTAAATCTATGTCATCAAATCAGAAAAGGGTTTATAATATTACATTTTGGTTTATATAGACTTTGAACCTTAACTCTCTCATATAAGTGTGGGTTACCCCATTCCCCATATTAGATTTCAGAGAATTCAACCTTGGAACTCAACAAATGTTTTAGTTCTTTGTCAAATTTTTTTCCATTTGCCTTACATCTTGAACATAAATTAGTGAAATGGCCACAATGAGATTCTTTCCCAAAATAAATGTTGTCAGATAAAGAATTATTGATATATTGTGGTATGATAAATATGTTTATTCATTAAAATGATTTATAAAGTTCTTATTTTGGGAAAATTTATAAATCCATAGAGAGGATTTTGAGTTGTATCACCCTATGCTATGAATAATACTTTTCTAATCAGTTTAATTTATTTTAGAAGATGAAAAAGAAGAAAATTTTTCACTCTTTTTTTTAAATTTATAAAATATATTATCTAATATTCGTAGAGATAATATAAGTAAAATTATATGGTGAAATTTTTAATTAAGGGAGAGAATCCAGAGTATTTATTTTTATGGGGTCATAAATAATTCATGAACTATGGGGAAGTTTAGATATGATAAAAGAATATACATTTCAATAATTTTTCTATGATGTTGATAAATTAAAATATGGTTGTAATTATTTTGAAGTTATTAATTTTTAATATGAAGTGTTTGTTTTTTTCTTCCAATACACAATAGATTATTGAGTAAAAATTAATACTTTATACTTTTTCATTCCTTAGTTTTGGAAATAATAAAAATTTATGAAAACTATAATTTTCTACCTGTATATATCCCATGTGTTTTAGTATGTTTTTATCTAAAATATATATTTATACTGAACTTATAAAATTTTCATAAGTAGAATTAACACAAACATTTTATCAATCCAATCCATCGGACTAAAGGTACTTCGTATACATATGAACTAATACAATTCTGACCAATGGTTAAACTAGTGTTCACTCTATAAGGGTAATAAAAATCATAAGAATTAAAATTAAAATAGTATAGATTTAAAATAATAACATATGATCATTCTATAAAATTGTAAAATATAGTGGAGTCTATCGGACTATACAAATTTTATAATCAAAATGTTTTAGAATTATTTAAATCAGATGGAAGAAATTTATAGCATTGTAATCGTGCTACACAAAACTACACTAGACTAGGATTTACAGTTCATGCTTAGATCTCATGTTAATGATATAGATCATTATCATATTTTGATTATAATGTTTTTAAAATTTATTTCATCCAACTCAAAAATATTACCATTCAATATTTTCCAATAAATTGGAGTTTATTTGATGAGTTTGGTTCTGATGTATTTGAAACTCAACATGTTTTAATATTTATATTCATGAATATATCATTTTCAATCCTTTTAATCATTCAAAGTGTTGTAATTATAAAAAATACATGTGAGGATTGAATATTGACTTGAAACTTATTATTTTTTATTCACTATGTCTGATCATTATTATATCGAGGTCATACAAGTATAGGATGACAGGGGAATATAATCCCTCAGATCATTGGAATATGGGGATAGGAAGAAAGAGTTATATAATTCATCATATATAATTATTCCTAAAGAATGGAAGATTAATTCATTATAGTAATCATGTCGACAGATTTATTGGGATGGAAAGAAATACCATTATAGTAGGTTTTGAAACTAAGGTTATCTAATGACATGATATCTGAAATTTGTTACTCTTAATGATAAAGAGTATTATTATAGTTTATTAAAATTTATGTCATTCTAATTGATAAAATATTTAATTTTTTCTCATTTCAACATGTTAAATTTTCTTCTATGTAATTAAATTATAAATATAGTTCCTTAAATATTATTATAATATGATATTTTGTGGATGTGTATGCGATTCCAACACCACCAATGATATATTACACCTTTACAATATCCACTGTTAACAATATTATAGTCAAATGAAATCTGATTTTGTTCTACTTTACATAAGGTGTTTTGTGTTTTTTCTTAGTTTAAAAACCAAATATAAAATAGACACCACCTCTTGTGGCCATAATAAATTCTTACGATTGATCATTTCACTTTTCTAGGAAGCTAGAGATGTATTTTTCTGATGGCCATGAATTTTTTGATGACAATATAAGAAAGATATCTATTTTCGTAGAAAACGGTATGAATACATTTGAGAAATATAAATGTAATAAAATAAGGTTTTTAGCTTATGATAGTTCAATTGAAAATATCCTAGGGTATTGAGGAATGAAATATGGGAACTTCTTTTGATGTTATTTGTTTTGTAATATTTCTGTATATTTAATAGAAGAACATCTTAGTAGTGTTATGAACAATTTTGATAAGCTGTGAGTATAGTGTTTTAATTGTAATGGGATGTATAATTATGTGGATTGGTGTTCAAAGAACATCCTGTAAAATGGGATGAAAAAAGCCTATAATAATAATGGTTTTGTGAAATCCATTGATACTAAATATTTAAATATTGAAAAAACCAATGAATTAGTATAGTGTATGTTACCTATGTACTAATATTATTCTAATATCGTGTTTGATTGGATGTTTATACATTCATTATATTCCATGAAATTTTTGGGTAAAATTAAAATTTCACCTCAATAATTGATATTGTTTATTTAAAATTTTCTTGGGGTAGTATTAATGAAAGAAGAATTTACAAAGATAATCTTGTTATCATGTTAGGGATATTTTTCCCTATAATCCATTTTTCCCATATTATATATTTTTGATGTACTTAATTTGTATTGGAATTCAATATATCTGTCAATGATTGATAGAAAATAAAAATAATTCACCTTCAATGATGAGTTTCTATTTTTATAGAAGAATAATTTCAAATACATGATAAATAGTCATGATGTTGAGAATGTTTTTAGAAATGGAAATGAAATATACATTTCTACTGTAATTTAATATAAAATAATTATTCAAATTAATAATGAAATATTTATAATATAACATTTTGATTCTTTTCTTGATGAGTTACCTAGTATTATTCTATATAGGGGAGATGATTTTACTATTGATTTAGTGCCCGATGATGAAATATTTAAAAACCCCCTTATCAGATGGCTCACATTGAACATATAGAATAGAAAAAAAAATCATGAGATTATTTCTATAGGTTTCATTAATCATGGCACTTCACAGTGGGGTTATACTATTTTATTTATAAAAAATAATTATGGTTCATGAGGAATTTAATTTATTAATGATAATTGAATAAAATTATTATAATGAATAAGTATCGATTACCTTTTCTGGATGACTTGTTTCATCTGGTGCATAGAGTTTAGTATATTTTTGAGGTGGATCATAACTTCAGGTTTCATCAGTTAAAGGTTATATGGGATGATATCCTTATGATATCAATTCATACTTGGTATGGGCATTATGAGTTTTCAGTTATTCTCTTTGGAATTATAAATTCTCTTATTTTAGTAAAGGATCTTATAAATAGAGTTTTATAAAAACTATTTTGATATGCTTTTTTTGTCCAATAATTATAGTCTTATTTATTCTAAATTTTTTTATGATCATTATAAAAATCATATTATTTTTATAAAAAAACTGATATAAATTAATTTATATAGAATATTATATAAATTTTATATTTGGTTGAAAAATATTTTACTTAATGGAGACATTATAAATAAATATGGATAAATCATTAGTCATGAAAAACCCAAGTAGACGATTAATGGACAAGAACAAAAAATATGTATGAGATTCAAATATATCTTGTATTAGTATGGTATTATGGGAAATTTGTTGAATAACAATAATATTTATCTATCCCACATACTATGAAATCTTAAAAATAATTTAAGATTGTCATGATTGAACAATTTTTCTAATGTTTCCCAGAAATCAAATTAATTTTCTTGAAATCTCCATTGTTGGACCTATATTCAAGTAATTTGGTCTTTTTTAACTGCGAAAAATATAATTTTAAGTGTTTATGTTTTTATTTGATATAGAGGAACCAGATCATTTATTATGCTTCACATCAATTAATAAATCATGAGAAAAATTATCCCACACATGAACATAAACTAGTGGTTCAATTATTTTCTTAAAAACATTACACACATCATTTATATAATGGAAAGTGTGATATATAAATTGATTGTAAATGATTTTACTATATATTCACTCAAAAATAGATTAACATGATATATAGAATACAGATATAATTTATGAATGAAAATTACTACCCAATTCATTACTATATAGGTAATGAAAACAAAGTAACAGATTCATTTAGGAGGAAATATTTTTCATCATTTACTATTATATATATTGAACAAGATCCAATGATGGCTGATTTTATAAATAATAATATAGAAATTATTCACAATGAAACTCCCTATATTTTCATTCTAATGCTTGTACAATCAGCTCTATCCATCATAATTAAGAATGGTTAGAAGTATGACTGTGAGCTATAGAAAAATCTAAATTTTTTAAGATAGGCATGTTTCCAAAAATATGTATTGACAAATATGGGATTTTTAGATGAAAAAATGGATATGTGTTTCGTTTTTCCTTCAATATAATAAATGAATATTGAATGTCGCTCATAGCTTTTCA
Source organism: Viscum album (assembly GCA_963277665.1). NCBI lineage: Eukaryota > Viridiplantae > Streptophyta > Magnoliopsida > Santalales > Viscaceae > Viscum > Viscum album. The sequence continues at coordinate 1,916,245,688 of OY728165.1, read as the reverse complement.
TTTGTAACTAATTGGTGAAGAAAAAAACTGTGTAGAGATTTTGGAAAAAAATTGTTAATGAATGAAGATATATATTTCTATTTTTACTATGAAATTTTTGACTTTTCAATAGATTAAAAAAATGTTATGTTACCAAATAATATTCTCCAGCTATTACTTGTGGAAGAATGGATATGGTGTAATATACTATTGTATTTCATGGTAATATTTCCAAAGACATCAAAAGTTAATAATGTTGGTTTGATTATTATTTATCGATTAACCAATTATTTGAATTTTTTACCCAGTTGAGAAATTTTTTTTTGGAAATGTGATAGGAGTTAATTTTTAATTGAATTAAATTTACCTATAACTTTTTATGATCAATCTTATGGATTGGTAGAGTGAACGCTTCAGTTATTAGAAGATACGATTTCATCACATTCAATGGATTTTCATGCATATTGGTATCACGATATTAGTTTTACTGATTTTTCATAAAATAATGGTTTTTTAATTCTAGTATATTGATCAATCCTTTTGAGACATTTTATGTATGATGGTGTCAGAATATATCTTGTTGTGGTAAATCTTGAAAATGAAATTTTATGTTATTGGAATTTTTAGAATTAATTGATGAGAAGGTGAATATTATTCAGCCACATATAATGAAAAATCAAATATGGCATCGATGATATGTAGGTAACTAGAGGAATGATATATCTATTGAGGAAGGGGATTATGATTGTATTAAAATTTGTCCACGGAAAAGTGTTATGGGGGTTTTTTGGAAAACTTAATTTTTTGTCCCAGATTCATTGGACTATTTGAAATCCATGATAATATTAGAACCACTTCCTACTATAACATTCCTTTCTACTAATATTATCTCAGGTACGAGACATATTTCTTGTTTCATTATTAAGTAAGTTTTTTTGCTACATCTCAATATATGATCCCTAAAGTAGATGAATTAGATGAAAACCTCTATTTCATGGAATATACAGGATAGATTCTTCCCAACATAGGAAGTGTGTCTCAAAATAATGTAATTCATCAAGTTATGGGCTTTTTGAAAAATCACCTTCGTATATTATAAGGATTTATATTATATTATTCATGAAATTTATGATATATATTTATATTAATATTAATTTGTCTTTTAATCAAAAAAGGATATAATTTTATTCTTTTTAAAATCACATTCATATATTATAAGGATATTTGTATAAGTATATTTAAAAATATATATAATTAAACTAAAAACGGATCATCATTTTTGAAATCATCATCTAAAAATTATATATTTTTTATTCAGGTAAATTTTTTAAAATATTGATTTTTTGGTGAACAATGATTTTTTTAAAACTATAATTTATTTTTAAATAAATTAATTTAATTATAAATATCATTTCATATTAATGTAATATAATAGACCTATAATTGTAAATTTTCTAATAAATTACATAGGAATAATAATTATACTTTATTTTTCTATATGTTTATTTTTTTGAAACACATTTGTCTAAAACAAAGTTTATCATTGTGATTTATATTTTCATATCAAAATATTTTCATAAAATTATTGAAATTGAATAATAAAAAATTTATTTCATATTTATAATTAAGATGTAAATATTATATAATTATGTACCTTTTATTTTTGTCTACTATGATTAGAAACCGTAGTAAATATTTGTCATGTCGGAAAGGGTAAATCAAGAAAAAATGGAAAAAATAATTTGATAAGGACTATAAATGACCCTAATACTTGAATATAATCTTTTGGACGTTTTTTTTCCTGAATCCTCATCGAATATTTATATTTATTATATTTTTTTCAATTTTTATTCGAAAAAAGTATTCATTATTATTTTAATTAAATATAATGTTAAAATGTCACTCTCTTGAATTAAATATATAAAAAACATTGTAATTTGTAAAAAATTACTTATTTTAGGTAAAAACATTTGTTGAAAGAAAAATAATTTTTATATCATGGTTATTTTTTAAGTGATGAATTTATTAAACTAATAGATTACGCAACACCATCCCAGTACTTGTAAATGTAGTATAAAAATAATGAAAATAATTATAAAAACACATAATGTAATTTATTTTTGGTGATTTATTTTTTCCCTACAAAATTTCAGATATATAAATATTATATTGGATTTTTTAATGGATTATATTGATTATTTTTTTCTATAATTTTATATTATAAGTTAAATTAAATAAATCAATCCATAAATGACATAAATAACATTTTATAATAAATAAATGATAATTTCTTGATTTAGAATTCATAAATATATTATCCTTTGAAACGTTAATGGGATAGGTATTATAAAATCAACTATAGTCCATTGATTTATTAAATATTCGTTTACTATAATATTCATTACTCATTTGGGGAAAAATATTTATATCATGGTAATTAATGAGATGGATAATGGAGGTTAAAACTAAAGTAAGAGGGCAAAAATATCACCTAATGTTGTCCATATTTTATTGTATGTGACAATTTACACATATCCTAATCTTATAACTAGATTAAATGATAGTTGAACAAATATTTTAGGAAAAGTATTTATATTAATTAAATAATTTACAAAATTTGAAGAGTTCCCCTCCCATTAGTTATTAATGTAAGCCTCATTTTCAACCTTCCTAACAAAAGTTGAGCTGTCTATCTTAATCAATATTTAACCTAATAACATCCATTTAACCCTCCACACGTCTTAAGGACTCTATTTCCATAACAAAAAAAACATTTTAAGTATTTAGGTATAATATTAATGATATTTCTTGTAGATGTGGAAGATAATGAACGTACATGACGAGTCCAACTCAATGTGAGGGACAATATTTCTTAAAAACAATGTTTTAATATTTCATATATTTATTTTCTAAATAATTTTCTTCTTGTATTCTTAAAATAAATTTAAGGATGTATTTATACAGAAGTAAATTTATTATAAAATACTTTTTATGTCATATTAGACATCCATTCAAAGGTTTTTGGAAATGAAAATTTTTACATATTTTATATGAAATCATTTGAAAAAAATTATAAAGGAATAATATATTTTAATGTATATGGAATCCATTGTTCTTCCAATTATATTAATTGTAATTTTATGTTTTTAATTATTTATAACAATTATTGTTTTCTTCACATAAATACCCTCTATATTATTACATAGGATATTTTTAGAAATGGGTTTAAATAGAATGGATATTTAAATGTATGGAAATTATTTCTTATATGATAAAAAATAATTTTATGATAAAATATTTCATTCTTCATGATTATCTTAAGGTTCTTAGGAATTTATTATGATAATAGGTGATTCTATTATAAACCAAGAATGGTTGAGCCCGATATTTCTCTCCCATTCATTGAGTAATGTGATGAAGATAACTTGTTTGGACTCTCCTATGATATTATTGGAATTTAATGGAAATGATATTCCATTTGAAAGTGTGACAAGTAAAATGGGATCCCATGTTACCTTCATGATTTATCAATTCTTACTATGATTTTTTCATTGAAATTAGATGTATTATCAAGGTAATCTAATGATCTTATGTTTAAATGTTAGTTCATGATACTTCTATTGGGTGAAATGTATATCTTTTTAAAAATTGTTTTTATGATTTTTTTATTAATGGATAGATTACTATTTGAGATTTATTTTACATCTATGATTTTTTATAAAGATTATTATTAAAATATATCTGTAAATAAGTTGAATAATTAGGTCATAAATTTATTGTAATAATCATAAAATATTCTTTTAAAAAGGGAACTTTTTATGGGTATTCATGGACTAAAAATTTTCATTCTTTTTTAGACCACTTAATAATAATTTTTTCCAATTATATTATGTAAAAAAAAATTTCACAGTGTTTATTTGATTATTAGTTAGAAGTATGATTTTATGAATAAAATTGGGAATATATTTAATGAAATGATACTTATATTGATTTAAAGATGTCAATTTTTTTAAAAAAATGGATACTAAGTTGATGTTTCCAGCGTGTGATATAATATTTATTTATGTAATGGTGATGACATAATCCAATAATATTATAAACCATAATGATTATCAAATTAAATAAAGTGAATTCTTGACTTATTACACATGATTAAGTAATGTTATTTGTATTCGTCTTTATATTAGTATATTGGTTCTTAACACTATTCTATATTACCCTATTAAAGTTTATCTCTCAATACTATCATACTGAAAAAAATTCTCATACTGATCTAGGTTAACTTCCCATTCGAGTCCGTATTATCTCATGAGATATTCATATTTACCGAATGCATTAGAATGATATATAATTCCATGAACACCTTCACATAATGAAAACCAGACATATCTATTCCAAAAGAACATAAAACATTCATAATATCATTATAACATTAAATATGGAAAGGAAATGGGTTTCATAAAAATTTAATCCTTGCATTATAACAAAACCCATAAAAAATAAATGAGCATTTTACAATTGTAAAATAATATTCTTAAATCATCTAGATAATGAATAATAATGGTCTGATTGAATTATGTCCCTAATCATGAAAATATAACAACAAATCATGTAATCTTAAATGAAAATTAAATTGAAATATATCTAAAATATTTTTTTAACTAATATTCAATTTTTATATTGAAATTTATTATTTTAAATATAAAAATTTATAAAAAATATTTGGAAATAATTTTATTTAAAAGAACTATTAATATAATATTTTTAATATTCAATGCATTTAGTGGTCATGGTGGTGGGAAATTTCATCCAGGTCAGGTCCATTTAAGATTTCATTCTATTCAAGGTTCCCGTAAAAATTCATAAGTCATTAAAAAAACTAAAAAAATATTAATTTTATCCCATATTATAAAAAGGAAATCATGGAGGAAATTAAAATAAATTATCTTTGGATAATATATAAAATAATATTCCTATCATTTTTATAATGAATTGGAATGGAAGAAAAATAATTTCTTCCAAAGAAAAAAAGGAAAATTAAAGGAAAATATATATTTTATAGATATAATCAAATTATAAAAAATTAATTTATTGATAGTTATATCATAATATTTCAACATCATAAACATAAACATAAAAAATACATATAGACAATAAGATCGTAAAATAAATCCCTTTCCTCATGTTTGACATTCATAAATGGGATTTAACATCCTATATAAAAAATTTAAATATATAAAAATTATATATCAGAATACTAAATACACTTATGATATCTTATATTATTCAATAATAAAATTACCATAACCATTTATTGAAAAATCATTATTAAAATCATCATTTTCGTGTAAAAATTGTTTCTTTTTTCATGAAAATTTCAGCTTAGTAGTTCCAACCTATATGCATATATCAATTTTAAGTCATATAAAATGATAATAATGGTATAAATAAATAATATAATCTTTATATATGTATTTATATATATTTATATTAAGTTTCATCTATATTAAAATTATATTGAAAAACTAATTTCACCATTCATGGAGATGGTTGGTTGTACATATGCTAGAATGCTATTTTTACATATCAATAGATAGAAATAAATATAATTAAGTAAAAAATTAACCTTTATAGGATAATTATTATATCATATATATCATATATATTCATTTAATATACCCTTTGTACAATCCATGTAAAAAAATGAAAAATGAATCACATCGCTTCGTAGTGCTGGTAATCGACACATACGTATGAGCAACATTTTCATTTTCTAATAGATTAATAGGAATGAAAAAATATATGTTATTCAAATTCTAGAGGAATATTAATAACATAAATATATTATATAAACATTTAACCCATCATAATTACAATAAATGAAATCTACTTATGGGAAATAAATTTTATTTATATATGGAGGCGGTAGTCCGCATGTACCAATGAGTGAAACTTTAACATTACATTTAATAGAATTAAAAGTGAATAAATGAAGTGAAATTGTAATAATAACATTTTCGTATTTATAGTACACTTATTATATTAATTTATGTTGGATAAAAATATTTATAGGATGTATAAGGAGAAATAAATTGAAAGAAGATAGGTTAGACAATTATATCATCTCTAGTAAACCGTGATGAGATACCCTCTTGAGGGCCCTAATAATGGTATTTTAAGAACAATAAAACCAATAACTAATTAATAATAATGTTTAATAGATAATTGCGTAGGGTCTTGTTGATCTATAAAGATATATGAGATCTAAAAAATAGATAAGGGTTTTTATTTAATAAATATGAGAAATGATTCGCTTTGACTTATGTAAAATATTATAATATAATTATAATATTTCTCAAGGATAGTGATTCCGAATAACCAAGAACATTTATATAAATTGCTAGTTACAAAATTAAATCATCCCAATAAATTTATATACGTTTCTATGTCATTTAAGCTTATAGTCTAGTTTAACACCTTCATTTACCTACATTAAAAATAACTGCATTAATATATTTTTCAGTCATAATGTGTTATAATTTAACTTAAAATGTAAAAATTAGATCCTAAATTTAAAAGGATAGACATTATATATCTATTTTAATTATTATTTTACTCTTACAATGTTTTTATAGTTTATAAATAATTTACGTAAATATTATTTTTTAAAATAACATAAATGTCATTTGTAACAATATTAAATTAATTTCATTAAAGAAACATTTAATTAATAATTAAATTGAAATATTATCTTTTAACTTAAACATAATGTGTTTTTAATCTATAAAATTCATGGGGAACTATAGGACACATGAGAAAATATTGTCTTTATTATTATTAAAACCATATACATGCTTTTTCATTGTCATTCTGGAGAACTATATCTATGTTGTGTAAGATTTTTGGATAATTATTCAATCACTAAATTTAAAAAATGAATATGATAAAAATAAGTAATTTTTATTCAAATAAATAATTTATAACCAATATTATCGTCCTGTAGTACTTATGAAATTTTTTTAGATATATTAATATCAAGAGAGAAATATTTTGGAATGTTCTTTACATAAAATAATACAACTATAATTATCAATAAAAAATTGAACCCAAATTCTATTTATTAAAAACAAGGATGAACATTGATGAAATAAAATCACAAAATATCATAAAATAGTGTATTAGAGAAATTTTAAATCCACATAACATGGTTTTAAATATATTTTACTTCTGAAACCATTACAACGAAAATAATTATTTACCATGGTATTTATTCATATTGAGAGAAATAAATAGAACATAAATGCCAAAAATTATGCTATTATCTCAAAATATGGACACCATTTTTTTATATTCTATATCTATATGTGGTTGTAATTCATTTTGAAATATTCATGCCAAATGTGATGAAAATCAAATTTTAGAAAAATATTTTTTAATCATAAGACATGCTTTATTTTTATCCCATCCCTTGAAAAACTATTTTATGATTGTAAAAAAAATTGACTGAATACAAATAAAAGTATTTTAATTAAATAAATAAGTAATATTTTTTAAAAATTTATTAAGGGAAAAGCATATTTACCAATTAAAAATAGTACTTCAATAAAATATATTTTTTATATTAAAATAATTCTTATTTGAATTTTTATAACATTATTTCGGATGTATTAAATTTATAAACATGTAAAAAAAACATTTTTCATATTTTAGTTTATCATATTCATAAACACCAATCCAAAAGCATGGAAAAAAATTACATTAAATAATAATATATTAATTGTATAATGTGGTTCATTTAAAATCAATGTTGTATGTAAAAAATATAACAAGGTAATAGAATTTATTTACATAGATATTTATCAAAACAATATTTCTGTGATTCATTATACACCAAAAAAATGATTTTACTCTCCAAATTCCATCACATTGTTACAAACAATTAATATATATCAATTTCATCACATCCTAAGTTTCCCATGTACCTTAATTGAATTTATGATTCATATTGAGAACATTAACCTTCCAATTAATCTTTTTCTATATCACATTATCGTCATTATCCCAGATTTATAAAAAAAATTAATTTGAAAAAACATGTTTTATTTATAAAACCTCTTATTTCAGTTTAAGTTACATATTTTTTATATTTTTCCTCATTAAAGATTCCTGGAACACATTATGAACATGATATATGTATGGTGTAAGAACTTAAAGATATGATATTATCCCTTCTACATCAACAATACCAATGTCACCAATATAAAAAAGGCTCATATTTCAATTCATTCAAAATCTCATAGCAATTTTAAATGGATAAATTCATAGGAATACTATCATACAAACATCAAATTATAGTTGTTATTGATGATTTATTCGTAAAATTTCTATTATATCTGAGATTCCTTGATGTTATACCAAATGGATCTTACATTCTCATTAATTTCCAAAACATGATCACCCCTTGATAGCTTTATTTATATTTCATTATCCCAATACAATTGTATATACTCATTATTCTATATATGGAATCATAAGGATCTATATTATTGTTTGATGTAAAGTTAGTGTTATAGGAAAACTAAACTAGAGGATGTTGCTGATTTGAAAAATCTGTAAAATAAATAGAAAAGGAACAAAAAATATACTTCAAAGTCTTAAGGGTTCACCGAGATTAACGATCAACCAAAGAATGATAAATAGTACTGAAGAAAAACCCTATATATAGATATTGTAAAAGAATCATACATAAAATAAAGGTAACCCCTGGATAAATAACTAATAAACTATAATGTGTTTCTCCATGTTACCTTAATACATTTTTAATGTATATTACATTAATCTATTCCAAATATAAATCATCTATAATAGAAGTGATGTCTGGTGGCTTCCTAAGGGGTTTAATGAAAAAAATTATCATCACGTTGTTTAGACGTATTAGAGATTATGATATAGAAATCCATAGTGTTGTTTTCACATTTACATTCAGGTATGGTTAATGGTAGTAATGTCCTCTTATAATTCTATTTCTCGTCATTAACATACTAAAATACCAAGAACCTAGATACATAATTTTCAATATCTATCATCATGTTGTCCCCCCATAAATACTTCTTCTCATCACTATATGTCTCCATACATATAGAATGAATAAAGAATTTTTAACTATGTTCATTATCCAGGAAAACGATCTTAATGATTGGTATTAATGGTACAAGAACACAGTACCTAAACCATATCATTCTATCATAGTTAAGGTTAACCTCAATAACATTTTCACCTTTTTATCTCTTCAACAATCTTTTTCACCACTTTAATATTTACTTGGATATATTCTTAGTTACTTGTATGGGAAATATTATATTTATCCCATTCCTTCTATGTTTCTAGATATATTATTTAAAAACCAATTAATCTTTGATCTTTTTTATCCTCATCATGAACATGTGAGGCCAATTTTTTTTTACTGAAATCATAACCCTCATTATTAATTTTCCCCGGGTGGTTATATATTGAGTAATCATAATATATAATTAACTACAACCATATTTTCTATAAAAGAATTAACACTATGTGAGTGAATATATAATTTAAACATTAATGTCCTTTCTAAATGACACACTTTTCACCGTAATGATAATTCATATATATCTTTAAGGAAATTTGTTACACAACTTACTACAAATCCTGAGTTGGATAATTTTTATCCTAAACCATTAATTTTCATGTGACATAATCTATAACCATGACATTATACATGAATCCACATCCCATCTCTTTCTTACACGTACTACTATAGATCTAAAACCCTTACTTAAAATAGTTTATTGTAATAATAGGTTCTCTTACTAACCTTGACATTAGTTCCTTTCCATTTTTTCACATGAATATATATAAAGGAACTTTAAACCCATTTGAATTAATTTGGTTACTATAGTAGATATCCATGAGAAATTATTCAACAATCATTAATAAAATCCATGAAAATAAAGAAAATCATGGATCTCAGTCTCAGTGGTTATTCGGGGCAAGAGTTTAATAAAATTTTCTTTTGATGGATCTGTTGATATACCCACACATGATACTATAAATCCCAAAAATGAAATCTTTGTTGTAAAAATGCATACTTCGGAATTTTTTCATAAAACAACTCTATTAACAGGGCCTTTGGTATAATTATCATGTGATCTATATGATCTCTCTTTCACTTATAATATATAAGAATATATTCAACAATAATTTCCACATTAAATATCAGGTAATCTCTAAAGACAATACTCATTAAATCAATGAAGATAGATGGGGAATTATAAAGGCTAAATAGAACTATAAAAATTTATAGTGTTGAAAACTCAAATGGAAGGTTATATTTTATTATTTATTCACTTTTAAACTTTAATTGATGACATCCAAAATGTTGTTACCTCATGGAAAACTATTATTCTCCATGAATTTTACTGTTATGTCGCCAATAAAGGAGAAGTATACCTATTAATGATGGTGAGATTTTTCTATTGTCAATAATAAATACAAAGTTTCCTTGATCAAAAATTATTCATAAAAAGAAATGGTAGACCCCATAATATCTCTATTTTCAAATTAATACCTTATCTAGCTTCTCTTACACTTTCATCCATAATTTATACGACTCATTCTAGGCCATTATATATAAAGTCTATGAAATAGGTGTATCACCTGGGATGAGTATTTTTTAAAATTAATGTTCTCAATTTGGAGGACAACAAGAAAGTTATTCTAGAAACATATCGTGAAATTCATACAAAATATTCATATCATTGATATTTAGTTTCTCTCCCACCATTTAAAATAAGAATCCCCTTCCAATAAGTTTCATTACACATATCGTTGATGCAATTTTAATCAGAATTTTATATTTTAACACACATTGATTGGTGATCAAAGGCTTCATTGGAATATCAATTGTGAATTACTGTCCTAGGGAAATGATATTAGATTTATTTAAATAAAACCAACACATGAATAAATAATATAAAATAATTCTAGAGGTACAATAATGAGATTTTTACGATGAATATTTCCACAAAAAAACATAAATTAATCATTGATATATGTTGATTTGATCATTACATTTTTGGTTTTGACCATCAATTCAACATCCAATCCATCTGGTGTTTTTCGTTAGCATTATAAAATTTTTATATATAAATGAATTGTTAAATCAGCATCAGCTAATTCATTATAAGTTCTAGATTAGATTGAAATTATACCTTTCAACACTTCATTGTCATTCTCATCATTTCCAATAGATATCACACGAAAATTACATTTCTATTTTGGCTTACTAAGATACTGAAATAAACCATAATCATTAATTTAAGGTTTGTATCACTCATTGGCCTAATTCACCTAGTCCTTATATTTTAAACAATCGATCATTAATACTATTTTCTGTGGTACTTTTTCCACTATTTTTAGATTACTTATTCCAATTTCCTCAGAAATCATTTGCATGATAACCTTCCTTTTCAAACAAAACAATTTTAGTAGTTATATTAAGAAATTTTCTTACATGGTTGCTTCAATAGAAAAGTAATAATGGAATTATCATATTATTTTATATTTGGTTTTTTAAATTTCATTTGAATTGAATCATTATTTTATTATCAAATTGATGACGCATATGGGTTACTCTAATATCAATATCCACGATGATAGAATATCGAATAAATAATTCATAGATATTGAAGACTCTTATTGAAAATACCATTTGGTTACATGTATTTAATTCTCTGAATAATCAATAAATATTACAATCAAGTTCATTAATAATACAAAAATCATACATTTGAAAGTATTGTAAAATTTTCTACATAGGTACTAACAGTTTCATCATCCTTATACATAAGAACAAAAAATTACTTCAATTTTTTTATGAATAATAAAAGGAACATACTTATTAAAAAATAATCTCTTAATCTCATCCAACATCATTGTGTAAATTTGTTTATGTTCACACTTGTTTTACATAATATGACGCAAATTTTTCTTCTGCTATTATGTTATTAAAATCTAATATAAATTTTTTTAATCATCTAAATTGGTTTGTTCCAAATAAATCACCAATCTTGGTCCACTATAGAACACGAAGTGTGTTCCCAATAGCAATAGGAAGGAGAAAATCACCAGTAATAACTCATTATAATTTAATAATGATTTCACCATAGTTACTTGACATCACTCATCCATTAAGAGTGGTTAAAAAACCAACAACATGAGATTCAACAAAAGAGCATAAATAGATATGATAAATAACATCATAACACAATGTTACAAGATGATTCAAAATGACATATACATATAAAAGACATCTCAAAATGATCAATGCAATCTGAAAATAATGGGTTAAATTTTTAACAAGGACAATATAATACCCAATGGCACCAGAATTCAAAAAGCACTCCACATGAGTATATCCCAATCAGAAAATGTCACCTTTAAAAAATAATGGAAGGTTGTAATCAATGAAATCCACCATGGAATATGGTTCACATTCCATTACCTCGGTGAAGAAAAAATAATTTTTCAAATGGCCTTAATGTCCCAATATGTGTGGGAGGCAATGAGAAGAGTAGGGTAAAAGCATTAATATATTTATGAATTTGACCCATGAAAAATAATAAACTAGTTTTGAATAAATCTAAAAATTATAACCACTTTGAAAATATACCTTTTCCACATAAAGCCTTAAAATCCATTTGGATTTCATATCTCAAAAGAAATCATTTTTTATGAAATTAATGTCCAATAAAGGATCAAATTATTAATCAAGGATAAAATCCATAACATGTTAAAAACAACAAAAATAAATAAAAAAGGCGTTCATAACATTAACATCATAAATTTATAAAAACAAAAAATGATCAAATGTGAATAATATATATCATCACATACAATGTTACTAATCAAATTCATAAATTATACAAATTAATATAGAATGAGTGATGTCCACATATGGATTTAACTATCAGGCATGCCATGGGTGAGTAAACTTGAATTATTGCTAGCAATGAAATGAAAGCTCTCAGATTCTTCCACATTCCAAACTCTAAGGGATCAAAAGGTATCATTGAAACTAACAAGTGTTCTCTCATGGTGATCTTACCCAATGTCTCACTAGGTACCATAAAGATAAATATATGTTTTAACATTACTCCCATAAGATTCCCACATATTCTCTTGAAAAAAACCTCTCACTCAGATCCTAATTAACCCATATGCTAATATACTCCAACCCATACCAACCAATTCCACATATCATATATATCCATAACACAATATATTTCATAAAAATTCATGAAAAAATTATCAAAACAAATTTAGCATGGTAATATTATTTATAAAACCACATTATAATTCCAACGAAAACACAAAAACCTATTTATTGAATTTTATCAAACCCTTGGAGGGAATATAAGCCACAAGAATTTGAAAACCCCCACATCAAACATGAAAATTTACAGTCAAATACATAAAATACCTCAAAAAATAGTATACACACTAATCATAAATCATTAAAATGAAAATATAAACAAAAAACCGAATGTGGTAAAAAAAATTAATGTTTTGACATGAACAATTCCCTTATAAAGTGACAACTACCATATAATTTTTTTTTAAAAATCACCATTAATGATGACCACATAGATGTGACAGAACATAGATACAAAATTCTTATATTAAAGAAAGTAGATGAAAAATTACAATTAAAAACTCTATATTCTTCCAACACCGACCCTAGAGTTCCACAACCCTATAAAAATGGATGAATATATATTGATCATGGAAACGGATGAGGAAATGCATGGGAAATCAACATACCTCATGAGAAACAACCATGAATCAAATAGGATATCCTCTAAGGATGGATGAGTGAGGTCCGTGGAAAATGAGTAGGGATTGAATGCATGGGGGATGAATAAAGATCCAAATAATATAAAAAATAAATAGGCATACCTTGGAAAATTAACCTTTCATAATAATATAGATTGGGTCACATTGTTTAGCCACATTGTTAGTAAAACCATGTATATGCCTCTATCCCAAAAAAATATGTCATAATGTTTTCCCTCGGGTTCATCATGTTTTGAAAAACTATGCTCAAATGATACAAAATCACTAAATAAAAAACTATTTCACCCCACAAATGGTTTCCACTAATTCTAGAAAAATCATGTGTTATGCATAAACCATGAACATTCTCCCCAAATCTCTTGGTTACAACCCTCAACACACTAGAACTTCACAAATTAACTCAAGGATAACTAAAAAAATATATGTACCAATGACTTAGATAGTTTACCAAACTCAACACCATGCCACTTTTTCCCCCATAATGTCCTTATGTTTTTCTAGAAGAAAACTGGTGAGGATACTAGTCCTTCACCCATCATTATTATATGAATTCCCTTTGGATATCCCTAGGATGCTTCCAGAGCACATTAAAAATGGGAGACCCATACCATTGAAAACCTTATTTTAAACATCCATGAAATAAAAAGTATACTCTAACATGGTGGAACTATGCTATAACATCAAATATTCTCTCTCTAGTATGTGATTTGGGTCTGTGTGGTATATCATTAGTTAGAAGACATAGAATATTTCATTATTCAAGTTATCCTTGGTGTAATTCCAAACTTGTAATATCCTTTCCCTAGATTTTCCAAAACATGAAGCCACCCTATATAACATGGTTAAGACTTCCACTGCTTTCCTAAACAATGTCAAAATAACTGAAATAACACAAAAATAAAAAATTGAGCAAAAATAAAAAACTCCCATGTATGATGATGTTGGTTAGTATAAAACACATGGACACTATGACATGTCACAAATAATTTTAAAATCTCTTGCATGATCTCAATCATATCCTAGAAGAGGCATGGACTAATTATAGAACCATACACACCCCATCCTAGCATGATAGGGGCCAGATTCAACAACCATAATATGAATCAAATGGGTCTATAATTACCAATTCATAATATTTATGATTGTATTTAAACAGTTAAAACTGAAGGTTCCATTATCACAATGAATCCAAATCATGTATGAAAACCCACAAGATATCCTTGATAGTTCTGATGATCCACTCAGATTGGCCATCTATCAACATGTGATATGTAATGCTCAACCAAAGTTGGGTTCCCAAATCCCCTTATAGACCCTTCCAAATTCATGATGTAAAATGGGAATCCTATCCTAACACTAGAATCATGGTAACTCCATGAAATGAATAAACTATAGATTATACATGAATCTGAGGCCTTCCTCCTTAATTGACTCCATAATGGGTAGAAAATGGGTTGATTTCATCAGATGGTTCATAATCACCAATATATAGGATTTCTAACCCAACGTATAATGTATTATGATAAAGAAGTACATATAAATATAAAACCAAGTCCACACTTGTATATAAAGTGTTCTCAACCACCCGACCAATATATGATGCCCAACTTTTATCCATTGACAGTCGAAGACATGGTATAACTATCCTCCACAACATGAGTTATATCGTGACACCAATATAATACTCTAAGGGTGTAACAAATCATGGACACCCTTGATGGAATTATACAACAAGAATTATGTGCATCACGTGTCACCTATTTCCTCAGACTCAAAGAAACTACCACCCACTTTTGAAAAATAAGGGAATCTTTGGGAGACCAAGACAAATTATGTGAGCTCTCCATAAAATTTAAATAAAAAAATATTTTCTAGAATTCATGGTCAAATACTTACTCAGTCCTCCCCAGATTAATGATAGAGTGTTTAATCTACTCTCATGTCAATAATACTAGCTCTAAATGAACTTGTACATCTAGTCATAGATCTAAATTTTTTTTATCAAAACCCTCGAATCCATTATATCTTGAAATTACTGAACTAGAATATTCCTACTCCATGTGTCGGCAATTAAATACCCCATCCTAGAAATATAAACATTCTCTAAATCAAATGATTGAAGGTAATACACCAAGAAAGTCTATTTTATGATCGAATACCTCAGAGTGAATATATAAGTCAACTCTTATGAATTGATTCCACTCTGAAATGCTCCCCGAAGACATAATGTCAGAAGGTCTTCAGTGCTTGCATAATAGATTCAAATTCAAGGTAGTGCATGGGATAATTTCAAGCATTGGACATTTCATTCGCGATCCAAAAGACACCATAAGGAAACAAAAAATCATCACAATCCTCAAATGAACAATAGAGGCATAAAAATACATTGTATATTCACGAATAAGATCATGAATATTCTAAACTGGATGATATATCAAATGAGTTTCCAACTTCTAGCAAGCCCTTTGGAACTTATCATCCCACTAATAATTCCAAACTTTTGTTTCAAATCCTTCAAGGTAGTATCTATGGTATAGAATTACTAAAAAATATATAATTCCCAAAAAATCCATAAATGATATGTATCTGAAACATATTCTTAGGATACTCCAATTACATGTCTTCTCAAACCTTCTCTAGATCATATAAAATACCTTATTTGAAAATTATGTAACCCAGAATCATAAATTGTGTAATTCATAACTGGAATGTGGTAAAATTGTAATAGAGACAATTCTCTATCGAAACACTCAAAACTAACTAGATATGGGTGAGATTCTCCTCATCCATCACAGAATACAACCATATATTGTCTAAATAACAAAACCACAAAGGATTCAAAAATGAAATGAAATATCCAGTTCGTTAATCCCATTGAAATATCCAGGGTATTGGTCATACAAAAAGGAAAATAAATAATACTCAAAATTTATAAAATGAAAATGAAAATTGAAATTTAGAACAACGAATTCTTAGAAAAACAACTACAAGTACTCGATGGTCGATTTTCAAATACCAACAATCCCCTATGAGATGGTCAAATAAATCACCAATAAAATTCAATGGATATTTATTTAGTACTGAAACATGATTAATCATATTATATTATATGAAAAATGTAACACCCCAATATTTTATAGTACATTATTTTTTAATGTAATGCAATAACTTGCACTACACGCAACACCAAGTTCAAGAGCATCACCACTTACCAAACTAGTCATTCAAAAGTTGTTATGAATAGTATTAAATGAATTTTGAACATTATATAATCCTTATAATTTTAGAATCCATATTATGAGTCTCTTAGATATAATGTATGAACAAAATCATTTTATCATATTAATGAATTATTTTTCAAATAATGCAATTTTACGGCCTTTTAATGGTGAACCCTTTTTAAATCCAATATTTGAAAATTTTATATATTCAATTTGACAAAATAAACTTCTTCCATAAAATTGAGATATAAGAATTTAGTTTCAATAAATTTTTGGTGTTTTTTTGATAACCTTCATATTTGGGTGAATAGTGAAAAATATTATATTTTAACTGAACTCATGTTTTTAAATCAAAATAATTTATAGTGCTGAATTATACATTATAATGTTTTGGAAATATAATTAGATTATATTTTTACCCTCTAATCCAATGTTTTTATTTGTAATTAATTTCACATTGAAAATTAGACATAAACAAGTGTCAATCTTTTGATTGTTATTGTTTCTAAAAACCACGCTATTTCTTTTAACAACGAGAATTAATTTTTAATTATTTATTGAAACATCTAGGTTTAATTTTTTTTTTAAAATAGACATCATTTTTGGATTCTGAATATAAAAATTATCTTAGGGTGAATATTTGGTTTTTTTCTGAAAACATTAATGTTTTTATGAATAGTGAAAAACACCGAGTTATTGGTTAAAACTGACTTTTTATATATTTAATTATTTATTTTATTTAAATTTATTTTAGGTAAAAATAGATACATAATACCTATATATGTTCAATTTAATTCATTTTAGGATGTTTATAATTATTTTAGATATATAAAATTTTTATTGAACTTTTCACCGCCTTTTATCCATCTCCTAGGATAATTTGCAAAATTCACATAAAACATATTTTTACCACTTCTGTGAGTGAAATTTCAAAAATCCGAGAGACATGGTAAATATTAACGAGTAAAATGTGGATCAATAAGACAAAAATAATTTTTGGTGAATATTATCTTTTTTTACTTATATTTTCCACAGTTAAAAGTAAATAGGGTTATTAAAGGTAAAAATGATATTAATATTATCCTAACACATGTCTTAATTCTATTGGATAAGTGTAATTAGACCCAAAACTACCTTATGCATAAAATATGAACCTCTTTGGTACCCTTGGATTAGATTAACACATTTATTATTATATAAACCAAAGAAGAGTTATAAAAGATAAAATCAAAGTTAAATTAATAAAAAAAATTTAATATTGTGTTATACATAAGGTAAATTAGATTATAAATATTCATTATAAAGATTACAAGATTTCCTAAATAATTATATTTTATTCATAATTTTTATACATTAAATTATTTAGCTTATAAATGACACACTGATAATGCAGTAATTACCTTATTCATGAAAGAATAAAATAAATGGTATTATAAATAATAAAATAAATATAATTTCAAAGTTTTTATGACATCCAAGAACTATATAGGTGAATATAAAATGATAGTCCTGATTCAATGTATCTTGTTCTATGTAATCATGTTTTTATGACTTTCACACAAAAAACATAATAGTGTCAAAATTGACATAAATTAACATTTAAAACAAATACTATATTATTGGTTGATATAATATTACTAAAAATTTATGGTTCAGCCGAAGGGCTTAAATAATATTATATATTTGATTAATGAGCCACTTGAGGTTCTCTTGGATGTTTATAGTATTTTTATTAACCATATAGAGTAATAATACAAGAAGACACGGTAAAAGATAAACTATTTAACTAAGTGTTAAATATAAAAGATAAGGTTAATATGGTTACCTAAACCTCTCTAAAACCTATTGGTTGAGAGGTTATAAGCCAATCCTAACCTTATCCTTTATATAATTCATTTTAGAGGAATTAAAAACCGAAAATAAATTTATTATAATATAATATTTTATGTTTTTCTTATGGTACCCCTCAACCCTATTATAGAAGAGCACTCCCCCTTCACTCTATTTCACACCTTCTAGACCATTTGTCTTGGAAAAACCCTACCCGAATATCCTCTAAACATACCTCTATTAATCATATAGGCCCTCCTTTCTTCATAAAGCCTACTTAAGGATCAATTTTTTTCAAATCAAAAGGAAAAACCCGAAGAAGAGGTAATGATATCACCACCCTCTTTCAAGTTCTCATATTCTTTCACTTACTATTTCTTGGTTGTTTAAATTATAAAATAATAACTCATTTATCTTCTATATAATATTATGTTATTATAAATATTGAAACCCTATATTCTTTATCCTATCCATCTTATGAATTATAATGTCACCATGTGTGCGTATGTACGACTTACCGTCTCCACGCCATTGTGTAATTTTTTTTCAACACTATGTTTTTTGGATGGATATAATGATGAGTAATATGTATATAAATAAATAAAATTACATGCTAATGTCTCTGTAAAATTAATAAACCATCCAATTCCACAACATTTTGTCAGTTATATTGTCTCTCATGCATACATACAGATTACCGTATCCACGACGCGATGAAATTCATTTCCATGTTCACCATTCATCGACAATTATAAATATATATATAAAACTAATAAGTATATAATATATGAAATAATACTACTTCTAGAGATATATAAATATATATATATATATATGTACTTACACATATCATATTCACATAGTTACATACAATACGAGATGAAAACGGAAACAACGTTTATGCGTACGTACGGACTACAGTCTCCATAAACGATGTTTTTAATTTCATATATATTTCTATTTTACATATTTATATTCTAAATATATATGATATCTAAATTTTTTTTTATTCTGGATGTACTTAAATCTTTATTTATGTGATATAATCAAGAGTAACAAGTTAAAAATGTATGATAAAGAAAGTGATTATTACCAGAAGTGTTAATTTAACATGTAAATTATTGTTAAATGGTTAGTAGAAAGTAATAAATGAATCATGTATGATATCATAAATATTAATATAGTTCTGGTATACCTTAATAACATAATAATATCTTTATATATGAAGTTAAATGTACCCTCGAATAAAGTAAAGTGCAAGGTAAGGGGTTTTCATCTCACTCCTTATTCTCGTGACATTCGTACAATATTGCCACTATTACCTTTTGTGTGGTGTATTCACTTCCCATAATTGTATTATTTGTTTAATAAAAATTAATTTATGTGTATTTACATATTCATTGAAATATTCCTCTTTCATGGGGTGTATGTTTTGAAAGTTACCAAATTTTTAAGGGTTAATTTCACAATCTCATTATTATCCGAGATTGTTTTTACGTAAGTATATAAAGGGACTTATTTACTATCCATGTCAAATTTTCATATAATAGTTTTCAATGGGATTTTTTAATGTACTTTTTACTAAAAAATAATTTTAAATGTTTTAAAGATTTATTCTTGTCAACCATTGTCATTAATGTTCATGTTTTCAAAATGGTTTTAAGGATTTATTTAAATGGACATTATTGTTTTAAAATGTTAATTACATTAAAAATTTCCAAGTTGTATGGTACAATTTTATTAAAAAATGTATTTAAATGTCTTCTTTTTTAAATTTTGTGACCTCTAAATGTTTTCATGAAAAATTTATTTTTCTCTCAAAGAGTTTTACATATAATTTACATCTATGTCAAAATCCTTTAATGGATTTTAATCTTTTTTTGGAAGTTGATTATTTTTGATACAAATATTCCATTTTTTATTGAAGGTTTTGTGATATGTCTGACTGTGGATGTGTTATTTTTATACCATTCATGGTTTAAGGGTAAATTATTGACATTTTGTCTGCTAGTTTTAATACGAATATTTATGTAATTTTAAACTTGTGCATATGAGGAATGCATTAAACTTAGTAAGTGATGGGTGGAGCATGCTATAACTCCTCGATGCATCGGTAGTTCTAATGAGACAAACTAGTGTCTTGTCATAAGGCCTTGACAAAAACTTATTTTTCGTCTTGGAATATGGCCTTGTCTATGTGGTTATGGTAGTCTGGAATTATGTATTCCATCCTTATGAAATTGTTTAGTGATATAAAATTTGATTATTAGACTATTAGAATATCCATGTGAATAAGTAAATGGAATTATTTCATTTTATTTTTTCCATATTATACTGATGTTCATGTTTAAAAGGATTTTTTTAGTTATAAATAGCCTTAAATTTTTATACTTATTTTTGAATGTTTCTGCTATATTTTTTACACTTGCTGAGCGTTTGAGCTCACCCATTTCTATGTTTTAATTTTCATATGATACTAATAAGTGTATTATGATTAATATGCAGGGTTAATTCAAGGGAATAATGGTGTTCATAAAGGATTATTTATGTTGTTTTTTATGTATTAAAGTTCAATGTAACATTCAGGAATCTAATATATTTTCCAATACTGATAAACTGATAGGTCCTTCAGGACTTGATTCCTTGTAATCATTCCAATGTATTAAAATAATGCACCGACTCTGGGTAACTGGGGTCGGGGCATTATAGTTGGTATCATAGGAAGTTTAGAAATAACCTTGGAAGATAGATTTAGATAAACTCTTATTATATCACATAAACATAAGATAGAATTTGATGAATAGTATAGAAGGACTTCCTAGAATTTTGGTAATGTTGAGATTTTGTGAGTTTTCCATGAAAATACATCCCTGTATGGATACGAGCAGGTAGATGTGGCTCTGGCACAAATGTTCCTAGGGGTAAAACCCAAAAACACTACATTGATCTAGACTCGAACGGGAACTGGTGCACAACAACAGGCCTTTCTGCACTCTTGGTTACGACACTCCCGGGGGATACACTTAGGATAATTCCCATTTTCATTACAAACAAAAATGATGAGTTTATGAGTATATACCTCCTCAAAGAAAACATTAATGTGATTATAGATTATATCCATAAAATATTCGATTTATGTTAGGTATTTTAATGTTTATAATTTTTAATTGTTATTAATAAACTGACCTAGTGTATGCCATTGTTTAGAAATGGCGCCCAGTAGAAGGAATGAGAACTCCAACAATACGTATGATCCAAAGAGAAAGAAGGGTCATATTATTCATGGTATTAAGCCAATATTTAGAAATGAAATAGTCTTCCATGTATTATCATCATATGAATAAATAGTATCATAAGATCAATAAAGAATTCTCTAAATCTTATGTCTTTGATGGGAAGAAAGAGAAGAAAAGGATGGTAGAAAAAACAATGGAAAATGTAATAAGGGAATGAAGGATTTTACAATATGTTATAAATGTGAAATGAATCACCTTGGTTAATTCATGAAGGGGATGGGAGTTGTTATAAGTGTGGAGAAACATGACACCAAGTACATGATTGCAAGGGTAATAACATGTTTTAAATTGTAAAATGCTTCATCTGCAATGCATTGCGACACTACGTGAATCAATATCCCATTCATAAGAGTATACCGCAAATGAAGTTATTGGATAATAATCATGTTATGAAAATACCTAAGATGAGGAAGAAAGACTAGTGTTCTTATGTTGTTATTATAGAATTATTTAATTTGAGTGTTGTATCAACAATATACTGGTAACATGAATTATGGAGATAAATAAGGATTGTACTACAGTACTATTCTATTGAGTATTTGAAATTATATAGTTCCTAGAAATTTCACTTCATTGTAACATACACTTTTTGGAAAATAAATTGTTGAAGGAAAGTTAATCCTTAATATGGTCCTTAAAATGAGGTAGTGATATTGGAATAAGAGATGGTTGATTTGGGTAATTCAGGATGTTGCGGTGTTGTAAAAAAATACACGATGAAGGCGTTCACATGTTATTACTGGAAAAAAAGATCCTCATTACCTTTAACTTCCTTATAAAATTTGGACTGATAGTTTGGATATAAGTATTTTGGATAATTTTAAAGGTTGGAAAGGATTATGTTGGAAATTGAATTCTATTTTTAATGTTATTTTGGGATTTCCATAAAAAGGACAACCTGGAGGTCGGGTGGCAACCCGTCACTTCTGGCAAGGTTGGGAGACTTGAACCCGCAACTGAAGGGAGGAAAGGTTTTATCACATATCACTAACCCACATGATGTCTTGGATTGAATAATGCAGTTTTTAAGGGTTAGATATTTTAATTATAAATTCATTATTTTTGTAACCCTATACGATTAGGATAAATATAATATTTTTAGGTTCTATTGTCTTTTAGAGTGAAAGATTTGTTTGTGTTAGAAATTAGGTAAAAGATGTAACTATACTTGCAAAGTATACTTTTTCATCCTAGGAATGAATTAATCCTTAAACTTTAGGGATTGGATCTTAAAACTAAATATTTGTTATCCTAATACCGTATCATTTGTTGAACCGATGAAATTTTATGTCCTCATAGATTGATGGCTTTGAGTCATTCAATTTTACACTTGTTTGTGATTGAAGACCTCAATCAGTCCCTATAAATATTTTCGTTTTACACAAATTATGTGTCTATAATTGCCCCAATGTTCTCCTATCCATAATAATAATTTAGTGGTGACTTTTTCATTCCCCCTTTCCTCTTATTAAGACTAAATATTATTAACCCAATTTCTGATTTGGGTTTTCCCAGAAAGGAATTTTCAATTTTCAACCTTTTATTTTCGAAGAACAACTTCAAATTATGAGGATGCAATTTATTTATGTAGGGGAGAATGTAACACCCCAATATTTCATAGTATGTTATTTCTTCAATGTAATGCAATAACTTTCACTACACGCAACACTATGTTCAAGCGCATCACGACTTACCAAACTAGCCATTCAAAAGCAGTCATGAATAGTTTTACTGAATTTTTAACATTATATAATCCTGATAATTATAGAATGCTTATTATTAGTTTATTAGACATAATGTAAGAACAAATTCATTTTTTTCAGATAAAAGAATAATTTCTCAAATAATGAAATTTTACTGCCTTTTAATAGTGATCCCTTTTTTAAATCCAATATTTGAAACTTTTATATATTCAATTTGAAAAACTGATCTTCTTATTTAGAATCAGGACATAATAATTTAGTTTCAATAAATTTTTTGTTTTTTTCTGATAACTTTCATATTTGGGTGAATAGTGAAAAATACTATATTTTAATAGAAATCAACTTCTTTAATAAAAATAATATATACTGTTGAATTATACATTTTAATGGTATGGAAGTATAATTATTTTATATTTTTACCCTTTAATCCAATTTTGGTCATTGTAATTAATTTCACATTGAAAATTATACATAAACAAGTGTCAATCTTTTAAAAGTTATTGTTTCTTAAAAACATGCTATTTATTTTGACAAGGAGAATTAATTTTAAATTAATTAATGAAACTTTTATGTTTTGAATTTGGAAAAATATAAATCATTTTTGGATTTGGAATATCAAAATTATCTTAGGGTGATGTTTTTTGAATTTTTTTGAAAACATTAAATCTTTTATGAATAATGAAAAACACTGAGTTATTGGTTAAAACTGACTTTTTATTTAATTAATTATTTTTTATTTAAAATTATTTTTGGTAAAAATAGATACATAATACCTATATATGTTAAATTTAATTCATTGGACATAGTTTATAATAATCTTATATATATAAAATTTTTATTGAACTTTTCATCGTCTTTTATCCATCTCTTAGGGGAATTTGAAAAATTCACATAAAATGTAATTTTTCCACTTCTCTGAGTTGACTTTCAAAAATATGAGAGACATGGTTAATATAAAGAAGTTAAATATGGTTCAATAAGATAAAAATATATTCGTTTGAATAGTAACTTTTTAATTTTATTTACCACGGTTAAAAGTAAATAAGGTAATTAAGGGTAAAAATGATATTATTATTACCCTAACACGTGTCCAAATTCTATTGGATAAGTATAATTCGACCTGAAACAACATTAGGAATAAAATATAAACCTCTTTGGTCCACTTGTATTAGATTAGGACACTTATTAATATATAATTCAAAGAAGAGTTAAAAGAGATAAAATCAAAGTTAAATAACTAATACATTTTTAATATAGATTTATACTTAAGATAAATTCGATTATAAATATTAATTAGAAATATAAAAATATTTCATACATAATGATATTTTATTTATAAATTTTAGACATTAAATATTTTAATTTATTCATGACACAATGATGTTGCAGTAATTACCTTATTCATGAAAGAATCAAATAAATTATATTATAAATATTAAAAAATAATAATTTCAATGTTTTTATGACATCCACGAATTTTAGGGAGAATATGACATTATAGGGCTGATTAAATGTGTCTTTTTCTAAGTAATCATGTTTTTATGACTTTTATAAAAACAAAATAACAAATAGTGTCAAAATTGACATAAATTAATATTTAAAACGAATACTATATTATTGGTTGATATAATATTTTTAGAAAAGTAAGGTTTGTCCAAAGGGCTTAAATAATATTATATATGTCATTAATGAGCCACTTGAGGTTCTGTTGGATGTTTAGAGTAATTTTTATAAACCATATAGAGTAAGAATACAAGAAGACACGGTAAATGTTACACTATTTAACTAAGAGTTAAATCTAAAAGACAAGGTTAATATGTTGACCTAAACCTGTCTAAAACCTATCGGTTGAGAGGTTTTCGACCCATACCCACCTTATCCTTTAAATAATTTATTGTTTAGCCATTAGAAACCTAAAATTAATTTATTATAAAATATTATTTTAAGTTTTTCCTACGGTACCCCTCACCCCTCTAATAAAAGGGAACTCCCCCTTCACTCTATTTCACACATTCTAAGAGACTTGGATTGGCCAAACCCTGCACAAATATCCTATCAACATACCTAAAATAATCTTAGAGGCCCTCCATTGGTTAGAAATCTTACTTAAGGATCCCTTTTGATCAAATCAAAAGAAAGAACCCGTAGAAGAGTTAATGATTTCACCACCCTCATTCATGATCCCGTATTTTCCACATATTTTTAGGTGGTTTTTTAAATTATAAAATAATAACTCCAGTATCTTCTATATACATTGATGTTATTATAAATATGGAACAACTATATTAATTATCCTACCAATCTTATGAATGATAATGTCAACATGCGTTCGTATGTACGACTTACCCTCTCCACGTCGTGGTGTAATTTATTTTTCAACACTATGTTTTTTGGATTGATATAATGACGAGTAATATGTATATAAATAATGAAAATAACATTATAATGTTTCTGTAAAATTAATATACCATCCATGTCCACATAATTAAGGAAATGATATTGTCGCTCGTGCGTACGTACAGATTACCGTCACCACGACGTGATGGGATTCATTTCCATGTTCACCATTCATCGACGATTATAATAATATATATTACTAATAATTATATAATAAATGACATAATAATACTACTGGATATATATAAATATGTATATATGTACATACATATATCTTATTCACATAGTTCTATTCAATACGATATGATAACAGAAACAACGATTATGCATACGTACGGACTACCATCTCCATTAACAGTGTTTTGAATTTCATATATATGTCTATTATAAATATTAATATTCTAAATATATATGATATATAAGACATGTTATATATTCTGTAAGTACATAAATCTACTTCTATGTGATACAATCAAGAGTAACAAGTTAAAACACATACGATAATGATAGCGATTATTATCTGAAATGTTAATTTTACATGTAAATTATTATTAAATAGGTAGTATAAATTAACAATTGAATCATATATGATATCATAAATATTAATATAGTTCAGTTGTACCTTAATAACATACTATGATCTTCATATAATAGGTTAAATGTACCCTCAACTAAAGGAATGTTCTCAGTAAGGGGTTTTCATCTCACCCCTTATTCCCGTGAGATTCATACCATATTGTCACTATTAACTTTTGTGTGGTGTATGTACCTCCCATAATTGTATTCTTTGTGTAATAAACATTATTTATTGTTTATTTACATATTCAATTTATGATTCCTCTTTCATGGGGTGTATGTTTCGTATGATCGTAAATTGGTAATGGTTAATTTCACAATCTCTTTATTATCTGAGATTGTTTTTACGTTAGTATCTATAGGGACATATTTACTATCCATTTCCAATTTTTCCTAAAATTGTTTCAAATGGATTATTTTTAGTGAATTTTTACTAAAACATCATTTTTAAAGTTTTAAATATTTATTCTTGTAAACCATTATCATTAATGTCCATGTTTTCCAAATGGTTTTTAGGATTTATTTAAATGGACATGAAGGTTTTAAAATGTTTAAATGTGGTATGGGACACTTTGATTAAACAATTTCCTTAAATATATTCCGTTATAAATTGTGTGACTATTAAATATTTTCATGAAAACTGGACTTTTCTATCAAAGTGTTTTACAAATCATTTTCATCTATTTCAAACTCCTTTAATGGATTTTAAACATGATTCAAAGTTGATTTATTATGATATATATCTTCTATTTTGTATTTAAGGTTTTGTGATATGTTTGACTGTAGATGTGTTATTTTTATACCATTCTTGGTTTGTGGTAAAATCATTGACATTTCATATGCTAATTTTAATTCTAACGTTTTTGTTATGTTTAAACCTGTTCATATGCGGAATGAATTGGGCTTTGTTAGTGACGGGTAGAGCCCGCTATAGATCCTCGATGCATTGGTACGTCTCATGAGACAAACTAGTGTCTTGTCACAAGACCTTGACAAAATCATATTTGTTGTCTTGGCATATGTTCTTGACTATGTGGTTATGATAGTCTGGAATTATGCATTCCATCATTATGAAAGTGTTTAGTGATACTGCATGGGATTATTCGACTAGTAGAATATTCATGTAAATATGTAAATGACATTATTTCATTTCATTTTTCCTTATTATTCTAAAGTTAAAGTTTAAAAGGCTTTTGTTTTAGTTATACATTTACTTAAATGATTATGATTATATATGAATGTTTGTGTTGTATTTCTTACACGTACTGAGCGTTTGAGCACAACCCTTTCTATGTTTTATTTTTCCCAAGATTCCAAGAAGTGTATTGTGATTGATATGTAGGGTTATGCCAAGAGAAAAATGGCATTCATAAAAGAATTATTTATGTTGTTTTATATGTATTAAAGTGTAATATAACATTCATGTATGTAATCTATTTTACAGGACTACTAAATCAATCATTCCATCAAGACTTGATTCCTTGTAGTCATGCCAATATATTAAAATAATGCACCGAATCTGAGTAACTGGGGTCGGGGCATTACAGAAAAATATGAGGCTACCATACTCTTTTAGATATAACATATATGAAGCCCAAAATTACACACTAGGTTGAATAAAACCCTCTCTTTAAAGATCCCATATCAAAACATTCATCACATGTTTCTTTTTAACAATGATCTAGAATGATGGAATGAAAATTGGTATCATCCCAAGGAATCAATCAATGGTAAAATTGGCATTTCTATTGGTTTATAATATTGATAAATTCTTAAAACGAATAGTACCTATCAAGGATAGATTCATGTTAACCCAATGAATGTTACTCAACAGACTCATGAAATATTATGGACAAATATATTGAGATCAACCTAAGAATATATGCAATTGGTCTCACCCACCACCAGTGTAGATCCCACTCACCCTATAAGATTTGAGTTGAATCATCATTTAATTATATCAATGAAAATAAATTTCTTATATTTATTTCATGTACTATAACTTATAAACATCAAATAGATTAAAAAAATAAACATTACTCTCATAAATGAAGAATGAATGAAATTAGAGAATCTATATGAAACTTATAAGTCTGAATAACAAAATAGTAATGTGACGGTTTGGAATTTTAATATAGCCATTAGAATATTTAATTCTTCAATGGATTTTATAATAAAATTTATATAAATTATAGTAGAAAGGATCATATATTCCTATCATGGTATATCAAAATAGTTGTTTTAAAAATGATAAATTAACTGTTGCTATTTTTGTAACACTTAAATGACTATTTAAAATTTGATAATTAATTTAATGATTTAAAAGAAAATTTTATTTTTAATATATTGATTCATAAAAGTATAATAATTATTATATCTATATTATTATATTAGGATACCTTAATTAAATTTTCAATGTCTCCTAAAATGAATTATAATATTAAATGAAATGTTTTATTAATAAAAGTTGATTTTATTAAAAATTAATTTTTTCAAAAATAGAAAATAATTTTTATAAAATTGAGTTAATTTTTCAAATCTACATATAGAATATGGGTAGGGTGTTTTTTTCTTTTTTTATAAATTAGATTAATTTTGGTGAATAGTATAAAATGATAATTTAGGATATTTAACATATTAATTCAAATACATAAATTTTTTAGTCATGTATGATGTATATAAACATTATTTTGAAATAAAATTTTATATTTATTTAATATTGAAACAATAATTTACATTGTTGATTATCTATAGAAAAAAATAGTAAATTAATAAAATAATTAAAACACCCATTTATACCACATATTAATACCACCCTTCACCAACTCTTCTCATAAAAAATTAAAATATTTTAATATTGCTAATATTCTACCCAATTACATTACCAAAACATCTTACCCACATCCTAGGGTTTCTAGTCTACCCAAAATACCAATCCCACAATCCTTAATGAGGTTCTCATGGAGACGATATTCAAGAGGTAGATGTATTGTTTTATATTTTTTATTTGTTTTATTTTCATAACCTCTCATTTCATTAAATGTAAAAAAATTTTAGGATAACAACAGTTACATAAATATACTGAAATATAATTTTTTCAATGGACTATACATTATTAAATAGCTTGTCTTATATTTTTATCGTATAAATGAATACATCATATGTGTTATTTCAATTCACTGCCTTTGTGGATGTGGATTTTCTGTTTTCCATTACCGCCTAAAAGGTTGTTCATAAAAAAATATTATGTTTAATTCAGAACATTATATATAATTAGATGTTCTTTCATGGTATGGAACTAATATATATATATAGTGTTATATAATAAAACCAAACTATTTCATGATGATCGAAAAACAACCAAAATTATCTAATTGTTTATCATTGTCGTTTTATCAAATGAATCATCATCAATTAAAAAATGATATATGGGTCTATTTTAACTAAATTGAGTTAATTAATTGCATAAAATTTTATTTCTAGTGATTTATTCCAATTCGAAAAGATCTTCTATAATTATACACAAGCGATCCAACCATGTAAACATTAAATGAAAACTCCCTAAATGATTAAAATATACTATATAATTCATCAAAACAGACCTAAATTAACTTAATAAAATTATAAAAATTGAAATATTTGTTTACTAAGTAATGAACTACATTTTTAATTAATATAAATTGATTATCCAGCAAACTATGTGAAACTGCAGAACACCTGCAGACATAAGTTCGGGGATCTCTTGAAACCTACAACTTTATTTCGGGTTTCACTTTCTCATTTTTTTATGAATGTATTTCTTCATTATTAATTTTATTTCTAAAAAATTATTTTTATATTTCCTATTGTTATGTATCCAAATCAATTCATCTTTATTTTATAGGAAAATAAATGTTTTAAAAGGTTCCCTTCTAAATTTCTCTTGATCATAAATTTTGATTAAATGGTACTTCCCTATTTCTTAACGATATTTAATTAAACTCCATATAATTTTTTAATCCACAATTACTTTGCAATAATGCATAATTGTATCATGAATAAATATCTAGGTTTATATCTATTTTGAAAAAAATAATAATGACTTTGACTCTTTAAATACACTTAAATATGTTCCCATCAACCACACAAACAAAGTCATCATAAAATATTCCTAAACAAAATTATTACATGTTTTAACTTTAGATATAAATAAATTATAATGATCAATTACTATTTTCCCTTATGAATGTTCATGTAAAATTAAATCCAATTTGTTCACGGACATAATTATGATACAACCATTGTTTATTTCTTATACCCTGATTATAAAACTGATTTCATTACATGGATAAACCATATGTTTCCTCTACATGTTTTATTGATTATGTGGCCCATAAATTGATGAACATGTTTTGACAGGTATGCCAAAATAAAACACCAATTTACCAGGTAATTTTTAGTGTCATGATTCGTCATGTAAGGTATTAGAGGGTAAACCTGATACATTATTATACATTGTACATCTTGTAATCTATTCTTAATAGTTATCATTGAATCATGTTGATGACGCGTATTATGATACTTCCACATGTATATGATTTCCTGGTCACATGATCCCATTATATATATTTTATAATTCCATATGATTATTCATGTTCTATGCCTACTATATCATGAAGTAATTTATTTCTAACTCATTGGTTATGCATTATTACTAAGCTTATTATATTGTCAAGTTTTCGTAGCTCATCCCTTTTGTCTAGTTCTTTCCGATGTAATCCTATGAATATTTATAGGATCAATGCTTGATAAGAACTCCTTATGGATGAATAAAATAAATATTTTTTATTCTATTTTTTTTGTTTTATGCATCTAGTCATAGAATGACACTAGAAATTACGATCCTTGGTTTGTATCATATTTTTAATTATTCTTAATGTCATGAAATAATATTTGTAAAAATAAAGAGATTATTTAGTTGGTATTAGATAACATCCTAATTATTTTTTGAGATTATGTTCATAAAACATTACTAAGAACCCTAGGGATAATTCTTTCCCCATGGATAACCTATATTGAATATAAAAGAATCACTATTTATTATATAATTTTAATTTACAAGTGTATACTTATATTTTCAATCATTACTTTTTATATACGTGTTATATAATTATTAAATCCTACATATTTTTATTTTACATATTTTAGTTAATGAAGGGAAATATAGGAACATAGTAAAACAATCATTATGATAAAAAATGTGATTATTTCCCTAATGAGTTTCCAAATCTCTTGGGAATGAAGGATCCAAACATCATGCTAGTATTATCATCACTAACTATCATGTTTCGAATAATGACATGAATCATGTGGAACTTCCTCCTTATCAAATGAAAAGTAATGTTATGGTGAAATCATTTGTATGAAAATCCCTTATATATTTAGTTGGTCTTCCGATCCAATTATCACATAACAATGTATTAACTACATTTATAATATATTCTATATACTCTGGAGTTGATAAGTTGTGAATTTTGTGTTGGAATTATATTATATTGATGGGAAAAAGATTAGTGGTGGACACTGATAAATAAAATAATTTCTACATAGGAAAATGATTCCATGAAATGGGATGCATTCATAATTATATTATTCAATAAATATTCTTCCCAAACTCTTAATATTATGATTTAATAGGAGTTCCTCAAACTAATTAAAAGATAAGATGAGTGTATGTAAGGACCTGACCCTAGGTTTCCATGATATCATACATTATTTTATTACATTGGAAGATTATATATTAATATTCATCTCGAAGGGAAAAAATTTTAGTTTATTTGGAAACATGATACTTACATAATCTCAATATTATAACGTGAATCATAAAATTGTTTAGAAACTAA
Organism: Viscum album; assembly: GCA_963277665.1. Lineage (NCBI taxonomy): Eukaryota > Viridiplantae > Streptophyta > Magnoliopsida > Santalales > Viscaceae > Viscum > Viscum album. The sequence continues at coordinate 1,916,212,914 of OY728165.1, read as the reverse complement.
TTGGTAACTTTCAAAACTCATGGGTTGTTTATTCATGTCATTAATATTATAAATCATTATTTCCTATGAAAAATGAGTCATAATAATGGTTTGAGATCAAATGATCAGCAATGGTATGAAATATGGTGGAAGATATCATAAACATAAACACTGGACATGGTTAATAACTAAAAACACATGAAAATAAAAAAAATGAACTTGAACACATTATGATAGGAACACGAGATGAATAAATAATTACATAATAAATTATAATCATGGGTATTCTACTAGTTGAATAACCTCATGAAAATTAAATTACAATATTCATAATTAGGTAATTCATAATGCTTTAAATCATCACAATACATTCAAGGCCTCGTGCCAAAACCATAAATAATCATTTTGTCGAATCCTTGTTCCAAGACTCTAGTTTGTCTCATGATACCTATCAATACATAGTGGGGATACAGAGAGACATACTCATCACTTAATAAGTCCAATTAATTATTTATATTATCATTTATAAACATAAACCACATATATTATCATATTGAAACTAATATATGAAATGACAATAATGTTCCCTGAACATTTAGCATAAACACTAATCAATCAGAGTAAATTAGTGAATAGTTTCAAGAGAGAACATTAGTATTTTGCCTAATCATAAACCATTCAAATAAATATTTTATATTATGGAATAAAATATAAATCCAAATAATATAATAATAATTAACAAAAAATTTGAAACATGTGAATATACTATTACAAAATCATCATGTAATTCTTGAGATAATTAATATTTTACATTGAAAATAAGAGTTATATTCGAAAAGTATTTTTATAAAAATAGAAGTTCAGTAAGCTAGTATTTTTATACTAAAATTATTATTTTAATAAAGATAATAGTTTCTAAAAATGTATTATATAGTTCACCTGGAAATAGGTAAGAATTTGAGAAATTACCTTGAAACAGGCTTCTATTTCATAGTGAATTTAGGAAGATCCTTTTAAAAGATGTCACTACCTATTAAATAAAGAAGGTTTCAGGTCGGTAGCCATATATAGAACGTTCAAAAATATTAATGTGGATTAAATAATAATATATAAAAATTTCATTCAGCTATGTAGGCAAAAAAAGTATCCAAAATGAAAATGGAGGTTGATGTGGTAAAACCCTTACATTAAGCCCGAATGTTTTCCCCAATTTATCATAATAACTTGATTAATCAAATTTGGATCATATATTAATGACTCCAAAACCTGATCTAAATTTATTTTATTTATTATTAACCTATTTAGGTTCATTCAATTACTTTTTATTGGTTAAGAGATTCAATTTCATAGTTTTGGAGTGTTTTCTCCCTTGGGTTTCACAATCAGTTTACTTATATTCATGTACGGATAAACCTGTAGAATAAGAATGATTTAACAGAATATAATTAGTATTTCATTAGTGAAAAAAAGAATATGAAATGGTTATAAAATTCATTTTGTTTTAGGATGTGAAGATGAATCATTATATAAAACATTAATTAAAATATATTGGGTTAATTGGTGGATTTTTTATCATAACGAACACATTTTGAATTATAAATTTATATCCTATGTAAAAAAGGTATACATAACCTTAATAAGTCATAATAAATATACAATAGTCTTTTTAAACCGTTAAAATTTTTTCAGGATAATAATATAAAACTATAATAGAAATTTAAAACCCGTCATCCTTGAATGTGATAAATTAACACACCATAGATATTGTTTTCATTTATAGTATAAAAGGAGGGGAAAAGATAGATAATGATGAATTATTCCTTTATGATAATAATATTACAGTACATGTAATGTATTGGATTCATCACAATATTTGGATGAATGGTTTTATGGAATGAAAATGAAACGAATGGATCATGAAATAAATTGAATGAAAAGAGAATTTTTCTATTGAAGTAATCTTCCTTGTCAGCCTCTATAGGGGCGTGGTTTTGGACTTTTTACAAGACCATGGGATAATGGATGTGGGGAAATTTATTTGTAGGATATTTTGTTCATAATTTAGTCATGTCAAAATACTTTCTAGGTGTGAAGATAAGAGGGAGTGGGGCGCGGGGGGGGGGGGGATTATAGAGGAGGAGATGGGGGTTTTCCCATTATTTTCCTCGTTGTTTTATTATTTTTTCCAAGACAACCAATAGTTTAGATTCTTTAGAAGAAAAATAATAATATATGTATGTTATTTCAAACCAACTGTTCTTACATTACTCATGATTCTTGGAATAGTGAATTAAATATCTAATATCTATGTATTGTAAATTACCGTATTTTACTATTCATAAAAAATTCGAGTATTTCTAAAAAATCCAAAAAATTAACCACAACCATTTTTTAATTTATTGAATTTTTAAAATGAACTATATTTTTTTAAAATAATATTCAAAAAATTATTTATTTAATATTTAAATAAAATCATTATTTATTTGGAAAATAAGAATTTTAAAACTATAATTCGTTTTTTATCACCTAAAAAATTAACCAAGATCTCATTATCATAAAACCTTATGAAAATAAAATAATAATATGATTTACTATTAATAAGAGTCATATAATTGTTCATATTACTTTTTATAAGGGTATGTTACTATTCACCAAAAATTATATTTGTCTAATCATACAGATAATATCTGACTGAACACAACCGTGTATGTCTGTTTTTTAAAATTCAAATCACAGAGGAGGAAGAATTATGTTTAATGGTTAGGTTACAACAATTTGGTGTTTTTTAGATACTCAATGTTTCATGAATTAAATATTAAATTTATTTTCAAAATATTGGGGTGTTATATTATCCCATCTTTACAAAAATTTATTCAATGGAATTACCAGAATGTTACCTCACAAAATTATTTGGGTAGTTCTTCATCATATGATTATTTGGCTCCCTTGTTGCCTCATCGATTTTATTATTTTTCCAATGTAACATTGCCAGTTGATTTACACAATTCCCCAAAACTTGTTCTTTAATATCCAGAATCTTGATAGGAACTTCCGAGTAATATAGGTTGGGTTCAAATTCTATACCAACATAAGCGAGGACCTGCATTGGGTCTGGCATTTACATTATCATCAATGAGACATGGAACCTACTGTGTACATTATATAGGATAGGTTTTGTATCCAAATTATATTCAAAAACACTATTTCACTATAGAATTTGAGTGTGGAATTTGTACCAAGGGCTCAATTTCACTTTGATCCCATATCATATAACACCCTTACATTGAGATAATTTAAAGAAATATGATCACATACATAAAACAAAAAATCCTTCCTTAAATTATCAACACAAGATGTCATCCCTTATTTTAGATTCATTGATATTCCCTTGAATTGTATTTACTGTCTTAGTTGTTTCCTCGACATGATCTGGGCCCATAATCTACCTTTAACCAACTTCATCCCAAAAATTGGTGTATGAAATCTCTTTCTATAAAATGCATCATATGGTGCAATTTGAATACTTTTATAGAAAATATTATTGTAAAAAAACTACAGTATTTTTAAATATTGATCCAAAATATGTTGAAATTCAAATTAACAAGATGCCAACATGTCCTATAAGGTTTTGATAGTCCTTTTTGATTTCCCATAAGATTGAGGGTGATATTCAGTACTCAGTCAAAGAAAAGTATCCCGCGCTCTCAAAAGACTTTACTAATATTTAGATGTAGATTGTAGATCATGTTCAAACAAAATTTGAATTTGTGATCCATGATTTATCACAACATCATTGACATAGATTCGTGGAAAATGCTCTAGTGTTAAATCCTCCCTTATTGTGGTGTTATTTGAAGATTTCATAAGTCGATCCACAATTATCCATATTGAATCATTCATTCCTGGAGTTTTGGGTAATCCAGTGAAAAAATCAATAGTGATGTTATCCCAATTCCATGTGTGAATAGGTATAGGTTTCATAAATTTTCTATGATTTTTTTGTCGACCATCACTTGTTAGTAAACTAAACATCTTGGTACATAATCACCAATTCTCTACTTCTTGTTTTCCCACTAGAACTATTCCTTCAAATCTCAATACATTTTAGTTTTACCTAAGTGTATTTAGAAATTTGGCCAATTAACATCCTCCAATAACACTATTTTCAGCTTGGGTAGAGACGGAACATGTAGCCTCTTCCCAAATTTTTGAATTCAATCTTCACAAATGAAGTATTCCAACATCCTATCATTCACAACATTAATTTTCTTTAAATTATTATCATCAATGGACTAGGATGGTTTTTTTATTTCCAATTATTATTTTTGGGTAACCATTTTAAAAAGTACTGTCGTTTCAACATCTTAGATAATTCACATTTCCATCCTCACTAGATACATGTACAAAGGATCCTTGCCAATAACCATTTTTCTGAGAAATCTATGATCCTTCTTGATCAATGAATCAGCTAATTTGTTTTTATTTCCTAGGTTGACTATATGATATAGTCATAATCCTTGATTACTTTGAGCTATCTCCATTGAATCATGTTGAGTTATTTCCATGAAAATATATATTTTAGTCTATTATCATACATATATATCTCACATTTTACACCATATAGATAATCTATCCATATCGTCATAGTATTTATTACGCTGTTAACTCAGGATCACTAGAAGGATAGTTTTGTTAATGAATTTTTAATTGCATTCAATTATTGTAAATAACTAAATCATAATGCATAAGGACACAACAAATTATTTTCTATTATCAATCACTATATATCACAAAACCATAATTCAATGACTGTAGAGTTTGGATCGATACATTATCTAATATACTATTCAATTCATCTAAACAATCCCCATATTATTTTTTCAATATGAACTTAACCCCTTTCCTTGTATTCTTGGTCATTGGGCTGGATAAACGGGTGATGTTTTGAAAGAAATGTCAATAATAACTTGATAGTCCAATAAAATTATGAACCTCATTTATGTTCTTGTTGTAATACATTCCTTCATATACATTTTCTTCCCAGGAACTATAGATATTCCATCCTTTAAGACAATGTGACCAACAATGGAAACTGATTGATGCTAAAAATCACACATGAAAAACATCCCATATAATTTATATCATCTAAGAGTATTCCAAATAGTGTGAATATGATTTTCATGTTATTTTTCGGTTTTGGATAATACCAATATGTAATCTATTAACACCACCAAAAATTCATCAAGATATTCGTTGAAAACATGAATAAATATATAATTGATATTAGAGGGTTCATTACCCAGTCTAAAAGGAATTACTATTAACACTTAATTCCTATACTTTGTTCGAAATGTAATATTTGGAATATCTTCCTTCCTCACCCACAAATGATCAAATCCTAATCACAGATAAATCATTGAAAACTATTGGGCTCCATGAAGTTGATCATATCAATCATAAATTGGAGGTAGGGGATAATTTTTATTAACGGTTATATCATTGATCTTAGTTTAGTCTATGTTCAGCCTCATAGATCCATCATTTTCTTAATAAAATGATTAGGGGATCCACATAAAGAAACACTATGGTGAATAAATCATTTATCACTCAATTACTCTAGTTTTTTCTTCAATTACACTAATTCCACAATAGAAATTTTATAAGTGGTATTTGATATTGGCATTGAATCAAGAAATAATTCAATGGAAAACTCAATTTACCACTTTGGAGGATGTTTAGGTAAATACTCTGGAAAGACATCAAATTATTATTTATTAATAGGTGCATACTATATTTGAATATTATTTTTCCCACCCATAGTTAATAAATTCCATTCCTCCACAATAATTTTTTTCATTATAGATACTGGGGAGATCTAAATGATAATAAGATGGTGATGGTTTTACCCTAAAGATTAGGGATTCCACATCATCCCAAAAAATTGTAACATCCATCTTATTGCATTAAATTATTTCATCATGGATCGAAATCCAATACATGCTAATGATTATATAAACTTAAATCATGGGTATGAAATTGAAATAAATTGATAAAGAATGTATATATTCTATTATGGGGACTGCCTGACACAAAATTATTACAACAATACATCCCTTAGAAGTTTTGAATGACAACTCCCTTATTAAATCGTATTTTAAATATCTAATTTTCTTATAAACTGGGAAGATACGAATGAATGTGATGATCTAAAATCAAATATTTATTTTTGTATGTTAGAGAAAATGAATAACATACCTGCAAACACATCTTTAGAAATATCAACCTCTTCAACTATGACTGCATAAGCTTGGACATCTCCCCTAGCCTTCTTTGGGAAATGTTTCCATGGTGCATAGAACAATCATTTGAATAATGTCCCATCTCCATGTAATTGAAGCATAGAAAATTGGAATCTTCATTCAACCCCTTAAAATCCTGAGATAGCTGTACTATTTCTCCACACACGTAAAAAACACCTATAACCTTCAAGAAAGTATTGTGTTGTCTCTTCCAATAATTATCATAGGGTTCAAGGTCAACTCTTCCCTTCTTCCCCATTTCATTATTTCCTTTTCCAAAGTTTTCAGCTTCCTTCTTCTTCTCTTACATTCCATAAAAATCATAAGACTCAAAGAATTTATTTTCCATCTTAAGAGAACTTGAGACTATATCTTCATATTATGAGAGATTTTCGGATACTAGAGAACTCCAGTGTAATGGTTTTAAGCCATCAATGAATCAATAAATCATTCTCCATAGATTACATATATAGTCTGCAACATGTGTTTCTATCCTTTTGTATTTATCTTCATAAATTGAAACATACTCATCCATTTGTATCCATAGATTCAAAAAATTAATTTCTATATATTCTCATTCTTCTTGAGGAAATTATTTTTTTATGAATATTTTCTTATAATCCCATAATTCCATTTCTTCAGTTTCTTTATCCTCCATTGTGTTTTTGATTAAATGCCACTATCGATACACATATTCTTATAGTAAATAAACTACCATGAAAACCTTATTTATTTTATTATATCCTAAATTAAAAAATATCTTCTCTAATTATCATTTCCACTCCTCTATTATGAATGGGTTTGTAGTCCCCTTAAAATATGGAGGCCATTGTTGCAAAAATAAATATGAAATTTATCCCCCACATTGTGGATGTAGATGCTCCATACATATAAGTTTATTATTCATAACCTGATGTAGAAATCCCAGTATAGTTATAAGGTGCTCAGCATCAGTCCCACCACATGTTCCAACATCATTATCTTGAAATTGAGGGAAATCCTTATAAGGGTCATGCATGCTCACGAGGTTTCCTTTCCTTCCAATCAGTTCCATTACTAAATAATGGAATACACTATATTAGGTTATTAATAAAATTTTATAATCACAATGTAGAAAATTAAATTGCATAAATTTAAATTCAATACATAACTAATATCATAATAATAAACCTAGTTTCCTTGAAAAAAATTATATTTAATTCCTTCATAATTCCTTGTGTTGAAAATTTTAATTATCTCAAACATATCATTTACGGATTTTAGACTTGGTTTGTAGGAAGTCCCATTTTCATATACCATGATACCCCATGTCAATCCCAAAAATCCTTCTCGGAGTTCTCACTCATATGTATATATGTGTCATAACCACATCCTCTTGTAGTATTCATACACATATGTATTTGTTAGAAAAGTCCACATAATTTATTCCATACCAAAAATTCTTGGATATTTATTTAGGTTTATCCTATAGCGAAACCATATGGTTTTTATCCCAAATCGACATTTCCTAAATATAGTATCAATGTTTTCTACTAATCTTTCTATAACAATGACTTTAAGGACATTCACCCAGTTGCATGGAGTCGGTGCCTTATTTTATTACACTGACATATAATCAGGTAATATGCTTCCTAATAGACTGAGTAGTTTATTAGTATTTGAATCAAGATACATATATAATTTCCATATTACAACTTGAAATGGAAATCATCTTATAACTTCTTTGACATCATCCATAAATCCTGGGTTATAATAACATGAGATTCTATAATATACCTCATCATGTCCTTAAAAACTGTAACAAAAGAAATAGGTGATCTCAAATGGACAGTAAGGGTAAAAAATAAATCCAAATATATCATAAAAATAATCATTATGTATGGTGAATAACTAAAAACAGATTCTCTTAAAAGAAGGACTTGAACACATTATGGAATGAATAAGATCTGTATAAACAATACCTTAATAAAGCATAATATTGTGTATTATAATAGTCAAATAACCTCATTATATTTCAATTAATAGTTTTATAGTGAGATAATACATGATTCCGGACATCATAACCATCCCGTCTGGCCTCATTCCAATCCCATAAATAATCATTTTTTCAAGGCCTTGTGCAAAAAAATTATTTTGTCTCATGAGATCTACCGATACATCGAGGGGATATAGAGGGAACCACCCATAACAAACTAAGTACAATTAATTCTTAATATTAATGGGGATAAACAAAAAAACATATAAATTCATATTGAAAGTAAAATATTAAATTTGAATAACATTTACCAAATATTAAGCATAAATAATAACCATTCAGAGTAATTTAGTGAAAAGTTTTACGATAGAACATCCATATTTAAAATATTAATAAACCATTAAATTAAATATGTTATATGATATCATAAAATATTTATCCCAATAATAAATTACAATCAACAGTATTTTTGAAATAATTTAATATACTCTTATAAAATCAACGAGTATTTCTTGAGATAAATATTGTTTTACCTTGAAAAAAGAGTACATTTAGAATAGTCTTTTTATAAAACCAAAAGTAAATTATGACATTATTTTCATAATAAAATGATTTTTTATAACTAAAATGTTTTAAATACATATTATATAGTGATCTTGAAAATAGTATATGAATTTGAGAAATTCCCTTACAAATGAGATTTTATTTCAGAATGAATTATGAATGATCTTTTTAAAAATTGTGACTACCCATAATATGAGAAAGGATTCATGTTTGTAAACATATATATTTTACTAACACATAATTTATGATGGGTAAAAAATAATACATAATAATTTCATTTAGTTAAGTTGGAAATAAAAGTTAACCAAATAAAAATGAGGGTTCGGGTGGGAAAACCCTTAACTGAAGTCCGAAGGTGTTCCTAAATTGAATTTAATGACCTGAATAATAAAAACATTATTCATAAGTTAATGGTTAAAAAAATTATCTACATTTAATTGATTTATAATAACGTTATTTTTTTCACTACTGGCCTTTTTATGGGTTAAGATATTTAATTTCACTGTTTGGGAGTGTTTTCTTCCTTGGGTTTCGTGATCTGTTTACTTATATTCATATAGAGACACACATGTAGATTGATAATCGTTGTACCTAACAGAATTTTAATGTTACTAATGAACAAGAAATATATTTCATGGTTATAAATTTTTTTTGGTTATTATAATTAAATATTAATCATTATATAATACTTAAATGAAAATTTATTGGCTTAATTTGGGTTCTTTTTATCACAACGAACTCATTTTGATATATAAATTTATGTCAGAAGTAAAAAAATTATTAAAGTATGTTAAATAAGTTATAATAAATATATTATAGATTTCTTACACCATAAAAATGGTTACCTTTCCAGAATTTATGATGGTAATCGAAATTAAAAACTCGTTATCCTTAATTGTGATAAATTAACAAATCTCAGATGGTGTTTTCATATCTATTATAAATGAAGGGGAAAAGAGAGATGATGAAGAATTTTATAGTTATCAAAAATACATACTATTATATATATGTTACTAGATTTGTGATAACTTATGGATGAACATGAAATAAATGAAATTAGAATAGTAATTTACCACTCGAAGTAACCTTCTTTGAGAGCCTCTTAAGGCGGGGGGGGGGGTTGTTTTTTATGAGAGAGAGTGTATCTGGATGTGTGGAAAGATAATATGAGGATATTTTTTTCTTAATTTAAACAAGGAATAAGGCTTGAGTGATTTTATGATAAGAGGGAGTGAGAGTGGTTTTTATAGTAGATGAAAAGAGGGGTTTCCCATTATTTTTCTCATTATTCTATAATTTTTTCAAATTCAACAAATAGAAGTGATAATTTTGACCAATAATACTTATATATTGATGTGATTTTTATCCATGTTTTATTATATTATCCCTGATTCTAGTAATCGTTAATTTAACTGATGATGTAAATATATAATGTATTACAATATTTTAATATTCACAATAATTTGATAATTTTCAAAAAATATCAAAAATTCACGATAATCATTTTTCAACATGTATATTTAAAAATTAACTAAAGTTTTTGAAAATAATTTTATTGTTATTATTAATTTAACTTTTAAATAAAATCATTATTTATTCTAAAAATAGCAATTTTAAAATTTTAATTTGTTTTATATCACCAGGAAAAATTAATCAAGTTATTATTATCTTATAACATTATGAAAATAAAATAATATTATTTTTTTATATTCAAAAGGTTCATATTTCAATTCATATTACTATTCAAATTGGATTGTTAAAACTCACCATAACTTATGTTTTTCTTATCAGACTATAATTATATTGTTGAACATAACCATTTATGTTTGTTGTTCAAAATTCTAATCATATAGGTGGATAAATTATGTGTACTAGATAGGTTATAAAAAATTGGTGTTTTGTAGAGGCTCAGTGTTTCATGCATTCAATATTAAATTTATTTTAAAAATCATAGGCTGTTATAGTTTATTGGTGGGTATGAGAAAAACATTATAAGTCTTGAATGATATGCCTTAGGCTTCATCATGAACATAGAAATTATGGTGGGTCACTTCATTAGATGATTAAATCCATGACTATGAAAATATTTAGAAGGTTAAAATGGAGAACAGATACTCTATGTGTTATTATAGGATAGGAGATAAAAAGGGATGTATTTTAATATGGGGGATTCAACATATAAATCCCATGGTGGAAAGAAAACCCAACATCACACATCTTATATTTGTTGGAAGATACTTTCTGGAAATCATATCCATAGAATATGGGGATGCTTTGAAAGGATAAAATAAAAACATGGGGATAATCATTATCAATAGGATAAGAATATTCCCAAAAATTAAGAATAATAAGTAAAAGGATTATAACAAGACTCCACATGTATCATAGTGTAACTACTACAACGAACGTGTGAATATTTTCATCCAATGGTTGTTGGAGAACTTATAGAACAAAAAAATACCATGAAAAATTTAAGGATTCTGATATCACTGTTATTGATGTGTATCCCGACAATGGTGTGGTTATAGGTTAACTAGTTAGTCATTCTATAAAAGATATTTTACTATTCTTTTATAATTCTTCAAATTATTTCATATCATTCATATTTAGTAGAGAAATTAATAAATAACCACAAATTATGAAGGTATAGTTTAATGTGAGAAACATAAATGGTCAAATAACTATTATTGAAGTATGAAACACCTTTATAGTTATTTTATTTTGAATAAACCACCAAGAAAATATTTTCTTATTGTAGCATACTAGAATTTAACATATTGTTTCTATTAAATGATGTAAAAAATAAAACTTTTAATGGAATATATTTGATTATGAAAATGAAGATACACTAAACATAGAATAAGAACACATATTTATACTAAATATTTGATAATTTTAAATATACAACAACCATTATAAATAAAAATTGAGAAATGTCTTATAATTCTTATAATATTAATATTGTACCTTACATCATTTGTATCAACTATTAGTAGGATTCATCCAAATAAGATGATGATAAAAATAAAAATAATTTTAAAATAAGATTCATATTCACCAGAATATTACTAATGTTAGGAGTTAATTGTTTTTAAAATACATTCTGATTACACTATTTATAGGAAAAATGTATTTGGTCTATTGGTTTATAGCCAATGAGGCTTTACCAAAAAAGAAAAATGATAGTAATAAACAAATAAGAATATAATAATTGATTTTTTTAATTTGTGAATATACATGATTCAATTAAGAATATAATTCTTAATTAAATAAAAATTATATAATGTCTGATATTTGTAATGATGTGTAATTATATAGGGTATGATTAATAACAATGTGTTGAACATTCATAAAAGAATTAATTATGAGATAAATTTAACTGCAAAAATTTCTCACCTAATAATTTGTTTAAAATAATAAATGTTACTGTTAAAACATAGTTCATTAAAACATTAGGTTTCCATACAATTATTAAAAAACCATGGGATACTTGGACCAAAATTGTGATATCCCCAATGGGTCAATCAAATTGGGAAGCCTCTGCCTTGGCTAGCATAACCTGCTATAGAGCATAATGTTGCCTTGTTTTAAATCAACAATGATTAGGCATGATGTGGAATGGTACATACATAGGTATGTTGAAGCCTATGTAGTCCCATATATATGGACTTTAATTTGGTATTTAGGTCAAAATTCATGGTTTTGATTATTTGTTAGTGGGAGTCACCATCTTGTTTGGTTGTGCGATAAAAAAAATTCTATTTTAGTTAAATCATAACTATTGGATAAAAAATCATCTAATGTTCGATAATCCTAGTAATCTTCCTCCTCGTAACTCCCTGAAATCCCAAAAAAATATTCAGAACTTCTCTCTTTTAAGCCAATATAAGCATTTTTTTCAACTGAAGTAACCCCTTCGATACCATTTCCCCACATGACAACACTAGTAAGTTTATCCTTCATAAAATACCCTACTCCACTTTTTATTTTCCAAAACAACAAAATACAATAATGGATCTTCAAGTCTATCCATTAAAAGTGTTGATACTAAATAACTAGTTCTATTATCTCTATTAATTTCTTCTCAGGGAACTATATCTGAGTAATATTCATAAATACAGAAACATTTATATGTTGATCAAAATTTAAATCATGTTTACCATTTTTAAATAAAATCAGTTCTATTTGAATCATTAAATACGTTAAATTAGTATTATATGAACCGATAGACATTTTTACATCTTTAGTATGCAAAAAATAGTTATTGGACATTGTATTAACTTCAAAACAGTGTCCCTTCCAAAAATTCATGCTTATTTTATAAATTGATGCCACACCAGTCTGAAGCTTCATATATATATATATATATATATATATATATATATATACGACACTAACAAAGAGAAACCCATCTCCCTCTTTGGATACCCTTTCCATGCCTTCCCCCTCATACTCCCCATCTCTTACCAACATTTATGGACACCAAAACATTATATGGACACACTGATTTATTAGGGTTCGATTATACTGGGGGGGGGGAAGAATCCCTCGTTTTTATTTCCCCCAAACCTGTATGGGGAATTCGATTTTTAAAATAAAAATAATTATACATATGTATTTCAAATTACATGTTTTATATAAACATAATATTTTGAGATAAATATGATATATATTTTAAGGATTTAAATTTAGGATATATATATATATGATTTCATGTCAACGTTTTTCAAACATATATATATGTATATATTAATTTCAAACTATATGATTTCGTATTTCATGTGATAAAAGTATTTTAATACTTATACTTACATTAGGGTGTAATATTTTTTTATATGTATTCTTTAAAATTTCATGTTTTAAATAACTATTAACATCCTTTTATTATTATCAAATTATCCAAATTAATAATTTTATGATTTATATTCATATTAAGAGATGCTTTAAATCTTATATTTTAAAGCCGCATTATATTTTATTTCCTAATGGAAATTATAATAAATGTCATTAGGGTTTTATAATTAGGGTGAATGTGTGTAGGCGAACACACACAAATATATATATATATATGTGTGTGTGTGTTATTGATTGAATGAAATGAATAAACAATCCCTTTCAAATCATGATATTATTCAATTTGAAATTTATAAATTTTTCAAGGATGAGATATTTCAAAATGTTATTTATTATAATTTTATGTGTATTATATAATAGTTTTTATTTATGATTAATATATTGAATAAAAAAAATATATATTATTATATCTGAATAGTTATTTATAATTTCAATTAATTTATGTGAAGGGTTCATACATTTACATAATTATTTTATAAATAAAATCAATTTAGAAAATTTTCAATTACCACATTTGTTAACGGTTGAGTTTTAAATGATAAAAGTCATTACATTATTTCACATTTCAAAAAAAAATTATTTCAGGAGTTTTTTGACGAAGTTTATAAATATATGAATATTAAATAACATTATACACATTTATGAAAAGTCTAAATTTCATGATAATTGGTTATACTAAATTTAAAAACTAATTTCTTATGATATTATTTATATTTTTATAAGTATAATTGTGTGAATTTATTAATGTAATGTTATGTTTTTAATGAAAAAAACTCCAGTGAAAATGTATATTTAAAATGGAAATCTCAAAAATGATTATATAAATGTTTGGAACATGGATTTTGAAAACATGAAAATGTGTGTGGGGAGTTAACCCATATTTAAAGGGAGTGTTTAGGGGAAAACGACCATCAATGATTAATGTGGGCCCTTGTTTAGTTTCAAAATCATGCTTATTATTTTCTGAAAAAGAATTAATAGATTATTTTATTATAAAATATAATTTTGAAGATATTATGTATTTTCAAATTTATTATAATTATTTGAAAAGTGTATGTATTTTCAAAGGAATTTCCAAAATCATATATTCAATGGGTATTCAAAGATGTTGTCCAAAATCTAGTATATTTTTAAAATTTTTGGAAAATTATTTTTTCCAAATTATAATTATTATCAACGATATTTTCATTATTAGTTTCTGATGTGTTTTATAATGTTTTTTCAATGTTATTTTTATGGTTACATTCAAAATTTCACTTGAATGTTTTTCACAAATGGTTTTTCAATATTTTTTTTTGAAAACTACTTTACTAGTAAATTATGTCACCCAATGTTTTTAGAAAATGTTTTTTGGATCATTTAGAAGATTCATGGAGTTTAGATTTAATAAGGACCTTGTGAGAGTATTATCTTATCACTACCTTTTTATTTATTTTATCTTTGCTAATTTTTAGGATTTATAATTTTCCTCCAAATCCTAGAACGGAAAATATCCACTATAATAAATAACATTATATTTTTAGTAAAATTTTATAATGAAATATATATAAACAACAATTTTTTATTGGATCCAGAAGTATAGGACTAGGTCATTACAGTTTATATCAATATAAATTGTTAGATATTATTAATTATATGGGGATTTGGGATGAAAATATTTTTAATCATGATAATCATATATTTAATGTTTCTACTTATATTGATAAATAATTTTAGAAAATATCATAAATTATAATTGATTTCAATAATAAGAGGAGAAAAATCGCAAACAATAGTTTTAACTCTTCCCAATAACATACACATGATCATCATCTCAATGTCAAGTGCTTTTAGTATCGATAAATATTTTAACACTAAAATCTCATGAAAAAATATTTTATGTAATATCCAACACATCCTACAAAATCTACTATAACTATGGATCATGTGATGTTTTATGATAAGTCCAAAATATCAATCTAGCTCATATGTCCGAGGATGTATGGTATCAACATGGAATTAATTTTCATTTACCATGTCACCAACTATTTATGAACAATATGATTCAATATGGCTACAGATGAAGGGTATCCTCTTAAGACTACATATATTTAACAAAAATCAATAATTTTTTTCGTCACTCAATTGTAATTTTGGATGGATCCTTTATTGAATGTTTCAAAATAGACAGAATCCTGGTGTATTATAAAAACCAAGACCTATAAGACGTTATAAAATCATATTGTAACAAGAATAATATTTTTCAACCATTCCCTTATAGCCATCAATACAAGCTAGGATGTACATGATTAATTTGGAAAAATAATAAATGAACTTTGATGGACCTATCAAACATCATTTAACAATATCAACTATCTATATTTTTGAGCGACGTGATATGTGGGTATGTGGGTTTTTTGATGAAGGGATAAGTTATTTCTACTAAATTGTTAATCATAAATTTCCCCTGAATATTGAGATCTTTGAGGACATTTTTTATGGGTAAAATAACCTCCATTTTAAATATTGGAGAGTAGGACTTAGTCATTGTTGATTTTTAAAATAATTGTGGTGGATCAATTTCATTTAAGGGGGTTGAATGTGACATGCATAAAATTAATGGATTCATTCTATTTATGGATGCAATAAATAAGAAATATAAAAGAATATATCTTATTAATAATAATGATGATAAATTAAAACATATTTTAATAGCACCTATTAGAACTAAATGTTTCTTAATATTGAGTATAAAACAAAAAATTGAAATAACTTTCGGAAAAAGAAAACAAAATTTCCAAAAATAAGATTCTAAATCAGTTCATCTACATCCTTTATTAATATATTCCTCCAAAGTTGATATTCTAAAAATTAAAATAAGTGAAAAGTTAAAAGTCATGGTAATTAGAAGAATACTATAGTGTATAGGGTCCAGTTTTTAAAATACATTCTATATAGACTATTTATATATAAAACAATTGGGGTCATTGGTTTATTGGCCATGAGGTTTTCAAAAAAAAGAAAAATGCATGTAATAATAAAATGATAACATAACTATTTTAAGTTATTTATAAATCTTACATATTAATGATTCATCTTATAATTTAAATATATATAATACAAATATTACATAATGTTTCAAATTAGTGAAGTTAAATAATTCTAAAGAGTATTGTTAATATTAAAGCATTGAACTCTGAAAAAATAATAAATTAATATATAAATTTATATGTAAAAAATAATCAACTAAGAATGAGTATAAAACCATATAAGTAATAGTTAAAATATATTTGGGTAAATATTTATGTGGCCAATCAATAATGGCTAAACCATGGTAGTCCCCAGAAAACTTTTTTAGACCTACTATGGGTCAATTGCAGTTGGAAGCCTCGAATGTGGAAATCACAAGATGCAGTAAAATACAATGGATACTCACTTAGAGGAAGCATATATTAGGTAGGTCACAACCTAGTGCATTCATAGGTATGTCAAATCTTACTAAGTCCGATTTATAAGTCTAGATATGGGTTTTCCTAGTCGAATGTCACTATTTAGTTTTAATTGGAGTAAGAATAAATGTATTATTTAAAAATGGGATTAATTTTATTGTATTGTTAAATCACACTTGTTGGATAAAAACTCCTCCACCATTTGATCATATGATAAATATTCCTCCTCATGAATCCCCTTGATCCCTTAAAATGTTCATCAATGCTTCGCACATAATCTGTCTAAGGTATTATAACTCTCTAATGAACACCTTCAATCACCTTTCACCACATGAAAACACCAGTACGGTCATCCTTCTTACAGTACGCTACTCCATTTTTGATTTTTCAATAAAACAAATTAGGATTGAAGGTATTAAGATATATTTTATAAAGGTGTTCATTATACCGGACAACATCCACCATCACTCTTCTAGCTTCCTCAATGTTTTATAACTGGGAAATGTTTATAAATTAGTAAACATTAATTTGTGGATCATAATTTAAATAATGTATGTAATTTTAAAAGAGAGTTAGTTTAATTTTAAACCAATTATTTTTGGGTTTTATGTCCATGATCCAGAGAGGATTGTGGATTATTGGGTAATGTTATCATAGTAATATGAAACAATATTACCTTTAACAAAGCTTCCTTTCCAAAAATTCCCGCTTCTATTAAAAACTATTACCATGCCGATCTAAACCATCGGAGATATATATAAAATTTATATATGAATCATACATGGAGAGAACCATATCCCTTGTTGGATATAATATCTAATCATTCTCCCTCCATACTCCTCCTCTCTTACCCACTGATTAGAGCACCTAACAATCAAGATGGACACACTACCTTCTCTTGGATTGAATACACTATGGAGGAAGAAGACCAAATTTTTGTTTACAAAATATAGATAAGGGTAATTTTCAATTGAAAATAAAAACTACTATATAACTATATATTTCAATTTCCGTTATATATATATTTAATATTTTTAAGGACATCAAGTTTATATTTTTTATGATTTTAAATCACGGTTTATATATATATATATATTATTTCATTATTATGTTTTTCAAACTATTATATGAAAGTATTATTTTAAAACACTATGATTACGTACTTCATATAATACAACTACATTCATACATATATGTTGGTAAGGTTGTAATATATTAATATATCTATTTTTTCTAATTTTCTTGTTTTTGAAGCATATATAAATATGGATGTATTATTTTAAAATTATTTATATTATGTTTTAATGATTTGAATTCATATTAAGGTATTCCTCAAATATTTTATTTTAAATAACCTTTACATTTTATGTGACTAATGAAATAACACTCAATTTTATTAGGGCTTTATACTTATGGTATACTTGTGTATGTAAAAAAACACAATAAACCACACACACACAAATACATATATATTTTGTTATTATTTCGTGATTGGAATGAATACGGAATTCATTAAACATCATTATCTTATTCAATTTGATATTTTTATTTTTTTAGGATAAATATTTAAAAACAATACATGTTATAATATTGTGTGTGTTGTATAATTATTTTTTCATATGAATATTTTAATGAGGAAATATTACATATCTATAATTTTATGAGTATTTTTTTTGAATTAATATTATTTGATATGAATTGTTCGTACATTCAAAACCTTATATTATGAATAAAATCAATTAAGTAAAAAATTAATTAACATATTTACTAAAGGCAGTGTTTTATAAGATAAATGTTAAAACATTATGTCATATTCCCATAAAATAAATTTCATGAGTTTTTGTGAGAAATTTAAATTAAATAGATGCTAATAAATATTGAATGAATATATGAAAAGTCTAAATGACTTTACATTTGGTTGTATGAAACATTACAAGTATTTTCCAATGAATGTTCATTTGTATATAGTTTATATTTATATAAATATAACTATTTGAATTAATTAATTCAATGTTATTTTTTTAATAAATAAGTTAATTGAAAAATGTATATATGCAAGAAGAGTTGAATTTATTATATATAAATTTATAACATGGATGTTGTAAACATAAAAGGGGATGTGGGGAGTGAACACATCCATATGTAATGTCGGTAGTCCCAGATATAATTTGTTGAACCCTCTGGAATTAAGTGGATTTACTGTGTTTTGATAATCCTAACAATTCTTTCTTTATATCTTGATTATGCTTAATACATTCCAAATATTCTTTAATATATGTTGTTACCTTCACTATGATTAAATTAAGTCTTTTGAATTGTCAGATATATATATGTTTACTATGACTTAACTCATTCTTCCAAGTGAATGCTCAAACAATTTTAAGCTACCATTACAAACTAGCTACTGATACAGAGTAGAGAAACCGTTAGATAGTAGATACCATCAGAACAAATAGCTACCATTACAAGCTAGCAACTATTACAACTCACAGTGACCAATGCAGTTATGTGTACTGATATATTGGAGCTACCGTTATAAGAGACCTACCGATACAATGAAGTCGACA
Source organism: Viscum album (assembly GCA_963277665.1). Taxonomy (NCBI): domain Eukaryota; kingdom Viridiplantae; phylum Streptophyta; class Magnoliopsida; order Santalales; family Viscaceae; genus Viscum; species Viscum album. Next base: position 1,916,193,248 of record OY728165.1, on the reverse strand, counting down.
GTTACCGCTACAGCAAAGTTAACAGCTACCGATATGCTGAAGTCCATCGTTATGCAAAGTCTACCAATAGAGAGAGATATCGCTACCGTTACAAGGCAGAGCCACAACTACCGATAGGGAGTTACTGCTACTGGTAAAGGCAGATCCACCGCTATTGTTATAAATCCACTGCTACCGATATATCAAGTCTACCAACAGACAAGTCTACCGTTACAAATGTCTACCTATACTCAGACCTACAGACACCCACTATAACACAAGTCTACCGATATCAAGAGCTATCGTTCCAGAGACAGAACCCGAAACTGATTTAATTTATTTATCATTATTTAATCTAACCAATGGTAATATCAGGTATATTTTAATACACTTACATTTATTTAATGTGTGCTGTTGGATGTCAGGGAACCATACCTCATACCTGCAAAATGTAAATCATCTTTTGCTGGAGATCGTGCTTTAAATAAAGGAAGGATGTGCTACTGCAAGGGAGTGCGAGACATATAGATGAATACACAGAGAGATACAGACCATAAGGTGTGCTGAAAGAACAACCGATTGTGAATGCAAAGAGACGAATAAACTTACAAGAAGAACTCATTATTCACTACATACCAGTGAAGAGCTGAGAATGAGAACATAACACAAGAGCTTTATCGACTGTCTCTACACATGGAAGTCAAGGAAACAATCGATACTCTGTTTTCTAGACAAAAAACCAGAAGAGGACTCAGAGTGAATTCTGATCAATCAAAGGAGTCTAGAACTGCACGACAATCACTAGATCCATTTCTAAACTCTAAATATTTTCTCTTTGATTTATCTTCTTAAATATTGAGAAGTGTGTGTTATATGTTGTATTTTACACACACACTGTCTCCAGTACTCTAACTAGAGGATTTTTAAATCCTCACTCAACACTCTTACATCTTTTCTTTCCCACTAAGATAGTGGTAGAGGTCATGTGACCTGGACACATGGTTGTTGTTGTTTCTGTTCCCACGGATAACAGTGGTAGAGGTCTTGGACCTGGACAATTGTATACTGTTGTAATCCCTGATCCAGGGTGTGGATCACTTTTATATAAAGTTTTGAGAGAACTAATTCTCATCTTGAGACTAAAACTCTTGGTTAAATCTACTGTGTTTATTTATTTTCAAAATTATTCTTTTATTCTGCTGCTAATTACTTTAAAACCAAAACTGTTTTAAAGCCACTTTGATAATTAAATTCGCAAGTGTTTATATTAGTTGTAAATCAGTAAGTTGATTTCAAAAGTTAATCAACCTTTCTGTTTTGATTAACTGGTAAATAATAAATCCCTTGATAACCCAAGCAAACCCTTACATTGATATAAATTCACTACAGTTTAATTCAGTATTTTATTTAGGGGTTTTTACGACAAGGTTTTCAATTGGAACTCAATTCACCCCCATCTTGAGTGTCCACTCCGACCAACATTTGGTATGAGAGGGAAACAAATATTTTGTACTCTGTTTTTCAGCATTGATTATAGTTGTATTTTAATGTTCTTAAAATTTTTGTTATTTCTAAATTTTTGTCTCTTTAAAATATTTGCTTTAATTTAGTTATCATGGACAATATAATTGAAGGTGTTGCTACCAATAGATCACAATTTTTCAATGGAACCAACTATGCTCAGTGGAAAATCAAGAGGAAAATTCAGTTAGAGGGCATGGGTTTTGATATTTGGACTGCTATAGAATCAGAATATAAATTTCCTACTACTATTAGAACTACTTGAAATGAAGCTGCTAAGGCTACCTACAATAAAAATTGTAAAGCTATGAATGCTTTATACTGTTCTCTAGGAGATGAAGAATTTAAAAGAATATCTACATGTAAAACTGCTTATGAAATTTGGGATACCTTAGTTGTTTCTCATGAAGGAACAACTAATGTTAAGGAGATGAGATTGAATACCTATACTATTAATTATGATAATTTTAAGATGAAGCCTGATGAACCCATTTCTGATATGTATCTCAGGTTCAATGAAATTGTCAACACAATGACTTCTCTGGGATAGGATGTTCCAGGAAAGGAACAAATCATGAGAATTCTGAGATGTCTACCTGAAAGATGGAGAGGAACCTCTGTCTCCATTAGAGAATCGTGTGACATTGGAGAACTTCCAGTCAACGAACTAATTGGAAAACTGATGATGTATGAAGAGGAAATCAAAGTAAAAAAATAAGAACATAATGAACCTAGAAGGAAATCTGTGGCCTTCAAAACTACAACCTTAATGAATAAAGATAAGTAAAAGCTTCAAGCTCTCAATGAATGTTCAAGCTGTGAAGATAGTGAGAGTGATTCTGACAGTGATTCTGAGGTGGCTCACATTTCTAGAAAGTTTAAGAAATTTAATAGGAAGATGAACTTTTTCAGAAAGTCAAACTACAAAGGTAAGTATGAAAATAAAGGACATTGAAAAAAGGATTGGAATAAGCCTGATAAATCAGATGAAGTTGTCTGTTATGAGTGCAAAAGGAAAGGACACATAAACACAGACTATCCAAAGATTAAATACAAGAAGAAATATGAATAAAAGGATAAAAAGTATAAGAAAGCCATGAAGGCTACTTGGAGTGCTTCTGAGGACAGTTCTAGTGAATCTGAAGTTTCTGAAACTGAACATAGAAACAAGGCGAACATGTATTTTATGACAAAAACTTCTGAGGAAACCTGCTTAAAGAGCTCCTGTAAAAAGACCTGGTACTTGGACAATGGATGTTCAAGATATATTCCAGGAGACTTCTCATGCTTTAAAATCTTAGTCATATTTGATGGAGGGTTTTTCACTTTCGGTGATAACTCAAAAGGAAAAATCATCGACTTAGGCCAGATTGGTAACACTGACTCAGTATTGATTTCTAAAGTTTTATTTGTTGATGGACTTAAATACAATTTGTTAAGTATTTCTCAGTTATGTGATGATTGTTTTTATGTTAAATTTGAAAATGATTCTTGCAATGTTTTTAATTCTAAAAATGTTTTAGTGTTTGCTGCTTTGAGAAATGAAAATGTTTATGCTATTGATTTAAATTCTTTAGCTAAGAAAAATATTACTTGTTTAAATGCATTTCATAAAGAGTCTTGGATTTGGAACAGAAGATTAGGACACTGCAATGTGCATTCACTTAGAAAACGTTCTAGGAAGAACTTAGTTAGAGACCTACCCAAACATGAATTTCCAGCAGAAAAAGTTTGTAATCCATGTCAAAAGAGAAAGAAATATAAATATTCTTTTAAATCAAAGAAAGAAGTGTCAACTTCTCAACCTCTCGAGTTGGTTCACATGGATTTGTTTGGACCTTCAAGAGTTTCTAGTTTAAATGGGAAGCACTCTGTATATGTTCTTGTAGATGACTTTTCTAGATATTCATGGGTATATTTTCTAGCTCACAAAAGTGAAGCTTGTTCATTCTTTGTAAAATACTCCATGTCTGTAGAAAACCTTAGTGGACTTATGATTAAAACTCTGAGAAGTGATCATGGCCGTGAGTTTGAAAATCATGAGTTTGAATCTTACTTCTCACACAATGGCTATAGTCACAATTTCTCTTCCCCTAGGACACCTCAACAGAATGGTGTAGTGGAAAGAAGGAATAATACCCTGCAAGAAATCGCTTGAACCATGTTTAATGAGTATGACCTACCTATTTATTGTTGGGCTGAAGTCGTCAATACCACTTGCTATGTTATTAATAGAGTCTTGATTAGACATGTTCTTAAGAGGACCCCTTATGAGTTGTGGAACCATAGAAACCTAAGGTTAACTACTTCAAATTTTTCGATTGCAATGTCTTTATTCTTAATACTGAAGATAATCTTGACATGTTTTCATCCAAGAGTGATGAAGGAAATTTCCAAGGATTCTCTATTTCTAGTAAAGACTATAGAGTTTTAAATAAATGAACCAAATGTGTGGAAGAATCTTTTCACATCAAATTTGATGAAACTGATCCACATGAACCTAAGACCTCTCTTGAAAATATTGAATATGATCTCTCTGGTTTGAACCTTAATGATAAAAACAGTGGACCTATAGTAAAAACATCCAGTTCTGGAAATTTTCCAGACCCTGCTTTAGTTGAACCTCAACCTGTAGATGAACCTAAAATCTCGAGACCTAGCATTTCAAGACCAACTAGGATTCTAAAGAACCATCCTTTAGATGCAGTTGTAGGGAATCTATATAGAGGAACACAGACTAGAGCTTCTCTAAGAAATAAGGATGAACCTAAAGCCATTTGTTCACAGTTAGAACCTAAAAATATCAATGATGCTATCAATGATGAATTTTGGGTAATAGCTATGCAAGAAAAACTAAATCAATTTGAATGAAACAATGTCTGGAAATTAGTAGAAAGACCTACGGACACTATCACCATAGGCACAAAATGGGAGTTTAGAAACAATGTTGATGAATCTGGAAACATCATTAGAAACAAAGCTAGGCTACTTACACAAGGTTACAATCAAGAGGAAGGAATTGACTATGAGGAAACCTTTGCACCTATAGCTAGATTAGAGGCTATTAGGATCTTATTTGCCTATGCATCACATCTGAATTTTAAGTTATATCAAATGGATGTGAAAAGTGCTTTTCTAAATGGTTTTATTGTTGATGATTTTTTGTAGAACAACAACCTGGTTTTTCAAATCCTCATTTTCAAAATCATGTTTTTAAACTTTGTAAAGCTTTATATGGTTTAAAACAAGCTCCCAGAGCTTGGTATGAAAGACTTTCAAACATTCTTATTTCAAAAGGATTTAAAAAAGGAATAGCTGATCCCACTCTTTTTATAAAAAGGATTTCAAAAGATGTATTGATAGTACAAATCTATGTTACTGATATTATTTTTGGATCTTCTAATAATTCTTTATGTACTGATTTTTCAGAAGTTATGCAAAATGAGTTTGAAATGAGGTTAATGGGAGAGCTTAAGTATTTTCTTGGTTTCTAAATCATTAAAACTAAGGATGGTATTCTTTTAAATCAAAGTAAATATACCAAATATTTGTTAATTTTTTTTGGTTTTGATAGTATTAAATAAAGTGATATACCTATGAGTATTACCTGTAAATTGGATGTTGATGAATCTGGGAAACCAGTTGTTCAAACTAATTACATAGGTATGACTTGGAGTTTACTTTATCTTACTTCTAGTCGACCAGATATTATGTTCAGTGTATGTATGTGTGCTAGATTTCAAGCTAATACTAAAGAATCACACTTATTGGCTGTTAAAGGAATTTTTAAATATCTTAAGCATACTATGAATTTAGGTTTGTTTTATACAATAGGACAATCATTTGACTTAACAAGTTATTCAGATGCTGATTTTTATGGCTGTAAGTTAGATAGGAAGATCACATCGGGAACATGTCACATACATGGAAAATCCCTAGTATCATGGTGTAGTAACAAACATAACTCAGTTGTATTGTCTACTACTGAAGCAGAATACATCGCTGCTAGTAGTTGTTGTGAACAGATTCTGTGGATGAAGCACACACTACTGGATTATGAATTTGACTTTAAACATGTTTCAATCAACTGTGACAACACTACTGCGATTAATATCTCTAAGAATCCTGTGTCTCACTCTAGAACCAAACACATTGATGTTAGAAACCATTTTCTAAGAGATCATTATCAAAGAGGTGATATAACACTTGAGTTCATAGGAACTAATCTCCAATTAGCTGATATATTCACTAAGACTTTAAGTTTAGAAAGATTAAGTTTCATCAAACATGAATTAGGACTGATAACATACCCTTGAAACCATTATAGAAACCTCACCGTTAGAGAATCCTCACCGTTATAGAAACCTCACCATTAGAGAATCCTCACTGTTATAGAAACCTCACCGTTATAGAGACCTCACCATTAGGGAGACCTCACCGTTAGGGAAACCTTACCGTTAGAAGACATTACCGGTACATTTGCGCGCTATATTTTTCTTAATACCGAGTCATCAAACCGTTTTATTTTATTTATAATTTATGTGATTTATAAATCCTAAATGATATAAAAACTCGAACTAGACTCACTCAATCTCACCGCGAACCTGTCTTCTTGAACTCTCCTAAACCTAAACCTCTCGACCTTCAGAACCCTAGCCTCAAATCCGTAATGGCCCGTGTCAAGAGACCTCAGATGACTGATTGAAGTGAAGTTCCGGCAGCAAAGAGACAAAAAGTATCTAGTACTGATGCCAGTGGAAGTGGCAGTGTAAGTGTAGCTCAGAGAAGACTGGTAAACCCACACCTGTCGAAGCGTGAGATAGTTTTTGAAAAAGAGGTGTGTGCAGAATGGATTATGGAAAGAAAGTCATTGGTTCTTAGAGTGTTAGAAGAACAAGGTTGGCTAGAATGCTTCATGAACAACAATGGTCCTTATTATTTAGGAACTGGTGAAACAGTTCTATGAATTCGTTCGTTTTGAAAAGCATGAAGAAGAAAGCAGAATGGTTTCATATGTGAACAGTCAGGAAGTATCGTTTACTTCATGAGAATGGGCTGAGAACCTGAGAGTTCTTCATGAGGGCGATTTTACTTATTATTCCAAGTCTGTACCTTCGACCAGTGATGTGTTTCAATATGAAGATGCTCTCCTGGAACTCACAGGGAATGGGACCCCTAGAAAGGTGATTGCTGCAGAGATGGCAGGAGAAGATAAGCTGTTATTTAAATTTATTCAGCATGTTGTTAGTCTGAGAAGAGTAGACTTTGCCACTTTAAGATTCCAAGACATATATCTATAACATTTGCTGCAGCACAGTGTGAGAATCAATCTATGTATATTGATTATGGTTCAAGTGGAAGATATGACTAGACCAAAGTCAAAATCAAATGCCTTGTTTTTCTCAAAGATAATTTCTGTGATGCTGAAAGTGAAGGAGATAGCTGGACCACGGGATGAGCTGGTAGTGGTTAAGGACAACTTCTGTATTACATGAACTATCTATAAATACATGAAATTCAGCTAGAATCCTTGGAAGAAAGCATGGGTAAATGATGAAGGAAAAATTTATGACAAGTTCACTCATGTGGATCATCTGTCTAGAACAAAGGATGTCAGAGATCCTGGTCTTAGACCAGATGAGCTAGAACCGGTCTACAGTGATGTTGAAGCTGAGGAGGAAGAGACATCAGTAGAGGAAGGAGGAGACCCAGACCTTCCCCCTAGTCCTGTGCGTCAAGTTATTTCTTATGGAGCAGCTAGCCCTCCAAAAGAACTATCAAAGAGAGAAATTGTCTTGAAGTACAATGATATAGAGACTACAGAAGAAGGATAAGAATCATGCCAATATGTTGTCAAGGACACCTCTGAGGAGGATGAGACAACTGAATCTGATCATAGAGAAAAGGAGGCAGATGATGAAGCAGATGATGAGGAAAATGTTGAAAAAGAGGTCAGTTTGAGTCCTCTAATAGTCAGTACAGTCAGGATAGTACCTGATCAGGAAGACATAGCAGCAGCACCTATTGATGAGAGAGTCATTAATGACTCATAACAAATGGCTATTGAATCTACTGTAATTGTAGAGGAAAGTGCACAATTACCTCAGGAAGAAGAGTTGGAAGAGATATCTTAGGAGAATGTTCCATGTGAGGAGGACAATCTTTGATCAGTATCAGTGTTATATGAAATTGGAGGTTGGACATCAGATCTTGTATTTATGATTCTTGGACTTTCTTATGGAGATTCTGATGAGGAAGATCAACCCCAAAAGGAATTAGTTACCTTACCTACTGTGGCTGACAATGTGGCAACCAAGGAGAACCTTAAGTCTTTAAAAGATGAATTGAAAGAAGCAATAATAGAATCAGTGGAAGATGTGAAGAAAAGTATGGTTGAAGAGATGAAAAGAGTGGATCAATCCCTCGAGTTATCCATTGGATGTAGTGTGTCCAATCATGTGAAATAAATGGTGGATGAACTTAAGGTGTGCCACAATCAGATTGAGAGTTGGACAGGAGCTATAGTTGCTCTTAGACAATCAATAGCTTCATTGACTGCTTTGAACAGTTCTCAAACCCAAGTTCACACTGACATTCGGTATATCAAAGAAGTGGTCAAATAGTTTGTGGAAGTTTTTGAGGCCTTTATGAAGTCAGTCAAAGAACATCTGAACAGTCAGGATGAACTTGTTCAGAAGGTAGTTAGTAGTCTGACTCAATCGCTCAAGGAGATAGTGGCCTTCTCAATGAAACCTCTTCCCTCAACTAGCTCCAGTGTGAACCTTGACCAGATCCGCACTATTGTTCACGAAGAATTGGCTAAGGCCAATCCCAGTGGTGCATCAGATACTCAGATTCTTGATACCACTAGGGAAGTTAGTAGTTTTGTTCGTGATCACCTGTGGGCAGCTACGCCTTCTCAAGAGGCAATCAAAAACAAGGTGGATGCTTATTTTGAAAATGTTTATACCAAACACCAAATGAAAAACCATTTCAAGCTTTTGATTGAGAATATAAAGTTACCTCCAGTTACCCAAGCCTTTAGAGAACAGGTTAGTAAGCTCAGGGAGCTAATTCCTGCTTTAGATAAGTTTATTAAGAACAAAGAAGATTTTTTATCTGCTATAGAGAGTGGTGGAAGCATCATCATGGATTTCAAGAATCTTTTGCTGCCTTTCCTACATGTGGATGCTCAGCCAGTTATTGTACCACCTGCCCTTCCACCATCTGCCTCTAGGAGTACTCCTAAACTTACTCCAGTTCAAGCCATCAGGAGCTTAACCCCTTTGATCCCTCAGTGGGAGACAGTTGACAGATCTGGTACTATATCAGTTGTTGATCAACCAATGGTTCTTTGAGGAATTCCCAAGCCTGCTGACTCTACCTCTGAACCCTCTGCTGAACCCAAGGGAAAATACACCTGTTCAAGAGGATAATTGAGCTCTTCTAGCTCCATTTTTTATGGGATTCATTGTATTTTTGTAGTTTTCTGATTTTCCCACTGTATCTTTTCATTATCAATCAAATACTTCATTCCTCTCTTCAATGTCTATTTTACTCTGTATATTTTCTTTCCTACTCCTTCTCTTTTCTCTAATACCCTCCTTTTTGTTAATCACAAATGGGTAGACATTATTGGAAACTTGTACCCAGAGAGAGATAAAGAGAATGTTGTTCACCTAAGGGGACAAATGGGGAGAAAATAACTACTTTGGAGGAGAATCCTATAGTTAAATTGATAGGGGGAGGAATATGTTAATCTTTTAACACTAAATAATCTTGTTTGTTTTTTTCCTCTGATACTACATTATTTCTTGATATATTCCTGTTTTTAGATTTTTCCTCTGATACTATACTATTGATATCATACTTTGATATATTTTTTGTTTCCTCTAATATTACTTTATTTTGGAATAAGTTGTGATTATCAAAAAGGGGGAGATTGTTGAACCCTCTGGAATTATGTGGATTTATTGTGTTTTGATAATCCCAACCATTCTTTCATTATATCTTGATTATGCTTAATACATTCCAAATATACTTTATTATATGTTGTTACCTTCACTATGCTTAAATTAAGTCTTTTGAATTATCAGATATATATGTTTACTATGACTTAACTCATTATTCCAAGTGAATGCTCAAACATTTTGTAGCTACCGTTACAAACTAGCTACCGATACAGAGTAGAGAAACCATTAGACAGTAGCTACTGTGAGAACAAATAGCTACTGTTACAAGCTAGCAACCATTACAGCTCACAGCGACCGATACAATTAAGTCTACTGATATGTTGGAGCTACCGCTATAAGAGAGCTACTGACACAATGAAGTCGATAGTTACCGTTACAGAAAATTTAATATCTACCGGTATGCTGAAGTCCACCATTATGCAAAGTCTACCGATAGAGAGAGATACCACTACCTTTACAAGGCAGAGCCACAACAACCGATATTGAGTTACCGCTACTGGTAAAGGTAGAGCCACCACTACTGTTACAAGTCCACCACTACAGATACATTAAGTCTACCGACAGACAAGTCTACCGTTACAAATGTCTACCGATACTCAGACCTACAGACACCCACCATAACACAAGTCTACCGATATCAAGTGCTACCGTTCCAGAGACAGAACCTGACACAACTTTAATTTCTTTATCATTATTTAATATAACCAACAGTCATATCATGTATATTTTAATACACTGAAATTTATTTAATGTGTGCTGCTGGATGTTTGGGAACCGTACCTCGTACCTGCAAAACGTAAATAATCTTTTGCCAGAGCTCGTTCTTTAAATAAAGGAAGGATGTGCTACTGAGAGGGCGTGCGAGACATATAGACGAATACACAGAGAGATACAGACCACAAGGTGTGCTGAATGAACAACCGAGTGATAATGCAAAGAGACAACTGAACTTACAAGAAGAACTCATTCTTTACTGCATACTAGTGAAGAGATGAGAAGGAGAACATAACACAAGAGCTTCATCGACTGTCTCTACACCTGGAATTCAAGGAAACAGACGATACTATTTTTTCTAGACAAAAAACCAGAAGAGGACTCAGAGCGAATTCTGATCAATCAAAGGAGTCCAGAACTGCACGACAATCACTAGAGCCATTTCAAAAATCTAAATATTTTCTCTGTGATTTATCTTTTTACATATTGAGAAGTGTGTGTTATATGCTGTATTTTACACACACACTATCTCCTTTACTATAACTGGAGGATTTGTAAATCCCCACTCAACACTCTTACATATTTTCTTTCCCTCTGAGATAGTGGTAGAGGTCGTGTTACCTGGATAGCTGGTTGCTATTGTTTCTATTCCCCCGGATAACAGTGGTAGAGGTCTTGGAACTTGATAGTTGTATACTATTGTAATCCTTGTTCTAGGGTGTGGATCACTTTTATATAAAGTTTTGAGAGGACTAAGTCTCAGCTTGAGACAGAACCTCTTGGTTAAATCTACTGTGTTTATTTATTTTCAAAGTGATTTTTTTATTTTGCTGCTAATTACTTTAAAACCAATACTATATTAATGTCACTTTGATAATTAAATTCACAATTGTTTATATTAGTTGTAAATCAGTAAGGTGATTTCAAAAGTTAATCAACCTTTATGTTTTGATTAACTGGGAAATAATCAATCCCTTGAGAACCCAACCGAACCCTTACTTTGATATAAATTCACTACAGTTTAATTCAGTATTTTATTTGGGGGTTTTTAAGACAAAGTTTTAAAACAGAAATTTTAATTTGAACTCAATTCACCCCCCTCTTGAGTGTCCACTCCGACCAACAGAATTCAATGTTTTAGTGGTCTAACAGTTTCGTTTTCAGAAGATTGCATACTATTTTATTTTTAAAATCCATTGGACAATTATGTCAAGAATATAATTTTTCAAAAGTACAAGTATTTTTAAAATTATTATATTGTTTTCAATGGTGTTAATATTTTCTGTGTAGTTTTTGAAAATAAAAAGGTCAAAGTATTTTCAATGGAGTTTTTTAATGGAAATTATATTTCGAAAAGTGTTTCAAAATTTTGATTCCAAAATTACAAGTATTTCCAACGGCATTCTAAAAATTAATTTCAATGGTATTTTACAAAATATCTTCAATGGTATTTTCAAAATTATTTCAAAAGGTTTTTTGAAATGTATTTTGAATGGTATTTTAAAAATTAATTTCAAAACGTATTTCCAAAATTTGTTTTAAAAGTATTATTTTAATAAAACCCCCCTCACTGGACCATTATGATCAACCAATGTTTTTATAAAATATATTTAGGATCATTTAGATGTTTTAAGTCGATTAGATTCCAATAGAAACTAAAATTGGAAATGTATTATCCCTTACTTTCTAGTTATTGATTTATCATTAAGAATGTTTAAGAGTTGTTATTTTCCTCAAAATCCCAGATTGGAAAATTTCCTTAAATATAAATTAATGTTTATTTATCAATTTCAATATTTATAAAATTTTTGTACCAGATCTAGAGGCATGTGTCTGGGGATTCATTGATTGTTCATTTGGTGAATTTGGATTCTATATTGGGCATGGATTGGCTATCTTTATAAAATACAACATCAACTTTTGGAAATGGAAAATCAATCGCACATCCAAAAGAATACCACAATTATTTACAATTATAAAGAGGTGTATGAATCTTATTAAGGATAATCAACTCAATTTTGGAAATTATTTATTATTGATAAAGAATATATAACTAAAATGAAAGATACAATGGGTATAATAATGTTTGAATACATTCACACTTGATGGACTACACTTATTTGTTCCCTGAAAAATTCTCTGGTCTTCCTCCTTGACAAGTGTTTGAGTTCTCAATTTCTCTTCTTGTATGATATATACCTTTATCATGTAATAATTATATAATGGAATATATCCAGTCATAAAAATTAAATAATAAGTTACTAGAAAATATTGAAATGGGTTTTATATTCTAGAGTGCTTCACTGTGGGGTGTTCCATTCCTATTACTCAAGAAGAATGATAGATACTTGCATTTATTCATTTATAATTGCGATCTCAAAAAAATTCATGATAAAAATCACGTATCCCCTACCACGTATATATTAATTTTTAAATAAACATTGTGTAGGAAATTATTTCTCTAAGGTGGAACGTTTTTTACTATATAACCAATTAAAATTGAAGAAGAATGATATACTATAGACTACATCTGAATAATGTATAGATACTACATGTAAAAAATATTCCCTTTAGACTCACTAATGATCTAAAAATATTCATAGACATAAGTAATAGAGTCTTTAGATATTGTGTCTAAAAATTTGTGGTTTTATTTAAAGATGATATTATGATATTCCCCAAGAGAATGGAGAAATTTGAGTTGTATTTGAATAATATGCTAAAGGAATTATGGAGTGATAAACTACATTCAAAGTATAGTAAATGTGTGTTTTGGATAGAGTATGTATAATTATTGGGGAATGTTATCACAATCAAATGAATATTTTCATATCCATATTAGAAAAATAAAATTGAATAGATTTATATTTTATTTTTTTTAATTGAGATCCAATGTTTCAATATTCTAGCATGTTATTAAAAGTGATTTGTAACAAACATATCATGAATTTGAAACACAATAAAATAGCTAACTTATAAGGTAGTAGGTTTTATTCTTGGAGTAATTAATGTGAATATTTAATCACAGAGTTTAAAAAAAATTACTACACCAGTACTTAAAATTCCATATAGTGGGGAACACGTTGTGGTATAACACTATCCTTCAATGAGGAGAATAAGTTTCTATTTATTCATAATGATAAAGTCATAGCGTAAGCCACAAGGTAGTTAGATGATTATGAGAAATAATTTCCCACAAATGAACTGGAATTAGAAAAGTTATCATTGAATTGAAAATCTATTAGAATAATCTTTATGTGTAGAAGTGTGAGATATATACAAATCACAAGATCCTCAATTTTATACTCACACAAAAGAGCTAAATATGTGCCCGTGAATACAGTTAGAAATCATCAAGAAATATTACTACTCATTCAACTACCATCAAGGTAGAGAAAAAAAGTCGATGATCATATATGTAAAATTGACTATACAACATAATAAAATATGTGAATTGAGAAGGATTTAAGCATATTTGACATGTAAAAGATGGATATCAGATGCATTAAGCAAGTTATTCCAAATGATTTATTAACCATGAATTTTAAGGAATACAATGGATTCTCAAAGAAATGTGTTGAAATCTAAAATACTATATATGATATTAGAAAAGGGAAATACTCAGAACTAAAGCATGTTGTGTGGATGTTGGTGAATGTAGATAGTTGTGACCTAAAATGGTCTATGAAATGGTCAAGAAAATGGTAGAAATGGTAAAGATCATTTTTTAATATATCAGGGAAGATCAAAGTCGACAAAAGAGTTGTGTTTATACTTGTTGATGAGAGATAGAGTTTTTATATGGAGACGTTATATTCCTCCCTGTATCTCTGTGGAAGAGAGTCATAAGATTTTGAATGAAAGTAAAACTTTTTCTTGGGTATTTAAAACAAATTTAAATACTTGATCATGTAAGTGCTTCGGAATACTGACTAGAACTTCCATATACTACGTCCCATGTAAAATATATAATTCATGTATCCCTCTTGTGGATGTTCAAACCATAGCCATCACATCTTATGAAACCAAAGGTGGTACAAGTGGAAAATGATATCTCTAATGAGCTGTATTTAGTGAAGATCATGGAAAATAGAGATAATGTTATACACAAAAAGACTACTCATCTTGTCAAAGTACTCTTGATTAACCATAAATATTAATAGGTGACATGGGAAATAGAGGAATCAAAGAAGAAAAAGTACCCACGCCTACTTTCACAGTAGTATATAAAAAATTCATTTGGATAAATTCCATTAGGGGGAGAATGTAATGATTGTGATTTATATCAATGATATTTCACATCTACTAATTATGTTACATAGTATAAACAAGAAACATAAAAGAAATTATCCAAATAATATCATTATAATAAATGACGAAAAAAATGAAATTGCATAACCAATATGACCCTTACAAACCTAATAGTTAGAATAGTAATATTACCATTAAGAAGAGTAATATGGATATCAGTATAGAAAACTCACATAATAAAGTATAAATAAAATTTAGGTATCTTATAAATGATAATTTGATATATTTATATCATGGTGTGTGCAAATAATTATTTTAAAAATGATAAATCAAGAGTTGGTATTTTTTTGAAACATAATTTTTTTAAAATTTCATAATTATTATAATTAATTTAAAGGAAATATATTCTCATTAAATTTATATATAAATTAATATTTTTTCATTAACTATTTAAGATAATATTATTTTTCCATAATTAATTTTTCAGAGTGTCATAGAATAAATGATAATATTATAATTATATTTTTTCGAATAAATAATGACTTAATTTAAAAATTATATTAATCATATTTAGATAATTCTTTTCATAAAATGGAGTCCACTTTTTAAATATACACTTTAATAATTTTTTTGGGTGATTATGTTATAACCCATAAGAGAAAAAAATGATATAGTTACTATATATAGTCAAAATAATTAACATTATTGATAGTCTTAATTAAAAATCATAATCGATGAAAATAATAATAAAAAACACCCCTCTCCTCCCCTTATAAATACTGCCCCTCACCACCTATTATACTCACACATTCTATGATTTTAATCATGCTTATATTATTCTAAATTTATGTCAAAATAATATTCCCCAAATCATGTGGAATTTGGTCTCACCCAAATAAGAAGCCCGTGTTCCATAAAAAGGTTCTCAAATAGACAATATTAAATATGTAAAATCCTCATTTGTTTTATTTTAAAATACTTTAATTTATTGTTCCCTACCTTTATCTACTATACAAAGTTAAATTATAACCATTTTATCATAAATTTACTATAATTTTATTATGTTAATGTAATATCCATCATTAAATCTCCAAGGTTTTATTTTTTATCTTGATAATGAAATGATCATTTGCAATATGTTGATTCACCTACTTCTTGGATTGTGAAGTTTAATTTTTTATTACCACTATAAAGGAAGGTCATAAAAAAATTATTATGGTTAAATAACATTAAATATGTAAATTATAACTATTTTAATGTTAATGAACATATATATATATATAGATAACAATAAATAATAATTTAATACTAGTTCCTAATTATTGAAAAAACAGAAAAAAAATAATCTAAATGTTTATCATTAACATTTTATCAAATGAATCCCCATAATGTAAAAAAATTGAAATATGGGAATAGTTAAATTTATTTCAAGTTAATTAATATATTATAATTTCACTTCTAGATAATTATTAGAATTTTAAAGGAATGTTAACAATTATAAATAATCAAATAAACCATGAAACAATGAAATAGACTTTCTTGGAATGATCAAATTATACTCTCTAGCTCCTCAAATTGGCCACAAATGAACATAATAAAATTATAAAAAAAATGTTTAATAGTTTACGAATTAAATTTTTAATTAATTTAATCTGATTATAAAGAAAATTATGTGCATGTTCAAAGAACAATCAGAAATATTGTATGGTATCTTTTTGAACCTCCAAATAACCTTAAGGATACACTTTCTCTTTCTATGCACCGATGTAAATACTCATTAATATTTTTTTAATTATTTAAAATTATTTTTATATTTTAAAATATCATTTATCAATCTCAATTAATTCATATTTTATGTGGATATTCATGTTTTAAAAAGATCACTTCTCAATTTCTTATGATAAGTATGCTCGATTAAAGGGTACTTCCCAACTTCTTACAGATTTTCTTGTACACTCCATATAATAATTTAACTGATAATGTTTTTATAAAATAAAACATTTTATCCAAAAAAACTATCCTAATTCATCTCTAGTTTTAAAAAAAATTAATATTGACTTTGTCCTCTTTAAATAATATTTAATATATCGCTTAAATCATACAAAAGTGTCTCCTTCCTAAAGATTCATAAACATTGTTATTAAATGTTTTCACTTTATTTGGACATCATTTATCATGATCAATTCATATTTAACCTTATTAATGTAGAATTTTTATTTAAATACATCATTTCATGGAAAACATTACGATACAACAATTGGTTATTCCTTATTCCATGATTAATGTACCCATTTAATTAAGTAGGTAAATGTTATGTTTGATTCTATTTGTGGAACACATAGGAATTTACATGTTATGGTGGGTGAATAAAAATAAAAATAAAATTCATTGGGAAATGATTAGACTCATGAGAACTAATTAATTACATTATGTAGTAAACACAATCCATTAAGGGACATTGTTTATCAAGTGATATACTCTTGGCTATTAGCCTTGACGAATGTTAATTTCAGCTTGTATGTTGCTTCCACATTCATATTTTTCAATGTTCATATGATCCTATGTATTATATGTTTTAGTTGGGGATATAATTAGTGATAATCACCCCATAACACTACATCAATAATTGGGGTTGAAAACCCATTGGGTTCATAATAATGTAGCAATACTATTACATTGGTGGATATGATACAGTCAAAACCGATTATTCTATTTGTTATTCTTTTTTATGTTTATTCATGTTCCTTACCATTTTATATCCTCATTTTATTCCTTCTAACTCATCTTCTATGATTTATTACTATTATCATTCCCATCGGGTGTTTTTAGGTCATCCCTTTGTCTATGTGTAATCAATTTTTTCTTTTACAGATGTTGGAGATCAATTTTTGTATGCAGCTCATTATATATGATTAATATAATGTTGTTTTATTATATTAAAAAAATTCAGTTTTATATACCTAATATTTCAATTAAACTATACTTTAAAATCATTAGATTGTATTTTATGGTTAATTATGCTTTTAATAATGTAATAATATTTGTTAAAGTATATGGAAGACATTCGAGTTCTCTCATTTGGACTGAGGAACATGACATTAATATGGTAAATGTTGACCAAATCCATCACGATGATCAAACATTACATATTTTCAATGTTTTTAAATCATCCATTTCCAAAAAAGGAGGTAAAAAATAATGTCATTTCATGATAGAAAAAAAATGATTCTCTTTGGAATTAAATCCTCTCTATTTCATATTATTCAATGGGTATGATAATCCATGAAATAAGGAATCAAAATAACATATAAGCCCTAGGAATCAATAAGATTGATAAAAATAAAATAATGAGAAGAACCTATGTCAAATAAATTTTATTTCATATAATAATATATAAACATCATACCTGGATTAGTGGGTACCGTAAAATTTGATTCATATAGATTGAAATATGTTGTATGGAGTGTCAATAGTATATAACTACTTTAATTATACTTCTCCTAGGGAGAAATTCACATTAAATGGGAAAAATATCCTCCACCACTGTAATCCCATGACTAATTCTGAGATACCCTAATTATTGTGAATCCTATACTACTCCCACAAGATGAAATCTAACAAAATTACTAGATATTCCCCTACCAACCACCATAGTGGAACATCCTTGGCGATTGGGAAATTAATACTAGTGTTCCCTACCATACATTATTGATAATCGTGACATTCCTTATACTCATAAGTTCGACAGAAGTAGATCTCGATAACTGTTGGACACTTCTTCCACTTTCTTTTAATGACTCATACTCCTTATGATTATGTCATAAAGATAAACTATGGCTAACACCCACTGTAATAACCAAATTGAGACCATTATTTATATTAAAATTTTCCTCTACCATCTATCCCATGTCAACCACCTCCAAATATGATGATATACATAGAATAATGAGCATAGATATAATATTTGTCATTAATACCATTTCAAAATGATGATCCATTAGATAATAATATATTATTAAATCTATAGATGCATGTATCAAATCAAAAAATATTACGAAATAATCTATCAAAGAATAATCACCCAAAACTATTTTCAAAAACTCATTTTCTATTTCATGTCTCATTGTCTATTTGTAGAACTATTTAGTAAAATCCATATTTAATGTTGTTTTTGTGAGATCATAGTGATTCCAAAAAACCAACGTAGACTCCAAACACATCATACCAAGTACCTCTAGCACATACATGAAAAAACCCACTTCATAGATCTCAAGAGTCTTCATGAAATAAAATATCCACTAACTATAATCTGAAAACACCATGGTCTCACTTGGTCCCCTATCACGAAGAAACACAAGTTGATTATTCCTTGAAAAATTGTGAGCAATATCTATGGTACATGCCTTCTCATGACCACCAACATGACCCATGTTTTGGATCATTTTAATCAATAATCCTTCAAAATATATAGTAATTAAGGTATTTCCTATAATGTACTCCTTATCCCACCCTTAGTACTTATGGATGAGGTCCATCTTAGAGTATTCTTATATAATAAAAGTTAACTAGATTCATTAAGAAAAATACCACATCAAATAACAAAAAAAGTACAAAATGAAAAGCCCCAATATAGGAATCACATGAAACATCGCCAAGTAAGAGAAATGTATCCTTAAAAACCCATTATTGGGTTCAAAAAATTACGAAAATTCCAAACCACCCATGGTAAATCATAGTTCAAAATGAAGAAGATTTATCGATAAACTCCGATGTTCCCTCCCCTCCAGTAATGACAGACCTAGATTAAACCATCCATGGAGTCAAAAAGAGTAAATTCCATTATTTATATTTTTTAATTAACCAACACATCACCTCATCTAGTCATCCATAATGTCTGAAGTGTATTAACGATTACGAAAGGATTGTAGAAGGCATGTGGATTAATGTATTATCACATCGGACTGATTTGTCAATTTGTAATTGAGAAGACTTATCTTTAAAGTTAGAAGGTACAACCAACATCATCTTAGTAAACAATAAATGATAAATATAGACTCTAAATAATTACATACAAAAAATAATAATATTTCATAAAAGGATATATAAACATAAATTCAATATCAATCTATGATTCCCAAACTCAAAAGAATGGATTAAAATCCAAAAAAGGAACAGGTACAATGTAATAGGTTTAAAATACCAAAATCACCCCACATGATTCCATCCATATGAGAACACATCTCTTCTAAAAAACATTTCACAATAGTAATGATGAAGATCCACCTTGGATAAGGGTTCCTATTGTTTCAACTAAGTTACGAAATTTTAAATATTAAAATGATCAAAAGGGACAACGTTGTGCATGGGAAAATAACATGAGGAAGAATTTTCTCTATAGAAAAAATGCACTACATAAAACACTAGATATAACAACACGGTCAAACTCAATTTGTGAGAACAATATATAACACCTACTCTCGGACTCACTATAGATTAATCAATTGTTTTTTAGTTTGAAATTAAAATCTATTTATTTAATTTATTAGATATAATAGTTATCTAATTTCAATATTCATATAGTATATTATATATTACATGTGATTGATATATCACTATAATGAATAACTTATTCAAAAAATATATCACTATATTTTTATTATGATGAATTCACACTTATCCCAATCCATACTGGTCCATGATTATAACTATAAATAACTAATATCATCCCCAAATAATTACCCTACACAACATTGGAATAACTCATGTTGAAATTACTTCAACTATTACCAGAAACCTATATAAATTGCAATCCACCACTGGGATATCAGATTTTACCCCATACATGGTTTAGATACTCCCCTGAAAAAGCTCGTTACATGGCCCTAATACATCCGAGTTTCATCTCCACCTTCACTGAAATGTAATTTCAGATAAAATAAACATGATCTTCTCTGATAACACTTTTTAACATCCACATATCTATAACTTTATCAAATTACAAAAATGTGATGGTTATAAGACCTCAAGCCCCCCTGTACACCAAAGGATAACTACTATCATCGAGGGTATGCTATGTGTACATGGTATAATTTACCCCTAGTTATAGAGTTATAACACTGTGGAATAATAATATAAAAATAACAAATAATTGTCATACTATCATAAGAAATAGAAATCATACAATATATTGAAAGAACCGAAAATAAAAGTTATCTGAATAATCTAATAAATAAAAAAGGGAATAATTTAACGATATACTATTTTGTAACTAAATTTTGTAGCTAGAAGTAATACAAATAAAATACTGGTACTGTAATTTTCCCTGGTCTCGAACTCGATGTTGGAGTCATCTACAATCTCTAGCCAATCCGCCTAGTAATAATAAACACTAAGGTTCTTTTCCGTTTTCCAATCCTAAATACATGTAATCTTCATAGGTATCAAATGTATTCATATTTTGGTTTTCAGCATAAATTAGTAGGTCAACACCATGTTGTCTAAACATAACTAATCTGATACAATTTCATAAAACAATATAATAAAAATGTTGTATTAATTAATTTAAAACTAAATTAATATGAGATCAACGTATATTGGAATCATTATAGAATAACATTGAGCATGTCTTGTGACTATGCGAACCATAATAATATAACCGTGGTAAAACATAACCTAACTCAACACCATGTCAGAATATCTCAGATCATGTCTCCAAACTATGAAAAATAAAACCATATATCCATGTTATCTATAACACAAAACTTGGCCAACCACGCTATGTAAGATTTTCAACAAGTAAATCATGGATGAGACTGGGGTATAAGATTTTCAGCATGTACCATGGCCAAGCATGGTATATAATAATTTTAGTATGTGTAAAGGGAAATAATAGTATATAATAATTTCATATTTTCACTAGGTATAACGTGGTATATAATTAGTTCATCATGTCTCAATGGGCATTACCTGCTATATAATCCTTCTAGCATGTCTTAAGGAAATATCCTAGTGTATCAGCATTTCATCTTGTATCACAAAATATCCTATTATATGAACATTTAAACATGTAAATAGAGCCCAAAAATATATAAAACGTTCAATAATCAACTAAGACAACTCCATATATAATAATTATAGTGTTGAAGCCCATAACAAATGCTATAAAACTAAGGATATAAAAATATCACATCATAAGGATAATGGGTTAATTATGATAATTTAAATTTATCATTCAATTAAAATGTTCTCTTATGACTTGGTCATAGAATAAAAACATTCTAGAAATGAAAAAAATTAGGCAAATCTAAGGGGATTCTATATTAATCAATCTCCAAAGTCCCATGTCATCATAAAAAAACATTATTCCATTAATAAATTCATTTATAAACAAGTGTTCTCTCTTCTAAATGGTATCCATAAACATAGTCAATAACCAAATGGATCCAAAAGGATTCAATGGAATATACTAGTTCATCATTTAATTAATTCAAGTGCATGATATATTTGTAGAAATTCAAATTTTAGATACTTTTCCATTAAAAAGACTAGTGGGTTGAGGGTTAGACCCCTTAACATTGACTACTTATCATCCAACACTTACAACTTTATTTTCCGAAAATAATGAAGATAAATATGATCACAAGATGGATCCAAATTAGAACTGCTCATAATTAAAACCAAAATTTACCGCGGCCTATAGATTACATAACAATAACTTGAGAAAATAGTGAGATATGGGGAAACAAAAATAGAACAACTTACAAGGGATTAATTATCTCAAATAGGTTGTTCGGACGGGGGGATGGAACACCAAAATCATCTCAAAGATTTCCTAGGGTTGGTAGTAAAGGTATTCACATGAGGTGATTGGTAAATCATCCCAACATCACCCTTTAAAATTTTTAAACATTAAATAACATTGTGTGTAAATACATTACACATCATTTTTTTCTTTTTAGGGAGATATTTTGATAATCCAATCATCATATACTAATATTTATCTCATCTTGAATTTTATATGGTTTAAACATAGTACATGAAATGTAACTAATTAAAACATTTCATTGGCCACATGATTTTTTTTAGTAGAATTTAAATGTCATGTAATACATTTAAATGTCATGTAAATCCCAAATCAGCATCTTTTAGGCCATATTACATATATAGACATGGACCACCTTCAAATCCATCCAAAGCATTGAAATAACTCATAAAACCATTTAAAACATTTGTATCAGGAAAACATTAATTCAAAAAACAAATATACCAAAAAATTAGTTCAGTATCTTAAAAAATTTCTCCTCATTTCTAGACAAGTCTCAGCCACCAAGGCTCAAATGAAAAACTCAAAAACAAGTGTAATTCAAAAATATGAGAGAATACTTTTCACTAAGGGTGGAAATTAATAATGGGATGACATATTAAATATAATTTATTTTCAAACGGAAAACAAATTTACATTAGAAGTGTATATTTTATTTTTTAAAAATATGTTACATATATAAATTTTAATATGGCTAAAATCATAAAAAAAATATAGAGGAAAATATTATGTATTAGATATATAAGTTTGTTTTAATCAAGTGTGAAATTTTCCATTTCTCTATATATTATAATTTTTTCCAAATTTTTTAAAGGATGAATGAATAAAATTTATTAAAATCAATTCAAAATGTGTATTGAGTCATTAAGATTACAATTATCTTATTGGTGTGTTTATTTGTGAGTTTTGTAAAATATGGGTCATTTCCCTCATAACAACTCATTTTTTCAATCAAATTCAATGATCCATAGTGATTTAATTTATATTATTTCTTCATTTAGTGTGTGAAAATATTTGTCTATATTTTCATACTTTTTTGGATGAATGATGATTTTATATGGTTAGATCCATCATTCTATGTGAAAATTCCATTGGATCATGGTACAGCCATATTGAATAGTGGAAATTGTCAAAGATGTTCTAAATTTAACATTAAGTGCACAATCACATTTTTTTTATATTCATATTCCAATTTTCTTTCCACTATATTGATTTATTTGGTGATTTCACATTATTGAGAGAATTGGATAATTTTATTCAATGAATTGCTTTAGATATTACGTGTTAATGGATCTGATTAGATACCAATTGTGTTGTATACACCACATATGAGGATATTTCCAGGGAATAATAATCAATGATTATGTCCTTGTAATTTACATGGAACATAATGATGAAATATCTTTTGGTTAACCTTATACATTAAATAAATTTCTATAATTAAGTTTATATCACTATGATGTACTTAATGAATTATTTTAATGCATGATTGTCATATGGTATTTGATGGGATTTTGTGATGGTGGTAAGCGCTTGTTTATAATGGAAGAAACTCCAAATGATGATAGTGCTCCATAAATATATACA
This sequence comes from Viscum album, assembly GCA_963277665.1. Lineage (NCBI taxonomy): Eukaryota > Viridiplantae > Streptophyta > Magnoliopsida > Santalales > Viscaceae > Viscum > Viscum album. The sequence goes on along the minus strand of OY728165.1, from coordinate 1,916,169,401 downwards.
AAAAGCTTATGCATTTGTTTGAATCTAATATATATCCTATATAATTATATGTGATAGACATATTTTTATAAATTAATTGACTCTTAAGATACAAATGTCTTAGTTAGTTTTTTCTTGGTCCATGATATACCTTTGTTTACTGAAAACATGTACCAGTCATGAGTGTTTGTGGAAAATATTAATAAAAATGAATTTTAGGGAATGTTTTACCTAAAAGATTATTATTAAATAACATAAACATGGTGATCTATGTGATACGTTATCATATATCCCTCCCCATAGAGAAATTTGTTTGATTGTGAATTATATTCCTATAAATTGGATTTATAAATTACAATGATAATATAGAGACTCTTAGAAAAATAATTGTCTATGGGGTTTATCTTCTTCTTCCAATCGAATATGTGGGTTTATAAGGGTGTATGCTTAGAAGGATTTAATTATAGGATAAGGGTGGGGATTTCATTATCATACTGATTTATGTAAAATGGGATTTATACCAACACTTATAGAAAATATTTTTTTATTCATAACATTTTCCACTACTCCATTATACAATCATGGAGATGATGATGGATGTTATTCCCCTTTGAGTGGAAATATCTTTATATAGAGTTTATAAAGAGTTATAAGAACCCTTGTATTCTGTGTGGATATAGATTTCACTTATGTGGAATGGGTGGGATCAAAATGCCATTTCATCCCTATATAGGGTTATGGAATGATCCTAGAATGGTGATATCCATTTTTATTTTCTTTTCAATTATATGTTATATAATTAGGTGAATAATATTAGAACCATGTGACATGTTCATAAGAGTTTCCAACCCATATGGAAACTATGCAGTTTTATAGGATACAGATTAATTAAAATATGTTGATATGGTTATAGGTAGGGGATTAGGCCCCATGATTTTATGATATGTGATGGATTGACAAAGGGGATATGACCACCCAAGTGGATGATATGTTACTACTTAGATAAGTGTACGTGACCCCCAAGGTGGATTATATAAGATGGACCCATGCATGAGATGAAATCACTCAAGAGAATGATATATATAAATTTGATAAAGGGTTTGTTATCACTTGGTTTGGTTATATGTAATTATTATGGGTTAGGTGCCTCTCAATTTAGTGGAAATATATGTGAGATTAATGGGTAGGGAATTCCCCCCCCCCAAGGATGGCTGAAAATATATTACATTGATTTGTAGGATGAAAATCATATGATGAATGATATGTACTGTTCTTGGGTGGGATGTAACCCTATGGATGTATTCTATATAAGTATTTTGGTAGGTATGATTCTTCATTTAATAGGAAGGTATACGGAGGTATGTTGCTTCCATGTGGATATCACATGATTTTCTAATACAATACACGGTCACCTAGGTGATGCTACTTCATGTTTTAGGTTAACAGGAGGTTCATCCTAGTTGATGCATCTTCATGTTTTGGGGTCAAATGTGGTTCCCTCTAGATGGTCTTCATAGAGCTCATTGATATATGAAAAAAGATAATAGAAATATAGCAGATCATGTGGGACACTATTTAACAAGATGATCAATTCATATTAATTTTTTTACCTTGGATAATTATTTATTATTCTGACCATATCACACATTCATATATTGTATTGAGTGGTTCTGTTGGTAAAAATATTAGTGGAAGATAATTTAATTTTTACTCCCACCCCAAATTTTATTCCATATAAATTTAATCATAGGAATATATCATCATCATTATCATTGGTATAGAACAGGCCTTTGATTATTTTGTTAGGATGGAGAGATGTTCCAATGGATGATTATTGGGATGTAATTATATTTTCTACCATACTCATTAGATATTACATTATTTTTTATTTAGTACAACAAGATCAAATTATCAATATGTGTTTTTATTAGTTATTAGATTTATTTACTCACTCATATTTGATAAAATACTATACCCATGGAATCCCCTTACATCCTTAACACAATTAAAGAGCTAGTGGTGTTTTTATAGGTATTCCTGAGATCACATAGCCACATGGAATGGTTATTTAACAGTGAGTCCGTAATGATATTTTCTGTATAATCTCTACTCAATTACCTTGTCCAAAAACTTGTATGATCCTTATGCTTTTTATTGAGTCTTGTTACTATAATCCATCAGATCATTAGTTCCATAAAAAAATTTCATCAATATAGAGTTAACTTCACAATCATATTATTTTCATTTTCAATTTATTCTCTCATAATATCTATTCATTTTTAACATTAAATTACTATATATTTAATAATAGTAATGTTTATTTATTTTATTTTTACACAATATAATAATCATAGACCATTTAAAATATACTTACCTATTTGGAAAAGTTCCATTAATTGTCATATGTATTAGTGTATGTGGATAATGTCAATCCATTTCTTATAAGAACTATTATTCATAGTGTCAATAAATTATTTATTATTTATAAATACTTAATTTTATGTATTTTTAATCTTTCTTGTGGAAGTTCTATAATGAAAAAATATCAATATATAAAAACAGTATGATAATTTAAGGAAAGATTCAATAAACCATTTTATCTTCTGAAAATGAATAAATAAGTAAATCATAACAGATATAATTGATCCTAATTTTCAATAAATAATATAATATTCATCATCATTCTAATATTATTATTGATATGTTAAATATAAAGGGGTTTTAAAAAATGAAACAATATGACTAAAGTTAAGGGGGCCCTGAAATTAAACTCTATCACTTATGTCAGTCTTCTAGTTCTCTATATTTTTACAATATTTCTTCTAAAACCCCTACTAAATTTCTTATTTTATATTTAACCTTATTTCATTGGGAAATTAATCCCTTGATTAAATTATTATACATTCTTAGAAGAAATTTATTTTTTTACTATGCCATTTGATTAAAATACAATATTGGAACTTATTTTGTATATCTATCTCATCACGATTATTTATTATAGTTTATCTAATGTAATACATTTACATTCCATTTTATTTTAGGAAATTTTTTTTACTCTCCATTATATGATTCATGATTATATGATGAAACCCATTCATTTACTATGAGATATTTTAACATTATTGTAGATTTAAAGTTATTTTTAACTCTTTCACTCATGATTATGATCATGTTATAATGTGAAATATGGGAATGGAATTATGTATCCCTCTAATGAATTGGGTAATGTGATGTATCTAATGATATTATTATTAACAAACATGATTCCTTATTTTTTTTTAAATTCTACTTAATTATTATTATATACATAATTTTTGTGTGAACATTAACCTTGCATTACTCATATTTTATGTGTGGGAATCCGTAGAAATTTTATGATGCATCATTATTACGCATTTACACATTCTATGTTTCATTAAAATGATTCACTCAATCTTATAAATATAATCATTTAATTATGGTATGTTGATTAATCTCACTTTTATTTTATATGGATTAATTTCTTATTGTCATTCCCCATTATCCATCATCATATTGGGTTTTTTTCTCATTATTTCATTGATTCATGTCCATAGGTAATTAAATATATTAAATAGATCAAGATGGAACAAAATAATGACATAAATAATTTTTAATAATAGATATTTTTTCATGTTGTGTGGACCTAATTTTCACAAAACACAATAACTATATATTTTGATATTTTTATTTTTATTTTCATCATAAAATGCTGAAAAACATATATATGAAAGTCATTTTTCATTATAATATTTTTATATAATATGTGATAAATAGCTAATTCAACTTCATGATTGTGTAGATAAATTCTTCATTCCTCAGGGAAAATATTATTTTAATCATTAACAATTAATTCATTATTTTTTCTAAATATATAATTATTTTTAATAGATTAAAATTGATCATACAATTATACAAGAATATTATTATGAATATTTACTTGATGTATTTTCAAATAAGACCCAGGTAATGATGTCTCGCCACAAAAAAAATAGGAATTATATTTAATTCACTATTGAGGAAAAATCTACGAAGATGCATTGGTTGATTTCTTTTGGTAATGGAATCCTCTATCACACATTATTATATAAATATAATATTTTTGGTACTAACAACAATTGGAAAATTTAAAATACCGTAATAAAAATTATTTAAGATGAAATTTAAATAAAAGGGTAACCATAACATATTTAACTTCAGAAAAAAATTTAATTATGATAATGTAAGTTTCTGGGAATGAGGGTCTTTTCAAATGTTTATTGATATAACAGAATCATCTATATTAGTAAATTGCAATGAATATCATTGTTTTATAAATCCCAGATTTGATGTGTCATTAAACTCAAATTAAATAAATTATTACATACAAAACCAAGAGGATATATTACCCCTATGGTGGAGTGTAATGTATATACATTCCTCAATAAATACACAATTGTAAAAAACTCCACATGGGATAGATTATCTCCGACTATAATTATATAATTTATACAAAAATTAGTACTCCATGACACAAACACAATGCCATCCCATAGTATTTCTCTAACATCTTCTTGGTAATATGTTACTTATTTTCTGATACATGATTTTTCATACATATCATATTCTAGGGCCCAAATGTATTTTTACCAATATAACACTATAGTATAATTCCATCAATTGTGGAATACTAAACCAAAAATTATTATTACAAAGAAATAATTATCTTATTAGATGAGTTTTTTCATCATTGAAAATTTCAATATTTTTTTCCTAAGAATTAACATGATGCTTGAACTATTATTAAAATAGAAATCATTGATTGATATTTATAGAATTATATTATGAATGATCATTTAATATCACGTAGAACATCTATTTTTAATGATGAATCAGTATTGTGGAATCAAATAACATGGTCAAAATTTTCACCGTAGATCCATAAAACATACTTCTCAACATTATCCATCCATATTTACCATTAGGGAGTTAAAAAACTCTAATGGTCGGATCTCTCTTTCATAAACTTAATTAATATAAATTTTCTCAATATAATCACATTAGCATAATAATTATAGAATTTTCATTATTGTTGTATCATGATTTTCTTTCCTCACCAACACAATTCCATGTTTCTCCCAATAACACAATTTAAACTCATATATATTACAATACATCAATATTATAGAAATGACATTGTAATAATAATCCATCGTATTTTAGTGAGTTCATTAATAAATGTGGTTACCGTGTTTGAAAAACCACTTCCCTTCATCCAGAAATCTCCAAGCTTTGTGTCTTAATATTTTAAGGCTAATTCACTATTTATAAATTAAAAAGATATTGTCATCAAAGCCAACACATAACCTTATTTTTAACCAAATATCACCCATTTAATTTTGTAAAAAAATGAAAATATAAATTCGACTTCACTATTTTCCCCCCAATTATTCAACCAATGTAATGCTTTTGGTGTATTGTATTCATCATGATTAGTAATAAAATGAAATTTTTCATCTATGTATATCTTTTATCCAGTATCAATTTCTTTATATAAATTAATCATGATTTCTAAATCATATTTCTTTCTCTGTGTCCTTGAGATCTTATATCCTGATTTATAAATTCTCCTTTCATGTTCTCTCCCCCTTTATTAAATAATTATGGATGGACATATTCGAAAACATTAATGCGACCGTGAATAATATTTTCTATCAAATATGACTAATAACTCCACATGAATCTAGTTTTCAAGTTAGGGAAATAATTACACATGATATTTAAAGATTTATATCACTAAAATTAATTTGATACATATTTAAAGTATTTTTACATCAGTTAGTGACAATAAAAATTGAGGTGGTTACAACCACCTATTGAATATCTTCCCGACCATTGATAAATTTAGGCCACTGTCAAACCATTAGGTTCTCTCTTAACTAATTAGAAAATTACATGTTTTAATTGTTCAATAATTGAAAAAAATTAACTCACATATGTATATCATATTATATTTTAACAGGTTAATTTACAACATGATAATGAATCATTAAAAAATCCTTCATTCAAACTAATTTTGAACTCATTTTTAGAAATTAGAGTCATTAGAAACTAAAATAATATTCATCCCTATAAACCATTTACATATATAAACACCTACAACATGAGATACTTCTTTCATATATTAATTTCATCTATTATATAGATCACACACACAATAATATCAAATGAATTAACAATATTTTAAATCCTATTTGAGTTATGAATGTGTTTAGAAAATTGATAAAACATGTACATGATAAAATTTAGATGCATCATGATATTCATTTCCTTCATTTTTTTGTATATTTTTATATCTTAAGAAAATTTTGGATATATTATTTCTATCATCAAAAAAGAATAAATATGTTTCTTCTTCTATTGATTTGTGTTATCCTCTTGGGTGGATTGAATGAAAATAAATTCAAACCTAGATTTTTTAATAATCTAAAATATAATGAATACCACTATATATTTCATAATTTTGTTAATTCAATAACAAATCATACAATTTCATATTCATCATTCACAGTCAATGGGGTTTCTGGAAATTTATTATATACTGAAATTTGACCTTGATATAATTTTATCACTCATTGACACTTGATAAAAAACGGAGTTATCATTGTGTATATTTGTTTTATGTATTTTATTTCTCTATGTAAACATGTTTATATTTTTGTAATGAACATACCCCAGAGATAAAATACCCTATTTAATCCTTCAACACTCAAATCATTAAAAAAATATTTTTACACATAAGGAGAAGTGTACATCCATGACATCCATTTGCAGAATAGTTTTTCTAGTCTTAATGAAATGACCATATTCATACAACTATATCATATTTACCTATATAGGTTCATCTATTTATTACATCACTTATACATGCATAATTATTTATATATTATATATAGTTCCCTATCTTCTATAACTTTCACTTGAAATATATTATGTGATAAATAAAACTTGTGGATATTTCCATTGATAAAATACTATTGTATATTTAATCATACAACATCTTTAATACAATGTTTATTTAATATAGTTTTACATATTTCTTTGTTCCTTTATTATTGAATCACTACAGATATTATGGATTCTCATTCTCATTGAGGTCAACTAAAATTACCTCAAAGAATATTTCCCTTGATGATTTCTATATAAATGTTTTCCCATATTACTCATTAATGGAGTAGATTATTTATAATCATATAAATTATATTTAATTTTACCTATAATATATATTTTGATTGAATAATAATTTTTCATTAGATCACCGTTAATTGTGACCCATCATTGAATCATTTTAAAATTTAATATCTATCTTTAAACATGATATAGTTTATTTTGTTTTAAAATATATTCTCAATTATCTTAATAAAAATATATATAATAATGATAATTATATATTCTTTCATTCTATAACTACATTATATATTCCCACCGTTAGCGCATATAATAATTCTCCCTCTAAAATTATACCTCTTATAGTCATTCTTTGGTTGGGGTTTTTTGTAGAAAATTTCTATGCAGTGTTTTTCCATTATGATTATAAACACACATTTGTAGTGTGTCCCATGATTCAATAGTAGTATGAAATTATATTAAACTTTCATGGAGATCCCCCCTTTTGTAAATTGAAAAAAATAGGGTATTGATTTTTTTAATCAAAAATATTATATTTTTACATGTGGAATCTCTACCGGTAATCTCTAACATCGTATTAGATGGTTTTAAGGTTGTTTAATATTATATAGTCAACTGATCAATCTCATTTAGTTTAATATTATTATTATCCTTCCCTGAGTAATATTACATTATCATTTTATCCTTTCACCAAGATGGGTTTTTAGGGGAAAATTTCTCTATTTTATAACCATCCCAATATACATGTTTTTACCACTCTACTAGGAACTTATTATAACTATACAAAATTAAGCATTGATTTTAAAATAAATTTTCATAATTTAATAACATTATAAAACTTTTTATTTCCTCAATCTTATATTTTCCATCAAATTATATTCTATGTGTGTAAATCAAATGTGATATAGAGTTTTTAGTTTACACAAATATATTTAAAAGGATTTTATCTTATCAATGATACTACATGAAAATTCTAAAAAATAGTGACTTTATTTGATTATCACACCTTATATAGACATTCCACTCAATTCAATCTCCATAGGTAATTCTATATGTCATTATTTTCATGTAATTATTAAAAAATTAGTAACATTTTTCAATCAATGTAAATATCACTTACTTCAATGAGTGTGTTTTTATTATTGGGATTTTACTTACAGTTTTTACTCTTTTTTATTTTAATATAATTATTTTTAACATAAACTATTCTATAGTTTCTCATAAAATTTAATTTTAAATTTATCTCATGCATCGACTAAATAATATTATATTAATTCATTGATTTTCCAACGATTTAATCTTACAATATCCAAAAATTAAGAGAACAATCATACTAAATGTTCTTGTGTGATATAAAATTTCACATATCATTAATTACAATTTTTATTATCTCCACATCATGATGTATTCCATTGTGATTTCTTATATCAGAATCAGGATGGAAACATTCCATTCTCTAAATATCCTAAGCCTATATAAATCTATACATCTATTTTTGACATCAACAAAAGGAAGATCAATTGAAGAATTAAGATTTATTATCAAATCCATGGGGGAAAACATATACTTTATTTTGATATAAACCCTAATAATGGGATTTAAGTTACGTGATCACAAAATAAACATTGTCTACTACAAATATTACTTTCTAGTAATGATCATTTTAAAACATTGTAAGGGTAATGTCTAATATTATATTCTCCGATATCATATTACACCAGATCATATATGTTAAAATACACTAAAATAACACATACGTAGTTTACTTTTCTAACCACTAATATAAAGTCTATAGAGAATACACATGGATATTATTTGGAGTACAATAACCCATTATCACACACTATTTATTGGATACAATCTTCTAGTTAATGTACACTCTATGCTAATTCCGACTTCCAATAAATGGTTTAGGAAAAAGTCTCAATTTTTTCAAGGGAGAGACTCTCTCTTCTATTCCATTCATATGTTCAGGGAGTGAAAAGTCATTTATAAACATAAGGTACCCTTAAATAGTTTACAAAATTGAACTTATGTTCACTTTACATATAAGGTGTTGAATATTAATAAATCATAAGGTTTAGATTTTATGACATGTTAAAATCTAAATTTCTTCACTCAACATTTCAAAAACTCTATTACAAAAACAATTTTATGAAAATGGTAATGTTTATCTCATATATAATAACATCGCACAAGAGATCATATCTTCTAGAAATAGAAAATCCCACATTGGATTAACATTATCCAATATTTCTTAAATATGTTTATATGAAAATTTATGTCACTTTTATTATAAGAAAATCCATATTTCTAACAAATCAGATATGATCAATGAACTCAATCTACACATCTCACTATATACTTAATATCTAAATATAATATATGTCAAAATTTTCAAACCATCCATTTTTTAGAAAAAATATTTATAGATAAAATATTGTATCATAATAATCCAACAATTTATATAATGATTTGGACCAAATCATCTTAAATTAAAACTCTATGGTCATTGAAAGTGTACCACATTATTTCATGTGTTCATATACTACAAATTGATTTGACTCAACTTCCAAAATTCCATGTAAAATATTCCCCTTTTTAAATTCAATTTGAAACATCAGTATATTATAGAAAAATATAAACCATGGTTTAAAACACTCCATTCTAGTGTGACCGACCATGAAATTATCCTTATAATCCCATGAACATTTCTTCTACATGTGAACTCCAGTGAAAAATCTTTATCTACCAATTTATATCAAATAATATTTAAAATTCATTCACAATCATAGAATGATATTCTCAAATATATATACATCTCAAAATTGATTTCAGACGAATATTCAGATTTTATTGAATATACATAAAAACATAAGAAAACATGAATTCTGGAATTCATCCAAAAAACCATTATAAAAAATTCAGGCCTATTGTAATAGTGTATTCTTCTTCAATTATCAACTATTTATGAGAGATTTTTCCTTTTTTCTTTGATTCATCCATTTCCTAAAATAAAAAGTCCTTCACTAAAGTTTCCAAACATCATGATATGATTCAAGGTTATTTATTAGAGTTTTTTACCCTATTAATGTTTCATACATATGTTTTTTAAAATTCAATTAATATTATAATCTAACCTTCAGACATTGATGAACATTAAAAGTGATAACCATTTACAAAGTTGAATTTACTATATTGAAAAATAATCATTTTATCTTCATATATATAACTTAGATTTTATGTATTTAATATCGTGTAGATAAAGCGGATTAAAATAACAAATTTAATGTGATCTATGATACAACATGGTGTGGATATTCACAACACAACCATCCTACAATATATTTTGATTTTATCTTTAAGTAAATAACATTTCGGCAAGGTACATAGTCTCCTGGTGTGGTCTCTATAACTTGTCCAAAACTATTCATAAATATAATCCATTGAATATAATTTCAAACAAAATTATGGTTTGGTAACAACTATTTGAGAAAAATTTTATTTCATAACAAAAACAATTGCGTGCTTCTCCAAATGACAAAGTTCAAGTGTCGTCTTATTCCAACACCATTGTAGTTCATATTAGACAAGGTATCACTATGATATAAATAAATGATTAATTCATCGACAAATATGATTTTTTACATTGTAACTATCTTCACATAATCCATGATTCTCAAAAAACCGATATTTTTAATTTAAACATAAATCATTATCAAATAATCCGACCATAATTTTCAAAAAATCCAGTAAAAATCATCGTAGTCTTAAAAATAATGTTTGAGGATAAAATGAACTATATAATACATTAAAATAGTATAACCTTTAATAAAAATCCTTATTTTATATAATTAAACCTTAATTGAGGTTTGTTTTATCTTTTTAAATATAAGCACCATCATAGAAATACATTACATATTTATCTTACCATTATCTACCTTCTCCTTCGCAAAGTTTTATATTATTTGAAAATATTTTGACCTTTAATATTGATCTAGATTCTCAATAACCAACCCGGGTTGAACCTAATTCGGTCACCCGAGTCGGCCCGTGACAAGGCCTGAAAGGTTTTCCCGATCCTCCCGAGATGGCGACTAGAATCGTGGCCATCAAAGGTGTGACAATGGGAACAATTTCCCCCAATATAAATAAACATAAGAAGTGAAATACTAATAATTCTTCTCGAAAATAAATAAACAAAATAGAAAAACTAAGAAAAAATTTAATGAAAAAAGGACCTGAGGACCAGTAAAATAAATGTGACCCCATGGGTCACTCTCCGATACCAAGATTAAACATCACCGATGGGGATCGAGATCAATATGAAATATGCACCTGAGATTAAATACAAAAATGAATTATCGGTGATCATGTTAAAATTCAGTAGGTGTTCCCAAGGAATATATTTCCAATGCATCACCACTAAATAAAGATACATTAATTTTATGTTTGAAATACAATAAATAAAAGTAGGTTTCTCACAAATTCTTACCTTTAATGAAAAACGTGGTCCATTTCCCTTTTTACCATTAAAAATCATTATATTTCCCAAGAAGGAACCATATGAATTGTTTTAGAAGAGAAATTAAATTTTAATTATAAAGTGGAGAGTGAGTATAAAACATTCACAAAACGTCTTTCCACAACCATTTTAAAACAATATCATTATAGCTATAAACCACAATATTCCAGAAGCAAGCTCAACAATCATTAACTAAGGGTAATTGGAAATAACACAAAAGATTACCTATCCAACAATGCATCACAGCATTCTTTCCAATAGTCATGGATGAAACCTAGGAGCTCGTGGATATTCTGGAAAAAACTATACATGTTACTCATTCCAAATTCATGCCCTGCCTAATGACGTGATAATTCTAAAATGATCGGGGATTCCCTACCTAGAATAACTGAGTGGAATAATCCCATAGCAGAGAAAAGTCCATACTAAGGGCCACTAGCAAGTGCATATTCTAAACTAGTGCAACAATCATACAAAAAAATTCACTTACCATGCGAGGTTTCCATGTCAATATCTAAAACAAAGTTTGATACTACTGATGCCATCCGAACATAAAATCACATATACACACATATACTTTTATATACACACCATGTGCATCACCCGAGTCACCCCAAGGAATATGTCCCTCACCTTTCTACCATTTAATCACTGGGGAGTCCTACATAGAAGAACCCCATAATATTAAACTCAACTAATGAGAGGGGACCACATAAGAGGAGAGTTTTATTCAGATAACTAGATTTACCGATGTTCCAACCAGGCCTCACTCAATTTTTCTCTTGCAAAAACATTTCATAAAGAATCACACACACCCCATTCTAGAAACTAGAAATGCACATGGAAAATCATTTGAGAAACCCAATTCACCACATTTAATTTAAAGAACATTTATTAGGACCAAAGTGGAATTTCCATAAACACTATTTAGTGAATTTCATAAAATAGTTACCAGAAATTCGAATACCGAAAGTGTATTACATTACTTCACAATCAATAATTATACTAATAAACATAAATTTCTAACTAACATTAAATGAAGGTTTGAAATAAATGAAAACAATAATTCTTTAATTTAAAGGTAAATTTATAGGGAAACCAACCTCAAAAGGGAGCGGACCAAGAGGAACAACTCAGTAACCGACACCTTTAAGGAAGAACACCCCACAATTTCGTACACATACACCCAAATATATATACCCTTTAATCCAATACACATATTCCATGTTCCATGAGGGAATACGAGAAAGGAGGATATATATATATATATATATTGGTATACTTTTCTAGATATGTGTGTACAACCCTTCGAGAAGACACTGGACATTCTAATTAACCAAAAAGATAATCAAGGATTTCCAAAAACTCTAAATAAAATTGAATGAATTAAATTAGGTGGAAGTGATCAACTAGATCATGGGCCAAGCCCTTTTGTAAAACCATACATAAACCAAAATCACATTGAAAACATGAATTTTACAATTCTATAACATCTATAATTGATGTTAAAAATATAAAAATCAAGTTTACCTTTCAAATATTTCATTTTCCCTCACAAACACTTTCCAGAATCATCTACACATTATGTGAACTGAAAACAAGGTTCACACCCACCAAACAACCATCAAAAACATTTTCATGAAACACCACACCATGAAACTGACATAAATCATAGCCAATTTCCTATAAAATACCAGAACCCAATTCACTATAATGTCAAACCCTATAAAAATGTATTTTGCATCACTAAAAAAATATAATAAGCAATCAAAAAGATTTATTAAACCATTTAAAAAAGATAAAAATTAATTTACAAAAAAAAATACACACACAATTTCATGTAGAAAAACATTCTAAACAAAATTTCTCATTAGATACTCTAAAAAAATAATTTACACCACACCTTTTATGTATAGAACCAGAAAAAATTAATTCAATACGTAAATAACATATAATTGTTGTAAAAGAATCAACCTCAAGAATAGAGGATGAACCGGAGTGGATCAAAGTGCTTCACCATTGGCGGCGGATGCCGAAACCCACACCAGGAAGACCTGTGAGACCCACCACACAACAACAAAAATGACGAAGTTATCAAAGCCTTATAAACCCATGACCTAGGGTTCGACCGAGACAAAAATATAAGAAATAAAAACCTGTCGGAGAAGTTGTCCATGATGTCAAGTGGGGAGAGGAGGGATCCTTAGGTAGAGGCCCTGGGGAGGAAAGTCGACCCAGAGGAAGGAGCAATTTTGTAGGTCCGAGAAGGGGGGATGGCATCATGCGATTGGGGGGGGGGGGGGGGTGGACCACAGCGCGTAGCAAGGGGGGAGGGGGTTGGCCCTACGGTAGGAGGTATATATGGTTTTCATATTTTTTTATTTAAATAATTATATTTTAATTTTAATTCAAATGATTTAATTAAAAAAAATAAAAACTAAAAAATGAATAAAATTTAATGGAAATTCAAAAATAAATAAAATAACCAAGATGTGTCGGGTTGGGGGTGTGACAACTCTCCCCACCATGAAACTTTATGCCCCCCAAAATTCTATAAAGATTTAGTTGATCAAAACCAAAAAATGATGATTAACAAATAAAGAAAAATCTGAAAACTCAAAGACCAATGAACCCACACTCACTTTCGTTCAGAGCCCGTAACTACATATTCTGAAAAAGAAACTAGAAGAACACCCTCAAAATAATACACAGATTAAAGGGAGACAACACCCAATAAAACAAAGCTCGAACAAACAACTAAGAGATTAAAATAAAGAGGCTCATTATTTTCTAAACACAACCCAAAAAATAACACCCTGAACCCTAACACAAATACCATCGAAGAAACTAGTCGTGTCCTATTTGGGATCTCTGCAAGAATCCATTACACGACAAACAATCCAAGAAAACCAACTACTATTATCACGGTCGAGAGGAGAGAAAACAAGGAAACACTCGGTCAAGAACACTTAGAAGATGGATTCATAATGATCTCATCTAGTGTGGGGGGGGGGTCTCCCCAACATATGCAGACTGCAAAGAAACTTTGGTTTCACAAGTTGGAATATCTCTTTAATTCTAACGAAAGCTAGAAAAACCCAATGAAATAAAACATGGAAAAAATCATCACTATTCCACATCGAATTCATTAAGAACACTACAAAGACATTCCCAATAAAGAAAAGCTCCAAAAGTACCTATAACATCCTTATTCACACCCAAAAAAAGACAACACCATAGAATACATTAATTATAGTAATAAGAGCATTCACAAAAAATGAAGCTTCAGATTGAGATTGAGCTACTGCTACGTTCATTCAACTGAGCTTGATGGCTGTCCAAGGTAGGGATCAGGCCCCGTGTCACTTCCTAGATCCACCCTATAAAAAACATTCCAAATGACCTCAACGACCATATGTATTCTAGATCATGGGTGATTCATGACATGAAATCTTCTTATACCCTGACGTCCCACTAATAAAACACATCCAGTACTTCATATCAGATGAATCTGGTGAGGCGAAAAACAACACCATTTTTATGCCCCTTCTCAACTGTCCATATGGTATAAAACTGGCATAGAGTTGAACATCCCCATTATGAATTCTTCATAATCATCATGGAATGAAGGAACATATGGGAGTAATTCTCATTGGATACCCCTTTTGAATAATCGAGCATTAAAAAATTCATCGTTGTCCAGTTTTGGGTGATAATACACCAGCTCAGCGAAGCTCTTAGCATAATCCAACACAGTTTAATCACCCTACACGAGACCATTTAACATTTAACCCATAAGTATCTTCACATCATCAGGGAAGTGTTTCTATATTATCAAGGCATTAAAGTTTTCTGATGAGAATCTATTCTATGGTTCAGTCTTAAGAACAAATTTCCACCATTCTCGACCCAAGCCTTCCAATATGATGGTGGAAAGCGCCAACTTAGGAGGTTCAGGAGATTCATTCCGAACAAATATCACCTCGATATTTTTTATCCATTTCACAGATTTCCCTGGTTCCGAAGGCCCAGGGAAATGAGGCGGGTTAGAATCTCAGAACCTCTAGATGAACACACGATATTGAGACCCACCAGGCTCCAAATCCAAAATGGAAAAACCGAAAAACTATGTCACATCGTGATTAACTGAAATGTTATCAGTGAATGAACTATTAAGAGATGATTCTCAAAATCCCATAGAACTCAGTGGGAAAAATCCTGAAAATAGGTAGCACAAAACCTAATCAAAACATACCACAAATCACAATTACACATCTCATTTTTAAATCACCTACCCAAACTCTAAAAAATATTTCAATCAAGCCTCCGACACACTAAATCCAATGTCTAAAAGAAAAACACCAAAAACAAAAGGCGACATCACATACACACCCACCTTTTTAAAACATTGAAATCCCCTCCTTTTTGATGAAAATTTTCGGAAAACATAATAAGCCTTACGAACCAATCTTTCAACATTGGTATTGTATTTATCCTCACATATAAACACTCTTGTACTAACTCAATCACTCACCCATAAATACCAATAAAACTCTACCCACCATATATATACATCTTTTTGCATATATGTGAGCACTCATAGGAATACCAAGAGTCAGATAAAATAAGCATTATCACTTTCAAAACCACTTTAAAATACCTAAACCAATCTCAATACCACACACCCTCATCCATGAATGTTTTTTTTAAATTCAACATTAATTTTATAATTTTAAATTTCTCAATACCCTTGAGAAACCTCAAAAACATTTTCATAAAAACTCACATTTTTCAAAAAAACAAAATTCACACTATGGTAGACTCAATGTGTTGGTTTTGGAAATCTCATTTTTGACTAACCAATCATCATTTTATCAAAACAAACATCATTTTAAAATCTAAAGAAGACAACCAAAATCATACCAGCCAATATTAAGTACCAATAAAAGAAATATATTAGTCAATAGTTAAAAAATCTCAAAATCTCAGAAGAACCCAAAAACAACTATCAAAGGGAAACTAGTTTCGATAGGTGACTTATCCAAATTGTTGGAGACCATATTAAAATAAAACCATTACCATAGAGAGTATTTTGGGACCACGCACCCAGCTTCACCTGACTATCCAGGACCTATGAGCTCACTGATACAACAATCCTAATTATCATTTCATTTCCCCAAATACCAAGAAACCCACAAGAACCAAATGAACCATGAAAACCTGACTTCCCAGGGTAACTCAATGTTTGACCTAGAATATTTGGAATAGAAACTCACTAGAACCTATACCCCATGATCCTAAAAAACTACTCCATCTACCTTGACAACCGAAATAACAGTGGGAATTCTTATAGCTAGGTCCTCTAAATAAACTATCCTTTGATACCATTTGTCACAATCCAACCAGGGTCGACCCTAAACTGGTCACCCCAGTCGGCTCGCGACAAGGCTCGAATGTGATTCTTAATCCACTCGGGTGGGCGACATGCACAATGGGCTTCATCACAGTGAATATGGGAATAATTTATCCCAATATAAATTAACAAAAGCTGAAAAATACTAAAAAAGAATACCAAAAATAAATAAATGACATTGAGAATATAAGCATGAACAGAAAAGGATAACTAAATGGACCTGATGACCACTAAACTATATGTGACCCTATAGGGAACTCTCTGATAAAAGACTCAACATTACCCACATTTATTGTTATCAAACTAAAACATGCACCTATGATTAAAAAAAATGATGTATAGGCCTATATATTAAAACTCAATAAGTGTTCCCACGTAATATATTCCCAATTCATTACCTTTAAATAAAAAAACATTAATTTTATGTTTCGACTAAAATATATAAAATTAATTTTTTCAAACATTTTATCCTTTAAAATAAATTATAGCCCATTACCCTTTTTACCATTCAAAACCGTAATCTTTCCCAATAAGGAAACATATGAATTTTTTTTAAAAGAGTGATGAAATTTAAATGATGAAGGGGAGGGTGAGTATATAAAATTAACAAAATGTTTTTCTATAACCTTATGAAAACCCAATCATTTTATCTATAAATCACACTATTCCAGAAGCAAGCTCAACAATCATTCAACAAGGGAAATGGGAAATAACACACAAGAATACCTAGACAATAATGCATCACAAAATTCGCGCCAATAGACATGGGTGAAACCTAGGAGCTCGTGAATTGTATAGAACATACTATACTATGACTCATCCTGATGACATGCCCTAATAAATGACGTCATAAAGCCCAAACAGTTGGTGTTTCCATACCTAGCCTAACCGAGGGGCCCAATCCCCATGTAGAGTAATGTTTGTTCTAAATTCCACTATGTAGTGTCTATTCTAATATATTGCAGCAATCATTCACATAAAATTCAATTACTGTGGCAGGTACCAAAGTCAATATGTATAACAAAAGGGTGAGCCAACTGATGCCAGTCGATCATCAAATCACATCGACACACATATATTGATATATAAACACAACATGCATCACCTGAGTCACACCAAGGAACATGTCCCTCACCATTCTACCATTTGATCACATGGGAGTCTTACACCACAGACCCCCATAATATAAAACTCAACTAAAGAGAGGGGACCACATCCAAGGAGAGTTTTATTGTGATAACTAGCTTTATAAAAGTGATAACACGTCCTCACTCTATTTTTCTCATGTCAAACCATTTCTTTAAGAATTACATGCACACAATTTTGGAAACTAAAAATGCACTTGGAACCCCATTAAAGAAACACAATTCACCACATTAAATCTGGTGAAAATTTATAAGCGCCAATGGGGCATTTCTAGAAACACTAATAAGATCATTAAATAAAATAGTTTCATGAAATTAGATTACACAGAGGGTATTACTTTAGTTCACAATCTGAAATAATTCTAAAATCCATAAATTCTTAAATAACATTAAATAAAGGTGAGAAATGTAAGAAGCCAATATTTTTATTAATTTAATGGAAAATGTATAGGGAAACCTAACACAAAAGAGATCAAACCAAGATGATCAACTCGGCACCCAATGCCTTTGACGATGATGGCCCCCACAATTGTGCACACATGCACCCCTATATATATACCCCTTAATATAATACACATATTTTTTTCACTATTATAGAATATTTCAAAGGAGGACTTATATATATCTCGTTATACATAAAAATGTATAACCGTAAAGCCCTATGATAAGAAACTGAACACCATAAATGACCCAAAAGAGAACCGAGGATTACAAAAATCTTAAATAAAATTGATACAACAAAAATAGGTGGAAGAAACCTTCCCAAACATGGGCCATCCCCTTTTCTAAAACCATACATAAACCATGATCATTTTAAAAACATGACTTTGACCATTCAAAAACATCTACAATTGATATTAAAAAAATAAAATTCACGTTAACATGACAAATATTTCATTTTCCATAAAAAAACTCTTTTGGAAATCATCCACAAATAATGTTCCCTTAAAACAAGTTTCTCACCCACAAAACAACCTTAAAAACATTTTCCTGAAATGATACATCAAGAAACTCACATAAAACATATGCAATTTCAAATAAAAAGCCTGAACCCAATACATTATAATTATAAACCCTTAAAAATCGTATTTCACATCACTCAAACAATATAATAAGGCATTTACACAATTTATAAAACCCTTTAATCAAGAAAAACATGATTTTACACCTAAAATACACACACAATTTCATGTAGAAAATCTTCCTCTATCCAATTTCTCATAAATTCCTCTCATAACTACTTTTACACCACACCTTTCATGTATAGAATGAGAAACAATTAATTAAATTTTGAAAATAAAATACTTATATGTTAAATGAAATCAACCAAAATGATGACATATGAACCAATGTGGACCGAAGTAATTATCCTTCGGTGGAGGCCACCAAAACCTACATGAGAAAGACCTGGTGACCAACCACACACCCTAATAATGGAAGAAGATATAAAAACCAATTCAACAAATGACCTATGGTTCAACTGAGAAATATTTGAACAAAGAAAAACCTATAAAAAGTGGTGTCAGTAAGGTCGTGCATGGAGAGAAGGGCGGTGGAGGTTAAGGCCACAGAGATTGAGGTTGGCCGATAGGAGAGTGCGAGGTCGGAGGGTAGGGAGGGCATGGAGTGTCTATGTCACACGTCGTGTGGATGGGGAAGCCATGTTGTGTGGCAAGGGGTTGTAATGGGGTTTGGCCATGAGGTTAGGGGGGATGAGTAGATTATGTTTTCATTTTCTGTTATTTAAATAATTCTATTTCAATTATAATTTAAGTAATATAGTTTCTTTAAAAAAAGGAAAACTTGAAAATGACTAAAATGTAAAGGAAATTAAAAAATAAATAAAACAACCATGAATCGTTAGGTCGAGGTGTGACATTGATTCTATAATAAATTTACTGATATTTAATTAAAACAAACAATTACTATTGTAGTTGAGAGTTATACTCTTAGATCATTACGATTTTACTTCAACAAAATCATTTGAGTTATACTGTGTGATTATGCAATATACTAAGCATCTATTATGATTAATGTGATAGAAGTATAAATATGGATGTGAAAATATGCATTACATCCTCATTTGAATAATTTTACACCAAATTATTATTTCTATATCTATTTTCATATATTAAATTATATTTTCAATATAAAAAAATCTATAAATATTTGTCATTTTCATATTAAAATCAATAAGTATGATTTCCAATGATGGATTTCACAATCATTTTTACTATAAAAAATGAAATTATTTAATGTAGATTTTAAATAAATAAAAATGTGTTATAGAATGTTTTCTATGGATTCTAGTTAATATATACATTTAATAAACTATAGAAATAACTATTTACCAATAATTATTTTTTTATCTATAAATAATTTCATCTATTAAAAATTATATTTGGAACTTATCATCATTATTCTATTCAGAATAATTTCTAAAAATCTTTGGTATGATCATACATTAAAATGGTAATATTATTTATATTTTATATAACATTTAAAACTCTGAAATTTTAATTTTACAAATATAAGGAAATATTCTCTTAATGTTTTGATGAAAATTTGATCTCATAAATATACATAATAATAATGAGAATGTATTTTTCTAATTTCAAATATATTTTAATATCAAAAAACCTATCTAGAGATATATTCTACAAAATTAATTATGAAACTCAAATACCACTCTCAAGGCACTATTTTATCCTGTAATGTGATTTCTTGGTCATTATCTATTGTGATCCATCAATGTAAGTAAAAACACAATTTCATTATTCAATGTAATCATATATTTCAAGATAATTTTTCTTAATTATAACTTCATATTCATTTGAAGAAAACTTAGAATTTCTTTCATCATAAATTATAAGAGATATTAGTATCATTATAATAATTTTTATCAGAGACAATAGCTTATTAAAATCAGTAAACTAAATTTAAAGGTTGAAATTTCAAATAGTATTCTCATTGTTCATTAAAAATTCACTAATATTAGTAATATTATTTAGGAAAATACTTTAGTTCAATATCATATTATTCTCAATAAAACAAGTCACATAGTTAAAAATTTCATTATTTTCAATATGATTTAATTATTCATCAATATTATCTATATGGTACATTCATAATAAATATTCTAAAATAATTTTCAGTTCAACCAATAAGTGTAGGATCCTATGAAAATAATATTTCAATTTTATAAATGTTTAAACACACTATATAGTAACAAAAATATTATTTTTATGATCTATCTGTTTTATAAGTATGGAAAAACATTGTTCTTCCTTGCCAGGTGCATTACTTATCACTTGAAAATTCTGAATCATATTTGGTCAATTAGTAATCTAAAACTATATTTGAGTATATATTGTATTGATCATTATATAATTCAAAATATTTATTAATATCTTGGTGAAATTATAATTAATTTCATGGAAAATCAATACCTCAATGAAAAAAAATTATTTTTCACAAATATTGTGTTATTTTTTTGTAAAACCCCAATAAATTCATACATTCGGTGTGTACCCATAAAATACCCCCTCATTATCCAATTAGTATACTTTAAATTAGTTTATTACTCAAAAAATTATATAAAGGTTAATAAAAACCCCTAAATAACAAAATTATACTCCTATTTAAAACATATATCATTAGGTGTGTTAATTTTTTTAAAAAAAATTAGAAATAAATTGAGAGTATAAATAGATATTGTATCATGTTTATAATTTTTTATTGTTGAATGGTTAAATAACATGGTTCATAACATTTAAACTAGACTATTGATCATTCTCTTATAAAAATAAATTATTTTTTGTGTGCTAAATGTGATACATTCAATCTATATTCCTTTTTCAAAATATTATCTTTGATGTTTCTATTAGTTTATATATATGCATTTCTAAATCAATAAATTCTGATACGTACACTTTTTATTATTAATTTTTTTCTTCAATATATATTTGTGATATTATAATTGATATGTTTTAGTAAAATTAGATTTTTTTGAGTATTTGTTATCAAATTTATGGGTTTTTACAGAATTAGTCAGTAATAGAGTCTTCTTTATCTTATTATTGTATGAATGAAAAAATAGTTCTTCACATATAAGATATTAAAATTAAATTATTATTTATTTTATTATGGTTATTTAAAAATGAAATGAAATTTAATAAATTGTTATATAATTTTTTTAATGCAATGATATATTCATATTAAAATTCTCAACCGTAATGTCTTTAAAAGTATCAAAAATTAAGAAATATGAGGAAGGCATGATCGTTGCAACAATTTTTTTCATAAATATAAATAATTTCATTGTTTCACATATTTATGTATTTCTAATTAAATTATTTGATATTTTATTTTATTTTTTTAACTAATTAGAGTGGTTGATTTTGTGAACATGTGATTTTATCCGAAGAGATTGTATACTCGAAATCATGAAAATTTGACTATTGAACATGAAATTACACATTAATATATAGGAAACAAATGTTTTATTATGATATTACAATATGGTTATAATTGAATCATATTATATTTAATTTTTCATGAATTAATTTATTTTTGTTTTTTTAAGAGAATATGAATGTAAAAAAACATCACAATGAAAATATATTGTGATTTTGTAGTATGTTAGAGATCATAATAACTGTCTTTATCTTGATGGGGGATTTAAGGAATTGATTATGATATTTGACCAATACATTTCATAAGTAGTATTTATCAATATTTTTGAAATAAAGAATGATTTCTCCTAGTGATTTATAAGGATGTATAAAATAGTATGATTTTTCTAGGATTTGGGTGACAATACATTTAGATATTCTATCACGAATTCAAAAGAAAATTTTGGAGACTTAAAAACTGTATTCATGGTGAAAAAATGTTGGTAAATGAGTCATGATACAAAATTCATTGTTTGGTATGTAATTTTACTACAATTATAAGGCTCCATCATTAAAAATTACATAATATTAAATTATGTTAACAATTAACATTGAGGATCTATTTAGATTTAGAGATTTATAGAATTATGTGATAGATTACACATAAAAACATGAATATTACAAGTTGACACTTCTACTCACTATCCATTTTCTTCATAAAAAACTAATTTTTAAAAAATAAACATTTCTAGTTCCATGTTAAAGACAACATTGCTTTTTCTAGATCCCATCATTGAACATTTTTATCATTATGTCCTATGAAAAACATTTCAAAACGTGAGATGAGTATAAAAATCTACTAAGGGATAGATAAAGAAGGAAATATGTTAGTTTTTCAAAACAACATGTAAACCATGAACACTTTATTGTAATGTAATACTTCTCACCTTAAATAATTAGAAAAGGCACATCATAGAATATAAGCTCATTGCTAACACTTTTTATACCAAAAAGTTGACCATAAAAACCATATAAAATGATATAAAACAGATAAAGGTAACTTGGGACATAAACATACAGAAATGGAATAACCAAACGGTCGAAATCCACACATATCACTTAATCGAATAGCCATATGGATCACTTCCATATCCGATGCACTGTAATTTATTACTTAACCACATGTCCTTGGATTATCATGGAACCACCAGTTATTTGGTTTATCATGTTACCACCTATTAAATGTCCATGTACAATTATATAATCATCATAGATCAAAGATTGAAAATATCATCATTTCAAACATAAATTTAATTTTCAATCAAAAGAAATAATATCATGATATTTAAATAGTAAATCCACTTTCACAAACATTTTCAATACAAAAATATGTAAAACAGGTTTGTGGTATTTATTTTCCCTTTAAAAACATCACATCTTATTCAGGAATCCAAGTATCAAATAATGTTCGTGGTATCAGAAAGGTCATTGTCACCGCATATGTTGAAAAAAAACACTCATGTTGTGATTTTGTAAAAGGATACATAGAAAAAAGACTTCCATTGAACTAAATTAAAAGTAAAAGGGGTTTATAGACCATATAAAATATTGTCATGTATATTTAATAATAGGCCTCAAATAATAACAATTGAGACAATGTCATTTGCCTCATGTCTGACGTGAATCGGTCGTCCTTTAATTTACTGAATAATAAACATTAGATAAGTTATACTTGCATAATTTTTTTTTCAAATTTATTATCCTTTTTATTTCACTTAGTAATTTTTTATAATAATTACATAATTATTTAAGTTATTATTGGTCTTTTCTTCGATATTGGGTACTTGAGTCAAAAATGAACTTGTTATAATTAGAAATCTTCCATGTGGTGAAAAGTACAATATTTCCTGAATATTATTCATATATTATTCATATATATATCATATATATCTATTATATAGGTATTTATAATATTCCATAACATTCAGATATAATAAATGAAATGAACAGTTCATGGAGACGGTGAGCCTTACATATGCATGATCACTATATTCATTTTTATTTCATATTTATAAGACTGAAAACTAAATGGTACATTGGTATATTATAATTATAGTATAATATATATTCTATATATGTTACATAAGTTTATTAATAAAATCATTTATTTGTTCCATGTATAGCATGAACGAGTCATATCAGCTTGAGTGGGCGGTAGTCCGCATTTCCACAAATGAAATTATCTTATTTATAAAAAATGAAACGAATAAATGTATGTTGTATATGATAATTATATAATAATATAGATAAAATAAATTTCATATATAATTACAAATCTATACTAATATCCTCTATGAATAGTTATTGGAAAAATCAAACGACCATCGTTTCGTGAGGCATCAGTTCGCTGTACACAGAAACAGTATGTTCGTATCTATTAAATAGAGGTGTGTGTAAGTGTAATTAAAATAAATCTCATTAAAATAAACTAGTATATTTAGGATATTAGATTTATTATATAAACTAATCAAAATAATATCATAGGTTGTGGAGAATGAAAAATCATAGAAAGAAACTTGAGAGAAGATGTTAACACAAATCAGGTAACATCTTTTGATTTGAGCCAATGGAATCAGTATAATTTTCTTATTCATAGAGGAAGGTTTATATAATGGATAAAGGGATGTTTCTAAGATATTTGGGCATAGGTTGGATGTGAAAAGTGGCTTTAGAGGTTTGAATAATGGGTAAGTGGTAGATCCCTTTTATAAGATGGAGGAGGTGAACTAAAGGAATATTAGTAATTTTTATTTTATTATAAATTCAATTTTGGGTATAAATGAGTCAAAATTACACTATTTCAAAGATAAGATGAGTATTATGCAAAATAAAATCAACCAATAAGAATTATACAGGTTTTGGATATTTTTAATCCTTATCATTTTTATTTAACCCTTGTTTACTCTTACTATTTTTTCAAGCATTTAACATATTGAGAATTAAAATAGTTACCAAAACCTGAAAACTATCAAATTAAATAGTCAATAAATTTTTATTGACTTTTTAAACCTATTTTCCCAAATATTAGATTTTTTTGGAATTTTATAGTAATTAATAAAATATTTTATATGTTAAAATATGAATTATGTCAATTTTGACACTATTCATAAAATGTCATTATTAAAATTCCATAAAAACATTATTGATTCGAAAAAAACATTAATACAAAGAAAACATGAATCTATCAGACATAAAATACGGTGATGACATTAAAATAAAAAAATTACATTTATTTTAACATTTATAATATCATTTATTTGAATATTTTATTAATGAAGCAATCATCGTATCATCAATGTTTCATAACTAATTTTTTTTATTAAATTAATAAAAAATTCAAATAAAATACAATGATTTAGAAATTGTTTTATCTTTATAATGACTATTTTTAGTTGAAAAGATAACTGATATAATCGCATAATTTTTTTACAAAAACATACATGTTTAGGTTATATTCACTTAACTTTAAGATAAAAGTAATTAAATGTCATTTTTACACACAACTGTCTCCATGGGGACCCAAAATAGAAATATAGATTCACATAGTCGGATAAGTCTCTTCCAATAGGATTATGAATCATGATTGGGTAATTATAATTTTATTGTTTAAACTTATTTACCATATTTACCCTTTATCCATGGAAAATAAAATATTTACTGAATTTACTATTCATAATGTCTATAAATAAAAGTTACCTATTTATAAAATTTTGAATTCTTGATTTAAAATATGGAATTAGTTTTTCCAAATTCAAAAACCAATTGTTTTAGAAATTTATTAAAAAATAATTCCATTTATCAAAACCAAAAAGAATGATTTCAATAGATAATAACTATGAAAAGATTGACATTTGTTAATGTCTAAATAAATTGTGAAATTACTTACAATGACCAAAATTGGATTAAATGGTAAAAAATAATTTAATAACACTTTAAAACTAATAAAGAGACAATCAAACCATATAAACAAATCAGATGAAAAGTCAATTTTTACCTAAAATGCCGCAATTTTCACTATTCATTAAAAATGTACATTATCAGAAAAATATAAAAAACGAACCCAAAGTAAATTCTTATGTCCCTCTTCTAATGAAAATGTTTATTTTGTCAAATGGATGATATTAAAGTGAAAAATACTACATTTAAAAATTGTTCTCCATCAAAAGGCATGGGAACTACATTATTAGAAATATAGTCCATTTATCCAAAAAAACAAATTTATTCTTATATCATATATATAAAACTTATCATATGAATTTAAAACATTAAATTGAATATATATTTTATTTTTTATTAAATGAAAATCTATAAAGAGTGATATTAAAACATAATTATTATCTTTTCAATATGATTTTGTAAAAACACATCCATTATATTCAATTTCTTTTTATTCATATTTATAATAATTTTGGTAACCAATGAATCGTCATTTAAACAAGTTTATCCATATTTAAAAATTTAGTTGATTATATTCATTCTATCTATTATGATGGCTATTCATTAATGAACATTTAAAATAATAATAACATTATTTTATAATTTTTTACTATAACTCAATGTTGTGTACAATGTAAGATTTCAGAGAAGGCCCTTATTGTGCATCAAGTACAATATCAAAAAAAACATCCCAATTAAATTATAATTAATATAATATTCAAAATTATTAATATAAATAAATTTTTATTATTCAAGAAATACTTGTGTCATTACATCCTCCCCCCTTCTTTTGTAAAATGTGTCCTCACAATATTAAAATTGAGCATGGAAACTTCATTGAAAGACCCAAATCCGAAAAAGAGTCATAAAATTATCAAATTAAAAGAAAAAAAAGAATATTATAAAGGAAACCGAGATAAAACATACTAGTATTCCATGAAAACATGGATATTGAAGAGAAAACTAACCACTTCATTCTGATGGAGAGTGATAGAAAACAAGATCTGGAAAAATTTAACCATAAGAAAACCAAAAACATGTTATAGGTTAAACGGTCATTGATTCCACAGTATGAAAAGTAAATGGAAAATGTTTTTTTATTTATATTCCCTTTCATAAATTTGAAGAACTTATTTATGAGATTTACTAATTAAATAAGGAAATATAAATACTTTCCAAGTAGAGTTTCATCTTTTAATCGGTTTCTACAAAAAAATCATCTTTTTTCCAATTAATGGGTATTAATAAAGAATTAGGGACATGTAACGCCCCGACCCCAGCTGCCCAGAGCCGGTGCATTACTTCGTAACATTGGCATGATCACAAAAGATCAAGTCTCGAAAGACCGATTAGTTTAGTAGCCTTGGAAACACTAGATACATTCATAAGTCTTACATTACATCATAAAGTGAAAAACTAATAACAAAGTCTTTATAGACAACACTCATATCCTCTTCTGACTATCCCTGCAGGTCATTCATAAAATACTTCTTCACATCCTGGAAAATATTAAAACATTGAAAGGGGTGAGCTCAGATTCTCAGTAAGGATGACAATATAGCGGAAGCTTTCATCAATAAACATAAACATTTAAGGCAATGTATATCTAAAACAAAAGCCTTTTGAACTTGAACTTAAAAATAATATGGCAAATGTAAAATGAGATAATGCCATTCACTTCTTCACATGGATATTCTACTGGTCGAATAATCACATGCAATATCAATAACCATTTTCATAATGATGGAATGCATAATGCCAGACTATCATAACCACGTAGCCAAGGCCTCGTGCCAAGACCACAAATAAAATTTTTTCAAGGCCTCGTGCCAAGAAAATAGTTTTTCTCATGAGACCTGCCGATGCATCGAGGAGCTATAGCGGGCTCCACCCATCACTTATTAAGTCCAATGCATTCCTCATATGAATAGGTTTAAACATTTCATAAACCATAACATAATCGTATCACATAAAACATGTATAAAGGAAACATAACATTTCCAAATTTCAATCACAAGATAACAATACTACACATTGATATAATAAAAACATTTTCAAAATGATTTTCAATACCAAAATAAAATAATGTTAAAACATTGTATTTATTTTTCAATAAAAAAAAGTGATGGCTTGTAGAGGAATCCGGAACTCAAATAATGGTCACGGCGGCAGAGAAGTCGTTGTCGCTGCATATGTACGGATAGAAAAACATTCCCTTTTTTTCGTTTAGTAAAACGCTTCATATAAAAAATATTCCTTTTGAATAAACGTAAAAGTCAAAGTGGTTTATACACCGTATAAAAGAAATTTGTGTATAAAACCAAATATGCCTCAATGAAGGGAGATTGAGACGAAGTCCTTACAAAGATCATTTTTAAAATAAAATACATATATTATGTGTATTCACTATAGGTACACATAAAAAAGTAAAAATAAAAAATAAGACATAATAATATCATGACATAATTTGAAAGTAGGAGATTAACCCAAAGAATGGAAGTTGGGTTAAGAAGTTCCCTTACCTCATGTCTAACTTGACTCAACCTTTCTTTAACCTCCTGAATAATAAACTAGAGTTAATATATACCTTATTAAGAACCATTTTCAATTTCATTATCCTTATTATATCACTTATTACAATGATATGAACATTATGTAATTATTTAAGTTAATAACGGTCGTTTTGTCGATCTTTGGTACTTGAGTCCACAATAAACATCTTATAATTACAAGTTGTTTATGTGGTAGAATATCCATTATCTCCAGAATTATATTCATGATTTTGATGACATATATATCTTATATATCCAGTATATACATTCATTTATAATATTACGTAACATTTAGAGGTAAGAAATGAAATGCACCGTTCAGGGAGACGGTAAGCCGTACGTACGCATGAACGGTACTTTCATTTCAATTTCATATTTAATGGAACGAAATCATAATGATATAAATGTATAATATAATTACAGTATAACATAGTGTATAATACCATTTACTCCTTCCTTTATACATCCCACATATGGCATTAACGATTCAAATCACTTCGAGGGGGCGGTAGTCCGCACTTCCTAAAATGAAATTATCGCATTTTACTCATAATGGAAATCATAAAGTATGCCATAAATGAGAAATACAGAAGCATAAGTAAAACATAAACATATTATATATCATATATAAAAATAGTGACATCTTAATGGCCACCTTTGAAGGTGTTATATGAGTGTTGAACAATCATCGTTTTGTGAGGCAGAAATTCGCCATCCACAGAAACCGTATGTTCATTAACCATTAGATGTTGTTGTGTGTAAGTGTAGCTCGAATCCTTCTTATAAAAACATCCTAGTATATTTAGGATACTGTTTTTGTTACAAAAGAAATGAATATAAAGAGTTTAGGGGGTTGGAGAAGAAAAATAAAACAAAACAAAATTAGAGAAGACATTACCTCAAAATAGGGTAACTCTTTTTGATTTGAGCCAAAGGCTTCCTTGGGAAGAGTTATGCCCAAAGTGAGGCTTCTAGGAGTATGAGGGGGAAGTTGGGAGAGTATTTTGGCAGATTTTGGCCGAGCCAAATGGCTTGCAAGTGTAAATGAGGTGGGAGAGGTGGGGGCCTTTTATAAGTGGGGAGGAGGGGCACTCTTGGAAAGTAAAGAAAAGTCACTTTATTATAAAATGAGTTTCGGATTTTAGTGGTCCCACACTTATATAATTCTAGGCTAAGGTGATAAGGGTTCGAAATCTCTTTATCCAATAGGCTTTGGACAAGTGTAATCCTTGGATTTTGCATTATCTTCCCATTTTATTTAAATCGTTAAATAATGAGGTCATCGATGCATCATCATGATGTCATATATAATTTAATTTATTTAATGTCTAAAAATTATAAAAAAAATACTATGATGTAGGAAATCTTTTTAGATTTCTAATGAATATTTATAATCAAAATTTGGACTTGTGTAACCCAACTTAAAAACTATTTTCGTAAAACAACTCATGTTTGTGTCAATTTAATTTTAACATTAAATAAATATATATTAATGTCATTTTCCAACCAAAGTGGCTCCATGGGGTCCCCAAGTTGACCCATGGGTTGTCTTGGTCGGCCATGACTCATCCAATAGAAGTAGGACATGTCTCAAGCTCATATCATATTATTAAAACATTGTTTTTACCTTAAACTACACTAATTACCTCTAATCGCGATTAAGAAGTTAAA
The DNA here is from genome assembly GCA_963277665.1 of Viscum album. NCBI lineage: Eukaryota > Viridiplantae > Streptophyta > Magnoliopsida > Santalales > Viscaceae > Viscum > Viscum album. The sequence goes on along the minus strand of OY728165.1, from coordinate 1,916,138,541 downwards.
AGTTACTATTCACGAAAAAATTATTTTAATCCATTGAACCAAATTTTACTTCTTAATGACAACCATGTATGTCGGATTTTAGAAAATCAAATCATAGAAGTGGTAATATTTCATTTAAACGAAAAATCAGTTATTTAACTACCACTTAGTGGTTTCACTATTCATCAAAAATTGAAGTTTTTCACAACAATGCCAAAATTTCACCCTAAGCTATAATTGATATTCCGAATTCAAAAATTATGTCTATTTTAAAAAATTCCAAACATATAAGTTGCATTAATTAATTTTATAATTAATTCCCGCTCTCAAAACAAATATCGTGTTTTTAAGAAACAATCTATATCAAAAGATTGGCAATTGTTTATGTCCAATTTCAATGTTAAATTAATTATAATGACCCCCATTGGATAAAATGATAAAAATATATTCTAATTATACTTTAAAACCACTAAATATTATAATTTATCACTATAAATTATTTTGATTAAAAAAGTAGTTTTTAAGTATTTTTCACTACTCATAAAAAAGCAGAAGTTCTCAGAAAAATACAAAAAATTCAACATAGGCTAATTTTGATATTCCGAATCCAAAAATGAAGACCATTTTGAAATATAAAATTTCTATAATTTTAAAAAGTGGTTATTATTATTCATAATGGATACTTTGATTAGTCGCGGTGTTTTAGAACTCGAAGTTGCGTACAATGCAAGCAATTGCATTATTAAATGAGAAGCGTATCATGGAAGCTCGAGGTGTTACATTCTCCCCTCCTTCAATAAATTGCGTCCTCGCAATTTGAAAATTTTCATTGAAAATAAAAGGTTGAAAATAGAAAATACCTTTGTGGAAAACCCACATCGGAAATAATGTTAATAAATATATAACATTAAAAGAAATCAAGATAAGTACAAAGGTCACCCTATATAGCCCATTATAGGATTCTATGAAAATATGGATATGGAGGAGAAAAAAACCATCAAGGTCTGATGGAGAGTTATAGAAAACAAGATTAGGATAATGTTTAACTACAAGAAAATCACAATCTTGTGATTGGTTAAACAATCATTGAATCCCCAGTTGGAAAAGTTAACCGACAACATTTTTGTTTTAAGTTACCTTTGATAATGTTGAGGAATTTATTTAGGAGATTTACTAAGAATGTAAGGGAATATACATACTTGTTATGTATACTTTCATTCGTTAATAAATTTTTACCACAAACCCAACTTTTACTCCAAATGGTAACGGAACTCAAAAATATTCTATTTATCCTAATTGTATAAGGTTAAAAATGTTAACAAAAACCATTTAGATTAGTAAAATTATTTTGTAATAACGAGGTACTTCCTGTAGGCTAGTGGTAGGAAATAAAGGCATGTCGCACTATGATTGTGGGTTCGATTCCTGCAGCTTTGTCCGACGCAACGGGTTATGCCCCACCCTGCAGGTAGTCCTTTTCCTAAAACTATAGTATCATAATATTCCAAAAATAATCTTCATAAATGCTTTAACCTTAAACAATACTATCCATGTTTCAACTTAATCTTTTCCAACCTTAATAGTTATCCAAAATACCTCCGTCCAGACTTTCTCTAAATGGTCTCTAAATTCCAAAATCAATTGTAACATCAGATTCTCCAAACAAAGAAAAGTTTCTCTTATTGTCACATACTAAAATATGATTACCTTAATCATATTACCTTAATAAAAAATTACTCTAGTACAATCATTATACATATCACATTATTCTTATAACCATAATATAATCCTTGAGTCCAAAAGCACCAATACATTAATTATTCCGCTTCAACTATAGTCACAACATAAGATTGGCCTTGATCCCTTGGCCTTTTCTGAGGTAAGTTTCCTTGACGCTTAGGACATTCATTTGTATAATTCCCCATTTCTCTACAATTATATCATTCAACATTGACAGCCTCTTTCTTTCCCTTGCAATCACGAGCCTGGTGACCCTTTTCTCCACATTTATAACAAACTCCCATTCCATTTTGGCACGTACCAGGGTGATTCTTCCCAAAATTATCACATAATGGAAAATCCTTCTTTCCCTTTTTCCCTTTATCTATCTCTTATTCCCCCGTTCTCTTCTTCTATTGCTTTACTTTGTTGTCATAAGACATAGAGAATTCCTTTTCTGTCTTGATAGCACATGAGACAATATCTTCGTATGACGAGAAGGATTGTGATACTAATGCTCGACGGAGAAATGGTTTTAACCCATCAAAGAAACGATCAATCTTACTCCTTGGGTTACGTATATAATCGGCAGCATGCCTCGCTAACCTTGTAAAGATAGCCTCATACTTTGAGACATTCTCATCCTCCTTCTGCCGCAAACACAGAAATTGCCTTTCCATATCTGCTCGATGGTCACGAGGAAATTATTTTTCTAAGAAAAGATCTTTGGACTCCCTCCATTCCATATTCGATACGTCATCATCTTCCTTTGTGTTTTGAATCAGCGACCACCACTGATCGGCATCTCCAGTGAGGCGGTAAACTGCCATGACAAACTTCTCTCTTTCGCTACTCCCCAAGGCATGGAATATTTTCTCTAAGGAGTTTATCCATTGCTCAGCTACTAATGGATTTGTACCCCCATTATATGTTGGTGGTTGTTGCCTCATGAAGCGGTCTAACATTGATCCTCCACGTTGCGGATCATGGTGCTCCATACGAGTAAGGTTATTATTCATAACCTGAGTGAGTTGTCCCAGTATGGTAATAAGTTGATCAGCACCAGTTTTATCTCCAGATCCACAATAATTATCTTGAGCAGGAGGGCAATCCCTACACAGAGTTCGTTCATTGATACGGTTTCCATTCCTTCCACTAGGTGCCATTTCTATACAATGGCATAAACATGATTAGTTTATGAATCAAAATACATAATTCCATACTTATAAAATACTTAACATAAATTGAACTATTTATGGATATAATCAATAATCATAAAAAGGTTTTCATTGAGGAAGTATATACTCATAACCGTTCATAGTGGATTGTAAACAAAATGAGAATTATCTTAAGCATACCCCCGGGAGTGTCGTAACCAAGAGTGCAGCAAGGCCCGTTGTCGTGCACCAGTTCCCGTTCGAGTGTAGCTCAAAGCGCTGTTTTCGGGTTTTACCCCTAGGTACATCTGTGCCAGAGCCACCTCTACCTGCTCGTATCCAGTCAGGGATGTATTTCTCGGAAAACTCATAACATCTATATAATACCAAAATTCTAGGAAGTTCTTCTATACTAATCCTCAAAGTCTATCTTTGGGCTATGTGCTCTAATCAGAGTTTATCTAAATCTAGATTCCAAGGTTAGTACTAAACTGCCTCTGATACCAACTGTAACGCCCCGACCCCAGCTGCCCAGAGCCGGTGCATTACTTCGTAACATTGGCATGATCACAAAAGATCAAGTCTCGAAATACCGATTAGTTTAGTAGCCTTGGAAACACTAGATACATTCATAAGTCTTACATTACATCATAAAGTGAAAAACTAATAACAAAGTCTTCATAGACCACACTCATATCCTCTTCTGACTATCCCTGCAGGTCATTCATAAAATACTTCTTCACATCCTGTAAAATATTAAAACATTGAAAGGGGTGAGCTCAGATGCTTAGTAAAGATGACAATATAGCGGAAGCTTTCATCAATAAACATAAACATTTAAGGCAATGTATAACTAAAACAAAAGCCTTTTGAACTTGAACATAAACATAATATGGAAAATGTAAAATGAGATAATGCCATTCACTTCTTCACATGGATATTCTACTGGTCGAATAATAACATGCAATATCAATAGCCATTTTCATAATGATGGAGTGCATAATGCCAGACTATCATAACCACGTAGCCAAGGCCTCGTGCCAAGACCACAAATAAGATTTTTGTCAAGGCCTCGTGCCAAGACACTAGTTTGTCTCATGAGACCTGCCGATGCATCGAGGAGCTATAGCGGGCTCCACCCGTCACTTATTAAGTCCAATGCATTCCTCATATGAATAGGTTTAAACATTTCATAAACCATAACATAATCGTATCACATAAAACATGTATAAATGAAACATAACATTTCCAAATTTCAATCACAAGATAACAATACAACACATTGATATAATAAAAACGTTTTCAAAATGATTTTCAATACCAAAATAAAATAAAGTTAAAACATTGTATTTATTTTTCATTAAAAAAAAGTGATGGCTTGTAGAGGAAGTCGAAACTCAAATAATGGTCATGGCGGCAGAGAAGTCGTTGTCGCTGCATATGTATGGAAAGAAAAACATTCCCTTTTTGTCGTTTAGTAAAACGATTCGTATAAAAAAGATTACTTTTGAATAAACGTAAAAGTCAAAGTGGTTTATACACCGTATAAAAGAAATTTGTGTATAAAACCAAATATTCCTCAATGAAGGGAGATTGAGACGAAGTCCTTACAAAGATCATTTTTAAAATAAAATAGATATATTATGTGTATTCACTATAGGTACACATAAAGAAAGTAAAAATACAAAATGAGACATAATAATATCATGACATAATTTGAAAGTAGGAGATTAACCCAAAGAATGGAAGTTGGGTTAAGAAGTTCCCTTACCTCGTGTCTGACTTGACTGAACCGTTCTTTAACCTCCTGAATAATAAACTAGAGTTAATATATACTTTATTAAGAACCATTTTCAATTTAATTATCCTTATTATATCACTTATTACAATGATATGAACATTATGTAATTATTTAAGTTAATAACGGTCGTTTTGTCGATCTTTGGTACTTGAGTCAACAATAAACATCTTATAATTACAAGTTGTTTATGTGGTAGAATATCCATTATCTCCAGAATTATATTCATGATTTTTATTTCATATATATCTTATATATCCAGTATATACATTCATTTATAATATTACGTAACATTTAGAGGTAAGAAATGAAATGCACCGTTCATGGAGACGGTAAGCCGTACGTACGCATGAACGGTACTTTCATTTCAATTTCATATTTAATGGAACGAAATCATAATGATATAAATGTATAATATAATTCCAGTATAACATAGTGTATAATACCATTTACTCCATCCTTTATACATCCCACATGTGGCATTAACGATTCAAATCACTTTGAGGGTCGGTAGTCCGCACTTCCTAAAATGAAGTTATCGCATTTTACCCATAATGGAAATCATAAAGTATGCCATAAATGAGAAATACAGAAGCATAAGTAAAACATAAACACATTATGTATCATATATAAATATAGTGACATCTTAATGGCCACCTTTTAAGGTGTTATATGAGTGTTGAACAATCATCATTTCATGAGGAAGAAATTCACCATCCACAGAAACCGTATGTTCTTTAACCATTAGATGTAGGTGTGTGTATGTGTAGATCGAATCCATCTTAAAAAACATCATAGTATATTGAGGATACTGGTGTTGTTACAAAAGAAATTAATAAAACGAGTTTAGGGGGTTGGAGAAGAAAAGTAAAACAAAACAACATTAGACAAGACATTACCTCAAAATCGGGTAACTCTTTTTGATTTGAGCCAAAGGATTCCTTGGGAAGCGTTCTGCCCAAAGTTAGGCTTCTAGGAGTAATAGGGGGATGTTGGGAGAGTATTTGGGCAGAGGTTGGCCGAGCCAAATTGCTTGAAAGTGTAAATGAGGTGGGAGAGGTGGGGGCCTTTTATAAGTGGAGAGGAGGGGCACTCTTTAAAAAAGTAAAGAAAAGTCACTTTATTATAAAATGAGTTTCGGATTTTAGAGGTCCCACACTTATATAATTATAGGCTAAGGTGATAAAGGTTCTAAATCTCCTCATCCAATAGGCTTTGGACAAGTGTAAGCCTTGGATTTTTCATTATCTTCCCATTTTATTTAAATCGTTAAATAATGAGGTCATCGCTGCATCATCATAATGTCATAAATAATTTTATTTATTTAATGTCTAAAAATTATAAAAAAAATACTATGATGTAGGAAATCTTTTTATCTTTCTAATTAATAATTATAATCAAAATTTGGACTTGTGTAACCCCACATAAAAACTGTTTTAGTAAAACAACTCATGTTTGTGTCAATTTAATTTTAACATTAAATAATTATATATTAATGTCATTTTCCAACCAATGTGGCTCCATGGGGTCCCCAAGTTGACCCATGGGTTGTCTTGTCGGCCATGACTCATCCAATAGGAGTAGGAAAAGTTTCAATCTCATATCATATTATTAAAACATTGTTTTTACCTTAAACTACACTAATTACCTCTAATCGCGATTAAGAACTTAAAAGTTACTATTCAGCAAAAAATTATTTTAATCTCATTGAACCAAATTTTACTTCTTAATGACAACCATGTATTTCAGACTTTTGAAAATCAAATCATAGAAGTGGTAATATTTCATTTAAACGAAAAATCAGTTATTTAACTACCACTTAGTGGTTTCATTATTCATCAAAAATTGAAGTTTTTCAGAACAATGCCAAAATTTCACCATAAGCTATATTTGATATTCCGAATTCAAAAATGATGCCTATTTTAAAAAATTCCAAACATATAAGTTGCATTAATTAATTTTATAATTAATTCCCACTGTCAAAACAAATAGCGTGTTTTTAAGAAACAATTTATATCAAAATATTGGCAATTGTTTATATCCAATTTCAATGTTAAATTAATTCTAATGAACACCATTGGATAAAATGGTAAAAATATATTCTAATTATACTTTAAAACCACTAAATATTATAATTTATCACTATAAATTATTTTGATTAAAAAAGTTGTTTTTAAGTATTTTTCGCTATTCATAAAAAAGCAGAAGTTCTCAGAAAAATACCAAAAATTCAACATAGGCTAATTTAGATATTCCGAATCCAAAAATGAAGTCCATTTTGAAATATAAAATTTCTATAATTTTAAAAAGGGGTTGTTACTATTCATAACAGCTACTTTGATTAGTCGCGGTGTTTTAGAACTCGAAGTTGCGTACAATGCAAGCTATTACATTATTGAATGAGAAGCGTATCATGGAAGCTCGGGGTGTTACAGGACACCTAAAGTGCTATAATAAACTATTAGAAAATAAAATTATCAATGAATGATGAAGCATATATTTCATCTACCTTAGACATTAACAAAAACCAAAATGGTTTGTACAAGATCAGATAATCCCTAAAAGAGATAACATTTTATAAAAATAAATAATACACTTAATATCCAAAATTGAGAAAAAAAATACCAAAATATAAACAAATACCAATCAATATATAAATAAACTTAAAATTATTAAAAATAATCCAAAAAATTTTTGAAACCCAAAATTCAGATGGATTTGATCACATAGACTTCCACAAAAATCTTAACATTTTATTTTAAATCACACAGGCTACTCATAAAGTCTCATAATGAAAAGTAATTAAACTAATCATTTATTCTCTATGATAGGTTAATAATTTAAATCAATATACATAATCTCTATATTTCTGCAATTAGAACATATATTCTTCCGAAATAATATACCACCATTACTGCTCAATTAAAATCCCAAAGTATTCTATTTTCCATAGGCATATTGTGTTCCCAAAAGAAATAACATATTCCAAAATAAACATTGTCACTTAATCACCAAATCATTTTCCTATAATAATTATATCCATTAGATAAAACATAGGATCCCAAATAACCATATTCATGGTCACTAAAATCATTTAACTAAAATTAATAACTAAAACCAAACAGTGACTTCATGTAGGCTAGTGGTAGGCGATGAACCCTTGTCACCTGTCAGTTTGTAGGTTCTATTTCAATGGACTTGTCAGACACGATGGGTTTTCACCCATCATATGAGGTGTCCTTTTGATAAAACCATATCATTCTTATAACATTCTCAAAAATAAGATAATTTCCTCAAAAAAATCGATAACCTATTTTATCATCAAAGTTCATCTAATACCTTTCATTTTTGCATCCTAAAATGTAATAACAATTTATCACTTAAAAAGATCATATAAACCCCTAAGGTTATTAATTATATCCAAACAACAAAAGATAATTATTTCATGAATAACATTTTCACATATCAAACCTCAGTGTTACACATACTAGAAATTTTATTCCAAAGCAGCCTGATCATCAAAAATGCCTTAATACTTTTAAGAATTTCATCATCCTAAAATTTAAAATATCTCATGAATAACTTATATGTATACTTCTTACACATTAAATGTTATTCATGATGCAATGACCATTCTTTTACTAATTATTCTGTATTACTTATTTCATACAAAAAAATCAAGAATAATGTCATAAGAATCAATAATGTCAAAACATCATTTAAGAAATAATCCATACAAATCACTGGTATTTGTTAGTTTCCTTATCATCAATTGGAATAGCATTCGGTATTGGAAAACATAAATTTTTACGGTCCTGCTAATCCCATTCCCAAACATTTTTTTTAGGACAACTATTTTAATAATCACTATGGACACCACATGTGAAACATTAAATTGATCCCTCGGAAAAAACTTTGTTCCCTCTTCTGGAGTCAACTGGACGCTTCCTTTTTCCATGGTAGGCTCCTTCATTATGATATTAATTACCACATTTATATCATCTTCCTGTCTCATTGAAGCATTTTCCTAGGTGTTTCTTTCCAAATCCCTGACACATAAGTTTTTTAATATACATACCTTGATGATTATTTACAAAACTTTAATCTAGAATTGTTTCTCATATATATGATGCCTTATAAAAGTCACCTAGGATTAGAGGGTCAATTATTACTCTAGATAGTTGGTTGGGAATAACCACAACAGTTGTCATTACAACTCCCATTTTATTTATTTACTTCTTCAGAAAACAATTATAGTGTTTTTAACATCCATTATTACTTCTGTGCCTCCTAGATCCAGACAATAACTAAAAACAAAAATGCCAGTGTTAGTATATTTGTAAATTAATATTATAATATCATATGATAATGGTAAATACTAATATATTTTAATTCATGTTATCTTAAAATCATTCAATTTACCAATAATAAATATGACAGTTTATAATATGGTAGCCATTTTGGGAAGGCCAATTTTGATTAAATAACACCTTAACCTCAAATGTTATCTATACCGACCTCTGATAAAAACAATAAGGCTCTAGACTTAATCATTATATAATATTGAATTAAGTTTATAATTCTAATTGAGGATATTTTTTGGTTTAGAGTTTAAGATAACTAGTTATAACTTATACATAACAACTGTAATATTATAAGTACAAACATTTACTCATTATCCATTTTTTTACAAAACAAAAACATTTAAAAAGAGAAACATGTCTAGTTCCATGTTTTGGACATCACGACTTACCATTGATCCCATCCTTGACCCTATTCATCTTTATGTCCTGTGAAAAATATTTAAAAACATGGGAGGAGCATAAAATGCTCTGTAAGGGACCCATAAATATGGTAAATTATTAGTTTTTAAAGAGAACATGTAAACCATGAATAAATTATCTCAAAGTAATACTTATCAGATTATAGAATTATCAAAAACACTTCACCAAATATAATCTCTTTTATTAACCTTTTTGTAACCAAACTATCACCATAAAGCCTATAGAAAATGATTTATATCATATAAAGGTAAATTGGGACATAAACATACTAAAATGTAATAACCATATGGTCTACTTCCACACATAACACTGAATGGAATAGCCATATGGAAAAATTCTTTACCAAATGAATTGGAAGTTATAACATAGCATCCCATCCTTTTTTATTATGAAACCACCTATCATTTTGTTTATCATGTAACCACACATCAATTTTGAGACAATGTCCCTTACATTGTGCCCGACTAGACTTGGTCGTTCTCTAATTTCTGGAATAATAATCATAAGTCAATTTATACATGCTTCAAAATATATTAAAGATTATCATTCCTTTTATATCACCTATTAACTTGTTATAAAAATTAAATAATTATTTATGTTAATATTGGTCATTTGACGATATTGGGTACTTGAGCCGAAAGTGATCTTGTTATAATTACAATTTGTCCATATGGTCAAAATTAAATTATCTCCCTAATATTATTAACATATATTTCATATATATTTGTAATTTTCCATAACATTCGGATATAAGAAATTAAATGCACCATTCATGGAGACGGTAATCTGTACGTATACATGAACGCTATGTTCATTTCTTTTTCATATTTAATGGAATGAAAACTAAATGATACGTAGGTATATTACAACTAAATATTATATCTATGTTATACATGTTACATAAGTTTATTGATTTCATCATTTATATATTCCATGAATTTAATGAACGATTCATATCATTTGAAGTGTGTAGTAGTCCGCATTTTCTCAAATGAAATTATCATATTTACACAACATGAAATGAATAAATGTATGGTCTGAATGAGAATTAATAATATAATAGAGATAAAATAAATTTAATATAAATCTTATATAATTATATTTCCATCATAATGTCCACTATGATAGGTTATAGGGGAAAATCGAACAATCATATTTTCATGAGGAAGCAGTATGTCGTACAGAGAAACAATGTGTTCGAATCCATTAGATGAAGGTGTGAGTAAGTTTTGTTCTAATTATTCGCATAAAAATAACATAGTATATTTTGGATACTTGTGATTTTTATATAAAAAATTAATTATAAGGGCATAGTGAGGTTATTAGGAAAAATAATGAAATGAAAATTGTGAGAAGATGTCACCTCAAATCGGGTAACTACTTTTGATTTGAGCCAAATGGCTCTCTTGAATTGCCTTATGCTTAAGGTAGTGATTCTATGTGGAAACGAGTTATGTTTAATGATTAAATGGGAAGTTTTTTTCTGATTCTAGAGGCTTGAGAGGTTTGAGTAATGTATTATAGGTGGTTCTCTTTTATAAGAGGGAGGATTGACACTTAAGGAATGTCATGAATTATTATTTTATTATAAATTCTATATTGAATATAAATGAGTTAAAATTTAGATAGTTGAACGATAAGATTCATATTAGTCACACTAATATAACTCAATAAGAATTAAAAAGTTTTTGGTTAATTTTTATCCATTTTCTTTTTTATTTAACCCTCAATTACTCTTACCATTTTAACAAACATTTAACACTTTGATAATAAAAATAGTTACCAACACATGAATAATATCCAACTAGAGAGTCAATAAAAACATTTAGACTTTTGATACATATTTTGACGAATATTAGTTTTTTTAATAATATTTAATAAAATATTTTTTATTTTAAAATAAGAATTATATCAATATTGACTATATTCATATCATGACTTTTTATAAAATACATAATAATTTGATAGATTAAAAAAATCATCAATAAAAATATAACATGTATTTATAATTCAGATAATTCATGGATGAAATCAATCTAACCAAATTATATTTATTAAAACATATATAATATCATATATTTGATTCCTTCATCAATGAAGCTATCACTGCATCATTATTGTGTCATAATTAAATTTATATATTTAATATCTAAAAAATATAAATAAAATGCCAGGATTTTTGAAGTATTTTTTTCTCTATAATGACTACTTATAGTTGAAAATATAACTTATATAACCCCATATAAATATTATTTTACCAAAAGATACATGATTCGGTTATATTTTACTTAAATTTAAATTAAAGGTAATTAAAAGTCTTTTTTCACACATAATTGGCTCAATGGGGTCCTAAAATCATCCCAATTAAGACCATAGTCGGATATATCTTATCCAATTATATTAGAACATGTGTTAGGGTAATTATAATATTATTAGTTTCCCTTATTTACTAAATTTATCATTTAACAATTGTATATAAAATATTTACAAAAGTTACTATTCATAAATTCGAAAAATAAAAGATTCATATTTAAAAAAATTGGACATCCAAATTCCAAATATGGAATCAATTTTACCAAATTCAATAGGAAAAATTTTCAAAAGTTAATTAAAAATTAATTTTCATTGTCACATCCAAAAATAATGTTTTTATGAAATAATAACTATTAAAAGAATGATGTGTGTTTATGTCTAATTAATAAGTGAAATAAATTTAAATGACCAAAATTCGATTAAATGGTAAAAAATATTATAATTAAAATTTAAAACCAATTAAATTTATTTATTTGTTCATATGTAAAATATAAAAGTGAAAACAAAATATATTTAAAAACGGGTTTCCATCGAAAGGTGGTAAAACTATATTTTAAGAAAAATACTTTTTTTATCCGAAATTACTGAATTTTTTTCTAATATAATATATAGAAAAAATATAAGATGAATTTAAAACATTACACTGAATATATATCATATATGTTTCATTAAATAATAATCCATAAATGGAGATATGAAAACACAATTATTAACTTTTCAAAATGTTTTCATAAAAACAAATACATTATTTTCAATTGGTTTTATTTCCATTTCTAATAGATTTTGTAACCAATGAATCATTATATAAACTTGTGTAATTCATATTTCAACATTTAGTTGATTCTATTAATTCCATCTATTCTAATGGTTTGAATTAACTACAATTTAAAATAAAAATTATATTATTATATTATTTTGTAGTATAAATCAATTTTTTGTGCAATATAAGATTTCACATAAGATTGTTGTTGGGTGTTGAGTACACTATTAGTAAAAGAACCCCCTTTAGCATATAGTTAATATCTTAATCAGATGAATAAATAGAAATGAAAAATTATTATTCTATAAATACCTAGTTCATTACAACAATACTCGATCAAATGTAGCAATAATGGTGTACCCCAATGTCCTCTTAAATATGAACCCAATCCTAGTTTTTATTCTATATGTGTATATTAATGTGGATAATTTTCATTTATTTTTGGAATGGGATAAAGTGATTCCATCATATATGTTTGATTTAGAAAAACTGTGATTTGAGATTGATATAATTTTGAAAAAGTTTTTAGGACTTGGTTATTCATCCAAACCTATTTATCATAATGGCTAAAAAATAATCACTCTAATTAACTTATTGTATATCATGAGAGATTAAATCATGAACTCTCCCATAGTGTATTTGAATTAGGAATATACATGTAAATAACAAAATATCTACAAATATTTCCTTCCCAATGGGATAAGAATCCCCAAATCCTCCCTAATAAACCTCACTCCACCACAATATATAATTAATAAATAATAATGACGGATAAGTGCATGAAAATAGAGTGAAAGCGACATAATAATAGAAATATACACAATATAGTGATTCAAACCTATTGAATGAATAAATTAAATTAATCCTTATTAATATTAAATGAAGATACAAGGGAGCCAAAAAACCACTGTTATTTAAGTGAGTCAATGTGTGAATTCTCAATGTATCAACCATTAAATTTTTACCTATCAATCAAGGACATTTAAAAATAATCATAAAAATTTAGGATCAAAATTGTTGACCCATATTACAATGGGTTTTATTTTATTTCATTCTATAATATAAAAATTTCTTATATGATTATTCATTCATTTTATATTTTTTATGTATGCTCTTGTGTGTAATCAAATCACACATATACCCTTTGAGATTAATTCCCTAGTATTGAATTCAAAAATTTCATCTACCCATTATCATTAGGAAAAATGATTAATTTTACATTAATATTTTAAATTGTTTTATTTAAATCCTAAACCATGAATAAAATGAGTTTCAAGATCATTCTACGTATAATTAAGGCTCTATTAATGATGATTTGAATGTTTACGATTTATAAAGGTCTTAAAGATTAAATTAGATTAGAAAAGGTGTGATCTGATTTTATTCAAATTTCATATCCATTTTCAATGAAATATTAATTATTATTCCCAATTTAATCTAACATACTCTCAATTATAAGGGCCCAGCCTTGAAGAATACATAATATTGATATTTGAACTGGATTTATCATCTTTATATTCCAAAAGATAATATTTGTTTAATGTTTTAAAATATTAGGACATAAATCAGACATGTCAAACCATAATCATACAATGTGGGTTCAATTTTGAATAATATTCATTTCTCTAATATTACAATAGTTTAAAATAAAAACCGAAAGCTGTTGTCATGGTTCGTCTGCAACACATTCACCTGGGATTCTAATTTTCTCTTAAACACTCTTAAAACCTATAAAAATAAATATAAAATATTGGATGAGAAAAATATCTTAGTATGGTATATAAAAGTAAGTATAAAATATATTGGTCCTTGAATGCATATTAAAATATGTAATCATTTACACGAAGAAACACTCCTCTCCCATAATGAATCATATAGTAGCATTTTGAAACATGAGATTTAGTATAAACATTAAAGAAAATATATATAACCAAAATATTTTTGGGGAAATTAATTAATTATAATGTGACCCTCGCAACTACCTTATCATTTTTAACCCCCACGGCTACCTTACAATGTATCCCTCACGGCTACCTTATGGTGTAACCATCGTAGTTACACATGGAGTAACCATATGACAGACCTCAAACATGCACATTACCAATGAATTTTATTGAGATATAGGTCCCACCCTTCATCATAAAAAATTCTCAAGAACCAAAAAATAATCATAAAACATTAATAATTTCATAAAAACTTTTATTCCAAATTTTGTAAAATATAATTTTAAAAGAGGATTTTTTAAAAACAAGTCCCTCACAAATATAATATAATTGGATTGAAAATTAATAGAGTTGAAAGATTACATGTATATAATTTAAATCACATTATTAATCATAATATAAACGAAATTTATTACACAAATAATCTTAGTAGTACATAATTAATGACGGTTAAGGTTAACCCAATGAATTGAAATCGGGTTTGGAATTCTCGTACATTTTGTTTTTCTTATAGAAATCTTTTTTGAAACTTATGTATAATGTTTAAAATAGTGATATAAATATTTTAAATATAGTAATTTATTTTTATATCACATTATATGATCATTTTATGAGATCATTCCACCTATTATATAATATATTTTTTTCCTTTCCATTGTTTTAGGTGTATTCCTTACATGATTTCCACAGTTGGTTCGTAATGGATTACTATATCAAATGGAAGAGAAGCACAGAACTGGAATGAAATGGTTTTAATATGTTTTTGACTATTAAACAATTCTATAAATTATTTTTGTTTTATTTTTGTGGATGTATCATTAGATAAATCTTCAGTGACATTCGTTTAGATTATTTTGGCACTTCTTCGATAATCACAAACTTATATCATCATATAAATTTATTATAATGCCCATAAGTTGTTTAATTAACTTAAGAGATATCATATCATAAAAATAAATTTTTTAAACAATTAAAATGTTACTATAACATGTTCTTAATGAATTAAAGGACATTAAAGAATCTTGATCCACAAGATTGGAAGATCAATACATCACATACAATGTTTTAATTTTTAGATTTGTTGTAAGAGGAGATAAATAATGACAATAAATTTTCCCATAAACATGACAAAACAAATAATATTTATATATTTTTAGATTTAATTCCTCTTTTATAAGGGTATATTATTAGAGTATAAGAAAAAAATAATTGATATTAAAACACAAGAAACCTAAAAAGGATTTATACCTCCTGATCTCTTATCCTTGAGATCCTACTTAAAGCCTTTGTTTTTGGACTTTTTCAAATACCAGTAGTTCTTGGATGTGGGAATGATCTATGAGAAGTATATTAGGCATAATTTAGTCACTTCTCAATGTGTGAGATGTGTTAGAGGAAGAGGGTGGTGAGGGTGGTATTTATAGTGGATAATATGAGGGGTTTTCCATTATTTTAATCATTTGATGAATATTTTTTCTCCGTATAATGAATAATATTGATTCATGATACCCTAAATATTAAAGATATAATGTGATTTTGAACAAAAGGTGATTACATCATCTAATGTTTTTGGAATTTTGTATTTAATATATAATGTCTTTATGTGTTAAATTATCGTATTTTAATATTAAAAAAATTCATGAATTTCAGAAAAATACATAAAATTTACCATTAACGTTTTTCAACATGTGGAATTAAAAAATTTACTCCTTTTTCAAAAAAATAATTTTATAAATATGATTAATTAAATTTATAAATAAAATCATAATTTATTAAAACTATAAATTTTTTTAAACTATAACTCATTTTATATCACCTTGAAAAATTAATCAAGATCTCATTATCATATAAACTTAAGAAAATTTAATAATAATAAGATTTACACATCATATGTTTGATAGTAATATTCATATTATTATTCATTTGGGTTTGTAACTATTAACGAAAAAAACTAGTTGTTTCTATTAGACTCTAAATAACGTAATGATCTCAATCGTAGATGTCTCTTTTTTGTAATTAAAATCATAAAAGTTTCCAAATTATGTTTAACATATATTTTATAACTATTTCCTTGAAACTAAGTGTTGTTTCATATATTATTAGTTTTTTATGAATTTTATTACATTGTTTTGTAAATCCATGGGGTGTTACATTCTCCCAACCTTCTAGAAATTATATCGTCATAATTTTATTTAAATATTAATCAAGATAGGGAATCCTTTCCTCATAGAATTTTTAGATTCCCTTGTTCCTTATTCAACCATCTAGTTTCTATAAAAAACCATTTCCTAGTGGAATACCTCATTCCTCAATACTAGTTCTCTTTGATCAAAAATATGAATAGTGTTATCTTCATAATAATGGTTCTCTTCCAGCTGAACTAATTCTCAGATCAAAACATGTGAGGAATCAGGAACATATATTATCAAAATTGAGACATGAAAATAATTGTGTACTTGAGATAAACGCATATATAAAGCTACACTGTAGGCACTAGTCCCAAATTATCCATGATTTAATAATGTCTGATGTACAGTGGACTTATCTTTCATTTCTTAAAAAAATGTATAACACTTTTACATGGTGGTATTATAATAAACACATGATCAATTACCTCAAAATAAAAGTCTTTCATCATATTATCTGCATAACCTTTCTACCTTATCTTATCATTCCTCATGTATTGGTGGACCATCTTCACTTTCTCAGCCACCTCCTCTACTAATTCTCATCCCACCAACTTCCATTCCAAAAATTCATCACAAAAATCAAGAGTTTCAAACAGCTTCACATATAATGACTCACAAGGTTACACCTGTATAATAGAATTGAAATGGTAATTATAAGAAAATTCAACTAATGAAATATGTTGAACCCATATTCTGTGTTAATCCATTTAACAAGATCAAAGAATATAATACGAAGTCTGAATCACACATTCCGACATCCCATCAGATTAAGTATTAAAAGATTTACTGAATTTTAATTTTATTCCCAATATCTTTTTAAGGGCTTCCCAAATGTTAAAAGTTAACCTTATATAAAATTTGGATACAATGGAATAAGCTATTCCATTTAACCTAAAAATATCTCTAGGGTAGAGTTAAGAAAGACGATCCAAATACATATTATCTAAAATAAGAAGGAAATGAGAAGATGTAACATCCAAAGTAAGTAATAAATAATATATTTTCATATCTATGTGTATTTATGAATTATATAGTGTTTTAGAGTCTTACAATGATAATAAATCCAATATGAAGCATAGAATACTCTAATATTTTTAAAAGATTGTCTTACAACTTTTTGATGGAAAACCAATTTTAAATCTAAATTTGGACAATTTTATAATCTCTATTTTTCAAAATAGACATATTCTATAGAATTTGGACATTGAAATTTAATTTGGATAAATTTTTGGTATTTTTTTGACAATGTTCATTTTTTTAATGAATAAGGAAAAATACTGCATTTTACTTCAAAACTACTTTTTCATCTAATTTAATTATATGGTTATACAATCTTTTTGATTAGTTTTAAATTGTAATTAGAATAATGTTTTATCATTAAATTCAATTTTGGTCATTGGAATTAATTTTACTTTGAAATTGGACATAAATAAGTGTCAATCTTTTGATAGATACAGTTCTTAAAAACCCATTATTGGTTTTCCTAATGAGAATTATTTTTAAATTAATTACTACAATTTCTGTATTTGGAATTTGGTAAAATTGATTCCATATTAGGAATTATAAGGTCTAATATATGTTATTAAGTCTCTTTTGTTTTTGTACATTATGAATAGTAATGACGGTAATTATCTTTAATTATCTTGATTAATTAGTAATTGGGTAGTTAAGGGTAATAAAATAATATCATAATAATATAAAATGACCCCAACATGTGTCATAATACTATTGGTTGTGTCATGGCCAACCGTGGAAATCTTTGGGACAACATAGGGACCCCATGGAATCACTATAGTGTGATAGTGACCTTTTCTCTTATTATTTATAAAGAAAGGAAAATATAACCAAACTATGTTACACCTAAGTAAAACAATTTTAATTTTGTTTACATAAATGATCTATTAGACTATAAATAGTCATTGGATATCGAAAAATATTTCCTTCATCATAGTATTTTGTTTTATAATATTTGGAAATTAAATAAATAAATTTAATTATGACACCATGACGAGGCAGCGATTACCTCATTAATGGATGATTTAAATAAAATGAAAAGATAAGGTAAAATATAAGACTTAAATTTGACTATAACCTATTTTATGGGTGGATTTAGAACCCTTATCAACTTATCCTAGAAATATATCATTTATGGACCTTTAAAATCAGAAAACCATTTGATAATAAAGTAACATTTCCAGACATTCCAAAAGTGACCCTCCTCCCTCTTATAAAAGGCCCCCACCTCTAACCCCATACCCACACATATGAAGCCCTTGGATCATCCGAAATATACTCACATTATCTGTCCAAGTCCCTATATTACTACTAGAAGACCCACTTTGTGCATAAGTCTTTCCAAGGAAGCCTTTGGCTCAATCCAAAAAGACTTACCTGATTTAGATGTAATGTCTTCTCTTGAGTTAATTCCTTTTATTTTCCTTCTTCACTCACCACTATCTTCTTATTATTTGATCCCATAATAAAAATAGTATCCTAAATATAGTAGGATATTGTTATGATAGGTATTATACCTACAATTATACACACCTACATCTAATGGTTAAGGAACATACTGTTTCTGTGGGTGGCGAATCACTGCCTCATGAAAATACGACTGCTCAATATTCTGTTAAAACCAAAAATGGTGGCCATTATGATGTCACTGTATTAATATATGATATATATTATATTTATGTCCTCTCTATGATTCTGTATTTTATATTTGAAACAGACCTTTATGCTTTTCATGTTTTGAAAATGCGATAATTTCATCTGAGGAGGTGTGGACTACCGCCCCCTCAAGTGATGTGACTTGTTCATGACAAACATAGAATTTATAAAGAATTTCATTAATGAACATATGTTACCTATATAACATATATATTATACTGGAATTATAATATATATTTATCATTTAGTTTTAATTCCTTTAATATGACAAAGAAATGAAAGTAGCGTTCATGCGTATGGACGCTCTACCGTCTCCATGAACGGTGCATTTCATTTTTTATCTCCAAATATAATGGAATTGTATAAATTAAATATGTACTTAATATATATGATATATAAATCATTAATACCATTTTGGATATGATGTACTTATAACTACATGGGTAATTGTTTTCAAAAAAGTTTAATTTGGACTCATGTAATGAACATCGCCAAAACGTATGATATGAACTCACATAATTAACTAATTATTATAACTTGATATTATGTGATATGAATTGAATAATTAACTTTAAAATAATTCCTTAATCAATTTTAAATTGACCAATGTTTTTTATACATGAATATAAAGTGTAACACCCCATGTAAATAAATAATATGACCTTTTATATTTATCCACATTTGTGAATAAAATATTAATATTAAATTAAAGGGGATGATATGCTCGATGGCTACCCAACATGCAACAATGAGTTTCTTTGAAAACTTACATTGTACACTAGTAATATAATAATATTATATTAAATTGTAGTTAACATGTAGTCATTGTATTGGCGGGAATGGATAGAAATAAATAAACATGATTATATATGTTTTTTTAAATGTTTTTACATTTATCCAATAAAAGATAATGTCTTAAAATACAGAAAGAATTCAATTTTAGGCATTTATACCCTAATTTTCACTAAAGGTTCACTTATCACCTTTTGATGGTGAACCATCATTAAATATAGTTTTGATCACTCATATACATTCTATTTGACCAAATATAACTCTTCTTTAGAATCTTGACATCAAAATTAACTTTGTGTAAATTTTTGGTATTTTCCCGATAAAGTTCATTTTTAATGAATAGTGTAAAATGTTGTATTTTAATTCAAAACCTCTTTTTAATATAATTTATTTATATGTTTAGATTATCTTTTGAATTGGTTTTAAAGTTTAATTAGAATATATTTGTACAATTTAATCCAATGGTGGTCATTGGAAGCAATTTCACTTTCGAATTGGACTTAAACTAGTGTCAATCTTTTGATACTTATTGTTTCATAAAAACACACTATTTGCTCTGACAACGGGAATTAATTATTATATTAATTAATGAAAATTATATGTTTTGAATTTTGTAATATGGACTTCATTTTTGAATTCAGAATATCAAATATAGCCTAGGGTGAAGTTTTGGTACTTTTCTGAAAAACTTCAATTTTTGATGAATAGTGAAACCACGAAGTGGTACATAAAAAACTGATTTTTCATTTAAAATAAATTTTAACACCTATGTGTTTTGAATTTCAAAAATCTGACATACATGGTTGTCATTAAGATGTAAAATGTGGTTCAATTAGATTAAAATAATTTTTTGGTGAATACTAACTTATTCAGTTTTTAATCGCGATTAGAGGTAATTAGTGCAATTAAAGGCCAAAATGATATTATAACAAAATGAAAATACCTAGCCACATGTCCTATCCATATTGGATGTTTCATGGCCGACCAATACAATCCATGGGTCAAATTGGGGTCCCCATGGAGCCACTTTGGTTGGGAAATGACAGAAAGAACTTTTTATTTAATGTTAAAGTAAAAATAACACAAACATGAGATGTTTTACTAAAACAATTTTTACATGGGGTTATACAAGTCAGATATTTGATTATAAATAGTCATTGGAAATATAAAAAGATTTCCTACATCATAGTATTTTTTTTATAATTTTTAGACATTAAATAAATTAAATTATTTATGACATCATGATGATGCAGCGATTACCTCATTAACAAAGGATTTAAATAAAATGAAATGATAATGTAAACTCTATGACCTACACATGTCCAAAACCTATTGTATGGGTGGATTTCGAACCCTTATCACCTTATAATATAATTATATTAATGTGGGACCTCTTAAATCCGAATACCATTTTAAAATAAAGTGAGTTTTCTTTACCTTCCAAGAGTGCCCCTCCTCTCCTCTTAGAAAAAGCCCCCACCTCAACCTCCTTACCCACATTCCCAAAGCCTTTGGATCAGACAACCCCTTCCCATTTTGTCTCTCCACTTCCCTCTCTTACTCCTTGAATCCTAACTTTTGGAATAAGTCTTCCCAAGAAAGCCTTTGAGCTCAAACCAAAGGGAGTTACCCGATTTTAAGGTAATGTCTTCACTTGAGTCCTTTTGTTTTATTTTTCCCCTCCAACCCCCTAAACAATTTTTATTAATTTCTTTTGTAACAAATCCAGTATCTTAAAAATACTATGATGTTGTTATAAGAAGTATTCGAGCTACACGTAAACACACCTACATCTAATGGTTAAAGAACATACTATTTCCGCGAATGGCGAATTTCTGCCTTAGGAAACGATGATTGTTCAACACTCAAATAACATCTTCAAAGGTGGCCATTAAGATGTCACTATATTTATATATGATATATAATATGTTTATGTTTTACTTAAGCCTCTGTATTTTTCATTTATGTCATACCTTTATGGTTTCCATTATGGGTAAACGCGATATCTTCATTTAAGGAAGTGCGGACTACCGCCCCCTCAAAGTGATGTGATTCGTTAATGCCATATGTGGGACGTATAATGGATGGATTTAAAGTTATTATATATGATTTTATACTGGAATTATAATATACCTCTATATCATTATTATTTCTTTCCATTAATGTATGATATTGAAATGAATGTAGCGTTCATGCATACGTACGGCTTACCGTCTCCAGGAACGGTGCATTTCATTTCTTATCCCCAAATGTAATGTACTATTATAAGTACATATTTATAATGGATGTATATAATGTATGTTACATATAGATTATGAATATATTTATGTAATTAAAATATAAATACCTCTCATTTAGTTTTAATTCCATTAATATGACAAAGAAATGAAAGTAGCGTTCATGCGTACGTACGACTTACCGTCTCCAAGAATGGTGCATTTCATTTCTTATCTCTAAATGATTATGTAATATTATAAATACATGTATATGCTAGATATATATGATATATATGATATCGAAATCATGAATATCATTCTGGATATAATGATCCTTTGACCACACGAACAACATGTAATTGTAAGATGTTCAATTTCGACATAAGAACCAAATATCTACAAATCAAACATTACTAACATAAATGATTACATATTGTTTATAAAATGAAAATAAGTGATATAAAAGGAACAATGAACATGAAAAAGGTTATTATGAAAATATAAATTAACTCAAGTTTATTATTCAGGACGTTAAAGAACGATCGAGTCAAGTCGAACCCGAGGTAAGAGATCCTACTCCTCTCTTTCTTTTTAAGTACGCTCTTTTATGTCACTTATTTTAAGATCCTCTTTCTTATGTTGGGGGATGTTCTTTTATATTCCTCATACTTTAATTTTTATGTTCATATTATGGGATACCCTATTTGATCTCATCAATCCATTTTGGACGTTTTAAGTGGTGCTGTTATGCTGCCGACTTTTCGTAAGGGATTTTTCATCTCATTTTTATTCTCGTGACATTTATGCTATGTTTGCCTCTATTTCCTTTGAGTGGTGTATGTATTTCCCATTATTATACACATTTTGTAGTATAATTTCATTTATGGGTATTTACATCTTCATTGTATGACCCTTCTTCCATGGGGTGTACTTTTCGAGAGTTACCCAACTCGAAAAGGGGACCTTTCACCCTCCACTTTTTAAAAGACATCTTTAGTTATGTCTTTAAATTCACATACTATTATGTTGGGATATGTTCTTATATATCCCTATTTATGTAAATTATATTTCCAAGTGATGAGATACCCTTTATCTTTCTCATCAACCATTTTTGTAAAATTTTATGTGACGCTGTTAGGCTGTCGAATTTTACCAAGGGAACTTCTTAACCCAATTTTGATTTCTTTGGGTTCAACATTTAGTTATTGAATATGTAATCCTTTGAATATATGTGAATTAAATTTGATTGTTTTACACTTAATATCCACTTATATTGGGTGTATTTATATTTGTCACACATAATTATGAGATTGATTTATACTTAATTTAAGGATACCTTCTTTATAATGGATTTTATCTCATTTTACATTTTCAGACTTCATTGTTGTTATGCACCATTTCACTCTTATATGGTGTGTATACTATCCTTCGACATATTATATCATGAATCCCTTTATTTTCATGATATTATAAAGTTCAGATTAAATGTTATTCCAAAATTATTTGTATTCAAGAGTCTCTCATTTTGTTAAAAAATATTTAACAAATATACCGTTTTAAATGTTTTAAAGATTAATTATTCTAAATCTTCATCTTTAATGTCCATGTTTTAAAAATGGTTTTTAGTATTTATTAATATGGATATTAATGTATTAAAATTATAATTCCATTAAAATATTCAAAGTTGTATGCGACACTTTGATTCAAAAATCCCATTTAAATGGTTTTTGAAAGTAGATTGATTAATTCAATATCTAATAATTACTTATTGTGATTTCAAATGAAATGTTGTTATTGAAATGTTTATATTTTCAATATTTTATGTGTAATGATGTTACATGGACATTTTACGGGTGGTTACGTGATAAACCATATGACGGGTGGTGCCGTGAATACCAGGACGGGTGGTTACGTTATAACCTCTAATGCATTGGTTATAGAAGTCGGTCCTATGGATATTCCATTCAGTATGTATGGAAGTTGGCCTAATGGCTATTCCATTAAGTGATATGTGTGTAAGTCGACCTTATGGTTATTCCACTTAAGTTTGTTTATGTTCCAAGTTACCTTTATATTTTATGTGATCTTTTAATGGGTTTTATGGTAATCTTTTGGTTACAGAAGGGTAAGTAATGAACTTATATTCAGTGAAGAGTTTTTTTACTACTTTGAAAAGGTGGAAAGTATTACTTTGTTGATTTATACATGGTTAACTTGTTGTATTGATAAACTAACAGTTTTCATTCTTTGTGTATCCCTTACGGAGATTTTTATGCTCATCCAATGTTTTTGAAATGTTTTTCATAGGACTTAACGTGGAATAGAGTCAAGAATGGGATCAAGGGAAAGTCATGCTACCTAAAACATGGAACTAGACATGTTTCTTTTTAAGAGTTTTTATTTTATGGAAACTTAGTAGAAGTTTCTACTTTGTAATCTTTTGAGATGTAATAGTTATGTCCTGATTCTCTAAAAATCTAAACCTGAAAAGATCCTCAATGTGAATTATTCATTTAATTCAATATTAAGTAAGGATTAAGGCCGGGGCCTTATATAAAGAAACTAACCAGAAAATTCATACTTGAGGTAAAAGACTTCATCTCAATCCCCATTCGTTGAGGCATACTTCAATTTATATATGACCACCTTTTATTAGTTTCATAATAATCCCTTCTGACTTTTAATTTCATTAAAATTTAATCTCTTTACATGAATCATTTTACTAAACCATAAAAGGGAATGTTGTTGTCTTACGTATGCGGCAACAATGACTTCTCCACCGCCAGGACGATTATTTGAGTTTTAGCTTCCTCTACAAGCCATAAATTTTTTTAAATGAACAATAAATGCCACATTTTCATTTATTTTGGTATTGAAAATGGTTTTGATAATATATGGATTATATCATTATGTTTTATTCATATATTTTGATCTAAATGTAGAAATGTTATGTTTTCTTTATGCATGTTTTATGTGATACGATTATGTAATGGTTCTTGGGAATTATTTATGAAGATAGGTGGTTCTAGGATAAAAAAAGGGAGGGTGACCCCAATATAGCTTTCTAATGCATTGGGTAATATGAAAGAGTTAAATTCTATGGTTTCTCCTAAGAGATTTAGGGAATATACTGTGATGGGTATTCCATATGTAACCACGAGGGTTACTCCCTAGAGAAGAATGTTATGAATGCCTAAAGTTAACTTTATGTCTTATGATTTCTATGATTTATTCGTAAATCTTATGATTTCATGTGGTGTGTTAAAGTGCTTATGTTTTTTGAGTAAAGTAATATTTCATTGATTCTTATGTATACATGGACTAATTATCATTCCATATTTTTATATCGCTTACTATGATTTTTATGCTCATCCCACGATTTTGAAATTTTTTCACAGGTCAATGGAAAAGTACATGATGTGATGATAGTGTCGATGAAGTTTCAACAATGAAACCATGGTTTAGTTTAAATATGTCTCCTTTGGTGGGAAAATGAATATTGTCTTTGATGTAACCACCTTGTTTAAATGTTGAATGTTATGCTTGAATTATGATCTAATTCTCAAAAACTCTAAACCTAAAAAGATCTTCAATGTGTATTCTTTAAATAACACAATATTAATTAATGTTTAAGGTACGAGCCCTATAGTTGTTATCAGAGGATAGTTTATATAACTTTAGGAGTTATAATTCTATTAAATGATTACCCAAAAAATATTTTTTAACACATTATGGTCAAATTGAAATGATATATAATTTGAAGCTTACCATGTTGATTCATCCAAGAAATGAATTTTCAGAATGGTTTTCCGCAAAGGAAACATGGAAACAGTACTGGGAAGGCATACATAAGGAAATGACCTTCCAAATTAGCATCCTGAGATGGTCGGAATTGGAATTGAACAGTTTGTTGCAGTAATGGTGTCGTTGACTCAAGAGATAAATGGTGGTGGTATCCATGCACGAGATCAGCCAGATCAACTGAAGAGGAACATGGCAGTGGTTGAACATTTCATGAGACAACATCCCGCATCATTCACATGATCATATGACCCTTTGTTAGCTGAAGGGTGGATAAAATCACTAAAGAAGATTTTTGATGTCATGGTGTGTTCATACAATCAAAAGGTTAGTCTTGTGGTTTACCATTTCGAGGGTGAAACAGATCAGTGGTGGTCGATTGTTAAAAATATCAAGGACACTGATGAGATTGATTTTCTTTACTGGGTTCAATTTAAAGGTATGTTTCTTAATAAATATTTTTCTAAGGCTATTTTACTGAGGATGCAAAAATAATTCATGGAATTGAGGAAAGAAGATGACTCAGTGGCTTCTTATGAAGAAAAATTTACTTGATTGGCATGTTATGCTCCAAATTTTATCCGAGACCATGATAGTAAAATCAATTGACTTTACTCAGGATTAAAGAAAAAATATAGAAGGGAATTAGCTTCTCATGAGTTCAAAATTTATGAAAATAATGTTCAATGTTCTTAGAATGTGGGAATGGAGTTTTCTGATGATCATGTGTTCTATGTCAACCAACATAAGAAGAGACTGAGGTGGCAGGAGAAAGGGAAGAATCCATCAAAAGGGTTTTACGGAATGCAAACTATGTTTGTAGTTTGTCATAAATGTGGTAAAAATCATGCTGGGGAATGTCTTTTGAATTCTGTATTGTGCTTCCGATGGGGTAAGATGGGACCCAAGGCTCGTGATTGCACTGTAAATGATTAGTGTAATGGTAAGAACAAATTTGATTTATTGTTAGTGAAATTTTTCATGTTCAATGAGATGGGTAATTATTTAGATGAGTGTTCGAAAAAAGATCTTGAATGATGTATTGCAGTCATACTACAAGTATAAAGGTGTGGTGGAATCCTTTGCAACTACTTCAGCAGATGGTGGGCCATCAAATTAAGTGGTATCAGGTACTTTGTTTCATTTTTTCAGATTATGCCAATGTGTTGTTTGATTCAGGGTCTACACATTCATTCATCTATGAAAGATTTTATAGTATATAGGGAATTCCATCTCAAGAAATGAGTCCAGAACTAGTGGTAAAAACACCCCGGAGAAATGTTGAGGAAAAAATAATGTTTAAAAATATTCCTATCCTTATCCGTGGAATGAACTTACTTGAAAACCATATTTGTTTACATCTAGTAGAATGTGGTGTTATCCTAGGTATGGATTGGCTCTCTGTTTACCATGCTAATATTTACTGTAGAGCTAAAGAAGTTTCATTTCATAAATACCTTCAATTTGTGTACAAAAATGATCCATTAATTTTGATAACATATCAAGAGGATGAGAAACTTGTAAAAGCTGGAAAAAAATGTTACCTTGCAAATATTGTTAAAAACAATGGAACCATTAAGATTAATGATGTGCCAGTGGTAAATGAGTATCCGGATGTTTTTCCTGATTAGTTTCCTAGATTAATACCATATCAGGAAGTTGAATTTACTGTTGACATAGTTTTTGATGCTAATCAAATTTCAAAACCCCCTTTTTGAATGTCTAAAATTGAACATTTATAGTTTAAGGATAAATTTTAAGATTAATTAGGGAAATGATTCATTCGACCTAGAACGTCACGATGTGGTGGTCCTATCTTATTTGTTAAAAATAATGATGGTTCAATGATACTTTTCATTGATTATATAGCTTTGAATAACATCACTATTAAGAACAATTATCCTTTTCCTCATATCGATGATGTGTTTTATCATCTCCAGGGAGCTCAGTATTTTTAAAATATTGACTTGAGATCGGGGTACCATCAGTTCAATGTAAAGAAAGTGGATATTCTGAATACCATGTTTTGTACAAGTTATAGACATTATGAATTTGTAGTTATGAATTTTGGGTTAAACAATGCACTTACTGTATTCATGGACCATATGAATAGAATTTTCCATAAGTTCTTTGATATGTTTGTGGTTGTTTTCATTGAGGATATTTTTATGTCTTCTAAAAGTAAAGAGGAGCATGAAATACATTTAAGGATTAATTTTCAAATCATAAATGAAAAGAAAATGTATGGGAAATTCATAAAGTGTGAGTTTTGTTTGCGACAAATTTATTTCCATGGTCACATTGTTTCTAAAGATGGAATAATTGTTGATCCTGTAAAAAAACGTTGTTGAATAATGGCCAAGACCCATAAATATAACCAAGATTCGTAGTTTTCTTGATTTGGAAGGCTATTACTGAAGGTTTCTTAAACATTTTGCACTGGCGTCCTACCCATTGACTATGCTAACTCACAAAGGTGTTATGATTATCTAGACAAAATAATGTGATGATTGTTTTAAGGAATTAAAAAGAAGGTTTATGAATGCTCCATTATTGGAACAACCATCCAGGAATGATGAGTTTTTTATCTACAATGATGCTTCATTGAAAGGAATTGGTTTTGTACTAATGCAGAATGATCAAGGAATTTCTTATGGTTCACGTCAGTTGATAGCCCATGAGATAAATTACACTACACATGATTTGTATTTAGCTGTTGTTGTTTTCATTTTAAAAATTTGGAGGTATCATCTGTATGGTGTAAAGTGTGAAATATATACTTAGCACAAAAGTTTAAATTATATATTCACTCCGAAATATTTAAACATTAGACAGAGGAGATGGCTAGAATAAATAAAGGATTATGATTGCACGATTCGCTGCCACCCAGGAAAAGCAAATAAAGTGGAAGATGATTTGAGTAAAAAATGTAATACATCATTAACCATGTTATGATTATAACATGATCCTTTGGTTAAGGATTTGATGAATTTTGGTTTGGACATTTTTGGTGCATGAAATTCTTATTTTTTGTTTCAGGTATCAATGAAATCTTCTCTATCAGACAGAATTAAGAAAGAAAAAAAGCAAGACAGTGATTTTCAGAAAAAGGTAGAGCTGGTCCAGAAGGGTATGTTACCTGAATTCAACATTTATAATGATTGTGTTTTGTGATTTGGGAAGAGATTTTGTGTGACTTTTGATTCACAGATGAAGAGAGAGTTGTTATTTGAAACTCATCGTTCTCCATTTTCAGTTCATCCTTACATTACTATGATATACAAAGATCTACGGGAGTATTACTCGTGTGATGGAATGAAAATAGATACTGCTAATTTTACTATGAAGTGTTTGACTTTTCAATATGTTAAAGCAGAGTGGAAGTTACCGAAAGGGATGTTTCAGCCTTCACTCGTGCCAGAGTGGAAATGGGAAAATATATTCATGGACTACATTTGTGGGATTACCAAAAACACCTCGAGTTAATAATGAAATATGGATTATTGTTGATCATTTGACTAAATCTTATCATTTTCTTGCTATACGAGATACTTTTTCCCAAGATCATATTTCTGATTTGTGTCATAGAGAGATAGTCTGGTTACAAGAGTTCCCCTCTCCATTGTATCTGATTGTGATCCCAGGTTCACTTCTAAATTTTGGAAAGGCCATCAAGAGTCATTGGGTAACAATTTAAATTTTATTACAGCTTTTCATCCTCAATCAGATGGGAAGTCAAAAAAAAAAATTCAGACTTCGGAGGATTTTCTATGTGGTTGTTTGATGGATTATCAGGGAATTTGGGACCAACATCTTTCATTGGTTGAGTTTTCTTATAGTAACAATTTTAATTATAGTATACAGATGGGACCATTTGAGGCATTATATGGTAAGCAGTATCGAACTCTAGATTTTTGGGATGATGTGGGTGAAAGGAAGTCTATGGGACCAGAATTGGTAGAAGATATGTTAAAAAAAGTTCAGGTGATAAAGAAACACATGAGAACAGCTCAGATCAGGCAGAAATGTTATGGGGACAATGTGAGGAGGGATATCTCTTTTTTGGTAGGTGATCATGTCTTCCTCAACGCTTCACTATAGAAAAGTGTGATGCGCTTTAATAGGAAAGGAAAGCTGAGTCCAAGGTTCATTAGATAAGATGAAATTCTAGAGAGAGTTGGATAAGATGAATAACGAGTGGCTTTACCTACGAATTTATCTCAGGTACATAATTTTTTTTTCATGTTTCATTGTTAAGTAAGTACATGCCAGATCCATATCATGTTTTGAGTCCGTAGGTAGTTAACCTGGAAGAGAATCTATCTTATGAGGAACAACCGGTCCATATTATTGACCACAGGGTGAATGTGTTGCGGAATAAGGTGATTTATCATGTAAAGGTTCTATGGAAAACCATATATTTGAAGAGGAAACATGGGAATCTGAAAATGTAATGAGGGATAAATACCCCCCCTTATTCAGTTAGTAAATAAATTGCGGGGACACAATTTCCTAAATGGGGAAAGTTGTAACATCCCAAGTAAGTAAATAATAATATATTTTTATATCTATGTCTATTTATTAATTAGATAGTGTTTTAGAGGCTTAAAATGAGAATAAATCCAATCGAAAGGATATAATACTCTAGTATTTTTAAAAGACTGTTTTACCACCTTTTGATGGAAAACATTCTTAAATCTAACATTTGACAATACAATATGCTCTATTTGTCTAAATAAACTTATTCATTATAATTGGGACATTGAAATTTACATTGGATAATGTTTTGGTATTTTTCTGACAATGTACATTTTTTAATGAATAGTAAAAAATATTGCATTTTACTACAAAACTACTTTCTAATCTCATTTAATTGTTTGAATATATTATATTTTTAATTTTGAATAAATTTTAATTACAATATATTTTTTCCCTTTAATTCAATGGTGGTCATTGGAATTAATTTCACTTTGAAATTGGACATAAACAAGTGTCAATCTTTTGATAGATATTGTTCTTAAAAACACACTATTTGATTTGATAACATGAATTATATTTATATTAATTACTACAATTTTGGTTTTTGTAATTTGGTAAAATGGTTTCCTTATTTGAAATCAAAAGGTCCAAATTATGTAATTAAGACTCTATTGTTTAGTAATGATGGTAATTATCTTTAATTATGAGGATTAATTAGTAATTTGGTAGTTAAGGGAAATAAAATAATATCACAATAATATAAAACGATCGCAACATGTGTTCTCATACTATTGTTTGTTTCATAGACAACCATTTACATCATTGGGCCAACTTAGGGACTCCACGTAATCACTTTTGTGTGATAGTGACCATTTATCATATTTTTTTAAAGAATGAAAAATATAACCACACTATGTAACACTTAAGTAAAACAATTTTATTTATGTTTAAATAAATGATATCTTAGGCTATAAATATTCATTGTAAAGCGAATTTTTTTCCTACAGCATGGATATTTTTTTATAATTTTTTGACATTAAATTAAAAAATTAATTTATGGCACCATGATGATAGTGTGATTACTTCAATAATGGAAGATTTAAATAAAATGAGAAGATAAGGTATCATCTAAGAATTAAAAATGACTAAAAACTATTAGATGGGTTTATTTAGAACCCTTATCACCTTATTCTTGAAATATATCATTTTGGGAACTTTAAAATCTGATAAAAATTTTATAATAATGTAACATTTCAAGACTTTCCAAAAGTGACCCTCCTCCCTATTATAAAAGGCCCCCACCTATACCCCCTTACCCACACATCTCAAGCCCTTGTATTGTCCAAGATCTGCTCATATTATCTCCCCACATCCCTCTATTACTTTTAGAATCATCACTTTGGGCAGAAGTCTTTCCAAGGAAGACTTTGACACAAACCAAAAACAGTTACCTGATTTAGAAGTATTGTATTATCTCGAGTTTCTTCCTTTTATTTTCCTTCTTCACTCACAACTATCTTATTATTATTTGATACCATAATAACACCAGTATACTAAATATACTAGAATATTGTAATGATAAGTATTATACCTAAACATACACACACATCCGCCTAATTTTTAAAAAACATATTGTTTCTGTCTGTGGCGAATTACTGCCTCATGAAACGATGATTGTTTAATCTTAATTTCACACCTTTCATGGAGTGAATTATGATGTCACAATATTTATATATGATATATGTTATATTTATTTCCTCTATATGCTTTGGTATTTTATATTTAAAACATACCTTTATGCTTTTCATGTTGTGGAAATGCGATAATTGCATCTTAGGAAGTGTGAACTACCGCCCCCTCAAGTGATGTGACTCGTCCATGAATGGTGCATTTAATTTTTTTATCTCCAAATGTTATGGAATTTGTATAAAATGAATATATAATGGATATATATGATATTTAAATCATTAATAACATTCTTTAGATGATGTACTTATAACTACATCGTTATTTGTTTTCAAACATGTTTATTTTTGACTCATGTACCGAACAACGGAAAAACGTATGATATGAACTCACATAATTAACAAATTGTTATAACATGATAATATTTGATATTAATTTAATAATAAACATTAATTTATGTCCTAACAAAATTATAAATTGACCAAAGTATATTATTCAAGAATATAAAGAAACGAACAAGACAAGTCTAACTTCAGGTAACTGACATTGTCTCAATCTCCATTCATTGAGGCATACTTCAATTTATATACGACCTTATTTTATTAGTTTTATAATAAACAGTTTTGACTTTAAATATCAATAAAAAGGAATCTTTTTACATGATGTGTTTTTGTAAATGACAAAAGGGAATGTTTTTGTCTTACGTATGCGGCGACAATGGCTTATCCACCACCGTGACCATTACTTGAGTTTCAACTTCCTCTATAAGACATAACATATTTTAAATGAAAAATAAAGACCATGTTTTAATTTATTTTTCTATTGAAAATGGTTTTGATAATTTTTCGATTAGATCAATGTGTTTTATTGTAATATTGTGATCGAAATATGGAAATGTTATGATTCATTTATACATGTTTTATGTGATAATATTATGTTATGGTTCCTGTGCATTGTTTATGAAGATGGGTGGTTCCGTGCTAAAATAAGGGCGGGTGAGCCCGATATAGCTCTACAATGCATTGGGTAATGCGAATTAGTTAAAGACTAAGGTTTATCCGAAGAGATTTATGGAATATAGTGTGATGGGTATTCCAAACATAACCATGAGAGTCACTCCCTACACAAGAATGTTATGAATGCCTCAAGTTACCTTTATGTCTTATGATTTCAATGTGTTATTCATAAATCTTATGATTTCATGAGGTATGTTAAAGTGGTTATGTTTTATGAGTAAAGTAAGATTTCATTGATTATTATGTATACATGGACTAATGTTCTTTCCGTATTTTTATATCCATTACTGAGCTTTTTGTTCTCATCCCACGTTTTTAAATGTTTTTCATAGGTCCAGGGAAAAGTACATGATGTGATGATATATTCAAGGAAGTGTCATGTAAGAAACCATGTTTTATTTTAAATATGTTTCCATTGGTGGAAAAAATAAATACTATCTTTGATGTAACCATCTTATTTAAATGTAGAATGTAATGCATGAATTATGATCTAATTCTCTAAAAAACTAAACCTGAAAAGATCCTCAATGATTATTCTTGAAATAAATCTAGATTATGTAATGATTAAGGACCAGGCCTTATAGAATATTTAGTTTTTCAATCACCTATAACACAGAATATATTGTTACCTCGAGAAGTGTTTGGTATCCCAACAATGATGTCCATGTATATATTTTTCCATTTTTGAAATAGAATTGGTAAAATATGAAGAATCCCCTTTGGTAACATAAAATATTCTTTAACCTATTTAAATGTTAAAAATTTCAAGATAAAATATGAAATATCTTGTTTCATTCCATCCTATTAGTAATAAGAATGAATGTATCTTTACATCATTATGATTCTCGGATGAACTGAAAACATAGAACTATGAGATTATCACAACAATTATTTCTTCTTCTGAGAATCACAGGGAAAACATAATCTATTTAAATTCTAATAACACAATACTTATCAAAGTTAAATTCTGTAAAATTAAGAATTTTAGCAAAGTATACCTTTTGGTAACTACCCATATTTCTTCTATTCTATAATAATTTTATCTCACCAAGATGACTACACTAAAACTGAAAAAATAGAGTAATTTCCTCGACCTGCAAATTCCACGCTAAAATTCATTAAATCATTAACCAAAGGGTCTTAGTCTAGTAATAACTTAGTAAATGATGCATGATGTTTTTAGATAATGAAATATGACACTTTGTTTAATTTTCTAATATAGAAATTAATCGTTGTATAATAATCCATTAATAATACAAACAATCTTCACTACTTAATGTTTAATTCCTTTTTAGTGAAAATTTTCTTCTAACTCATGTGGTCGGTATATATTTAATAGTATGAATCTTAATAATGACGCCTACAACTTTTTTATGAAGAAAACCATAGCTACTAATACAAAATCATGTGATAGGTAATTTAACTCATTTGGTA
The DNA here is from genome assembly GCA_963277665.1 of Viscum album. Classification (NCBI taxonomy): domain Eukaryota; kingdom Viridiplantae; phylum Streptophyta; class Magnoliopsida; order Santalales; family Viscaceae; genus Viscum; species Viscum album. Next base: position 1,916,103,805 of record OY728165.1, on the reverse strand, counting down.
TTAGTTGTATTGATGAATAAGCGATCCCATGATCATTAATCCTCAGAACACATAAAATTTATTTTAATGAATCATTACTCTCGATGGAAAACTCGTCATTTCTTGAAGGTAGGTTCAAAAGTGGAGCCTTCACCAATCTTATTCTCAACTCTTGAAATCAATCATCACATTATTTATTATAGATTAATTTTACTCTTTTTTGAGTTTACATTGTTAGTGGACTATATAATCATACAATGTATTCAACAATCGTCATGTAATAGAATGCCAAACCACAAAAAATAAGAATTATGACTATATTTTTAGGTATTGGAAATTCTTCAGAAACTTTCATTTTAGAAGGATCAACATTTATTTCATCTTTAGAAACATTTTTAACAACGAAATAATTTTTTTGCAACCAAAATTCACATTTTCTGAATTTTACATAGAGTTTCATTTCTTTTAAGGTTGGAAAAAGAACACATAGCTATTTTTGATGATCATATTTACTTCTGGAAGATAACATAATGTCATCAATAAACACAACCAAAATCATATCCAAGAACTCATGAAATATTCTATTTAAAAGATCCACGAATATATGAAATGAATTAGTTATCCCAGATGGAATTACAACATATTCAAAATGACCATATCTAGTTCAAGAAGATGTTTTTTGAATTTTGTTATCCTTCAACTTTAACTGATGGTACCCAAATGTCAAATTAATCTAGGAAAAATAATGAGATCCTAAGATCTGATCAAACAAGTCATCGATGTGAGTAAATTGATAAATTATCTTAACAGTAATGATTTTCCAGTCTCTATAATTAATGAAATGTCTCATGGAACCATATTTATTTTTATCAATGTAAACAATATGTCCCTATGGTGAAGTTCTATACGAACGAATCCATTATCAAGAAACTCCTTCAACTAATTTTTTGATTTTAGCAGTTCAATGTGAGTCATTCGATAATGGGGATTTGAAAATGACCATGAATTAGGGACTAAGTCAAATGTGAATTCAACATCCCGATTAGGTATAACATTATTTAATTCATCAATAAAAACATCAAGGTATTAATTTACCACTAGAACATCATTAATATAAAATGTTCTCTTATTTTTAACAACATGAGAGAGATAAATTTGTCTCCATCTTTAAATAGTTGTTTTTCTTCTTGATATGTTATCAATTTTATGGGTTAGTTCTTCTATAAAAACTAATTCTATTTCTAAAAAGAACTTCATTATCTCTAAAATAAATCTTAGGCTGATAAACATAAATAAAATCCATACCCATAATGACATCAAACTATACTATGGGAAAAATCAAGGATTAAAGATAATGCATTTCAATAGAAAACAATAAGAATATTATTCAGATTCATTTTTTACTATTACTTTTCCCACTTTTTTAACAATAAGTTTTGGTCTCATTTGTTGTGGTGATATTTCATATTTTTCAAAAATCATATAAACAATAAAATATTATTTAGACCCAACATAAATCAAAACTCTAAAAAAATATGATAAAATAAAAAAATTACTTAGTACCACTTCATTGGATGTCCTGAAATTTTGTGACATAGTCACAAAAGATGTCCCTACACCTTTCTTCTTATAGTTTGTCTTATTTCTGTCACATGAATATTTATTTGGGAAGGAATTTTCACAATGAACAATCTCACCAAATATGAAACACATTACATGTCAATTATCAAAATTGATGTAAATATCCTTTTCATTACAATATCGATCCATATGTCAAAACACATCTATTTTAAAACATGTCCTGATTTTCATAATACATTCCCGATGATGTTTTTTACCACACGTTTCACATACTAGAAATTGTATATTCTTAACATCATCTTTCATTGAGATATTTTTACTCATTGCTTATTGTCTAGATCACTTCTTATATTTGTTTTTAAAACTAAAGTTAACATTAGAGAACTACATTTCTACCCTCTCAGAACATATTTAAATATTCTCATGAATGTTTTACTCTTAGGATTCCAATTCCCGTCAGTATATTGGATTCAATCCTAAGTAAAAGCGATTGAATTCTCTATAAAGATCCTGAATATGATTTGGAGCATTCATTTCTAATCAGGTAATGTTTTCATCATAAATGGCCATTGAATCTTCCTACATTTTCCTCTATTCAAGTAATTTCATCTTCATACTATGTCGAACCACCTTAGTAAAATATGTTTTAAGGGAAAGACTTTAACATTCAACCAAATCTAAGACTATAATATTTTCTATATCAATAATATTCATAACAATTGACCCTCACTGGTGAGATTCAACTTCAAAACGATAAATAGAATGACTAATGTGTTGATAATTTGAATATTCCATACCATTGAATATCATTTAAAGGGATTTAATCCACCCTTCAACTGATATTGAGTGAGAAGATCCACTGATAACTAGATGATGTTTCCTCATAAACTGATCCACTATCATCATGTTCAGTTATGGTGGATTTTACTGATATTTTACATTAATTCCAGTGCAATTTATTGCCTTTATCTGTTGAGCCATACAATCAAAAACATCTCAGTTCCAATACCCTCCATCCATAGTATAAAATTTTAAATGATATCAACCTCTCGATTCATTCCAACTTCAGCCTCTCTATTTCGTCTGCAGAAAACTATTCTGAAGAGACATATCATAAATGAAGAAACATGGTATTACATAATTTTTATTCCATAAACATATGGTATATATAATTTATGGTACTCATTTAATATTATACTAACTCCTAAATCTATATAAAGAGTGCTTTGATACCAACTACAAGAAACGTCCCTTAAAAATTACACAACATAGATATTTCAACTGGATTTCACTTCTCTAAATTCCCAAAGATATTTATAGTTTATAGTTTTTGAATTTTATTACATAAATCACACATACCAACCCACAAGCATTCAAATTGGGTATAATTTTAAACAATATCCATTTCATTCTTATCACATGGGTTTTAAATAAAAACATAAAATTCTATTCAGGGTTGTCTTCACAACATTCATCCTATCTTATCCTTTTCCCTTACACATAATTACACCCATGAAAATCATTTTAAAAAATGGGATGAGAAAAAAGATATCAATAAGTGATATAAAATAATGTAGAGAATCTATTAGTCCAGGGATACTTATAAACATAGGAAATCATTTTGTAGAAGACATACTTCTCACCAATAAAAAATCATATACTTCATTTGTGAATCCTGAGATTTACTTAATAATTTGAAGAAAATATTTATAACCATAAGGATACCTTTTGGAATTACTTATATATATATTTTAAATCTCACAGGTACCTTATTATTTGTTACCCTTAGGGATACCTTACAATGTAACCCTCATGGCTACCATATCGTTTAACCATTACAGTTAAAATTAGTTTAACCATACAACCATCCTACAACTTACATATACCAAATTAATTAGAGGTAGATATAGGTCCTAACATATATCATAAAAATTTCCAATGAACCGGAACATAATCATTAAACATGAATAAATTCATTAAAACATTTCTTCTATATTTCATAAAATAGAATTTTAAAAGAAATTTTTTAGATGGTAAGTCCCTCAAAATTATCATATAATTGAAGTGATAACTAAAAGAATGAATAAATTATGTTCAAACAATATAAATATATATAAAAATAATAATATAAATGAAATTTGTTACACCAATAATCTTAGAAGTACATTATTTTTTATGTACAATGTTAAACTATAGAATGAAAATTGGTTTATGAATTCTATTACCTAGGGTTTTTATTATATAAAACTTGTTTAAACATAAAGTATAATAGTTAAAAGAGTGATATTAATATTTTAATGAAAAATATTAATGTTTAAAGCACCATATATGTTGATTTTATAACATCATTTTACCCATTATATAATAATATTTTGTTTTTTCCACTGTATCGGGTATGAACTTTATATGATTTCCAAGGTCGTTTCATAAAGTATTTCATTGTCAAATGGAAGTGAAACTTCATAAGTGGAATGAAATGGTGTTAATAGAATTCCATAATATTAAAATATGTTGTAAATAATGTTGGTTATATGTTATGAGGTTCAATTATTAGATGAATAATAAGTGATATTCGTTTTGATCATTTTGGATGTTTTTCGATAATTAAAAATTTGTTTCATCATTTACCATTAATGATATGAATATAAGATAATTACACAACATAAGATAAGTCATATCATTAAATTTACGATCTATTTCGGAAATTTAATTTTTTTACAAACATATTTGAAGGATGTAAATAAAATTGATGATGCATTCTCCATGATGGTAGTAGATCGATACATCATGGACGATGTTTTTATTTTGAGAAAAAGAGGAAGAGGAGAGGACGAATGATGATGAAATTTTCCATAAACAAGATAACCATATATTATATATGTAATTATAGATATTTCATTCCCTTATGAAATAATAGATTAATAGAGTTTAAAAAAATCTATTGAAAAGAAAACACAAGGAAATGAAAGACGATTTTTATCTCTTGATCTCTTCTCCTTGGAACCTAATTAGGGCCTTTAGTTTTATCCTTTTGTTGTGATCAAAATGTCATAGACGTGGGTAATATCATTAGTAAGGGAAATGTGAAGAATTTATAAAATAATAAAATCTTCAGAGGTGTGAGAGGATGAGGGACTGAGGGTGGTATTTATAGTGGAGGAGAGGAGGGGTTTTCTATTATTTTAATCATTAGTTTAATATTTTTGTTCAATAAAATGAATATTATTCATTCATGTGATCCTAAATATTAAAGATAGCATATGAGCTCATACCAATGGGGATTACGTCATCCATGATTTTATGAGTAGTTTATTTAACATAGATGTATATATATGTAAAATTACTTTATTTTATTATTCATCAAAATTCCAGAATTTCAGAAGATTCTAAAAAATTCCCATTAACCATTTTTGTACATGTGGAAATAATAAATGAACTCATTTTTTTAAAAACTATTTTTTAAATATGATTAATTTAATTATTTAATAAAATCATAATTTATTCAAATAATAATAACATTAAAAAAATAACTCATTTTATATTAACTTATGAAATTAATCAAAATATCATTATCTTATAACATTAGGAAAAAAATATAATAATACGATTTAATATTCATAACGGTCATTTTACAATTCATATTTATTTTAATAAGGGTATGTTACTGTTAACCGGAAAAACAAGATGGTACTATAAGACTCTAAATAACATACTCATCACAACCATAGGTGTACTTTTTTTGAAATTCAAGTCATATAAGTGGAAAAATTATCATTAAGAGATATTTTATAACAATTTTATTAAAAAAATTATTTCATCATAGAGTCTAAGTGTTTCATGCATTTTATTATATATTTTTTTAAAAAAAATGGGGTGTAAAATCCATTGTAGAAAAATGAATCATATATAGATTATGGATCACATGTTTTACCATTGATAATCAATTTTGAGAAATTTGGATTTTATCAGTTAATCATACACATGTTCCTAGATACATAAAATTGAGATCATCTATAATTTTGATTCTTCTATCCAATATTTATTACATACACATAACTAAAATTTGATTCATAACAAATTCATGATTATACATCAATTGTTTATATACGATTTCATCAACCCTCATTTAGGATAAATTTTAGAAAATCCAATACAATATTTATATAGAAATTGTAAAATAATATCTAGAATGATATAATATAATTGAAAATCACAAAATCATTCCATTTGTACAAAATGACATCATTATTGAAATTCTCTTGGTGTTTTTCCATTTAAATTTGATTAAAAAAGAAAAATGTATTTACACAATGATACCCCTATAAAAAATATTGAATAACATGGGATGATAAATACCATGTAACTCAAAAAAACATGTACTCATGTAATATGTGTCACAAATGGTTCGTTTCAGCTATATTTTATTCCTTATAAAAATGATTGTATAAGAATTGAAATTATTTGAATTATTTTATTAGCATGTGGAACCATATTAAATCCATTTCATATATTACAATAATCTATTTATTCAATTTCACAGTACTGTGATTTTTTAAAAATATTGAATAATATTTCATCTACCCCTTCTAGATTTTGGTTTAATATTTAAAATACTTTGTATCTACTTTAATAACTATGATCATACACTTCTCTAATAAATTATTTCTATAGAGTGAATATTGTAAAATTTTGTTTAGCTAATATTTAATTTAGTAATTCCAATTTACATGATTTCCCCAAGGTTTTTATTTGGTAACCCTGGATTTTTTCAATTGTTGGACAATCAGATCTCCAATTTACCTTCACTTTTATTCATGGACTTTTCAAACAGACACATATATTCTTTTCTGTTATTACATTGTTTAATTAGTAAACACAATGAAGGTTTTCACATGTTTAGTATGTGATAATCACGATATAATTTATGATATTTAATATTTTAATATTATGATGATTTTGAGACACTAAGTGACCTCCTTTATAAATTTTGAATTTTTGAATGGTTGTAAGGTAAACCATTTATAGAATTAATTATTTTTTACATCAAATGTGGTTTTAGAGATAAAAATATTAATCTATAATATGTCAATTTATCCCTATTGGTTACCCTATAAAAAACTTTTTTACAAGACATAGATGAACTAAATATTAAATAAAAATATATAAATTATGAACATTTTCATATGTTCCCAACATATATGGAAATGTTAATCCACAAAACTTGGAAAATGAACTCAATATTAAATATTGTCCACTTATAATAATTTTGTATGATATTAATGGTAATCTTAATGCCTCCTTAATTTCCAGTTATGTGGTTGTTAACTTTCTCCTGACCTTGTTCTCTATCACTCTCCATTATTATATTGGTGTTAGTTTTATATTATATACAAATTTTATCACTTCTTACACATGTTGTCATATATGGAATCCAAGTATGTTATGTTTGAAATGACATTCATGAATTCCTTCCTCTTTTTCAAGAGGAATCTTTATTAACCCTTTTGATGATGTGGATTTCAATGATATGTTTTCTTAAATGTTAATATATTCATGAAAATGATTAATTTCAATGAAGAAATTAAATTCATGAGGGGTAGAATGTCACAAACGAAAATAATATAATTATTTAATTTTTAATTAATTAATTCATTTCAATTTTTTTCCATATTACGTAACACTTATTTTGAATTCTGTTTTATGCAACACTAAGTTTACATGAACAATGACATATTATTAAAATATTGTTATGTGACATATATATCCTAAACATTAGAATATAGGTTATTAATAAGTGTAAATAAGTTATAAATTTTATGGTTTACACATTTGTATAAATTCCTCGGTGACCATTTTATTAAAAATGAAAATAAAGGAAATCATTTTTTTTGGAAAACTCTTATTATTAAAAAAATGTTTAACGTAATAAAATATTGTTTTGTGTTTTATTTTAATTAAATTTATATATAATATATTTATCAATTTTTTATCATAAATAATATATGATTTCTAGTGAATAAATAATAATTAATCAATTTCCATGCATAAAAAATATATTTTTAATCAAATCATTTTTCATTATTTTTTTGCCAATTATTCTAAAAATAAAATTTGAAAAAGTAAAATAATTATTTCTAAAATATAAATATCATTTTATAATATATGATATTAAAATAATATTATTGTGAATAATATATAATTTCCAAAAAAATTTAATATCTTGATGTCTAGTGAAATATACAAATTTTGAATTGTAAAAGTGCCTTTTATTTTTTTTACAAAGATAATTTTTTAAAATTTTATTATCAAGTAAGATTAAATGATATATATATATATATATATATATATTTATATATTAATCCATTTTATATTATTGGGATAATTTTCATCTTGAATTTTATATAATATAATATAATATTTTTAATATTTTCTCTTTGAGAATCCGTTTACTCTGCACTTTCATTAAATTAATTCTAAATTATGTTTTGACACTTATATTAATTGAAATTTTCAAAAGGGACTCACTTTTTGGAATCAAAAGAAATTATATTATATAATATGGTCATCTTTATATGTTAACAAAAGGAATAGTGAAAACTATAAAATTTAATTACTGCCATTAAGGTAAATGTATGTTTCTTATGGGGTTAAAAAATGGATAAGGGTTAAAATGACGTAAATATCATATAAAATATATTTTTATGGCCACATTTACAGCTCAATAATGATCATTCTAGATCCCATTTCATGAAAAAATGTATGTTCACCTATTTAGTATTTCAAAATTACTAATGTTCCACTCACCACAATTATAAAATATCATACCCTCTCCCCTATTATTCACACCTTCATACACATTTTTCACTCCGTAAAAACCTCTATAATATCCCATAACCCTTAATATAATCCACTAATCCTTATTTTTTCTAGAATATTAACCAATGAAGCATTTTTGTCCAAAACTTAATAGTTTTTCTAAAGAAGAGGCAACATTTTTAAATGAGAGTTTTTTATTTTATTTATTCCTCCACCTATATACTTCATTATTAAATGAAGATTATATAATATACATATTTGCTTCCATATATAAGGAATTTTTATATTACATTACTGATATAATATCATCTCCAATTTAATCTTAAGGGTTACAAAATCATCATTTGTGCATATGTAAGACATCCACCTCGTCTACCAATGTTTTTATGTTTTTTCCTTTACCACCTATAATAATTTGATATGATGATGGATATTATATAAATATATATATATCAAATATAAATACAATAGTTATAAATCTAGAGTAATCATTTCATATATACATTATCATTATTCATTCCAAAGGGGATATAAATACATCAGACATGTGTATGGTGGACTACCACCTCATGAAGCGAAGTGCTTATTTTTTCAATAAATACATAAATGATTGATAGTAAGGTAACATTTAATGAATATATGAGACATAAATGATATAATGATTATATAAAGGATATATTTATCATTTTTAAAACATAATATATCATTTTTAACCTTTTCACACACTTAATGAAGTTAATGCCTTCTTGGTACGTGTTGACTACTACAATCATGAAGCGCTGTGACTATCTTTTCCCATCAAAAAATAACTTGGATGATATTTATAAGTATATTTGAAGCAATAAAATGATAGTTTTAAAATTATAATCATTTCTTTCCATGATAGTCAATGAAAATGGAAATATAACTCATCCGTACGTACGACCTACCATCTCCATGATTGTAACATTATTCATTTCTCAACACCATCATTCTTGAATTGTCTCAAATATATAATAGATTTATATATATTATAATTAAATCATGAATATTAAAATATATATTATTAAACCATGACCAATTTATGTTGACTGAATATAAAAAATGAAAACATACATGAAAAACAATGTGATTATTACCCGAAATATGTTTTGGATAATGAATTTTAAATAAATGTTTAATGAATGGTAATATGTTAATCATATAAGGTATAATATATTTACTTAATGTTCAGTAATAGAATTATAGTAACCATTTATATATTATAAAGTAAGTTAAAATGTGGTTGAATGGTATCGAGACCTAATGTAAGGGATTTGGATTCTATCATTTGATTCTATGAGAAAAATACAGAGTCACCTCTCATTTATTGTTTGTGTTATAATACTTCCTTATTGAAAAATTAATTATTATTTATAAAACTATTTTCATTATTCATAATGTTTCATTTCTAGTTATTATTTAGTGGGTTTTATGATCCAAATGATTTCTAATGTGGTTGGGGATTTACGTATTACTTTTTACATAAATGAGACACATTTCATATTCCCTACATTATTCTTTTATAGAGTGTTTATAACTATTGTGATTTTTTTTTATTATATTTATCCTAAAAATTATTTTTATTTACTTATAAATTTTATGATATGTCTTTAAACAGTTTTATGATTCAAATGTTACCAATGTTTTATTGGATTTTTTATTAAATTTTTCTTTTTTGAGACATATCTTATGTCATGAACATGTCTTATTTATGAGGTGATTATAAAACCCCTTTTACATTTAATATTAAGGATTTTATTATTATCATGATAATATTCGTTTCATTTAATGTAATTATTTCTTGATTCATATGATTCAATGTTACCATATTGTTCATGGTTTTATGATATAATCTAACCCTTTATTATGATATTTTATGATTATGTTTCCATTGATAAAATATAATGATATATCTATAAAAGATGATGATTTTTTTATACTCATTTTATTTCATGAGAATAAATTATTTCGCTTAATTTTTATCTTTGAATTGCCTTAAGAGTTCAAAATATTGGTTTTTATGAAAAACTACATTACTTGTCCCTTTTCATAAAAACAAATTTTCATCCAAAACCATGTATTCTAAAAATGTTTTAAAACATTGATTAACATTATTTAAATGATTTATTAAATAAATTTATACCAATTATCGAAGTTTTTAAAAATGTTTTTAAAATAATAATCAATCCTTTGAAATTTATTCTAATTTTTTTTCTTCTAAATATTCTAAATGAATCGTTGTTTTAATGTGTGTTGCAAGAATATAATTTTATAGCCTCATAAAATAAATTTTAATTTAAGGATCCGTTATAACTTTGTAAGACTGATTTAAATTAAATTATTTTTAAAAAAATTATATTTTTTAGGTTTAGAGAGTATTTTTCACTACAATGTTATTTTCCTTAAGAAATGATAAAAGTGATCTTTTGAAATCATTCCAAAAATAATTATTTCCACTAATTTATCTTATTATTTTATGAAGATATAAACCTCGGATAACATTATTAATATTTATCAATATGTTTTATGATGAATTATTTATGAAACTAGTTTCATGTCGATAGGTTATACCTGGATAAATTCTTATAAAACCTATCTATTTTTTATGGATTATAATATGATGAAATGATTATAAACGTATCACCTTTAAAGTTATTATGGTATGATGATGGTTTGTGAATCCCATTTTATTAAATGTGTTATATTATGATGAATGTTTAATGATCATATGTCAGAAATACATTTGATTTTCAATATGTGATGTGTGAGACCTATATATATATCCAATGTATTAGGAAAATATGGAAAATAGATGAGTAAATAAGTTATGAATGAACCTAATTAAATATTCCCAATGTTAGAACAGAAACTACATACATGTTTACAATTTAATTCGAAACCTAATTGAATGTTAATAATCTTATTTGTGAACATGTCATCATGTATATAATTTTATCTATAGACATGGTTGTATGTATGAGGAACCGGCCTTATACATTACATAATCATGAATTAAAAGAATAATTCACATTGACGATCTTTTCAGGTTTAGAGTTTTAGAGAATTAGGCATAACAATTACATTACATCACTAAAATTACAAAGTAGACACTTCTACTCAGTTTCCATTTTTTTATAAAATAAAAACTCATGAATAAATGAGACATGTCTAATTCAATGTATTAGACATCATGAATTATCCTTGATACAATCCTTGACCCTATACAAGTTTATTTCTTACGAAACACACTTCAAAAATTTGGGATGAGCATAAAATGCTCAGTGGGGGATACAAAAAAAGGAAATCTGTTATATTCTTAAAACAACAAGTAAGCCAAGAATACTTTATCATAAGTAATATTTTTTCCCTTTTATAAAGTAGTAAATACTCTTCACTAAATAAAAGTTCATCTCTTACCCTTTTGTGACCAAAAGATTACCATAAAACCCATATAAAAATCACATAACATATAAATGTATCATGGGACATACACATTCGTAAGTGGAATAACCATATGGTCGACTACCACAAATATCACTAAATGGAATATCCATACAGCCGACTTCCATACCAAATGAATTGGAGGTTATAACATAACCACCGATCTTAGTTTATCTCATCACCACCCTCCATTTTGTATGTCACATAACCACCTGCCAAATGTCCAAGTGTCATTATAAATTAATAACACATACAACATATATAATGGAATGAAAACATTTATACATTTATGTCACAATATATAAATTAAATGTATTGACTTAAAAAATCCATTATCAGAATCCATTTTCAATAATACTATACTTAAAAGATTATATGGTATTTATTTTACTTTTAAAAACATTACGGCTTGTTATGGAAGCCAAAGATCAAATAAAACTCTCGGCGATGGAAAGGTCAATGTCACCGCATAAATTAAAAGTAGCATTACTTTTTTTGTTTAATAAAATGCATTGTAGAAAAATATTACCCTTTAAAAGTCATGGGTGTTTATATACAGTATAATAGAAGGTCATGTATTAAAACAAAATATGCCTCAATGAAAAGAGATTAAAACGAAGTCCCTTGCCTTATGTCCGACCTGACTCGACCGTTCTTTAATCTCCGGAATAATAAACTAAAGATAATTTCTACTTTCTTAATAACCTTTTTCAATTTTATTAATTTTTTATATCACTTATTACCATTTTATAAACATTATGTAATCATTTAATTAAATAATGTTCGTGTTGTCGATATTTGGTACTAGAGTCAAAAATGAACGTTTTATAATTACATGTTGTTCATGTTGTCAATGGTTCATTATATCCAGAATGATAATCATGATTTGGATATCGTATATATCTTATATATTTAGTATATGTATGTATTTATAATAGTACATAACTTTTCTAGGTAAGAAATTAAATGCATCGTTCATTGAGACGGTAAGTCGTACATACGCATGAACAGCACATTCATTTATATTTCTCATTTTAATATAATTAAAACATTATTATACATAGTTATATTTTATTTCCAGTATAATATTGTATATTATATCATTAACTCTATCCTTTGTACGTCCCACATATGGCATTAACGAGTCATATCACTTTGAGGTGGCGGTAGTCCTCACTTCCTCAAATGAAATTATCAGTTTACCCATAATTGAAACCATTAAGGTATGATATAAATTGAAAATAAAGAAGAATAAAGGAAACATAAACATAATATATATCATATATAAAAACAGTGTCATCAGAATTTCTACCATGAGAGGCGGTAGAGGATAATTGAACAATCATCATTTTGTGAGGCGTTAGTTTTCCATCCACAAAAATATTATGTTCTTCACCTATTAGATAGATGTGTGTGTAAGTGTAGTAAAAATAATTCCCATAAAAACATAATATTATATTGGGGATACTAGTTTTGTTATAAAATAATTGAATAAAAATAGTTTAGGGGTGGGAGAAGTAAAATAAATGAAAATATGTTAGGAGAAATTGTTACATTTAATTTGGGTAACCTCCTTTGGTGTGAACCAAAAGGACTTCTTGAAGTGTCTTATTCCTATGGTAAGGCTTCTATAAAGAGGAGAGGGATGTACGAAGCTTCATTGGTTAGTGATTGGATGAGCCAAAAGGCTTTAGAGGTATGAGGAATTGTTTAGAAGTGGTGTCCTTTTATAAGGTGGAGGAGGGGCTCTTTAGGAAAGTGTGAAAATATTATTTTATTATATAATGATATTCAGTTTCTAAAGCTCCAAATATCATTATAGTCGAATATAAGATTACTCATAGTCGAAATAATCTCATCCAATAGGAATTGGCCAGGTTTTGGATAATATTTTAATCATTATAATCGTATTATTTTTAATCATTTATTAATGAGGTAAATACTGCATCATTATTGTGTCATAAATAATTCAGTTTATTTGTTTTCTAAAATTTATAAAAAAATTACTATGAGGTCTGATATATTTTTTTCTTTCCAAAGAATTTTTATAGTAAAAAATCTTACTTATGTAGTGCCATATAAAAAGTAATCTACTAGAATATTTTTTTATGTCTTTTTTTCATTTACATTAAATTAATTAATCTAAAGTGTAATTATCTTTCATAAGTGGCTCCATGGGGTCTCAAAATTGACCCAAATATTCCCATGGTCGTCTATTACTCATCCAATAAGGATAGGACAAGTTTTAAGGTAATTTTTAATTATTAAAATATTCTTTTTACCTTCAAATTCCCTATTTACCTTTAAACACGGTAAATAAAAGTCAAAATTTACTATTCATCAAAAATTATTTTCATCTTATTGAACAAAATTTTACTTAATAATAATATTCATGTATGTCCAATTTTTTAAATTCAATTCATAGATGTGGTAAAATTTCATTTAAATGAAAAAGTCAGTTTTTTAACAATTAATATGTTGTTTCACTGTTCATTAAAAATTGAAGTTTTTCATATAAATACAAAAAATTCAGCCTATGCTAAATTTGATATTAAAAAATAAAAAATGATGTTTATTTTTTAAAATTCAAAACATTAAATTATAATTGATTAATTATAAAATTAATTCCCGTTGTTAAAACAAATAGTGTGTTTTTATGAAACAATAACAATCGAAATATTAACACATGTTTATGTCCAATTTCAAAGTGAAATTAACTCCAACGACCAATATTGGATTAAATGGTAATAATATTTTTTAATTAAATTATAAAACCACTTAAAATGATAATCTAACCATATAAATAAATTATATTAAAACATATTTTTGAATTAAAATACAATATTTTTCACTATTCATAAAAAATGAACTTTATCAAGTAAAATTCCAAAAATTTACACAAATTAAATATTGATATATCCATTCTAAAGAATAATTTTATTTGGTAAAATAGAAAATATAAAAATGACCAAAACTATATTTAATGATGATTCACCATTAAAAAGAATTAAATCAACCTTTTAATGTAAATTATGCTTAAATTTAGATTCATTCATATTTTAATCCACTATCTTTTTTGGATAAATGTTAATACATTTAACAACCATGTATTATAATATTGTAGTTAGTTTTTTTAATTTACACTAATACAAAGGCAATGAGTTAACTACCATTTACAATAATAATGTTATATTATTACTGTGCAACGAAAGATTCCAAAAAAACAGGTTGTTGCATATCAGGTACGCTATCGAACATAGGAACCCTTTAAAGTAAAATTAATATTTGATACAAAAATATTAAAAAATTTGAAATATGCCTTTTTTTACCTGGGATGTTACACACTTCCCCTCATTTGGTAATTGTGTCATCGCAATTTTACTTATCAAAATAAATGGGGATTTTTATCCCTCATTGAATTTTCAGATTCCCATGTTTCCTCTTCAACCATATGGGTTTTCCACAAAACCATTACCAAGTGGATTACATTATTTCGAAAAACATTCTCTCTATGGTAAATAATCTGAACTGGTTGTTCTTTATAAGAGAGATTCTCTTCCACGTGAGCTACCTCTGGGTTCAAAACATGAGATGGATCTGGCATATACATTATCAACATCAAAACATTAATAAAATTATATACCTGGGATAAATTTGGAGGTAAAGACACTCTGTATGAAACTGATCCAACTTTCTCCAGAATTCCATAAGGTCTAATGGACCTCGAACTCACCTTTCCCTTCTTACCAAAACACATCACACTTTTCCATGGAGAAACATTGTGAAAGACATGATCACAGACCTCAAAAGAATGATCCTTCCTCTAGTTATCTGCATAACGTTTCTATCTTCTTCGAGATATTATAATGTGCTTTTGAATCAACTAAACATTCTATGCCATCTCTTCTACCATTTCTGGTCCCATCATCCTTTTTTCACCTACTTCATCACAAAAATATGGTGTTTGACAATGCTTTCCATATAATGCCTCAAATGGAGCCATCTGTATACTAGAATGAAAAATTTTATTATATGAAAATTCATCCAAAGAAATATGTTGGTCCCAAAATCCATGATAATCCACGAGAAAGTAAGTAACATATCCTCCAATTTCAGAATTGTTTGTTCTGATTTCCCATCTAATTGATGATGAAAAGCTGTACTAAAATTTAATTCAATACCCAATTACTTATGAAGGCATTTCCAAAAGTTAGAAGTAATCCAGGGATCACGATCAAATATAATGGAGAGGGTAACGCCATGAAACCTAAATATCTCTTTAACATACAACTGATAATGTTGATCTAGAGACATTGTATCTCGAATAGGAAAAAAATGAGCAGATTTAGTCAATCGATCAATAATAATCCAGATTGCATTATTACCTCAAGATTTTTTTGGTAATCACACAATGAAATCCTTGGATATGTTTTCACATTTCCACTCTATACCTGGTAAAGGATAATGTATACATTTTTATAACTACCACTCTGCTTTAACCTGCTGACAAGTCAAACACTTTATAGTAAAATCAGCAATATCTCTTTTCATTCCATCCCACCAGTAATACTCCCAAAGATCTATGTACATATTAGTACATCCAGGATGAACTGAAAATAGAGAACATTGAGCTTCACATAACAGCTCATTTTTCAACTGTGAATCAAAAGGCACACATAATCTCTTCGCAATCCTCAAAACACAATCATTATGAACATTAAATTCAGGTAACTTACCCTTCTGAACCAACTCCACCTCTTCATGAAACTTGCTATCTTTCTTCTGTTCTTGCTTAATTCATTTTGATAAAGATGATATCCCTAAAACCTGATACAAAACAAAAGAATTTTATACTCCAAAAAATTCTATACCAAAACTTAAAAATTCAAATATCATAGGACCTTGTTTTAAACGTAACATGGTTATTGAAGCATTACTTTTTTAACTCAAAGAAATGACCACTTTATTTTCTTTTCTTGGATGGTAATGGATCATGCAATCATAATCCTTGATTAATTCCAACCATCTCCTCTATCTCATGTTCAATTCTTTTTTAGTCGAAATATACATTAATTGTTTTTGGTTAGTATATATTTCACATTTTACTTTAAACAAATGATGCCTCCAAAATTTTAAAGCAAAAACAAAGAAAATCATTCCAAATCATGTGAAGTTTAATTTAAGTAATGTGGTTTCAACTGACGTGAAGCACAAGAAGATACCTGATCATTATTCATTTGGACACAACCAAGACCTTTCAACAAAGCATCACTATAGATAACAAAATCAACATTTCCAGATGGGAGTTCCAAAACTGGAGCATTCACCAATCATATTTTAAATTCTATAAAACAATCATCACATTCTTTTTTCCAGATAAACCTAACACCTTCTCAAGTCTACGTATTCATTGGAATTGATAATCGTGAAAAATGTTCACCAAACATCTGGTAATTACCTTCCAAACCAAGAAAAATACGAATCTCAGTAATATTTGTGGGTCTTGGCCATTGTTCAACAACTTTTCATTTAGCAGGATCAATAATTATGCCATTTTTTTAAAAAATGTTACCAAGGAAAGAAATTTTTTGCATGAAAAACTCACACTTTCTGAATTTCCCAAATAGTTTCTCTTCATTAAAGTATTGCAAGACAAACCATAAATGAATTTCATGTTTCTCCTTACCTTTGGAATAAACCAATATATCATCAATGAACACAACCACAATCTTATACAATAACTCGTGGAAAATTTTACTCACAAGATCCATGAATACAGCAGGTGCATTGGTCAATCCAAAAGGCATAACTACAAATTAATAATGTCGATATCTAGTATGAAACACGGTCTTCAGAACATATTCTTCATTTACATTCAACTGATGGTACCAAGACCTCAAATAAATCTTCGAAAAATCCTAAGCTCCTTGCAGCTGATCAAAAAAATCATTGATATGAGGCAAAGGATACTTATTCTTAATAGATATGTTATTAAATGCTCTATAATCAATGAAAAGCCTCATTGAACTATCTTTCTTTTTAAAAAACATTACAGGATCAACCCATGGTGTTGTTCTTGGTCAAAAGAATATTTTATCTAATAACTCCTCCAATTGATTCTCTAACTCTAAAAGTTCAATTGGATCCATTCGATAAGGGGGTTTTTAAATTGGACTAACATCAGGAACTAAGTCAACATTAAATTCAACTTCTCGATCAGGTATAATACAAAGAAACACATCAAGAAAAACATCAAGGTACTTTTTTACCACTGGCACATCATTAATCTGAACAGTTCCTTTATTTTTTTCAATATGTGCAAGGTAACATTCATTTCCATTTTTACTAGTTTCATAGCTTCCTGATATGTTATCAATGGCAAGGGTTCATTTTTTTACACAAACTATAAATCTTTCAAAAATGAAACCTATTTAACTTATTAGTCAATGTTATTATGAAAAATAGACAACCAATCCTTTCCCAAAATAACATCAAACTCTACTAGGGGAAAACCAATAATATTTTCAGGTAGATTATTTCCGCACACAAGGACATGATTGTTTTTATGTTTTCATTGTGTCTCAACATTTCCTCCATGTTTTTTACCGTATGTTCTGTATTCATATCATGATATGGAAATCCCAATTTACTAGAAAAATTATCAGAAATGAAAGACTATGTAGACTCTGAATAAAACAACACATTGGAATAATCTTAACCAAAAAATAGTGTACTTGATACTACTTCGCTCGATGGCCCAACCTATACTGAAGTAATTGGAAATTATTTCACCACCACTTTTTTCTTATAGTCCGACTGCTTTCCCTCACTTGTGTTCTTTTCTGGACACTCATTTTCATAATGACCCACTTCATTACACATAAAACATCTTACTTATGTATTTTCATTTCCTACATGATCATCTTCTTTACAGTAACAAGCAATATAACCAGACTGACATCACCGGAAGCACATTCCATACATTATTAAAAATTCTATTGGATTCTCTTTACCACACTTCTCACAAGTTGGATATTTAGTTATCTTACATATGGGTTTCTTTGTTGAATTCATTCCCTTTGACTTCCAATTAGACCTCTTATTCTGTTGTTTGACAAAGAATTCCTGATCATATGAAAACTACATTTCCACCTTCTCCCGCCATCGAACAAGTTTTTCATAACTTTTGAACTCACAAAATGCCACCGCTATTCGATTTCATGACTTAAGTCCTACGTAAAATCAATTTATCTTACTATCAAGATCTCAAATAAAAATTGGAGAATCCCTTGCCAGTCGAGTGAACTTTTCTTCACAAGAATCCACTGAATCATCATCCTGCGTCAATACTAGGAATTGTTTTTCCATCCAAAGATAAACCACCTTAGGAAAATATTCCTCATGAATATTACCTTTTAATGCATCTGAATCAAGAGAATAAATATACTCAAAATCCCAGTTATTTGTCTCCATCGACCACCACTGATCAACTTCACCTTCAAAACGGTAAACAATAAGACTAACCTTTTGATGTTCTGAACACCCCATAAAATTGAAAATATTATCCATTTCATTAATCCAACCTTCATCTAGAATATTTTTATATGATCCTATGAATAATAGGGGATGTTGCCTCATGAAATGATCAACTACTGAAATGTACCTCTACGGTTGATCTGGCTGATCTCGTGCATGGATACGACCACAATTTGTAGCCTTAGTCAACTGTACCATCACTGCGACAAATTGTTCAGTTTTGATTCCGACCATCTGAAGTAGCTGATTTGGAAGGTTGTCTTCTTCCTGATGTCATCCAAACATAGCTTCCATGTTTCCTCTTTAGACGACCATTCTGAACATAGAAATATCTTAGGCGTAGCTACATGGTAATCTGTAAATTCTTTATGATTTCAATATAAAATAAATTACATTATAGACATTTATTTAACAATATTCTAACTCCAAAAGATATCTAAACCAACCTATGATACCAAATATAAGGACTAGGCCTTAAACATTACACAATCATGAATTAAATGAATAATTATCATTGAGGATCTTTTCAGGTTTTATGTTTTAGAGAATTTGGCACAAGAGTTAAATTACATCTCAAAAATTACAATGTAGACACTTCCACTTTGTTTCCATTGTTTTCATAAAATAAAATCACTTGAATAAATGAGACATGTCTAGTTCCATGTTTCAAATAGCATGAATTTTTCTTGATCCCATCCTTGACCCTATTACACTTTATGTCCTTGGAAAAACATTTCAATAACTTGGGATGATAATTAAAAGCTCAGTATGGTATACACAAAGAAAGAAAACTGTTATATTTTCAAAACAACAAGTAAGATATTAATACATTATCATATGTAATATTTTTTATTTTTATGAAATAGTAAATACTCTTCATTGAATAAAAGATCTTTTCTTACCTTTTGTAACCAAAATATTTACATAAAATTCAGATAAAAACAGATAAAATATAAAGGCAACTTGGGACATAATCATTCTAAGTAGAATAACTATATGGTCCACTTACACAAATATCACTAAATGGAATATCCATACGACTAACTTCCATACCCAATGCGTTGGAGGTTATAACGTAACCACACATTCTGGTTTATCACGGCACCACCCGTCACTTGGTTTATCACATAACCCCCTTTCAAATGTCCAAGTACCATTATAAAATCATAACACATGCAACATATATAAAGGAAAGAAAACATTTCAAAATTTAAATCACAATATATCAGTTAAATATATTGACATAAAAATCCATGATCAAAACCAATTTTCAATACCAAAATACGTAAAAGAGTACATGGTATTTATTTATCTTTTAAAAACATTACGGCATGTTATGGAAGTCAAAGATCAAATAATGATTGTGGTGGCGAAAAGGTCGTTGTCACCACATCTGTTAAAAAAACATTCATTTATTTTGTTTACTAAAATGCTTCGTAGAAAAATATTTCCTTTCAAAAAGCATGGGTGTTTATATAGTTTACAAATAAGGTCACGTTTTAAAACAAAATATGTCTCAATGAAAGGAGGGTGAGACGAATTACCTTACCTCATGTCCGACTTGACTCGATCATTCTTTAATCTCCTGTATGATAAACTAAAGTAAATTTATACTTTCTTAATAACATTTTTCAATTTTTTTATTCCTTTTGAATCATTTACTACCATGTTATAAACATTATTCAATCAATTAAATTAATAACATTCGTTTTGTCTATATTTGGTACTTGAGTGAAAAATGAGCTTCTTATAATTACATATTGTTCATGTGGTCAAAGGTTCATTATATATAGAATTATATCCATGATTTGGATATCATATATATCAAATATATTTAGTATATATATTAATTTATAATAGTACATTATATTTGTAGGTAAGAAATGAAATGCACAGATCGTGGAGACGTAAGCCGTACGTACGCATGAATGCTACATTCATTTATATTTCTCTTTTTAAAAGAATTAAAACATAATGATAAATAGTTATATTATAATTAAAGTTTTATATAAAATATATTAACATTAACCCCATCCTTTATATGTCCCACATAAGTCATTAATGAGTCATATCACTTTGAGGGGTGGTAGTCTGTACTTCCTCAAATAAAATTATCGGTTAACCCATAATGGAAACCGTAAATGTTTGATATAAATGGAAAATACAGAAGAATAAAGAAAAAATAAACATAATATATAACATATAGAAATACAGTTTTATCATAATGGCCACCATGAGTGGCGGTATGAGGTAATTTAACAATAATTGTTTCATGAGTTGTTAGTTTTACATCAACAACAATATTAAGTTCTTCACCCATTAGATGGAAGTGTGTGTAAGTGATGTTAAAATAAATCTCATAACAACATCATAGTATATGGTGGATACTATATTTGTTATAAAAAATGAATAAAAATAGTTTAGGTGTTTGAGAAGTAAAATAAAAGAAAATATGTTAAGAGAATTTGTTACCTTTAATTTGGGTAACTTTCTTTGGTTTAAACAAAAAGGACATCTTGAAATGCCTTATGCCTAAGGTAAGGCTTCTATTAAGAGGGGAGGAATGTAGAGAGATTAATTGGGTAGATTTTGGAAAATCCAAAAGGATTGAGATGTGTGATAAATTGGTTAGAATTGGTGTCCTTTTATAAGGGGGAGGAGAGGCTCTTTAGAAAAGTGTAAAAATATAATTTTATTATATAATGATATTATGTTTATAAAAGTCCAAAAATCATTAATGTTGAAGATAAGATGAATAATATTCTAAATAATATCATTAAATAGGAATTGAATAGGTTTTAGATAATATTTTAATCAATATAATGTTATTTACTTAAATCATTTATTAATGAGGTAAATAATGCATCATTATTGTGTCATATATAATTTCATTTAATTTTTGTCTAAAAATAATAAAAAACTACCATTATATAGGAAATCCTTTTATCTTTCCACTGAATACATATAGTCAAAAATAATACGTATATAACACCATATAAAAATTAATTTACTAAATGATTTTTTATATATGTCATTTTGGCCTTTACATTAAATTAATTAATCAAATGTGTCATTATCTTTAATAAGTGGCTCCATCAGGTCTCAAAATAGACCCAAAGATGCCCTTGGTCAGTCATTACTCATCCAATAATGTTAGGACATGTGTTATGTTAATTTTTAATTATTAAAATATTCTTTTTACCTTGAATTACCCTATTTACCATTACAGGCGGTAAATAAAAATAAAATTTTAATATTCACCAATAAATTAATTTTATTCTATTAAACAAAATTTTACTTACTAATAACAACCATGTATGTCGGATATTTTAAATTCAATTCAAAGAAGTGGTAAAGTTCCATTTAAATGAAAAAATCAGTTTTTTAACTACTACTAAGTGGTTTCACTATTTATCAAAAATTGAAGTTATTAAGAAAAATACAAAAATTAAGCCAAAGATATATTTAATATTTTGAATGAAAAAATTATGTTTATTTTTCCATATTCGAAACATATAATTGGAATTAATCAATTTTAAAATTAATTCTCGTTATTAAAACAAGTATCGTGTTTTTTAGAAACAATAACTATCAAAACATTAACACTTGTTTATGTCCAAAATCAATGTGAAATTAACTCCCACGACCAATATTGTGTTAAATGGTAAAATTATATTATCATTACACTTTAAAATAAATTAAAAAAATTATATAAAAATATAAATAAATTGGATTAATGCAAAGTTTTGAATTAAAATTCAATATTTTTCACTATTCATAAAAAATGAACTTTATCCGAAAAATTCTAAAAACTTACACAAAGTAAATTTTGATGTCTCCATTATAAAGAAGAATTTTATTTGGTAAAATATAAAATATAAAAATTACCAACACTATATTTAAATAGGGATTTCCATTAAATGATTGTAAATCAACCTTTTAATATAAATTATGATTACAATATGATTCTTTCATATTTTAAGACTCTAAATTTTTATTGGATAAATTTAAATTCATTTAAAAATCTTATATTATCATAATTTAGTTTTTTGTTCATTCCATCCAATACTACATCTAGGAGTTAACTACCATTTAAAATAAAAATATTATATTATTAGTGTGTAGCGTAAGATTTCAAAAAAACCCCATTGTTGCATATCGGGTATGCTATCGAACATAATAACCCCTTTAAAATAAAATTTATATTTAATTCACATATTTTAATAAATATGAAATATATTTTATTTTTTATTTACTTAGGATGTTATAGTTTGTCCATATGATTATGAGAGGGATCTATATAATTTCCTTGTCTTGTTAAGTGACATTTTTCTACTTATACATATTATAAATTTTATAAGATAATATGTAAAAAAATCTAGGTCTTATGATAAAGATATGCTATCATAGATTTTGATATTTGAATCCCTTCTTATTCATGTCTTATAAACTTGTAACCCTTATTACATGACCCAATATTATGTTCTTAGATATGTAAGATTTTGTTTTAAAATGTGTTTCTCATGTTCTCATTCCCTTGTCCTTATGTTGTTGTATCATATCTGCATTGTTTAACCTTAGTAAAAATTTGAGCTCACCCTTTATTATATTTCCTTTCACCATGTTATGAAGAAAATATTTATGTATGGTATGTTTGTGAAGAATAATAAATGAAATAATATTTATTGTATATGTTGATGATTTATCACCGAATTAGATGCTTATGTACCTAATCACGAAATACGCTAAACTATGATGGTCCTCATGGGGTGTTTGTGTAATGAATTTAATATTTATTTAAAAAATGTAAAATCAATATATGAGAATACATTTAATCTAGTTTAGTGATCTGAATATGGTTCCAAAATATGTGATTAATATAGATACTTTTTATATAGGATATTCAATAAATTTAGTGGATTTCAGGAGTTAATGTAAATCTTTCATTATATCATTTATAAATCCCTGAGATATATTCTATATTTTACACTATAATTTATTTTATATGGTTTGATTACTTCCTAATGAATGTATTTTTCAAAATAATAGAAATTATTATTGTTTGAATAGATATATCATGCTCTTTATTAAAATTTACTTCTATTAAAAAGACACAGAAGTTGTAATTAATTTTTATAAACACAACTCCCTTTGTTTAGTTAAACTGATTCTTCGTATAATTGTTTTTTCATGATTTATTCCAGCCACCGAATTCCATATAATTTTACCTTGTTCTCTAATCCATGGGAAGATGAACTTTAATTACAATGAATTTATCATGAATAATTTATCTCTCAAAATGAATAACATTTTTAAGAAAAATCTCACCCTCTTTAATGACAATTTCTTCTCCTTTACCATATTTTCCATTCCTACAAATGTTCTCCATTATATTTTGATGTCACAATAATGTGTCATCTCGTTTGAAATTTCGATTTTCCATTACCACTATTCAACGTGATGTTGTAAAACCACTTTTTACGATTAATTTTTACAACAAATGTTCTTCATCATATCAAAACGGTTTTCCATTATTTAAAACCCAAGTTTTTTATCTTACATTAATATTTTCTGAGTATAACCTTAATTTAATATCATCAATATATTTTTTATGTTTCTATTACAAAATTATTATTTTTATAATGATTTTAATAAACCATTTTGAATCTATTATATCATTTTCTAGGATAAAATATTGAATATTTTTATTAAAAATAAATGTTTTTAATTCACCTTATTAAAAAAATTTCTTATTTTTCAAGTCCCCATTATTGATATTTATTTCAAAAGATTAATATCTAAAATAAATTATTTTCAATTTCTCAAATTTGAACTGATAAAAAATGTATTTTTAATGTTTCTCATAACTTCATCGGTTAATCTAATTTTTAAATAATTTTATAAAAAATGATGTTAGATTTTTCCAATATTTTCCTCTTCATATATGAAGGGATCATTTCCATGGAATATTTATTCCATGTATCACCCACAAAATTTTATAATTATATAATCTTTTAGGGTGATTTTATATTATGTTTCAACTATTTTAAACATTGATGAAAATTTTGGTTATTCCATCTTGAAATGTGGTTAAAACCATTTTCTAAGGGTTTGTTGAAATATATTTATTGATTTATTTCAATTGGAACTATATGTTTGGCCAATTATGTGGGTGATTCTCTAAAACCCTATATGAAATTTTTATTATTTATATACCATTAGCTTAAAAGTGTAAATGAGAGAATTTATCCTAATAAAAAATAGAACTCATGATTATTTATTCCAATCTAAGGGGTAATTGAATGGATTTTGGAAAAGTAAAAGGCTACATATGAGTTTATATCCAAGGATAAAGGGTAAATGATAGGATTTAACCGAATCCAAATGGTTACATGAGAGTTTTTACACTAAGACCATGGATACACTATAGGAATATCCCCATCTATAGAAGGTACACCGATGATTTGCTTAAAATTTCTACATAAAGAATATCATGGTGGGTGTCCATTACATAAGATCTATATAATTATGTTTATAACATAATATTATTTTATAATTTCATAACTATTATTATTCTTCATAATTACCATTTAATTAATCAATATTTCAAAAACCGTTTCTATAATTTATATGTTTAATTTCAGAATGCATGGTTAAATAGAAATTTCTCTGAGGACATGGTTTTTCAAATTTTTATTTTCCAAACCGTGATAAAATATTGATTATTTATCCCATATTTTGTGCTTGAACTAGCCTATATTTTTCATTTTCTCAAATAATTTTACTATATAAATACAATTTCATGGAAATATTATATCATGTTGACTTGTATGAGGTGTTGAATAAATAAAAAGTAAATATTTTTAATGTTAGAAACATATTTTTTGAGGATAATGATATATGTGGTAGTCATAAAAGTCACTAAATATTCCATTATTTGTATTGGGTGATTATTTTTTTGATGTAATGGTTATCTTATGTATACGATGAAAAATTATGTCAGGTTATTTCTTAGGTCTCTATTCTTGGTTTCATATAAAATTTTAGTTATTTTTAAGGATTATTTTTGTTATGTTTTGGTTTATAATTATATTACATTTTTGAAATTCCTATGTATAAATATATTCTATATGTTTATATATAAGATAAAATCCTAGGATTTTATAAAAGATGATATTATGTGGGTTTTCTAGAGATTAAATTCATTTTTATCCAGTGGAAAGTTGATATGGATTTGGAATAGATTCTCCTATGGGTTATAGTCTTTAAAAAGAATAGTTTTTTTTAAATAAATCTTAACTATTTTTCATGATGAATTGGGAAAAAACTTTACTCAGGTAAAGACACTTCCTATGGATATTACATGGTCTATTAAATTTTTAATAAAATAAATTTTTAATGATTTATTCTTTAACGAATTAGATTAAATAATATGAGATAAGGCCACCTAAATAAAACTTGTTTGATCCATGAGTGAACTATATTTATTTGGAAGAAAATGTAGGAATGATGAAGTGTAAGACATTTTGAGGTTGAAATTATCATTTAATTATCATACAACAATCCTCCTATGGTATAAAATATACATTTTAAAAAATTTACTCTATTTTGATTTAGAAATGGTTGTGATATTACCGAAAAAAAACTAATTTATGTCATAAACAAATTTTTAATTTCCCTCAAAAACAAAAAATGGGATAAAATCTCATATTGAATCTTTCAGGTTTATTCTCACATAACTATATCATGTTTTAATTATCAAATTGTGTCTTTCCAAACATCATAAAAAACAAAAAAATATAAGGATCAAGTGTCATAAAATATTCAACGATGAAGATGATGAAGGAAAAATGGTTCAACATATAATGTGTAAAATATTTGTAAATAACAACCCAATGGAATTTCAAGAAAAAAAATTAAATAATGTGTTGATTGATTGTCCATTGATATCATTATTTTTACGGTGATTTGATGTGTTTATCCAATGTAATGGATATTTTTGGAGACCCAAATAATACTACATCCACAAATCAAAACATTCAATATTTTTTTGGGGAAATATTAAAATTTATGCACCAATATAATGAAGAATAAGAATTATAGGTATCAACAACCTATTAAATATTTGGAACAAGATATTTAATATCCAATCAGATATTCTAAATTGGATCCTGAAATGTAAATAGAACATTTACTCCACTCAATATCTATGGATAACATATTTGATTGTAGTATATGGTATGTATGATGTTTTCCTTCAGTCAGAAAAATTTAAGGTGATTTTGGGAATGAGTTATTATCCTCCACCTAGAAAGATAATTATTTATAATAATGAAATCACAGTGTATATCATCATTTGTTGCATTATAAATTTATTGATGAGAATGATAATCCTTTAATATTGAATAACATAATGTGGGTCTTGATATATAAAAAATAGACATTTTTTTCAAATGGTTAGTTAAAAACACAATTATAGGGTCCATGTTGTTTCTGGAAGAATAATGAAATCTTTAGTTCATATGTTAGATATATCTCTAAAAATTCTACCATAGGACATTTTTTTTTTGTTATATATAGAATTTTAAAATTGAATTGGCCTTTGATCATTTTAACCTAAATGATGCAATATATGTAATGATAGATACCCAACACCATGTGATTTTGGTATATATTTTCATAACTTCATAATATGTTTGATAGTTTATCTCATATGAAATGATGATATAAAATGAAGTTTTATATATTTTTTATGAATATTATTACAATAATATGACTTATAATAGATAAAATGGTTTTAAACAGTTATAAATACATACAAAATATTGTTATGAACACTTAATGATTTAATTTTTTTTAAATAATGTATGTTCTCAATATATATTTTAATTTTCTTAAAAAAACACAATTTATAAATATAATAATCTTAGTTCTATAATTAAAATTTCATTTGTGACATTATCAAATAATTATAAAACATTGAAAAATTATTTGGATTTAAATGGAATATATGATTTAATGTGAATAGTACATGACTTATTTTTTCAAAAAGGTAAATTTTAGGACATTAACAACATGTGAGAAATAAATATAAGTTTATAAATCCTTTTAATTGACTAATTTTTTTATGAGTAAATATATGAATTTTGAAATTATTTTTTTAGCTTATAAAATTCATGTTCAACTATTTATAATAAAAGAATGATTTCAATCTAAATTATAAATTGTATTTTGTATTTTATTGAAATTGAAACTGGTTTAGTTCTAGTTAGTTTTTGATTTATGTGACATAACTCTTATTTTATTATATTGATAAAATTTTTATCATGGAAATCATTTTCGTTGAAAAAATTATACAACACGTAAATTTTATGCATATAAACATGCTTCTTCTAAAAACTGTTTTTAATTATAGGTGCCCTAGTATTAAAATAATATTTATAAAAAAATTAAAAAAATATTGTTAAATAATACTGTGATATTTTATATAAAACAATTTACATTATTTGTTACTCTAAAATTCATTTTTCAAATAATTTAGTTTAATATGGTAAATATTAGTTACCACGTTAAAAAATTATTTCAAAAATGATAAAATTATTCCAAATATTTTGTATATTAAAATTTAATGAAAATTTTTCAATTAAAAATATAATATAACTTTTAAACATATATATCTATAAATTAATTAATTTTATATTTTTAATCATTGTTAAAAAAATTAATAACACATATGCATAAATAAACTTATTTCTATAAAAATATTTTTCAACAAATTAAATGTTTTAATTTAAGAGTTATTTTTCTACTTATTATAATCTAAAATAGATTAAATTTATTAAAAATTCATTTTACTCATGTTGAAATTTGGAAATATTTTTTTTCTTATATTTTTAGTGGTAAAGTAACTTCGATGATTAGCATTTAATCAGATTAATAAATACTAAAATGGGTAGTATAATATTATTAGAAATTACTAAATCAATATGTCATTCGACCTTATAGAATTTATTTTTTATCTATTAAACTTATACATACATTTCAAAAGAATCATAAAATAACTAACCTAACCCCTATGAAATTCCAATCATTCTTCTTACCTAACATTTTTTTCTAAGGATTTATTCGTATTTTCACATATTAAGGGATATCACCTCCACCAATTTCAATAAATGCATCCAGATCATAATTCAAATGAAATTATGTACCATATACTTCTTTTATATCCACTATACTTTTTTGGTGTCCTCTATCCACAATAATGTTTATCATATCCTTCATATTAAAAATATACTTAAATACAAGATCCTAATTCTCAACATCAACACTACTTACCATTTTACAACCATCCTTATTCGTTCTCATCCACAATCTTACAAACCCATTTTAACAATATGTATATCATGAAATAAGTATAAATAATGTCTTAAAATTTTATTATAATAGTGTTATTACCATTATCTAGTACTATCAATCAAAAAAATGTTTTTACATGCATTTTTAAACTACCACCTCCATGAAAGTCATGTTTTAATTTTCATCATCAACATTCAATCATGGACATAGAAATGGGTTTAGTGAATAAATAAGTTTTTTTGGGAAATTTTTTAACCTTTTAATACATATATTCAACTTTATATAAGAAATATTATCTATAATAAACAATTTAAAAACTAACCTCCAAAAAAATAAGAAAAAAGGTGATATATTTATAAGAAAGAAAACCATTTTTTTTTCATGTTTTTTAAAATATTCAAAATTATTATTGACCGCCTTAATAACAACTAAATATATTTTTAAATTTTTGTGATGGTGATTTTATATCAAGAAAATATCTTCAATATCCACAATCAAATATATTTTTAGTATGTTGTTATTTATATCTTTTAACCAACAACATGAAAATTTTTATTCATTTCTATCAACATTGGAATTAGGAACGATAATATGGAAAATTTATAATTAAATGATAATTTTCCCCATTTCATACGTTTATTATAAAAAATTATTTAATAATTAATACAATATCATTCATTCAATTTATATAATATAAACAAGATCCCAAATTATTTCACCATCTTATATAATAATGAAAATATATATTCGTTGAAATTATAACAACCAGAATAATTATAAAACATCAATTGTAGTACCATGTATTATTTTTGAATGATTAAAATTGGGAGAATTATAAAACATTGTAAAAGGATTTTTTACTACATATTTGTATGATTTGGGCTTTTAACATATTTATTTCAAAATATTAAAAAGGTTTTTCATAGCCTAAGAACAAAAGGTTTTATTATCCAATACACAAATAGTTGGATTACTATTATGTCATTTCAAGGTTATATTAATGGATTTCTATTTTATAAATTAACAATTTTATGAATCTATCACATCACTTTTTTGATTCAGTTATAACTTATTCATGTTTTAGTTATTGAAGATTAATTATAAAAGTAAAATGTTTTAAAATGTATTCAATTAACTTTTTTAATAACATTTTATATTTTCCTAGGATTTATTATAAATATTTATTTCAAAATATTTTCTTTCCAAATTCATTCATTTTTATTTTAAAAATTTTAATTTTGGAATATTTCCTTTAAAAGAGAAAAATAAATTCATAACTTACATAAATGTTAAAATCATTTTTTTAAACACTTTTGATTTTTCTAGAATTTGTAGAATTATTTCAAATGGACTTATTTTCATAGAATTTATTTATTTATATCACCATAAAAATTTTCCATCGAAATATTCTTTTAGGGTGATTGAATTTTTTGTATAAACAATTTATATAATAGAAATAATTTTTTTGATAAATCCTAGAAATTTTATGATACTTTTTTCATTCCATGGGTTTTTATAATTTGATCAATTATTGTAATCAAGTTTATATACATGTATGGATTATTTATCAGTGGGACCCAATATATCCATCCATTTCATTAATAATTTTTATAAATCATGACATGTAGAGGTGCATTATATTATTTATCCCATGTGAAGGAAGTATTTGTCTAACAAAAATTAGGTACGCAACTAGTTTTATTCCATTTCGAATGGTATATTAGAGGATTACCCCAATCCAAATATGGTCCATATGAGATTATCCAAATCCTACTATGTGATGAATGTATTTGTGGGGGGGGGCATTGAAATATGATCTGTATTCTTATGTTAATGCCAGACTCTTATGTCATAATATTGTTCGTCTAATTATGCTCCATGATTCATGTCTATTTTATAATAATTACATACCCTTTTGAAATTTTTTAGGGTTGTTCATTTGAGGGTTTCATTTTCTCCTATCATGAATTAAAAAAATCCTATTATTATCTATTATAATTAAAAGTAAAAATTTATCAAGTCCTGTTTTAAAATATTCTTATCAGTTATCCCTTGAAGATAGGTTGATGGGATTTTATTAATGATAAATAGATCTTACCCCTTTTCATTGTTTCATTTTACCAGGAAACTATTTTAATGGATATTTTTAACATCAAATTATATATAAATATTCATTGATGTATATATTAAAGAAAAAGAAAAGAAATACTAGTATATTAGAACAAACTTTTTTTTGAATGATAAATAGATCTGATATTTTCTTGAAAGATTAAAAAAATTTAGGGTTTTTGATTGCGTAATGATTTATAAGTTGTAATATTTATTTTGGGGAATGTATGTAAAAAAATTGAAATATTTAGTGTTCGATTAATAGAAATGGGATGTGTAATTTTAATTATTCTTCTATTGGTGGATATGAATCTTTAAATGAGATAAAAAATAATGAAACGAATAAAACGATAATATGAGATACCATTTATTAGAATAAATTATTGTATTTACCAATATCCACATCATAGGGAAGAGATACTTGATGCAAAACCGATATTAGGAAATTAGGTTGGAACATGATATGATGGTGTTGGGGATGAGGATAATTTTCCTTTCATTCATGTATAATTTATAACATCTATTCTGGAGAGATCGTGCATGCATTTTGGTTCAATCATTCAATGTGCATATTCGCTCTTAGACCAATCTAAATTATGGAATATAAAAAATTAGTTTTATGGTTAATTCGGACATATAATATCATTAGAAATTCCAAAAAACACCAAAAAAATAGATCATAATAAAAAATATTAATTATATATATACTATAACTCACATATACCATCCTCCAAAACATATAATTTACACTACTATGTGTGATATTTACAGTTTTTAATTATATAAAATGATTAAAATGAATGAAAATAAAAAAAATATTCAATGGAAGTATAATAGTTGAATATATCATTCATATATATAGGGATGGATTATATAATCCTCCAGAGTATCATTAAATAAATCTAAATTAAACATATTCAGTCAATAAACATTCCCCTTTAATAATTATTTTTCGTTTCCCCCTTTATTTGTACAAAAAATAACGGTAATACATTAGTTAAATTGGAGGGACAAGTATATTTATATTGGTATTTACCAAGTTTTATAATCTATATTCGTGAGAAACTTTGTAGACTATCTAAAAATTGATAATATTTTAATTTAATAATTATTCCATGGTCAGGATTAATTGTTTGTTTAAAAAATTTCCCATTTCTTGTATACCTCCATCTCCATCTCATAAAAATCAATAATTGGGAGTCTTTAGTCCCCAATTGCCTTGATCATTTCCTTAATCATCTTATTAAAAACTAGTTATAGTATATGATATAACATAGTAGGAAAATTAATATAGTTAATATATGAAATGAAATAAATTTATGTATCATTAGTTGATTTTAATGGAATCCTTTATTCTCAAATTGTGTCACCCAACTACAATCCCCAATCCATCCTTCCTATTTTTAATATATTCTCTATAGTACATTTCATGTCTTCATTGGATACTGCAAACTAAAAATTACTTTATTTTTGATAGGATTTTGAGGTTTAGTGGTAAACTATGTGTCTTCATTTTTGTCACTCAATAATATTATAGTAATAAATTATTACCTGATCACTAATGATCTATAATGGTACTCCAAATCCAAAATAATATAATCTAGGTAAATTACTCATAATTTTGGTATACATAGTTTTATTTTCGTTACCATAAAAACATTTATATTCAAAAAATACCTAAAAAAAATATTAATAATCCATGTTATATTATAAAATCCCCCATAATATCAATACCAAAAAAATATGATATTTTTTAAAAAAATAAAAAGCCTTTAATAGATCAACTGCATTTTGTAAATAACAAAAATGGATTAAATTTTATTCCATGATTTATAAATGTTGAGAAATATATAATATATATTCTCCAATAATTTATGACCTCTATGAAAATTCATGTTGTGAATTAATGTCTAATATAATCTCCATGGGTGAGTATTCAACATAAATTTGGATAAAAAGTAGTTCTCAATATTTAATTCATCTCTATATAACAAGACTAATATAAATGTTCCATTAGTAAGGATCCTCTGACACATATAATAATGACCATGATTTAAAATTAAAATATTATTTCTTAGTAAATAATGAATATATTATGGTAATTTTATTTAGCATATATTCATAACCTGTAACCATACTAGTGAATTTATCATGCTCGTAACCTAAATGTGATTTGTTTAAATAGATCTCAACTATTTTCTAACCGAAAAAATACGAGGATTCATACATATATGATATGAAATGATGTATACATAAACCTTCTTATTCTCAATATATGTGTGGAAATATTACAAAAGAGTTATCCGTCATAAAATGCATGGTTTCAAATATACCACCTTTATCAAATGCCAATGTGGATTATGATCAAAACAATAATCACTATAATACATAATAATGAAGGAAAAATAATTTCCCATTTGTAAACAATGGAATATTACTCTTCTAGGGGGGTTATAATTGATGTAAGGTGAATCCAATTTTTGTGGAGTATATGAATTATAATAATGAAGATTATTAAATCTCTAGGACAATGCTGATTCGTCCATCTGATCTACAACTATAATAACCTAGAACCCACATTCCCAAATCCAATGAAAATAAATAAAATTTACGTTTCTCGATTTGACACTGATAAATGTGAGACCATTTTTCCTATTCAAACCATAAAACATAGAAATGATATAGTGGATCACATACATAACCATAACCCCCTTAGGAATTGTATTTTATAGATTTTGGGCACACTATTACATAAAAAACACTCTTGACAAAAATAGAGCTATTTTAAAATAAATAAAATGTCATGATAATGCTTTTTCCATCACCATACCCCACAAATTTCATCACATATGAAACTTTTCTATACTCATATTTTTTAACATAATTCATCATAATTTAGGAAAAATGAAACATTGTAATGGTTGAATAAAATTATTAATAGGGTAAAAAATATAAACTATTTATTTTTATCAGTTAGAGTAAGTTAAGCATAAGGGTATCATGAAATAATCCTATTTCAAGAAAATATCATAATAGAGTTTATATACTTCAAAATTGAGATCATTATAATTCATACATTAATAAATCTGAAAAAATAGAATCATTTGTATAAATAATCATGATCCAGGTGGTACCAATCATGATCAAAGGAATCATTTAAAAACCATATTAACCAAAATGAATATTTTATAGTATCATAGAATATTCCCTTCCTTTACATTGTTATAAATATCTAGATCCCTGTAAAATCCATCACAAAAAGTATCAAATAACTCTCTCATTATTTTCTCTAAAGAAATATATGTTAAAGTAATGCATTGTACCACAACATAGGTAAAGCCATTATTTAATCTATATCAGGATCACCAGGTGTCATCTAGTCACACCAATCATATAATATGTATCATGTTCAACTATGATCATATATAATTTACATGTACCATTCATAAATAAAAAATTTAGAATATTTTAGTTTTTGAAATAAGAATATTCATTATATCTGTTGTTTCTTGATTTACCTGTGGAATGGAAAAAACATTACAGAAAATATCATTGAAATAATCATAATCCATATACAAAAAAATTAAAATAGTATCACAAAAAATATCCCCAATGAATCATAAGAAACAATAAAGGTTTACTTCATTGATGATTGAAAATATCGTTAATAGTTTATTAAAAAATATTGATGAAAAATTACATTTGATTTTAATAGAACTTTTACAAATTAAAATTTTAAAAAATAGCTAAATTTTATTATTAATTTAAAATAACATTTTAAAAATTTAAATGAATCATCATAGAATATAATGGTTATAATGGAGAGAAACTATATTCATGTTGTAAATGAAAAAGGTAAACACAATATTTAAATATTATGTAATAGGAATCAAAAGTGAATTATTTGTAAAATGTTAATAAAATACCTTTTGAAACACATTTAAAAAATGTAAATTATCATGGGACATAGATTAATAAAATAATTTTTTTTAATTATATTTTTTTGAAAATATTTTTTAAATTACATGCATATTTGAGAAATATATCCAATCTGAAATAACATATGTAATCTATATCAACTACATTAGACTTTCTTTTTGTTTTTTAATCAATATTGAATTTAATGGAAAATAAATATGTAAACAATATAAATAACTAAAGGATTATAACAATGTTTTTGTCATGACTCGTCCTCGGGGCCCATGTCATCACTACCCCAAGCCCACCTTCCATATGCCAGGGGCTGGAAACTAGCACCAAAGGTGCAAATCCCTATTCTAGAAAGGCATTACCTTCATAATAGTAAAAAAACACAAAGGAGTATGAAACTGAAGTAAGAACTAAGTAAAACTGTTTAAAAACTAAGTGCTGAAAACTAAATGGGCCAGTATACAAACCCAACTGTAATGTATAGTACAACTGAAAAGAAAGTACAATTGCAGTAAAGTAAAACAGCAACCACTGCGTCATCCTCCAGGAATCCCACCTAAAGGGTGGGTACAGATGGCCTCCTCAGCACCTCAAGTCCATCCGTCCACTCCGTGTACGTCTCGCCAATGAGTTCCACATCAGGGTACTGTCCATCTCTACAATTCTCTACCTCAAACAATGTTGTCTGTCGTCTGGATCCAACACAACGTTGTGTGGGCATAGACAGTGCAGGGGTGACTATACGATACCTAGTAGGGACCCTGAGGCCTCCGAATGTCTCCCAGAATCCTTGAAGGATATACCAAAAAAGGGAGTTACAAGAATGAGGTATCAACCTACCCTAATTACGTATATTCCCATACATATAACTATGTTACCAATCTTAGTTCGGCTCCAACTCTCGAGCCCAAGCACAACCCAGTCCACACAGGTTAGCAAGTCAACCACATCAATGATAATGATTGAAAGTCCAAACTCAGCTCACATAGTAATATATCTTTCGTATAGTGATTGAGATGATTATATGTAGTCACTAATTCATCTATGTTTTCGTACCCACACAGGATTCAAGACCAGCAAAGATGTCGGACCAACACATGATACAAGACTTTCTACTCTATCAGACCCAGACATGATACAAGTACAGAGGTCAAATTGCCAAACCCACATAGGATACAAGAATATTAGTCAGCGCCATCGAACCCATGGAGGATTCCAGTATGGTAGTCATCACCGTCGAACCCAAGGAGGATTCCAATACAGTAATCGACACAATCGTAGCCAGCTCTAAGGTTCCCGAACACAACACACTCAATTCTGGGATGGTCCGCTCCTCGAACCATGGGGTCGATACATCAACTATCATGATGTACTGATTTGATGTATCTCTAAGTCCCATTTCATCAAAATAAACCCAACCCGACAAACAGCGTGTCAATCAGATGCCTGATCTGAGAGTTATTGGATTTTCCGTTCCTAGGGCCCGGTTGAAATTATGCTCATTCCAAACCTGGATGCCATTCATAGTTTTAAAAAACACAATTAGAGTATCACAAAAGGACCACGTCGTCGCAAGCGTCCCAGTTCCATAGACGGTGTGTCAATCAGATGCACGGTCAAGAAAATATTCGTGTTTAAGCGAAACACGCCTGGCCCTTCATGCCCAGTGGGCTGGCGGGTCGGATTGTCCTGGCCTGGCTGGTCCAACCCATTTAAGGGGTCGGCCTGGCCTGGTGGGGAGTGGGCCGGCCCGGCCTGGCGTGGCCCAACCCAGCCCCTGGATGGCCGCGGCTCGGCCAACTCGTCTGGCGGATTGGGGGGCACGACCCCTGGTATTCTGAAACGGCGGTGCCGAGCGGCGCCGCCTCTCCTATCTGGCTAGCCAAAGCCAGCCGGTCTTCCCCAGAGCATGCGGCTCACACAGGTGGGACACTGTTCTCCCATGAGTCACCTTAGTGTTCCGCGACCTTCATCAACTCGGTCGCCACTTGCCACCTGGTTCTTCTTTGGTCGAGCGGTCCGCGTTTGCTGTCCGCGGTCTCCCTTCCACGCGGCACCCAGTTCCATGTTCCTCCTCGAGCCTACGTGCAATCGCCGTTGCCTTCACCGACTTTGGTCATCACCTCCCCCGATCGTCTCCAACTCCGGTTACCTACACATTTTCCAACACTGACTCCATCATGAATAAAAACAAGAACCAACAGAGGGTCATCTGGCCATGTTCGTTTGGATCGTTCCATCCGCATTAGGTGGAAAAAAATGGGAATATACGATCACTTGCATTATACAAGAACGAAGGTATAATTTATTCAATTAAATTATAAAACCCCCTACCTCATAATTTGCATCGCACATCGACGAGCCGCAGAAGATGAGTGATGTGGTAGTCGGGCATCGCGGAAGATGGCATCACGGAGAATGGAATCAGCCTGTCAACATTGGAGGAAGAGTCATTGTCATAATGTAGTAAGAGAATCTTGAAGATGACATAGATTCCTTGACATCAGTGTGCATCCGAGGAAGAAGTGTTGTTAGAATAAGTTCATCGCGTTCTTCATCGGGGATGTTCTTCATTAAATAACAGTGTTCTTCGTCGAAAAAGGATCACCTTTATTCTAATTCTCCATAGCCTCCCCAATAGTATATTTTCCAACGCAAATGAAATAAAAGGATCCCAATATAATAAACCTTCCATCCATTTGAAAACAATTCAAAAATGAATTGTTGACACACAAATTAATTAACTATGAGATCATAATTAATTCAATTGGTGGGGTTAGCCCAATCAATAGAGGGAGGTGAAAAGTTCACATTTAATAAGGGGAGTTGTCAAATTAATTAAGCGGTGTTAATGGGGAGGTGAAAGGGTTTGGGTTCGTTGGGGCCCCACCCCAGTAAATCCTCTCATGGGATGTTATGCAAGGTGTGGTCTCCACCCCAACTCCCCTTTGGAGGAAATAACCACCTCTTAAATAAAATTGTACAATACAATAATTTTATTTAATTTTCTATGAATCCCAAAATTATAAATTTCCACCCGCATGAAACACAACTACGGTAAAGGTCCCCTTAAGAGAATATTGGAAATGCAAGTTCATTGGTTCCCTCATATTTCTATTATGAGAATCGGTAAAAAAGATAGAAAAACCAGCACGTACATTTACTGAACGTACCAAAACTAGACTTCAAAATTTGATTTAGGGAACACCGGACCACAGAATCAGGCGCTGTCAAAAACCACATACTCATAATATTTCAAATAATTTAAGAAAAAAAAATTCCCTGAAATTTAAGGACCATTACATTACCCACAACTCGGGGATTTACCTCCCCGTAAAGCTACAACACACACTAGGGAAACAAATGGGGGTACTGAGCACACAACTGAGGCACTCGCTCCCATGTGCTCTCCTAGAGGTTCCCATGCTGCCAGCAAATGCACACCCTAGGAATCTTCCATTCACATATGACCTACTCCTATCGATCCTCAATCTCCACCATAACCTCTATGAATGTCTCCCCATCATCGATGTCCATCTCCCCATAGTTGATGATGTGGGTCAGTACGTGCATGAATTTCCTCAGCTGAGATATGTGGAAGACGTCGTTCACCCAATGCAACTGAGGTAGAAGGGCCAGCCGGTAAGCCAACTCACCTACACTAATGAGGAACTAGATTGGTCTGATGAATCATGGATATAACTTGCTTCCACGACCAAATCTCTGGATAACTCCTCGAGGTGAGACCCATAGGAAAACGTGGTCTCCATCCTCGAACTCGAGTGGTCTCCATCTCATATCACTATAGGACTTATGTTCGACCTGTGCAGTCTTCATCTTTTTCTGGATGATCTGCTCCTTCTCTGTTGTAGCCTACACCATCTCTGGCCCTAGAAGTGCTGACTCCCTTGGGTCTGTCCAGCACAGTGGTGATCAGCAAGTCATGTCGTATAGTTCCTCGTAAAGTGCCATCCCGATGGTGGAGTGATAGCAATTGTTGTACACAGACTCCACCACGGGTATGTGATCCTCCCACCTGTGACCAACAACGAGGAAATAGTCATAGAGCATGCCCTCATGAGTCTAAATGGTCTTCTCAGTCTGGCCATCCGTTTGAGGATGGAAGGCGGTCCTCAAACATAGCTGCATCCCAAATGCCTCCTACAACCACTTCTAAATCCGGGAAGTAAAGCAAGTGTCCCAATCGGAGATGATCATCGATGGCCCACCATGAATACATACGATCTCTTGTACGTAGAGGCATCCTAAGCTCTCTATTGATCCATACTCTCTGATCGGTATGAAGTGGGCTGACTTGGTGAGTCGGTCGACAATCACCCAGAGAGAGTCTTGGCCTCTGGATGTACGTGGAAGCCCCATCAAAAATAAATGCATATCCTATCCCACTACCACTGTGGGACCACTAAGGGATGTACAAAGCCTGCTAGTACCTAGTGATCTTCCTTCACTTGCTGACAAGTGAGGCATCGTGAAACGAACTCTGCTATAACCTTCTTCTTTTACGTCTACCAGTGTTGTCGTCTGATGTCCTGATACATCTTCACCACTCCTAGAAGTACCTCTAGAGGGAATGTGTGAAACTCCCTCAGTACTTCTTCCTGTAGTGAAATTAATACCATGTTATGTCCCCTGAATAGAACGCTGAGCTCCCCTCATTTATAAAATAAATTAGGTGCTTACCCTATAGATATCTGAGCATGCCACGTCTCACAATCAACCTCCCTCGATGTGCCTCTCTGACTCGCTAAAAAAGTGGAGGACTGACTATGAGAGACTGAAGAAAGGCTACTCTATCTCTATCCACAATGGATATCGGTAAAGTGTCCAGCTACTCTATCACCACTCCTAGAATCTAAATTTCTGATCTCTTGCTGAGATAATATTCTACAATGTTCCCCTTCCCAAGTGTATAGACGATCTCAAATTCATAGTCTTGGAGGAAATTGAGCCATCGTCACTATCTCGGGTTCAGGTCCTTATGCGAGAAGATGTACATGAGACTATGGTGGTCAGAGTAGACTGTAATGCGCTCGCCCATCAGATAGTGCCACCACATATTCATGGTGAAGACCAATACTGCTAACTCCATGTCATGGATAGAGTAGTTCTTCTCATGTTTCCTCATCTTCCGTGAACTGTATGCGATCACTTCTTTCTTCTACATCAGGACAGACCCGCGTCTGGTCCCTAATGCGTCGTAGTAAACTGCGTACCCTATGCCCTCCTCTGGTAGCCTCAAGATAGGTGCACTGGTCAATATCTGCCTTAGCTCCTGAAAGATCTGGTGGCATCTATCTGAAAACATGACGGGATTCTCCTTCTTCGTCAAAGATGATAGTGGTGCTTCAACTCTGGAGAAGTCCGACCAAATCTATGATAGTATCCAGCCAGGCCCAGGAAACTCCGAACCTCCATCACACTCCTGGGTGGCTCCCAAGAAAGAACTTCCATGATCATCGCCGGATCCACTGCTACCCCAACCTTTGAGATAACTTGTCCCAAGAAATGATCCTATAGAATCCAGAACTGGAACTTCGAGAACATAACATAATTCTGGTGCTCTCAGAGTGTATCCAGTACAACTTGCAAGTGGTAGGTGTGCTCCTCTTCAGTAATCGAGTAAATCAATATGTCTTCAATGAAGACTACAAAAAATCGACTGAGGTAAGGCTGGATGATCATGTTCATGAACTCATGAACAGTTCTGGAGAGTTGGTTACACCGATGGGAAAAACCATGAATTAGTAGTGGTCATACCAACACCTGAAGCCCGTCTTCTGTAAATCCTTGTCTCAAACACTAAGATAGTGATAGCCTAAACTGAGGTCTATCTTCGAGAACCATCATACTCTCTTGAGCTGATCAAAGAGGTCATCAATCCATAGAATTGGGAACTTGTTCTTCACGGTCACCTGATTCAGGGGATGGTAGTCGAAAAAAAGTTGCAAGCTCTCATCCGCCTTCTTCGCGAACCAAATCGGGGATGCCCAGGGTGAAACACTGGATCAGACAAATCAATTCTCCTGCAAGTAATCCAGTTGTACTCGTAGCTCACAAAGCTCATCAGGAGCCATCCAATATGCTGGAGTAGATATTGGTGATATCCCAGCGTACAGGTCTATGTAGAAGTCTACCACTCTCTGAGGAGGTATTCTTGGAACGTCGTCCAGGAAAAAATCCATATACTGATCCACTACAATAGGAAAACACGGACTCCACACATCAAACACTATTAGGATGAGACTAGCCATCTGATTGTGATCACCTACCCTCTCCATTGAGTTAGTCTGTCCTTCGCTGCAAAGTCTCCCTTCTCGCTGGTTAAGGAGAACCCGGTCCCATCCGTGCGGACACCCCACACTTTTCACCTAATACAGTCGATTTGTGAATGAGCTATAGATAACCAGTCCATACCCAGGATGATGTCATAAGGCCTTGATGTTGGTACAAGAAGATCCCAGCCGAAGCTCTCACCTCCTCGAGTAATCTCACACTACCGGTACCTGTGCGTAATCGTCGATTCTGCTCCCGTAGGAGTCTCAATCCATATGGATCAATCCAACGGCTCCATCAAAATCATCAAGCTCCGGACAAGGGCAGCGACAATAAAACAATGACTCGCACATATGTCTATAAGTACTTCATCGAGGGTGGAGTAGACACAGATAGTAGCTCGAATCATCTCAGGTGCACTATGGTCGTAGAAATTGACTACCTGGAGGTGAGCCTACCTCTCTCTACCAGCTCACTGTGGTTAGGGTGGACATCATGGTGTTGGTGGTGGTAGAGCCTCGAAACGTCATCCAACACCCGCTGCTCGACCATTTCCTCTACCTCATCCTCCTGCTCCTGGTGGACCACCAACGTCAAACCTCTGCCTCGTTATAGGAGGTCCCTCTACTATCTGCTGCTCATATTCATGGCAGGTTGGGAAGTCAAAAGACATATGGCCCTACCCGCTGCATGAATAGAACCTCATACACCTCGTAAGGCTGGCTCAGTTTCATGTGCCACACACAACTGAACCTGTATCCTGAGGTCACCCACCTGATGGCTGGGTCCGCTTGGACCTCTACGTCAATTGTGTACTGACAGCTGCAAGAAGACTACGCTACATGTCATCCTATGGTGGGTCTCGCTACTGGAGACTATTCAGTGGGAATGCCCTCGAATAGAAGGGCTCGCTCCAGCACCCCAAACTTGGTCAAGATACTGAGGGAAATCGTCGATGTCCTGATATCATTCTTGAGTCACTTCTCGAAGGTCTGGGGTCTGAAGAACGGGTTTTGCACCATATTCGTGGAGTTTCATGAGAGGACGGTGAACCTCGCTGAGTACTGAGCTTCTGTCATGCTACCCTATTTCAGATGATGTAAACCCATAATCCACACTACACGTAGGGTGGACGGAACAAACTCTGAGCAGAAGAGACTCTCGATGTCCGTCCAGAGTAAAGACACATCGTCATAAACATGGAGCCTCAGGCTCCACCATCTACCCGTTGTTGCATGCAGGATACTCAGGTCAAGGATCACCATTAGGTCGAATGGTGTCCCTACCAATCTGAAAACTCTAATAATAGACACTAACAAATCTTTAGCTACCCGTGGGTCCGTCACTCTGCGGAACCGGGGTGGAATATGTCTCTGGATCTCGTGCAACTCACTCAGGTGGCGTGCACTCTCTTCTACTGGGGAAGGTGGTATCAGTGGCCCAATGGGTAGTGGTACCGCTGGGGCCTCCGCTGTGATGGGGCCCTGCTCTGAGGCCTCGTCGCTCAGTGGGCTACCATCTCGTACATAACTCGAAACCCTAGCTGGGAACCTTCGTGGGGCCATCCTAAAAAATAGGTTTTCCATGGTCAAACAGTATACCTGATGAGAGTATACAAAGTTATCACAATTAAAACATTTGAAACACAAATGAAAACCATGTTTTCGTGTAATGAGTCACAAATCAGAGGTCAGCATCCTGGTGTATGGATGCATCGGCCGCAGCTCCAATACTGGACTCAGTGGACAGAAAACCACACTCAATACTCCTAACAATATTTCTTCACAGAAAAGAATGATCAATGTATTGAGTTCTACGGTCGCACCGACTCCTCAGATACCAATTTGTCACGACCTGACCTCGGGGCCCTTGCTGTGACTACCCCAAGCACGCCTTCCATAGGCCAGGGGCTGGCGACTAGAACCAGTGCCGCAATTCCATAATCTGGGAAGAAATTTTATTTCATAAAATTAAACAAACACAACAGTGTACACAACTGAAGTATGCACTATGTAAAATTGAGTACAAAAGTAAGTGCTGAAAAGTAAATGGGCCATTATACAAACCCAGCTATAAAGTATATTACAACTGAAGAGCTAGTAAACTGCAGTAAAGTAAAACAACAACCCCTAAATCATCCTCTGATAATCCCACCTAAAGGGTGGGTACATATGGCCTCCTCATCACCTCAAGTCTGTCCGGCCGCTCCGTGTACGTCTCTCCAGGTGGTCCAAATATGGGTACGGTCCAACTATACATGTCTATACCTCGAATAGTGTTGTCCATCATCTAGATCCAACACAACTTTGTGCAGGCATAGCCCGTGCAGGGGTGAGTATACAATACTCAATAGGGACCCCGAGACCCCCAAAGGTCTCCTAGAATCCACGAAGGATATAAAACAAAATAGAGTTACAAACAGGATGTATCAACCAACCCTACTTAGGTATATGCACATACATATACCTAAGTTATATATCTCAGTTCGGCTCCAACTCTCGAGCACAAGAAAAACTCAGTCCACATAGGATACAAGTCAATCACATCGATGATAATGATTGAATGTCAAGACTCAGCTCACACAGGTATACATCTTTCCTATAGAGATAGAGATGATCATATTTAGTCACTGATTCATCTATGATGTCGGACCCACACAGGATACAAGACCAGTTATGCTTTCAGACCCACACAGGATACAAGACCAGCTACTATGTCGGACCCACATAGGATACAAGTACAGAGGTCAAACTGCCGGACCCC
Source organism: Viscum album (assembly GCA_963277665.1). NCBI lineage: Eukaryota > Viridiplantae > Streptophyta > Magnoliopsida > Santalales > Viscaceae > Viscum > Viscum album. The sequence goes on along the minus strand of OY728165.1, from coordinate 1,916,058,979 downwards.
CAAAAGATACAAGAACATTAGTAAACATCATAGAACCCACAACAGATTATAGTATGGTAGTTTTCAATGTCGAACCCATATAGTATTGTTGTACAGTAATCAACACAGTCGCAACCAGCTCTAGGGCTCCCGCACACAGTACGCTAAATTTCGAGAGGGTCTGCTATTCGATCCAAGGGTTCGACACATCAACTATCACTATGTCCTGAGTTTTCTTAACCCGATGTTCCGTCTTGTCAAAATAAACCCAACTCGACAGACAGTGCATCAATCGGACGCCCATTCTAAGAGTTATTTGCTTTTCCGTTCGAGGGGCCTGGTTGGAATTATGCTCGTTCCAAACCCGGCTATTTTAAAAAGATTTAAAGTACTCACATTGAGTATCACAAAATGACCGTCTCATCCCAAGGGTCCCAGTTCCATATACGTCGTGTCGATCAGACGCACGGTCAAGAATATATTCACGTTTAACCGAAACTAGCCCGGCCCGTCAAGCTCGGTAGGCTAGTCGGTTGGCCCATCCTGGATTGGAAAGTCCGACCCAGATAAAGGGGAGGCCCGGCCCGTTGGGGTGTGGCCCGGCCCAGTGTAGTGCGGCTCGGCCCGGCTGGGCACGGCCCGACATGCGAGTGGCAGCATCTCGACCAGCTGGCCGAGCAGATCTGGAGGTGCAGCCCCCGGTTTTCCAAAAAAGCGGCACCGAGCAGCGCTGCCCCTCATATCCGGCAGGCAGAGGTGGGCCGGTCTTCCCCGATGCGAGCGGCCCACATAGGTGGGCCACCTTATTTTCCCGTGGCACCATCAAGTTCCACCACCTTCATCAACCAGGCCACCGCTATCCGGTCGGTTCGCCCTCCGAAGTGGCCCGCGGATGCGGGCCGTGGTTCTCCATAGCGCGACGCCGAGAGGCTCCGCGGTTCTCCCAACCCGGATGCATTTTTTCGTTCTGTTTTTCTTCAGACGACCGGCCCGTGATTTAAGGTCATGGACTCCCTTCCGCATGGAACCCGGTTTCGCGGTCCTCTTTGGGCCACCGTGTGTCTGCCATTGCTGCCGCTAGGTTCAGTCGTCACCACCCCCGATCGTCACTAACTACGGTTGCCGCCACCTTTTCCAACACTGAATCCATCATGAATAAAAATAAGAAAAAATAGAGGGTCATTGGTCCGTGTTCATTTGGCCCGCTCCCTCCGCATTAGGCGGTAAAAAATGGCCATATATGATCACTTTCATTCAACAAGAATGAAGGTATAATTTATTCAATTAAATTATACAAACCCCCTACCTCGTAATTGATGTCGCACATCGACGAGCTGCGGAAGATGAGCGTCTCGGTCGTCGGGCATTTTGGAAGATGGAGTCATAGAGAAAGGTGTCATCCCATCAACGTTGGAGGAAGAGTCATTGTCATGATGCAGGAATAGAATCTGAAGATGACGTAGACTAATTGACGTCGGGGTGCATCGAGGAAGAAGCGTCGTTGGAAGAATTTTCCACATTCTTCGTCGGGGATGTTCATCATTGATGAATGGTTTTCTTCGTAAAAAAGGATCACCTTTCTTCTAATTCTCCAGAGCCTCCCCAATATTATATTTTCCAATGCAAATGAAATAAAAGTATCCCAATATAATAAACATTCCATCTATTTCAAAACAATAAAAAATGAATTATTAACACACAAATTAATAAATTAAGAGAGCGTAATTAATTCAATTGGTGGGGTTGGCACAATCAATGGAGGGAGGTGGAGATGTCACATTTAACGAGGGGAGTTGTCAAATTAATTAAGGGGTGTAAATTGGGAGGTGAAAGGGTTTGGGTTCATGTGGTCCCCACCACACTAAATCCTCTCATGGGAGGTTATGTGGGGTGTGGGCCCGACCCCAACTCCCCTTTGGAGGAAATAAACACCAATTAAAAAATTTTCAATAGAAAATTTTTATATAATTACCTACGAATCCCCAAATAATAACATTCAACCCACATAAAATGCAACTGCGTTAAAGGTCCCCTTAAGAGAATACCGGCGCTACGAGTTAATTGGTTCCCTCAGACTTCTATAACGAGCACCAGTTCAAAAGATAGAAAAAACCGCACGTATGTTTACTTAACGTACCTAAAAAACATAAAAAATTTATTCCAGGCTCACCGGGCCTTAGAATCAAGCGCCGTCAGATTCTGCGGACTCGTAATTTTACGAAGAATTTAAGGAAAAAAATTTCCTTGAAATTTATTGGTCTTTTTAGTTCTATTCTAGGAAAATAAGATAATATTATTTCATACAAAATAACCTTGAATAAAAATAATCATCCAATGAATGGAGATTGTAAATAAAGCATCTACATCATTGGAAACTATTCATTCATATTCAATCATAAATAATAACATGAAATAAAACATTAAATATATTTACCATAAATATTTTAATGGGATAGAATCTGAAATGGGTAATACATAAACCACATATGATAATTTAAGTTCCTAAAATCAACATTTGTCTCAAATAAAGGCAATTTCAGATTAATAACCATTAGAAAGATCATATAACCTAATTAATAATTAATTAATGAATAAATTATGTGTCAAAAATATAATTCCCCAAAAGAAAATTTCAACTACATATTAAATCCTTTTATAGCTCAATTCACATATAATAAGTTCATAACAAACTAAAATAATAAGATTTATAACCCATTAAATGGAAAAATTTTCAACAATCCTTATAACACATGGTAGCTGTAATGCCAAATACCCTGGGGAAGATAAAAAGAATTATTACTTAGAATATCATGAGGTATCCTTTTTCCATTAATTTCTTTTAAAAGTTCCAATATGTACACCATATAATGAAATATGGTACATAACCAAAATATATATCTAAATTAACAGATGTTGAGAGAATATCCCTTAAATTGTGTCCGTAAATTCTACATATTTTATTTAATATTTATATAATATACTAATATAAATTAGTTTTTCTCTTCATTACATTTTTTACTTTAAATTCCTTAACCTTTAACAATTTATATATTTTATTTTAATAAATAATGTCCAATTCATGTATTTTGAAGAAATTCACTTTATAATTTCAAAATTTCTTTATTAAAATCATTGTGGGTGAAGTAGTCATTCTTCTATCAAATTATGAATAATATTCATGCAAAAATTAACATTTTTTAAAATAAATTCTTCCCTTATAAAAAAATCACGAATGATGGTTATGAAAAATGATCTACATTATAATCATGGAGATAGTATGTCGTACAGTTTCATGACTAACATTTCCATTTTTCAAATATGATTTTGGAAATAAGTAATGTATCATTTTTTATTATTGGTGTTATAATAAAATTAAAAATACAATACTTTTTATTCAAATGAACTAATATATATTATCTATTTTATGTGGTGAAGATTGATGAATCAGATTGCATCGTTGAGGAGGTGGTACAAACATATGCGCAAAAGAAATCATTATTTTTCTATAAATTGAATTGTAATAAAAAACATACATTAATTATTAATAATTATAGCTATTTAGCTACTAGAACTCATATATAAATATATATTCTATTATTATAACAATTCATGATATACGTTAATGTAATATGAATTACATCTGTTCGCGAGGTCGTAGTATTCCGTACACAATAATGATTTGTGTCATTCCAATTTGATGGATGATGAAGGATTAGATATGCTATTCCATTAAAATAATAGCATATTTTTAGATTTAATATAACGATTTAATTATATTAAATCTAAAAATATGTAAAAGGTTAATAATGTGTAATAAAAAATAAAATTCATACATGTGGTTAAAAACAATACATCTTGTTAGTAAAACATTATTCCAAAAACCTTAAGCCTTTAATTGTTGGTATTATACCTATAATGATACCAATATAACATTGTTAATTATTTTATTAAGTTATTTTAGTATTTATTTTTTAATCCAAATGGTTCCTGATGTGTGATGGAAAGTAAAGAATTAATGAGCTTTTAAAATAGAGGGTGGGGGAATTTGGGAAAGTCATAAAATATTAAATCAATATTTTATATTTTATATGATCACATGGATTAAAATTGAATATATTATAATATAATATGTATTTTTGTCAATATTTTCACATAAAATATTTTTTTACATTTTTTATGCTATTTTTATCCCTACTATTTTATTAACTGATTACAATTTCTCCAATTAAATTTGAAACTTGGGTTTTTAACAATTTAGGATCTGGATTGATTTCATAAATCGATAGTGATACCCTAAATGAGCCTCACCTGATATTTTAAACAATAAAGTAATTAATTAACAAATGATATAACTTTTAGGAATTTTATATCATTTAATAACAAATTACTTCCTTAAAATATCAATAATACCAATTTTATAAGTAATAAATTTCTTGGAGTTTTATAAGATCAAAAAAATTTAATTCAAAATTATTTTTAAATACATATTTAAATTTTAGTTATTTATATTAAATTATTGTTTTTAAATAAATCTTAAAAATTATTGTAATTTTATTATTTTAAATTAAATTCAATCTATTTATCAATTAATTAAATAATTTCAATATCGATGTTGTGTAAGTATTTATGCAATGTTTTTATACTCTAAAAATTAAAATTAATTACCATGATTAAATTAATTAAATAATATTTAAAATTAATATTTATAATTGAGAATATATCATATTATCATAATATTACAAATATTATATTTATTGAAAATAATAATGTGATATTTTTGACTTTTCATAACATAAAATATTATATAGGTAATAATCAAATCTAAATGATATAAAATGGAAAAATAAAAGAATAATGTATGAGTATAGATGAATATTACTCTTCAAATAGCATTATAGCATGTTTAAGGGTCATTTTATAGTAATTATCATTTTCTAACAATGATTAATCGATTTAAATATTACTATGGTAATAAAAATTACTATGGTTTCTATTTATGATGCCTAAAAAAGGATAATATTACAAAATTAGGTTTCCTTCATTAAAAATGGAGAACCATTTTTTTAAATTTGAAAAAAAAAATGTCAAATAATTTAATTTAAAATTATACCAATAAAATGTGAAGAAATATAGTTTTTTATGAAATATATTGTATTAAATAATAATATATTTAATAATAAATTAAAAATTAAAATTCCTAAAAAAATATTGGGTAATTTTATCTAAAAAATTAATTATGTTTTGAAAGTAATATAAAATATAATTTTCCTTTGTAAATTATTTAAAAGATAATATTTTTTTCAATAAAATTAATTATTTTAAATTTTCATTTACAAATAAATCATTTCAATAAAACATAATAAAATTTCACAAAATGATAGATATTCAAATTTATAATGGTATCTTATTTATTTTAATGAAAATATATTAAATATTCATAAATTATTTATAATACATTCTCAGGAAAATAAATTAATACCATTATTGTGTAAAATATATTTTTGATAAATGAAATTACTTCAATAAAAATTAAGGGATTATTCCCAAATAATTAATCAATATATTTGAATCATTTTTTTCAATTTATATATATTTCATAAATGAGTTAGTCTTATTTACAAGATACTATTTAATTGATTTGTTATAATAGTCATATAATAATATTTTGTATTTCATATAATCATTGTGTTATATATCTTTTTTTCTATTAGACAAAGACTTTATTTTTAAAAAATATCATGTTGTTACCTTGTTCCACTTTAGTAATTTTTTTTTCACATTTTGAAAATGATTTATATAATCAACATTTTGAATTTTGAATTTTTTTTATTGAAATCCATATTTATAAAAGGTATTAGTAAAATTTCATCTTGATAAAAGATAAAATAATATATTAAGGTAATCTAGAATGTCACATAACATGGTTTACATGTAATATTACCTTTGTGGGAAGTGAAAACATGGAAATAGAAGAACAAATAAATCACAATGACGACTATATAGAAAAAAAATTATAGGTTTAATATAAATTTAATGGAAAAAACATCAATTTGTTATGGATGAAGATATCGTCAATTCATTAGAAATAAACAAAATAAAAATATTTCTTTCGAGATAATTTTCATATACATAAGGAATTAATTTACCACATATATTTAATTATAAGTAAATATATATAGCTGTAAATTAGAATAACATACTTTCATCAATTTCCACCAGAATATCATCTTTTTCCCCACATAAAGAGTTTTAAAGACGATTTTTTTAGTCATGAACCATTAGAATCAAATTCTAATGGATGAAATATTTCCAAAAAAATCATAACAAGTGATTCCTTTTATATTTACACATTAACCAAAACCAAAATTCGTATAAAATTTAAGATAATTTTCAAAATGAATAATACTTTATATGAATTTTTACTATACTAATCTCCAAAATTCAACCATAGTACAAAAAGATCAAAATTAACCCTTCCATAAATAAATATCCTTTAAATTCTTCAAAATATTTCTAAATAATATTGAAAACAAGAAATCAAATGTATTTTCTAACATATTCTTAAATTATATATCAAATATTTATCTCTATATAATATTTTTTCCCATAATGTCATATATCTGAAAATGTATATAACATAGTCATATTGTATCCAAAATATGCTCATAATTATCATAAATATCCTAAATTAGTATAAGGCCTCATTAAGATCATATATGATTCTAAATTATAATTCAGTTTTAAATACTCAAACACCTCTTCATGTAAAACATATGATCACATATACCCCAATCCAATAAAACAACTCCCAAAATAACATTATTTAACCTAAAATTCCATAACATAATACTAAAAAACTGATATCTAAAATTTTGAGCATACGAAAATACTCAAAATTGTAAACCCATATTGGTATCCATATATATTAGGATAAAATCACAAGAAAAAAATCATAATCTCCAATGTTTTCTTAACCGTACTCCAATACAAACTATAATATCCTCGAACCTACACTCTCGGATCCAATATTTGGAAAAACAATCTTCTTATTTATGGATTTGATACAAATAATATTTACACAATTTTTTTTAACATCAATGCATTAAAACATTGAATGAAAATGATGTATCACTTACATATCCATGTTCCTTTTATGTTTAGTGTTTTAGAGAATTAGTCTAAACTCCAACATAAACAAAACTCTTCACATCAAGATAGTATTTTTTCAAATAACCAACTTTTCATATTCCATATTTAGTCTACAATATCTACAAAAATATTTTTCACATAGGGAACCTTTATAGACTCAAATAATATGAAATGTTTTTTTAATCTAGGAAAAAAGTAAGATAATAAAAGAGAGATCATTTTCCCTCTTGGTATTAACACATAGATTAACACATGAATTTAATCATTTAAATTAATATGAGTATGAGTATATGATGACAGTATCATACTTTACGAGTATTGCATAATGTCATTCAGAAAGATAAATACCCAAAACATCAATAATAAGACAAAAACAAATTCTGAACAAAGGAACATATAATTTAAATCAATAATCATGAGGTAGGTGATCCAAATATATAAAAAATTAATCATTAATGAAATACAACATCATGATGAAAAGGTCTTGGTAATATGGAACATTATCTTCATAAGTCATGATAGAAATATCTAGAAACCAGTTAATTCCATATGATAAACACTTCAAAAACATCCTATTGTTTTTCCTTATACTAAGAGAACATTACACAAAACATTGTAGTTTAATCATGGTACACCCATCATATAATCTATATCGATCTCACTCAAGGCTATCTTGGTGAACCCATTATATAAGCAATATCGGGATCACCTAGATCTTTCTAGATGCACATATAATTTATTCTTTACTATGATCGACCATTATCATTAATAATATCCATATATAATTAATGAATTATAAATTTAGAATAATTTACTAATAAAAATAACAATAATAATTTTTCTTTAATTTCATGATTTTCCCATGGATTAGAAAAATGCGTTAGTAAAATTTATTTGAAAAAACCATAATACATATAAAATAATGAGGATAGTTTAATTATAAAATATCCCAAATGGAGTGTTTGTAAACTCATGGTTTATTATAATTGATGAATGGAATTACCCAAAAAATATAATTAAATCCATTCTTGGGAAAATAATTATTTCGTTTGGAAATTCATATTTTAAAACAAAAATTTCAAAAAATATTGACAGAATAATTTTTTTTCAAAAAAAACTACAAAATACATAAATTATTTTTAAAAGTAATATAATGGTAATAATAGTAGGAAAATAGGTTTATGTTATAATATTTAAAAATGAACATTGTTTTTAAACCTTTGGTATATAGAGTAAAAATTGAACCATTTTGAATAAATTAATAAATTTTCTTTTAAAAACTACTTATAATATAATTTCAAAGACAATAAAAATTAGATTTATAATTGAATTTATATCTATAAAATATTTTTTCATAATTTTTATAAAACTATTAAATTTAAGAGAACTAATCTAGATATAAATGAATATACAAGTTCTATATCACTTACAAGAGACATGACTGAAGTTTTTCACAAAATATTGAATGAAATCGAAAAAAACTTGTATAAAAATTAATAACTAGAGGATTATAAAATATGTTTTCTTTGAGAATAAGAGAATATTACTTCCCCAAAAGTACCCTAGAACATAAAGAGTCCCAAAAAAAGAAAATATATTCTTACGTAAATCATTTTTTCACAATGATATATTTTTTTCATATTCCCAATAAATCAATAACATTAAATGGAACATTAAATTTCATTATACTAAATAAGTTCATAATATAAAATCTCAATGATTCAGTATATACTAATTGATTTTTTGTCTAATAACATCTTATATCACAATTAAATCGAATTTGGGATGAGTAACCTTTTCAAAGATTATATCACTGATTTGAGAAATAATAAATTGAGTAATGTTGACTATCAAATTTAAATACACAAAAAACATTTGAAAAAATTGAATAAAAATTTATATATATCAATTCATATATAATTTGAGAAAAATAAGTTAGTGACCAAGAGTTATAACCCATTTAAAGGAAATCGAGTTAAGAGTCCTTCCCCACTTTGTAATTTCAATTTCAAATTCCCTCAGATAAAAAAATTAAAATTTCAACATAAAATATCTGCAATTATGAAGGTTTTAGGACATAATAGCTAAATGGGGTTTTGTATACACCATATAATAAAATTAGTAGCAAAATAATAAAATATTCCTCAATAAATGAATATTTAGATGGAATATTTTACTTTTAGCCCAAAATTGCTAAATATATAATTAAACACCTAAATAATAAACAAATATAAATTTTCTTATTCGTAATATGTTTTCAAGGGTTTAATAACTTTTTCTTTTATTAGTTAAATTATTTTATATTAATAATTGATTTAAATAATTTATTTCCACAATAAGTATTCTGAGGACGTACGTCTCATAATTTCAAAACAAACATTGGTCTGGTGACTATGGTTTGAGGGGTCATTGTCTTATTATATCTATAAAAATATTAATTCCATAATAATTAATTTTATACATCAATTATAATTTAAAAAATAGTATTTCTATAGGGTTATGATAAATAAACTACATTACAATCAGGGAGATGGTAGGCCATACATACACATGAGTCACATTTCCATTTTCAATGAATTTTTTTTAAAATGTAAGTATTATTTTATCATTATAGAGTGATAATTATATATTTTATATTATATTACTTATTTAAATCATATATATATATATATATTCCATGTGATGTAATAACAAAAAGAGTATCACATTACATCATAGAGGTGGTAGTGCACACATATACGCGAATAACATTATAATTTTCAATGACTGTAATTGTATGAAAGTAAATGATATATTATATTTTAAGAATTGAAAATATGACATTAATATCAATCATAATAATTAGTTATTTAATAATAAATAATCATAAAATAAAGTAACAGAAGATGAATTACATTTTTCTACGAGGCATTTGTCCACCGTACACACGAACATTGGATAAATTTCCCATTAGATAGATATTGAATATCGATATAGGTTACACCATTAAAATAATAAAATATTATAACATATGAAATAAATATTTTATTCTTTTATAATTGTAAGAAAACATCTATAGGTGGTTTAAGATGATATAAAAGTAATACATGTTGTAAAATACTATAACACACCATTCAAAAAATTCTTCTCATAACATCTTCATCACTATGAAGACAGTATTATGTCTAAAATAAATAATCTATTAGATAAGAATGAATTTTCTATGGGATTTGGGAATGTTTTGGCTGAAAAATTTGTGATAATGATATAATGAAATGAGAAGAAAAAGTTCCCTTTTATAAGAGAGGTGATAATGAGTTTTTGATTTTCTTAAAATATTAAATCAATATAAAATAATTTTGATGTCCAAATAGTTATTAATAGATAATATTAAAATATAATATTAGTATAAGTGTAATTTATAACATATAATAATTTTTAATGTTTTTTGATCACATTTTAACCCTATTATATTTTCCTACCGTTCATTAACCCTTTTCACACGTACCATGATAAAACTGATTTTCACATTGTGTGTCAAAATTTCACTATATATGCATAAAATATCCATATATATAACAAGGATTATATATTTTAACCATATAATAATCACATATCAAAATATTCTATTTTCTGTAATTTTATATGATTTAATAATATATTATTTTCATAAAATATCACCAGTCTCAATTTTAGAGAAAACCATTTACTTTTCCTTCTATAATACTAGGAAAAAAAATGAAATTAATAATGAATATATAGAAAATCAACGGGGAACATAAATTATTTTAAATAATAACACTTTTAATATTTTAATGTTATTTATTTTATCATTCCATTAATTGAATAATTACATCTTTAATGTTGTATTAGAATTTAAGGTAACTATGTCTACTCTAATAATTAAAAATAAGTTTCCATGATGAATTTAAGTAAATTATATTTTAAACAACTATTAATAGTTGAAAATATCATCTGTTTTAACCCTTGTTAAAAATATTATTATTTTTCAAGGAAACAATGTGGAATTTTTTTAATTTTATTTAGATAATATATTATTAAGGTTTTAATCATATAAAAATTGAAACAAAATGTTTTATCAAAAAAATTTTGATGAGTATTGATGCAATGCAATGATAATTTAAATTTTTTTTAAATGTTGTGGTAATTTTCTAGTCAACATCAATTTATATTTAAAATTAATTATCATATTTTCTATTTAATGTGAAAATAAAATACATAAGGTGTATATTCGTAATGTACCAAAATAAAATGGATATAGCTACCAGATTTTGAAAAAATAATTCAAAATATGGAATCCGTTTTTAAAAATTCAAAACAGAAATGTGATATAATCTAACATGAAATTGAAATGAAACAACGCTCCAAAAGTTATTTTTTAAAAAAACTACCTTTTAATATAAAATAATATCATACTAAATTATGTTATAAAAATAACATCAAAACCCATAATTGGATTATTTTAAATAAAATCAAAAATTATAATTTTAAAATAATACAATATATAATTTTACCTTTAAAATTATTTAAATTCATATATAGTTTCTAGTAAAAATTACTATTTTACATTACTCATTGAATAATTAATTTATTATAATATATAACTATATTTCACCATATAATGGATATGTTAAATCGAAAAATGATATCATTTTTTTAATAAAATTTCTAAAAATCCTATAAATTAATTATAATCTTTTCACCTAATAATCAATAAAAAAAATATTTGAAGAAAACATATATTTAATTATTAAAATAGTTTACTAATAATAAAATGACGACTACATTATAATTTTTAAATATATTTGAATTAGTTTAGTGGCATTATATATATTTCATATTTAGTTACTTCTATTCATTCCTTTAAATTTTCTTTCTATGTTATAGTGATCATAAAATAATATTTGTTCTCCATTTAAGTTTTATATTGTGTATCTTGTACGGTATTGAACATATGAATACTTTTTTAAGAAAAATAAATTCTTAAGATATTACCACAACATCACTAAAAAACACATAAGGATATAATTAATTGGTTGATGCATTTATGGAGTTGTATGTAGACACTATTTTATTGAATATAAATTATCTCTTAATAAATAAAAAATTGTGATGCCTATGTAATAAATCAAATAATTAGATAATTGAAATAAAATCATGATATTTACTATAATGAATCATTTATAGATCCCTAAATGTTATAGAAATGGTATATTGGCACTTGAAGTCATGGTGTATGGTAATAAGCACATGAAGTTGACCTATACATTTTTGAGATCTATATCATACTATGAAATAACATTATCCAAAATATTTCCTCTTTTATAGTCAAAGATCAATTCCAAAAAATAATTCAAATGAAATTTTAAATGATTTATTTTAAAAAAATTATATTAATTGTCTTGACAATTATCATATTATATATAACAAAACGTAATGTTATCAAGGAATATCATAAGGAATATTTAATTGATATCTATGAAAATACACATCATGTTTATTTAAATTTATCTAGTGCATTGAGAAGAATTAAATAAATATAATGATGGGAAAACATTATACATATACTTGTAAACATGGTATTTTTCTGATCCTTTCCTACAATTGTTTTTATTGAGAAAATGTGAACTCCAACCAATAAAAAAGTACTTTTTTTCCCTTTGATCCATATATGTATTTTCTAGAAGGAATATGTGGTGTAGTAACCATTCTACGTTAAATTAATGAGTTTTTATCTGATAATGAATACACTATAGATGTTATAAATATATTTGGGAACAATTTATTTTTAATTTTTCATAATAGTTATTATTGATTCCATTTTAATGATTTCAATTGGTCTCAACCTATAGCATTCTTGAAAATTGTATATTTATAAGCTTCTAATTTTTTTACTATTTCTTATAAAACCTATAATAATTTTGGATTACGTAATTTATAGTATTTCTTTAGTAGAATTTATTCATTTTAAATAAGAATTTTTTTCATAAATATTTTTCTTCTTGTTGAATTAATATCACAGTGCACCAACATATGCCTCTTTATTTTCATTTCAAAAAAATTTTAAATTTCAATTTTTCATTTGGGCTTGATTATGTTTAAATTATATAATATACATTACACCCATCCATAATATGTTCATATTTAATGTTTGACAGTAGTAATTTACACTCGACATGTTGGATGAAATAATGATGTTTTATTATTGTATCTACTCAAATTATCAATAGAAGGGTTATTAAAATGAGTTTTATTTTTACTAATATAACAATAAAAAAATAAAAAAAAATTATTTATAAACCTCATCATTGTTGTCATCAACTCATACATATGTATTATGTTGAAATTAAATTTTAAAATTAGTTTCAAATAATAGTTTTTATTATATAAGATATCCCCTAAGACAAGTGATGTATTTTTAACAGAATGTTTTTATCACCTGATAATGTATTTCATATAAAATGATAGAGAGTGAAAAATAAAATTATTATTTTTTGAATTTAATATTTTCTAAATTATAATAATGTTAATTATCATTTTAAAAAAATTTGAATGTTTTCATTCATGTATGTTAGTATTAATACTTATATATTTCATTAATGGTAATCAAATAATTATTGGGGTATAATTATTACTTATTCCCTCCATGACCAAAAAATAACTTAAAAAAAGGAATAAAAAATGTTTCACTCAAAATTAAACATATTCCCAGAAAACAATAAGATAATAATTTGACTTAATTTATTTTTTAACAACAATTAGGGTTGTCTTTCATCCACCAATTTGTAAGTAAAATTATATCTAATAGACCATAATATTAAATGATTTTAATGAGTTGCAATGGTTATTAATTAAAATAGTGTTTCATATTGTATATTGAATTTTGAATGTAATATAATATAATTATTTAATAGCTATGTTAGGTTTACGAAAAATAATAAATTCGTTAAAATATTTTGATTTTATTATAATGTGTTATTTTTTTCCTAAAATTATACATTTTTGTTCATTTTTAATACTGTTGAATTTAATTCATTGATTGAAATAGGATAATAATTATTTAAAAAATATTAGGATTATCAACAATCTCATTCTTCTATGATTCGTTAAAAATAATCCCAATAGATTCATCCATGAAAAAATTGGTGACATAATCAAGGAACTTCCTCTTTAAATGTTTTCAATTTATAATTATTTATGGGTTTTATTTTCAATGATATGTGAACATATTTTTTGCTAGGATAAATTTTCTACATAATATCCCATTCAATTTCATTTTCCACATATGTGTCTTAATTTACGTGTCGTGTTTCCTTTCCACTTCACAATTAAATTCAACGAATTTTAATTTTAGAGATTGAAATTTACTGAGACTATAGTGTATATAACCATTAGTTTACCCATCAATTAATTGTTGTAATAAAATTTATAATTTATTTTTCAACTCATTATTTTATAAAACATGATTTTTTAAGTCATATTTTGATTAAATTTATATTACTTGTGTTTTCATATTAAAACAATCTTGGATGAGTCTTCATTGACATGAAAATGTCCTTGAGGATGGTAAATGGTGGAAATTTCGGAATTGTTCCAAAATTTTTACAATAGTAGTCGTGGGTATGATTTCAAAAACAAGTCATGAAATAGAGGATTACATGGTTATTGTTCACTAATTAAACGTTATAAATTAGATGACTATTTTAACTCATTTATGTTATTTGGTTGTTGAATATAAATATTCAAGTAAATAGAATCACCCCACCGAGTGCATTTAACTTGATTGAAACAATTTTTATAATGATACAATAATATTTAAACTCTGTATATCCAAGGGGTATTGATAGTGATTCAATATATTATGTTTGTTCCATTTTTTTTCTACATAAATGTGATTTAGTCTATTCAAGATTCATCTAAAAGTTATTTATAATTGTTATTATCAAGAACATCCAATGTAGTGTAGTTTATCTTAAATAATTATTCATTAATGTTTTTGATTTTTTCAATAAATCATTTGGATTCTACATATATCATATCCATTACAGCTACAAAAAAATATGAATCTATTTTTTGGATAAAAAATTAAACTATATAAAGTATTTCTTTTTAAACCACTATTGAATAAATTTCTCAATGTTTTTTAAAATTAAAACCTTCATAAAATTATTTAAATGAATTGTAATGATACACAACCCAACCATGAAGTAGAATGCACATTATGAATTCTCAATTGCCAATAAAAATGGTATCATTAACATATAGAAGTGATTTATTTGTTATGAAATAATCTCCTCTTGTTATGAAAAATTTCAAACCAACTATTAATGAATATAAAAAGAAAATGTATTAATGAGTTATATGTTAAATTATTAGCATAAAAAAATATAGTATAATGGAATCATTACAAAGGAATAGTATATTTACTACAAAATTGAATACCTTATCTATTTATAGATGATCTCCAAATCAATAATTGTGTTCTATCAGTTTCATTTCCATCTGATATATGTGAATGACTTCTACATGATCAATGGATCCATCAATAAGCCATTTATATCCACATGCTCAAACAATTAACTTTAAGAAATGTTATATATCTAGGAAAAAAATACAATTTTTTAACATTTATATTCTACTTACATTATATTTTGACAACCATGTTCAATGAGAAATTGATTGTTTTTCCAATACTAAGTCATATAATGACTCATTCCAGACATTAAAAAAAATACCAAAAATACATCCTCATTTTTTCATTACAAACCCCAAAATGTTGACTAATTTAAATGATTTATCCATGTACATGTCCAAATTCTAAATCAACTATTTCAAAATACTTCCTCTAAAGATTCTTATTTCATGATCTTTATACCACCCATATCCCAATCCCAAATGAGGCACAATTTCACAACATACATTTTTAGAGTATAAAATTGTTAGTATATGTGTGATATTTCAAACTCCATCATCATAAAAAACCCAAAAATCAAACATTATAAAATTATCTATATAAATTGATACTTTAATTGAATGAATTTATTTCTTAATTCAAAATCTCAATTACTATTAAGATGAATCCCCTTGTTATAGTCATAATATCCATTCCATTTCTCTATGTCCTTCAAAATTCATCCAATAACCCACCACACTAGAAAATCTCTCTCCCTTATTAAATCATGAAATATACTTCATTAATTATTTCTTTTACTATATTAATTTTTTGTGAATAATTCTAAAAAAATGTTCTATTGAATCTTAACAGAAAATTAGTGGTTCTCTTCTATGCATCCTAGATTCATAAAAAAATCATATTTATATCGTATAAATTGAAATGATTTTAAAATGTATATGGATATTTATTATATTCCTTTGAGATACTAAAAAAACATCTTAATAATTTTCATATGGACCTTCCACAAATCTTCCATTAATCTGCTGACAACTCCCATTTCTTCTATAATGTTCAGCATTGTTAAAACCTATGAAAACATAAGGATTACATTATTTAATTCATTTAGAACCATAGTCATTTAATTACCCACTAATTTAATTTATATTTACCAATTTACTAATAATTTTTTATTTCTATGCAGAGGTAGTGAAATTTTTCTCGATCAAAAAAATGATATTTTTTTCTAATAACATCTATATATATTCAAACTATGAAAAATAAATATTTTTGGATTATTATCCATTTTGATCTAAATAACTAATTTCATCTTTATAAGCTGAGGAAACTTAAAGTATAAAATTATAAAAGAATAAACACTCAACACATTCATCTTTTCCAGCATTGGTTTAACTAAAATAATATCAACAATATAGAATATATTATTGATGAAGCAACCACTTTTAAATAACTTCTTATCCAAAAAAGATAAGTATTTCCCGAAACGAACTTCTATTATTCTAAGCCCAAATCAATAATCCATGATAATTATCTAGGAAATTCTTCCTAAAAAATAAAATATTATTAGATCATGCATGACATTCCATCTATTATATTTCTAAAAAAACATTCTTGTTGTATTATAATGATTTAATCCTCCAACTCACCATTAGAGAACATATTATTGAAATACAAATTCTCATGATTAAATAAATACATTGAAACATTGTGGAGAATTATCTATATTGTTGAATTATATATAAGTATATGGATGATTATATTTTTCATTGAAATACCCTCACAACTAAAGTCACATTATATTATTCTATGTCGCTTAATTCCTCAAATTGGAAAAACTGTGTATTATTCATCACTTCTTTCCCATGTAAAAAATTCATTAACACCCTTGTTTAATTAATGTTCATGGAATTGAAGCAATCCTTCATTTATAATTACCACCATTTTAGTGATTATGTTCTACTACTTCTTCCTTGGATTTAAATATCTCAACTATCTATAAAAATCATGTAGTGTATCACATTATCCAACAACTACACTATCCATATATAACTAATAGTCCACCACAACACATAAGGTCACAAACTTAACTATACTTGTGTTTGTGAAAATATAACGAAAATTTTTATAATCCTTGAGTATAATAATACATTTACCTATGGAACTTCTATAATAAGGACTATTCCTTTAATTATAAAACATTTAATTTTTTTAAACTTTTGATCATACATAAAAAATAAGTTATTCCTTACATCCATTTCGATAAACCGTAGAGCATATTAGTTATTTAATCCTAATGATAAATTTTCCTTTGTTCAAGGACTTAATATTATTTTTCATAACACCCCACATTATTTATTTACATAAACAATGTTTGATAACATTTAAAACAAAAAACACCCAGGTTATGGTATATTATGATACAATATAGAAATATTACTATTTGAATACTAATTTAAGGACCTATACATTTTATGGTGGTCACTACTATACATAACAATATTACATTATATATGAATATATATATTCCCATATTAAAATGAATAAGAAAATATATAATGGTTATCAATAGTTTTGAGATTAAGATACAGTATTTTTTTTGCTAAAAGATATATTTTTTAGATAGCTATTCTTTTGTTTGAAATGTGTTATTATCTTAAGTTAAGAAATAGGTCTCTGTTGATAAATTATTATAATACAATAATTATATTATATAACCAATTTAATTATTTAATATTTAATTATTTATTTTTAATATTCATGAATAGATAACAAAGAAATTTTAGGCTTCAAATTATTCAAATATGTTATTCCTATAAATTTTTATGTGGATATTATAAATAATATATCCCACATTTTTTTTGAAAAAGGGATAATATTTTATAAATCAGTATGTAATACTAGTATTAGACTTTGGTTTTTAATTTTTTTTTTAATAATGATTATTCAATAAATAAAAAATTGTTTGTTTGAAAGATTGTTATTTCTTTTCATTAAAACATGGAATTAAAAAGTCCCAATATATTATTTGATTTTTTATAATTGAATTATTATATAATTTTTCTAGGTATAATATAATTTACCACATTATTAATATTATTATATTTAATTTTTGAATATGTTAACATTAATTCAAAAAACCCCACTTTTCTAAAAAAACATGTTTTCTTTACGTTTATTTTATTTATATAAATGTTTTATTCATAAAATTATAATTTTTAAATACTTAAACATGGATTTAGTATTTTAGATCATGAATTAAATGTTCTAAATGTAGTGATATTTTATATTAGGTTTAATGGATATTAATAATGGTGAATTATTATCACATGTTTAAGGGTAAAATGGATACAATATTGTTAAAACTATGATAGAAGGCCTTAATATCTACATTAAACTTCTATTATATTAATTTAATAAGTGTTTTTCGACCATAACAATCAATTATTTAAAAATACTGAAATATATTACGCTCTACATTTATTTTATCCTTAATATTGTTTACTAAATTATAATTGAAGAAATATATCTCTATCACTTTCAATTTCTATTTTGTGTTTTAATTGAGATAAATAGATTCTATATAATATTATAAAACATTATTTTTAGTATAATAAATTTTATTATAAAAGTTTAATTTCATTTTATCATTTAGTGATAGTGTAACTATATTAAATTCTTACACAATGATAACATAATAGTTATGAAATGTGTCGAAGAATAAAGATAAAATATTATAAAAACAAAAGAAATTATATTTTCTGGATGAATTTTGATATTAAAATAAATTAATAGGTAATTAATAATTACTATTAATATTAAATGTATTTGTATTCAAATTCCATTATTTTATTGATGCCCTTGGTCTCAAATGAAGTGAATAGTCCCAAAAATGATGTTGATTATATATTATAATAAAAAATATATTATGAAATGATTTTGAAGTAAAAAATACATTTAAAGTGGGTATGTGGGATTTTAGATAATCTCTAATTTAATCAATGGAAATTTTTTCCCCTATTCTACCTTATATGTAAATTTATAACGATTAAATAGAAAAAAAATTTGATTCTATTTTTGTGGTTCAAAAAGGGCTGGTGAGCATTTCAAAGAAAAAGAAAATATTTCAAATGAAAAATGATGATGTCTGAATAATATTGGTTGAAGTTGATTTTACCATATCAAGTACTAACATAGAAAATTACTCAATTTACATCTATATTACATTATTTTAATATTTATTTAATATTTATTTTTTTTAAAATTTACTATTGTGCCACTCTTATCACATATAAAACGGAACATCCTCATATATATTCCCCAGACCAATATAAAATACTTGTTGAAAATATTATTTCACATCTCATAATATAAAATCCCTCTCCGTATCCTAAATTTTATAGTCTCAATAGAATTATAACCAATGAAATATATGTTGTAGTCCAACTGAGGTTTTCTAAATAAATGGTATAGCTCATAACCGAGTGATTAATGCTTATTTCTTGCTTTTAGAGTATAAAATATTCTTTAAACATTTTTAAATAACAACATGAGTATATTATGTATATCATTTTTATTATGAAAATGTTATTACCCATTATGATCCCATTTTCCATCATGTTGGTGATTAATACATTCCATGTCTGTGCATGTGGACAACCACCTCCATGAAGCAATGTGTTTAATTTTTCATCTCCACCTCAAAAGAGTAGTTATTATCAGGTATTATATATATATATATATATAATATTAATTAATGAACCATTATTATGTATATTTATCATATTACATTCCATGATACCCTTCCACACATTAAATTTGATAATGTTTGGGAAAAATATGAGTAGAGTATCACTTAAATAATGTGATGTGATTAATTTTTTATGTTCTACATTCATGTATGACTCAAAAGTTTTATTAAAAGTATATTTTTTATATAAATTTATTTTTTAAATAATGTTAGTGTGATCCTTTGAGAATTTTTAACCTAGTGAAGTTGTTTTGTATTATAAACCAAACATACTCAAAATGTATAAGGTAAACTTATAGGATTTCAAAAATAATTTGTTATTGTTATATATTAAATATAAAATAATAGATATAATGTAATATTTATGAAAAAGGTGATTAATTAATTTTAATACTTTTAAAATTGTATTATTCAGTTCCTAGAGAACATATATAATTATTCTGGACATGAGGTAAGTTGTTTCGTAACTCTGTTTCACTTCATTAGGTGGTATTATTTTTTCATGGAATATGTTATTCCTAGAATATGAGGTTAATGAAAACTATTTATTAAATGAATTATTTAATATTTTTTCTATATATTTACATTTTTCCAACATATTAATTACAACTATAAAGTCTCACTTTAATGTTATGATCTATGTGAGGGTTTCACATACCCAATTCTCCTTAGTGGGACATTATTTATAATCACCCCCATGATTTCATTTATATGTTGTACCTACTACCCCATGAATTTATTTATATATAATATTTAATTTCATCTATGTTATATTCATAGAAATATATTTTTATAACTTTTTTCATTTGATTTGAATGTTACCAAACTAATATGTGTAATGTATAAATTTAACTCTTAGTTACGATTTCTTATTCGAAAATAATATTTTGGAGAATTGTAAACCATTTATACCATAAAAACGTATATTTTTAATATAGACATGTTGTTTCATGGTTTTAAAGTGATTATTTCCATTTACACCTCTTTGATATTAAAATCCAACATATGATAAATTATAAGAATATCCAACCTCATTTCTCATTTTTTGGTCAGGAATATTTCCCTTAAATATGAAAATTATTTATTTCATTTTATATATTTTGATTTGTTTACATCAACGATTTCAAAATATTAACTTCTTAACATTGAAATTCAATTAGTACTTTAAAAATGGACTTTTTGAATATTTTCTAATCCCATCATTTCTTTTGTTCTTTAAAATATTGTTGAATGATTCTATTTTTAAATGTTTTCAACATTAATTTTTTTTCCAAAATCATAACCATTAATTAATAAATATATTATTTTAAATTCATTATGTGTTTTAAATGTAATAAATATTCATATTATTTAATTATTTTTTCATATTAAATTGTTATTATGTTAATAATTTATTTGAAAAGGGATTTCATTCCAATAATGTGAAATTTTATCCACCAGTTCACATTTTTATTATTAAGTATACATAATTTTTAAGAATATATTATACTTAGATATTTTAAAAATAATTTTTTAATTATATAATTTATTTCTCTAAAAATAGTTTGGGAATTGATTTCGAACATATTTTTTTGGAAAGAATATTAAAAAAATTATTTTTAATGTTTTCCATCTATTTTCCTCACAATTTTCCATTCTACATTCATTTATCATAATGCATAAATATTTATTTAATCGATTGGAATATTAATTTACATATTATTCCATATCTTGTATTTATTATAATTTTATCATGAATTAACATAATATTATTCTAATTTCTATATATGGATTAAACCCACTACTTTATATAAACTATATTAGGGTTCCTTTCTAAGAATTTTAATTTTTTTATTTATTAAGAAAACATTGATAATTCGTATAAATGTTAATTATATAAACATTCATATTGACTACTAATGTGGGTATAATATATAATAGGTAAATACTGGAGATTCATATGTTATCATTCTAATATGAATGATAATTATTAATCCATATTTATATGGTATTAAATAGTTACTGAATTATTTTATATGATGAAAGAGTTGGATATAGTATTTTATAGGTGGTGTTTGATATTATATTTCCCCTTGATACATCATTTTAAACCCTGAAAAAAAAACATCCATTTGTATTTGGTGTATGTATATAGAATTATTTATGATGTTTCTGACTGAGGCATTGATATTATGTTCATAATTTATTGGAATAAAACATTAAAGGTATGATTATATTGTTTCAGATTACATATTCCATTATTATAAAATCATTTATGGTTATCCATTTGATTATATATGTTCTTATTTCATTCTTTGTTATATTACCCTTTTATAAGGTTATTTAAAAAGAATATTTGTTTATAGTTTATCTATGTTATATTAATCATGCTTTGTTTATTTAATTTTATCTTATAGTGTTTTTTACCATTTAATGAATCTAAGGAAAGAAATGATTGTGTTTTTTTTTATCAAGGATACCAAGAAGGGTCCTATGAATTATTTCAGTGATATACTAGATGAAATAATAAAATTCCCACTATCATTAATTGTATAAAAGAAACATTTTTTTATATTTAATAATATTCTATGTTTAATAAAATTTAAACTAAGTAGATGTTTCCTCTTGTAATTTAAGGGTCTAAAATATAATGATTTTTCTTAATTCACTAATAAATTAATCACCAATTATCTTAAAAATAGAAGATAGTGGAACCCATGTAACAAATATGGTTGTTATGTGTTGTTTATGTTATAGAGAGCTATATATCATTTCAAATAATAGAATTATAGACTCTGATAAAATTTTAATGATAGTTATTCAAAATCAAAAATCAGATGTGTTAATTATTTTACCTAATTAATTAACATCTCTATATCCATTTATCGAGCTTACACCTATCTATTCAACTGAAAATGGTTTTCCCAATATTTCCAAAAAATTTCATGTGAGATAAAATTGTGGTTATTTTATTCTAGATTTTATCTAGATTTTCCTCTAACATATGTTTTGGAAGGCCTCATGTGTCACAAAATTCTTCACATTAACCCAAAATCCATACTGAAAAAAAATATAACCTCATGCTTCTAGATATACAATTAAAAGTTGGATTCCTCTCTCCCGCTACACAATTCAATGAATATTGTCCATTCATAGTCCTCAAAATTTAGATTTATTTAATCTAATAGATAGTTTAGATATATTTTAGTTTATATTTACCCTAGTTACCTAACTAAAATATATAATTCTTGTATTTACATGCATTTTCTACCATATATTTCCATTATAAATAGGTTTTTAAATCATTAGATAGGCATTTTTATAAAAATTTCCACACATTAAATGTGGGAACATCCATGAAGTTAATATAGAATTGTTTTCCTCCCAGAAAATGAAAATTATTTAGCTCCTTGAATCCGTATATACAAATTGAAACTTATAGGTTTTTCAGTTCATTGTTCTAATATGAAAAGTACACAATCAGCTGCTTCCTAATGATGCACTCAATACATGTCTCAAAAATGATATGATTAATTTTTTTTATTCATCCTTCACACAAGACTCAAATCCCATTCAATCTAGAGCTAATAAAAGTATAATACCATAACATCATGCGTAAAGATGTTTCTAATTTATCAACCATCGATCCTTTTGTCATGGAAATGATATGTATTGTTCCATCATGTACACCTCAGGACACCACCATATAAATTTTTATAAATTTATACATAGTGTTAAGTATTGTTTTTTTGAACAACACAATATTAAAAAAACCAACCAAAATTAGGGTCATCGTGAATACATGTATATAATGAATACCCTATTACATCAATATTCGTCCTTTATATTTATAGAAAATAATATATCATTTCCTATAAATATATTTTACTTCTCATTCACCATTATTATCCACAAATAAATTATAGACATAATGCCATCTATAGATACTATTTTTAAATGTGGGTGAAATTATTAAACAGAGGTAGGAATACATGACTCTCAAGAATATTCAACACTTCAGTTAAAAGTTCCATTTTCATTAGTCATGGATTTTGGGGTATAATTTAATGAATTACATTTATAATTAACCTTTAATACCATAAAATCATTCATTATATTTTTTTCTATTTTGAAATGAAAATATATGTAATCAACATATCTTGTACATTTCATTATCACTTTTCCCTTTGGTTTCATGTTTTCTATGAAAATGAATGTTTTTCTAGTAAATAGTTTTATTGAATTTGGTTTGATTTATTTGTTTTTAATCAAACCACATATTTCCAAATAAAAATTGTTATTATAGCAAAAATATTTTCACATAGAGAATAACACCATATCCAATGATACAATAAGGGAAAATGTTATTGAATCCTGAATCCCTCTATGGAGAATCATCCAAGTAGACTCTACCTGACATTGGATCATGTTTTTTTATTTAATAGATCAACCACAAAACATCCATCATATATATAATTTTTCAAATGATTCCATAATATACACATTTAAAATAATAAATATGGCTTATCATACATTTTCAGATGTAGAAATATTAATCTATAAACCATTTCTCCACACAAATGTTGATGTCCATATTTAATACCGACATAATTAAAATACCTAATAATATATATAGGTAATGATTTAATTTTTAAACATTCTCCATAAAATTTTTCTTAACCCAAATTAATGATTGGTTCAAATATTCATGGATTATATCTATGTAAACATCTATCATATAGAATCCAAAATTTTACCCATTTTATATTTTTTATTATAAATTTCCCTCTTTTAATGTGGTACATCATAATAATCATTCACACTGAACAAGGAAAAAATTATAACAAATATCTTTCATAATTTTCCCAATTGGGATTTTAAAACTACATTGAGAAACTAAAATTCTACGAATCAATATAGAACCATAATGGTGCAACCTATAACAACACTATTAGTTATGGAATGAAAAATTCATTATTTATAGATATGAATTGATACCCAGGGATGTGAAAAATCTAAACATACAAATTTTTAATATAATTTACATAATATTATTCTATACATAAGAAGCACATATTATAACACGTGTGAATATTTATCCAAAATCACACCACTGCAGACTCCCATACATACTTAACAAATTTTAAACTCATCTTTACAACATGAGAAAAGGAGACAACAAGAGGGATGAGATCAAATTCATAGTAAGATAAGAACAAAAAATAATTAATAAATGATAAGATTATAATAATATGATTGGATTTTATTAGGGGATAAATATATTATTACAAATAAAATTTAATGTTATGATTTGTTCTTAATTCATTATAGAGTGACATGTAATCTCAAATGAACAAACACATAGAAATATATAAAATATTTACATAATATAAATAATCCATGGATAATTATCATCATAACATGAAATTGAAAATTTTATTTTGTTCTTTATAAAGCATAGAAATTAATTATGGAACAAACATAACATACCTAATAAATTCAATCACTAGCATTGATTATGCTGTGAAGTAACAAAAATTTTTAAACACCATATCTCTAAAAATTCTCCATGCTTACAATTATGATTAAAAAGATTTCCATGATTAATATTCTGGAAAAATAAAATGTGTTATAGTTTAGGTTGTAAAAAAATTCTATGATTTATATGGTCAATTGAAATATTTTACACACATATTGTTGTGATTAAATATAATTTCGAGACTTCATGTTGGGAAAAAAATATGTCCATGAACAAAAATTTTAATATTAACAATAAATCATTACGAATTGAATCATAGTTGATATAGGATCCCACAAATCAATATCCATAAATATATGTTCCAGTTGAGATAAATAATCTACCATATCATAATGATCCCTTGGAATGAAATTTGGATTCATATCTTTTTTTAAGGTATTAGGGAAACTGACATCAAGAGTGTAATACAATGACAACAAAATTTTATTCAATAAAAAAGGTCATGTAATAAGATAATTCATGGGTTTATTCAGGTTAAATAGTTTCTTTTATAAAATTTATCTTTTAGAGATAATTATAAATGTTTTGTTCAATTATATAAATATTTATTTGGGAATGTCATTAACATTTAGGAAATAATCATGTCTTGAGTCAGATTTCAAATACCATTTTGAAAATCTAAAATCATTTTAATTTATATAAATAAATTTTGAATAAAAAATCAATATTGGATCCTTCAAATTAATGTAAATAGTGTCTCGTGTAAATGATAAGTTTAATATAAAAGTAGGTGTTCATTGAAAGAAAATATTTTAAAAAATTTAATATATATTAGTTGAATCCCATATTGTAAAAAGTTATAAAAAATATTCCATATAAAATAGTAAAATATAAACCATAAGATCACATGATATATCAACTTATTGGGATTCCAAAATATGATAGAGAAAATTTAGATGAATAGATAACATTAATATGATTGAGAAAGATAATATATAGAGGGGATAAGAAATAGTATAATTAAATTTTTTAATTGGAAATAAATATTTCCAAGAAGGTTATTTTTTATATTGGAATGTAATTCCATATAATTTTAAATTTAAAGGATATATAATATAACAATAATAATGAATAACTTAACCATTGTAAAACATTAGTCAAAGAGGATTATGCATAACTCATTAAATGTAGCTGAGTCATCCAAATCCCAACATCTTTTCTATCTTTTGACTTGTAAACCAAAAAAATGTATACGAGAATATATATGTTTAAATAATTAAATTTTCATTAGTAAAATGATTAAACTACCAAAATTGTTTATATATACACCACCCAAAACTAAACTATTTTTGTAAATCACTTAAGTCACAATGAATGAAAAATTCGATGAGAGAACATTCCTTTTATTCCTACTTATTGTAACATTTTATTACATATTATATAATTTAATTACTCAACTAATTAATTAATTAGAAACCATAATCATATCCATTAACATGTATACTCATAAATTATAATTTTTCATTATTCATTTAATAGTTATGAACATTTTTGATGATCTCCTGATGTTTTTCATTTTAATAATTTTTCATATTTGTTTAATGTTGATATTGATCTTTATTATTTGATAAATATTTCATTATTTGTGGGTAAATTAAATAATTTTATTAAATAATTAGTAATTTACTATAATGTTTCATTTTTATTGCTTTATATTTTTTATTTATGATTCTTTTAGCGGAAATTTTTGGTGTCCTTCTATTTTTAATTTTAATGAACAAAGGTGGTATATTAATGATATGTTAATGATTAATATATAAAATATAAAACCACAATCAAAAAATATTTTATCTTTTATCTATAATAGTTCTCGAATTAATGTACCCACAGTCGTCAATGATTGTAATTTATAGCACTGCCGATGTATGTGGTCAAACCGAACCAAATAATAAAAACATATAATTCGATGAGTGGGTGTGGTCAATAAATGATCATTTTTTCATAAAAAAATTATTTACGAAGTATAATGACATAATTTATATTTTTTTATTTTTGATATATTTCATTTGAATTTTTTTTATAAATAATTAATTTGTATAAATAAAATGAACTACGATTCTCTATGGAGGCAGTAGTTCGTACAAGCACATGGGTGATATTCTCATTTCCCATGGAATTGAAAAAAAGAATGAATTATTTCTTATTTCATAAATATTTATAATTTTTAAAATGTAATATTTATTCAATAAATAACACCTTTTTACCATCCATGTATTGTGGTTGTATAAAATAGATCACAACGATTACAGAGGAGGATCTCTACATGCAGCATTAGAGACGTTTCAGTATTTCAAACAGTTAGGAGGATGGATGATAATTGTTTTCCAATTAACAAAATACAATATAATTATAATTAATGTAATTATGAAATAATTTAATCATAGTTAGATAATATTATTTGGAACAATAAAAAGAAATAATGAAAAAAATGAAAAAAATAAGTAATTGATAAATTTAACACATTCATTATAATATCTGCATTTTAGTTTGGATTAGAGAAATTGAGTTTGTTTTTTGAGAACATAAAGAAAAAATGAAAATATCTAGATTTATTATAGAGTTTTTTTATATTTGGTTCAAATATAAGTTCGTGTGGTGTGAGGAGAGTTGGGGTGGTGGAATACATTTTTTAAATGAGGATAGTTGAATTTTTGTATCATTATAAATGATAATAGAACTATTAAAGGAAATTAGATCCTAATTTTGTGGGGAATGGATTATTTGAAGGATTGAGGTTAATAAATCCTCATCCATACATTTTCACACTTGTTTATAACTTGTTTTAGTCCATTTTATTTTATATTAATCTTTTTAGAATATATGGTTATTACCATGGAAATGATTTTATACATAGGGAATTCACATTAATAGACAAAAAAATTGGGCCATTTTAAATATTTGGGATCCAACTATTATAAATATTATATATTTTTTAAAATATTGATGTCTAATTAAACTACATATTCATTGTAATATCCCCGACCTAGGATCCACTAAACTGGAGTGTCGAGATGGGTAGTTACATAATCTCAAGTGTTCCTCCATATACGCTATAGGTTTTGGACTAGCAGTGAGGGTCAAATAGGTCACATAGGGAGACTATAACCACAATAATAGAGAAACCCACAAAAGATAATAATTTAAATAGTGGAAATAGAAGAGAAAAACTGATAACATGCATATGTGACCATATCCCTAGCTGGGTACAATCATAAGAAAAAATAAATAAATCCCTCCATGCTATAGAGTCTAGTGATCAAATCCCCAAAGAATAAAATAGTAGAATCCCCAAAATAGACCTGACTCTACAACTGGAACTTCACCTAAACATTCCACATGTCTAAATCATCTCCCAAACATTGGTCCCTTTCCTTTTTCATGAACTGAAAGCATGAAATCCGTTAGGGTACCAAATAGAGGCCTAATAAGGGTGTTAGTATAACACAGTATGCCACCACCAATGGTGTATACAAAATATCCATCAAGGAGGATACTAAATGGAAGTGATAAATGATGACAAGTAAGGATAACCATTTCATTGGGACATTCATGGCTATTTTCATTTAGTAGACACTACCATTGAATCTGGATTCACTGTTTAGGAATTTCAATATTTAAACAACCCTTTTATGTGTTCCATTGATGAGGCATATCCAATGTTTTGATTCATAATGAAATTGAATCAAGACCAATCTAACTAGGCTTCACAGTATAACCATCTCATAATCATCCCCACAAAGCCTCAGTCCGGGGGGATTGCAACTCTTAAGGTAATCAAATGTTGTCCCCTTCCCTAACTTGTGCATTTATGGGTTGAGCTAGAACCTCTGTCGAATTCAATCCATGAGAATAGAACCCCAAGTCAATACCCCAATCTTTCAAGCCATGTTGAAAAGTTTATTTATCTTTCACCACCAAAAAATATATCACAAAAACATAGCCAATATCAATTAAAATCATCACAATAATCTCAATAAATGGGAATTTAAATTTTCCTCCATCCATCAACCATTTCATTGATAATATTACTAATCCCCTTTAAGACCATTCCCATTTTCCATGCCTGTCTCACTAATAATGTTCACGTATAAATATAATCCCCATCATATTCCCATTTATCCATTTAAGCCTTTATCTTGCCAAGATAACAACCTCTTGGGTAATTACCTAAAATAGGTGTATTACTAGACACAAAGTGAAATTACTTTGATCATATTAACTTAATCATCAAGGTCTCTACATTATTGCACAATGGCCTACAATTACATATCTAACTCTAGGTTTAGTGAAAAATCGACACGCCCCTCAGGTGGCCATAATTTGGTCAAGTAATCCTCCATGCTTCCCATGGGGATAATGTGGGGTTCAATTATCTATTTATACACCACTAAACCACCTCATGTCAAAGGAACCATGAAATCTTCAAAAAAGAGCAAGAACAAAAATCCTACATCCATAAATCTACACAAAACACAAGGAATATAATTTGATGACCACCTACCATGAATCTATTGGAGAACACAGTCACAACCGAAGCTGTAGATCTCAATTCAACCAACCCTATAATCATTACCCTAAAAATCACAAAAAAGTAGGGATTGAAATATTTGGACTGATAGGGGAATTAAAATGGAACCCAAATCCAAAAATAAAAGCATGTGGGAGATTAGCTATACCTGGATCCTCCATCAATAAATAATGGTGCTCCAAATGGATTTTAAATGAAGGAGATTGATCCTTGAGAGCTATTATTACCATTGTTTTTTTTCATAGGGTTTCAAGAGAGGAGGGTGAGAAAATTCATTAGTGAGATTCAAAATCCAAGAGTGAATGTTTTGTAAATTTACAAAGGTTTTTAGGCCGAATGGTTTCCCCACACAATTTTCCAAACTGTGCGCAAATCGTGTGGATGTTTCTGCCCCATAAGATCCCCCTCGTATGGTTTACCTGCATGGTTTTCCAAATAGAGTGCATACTGTGTGGAGGATACTATCTGAAAATCTTCCCCTTTCATGGTTTACATTGGTTCCCCGCATGGTTAGCACCAACCATGCATAGACCATGCGGCTATCCTAGAAGACCCTCCCCCCACACCTTATGTCCCAATCCCCCATAACACCCCTTATACTCCTCAATGACTTTTAAAGGACTTAATTACCTAAAAAATACATAAAATAAAACATAGTAAAACCATTCCATGAAGAGAAATCCGGGATCTTACAACCTCCCCTCCTTATAATGGATCATAGCAAAGTCGCTCTTCCCAGGCATCCATGATTTTCTAAATAAAAGAGATCATGCCTCTAGAACTGTATATCTAATTCTCACTCTTTAGATTCCCCGTAAAAATATCCATGGTTCCATTGACCACGTACCAAGGTAAAAACCATTCCCCACTAAACATTCTCACTATGATCCACAATATGAACCGAGTTCTCCTCATAGTATGCATCGACCAGAAGCTCATCATCCAAGGAATTTATCGCATGGGACAGATATGGGTGATACTGTCAGAGTTGTGAAACATGGAAAATTTCATGCTTTCCACTATACCGTTATGAAAGATCCATTCAGTAAGCCATCAGTATGATTATTTCTACAATCTCAAATGGACCCACATATCTAGGCACCAACATTTCCTACATCCGAATTCGATGGTTCCCCATCCTTGAAGACACCAAAAGAATTACACTATCACCCACCACAAACTCAAAAGGTCTATGATGCTGATCTGCATATGAACCTTGCATACTCTGAGTTGTTGTCATACTTTTTTGAACCGAATGAACCTTCTCTGACATCTGTAGCACACGACTCGATCATAAAAACATTATATATACGGTATCTAACCAACACAATGATGATCTAGAAGTTCTCCAATAATGTTCATTAAATTTTTTCATCTGATCTATATCTTTAGTATTGTTGTTATAAGAAAACTCAATAAGAGAAAAGTTCTTTTTCCACGAACCACCGAAATATAGGACACATGCTCTCGACATGCCTTCTTATACCAGAACTGTATGCTCCAACTTCCAATCAGACTGCTTTTGGTAAGACATACTGAAAAACACATGAGGTACAAAATTCATTTTATAGTCCCTTCCAGATGTTTGTGGTGAAATGAAGATCCCTATATGAACCTATGGCTCTCAGAACACCATGAAACCTTAATATTTCTTGAATACACAACTCCCAAAACTGGTCAACTTTATAGGTCTCATGAATCAAAAAGAAATGGGCCACATTGGTCATCCAATCTACCTCCACACAAATGGAATCATTCATCTGAGGAATCCTCAGAAGACCCACTATGAAGTCCGTCATGACATTATTCCAGTTCCATTCGGGAATAGGGATTGACTGCAATAATCTACATGGGCCTTAATGTTTAGCCTTCACTTTCTAAAAGGTAAGGCATCGTACCACAAAACTAGTCACTTCCTTCTTCATTCCTGACCACCAAAATTTCCTTTTTCGGTTATGGTACATAGTTTTTAAGACCGGATGTACTGCCCACATAGATGTTTGGATCTCAAAAATCAACACTACCTATTTATCTTCCAGCACCACAATACGACAATGAACATAAGCAACTCCATCAGTGCCAAAGGTCCAATCAGATGGTGACTCCCCACATTTATGACATTCCTTTATATCCAAGCTCTCCAGATCTATATACTGACTCTCTTAAACTCGGATAAAAAATGCGGACTCAACTGCAATAGATGCATGGATCATTTGTCTGTTCCCCTCATGTAACTCCAAATTCATCCCCATAAATAATGCCATCATCAACCACATAAAACTAGATTCATGAACCATATGATTCGGAGTCTTGTGGATATGATCTTGGATAATCTATTCCATTTTCTCAGTTTGTAATCCAATTCAAAATCAAAAGACTACATGTACTCGACCCACCGTCGTTGTTGAACATTCAAATCCCAATGGGATAATATGTATTTGAGACGTTTATGGATGGTAAACCACCTAAAGGGTTCTACTAACAAATAAACCTCCAAAACCTTAAGGTATGAACAACATAAACTATA
This sequence comes from Viscum album, assembly GCA_963277665.1. Taxonomy (NCBI): domain Eukaryota; kingdom Viridiplantae; phylum Streptophyta; class Magnoliopsida; order Santalales; family Viscaceae; genus Viscum; species Viscum album. The sequence goes on along the minus strand of OY728165.1, from coordinate 1,916,026,118 downwards.
TCCAGGTGTTGATTATGATAAGTTCTCTCATGGGGCCTCAGCTTCCTCGACCCATAAGACCAAACCCGATCATCTTTCATCAACCCTACCCCATATCCAACACGAGACGCATCATTGAACAAGGTATACTTCTAACCAATTTCATGTAAGATCAAAATCAACGTGGTGGTTTACGGCTTCTTTAGCTCCTGGAATGTATTTTCACATGCCTCTGCCCAATTAAACAGAACCCCCTTCTTTTTAAGGCCAATAATATGTGTTACCAAATGAAAGAAATACCAAATAGCCCTTAGCTGATAACTATCCTTACCTAGAAAAATAAAAATATTAGAGAGGTTCTTGGGACGTTCCCCTGACATAACATCCTATAACTTTTTTGGATCCGCTGATACGCCAAACTCAAATTTTCAATGTGTTAAAGAGTGCACATCATCAATAAAAAAATGAAATTTTTATTGCTTGGTGTAAAGCATATTCCATCGTAGTGTACTCAAGACGATGTCATCATGTTTGGCCTGAGCGTAATGAATTTTGGAGTACCTCATTATGTCATCAATGAAAACAGATACACACTAATCTTGATACAGGTAGAATATATGGTTTATTAAGTCCATGAACATTGTTGTTGCATTGATAAAACCAAAAATAATTACTAGGAATTCATACAACCCATATCAACTTCGAAAATATGTCTGGGGTATGTCAGTAGGTCTCTCCCTCGACGAATGGTATCCCATTCTCAAATCGATCTTGGAAAACACCGAGGAACCATTGAGATGATCAAACAGATCATAAAATACAAGAATATGGTATCCATTATTAAATATAATCTAGTTCAACATCTAATAGTTGATGAACAACATTAGTGATCCATCAGTCTTCTTAGAAAACAGTACAGAAGATCCCTAAGGTGATGAACTAGTGAGTATAAACCCCTTACAATCTAATTCATCTAACAGAACCATTAGTTCTTAGATCTCCACTGGAACCATTTGGTAAGGTGGAATGGAAACAATCTCCACTCCAACAAACAATTTAATCGTAAACCCAACATCTCTCTTAGGTGGAATCCCCGAGATGTCCTCAAGAAACATGTCCTAAAATTGGACCACAAAAAAAAGGATTATCTATCCTTTATCCCTATCATATCTCAATAGGCATTCCAATTGGACTGTGAGATCCCCCATATAATGGTGTAGCGGCCCTGTATATCCCACATTCATATCCCACTCATGATGAAGGACATTAGTGCTTGCATCGAGAAATGTGAAAGTTACTCGATGTTAGTAGGAATCGATATGGGCTTGATATCACACTGACCAATACATTCACAAGATTAGGTCAAAACATGACATATCTTGGGAAAACAGATCCCACGAAAATTGATACACACCATCCTATAATGAACATCCCTTGCAAGGCCTAACATCATCAACCCGCACCCATAGTAGAGTATCAAGCGACATTATCCCACATGAGGTATGTACAGTTAAGCCCAACACAACTACAAAAAATTCTGAAATAAAGTAATTCATATAAATTTTTCTAATAAAGTACTAGAAAACATGGAAGCTAAAGGAATCATACCTCTAATAGTAGATGGTCAGGCCTAACAACCCACAGTTGCAATATGAACGAAATGGAGATGACATGCCCTTTACATTGGTCTCCAGCCTATGTACCCTAGACTGCACTGCTCTGTTGGTATGGGTTATCTCGCCCCAAAGTTCCACATACACTTCCCCTACCTATATAGCCTATGTAGCTCCAACTTCCATCCTGATATAAGATAACTGAACCCCTACATGCACTTGGCACCTACCTTTTTCCTCCATCATTTACTGACGATCAGAGGTTCCAGCAGAATCTATGCATGTGGCTTATCCTGTCACATACTCTGCACTAAAAATAGTGGATGGGGACACTAGTCATGCTTGTGCCCTGGCATACCCTACTGAAAATAGAAAACATTTTCACCACCAAGAAAAACTGTCCTCACTTCTGACTTCTCTCTACGCTTCCCCCATGATTAGAGGTTCTAATTTGGTGCTTCCTACTATCAGGAGTCGCACCACGTGCTCGCCCAACTAGCGCCACTAGTTGACAACATGAATCTCCCTTCATGTTTCATTCTGAGACATGTTCTTGATCCAACATGTCAGAAAACCATTTTAGATGGAATATATTAACCTGATATTTGATATAGTGTCTCAAACCGTCCTATTAGTTGTTTTTCCATAGGTACCTCATCTCGTGTCATCATTTGAAAGAAGAATCTCAAATTGCAGAAACGAATAGCATATTCCACCACTGACATTAAACACGGATTTTAAAGAAAATAGATCAGGCCTCTAGAACTGTATATCTGATTCTCACTCCCTAGATTCCTTCTGAACCTTTCCATGGTGCCATTAAACATGTACCAATGGAAAAACCTTTCCCCACAAAACATTCTCACTGTGATCCACAATACAAACCGAGTTCTCCTCAAAGTATGAATAGACCAGAAGCTCATCTTCTAAGGAATTTATCACGTGGGATAGATATGGGTGATACTGTCAGAGTTTTGAAACATGGAAAATGTCATGCTTCCCACTATACCATTATGTAAGAGACAATCAGTAAGACATCATTCTGATTCTTTCCACAACCTCAAATAGACCCACATATCTAGGCACCAACTTTTTGTACATCTGAATTAGATGGTTCCCTAACCTTGATGACTCCTGAAGAAATACACTATCACCCACCACATGCTCAAAAGGTCTATGATACTGATCTGCATATGACCTCCGCATTCTCTGAGCTATTGTAATACTTTTTTTGAACCGAACAAACCTTCTCTAACATCTCTAGCACAATACTCATCCCTTAAAGCATAGACTCTATGGTATCTAACCATCAAAATGGTGATCTATATGTACTCCCATAATGTTCCAGAAAATGTGTCATCTGAACTATATATTGAATATTGTTGTTATAGGAAAACTCAACAAGTGATAAGTTCTTCTTCCATGAACCACCGAAATCTAGGACACCTTCTCTCAACATGTCTTCTAATACCTAAATTTCATGGTCCAACTGCCCATCAGACTATGAGTGGTAAGATGTACTCAAAACCACATGGGGTACAATGTTCATTTCATAGTCCCTACTAGAAGTGTGAGGTGAAATGCAGATCCCTATATGAATGTATGGTTCTTGGAACACCATGCAACCTTACTATTTCCCGAGTACACAACTCCCCCAACTGGTCAACTTTATAGGTCTCATGAATCAAAAAGTTATTGGCCACTTTGGTCAGCCAATATACCACCACACAAATGGAATCATTCATCTGAGGAAGCCTCAGAAGACCCACTACGAAGTCCATCATGTCATTATTCCACTTCCACTCAGGAATAGGAAATGACTGTAATAATCTACCTGGGCACTAATGTTCATTCTTCACCTTCTAAAAGGTAAGTCATCATACCAGAAAACTAGCCACTTCCTTCTTCATTCTCGACCACCAAAATTTCCTTTTTATGTCAAGGTACATATTTGTTATGACAGGATGTACTTCCCACTTTGATGTTTAGAACTCACACATCAACTCTTCATGTATATCTTCCAGCACAAGAACACGAACAAGGACATAAGAAACTCCATCAGTGTTGAATGTCCAATCAGATGGTGACTCCCCACAATTATGGCATTCCTTCATATCCAAGATCTCTAGATATATATACTAACTCTATTTATCTTGGCTCAGAAATGCAGACTCAACTGCAATAGATGCACGGATCATCTGTTTGTGCCCCTCATGTAACTCCAAATGCATCTCCGCAAACAATGCCATCATCAACCACTCAAATCTAGATTCATGAATTATTTGATTCTAAGTCTTTTGGATAAGATCATGTTGAATAATTACATTTTTTCAGTTTTTAAACCAATTCAAAATCAAAAGAATACATGTACTCGACCCACCATCATTGTTGAACATTCAAATCCAAATGAGAGAATTTGTATTTGAGACGTTTATGTCTGGTAAACACCCTAAAGGGGTATACTACAAAATTATACCTCCAACACGTTACGGTATGAACCACATAAGCTATATCCAGGTCTTGAGTATGCTATGTTCTCTCATGTGGACTCAACTTCCTCGACCCATAAGACACAACCCGATCATCTTCCATCAACACTACCCCATATCCAACACAAGACGCATCATAGAACAAGGTATACTTCATACCAATTTCATGTAAGATCAAAATAGGTGGGGGTTTCTACTACTTCATTAGATCCTGGAAAGTATTCTCACATGCCTCTGACCAATCGAACATAATCCCCTTCTTTGTTAGGCCTGTGAGAGGAACTCCCAAATGAATGAAATACCAAATAAACCATCAGTAATAACCAGCCAAACCTAGAAAAATATGAATATTAGAGAGGTTATTGGGCAGTTCCCATGGCATAACTTCTTGTGACTTTTTTTTGGATCCACAGATATTCCTAACTCAGATTTTCAATTTCCTAAAAAGTGCACCTCATCAATACAAAACTGACATTTTCATTGCTTGGTTTAATGACTATTCCCTCGTAGTGTACTCAAGACGATGTCATGATGTTTGGAATGATCATAATGAATTCTGGAGTACCTCATTATGTCATCAATGAAAAAAGATACACAATGATCTTGATATGGGTGGAATATATGGTTAATAATGGCCATGAACATAGTTTTTTCATTGTTAAAACCAAAAATAATTACTAGGAATTCATACAACCCATACCAAGATTGAAAATATATCTGGGGTATGTCAGAAGGTATCTCTCTCAACTGATGGTATCCCAATCTCAAATCAATCTTGGAAAACACTGAGGAACCTCCGAGATGATCAAAAAGATCATAAATTATATGAATATGGAATCTTTTATTAAATATCATCCGGTTCAACTTATTATAGTTGATGAACAACCTTAGTGATCTGTCAATCTTCTTAGAAAACAACACAGGATATGCCTATGAAGAAGAACTAGGGTGTATAAACCACTTACAATCCAATTCATCTAACATAATCTTTAGTTTTTGGAGCTCCACTGGCACCATTCGGTATGGTGGAATGGAAACAAGTTCAGCTCCAGGAAACAATTGAATCATAAACTCAACATCTCTCTCAGGTGAAAACAACGAGATTTCCTCAAGAAACACGTCCTATAATTGGACCTCAACAAAAGGAAAGACTATCTATCCTTTATCCCCATAATATCTAATAATGCATGCCACATGGACTGTGAGCTCCCCCATATAATGGCATATCGGCCCTGTGCATCCCACTTGCATATCCCACTCACCATGAAGGACATGAGTGCTCCCATCGAGTGATGTGAATTTGACTCGATGTCAGTAGCAGTCGTTATGGGCTTGATATCACACCTACCAATACATTCACAAGATTAGGCCAACACAAGAGATATCTAGGGAAAACAGATCCCACAGAAAATGATATACACCTACCTCTAAAGAAAAACCCTTGCAAGGCCTAATATCATCAACTCACACCCCTTGCAGAGTATCAAGCAACATTATCCCACATGAGGTATCTATGGTTAAGCCACACACAACAACAAACAAAGCTAAAATAAAGGAATGAATAAAACTTTTATCTAATAAAGCACTGAAAAACGTGGAAGCTAAAAGAATCATACCTTGAATAGTAGATGGTCATCCCTAACCACCTGCAGTTGCAACCTGAACTGCATGGAGATGACATGCCTATTTACATTGGGCTCCATCCTATGTACCATACACTGTACTTCTCTGTTGGTATGGGTTATCTCACCCAAACGTTCCACATCCACCTCCCCTACCAATATAGCCAATGTAGCTCCAACTTCCCACCTGATATAAGGTAACTGACCCCCTACCTACACTCGACACCTGTCTTTGTCCTCCATCATTCACTGATGGTCAAGGGTTCCAGAAGAATCTATTAATGTGGCTTATCCTATCACATACTCTCCACTATAAATAGTTGATGGGGACACTGGTCATGCTTGTGCCCTGGCCGACCCTACTGAAAATAGAAAACATTGTCACCACCCTGATAAACTGACCCCACTTCGGACTGCTCTCTGCACTTCCACCATGATGAAAGGTTCTAATTTGGTGCTTTTTACTATCAAAAGCTGCACCACATGCTCACGCAGATGGCACCACCAGTTGACAAACTGAATCACCCTTCATGTTTCTTTATAATACATGTTCTTGATCCAACCTGTCAGAAAAACGTTTTAGATGAAATATATTCACCTAAGATCTGATATAGTGTCTCAAACCTCCCTATTAGTTGTTTTCCCATAGGATCCTCATCTCTCATCAACGTTTGAATGGAGCATCTCACATTTGTGAATCGAATATCAAAGTCCATCACTGACATTATACCCTAATTCTAAATATAAGAGATCAGGCCTCTAGAACTGTATATCTGATTTTTACTCCCTAGATTCCTCCTAAACATTTCCATGGTTCCATTGAACACGTAACAAGGGAAAATACTGTAACACCCCAAGATTTTATAGTGTGTTATTTCTTCAAAATAATTCAATAACTTTCACTACACGCAACAACAAGTTCAAGCACACCATGAATTACCAAACAAGCCGTTAAAAAGTGGTTATGAATAGTATTAGATAAATTTTAATGTTTATATAATCCTTATAATTTTAGAATCCATATTATGAGTTTCTTAGATATAATGCAAGAACAAATTCATTTTCAATATTGCACTTTTATTAACTTTAATAGTGAACCCTTTTTAAATAAAATATTTTATACTTTTTGACTAAATGGGGACATCAAAAAAATTTAAAATGAAACATCCCAAGCTTACACGGTACGCTTTCCTTTGAATAAAACAGTAGCGTGTGTTGTACGCAACTTCGAGTTTTAACACACACCACAACCGATCAAACTAGCCGTTATGAATAGTAATACCTAATTTTTGAAATTATATATATTTTATATTTCAAAATGGACTTCATTTTTGGATTCGGAATATCGAATTTAGGCTAGGGTGAAATTTTGGTACTTTTCAGATAACTTTTATATTTTGATGAATAGTGAAAATTACTAAATTTTAATTAAAAACAACTTTTTTAATCAAAATAATTAATAGTGATAAATTGTGAATTTGAGTGGTTTTAAAGTATATTTAGAATATATTTTTACCATTTAATATAATTTTTGTCATTGGACATAATTTTACAATTAAACCAAACATAAACAAGTGTCAATCTTTTGATAGTTATTACCTCTTAAAAACACGCTTTTTGTTTTGACAGCGGGAATTAATTTTAAATTAATTTCTGCCACTTCTGTGTTTTGAATTTAGGAAAATGGATTCCATATTTGGAATCAGGATGTTCAAATTGTGTAAATAGGTAACTTTTATTTTTAGACATTTTGAATAATTACTGCGGTAAATATTTTATTTACCATGGTTAAGGGTAAATCCGGTAAATAAGGGTTAACAAAATAATATTATAATAATACTAAATTACCCTAAAACGTGTCTTAACCCTATTGGTTGATAAATGGTCGACCATGGGAATCTTTGGGTCTATTTTGGGACCCCATGGATCCACTTGTAAGTGATAATGACACTTTATTTTAATTAAGTTAAAATGAATACAAAAATGACACAAGCATATATCTTTTATAAAAAAAATTGTTACATAGGGTTATATATGTTGGATTTTAGATTATAAATATTAATTAGAAAGCTAAAAAGATTTCCTACATAATTATATTTTATTTATAATTTTTAGACATTAAATAATTTATTTTATTTATGACACAATGATGATGCAGTAATTACTATAATAGTGAAAAATTAAAATAAGTGATATTATAAATACCCAAATAAATATAATATGAAACTTTTAATGAATTAAACTAATTTTCTAGGATAATATGATATATTATTATCGATTTAATTGACTTTGTTAGAAGTAATCAATCTGTTATGAGTTTCACAAAAATCAACTATTGAATTGTGTCAAAATTGACATAAAAGAGTTCTTAAAACAAATATTATATTATTAATTGATATTAAATTCCTAAAAATATAAGGTTCGGCCAAGAGACTTATATAAGGATAGGTTCATCATCAAAGGACCACTTGGGGGTATCTTGGATGTATATAGTAATTTTATTAACCATATTATATAAAAATACAAAGAGACATTGTAAAAGTGAAACTAATTAACTTAGAGTTAATACTTAAAGATAAGGTTAATATAAGTACCCAAACCGGTCTAAATTCTATTGGTTGAGTGGTTTTCGACCTATCCCCACCTTAAACTTTGAATAATAAGCTTTGGAACCATTAGAAACCGAATATGAATTTATTATAAATTAATATTTCTAGCTTTTCCAAAGGTGCCCCTCACCCCTCTTATAAAAGGGCACTCCTCCTTCTCATTTCATCACACCTTCAAACCTTTTGGTTCGGCCAAAATCTGCCCAAATACTCTCCCAACATCCATCACTACAACCTAGAGCCCTTAGTTTGATCAGAAAGCCAACCTATGGAGCCCTTTTGATCAAATCAAAAGGAAGAACCCGAAGAAGAGGTAATGATTTCACCACCCTTCTCCAAGTTCATTTCTTCATCCACTTCTTCTTCCTTTGTTCTTACCATTCTAAAATAATAACTCCAGTATATCACATATACTGTGATGTTATTATAAATATGGTACTACCATATTCAGTATTCTATCCACCCTTTGAATAACATGTCACCATACGTGCGTACGTACGTCTTACCGTCTCCACGTCGTGGTGTAATTGTTATTCAATATAATATTATTTGGATAGGTATAATAATGATGTGTAACTCATGTAAATAATAAATATAACATGTTAATGATTCTGTATATATGATATACCATCCATTTATATATTATTTTAATATCAAAATAATGATATTGTCGCTCGTGCGTACGTACGGACTACCGTCTCCACGAATGCGATAAGATTCATTCTCCATCATATCCATTCAAGTATTATTCTCATTTTAGGGTTAAAAATAATGTTAATATCATTATGATTATGAATAAGATATAATCTATCCATTACAAACATGTCTTACGTAACCAAACATTTAAGAAGAACGAATCGATTATCACCCGAAACGACGATAATACTAAGATATTATTAATAAAGCAATGTTAAAAGATCATATATGATATCATATTAATGTATATGATTCTTTTATAATTTAATAACAATTATTTCACCATTATACAGGAGGTTAACCTACCCCAACCAAGGAAAAGTACAAGGTAAGGGTTATTTCACAATCTCTTCATTATCCGAGGTTGTATTATACGTAATAATCTACTGGGATCTCTTTATCATCCACATCCATGTTTCTTCGAAATGTATTTCAAAACATTTTTACTATTTACAAGAATATGGGTTAAAGTCATTTATACCCTTGTTTGTCTTTTTATAAGAGGTTTATAAAGGAATCTTTCCGTCGTTTTCAAAACAAGTTCCTTTTTAACCTTTTCGACAGAATTGAGATAAGAATGTTTTTTTACTTATACGGTGGGTGCGGTTATTTTCTGTCGTTATAAAATCGTCAAAGATTTCCTTAAAAGCTTACAAGAATATTTTCAAGAAAATGTTTTATTTTATATGGCTCTTAAATGATTTCAAAAATAGAAAGAGATATTTCTCTAAAAAGTGTTTTGATTTCATCTATGTCAACATCATTTAATGGATTTTACGCTTATTTGAAGTTGATTTATTATAATACAAAACTTCTATATTGTATTGAAGGTTTTGTGATATGCTTGACTGTGGATGTGCTATTTTATACCATTCATAGTTTATGGTGAAACTATTGACATTTCGTATGCTAGTTTTAATCCGAATGTTTATGTTATATTTCAAACTTTTCTTCAGATGAATGTGCTAAACAAGTATGTTCCGGGTTGGGGACCGGTAAAAGTAAGCCCTCCAGGTTGGGGACTGGTAAAAGTAAGCCCTCCAGGTTGGGGACTGGTTAAAGTAAGCCCTCCAGGTTAGGGACTGGTAAAAGTATGCCCTCCGGGTTGGTGTCCGGTTATTAGAGGCACTCCGGGTTGGTGTCCGGTTATTAGAGGCACTCCGGGTTGGTGTCCGGTTATTAGAGGCACTCCGGCTTGGGTTCCGGTTAGAAGTAACCCCTAGGTCTTGGGATGAGGCCTAGACAATGAAATTAACGTTTAGCATTATGCATTCCAACATTATGAAAGTGGTTATTGATTTTTGCATGTGATTATTCGATTAGTAAAATATCCATGTGAACAAGTAAATGGCATTATTTCATTTTACTTTTGCCATACTATGTTGAAGTTCAATTTTAAAAGGCTTTTGTTTTAGTAATTCATTGCCTTAAATGTTTATGCTTATTTTGAATGTTCCGCTATATTGTTATCCTTACTGGGCATTTGAGCTCACCCCTTTTCTATGTTTTATTTTTCCCAGGTAGTGAAGAAGTAAATTATGAATGACTTGCAGGGATATTATGAGGGGTTAATAGTGTGGACATGAAGACTTTGTTGTTGTAGTAGTTTTTCACTTCGAAATGTAATGTAAAACTTTATGATTATATCTAGTGTTTCCAAGGCTACTAAACCAATCGGTCTTTCGAGATTTGATCTTCTTGTGATCATGCCAATGTTACGAAGTAATGCACCGACTCTGGGTAGCTGGGGTCGGGGCGTTACAGTTGGTATCAGAGGAAGTTTAGAACAAACCTTGGAAACTAGATTTAGATAAACTCTGATTAGAACACGTAGACCTAAGATGAACTTTGAGGATTAGTATAGAAGAACTTCCTAGAATTTTGGTATTGTAGAGATTTTGTGAGTTTTCCGAGCAATACATCCCTGTCTGGATACGAGCAGGTAGAGGTGGCTCTGGCACAGATGTACCTAGGGGTAAAACCCGAAAACACCGCTTTGAGCTAGACTCGAACGGGAACTGGTGCACGACAACGGGCCTTGCTGCACTCTTGGTTACGACACTCCCGGGGGATATGCTTCGGATAACTCTCATTTTCTTTACAAATCATTATGAAGGGTTTATGAGTATATACTTCCTCAAAGAAAACATTTTTATGATTATGGATTATATCCATAAATAGTTCAATTTATGTTAAGTGTTTTATAAGTATGGGATTATGTATTTTGACTCATAAACTAATCTAGTTTATGCCATTGTTTAGAAATGGCGCCCAGTAGAAGGAATGATAACTCCAGAAATGCACATGATTCAAAGAGAAGGAAGGATCATATCTCTCATGGTCTTAAGCTAGAATTTATAAGAGAAATAGTCTCCCATGTATTATCATCATATGAAGAAATAATATCATGTGTTGATAAGATAAGTAAAGAGTTTACTGAGTCCTATGGCTTTGAAGGGAAGCAAGAGAAGAAAATGATGGAAGAGAGAAAGATGGATAAAGGGAAGAAGGAAAAGAAGAATTTTCCCATATGTGGTAACTGTGGAAAGAAACACCCTGGAACTTGCCTGAAAGGAATGGGAGTTTGTTATATGTGTGGAGGAAAAGGGCATAAAGTACATGACTGCAAGGGTAAGAAAATGGTTTCAAATGTACAATGCTTCATTTGCAAGGAGTTTGGACACTACGCAAACCTATGTCCCAGTCATCAGACTATGCCGCAAATGATGCTATTGGATAATAATCAAGTTATGATACTACCACAGATGAAGAGGGATGATTAGAGTTCTTATGTTGATTATGTCAATTGAGTTTTGTATCAACAATGTACTTGTTATAATAATTATGGAGTATATAAGGATTGTACTGCAGTACTATTTCATTAAGGACTTGAGATTGTGTGGAACAAAGAAAAGTGACTCATTAGCAGGATAGATTTTTGGAAAATATATGATTGAGAGAATGATAAACCATAATATAGTTCTGATACTGAGGTAGTGATTTTGGAATAATATGTGATTGTTTTGGATAAATTATATTGGATATTCTTGACTACCTTGGAACTGATTAATGATTTGTATATTCCATCATTGTTGGGGTTTAAAACATTTTTGGATTAATGAAGTATATCCATCATTCTATATGGAATAAGGGAGCATGAATGTAATCAATAAGGAATATGGTAATACATGATGAAGGTATTCATATGCTATTACGGGGTAAAAAGGATCTATATTATGTTTACATTCCTTATGAATGTTGGACTGTGAGTTTGGACAGAAGTATTTTGGATAGTTCTAGTTTGGATTATTTTGGATTGCCATAAAAGGACAACCCGGAGGTCGGGCGGCAACCCGTCGCGTCCGGCAAGGCTGCGAGACTTGAACCCGCAACCAAAGGGCGACAAGGGTGTATCACCTACCACTATCCCACGAGATGTCCTGGATTAAATAAAGTAGTTTTTTAAAATATCTGGTAGATGAATTATAAATTCGTTTATTTTGGAACCCTCTATGAATAGTATAAATAGAATTTTTTTTTACGAGTGAATGATGAGTTTTGGTAGAAATTTATTAATGGATAAAACTATAATTATAAACTAAGTATATCTCCTTATGATCTTAGCCAATCTCATAAATAAATTCCTCATCATTAATAAAAGGAACTTAGAACAAAAATGTTGTCCTAGATGGTACCTTAAATCATCACTAATTTATGGCTTTGGGATTGTTGGCCTTTTCATAGCCATGTTCTCTACCACTCTCCATCAGATAATTGATGGCTAGATTTTTCATCCATATCCATATTTTCTTACATGGAACCCTAGTATGTGTTATTTTAGGTAATCTTCATACATTCCACTCTTTATTTTAAATAGAGGCCTCATTAATTCATTTTTCGATGTGGGATTTCAACTAAGATATTTTGAAACGTAAAAAAATGCGTTATCCTAATACCCTATGTTTTGTTGAACCGATGGTATTTCAAATCATCATAGATTGATGAATTTAAGGACCTCAATTATACACTTGTTTGTGATTGATGACCTCAATCACTACCTATAAATATTTACGTTTTTCCTCCAATTATATGTCTCTAATTGCCACCAATGTTCTCCTAATCGAGATCATAATTTGGTGGTGACCCTTTGATTTCTCTTTTCCTCATATAAAGACTAAATTTTAGTAACCCAATTTCCGATGTGGGTTTTCCCACAAATATATTATCTACTTTCAACTGTTTATTTTCGAAAAACAATTTCAAATTGCGAGGACGCAATTTATTGAAGGAGGGGAGAATGTAACACCCCAAGATTTTATAGTGTGTTATTTCTTCAAAATAATTCAATAACATTCACTACACCCAACAACAAGTTCAAGCACACCATGAATTACCAAACAAGCCGTTAAAAAGAGGTTATGAATAGTATTAGATAAATTTTAATGTTTATATAATCCTTATAATTTTAGAATCCATATTATGAGTTTCTTAGATATAATGCAAGAACAAATTCATTTTCAGTATTGCACTTTTATTAACATTAATAGTGAACCCTTTTTAAATAAAATATTTTATACTTTTTGACTAAATGGGGACATCAAAAAAATTTAAAATGAAACATCCCAAGCTTACATGGTACGCTTTCCTTTGAATAAAACAGTAGCGTGTGTTGTACGCAACTTCGAGTTTTAACACACACCACAACCGATCAAACTAGCCATTATGAATAGTAATACCTAATTTTTGAAATTATATATATTTTATATTTCAAAATGGACTTCATTTTTGGATTCGGAATATCGAATTTAGGCTAGGGTGAAATTTTGGTACTTTTCAGATAACTTTTATATTTTGATGAATAGGGAAAATTACTAAATTTTAATTAAAAACAACTTTTTTAATCAGAATAATTAATAGTGATAAATTGTGAATTTGAGTGGTTTTAAAGTATATTTAGAATATATTTTTACCATTTAATATAATGTTGGTCATTGGACATAATTTTACAATTAAACCGAACATAAACAAGTGTCAATCTTTTGATAGTTATTATCTCTAAAAAACACGCTTTTTGTTTTGACAGCGGGAATTAATTTTAAATTAATTTCTGCCACTTCTATGTTTTGAATTTAGGAAAATGGATTCCATATTTGGAATCAGGATTTTCAAATTGTGTAAATAGGTAACTTTTATTTTTAGACATTTTGAATAATTACTGCGGTAAATATTTTATTTACCATGGTTAAGGGTAAATCCGGTAAATAAGGGTTAACAAAATAATATTATAATAATACTAAATTACCCTAAAACGTATCTTAACCCTATTGGTTGATAAATGGTCGACCATGGGAATCTTTGGGTCTATTTTGGGACCCCATGGATCCACTTGTAAGTGATAATGACACTTTATTTTAATTAAGTTAAAATGAATACAAAAATGACACAAGCATATATCTTTTAGAAAAAAAATTGTTACATAGGGTTATATATGTTGGATTTTAGATTATAAATATTAATTAGAAAGCTAAAAAGATTTCCTACATAATGATATTTTATTTATAATTTTTAGACATTAAATAATTTATTTTATTTATGACACAATGATGATGTCGTAATTACTATAATAGTGAAAAATTAAAATAAGTGATATTATAAATACCCAAATAAATATAATATGAAACTTTTAATGAATTAAACTAATTTTCTAGGATAATATGATATATTAGGATTGATTTAATTGACTTTTTTCGAAGTAATCAATCTTTTATGAGTTTCACAAAAATCAACTATTGAATAGTGTCAAAATTGACATAAAAGAGTTCTTAAAACAAATATTATATTATTAATTGATATTAAATTCCTAAAAATCTAAGGTTTCGACAAGAGACTTATATAAGGATAGGTGCATCATTAATGGACCACTTGGGGGTCTCTTGGATGTATATAGTAAGTTTATTAACCATATTATATAAAAATACAAAGAGACATTGTAAAAGTGAAACTAATTAACTTAGAGTTAATACTTAAAGATAAGGTTAATATAAGTACCCAAACCTGTCTAAATTATATTGGTTGAGTGGTTTTCGACCTATCCCCACCTTAACCTTTGAATAATAAGATTTGGAACCATTAGAAACCGAATATGAATTTATTATAAATTAATATTTCTAGCTTTTCCAAAGGTGCCCCTCACCCCTCTTATAAAAGGGCACTCCTCCTTCTCATTTCATCACACCTTAAAACCTTTTTGTTCGGCCAAACTCTGCCCAAATACTCTCCCAACATCCCTCACTACAACCTAGAGCCCTTAGTTTGATCATAAAGCCAACCTAAGGAGCCCTTTTGATCAAATCAAAAGGAAGAACCCGAAGAAGAGGTAATGATTTCACCACCCTTCTCCAAGTTCATTTCTTCTTCCACTTCTTCTTCCTTTGTTCTTACCATTCTAAAATAATAACTCCAGTATATCACATATACTGTGATGTTATTATAAATATGGTACAACCATATTCAGTATTCTATCCACCCTTTGAATAACATGTCATCATACGTGCGTACGTACGGCTTACCGTCTCCACGTCGTGGTGTAATTGTTATTCAATATAATATTATTTGGATAGGTATAATAATGATGTGTAACTCATGTAAATAATAAATATAACATGTTAATGATTCTGTATATATGATATACCATCCATTTATATATTATTTTAATATCAAAATAATGATATTGTCGCTCGTGCGTACGTACGGACTACCGTCTCCACGAACGCGATAAGATTCATTCTCCATCATATCCATTCAAGTATAATTCTCATTTTAGGGTTAAAAATAATGTTAATATCATTATTATTATGAATAAGATATAATCTATCCATTACAAACATGTCTTACATAACCAAACATTTAAGAAGAACGAATCGATTATCACCCGAAACGACGATAATACTAAGATATTATTAATAAAGCAATGTTAAAAGATCATATATGATATCATATTAATGTATATGATTCTTTTATAATTTAATAACAATTATTTCACCATTATACAGGAGGTTAACCTACCCCAACCAAGGAAAAGTACAAGGTAAGGGTTATTTCACAATCTCTTCATTATCCGAGGTTGTATTATACGTAATAATCTACTGGGATCTCTTTATCATCCACATCCATGTTTCATCGAAATGTATTTCAAAACATTTTTACTATTTACAAGAATATGGGTTAAAGTCATTTATACCCTTGTTTGACTTTTTATAAGAGGTTTATAAAGGAATCTTTCCGTCGTTTTCAAAACAAGGTCCTTTTTAACCTTTTCGACAGAATTGAGATAAGAATGTTTTTTTTACTTATACGGCGGGTGCGGTTATTTTCTGCCGTTATAAAATCGTCAAAGCTTTCCTTACAAGCTTACAAGAATATTTTCAAGAAAATGTTTTATTTTATATGGCTCTTAAATGATTTCAAAAATAGAAAGAGATATTTCTCTAAAAAGTGTTTTGATTTCATCTATGTCAACATCCTTTAATGGATTTTACGCTTATTTGAAGTTGATTTATTATAATACAAAACTTCTATATTGTATTGAAGGTTTTGTGATATGTTTGACTGTGGATGTGCTATTTTATACCATTCATAGTTTATGGTGAAACTATTGACATTTCGTATTCTAGTTTTAATCCGAATGTTTATGTTATATTTCAAACTTTTCTTCAGATGAATGTGCTAAACAAGTATGTTCCGGGTTGGGGACCGGTAAAAGTAAGCCCTCCAGGTTGGGGACTGGTAAAAGTAAGCCCTCCAGGTTGGGGACTGGTTAAAGTAAGCCCTCCAGGTTAGGGACTGGTAAAAGTATGCCCTCCGGGTTGGTGTCCGGTTATTAGAGGCACTCCGGGTTGGTGTCCGGTTATTAGAGGCACTCCGGGTTGGTGTCCGGTTATTAGAGGCACTCCGGGTTGGGTTCCGGTTAGAAGTAACCCCTAGGTCTTGGGATGAGGCCTAGACAATGAAATTAACGTTTAGCATTATGCATTCCAACATTATGAAAGTGGTTATTGATTTTTGCATGTGATTATTCGATTAGTAGAATATCCATGTGAACAAGTAAATGGCATTATTTCATTTTACTTTTGCCATACTATGTTGAAGTTCAATTTTAAAAGGATTTTGTTTTAGTAATTCATTGCCTTAAATGTTTATTCTTATTTTGAATGTTCCTCTATATTGTTATCCTTACTGGGCATTTGAGCTCACCCCTTTTCTATGTTTTATTTTTCCCAGGTAGTGAAGAAGTAAATTATGAATGACTTGCAGGGATATTATGAGGGGTTAATAGTGTGGATATGAAGACTTTTTTGTTGTAGTAGTTTTTACTTTGAAATGTAATGTAAAACTTTATGATTATATCTAGTGTTTCCAAGACTACTAAACCAATCGGTCTTTCGAGATTTGATCTTCTTGTGATCATGCCAATGTTACGAAGTAATGCACCGACTCTGGGTAGCTGGGGTCGGGGCGTTACAAATACTTTCCCCAAAAAACATTCTCACTATGATACACAATATGAAACGCGTTCTCCTCAATGTATGCATCAACCAAGAGCTCATCATACAAAAAATTTATCACATGGGACAGATATGGTTGATACTGTCAGAGTTGTGAAACATGGAAAATGTCTTGCTTCCCACTATACCATTATAGAAGAGCCAATCAGTAAGCCATCAGTCTGATTCATTCCACAATCTCAAATGGACCCACATATCTAGGCACCAAATTTTCCTACATCCAAATTCGACGGTGCCCCAACCTTGATTACACCAAAAGAAATACACTATCACCCACCACAAACTCAAAATGTCTATGATGATGATCTGCATATGACCTCTGCATACTCTGAGCTGTTGTGATGCTTTTTTGAACCAAACAAACCTTCTCTGATGTCTCTACCACAAGACTCGTCCATATAAACATAAACTCTAAGGTATCTAACCAACACAACGGTGATCTAGATGTTCGCCCATAATGTTCCTGAAAATGTGTCATCTGAACTATATCTTGAATATTGTTGTTATTAGAAAACTCAACAAGCGAGAAGTTATTTTTCCACGAACCACCAAAACCTAGGACACCTACATTCAAAATGTCTTATAATACCTGAATTATATGCTCCAACTTCCCATTAGACTACGAGTGGTAAGACATACTCAAAAACACCTGGGGTACAATGTTCATTTTATAGTTCCTGCTAGAATTGTGAGGTGAAATGATGATACCTATCTAAAAGTAAGGCTCTCAAAACACCATGCAACCATACTATTTCCTGAATACACAACTCCCCCAACTGGTCAACATTATAGGTCTCATGAATCAAAAAGAAATGAGCCACTTTGGTTAGTCAATCTACCACCACACAAATGGAATCATTCAACTGAGGAATCCTCATAAGACGCACTATGAAGTCATTCAGGACATTATTCCACTTCCACTTGGGAATAGGGAATGACTGCAATAATCTACATGGGCACTGATATTCAGTCTTCACCTTCTAAATGGTAAGGCATCGTACCACAAAACTAGCCACTTCCTTCTTCATTTCCAACAACCAAAATTTCCTTTTTTGGTCACGATACATATTTGTTAAGACCAGATGTACTGCCCACTTTGATGTTTGGAACTCACAAATCAAATATTCCCATATATCTTCCAGCACAACAACAAGACCATGAACATAAGCAAATAAATTATTGCTAAAGGTCCAATCAGATGGTGACCCCCCACATTTAAGACATTCATTTATATCCAAGATCTCTAGATCTATATACTGACTCTCTTTACCTCGGCTAAAAAATGTGGACTCAACTGCAATAGATGCATGTATCATCTGTCTGTGCCCCTCATATAACTCAAAATTCATCTCCGCAAATAATGTCATCATCAACCACTCAAAACTAGATTCATGAACCATTTAATTCTAAGTCTCCTGGATATGACCTTGGTGAATCTATTACCTTTTCATAGTTTGTTAACCAATTCAAAATCAAATGACTACATGTACTCGACCCACCGTCATTGTCGAACATTCAATTACCAATGACAGAATATGTATTTGAGACGTTTATGGCTAGTAAACACCATAAAGGGTTATAATAACAAATAATTCCTCCAAAACATTAAGGTATGGACCACATAAGCTGTATCCAGGTCATGAGTTTGATAAGTTCTCCCATGTGGCCTCAACATCCTCGACGCATAAGACACAACCTGATCATCTTGAATCACCACTACACCATATCAAACATGAGACACATCATAGAACAAGGTTTACTTTTTACCAAGTTCATGTATGATCAAAATCGGTGTGGTGGTCTACTGCTTCTTTAGCTCCTGGAAATTATTCTCACATGCCTCTGACCAATCGAACATAACCCCATTCTTTGTTTGTCCTATGAGAGGCTCTCCCAAAAAAATGAAATACCAAATATACCTTCGGTAATAACCATCCAAACCTATAAAAATATGAATATTATAGTGGTTCATGGGTAGTTCCCATGAAATAACTTCTTGTACCTTTTTTGGATCCACCGATATGACTAACTCAAGTTTCAATGTCCTAAAAAGTGCACATCCTCAATACAGAACTGGAATTTTTATTTCTTGGTATAAAGCTTATTCCCTCTTAGTGTACTCAAGATGATGTTATGATGTTTTCCATGATCATAATGAATTTTGGAGTACCTCATTATTCCATAAATGTAAACAGCTACACAATTATCTTGATACGAGTGGAATATATGGTTTATCCAGGCCATGAACATAGTTGTTCCATTGTTAAAACCAAAAAGAATTACTAGGAATTCATACAACTCATACCAACTTCGAAAATTTTTATGGGGTATGTTAGAAGGTATCTCCCTCATCTGATGGTATCCCATTCTCAAATCAACATTGGAAAACACCAAGGAACCTCCGAGATGATCAAACAAATCATAAATTACAGTTATAGGGTATCGTTTATTAAATATTATCTGGTTGAACTTGTTATTGTTAATGAACAAACTTAGTGATCCATCAGTCCTCATAATAAATAACACAATAGATCCCTAAGGTGATGAACTAGGGAGTATAAACCCCTTACACTCCAATTCATGTAACAGATCCTTTACTCCTTGGAGCTCCACTAGCGCCATTCTGTAAGGTGGAATGGAAACATGTTCAGCTCCAGGAAACAATTGAATCATAAACTCAACATCTCTCTCAGGTGGAAACCCCGTGATTTCCTCAAGAAAAACGTCCTAAAATTGGGCCAAAACAAAAGGAAAAACTAGTTATCCTTTATCCCCATCGTATCTCATAAGGCATGCCAATTGGACTGTGATCTCCCCCGTATAATGGTGCAGTGGCCCTGTGCATCCCCCAAGCGTATCCCAATCATCATGAAGGACATGAGTGCTCCCATAAAGAGATGTGAATGTTACTCGATGTCAGTAGTAGTCGATATGGGCTTGATATCACACTGACCATTACATTCAAATGATTAGGTAAAAACCGGACATATCTAGGGAAAACAGATCCCACAGAAATGATATACACCAAACTCTAAAGAAAAACCCTTGCAAGGCCTAAAATCATCAACTCACATCCACAAAAAAGTATCAATTTACATTATCCCACATGATGTCTCTATGGTTATGCCCAACAAAACTACAAAAAAATGCAGAAATAAAGGAATTCATAACACCTTTATCTAATAAAGCAGTAGAAAACATGGAAGATAAAGAAATCATGCCGCGAACAGTAGATGGTCATGCCTAACCACCTGCAGTTGCAACCTGAACTGTATGTAGATGACATTCCCATTTGCATTGGTCTCGAACCTATGTACCATACACGACACTACTCTGTTGGTATGGGTTATCTTTCCCCAACGTACCACATCCACCTCCCCTACCTATATAGCCTATGTAGCTCCAACTTACTACTTGATATAACGTAACCGACCCCCTACTTACACTCGGCACCTGCCTCTATCCTCCATCATTCACTGACGGTCATGGGTTCCAGCAGAATCTATGAATGTGGCTTATCCTGTCACATACTCTGCACTAAAAATAGTTGATGGGGGAATTAGTCATGCTTGTTCCCAGAACTACCATAATGAAAATAGAAAACATTTTCACCACCATGATAAACTGACCCCACTTCTGACTTCTCTCTGCGCTTCCACCAATATGAAAGGTTCTAATTTGGTGTTTCCTTATATCAGAAGTTGCACCACGTGATCGCCTAGATGACGCCACCAGTTCAAAACCTGGATCTCCCTTTATGTTTCCTTCTGAGACATGTTCTTGATCCAACATGTCAGAAAAACTTTTTAGATGAAATATATTCACTGGGGATCTGATATAGTGTCTCAAACCGTCCAATTAGTTGTTTTTTCCACAGGTTCCTCATCTCCCATAAACGTTTGAAAGAATCATATAAAATTGGTGAGTCGAATAGCATACTCCATAACTAACATTATACCCAGATTCAACCTCATAAAATATGAAGCCTTATCTAACCTCAAGGATTTTTGCTAGCAGAGGTCAAGAACCATCACCAGAAAATCTTTCTACATCATCCCCTCAGCCAGCTCTGTCTGAACCATAATGTCTCACCAATGTTTTACATTCCCCAACAGCATATAGGCCGCTAACTTGACTCGCTTCTTGAGAGGAGTCTTTAGAAGGTCAAGAATAGTTTCGATGGACTCGTTCCATAACACTGATGCTTTTGGAAAAGCATCTCTTGTAAGTATCGGTGGGTTCTTTAGTTGAAACTCCATAGTTAGCCCAAACATGCTCGGTGCAACCTACCCTAAGTATCATTCCATCATCTTCATAATAAGTGCATACATTATCGTGTAACTACTCTTCCCTATCTTCATGTTACACCACGTTATCCTTATCCACTACTGGAGGAGTTGTAACACCATGAATTTCATATTACATTATCTTTTTAAAATAATTAAATAGATTGCTCTACACAGAACAATAAGTTTGAGCGCACCACTAAATACCAAACAGGCTGTTCAAAAAGTGGTTAGGAATAGTATTAAATTAATATTGAATTTTATATACTTCATATAATTTTAACATCCATATAATGTGTTTTATATACATAATAAAGGGAAAAATACATTTTTTCAGATAAAAGATGTATTTCTCAAAAAATGTAAATTTACTGCCTTTAATGTAGATCCATTTTTTAATCCATTATTTTACACTTTTAAATATTAATTTTGAAAAAAAAAGATTCTTTTTTATAAGTGGGACATAAATATTAGGTTTGGATAAATTTTTGGTGTTCTTCCTATGACATTCATATTATGATGAATAGGGGAAAAAAATGCTAAATTATAATTGAAAAGAACATTTTTAATCAAAACAATTTATCACGATAAATTAAAAATGTGAATGGTTCTAAAGTATAATTAGATTATATTTTTATAATTAAATACAATTTTTGTCATTGGAATTAATTTTACATTAATATTGAAAGTAAACACATATTAATCTTTTGACAGTTTTAATTCTGAAAAATTTGTTTAAAGGGATTAACAACGGGAATAAATTTTAAAATAATTAATGAAACATATACATTTATAATTAGTTAAAATAGATATATTTTTTTGGATTCGTAATATTAAAATTATAAAAAGGATAATTTTTGGTATTTTTCTGAAAACATTCAATTTTTATTAATAGTAAAAAATACATAGTTATTGTTCAAAACTGAATATTAATTAAATAATTTTTATTTATTTTTTAAATTTATTTTAAATTCAAAATAGATACATAATAACTATATTATCTCAATTTAATTTAGTGGTGTCATTTTTTATAAGATAAAAAATATAATATTTTATTGAACTATTTAATTCATTTTACCCACCTTATAGGCACATTTGCAGATTGGCATTAAACGTAAATTCACTGCTTCTGTGAATTGATTTTAAAAAACCAAAATATTTAGTTTACATCATAGAGTAAATTTTTTTCAATTGGATGAAAATAATTTTTTTTAATATTATATTTTAAATTTTATTTACAACGATTAATAGTCAATGGGGTAATTAAAGGTAAAAATGATTTTACAATTACCCTTACACAAGTCCAAATTATTTTCGATAAGCTTATTTCGAGAAATATCAACATTAAAAAAAATATGATCCTTTTGGTTCATATGGATAATATTAGGACATTTATTATTATTTTATTTAATGATGAGTTAAAAGTGTTAAATTCAAAAGTTAATAACTAAAACATTTTTAATATAGGATTATACATAAGTTAAATTTTACTATAAATATAAATTATAAATCTAAAAATATTTCCTACATATTTCAATTTTATTTATAATATCTAGATATTAAAATACTTAAATTTATTAATGACACAATAATAATACAATAATTACATTATTATTGAATGATAAAAATAGTTGATATTATAAATATCAAAATAAAATTAAATTGAATATTTTGAGGGATTTAACGAATTTTCAAGGTTAATATGAAAGTTTAGGGTATATTTAATGTATTATATGGAATTAATCATGTTTTTTTGACTTTCACTAAAACCAATTAATAAATAGTGTCAAACTTGACATAAATGAGATTTTAAAACAAATACTATATTATTCATGGATATAATATTCTTAAAAATATATGGTTCTTCCTAAACACTTATATACAGTTATATATATCAATTATGAACCACTTGGGATTCTCTTTGATTTTTATTATATGATTATTAACCATTTATTATAATAATCCAAGAATACATGGTAAAAGTTAAACTATTTAACTAGGAGTAAAATCTAAAATACAAGGATAATATTGTGACCTATACCTATATATAACCTATTGTTTGAGAGACTTTAGACCTAGAACCACATTAGCCTTGAAATAAATCCTTTTGAAGCCATTATAAACCAAATATGGATGTATAATAAAATACTATTTCAAGCATTTTCTAAAGTGTCTGTCACCTCTCTTATAGAAGGGTACTTCCCATTATCTTATTTTCACACCTCTAAAGCCATTTGGTTACCCAACTCCTTTTCGAATTTCCTAAAAACTAACCCACATAATCCTAGAGGCCTTACATTGATCAGAAGACATCCTAAGAGTCCCTTTTTATCAAATCAATTGGAAGAACCCAAAGAAGATGTACTTACATCATCACCAATTTCAATGTTCTTTTCTTCTTCAACTTCCACTTTATTTGTTGTCTCTATAGTAAAATAATTACCATAGTGTCTTATACATACAGATATGTTATTATAAATATGGTATAACAATATTCATTATTCTATATATCCTATGAATGCCAATGTCACCATACGTGCGTATGTACGGCTTACTGTCTCCACGTCGTGGTGTAGTTTGTTATTAAACACTACATTATTTTGATGTGGTATAATATTGAGTATAATTCATGTAAATAATAAGTATATCAGGTTAATTAATCATTATAAATAATATAAAATCCAATTACATATTATTTCTCCATCAATAAAATGATATCACTGCTCATCTGTACGGATGGCCTACTGTCTCCCTACCACGATGAGATTCACGTTCACCATTCAACGATGATTATAAATATATATTATTAATAATTATATAATACATGGAATAATAATTATACTAGAAATATATATGTATATATATATATATATATATGTAATTACATATATATCATTCACTTACTTCCATTCAATACGATATGTAAACGAAAACGGCATTTATCAGTATGTATGGTCTACCATATCCATAAACAGTGTTTTTTATTTCATATATAAATCTATTATACATACTTATATTATGAATATATATAATACATAAATAATTTTTTATATTCTAGGATCAATTATATCATGACATAAGATATATCATCATAAATAATAAGTTTAAACATGTATGATAAGGAAAGAGATTATTCCCCAAAATGTTATTTTAACATAGAAATAATTATTAAATGTGTAGTTTAAAGAAATAAACGAATAATGTGTGATATCAAAAAAATGAATATGATTCTGTTATAATGAATAACATATTATTGTCATTATACCAGAGGTTAAACATACCTTTGACCAATGGAAAGTACTAGATATTGGTTATTTCCTCAATCTGATTATTATCCTATATTTTTTATCTGTAGGTATCTAATAGGATATATTTATCATCAATTTCCATGATTCATTAAAATGTTTTATACATGAATATGTTAGGTTTTTCTGCAAGGGACTCATTAAATATATCATCAATTTAATTTTTTTCAAATATTAATTTTCCTAAATTTTTTATTTAATGTCCATGTTTTCAAAATGATTTTAAGGATTTATTTACGTAGACATTATTGTTTTAAAGTGTTAATTTCTTTAAAAAAATTAATGTGGTATGTGACACATTATTTAAAAAAATTTCTTTTAAAATAATTCCTTTATAAATTGTTCGACATTAAAATAATTTATTGAATATTTGTATTTATCTCAAAGAGTTTTATTGATTATTTAAACTATGTCAACATCCTTAATTTGATATTTTTATTGATTGAGTGTTATTTACTATAATAAAATCATCTATATAGTATTGAATGAGATATGATGTGTTTGACTGTGAATGTGCTATTTTTATACTATTAATGGTTTATAGTTAATGTATTGACACTTCATATGCTTGTTTTACAATAAATGTTTATGTTATGTTTCAACATTTTCATTCGAGTAATGTATTGGACTTAGTAAGTGATGGGTTGAGCCTCTTATAGCCCCTCAATTCATCAATAGGTCTCATGACACCATCTAGTGTATTGGCATAATTCCTTGAAAAAATTTATAATTTTAGTCTTGGAATGAGGCCATGGCAATGTGGTTATGATATCTATCATTATGCATTCCTTCGATAAGAAATTCAATTTTATGTGTTATTATTCGACTAATAGAATATCCACGTGCATGTTTATATGGTAATGTATGATTTATTTTTTCCATTTTATATTCATGTTTATGGCTAAAATGTTGATGTTTTTATAACACATCTTGCCATAAATGTTTATAGCTTCTATTAAATTATTTACACTTATTAGGAATCTAAGATCACCCATTTTTATGTTTTATTTTTCCATGATTCTAAGTAGTGTATTGTGAATGACATACAGGGTTAAGCCAGGGGAATAATTATGTTCACAAATGATTATTTATTCTTTGTTTTATGTTTCAATTTGTAATGTAATGTTAAAGTATGAAATTTCTTTTAAATGACTGCTAAACTAATCGGTCATTTGGGATGTGATTCATTTCAATAATTCCATTGTATTAAAATCATGAACCGGTTCCGGGATTCTAGGGTTAGGGTAGTAAAGTTGGTTTTAAAGGAAGTTTAGTACAAACCATGGAATCTACATTTATAAAAACTCATATTGGAGAACCTTACACTGTGATAGATTTTGAGGATTAGTATAGAATAACTTTCTAGAATCATGGAAATATAGAGATTTTGGGAATTTTCCATGCTATACATCTCTGTATGGATATAAGCAGCAAGAAGTGGCTCTGGAACATATGTACCTAGGAGAGAAAAATCTAACAAGGAGTTATGGGATTGACCCGAGGAATCCGGGTACCCAAAAACAAGACTTGATGAACTCTTGGATAAGACACTCCTAGGGGATAATCTTACGATAATTCACATTTTTTTACAAACCGTTATGAAGGATTTATAAGTAAATACATCCTAAAAGGAAACATTTTTATTATTATGAATTATCTTCATAAATGTTTCAATTTACGTTAGGTATTTCACTAGTTTGGAATTATGCATTGTGATTTATAAACTAACCTAGTGTATGCCATTGTTTTGAGTGGTACCCAGTAGAAGGAATGAGAACTACAGTAATATACATGATGTAAATAGTAATATGGATCACACCATTCCTGGTCTTAAGCCAATATTTTGAAGGGAAACAGTTTCCTACGTATTATCATCATATGAAGAAAACATATCACATGTTAATAATATAAGTAAAGAATTATATGAGTCCTACGGCAATGAAGAGAGGCCGAAAATGAAAGCAATGTTGAAAAGAAATAAAGATAAATTGAAGAAAGGAATGAAGGATTTTCACATATTTGAAAACTCTGTAAAGAATCACCATGGTAAATGATTGAAGGGAATGGTAGTTTTTTATATGTGTGGTAAAAAATGACACCATGTATGCGATTTCAAGGGTAATAAAAAGGTTTCAAATGTACCATGCTTCATCTTCAAGGAGCTGGGACACTACGAAATCCAATATCCCAATCATCAGAGTAAACCTCAAATGATGATATTTAATAATAATAAAGTTATGATACTACCATAGATAAAGAGGAATATTTAGTGTTCTTATATTTTTATGAATTAATTATGTAATTTGAGTGTTGTATCGATGATTTAGTGGTTATATTAAATATACAAATAAATAAGGATTGTACTGCATTAGTGTTTCATACATGATGTGAGATTATATTGTACTACGAAATGTGACTCAACAAAAAGTTAAACTTTTTTGAAAAAATATTGTTGATGGAAAAATAATCCTTAATATGATCCTAATACTGATGTTTTAATTTTGGAATAAGATATGGTTGAATTAGACAAATTATATAGGATATTCTTCACTACCTTTGAACTGATTAATGTTTGGTTTATTCCATCATTGTAGAAGTATTCAAAATTTTATATCTATGAAATGTATATAGTATTCTATAAGGAATAATGTAGAATGAATAGAAACAATATGGTTTTATAGTAATTATGGGTGTTACCATGTTTTAATAAAATACATGATGATGGTACTCACATGTAATTATGTGGAAAAAAGAGATCTTCATTCTGTTATGTTGACCTTCCTTATAATTTTTTTGTACAATGAGTTGGGACACGAGTATTTGGGATATTTCTAAAGGTTATAATGGATTATGTTGTGTGTTGGATACTATTGTTTAAATTTAAAACAT
Organism: Viscum album; assembly: GCA_963277665.1. Lineage (NCBI taxonomy): Eukaryota > Viridiplantae > Streptophyta > Magnoliopsida > Santalales > Viscaceae > Viscum > Viscum album. Next base: position 1,915,998,066 of record OY728165.1, on the reverse strand, counting down.
TTATTATGATTATATTTGTATGTTTATAATACGTACAACCCGATGGTCGGGCGACAACCTATAATGTCCAGCAAGGTCGCGAGACACGAACATGTAACCAAAGGGAAAAAATGGTGAATCAAATACCACTAGCCTACATGATATCTTGGTTTGTTTAATGATTTTTTAATTATTTTATAGATTAATTATAAATTCATTTTTTTGAAAACCCCTATACGATTTGGATAAATAGAATATTTTTATGTTCTGTTATCTTTTGGAGTGAAAGATGATTTTTTGATAAAAATTAGATAAAGGATGGAACTCTACATCTCTTGTAATTTTTTTCTATGAATAAATTATTTCTGAAACATTAGGTAATGGATAAAAAACAAAAAATGGGTTATCCTAATATATTTTGTTTTGATGAAACAATTATATTTTATATCTTCATTGATTTATGGCTTTGAGGACCTCAATTTTATATTTATTGTTCACATATTTATGATCGACGCCCTCAATTACACCCTATAATTATTATCGTTTTTACTCCAATTAAGTGTCTATAATTTCCACTAATGTTCTCATATTCGAAAACGTAATTTGGTGGTGAATTTATCATTTCCTTTTCGCTCTTATTAAGACTAAATTTTGTTAACCATATTTCTGATGTAGGTTTACCACAAAGGTATTTTCTATTTTAAACAAATTATTTTAGACGAAAATTTTCATATTGAGATGACCCAATTTATTTAAGGAGAGGAGAATTTTATACCTCAATATTTCATAGTACATTATCTTTTTAAAGCAATTCAATATATTGTGCTACACGTAACACTGAGTTCGAGCACATCGCGACTTAACAAACTATCCATTCAAAAATATATTATGAATAATATTAGATGAATTTTGAATTTCATATAGTCCATGTAATTTTAACATCTATATTATGTGTTTCATATACATAATATAATAAAAAATTTAATTTTTCAGAAAAAAAGATTTATTTTTCAAAAAATTCATTTTTACCGCCTTTTAATGGTGAACCATATTTAAATCAAATATTTGACACTTTTATATATTCAATTTGAAAATTAAACTTCTTCATTATATTTATGATAAGAAAAATGAGTTTGGATAATTTTTTGTAGTTTTTTTGACGACATTTATATTTTGATGAATATTGAAAATTACTAAATTTTACTTGAAAAGGAGTTTTTTAATCAAAATAATTTATATTAATGAAATAGTAATTTTAATGGTTTTGAAGTATTATTAGATTATATTTTTATAATTTAATCCAGTTTTTTTCATTGGAAACAATTTTACATTAAAATTGGACATAATCACATATCAATCTTTTTATAGTTTTTCTGTCCCAAAAACATGCTATTTGGTTTTGACAACAGGAGTTAGTTTTAAATTAATTAATGAATCTTATATGTTTTTAATTTGGTAAAATGGAAATAATTTTTTGATTTATAATATTTAAATTAGCATCGGGTGAATTTTTGGTATTTATCTGAAAACATTCAATTTTTGATGAATAGTGAAAAACACTGAGTTATTGTTTATAACCAACCATTATTTAAATAATTAATATTTTTATTTAAATTTATTTTAACATAAAAATAGATACATAATACCAATATTAGTTAAATTTATTTTATTTGTGTCATTTTATAATAATATTAGATATATAAAATTTTATTGAACTAATTAATGCATTTTACCCACCATCAATGAACATTTGCAAATTTTCATAAAACATAATTTTACCACTTATGTGAAAATAATTTGAAAAATCCAAGAGAAATGGTTGAAATCAGTATGTAAAATGTGATACAATAATAAGAAATAAATTTTTTGTGAATATTATCTTTTGTATTTTATTTACCACTGTTAAAAGAAAAAAGGGTAATTAGAGGTAAAAATGATATTACAATTACCCTAAAACATGTTCTAATTCTATTGGATAAGTGTATTTAGACAAAAATAGACCATATGAATAAAATATTGTCATTTTGGTTCAATGGGATAAAATTACGACATTTATTATTATTTTATTTAAAGAAGAGTTAAAAGTGATAAATTAAAATTTTAATAACTAGAAATTTTTATATCAGTTTATACATAAGATAAATTGGACTATAAATATTAATTAGGAAGATAAAAATATTTCCTAAATTTTTGTATTTTATTTATAATATTTATACATTAAATATTAAAATTTATTTCTAGCACAATGATGATGCAGTAATTACCTTATTGTTGAGAGAATAAAATAATTGATATTATAAATATCAAAATAAATTTAAATTGATACTTTTGATGCATTAAAAAAATTCAAGGTAAATATGACATTTTAGGGTTGATTTAATGAATTTTTTTCCGATGTAATGATGTTTTTTTGACTTACACAAAAACAAATTACTAAATATTGTAAAAATTTACATAACGGTGATTTTAAAACAAATACTATATTATTAATTAATATAATATTTCTAAAAATATATGGTTAGGAAAAAGAACTTATATAAGGTTATATATATCAATAATTAACCTTTTGGGATCCTCTTGTAATTTTTTATTATGTTTATTAACCATTTATTATAATAATACCATAATGCATGGTAAAAGATAAACTATTTCTCTAAGAGATAAATCTAAAATATATGATTAATATGGTTACCTAAACCTATATATAACCTATTGTTTGAGTGTTTTTTGACCCAAAACCACCTTATCCTAAAAATAAATCCTTCTAGTGCCATTATAAACTGAATATGATTATATAATAAAATAATATTTCCGGCTTTTCCAAAAGTGACCCTCACCTCTCTAATAAAAGGGTACTTCCCCTTATCTAAATTTCACACATCCAAATATTTTTGGCTTAGCCAAACCCTACTCAAATCTCCTACCAACTGCCCCACTTATTCATAGAGGCCTTAATTTGATTATAAGTCAAACTGAAGACCCCATTTGATCAAATCAAAATGAAGAACCCACAGAAGTGGAAATTACATCATCACCTCCTTCAATGTTCTTTTCTTATTCCACTTCCTCATTCGTTATTGTTTCCACACTAAAAAAATTAATCTAGTTATTTATAAATACTGTGATGTTATTAAAAATATTTTACACCCATATTAATTATTCATTCTATCCTATGAATGACAAATTCACCATACGTGCGAACGTACATATTACAGTCTCCACACTGTGGTGTAGTTTGTTATTCAACACTTAATTATTTGTATGTGTTTCATAAAGAGTGTAATTGAAATATATATTAAATATAACATGTTAATTATTCTGTATATATAATATAAAATCAAATTATATATGATTTCATTATCATTAGAATGATATCATCGCTTGTGCGTACATATAATTTATTGTCTCCACGCCGTGATGAGATTCACTTTCACCATTCAGCACTGATTATAAATATATATACTATTAAAAAGTATGTAATATATGGCATTATAATTCTACTGGACATATATATATATATGTTTACATATATCTTTTTTTCATACTTCTGTTCAATATGATATGAAAACGGAAACGACCTTTATGCATAGGTACTGCCCACCATCCCCATAAATGGTGTATTCCATTTCATATATCAATCTATTATACATAATTATATTCTAAATATATATGATACATAAATATTTTTTTTATATTCTTTAATAAATCAAATCATGATATAAGTTATACGATCAAGAATAACAAGTTAAAACACATATTATAATGAAAGCGATTATTACACAAATTGTTATTTCAAATTAGAAATTATAATCAAATAGGTAGTTTAAATCCATAATTAAATCATGTATGATATCATAAATATGAATATGTTTATTTTATAATTAATAATATACTATGGTCATTATAAATGAGGTTAAATGTACCCTCGGCCAATGGAAAGTGCAAGGTAGGGGTTATTTCCTTAAACTCAATATTATCCGAGATAGTTTATATGTAAGTATAAACAAGGAAATATTTATCATCTATGCCCATGTTTCATTAAAATGTTTTAAAAATCAATATTTTATGCTTTTATGTAAGTTACTATTTAACCAAATAATCTATTTAAATGTTTTCAAAGATTTATTTTCCAAAATATTTTAATTAGTGTCCATCTTTTCAAAATGATTTTAAGGAATTAATTATGTAGACATCATTGAATTAATGTATTAATTTTTTTTCAAATGTATCAAATTTCTATGAGACAATTTGATTCAAAAATCCTATTTAAATGGATTATTTTAAAAAAAATTGCACTTTTAAATGATTTCTGGAAAATGTGTATTTCTCTCAAAGAGTATTATTGATTATTTTAAACTATTTCAACATCCTTTATTTGATATTATTATTAATTGAGGTTGATTTTCTATAATAAAATCTCTTATATTGTATTGAATGAGTTATGAAATGTTGGACTGTGGATGTGTTGTTTTTATACCATTTAATGATTATGGTTAATATAATAAGATTTTTTTTGCTAGTTTTAATACGAATTTTTATGTTATGTTTCAACTTTTCATAAATAGAATGCAATGGACGCAGTAAGGGATGGGTGGAGACTACTATATCTCCTCGATGCATTAGTAGGTATCATGAGAAAACCCAGTGTCTTGACAGAAGGCATTGAAAAAATTGTTATTTGTAGTTTTGTCATGAGGCCTTGACTATATGGTTATGATGTCCAACATTATTCATTATTTAGTTTTGAAATTAGTATTTATATGTGATTATTCAACTAGTAGAATATCCATGTGCATGTTTATATGGTAAAGTATGATATATTTTTTCCATATTATATTCATGTTTATATTTAAATGGCTTCTGTTTTTATTACACATCTTGCCTTAAAAGATTATAGCTTTTGGGAAATTATTTACCCATACTGAGCTTCAGCAAATGCCCCATTCTTATGTTTTACATACCTTGTATTCCAAGAAGTGTGTTTCGATTAATATATAGGGTAAATAAAGGGTAATAATGTTGTTCTCAAAGAATTATTTATATTGTGTTTTATGTTTGAATGTGTAATGTAATGGTTATGAATGGAATATATTTTCCAAGACTGCTAAACTAATCGGTCCTTCAAGAAATTATTACTTATTATCATGCCAATGTATTAAAATAATTCACCAGCTCCAAGATTCTAGGTTCGGAGAATTACAGTAGAATTCTTAGAATTTTCTTTATGTCGCCCAACTGGCGCACATCTTCGAGGTGGCATTTCCCTCTAATGTCAGAAACATGCTTCAAAACCCATCCATAAAGCATTATGGGAAGTAATAGATATGTGTAGGCTCATAAATTTTAATAACAAAAATAATTCGTATACACCACCCAAAATATCCCACTCGCAACTAGTTAACATCCCTCAACCATCTCTCTATGTCTATGGTAAACACGATATCTAATTATCATAGTCAGAAACCTTATCTTTTACTCCCATTCGAACTATTTTCATATTCACTTTTACCCTAACAAAAAATTAATCTACTTTTACATCTTTATCAAGAACCATTTTCTAATTACTACTTGACATTTTCAATCCCCCTTTTTACAAATTCAATACTATCTTATTGAGCATAATTAATTACTTTTAAGAGAGGATTTTCATCATAACCCTTAAATCCCACAAACACGTCACGTGTGTGTGTCTACCATGATGCACATCACCTTTTTAAATAGATGCCTTGAATAATGCATGAATTAAAAACCTCATAGCATTACAGCCATGAGATAAATATCCCAAAACTGTCAAATCACACAACAAGTGAATCACATGTGACGCCCCCACGCCTGTTACCCAGAGTTGGTGCATCATTCTATTACATTGGCATGATATATGTATCATGTCCTGAAAGACTGATCAGTTTAGTAGCCTTGGAAATACTAGATACCTTCATAAGTTTTACATTACAGTAGGAAATTAAAAACAACATCAACATTGCATTAATTAACCAAATTAATATCCTACAGACTATCCCTGTAGGTCATTCATAAAATACTTCTTCACATCCTTGGAATAATAAAACATAGAAAGGGGTGAGCTCAAATGTTGTGTAAGGATAAAAATATAGAGTAAATGTTCATAAATAATCATAAACATTTAAAGAAATGTATAAGAATAAAAAAAATTCATGTTAAACATGAAATTCATCATAATATGGAAAATATAAAAATAAATAATTCCATATACTTATTCACATGGATATTCTACTATTCGAATAATTATATTCAATATCAATAACCACTTTTATAATGATGGAATTCATAATGCCAGACTTCATAACCACATAGTCAAGGCTTTGTTTGAAGACTAAAAATAAGATTTTGTGAAGGCCTTTTTCCAAGACACTATTTTGTCTCAATAGACCTACCAATGCATCGAGGAGCTATAGTGGGCTCTACTAGTCACTTACTAAGTCCAATGCATTATTTAAATGAAATGGTTTAAACCTAACATAAACATTTGTATTAAAAAAAGAATACAAAATGTGAATACATTTTCCATAGACCATGAAAGGTATTAAAATAACACATCCATAGTCAATCATAAAACAAAAACTTCAATAGAATATTTAATATCTGTATCATAACCAATCAACTCCAAACAAATTTAAAATCCATCAATGGATGATCTCTTCGATGAAAATGATTGGTAAAACGCTTTGAGATAAATACCCATTTTTCATGAAATCATTAAAAAGTCTCATAATTTATAATGTCATTTATACATATTTATTGATAAAAGTGTCTTATACCAATTTCAAACTTTTGAAAATAATAATCATTTAAAAACATTCATGTCCATATAAATAAATCCTTAAAATAATTTCTGAAAACATGGACATTAATTAAAAGGTATTAGAAAGATAAATCTATAAAACTTTTAAAATTATGATCTAGTTAAATAGACCCTCCCAAAATCCATTAAATTATTCCTTTTGAAAACATTTTTATGAAATATGGAAATTGATGATAAATATGTCCTATTAAATACTTACTCATAAACATTCTCAGATAATAATGAGATTGAGGAATTAAACCATACCTTGTACTATTCCTTGATCAAGGGTTGGTTAAACTCCTATATAATGGTGAAATCATTGTTATCAAATTATACAAGAACCATATACTATAATATATTATCATATATTATATTCTAATATTGCTTGGTTAATGATATTTTTGTAGTATTCATCATTTCAGTTGTTAACAGATTCGTTTTCCTTTATAGGATTTGTTACATATGTAATGTTTGTTATGGATACGATGTATCTTATTCATATTAAGAATGATATTAATTCTTTAAAAATTACTTTTAATCATCAAATTAAATTTATTCTTTAATGGATACGATGGGGAATATATCTCATCGCGTTCGTTGGAATGGTAATCCTTACTTACATATCAGCGACAATATCATTCTTTTGGAATTAAAATCATATATAATTGGATGGTATATAATATAGAATGAATAATAATCATGTTATATTTAATATTTTCTTCAATTATACATCATTATTAATCCCATCAAAATAATAATGTAATGACTAACAACTACACCAGGACTTGGAGACGGTAAGCCATACCTACACATATATGGTGACATTTTATTCAAAGGAAGGATAGAATAATGAATATGGTTGTACCATATTTATAATAAAATCATTGTATATATAATATACTGGATTTATTGTTATATAATGAAAACAACAAGGAAAGAATAAGTGGAAGATGAAAAGAACTTGAAAGAGGTGATGAAATATTTACCTTTTCTTCGGGTTCATCCTTTTGATTTGATCAAAAAGTATCCTTAGGTTAACATTATGACCAAAGGAAGGCCTATAGGATGAAGTGAGAATAGTTTAGGGGATATTTGGGTAGGGTTTGTAAAAGCCAAATGGCTATGATGGTGTGAATTTGAGATAAGGGGGAGTTCATTTTTATAAGAGCAGTGAGGGGAACCTTAGGAAAAAATTGAAATATTATTTATAATAAAATCATATTCATCTTATAATATCTCCCAATTGATTTATTTTGAAGATATAGTGGGGATGGGTCGAAATTCTTTCAACCAATAGGTCTTAGAAAATATTTTGTAAACATTTTAATATTATCTCTCATATTTAACTGTAAGTTAAATAAATTAAAATTTAATGTTTCTTCTTGTATTCTTACAGTATATGGTTAATAAACATACTATAAATATCTAAGAGAACCTCATGTGGTTCATTAATGACATATATAATATTATTTAATCCCTTTGGTGGATCCTTATATTTTTAGGTATATAATATCAACCAATAATATAGTATTTGTTTTAAAAAATAATTAAGGTCAATTTTGACACTATTTGGTATTTTGTTTTTGTGAAAGTCATAACAATAGTATCACATCGAAAAAAAATTATCTAATCAACCCAATCATGTAATATTAACCAAAAATAATAGTTTAATTCATCAAAAGATTCAAATTAATTTTATTTTTATATTTTTAATATCAATTATTTTAATCATTCATTAATAAGGTAATTACAACATCATCATTGTGTCACAAATAAATTAAATTATATTATTTCTATAAATTAAAAATAAAAAACAATTATTTAGGAAATATTCTTAGCTTTCTAATTAATATTGATAGTAAAATTTATCTTATGCTTAACCCTATATTAAAAATGGTTTTGTTGTTATACTTTGATTTTAACTCTTTGAACTCTTATTTAAGTAACATAATAATAAATGTCCTAATCTAATCCAACTTGGCCTAAAAGATCATATTTTATTCTATGTTTTTTGTTCGGCCGAATAAAATTTTTCCAATAGAATTAGTAAATGTGCTAGGATAATAATAATATCATTTTTACATTAATTACCCTATTTACTTTTAACCATGGTAAATAAAAGTCAATACTTACGATTCACCAAAAATTATTTTCACATCCTTGAACAACATTTTACATACTGATATCAACCATGTCTCTTGGATTTTTGAAATTTAATTTAAATAAGTTTTAAAATTATGCTTTATTCAAATTTTCTAATGCTCCTAAGAGGTGGGTAAAAGATGGTAAAACGTTCAATAAATTATATATATATATATATAAACTTATTATAAATTGACTCCAATGAATTAAATTGAACATATATATGCATTACATATAAATAACTTAGTGTTTTAACTATTTATCAAAAGATGAATATTTTTAGAAAAATACAAAAAATCACCGTAAGATAATTTATATATTCCTAATGCAAAAATTAAGTCTATTTTAAATGATAAAATATATAAAATGGTAAAAAGTGGGTATTACTATTCTTAATGGCTAGATTGATTGCTTGTGGTGTGTTTGAAATTGAAGTTGCGTACAACACAAGCTACTATATTATTAAAAAGGGGAATCAAAAAAATCGAGAGGGCTCTCAGATTCAGTGGAGAGCTCCCACGCACTATAGGGTTTCTACCCATGTGATGTTTTCATCCTCAGCTGATGTAGTCGCTTGGCTACGGGGGGGGGGGGGTGATGTCTTTGTGGAGTGTCTTAGGTCCTCATCTGCTTCCAGTATTGTAGTATTTTTGTTAGTGTCTTTCCATATATGCTTGAGATTGGAGATCATGATTCAGATCCCATGTGTAGGGATGTGGAGGTCTACATAAGGTGGAGAGTGTTCAGGTACAGGCGGCCGGTGGTCCTTCTTTGTATGAGTTGACGGGGTTCGAGTGGCGTCTGGTGGTTGGAGGGACCTGCTAGTCGCAGTATAGGATGAATGTTCATGGGATTTTCCTTGATGACAAATCTGTTGATAGATCTATTACACATATGAGATTCCTAATAGATCTCCAGTCTGAGGGCGTCTCACATGCGAGGGGATCTTTGTTGTTGATGAGGTGGATAAGGAGGCAGATCCTTGATGGAATGCTTGGAAACATGAAATATATCGTTCTTTTCAATCGATTGGTGTAGGGTGGGTTTCAGCCTCTCAAGTGGATGTAGCATGGGTTGGTGCGGCGCATCGCAATGGTGTTAGGCATTTGGGCTGGTCGGGCTGATCTGGTCGTGGGTGCGGGGCGGTGGATCGACTGATGTAGCTGATATATTAGAGTTTTCTGACACTTTTTTGTTGGTATTTTCTACTTGGTTTTGCTATGAGATGTGTCTCACAAAGCCCTTAGACCTTTTTTCTTAATGTTTTTGTGCCATGGGGCCTTGATGCCATTGTTTTCTAAGGCTTCTATTCCTTGGATGATTTGTTTCTGCTAGGTCCCTCTCTTCTCACAAAAGGGGTTGTGTGTTTTTTCTTTTTTAATAAAGGGGTTTTCCCCCAACTTTAATATTATTATTCAAAGGGAAATGTACCATGGTTGCTTGGGGTGTCACATTCTCCCCCCCTTCAAATAATTTTTTCCTCAAAATTTCTAGAATATTACTTCATAAAAGGATTTGGGTGGTTCTTCATCATAAGTTCCTCCGGTTCTTATGTTTCCTCTTACATATTAGGGTTTCTCCATAGAACATTTACCAGACGTGTCTTCTATTTTCTTCACCATTTTTCACTTGTATCATGGAAAATGACAAGCTCTTTGCAATAATACAGATCGGGTTCTGGTTCTAATTCCACATACATGAGTACATGCATTGGGTCAGGCATGTGTTTTTTCAATAGTGATATGTGGAACACAACATGATCATCAGAGAGACATGGCGGCATTTCCAAATGGTAATCTACAACCCCAACTCATTCTAGAATATCGAACAGTATGATGAACCTAGGACTAAATTTACCCTTCGTACTGAATCGTGTGACTTCTTTCCATGGAGATACATTCAAGAAAACATGATCTCCTACCTGAAACTCCATATCCTCCATTTGGTTATCTTCATAGATCTTGTGACTACATTCAATAGCATGGATGTGAGTTTGGATAACCATCATCTTCTCCATCATTTCCTCCACATGTTCTAGGCCTTTGAGTTTTCTTCCACCAACATCATACCAATAGGTTGGTGTCCGATATCTCTTTCTGTATAATGCTTCTTATGGTGCCATCTGAATACTTGAATGGAAGCTATTTTTATCAAAATATTCTAATAGAGGTAAATATTGATCCCAAATACCTTGAATGTCATGTGATCAACATATAAACATGTCTACTATGGTTTGAAATGTCCGTTTGGATTTTCCATCAGTTTGAGGGTGGTAGGCAGTGCTCAAACGAAGTTCAGTATCCTGGTCTTTCTAGAGACTTTTCCCAAATCATGATTTAAAATGGGGATCATGGTCAGTAACAATCGATAATGGTACTCCATAACGACTTACAACTTCATTAATATATATTCTTGCTAGACTTTCAAGGGTTAAATCATATCTTATAGAAGAAAATGTGTTGATTTGGTTAGATGATAAAAAATGACCCATATTTAATCATTCTTTCTAGGAGTCCCTATTAGTACCATGAAAAACTCCTTCATAAAATTATCCCATTTCCACTCAGGTATGGTAAGAGGTTTCATGACTCCTCCAGGATGTTGTCGTCCACCTTTCACTTATTGACAAGCCCTACATCCTGAGAAAAATAAACAATCTCCATCTTCATGTTGTCCCACCAAAAATATTCATTCAAATATATATACATCATGGTGCACCCATGATGTATAGAGAAATTAAAGATATGGGAGTCATCCAACAATTACCTTTTTAGATCAATTATGTTAGGAACACAATATTTCTTCCCAAATTACAAAATTATGTCTTCATACATGAAGTCCATCAATCCCCCATCATTCATAGATTTAATAATTTCTTAAATTCCTTATAATCTATCTGAGAAATTTTTATCCTTTCATGTAATGGTGGACTGGAAACAATTTGAAAAAGTATTGATGTTTCACCTTCCATGATTATTCTCATTTCAATTTTCACTAGATCCATGAAAATAGGATCCCTTTAAACTCTCATATTGTTCAAAACTCCATGATCCTTTCTGCTCAAAGCATCTTCCACCTTATTTTCCATCCTCGGGTGGTAGTGTATTGTGAAATCACAATCCTCGTGTCATTGAATCCATCTACTTTGCCTCATGTTTAGTTCTTTCTATGAGAAAATATACTTCAAACTCTTTTGCTCGGTATATATCTAACATTTTTCACCATATAGATAATGAATCTATATCTTCGAAGCAAGATTACAGTTGCTAAATCAATTCCATGAGTAGGATAGTTTTTCTCATGGATTTTTAGCTGTTGTGATGCAATAACCCTATCATTCTCTATAAGGATACAACCAAGTACTTTCATTGATGCATCACTATAAATAACAAACCAATCATTCCCGGATGGTAGATTAAATATGAGAGAATCGAATAATATTCTATTTAGTTCTTCAAAAAATTATGTACACACTTTTTTCCAAACAAATTTAACCCGTATATATGTCTTCTTAGTTAATGGGTTTTCCAATAATGCAAAATTCTAGATGAAACATCATAAATAACCTACTAAACCAATAAAATGGCGTACCTCGTTTATACTCGTCAGTGTTGGTCATTCTTGGATTCCTATGGTCTTCAAAGGATCAACAGATATTCCATCCTTAGAGACAATATGGCCAATAAAAGAAATCTCTTTAAGCCAGAATTCACAATTGGTAAACATCCCAAATAATTCATTTCTTCTGAGGGTTTTCAGAATGGTTCATAAGTGATTTTCATGATTTTCCAATCTTTTTGAGTATTCTAGGATATCATAAATAAATACCACTAAAAACTATTCAAGAGATTACTTGAAATCTATGTTTATTACATCCATGAAAACATATGGTGCAATAGTCAACCCAAAAGGCATTACTATAAACTCGTAATGCTCGTACTAGTTTCGAAATGACATCTTCCGAATGTCTTCCTTCTTCATAAACAATTGAAGGTATCCAGATGGAAGTTCAATCTTTGAAAAATATTGCGCTCCATGAAATTGGTCGAATAAATCAATAATTTGAGGTAAGGGATACTTGTTTTTAAATGTTATAGTATTGGTCTCCCAGTAGTCAATGCACAACCTCATAGATCCATCTTTTTTCCTTAACAAAAAAACCTCCCCCCCATGGAGAAAAACTAGGGATAATAAATCATTTATTACTCAATTCCTCTAGTTTTTTATTTAGTTCCAATAGTTCTACAATGGTCATTCTATAAGGGGTATTCGATATGTTCCTTGAACCAAGAATAAAATTAATGGAAAAATTAAATTTCACATTATGGAGGAAGTCCATGTAAATATTATAGAAACACATCAATATATTCATGTGCAATAGGTATATCCTCTATTTGAAATTTATTTTCCTCACCCTCAGTTATTTCATTCTATTCCTCCCCAATAATTTAATTTAGTTGAGCTATTGGGTGTGGATCTAGATAAGAATAAGGTGGTGACATTTCTTCTGTAATGATAAGTTGTTCATTATCATCATTAACAAAAATTGTAACATCCTTCTTCTTACAATAAATTTTTTCATCATGGTCAGAAATCCAATCCATACCAAGTATTATATCAAATTTAATCATGTTTATGTTGATGAGATCAACAGAAAACAAACATTTATATGCCCAAATGGGAACAGATTCACAAAACTTGGATGCAATTACCCTTCCCATTGGAGTTTTGACTTACAAATCCCTTGTTAAATCAAATTGGAAATATCTAATTTTCATAGAAAACTGGTAAGATATGAAACAATGAGATGATCCAGAATCAAATAAATAATTTTATTAAAATTGAGGAAACCATTAAATTACCTGCCACCATGTCTTTCATAGCATCAACCTCAGCAGTAGTGATAGCATAAAATTTTACATGATACCTTTTCCCTTTCTAAGGAAATTTCCTTGTCACTTAGGAAATTCATTTTATTAATGCACAATTCTTTAAAATTTTAGCATTCAACATTAACAGCCTCTTTGTTCCCCTTAAAATCATGAGCATGTTGGCCTCTTTAACCACACTTGTAAGAGACTCTCATTCCATTCAAAAAAGAACCAGGGTGTTTCTTCCCACATTTACTATAGGATGTATATTCAACTTTTCCCTTCATCCCCTTATATCCATTTCTAGATTATTCAGTAGATCATTTCTTCTCTTTCTTTACTTTTATGTTGTAAAAAATAGAGAATTACTTTTCTATCTTGATAGAACAAGAGACAATATCTTTGTGTGACGAACAATATTTTCAGACTAATGCTTGATGAAGAAATGGTTTTAACCCATCAATGAAATGATCAATCGTACTTCTTGGGTTACATATATAATCTTCAGCATGCCTCACTAACTTTGTAAAGTTAGCTTCATTATCTGTGACATTCTCATCCTCTATATTCCTCAGACATAGAAATTGTCTTTCCATATCCGGTCGATGGTTATGAGGAAAGTATTTTTCTAAGAAAATATCATTAAACCCCCCTGTTCCAAGTTTGATACTTCATCATCTTCCTTTTAGTTTTGAATCAATGACCTCCATTGATCAGCATATCAAGTGAGGCGATAAAATGACCTGGAAACTATTTCCCTTCTGCAACACCCCAATGCATGAAATATTTTCTCTAATAAATTTTTCCATTGCTCCGCTACTAATGGATTTTTAATCCCATTGAATTTTGGTGGTTATTTCCTCATGATGTAGTCTAACATTGATCCTCCGCGTTGGAAATCAAGGTGCTTCATACAAGTAAGGTTATTATTCCTAACCTGTGTGAGTTGACCCAATATGGTGTTAAGCTGATCAGGCCCAGTTGAATCACCAGCTCCACTATAATAATCTTGAGTAGGAGGGAAATCCCTACATAGATTAGATGTATTGATACAGTTTCTATTCCTTCCACTAGGCACCATTTCTTATTAATGTCATAAACTAGCTTTCTTTATGAATCAAAATACGTAATTCCCATACGGTAAATCACTTAACATAAATTGAACAGTTTATGGATATAATCCATAATCATATAAAAGTTTTCTTTGAGGATGTTTATACTCATAAATCCCTCATAATGGTTTTTAATGAAAAGGATAATTAACGTTGGCATATCCCCTGGGAGTGTTGTAACCGAGAGTGATGCAAGGCCAGTTGTAGTTCACCAGTTCCTGTTCAAGTCTAGCTCAAAGCAGTGTTTTTGGGTTTTAACCCTAGGTAAATCAGTTCCAGAGCCGCCATTACCTACTCATATCCACATAGGGATGTATTTCTTTGAAAACTCAAAAAATCTCTACATTATCAAAAAAAATTCGAAGTTATTCTATATAATCCACAAAGTCTATCTTAGGATAATGTGATTTAATCAAATTTTATCTAAATATTTCATCCAAGGATTATACTAAACTTACTCCGATACCAACTGTAATTCCCTAACCCCAGTTAACCAGAGTCTAT
Source organism: Viscum album (assembly GCA_963277665.1). NCBI lineage: Eukaryota > Viridiplantae > Streptophyta > Magnoliopsida > Santalales > Viscaceae > Viscum > Viscum album. The sequence continues at coordinate 1,915,982,635 of OY728165.1, read as the reverse complement.
GCATTATTACAATCAATTGGCATTATACAAGAATCAAGTCCCGAAAGGCCGATAAGTTTAGTATCCTGGGAAATACAAGATACATTCATAAGTTTTACACTACACCATGAAATGAAATAAAACAACACCATTGTCTTTATTAACCAAATTAATTTCCCATAGACCATCCCTATAGGTCTTTCATAAAATAGCTCTTCAAATCATGGGAAACATAAAGCATAGAAAGGGGTGAGCTTAGATTCTAAGTAAGGATAACAATATAGTAGAAACTTTAATAAATAATCATAATAATTTAGGGCAGTGTATACGAATAAAAAAAAAGCATTTTAAACAAGAAAATTATCATAATATGGAAAAGGTAAAATCAAATAATTCTGTCTAATTATTTACATGGATATTCTACTAGTCGAAAAATCACATGCAATATCAATAGCCCCTTTCATAATGATGGAATGCATAATGCCAGACATCATAACCACATAGTCAAGGACATATTCCCAGACTACAAAAAAGATATTGTCATGGACATTTTCCATGAAACTAGTTTTTCTCATGAGACCTACCGATGCATCGAGGAGATATAGCGGGATCCATCCGTCACATATTAAGTCAAATTCATTTCTCATATGAAATCGTGTAAACATAACATAAACAATCATATTGAAACAAGTATACAAAATGTCAATACATTATCTATAAACCATAAATAGTATAAAAAACACATCCAAAGTCAATCATATGACAAAACCATCAATTCAATATGGAATATTTTTATCATAATAAATCAACTTCAAACAAATTTAAAATCCAACAAAGGATGTTTCACATAGATGAAAATGGTCGGTAAAATTCATTGAGACAAATACCCCTTTTTCATGAAATCGTATAAAAGTCTCACAATTTATAAAGGAAGTCATTTAAATATATTTTTTAATCAAATTTTCCCATACTAATTTGAAACTTTTGAAAATAATTATCATTTAAAAACATTTATGTCCTTATAAATAAATCCTTAAAATCATTTTAATAATATGGACATTAATTAAAACGGTTTAGAAAGATAAATATTTAAAAAATTTAAAATTGTAAGATATTTAAATAGACCCTACCACATAATCTTAAAATATTCCTTTGGAAATTATTTTTATGAAATATAGACATTGATGAGAAATATGTACCAGTAAATACACACTCATAACCAATCTCTTATAATAACGCGATTGAGAAATTAACCCTTACCTTTCACTTTTCCTTGGTCGAGTGTAGGATAACATCCTGTAATGGTGAAATAATTTTTATTAAATTATACGAGAATCATATACATTATTATTATATCATATATGATCTTATAATATTGCATTGTTAATGATATTATAGTAGTATTCATTGTTTCATGTGATAACAGACTTGTTTTGCATTATGTGTTTTTTACATCCGTAATGTTTATTTCGGATAGGATATATCTTATTCATATTTGGAATAAAATTAAGTCTTTGAAAAAAAAATTAATCATCAAAAGAATATTTTTCTTGAATGGATACGATGGGTAATGAATCTCATCGCGTTCGTTGAGATGGTAATCTGTACGCACGCACGAGCGACATTATCATTATTTGGATATTAAAATCATATATAATTGGATGGTTTATCTTATATACAGAATAATTATCGTGTTATAATTATTATCTACATCAATTATTCATCATTATTATTCCCATCCAAATTATAATGTATTGAATAACAATTACACCACTACTTGTATACGGTAATCCGAACGTACGCACATATGGTGACATGTCATTCGAACGATGAATAGAATAATGAATATGGTTCTAACATATGTATAATAACATCACAATATATAGAAGATACTAGAGTTATTATTATAGAATGTAAACAACAATGAATGAAGAAGTTGAAGAAGAAAAAGACTTGAAATTTGTGATGAAATATTTACCTCTTCTTCAGGTTCTTCATTTTGATTTGATAAAAATGGATCGTTAGGATAGATTTCTGACCAAATTAAAGCCACTAGGATTAAGGGAGGATATTTTAGAGGATATTTTTTTAGGTGTTGGATGATAAAAATGGCTTTGAAGGTGGGAATTTGAGATAAGGTGGAGTGGCCATTTATAAAATGGGTGAGGGGATCCTTAAGAAAAGATTGAAATATTATTTTATAATAAAATCATATTAAGTTTATAATGGATCCAAATTCATTTATTTCTGATATAAAGTGGGGATGGGTCGAAATAAAATCAACCAATAAGTTTTAGACAAGTTTAGGTTACCATTTTAACCTTATCATTTTGATTTAACTGTAAGATAACTAGTTTAACATTTACTGTGTCTTCTTGTATTCTTACACTATATGGTTAATAAAATTACAATAAACACCCAAGAGAACCTGAAGTGGTTTAGTAATGACATATATAATATTATTGAAGATCTTTGGTAGAATTGTATATTTTTATGAAAATTATATCTACCAATAATAAATTATTTGTTTTAAAAATTAATTTATGTCAATTTTGACACTCTTTGGATTTTTTTTTTCTGAAAGTCATCACAAACTTATCACATCAAAAAAAATTATCTAATAAACTATAACATGTCATATTAAGATATAAAATTAGTGGAACTTATCAAAAGTCTCAAATTAAATTTATTTGGATATTTATAATATAAATTATTATAATGTTTTATTAATAAGGTATTTAGTGCATCATCATTGTGTCATAAATATATTAAATTATTTAATGTCTAAATATTAAAAATAAAATCTAATTATGTTGAAAATATTTTTATATTCCTAATTAATATTTATTGTCAAATTTATTTTATGTATAATCCTATATTAAAAATGGTTTAGTTATTAAACATTGATTTTAACTCTTCTATGTCTGTTTTATGTAAAATAATAATAAATTTCCTAATCTAATCAATGTGAACCTAAAGGACAGTATATTATTCCTAAGGTTGTTTATAGTCGAATAACACTTTTCCAATATAATTTGGACATTTTTTAGGGTAATAATAATATCATTTTTACCTTTAATTATAATTTTTACTTCTCAACGTGGTAAATAAAAGTCAAAAGTTACATTTTTGAAAAAATTATTTTCCTCTCATTGAACCACATTTTACTTATTGATATCAATCGTGTATCTAGGTTTTTGGATATTCATTTCACAAAAGCGGTAAAATTATATTATATGAAAATTTGCAAATTCTCCAAGGTGGTGGGTAAAAGACAGTATGTAGTTCAATAAAAATTTTATATATCTAAACTTATTATAAATTGGATCCAATGAGTTACATTGAACATATATAGGTTTTGTTTATCTATTTTGACCTAAAATAAATTTAAATGAAAATTATTTAAATAAAATTTCGATTTTAAACAATAACTCAGTGTTTTTCAATTTTCATCAAATATTGAATGTTTTCATAAAAATACCAAAAATTTACCATAAGTTAATATCGATATTCCAAATCCAAAAATAAAGTACATTTTGAAAATTAAATAAATAAAATTTCAAAAATAGTGTATTACTATTCCTAACTGCTAGTTTGATTAGTTTTGGGGTGTTTGAACTCGATTTTGCGTACAACACAAGCTAATGTATTATTCAAAGGAAAACGTACCTTTTATGTTTGGGGTGTTACATCACCCAATCATGAAATATCATTAAATATAACAACACATAACAAGAAAAACAATCCCCTCGTAGGGTGACCTGGGTGTTCCCCCATACATGGGTCAGCTACTCTCAAGAATGAGTTCATTACTAAGGCCTCACACATTCTTAATCTCCATTCTACCATCAAAAAATAGCTATAAAGAGAAAATAACTCATCGGATACCACTTTTTAACATCCTTGATTCAGGAGCCACTAAAGTGGTGCCCCAAGTCGTGTAATTAAATGACCTCAAGCTCACCTACCTGTACAATAGAGGTTGGCGACTAGGATCGAGGTCCCAATAGGTCACATGGGGAGACTATACCATCAATAACATATTATTTCACAACTAATAATAATTGAAGTATATTAAAGAATAGATAAAAATCCATAACATTAATTAGTGACCAAATCCCTTGATGGATACAATCATCAGAAACAATAAATATTCCATGCCATGGTACAATGTCAATTGAAATAACCTAAAAGATATAAAGTATTAGAATCTACAAAATTATCTGAACTCCATATCTGGAAAATCACCCAAACATGTCCCATGTCAAACTCATATCCCTAATATATGTCCCTTGCCCTTCTCCAAACCTGCATTCATGAAATCTGCCCAAGTACCCAATGGAGGCTCAAGCATGGTGTGAGTATAACTCAGTAGGCCACCACCAAAGGTGTATACAAAATGTCCTGCATGGCATATAGTGCATGCAAGTGAAAAATTATGACAAGTAATAATAAACAGTTCATTGGGAAATTATGGACTATGTTCATTTAGTTGATACAAACATTTAAAATGGATTCAATATTTCGGCATTTCATTACTCAAACTCCCCTTTTTATGTTTTCAATGGATTATGCATATTCCATGTTCTCAATCATATGGAAATAAAATCAAGCCCTATCTCAGCAGGAATCACAATATAACAATCTCATAATTCTCACCGTGAAGCCTTAGTCCGGGTGGAATGAAACCATTACGGTAATAGAACTATATCCCATTCCCTTACCCTTTCATCAAGGGGTAGAGCTAGAACCACATTAAAACACAACCCGTGGGCGTATATTCTCATTTTGATACCCCCAATATTTCAAGAAATGTGGACATGCTTATTTATCATTCCCCACAAAACACCATATCACAAAAACCTATCAAAAATCATTTACAATCATCATAATTTTCTCAATAAATAAGAATTTACATTTTTCCTCAATACAGAAACACATTCATTCTTTATATTACATAACCCCTTTAGCCCCATTTCCATTTTCCATGCCTATCTCACTATGAATTTTCATGTAAAATTCTAATCCCTTGCATTTTTCCATTGGTCCATTTAACCCTTTTTGTGCCAAACAAACAAAATCTTGGGTAATTACCAAACCTAGGTGTGTTACATGACAAACATTGCAATTAATTTGACCATATTAACATAATAATCAAGGGATCTATGTTCTTACACAATGGAATGGACTTACTTACCTAACTTTAGGTTCGAGGGAAAATCGGCATGCCCCTTAGTTGGCCATAATTTTGTCAAGTAATCCTCCTTGCATCCCATGGGAATCAAGAGGGGTTAAATTATCCATTTATACACAACTACATCAGCTCATGTCAATGGCACCATGAACTCTTCAGAAAAGTGAATGAACAAAAACCCTACATGCACAAATCTAAACAAACCCAATGGATATAATTTGTAGAAAACTTATATTGAATCTGTTGGAAAACGCAATGCCAACCAAAAAATCAGATCTCGATTCGACCAAATCATGAATATTTACCCTAAAACTCACCACAAATTAAGGTTTGAGGAATTAATAAAGAGAGGATAAATAAATAGGAAACCTAATCCATAATTAAAAGCAAGAGGGAGTTTACCCCATCCTAGATCATTAATCTGCAACTAACGACACTCCAAATAGATTATGAATGAAAGAGATTGATTCTTCAGAGCTCTTGGTCACTTTGGTTCATTCCTGGGGTTTCAATAGAGGTGGAGGAGGAAAATACAATGTGAGATATAAAACCCAGAAGTATCATTTTTGTAAATTTATAACGGTTTTTGGGCAGCACAGTTTTCCAAACCATACACAAAACGTGCAGATACTGCTGTCCCAAATGATCCCCCTCATATTGATTTCCCGAATGTTTTTCCAAACCGTGAAAAAACTATGTGGAGGATACTATCTAAAAATCTTCACCTTGTATGGTTTACTTGGGCTACCCACAGGGTTATCACTAACCGTGCACAGACCGTGCGGCTAGCCAGAATATTCATTCCCCACTTTTCATGTCCTGACCCCCCGAAACACCCCAGGCCTCTTCAAGGACATGGAAAGATCTTAATTAAATAAAAAAGGCCTAAAATGAAATGTAAGAAAACCTACCTTATAGAGAAATCTGGAATCTTACATTAATATTTCCACACATAACATATAAACTCATTTATAGAAACATGTGTATTTTTATGATCAAATATTTTGACTATGTGGAAATTATCCATGATGTTAAAATATATATGAAAAAAATTTGTTTATTGTTAAACTAATAAAATTTATGTGCAATTAAAAAAATCAAAAAAATGTAATACACATTTTGAATACATTATTAAAATTCAATAAACATAAAAATGTTATTTATTAGATTAAAATAATTCTTATGTGCCTTAAATGTCAAACAATAGTCATTAAAATTTAATATTTTAGTTATAAAATATATAATTTAATTTATTGGAAAATATTTTTTTATTAAATATATTTTGTAATTTTTTTATCATTCCTTAATTATCAAAGCGTCATAAAATTAAATGTATTTGTAAAACCATTATTTTCCACTGTGAACTCAAAATTTAACATTTTTTAAAATATATCAAAATCTAATACAACGATAATTATGAAATAATTAAATAATATATAAATTTCATTATATAAAATAATATTTTAAAAAATTAAGATATTTAGTTTTAAAATGTAAAAATATATAATCAAAATCTACTTTTAGTTAAATAAAATTACATTTCAAGGGTACTAAGAACAATTTCATATCAATTTATAATTTAATGATTGTTTATATATTAGTTCATATAAAGAATTATTTCCATTATTTATAAATTAATTTACTAGGATAATTTATAAAATAACATAAAACACAATTATATGAAAAAGTAACCCTTTCTAATATTATATATTATTAATTATTAATCATATGAATGTAATATGTTTTAGTTGTGTATTAATATTTAAATTAATAATTTTTTATTATTCATATTGTTTTCATTATAATATTCATATAATATTTGTGGGATTATTATAGATTGAAGTTTGATGTGAAACAATTTTTGAAACATGACATAGTTTAGAGAAAATATTATAAAAAAACTCAGGGTTTTACATTCCTTAAAAATATTTAAATATCATTTTCCTTGAAATTATAAATTTCACTCACTAATGAAAATTACTATGGATATTCGAATTATAGAAATTAACCATGATATAATATAATAATATATATTATCATTATAAATGTAGGAAAAAAATATTTTCCCTCAAAATATTTCAATCAAAATATAGATTCACTGAAAACTCAATTGAGCCATGAATCCCTCATGACACTATATCATAACACCAATAAATATTTTTTGTAGGGTCATTCGTTTTAATCAACTCACTGAAAGATAATCATATGTTGGTTCATAATATGAAATGTTATTCAATTATTTTTTTACATAACATGGATCTTTGGATAATATAGAAAATCTATTTCCAATATCGCATTATATTTATCTATTTGATGGATAATAGTACGATATTGAATCATATTTCCTAAACATCAACATGGGATAAAATTATAGTATTTTTCCCTTTATAATTTATATTCATTGGGCTACATATTTTATTTTCTTATTGAACATTCTTGGAATACTACTATGGATTGATTGGAATCTAATAATATATTTTGAAAATTCAGGGAGGAGAATAAGTATTATATAAACTATATAAAATTAACTATCCACATGAATTATAATTGTAGAGAGTATTTATATTTTCCTTGGACATATAAGATTTCTGAAGCCTATTATCTTTTTTTCTTTAGAATAGGGCATCAATTTTCATAACATCAAAACTCCTTACATTTGAGATAATAGACATTATTTTCAAACATTTTTTTGATCTCATTATTTTCCCCCAATATAAAATCATGATATCAATTAATATACTTTCATAGATTAAAAATTTTAATATAAATTTGATTCATTCTCTATGGAAATTCATTCAAAAAAATTAACACATAGGATGTTCAATATTCATCCATTCATCATCTTCATCACCTTAACATCTATGAAAATTTATCCCTCCCTTTATTGGTGGGTTCATATATTTAGAAAGACTCGCATTGTCACTTAATACATGAGATATTTAGGTAATTATTGCTCCATTATTTTCAGAACATCTATCTATTAAATTTCGATTATCAGTAATACTATCCACATATTACCATTTATTTATGTTGTTACTCAGTTTCTCTATACCCCAACCTTTATAATTAAATAAATGTATATTATGGAATGTCATTCATGATTTTAAAATATTATAAAATTTAATAATATTAATGTAAATAGAATAAATCATAAATAACATATTTCTTGTAAATTATTTTTTATTTGTTTAAAAATAGGTTAATCATTACTTATTGCCTCTTAGGTTCTCTACTAATACTGCAAAAATTCGATAAAATATATTTAAAGGGTTTTTTTAATTATGTGTGAATATCAAAATAATATTGTGGGAGTATTTTTATTAAGATGTTAATTTAGGCATCATTGTCACATACCAATATAAGTTTAAGTTAATACTCAACCAACCAATTAAATTTAATTAACACTAAGTGAATATATTCAAGAGAACATAGAAAATTTTAGTTTCCAAACATAACTGAAATTTCATTGAAACTACAAAATCCTAAATAAATGATAAATCCTTTTGTTATTTTATAATTAGAATATTCCCTATTATTTTCTAAAATTTTATCTTATCATAATCCCAAAAAATATAAAATCTAATCTATAATAATGACTAAACCATACAGTGATTGAAAAAATGGAACCCTGGACCCACACACTCATTTCCAATGATAAGAACGTAATCTTTATAAACATGTGTAGATAATATATTTGATTACCCAACTTACAGATTTATATATTTTACATCACATTCAGAAATAAAACATTAAATATTGTTTCCCCAGACCCTGGAATAAAAGAACCAATGCCTTAATTTATTAGATTATCATATATAAAACTTCTAAATCCCAAATAAATGAAAATTTTATAAATTTTTTATAATTATATTACTAACATGATACCAATATTACATTGTTAATTATTAAATAAAACATGATATATAATAAAATTCCAGTAAATAATACATTGAATGGTCAATATATAATTTCTTCTTCATTTCATATGGAAAGGAAACGAAATAAGTGTGATCTCAAATCCATTGTTAGGGTATCTAAAATTGAAGCAATAATGAATAAATTGTCATAATCAACATGTGATGTAATTAAACTGAGTTCACATTCCATAAAAATATCATTATATTTTATATTTATTAGGGAAGGCTATGTAACTAAAACACATACCATTAAGCCAATAAACAGTGAATGAAATTGACCTATGTATAGTTTAAAATAAAATACCTCATGAAAAAATAGTAATAAATTAATTATAATTTTATTAAAATTTTAATTATTATACTATATGTTTCCTAGGTACATGGTACCTTTACCATATAGACCTTTCATAAGATAGATTATTATATAAGGTATAAACCCATCTGACCTGGCCCAAAAATTCATCTCCAATGTCTAAAATCAAATTGATTAGATTACATTAAATAGTATGATACCATAGTAATGTAGTCCAAATAATTCCTCTTATATTGAATACTCTATTTAAATAATATTAAATGTTCCATAATAATTATCTATATTGAGTGTAGGATAAAAATTTATCAATATTTCCCCAGTTTGTCCAACAATATTCAAAGTAGAAATTTTTTGTAAAAATGGTAAATGTTTTAGGAAATTATTATACCCATTAAATGATTTTATAGTTCTTTAATATATATATAATTTACATTGTAAAATTATTATAAGGTAGTGTCTATTTAATTTTAATGTTAATAATCAGAAAAAAGTGAGATTTTAAAGTTAATTATTACCACATGGTAAATTTATCGTCAAACCCCTCTGGATGACATAATTCTTGGGGAACATAAAATAACACTAATTATGAGTTAATAATTATATTAAATGATAAATCATTATTACATATGAATTAAATGGTGAATATTGTATTTATACCCTATATGTAAAAAGTGAGATATAAATCCCTTACCTTTTGTGCCCATTTTTATACTCTCTTTTATCTCATATATAATAGTTTATATAATGTTATTATAATACAGTAGAACAATAGTAATAATTATTTAATCATCTTTATAATATTATTCATGATGAAAATATCTTATATATTCAATATATATGTATTTATAGTAATCCGTAAAATTTGGATAGAGGAAAATAGACACATCATCCAAGGAGACATCAGATCGTACGTATGCATGAACACTACTTACATTACCCTGTAAAATTTAATAAAATAAATATTAAATGAAATATACATTTATATAAGAATAAAAATATAAATATTTTTTAATATATGACATATATAATTATTAAAATAATCCTTAAGAAATTATATTTACATCATGAAAGAATCACATCACACTGGGGAGGTGGTTTCCCACATGTCCACAAACGATGTTATCGTATTCCCACAAAATAGATTTCAAGAATTTATGTGTTACAGAAAAATTAACAAAGAATAAAGGAATAGTAAATATCCAATATTAACTATAAATCCATAATTATTTCCATCCAATAATGGTGGTAATGGAATAATGAATAACATTGGTTCATGAGGCGGTAGTCTATCATATACATGAATAATGATTGCACGTCTCATTTGATAGAAGTAACTATGAATGTATATATTACACATTTTATAAATAATGTTTTGTATTTTTACGATTTTTATGTCATTAAATAATCAGTATATAATAATAATTTAATGGGTTGATAATGAAATGAAACCATATTTCCCATTGAAGAATGTTTCCTCTTCTTTGGGTAACTCTTTTTTGTGTATACCCAAGACATCCTTGGAATTATTTCTTCCTAAATAGAGGCTTACAGTATGAGTGGATTATTTCTAGGGAGATATTTTAGAATGTTTTGGTAGATGAAAAATTCATGATAGGTTTTATGGAAAGAGTTGTAGGGGTGAGTGCTGTTTTATAATCGACATAATGTGACATTATTATAAGTATAAAAAGGTAAACACCATTTAGAGTTCCCCATTATGTCATGTTCCTACAATAATGAACCATTATTTATAATTTTTGTAATAGTATAAATATGTGAATCAAATATATTTGTTATTTGTTTATAGGTCATTTGACCCCTTTATATTAAATTTTATCCACTAGGTAAACCCATTTTTACCTTACTCACTATAATTAATTTTTATTACTTTCTCTAATCTTTTAAATAAAAAATATGTTAACCATTTTAAAATTTTTAATTTATTTTTATTATAAATATTCTATCCATTTTTTGAAATTCAAATAATATATTTTATAGAAATTTATTTAAAATTAATCCCATAGACGGGATTGGACATCGAGTGTTTGAATTAAAAAATTCGAACTCCAGAAATATTTTTATAGCCAATTTCATTGTAAAACATGATAAAATTAACTAAATTGTATTAATTGTTTTTTATTTTCACTAGATTTAAATTAATACACGATTAAAATAAATTTTATCTATATAAATAAATTACTTGTAAAAGATGTTTTCCAGTAAAATTCAGTATTTTCCAATATTCATAAAAAATGAGACATCTCAGAAAAATAAAACAATTACTCTATCCTAATCATGTAATTTATCTTTTAAAGAATGATGATTATTTTTTAAAAAATAAAATTTATTAATGTGTCAATATTTGGTTTCAAATAGGTGCTCTATTAAAAGGTGGAAATACTACCTTTAGAAAAGTATATGTTTTTGTGCGTAAAATTGTGGGTGTTCTAAACATTTTCCTATAAAATATATTGAAGAAAATTTAAATTTATTAATTTAATATATTTTATATATATATATCACTGATATCATTCAATAATAGTAACTAATTTAATTTATTTATAAAAATGCCTTCGGGAGAATAAAAAAATTTATTATAAAAATACACTTCTAAATTCAATTGGATACTATATTAATTTATAATTAATACATCAAAAAATTAATATATTATCATATTTAAGAGATATTATTAAAATTAATTTAATCAATTTCATAAATTTCATTTCCACAAAAAATTAATATAAATCATATTAAATGAAAATATAAATAGTATATTATAGTTTTGATAAATATGGGTCTTGCGTGTAACATAAATTAATGATGGAACAATGTATTTTTTGTAAAAAAAGTTAATATATTGTTTAATATTCCAAAATAAAATTTTAGTTTGGTGTATAGTGTAATCATAATGGTATGATTCATATAAATAAATCTAGTAAAAAATTAAATTTATTCTAAATATAAAATATTTTATGTTCATGGGGTGTTACATTCTCCCCAATGAATGTATATTGCATCCTCCTGATTGTAAATTTTTCTTATTAATAATGGTTTTTTAATTTGAAAATAGAATTTCTCAAAAACTCATACCATAAATAAGGTTAATAAGACATATTATTAATTATATGACAGATGACATGTGATGGTCAACAAAAAATTGGAATTTTGAATAGAAGAACATTAGTGAAAAAATGACATGTGTGAAAAATATAATAATCAAGATATGATAGATAATGATTGATAATGTTGATAAAAATAAAGTGAATGATCTAAATACCATTAATTACAGCAATAAAATAATCTAAATACATTTTAAAAGGCCATCCATATTAAAAATACGTGTTCACAATATGAAAATTTATTTGTTTCAAGACCCTTATTATTTCACCGTTGGTTTTAAGTAAGTAACAATTTATTTATTCTTTTTAACTATATATATTATATGGGTATGTTTCGAGATTGTTTTGATAACATTTGGATTGTGTTAGGGAATTTTCTTAAGGTCTACGATTGGTGAACAGTTTAGGAAAACCATCAAACTCATGTTGGACACTGTGCACAATGAGATATGGGCTGAAGGGAAGGTTCATGGGCAGAAAATAGTTCATCCATACCATGTGTAATCCTTGTAAAAAAAATTAAATGCTTAATAGTGGGATTTTTAATGATTGGTTCATGATTTTGAAACTATGTGATCCAACCCTGCGAGTCAACCATGAAATGTACATCCTTGATGTATTGGATGACGCATGGTTAATTCATGGTTTTCCTAACTATGCCACTATGTAGGTACACATTTAAAGTGAGATACTAAAATTTATGATCTAACATGTTGCGATCTTTAACTCCCGCATTATTCCTATTATTCACCCTAACTTGAGATTCTATCTTCTCAAAGGCTAAGTACGCTTCTCCCAAAAATCCAATAGTGATTTGAAAGTTTCTCTTTCTTAGTTGTTCTTGATGGTATATCATGTATAGAAATCTCTATCTGAATTTGTTCATATATATTCAAGTAATGGGGTTATATATAAGATAGTGGATTCCAAATATGATTGGATTTAGCTTTTTTTTAGGGAGTGGTATGTTATCTAAGGTGGGTTTTAAGATTTTCATCTAGGTTTCGTTTGTGTTTGAGTGTCTTTCTTCACTTTCACAGTAAATACTATAGTGGATGGATTCAACCTCAACTGATCTATTTCCAAAATGAAAGAATGAGTTTCAAATTGATCAAACTGATTGAATGTTATTGTGAAATATGTGTATAATTATAGATTTAATCCTTTATTAGTTATGGTTTGTTGAATTATTTGAAATTGTTGATTTTTTTTGTGAATTATTTTTTGATAAATGAATTTAAAATATTGATTTTAAATTAGTTGTTTGGATTAATTTATAGACTAAGGTTTTCAATAAAAAGGTTTTTTTATTAAAATGGTTTTGGAATTGACGCATTTTTTACATTTAAATGACTTTGTATTGGAATGGTATTGAAATGATTGAATTGGAACGGTTTTTGGACATACTTGGTGGTGTGTGTTTATATTGCTTTACCTGGCTTGGTTAAAATATGACCTTTTGATCAGTGAAAAAGTTGTAATGTAACATGGTAATTAATTACCTTGTGATGAATTGGTAGATCAATGAGAAACTTCTCATGATTATGGAACATTATTAATTAAGCATTGATGTTTTGATTTTTGGATGTTTGGATTAAAATGAGTTATTCCCAATGGAAATCGGGAATGGTTTGGAATAACATTTTTGGTTTCGTTCCTTCAATTTTGATATTGTTTTTTACACAATTGGACTATGTATGTTTATCAAAATTATATATAAACTTACATTAGAAATATGTTTTTAATTTTTTTTTTCGAAAATTATGCTTACATGTTCTGTCGTAGTAGAATGAGAAGGGAAGCCATATATGAAATTTTTTTAAGTTTCGTTACTCACCCATACTTTGGACCAATGGTGTATTTGGAGTAGTTATTTATCAAGACATGGGAAAATGTAAAATATCACATATATTTTTTGTATTTCATGATACATGGTAAATTTGTGGAGTTAAACCATAAAGAATTTTTGGATCTTGGATTTTTCATCTGATTCCTTGAGTTTTGTCCTAAAATGTGTGCTTTTATATTATAGTCTCTTATTTAAGTAAATGGTTTATTTTATGTTAATATAAACAGTATGATTTTTTTTATCTTTTATTAATATCAGGCATCGTGAAGTGGTTTATTTGGATATGTGTAGTTTGGTTTGTTATTTTATCTTCAATGGGTAAATCACCATGAATAGTAAAAGAATCCCTTGGCATTTGTTATTACAACGGAAAGTCTTGTCAACAAAAATTCCATTCTTATAATTATGTCATAAAATCAGATGAGGTAACAACATATTGAAATTCTATGTAATATATGACCTTTAAACATAATATTATTTCTACTATGATTTGAATTTTGAAAATCTGACATACACGATTGCGATTAGTAATATATTTAGAGTCCAATAAAAGAAAATTAATTTTTTGTATTTAATAACATACCCTTAAGAATAGTAATGTTACCTTTATGAATACTAACATAACCTTCTAAATTTTAAACTTGAGAGTAAATATTAGCCTTATTAATGAATGTATAAATAACATTTACCCACATTATAATTGAAAATATGATAGTATTGGTATTTTTTTCTCATAAACATTTAATAAAAAATATCAAAAAAATTAATAATAAAAAATATAAATATATTTCCCAAAATTTATTCAAAATTTATTTATTTCATTTCTTATGAATATTGGTTAATTTTATGAGATCTTAAATACATTTCCAAAGTATTATAAAATTATTTATAATTTTGAAATATTTATTTTTTATGTAAATTATGAATTTATTTAAAAATAAAATTTCCCATATTTAGAAACTTATTTTCAAAAAAATGGAGATCATTTTTGGATTCAATACATCAAAAAAATTGTTTGGGTGAATTTTTGGGATTTTTAGGAAATACATGAATTTTTAATAATAGTAAAATTTGATAATTTACAATAAATGCTAAAACCTGAATTTATGCATCATTTATGAGTCATGGGTGATTTGTATTGAAATTAGTTCGAACTAAACTTCTCATATTACTATTTTTTCACACAAATTATATAAACCCTACTATTTATTTCACACATAAACATAATTTTTTATATAAAACCTTCACATGATACAACATAGAATATCGAGATGTCTATTATAATTTGGTCTTAGGACCATTACATACAAATTATAACATAAAACACAACATTAAATTTAAAACTTTTTTTTACATGACCACATCATTCCTTTGTACTTATCATTCCATGGGATAACCTCAGGACATTAAAAAGAAAAGGGTGATCTATAAATCCTAATAAGGGAGTAAAAAAGCATAACTTGAAGAATAAAATACATGTTTGAAATAGGAATATCAATTGAGAAAATTAGAAACACGAACATAAATGCATGATATAGCATTATTAAAATAACATGGAAATGTGGAAACAACATTTTGTATGATATTAGCATGAGTAAAGGCTCATTGTACATGGATCATCAGTAAACATTAATTTTACTTGATTTATCATGATAAAACCCTCATTTCACTTGACTTATCCTGATACTAATCTTTACTCAATTCATTGGAGCGCTATTAGGGAGCTCCCTTCATAATCATTTATTTCATGAATAAGTGTGCCACATGGATCATAAAACATGGAATCATTCCACGTCATCATTTCTTCCACTATCATAGAATGTGGAATACATTAATAACACTCTATAATCTATTATTAAATTTTGAATGAGGGTGAATACCCTTGATATAGAATGGGCATGGTATTCAATACATAATGACATTATCTTGGAAAACCACAGTGTGATTTTGGAAACATAATAGTGTGACATAAGAATTCATAAAAAAATTTGGATGAGAGAGAAAGGGGTGTATCGTCATATTTACCTGAAATGGAAAGTAATGGGGTCATATAGATACATTAAATAACATATTTAATTGTATTTAGATTCATAATACCAAATAATTTTTGGAATGTTAATGAGAAGTGGGAAATTCCTTATGGATTTTCAGCATTCTAACTGGTGTACATAGGAGGACTTAATGAGAGATAAAGAGGTTTATCAACATTCAAAAATAACAAGAACAGTATGTGGGAGGTGAAAAATCATACCCCAACATTTTTAATTGAAAAAAATGGTATAACAATGTAATGAAATTTGGAAAATAAATGAGAAAGAAAGATATTCCTTACATGGATGTGTGAACTCAATGGCTTGGTAGAGGCATGAGAGAGGCTTCATAAGAGATTGGGAAACATGGGAGGATTCTAGAGAGAAAATTTTAGTGTTTGGTTGAGCTCAAAATACTTGATTTAAGAGTAAGTGTGAGCTTGGGTGGGTTTATATAGGAAAAGGGAGGGAATTCATCATTATTACGTTTTTGGACACAACACATTAATATAATGAAAACTACAGACCATCCCATGGTTTTTGACCATAGTTTTTGCTAATGGGTAGTGGAAAAAATTATTTTATAACGTCAATGGATGAAGTTATTAAAATATTAGACTTTCTTTTGTGGATGTGAGTCACACACTTAAGGAAATAATTTTAAAAAGATAAAATTACTTAAATGTCTTCATGGGAAAACATGACCTTTTAAAATAAATCAAATAAACCTAAAATAACATTATCTTAATGGTAAAACATATATTTTCTGAACATCAAATTTAGAGTATTTTATTACTTCACTATTGGGTCAATATGATTTCATAAAACACATTATATATTTAAACGGTATTTAATTTTTACCCAATAATTCAACTGTCATACAAAATTATAAAAAATTAGCCATTAAGTAAATTTGATGTCCAGATTCCAAAAATAATATTCATTTTATCTGAATATTTTTAAAAATATGTGAATTTTTAATTTTAAAATAAAAACTGACATTTATCGAAAATTCATGTATTTTGTCAAGAAAAACATTCAAACATTAATAAATATTATAATTACTTTCATTAAATTGTACTATCAATTTTATTTAATAAAACCAAATTCAGTAATAATATTTACAAAAATATTATTTAATTCAAAAAATCCATTAATTTATGAAAATAAATTTCATAAATTAATATTAACAAAAAATATTATTGGTGATTTAAAAACTTTTGACAAAGTAACAATAATAATGTGAATGTATATTTTCTATACAAAATAATTTTCATGATAATAGTGATAGTGTCTTATTAAATAACCCCTTATAACACCAGCATAATACACATAGGTTAGGTTTTCGATGGTGAAAGACTCTTGGTGTTGCTCAGACAACATCTCTTGGGTGGTAATCTCTACTAACATACTCATCTCTCATAGGCGGTTACGTTCAAGCTTAAAATGTTGAATCTCAGCTTATGCAAGGTTAAAAGAAAAGCCCAGTGATTCCACATCCTTTCTGAGATCCAACAAATGGGCCTCTTATGGATAAATTCTATTGGATGAGGCCATCAATTACCTTGTCTGATTAAATTGTATTTCTAAGGTTCTATTTTTATATAGTAATCATGTGATAATTGTTCAAAGACTATATCGACAACGGTTAAAATTCGTAACATTATTTTTAAATCAAAAATCATAAAACCAATGAAGTTCATATTTTATATAACCATTTCACACAATAATACATAAATAGATGAAGAGTAATTTTCATTGATAAATGTTTTGGTTGTTACAATCATCCACACTTAAGATTTTTCCCTCTAAATTTCTTTTTCCCACAATAACACAGATTAGGGTAACTCTAGACCATCACTTCCTTTGATTACCTCATTTAATCTTCAAACTTGTGGTTTGTCCGCTACACATTAAGGAGGGGATTTCCGTATTTAGTAGAACTTTTTCCAATTAATATCTGATCTTCACCAACTTATCTTCATATGAGAGGTAAATCTCCAATGTTACCACCTCTGGATTGAATACAGGCAATGGGTTAGTTATGTAAATTTTCAATAGTGATACATGGAATACATCATGTACTTAAGATAGGTTTGGTGAGAGTGCTAATTGATAGGCCACTGCTCCAATGCGATCAATAAAATCAGAAGTGTTAATGTACCTTGGACTAAGATTTTCCTTCCTCCCAAACCTCATAACTCTCTTCCCTGGTGATATATAGAGGAATACCATGTCTCTAATATCAAATTGTATGTCTCATTGACGATTATCAGCATATCTCTTTTGTCGATTCTGAGAAAAAATAATGTGTTGCTTGTTGACGTTATCATTATCCACCATTACATTGACCATTTCTAGACCAAGGAGTTTACGCTCCTCAACATTATCCCAACAAGCCGGTGTTCTGCACCTCTTCCCACACAAGGCTTCATAAAGAGAAATTTTGATGCTTGAGTAGAATATTTTGTTTTATGAGAACAGATCTAGAGGATGATGTTGATCCCATCCATCTTTGAGGCCTATTGGTCATGATTCCAACATGTCCTCAAGTGTTTGGATAGTCTAAACAGATTGGCGATCAATATGATGATTATATGCCTTAATGAAGTTCATCTTAGTATTCAAGGAATGTTGAAGACTCATCCCAAACATAGAGGGGAATCATGGATCGTAATAGGATATAATATATAATGATACTCCATGAAGCCTTAACAGATCACTGAGGTATATCTATGTCAGTTGATTCAAGGAAAAATCCTTCTGAATTGCAATGATATGTGAATTCATTATAAGACAATCCACAACAACCATGATAGCATTGTTTCCTTTGATGTATTAGGAAGTCCTGTGACAAAGTTCATGGTCATGTTCTCCCATTTCCATTATAGTACATGTAATGGTTTGATCATCCCCTTATACTTCTACCTCTCACCCTTCACTTGTTGACATAACATTCACTTTGATGTATACTCTCTAATATCTTTCTTCAAGTTATCCTACCAAAATTTCTTCCAGATATCTCAGTAAATTTTTGTGTTTCAACGGTGAATAGGGAAATTCGAACTATGCCAATCATTAAAAAGTTTCTTCTTCAACTCACGATTGGATGGAACACATACGGTTGACCAAATTCTAACAATTGTTTCCTTATTAACATTGAAATATGAGGATTTTATATTTTCTCATAGTGTTCACTTTCTTCTGAATTCCTACATCATCAATTTGAGCATCATTTAACCTTTCTATAAGATACGTTTGAGAAACCATTTTTGAAAGGATTAATGATGTTTCCTTCTTTATGATTCCAACGTTTATATTCATTAAATATAAGAAGAATTTATCATATTCAATTATCATCAATGATTGAATACATGGATCCTTCATAATTAGAACTCCCACACCCTATTCAATTTATAAGGGTGGTAATGTATTGAGAGGTCATAGTATTTGATCAGCTCTAACCATCAGTGTTTTTACATATTCAACTCTTTCTATGTAAATATATACTTGAAGATTTTTTGATTCGTGTATATTTAACACTTCTCCATAAAGAGATAATGTAAAAAAAATTAAAGATAAGATTACTACAAACAACTCCATATCTTGTGTAAGATACTTTTTCTAATGAAATTTATTTTGCCTTAAAGCATAGTCAATGTCATTTTCATTTTGAATCAACACACAACCAAGGCCACTCTTCAATGAATTACAAAATTCAAAAAAAAGTTCTCCTATTGTTAGTAATGAGATTACTATCATAGTGATAAGCCCGCTTTTTATTTCCTTGAATCTCTCTTCGTATACATCACTCCATGAAAACATGACTACCTTCTGAGTTATCATGGAATGAGAGTTGATAATTGTGAAAAGTTTATCACAAATTGGCGATAGTATCCAGCTAAACCTAGGAAGCTACAGATATTCATTACTAATGTTGGCATATTCCATCCCTAAATTGCAACATTCTTGGTGGGATCCACCAATATCCCATTACATGTAATGATACGACCCAAAAATGAGACCTCCATAAACTTGAACTCACACATGATTTACTTACCATAGATATTATTCTTTCGCAATGTCTCTAGTACATTGTATATATTCACCTCAGGATTCCCCTTGGTTTTTGATTATATTAGAATATCGTTTATAAAGACTACCATTAATTATTGGATGTAATATATAAACACTATAATCATTATGTCTAGGAAGATTGCTAGAGTATCAGTGTGTCTGGATGGAATTATAATGAATTCATAGTACTCGTACCCTGTATGAAAAGCAGTCTTGGAAATATGCTACTTATTCACCCTAACTTGGTAAAATATCAACGGCAGATCCACCTTAGAGAAGTATTGTGCTCCATATAGCTGATCAAAAAAGTCCTCAATTCATTGCAGAGGATACTTGTTCTTTATCATGAATTGGTTGAGCTAATGATATTCAAGGAAAAGGTGAATTGAAACATCATTCATCTTGACGAATTGGACTGGTGCGCCCCATGGTGTAGCACTTTGTCATATAAACCCATTATGATGATTCTCTTGTAGTTGTTTTTTCATCCCCTCATGCTCCACAACATCCATTCTATATAGAATCATGGATATTCGCAACACCCAAGGTATAAGATCTATTTATAATTTAGCATCTCTTATATGAGGAAGACTAAGGATTTCATTAGGAAACACATCAACGAATTCCCTCACTATAGGATGTTTTCAAGGATGGATTCTTCCTTAGACTCAATCATATGAGCCCGATACGCGTTATCATAGGGTAGTAATATCCATAGTTGTTATGATGGTGCAAAAGAAGTTCCATACTCCCCCTTGAACTTGTATAGAATTGGGGTTTGATTCTCCATATAAAGAGTGATTTGCCTCTCACAAATATTTATGTTGGAAATATATAAGGAAAACCAATACATGCGAAAATTCCCGCAAATTCCACCAAAGGTATAATGACTAGGTCATCTAAGAAGTTCAATTCAAAAATTAAAACATTGGAGGAGTTATATTCATGGGATTCATTGATTTCCCCATTTTATGTACTCACTAACATCTTTACATCCATGAATTGTGGTGGTATTGGGATTGTTATACAAAACCATCAAACTATAAACAATGCTTAGAAACAGAATCAAAAAGTTCATTAACTATTCTTGAATGAAAAACTAGCATACAAGTCACAACATCATTATAGGGGTTCACTTTGGTATTATTGATGGAAAAAGATTTCTCTTTCTTCCATGGTGGTTTTTGGTTCCCTATAAAAACCCTTGGAATAGGGAACTACTTTGAAAAGTTCCCCAGTTAGTTTCAGTTCAATCAATGGAATACACGTTTAGGGTAGAAAAAAGCAATCCTCTCATATGTTGCAGCCACATGTTTTTCTTATCGGATGTTTAAGCCCCGATGCCTTTCTCTTCCACAACTAAATCAAATCCTCACCCCTTTCAGGAAATATCTAGGTTGCTTCTTTCCAAACCATTGGCAAGTGGGGTGTTGTATTTCTTTAACAATATTGGATTTATCCATCAGAACACCAGAATTGAAGTCCAAATTACTTTTATAATACCCATCATACCCCTTAGATTATTTGATCTCTATTACGACTTTGAGGGAACATCAAACAATTTCCTCATTTCTATCAATGTCACGGATCATTATGGCTTCCATTAGGATATTTTTTATCCAACAAAAGAAGTGATCAACCATTCATTCTGTGGTAACGACAATTCCAGAAGAATATCATGCAGGATTTGTGATGTTTTCCTCATATTCTACAACATATTTTTCGTATTTTTTTCTTGAGGTTAGGGAAGTCCCTTTCAATCATACGTTAGAGGGTGCAAGGAAAATATTTATCTAAAAACATATTCTGGAAATCATTCCTTTTCAATGCCTTAATCTCTTCCTCATGATTTTTATTTTTGATTAATTTCCAACATTTATCAGCTTCACCCTTCATGCGATCTACAACTAGACGAACCTTCTCTGGTTCAAAACATTCAAGTATAGAGAAGGTCTTTTCAATGGAGTTGATCTATTGTTCAGCAAGGGATCATAGGATCCATTAAATGTTGAAGGCCTTTGTCTCGTGAATCTCTTGATTTCAAATTTTTCATTATTGGGGGGGTTATTGTTCATCATGACCCATGATTATATTCAAAAAATGTGTTAAATGAGAGAGTATCATGACAATGTTTGTGATTCCCACTCCACTCAGATTGGGCATATCATTACAAAATTCATCACATTGATCTCTGTAACGGTTGTTAGGCTGAGTGATCTTATTACTGGACTTTTGTTGTAATAAAAGGAATATTAGGGGTAACACATAAATGGTAATCCATGGAAGAAAAATTAAATATTAATAAATTACATTTATTTCCATAACATATGAATTTATAGGCTTCAGTCTACATTATCCATGTTTTACTTCTAAACATATATTCCTTGGGGAATTTTATATATTCAAATAATAATTTTTCATACTACGGATATGAATTTACCAAAGCATATCCATTGGGAGATTTTTCACCAATAGTGCCGCAAGGCCCATTGTCGTGCACCAGTTCTCATTCGAGTCTAGATTAATGCGGTGTTTTCTGGTATTACCCCTAGAAACATCCATGCGAGAGCTGCCTATACCTACTCATATCCATACATGGATGTATTTTAATGATAAATCACTTAATCAATACATACCAAAATTTAGGGATGTTTTTACTAAACATAGTCTTATCTATAAGGCTTTCACTATGGTTTTCTAGTACAAATCCCCAAAATAACTAAACCTATCATCTCTTACCAACTATCACAACCCAACAATTTATTTGAAAATTAAACATAATTTATTACATAAAACATTAAATTGAGAAAATGTAGTAAATAGAGTGGTCTAGTGTTTTTTTTCTTAGAAACATTACAAAACCACTTAAAACATAAAACTCAACATCATATTAAAAACTTTTTTTACATGACCACATTATTCCTTCGTACTTATAATTTCTTGGGATAAAATGAGGGATTTCAGAATAAAAGGGTGACCAATAAATCCCAGTAAGGGAGTAAAAAGGTATAACATGAGGAATATAACACATGTTATGAAATAGGCATGTCAATTGATCGTAAGAATAACATTAACATAATTGCATTATAATAATGATTAACATGACATTGAAAGGTGGAAACAATAGTTAACATAATATTAGCATGATCTAAGTATCATCATTCATGGATCACGACAAAACCACCATTTCACTTGAATTATAATTACTAAAACTTCATTTCACAAGACATATCATGATTCAAATCTTTACCCAATGCATTGGAGCACTATTAGGGTGCACCCTTCTTAATTATTTCATTTCATTCATAATTGTGCCACATGGATCATACAACATGAAATCATTCAACATCATACTTTATTCCATGACCAAGGAATGCGTAATACATACATTAAAATATCGTACCAATAATTAAATGTTCATATAAGTGAATACCCTTGATAAATAATGGGTATTGTATTCACCTAACAATTACTTTAGTATGGACAATCGTAGTGAAATTTTGTCAACATAACAGCATGACATAAGAAGTCATAAAAATGGTTGATCAGATTGAAAGGGGTTTCTCAACATATGTAAATAAAATTCACAATAATGGGGTCATATAGATATAATCCCCAACATATTTAATGTAATTTATATTCATAATACAAGATAATTGCTTGAATTTAAATGAGAAGAGAGCAATTCCTTATGGAATTTCAGTGTGGTAATAAGTGTACTTGGGAGGTATTAATGAGATAGAAAGAGGTATATAATCCTTCAAACATAATTTGGGAATTATGGGAAGGTTATATAAGTCATACCACAAGATTTTAAATTGAAAAATAATTGTATAACAACATAATGAAATTTGGACAAAATGAGAAAGGAAGAAACCCCATACATGGATGTGTGATCCAAAATGATTGGAAGAGGCTTGATAGAGGCCTATTTGTTTCATGGAAAACCTTGGGAGGTTTATATAGATTTGAGGTCCGAGTTAGGTCAATCTCAAAAGGCTTTGAGTGAAAAGAAGTGGGAGCTTTGGGGGGTTTATTTAGTAAAATGGATGGAATTGTTTATTATTATGGTTTTGGACCCTATATATAAATATTATCAAAACCACAATCCAAACCGTGGCTTTTCACATGGATTTTTCCAACTGGGAGTGAAAAACATTATTCTATATGCCCAATGTCCAATGTTCATTATATATTAGATTTTCTTATGTTGGGGTGAGTCATAGTCTTAATGAAATGATTTTAAAAATATAAAATGTTGTATAAGTCATGGAGGGACAATTAATGATGTATAAAATAAATAAAATAAACAAAAAATAACATTATTTTTATGGTAAAAAATATATTGGACGAAAAAACTATTTGTTGTATTTTATTACAACACTATATGGTAATTATGATGTCATAAAACACGTTATATATTTCAATAGAATTTAGTTTTTTTCCAAAATAATAGAGTTTATTAAAATATTTTGAAACATTTACCATTGGATAATTTCAATGTACGGATTCCATAAATAATATTAATTTTATCTAAAATATTTTGTAAATATGTGAATATTTTAATCTAAAATAAATACCAACTTTTATCGATAATTCATAGGTTGTTTTAAATACAGATTTCAAACATTAATAAAAATTAGAAAAGTATTCATAAAATTATACGATCATTTATATTTAATAAAAAGTAATTTAGTAAAGATATTTTATAAAAATATTATTTAAATAAATTCACTAAATTAATTAAAATAGATTTATTAATTAAAAATTAACTAAAATACTATTTGTTCTTTAAAAACAATTCAGAACGTAATAATAATACAGTGAATTAATATTCTCTATAAAAAAATAACATACATAATTATAGTTCATGGTTCATGTTACATAACCCCTTATAACACCTACATAAGACCAAAATGTAAGGTGTGTGATGGTGAATGACTCTTGGGGTGTCTTAGACAACACCCCTTAGGTGATAATCAATAATAACATTCACTTCTACCATAGGCGGTTCAGTTAAAGTTTAAAGTGCTGAGGCTCAGCTTGGGCTTGTTCAAAAGAGACACCTAGTGATTCCACCTCCTTTATGAGCTCCTGAAAATGGGCCTCATATAGGGAAATTATACAGGATGAGTCCATCACTTCCTTTACTTGAGAAAATTGGATTTGTTAAAGAACTATATTTATACTAATCAGGTGATCATAGTTCTACGACTACATTAGAAATGGTCACAATTTTTAACAGTATTTTAAAATCCAAAATCCTAAAACGAAAGAAGTGCATTTGTTATATATACCATTTACATAGAAGACATTTAATTAGACCTAGAATAATTTTCATTGATTGAATTTTGTGTCTTTAAAAAATCATTACTATTTCTTTTCTTATGGAGAAATAATAATCTAATGATTAAAACATTATGAATACCCTCCTCCCCTCCACTATAAAAACCATCAACACTCCCCTCTTATGTTCACTCCTCTAATTAAATTTTCCTTGCCTTAATTATAATCAAATATCTCCCCAAGATCATCTTGCATATCCAGCAGCACATGGTCTCCTCAAAATACCAAATACTCTCTCATTAAGAGGCTCTAAATAAAGATTAATTTAAGTGGTAAATTCCACTTTTCAAATAATTTCCTTTTCTTTAAAGTTCCTTGTTTTTCCATTCCATCCTTTAATATCCTTATCCAACTATTATGAAAACTCCAGTACCTTATATGGATTGGGATATTATTATTATAGTGTAATAAGTTATTGTCATCTATCCTTTACCCTTATTTTACATTGGTAGTGAAAACACTATCTGATATGTGTTAACATACCACATTCAAGGATGATGGGTTTTCAATAACCATTACTGAAATCAATTATGGTCATATATATAGTCTTATGGATCAACGAGACTATAATATTTTTATTATGCCTCATATATGGTTCTTGAATTTTTTTACTCATGGTTTTTATTTATAAAACAAAATGTCGTTATTGTGATAAAAAAATAATCCATTAACCCAAAAGGTTATCAATAATGTTTTATATATTGAATCAAATTCACTAAAAGTAACCAAAGTAAATTAACAACCACGTAACCTTATGTATTTTAAATAACAAAATATAACCACATTTCTGGATAGCCATCCTCATTTTACAAGATTATCCATTCATGTATATAAAAAATTCACTCCTAAAACAAACATACTAGAAAAAGGAAATTAAACCACACATCTAGTCAACAAGATTATGAATAAATTAAAAAAATTTATACTATTTGATTCTAGTTCTACTAATTGTTTCATATCTTAATATTTTAGTAGAACTATTCAAACACCACCTCAAACTTTAGATTATAAGATATACGTGAGAACAAATAATGGTGAAACTATTATGTCCATGGTTTAAAACTCCTACATTTTATATGTTTTTGGATTGAAAATCCAAGAATATATTTTCATTCATCCTTTAGTGGAGATCAACGTTATATTAGGAATTCATTGTATGTCTTTGTAAAAATCCGACATCAAATTTTGGGAAAGGGAACTCATTTTACACATCTAGAAGAATCGTCGAATTTTTTACAGGTGTGCGAAAGTAGATGAATATACTATAGAATTATTCTATCATGTGGGTAAATTATTTCCCTATGATCAATAATTTCTAGATAAAAATATTGAGTCAACGGAGATGATACTTCTCGGTGTTATTCCCTTCCCCAGGCATTACACTAATGTATTCCAAGAATAATTTCCTTGCCTTCCTCTTGATCAGGAGTTTGAGTTCTCAATTGAACATATTCCTAGATCCCTAACCATATCAAATAAACCTGATAGAATTTACACCATTGATATAGAAGAGATAAATAATTTGTTAAAGGAGTATCTAGGAAGGGTTTTATAAGACCTACTTCTTCTCCATGGTTTGTGCCGATCCATTCCGTCAGGAAGAAGATTGGTTCAATGCACCACTGCATTGATTATCGCAATCTTAATAAAATCATGGTAGTAAAAATGTATCCCCTTTGATGGATTGAAACTTGTTCTATCAACTTTTTGGGTCCAGTTATTTCTCAATGGTGGACCTTCGGCTAGGAGATCACTAATTAAAGGGGAGGGTGGAAGATATTCCATAGAAATCCATTTGAATGTGGTATGGACATTAGGGGTTCATAGTGATTCCCTAAAGACTCACTAATACTCCATCATTTTTTATTTAATCAAATAAATCATTAGATATTACATTTAAATTTTTTTGGTGCTCTTTATCGATGATATTCAGATCTACAAAAAGTTCATGGAGGAAAACATTGAGAATATGAGTACTATGATAAAGAATTTGTGAAGTGAGATTTTTTTAAAAATGTAAAATAAATGTGTTTATTTGGATGGAGGAATTATCTTTTATGGGGCATGTAATCCCAAACAAAGGAATATATGATGAACCATCTATGGAAAAGGAAGATGAAAAATGGTCCAGAACAACATATATAATATAGATATGCAACATTATAGGTGTAGCTAGGAATTAACAATGATTTAGGATGAAAATATCAAGACTGTCAAACCCATTGATGAAGATGACATGGAAGGGCGTGAAAATTTTATTAACTCAAAAATGTGAATACTGCATTAGGGAGTTGAAAAAAGTCTTGTCCCTACACAATTACTTACACTCCCAATAAGTGGAGAACTCTTTATGGTATATAGAGAAGTTTCAAAGAAGGTCTTAGTTTTATTTCTAAAGCAAAATGATAACGTGATAGCCTATTCCTAATGGTTGTAGTAAATCCATTACCAAAACAATCCCACAGCTGATCTAGAGTTGGATTCCATGACCATTGCGTTAAAAATATTGTATTATTATAACTCTGTGGAGAATTTTGAGGTATATAATGATCACAAGAGTCTAAAATATATATTTACATAAGAGTATCATAAAATGTGCTAGTAAATTTGGTTATACATCATCAAGGATTATTAATTCTCAATCAACTACCATCTTGGTAAGGAAAAAATTGTAGTGGATGCTCTATGTAAAAAGGATCATGATTCATTATCAATACTGAGGGTTGAGAAGGATCAAATTGTCTTATATTTGTAGATTATTGAAATCAGAATAATTATTAGAGTAAATTAATCAATCCCTTCTCAAAATTCTGGTCAACAATCCCTTAATGTGAAAATAAAGGATTCTCAATGAACTAATGTGGAAATTATGAAATGTGGGGAAGCTATTGGAAATGGGAAATCAAATGAGTTAGAGATTGAAGAGGAAGAATTTATAATGTTTTGGTTATGATTATGCGTACCATATTATCCATAGATAAAGAAGGTCATTTTGAATGACAGACATAGCCCAACCGTCTTTATTCTCCTAGGGAGGACAAAGATGTATCGAGATATTTGTGAGAACTTTTGGAGGATTAATATAAATAATTATATTGTAGAATATACATCATTGTTCCTAGTATATCAACAAGTGAAGTATGAGAGATATATGGAGAAGGGGATGATGCATCCACCCCCATACCAACAAGGAAGTTGGATAGCATTAAAAAGGACATTGTCATTGTAATTCCAAGGTCATCCATTAGAAACAATTATATATTGGTCATTGTGGATCATCTTAAAAAGGCAACTCACGTTACCGCAATTTGAGTGGACTTATCATTGGATAAACATGAACAGATATATATCAAAGTTGTACTAATGATTTTTAGAATACCATAATCTTTTATATCGATTCAATATCCAATATTCACCATTATGTTTTGTAAAAGTCACCAACAATCTCTAAGTATAGAGTTGAACATCCGCAAGACAAATCACCCTCAAACTGATGGCCAATCTGAGTGAACTATTCAAACATAGGATGATATGCTCAGAGCATGTTCTATTGCATTTAAAGGAAGGAATGACTAACATCATCCACTTGATTAATTCTCCTGAAATAAGGGTTTCCACTCCACCATCCTAATGACACCATATGAAGCACTTAATGGGAAAATGTGCAGAACACCAGTATGTTGGGATGATGTTTGTGAGAATAAACTGCTAATACAACAAATGGTCAATGAAATGGTAGAGAAGGTGAATACCATTCAGCATTATACCATGGTGTCTCAATGTTGACAGAAGATTTAGGTAGAAAATCATATACTAGAAATTGAGTTCAATGTTGGAAAAATAGTATTTCTATGAATATCTCCAAGGAAGAAGGTGATGAGGTTTGGGACAAAATTAAATTTAAGTCATAGGTTTATCGTCCCCTTAGATATCCTTGATCATGTTGGACTTGTGGCCTATTGAATAGCACTCTGATATACCATGTCTAAAATATATAATGTATTCCACATATCCATCTTAAGGAAGTATATACTATATCCTTCACATGTACTCTCTTCAGGGGTGGTACAATTGGAAAATGATATTTCTTATGAGGAGAAGCCAGTGAAGATCTCAGTCTATAGAGTTAATGTTATATGAAAAAAGACTACTCACCTTGTAAATATTCTATGGTGGAACCATATGTACGAAGATGAATCATGAGAATTGGAGGAGACAATGAAGAAAAAGTACATGCAACTTTTTATTTCTTAGATTGTAAGACAATATTTTGAGAGTAAAATTTCATTAGGGGGAATAATGTAATGATCTAAAAAATAATCAAGCGAAAATACCTTCTTATAAATACCTCATCTAATCTCTTGAAATCACAAACCAATGAAATACCATGTAATCTGTGACCTTTAAACATAATATTGTCTCTTCTATGAAATGAATTTCAAAAATCTGACATATATAGTTTTGATTAGTAAGATGTTTGGAGTCCAATAAGACAATCTTAATTTTTGGTTAGTAGTAACTAATTCTTGTGAATAGTAATATTACCCTTATTAATTGCAATATGAACATTATGAATAGTAATAAGACTCTTTATAAATAATAAATCATCTATGTAAATAGTAACATTTCTCATGAAAGTATAAGTACAATTTATCCATCTTATAAGTCACAATATGATAATTTTAGAATTTTTATATGTTATAAAAGTTTTATTTAAATTTTATGAATATAATAATATTAAAAAATTAAAATTTATTTTCATTACCATATTCATAAATTATTTATTTGATGCCTTGTAATTATAGAATAATTTTATAATACATTAGTTAATTTTTTAAATTATTATAAAATAATTTATAATTTTAAAAATTGGATTTTATTATATAAATTGTTATTTCATTTAAAAATAAAATTTATTATATATATTTAACTGTTTTCAAAAAAGGGTGTTCATTTTTTGGATTCTACACGTTGAAAAATGAATTTCCTAAATTTTTGGTATTTTTCTAAAATACATGATTTTTTATTAATAATAAAATAAAATAATTTATGATAAATGATAAAACCAGAATATCGGCATCATGCTTGGGTCATGGATGATGTAAATTTCCATTTGTTCGAACCCACATTCTCATATTACTATATTTGGTAACAATAATTTTTATTATTTATTTTTTTATGGATAAATAATAAACTAATGATTAAAATATTTAGAAAACCCACCTCCAATCCAATATAATAACAACCCACACTCCACTATTTTCATGATTCATCTATATCCTTCGGATTTTCCTAAATTCTACTGAAATATTTTACCATGATCCTACCCTGTGTTTATCATTCCTTGGTATCCACGAAAAACCAAATCCTCTCCCCTTAAGAGCTTATTAAGAATGAATAATTCAATAGGTAAATTCCTCTTTTAAATTAATTTACATTCTTTTCATGTGCCTTTGTTTTCATTTTTATCCTTACCTATCATCACTGAAATGTTTTGAAAAATCCAATACCTTATATGTACTAGGATTTTTTTATGATAATGGGAGAATTTATTATCATCTATTGTTTAACCTTATTTAATATGGTTTGTAAAAATACCATATGAGATATAGAAATTTACCACATTGAAGGACGATGTGTTTTAAATTTCCATTAACATAGTCAGTTATAGTATTGAAATTATTCATATGTTTTATCCAGACTATAATATATGTATAATGACTTCCCTATTGTACTAGAATCTTTTTTACACATGGTTTTGATTTAAAAAACAAAATGCGTTTGTTTTAATAAAAAACTGCCAATTAACTCGAAAGGTTATCAATTATGTTTTACATAAGGACTCATCATCACACTATTTAAAAAATTTAAATTTTAAAGCATGTAACCTTCAAGATTTATATAATAAAATATAACTCCTATTCTGGACAACAATCATCATTTTACATGATTATCCGTTCATGAATATACGTAAACTAATCATGAAACTGCAGACCTAAAAAATGAAATTGAAATCCATAACCAATCGAATAGATTATGAATGAACGATTAATGTTTATTATAAATAAATTACATTTAAAAAATGTTATTTAATTATCAATGAATGATTGTAATTTATAAATTTGATCATTAATATCATGTGGATAATACCATCAGACATAAGGTAAGGGATTCCACCCATACCTCCATTATTCATTCAGATTGCTATATCTTTCTTTTAAAGCAATTGAAGTTATATTTTATTTTAATGTACATCTTATAAATTTGGTGTACATGATCCTAAATAATTTACCAGGGTCCATCAATAATTCTATTTCTGATATTCACAAGTTTTTAAGTGGTCCCCTCATTAATGATTCCCGAAAAGAATTCATATTTAAGGGAACTTCCCAAATTTGTACCCAATATCAGTTGAACTCTACCATATGTTTTATGGAACCATTGTTTTTATAAAACTAGATTATTTTTTATGAAAAATAACCGGGATCACCTATGGTTTTTTTACAAAATATTATTCCCTTTTTTATTTTAATTACTCATTAGTGTTTTCCTTAAAATCCCACTAAAATGTTTTAATGCTAAAAATAAATAATTACTTCTTTTACATGTTGACAGCTACATTTGAAGGAATTTACCATGATAAATGTCTATATTAACTTATTAATTAACATGTACATTCTAATTTCTTTATTTCATGGACACTAGTATGATACATCAATTGATTATGTTTTATGAATTATTATGATACATATTTCATACCATGGGTGCATTTATGTTTATGATTGATTAAGTATGATTCTATACATGGAAATAATATTAATGAAAATATTAAGATGGTTGTGCCCATATAGAGATCCAATGCATTTTGTAATGCTGAGTCCCATTATATTTTATGTGCAAAGGTCTTTGTGGTCATCCTTGACTTGTTCTACCATGTGGAATGGTCTCGGTGGTTAACCGTTACATGTGCTACTCTATGTGAAATGAGGATTCACACGTGATAAATTAATGTTTTAGGTTTCTTACACATTACTATTAATCATTGTTTATATGATCCCATGTTTATATATTACAATTACTTGTGTTCCATGCATTTTATTTTCATTATTTCATGCCATCTAACACATGTGCTAAAGCTATTATCTTAGTTTTATTCCCTTATTGGTATTTATACCTCACCCATTTGTTCATGCTATCCCTAGGTTATCTTATATTTATGTATGAGAAAAATGGAAGGTATGATCTCAAAATTATGATTAAATAATGAAATGTTTTATGTTTTCACTTTTATATACCTACTCTTCAAAGACACTAGACTCCAAGATCGTTGGATAGTTTTTTGACGTATAATTATACATGAAATCAAGTAAAGATATGTATAAAAGGCTAGGGACACTATATTTATTTAAATACTTTTTAATATAGGGGATTTCACTTAAGGACATGTAATGTTCCTCCATCATCACAAGACCATGAGAAGGGGAGGTATTTTATGAGTGGTTTTCGTTTTTTTTGTTAAAAAATCTATTTATGTAATGGATTTTTGTGGCTAGTGGAAATAGAGTGTTCCATTAGTGGATTCCTCATAGAACCAAATTTATCCATATTAAATGATATGTTTGATGAATTTTATGTGAATCAATTTCATTCATCACTTTATTTGGGGTAAAGGGTGAGAATTCACTTTTTCGGCTGAGCCTTATCCAAGAATCAACTGATAAGATTCAGTTGATTAGAAAATAGATGGATATAGCTCAGAAAAAAAAAGAAATAATATGTGAATCATCATCGAAATGAAACTGTAATTATTGTTTAGTGATCATGTGTACTTGAGTATATCTCCAGGGATTAGACGTCATCATTTTGGAATGATGGTCATGTTATATCCTAGATAGATAGGACCTTTTTATAAAATGGAATGGGTTAGTGGGGTAAAATATTGGTTGGAATTATAACCATGGTTAAATGTGGTTTATAATGTATTTAATTTATCTCAGTGGAAGATTTTTCCACCTAACCCTGACAAGGTGATTATATGGAATAATGTTTAATTAGATCTGAATGATTCGTTAGTACATATCTCAGTGCAGATTATTGATAGGAAATAGAAAGTCTTGAGTGGGATGAGAATCATTCATGTGTGGGTTTTGTGGAAACATATTTAGATTCAAGAAGAGAATTAGGATCGACAGATTCAGTTAAATGATAAATCGGTTTATCACTTTCAGGGAAGTGATTATTTTTAACCTTAAGGGTAGGGAAATTCCCATGGTGGAAAAAATCTATAACCCGCATTTTCAAGTATATAACCCTTTTGTTATGGTTTTTATATATATTAATTATATCGGTGATGTTTGGGAGTGTTTGGAGATATTTTGGAGTATTTTGGGGTTTTTTTAAATGTGCATGTTTGGGGCATGATTTTGGAAAACCATGAAACACCTACCAGAAACCATACACAATGATACAAGTGCAAAATGGATTGTTCATGCGTGACACAGTAGTTGTCAAAACCATGTGGAAGCCTAGGAGAAACCATGATATAATGGAGAATGTGGGTTTTCATGATCATCACATGAATTTTTAACCACATAAGCCTACAATGTTATGTTCATCGTTGAGGTATTGGATGGAACACTATTAGCAAAAAAAATCCATACCGTACAACTACCCATACAGAAGTTAAAAGATAGATCCTAAAATTGTGGATATCACACATTTTAATATTTTTCTCCACACATTTACTCATACGCAACCCTTAATCGAGATTCTATTTTCCCAATGTATAATGGTCCTTCTCCCATTTAATCAAAGGCTATTCAATGGTTCCATATGGTGAATTAAAGCAATATTTTCATGGTATGTGATAGTTATTGTTTTTTATTACTGGTGTATCTTATAAATACTTCTCAATATCTCTTAGCTTCATATATATACTTCTGATGAGGATAAATCATCTATCATGGATGCAAATATGATTATATTTTCTATTTTTGCTGATAGGGGAAGATATATATGTTAGCGTTTTTAGAGTTTAAAACTAGTTTCAATGGTTTTTGAGTGTCTTTCACTTTTTCTTCCATAAATACTATTCTTGATGGCTTTATTATCGACTACTATATTTTGAAAATGAATGATTATTTTCAAATTGATTAAATTAATTATATTTGAATGTCAAATTGGTTTGTAAATCTTGATAGAAACATTATCTAGTGATGGTTTATGGACTTGTGTGAAAATTTGGATGTTTCGTGCAATTTTCATTGATATACTATTTAAAAAGAGTTTATTGGTTTGATTTATGTGAAAATATTTTCAATAAAAAGGTTTTTTTATTGAAAATTTTTACTCATTGAAATGATTTTGGCATTGAAATGGCACCATATTGGAATGGTTTTTATGAATGTTTTGTCTTAGTATAATGGAATACAAGGTAATGTGTGTTAATACTGAATTACTATGAATTGTTGATATATTTCATTGTTCTTGGTGTCAAAGGAGTAATTAAACATCATATTTAATTATCGTATGATGACATGGTAGATTGATGGGAAACCACTCAAGAGTATAAAATATCCATAACAAATCACGAACGTATAGATGTGTGGAATTGGGTATTTTAAGGACAATGTCCAAAAGGAAATATGAAATGGTTTTGAAGAACTTTTTTGGTTTCTTCCCTTGGAAATTATTATTATTTTGAAATAACTGTTTTACTATGGTCCTTACTAATTTTCAGTTATAAATCGATTTTAAAAATTGTTTTTTATAAAAAATTGTATATAAATGTGCTAACATGTTCTATCACAGTGGAATGAGTAGGGAAGTCATTATGGAAAATCTATTATATTTCATTACTCATACCTTCTTTGGAATATTGGTGGGTTTCAATATGTTTTTTATTCCGAATTTGGAAAATGATATGTATCACACATATTTTAGAGTACATTGTGATATATGGGATTCTTTGTAGGGATAGAGAATGAGCATGTTTGGATATTAGAGTTATCATTAAATCCCATGAGTATTATTTTCCATTATGAACATTGATATTGTAGACTTTTACTATGGTACATGTTTTTTGTTTTATTTTAATATCAATGGATTGAATTTTTTTTTCGTTTATATCATGCATCATATAGTAGGTTATTTTTTTATGGATTGTTTGGTTGGATGATTAATTATCAAATAGAAAATAATACACAAATTATAAATGAATCCCTTGGAATTTATATCCATCCTTTGGTATCATGGGGTTGTCACTTAAGGTCATCTAATGTTTCCCCTCCTTTTTAGGAAAATGAATAGCAGATAGATGTTACAAATTTCCTAGAGTTGAAGAATTACATTGTACTCTTTAATTTTATGTAAATATATGTTTTTATGAACACAATTTTATCCATTGGTTATTCTTTGAAACATTTATTATTTATCTCATTGCATAGTTTACATCTTATGAATAAGTAATAAATTAAAATATAAAAAATATTCCGAAGAACAACTTAAAAAATTTCATATATTCTTAACATTTACAAATAATTATGATCTAACACATTATAAAAAATGTCACTGAATTTAAAAAATTAACATTTCATTATCCTTAAATAAAAATAATGAATATCTTAATTATCACATTAAAAACATGTCAATATCTTCATCATGTATTCTACTGAATCATGGTAATAATATAAATTACAAAAAAATTATTGGAAACATAAAATCTTCTTTATTACCTAAGTAAAACATATGTTACTGAATGCATTCCTTTAATCCTAAAAATTCTATAAACTTCATCAAGGATAGCAGAAACCACTTTTTTAGTTAAATAATTAATAATTTCCAATGTATTCAGTACCAAAAAATATAATTTATCCATATCGATGATCAATATTTCCAACAATTTCATGATCATGTATGGGTAACATGGTTACCTGATAACTGAGTCGACACTAACAGAGGCTAAAGGGATTCCTTGATTTGAAAATGGTGGATACTACCACCTAGAATCACACAAATATAAAATGGGAATTAATTTTCCATAAACCTTAAGGAAGGATGATAACAAATAAGTATACATAAAAAATAAAATATAATGGAAGAGGGGTACTATGAGTCAAATAGTCATGAAAAAACTAAATTACTACCATTATGTACTAGAAAAACATGATACAAAACCATCCAATGTCATTCGAGACACAACTCTCCAAGTCCACATATCAACAGCTAGATTCACCTCTAAGTGGTGATTTAACAATTCTCAAAATTATAAGGTTGAAATATATAAACACCCAAAGGCACATGAAGGGTGTGAGGTAAAATACTAGTAGGGGCTCACCAATTATTCCACAACAAGATGATGAAAACAAATAAACTATATAATGAACATTCAAATTTTCAAAAAAAATAATCTGGAATTTAAATAGAATATTTATGAAAATAATTCTCTTCTTTAAGATAGATGAAAATATATTGTAAAATCATGCTTCACCTGTAAAATTGATCAAAATAAATTACCTGATTATGATTTACATTTATAATTATGGAAATAAGTTCACCAATGTTGATTTACACAAATTTATTAAACAAAATATTTTATATAAAAAACTCAATAAATAAGAAGGAATGTAAAATAGTATAAAATAATGGAATAAATTAATATCTAATATATGAACATTTATGAATCTTGGTAATCTTCTATGAGGTATGACAGTTCTGGGTTATGGGATCCTCACACAGTGTTGTGATAAACAATAATGTGTACACACGACCCATGACATCAGAAATAGAGGACTCATCCATATCCTAATGGCGAACAAAAATGATTTGACAAATATTTTGTTATTTTTGTAAGGAATCTATCAATTAATATGGAAATTCAAACATTGCATTCTTTTATCAATAACTCACACAATACCAAGGATTCCATGTTATCTAGTACAATTCAATGATTGTTAAATTTTTAAGAGAAACCGTAAAATAAAATTCTATCCCATTCCACAATTTCAAAAATATCAATTTCCATTTAAAGATAAAACTAGGGGTTTAATCATAAATATACCTTTTTCCAAGATAAAACCCTAAGGTTTTTATCGAAACCATTTTAATCCATTTTTCAGAAATTAGTAATATGAAATAAATTGAAAACTCAATTTAAAAGTCCCTCACAACATTAAATTAAGAACATTAATTTTAATTAATTTCCATCAATTTAACAAAAAATCCACACATCAATGGAATTACTGTTCTTATAAATTTTTATTTCACTCCATTCAGAAATTAAGTTATACATTTTTAATTTGAGAAGTTTACATCAAAACACTAATATTCTATAGAAGAGTGAAGTTTACAAATTTCATTAAAAAAGAAAAATATTAAAACCCCAATTCAATGGATTTGGGTTTCCCAAAGAAATATTTCACATTAAATTAATAAAAATCAACAAAATTCATTTATTTCAAATAATTAAAATTAAATAGTGAAATTATTGGTTTACAAAATTTGGGTATCATGAAGGATCTACCTGCCTCAGGATCAGTGAATCTTAATTCACCAAAACCTAATCAGGATTCGATAATAAAGACATATTTTCACTAAATCATGGAAACTAGGATAATAACTAGGTTTAACATCTTAAAAAATATGTTATTAGATTTTATAAGAAACATGAGGATCCAAATAACCCCTAGGTGGAGAAAATATAATGGCGGACATCCTGATCAAGAATAAGAAACTAACAAGGAAATTATTGAATTGTACTCCTCAAGATTAGAATCATTTTTAGGAGGGATCCAATTGGGTAATAATGTCCCTTGGATTCTACCGATGAAGAATAAATTGTATGTTTTCCCGCTAGGCTTTTCTAGAACCTAAAATTGGTGGTTTAGGTATTTTATGTTGGATTAGAAATTAAATAAATCATGTGTACAGTTACCTTGGAAGATTCACAATGTTTGATAAACCGTGAGGACTAACTGTGACCCAATTTTAAATAGACATAATGGGTTCTCCATATAGGTGTGAAATTCTGAATAACTGAGAACCATCCATGGAAAATCATAATAAAATTGGCTTGCCCAGTTTTCTATGAGAGTGCACAAGGATTTCGAAAACTCTGTGCCAACCATGAAGTAGCCCAAAATTTTAAAAATATTTAAAAATATTGTCAAAAACAACCCTAAATGAATCCCATCAATATCTTCAAAAACATATAATTATGAATACCTAAATAATGCATCATGATGTTACAACCTCATCATGAAATAAAATTTTGTCCCCTAAATGCCTATTTAAATGCATTCATTCCAAAAAGATGAGGCCAGTAGTCTCTCATTAGTACCCCATTCTCCAAAATCTCATTAACATCATAATCACACTAAAATAGAATGAAAAAGAATTTATCATCTTCCCAATAAGTACCTTGGTTTCAATTAAAACAATTCTGATTGGACATTTAGTCCCTGATAAACCATGTTTAACCTCAAGATCACTTTATCTCAACAATTGCGGTGTATTAGATAGATACTTTCATAGAAAAGAGATATGAAAAAAATTTATTTATAGAAGATAGCTATAGTGGATTTTATAAATGGTAATAAACTTTTCCCACCTTCTCAACTTCAAAAAAAAGGTCCCAAAAATTGATAATCAAGTTTCAGGTTCGACCGAAGCTGTCAATGACTCAACTAGGGAGAAATATTCGTGGAAACCATATCACCAAATGACAAAACAAATATATGACAAAGAAAATAAAAATAATACATATATTTGCTCTTTTCCGTCAACATTATCTACAAAATCTATTGAATCCTTGTTATCATCTCTTGAGCCATGCTTGGTCCAACCAAGGAACATTCACTAATCTCCAACAACCCAATGTAGATCTCAATGTCCGGCCATATAAGGCCTCAAATGGATCGATTATAATTGTGGACCCGTAAATAATGTTATAATAAAACCCAAAAAAACTCAAATGATCATATAATTCCCCACCAAATTCAAGAACACAAGAACGTAGAATATCGCCAAGAATTTTTATATATCATTTTATCAGGGAATTCGATTGAGGATGGTATAATGTTCTCAAAAATAAGTGATAAACCAGTTCCTCCTAGAGGACTCTCTAAAATTAAATATTGAATTGTGGATCCCTATCCGAGATTATAGAAGACATAACTCTATAAAGGGGAACAATATCTTTCATATAGCTACTTAACAACTCTTTATCTTTGGTTGTATAACAAATGGATAAAAATAAAATCGATTTGTTCATCTGATTGACAATAAACTATATCACATTATTATTTTTGTGGGTATATGGAAAAAACCACAAAGTCAATAGAGATATCATCCCACTTCCAAGTAGGCACTGGAAGTGGCTGAAGAAAACCTGAATGTTTTCTATGCAATACCATGACCTATAGGACAATGTAGCAATGAGATAAAAATTAAAAATGCCCAGTCTCATACCAATCCACTGGAACGTTTTTAGAATGTCATCAAACATCATAAGGGTTCTATGGTTCATAAAACTATTGTAATTATGGAGACACGCCATCACAAATTTCTTTATCACTAATGGAACAATGAAGTGATTCAAATAGTATAGAATTCTCTCTATGGATAATGAAAAGTCAATAACATTCTCCCCACCATGTAGAGATTCTCTATTATTATAGAAATCATTGTCAAGATATTTTCCTTGATGAATCATATCATGAAGAGACTATTTTAATAGAAAATAGTCCACGATACCCTCATCACATGATTCTTGGACTTTAATATGCAATTATACAATGAGATATTTTAATTTCATCTCTTATGATGATTCTTTCATGTCCAAGGTCAGAATCTTCCTGATCAATGATTTGGTGAAAACATTTACATTCTCCTAGTTATAGGCAATGTAAATGTTGAAAGAGTGTAGTGATTACACCCATATCCTCTATTGGAGGTTCAAATAATATTTTGAGATGATATAACCAAATCTCATGTGGTTTAAGAACTCTGTAAACCATTCTCCATAAAGGTATTGCTTCTAACTCCAATTTGCGTTCATTGAAGCTATATGGTCAATGTCATGGGTTGGGTAATTCAAATCATGTGACCTATGAAAATGATATCTATAGGCAAAAAAATGACCACATTTCACAATAATGCTACCAAAACCGTAACCTGATGCATATTAAAACACCAAATATCCATGCTCGACCTCAAGAATAGTCAACAACAATGTATTATTTAAAAAAAAGTTTAATCTCAAAAAAATATCTCTTGAATTTTTCATCCTAATAAAACATTACTCCCTTTAGACTCATTAAAATCAGAAAATAATCCAAATTTGATAAGTCCTTAATGAACCAATGATAACACCCAACTAGACCTAAGAACATATGTATCTATAATACATTCCATGGTGGTTCTCATGCCATAAACACCTTTAATATTTCATGATAAATTGAAATAACATGGTATGACACAAAATAAAAAAATAATATGACTTAACCAATCCAAAAATTACATTTTTAATGATTTTCATAAAGTCGGTGATTTCTCAACAAGTCCATAAAAATTCTCAGATGATGGATATGTTCCTCATCAGAAGTAATGTGAATTTGGATGTAATCTAAAAATACCACCATGAATGTATCCTGATACATGTAGAAAATCATATTCATTAAATATATAATGCCTGTTGTATTATTATTTAAACCAAAGGAAATAAAAGGTACCCATAATATCCATATATAATCTAAAAAGTGGTTTTTAGAATTTCAAAATATTTATTCATCAGCTGATGGTAACTAGTTCAGTTTTAAATATTTTATAACATATTTTCCCATTTAAAATTATCAATGATATCTTAAATCCATGGAAATATATTGATTTTATTTACCATCAATCAATTTTGTATTCAGTTTTCAACATATAGTCATAGTAAAAATTTAAACTTCTTAAAAATTATAATTGTTTCCATCCAAGGTTATACACTAACTCATGTAAATCCATTATATAGAAGATAATCCAACTATGTAAATCGACTATTAATTTCTCCTGGTTCCATATGGTTAGATGAAATTGAAACTGGAATAGTACTATGTAAATTATCAATAGAAAAATAAACAACTTTTATCGGTAGAAAGGTAGAGAAGATAGAGGGAAACATGTCAAGAATCTAAATGAACACTAGAGGGATATCACTACTCAAGTATTCCAAGTATAGATCAAATAAAAACAATTATATTACTTTCCTCAACTCTAGATGAGAAGTTCTGAACCGGCTCAATCTTGGGTCAATATACATGAATGACAAGGTACACACCATTGGAAGAGGTAAAGGGGACCCATCAATGATAAAAATAAATCTAGTATATATAGTAAATAAGACAATCCATCCTAAATATGACATTAAAAGGTTTATTGTTGAGAACAAGAATGTCTAGTCATGTTCACCATCTGATAGAGTAGTGACACATGCTAAATCATAGAGACCCATCTCAATCGTCATACCATGGGGTGTAGTAATATCCATGAAATAAGAAAAATGTTTTGTATTAAGATATATAAGATTAACAATACACATTGAACTAATTTAATTAGATGAACCAGTAGAAAATAAAGTATTAACTAATAGTGAAGCTATGG
The DNA here is from genome assembly GCA_963277665.1 of Viscum album. Classification (NCBI taxonomy): domain Eukaryota; kingdom Viridiplantae; phylum Streptophyta; class Magnoliopsida; order Santalales; family Viscaceae; genus Viscum; species Viscum album. Next base: position 1,915,940,170 of record OY728165.1, on the reverse strand, counting down.
TAATAGTACATCGCACAATCATTTGACATGTATCAACATCATCTAGAGACTCTTCTACTATTTATAGAAGATTCAATTCAGATTCCAATTAAAAAAACCCATTTTTATGTAATGCATAAAATTTCACTATTTTTTTAGGGGGATATGATGATCATGTACCGCTAATGAATGTAGAATAAACATGGAATAATTATTGTAGGTGTCTATGGCATCCAAAAGAACCACATGCATTAGGTTCTTTTGTGAAAACCCAATTTGAATATCAGGGCTTTCAACACTGGTATGAAATGAAAGGATATCTTATGGGAATAATAATAGGTCTACAATGTCCCTGCTGTCGAGAATGAACACCTGAATCATCACATTTCCCCTATCCTTTTATGGAAATCACACTGCAAAAATGAGAGAATGAAACTCTAGATAATCATAACATGCAATCCGCTTCCATTTAATCCATCAACACTATATCCAATGCCACATAATAAGAATGAATATTTATCAATAATGTAGGACAATAAATATCTTAATGAGGTGTGAACTTGAACATTTAATCCTTCTTCTTATAATTAAATACAATCACATGTGAGGAATTCTTGATCTTAGAAAAATGGTATTTATACTTTTTCATGGTCCTATAATCAATGTAATGATGGAAGAAAATATGTAGTCTTGGAAAAGAACATCAAATATAGATAGAAATAGTCATTGAAATGAACTTCTAAGTCCTTACACTATAATCCATCATGATTATATTTTATCATAAAAGGGTCCAACAATCTAATGTTCAGCCCCTCCCACATGAAGGTGGAACACTTCACATTGATTCCATTAGGTGTATCTAAGAACAAAAATAGACAATCTATCAAGAAGAATTATTCCTCAACCTCTTGATAGTTATTTGAGACATTGAACAGTGTAATATTATGGTGTAGGAACTCTTGAGAATATATCTTTAGAATGTCCCTATAAATATCCAAAGATGGATCCTGAACCAAAAATGGTGCTGGTGCTTATCTGAGTGTATGGACTTTGGGAAGAATCCCCTCAACTAGACTTAGGTTAATAAGAGTATTTTCTTGCTGGGGATCATCAGAAACTTCGGCTTGGAATCAATTCTGATGTCCTCTCTAAGACATGAATCTAAAAAACATCATTAGACTATAAATAAGACATCAATTTAACACTAAAAAATAAATGAGGGAAATTAATACCAATATATTGGAAAATAAATATTTTTATTTCACCTATCTAATTCCATATTAGGTGAATGACTAAAACTAATTCTCAAGAAATCATTCCACAAAAACCCATGGTGACATAAATTTATATACAATGAAATATGCCCAAGAACTCAATTGAAAAATCCTCCTATGTTTAGAATAGATTACACAAATACATAATAATTTCATGAAAAAATAATAAACCTCCCTATGATACCACGTTGTCATGAACTGGCCCAGGTACCTTTGTAACGAGATAACTGAGCCAAAACTAACATAGCTCAAAGGGCATTCCTGATCCCCATTGGTAAGTGACTAAAACATAGAGTCATTAAAAAATAATGTTGGAAGGAATTTTTCACAATCATAATTGAATAAAGGTAACCAATAATCATTCATAAAAATTAAAATCCCCTAAGTGATGTGTACTAGAAGTCAAACTGTTATGAAAAACCCAAATTATCATAGAAAAGAACAAGAAAAATAAGATAGATAAATGGTGTAAGTCCCATCAGACCCTACTCTCCAAGTCCACGTATAAATAGTTGGAACCACATATATGTGGTGCTTTACCTATTTTGGAACATGGAATGATGAAATATACAAACACCTTAATGAACAGTTATGGTTTAGGCTAAAATCCAGGTATGTTCTCACCATGGATTCAAAAAGAAAACACCACTATAAAATGATCCAAATAACATAGTTTCAATTTTTCAAATAAATAGTTTTTCCATTTCAAAATCATGTTTAAAAAAAGGATGATTAACTTCTCAATAGATGGAAATACTTTAGAAAAAAATTCTACCCATTTCAAAACAATGGAAATTCTTTATAATATCATTCTTTGCATTTTACAATGATAGAAATACATTCACAAAATTTTATTTACACAGATTGATTAAATAAAAACAATTATATAAAATAGTTAATATAAATCATAAGGCGTGTTAGAAAGTTTACAAGAATGGGATAAAATAAAATATCCTATATAAAAATGTGGGTAACATAGTCATCTTCAAATATTTATAGTAGTTCCAGGTTATGGGATCCACAACCACTAATGTGATAAACCATAATTTTTACACACGTTCCTCATTAATGTCTAAAGATGAGTCAACCATGTCCCAATGTGGGTGATAGATGTGTAGAAAATATTTATTTAGAATTTTAAAGGGTCAATCCATTACTATGGAATGTCCACCCCAGAACGTTTTTCCATATAATTAACAAACCACTAGGCTTTCAAGAGCTCTAGTACAATTCAATGATGGGTAAATTATTTTATGCAACCATATAAAAAATTGAATTCTATTCAACTATTTCTAAAATTCCTATTTTCATTGTAATCAAAAACATGTTCTAAAAAAACATTCCTTTTCAAGGATAATCCCCTATTGTTTTTATAAATTCTTTTTTAAATCAAATTTTCACCAATATAAATTTTAATTCAATTCGCAAATGACATTAACAATTAAATTCGCTAATATTATTTCAAAAAAGTTACATCAATTTCACAACTATTACCCTATTAAATGTTATTGGGGATTTCACACTTCTCCATCAAACCATTCACAATTATAACTTCAAAAATTTCGATAAACACACACCAATTAAATTGAATTTGGTGTCATCCAAATTCATGGGAAAACCTATTTTTAAAACCCTAATTCATTTTAATTGGTTTTTCCAACAAAACAATTAAAATCCATTTAATAAAATTTATGAAATTTAATTTAATTCAAAATATTTAAATTATATTGAGAAATTTAGGGGAAAATATTTTTTTAATCATGATAGACCCACTTACCATAGGATCAACTGTTCTCTATTCACCAAACCCTAATCAATATTTTACAAAGAAGAATGAATATCATAAAATCTGAGAAATAAAGATAAAAAATTTGATTATGATACTTTGAAATTTGGTATTGTATCCAAAATTCAACATGGGTATCCATGTAACCTTATGTAAGATAGAAGATGACATGTGAGATAGATATTGGGAACAAGAAACTATCTAAGAGAAGATCGAATGATGTTCATCAAGATTTGGATCACTTTTAGGAGGGATTAATGGGGATATTAATTTATATTGGATTCTCTTAAGGAAGAATAACTCACATGTGTTTTTTCTAGGACTATATAGAACATATAATGGGGGTTTATTGATTTTTTAGTTAGAGTTTGAAATTAAATAAATATTTTTCATGATTTGTTGGGAAGTTCCGCACAGTTTGAAAAAACCATGAAGACTAACCATCAACCTATTTAAAATGAAATACAAGGTTTTTCTTAAAAGGGTGAATATCTTGAGTAGTTTTCTTCCAACAGGGAAAAATCCCACTGGCTTGGGGTTCCCTAATTTCTCTGAGAGGGCGCACAGTTTGGGAAAAGCATGGGCCAAATATGCACTATCTTGGAATTTTAAAATCTTTTAAATAATTAGCATGAAACAACCCCAAATGAAACCCAACCAAATCCTGATAAAAATAAAGATTTCTGAATACTTTCAAGAGGTTAATATGATGTTAAATAAAAACATTTTTTCAATATTAATAACATATTAAGGGTTATATTTCCCTAATTCATTTTAATCCCATGAAAATAAAATTTTCACGGAATCATTTTTCATGGTTACAATTAAAATATCATCTCATTTCATAAATGAAACTATTTTATAGTTTAGGTTTTGGGTGTAGCTGAATCATGTGGATGGATATACCCAAAGAGATTTTTTCAGTTAACAATGATCAATCGGATATCCATCATGATGATAAAACAACAGATCATAAGAATATAATAAAGAAGGAAAGATAATAGGGGAGTCCTGGAACCATTGATAGGATCGTAAAATGTTTGTAATAATTAATTTAATTAGAATAGAATAATTACCTTGATGTAATTCTCTCTTATTTTATGTTTCTAGTCACAATCTAATGTGATTCGTCATTCCCTCATAGAATCCATTTGTAGGATTTTCTTATCTCTATTCCACATGTGCTCTACGTATCTATTTACGTCACAGAAAGAATTTATAGGTTCTACTGCGGAAGATTCTTCACTTGCAATTTCCACCTTTGATCACCTTGAGAGATAATTCCAAAGTCCTCTCCTTTATCTAGTGGAAGAGGATCTCCCTCGTAACTTGAGAGTGTTCTTATAGGATGATATTTCTCTCTTGGATTGAGAACCTTTTCCAAATCCATCGTGCACACCAACAATGAATTTATAGGCTTGAAGAGAATAATGTAATTGATATTTTATTACCTAAAATAATAAAATGTATTAATTATCCAAAATCATATATTCATTTCATTTAATTCGTAATAAAAACCCAGGTCTAATAAAATCATTAGATTATTATTTTCAATTGACATGAGCTCAAAAAATTACACCTAATATTATTTAAGTAAATAAATAATATTAAATCTCAAAAATTCCCATAAAAACTACATAGTGTGTATATTAATATAAACAATGATTACTTTTTTATTTAGATTTTCTTTATTCCCAACTACACATTTATTAGTCCTTTAATAATGACTAGTTATTTATTAAATAAATATCAATACATTACTCACAAATAAATATATATTATTTCTCCCATAATATTTTCTCTCATATAAATACTGTTGAAATAAATTTGGTTATAGATCCATGAATAATTATTAATCTACAATTAGGAATAAAAATTATTCATCTTGATAAAGGTATATTTAACTAAGATACTTGCACACACTTAGTGTGTGTCCCTCTAGGCATCTTTCTCATTGGCATTAGGCAAAGACTTCTTAACGTCCAATGTTAGCATCTAGCAATATGACATAGAACCCATAGTGAATAATGTTATTTCCAGAATGATGTGTCACCTCATAAGAATGCTTACCATGTAATTTAATCCAGGTTTCACGATATCTCCAATCAAGGGATTTGTATTATAGTTCCATCGACCCATGTGCTTGATTATTCTTTATTTTAATTCCCAGAATTGAAATTTCTTATTCCTTAATGTGGTCTTAATTTTATTTAAGATATATCAATTCCATCAGAGGGCCTAAGATATCAACTTATATTATGGAACAGAAGAAACAGATCATTTCTCTCATTATATATTTATGCATTATTACTTGGGACACACCCAACATATCCTACCTCACTGTGAATAGTGTGTCAACATAGTTTTTGTCAATAAATATAAGTGTGCAAGTTGTAATACCCATTAATAATAATCTTGATGTCTAAGGACCAATTTTTACATCTGCCGAAATGAATATCCAATGACACTATGTAATATAGATTTCCTACTGGAGGTTCTTATTCTTGTAATATCATCCTGGATATTTACAAGGGATCACACCATGAGAATGTGCCTCAATGTTTTATGAGTCCTCTCACCAAATGGAATGTATTATTTCGGTCCCTCAAATAACATCATCGGTCCATGGAACATATATATCCATTAATAGTGTTATGACACTTACGGGTTCTCATCATACCATTGATCTGCTATAACCCTTTAGTGAAACAACTATCCTTAGAAGATTCTCACATGCACTGTCAGACATAAGAAAAATCAAGATGTGATAAGGTATTTATCAATACATGTATATCATAAATTAAAAAGTACCCAGGTCTATGCTACCGACTACAAAAGAATCCCACATTGACTAGAGCCAACTACTAAAAATCATTAACCTGCATGCTCTCACATGATAATCATTCTTCTTCTGAGATATGACTTTAGTCTTGGAGTCCACCATGTTTTCTTCTGTGGACAGTCTGCTCTCTGAAACTTCACACCTTTGTATGAAATCCCTCAGGAGGGGATATTTATAGAGATTGTGCTATGTTTTTATATGTGACTATGGTTCATTTTCAAGATCCACTACTACCCTATTATCAAAATACAATGTGATAAGATCTATATTGCTAGGAACCACTTCAATCTCATGGAAAATGTTCATAATTCCATGACTTCCCTAGATTCATTAAAAACTGCTATATATTCAGACTCCACTGTAGAATCCGAGACATCTGGATGCTTTGAACTCTTCTAACTGACAGATCATCCATTGAGACAGAAAACATATCCTTATTGCAACTTCAGACCATTCTGATATGTATGAAAACAAGCATCAGCATACCCTTTGATGAAAAGCTTCTCATATCCTCCATACATCAGAAACATATCTTTAGTTCATCCTAGATACTTAATAATAGTCTTTAGAGCAATCCAATATTGTTCTCCAAGATCTTATTAATATAATATTTCCATGCTCAATGAATAGGAAACATAATGCCAAGTACATAACATGCCATACATGATGGATCTTATAGCTGAAGCATATGGGATCTTAATAATCTTTTCAGTATCGTTTTGTGTCTGACGACACATTGTCATCGAAATATTTTTCCTATGTGATACTACCACCAATCCCCTCTTGGATAGTTCCATAATAAATCTCTTTCGTACTTGGTCAATGTATATACCTTGAATAGTTTAGGGTTCCATTTTGATATATCATGAATGATATAGATCCATCGAATGTATGCTTCTTCACCTATGTCCTTCTTGAATAAACACTATTTCTATTGATCATTAAGTGATTGTAAGACAGAAATATCGTCTCCAATAATTAATATGTCATCAACATATACTACTATGATAAAGACAAAATTCACATTAAACCGCAAATAAACACATGGCCCACATTTGTTCCTAATGAAACCAAATTCTTTTGTGGCTTCATCAAATAGAATGTTCCATGACTTGAATGCTTTCTTTAATTCCTAAATTGATTTCTGTGACATGAAAATTCGTTTGGCTTCACCTAGTGTTACAATACCTTTGGGTTGTGTCATATAGACCAATACAATATTTTTACTGTTGAAGAATGTTGTTTAGACATCCATTTTCTAAATCAAGTAGTCATTGTATGATGTTATGGAATGTATGATTCTTACGGATTTAAACAAGGAAGATAGAAATATTGTTTCATCATAGTCCATTCCTTGACACATTCTAAATCCTGTAGACACCAGTATTTCTTAATAGGTTCCAACATGATCTTCTATGTCCATCTTTATCATGAATACCCATTTTCATCCAATTGTCATTACATCAATTGGAACATCGGCTAGAACACAGACATGGTTCATAAACATAGAATACATCTTAGTATTCACAGCTTCTAGCCACATTATAGCTTCATAGCTTCCTACTGATTCCTTTTAGGAGAGAGGTTTATCATTTTCCAATAATAATTATTCACAATCATCGGTGATTAGGAAACCAAATATCTTTTGTTCCCTTACCTCTCTTGAGCTCCAACACATTACATATGTTTATAGAACCTCTTCCATATGGTCCTTTGGATGTTTTTCCATTACCAACTCATGTGTAGCATCAGCATCAACTTCATCAATGTCAATCTCACTCCCACATTCATTTTTGAGGATGTGATCCTTATCAAGATATATTTCTTGTCTGGAGACTATCACTTTATTTTTTGAAGAGTTATATTGGTAACGTCTTTTCTTTTAATGTTGATTTCCTATTAAGATATTACTAGTTACATTGGGTGATAATTTTTTTTCTTGATAAGCCCTTAAAAACACCTCACATCCCCATACACGTGTGTGCAACAAAATGGTTTTTCCCCTTCCATAACTCAGAGGGAATTCCATTTTACACCATAGTTGGTACTCAATTTAATGTTTTTGATGCATTTTGTAATGCATATCCCCAAAAGGATAATGGAGTATAATCACGACTCATAATTGATCTCACCATGTTCATCAAGGTGAAATTCCTCATTTCACTAGCATCATTCTGTTGTGGTGTATAAAGAGGAGTGAGATAAGATAGAATCCCAAACTCTCGAAAAATGTTGATGAACTCTTTGTTTAGATACACTCCACCTCAATCAGATCGAAATTTCATTGTCTTCTTACCAATATTATTTTCAACTTCATTATTGAATTCATTAAATTTCTCTAAGGATTAAGAATTATATCTCATAATGTAGATATGGACATATATATTGAAATCATTAGCAAAAGTAATGAAGTAAGAATATCCACCTATATATTCTACATGAAATGGTCTACACACATCCATATGCACTAATACAAGATGATATGTGGCCCTTTCACACTATCAACTGAATAACAGCTTGGTTATTTTGTCTTTTAAACAACATTTTAATATATCACGTGGTTTTAGCTCAATAGTGTCTAAATAACCATATTTTCCATTATTTTTCATGTGCATCTCGTTTAGATGATCAAAATGGTGATTCCACTACTGGGTATTGTATGATTCATGTGAGTTTGTTTCATTATCTATTAACAACACATAGTTTTCATAATTTAATACATACACACCATTATCTAAATGCACCATATTAAACCATATGTTTTCATTGTAAATGGAGAAACCATTATTTCCACCAATGAAAATAAATCCATCCATATCCTCGCATGATACAAATATTATGTTTTTGGTATTTCAAGGCACATAATAATATTTATGTAAAGCCTAAATCATCCAATTTGAAAATCAGATATGGTAATCATCAATTTTCAACACATCTATATTTTCACCATTGGTAGCTTGAATGTCAACATCCCATCAGGATATATTTTTAAATATATTTGGTTATTTCATTTGAATAAAGATTTGAACCCCAAATGTTCTATCTAATACCCAATCTTTGGAAATGTAATTATTACACTCGATAAAGAATTCACCTTTAGCATCCCCATGCTTTTGGGTGAAGTTCCTCATTTCGTGGACTGGAATTTCACATGAAAAACTCACTACCTCCCATTCCTCTCCATGCTTCTGGAACTTTCCATTCATGGAGGGACGATGCTTATGGGATTCAGACCATTTAAAAAATCCTTAGCCACTTTGATTTTTTTCATCTTCTTATTCACAACAAGGAATGTAGGTTTGTCACGGCCCATGAACTTATCTACCTGGAAAATTAATTTCAAATGTCTTGAAAGACTCTTCTCGTTATTTCTCTTGTTATATTTGACACAAAAGTTATATATGGTCTTGGGTAGTGATGATAGTTTGAGATCTTTAGAAAAATCATTAGAGAACATAATGCCTTAGATGTCCATGAATTTAATGTATCAATTAACCATGATTACATGAGGCCTAGTTGGCGCAGAATCTCCAATAGTATTTGTGAGAAAGAGTTAGAGATCTCAAATCTCCCTTCACTCCTACACTTGATAGAGATCATTAAGGTGGTACATCATGATATTGGCTTCCATGTTTTCTTGTTCCATCATGATATCATTTGGAATTGACGACACTATGAAAAATATGAAATCTATGGAATCGTTAAAATGATTCATATAGAGATATATTTTCTCATCAATGGAATCTTTTCAATGTGCAACTAGAATATGACCCTCTAACACATACAACTTCCTCTTGTGGTGAAGGATGAAGAGTAAACTCCTCTGCCATTACTATAAATTTGTTCTCATGATAAAGTTTTCCTTATTACGTATTGATCAAAATGATATGTTTGAATTCATTTTAATTACCATTTCTAAAAATTAATTGGAACAATGATTTATTACTTTATCATGATAAAACATAGACAAATAAATAAATTAATACTTATTAGTCTCTGACTATTTTATTGAAATTCTATAGCCCTTACCAATGACATCAGAATATTCTATTTCCTGAATATTCTAGTGGAAAGGATACATATTTCTCTTCACATTAACCCAACATTGTATTTTTCATGGAAATTTAAATGTTTAAGGTAGGCATTATAAAGGAAAATTACATTAACTAAATGTCTCTTGACCTGTTGAGTGGACTCTCAAATCCTGAAATCCTATTATTTGTGATTTCCTTAACCATTGCTTCTTGGTCACACCAAGTCCTGCTGTGGCAGTAAACCATTGATGTGAACCAAGTCCTTTAAAACCAAATCCATGAATTATAATTCTCTGATAATTGAATGATCCACAACTAGGGTTGGTCAAGTAAATTGAAATATGGTTCGTTTCTAACAATGATTATGGAAGGCTATACCGAATTAATATTTATTTTAGGGATTTTATCCATATACATAATTTCCATTTTATTATCATTGATTACAAGATTGTTAATATAAAGGGGGATATAATTATGTAACTATCCATGTCTAAGATAATATTTAGGCAAAATTCTTTCTTATTTTAATTCAATCATCAATATTGTTTAAATTATTTATTTTGTGATCACGATAACACACTCTCAACAAATGAACCGTGAAACTGAAAAAAATAAATTAAAGTCTATGATTAGGATCTTTTTTATTGGTTAGTTTATCTAGAGGATGATAAACCAACCCAAGACTTGTGGGAGGAAACCCATGAACCTTTTGGGTTTGTGTTTATAGTATTCCACCTTTCCACCTTTTTTTCTCATTAGATTGGTTTCACCTTGTGATATCTATCCATTACATATGATTTTATATCACTCTTATATGAGGGTAAAAATAGAGTTTAAATTAAAGGATCCTTGTGTATGCAGTCCTGAAATATTAATGTGCAGATGGCTCGCATGCCAAATAATTTAATTTAAATAAATAATTTAAAAGAAACCATCTTCATAAAAACGTCCTGGTCTATCTCATGATCATCTATACTTGAAATGATATTTACTCATAAATAAATATATCATTCAATTAATTATCCACTATGGTTTAAGATAAATCACACTCATATCAATTAATTATCTTTAATTAATCAATCATTTTTTCGTAAACCATTTTTTTTTGAATTTCTTTGAGATTCACATCCTTCATAATTTTAAACAAATAAATTAATGTAAAATTATCTTTGTATTTAACTTGTTAATTGTTAGAAACATAGTGAATTTTTTTCATAACTACCCCATGAGTAGAATTAAAAATTACACAGATGTTAAATAAAAGACATATATATATAACACATGTCATATGTTTATCCTCTCCTTTACATCGTTGCCATTGTAAACGTCTCAAGGGATTGTATAATATAATAATAAATTATAATAAATCTGTAAAATTTGGATTAGTACATGGCATGTACTATAATTCACCATCCATCCAAAGTACATGCCTTGGGATACTATGTGTGAGTGTACTTTGAAATTATTTGGAGGACACGGTGTGTCTAGTCATCCATACGTCATGTAGTCTCTGTGTTACATGGTCTTCAGTCGAGAAATTTGTGTATGGGGTACATGGTCAATCCCTAACCCGATGGGACTACACTCCATGGCCATTGAGACACATAGCATGTAATCTAGAATCTGTGATCCACATGTTCTTGGTCAACACATGGAGTCATTATGACTTGAATAAACTGCAATTAAATTTCATTGTTTTGCAGACTAATCTGATGCATTTAACCCTGAAACACCACTTGTGAATCCAACTACACACAATGTATTCTGGATTTGTATGTCCAGGAACCATTTTAACCTCTGGATGAGATCCTCGGTTTTATATTAATCAAAATAAAAAATAAAAAATCCTTTCTATAAGGTGAACAAGAAATGAAAGTGGAGGAACAGATCCCGAGATTCAGATTTTCAGAACATTTATCAATAATTGAAAAAACTATATTTTTAATTATTTAAATCATAAATAAATAACTAAATAATTTTAATAAATGATATGAACACTTTGATAAAACTTGTAGGTTTCTAGCACATCTGAAGTACGTGCATAGGTGTATCACATTTTTTTCATTAAAAATGATCAATCTGATATCTTTCATGATGATAAAATATCATATCATAGTAATAAGACGATGAATGAAGGAAAAAGAGGAGTGAATGAACCATAAATATGATCATAAAATTTTTTTATAATTAATTTAATTAATAGAGAATAATTACCTTGATATAATTCTCTCTCCATTGAAGTTTCAGGTCAGGATATGATGTGATCTATCGTTGCGTCACGTAAACCAAGTGTAGGATTCCTCTTGAAGTGATCCACTCATTCTCCATGCATCTTTGCATATAACCAAATGAATATTTGGGTAATACCATGAAAGAGCCTTCACTTGCGATGTCCCCTTTTGATCTCTTTGAGATCCTCTTCCAAAGAACTCTCATTGATCTGGGGGATGATCATCTCCCTTGTAACATGAGATCAATCTTAGAGTAAAATAATTCTTTTTGGCTTGAGATATTTTTTCAAATCTGTTGTACACTGCAACAAATAATTTATAGGCTTCATGGGAATAATTTAATTGAAATTTCTATTATTATTTTAATAAAATGAATTAATAACCTGAAAGAATTTATTCATTTAATTTATTTATTATTAAATCCCCATGTCTAATAATAACATTTGACAATTATTATCACTTGATATGCACCAAACGAATTACACCTAATATTATTTAATTAAATAATTAATATTATTTCTCACAAATCCCTAGGATGACTACATGGTTTTTATATTAATATAAATGGTTTGAAATTTTTTCCCATTTTCTTTATTTCCACCACCAAATTTATTATACCTTGAATAATGACTATTTATTTCATAAATAAATATCACTGCATTACTAACTAATAAATATATATTATTTCACAGATAATATATTCTTTCGAATTATTAGTTTTGAAATAAATTTGATTAGACATAGATGAATAACTTTTAAACTACAATCATGAATAATCATTATTCAACTTGATAGATGAATATTTATCTATGATACTTCGACACACATAGTGAACGACTCTATTGGCCTCTTTCTCAGAAGAAGATGGTAGAGCCTTCCTAATGTCCATGGGTAGAATCTAGAGACATGCAAAGTTATACCATGTAATATATTCCCATAGTAAAAAATATCTCCAATCACGAGGGTTTCGTGAGTCTGCTCTCATCCCATGTGCTTGATTAATTTTTCTTTGACTTCCCAGAATGGATTTTTACTATTCCTTATTTTGACCATGGATTTATTTAGGATATATAAATTCCATAAAAAGTCATGAGATATCATATTCATTATGGAGGAGAAGGGACTAAACGTTCCATGAATTATCTATTAATGTAGTATATCTCATGACACACCCAACATATCCTACCTCACTACAAATAGTTTGTCTTCATAATTTTTGTGAATAAGTCTATGTTAGTGAGCTGTAATAACCATTATTAATAATCTTAATTTTAAATGACCAATTCACACAACTACAAATAGGAACATCCAACGACACTATGAAATGTGGATTTCAAATTTCAGGGTCTCATTCTCATAATATCCTATTAGATATTTCCATCAGAGAACACCTTGAGAAGGTGTCTCAATGTTTTATGAGTCATCACCCCTAATTTCATGTATTATTTGTGTCCCTAAAATAACACAATCTTGTAATAGAAAATATATTGAAGAATAGTGGTATTACATTTCTGAGTTCTCATCATAGCAGGGATCGTCTCTACCCCTTTAGTGCAATAGATATCCTTATAACATTATCAAATGCAATTTCATGAAGACGAAAAATCAATATGTGATAATGTATTTATTATTACAATATTATCATAATGTACAATGTCGTTGGTTCAAGGCCATAAACACCAAAATATAGTACAGTCCCTATACATTTAATAATACATATAACCAATATATCATTGATAAAATCTCATAAAACATTATTTAAGGATCCAAATACATGAGAAAACATATAATTACACTTCATCTATATCAACAGAAAAATATTGACAATGATCCCTTAACTTATTCTGAGGTATATTATCTAGATGATTGGTATATTCATTTTCATATTTTATCTATATTTTTGTAGATATAACATTTAATAGTATCCTTTTTATCATTTCATTTACATCATTTTTCATATTGACCCTAATCTTCAGACGATCAACTAAATCATAATCCCTTAAATAATTCACTGGGGATATTGTCTAAAAAAATATCATTTTTGGTAATATTTAGATTAATCTTCTTTCATTTATCAATCATTTTTTCATATATAATCATGTTATTTTTCTTCTTTTGGAGGCCATCATACATAGATTATTATTTTTATTCCTTGATAGAACATAAAACTATTTATCATATGATGAATAGGATTGAGACACCAATGACCTTAATAGATTAGGATTATGTCCTCAAAAAAGTTATCAATCATGCACTCCATGTTATTGATATGTAATCAGTATCATAATTGGATATCCTTATAAAAGTAGATTAATAATACACAAAATTTACATTTAAATTTTAATTATGTTCATGAATGTTATATTAATATAAAATTGTTTATCATAAGGGGAATATTTTTTAAATAATGACTCTTTAAAATATTTCTATTCCATTAGTTCTAGTTGTTCTTTATCCATCATATTCTGTATTAACATCCAGAATTGATCAACATATAAATTGAGATAACGAACTACCAGTGTAAAAAATTAATTTTTACCACATCCTAAGGCCATAAATATCTTCTAAAAAGATATTATATATTGTTTGGTAACAATTGGAGTAGTAATCCACAAAAATATGGGACCCACTATCACGTAATGTGATCCAACATTGAGGATTATTTACATGGAACATGTTTATCCATCTTGAAAAGGTAATTATCATAACATGATTAAGCTATACTAATATCTCCATAACATGCTTATTTCAAATACCATTTATATTAGATTTATTAATAGGGAATCCTTAATATTGTCCAGTAGTACTGATACCCTTTTACCTTCCAGGATCCATTTCTAAAAAATGGTATATTTTAGATTAGATCATAGAATTATATAATATATATTTTAATACCAAAACTATTGAAATAAATAACTTAAATTAAAAAACTGATGAGTATCTAATATCATAATAAAAAAAGGATTCATTGATATGTTATTTTATATTTATCCTAAATGTATAAATTATGTTTACATTCATTAATATTTTTTCTCAAATATAGTTTCACTATTTTATACTAAGCATCCTATGATTCTAACTGTATTATCCCAACCCTAGATGCCTGAATCTGGTTCCTAAATTTATTACATTTGAAATGATACTAGATTAAAATCCATGTGGAAAAAATATTTTAGTAGTTTTGGAATACCATATCACATTCATGATACCCATATTACATTGGGAAATATAAAATTATATATTATACATAATAAAATTAAATGAACAACATACTTGAAATATCATTCAAGGATTTATTCTTCATATACTGAGGAAAAGAAAAAAACATGGGTGAGGTGAAATGCTATGTAAGGGTAAGTAAAGAAAATGTAATAATGGATTAATGATCATATTAAACATAGATAGGTAAAAATTGAGATCACATTCTATATAAATATTTGGATAAGGAATAAGCAATATGTAAGGTAAATAACTTAAATACATTCTATTAAATAAATAAATTGATAATGAATTGATTAGATAGATAATGTCAATGAAATAATATCATGAATTATAATAATAACATTTTAATTCTCAATAAATGAAATTCTTCTTTATTGGACTCAATATTTCCTAGCTATATGATACATTTACCAACCATACCCTTCACAAAATGTTTTATCATATTGGGTGAAAACCCATTCTAATTGGCCAAACGATTCATCTCATGAGACTACTGATGTATCAAGGGTATTAATCAGAATACCTTGAAAACCGTGACATAATATTAATAACAATTTATTATACATAAAATAATATTTTTATTCATAAAAAATTTGACTATCGAATATCTGTATTATGTAATGAAGACTGATTTCACAATATTTCCCTAGTTTACCAAAAAAGTTCTAAGTAGACGTCGTTTGTAAAAATATTATATTTTTTTAGAAATAAATATACATATAACATTAGAGAATTTATTTTTAAAATTATTTTAATTTACATTGGACAATGGTATTGATGAAATGATTGTTTCAAGAGATAATTAACAATCACAAATGAAATGGATAATGTAGTGATAACATTGACCACTTGGTAATTTTCAATTCCAACACCAAGGATGAAATAATTAAAATTGAATCATAAAATATGTTGGATTATTTTTTAATAATGATATTAAATTAAAACGGGGTAGTATATACACTACACACTAGAATAGGTGGTGCATATGGAATTTATCTCAAAGATGTAAAAAGTCTGATGAAAACATTACCATATTCTTTATTTTAGTTAAATGATCTTTAAAATATTCTATAGTGGTTTTTAGAATGTTATTGAAATATATTATAATAATATTAATTTCAATTATCTCACATATTGTCTTTTTATATCATAGTATAAACTATTCATTAATAACCATTCACCATTTTTATCATTTCAGTTTTTAATTTCTTTATTTTTTTCAAGTATGATTAGACTTGTTATTTTCATTCCTATTAATTAGATAAAGATTAAATCATTAAAAAAATGTAAAACATGATTTAAATATAAAATATATTCATTATATATTTATTTAATATAATCCATTAAAATTGTACATAAGAAACAAAATGCACAGTTTATTGAGAAGGTAGGCCTTAAACACTCATAAACACCACATCTATTCCTTTTTGAAATTTAAGAGAAAAAAAAATAAATGATATATATATATAATATAAAAATGTTAACATATTTATTTCATATATATCACATATGTTTTTAAAAACTAGTATTAATACATTCAACGTATTGTGTGAACAAATCAAATAACATTGAGGAGACGGTAGTCGACACATCAAAAAATGATGTTATCATTTTTATAAAAAATAGATTTGAAGGATTAATGTGTTATAAAAAAATTAAATTAGCATAAAAATATAATAAATATAATAAATATAATAAAAAACAATTATATTATAATTATTACAGACCTTGAATGATTGTGATAGAAGAATGAATGGAAACGGTTCATATGGAGAACATGTGTTGTACACATGAATGATGATTGTGTATCCCATTTGATATAAAAATCAGTGAGTACAGGTCAAAAATTGGCTTAAAAAATAAATTTTTTTAGGAAAATTATATATGTATTTAATAATTACATAAAAATAATTTAATGGTTGGGGTAGGATATAAAAACAATGTACGTGTGGAATAACATTATGTTTTCATCAGGAAACTACTTTTGGTTTTTATAAAAAGGCATCATTAGTTTTCCTTCGTCAAAAAGTGGGGATTCATGGATTGTTGAAGTGGTTTTTTGGAAACAATAGGGTGGGTTTTGGATGATCCCATGATATTGGTAGGTGTGAATAAATGAGGTGGTGGGGAATGATTATTTTTTTATAGGTCATGAGGAGTGAAATTGGTGTATATATAAATAGGTAAACACTATCGATAGGTTTACCTTACATTATGAGACACACATAATGAAATATTTTCTATCCAAGATGATTAATGGAGGAAGTATGGGAAGAAAGTGGATTTTAAAATTTTTCTTTCCTAGCTGACCCCTTATGATTATAGTATTACCACAATGTAAAAACATTTTTTACTTTAACCACTGTTATTAATTTTATATAATTTCCCTAATATTTTTTGTCCAAAATAAAATAAAATTAAACGAAATGATAAATTTTGAGACATAAAAATGTTGAATTCATTTTTCCAAATTCCAATCAAAGTGGCATTATAAATAAATTAAAATTTAATCCTATATATAAGATAAGGCAACATGTTTTAATGTAAAATTTTTTAAATGATTGAATTTATTTTATATCTAATTTCAATATAATGTTTTTTAAATAACATAAATTAGATTAATTAATATATAATTTAATTAAATATACAAAAAAAAATATTAATATAAAATTTATCTATATATATAATTTGTACAAATGATGAAGTTTAGAATTAAAATTCAGTATTTTTCAATATTCACTAAAAAATGAAACGTCATAGAAAAATAGAAAAAATTATATCCAACATAATTTTGATATTCAAATCTAAAAGATAAAATTTATTTTCTCAAATAATGATTATAATGGTCGAAAAAGTAAATTTAATATATGTTCTCTATTAAAAGGTAAAAATATACTTTTAGATAAAATACAGGGTTTTGTATGTAAAATTGTGTTTTTATTATCTATGCCTGTAAAATATATTGGATAAATGTAAAACAAATTTTAATTAATATACAATATATAAAAAACCCTAAATAATTCCCTAATTTTATTTAATTTAATTTTTTATGAAAAAAACATTTGGATTATAAAAATAGTTTTTATATAAATATTTCTTTTATATAAAATTAGTTTCTATATTAATTTATAAATAATTTTTCATCAAATAAATTTATAAAAAAAAGTTAAAAGTATATTAAAATATTATTTAATCATTTTCAAAAATTTCATTAACATAGAAAGAAGATAACTATCATCAAATATATTTATATTAATCTTATATTGGAGTCATGGTAAAATGTGGTGTTGCGTGTAACACAAGAAAATGATGGAAGTTTGTATTATGAGTAAAAATTACATCATCATTTTATGTATTCACAAAATAATTACAATTATGTCTTTATCATAGGATTGAATTTTTCACAAAAATAAATATAGAAAAAAGTAAATTTATTCTAATGAAAATATTATATGGTGATGGGGTTTTACAAATCAAATTAGAAGTCACATAATATCATGAAAATAATGTTAAGTTTCATTGATAATAGAATATATAAAAAATTATTTGATTATACTTGTTACCATTTTTTCATAATATAATAATACTATATTACCTTATATATATATCATAGAAGTTATATACCTATTCCTAAAATTTCTAATGGAATCATAATAATGAGGTGATATCAAATTCCCATGAATGTAAACAACTCATCAAAATTTCATAATGGGATAGAACATGAAAAACATGTAATAGAATCGAAAAATATTCTAAGGTATAAAAGTGTGAGATAATATAAAATTTCTTTATATCATAGTCATGAGAAAGAGAGATTGTATGTTCCATGTAATAGAATCAAAACATAAGAAGGAATAATGGAATAAAAATAATGTAGTGATAAATTTAAATCATTAACACACATTAATTTTTAAACAAAAAAAATCCCAAAAATCATGTTGTGAATATTAAATCAAATATCTTCCATTTATGATGGATAAAATTTACTAGTATCATCATTTAGACTAAAAAATTTTAATTCTTCATATTGTGAAAAATAGAAACATACATGATTCTTCTATTGAAAAAAAAATTCTTCATTTTGTGAAAAAAATCACGATTCATCTTGTGAATATAAAATATGTCCTTAATTCTTGTTTTGAATATTCAATATTTCCAGGAATTTTATCATTATCACAATAGATATATATATTTAACCTATGAATTGTATGGAAATATAATAATCCAACCATAAATATACATACATATATATTCTATGTGAAATAAATCATCTACTATATCATAAAAATTAGGATAAAATGGGGTTTGAAACTTTTATAAATTTTATCTCTAAAATTGACATGCTAAATATAGCTGGTTGATTCGAAAAATTGAAACACAAAAAAATAATACATAAAAAGGGAATTTTTGGAGTGAATAGCGAAAAAAATTCAAGGAAAATAAATCCTTTCAATATAAATTTAATAACTAAATAATAATGTACAATAATCTTTATTAAATGTTTGTAACATTGTTATAAAATATGAATATATAAGTCACATTAAAAAATCTTTTCAATAGATGGATATGAAAAACAATGAAATAATTTACCATTTATGAAGTAATAATTGATGGATATTTGAAAAATAAATAAAATTTATCTCAAGGAATTTTGGGGTATAAAATAAATCAAATGATCAAAAATGGAAAATATTTTTATTATTTTAAAATATATTTTTTGAACTCTATATCATAAAAATAGATGATAAATCATCATTTGGAAAATAGAAAGGGGGATATTTGATGATTAAATGAGATAAAAAATAATTTTTATTCCAAAAAATAATGAATAACATCGATTGAATGAGGTGATATGAAGATGTAATAGAACATTATAATTTAGGACGGTTGAGAATTATTCATAATGTAATCTTATTTTTAGAAAAAAGGAATCCATTTTAGATGGTAGTTTTATAATGGATAACATAACTGCATTTATAATAATGATTAATTTTGATATATTATCATCAAATGATATAAATATAAATCTTGTAAATTGTTATATAAATGGGACATATTATGATAGAATAAAATAATTTGAGGTTAGAAAAATGATAAAAATCATCACCATTAAAATATAAAATTTGGAAATGTATAACTCAAGAAGTATTCATAAATTCATTTAAATTAATAAATAATACGATAATAATACATTATCAAGAATAAAATGTTATCAAAAATAAAATATTTTGGGAATATGGAATATGTATGAATGAAAAATTAATTGTAATGAGAATCCCAAACATATAATTTCTTTTTAGTTGAACACGCCATAAATTACAATATAAAAAAATCAATACATTAATAACATATTTTAATCCATTGTTAATATATAATAAATTTCACTCCAAAAAAACATACTGATTTAATACAAATTTCATGGCCCGTTATTGTTTATTTTAATCATTGAATTTTTACAATGTTAAATCTTTTACAAAAATCATGAAAGGTTGTTGTCAGTCCCCAAATATTAAAATTCAGTTTATATTTAAAATATTTTTTAATGTAACAGAGTATATGATTTATAATTACTTATTAAGATTTAATTTCATTACATGAGGGGTATATTTATATCTATTGGAGATAAAATCGGTATTGTGTTTATTTCTATAATTTTAAAAAAGTGCGGTATAAAAAAATAGTTAATTTTTAATTTAACTCTTACAGAACTTTAAACCGAAATTTATTATCTCATTTAGGAATCATTGTTGATGCATCTATGTTTACATATTCTAATATGATTTAAATTTATATGATTCATCAAATATTTGGTTAAACAGACCCCAATAAAGAACATTCTATAAATTATAGGTCTGTATGGTTAAAGAAATCATTTCTTTTAGGATAATTTCAATATTTGTTAATTATAATCATATTAATTAAAAATATTTAGTTTGGTGAATAATATTTTAATAAAATTTAATAGAAAATAAAATTTGAGAAGAAAAACAATATGTGTTGCCCCGCAGAGGCTGTGGTCTAAATGTAAACACAACCTTTGTCTTAATTTTCATGTAAATTAGAGAATTTATGACACGGTTTAAATTTTATCTACATTAATAATCTTGAATATATAATATTCATATATTAAAACCCAATATAACAGTCAATTTATGAAGGTTATTTAAAAAATATCATATCGCTTATAGTGTTGGTAGTACACACAAAAATATTAATTTAAAAATTTACCTCACTCAATAGCTTTTACCCTATTTAATTTTCATTAAGGTTTTGAGAGGTGGAATTTTGAGAATACAAGGACTTCATGGACTTGTATAAAGGTGTTGGTGAGTAATTTCCTAAGTTTCTTTGAGAATAAATGATTCTTGGTGTGTGAGGAGATGTGGGGAAGTTATGGATCATTTTATAAGTGATAGAAGTTAAATTTTCTTAACAGTACATAAGGTAATGTCAGTATTAATGGTGTAACACCAAATTTTTTTATGAACATTATGTTTTTCAAATAAAAAAATTTCTTTGATAATATTCTGTACACGAAACACTATTTTTTTACGAAATCATGAAAATAAATTGATATTATTATTTAAACAAGATAGTTATACCCTAGTTGTTAAAAAGAGTTGCAAGAATTGGAATAAAAATATTTATAATAATTTTATTTGAAAAACATATTTAAAAAAAATTCTTACTTTTTTCTACTGTCGTTATATGTATGTAAATATCTATTTTCCAAAAAAATTGATTTCTTTTTGTGATTACTAATATAAATAAAATTAACATATTTTAAATAATTAATTTTATTTAATATATTTTTTTCCATAAATCATCAGGTAAAAATTATCTTTTGGTAAATTCTGCGTAATTTCTTGAAAAAATTATTTGTTCATTTAATAGTGAAAAATAATAGATTTTAGTTAAATAATAATTTTCATTTAAATCAATTATAAGCCTATTATATATTTTAAAATTGTATTAAATAAAAAATTAGTAAAATTATATTTCAATTCATATTATTTTGATCATTTTAATGGATTATAAAATATATTTTTTAATTTAAAAAAACATTTAAACATTTTCTCTTTCGAAGACTACTTTCTTATCAAGTCTGTGTATTTGATTATAAATTTAATATTTATAAATATATGAATATAATATTGACAAATGGATTTAAAATTTAGAATAATAATATGTTTTATTATCTAATAACATAAAATTAATTTTTATCCATAGTGAATAGTAATGATAATAAATATTATTTTCCATGGTGAAGGAACAAATTGTTTTGTGGAGGGTTAAACAAAATTGATAAATTTTAAAATTTACATTAAGCATGTCCAAAACTATTTTTTATATATAATTATACCATATATCATTTTTGTTCATCTATGTTCTATTATGGATTTCTCCGGAATTTTGAATTTTGGGTTCACCTTTTTATTTTTAAAAACGTTCAAGTGTGCCACTTACCACACTTATAAATGAATACCCACTCTCCTCTCCTAAACACACATTAAAAATCATATATTTCATCTAGTAACTACCCAATTCATCTGTTTACTTCTCTTTTCCCATTCTAGAATCCTTACTTTGGTCATAGTTCATTCAAATGAATCTTTTTTTTGAAAATGAAAATATGATGTCCAATGAAAATGTAAAACCCATAACTGGTAATTTTATTTTATTTATTATTATAAAAAATATTATTATTAATTATCGTGGATGATATTACAAAACTTGTTATTCAAATATACTTCCATGTTTTTATTTTAAGGTAATTCCCTAAAAACATCACCACATCCATCAAATGCAATACAAAACCACCATTTGTATGTATTGTAGACTACCCCCTTAGAACTAATGAAATTATTTTTCCTTCATCATCTCTAGAAGTTGGATATAATGATAAATTATGATAAATATATAATATAGTTATAATATTTTTATATTTTTAGATTTATTATTTCACAAATAACTTTATATATTCCATTTTTTGGATGATAATAATGTCAATTGTGTGTGAGACAGACTACCACCACACAAAGTGATGTGATTCATTCATGGATTACATGGGTGGTAAAAATTATAGTTCACTAAAATTATGTGATATATACACAATATAAATTATTAAAAAAATTAATAATTCATTTCCCTTTATTTCTATTAATATTTCATTAAAATTTATGAATCTTCATGCATATGTATCCCCAATCATCTCCATGAATAGTGTATTTCATTTCATTTCCCTATATTTTATGGATTACTATTAAAACAATTATACTTAATATATATGATTTTTATACCATGGTAAAGATTTTCTAGATTATGGAATGATGAGAAAATTAGAAGGACCAAAAATTAAAAATTCAGTACATAGAGGACAAACAAATCAATTATTTCTCAAAAAATGACATTAACAATAAAATGATAAGAAAAAGTTAATAAAATTAAATTAAGTAAGTAATATATGGAATGTTATATATGTGATTGTGGTATTGCAATTTATGTATAATAAATCTATATATTTAAAAAATGATTCTTTATATATTATGACGGAAGCCAAGACATAAGGTATGGGATGTCTCGTCTCACTTTTAATTTGAAAATAAATATCATATATTCACCACTTATTTATTTTATTTTTTCAATATACATATGATGAATGTATTTTATTATTATTATTATATAAATTATTGCTATTTTAATATCCATTTGAGTATATCCCTTTCAGGGTGTTTGGGTTAAAAAGTTTCCAAAATCGGTAGTAGATTTTTTATATTAAATTTCATTCATTGGGAAATAAGTTATTTTATGAACCTATTTTATTCTATGTGGTGTATATAAAATATATTTTATGATTTATATGCTGAATTTAATTATTTTAATGGTATAATATGTTTTATTTATGGTTATTGTTTCATAGGGATTATAATTCAATGTTATTATAGTGGTAAGTGTTTTTTGTTACAATCACATCATTTACTATATTATTTATGGTTATACATTATATTATTAAATCATATTACATGTATCCCAAAAAGTTTTTAATTTTATTTGAATCGGTTTCTTTATGGATAATAAATGTTTTCCCTATATGTTCCCCTCTTTATGTAATCATTTTCTCAAAACTATTTTTAATAAAAAAACATCTTTAAATCAATCTTTGGTTGACACCCCCTTTTCATCTAAAAACAAGTTTGATAAAAGTTTTATCAACTAATTTTTCTTAATTTATTAAAATTAACTTCTAATGACTTTATCATCCTTGTTTAAATATTTCAATAATGATTTCAAATGAATCTACATTTCAATTTCTGACCAATACCTATTTGGAATTTATGTAAAACATTAAAGGAGTCCTTATTTTAACTTTTACAACATAAAATTAATTCTATACTTTCCTGAAAATATATTATTTGAAGCATCCTTTATAATAATTCAAATTTTATTTAAATTAAAATTATTTTATAAATGTTTTACATTATAAAAAGTGTTTTTTAATGTTAATTGGAATTTTTACTCATGAAATTATATAAATGGTCTTTAAAAATAATTTCTATATATGTTGACAACCATGGATGTTACTTGTTAATTATTAGTGATATGATAAAAGATACCATTTTTATTATTCTACAAAATAGTTTATATTTAATGATATAATGATCATTATGAAGCATATTTCCCTTATATGAGATATAATATGAGGAAATGATTATAAAAAAATATTTTTTCATAAGATATATTTTGATGAAATGATTTAATAAATATCAAATGTTTTTATTTTCCACATGTTATGATATGATCAAATGTTTAAGAAACCCATTTCAATTCATGGTTTATAATTTTACGAATGTTTTATTATCTTGTGAACCACATAGATATGACTTTAATTATGTGACGGGTTTCTAAAATATCCCCCTCCAATGCATTGAGTAAATATTTGTATCCAATAAGATATAAAGGACTATAACGAGGAGTAAACTAGGTTAAATTGGAGATATTTTCAATTATGATGGTATTGGGAGTGAACATTTAATAAGATGATGTCTTGGGAATTAAACCTATTCCATTATGATATACTTTTTATTGAGCCATGAATAATATTTAAACAATTTTTTAATCGTATGTGTATGTCACAATTCCTTGTATTATTCAAATATTATGATCTTACAGATCATGTTGTTTAATTTCCTTGTAATTTAAGTCTTCAAAACAATAATCAAGTATGCCATCACTCAATATCATGATATTTGATATGTAGTGTATGGTTTTAAAATGCTATGGTCATGTTCTCGTACAATTACGTTTACGATACTCTTATTTATATCCCTTGATCACCCATACTATGCATCTTAACTCACCCATTCATATTGTTGGCCACAAATCTCTCAATGTGACATTGTTTCATTCTTGGGGGTTTATATTTGATGAAAAAATATATATTCATGGTCAGTAAATGATTTATAGTGATATTTTAGACACACTATGTTGAAAAAAACGAAAAAAATGTGACTTTTTAAGAATGACATGTGAGCGATTGAGATGTGTGTGAATAAGGTTTTTGTTCCTTGGGAAAGTTAGGCAAGTTGTGTGGATAGTAATAAAAACACCTATATTTATGCGGGTTCCCCTCTCATTTGGAAGAATCAGAATACATAGTGAGATTTCATGATCTAGATCATACATGTAGTGAGTGTTGTGTAAAAAGTAAATGGTAATTAAATTTGAGAGTTCCATGGAAGATGGAACTTTTGTGAAAGAAGTGAGTTGCTTGAAAGAAGTGATTTTTGAACAAGTATTTAGTTGTGTATAAGAGTTGTGTGCATGTATAAATTGGTGTTAAAGATGTTTTATATGAAAAATAAAAAGGTGGCAGATGAGGAAATATAGTTTTGTGCGAGTAATCATAAGGGTTCACGAAAGTTTGATGTTTACCATTAAATATGTGGTAAACATGTATTCATCATTTGATAAAAATTAGGCTTCAGAAGATAATATACATACAGTGGGGTTCAATAAAAGGAGATAATGAATGGACCTAAAAGACTATAAACTATGAGCGGAAGGAGAAGTGAAAAAAGGAAGGGGAAGATAACGATCCGTTGCAACATTTTTGATCTAGATAAAGGACATAGTTAGTGTCCCTTGGGAATGCATTGAGAAGTCCCTAAACACTATAATGGCATTGAGAAAGGGCATAGAAGTGATATACCCCAGACCGTTAAATTGGCAGTGGGCTCCAGTGGATGTGGAACATTAACATGTATACATTGTATGCTTCTTGGATGTAGAAATGTGAGGGTGAATGAAGTTAAATTTATCTTTCCTATGCATGATTTAATTTTTTTCATACATTTCTATGGTGGATAGAGATAAGTTTGTTTAGATTAATTATTATATAAGATCAAATGGGGAAGTATTTTATATTTTTCAAACACCGATTCACCCCCCCCCCCCTCTCTGGGTATTTGAATAGGTGGACCTTACTGTTATGCATCATTTCTATGTGTTACGAAGAAATGTATAATTTATGATACTTATAAGATGGTTTTTATTTATGAAGAACCTAGTGGGAGTTGATGTAGTTCACATATGAACAAGTTTCTTATGATTACATGTTTCCAAAGGAACTTGACCCTACATGATCCTTTGTCATGCGTTTGTCGAATGTAATGAATATCTATCTAAGAATATGTAATATCTATGTATGATAATCCAATGTTTTTAGAGTTAGTATCATGGGATAGGATTTATTATCATATGTAAACTAGGATGGGAAAAGTATAGTGAGATCCCTACGTACATGTCTATGGATAAGTCTATGGATGAGTTAATGTATACAGAATATTTACATGAATTTTGGTAAAAGATATAGTGATTGGATTCCAATAAATTAAATCATTATATGGATAATACAAGATTATGTGGATATGTAACATTTTTATATAAGGTTAATAACTAAGAAAAAGTGGATTTTTTGGACCCAATCATTGCCATGTGCACTAAAACATGACTGGATGCACACCTAGTTCAACACACCAGAGGGACATGCATTAAATATTTACAAAATATATTGGAACCATAATTATGTATTTAAAGAGATGAATGTATGAATAAACTAGAATAAAACTAATGTTTCAATGATTAAAAAGAATATTCCATGATTCATATATATTATATGTGATTTTTAATGGATATGGGGTTCCCCACTATCATTACTATTTCTTACACTATGATTATTTGTTTGATTAAACTAATAGAACCTTTTGGAACCATGATAATGATGACTATAAAAGAAAATGAAAGAATTTACCTCTTGTTCAACCAAATATTATGTGATCTAGAACAAAAAATCATGTTTTTATGATTAGAAAATTTAATCAATCCATGATTAATAATGGACGTCCAAATGATCAAAGGAGGGAATAATTCAATGTTTATTCCTTAATGAGTAAACATATATATTCCATTAGTGGATTTTCCAATATTAATTTTTTATTAAATGGATTAGTACCACTAAAAATATGTTATCTATTATCCAATGTTCTGAGAATGGAAAATTCATTTTTGATGTCTATCATTTGAAAGGAGAAGAGGATCAAGTGTGGATTCATGTGAAGAATACAAGGGATAATGATTAAATTGAATCAATAAAATGGTATGGGTTCAATTATTATTTGTCAATAACTACATTCCATGTATTCCTTGTATGAATATAGTGAATAATTTTTTTTATGTTTGAGAAAAAGGATGATGAATTGTTTGTTACCTATGAGGTAAATTTTAATGACTAGTGATGTATGATTTAGGTATTTTCATCCAACCTGAAAGTTATAATGTTAAATTCTTAAGTGTCATAAAACCATGTCTCTGAAAATAATTAGACATATGAGATGTAAATTGCTATTAATAGATACCACAATGTTCTATGAAGGCGGAAATGTTGGTTGGATTTATATAAAAATCTCATGGTTTAGTTAAGAAGACAAAAAAAATTTATATGAAAATAAAAAAATTATGGAAAGGAAAAGATATATTTTCCTTAATTCCTAAATTGTGTGGAAGAAACATATATGAAATTTTATTAATGGGACTATTAAATTTTGTTAGTATGTATATGAAGGTCATCAGTGAATTTAACGGTGAGGTGATGGAAAGAAGTTAGATAATGACGAAAATATATAGAAAGCACCATAGAATGGACCACCCGAAATCCAGTGTTTTAAAGGAAATGAGCATGAGTATCATTATAAGCAGTTCCCACATATAATTTATAATATTGGTGACTGATTCTAGTATCCTCTTAAGGGGAGAGATATTGGTAAATCACAAGAAATAACTTTTTCTAATAAGGGGTGTCATAACAGCATGGTGTAAGTCACAATTACCATCCACTCTAGGGAAAATAATAACTTAATTTTTTTTATATCAATCTTCATTCATATATTAAGAATTTTTTATGGGTATCAATATTCCATCCAAATGATATGATGTTGAATTATCAGTGAAACCCCATATTGTTATGGTTATTGTATCTAAAGTCTATAATACATCTTCGGTTAATGATTGTATGAATTTTCTTCCCAAAAAAATGATATTCACCTACATGTTGAACAAGATGTCTTTATAGTAATGGAATGTTTTCTCAAAATAAATACAACATAAATTTACGAGGAATAGAATTCCGTTTTATATTCAAAAACCATATTATGATAATTGATCAGTTTGATAATACATTTGAATATATTATGCCAATAACATCCATTGTATAAGTATTCATTTCTATTTATAAGGGGTGTTTATCATTAATGGTTGAGTTGATACTCAAAATTTATGATATTCATTTTAGGAAACAGTTTTTTATGTATTTCTAGAATATATTCACACCCTTCCATCAAATCATGATGTTCGATTTTCAATAAAACCTACATCTAACACCAAACCAATTTTAAAGACTCTCTATATAGTGGTCTACATTGAGTTGTAGGAATTGAATAACAACTATGAGAACCATTAAAATGGATTTAGTTATCCACTTGTGTCACCTTATGGTTCAAAAATTAATTTTTTTCAAAAAAGATAGGTGGATCAAGGTGACTACAAAATATATAATAGGAGCAGAACAATATCACAATCAAGAAAAAATTTATTCTACACCTTACTTATATCATTTTTGATCAATGAGGTATAGGAAAATACTTATTAAAAAATTAAAATCATTCAAGATAAAAGTATTTAGTTGCAAATATAAACAATATTTTCAATATTACATTTCATTCATGGGAATGACATAATGATTATATAAAAAGTCCGTTCAAAAATTAGAATTCCATTTCAATATATATTTATTTAATTAA
Source organism: Viscum album (assembly GCA_963277665.1). NCBI lineage: Eukaryota > Viridiplantae > Streptophyta > Magnoliopsida > Santalales > Viscaceae > Viscum > Viscum album. The sequence goes on along the minus strand of OY728165.1, from coordinate 1,915,910,448 downwards.
TAGAGTATTTATAGATTAACATGATTAGTTTCTACTAGTATTTATTAAAGATATTATCAAATGATCAATGTTATATGGAGAGATTGAATATTACCTGAGTTATTAATTAATAAGATATATAAGGCTAGGTAATATGAAAAATTTACAAATTGATTTTTTTTGGATGAGAAAATATTATTATTCGGCCAATATAATATGAAAATATGATGTATATATTGGTCCATCAATGACAAAATCTATTAAATGTTTTTCAAGACCAATTACGGAGACTGAGATTAGAAATAGTCTAGGATTGGATAGAAATTATCGTTGTTTTGTGGAATATATCTCAGCAATATCTCATCCAATCACTAATTTTACACATAACTGATCCACGTTCCTTTGGATAGATAAATATGAGGAAATTTTAATGGAACTAAATAGAAGACTAGTCATTTAACTTTTTTATATGTAAACCTATAGTGAAGAAGGGTTCTAATTCAATAATGATGTTTTTAGGAATTGATTGGTTTTTTTCTTTATAAATAACAACATGGTTATGGCATATGGTTCACGGAAATTTATTTTTCATGAGAAATATTACACAACTCATGCTTTGGATTTAGAAACTGTAATTTTAAAATAAAATATATGGAGGAATTATCATTATGGAGAAAAGATTAATATGCAATCTAGTCCAGAAAAATTTAAAGAATGTATTCACATATGATGTTAAATATGTTCAGGATAATTTATTTAGAGAAGATCAATGATTATGACATCTTTAAACATTACCAACATATGTAAGAGACCAAAGTAGTTTATCCCTAGAGCACAAAGGACCATTCTAGCTTATCAATGATGAACATCTTAAAAGATCCAGTATTTCTGGATTCTAAATAGATGGTATTGGAAATATAGAAGGAAGGGTATAAATAATCTATTATTTCATGAAATTATGAACCAAAAATCCTATTATCGATTCTAAAGTCAAAATATTATGATTTAGAGATGAAGACAAAGGATATAAATTACCATGAGTTTACCTTGAACATGATAGAATGATATGGTTCAATAACAACATATGTGTTTCATCAATAACAAATATGAACAAGGATTTTTAGATGATGATCCTAATTCATAATTCTCTATTCATACTAGAAGTATAAATGAGTATGGATATTTGAAATATTATTTCTATGTTGATGGAATTAAGTGAGATATCATAAATTTTATCACATGTTTCGTGGTTTTTCATAATGATATGGTTGAGAAAAAAATTATAATGAGATTTTACATCCATTACCTATACCATAATTGTATCTGTGAAAAATCCATATAGATTTTGGCATCATACTATCTAAGACAACTAAATGGAATAATTCTATATGGTTTGTATCTGATCATCAAAAAATGTAATCACAATTTATATCTATTATAGAATACTTAAATATTTATCATATTTACAGAATATACATTAATAAAGTAGTAAGTATTCATAGAGTACCACATTAAATTTTATCATATCGTGATTTGAGGTTTACATCAACGTCCTGGAGAAGTCATGAACAATCTTTGGATATGGAGTTATGTTTAAGCATAAAATATCATTCATATATATGTGGGTAATTTGATATAATCAATATAAAACTGGAGGATATCTTTAGATACATTCTTATGTATTATAATGGTGATTGGGAACACCACCTTCTTAAAGTTGGGTTTTCTTACAACAACATCTTCCACTAGAGTATTTAGACAGATTCTTAATAATTCCTTTAGAGAATGAAGTGTATATCTCCAAAATGTTGAGAGAAAATTTTATATTGTGATCTATTGGTATCAGAGATAGATAAATAAATGTTATATAAGATTTAATACATTTCACAACACATCAAGAAACTCATAATCATTACAAATGTTTTCCTGATAGTCAGCAATTGCTTCTAGAATTTGAAGTTGGTGAAAATATGTTTCTATGAATTCTGACATAGAAGAAGGTAATGAGATTTGGAAATAATTAAAAGAATTTTTATGGTTCATTTTTTATTCTTGTGAAATTGGTTTTTGAGCACATTATTTCCTTGGAGAAAATTATATTCACAAATCTTTTTTTACTACACCTAACATTCTAGAATATTATTTTGAAAACTATACTATTTAAATAAGTTATTTCATGTTTAAAAATTTAAATGAAACAAAAAGGGATGTATCTAAATGAAGAAAAGTTTCACCATATCCATGTACTATAACAAACATTTCGAATTCTAAATGTGTAATGATGTAACAATATAGAAGAATCACTAACTCAAACACCAATATGTTAGATATTTATAGTTTTCCGAGAAAACGATATTTTATTAGAAATAATATAAAAATTATATTTAATACAAGAAATAGAGAATATACTGTCGACTTACAATTTCTCTTAATATTAGAAAAATAATTCAGGCAATCAAAAAATTATTCATAATAAATAAATCCACATATATATTCCCCATCCATATATTTATGTGCGATTATCACAATAGTTATAACAATCCATTTCTCCACTATTATTTAATTAATAACATTATTCAATTTCTGATCAAGATACCATTAATAGAATTCTAAACACTATAAACTTAACCAATTCTTTATGTGGAATGTTTACATTTATCCAAATACCCATCACACCAATTCAGTATCCTACTAAATATGTGTTCATTCATGTCTGTTCTATAATCCATTACTTCTGAGTTTGAGAATTATTCCTTAAATTATACCATCTATAATTCGTAACTAAAATAAAATTGTAGCATGTCACACAATTATATCATAACCCATTAGATTGTTTTTCACAATATAGATTCACTTGTTAGAATAAAACTATGATCTTATTCTAATATATAATTTTGAGAAGTGTATTTTCATAAAATTTCAAGAATCTATCATATTTATCATATATCGTTTTACTATAAACTATCCTAATTCTATAAATTTATTCCATAAATAACACACACTTAGACGTCAGAAATAATTTCATAAGGATAAATCTTTAAATACCCCTCCAACCGAATAAATTTTTTATATTAATGCCTTTTAATCATTTATATTTTACCCCATGAAGAGAAAATGGTAATTCTATCTTGGAGAATATTTCTTTAGGTATACCTCATGGATTAGTGATCATACACACACTATTGAATTATTTAAACTATTTATTAGTTTATTCATCGATATAACCATGATTCCTATGAATATGATGAATAATTCTATAATTTAATTAAATCTGTATTGTATAATTTTGATTGTAAATTTCAAAAGATTAATAATTATAATTTAGTTATAATATGTCCAAAAGTGTACAATTTAATTATGTTATATTCTCTTTCATGTTATAGTAATTACAATTTTTTATAATATAACAACGATATTTATAAAATATGTTATTCCAATTGTTCAAACTTTATAAATTTTATTCCCATTAATTGTTGTATATTCCTCAAGATAAATTCAAAAGAAGAAATTATTACCTGATATATTCATGAAATAAATTCATTTCAAAAATAAAAATGATAAAAATGAAACCAATAATCGGTGTGACTCCACAATAATATAAATAAATTATAGATGAAATTAATATAGGAATGTAATTTATCATATAAAAAATCATAAAAATATTGCAATAGTAGTTGAACACTACTAATCTCATGAAAAGGCACTCAATAGTTTTATTGATTAAATGTGTAAATTTTTGGGTGGTAGAATGTTTTCCTTGGGATTGTGATAAATGAATATGTATTAATCATGTGAATTAATCATGATTAATTAGACATTACAATGAACTAAAAATATGAATAGTCCTAAAAATATCTATCTAACATATCATTTTAATTAATACAACTATAATAAATACATTATATCATTATTAGGATTTTTAGGACCTTTGACACCTCACTCTCTCTTGGATTGTCTCGATTAGTTGTACACATGAAATGAAAACTAAATTAACTTCCTTAAACATACTATATTTTCTAGGATACTTGATCAATCCTAATAATATTCACACCCATCCAATAAATGGGGAATGAATAAAATAGAAGGATAAATATGTCCATACTAGAAGAAGGAGAAGAAAATTGAGAAATAAACACATGTTTTTTGGTGAAATCCTATTGGACCATGAATATAAATTAATACTAATGAATATTAAAAAAAGTTAAATAGTAATAACAATACCATTAAGATTCAAGAGATATGATGGTTCAAGTCACGTGTGCTAATCCATACGGTTCTATATTCACCTTTACTCCTGTCAAAAAATAATTCCATAAATGTGAATATCATAAAATTGATCCAATGTGGCAAGAGTCACTTGAAGTAGATTTCAATTGAAGATGATCTCAAAAATCCTATAGGAATGGGGGAGGGGAGTTCATGAAGGATGAGGTTACTGCCTGTTTGATGGAGGAAAATGGGGTTAAAGGGTTAAAATGGAAATTAAAAAATATAAATTTTACACTTTTTAGGGGAACATTGTTTTTCAATATGGTTGGCCAAACCATGTGGCAATCATGGTCCATCCACTGGTTAGGTACAACCCGTCATACAGTTTTTGTGCATGGTTTGAAAAATCATGATCACACTATGTAGTTAACCATTATATCGATGATATGATTTCTCACACATCTATTTAGACTCAGTTAAATGTTTTGAAAAAATATTGGGGGAGACCAGCAGGGACATTCATTTTTTGGTTCATTGTTATCACTAACCATGAGCTAACTATACCCCTCTATATTTCCTCCCAAAATTGATACTTCTTGACCCGAACCGTGTTAAAAAACACTCAAAAAGTAATTGGAAAAAATGGATCATTTATTTAAATCTTAAGTAGGGTTGAGACTAAAATTTAATGGATTCATTACATATTAATTATATGAATCACAAAAATATAAAAAACATTACCAACTTTAATAAATTATATAAACTATTAAAACCTCATAAATAAATTTCGAGATATAGACACAACAAAAAACATAATGTGGATGGTTCATGGAATTATTTTAGTCTTACTATGATAAATATACAAAAATCTAAAAAACTCAGAAACCAAGAATTTAAGTTTATTTTGATAAAATAAAAAACCACTAGGTAGCATACCCATAAATAATCAAAGAGAAAAACATGAATTCATTCCTCTTAAACTTTTAAAAGTCTCACTAAAACTACCCCCATCGATTTGATAGATTTTAATAGGATTTTTTAAATTCATATAATTAACTCCATGGATTAAAAATCCAAAAAAATAATGGGTCAAAGAAACAAAAAAAGATAATGGAATGAAGGAAATTCTACCTCAATTAGTGGGAAAATTACGTCTCTACCAACCTAGATGAACAAATGTGAAAGGTGATAAAGAGTAGGTTTAATGTGATATCTTATCCTCATATGTGAGTGTAATATCTTGATATTTTAAATGAACACCATGTATGATATCATATACAAAAAATATTATTAAAAGAAAAGTGAAATATTAATATTTAAATATTATAGTCATAACCTAGCCACTAAAGTGGTGTCAGTGATATGTTTTAACTTCCTAGTGAATTATATATATAAATATATATATATAGGTACTAATAAAAAGTTATATATTATTTCTTACAAAATTATCATAAAACTTTTAGTAATGTCATTTCAGCAATTAAAAATACAATTAATTCAATAATTATTTCTATTTGTTTTTATGTGATATTATAATAAATTAGTTTCCTAGACATTTTGAAAATTTATATTATAAAATGGATATCATTTCTGAATTGATCATATAAAAATAATATTTGTATAAATTATTGGACTTTTCTAGAAATTTGACTATTTTACTGAATAGAGAAATTATCAATGCTTGTAGAATTATCATTTATTATCATTAAAAAGCTCTATTGTGGTGTGAACTTGATCTGAAGTTTATATAATTACTATATAATTATATAAAATATTTTTAAATAAATTTTAAATAGTAATGTATCAAATGTTGTTATAAGTCAATTTTTTTTCTTCAAAATCCATTAATCTAAAAACTAATTTTCATTATATTTTCTGAATTTATATTAAAATTAATTTATAAAAATAATTTTCACATAAGATGAATAAATTAACATAAATTTATATTTTATTAATTCTAATTTAACAACTTATGAAATTTTGAGATATCTTTTGGTGATGTAAAATGTTTGGTGAATAGCCAAAAATACAGTTTTCATGAAATACAATATATTTTATGATCTCACAAAGTAATATATATGATATAATAATTTAATAAAATTATTGAATGAATTATTTATAATAACATACTATATTTTTTTGAAGAAAATATAAATCATATAAATAATAATTTCATCCACGATAAATGTGAAAATCATTTTTAGTGCAGACACAGTGCTTGCACAACACTATTGATGTTAAATATGGTTTCCCCAAATAATATTTGATAGGGAGAAGAGTTTTACGAATATAGATAAAACATATAAAAAATATTAATGATATTTATTGATAAATTATAATTTTATTATAACAAGTAACCTATGAAAATTGTTCGCCAATGCTTTCATGTGGCAAGAATAAGTAAAAATATCATATCAACTAAATTTTCAATACATAGACATGAGTAGGTTATCATATTGGATAAATAGAGTATTTTATATTCAAACTAATTAAAAATGTTTTATTATATTAATTTTATTAACTATTTTTTATGAAATTGTTACCTTAAATTATTATGCTACACCGCCTGACTTTTTGTTCACATAGTAAATAAATAAAGTAAATAAAATTAAAAACACAGAAACTTATTATTTTTTGTTGATTTGAAGTATAACATGAATTTTGATGATACAATTAAAACATTAGATATATGTGAAAGATTCATATTCAACTATTATTTTTTTCATGTTATTTTCAAAGTGATATTAGATGAATTTTTCAAAAATGACATTAATTCTATGTTATAATAATCAGTGAATTTTATTAAAAAAATTAATAAACGTAAAAATATTTCTTCAAAGGTTTGAAATTTATATGGTTGAAAATATGAAACATGGATTTATATCTATATTTTTAATTCATAGTGACTTTCTTGACCAATTAAAAGTAAAAAACAATTCCTTCATTGTAACAGTTGAAATAGTTAACATTGTGTTAAAAAAAGTGATAATGGAGAAAATAAGCTAACTAATCTAGATTTTATAGAAGAAATATATTCAGACTAATATATATTCTATATTATAACTATATTTTGGGGTATTTTTATTTTAAAATTATCATATATATATTTAAAACATTATGTAATTCCAGTTGTTCCCCTCCCCTCACTTATAAAATCTCTCTTTTAGTATGATTTTATTAATATATAAAGAAACATTTTTTTCTAAAAAATTACTCAAATCCCATTTTAAAATCCGTAAATATTTTCTATAGTTATTATTTTTGACGGAATACTAACCTCATGGGTCTTAATTTTTAATGCAGAGGGGGTTATCTACAAAAGTGGTATAAATTATAAACAAATGTTTACCACGTCAAAAATTGATGTAATTCGTTATCCATCACCACATACAAAATATATTTATAATTCTAGTTATAAGGTATATATATATTATATTTAATGATATAATTATCATTTTATATGGATAATATGTTATCAATTTTATTACAACTCCATCCATTAAAAATAGATAATGTTGTTCATCTGTATGTGTGGAATATCACCACTAGGATGTCATGCCTTCTGTTTCTCATAACCCCATAAAATGTTTTAAATGTTTATTTTTATTTAAAGATATAATATGAAATTTACGATATAATAATCATTATATATATTTATTATTATAATATGTTAATTTTCATTATATTTATTGGAAACAAAATGTATCTTATGCGTGTGTAATGACAGCCGACAACACAATTGTAACATATTTCATTTCTCATAACTTTTATAAATAATTAGTTACAAAAGTATAATTGATCAATAATAATTAAAATTATTTAATTATTATTATTATGGATATAATAGAACTATTTACACTTTTACCCTAGTCCACATACCGAATTTGTTTTGATGTCATTAACTAATAATCCACAAAACACTATATGTGGGGAAGTTTTTTCCACAATTAAATATTTCATTAAAATTAATGAAATAAATGGGTTATATATAAGGAATGTATTCCATTAAATTTTTATTATCAAATTAAATAATGTATATAATTTTATTATTCATTATTTGAGTGGTATATATGAAAAATCTAGACAAAGTTAATGTGTTTCATCAAAATGTTATTTAATTAAGGTATGATTTATTTTTATTCTGAGATTTTCAATTATATGTATTTTATTCTCCAATATTATATGTTATATTATTAATCCTTCATAATTCTTGATATTTAATGATTCAATACAAATCATGTCATCTAAGGACATTTTACTTGATAGTTAGGATTGGTATAGAGTTTCATTAAAGAATATTATTATACTGGGTTGTATAACTTATTAATTTTTTATATTTATCCGAAATTATGTTTGAAATGAATTTTTTCTATTCATCTTGTTTTCCAATGTTTTATGTGTTTTTTTTTCATTTTTAGAGATAATTAATCTAATTATTAATATTAATTTAACTGATATGATTATTTTAAGTGTTATTTGTCTCAATTTTATTTATTTGGAAAATACATCCATGTTATTCATATATATTATATTATTAGGTTAATATATATCCTGATTTATAATTTTTATATCTTGATTATATTTAATAAAATTATATTTAATTTTTTATTTAATTTCATTCTTGCATAGAAATTACAAATTAAGTGCGACTAAATTTTTAAGGGGTTTATATTTTTATAAAATTTTCAACAGGATTGTTTATAATTTAATTTAATGTTTATACATTATATAATATATATTTGATAAACGATTTAATTTTTATTCTCCCCAAGTTATATCGAGAATTTTGTTGTATTAATACTATTTCTATTAATTTTGGGTACTCAATGTGGTTCATGAAATGTTTTCAAGAAATGTATACCTTCTTTGATCTCCTTCAATCAGAAACACCTACTCCCATATATCCATGTTTTCTATGAAAACAATAATTCTGATGAATTTTCTAACAATACTATTTAAAATTATTTTTTATAATGCTGGCATTTAACAAAAATATTGAAAAATAAAATTTTACTTTTTCATAATAATGTGATTTCTCCAAATTTAAAAAAAAAACAATTTTAACAATTATGACATGAACAATATTTACCATCATCATGGATATTGAATAAAATGAATATTTATTTACAATTGTTTATGGATTATTTTTTTAATAATACATTCTTCTAAATATTTTGTAATTCGTTCATTTCAATAATTTATTTTCAATGATGATAGGGTATTTTTTCCAATAATGTTTTTAATGAAATTTATATGGTGTTTATATTTATCCAAGATAAAAAACTGATATTTAACTTATTTACCACTCATGATATATTTTAATCACCCCATCCATAGTATTTCTATGTATTTTTTTATTTAAAACTTATTATCTTAAAACCTATTTATTTTCTATGGTAAAACTGAGCTATAATTGGATTATATCTATTGATAATAGTTTGAAGATTAAACTATAATATTACATATAGTATATTAATGTGTGGTACATATACCTTATTAATGGTGAAGAATTATATAGAGTCCGACACTTTTCATATATATATGAAATATCATTATATATAAATATTTTCATAGATAACATAATGATCCATGATAGACCCATATATGTCTAGTGCCTTCAGAATCATGTACACATAAACAATTAGTTCCAATATTAACTAAATAATTCTCAATAACTTATTTATATCTTAATCCATTCATAGACATATCTTACAAGATACCATTATTAATATCATGTAAAATGTAATTATAAGAATGGATGTGATCAAATTATAATTAATAAAAGATAAGGGAGATATTAATATATCATGAGAATAAGGGTATGTGATCATGGGGAAAACATCTAAAAATCATACCTTAGATATCACTAATAGAAAACATGAGTAATGTAATAAATTAATATAGATCATATTAAATTAATCATATAAGTGATATAGAACATAATCCATGGTATCATATCATTATCATATGAAATTGATTTTTGTAATACACATAATAATTGAAAATAACATCTCAATTCTACCCACCAATGAATTCGTAACATGTTAGTCATAGGTTAATTAACCATATACCTACATTCATCTTGTGATAAAGTCCTATATTCCTTATTTGGTTCTTAAGATAACCTCTTATGTACCCATTTTTTGGATTACGATAAGCCCATAGGTACCCTTTGATCTCATAGAACATTGATCATTACCAAATCTATTCGATGGATATATAATTCTTGTCTCCCCAATAACATAATGCAAATCATACATATGTGTTCCACAAGATCATAAATTATCCAGCATTTCACAACTCTATAAAATTAAATATGTGTAATAAAAATTTCCTTATATAATAGTATATAGAAAATAAATGGGTTTTATAAATATTTCAACAATTCATCATTGTATTACCCATTGCAAAGGGGCAGGTTCCATAATAATATTTTCATAAAAATCATAATTTTGTTAGAGAAATAATAGTGATGGTGTCATTGATTCATGTACTTAAATAATCATTAGTTAAAATATAATAATTCCATATTATTTGGAAAATGATTTTTTAGGATCACTAGGAACATTTCTGGATGAAAATATTGTTTTCACTTTGAAATTAATTATTTCAAATATTATAATGCAAAAAATAATTAAAGATAAAATTTAAATTTAAAAACTAAAATAGAAAAAAATTAATGGATGTTTAAACTCATGGATTTGACATAATGGTGGAAAATTATATATATTTTATATACATTAAAACAAATATACCATTCACATTTTTGGAAAAATGGAAAAAGTAACATATTTCCAAAACAAATAAAAGATGATTTTTAGACCGTTTTGAAAATATTAATAACTAGTGTAAAAATGGCTTGAAAAAATATTTGGAGAAAAAAAATAATATTATTAAAAAAATTAGAAAATATGGACATATACGAGAAATGATTTTCATCTGAAGAGAGAAATAAATTATATTTTTCTTAAAATGTTATATTGGTATATTTAGTTCATAAATACAATAAAATTAATGAATTTTTTTATCTACAAATAACTATATGATGATAAAATTATTGATTTTATTTGGAGATAGATCATATAATTTATTCATAAAAATTAAAAATTGTAAATAATCTTGAAAAAAATGGAATTATAAGAAAAAAATAGTATCTTTTTAATGATATTAAATATTAAATAAACAACTATATATAGTTTTTTTATATCAAATAAGTTTCAATATAATAGACATAAAAAATTTATGTGCAATATATATACATCATACATAATAAAAAATTGTGTATTAATGAAAGTGCCCCATGTAAATAAATGTGAGATAAAAATAACATACAACATTGGTAACATTAAAAATCCATAAGAAAGAGATAACCTTATACAGATATGTAAATAATAATAATTTTATCTGAAACATCATGAAAGGAATTCATCATTAGTATATATATCTTTTAAAATAAAAAAGTGGTGAAGGTCAAATTTTTCTAAGAGAAATTAATTTGAGATGAGAATCTCGTACAACTTTGTGGATGAGGTAGTCCACACATACGCACAACCAACATAATAATTTTTCAATTAATTGTATGGTAAGAAGTTTGATGCGGTGTTATAATTCTATATTTATAATAATTTGATAAAGAATATATATATATTAAATATATCATTATATTTTCCCATGACAGGTGGTGATGGAAAAAAATTAGGCTAGTTCATGAGGTAGGAATCAGCAGTACACATGAAATCTTGTTTTGTTTCACAAATGATATTAGAGGAGATAGATACAGATTATTAAATTAACATAATAAAATGTAAATATTTGTAATATAATTGTTATATGGTATCCTCGTAGTTGAATAACATTTTAAGATGATGGATGAAGAAAAAAATCTATATTAAGAATGCTGCCTTTTTCCAGACACCTCCTTAGGTCTGCACCAAAATCCATCATGTATGGATTTCATAATAAAAATGGGACTCCAATACATGAGGATTTAATTTGGGAATATATGTTGATATCTTTTAGATGATCAGGTATTTTTGGGACATGTGAAGTGGAGGCGAGTGTGTATAGCCTTTTAAAAGTAACTCAAAGGACACAATTGGAATATTAAAAATAAAAAATTTATTACCTAAACATACATATGTAACAAGTATCTATAATGGAGAATTGTAATAAATTAGATGAGTAAATATCTATATATGGATATAAAATAGGAATTGGACATGTGTTTTGTCCATTTTAACCATTACATTTTTTATTTTAACCCCCGGTAAACCCATTTTATCATTAAACACATTAATTAGTTTTTTATTATTAATAATAGACATTATAAAAAAAATATTTTAAAAAATTATATAATATTAACTATTTTTATTAAAGACATTGAATCATGTTTCAAATTTACATTTAATGAACTGATTTAATTAAATTTCAAATTAAAACAACATGCATGATGAAAATCCCATATTCAGAAAGATGATTTTTTTTAAGTATAATAAGTTTTATTATAAAAAGTCAATATGAAAATGATTTAGAGGAAATAAATTATATTAAAAATAATATAATTTAACTAATTTTACATTTTGAAATATATAATACAACATTTAGCTTTATAAATTCTTTAAACAAAAAATAAATATTTAATACAATATTTTTAATACGACTTTTTATGAAAACATTAATATATTAAAAAAATAATAAACAATTAACTGTACAAATAATATTAAAAATAGTCACCAAAAATGAATATATTATTTTAAACATATATTTTCTAGAAATAGAAAAATAATATTTTTTATATTATCATCAAAATAAATAAAAATTATTTTATTTTGTGATGAAATGCATTTTGATGTATACAAATACATTACAGAAAATTAAGTGTTTATTTGTAAATATATTTTCATTTTCCTAAACGATTATAATTAACATTAATAATATATTTATTCTATCTCAAATATCTAGGTATACCATCTAAATTGAAATAGTTGTGTTTAAATAATTATATTAATGGTTTAATGTGATTAATTAAAACAATTTTTTGCGTGTAATTCATGATATCAAAGATATTTAATTCATTTTTGAAAAAACACATAATAAAATGGGATAAAATTTAAATCCCCAAAAAATGAATTTCATACAAAAATTCAATCACATTAATACAAACAATAGAGAATACCTCTTCCTCAAAATATCCTTAGGTTCACATATAACATCTTCAAGAATGTGGTTTTTTCATAGAACTTTTACCATGTGAGTAGTCTTATTAAAATTTATTTTCCCTCAATGACCATGAATCTAAATAGGTTATTCTTTATTAAATAATTATGATCTAGTAGTATGGTCTTTGAGTTCATTTCATTTGATGGTTCAGGTATGTACTTCCAATGGAGAGATACATATATCACATCCAGGACTTGAGAGAGGTTTGATGGAAAAACCAAGTGATTATAAACCATCCATAACTGATCTAGAATCTCTAAAATAACAATATACCAAGTTATTGGCTTTAAATTATTTTAAAGTATTATTATCATTTGACCTGGATAAATTCATATAAAATCCTCTCTTCCAATTCAAACTCCAGATAATATATCTGATTGTCAACACAACTATTATATCATCTTTCAGTTTCCATTATCTTTTACTAAATTTCTCTTACTATAATTGTAATTTCATCTGCTAAATTTTGTCCCAAAATATTTATTCCTCCAAATTTATCAATGAATGTTATTTTTTCGACAATTGTTTTTATAGAGGTATTTATAAGGATCCATATGAATAATTGAGTGAATGTCATTATATTAATAAATCTAAACTCGTGAAAGGTGTTGATCCTAAACATCATTTAAATAATTTTAACCTGATATCATCATATCATCTAGTGTGTTAACTGTTCTCTCATGCTCACCATATTTATAGGGATGATAATTTGTTTAAAAAAATAACATTATGTCCATATCTTATTGATGGAAATTCCCGATTATCTTTTTAAAACTCATATCATGGATAAATAAAATACAATGGGACACGTCCTATAGAGTTAAATCATCTTTAATTTTTTTACATAAATTTTTATAAATAGGGAAATCATCTTTAAAACCCACGATGTGTGATTAATTGTTTTGGTGATCATCTATATCCAATATATAATTATTCTATTATTCTGTCTTGGGGGGTCTGACAAAGAAATATGTGGCGATGTTTACCCATTTTTATTCTTGTATAGGTATTGGATGTAACATATCCTTGAACATTTGTATCTCTATATTATCTTTTTGAAATACCATGCATAGAGAAAAAAACTATAAAATATCAGTTTTCATGCTATCCCACCAGAAATAATTTATCAAATCTCAATACGACATTGAAATTATGGGGTGAATAAAGAACTATTAAATATGTTCTTCCACAATAAGGGTCATGGAAGTTAATACAATAATATTACATTTATTTAGATGAATATTCGATAACTAAAAATACGATATAATCTAGAACTATAAATGTTTATAGCATTTGGGTATTTGATATAAAATATTATTATTTTATGAAATATCTTCAAAATATTCCATTAATATCTTCATTAAATATACCATTTATTAGAACAAACTATAAATTTTTTTCCTTTTATCTTGGGGAATGGAAATATAAAGTGAAATCACCAACTAATAAGTTAACATATTGATATAATAAATATTTCAAAAAAGTAAAATATACATAGGGATTAAAATTCACTTCTATCCAAATCACATCACCATCTTCTAATGATATATTTATAGGAATACATTTCCAACCACTTCAAACTCCATATGTTTTTAATTATTTGAATCCTATGTTTTTTTTCTACTTAATAATGTTAATATTCTTTTTAAATGGATAAATATTTAAATACAATCACCTCAACTAAATCAGGTCCAAATATATTTTTTTATTGAAATTCAATCCAAAATGATGGATTTTATATCATCTTCCCATAGGGGGATTCATAACGAGCCATATAAATACTGATGTGAATGATATCATTGTAAGAAAATTATACCAATGTAAGTTGATGATCCCAACCACAATTTGAATACATAGTGATAGATATGAAAATATATTCTAGAGTTTGAATGATCTTCTTGGTCTAACCATATATCTGAGTATGACAAGAATTATTGATCCTCACTTATGTATCTAGATCCAATTAAAGACTCCCCCAGACCATCGAGGTTGACATCATATTTTGACCAAATTTAATCGAATTTTGTAGTTCTTATCATCTTACCAAATTATTAAAATATATTATTAAAATGTGATAAAGTGTGAAATATTCTCTAATAGATATGAATTGTGATGAGTTCAAAAGGAAATTGACTAAAACCCATATATCATTATGGACTTTAGATGTTTTGGGAATTTTGATACAAAATACAAGGTGTTGTTTTCCCATTTCGATCCCTTTATTGTTAGTGGATATAACATCTTTATATACTTATATCTATCATCATAAATATTCCTAATAACAATAAATTGATAAACTCACTCTATAGCATCTTTCCTTATTAAATAATAGCATAAAAACACAATTAGTTCTATATAAATTTTTTTACATCCAAGGTGAATTGATAATAATTAAATATGAGGATCATCTAATATAAAATTCATAAACTATGTTATGGGAGGGTAATAGAAAATGGTTATGAAAATATATTATTCCATCACATATAAGGTATTACTCATGAACTTTTGTCACCTTCTTTTTCAAATGTACATTTACCTTTTACATGTCATTAATCATTACTAGGATAGATGGTTGAAAATTCGTTTAATTTAGGTAATATTTTTATGATTCAATAAATATTTCATAGTAAAAACATCATATATCTAGAAATATTAGAATTTTTATCCTTATCATATATATGACATCATTATCCTTTTGAATTAAATAATCATCCACCCTATTCTCTTTCCCATAGTGGTATTTTATCAAGTAGTAATAATATATATCACACATATTTTTCAAATTTTCAACTCTTATTTTGTGAAAATATAAATCAAACTATTGTAATCATTATATAAGTCACGCCACTCTATATAGCAGAAACGAATCCATTTAATTAATGAAAAAAAATTTAAAGCTCACTTGAAATCATTATTCCAGTAATTTTTCTCATAAAAAATCAATTAGTCTAAGGTATAATCTATCACCATATCATTTTCAACATTATAAATCCTAATCACTTCATTGATATATAAATATCGATAATAATCCTTATTCCACTATAAGAATGAGTGACCATAGGTGAATGAACCGACCTTTTTTTAGCTACTTGAAATTCTCTTCACAATTATATGTCGATATGAAATTAACTCATCCCTTAGTCGACATTGTGTGTGGATTTTATATTAATGATAAATCATCAAAAAAGTAAATTATATCAGGAAAACTAAAGAAGACAACATATTTTATTTCTGATGGCATGTATTATGATTTTTCTATAACAACAATAAAAAAAGGATCTTCTAATAAACCCTCCATTGAGATTATATGACTCACAAATTCAAATTTTTTATGCCAAAATTCATACACTGTAATGTTTTCAATAAAAATATTGTTTATAATGGTCATGAGAATAATTACCAAGTGAACATTATGCTTCTCCTTAAACTTTTCATATACAAAAATTTTGTCTAGAAATACTACTATAAATTGACCTAGATATCCTCTAAAGACGCTATTCATTATATCCATGATGATATATAAGAAATTATTTCTACAAAAAAAATTCCAATTCAAAGTGTCCAAACTAAGTATAGAGTATCATATTGGGTATATCCTCTTTATTGACCCCCCATTTTATGATATCTAGAGATAATTTAAATCATGGAAGAGTATAGACATACACATAGTTGATCAAATAATTCATAAATCTAGGGTATTGAATTGTTTTTATCGATTGTGACCTAG
Source organism: Viscum album (assembly GCA_963277665.1). Lineage (NCBI taxonomy): Eukaryota > Viridiplantae > Streptophyta > Magnoliopsida > Santalales > Viscaceae > Viscum > Viscum album. Next base: position 1,915,893,314 of record OY728165.1, on the reverse strand, counting down.
TTAAGTTCTCAATAATTAATAAAGCATCCTAGTGATCCTTCTTTCTTCATAAAAAATATTACTTATGTACCCCATTGAAAATCACAAAGGATTATGATTACCTTATAATAATTCTACTATAGTTTCTTATATAGTTTCTATAACTCAATTAGGTTCATTCTATAAAGAGAATTTAAAATTTCAAAAAAATTATGTATCTATTCAATTAAAAATATAACATTACAATTTAGTGTAATAGTAGTAATTTCTTCAAAAAAGTTATTGAAAAATTTGTTAAAATAGGTATGTATTATAAATTCATTTTCTACCTAGCCATATGAGTAATAAATCCAAACATTATATGAATTAAGACACACAATATTGAATTAATTTAAATTAGAAGTTAATATTCATCCTTGAATATATAAGTGATCAAATGTTCATTTGGAAAATGAAACGTGACTTCTATTCATCATTAATTGATATAATATCCAAATAGATATTCATAATCCAAGAATAGAGTCACTATAAAATAAATTAAATAAAATAAAAAAAATATTTATGGAAAGAAATTTCACAAAATATTTAACTAGATATGAGATATAAACTTGAGATGATACCATTATGTCATTACATGTTATCATAGCTAACTCAATATCGAATTTTTGAGGTGATATGATGATACACTTAGAAAATTATTTATAAATAATGGTTTCGGTGTATCCAAAATCAAATAATATATTAACTATTCTAATGTGGATGGAATGTGTATCATCCACCACATCATTATCATAAACCACATTGAAGTTTCATGAAGACGCTAGATTTCCTCATTTCATTGGGATAATGAGGTTTTTATACTAATAATAGTAGAAAATCGAATCAATGAACTGGTTGGAATTATTCTCATACTCTTTATATTTAATTAATTGGATCGTTGGTGTTTTATTAGTTGGAATCCTTGTTTTTTTCGAAATAACTAACTGGATTATAGATTACCTTTTGAAGTTCATGGGATTTATGACCAATTGTTCAAAATTTAAAGAACCTGTAAATTTTATTCAATCACTTCACATGATATTTATAATTATACTTCTATGATCTAGATGGATGAAATTTATTTCCTCCATTTTATTTAATTTAATTTTCATGTGAATCTATCTTTCATTTTTTATCAAAACTGTAGGAATTAATAGAATACCTAATTTCCATTTAAATTGGGAGTACACATCAGAAGATATATTTATAGATATTGAGGTCTCTTATAGTTTATGTATATCATAATAAATTTTTTAGGACTGAAAACAATTGATAAATCTTACATACCACTAAGATAATTAAATAGGAGGAATAAATTGAAATCGTGGTTAAAATTCCATCATAGGTACAGAATGATTCTCCATTTTTTTCTTCAGATCAATAAATTCCTTCTCTATATTTGTACATAAAATATATAGATGTGCCCAATGATGAATATTCCCATAAAATCATCCCACAGTATGGATTAAATTTAATCCCTCCCAATTGTATAGTTTATATGATTCCCCATTGATCTGATTCAACATTCATATGATATACGACTAGTAAAATTTTCCATATCCAAAACATTGATGAACAGAAAATATTTTCCCATATATTTTGATGAAACTTTCATCCAATAGTGGATCATAATTTCCACTAAAAATAGGTGAATTTTTTTCTAAAAAAATATTTAATAGTACATTGAAAAATCCTCTTATTATTTGAAATGGAAACTTGATTCATAGACTACGAATTTTGTGTGATTATAACTATAAAAATTTATTTATTATGGCTACAATAACATTTTTTTTCAGAAGATGGGATTTTTATTAATTTCACATCACATTAAATATTATGATGATTACTTTGTGTTCCAACCATTAACTAAAACCAAAAATCATTGTTTGATAAATAATAATAAATTTGTAAAACCACATAATTCTAAAAACCATTTAAAGAGTTCCTGAATCAGGACACCGTATTATATGAAACCTTATGATTAACCCATGATATCAATGCTTATTACCAATGAATTAGGAAATTATACTAATCATATATCAATCCTTGGGGATTTATTTTATTTTTCTAACACTAATATCAAAAAATTGACTAACCCTTATTCTGATACCATTTATAACATCCTGAGATTTTATTTCCCAAATATTATAACTATTCATATAAATATTAAATAATAAATATATTATCCATAAAAACACTTAATGTTTTTGATTCATTTTATATTAGATATAAAATTTTATTATCTTTTTAATGAACGTATACATCTCCCATAATAATCTCTCCTCATCGTACTCATCATAGGTATCCACTACTAAAAACATTGTTCATATCATGGGGAAAGAAATCAAAATGAAAGAGTGACCTTATATGCTTAGTAAAGGTAAACATGGTTGATATCAACCAATGATAATATATAAGAATAATACAAGAAGAAGGGTATGACATCATGACAATAAAATTCAATGTTCTAATATAATCAGATAATGATCATGAATATATGTTATGGAAAAAAACATTACCATTTCAAAAATTTTGAATCATAATAATGAAAATTTATCATAAATCAACAATGAACCATATAATCAGGTCATAGTTGTGAATGGAAAATAAATTTATTTAAACCATTTTATATTATAATGTTCTCTTGAATGGACAACATATCATGCGACACCACCTTTTTCCCATAGTGGATCAATCACATCGACTAATCTCCAAAAAAAGATCTAGCATATTTAATTATTTACCATAATAGATAATAAAAATTATTCCTCAGTCACATAATTATCTCATAAGTGAAATTAATTTAACAAATTATTTGGAGGGAGATATAAGGCAAAAATTTTACATATTATAAAATGTATATATGTGATCCCCAATATCATAAAACATTCATTATACTAGAACTCATGAAAAGAAATGTGTTAAATAATTATTTCATCTTTTCATCATAAAAATAAAACATCTAGAGAAATGATATAGATGGTATCCTTTGATCATGTCCCCTACAATGAATAAGTACGATCAAGGAATTTTATTTTAGATAGAAAATTATTTTTAAATAAAACATTTAATAATTCTTGAAGAAAATTAGTTTTCTAATTTTAAATTACTTATCATTTTTAAAAAGGTTTTCACCTATAATGAGAAAAAAATTATTTGAAATTAAACATATATACATAGAAAGAAAACTTAAAATAATTGAGTAATCCTGAAGGTGTGAAAATACACTCATGACATATAATTTAAAAAACATACATTTCATATATTTTTCCGAACAATACAAAGTACATCATTTTCAAAATGCTAAAATGATTCCTTCCATTTATATTTTTATTAACAAAAAATTGTGTGAAACTTTTTTTAAATTATTGAAGAAGAATTGTGCAAATCCTTTTTGAGAAATTTTTCTAAAATATGCACGTGGAATAGAAATATTTAGTAGCGAATACATTATCAGAAACAATTTCAAGTAATGATGACATAATAAAATAAATTCTTACCACATGTATTATCTTTATCTTATCCCATTCAAACGTCTTATATAATAAACATGGATTATATATCTATATATATTTGAAAACCATTTTCATATCTATCACGCCATTTATGAGTTTTTCATAACATCTTATGTAGTGTTTTTCTAATAATTGTTTTTAAAATCATTGTCATGGTTGATAACTACTTTGTTTTCCCTGAATTATTGTATTTGGAAGTCTTGATCCATATAAATTTATCGTGGTCACATAATTTAGAAATTTTTAATCATGTTATAAAAATAATATATATTATTTATAAATGTATTTATAATCAGTCATAAAAATTGAGATATCAATGTTAATAACCCCATTCATGAAGAAGACATGTTGTATGGACGCACATACATTGATTCCATTTTTCATCTGATGAATGAAAAAAATAATAATAATTCACATTTTATATATCATTATTAAATAAAAAAAATATTATAATAATATCATTCATTACTACCATACATGGAAATTTGAATGTTAAAAAAGTCTCATCTCATTTTGGAGGTGGTCATCCACACACAATCATTAACTACATTATCATTTATCAAAATCATTAGATGGTAAGAAATTTTAACCAATGTTATTATTTCAGAAATATTATTAGGTCATAACTATAAAATATAAAAATTAAACCCATCATAATTTCATTTTATAAGACTGTATTTTGTATATACAAATAAGAGAAACATCAACTTATTACTTGATGGTAAATAGTTTTTATAATTATGTTTTCATAATAATATTAATAATTAATAAATTTTATGATGGTGAATTTATTATTTTATAATAAAGATCATATATTTTCAGGTCGAAAAAAATACTGTAAAAAAGTGAGAGTTATGCAGAATTAATCTTCTTTGAAAAGGATCTACTAAATAATTTTAAAGGGGATCTATGATTTTTATTTTGGGAAAAAAGATCGTGGATAATGTTTATTGAGGCGTTTATAAGATAAATTTGTAGAGTTTGTTAGACATAATAGGCTTAATAGGTGACAATAGGATAAGTATTTTGTGCTCTTTTATTAAATATGTGAGGGACACTCTTGAAATTCTTTAAACAAATTAAACATAATAAGACTATTCTTCAGCAAAATACATCCAAATGGTCATTAATTTGAGACAGGTTTTGAATATGGTTAATATATAACTAACCCAGAAAACATCGTGTTTACGTGTGACTTTAATCCTTATCATTTTGATTTACCACTCAATTATACAATGTTAACATTAAATGTAGAAAGATATTTTTCACTAATGGAAGGTTATAATTTCACTTATAAGATAACTATTGAATCATAAATGAAAACTATATGACATATGAGACCATAAATTATAATATTATTTATTGTTTATTGTTTTTATTGTTTTTTAATAATTTGATAAAATATTATTTTCATTAAATATCATTATTGTAAATTTTGAAATTATTCATTACATTTAATTTACTAAAATTATATAAACACAGATAAATTGATCAAATTATTTTAAAACATCTCAAATATGAAATTTTTTTCTATAAAATTAATTAATAACCTTAATTATCTTAAATAATAACACTTTTAACTTAATTCATATTATTCTTTATTTTTTCATTAGTTGAATAATTAATTCATTTTCAATGAATATAAATGTAATGAAATTTGTTCATCAAAAAATAAAAATAAAACTATCATGATGGAGATAAATAATTTATAATTCAAAATTATTTTTTAGTGTATAACATATCTTCTAGATAACCCTTTATCAATAATAATAATATTATTAGAAACAAACTGCATCAAGTACAACATTTCAACAAATAAAATATTAGATTTATCATAGTCTCATTAAAATAGGTATAAAATTACACGTAACTGACTATTTGATTAATAAGGATGAAATTAACTCGTAAAATAAAATGAGGGTAGGTGTAATGGTCATTTTAGAATACTTTTAATTTATTTCTAACTTTAATTACCTCATTTATCATTTACCATGTTAAGAAAAATACAATTTTTTCAATTCATATTAATGAAAAATAAAAGATCAATTTTACATAAATATGTACAAAATTATTTGAATAATATTTTGAATTTTTAAAAAATCAAAAAAACAAAATTCCAAATATTATTTAAAAATAACCAACAAAAATTCAATGCATATTTTTTTCAGAAAAAATCCCTTCAAAATAAAAAATTAATTTATTATAAATTCATGTATAAAATATTTTTAAAATATATCTTTTATGTTAAAAAGAAATAATAAAATAATAAAACTATTACAAAACATTATTTCACATTGTAAAAACATTTAAATAATATAAAATGATTAAAAAATATATTATATTTATCTTTTCTTTGAAAGATAAATCTATTAATAAAATTCTCCAAACATCATCTAATCTAATTTCTAAATAATGATTTATAAAAATAATTTCATTTTAAAAAATAATATTTCTAAAAGTTGGATAAATGATTTATATTGTTTTCTCAAAAAAGTAAAAAATATCATCATTCATAATTTTTTTTGAAGAAGAAATTGTCTTTAATAAAAAAAGATTTTTATTTTTACAACGAATTAGTTAATACATTAGTAATGAGTATTACTATTATATATTTCTTAAATTGGTTATGCTTATTTATAAAAAAAAATTAACCACTAAAATATAAATAATACATAATTGTTTTAAATTTTATTTTCAATTTGACTAAACTCGATGATGAATTTAATGTAAGGTATCAGAGAAATAAAATTATTTAGTGAATCATATTTCATTATGATGTTGATGTTTTATATACCATAATAGTTACATCAAATATTTTCTTGAACAAATAAATACACAATTCATAAACAATGTAATTCTATCATAATGATGGTTAATATCAAGAATATTTTTTACCCTGTTCTACTGCTCTACATCTCCCTTCAATACATTTTAATTTTCACTTGTATATGTGGTTGAATACTCATTAGAGATAGATATATCTTATCCCCTTACATCAAGATATTAAGATCCATAAATTGATAATCTATAAATATTTGAACTTTATTAATCCTCATCATAGATAATATAGCAGGATTCTATTGACTCAAAACGTCATCAAACTTGTTTTATTTTCCATGATATTATTGTATCATGTAGTCAAAATAATTAATTAGCTCCAACCATATTTTCTACATTGTATTTAAATCTTTTATTTTTAATATGTACATTTAACTTGTATTATCATTATATATTTCACACCATTCTCTGAAATTACAATTCATCCATATAATTAATGAAAATATTATCACTTCTAACACAAAATGGAGAGTTTGGTAATTTTTCTCATGGAACATTAATTTTCACGAGGAATAATATGACACAAAATTATTCTACATGTGAACACATACAAAAGAAATATTATATTCATCAATATAAATTACAAACCCTTATCCACTGTAGGGTAAAGCATGTATAGATGGAATATATAACCCTCCCTTAAATACACTGAAATATTTTTAACATTATTTTATCCAAAAGGAACGTGGATACCTTCCAAGTTAACATGTAATTTGGATTTGTTATAGGTGATAAATTATCTAAAAACATCGATAATATAACTCCAAACTATGAAAACGTAAGATCTAATCCATAATTTTTTATCTGGTACAACATTCAACAATATCAGGCTCTGATAGATCCATATATATACTCACTATTGTGCTTATATGTCCCAATAAGTATTTTTTTAGAGAAAAATAATAGATATAATTTTTTATATACAAACAATTCTTTCCTATGGACTTTAGAAAAATTTTATAGTTATTTTCATACTCTTAATTGAAATTTCAATATGTTTGAATTTCACCTATAAATACTTCCACAAATCGATGAAGTTAGTCTCTAATGAATCTATTAATTTTTTCCATGAAGATAGTGCTATAATTATTAAGACCAAATGGAAATAATATATATTCATTATGTCCATACCTTGTTTGAAATTATTTTTTGGTAATATCCTCTTACATGACAATAAATTGATAACATCTATAACGAAGGTCAATATTGTAAAATTATTAAGATTCACATAGTTAACCAAACATGTAATCAATATGGGAAACAAAATACATATTCTTATTTTTGATCCTATTTAGTTACTCATAATAAATATGGAGTATCTTTTATCCATCATTATTCATAACCAAAATAATAGGTTCACCTCAATGTGAACATTTTTTTCATTGAATCCCTTATCAATATTCCAATTGAGATTCTTATTCAATTATAGAATCTTAATCTAGACCATTCTGCATGATGTCTTTGAAATTGGTGTGGAACATAGAATGATATCTATTATGGAATAAAATTAATGTTTATGTTTGATACTATGAAATTCTACTGGAAATACATATATAAAATCCCTCCCAAGAATAATATTTTTAATGTTGAGTTTTCTACAACAATCTAAAATAAAAACCCCTATTGAATAGGAATAAAGTCATAAATAATTTTTTTAATTTTAAATAAATATTCTTATCTATCATCACAATGATATAATATCATAGGTTAGTTAAAAAATATGAAACATGAATTCCCTTCCCAATAAATTTATGTAGGATTTATACAGATAAATATAACCCCTGATTAAGGTAATTTAAATTCTACTATAAAAAGGATATCTGGATTTTATAGGGGTACATTACCATAAAATTATACTAGGGAAGAACTTTGAACTAGAGATGTATTCATCAGACAATTATGGGATTTTATTTCTAATTCAACATCTAATCATTGAGGAAACATATTTGAATTCCTTGATAATTTCCCATATATATAGTAATTAATTAAAAATAGATCAAATGGGGTACATAAAAATTTGAAATTACTTATTACCTCCAAAACATAATTGTTATATATTCTATCCTATACTAATTCCAAAATTTTTAGCATGATAGTCATGTATCATTGATAAAAGTTACCAATCATGAAAACCACTATAATGATGTCTTAATTGTGGAACCATATTTTCAATGTACGAAAACATAGGTCTAACTATGGTCATTCATGGTCATCAAAAATTCAAATTATAAATGGTTATTTGTATAAATATTTTTTATTTAAATGGCATACCCCTTGGTGTTCAATACTCGGTGTGAAATAATGATCATTGTTGTGCATACGGTGATGATTTTTTCAATACCAATGTGACCATTTGGAGTAATTACCCATAGTTAATGATATCGCATGTCCATATAAACATAATTATTAAAAATGGGGATATAATTTATTTAAAACCTCCCACTCTATCTATTATAAATAATCCAGGGAATCATGAAATACATTGACTTATCCATAGGCATATCCCTAGGGATATCACTAATGTTTTATCATCCTAGTTCCAAATGATAATTAAAACATTCTATGATACCAACTCTGGTGACCCAAACATTTGATAAATAGATATTACATTATCATATATTAATATTCATATAATAATTTAATGGTCAAAAAAGAAATCAAATAGGTCTAGTTCGTCTGGAAACATATATACATAAAAACATGTTAATAGGTGAACTACATCATCAAAAACATGTATATTAATATCTATAACCCTTCTAAAAATTATCATTTATAATACCTTTATTCAAATCATGGAAAAAGGTAACATATGAAAGGGTGATCTAAGTTTCTCAGTATGTGTAATCCAGTGAGATAATAACCAAATTTTCTAAGAAGGGATTGAGAACATGAGAATGAAATCTCGAAATATTTCCCTGTATATCATTGATATGAAAAGTGAGTCATGTAATAAATCATTCTAGATTAAAATATATGATTCATGAATGAATGAAAGGTATTAAGACAAGATAATAAATATTATCATAATACATATATTTGTGTTATATATAATATCATAATAAAAATTACATCAAGGCTATCAAATAACTTATTAATAATATGTTAATCTTTGGATATCCACTAATGTACCTATTTAGAACTATTTATAAATTCTATAATTCAAATATTGGTCTTTTGATATCCTCCTGTGTAACAAATTTTGGGCATGGGACTACTGCCCCTATTACTGTTGATATGAAAGAACATTAGTCATTACCTAATGAGTTAGAAGAATTTATAATTATGGTCCCATCATTAACATAATGAAAATGAATCATATTTTTTCCACAACATTATAATTATATATCTGTATAATAACCCATTAAATGGAAGAAATTAATATAGAAATTTCATCACTGAATATCTTAGGGAAAGGAATCCTATATCATAACAATATTGTTGGTTCATCATAGCATAACCCATTAAAACAGGATGAGTTACATTATATTATTTTCATCATAATCATAATACATCCTTATAAAGAATAATTATGGTTTCATTATTTCATATCCCTAGTTAATCATAGGTACCATCAAAGAATGTCATCTTAGATGGAAAATTATTTTGGAAGAACACTATGAATATTTTTTTATAAAATGATTCTTTTCATATTGAAATCAATTATTTTAACTCTAAAAATTTACAAATGTTAAAGAAAAATATTTTCATTTAAAATACCATGAAAAAATGTTAATAGATCATTGTAATAATTAACTGGTCATGATTGTATAAAACATTCTTCATGTTTTTCACATTAAAATTATGATTATCATTACATTTTCGGTAAAAACAAAATAGTCTCTCATTTAGAAAAATGAACAAAAGATAACATTTAATATTATATAAATTTTTTTAATATGGGTTAAAATATATTAAAATATATTTATTTAATAGTAATGAATCATTTAAAATATTTTTAAAAAACATATACAAGGAATAGAGATGAATTTTGACTGAATAGAGAAATAAAGTCAATTTTCATTAATAATATTATTTTATTATATTAAGTTTTTAAAGAGAGGAATATTCAAGTAAAAATGAATCTATATAAATAACTAGAGGTTTTGAAAATTCATTAGTATATTTAGAGATATATCAAAATATTTCATTATGAAAACATAATAATAAACAATCCATATAAAAAATTGGAGTGTACCAAAAATCCATTAACACTATTGTATCAATTGAATCATAAGAACCAAAGACGAAATAGATTTATATGGATTTTTATATACAATAATTTTATGATATTAATCATAATATAATTTAATTAGTAGAATATATACACTACAAAAATGAAATTTGTGGTGTTTAAGGAATGTTCCCCATAAAAATAAAAGCGGGATGAAATTTCCTAATTCCTTTGTTATCATTAAAATAAAATACTCATATATGATAGAACATTAAATTAATATGTTATTCCTTTTAATTTTAATTTCAATCATTATAAAATACATTTCTATTATTTATATACACCCAAAAAGGAAGAAATTCTTTTATTTGGCATATGCCTCATACAAATAAAAGTGATATGACAATCCCTTACAACATTAGTATATTTTGAATTGTAAGAACCAAAAAATAGTGACATCAATTGAATATTTACATTTCAAAAAAATTAATTATATTTTAGATATAAAATTTCTACGGGGTACTATATACAAAAAATAAATGAAACAAATTGATAATATGCTATATGTATTTGATAAATAAAATAGATATGACAAATCTGTTACCTCAAGTCTTGACATTATTCAGAATTGTTAGAACATAATGTATAATAAATATATTAGTATTATAATTATATTAATATACCACATACATATATATCACACCACATATTATTTTCATATAACCTTTTCACACATTTAACAATAATTCGTTATTAAAAAAACTCTTTGGGGAAATATATGATTTCAACTTCATGTATGAATTGACTATTAAATTTTAGTCCTTTTATTTTGATAATCATTCAATAATATCCATAATTTTAATCATGATATGAATATAATATATATTTGTTATATACATATTTATAGTCATCTATAAAATTCATAGAAGAAAAAATGGATGACACCATTAAGGGATACGGTTCGTCATATGAACAAATGAATGCAATTTCCATTTTCATGATGAATGGACACAAACATTAGAAGAAATTAATTATCTTTTATAGAATCACATTTTTTATAAAATATTTTCTTAACATTTATTAAATCAATAATTATTACCTCATGTGTTAAAAATTAAATGAAAAGTGTCTCACATTGTTCATGGAGGTGGTGTTTCAGACGTATGCATTAGCAACATTGCTGTTTTAAAAGGATTGGATTATACTAATTTATAGTAGATTTTATAATTGATGAATTGTAATTATTTTTAAAATATCATATATATATATATATATTCTGTAAATTAGACATTATAACCTCCCACGAGAGGCATCAATTTAAAATTTCATCGGTTCACAGGGATGTAGTCTATCAACTACAGGACAAAGAGTTTCGTTCACTATTATATAGAGGAAGAGATGGATATATGTTTATAAATTGTCCAAATAAAAACCCAGTATGTTTAATATACTTATAATTTTATATATTACAAATTTGATAATATTTTAAGGATGTGGAATAAAAATAAAAACAAAATAATATCTTATGAATGATAAAACATCTTTTGAAAACATCATTAGGTTTTCTCCAACCTCTATTGATGAAGGTTTTAAAAATAATAATAATGAACCTAGGATGTGGGGGGGCATAAAGGAATTCATTTGGTTAGGTATAGGCCAATAAAAATGTCATTTTATGTGAGAATAATACTGGATATGTGGTTCCCTTTTATAAGTTGGTGAGGGGACATGCATTGAATATTTTAAAAGAGAAAGTTATACACACATTTTATATAAACAATAATGTTTTGAAATGTATATTTATTGAAACATATAACAAACATGGATGAAATAAGGCCCTAAATAAAGAATTTAATTTATTTTAAGGTCATATTTACCCATTATATTTTAATTATAACAATATGGTAATCCCATTTTAACCTTAATCATGTTAATTTATTATTACTATTTTTACTTTTTCATTTGAGAAAAATTTATTTTTAAAATAAAATAAATTATTTATTATTATTATTCCAAATAAGGAATATAATATTATAAATTATATTCATATAAGTTGAGTAATTTTATTCAAAATTAATCCGGAAGATGCAGTAAAAAAGTTGTTTTCCATCAGGAAACATTTCACAAGTATAAAATGTTTTTATATGAATGTTCAACAAGAACATGATTCTAGTGACATAAATTTGATTAACAGTATAATTATTGAACTAGTTTTAATTTTAAAAAATTCTAAATAAATATATAATAATGTATATTCTTTAAATGAAAAGGGTTTTTTAAATCAAAGTCTTCATTTTTACCATTTATAAAAAAAATTATTATTTTTAGAAATTCTAAAAAAAGTCATTGTGTGATAATTTAGAATTTATTTTATAAAAGAATTTTTTTTAAATATTATTTAATGATGAATAAATAATTTTTTTCAATGAATACAATAAAAATTAATTTTTTTGAAAAATTATAATTTAAAACATTATGATGTATTTACAAAAAATTAAATACTATTATATCAATATATTTTGATTATATAAATACAATATTCTAAATTCTCAAATGTTTTTTATTAATATTAAGGACACCATGTTTAAGAAGTAATTTATAAAATTCATGATTATGTAAATATATTAATATTATATTATTTTTTGATAAAAATAGTAATGCATGAAAAAATGTTTGTTTTCAAATTTAATTATTGTGAAAAGAAATTCATATAATCTCGGGGTGATATATGTGAGAATTATACAATTTATATGAGTGGGTGAGAACAATTTTTCTTATTCAATTGGGCTTTCTCGATATTTATTATATGAATGAAAGAAGTCGATAAAACATATATGAATGAATGAGCCTCATAAAGATCTAAAATGAATTGGTTAATTTTAAATATCTATATTGGATAGAAGGTGTGAGTTATCCTGGGATTTCTTTCCTTTGAATTTAACATTGGCCCTATTATTTTTAACATCAGATATAAGTATAATGTTCAAAGATACAAACAAATTTTAATTACTCTTTCCCTAGGTGCTTATTGATTAATTTGTTCAATACTCACATAACACAAATCATGATTATTGATTACAATGAATCTTTACATTATTAAAGTTTAATTTAATGTCATTGGATTAATTATATTTGTTTTTATGGGCCTAATTTTTCTTATGATATACTCATGAACATTGATTATGTAATTATATTAATAGGTTAATATTATATTCATTAATGAAATCCAGTTTTATATTCTTATGATTACCCATACTCAAAATTTTAGATCACACATCGAATATTTAATTATCGGGATGTAAAGAAAAATGTATTCAAATTATTTATGTATAAAAATTTATCCCAAGAGGATAATTATTTTTGGATATTTTCAATACTTTTATGAAATAATAAAATACTATTCTAGTTAAAATAAAATCTCATTTGAGAACATGGGTATTATAATGTAAGAGTTAGTACTAATTTTGAAAAAATCAAAACCAATAAGATCCATGGGAATGTTAGTAAAGAAATATATTTTTGGATGTACTTTGATTTGGATGGATATAATTGGTTGAAATTTCACAATATGAATTCCAAAATATTAAAATTATGTTTTCAACACAAAATCAAGGAGTGTAGGTTCATGGATATTATTGTGATGGATCCCCACCATGAACCACATAGGAGGTTTAAAATATATTCGTAGAAATAAAAAAAGTTTCATAATTATAGTCGGTATTATGTTTCAAAATATTCATATAAAATAAACTCCAATGGGTGTATAGGGTAAAACAAGCTACCTGATAGTATGGGTAGTGGTACCACTTGTCTGCCCATCCCAATAAATCCCTAAAGGGAAACCACAATGGATTTTGTGTTTGTTGAAGTAGAATAAAAAAATATTTCTCCCACCATATTATGAATTATCTTACCAAATATTTCAATTTATTATTCTATAATTTTCTATCCATTTATACCCTCTCTAAATACCACCATAAGTAATTAACCACATAGTCAAAGGGGGTTTCTAATATCTTCGAGCTTGCGATAAGAACTTGGGATAAAATGAAAATCATATGGGATAATTTCACCAAGATTGAAAAACTATACATGGAACATATAATATAATATAATTTAATTTAATATTTATGTCAATATCATGATACTACAAGGAATAAACAATATCATCCATAGTTATGATATTACCCAACAGTGACATATAAAAAACCAAGGAACAAGTCTAACAACTAAAATCAAAACCACTACCATAAAAAAATTCCTTGTGAAGTGATTGTAATAACCCATAATAAATCCACTAACTTCCATTGAATATGTGAAATAAACCTCATCATGTTACTAAAAATCCATTCCTTTTTCATCCCTAAATGAAAGAACATTTTCTACACACTACCGAAGTAGTGTGAATGTTACGAGCTAAACAGGCTCAGTAGGTTCCCACCTAAGTGTTTCATATAATGTCTCTTTATAATAATCATTAAATACACATTTTTTTAAAATATAATTAATTATTTTTAGTTAATTTCTCTTATTTGAAAAACATTGTAAAAAGTTCCCATTTTCCATAGTTCTAATACATATCCTTGTAGAAAAAATTCAAATCATAAATCCATATTGATAAATTACATTTAAAAAAAAATAGTACATGCAAAAGAAAAATACTAAACATGCATAGGATCATAAATTTCCTACTATCCTATTCACTCATACAATAATAATCCTCAATAACTAATGTAAAATTGATTAATTATGACATATGGCTAATAGAATAGAGGATCAAACCATGTGTGAACCCTATATAGTGTCAGGATCAATTACATAGGACATAAGACCTCAGAATAGATGAACAAACAATGAGTGAGAACCCTATAGAACCAATGTACATGGAAAAATGATAAACCCTCCACATAAGTACCCAAGGATTCCATGTGATAAATTAATCACACCATTATAAAAGGTATTGTCATTATTCAGAAAATAGTTAAAAATAAACATTTTATCATTGAAAATATTCAAAATAAATAATTACAAATGTTCTTTTCATAATGATTATAAAGACACATATCTTTAACCAAATTGAGGAAAACCTCTTATTTTTCTCAAAAAACTAATTTAGACAAAAAATCAATCATGAATATTTTTTTATAAGACAATTTATAAACCAGAAGAAATTATAGTTTATCCCACATAGACCAGATACATAACTACCCACCACAAATTCAGGTCAATATTTAACTACATCGAGATCTGTACACAATATAATGAATGTTGAAACAATTTATAAATCTAGAAGGGAAAAAAAGCCTTATCATCAGATCAAAAATTTGAAAAAACCCCAAACACAATAGTAATAACACAAAACTGATGTTGAAGTAGAAGAGTGAAAAAAATTCATACCAAAAGGAAAAAAAACCATCTTTATAGAGATCATTGTGCCAAACAATGTAATCCCCAAGGGATTTAATTAACCAAAATCCTTTAGAATAATACTATTATAAAATGGAGGAGAATTAAAAATGAATTAATAAGGAATTAATATTGTATATAAATATAACTCATTGGGTATAGAGGATTAATATCATAAATCCATGAATCATGATGAAAATATCACATATTTATTGTATAATGAAAAATGGAATATCCCATGGATAAAAATCCTAAGAAAAGAATTTAAGACATGAATTTAGTTCACATGGTAAATCATTTATATGTATTTAAATCATTCTATTTCTTCTACCAAGTGACAGATTCATGTTGTGAATCAGATTCATGATGTGAATTATTTTTATATGTAGTTCCCAACAACATCCAAATAGAAAACTATAAGAAAGTCTAATATAACCTATATCCCCCAAAAAATAAAATCACAAACATTAAAATAGAGTAATACGTATTAGAAGGATGCTAAAATTTTACAAGAATAGGATATTATGTCATCTGGATGTCGTGATGAATAAAAATGCTCCAGAAATAGTCAGGGCCACTATTCCCTCAATAATGATTGACACCACCACGTATCATAATATTATGATGTTTTCAAACACAATACTATTGCCATGGAAGTTGTATTTCCATGAATGTATTTCATTTGAGTATAAATGTTCTCTATAGGTTTTCCAATAAATAAATAATTATTATTTAATGTGATTGCTTCTAGACATAGACCATGTGAAATATAACGATGGTATTTCATGAGTTTAGATATGTAGAATACATCATGGGTACCGGTCAAATATTCAAAGAAATCCAACCAATAAGTAGAATTCTCAAGCTGTTCAGTGACCTAAAATAATCCAACATATATTGGATCCAATATTTTATATTTCCCAAGATTATGTTATCCTAATATAGGAGAAACATTCAATAAAAATTTATACCTAATTTAAAACTACACAGGACAATTCTATCAATCTACATATGATTTCTACTAACTATGGTATGAAACCACGCATCAATGCACATCCTGTATCCTCACGTCTGTCTCTTGAATGAGGTTTATCCCAAAATATATTACGTTCCCACATATTCAAAATAATGAGTTAACCTGTATGGGTGGCCATGAATAGCCTATAAGAGAGCCATTTCGATAAATAGATGGTATATATTATTATACAAAAATTAATCTAGTCTATGATGGATGCCCCGTGACACTCTAAAATATGAGACACAATAATGTATAATATCCTATAGTATAAAAATGGAAAATTCCATATGAAAATATATATAAAGATGATAAGTTTTACTCCAACTGATTTGAGTCCTTGTTTTCTAATAGAGACCTCCAAAATATAGAAGTTAACATTGTATCTCTATTGGATAGTTTAATAGGGAAGCCAATACAAAATCAAAAACCCTTGGATATAAATCTAACCCAGATATTCCACTTTAGTGGTGTCCATAATAATAATTATATTTTGTTATTTCAACAACTGATTAGTGACGACCCAAATAGCATTCTTACCTTAAATATAATGTGATAATCTAACAACAAAATTATTGGAGACCTTATAAAATTTTAATAATTGAACCCTATGATGCTAGAGATGTTCTGAAGACCTCATGTTCTCTACCTTTATATATAAGAAGGTGTAACTATAGGATATGAAATGAGAAATGTCATCATTCATACCGAAACATCCAAAATTATGTCATGTTTTATAATACTTATTCATTATATCATGGTGAATGCACCATGACAAACTTTGATAATTTTTAAACTCTAATTTTCTATAGGTTTATGTGATGAAAAATTAATACAGAAATCTATGAATACAATTATAAGTGAGATAACTACTAGAAATGGTCTCCCACCCTAAAATTATTCCATGATTCCTCTAAACTCATAATCCTATTGTGGAACCTACATGACAGACATAGTTATAGATTATAATTATTTAACATTGGTAACAACCATTAATGAATTTTTTTCCTTGGTTTCAAAACGAAACTGAGAAAAAATCCCCATCATGTTCATACCACTTTGTCATTCAAAACATACTATGATTGAACATTCTAAAAAATTACATCTATGAAATAAATTATCATTTACAAGGGTATATGGGATTTCATATTATACCATCTAGATATATTCCCAGAATTTTATCTATATTTTTCTGGTGATCATATAAAAATTTAGGTCTTAAACATCTATTATAAAAAAGGATTCTGAAGATCCCCCTAAATATTTTTTAATAACAATTAAGAAAATAATTTATTGTGAAACAATATAAATGATGAGGGGGTTAATTCTTCACATGTGACAAAATGTTATGAGAACCATAGTCCAAAATGTTTTCATCCAACATAAGAACACATCCTAAAATAGATCCATAAGAATCATTGTATATAACACACCCCTTAATGGGATAAGGTAATTTCAGAATAAAAATTGGGGTGACTGAAAAAAATGATTTTTTATTATTTGAGTACACTTTAACAAAATGTGGGTACCCATTATAGCATGCAATACAAAGCATCATACACCATATGAGATGGTAGAACAATTAAAATATAATTTAATCATATTAAACAAGTTTTCCTTAAAAAAAATACAAGGGATCTGATTTAACTCTGTAGTCGGATTGTCCTTGACAAGGTATTCAAAATGCATAATCCATATTGTCATACTATTAAAAGTAATACTCCATTTTTTTATTCAACAGATTGAAAACACTTACAACAATACAATCTTGTTTGTTGGTCCACACCATCTTCTCTTTATTGGTTTCCACATGTATCATTCCATTAGCCTTCTAATTTTCAGTCTCGTGTTAGTTATTAATAGGGGATTATTCCTCCAACATTTCTTCCTCAAATTTTTTTGGATATATCCATAGATTTCATATAATTTGGAGCCTCCTTACCTTCCTCCTACAGGTGGTCGGTAGGCCTGACCTTATTGGGATCAACAATGTTAGTGGTGTTCTCACTATATGTGTGTTCCACTACCATCGAGAGCTATTATATCTTATTAGTTCTATCATCACATATATAACATATTGTTATATAGACATAGTGTTATTGGACATTTGGTTTCCACACAATATCACTGCACTAAACTTTTGTCCCTTCTTATTATTTCTATGTTCGAAGTATGTCTCCTTATGCCACATGTTTCATGGAAGAAATATTATCCATTGGTATAGGACGGTATTAATAGATCTACATACCTATTGTTTTTAGTTTTTTATATAGAATTTATCCACATGAATAATTTTTTCAGTCATCATATTCTTCATACTCAGATTATAAATCCATTTACCATGATTTACCTCTACATTGACTTCTGATAAGCCGTTCAAAATTCCATCACATTCCTCCACCTGAGAGAATCATTTCCATTATTAAGAAACCTAGTTTTGGACTATATATGGTTTATCCAAAACCAAACCTTCAATAGACAAAACATAAAAATAGTTTCCCATCATAATCATTGGCCTGACCTTTTGTGATCCTAAACAATTAGCAATAATATCTGCTACCCTATGACATGAATTCCATAAATTTTGAATTCAATTGTGAAA
This sequence comes from Viscum album, assembly GCA_963277665.1. Classification (NCBI taxonomy): domain Eukaryota; kingdom Viridiplantae; phylum Streptophyta; class Magnoliopsida; order Santalales; family Viscaceae; genus Viscum; species Viscum album. Next base: position 1,915,873,749 of record OY728165.1, on the reverse strand, counting down.
TATTTATTTTTTCTAAATAACAACATATTTTGAAATTTTATTGAATGTAAACATTGTACCTATAACTTGAAAACCCTCATTAGTCATTCCTAAATTTATAATTCGCGTACCCTCTGCATGTGTTACTATTATGGTAGGAATAAGTGGATTTTAGGAACCACTTCCCTCATACCCACCTAGACTAGATGATGACTACAACTCTGAAATAGATATATTTTGGGTCAAACTCCCATTGAAATACAAAAAGTTTAGATCAATCATATATAAACCAATATCTAGTAGAGAACCACTTTTTTTATTTTACCAAAACACAATTGACATGCTTCCTCCAAATAAGAAGAAGACAGTGGCTCGAGGTACAAATCAATTTGATATTCCTTTTTCATTTCATCAGACAAGAAATCCCAACCACTTCCACTAGGACCTATCCCCTCTCCAATTTTCCTTTTTACCCCGTTCATGAACATGGGCCTACACACTTCCTTATGACTTCCAAGTCTCCCTAAAAAATAGAAATAATCAACAAACATAAAAACCCAGACCGGTTTTTTTAAAAAATCATCTCAAAGGAAACTATATACATAATACACTATAATTTGGAAAAAATCTACTTTGGTGAAGATTCATACATAAATTGTATGATATACCATACAATATATACTATTAAAACAGAAATCTATACCCTAAATTTACCAAGAATTATAATGATTAATGGATTTTTCAATGGAATGGGATGTTCAAGAAATCATTCACAATTTGTCATCATAGGTAATTCATTATTCATATAGAAATGGTAGGACCACCTGAATAAAGAGAATATGAATCCATCACAGACATAAGGAGTACTGGACCAATCCAAATTCTAATCCTCCTCTGAAAAAAATGAACCATTATTTTCATGTTATCAACAAAATAAGCAATATCTAATTATTGTAAACCCCAAGCCTCAAAGATAAATCTATAAATAAAAGTCAAAAAATAGATTCCATTTTTTAAATTGAGCAACCAAAACATGGATTGGCTAAGATGAGGCATTAATAAACTCTAATGATGGTAGAGAATGTTTCTGGTGGTTGTTGAGAAAATCAATCTCATTTTGGGGAAAAAAAATTTATGGAAGCATGGAAGAAAATATTGTATTGAAAAGGGATTTACGTAGTGGTTTTGAACCATCATGGTGGAATATGGAGGTCCCTGTCGTTCACATAATAGAGGGACTACTCAACATTCAATGTCTCGTAGGGAAATATGGGGGGAAAGTGGCCCAATGTATGAGCTCTCATGGATGAGTAAATACATTTCTACTCATCAAAATAAATTTTAATTTTATCAAGTGAAATGAAATTTACCTCGTTCATTGTATGATAAGTCAAGGAAAATTACAAAATTTTAGATATCCATGCCAATTTTTAGATAATATCTAACAAGACTAAGGAATCATTGTTTCTAAAATATGATCCATGGTTCGTCCCTTGGAAAGAAAACATTCCCCTTATCATGATAAATGAAAATTCCATGGTAAAAAATTACATTCCCCAATGAAATAAATTGTTGTATCTTTAAATTTCAATTTGAATACATTCCTTAAATATAGTGGTTTATCTAAATTTCAAAATACGGAATTATATGGTGCTCATTCTCACACTCAAATAATTAATAAAACAAGATAACACCAAAAAACTCCATGAAATGGATTTAAAGGTAATGATATAATATATACTTCATTAAATCCCTAAATTATTTTAGAGAAGTAGTCAAAAACACATGATTCACAATATATTCACAACAGACTTACCTACTCCTAAAATAATTCATCAAAATTCTAGGCTAATGGACTATATAATTATAATAAATTGACCAAATATTAATATTCAAAAACCACATATCCCCATTTAATAGATCAAACAAGTCATCAAAACAGGGAAAATGTATTCTTAAGAGAAACATAATAAATAATTTCATTGTCTACACAAAAACAAAATAAACCATTAGGCTTATTTGTAAAGAGTATATGAAATTCCCATAGAAAAATTATATCTGGACCAAATCATTTCTCCCCTATATCATATAGTTGGACCATTATCTCATCCAACTCAGCAGGATCCATGGGTTAAGAGGGTAGAATATACAAATTCATGCCCAATGCGAGGCTGATAAAAAATATCATGTTCATTATTTGGAAGAAGATTGGACAACTCACCTTGGATGATATTAAGGAAACATTAATCAACCATTAAAATACCACTAAAAGATATAAATTCATTAGTATCAATTTTAATAATGAAAAACTCTTGTACTATGATTGTGAAGGTCCTACATGACTAGAATTTGGATCCTGATCTCTCTAAAGCACATGAAATCATAAATTGATAGAAAAAATGATACATATTAAAGAATAAAATCAACATCCACATGATTTAAAACAAAAAAATATATCACTATGATTAAATTAAATAGATATATGTCAAAAACTAGAAATACCATTATAACTCCACACCAGTGATCAATAGCAAAAAATTGAGAAACTAAAATCCTTGTTATTTCACCTTTCTATGAGGCCTTTCACACTATATAACAATAGAAAAAAGATCAATTCAATGTTTTAAAACATGAAAAAATTGGAAGATTAAAATCATGGGGAATAACCTATATAAATTTTTTATGTTTCTATAAAATATAAAAAATATTTTACATCTCACTATTGTTGGGTCTGCATTAGCCCCCATAAAAAACTTATCCACATTGTGAAGATGCTTAAATCCCAAGTCTAATGGCTAGAACCCAATGGACTTTGATGCGTCTCACTATGTTGTAGTTTCTTTTAGACATTAATATACATAAATGTAATGGTGTATATATATATATTGATATAACCCCTGTATATGGATTTAGTATCAAGATGAAATGATAATATTTACAATTATGGGAAAAGAGTGTCAGGGCTGATTTAAAATTACATATTAATATAAAGTAAGGGGATCAAAAATCGATTCCATAGATATTATAGAGGAGTCCTTCTCCTAATAACCACCTAAACCAATCATTCTATAATTGTTCTACATCCCCTTTTTCCCAAAAATCACCACTAAAACATCCGGGGGGTGGATGAGAAAAGACAGAGAATGAAATCTTATCTCCTAAACCGTTTACATCATTATGATCATCTCTATCATTTCCATAGAGGCGATAATTGTTATCATATTAAATTTTAATTTGACAAATAGTCATTGACCCTATTGGAATTTATGGGCATTCAACTAATCGTTTATGACCACTTCCAGAAAAAAATTAATTACATCCACAAAATAGATGGTGTACCATGACACTGAATTATGTCTATAATATAAAGAGTGTAAATTTAGACGTATCATCATCATCAAAGACTATGAGAAGAAATTATAAGAGGAACGCTTCTTCAAGACCTTCAAATTAAATCCCACATACTGATTTCCTTTTACTATTGATTACCACCACCTCTTGTTAGATCACATGAGATTAAACATTGATAACATCGCCTTGACATCCCCATGTGTCTCTGTGATGTGAAATCTATTATCAATCTTTTAATTACAATCTTTCCCTTATTAATTTTATATTTTCCCTTTAATATATAGGGTATTATTATGTAAGAACTCTAAAGTTTGATCCCTATCTCCTCCTAGTCATAGAAACACCTCTTAATCTATGTTGAGAACATAAATTACATTGTTCTACATGTATTAAAATTCCAATACGATAACCTAAAAAAGAATATTATTCTTAGGAGGATTACCTTGAGGATAATCTAACATTTCATAATTCCATATAACCCACAAGAGACATCTCATAATCATGTTTCTACACACATTAATTAGTTTAAAATGATTAGACAGAAGGATAATGTATTTTTAAATCATTAAATTCTATGGAAATACTGAGTCTAATTTATATAATCTATATAGTAGACACATATCCCAATATCCAAGTATAAATTGTAGTTCATCACAATACATGTTATCTTTTAACTCAATACAGCATACCAATCAAATCCTAACAATCTGATCACCCATCTACCAGATTTCTCATAAAATGGAAACATCAAAAAAAATCCACCACTAATATAAATTGGAAATGAAGTAACCCAAAATATCTACCCTAATGGGATAATGATCTAATCTAAAAAATTCATGAATGGTGTTCCCAATCCCCATGGGGTGATGATTAGATCCCAAGCAACAACCAAAAAGTATGGGGAGTGATTTCACACTACATGAAACCAGATATATTGAACATATATAGGAATAAAACAAAAAATAGGATATCTTAAATAAATAATAAAAAATACAGTAATGATAAATCCTAATATAAAATTATAATAACTAAATGTACATGTACAATATCAAATGGAATACCAGAAATAGAAAAAGGTAATCCATGTGACATTCTAATACTACCACATCATCTCAGCACTATTTACCCATAACCAGCCAATATAATCCTAGAAACCTCAATGTAGATCAGTTCATTTTCCTACATCAGATGAAAATTCATGGTATACACACCAATAAAGTGGTATGTTGGGTATCATACAAACATAGTCAGTAGGATCCCACCAATTTCTTTCATACCATGTCTCTCTCTAATAATCCCAAAATTATCAATTTACCAAAAAATATTGAATGATAAGATGTTATACATTTTTGTATCAAAACCCGGGTTTTTAGATCTTATTTTTTGTCAATTTGAAAAAAATCATAGTAATATAGTTTCAAATTATATATCAACATTTAACAAATCTTGTTTATCAAATCAATGAGAGGACAACATAGGGAAAAAGTAACAACATGACTTGGATTACGAGGTTTGGGATAACTTTGTGATAAGTATAATGATAATAAAAAATGACTATTAAAACACAATTTTCATAAACATGTGGCCTAATGAATATTATAACACCCCTTTAGTGAAGCTAATATAGTGATAATATCAAATAAATAGGACACATGGTATAGGGAATATAGGAACTCACCATGAGTGAACCCCTAGGAAAATAAAGGATGAGGTCAAATGTCAAATGCTACACCTAGGTACCAAAGGCCCCCATGTGATTCATTTAACAAATCATTTTGAAATGTCCAATATTGTTTCACAAAATAGTTCCAAAAATATATTTTCTCTAAAAAATTATTTGAAATCTAATCTATAAATCCATTTCACTCTTTTAAAAAAACATTCTTGTACCAAAATGAGTGGAAAAAATTTTATTATAAAAATGAAAATATAAAAAAATAATAAATGATGAAACATTATTTATAAAAACTATTATAAACCATGAACAATTATAGTTTTTCCAATATAGACTATAGGAATAACCACCCACTAGAAACTAAGGATTCAGTCAAATTAGTAATACATCCAAACACTCAAAGGAATGTCAAAATAAGGATAAGTCTTAGAATTGATCAAATAGGAATTATAAAACCATCAAAAATATGAAACATGTATCCCCAAAAAAATGAAAACCCCACAAAAATTTATAGGTAAAAATGAATGGAATGCATACTATATGAACAACTAGAAACCATTAAAAAATTCAAGGCTCTAAAATAAGTTTTCTTGATTGGATGAAATTACCTAAAAACACATGATATATAACAAGAAAATGTTGGGGGAGGATTCAAAATGAAATGGATTAGGAATTATTTTTGAATGAAACAAAACCCACTATGCACAGAGGATTCATGTTGGGAATCCTTGACTCTGGATGTGAATATCCCATTTTTTCTATACAAAAAATGGTGTCAACTCAGTTTAAAAATTCTAGTAGAGTAATTCATCAAAATACTTCAATTATCAACCTAATTAATTTTCATATAATTTACATGTTTCATTGATTATTTCGAGTGATGGGTTCATTTAAGGAAATAGACTAACATCATAAATATTTCATACAAGCATCACCTAATAGAATTCAAATAGAAACCAAAAAGAAAGACTCAAATGAATTCTAAACCATTCAAATGTAGACATGATCATTAAAAGAGAGAATGAATTTTTTACTCTAATGTTATATAATAAATGTAAAATATATTTTTTCCATCATAAAATGGATAATAAAATAACATGTTTACAATTAAATTTGAAAAACCCAATCTTACTAGAATTTCACACCCACTAAAATATATGTTATAATTATTCCACTAACACATTGAATTATTGTCAACTACTTGTGTAGCCATGTATAATTTTAAATTACCAATATAAAATCAAAATATCAATCTATTGGATTTAGATCCCTAAACCTGATTATATTGTAAATTATATTAATTATATTTATATACATCAATGTGAATAATAATAAATATTTTTGAAAATATTGATTATTATTTGGCATAACATTAATGTGATAATGTACATGTAGTATTTTTTAGATTAAGTTTTCATAGTACATCCAAATAAGAATAGAACATTTAAATCCCAAGATAATATTCTAGAACTATTAATAAATTTATTTATATGAAATCATCTAAAGGGAAACATAGGATTGAGATCACATGTTTCATAATTCCAATAAGTGGACGAGGCTTCATCTCAATAATTTATCAGTTGATTCTCTATAAGATAATAGATTACAAAGAGATTTCCATAGTTAAGAACACTATATCTTATTGTTTAAATGGATATTTAAATATTTTAATGTGTTCAATGGTCTTCGGTATGAATAATTATTGTAAACAGTTATCATGAATTCCATAAAATAATATATTTCTCAAAACCATGACACTATATATTCATAGTGAAGTATAAAACTATAGGTTTATCCTAAATGATATGTTGTTAATGATTAACATGAGGGAAGATTCTTCCCTTCCATATTTATGGATGTTGATATCATGAAACATTAATGAGGAGTGAATAATAATAATAAAATCTTTTTCTATTGTGCATTAAGTAGATCATATTCAATAATAAATCATAGACATATCAAGAATATTGTTTGATGACATAGGTATACAACCTATATGATGATATATTGATATAGTGATATTATGTTAGAAAATGTGTATTCACATGAGGTTTTTTCATTGCATTATTATCATCATCTTCTATAATTTCCTTTATATATTTATGGAAACTGATATTATTGTGCATGAAATACCAACATATGATGCTAGGAAACATAACTAGTTGGTTACACACTTAATGTTTACACTAGTATTTATTATATATAATTTTAATTTTACAATTGGAATAAATATTTTCTCTATTTTTATAATATAATTAATATTCAGTATTTTCTGATTCCATTTATTCATTTGAATTTTTTATTTGAGTTGAATATTAATTAAATATATATTATCTATACTATCAAATATTATAATTTTTTATTCATATTTTATTTAAATAATTATACAATAATTATTATTATAAAAAAATATTTATTTCGTTATAGGAATATTAAACTATATAATTATTCATATGATCACGAATATAATATATATATATATTTATTTATTGAATGACTCATATTTATTTCCTATTCAGTAATTCAATAAATGTTTAGGATGATTTATATGTAAAGAAGGTTATGTTGAAGATATTGTTATAAGGGATAAATATAATTAAATAAATATTTATATATATATATAGCTTATAAAAGGATATTTAACAATGGTGGGTTATAATACAAAATATAACAATAATAAAAATAATATTAATTGTATTATTATTATAGAGGGAAATATTTATAACTAAAAATTTTATAATGCCCTTATATAGAATTAATACTACTGAAACCACAGCTCTATAAATTAATAATATAAATAATTAAATTGTGTTAATAAAATATTTTCTTTACACAATAATTTTCTCCCTAGATTTATCTCAAGAATGAATAATTCACAAGGTATTATTCTCTAATTCTAGTGATATATTTCTATATCCTCCCTCATATCATCATTATGAAATTAAGAGTTAGATAATCTATAATTCCTAGTGATAGTGTTAATGTCAGCATAAATAATCCAAGACAACTAATACCTCTATTTTTTAAACAGGAGATTCATTGGTTATTCGATGAGATCATAGAAAACATGTGGATACCCAGAAGAGGTATTCCAAGAATTTATCATCACAGTTTAATGAGGGTGAAACACATATGATGTTTGATCATTCAATATATATACATTGATTGAATTATTCGTGAAAATGGTGGTTTGTTGTAATTTATTTTATATTAAATTTAACATGAAAAATACTCCCCATTTTTTTCATAAATATAAATCAACTTCATTTGTTATATTCCATGGCCCAATAGATTCTTCAACACTAATATAGAGGTTATTTAATTTAATCAAACAATATAAATGGATGGAATAGGCCAGATTGGATCTATTTTTATGCTCAGAACCATTAAGTTTTAACAACGAAGTCACATTAAAATTAATAATTATTTTTTAATCAGAAATCAATATAAATATATTGTGTTATTGTTTCTATTTCGCTGGATTATTTTTTCATGATCTAAAATTTTAGGTATATTCTTTGTTCGCTATCATATGACCAATAATATTTCATGAACGTTTTCCTATAGCTTGATGATACCATATGATTACGGAACATAGTTTGTAGCATTAAACATTGTGTAACTCACCTAATTTTAGTGAATTCCCGCATGACATAGTGGTTAACAAACAATATGTTTAATTAATGTAAGGTAATTCAGACACACCTCGTTTATATTTTTTAAAAATGTAGTGTACAAAAAATAAACATATGATGCATAATTAAAAAATACACACATTATTTGTAATTTATTATTACACATTTAGTATTAAATTAATACAATCATTTTGTGGAATTAATTCATAAAAAATGTGTAATTAATAAACCTGAGGAATCATACTTATATTCAGGGATTATATGATATGAAAGGTTGTTATAAATACAAAAATTCATTACACTAAAATCAAATTATTTCCACCATTAATCCTATGTGACATGTTTCCATTTTAATAAATTAATAGAATACAAACTGTGGTAGTTTTTAAATATTTTCAAATGCTTAATTTATTTATATTATAAATTATCAAATACACAACATGTGAGGTTGTTACATATTAAGAATTCCACATGCCGGAAAATAAGTACATTCCTATTAATTCAACATATAATTTTGTTTCATAAATTTTCTGTATAAATAATATAATTACATGAACAATTATATATGCTAAATTCCATGTGAGTTTACAGAACAAAAAAATGGAAATATTACATGATGGATAGATAGGGTTGATACATATATGAGTCATCGATGTACATTTCTTGTAATTAATTAAATTTATTTATTTATATTAAATATTATTAAATTTTCAATTGATGAGAATATCCAAGTCTGTTTTGGTAGATATTAATATAAATGAATTAATAATAAACATAGTTCATTCATGTAATTTATCTCATTTAAGAATGGGTGAACTGGATTCTTGTTATTTTATTATATGTTTACCCTTTTATTGTTAGGTTATAGATCATGACCATGACTGAAAAATGTATTAGTTGGTTTTATACTAAAATTATTATATATTCATTCATTTTTATATGTAAATTTTTTAAAATTAAATATTGGGTTCGATGATCCCTCCCTCCCACATTAAGTATATATTTTATTTGGGGCTATGTTTTATTTTAGGCATCCCATATCCCCAATTCCCCTTCACCTTGTGTGATTAATAAATGAAATTGATGGAGAACCATAAAGAGGAGGTAGCTTTGAACCAGAGTTGAGGTGAATCTGGTGAAGAATATATTGAGGATGATGGTGAAATACAACAACACGAGTTATGATGAGATCAAGGATTTATACAAAAAAATTTAATATTTTCATTATAAATTTATTTTTATTTCCCCTTCATTAAATCATAGTCTAAGACAAGTACCCACTAATTGTGAGTGTTTTCATAGGAATACTTTACTTGGTTCAAAGTTACCATAGAAAAAATAGGGGTTTCCCATAACCATCTACCAATAGTTCACCCTCAAAATATCCATATAAAATCCTATAACCTCTAAATATTAATCTCTATCTATTTTAGTAATAAAAATTAAATTAAATATTGTAAATTACCACACATTAGGGGTGTTACATTCTCCCCACCTTTGGTATCTCTATCCATAGAATTTTTAATGTTTATAGTGATTTAGAAAACTTTTATAGTGTTTTTTATAAAATGATTCTATCAATATTATTCTGCTTCCTGAATTTATCCATGTTTCCATAATATCTGAACTCATGATATATTTCTACCAGATAATTCCTTGTTTTTTTTTGCACAGAATACGAACTGGGGTGTTCATAAATGTCACATAAGAATCCCGAGTAGTAGGTATCTTTTCCCATATTACTACCTAAATATGATACGACAATTAATTATTCAATTTAATGATATGGAAAACATTATTAATTGATGTGCTACCTAGGGGTGATTCTTAATGATAGCAATCAGAAGTTTATGTTAAAGAATCATATATAGTCAAATGAATTAAGGATCACCCTTCCCTTACATACCTAAATGAGGATGAATCTTACATAGTGAAACTCTAAAGAAAACACTACCATCCACAAAAATATGTTAAGGGTTTATTACATTGAACATTCTATTATTTTACACATCTTTATGATATTTTTATTCTCTTCTCGACTAAATTTATCTTCTTAAAAGTCTCATTCTTGAATTATGGTCCCAGTATTTGGGTAAATATATTCTCTATTGAATAATGTATATATTGATATGAATTGATATAAAATGCTTCATATAGAGCCATATGTGTCATTTCCATAGAAACTATCATTACAGGAATACTTCACAAAATGAAAATGCTCTCCACATGAAGCATAAAAGTCCCTCAGATAGGATATGATAATATTTAAAAATGTTTAAATCATATACAATAATAGAGAAAATATTTAAAAGTTTTATGTTGTTCTCTTGGAAAAAATGGTTATAATATTTCAAGGACATCCAATATATTTTTTTAAATATGGGACCTCAGTTAGAGACATTAGAAACATGGACTCTAATAAATTCACCACATCCCTATGTTATATATTTTCCAACTGATGTAAAATGTTTTTCTCAATAATTGGAATTTATGGTGATGAATTGGTACGTTATCCAATATAAGAAACTATAATCTTGATTCCAACATGTTTTTTTGTTATATCCAGAAATATATATAGAAATTTGCTTCAAATTCTACATGATTCTAGAAAATTAATGTAAAATTATTTATAATCATTGAGGCTGAGAATTGATATAATAATAGGTGATATATTATATATCATACCCAACCAACCATCACAACAAAAACAACCAATATAATTGTCCTTTGACTATATTTTAATTTATTATATTACCACAGTGGATATCCCACATCCAATATTGATAAGAAGAAATTATTTTTTCTTTGTAAAGATGAGGAACCATGATCCAATCTCAAATGAGGAACCCCAAATTTTCATTGCATATCCATCCATCTATAATCCCTAAAAAATTGGGGATTGAGAAACTGTATCAAATTTAGTTTCATATTATTAATCCTCCATTACCTGTTCATCTAGGTTTTTCATTTTACTTACTTGATATAAAACTATAACATTATCATACTGAGAATTTTCATTATGCATGCCGGAAAATACCTCCATTAAATAACATTAGTCCATTGATTCTATTTCCACATGGTTATATTAATTACAACAAAAATCATCATCCACCAAATTTCCTTTCCTCGGTGTATAAACCATGTAAATATAAAAAATTTGGGAATATTCCATCCAATTTTATTTCTGAAAGATTAATTCCCATTTTGAATGTATTATTTTAAGGATTTTTCTATTTTTAATCATAACTAAATATTTAATAAAAAGATAGAGTCCCTTTGTTTTTAAGATATGTAACAATATGGGTTTTTTAAGATCATGGTCTGTATAATTATTTTAATATTTCATTAGATTACATGAGCCTTAAGCTACTAAATGTTCTCTCTATATGATAACACACACCAATATATATCTAGAATCATTAAAAGAATATACCTTACCTAGTTCATGAATGATAATGATAGGTTTTGACATGATATGATCTATTAGTGCCTTAAATTGTTCTTTTATCCATCACTCGATCAAAATAGAATACATATCCTTATAAATGCAGTCATTGAACTTTCTATACAAGATAAATACTTGATGAATCATTAATATTTTTCTTTTAATTTCCTAAATATATTTATCTCTAAGACTACCGTAGGTTGTAATAAAACCATGTTTTCAAAGGTGTGTCTTTTTTTGAGATGATGAAATTCAATGCTCGTAGTGGTCGGTTTGAGAAGAATGATATTAAATCTTAAACAAAGATGGATGTGAATAGAAGCTTCTGGGGATTTAGGTTTAGGGTCTAGATAGATGTTTTTTTCTTTTAAGGGATGGGGTGTGTAAAATCCTTATAATAGTGAGACTTAAAAAATATTATTGTTGTTATGAATATGAATGATTTAAAAATTCCTTTTCTAGATCGTACCCTATTTTCTCTGAAATTTAATGCATGTATTGATTGGTGTAGTGAAGACGATGGTATTATTCTTGGAATGAATCATATGGTACATGTGAGTGTGGTAAAAATCCACTAAGAAAATATGTTTTGGGATATAGAGATAGTTATTAAATAGATATGCGACCATGGTGGGTAATTTCCTGTGGTGTGATGTTAAGGAAGAAAAGGTATTGTATGTGTCCCAAGGTTTATGATAACCACATTCATGGAAAGGAGTGGTCATTTCATGAAATTATCTGAATTTTCCAAAATTCTAATATTCTCATAAAATACATAAAATGCCTCCAATTTCATTTCATAGTCATATTTGAAGTGTATTATAATAATAAGTCATAAAAAACACTATAATTATTTAATTAAGGTATCAAGGAATGATATGATTCATTAACACAAAGGATACTATTGGTGTATTAGTTATAATGAATGTAATGACAAAATATTAAAAATTGTTATAATAGATTCTGAAAGTTTTCATTAGTATATCCTCTTTCATAAACAAGAATGTGTGGCACCAAATTATATATCAATGTTATTTAACCACTGGGATCCCATAAGCTAATAAACGGGTACATCAATTCCATAAAACTGGATTCATTTCTATTAAAACATTATTCATCTTGTAGTTATCAACAGAACTGTAGGGTGTCCCATATACATTTTTATCAAATAAAATTAAAGTAACATAAGGTAAAGTACATAACCACATAAAGCGGTTGATTTATGACTCTTAAAATTGGATATTATTTACCAATAACTATTTCAGTTCCATTCTATTTGATCAAAGTGAAATATCATTCCTTCTAGGAAGTAGGTCAATAGAAAATTATTCTTCCATTTTTGGTGGTAGACAAGAGAAGTCTTCTAGAAATACATGAGGTGTTTTCAAAACTATTTGAGTAAAATATCTAGGTTTTGATACTATAATAAAACTAAAGATGATCCATACTAATTTATACAAGATCATTATAAACAATTTTTTAAATATTCTCATACAACTTACCTAGATATCTCATTCCCTTTCGAACATATATACCCCTCCTTCAAGAGATATAAAATATACCCATTGAGTGTAACATTCATTTTGATACATTAATGACACTAATAATTGAATTTATAATTTTATATTAAATATATCTGAAAATAAAACTACGAACACCCATTAATACTCGACTAATTCAATTATGATTGAACATTCCAATCATTTAAATCACTTATACTCTTGTATTGTCATTAATTTATCGATGTTCATAACCAAATGAATCATTTATATGGGAATGTCTAGTTCCATTACATTAATATATGAAACAAAATAATGGGATCCACCTATATCAGTGAAATTATCCATAAGGGTATTGTTATGAAGAATGGTAGCCTACATCATTGATGGAACAACTTTTTTATTTATACGCTTCTTATATCTAAAAATTTATTGATTAACTCCAATATATATATTCTTCTCCACATGTAGATTAATTATATTATAATGTGTCTTTTTGTATGTGGAATCAGCCTGGTTACATTAATTATTAATGTAACAACCGATTAGATGAGTTAACTATAGTTAATATGGAGAATCCAACGACGTGGAAGGCATTCACCCCCAATTAAAACATGACGCCTCATATAGTATATATTAATATGTTCCACATGACAATAAACATAAAACTCTCAAGGAAATATTTTGTACTATCTAATCATGTCTTGCAATGAACCATGTCATAAATGACCAATTTAATTATCATGATACAAAATAAAAGAAACTAATCTAGTGGATTTGTTCTCTAATTTTGTACTATAATGGAAGAAACTCTCCCTTATACAGTTATTCCATGTAATATTGTTCCCAACTATATCTATGAAGAAAAATCAATTAAATCCATTTATTTTCCCATAAATATATTTCTACATCAATATAACCTTGTTCACTATGACTATATAATTATTAACAAAAACATGACCACTCAATAATGGATATCTTATTTTAGACATGCTGATACAACATAGACATTGTGGGATTCACAATTTTCCATTTTATTTATATTTAAATATATTTAAACTAGTTTATAGATTCCATTTCAGATAGGTTTCTATAGTTTTATTAAAATAAATACATTGTTTTAAACACTCTAGAGGAATACATTTAGAATTCTCTATTAGGATGTTCTTAAAATATATCCAAAGGAAGTGTAAGAAATTATATTAAAAATATATATACCAATATTATCAAGAAAAATAATAATAAAACTCACACTTTCATATTCTCATTAATGTAATTTAGGGTTCCAATGAAATAAATGATTATTTAATAGCCCAAGACATGCTTCTACATTCTTAGGTATAGTGTCTGTGTAATGATTGGGTTTTTCTTTATTTGAAACTCTAGTGATATATATAAATTGAGTTGTTATTAAGTTCAATATTCATTTTTTATAACATAGAAATACTTCAGGAAACTTCTAAAAATCAATTGATTGACATGATATATATGGGGAACCAAGTTATCTAAAAGAGCTACATCTGAGTTATTATGTCTCTATGATGGTCAGCTTATCCTATAGTCATAGAAACACTACCGACCATTCATGATATAAAAAACAAATATCATGACAATTATCATATTCCAAATCATCAGATATTATGTGGATAATACAGACATAGTGGGCTATATATTTAATAACCCATTATATTTTTCTCTTATTTGAAAAACTCATAATAATGAAATGATGAAAATCATTGATGTGATTAACAAAACAAATTTCTTCCAGATCCTCATTGGTAATATTATGTTCAACAAAAATTGGTATCATATGGCTTATTATGATCTAAATGTGTTATCATAACTGTTAATACCTCTACAAATACTGTCTCAACTAACATACCATGACAAACTAATAAAATTTATAACATCATGACCTAAACACATCTCAGGGTGGCTCGTTCAGGAAAAGTGTAATTACAACCAATTCCCAATGATAATTATAGAAGAACTTCCTAGGAATAGTCATTGGGGTCCTGAATGAATGAGTTTTTATGTATAGTTGTAGTGAGCGTAACACAACTCTAAAATTTAAACCTAAAAGGCTAAATTTAACTACCCATGTGAAAAGGCTTCAACATTCATTTCGGGAGATTACCTAATTAGAACTCCAAGGATTATCATGATTTGATAGGATTCGTGATCAATATGGGTGACGTATTATGAATTCTTATATGGTGTGTGTGTTTGAGAAAAAAAATACACTAAAATAATTGGTGTCGACCTATATGGATAGACTTTAATCATACCGGTAACCCCAATCAGTAATATAATATGGTGTACTGGGGATGAATCTATGGTTTTATAGGCATCCCATAGGGCCTAATGACCAAATTCATGTCTTATGATGTTTTGGATAGTAATTTTTAAGAATACATAATAACTTTTATGGTCTCATAATAAACCCAATATGGCCTCTATGTGCCTTTTAAGGCCATCTTATAAATTATGGAACAATAATATGTCATAAAAAAATTCCCTAATGAAAAAATTTATCTATCAGTGAATTATATGATTCATCAATGACATGATTATTATTCATTAACTGGTTGTAATGAAGGTAGTAAACACATATTAAAACTTATTGTAACAAATTCCACAATCTATCATGGGAATATCCACTTTTGTGACCTAATATGGGTGGTACCCCGATCAAAGTTAATTTTTAGAGGAATAATTGCCTCCCATGAACTGATCAAACCAATCAATAATTATACAAAGATGATATCATTTCTTGGTAACAATTGATTTACTCTATTATAGTCTACACAATGTTAGACTGTTCCATATTCAATCAAAAAAATAGTATGAGTGGACCATGGTGAAGTACTTAATATTATAAAACCCTTTCTTTCTAACTCTTCCATTGAGACACTCATCTCTTGTAACTATATCAGTTTAATTCTATATGATTGAAGTGAAAAGGTATTTGCCCATAGAGTATTTGAATAAATAATTGTAAATTTATTTTGGGTTCTAGGCTAGATATCGTTTCTAGAAGTATATTATGGTGATTATCTAATATTCTATGACAAATCGTTTTTCAGTTACATCAATTGACATCGTGTTGATCTCTATAAATTAAAACAATATGGTTAAATAACATTTACAATTGTTTCTGATCTTCTTATATAGACCTATCAATACAATTCAAAGAGCTCAACAACTCCTCCAAGAGGTGTAAAAGATACTCATTGAGTGTAGTATTCAATGTGATACTTTAGTGATAATAGTCAATCCATTTCTAGGATTAAATCAAATATTATCATGTTTAAAATAGTTAACACCCATTAAAACATATCTAATTTACCTAATACAGAACATTAAAAAAATTATAATCCCTTGCACTCTTATTTTCAAAGAGATTTACCAATAGTCCTAACAAAAGGATTCATTTTCATAGACAATTCTAGTTACATTACCATAAGTTAATATATAATTAAATGGTATGTACATGTAAAAAAACAGCCATTGGGGTGTATTTATGATGCATGATACATTACATCATCTGTGACATACATTTTCATTTTTAATAGAATTATCTATTAAAGAATGTTATTGATTCCCTCCTTGTGATTTTTTCCCACATTCCAAGGAAAGTCATGCTATTGTGTCTAGGATTTTATAGAATCCCCAAGAGTATATCTACTTTTTGGGAAATAACTTCTCGTATGAGATCTTACTATTTAAAATTGATAATCTCATGACATGGTAGAAAAACCACTGCAAATCAATGTTGGATTCCACATATAATTGATCATAAGATGTCCCATGTGTCTAAAAATATGAAACACTCATGGTGGTGTTATATATTATATATTCAAGAGTTATAATAAACCAAATTAGAAATATCTCGATTAATTAATATGAAACTAATGAAAAAAAACGGGTATAGTGAATTATCTTTCTCATGATCTACTACCATGTATGTTACTCTCCCTTATGTTTTCATTCCCAATATTAAAATTCTGACCAATTTTGGAAAAAATCATTTTATTACCTATATCAATGTTACCAAACATATCATTCTATATGAATCTTAATTTTTTAATAATTTCTACATAATTATAAATTTAGAATATCACAGGTCATTAATTGATATCTGATGTTAAACTAGCATCAATCCTCTAGCACGTGAGTGATTCACTATTTTCTACTTCTGGAGGAATCTGAGAATGGTATGAAAATAAATATAAATACTCCATGACATAGTGGTTTGTATTATTTATTTAGAATAAATGCATTATAAATTACACTCAAAATTTTTTTTGTATAAATTGTTATCATAAAATTCATAAAATCCATCCCATGTAATGACATGATCAACAATATCTTAGGAAGAAATATTCCATTATTCTTGTGAAATATCCTAAACAATTAACACAATGATATTCACATTAATGTTAGTTGGGGTTTCCATGAAATCATATTTTTTTTCATCCTCTAAATTCTTACTTTTATATTTATGGTTCCTAAGTCACCATGAATGATTGGTTCCTTCTACCTTCATATCTACAATGATCTCCCTAAATGGCGTGGTTCTTCTTGTAAATTTCATTATCGATAGCTATGAAATATTCTAGGTGTTTTTTCATAACCTATTTATGTAATAGATATATAGGGAGAACCAATTTCTCATAAAATACCTCTCCCTAGTATCAATGTCTCTATGATGGTCGCATCTTCCAACAATCATAAATACACCACTGGTCATTCATGACATAAAAAATAAAATTCAAGAATATTATATAAAAAACATAATATATTATATGGATAATGTAGAACTAGGGGTAAATACCATGACTATTGTATGATACTAAACTCTCATTAGATAACACCTTGATGATGAGATGATGAAAAACTAGAATTGATTAATAGTACCTCTCTTTTTCCTAAACCTCCCTCGTATATTTATGTTTAATAAAAATTAGTTACATATGAATTATTAAACTCTAAATGACAAATATTGACACATCTTATCTCTACAAACACCAATGAAACTAAAATTTTAATCCAATCTAATACAATTTACAACATCGTGATCCCAACCCATAGTAAACTCTATGAATATTATTCGACCAACCATATGTGGCATCCCTTGGAAACTATTTTCTAGAAATAATAGAAATGTATATTACTATATCATGGGGTATTATTTTCACATAAATATATAAAAATTTTATGAAAAATATTACAAATAAGTATATATTAAACATTATTGATGATAAAAAACAAACCAAAATTCCAGTAATAGTATAAGATATCATTGGTATATGTGGATGAAAAAATAATAATATAATGTCTCTAATATCAAATGATATAGAATACTGTATGTAACTGATGGGGAAGCATTATGGATCAATTATATGAAATATCATTTCTCCAAATCAAAAATAAAACTATTATACCATCAGGATTCACTACTAAATGGTTTGAAATATTCAACTTACTTGTATCATGTTAAATATCATCTATATAAATTCCATGTTATATATTGTGGTGATCTATATACAAACCATTTGATAATACAATAAATCTAACACACATTAATGTAATAAAATTATATGTTAACTAATAATAATGACTAAATGTATAGACAATATAGGTCATCAAAACCAAAATATAATACCAAAAGATGAATTAGTGAAACACACCCTCATCATGATGAAATACCATTTTAAAAACAGAAACACATATATAGTTTATAATCCAATTCATTTCCATTCAACATTTCACCATAACAACCCATAATCATGAGTGGTACCTATCCCTCTAGAATCATGTACAGAATTAGTGGTACAATTTAATATTCGTTAACAATGAAATAGATAGAAAACACTAAACCCACAAGGAATGAAAATATAAAATGTTATTAGGAAATAATATCCATCCCATGTTTTTAGACAATGTTATTTAAAATATTCATATCATTTATTCATTTCATCAAAAACAATGTGGGTGACACTCACACTCCTTATCATTAATGATATTCCATATGAATATTTTACAAAAAATATGATAAGATAAACACATTTCTAAAACCACATTATTATTTACAAAACCAAATCCTTCTAGTTATTTAATAATTTGTGTGAGTCAAAATACACATACCTTCATTGGTATTATTATAAATAATATTTTTATGATCTCATGGACTCATGCTTCACGAATCATTCCATGACATGATAGATATATGAAATTTCATCATATTCTCAATGATATCATAAGGAAATCCTATCCGAGAACACATATTCATGAATCAAATCCTCATTCTAGGGTTCTATCTATGAGATAATTTGAATATAAAGGATGAGATAAAGGTATAATTAAAACACTTGAATTTAAAAACCTTGGTACAATTCTCATTGATTCAATGGAATCAACCTCTGAATTGAATAGATTCACCCAACATGATAATAGGAACCCTTAGTTTTGGGGGTTATAAACACATTATGAAAAGTGGACGTTTTGGGGGATTATTCAACCCTTAATATAAATATTGTATTTAATTTATTATATTGAATGGTTTGTCCAAACAATTTGGAAAACCATACCCCAATCATGTGGGTTCTACATAATGACACCAATGTTTTTCAGTTTTCCCATAATATTTGATAAACGATGAACTAAGTATATAAATAATCACTATATAATAATTTATGATGTTTAATTACTAACACCTTTTTTTAAAACTATGATCCATGAAAAATCCTTCCTCATGTCCCATTTTCAAGAAACATGGTTACCTAGTAAAACAAATATGTTTCCAATAACAATATTTCAACTCTTTGCCCTCAAGAAAGCCACTAAAAAATGCTAAAAAATAATAAATCACTATAAAACACCCTTTATTACTTATATTTATATTGAGAAATAATAAATCATATAAAACCATGGGTATTAGACATACCCCATTATGAATATAAAAATGTTTTTCAGGTAAACTATAAAGTAGATAATTAGTGTGTATCCAAATGAGTGTTTAATCCCTTACATTCTAAAATATTTTTTATTCTCAAAAGCAATCTTATCATGTCATAGAATATAGAACCGTTAAAATTAAATATATATCTGAATAATTTTATAGTCCATTTAGAAGCACTATATGAACTATTATTTTGTGAATATATAGCTAAATAAATTTACATAAAGGGACTACAATATAAAATTTTATGAATACCTCATGATTCAAATGAGTTCCCTTAGTAAAGTGTATTGGTTTTTTTGTTGGATTGTAAGAGATAAAATTAACCATGTAATCCTTATTCATTTTCATGGGGATTTATTTCTTTTATAAACCCACTTTTTCTTATATACATTGATAAATTGATTATTTTTTAGGGAATATAATTTAAAATTTATATACATATTAGATTATTTCCATTATTTAATGTAATAAATTTTTTTTAAATACTATAATGATATGTAACCATGTTCCAACCATTTTGATTGTTTTTAATAATATATTTTATGATATAATTAATTTATAATGATTTATATCCTATTGTGTCTTTATGGGAGTATATTATTTTGAAAAATCACCTAATATGAAACACAATGTACATCTAAGTATCATATCATAGTGATATTGAGGATATTTATTTAAAAATATATAAAAAATTACTATTCATGTTAAACTATATTTTTAGGATGGAAACACATATATTTGGAGATTTTTAGTGTAGAAGTAATGTATTGGAGGTTTGGGATTTAGATCCACATGAGTTGGAATATGAATACTATGTATCATTATGATTGGTTGATGAATTTTTCCAAAGGTAGATAGTTTATCTTAATTTGGGACAAAAGATGTTGTTTTATGGTCACAAGGGTGGATGATTTTTTGTATTGTTATCTAAGAAAATTGAATCGCAAAGGAATGAAGTAAATCAAAATAATTTCTGATAGATATATTTGTTTGAGTGCATTCTTTATAAAACAATTAGAGGTACTATATTGTTATTTTTTATACATGATACTACTGGTGAGAATTATAGTAAATCTAGACATGGGTGGTGCATACTTTTAAAAATAAATCATTCATGGTTATATTATTTTTTACCCAATGTCCAAACATACACAATGAATATTTTTTGTACAGATCATCATGTATAATCCATTTTAATTGTAATATAAATTTATACCACTATGTTTATATATTGGAAAATTGATCGAAATTCCAGTTTCTTATATGGAAAATGAATGGAAATTGTCATTATGAAATAACCAAAATGTCTAGGGACACCAATGAATTCCCATAAAATATAAAAATTTAATATATCCATCTACGGAAGATATTAAGCCTCGTAATCAAGAAATATTAAATTAGAGTGATGTAGTTACATAGTTCTACAAGGGGTTATTGTGAGTGTTATTCATTATTAATTAACATATATTAATAATATATGGGAAAAAGATGTTATTTATTATCATTTTCTAGAACAAAATAATTATTTACTTGATAATGAAATAAATTAGAGAAAAATTTATTGGGTAGAAGAACTATTGAGATAGATCTATAGATTTTCTTAATCAAGTTGTTATACATATATTCCCTTATAATGAGAAATATAAGACGAGGTAATTCATAAATGAATCTTTTGAGCTGCATAGAATGTAATCACTCCAGAATGAAGTTTGTGGGAAAATTTGAAGATTATTATAGAATTTAACATGAATATTTTCTAAAAATATATCTCATATTAGATGATATTTATTTCTATTTGATATTTTTGTATCCTTCTTCACTATGAGTTAATATAAAACAAGATCCCGATAATTACACATACTTATTTCTATAAATATCATGACGTACTTGTGAATGTAATACATCACCAGTTCATCGTGTCGTGGGATGTTGGAATATTAGTGATCTAGGGGAAAGAAAATGATACTTTATTAAATTAATTTTATCATATTTTAAAATGATGATAAATTAATATGAAAAAAATATGACAACTAAAATCAATCATATCGTCAATTACATATTATATAGTAACTTTTGATATAGATTAATAAGTTGTATATAAATGGAACATTAAAATGAATGATTTGTTAAATGATTAGAGTATTATAATTTTTTTTAAAAAACTTGATTATGGAATTAATGAAGAGTTATGGTTACTGACAGGGGAACAAGTGGTAGATACTATGTGATATCATGTATGAGAGATTTTCTCAAGGAGTGTAGTAACATTTAATATAAATGAGATAGAGAGATGTGGAAAACTAATAATTTCTATGAATGAACATGGTAGTCCTAAAAACAATATCCATATCTTAGTATAATCTTTCAAATCATATGATATATAGATCACTCAATTATTGTATAAATTCTCTCTCATGAAATTTTATCTAAAGTGAAGTTATTTCTAGGTATCCAACAACATTACACATAATATTACATATATTTTTATTCAATATTTTGAACATTAATAAACATATTTTCACTATTTATTCCAATTATATGTAATAGTTATTTTATAATATATTAGAATTATTTTTTTCATTGATATGATATAATAGATCCTTGTAGTGATGAAAAACATGAAATACCATCACAATATTCCTCAAAATTTATGTCTTATTGTTACGTTTCATCATCTGAAAATGACACAGCTAACATAGACAATTGGATCCTTGATTATCAGAAGTTTAAAAGGATTCAGGTCATTAAATGTTTCCGTGATAGTCTCTTAAATTAGACATTTTAAGGACCAGGATGCAAGTAATAATTCCTTCCCATTATGCCTCATCAATACTCCAATATAATAATGTGTTTAATTATAGTTATAATTAATTGTTGTTATTTATAAATATAATGAATTATGTAATTTCATGTATTTCACCAGAATAAGATGTGATATGTTCAGAGAGTAGGGGTATATGTTTTTTGAATCACAAAAAATATCTAAATAATGAAAAACACTTGATGTATTTTTTCATTCAATAATTATAGAATTAAATAACAAGGATCATTGATTAAAATTGAACTGCTCAACTAAAATTTATGGCTATAGTTTATTAAGAAGTTCATTTATAAAATTTAATGAAATACACACCCAACATGTATCCTAGTGACATGAGTATGAAGAATTTTTAATGAGATGAAAAAATACATATCATCTATATATTGAGAAATAAAATGATTTTTTCATTATCACAACATTAACTTTATTCAACTATTGGTTTTATTATGTGTTTCTCTGTGGTAATATTTGAATTTATTCTAGCCCACCAAATTCCATTGTGAATGTGTCCTTGAGGGTTAAACACCTTGTGTATCATTTGATCCCTATTATAATATATTTTTATTTAATAGGTATAATACATATTAATTTTTTTTATGATATCAGATTTATATATTGTATATAGGTCTCATTTATTTAATATTAATAAATATTTCATTAGAAAATTAAATTAATATTTATTCTCTGGAAAATGGAAATGTTTATTTATTTATCTCTTAATGTATTCACAAATTTAATATAAAATATTTATTATTAAATAAATATTTATTCACCGATAAGAATATTAAAATAAATATTTGTTGACAATATGATTAATGTAATATTTCTTTATTTTCATATCAAATGAAATATATATAATTATTAGTAAGTATTTTGATAACTTCTATAGTGGATTGAAATGCTCAGAAGCATCCGAGGACAATAATGATATTAGAACTTAATAGCACTAAATTAAATATTATTTCATTTAATTTAAAAAGGGATATTTATCAATGTCTATGATAAATAATTCCTTGCAATGAGAATGAAAATGATATTATTATTATTATCATCTTGGTGATTTAAGGTTTAAATTTTGATGAGAGACTTTCGTGAAATTATCAATATTAAAACTCTATACCTACACCATTATCACCTATATCATTTTTCATGGTAAATAGAGATATTGTATACAATAATTGTATTATGGGGTATCTATAAATATAATATAATTCTCTAGGGTTTCATTTCTCGATGACAGATTTTCGTGCATGTAATCCTCCCATTCAAGACAATGATTATAAGACTAGGACCATCCTAATAATAATTGAATTGTTTTCCACCATCATGAGTTATTCTAGATAATTGGAACAACTTTTTTTATCACAAAATGATATATTAGAAAAATTGAATGATCAATGAGTATGGTCGATTCACTTTTGGTGGGATCGAGTTCCTATATCTTTATAGTTCAATGATGGTAAAACATCGACATCATACAAATGATCAACATCTACATCTATGATGGTCCTGAAGAATAAGGAAAAATGTTTTTTAATTTATTAAAAATTAAATGTAAAATATCATTTATATTTTTTCTAGGATCGTGTTTTAATGTCATCTGGTACATTTACTATCAATGACCTTTTTTCATACATAGTGTCCATACTTAATTATATCCTCAAAATTTGAGTTAATAATGACCCTGATAGGTGGTTCAGCTTCTTCCAGAATCCACCAAAATGAGAATTTGTTTAATATTTCGTTATGAACATATCATATATAATAAATAATTATTTAATAATATTAATTCCAAATTATCATATCATTATTCAATTCAAATCCCAGTTTCTAACCTAAAATCACCATCCATTTTAAAAAAAACTGAATATTTCTAATTTTATAAAAATTATTTTAACCTTCCTGTATAAAATAATACCCACCATTTTAAATTACACTGTTTCTAAGTTATCATATCACGATCTTAATAATTTATCATTTATATCCTTTTAAATATATGTTATATGACATATATATTTCATAATTTATTTACTTGACCATTGGTATATCACATGTATCCTAAGTAGATAGTTATTGAATATTCATTAAATTGATTTCAATGATTTCTAGAAAGAACTATCATCACTACATATGAAAAGATTGATATGCATTAGGTCACCAATCATCGACATTATTTATAAACATAAACCACATAAATATTAATCTTATAAATATTAAAAATAATGTTATATAAAAAAGTTATTAAAAGATTTTTTGAGGAAGGTTCCATGTTTTCAAAATATCACCAAACCATTTCATGAATTACCATAACTCCCATTATTTGAACCATGTGAAATAATGTACTCAAGTAATAGAAAATAATTGTGGAAATACATTTTTCTAATTAGAACACTCTAGTTTTTTTCAAAATAAACTTTATTGAGATATTAAATAAAAAATTTCTTAATGAGGGAAAGGGTTTATGAATATGATAGGGGAGGGTTTCTCTATGAATTATCACAAAGGGGAATATATTTTTGTAATATTATCCAACAATTAAACAAAAAACCTTGCCTTAAAGACCCTTTTCGGTGACCTATTGGAACTTTAGTAGTTTTCAGTGGAATTCCCTTACACTGCCAAAACATTAATTAACTTCAAAACTATCAGACCACTACAAACCCAATAATAAATTGTGATAACCCCATTGATATATTTAAGGGTTATGTATTACATATTTTTTATACATTTATCATCAATTTTGTATTAAATTCTCTAAACACCCTTGTTCCATTAAAACAACAATTTCCCCAGAAATCAAATCCATAATAATAATAGTATATAATTTAATCATAATTTCAAATTAAGATTCTTATTATAATGTGTATTCCAATTATTTTATTTTATATGAGAAATCATAGAGTAAATTCACATATAATGTCTAATTATTATTATTCTATCAGTTAAATATATATTAAAAAATAATTGTGACATCTTGGTGTGGTCTTTGTCAACTTGATCGATCATTACATGGATCAGACCCAAAATTCTCATATTTTACCTAAAAACACACTAAAAAAATATAGTTTAGTCAATGTTTCATATATTATATTTGCCACTGATAAAATTTTATAATTTATTGATCATGGGAATTAGTAATCAATAAAAATTTAATGTTAAAAAATTATGGTTATTGTATTTGATATTAATTTTGTTATAAATTTTAAATAATATTGATATATCATTTTTTTTATTATAGAAATATTTATAATAATATTTTATTTAGATAAATACTACTTACGGAGTCTGTTTATATTTTTAACTACTTTTTTTAAATTTTTATATTAAATAATTTTTTTATTCTTTCATTTATTGAACATGAGTGGTAAATTAAGTTATATATATAATCAATACTCTTAAAAGGTTATTATTTTAATGGGAAAATGATAGTGATGGAAAAAAAGAAAACTATTCTAGAGAAATTCCCCCAAATTTATCAACCCATATAGAAAAATTACATATTGGTGTTTTTACTGGAATTAACATCAAATTTTAGTCTATCGTTATCATTTTTCCTTTTCTGAACAATATTATTAATATGATAAATAATATTTATTGAAAAAACATATTAATGAAAAAAATATGTCTGTAAAAAAACTTATAATGTTCATGAAAATATAATTATTTAAACAAATAATTGGTTTTACAATTTATTGGTTAAAAATTTTGTATTTATGATTGTTTTACTAATTCAAAAAATATTTGATGTTATTTTAATAGAAAATAATAGTCATGAAAAATTAATATAGATATAGAACATTTCCTACCAATGATCATGTACCCTAGTGGTACATTCTCCTACATGGAATCCAAAAGGCCCAAGCTTAGATCCGTGTAGGGGTGAATTTCTGGGTACTATAGCAGTACTGTAGAAGGGAACTATATCTGCATTGTATCAGCGGTGGAAATATAATAGCGGTGACCCTATAGAGGAAGAGGGACTATAGAAGGTATTGTAGTGGTGGTGGTACTGTACCAGGTACTGTGGTAGTGCGGCTAATGTAGCAGTATGTTTCATAGAGGGGTCCATTGGGACAAAAAATGGGTTTTCAAGCCTTGTATCCCGGCCACTTGGACTTGGGCCTTCAGGATATGTAATGGGTCACCCTCTATCCAGTCTAAAGTGGTGTTTTATTTAAATAATTATTTGAGGCTTTATCCCCAACCGTAAAAAAATATAACACGTACAAAACCATATTATTTCCACCAAATCCATATTCCATAACATGAGGAACCCTACCCATGAAACCATTTGATCTCAAATGATATTATTAATGTTGTTAAAAAATGAAAACATTAAGAAAAATATTAACCTCTATAAAAACATTTTAACAAGTTTCTCAATCCCAAATCTCATAATCACCCCTTGAATAAATCCCTCTTCACCCCTATAATATCCAACAAAACCAATACTTTCAATACCTTCCTCTTGGAATAACATAGCTAATTTAAAATATTATTTTTTAATAATTCTTATGTTCCCTATAAATCATATAATTATTGGTTGGTTTGGTTTTTGTCATAAAATATTGGACCATAACATTAGAATTTATATCTTACTGTCAATAATTTTAATAGTGAATTCGATCATCTTTGTTCTATAATTAGGAATACTTAGATGAAAAAGGAGTTCAATTCCATGAAATATACAATATTCAAATATCATTTTCACAAATAGAATATTCCTAATATTCTTCAACAATGAATTGGATGGATATTTCTCGTGGTAATGTAAAATTAAGTAGAATGGAGTACTAGAAATGAGGAAAATATTGTAATATTTTAACGGTATACATTAAATTTTTTTCAAACAAGAAATTATGGTTGATGCATTTTAAATTGTTTCCGAAACAATTTATTAATATTATTTTTCACTTATGAATTTTAATGTTATGATGAATCTTTTCAGTGTATATATTAGTTGGATATAACATTTAATGACTCATTTAAAACAATTTGTATTAATGATATAAAATGGATCATATCTAAATATATAGAGTGGTCTCTTATAAAAACCCAATTATTTTTAGAATACAATTCCCTATACTCCCAAATTATAGAGAAATAATTTAATTGATTTTCATATAGGGTTTGGTCGGAGTTATAATTATGTTAGATTTATAAATATCACTCGATATAATGATGAAATCGATAATTTTATATATAGTAATATAATAAAAGGTGAACCAAAACCTTATCAAGATATTGAATTAAAAAGGAAATATTTGTTATATAAAAAGGAGAAATATGAAATTTTAGTTTTTAATATAATAATTTGATAAATAGATCAATGAAATTATATGAACATTTGTTAATAGAATACATATGATACTACCGATGAAGTTGAAAAAAATTTGAATGACATAAGGATGGATAGAAGTGTTATAGTATAGCATGCAAATGCTATGTTGAGGGTTTAGGTATTAAATTATATGATTAAAGTGTCTAAAAATTGTTTTAAGAGATATGTAGTGGCTATATTTTAGTTTTATTAAATAGTGGAAAAATTACTATTATATAAATATTAAAAGTCGGCATAATATAATAACGTAGATAATAGAAAATGTTTTTTTACCCGGATTCTAGAACATGTTAAATTTTCAATAAATTATACATTTTTTATATGTCATAAATGTATTTCTTTTTATTTTTGGATATTTAAAATTCCAACCATTTATAGAAAACCCATTTCTCACACTATTATTAAAATTTGAAACCACCTCGATAATTGTAGTGTTTATCCCATTTCTCACAGAACATTCTTCACATTCTAACCAAATTATAAACCAAATATCTTCCAACCCCACTCTTATTATCTCTATCATCTCAATCTTATTCAGGTATCAACCATTTAGTTAACATTCAAAAAAAATTCTCTGGAGTATCCTTTTTTACAACTACATCTATATATATCAAAATTACAGCCTACCAATTGAATTTACAAAACATCACTGATTCCATTCACTCCATAAAATTCCCTTTATAAATATGTGATGGTCCTATACTTTTCTCAACCATCACATCCCCATTAATCTTCACTGGCTATATGGAGTATAATATAGATTTATAAATCCCAAAAGATGGTGTGAACATATATAGCTTAGGGAAATGATATTTATTTTAAACCATCATAATAACAATGGATAATTCCATGATCACATTTGTTACTAAAGGTATAAATCATTAAATATATTAAAATATGGAAAACTAAATGTTATTTTTAGATGATAGTTTATAGTAGTATTTTAGCAGTTGGTAGGGGTGGCTCTAGGAGTTATATACAGTGATTATGTTTCTCTATGGGAATCCATATGTCTCTTTGTTTATGTTAAAGTTTGGGAATGGGAATCTACATTGAACTGTGAAATCATTGGTTTTAGGAGAAATTATTATTTTTTAAACTAATAGAAATAATTATTATTATTTTTATCTATAATTTTTAATGAATTTTTTATATTCTATCAAAAATATTAAATCATGATTATATCATTTCTCAATCTATATATTAACTGTAATAATGTAAAATCATTAAATCATATGTGTGATATTTTTTTAAAAAGAAATTAAAACTATATAATGAACTCAATCGATTATTTCTCCACAGATGAATTACATCCCTTTAAATTTCATAAATCAATACGAGTCAACAGATAAAAAATATTCACAATAAGAAAATATCAAAGATAATATTTAACCTTGTGAATCATAAATTTCCAAACAAGACCTATAATTAGGAAGATTGTCATTAATATATAAATCATGATTCAAATATAATAACATGAAATAAAAATTATTCCATGCGGTATTAGATTGGAATGAATGGATAATTTAGTAAATATATATAGGAATGAAGTATATTCTTCATACATATGGATATTGGAAATATGGTTCTTCAAAATATAGTCAAAATTTATGGTCTTTTGTCATATATCTAATATGTATACTAAATTCATATATTATATAATATAATAATTCTTGTAATGAAATAAAATTATAATATTATAATATTATATATACATATATAATGTTTTAATACGTATAAATATTAATATATATGTCATTAATTTGTTGTTATTATATATATATATAATTCAAAAAACTATTCAAATATCAATGGGGAGGTAAAAATAAATTTTAGAATATTAATATTTAAATTTAATATTAATTACAAAGTGTATTTATTATAAAATAATATTTTTATAATAGGTATTGTATAGTTTATCATAACAGATTAAATTCATAAAATTTCAAATGTTATTATTTATTAAATAAAATATTAAAAAAATATGTCAAATATTAATATGAAATAATATTATAAACACATAATGTTTTAAAATGATATTTTTTGAATAAAATTCTTATGTTAGTATATTTTTTATTTTAAGTTAAATAATTAACTCAAAAACCTTATAAATGGAATTAGATAAAAAATAACATCAATTTTTTAATTTAAAAATAAAAATTTTAATAGCATAAAATTTATGTATTATTCTATTAAAACTAATTTTTAAGTTGAATGGTGGAAAATTGTGTTTATAAAAATTTAATTAATTTTATGATATTATTATTATATAAATACAAATTTAAAAATTTTAATTTTTTTATAAGAACAATTAAATATTTTAAAATTTAATTTTTAGTTTTTAAAATGTTTTTTTAATTTATACACCCTTATTTTGAAATATTGATGTAATTTTATATATTGTCATAAAAATATATTTAATACATTAAACATTTAATAATTTATTATTAATTTAATAAGATATCAAAATTTAAAAATATATATATATAATTGATAATAACAAGATCCATGTTACATAATGAGTACTATTTTAGTGAAGGTAATAAATGAGAAATTTTATAGGTAAAAAACATGTTATGATGATGAAAACAAAAAATGTATAAATGGGTAACCTAGGAGGTAAAGGGAAAAAATATTATTAAATGATTTAATTAAGTTTTTATAGTGAAGATAAAAATTATATTTTAACTTCGTCATTATATCTCCGATTTTTTCAGTTTCATTTATTGTGGATTTCATCTATTGAAATACTTTTGGTATTTTGAAATATTATATTCATGTTCACTTATAAAAGGGACTATCTTATCTTCAATTACCAAAACTCCAATAATTATTTTAAATAAAAAATTTACTAAATATACTAACTTAATACCTTCTATATAGCTCAATTTTTTTCTTATATTCTATGAAGACTATCTTTCAGTGGCCCAACCCCGTTCACCATAGAGATAACCATTGTAGTTAGGTATAGATTTCAATCTATTTGTTCCCCTGATTTTATGGTCTGAATTTATACTTCCCAAAAAATTATTCCTCAGTATAAAAATAATAAAATATTAATACTAATTATAGTATCTTATTATTAGAATTATGGAAATTTATTTAACCACCCTTCCATTAACTCTAAGAAATTCGAGAACATAGTTTAATAGTGTACTGACTACTACCATTACCAACTATAATGATTAATATTCTTTCACCACATTACCCATATTCTAATATAGTTGATTTAAATGAATAATTATGATATGTATAAAATAATTTATGTTATAAAATAGTTTAATATATTATTCATCACTCTATTTTTATGGATAATTAAATCATCAACAATGTATATGTGTGGATTGACACCTCCATGTGATGATTGATTTCAATTTCAGATTTCATAAACACCTTATGTGTATTGTCATTGGAATGGGTTTAATGTATGAGTATTATGTTAATGATATAATTAAATGTTTTGGAATGAAAAATTTGACAAAATATTAATTATATTATCTGAAAAAATTATGGTTAATTCAATCATTTAAAATAAGCGTACATTGAGGAAAATAATTAATTCAAATTCTATCATGTTTGCATATACATTACATAGTTTACTATATAATATTCAACTATAATATATGAAATTAATAAAAATTATATTATATAATTATTTTACAAGTTTAATGATATTGAAATTAAATCACCTCATAATCATTTATAATCATGGTATGTTTTTTGGGTATGTTTTCCCAAGTATATAAATTATACTATGACATTATATAATGAATGGTTATGATATATTATTTAATGGTATAATATGATATAAATCGATAAATAATAAGTATTTGTTTTATAAAATATACATCAATATTTAATCCATTAATAAGTAATACACCATTCCTGTTTGGAACTAATTAAAAAATTGTTTTTTATTAATTTCATATTCTCAAGAAAAGATTGAACTACTATTTAAAGGAATCACAAACATCATAAATCCTTTAAATTATCCAATTACAGTATCTTAATTAAATTTTATCCAATATTTGTAATATTATTTTAATGGGTTCTTTATGATTCATTGATTGAAATCAAGTTTGTTTCCATAATTTGGATGTGTAATAATATTGAGACAGTGACATTTTGAATATTTTAAAACACAATTTTTTTCCAAGGGTTATTTATGATGTGATAGGTGATTTATTTCATGTGTCACTCATATGTATGGATGATTATGCATGAGGTTCCATATCACCCTCCAATTTATTGGTTTTAATTTTATATTTCCACTACTGGAAATGCTGTTTTTCCCAACGGGTTTTTACCAACGGTTTGCTAAAACTGTTGGGCTTGAAGGACTAATAAAGCCTTTCCCAACGGTTCATTGAAACCGTTGGGAAAAGCCACCCCTTTGCCAACGGATTCTTCAAACTGTTGGTAAAGGGGTGTGTTAATCACCTTTTCCCAACGGTTCTCTTGAATCTTTGGGAAAGGGTCACCCCTTTGCCAACGGTTTTCTCAAACCGTTGGCAAAGGGGTCCATAACATCTCTTTCCCAACGGTTCGTTAAAACCGTTGGGAATTATTTCCCCCATGTCCTGCTCTCCCCCATTCGCACAGAACCTAATTTCATCCGCTCCACCGCTCTCCTCTGGCGAAATCCCCTATCCGAAGAGGTGAAATCAGGTATCTTTTCATTTATACACATATACTTCCTTATTTTTATTGTGATTGCTTTAGTATTTTACTTTTAAGTTATCAATCCACCTCCACCTCTCTGCTGCTCTCCAAATCCCCCATCCGAATAGGTGAAAACCCATTTGAATCATCTCAAATCAAGTAATTTTTTCTTTATACACATATGGTACCTTTTTTTATTGTTATTGATCTAATATTTTAGTTTTAAGTTTGGATTTTGATTTGATTTCACCACGTAAAATAGGGAAATGAATAAATATTTTGTTAATTTATTAGTTTCCCCTGGAATATCAGTTGTGTTATAATGTCCATGCTAAATAAAGGGGTAATGTAATAAAAGACCTTGAATAAATAAATTGTGTAAGATGGGGTATGTTGCCTCTATGAGAGGTTTTTTGTTGTGTTTCATTGTTTGTTGTAGGCTGCTTTATGGGGATTGAGGTGACCAGTTGGGCTTTGTGATATGTGGGGTTGTAATGTGATGGTTAGTGGGCATGGATGTGTCATGTGAAGTTGTATGATAGTGATGATGTGTGGTGGTGTTGTGTCGTGTGGAGGTGTTGTGTGATGAAGTTGTGGTGTATAATGTGGTGAGGTGGTTTTAGTTGTAAGGTGGTTTGTGATGTGCAATATTTTTATTGTGATATGTGGTTGTTTTGGTGAGATGGTTGGTCGATGTAACATGGTGTCGATGGTTATTGTGAGATGGTGAGTTGTTGTGTGGTGGTTTTATTAGTTTCCTGGTTATCTATGGAATAAATTATGCTGTTAAAACAAAAAAACAAGATATTAAATAAATGAGATGGAATAGAAATGTATGTGTGGTAAATGGATTTAATTAATATAACATTAAATGAATGGACAATGTAAGTGTTAATGAAGTGGCTTATAAATGAATGTGAGAAATGTTATGCGTCTTGTGTGGCAGTGGTGTGGTTTATGTGTTTTATGGTAGTAGTGAAGTGTGTGATTATGTAGTTAATGTGAACCCATAGGTTGAGTATTTTGTGCTATCTATATATCATGTATTTTTATGTTATTTATACACATTCCTGGGGGGTGGTATGTCTTGGTGGTGGTGGTGGGGTTGTAGGGGAGGGGGTTGGGATGTTTGGTAGGGTGGGCGGGGCTATCCAGGGGGGTACGGGGTGTCCAAGGGGGTACGGGGGTGGGCGGGATGTCCACAAGGGTGGACGGGCTGTCCACGGGGGTGGCCGGGCTGTCAAGGAGGGGTGGGCGGGCTGTCCAGGGGGGTGGGTGGGCTGATGGAGAGGGAGCTCAAGCTTCAAGGATGGCAATGGATCACAAGAGGCCTTGGATATTTGTCGTTAGAGCATCAATACATCAAAATATCATTAGGTTGTGTTCCCAGCATCCATGGTTTCTTATTTATAGGAGAAATACCCATAAACACTTCAATATAGCTGTTGGAGGGCTTCCGGATCCATTGGGGGTCAAAAGTACAAGTCTGGTCAAAGCCCAACGGTAGTTTGACTGGGCACACTGGCTGGCCGGTGGTGTCTCACCAGCTGGCCGGTGGTCCACCGGCTGGCCGATGCTGAGCTCCCGGCGGGCCGGTGGTCCAGACAGAGTAGGCTTTCTGTCTGGGATCCACCGGCTGGCCGATGGTCATCCACCGGTTGGCCGGTGGCACCAGGCAGTGGGAAAGCCTACTGCATGGGTCCTCCGGCAGACCGGTGGGCAAGAACCGGTTGGCCGGTGCCCACACCGGCTGGCCGGTGCTCTAACACCGGCTGACCGGTGGCTTTGGCAGAATGCAATGCTTCTGCGAGAGACCACCGGCTGGTCGGTGGACTCAGGGAGTCCACTAGCAGCCTTCTTGGGCCAACTCCTGGGCAACCTTTTTCCTAGCATCAAAACACTTGAAAACAAGTTAGAACACGATGAGAGTGATTGTGATCATTAAAATCCAAGAGATAGGGGTACAATAAAGGAGGGGTGGGCAGGCTGTCCAGGGGGGGTGGGCTGACCACAGGGGGTAGGGGTGTCTAGGGTTGGGGGCGTGCTATCCAAGGGGGTGGGGGCTGTCTGTAGGGAGAGGGGGTGTCGAGGGGGTGGGTGGGATTTCCACGGGGGTGGTTGGGCTGTCTAGGGGGTAGGGGGTGTCCACGGGGGTGGGTGGGTTGTCCAAGGGGGTGGGCGTGGCTATCCACAAGGGTACCCTACTAATATGGTTATGGGATGAGGCATGCTCTGATGTAATAACACATTAAGTTCTTTTTGGTTTTACATTTTTTCAATAACACATTAGTATGTTTTTTTCACATGTCTAGTTGATACCATGATTATTTTCTTCCTTTATCGTTTACTTAAATGTATTTTCTATTAATGTTCAATCCTATTGAATTGTTTATGACAAAATGACTTATATGAATTTTTTTACAGAATGGACAGAAGTTGGATGTATGAAACCGATCGTATCTCAAGTGATTTTCAAAACAATTTGGAGAGCTTTATAGATTTTGCATTTCACAATGCTTCAGATAGTGGTCGCATACACTGCCCATGTTTCCAATTGTGTTTGTAGACCTTGGTTGAGTCGTGAAGAAGTCAGCTACCACATAACCAAAAATGGTTTTCAAGAAAACTACTTTGTGTGGTATCACAATGGGGAGAAAATGAAATCTCAAATTGGTGATGATCGAAATGAAAGGACTGGAATGGAGAATTTGTTAGATGATCATTTTCCGTTTATTCGTCATCATGAAAAATAAAGGATTTCGACTCAAGAAGACGTGGATATGAGGACAACTGATGAATCTAGTGAAAATGATGATATTGATAGGGTGAAAAAATTGAATGATGCTGCCACGACTCTAGTATATCGACAATGCTATAAAATGAAAAAGCAGGAATTATTAATCTGATTGTTTCATGGAAAAACTATGTATGGGATTTCTAATACAGCAATCGATTACATTCTTACCCTCTTGAAGGATTTACTTCCAGATGATGCAGATATTCCCTCAAACCACTATATGGAATGGAAGTTAGTTGAAGAACTTGGATTTTCCAGAAACAAAATTAATGCTTGCCCGAAATATTGCAGTTTATTCTGGGAAGAAACCACTGAACGAAATGAATGTATAAAATGTGGCACATCCCGCTGGAAGTCAAAATCTGATGGAACACCATCCCGCGTTCCAAAGAAAGTAATGTGACTTTCCATTGATCCCCAGACTCTAGAATAATTTTATGTCTGATGACATATCAATAAAAATGAGATGGCATGATACCGAGATAAAGAAGACTAATGATGAGTTGGTTCATCCTGCATATTGATTTGCATGGCAGAGATTTGATGCTCGACATCCTGATTTTGCAGCTGACGTGCGTAATTTGAGGCTGGGTCTTTCATGCGACGGTTTTAATCAGTTTGGGCAGATGCTTACTTCGAACAGCACATGGCCAGTTTTTATACACATTTATAATCTTCCCCCATGGTTGTGTATGAAAAAATCTTTCACTTTCATGATTATACTCATATCTGGTCCTTCTGATCTCGGCATTGATATTGAAGTATACATGCAACATTTAATAAAAGAGTTGAAACTTCTTTGGGATGTAGGTGTGCGCACATACGATGCATGTTCGAAAGACATATTTCAGATGCGTGATGCGCTTATGTGGACGATCAATGATTTTCCGGCTTATGCAATGATGTCTGGATGGAGCACGAAGGGAAAACTGTCATGTCCAGTTTGTATGAAGAATACACGATTCAGAAGACTGAAACATCGTTGTAGTTTCAGTTTTATGTGACATCGATGATTTTTGCCAAAGGATCATCCATATAGAATGAATCGTCAAAGATTTGATAATACTATAGAGACCGATGATCCACCTCAGCGTATGTCTAGAACTGATGTGCTTAATGAATTGAAAGATTTCAGTTTTTCGTTCGGGAAGGGTCAAATGAAATCTGGAAAGAGAAAGAATGTTTCCAAAGATACCTGTTACAATTGGAGGAAGAGGAGTATCTTTTTTGATTTTCCTTATTGGTCAACCAATTTGCTACATCATTTCTTAGACGTAATGCATATTGAAAAGAATATATGTGAAATGTTTCTTTCAGTTCTTCTAAATGTCAAGGGGAAGAAAAAAGATGATTTACGATCTCGACGTGACATGGTGGATTGGGGCATCAGACCAGAATTGCATCATGTGCGTATCAGTGAAAATAAATGGCAACTTCCATGTGCTTCTTATGTGATGACACCTACTGAAAAAAAACAATTTTTGGAAGTATTAGAGACTATTAGAGTTCCTGATGGCTATTCAAGCAACATATCTAAACGGGTCAATAGAAGGGAGTTGAAGCTAAAATCTTTGAAGAATCATGATTATCACGTTTTACTGCATGAGTTGCTTCCAATAGAAATCCGTCATCTTTTGTCCAATAATGTAAGGGTGGGTGTTATTCGGTTGTGCCATTTTTTTAGAGATCTTTGTGCTATGAAGTTGTCCAAGTCTTTCTTCCAAAAAATGTTGACAGATGCCCCATTAATTTTGTGTGAGTTGGAGAAAATATTTCCCCCATCATTTTTCACATGCACGATGCATCTGACTGTCCATATTCCAACCGAAATACTTCTCGGAGGACCTGTTTCTTTTCGTTGGATGTATCCAACTGAAAGAAATATGTTCACATTAAAGTCTTATGTTCGAAACAAGAATCATCCCGAAGGTTCTATCATGAACAGTTACTTAGCTCAAGAATGTATGGATTTCTGTTCAATGTATTTGTCTGATCTTACTACAAGAATGAACAGACCAATGAGAAATGAAGAAGAACAATATGAAAAAATTGAACCCAGTTTTCCATCACTTCCTCAAACAGGAGGAATTCCTGGATCATATACATTGAAGACATTAATCCATGAAGAGAGGGAGATGGCACATCGCACAGTTTTGTTCAACTGTGATTTGTTCGATGACTATATCAGGTAACAAAATTGAATATGTATATCTTACATATATATCTGTTAAACTATTCATATTTTTTTATCTACAGGGAACATAAAATAATGATAAATAGGAAGCATCGTTCTTTATCTTTGTGAAGGAGAGAGACTTTGCATAGAAAAGAGTTTTCTGCTTGGTTAAAATTGAAGGTAAAAATATTACTGTTTAAATTAATTATTTCAATATTTACTTAAGTTTAGCTGTCATTTATATTGCAGGTATTGAGTTTGTCTGCTGACTCTGTCTCTGAGGAAATAAGAGCTTTGGCTTTTGTTCCTAATACCGTGGTTCATGACTGTAAATCAATTGTTATCAATGGGTACAGATTTATTGTCACTGAACGAGCCAAAAACATGAGAACACAACATGATGGTTTTATGGTTACTGCCACAACAGATTGTTATGCCAGTGCATCAGATAGTAGACCGCGACTTGAAAATGTGGGTTATTATGGAGTCGTTGAGAAAATAATAATATTGGATTATTACTCTCATGGACGAGTCACAATGATGAAATTCCATTGGTTTGATTCGATGACGAGACATGGAACATTTAATGATGATTGTGGATTTCGAGTAATTAATATGCCCCGCACTCTTGCAACCGAAGAACCATATGTGTTGGAATCAATGGCTAAACAAGTTTTTTGTGTCAAAGATCAACTTCAACCTGAATTTGGTGTCATAGTTGAAGTAATTCCAAGACATATTTTTGATGATGCTGATGATGGAATTGACACTGTCCCTATTGCCATTGGAACCAATCCATTTATTTATTTTGATGACTCCAATAGCTCAATTGTCAGAGTTGATTGTGAACCTGAAGTTGTGGATGGAAATATATAGAATCATTCATCCATGTTCTCAATTCTTTTGGTTTACCTCGATTTGGGTTGTTAAGGTTGGTAATATTCATATTTATTTAGTATTGATCACAAATATGTTTTAGCTGACTTGACCGTTATGTGAATTTTCAATGTTTATTGGTTGCTGTTTTATTTGAATTGCATTTTCTAATTTGGAATTGAACTGTATTCAAACCAAATCAAACAATATTTATAACTTGGTGAACATTACAACTTGTATGTTTTATTAAATTCATTCAAGCTCTTCTAAAACAATTGATAGCTAAATTACCAATGAATCCCCTCATTCCCTCATATATTTAGTTTTTTGGTTTACACATTAATTTTCTTATTCTAATTAATTACATATTTGTTTTCCAATGCAGGAAATGAAGCCAATTGAAGAGAGACGAAGAAAAAAAATGGCGAAGAACAATCGTCGGATGGAGGAGATGGGCATTCCACCATTAGTATCTACAGTGAGTACTTTATTTCAAATATATATATATATATATATATATATTTACAGAATATATAATGTCATGTGATTAATTTTTTTTGTAAACTTTTTTGAAGGATCCACCATTACGTCGACAGTTATTCAACGAGGAGCCTAGTACTGGTCCTAGAACTCAGGCTGGTGGTACGAGGAGGGTTCGTACCAGAGGTGGACGTAGAGCTGTGCGTGCCCGACTACACCCTACCCCTCCCACTGACATTTCAGCCTTCCCACATTCTGATCCCGGTGTGTTGTTAGGGACACACAGGATATTTAGACCTCCCATGTTTTCGCTACCTTCTGCATCTTCTGCCCCATCATCTTCACATCCCATGATGATTTCCACTCCCCAGTCAGCATCAGGTCATACAGCTGTTCCATCTTCTTTTCCTTCTACTTCTGTCTCTCCGAGCTTTCATATTCCATCGTCTATGACTCCTGTTCCACCAGAGGGTGTTCCATTAGGTTCTGTGGATCCGGCACCACTCATTGATCAGACTAGCGCAGGTATATTTATAAAACCCTAAAAAAAATTTATAGCAATATTTATTTTCATTATAACATGTTTTTATAAAATATTTGTTTTTCTTTCATGACAGATACATCTACTGACAGGAGGCGGGGGCGGGGCCGTACATGCATGCGTTCGGTGTGGAACCGTCGCACACAGGTTATGAGGGAATATAATGAAGACAATCAGATGGTTGAGAAAACAGGGCAGCAATGTCGGAGTTTTATGGAGACGCTTTCCAAATACTCCGACATCATTCCCGTCAGCCCACTATCGTGGAGACATTTGCCACATGAGGTCAAAGATAGAGCTTGGGAAGAGATATGGGTAAAAAAATCTATTGTATTTAATTCCATGATTTTTTTTTGTATTTATATGAATTAATATTTTCATTTCAGCTTCGATGTAATTTTCCTGATGGTGAGGGTGCACGACTGGAACGTCTAAAGGATTTAGGCGAGCTTTGGAGAGCCTACAAGCATGAGCTGTATATTGGCTGGCGTGCTAGAGTTGGCACTGAGTTAGAGGCGGTACCAGTCGTGGATGATTGTCCTATAGAGCAGTATCGTCAGATGATTACTCATTGGACGAGTACCCAGTTTAAGGTATGAATTACATTTGAGGTATTTAAATAATAACTTTCAAGTTTTGCATTAATATTATCCTTTGAATTATCAAATTTTATTTAGGAATCATCTGGAAAAAATAAAAAAAACATTGATCCAAAAAAATATCTCCATACACTAGGACGCACGACGATGTCAGATCATGAGAGGCAGCAGGTATGACAATTGTTTATAAGTTTTCTTTACGACTTACATTTTCTTTTGTTTCCTCAATTATTTAATTATTTGCTGAATTATTTATATAACTTTTGTTTTCAATGTCATTGTAGAGGCAAGTACAAAATATTAAAGGACATGTGCCTCGAGCAAAACTGTTTTGCTCGCGTACACGAAAAAAGGATGGAAGTGCTGTCAACAAAGAGACTCAGTAGCAGATTGTAAGTTTTAATCTGTTGATTTTATATTTTAATATCTATTTCGTAACTTAATAATATATTTATATTTGTAACAGGATGCTTTAGAGGCCCTCTATGCCCAAGAAGCAGACAATTTTGGGCCATCTGATCACATACATCAGGTGTTGGGAGAGGATCATTCTGGCAGAGTACGCTGCCGACCTAGGATAGCCCCGACGAGGTATTGGCCTGCCTCAGGTACGAGTTGTAGTGCCACCGAGCTGCAGCAAGTTAGGGCACAGGTAGAACAGGCTGAGAAAAGGGCCACAGAGACGGCAGAATAGTCTGCTAGGGCAAACAGTGCATTTATGAAATTTATTGAAGTTCTACGTCCAACACTTCCAGCAGAGGCCAGCCCAGCGATTGATGAATACATGTCGTCGATACATTCTATATATGGTGCACCAGGTGGCAGTTCCAGTCGTGGTCATGCCGATGTTCAGCTTGAAGATGATGATGGCGAGTAGTCTGATGCGGAAGAGGAGGGAGATGAGGAGGGTGAGGAGGAGGGCGAAGGCGATGATGAAGGCGCTGTGGAGGGTGAGGACGATGAGGAGGACGATGACGAGGGAGATGATGATGATGCTGATGGTGATGGTGATGCTGATTTGGGACATATTGATCCGTTACATTTTTTACTTGAGATTTGATGTTTAATCTATTCTAGTTGTTGGTTTTATCTAGACTCGTAGTATTGTATTGGAGTTGAGTTATTTTTATATATTGTCTATTTTTATGGATGTTGTTGTCTTTTAGTGGTTGTGTGTTTGTGAACTCCCTGGACAACCCCCCTCATTCTTGGACCCTGGACAACCAACCCTCCCCCTTGGACCCCCCTCACGCGCGTTTACGAAGCGCGTGCATCACTTAAAATACGAATATTGAGCCGTACCGCGCAAACCGCACGTCCGATTGATGTACTGTCTGCGCGTACACGTCACGAAAAATAATTAGAATGTTGCACAGTGGTTTCAGCTCAATCTGAGGTCGTCCGCTATGAATTTGACAGTTGGACGCCTGTTTTGGCCGTTTATGACACCAGGACTGCGTTGTCGATCACCGCGGGCACACGGTACGTCCTATTGACGTGCCATCTGCTCGAACACTTCAGAAATTACTCAACCGTATTTGTCGTCTGATTTCAGGCAATTCAGACTTCGTTCGGCCCGTTTGGACCCCCCTCACGCGCATTTATGAAGCGCGCGCATCACTTAAAACATGAATATTGAGCCGTACCGCGCAAACCGCACGTCCGATTGGCGTGTCGTCTACGCGTACACGTCACGAATAATAATTAGAATGTTACACGGTGGTTTCAGGTCAAATCTGAGGCCGTCCGCTATGAATTTGACCGTTTGACGCCCGTTTTGGCCGTTTCTGACACCAGAACTGCGTTGTCGGTCACCGCGGCCACACAGCATGTCCGATTGACGTGCCTTCTGCTCGACCACTTCATAAATCACTCACCCGTATTTTTCGTCTAATTTCAGGCCATTCCGAAATCGTTCGGCTCGTTTGGACCACCCTCACGCGCATTTACGAAGCCAGCGCATCACTTAAAAGACGAATATTGAGCCGTACCGCGCAAACCGCACGTCCGATTGACGTGCCGTCTACGCGTACACGTGACAAATAATAATTAGAATTTTGCACGTTGGTTTCAGCTCAATCTGAGGTCGTCCGCTATGAATTTGACCGTTGGACGCCCGTTTTGGCCGTTTATGACACCAGAACTGCGATGTCGGTCACCGCGGGCACACGGCACGTCCGATTGACGTTCCGTCTGCTCGAACACTTCAGAAAGAACTCACCCGTATTTTTTGTCTGATTTCAGGCCATTCCGACATCATTCGGCCCATTTGGACCCCCCTCACGCGCGTTTACGAAGCGCGCACATCACTTAAAATATGAATATTGAGCCGTATCGCGCACACCACACGTCTGATGGACGTTCCGTCTGCGCGTACATGTCACGATTAATAATTAGACTGTTTCACGGTGGTTTCAGCTCAATCTAAGGTCATACCCTATGAATTTGACCGTTGGACACCCGTTTTGGCCGTTTCTGACACCAGAACTCCGTTGTCGGTCATCGCGGGCACACGGCACGTCCGATTGACGTGTCGTCTGCTCGACCACTTCGTAAATCAATCTCCCGTATTTTTCGTCTGATTTCAGGCCATTCCGACTTCGTTCGGCTCGTTTGGACCCCCCTCACGCGCGTTTACGAAGCGCGCGCATCACTTAAAAAACGAATATTGAGTCGTACCGTGCAAACTGCACGTCCGATTGACGTGTCTTCTATGCGTACATGTCACGAATAATAATTATAATGTTGCACGGTGGTTTCAGCTCAATTCGGAGTCGTGGTGTGGCCGTCACCACTCAAAGTGTCCGTCTTTTGTTTCAAAAGGACGTCATTTTAAGTGAAAAGCATCAACTGACATACGGAAAACCGACCAAACGCATTCCGAATCTATTGATAATTTATCCCAACAATCCATGGGTCATATGTGACGTGTACGAGCCAACCCAGGATGAATCTGAGTCGCGGTGTGGCCAGGATAAGTCTAAGTGACTCTCTTCTGTTTAAAATGGACACCATTTTAAGTACATACGGAAAAACGACCAAACGGATTCGGTTTCGGTTGAAAATTTAGGAGAACGATCCATGGGTCATATGTGACGTGTACGAATCATCCCCGCTTCAATCTGACATGCGGTGCGGCTGAAACCACTCAAAGTGTCCGTCTTTTGTTTCAAAAGGACGTCATTTTAAGTGAAAGACATCAACTGACATACGGAAGAACGACCAAACGCATTCGGATTATATCGATACTTTAGAACAATAATCCATGAGTCATATGTGACGTGTACAAGTCAACCCCGTCTTAATCCGAGACGCGGTGTGGCCGACACCGCTCTAACTCTATATCTTTTTTTAAAATGGACATGATTATAAAAGAAATGAACAACTGACATACGCAAAACCGACCAAACGCATTCGTAATCCTTTGATAATTTATCACAACGATACATGGGTCATATGTGACATGTATGAGCCAACCCGGGATGAATCTGAGTCGCGGTGTGGTCAGTATTAGTCTAAGTGTCACTCTTTTGTTTAAAATGGACAACATTCTAAGT
Source organism: Viscum album (assembly GCA_963277665.1). Classification (NCBI taxonomy): domain Eukaryota; kingdom Viridiplantae; phylum Streptophyta; class Magnoliopsida; order Santalales; family Viscaceae; genus Viscum; species Viscum album. The sequence continues at coordinate 1,915,829,348 of OY728165.1, read as the reverse complement.
ACATACGGAAAACCGACCAAACGCATTCGGTTTGCATTTAAACTTTAGGAGAACGATCCATGGGTCATATATGACGTGTACGAATCAACCCTGCCTCAATTGGAGACGCGGTGTGGTCGGCACCACTCATAGTGTCCGTCTTTTGTTTCAAAAGGACGTCATTTTAAGTGAAAAACATCAACTGGCATATAGAAAACCGACCAAACGTATTCGGATTGTGTCGATATGTTAGGAAAATGATCCATGGGTCATTTGAGACGTGTAAGAGTCAACCCCGTCTAAATCTGAGACGCGGTGTGGCCGGTACCACTCTGAATGTGTCTCTTTTATTTAAAATGGGCAAGATTATATGTGAAATAAACAACTGACATATGAAAACTGACCAAACGCATTCGGAATCTGTTGAAAATTTTGGACAACGATTCATGGGTCATATGTTATGTGTATGAGTCAACCACGCCTCAATCCGAGTCGCGGTCTGGCTGAGACCACTCTAAGTGTATCTCTTTTCTTTAAAATGGACTACATTTTAAATTCATTCGGAAAACCAACCAAATGCATTCTGATTGTGTTTATATTTTAGCACAAAAATAAATGGGTCATTTGTGATGTGTACGAGTTAACCCCGCCTCAATACGAGACTCGGTGTGGCTGAAACCATTCAAAGTGTCTCTCTTTTATTTAAAAAAACACTTCATTTTAAGTGAAAACAACAACTGACATACGCAAAACCGACCAAACGATTTCGGAATATGATGATACTTTAGGACAAAGATCAATGATTCATTTGTGACGTGTACGAGTTAACCTCACCTCAATCTGAGGCACGGTGTGACCGGTATAATTCCAGATGTATGTATCTTGTTTAAAATGGATATCATTTCTATTAAAAATATATGGTATATGAAAAACCAATCAAACTATGAATTGAATTCCGGATTCCACATATGATTGTCATCTAAATTTTAAAATGAATTCTAAATTAATTATGTATGTTTATAATTATGTTATGAATTCTACTTTAATTATGGATGAGTATATTTTCAGGATGCATTACATGTGTTGGTTGGTTGGTTTTCATTATTTGTATGTGTTGGTTTATTCTCTATATGTATGCATTATATGTGTTACAGGTACAATAATTGTATTGAAAAATGAATTGAAAACCAGGGCATAATTAGATTGAAAATTGAATTGAAACCGAGGGTGAATGCCCAAAAACCAGACCTGCTGTGCAAATTGCAGGCTGCTGTGCAATTTGCACAGCAAAGCCTATACCAATGGTTTGAAAACCATTGGTATAGGCTCTATTGAGCTGTTTTTACCAACGGTTCAAGGAACCGTTGGTAAAAACACCCTATCCCAACAGTTTAAAATTGTTGGGAATACCCATATAATTGTTGTTTTTACCAACGGTTCTATGAACCGTTGGTAAAAACCTTTCCCAACGGTTTGTAAACTGTTGGGAAAGAATGTTTTAGGTTGATTTCCCAACGGTTTGGCAGAACCGTTGGGAAAGGATGATTTTTTCTCAGATATCCCAATGGTTCTGTGTAAACCGTTGGGAAAAGCCTTTCCCAACAGCTTACTTCCCCACGGTTTGCTGAACCGTTGGTATAACTTATACCAACGGTTCTTCAGCCTTTCCCAACAGTTTGGAACCGTCGGGAAAGGCTGGATTTCCAGTAGTGTTCATGATATATGTATTTAAGAGATCCTTTTAGGAACTCATAAGTGTGAGAACTGATTGTGTGTCTCGTGAAATTGATGTCCCCTATAAAACAAGTTTTCAAATGGTTAAAACATGTTTCATTGTTTTATTCTTATTTTAATCAATATGAAATTCTCTCTTGAATAATGTTTATTGAATAATTTTTTCAAAATCATTTGGTTTAGATATTACGTTATGAAAATTCAAATATAATGATGTTTGAACTATGTTTTATTGGGTCTGAATTTTTTTATGTATCATTATTGTACCCATATGACCATATTATATTAACTGATGATATATGATTTTCATCCATTATGTGAACCCATACTGATGACTTGAGCTCACCCCTTTATTATGATTTTATTTCCCTGTATTATTAAGACGTGTTTAACATATATTGTGTATATAATGGTGTCTCGTGTAGCTCAATTTTGGAGAGAGGTTCAAAAGGGTTGAAAATATGTTTTTTATGAAGGCAGTTCTAAAAAACAATAAAATAACTATTCATGATCATGTGTGATTATTTGTTAGATGTAGTTATTACCTTATGATTTTTTTTCTGATAAATGTATTTCTATCATGCATCACTATATTAGGGGTGGAGATAAAAGTAGTCGGGTCCACAATACTATGATGAAGGAACCCATTCACATTGGTGGTCATTCCTATGATAGGATATATATGTTAAGATATAATTATGTCCATAACACTAATGATATATGATTAATAACAAATTCAAGGAAATATGGGGTCTGGGTGGTTAGTATAAGTGGGGAGTTATAACTCCAAGTCCATGGGGGAGTTTTAAAGGACACTACATATGGAACCCTATATATATACAACTTACATAAGGTTAGTTAGTTTCTTAAAACACAAAATCTTCACATCCATCCTGTATTTTATTCTATATATACATCTAGTTTAATTTATTTTTCTTACAATTGTGGATAGATTTCAATGTTTGGTTTTGTGTAGGTGGGTTATAGTTAGAGTATGAAAAGTTAAGATACCCCCATCATGACTCTATATAGAGTATGTGGGATCTCTCAACAGTATCCCAAGAATATACTGGGTCTATAACTATTTATATATCTCTTGAATCCTCCAAAATGACTCTATGTATACACATTACCTCAATTACTTATTATAGAGTCTATTTCAACATTTTTAATGGTTATATTATTTTATTTATATGTATTAAATCCCCACTGAAAAAATAACATGAAATATATGTATATCATGTGCTATATGAAAATTACATAGTCTATAAGTATAAATTATTATGTCTGGTACTTAATAAAATATTTATAAATATTTGTACCTTTTATTAAAGGCTAATTTGAAAAACTTGTAATTGATATCACTCACTCTATTACCTTTGGAGATTGCTATATTAGAAAATCCTTATGCACGCCACTCTATATCATTTAAAATATTAGAAATTGAGTTAACAGGATCCTAAAATGTATAAATAAATAACCATAATCCTAATAATATTCACGTACATCACTCTTGGATAATTAAATATAATATTCCACCATTACATGTATCATATATATCACATCGTTATATATGTGTAATCGTAATGTATGATTCCGAATAAAATTTTATTTTTCTGACTCCCACAAATATTGATTATAATTTCATAATGAGTATATAATTTAAAAGTAATGAGTAGTTTTTTACCATCATTATATTATAATATAACAAATAAACATATCAATATTTTATATAAAACCCATCATGGTACCTCATATTTCTAATAAACCTTTCAAACAATGGATACATAAAATTTCATCAAAATTATTTTATCATTTATATATAAAACTGATTCATAATATCACTAGTTTTATTATAGACAACATTTTATATTACAAGCATCTATCCATTTATCAATTGTTCTCATTTAATTCTCTATCATTAATCTCATATATCTCGCAAACAATTCACTATTCATATCATAAATTCATTTGTTAATCATAGGTCACTTGAATATATAATTATATCAAATGAACAAAGTATGATATCTTATCAATATGAACAATATTTTTAATTTTCTATAAGATTAATTTCATCCAAATTTGATTCTCAAAAATACTCACATGATATTTAAACATAAATAATGAACATTAAAGGGTTATATTAAATTTCATTAATTCTAATCAAAACATTTATTAAAAGATTGTTTGAGAAGTAGTTTTGTTTAATTCTATAAAACCATTTAAAAAATCATTATAAAATTTATTATCTCAACCAAGTTCAGTAGAATGTTAATGGAATGGAAAATGATCATTTTTATTAACATCATATAATTATTATAGTCATAATATGAAAAATAATAATTCCACCATATATCAAAATATTTCTTTAAAATAGAGAGAATGGATGGAAAACAATTAGAGGGAAGAGGAAATATAAATATAAGAACAATTTTTTAGGAATAATTTTATTTTTTTAAGGAGTTATAATTTCAATATTTCATATATTATAAATTATTTTTCATAGTGTATAATTAATAATTTTCCAGGGAGAATATTTAAACCATTAGGTGGTTATAGTAAAAAAATAATTCCATTGGAAAATAAATTAGGGCATTGACATTTTGATTATTAAAAGTTATAGATAAAGGGATCACATTATTGAACAAGGGAAATTGTTTCCATCTATTAGAAATGATATTAAAATTAATTACTTAAATATGATTGTATTTTCATTAAATGGATATATTTTTTGTTGGACAGAGAATACAGAATGAGAGGGGTAGATAATTCCTTTTTAAAAAATGGACAGAATATTTTTTAAAAATTAATGAAAATATGAAATAGTAAAGTGAGAAATCATATGTGTAATAGTTGAATTTTTTTTGGAGTTTATAATTATATAATCCAATTATATTTGGAACTATAAATATTGAACAGAATATATGAATCAATGGGAGTTGATGTAAAGGTATAAAATAAAGAAAAGTAAATTGAGAGAAATCACAATTTATAATGAATTCAAATTTATATTGATGTGATCCTCTCTTGATTAACACCTAAAAATGTAGGTTTACAACATGAATCTATCAATCTCAACAGTGTTCAATATACCTCAACCTCAAAATTTTGGTTTCTAAGAACTCTATTGAAATCCACTAGTATATCATTAACACGACATACTCTTGTGTTGTGTGAACAATTAGAGAATGGATTATTAGGAGATTGAGGTTCTCTTTTGGTAATACTTTTACAATACCCTAAAACGTATATTTGATAGATGTATTAAAAAAAGAATGAGATATGTTAGAGGAAATTTTAGATCCATGAGATCTTTAGTACAAAAAATGCTCTTTATTGGAATTGATAGTACTAGAGTTTCACTATCAATTTAATATTTGGTTGCATGTAATTGGGATAAATGATCATAATTTGTATCTTGAAGGATCTTTTAGGGTGTTTATATAGACTCCAAAAGGACAAACAAGGATTTGAAAATAGTAAAGATTTAAGAAGATAAAAAATTTCACATTAATGGTCGGTTAAATCATTTATACAACATTCATAAAGCTAGGATGACTCCACTAGGTACTTCATAGCTTTAACCGAGTATCTAGTGGTATTCCTAGGCATAATGATACTGGATAAACTCCACTAATGAGCCTCTACATGACAAAGACTTTCTATTGGCCATTAGAATGATTCCTTCTTTAGTGAAAGAGCCATGGGTTATCTAATGCTTCACCGTCAAATAGAATGTCATCTTATTACACATCTAGATACATTCAACATTGCACAAGAAAGATGGTTTCTTAACCTAATGAGACAACTCTATCTCTATACCTCCACCATCGGGTGCGTCCACCTCCACATTATCGTTATTCGATCTTTTGATCTTCTTGGTTAATTCTATATTTTTTAAGGTTAGAAAGAGATATTTTAAATCCATTATGAATACATGAAAATATGTTACATATTTTGTGAATTCCACAACATTGAATACAGTAAATATAATTAAATTTACATAAATATAATATTTAAATAAATTTGTCAGTGTTTGAGATAATGAAATTATAATGAGTGATTGAGACGTATAGAAATCTTTAATTTCTTTATGACAAAAAAACATTAATTAAAAACATTAATTGTTTAAAAATAATAAATAAATTAGGTTTCATAGTAATTTAATATTTTAATTAGATATTCATTGAGCTAAAGATAAAATTGATTAGGAATATTCAGAAAAAAATAAGGGAGAACCTTAAAAGGATCCCCTTTTTAAAAAAAATTATAAACCAAAGAAGTTTTAAAAACATAAAAAAATTTTGAACCCCCTCAATGTGAAAGTAATTTTAATGAAAAATAATTACCCATTTTGAAAAATAATAAAAAATATCTATATTTTATGAAATTTCTCGTAATTATTATTATCAAAAATAGAAAAAAATATATATAAAAATCGAAAATATAAAAGATAAATTTGAAAAATATCAATGATTTTGATAAAAAAAATAATCGATTATTGTAATAATAAAAGAAATTTGGATGATGTTTTGGGAATATATTGTCTCAACAATACTCTATAAATATTATTGATTTTTATGCTCCCAAATACCCCTGTTTGTTTTACTCATGAAATTACTATAGATATTTTTATTGAATATATTAATTGGGATGTTTATAATATTAATGGGATTTAATAGTTGATAAATAATTATGAACATTTTTGTATGTATACTAGAAAAAACTAATCATACCCTATATTCATAAGTAGTGTGTATAGTTCAAAAATTCCATCTCTGAAATAACATATATACATTATCTACCATAACCTGATGGAAAATTATTAATTAAATTCTTATGTTTTATTGGAATTATATAGTAGGTAAAAAAGAATTTTTATTCCCACAAAAAAACATTTTTGATCAGCCGTAAAATGTCAACTCTCTGCTGGGATTCACTTATTACAAGAAGAAACCTTATGTTTAACTGTTAGACTACAGAAGATAAAATTAATTATATTTTCATTGGTCGATACAATGCTCTCAATGGAAGTAAATATCATATTAAATATATTTTATGGAAAATTAAAATGATTTTATTCAATTGATTAATTGGTTCTGGTTTTTAAGGGCTGTTTCGACTCTCTTGAATAATTTAAATTTGAATAATTGTGAGTTATAAAACAATGTTCTAGGACATTATCATCCAAAATAATGTCAGGTTTCTATATATACATATAATGTATTTGTTCAATAAATATAAATAATATAACATCATTCGTGAAATATGTTATTGAATATTGAACTACTAAAAAGTAAAAAAGGATCGAACGAATCTATTATTATTAAAGAAGCTACAAATTATAAACATGCATGTTTCGACATTATACAATGCAACTAATATATATTTTACAGTTTTTTTATTGATGATTTTTTTCAATAGGGATCCCTTCAAATATATTATTTCATGAATATATTAATATTTGAATTAGATGATCTGTATTCTGTATGTTTCTTTTGAAATTGTGATCAAGACTCATTATTCAATCGAATAAAACACTATTGATTTATTAATGTTTCGACTACTTTAAAAAAATCTATGTAATGTATAAGAATATTATACTAATATAAAGATAATATGGATCCCTATAAAATAATTAAAAAAACACTTTATATCCTTATTGTAATGATTTTTAATTACCTTCACTCATTGGTTATGGTTTTGTAATTAGAAGATCATTCAAGTAAAAATCAACAAGCTCACAGATAATGTAATGTTGGAGTGGAAAAGAGGATATTTGTTCCATGAACCACTATAAAAATTATTTTTCTCCTCTTTAATATCCATCCACATCTCAAACTACATATAAAAGATAATACTGTAAATCTTCATGAATTAAAAAGAAGGAAAAAGTCCAAATCTATCAATATTATCGACAAGAAAAAATTCACCCCCCTTTTGTATCTTTGTATTATTCTAACATAAGACATGGTATCAATTGATTGATTTTTGAATAATGTATAAAATCTATAGAAATATTAAATTTATAAGTTCAATTCAATGATATATTTCAATGAATGATTTGTGAGAAGCTTGTAAATTATACATTCTCTATAATTCAATGTTGATAACTGTGGATGTCGGAAATCTTGTATCATCATTAATTTGAAAAATAATATATTTAATTTATATATGAATATTATCACTGAAGATTAAATTCTTGAAAATCAATAAACATGGTATTTTTCCAAAAAACTTGAGTATAACATCAATTCAAAAGAAATGAACGAATTTTTGTGTACATCGAATAGATGAATTTGATCGAGTATGCAAATGTCCAACTACTTATGAAATGTAACATACAATTTTTGTTGAATATGAATTAACTAAACATGTTATTCAATTAAGATATTCTACCTCAACACTATTGATAGGAGCCATCTCAATGTATGATGAAAAAATCATCACCCAAATGAATGGGTGACCTACATAAATAGTGAAATGATTTTTCTTCTTTAGGCGCTCCAATTACACAACCAGATAGAGAAATGAATGTACTTAGTGTACTACCGTCAAACTAGAATGGAATATTTGATACTAAATGAAAATCATCACTATTAAATAATTTTACAACAAAATAATTGATTGGAACACTAATGATGTATAAAGAAGAGATGAATGATGGAGCTAAAAATCATACGATTTTAAAAAAGGGAAAATAATTCCTAAAATAATACATATTACATGTATAAAATGAAATTGAAATAAAATTCCATAATATTTAATGATTAAAATTTCTATGATTCTGAAATGGAATTGGCTCATTTATCCATAAAACATTGAAAATTTTATTTGTAAAATAGAGAATATAAAAAATACTTCATTATAGATAAAAATAGGATCTAATGAAATAAAAAATATATGAATGAAAATAAATGGATCATTTCAGTATATATTACCCATAGATAAAAGAATAAAGAATAAATATATAAGATAAATATTAGAATAAATCTGATTATGAGAAAAAAATGAAAAATATATATAAATTCTACATAAAGTCTGTGAGATGAATCTAACATACCTTCAAAATTTGGCTCAATAAAAGAGACAAATTTTTTGAAATCAAACATGTAAATTATGAGTGAGGAATAACATGATGGACGATCCTATTATACATTCACTGTTTAAACTAATTTTTCCTCAAATAAACAATTATCTACAATATCTCAATCCATAATGAAAAGAAAAAATATCTAATAAAAAATCACTCACTAGATATTGTTCCTAATGTTTTATATGTGGAATACATTAAATTTATGGAAAATATTTATAATTAAATGAAAACATAAATAAATCTATATAAAATTATAATATTCATGATAAAAGAATAATATAATTACATAATGTTGTATAATCAAGGAAAAGTACATCTACTATATTAAATAAAGTATAAAAATCACTAAATGGGAATCTTGTAAATAATATATTAAAATGGAATAATATGGAATATGAAGTAAGGGATAAATATAAAAGTTATATAAAATTATTTAATTCTATGTTCTACAAATAAAACCAATTTTCCTATGAAATTTGTGGACTTTATTCTAACAATTACTATTTACTAAATTCTTGTATAAGTATAATTGAAAATATATTTATGTTCAAAATCATTCATAATGAATGTAATGTAGATATATCTAAAATAAGGAAAATATGGATTCATTATATAAACTGGTTAAAATAGCTAGACCCCTAAAAATATGGGTAACAAAACAAAATCATATTTAAATAATTGTTTTGAAGAAATATCATAGGAACAAAAATGATGTATAGTATATAGATGGCGATAAATAAACATGAGTTCATACTCATCCACTTTTGAAACATTGGAAAATTTGTATATAGGACTAGTCACATTTGGAGATAATGATAAAGGTAAAATTATTAGAGTTGGATCAATTGGAGATCCAAAGATATATTCAATCTATACTAAAAATATTTTCAAAGTCTAAAGCATATCCTTATAAGTATTTCTTAACTCTGTGATGATGGAATTTATGATGAACCTAATATAAATTTCTCCTCAGTTTTCTAATATAAATTTCATAAATTTAAAATCACATTGAAATAAATTTTTTTTATCATGGTCTTTAATTCATGTGTATATAAAAGATGAATTATTTAACTATTGTGTAAAATTAATCATGGATCATGAATGGAATACTTTATCACTAAAATGTTATTATATTTTATATATTTTCTAAAAATCACTTATATTTTTATTATAGTTGTCTTAAATATTTTAATTGTTGATTATGTGATAGGTTTCAAATTGGGTAAAAAGAAATAAACTTTCAGATCTACTAAAATAAATTTTAACACTAAAATATTTGAACATACCTATAAGGATTTGATTCAAAAATCAATGGTACTATGTTTAGCTGGGAAATTAAATGTTTTTTTATTAGTTTATTTTTTCTAGATTTATATGTTTTTAATTTCAAAAATATAAAATTAAATATATATTTATAAAATAATTTGTATAGTTTTCCAAAATGAAACGTGGTTTTAAATAACATCCTTATAATGTGATATTGGTCAAGAATTTTTGAATCTAGAATATAATTATTTTTTCCATCATTTAGGCATTAAAAAAAACATATCTATACTTTATACATGTCAATAGAAGGGAATTATAGAATAATGAAATAGTACTCTTCAAGATATAGAATGGAATTTGTTAAATAAATAAATTCTTCCTACCAAATTTTTTGAGGAACCTATAAATATATCATTAAATATAATAAATAGACTTTTAAGAATACCACCTATTAAATAGACACCTAATAGCATTGGAATATAAAAAAGTGAGTTAATTTAAATTATTTGGATGCAATGTGTATATCATAAGTACTAGTGAAAAACGAGGTATATATGATATGAATGTAGATGAATTAATATTTCCATGATATTATAATACTTCTAAATCCTACAGAGTGTATAATAAGAATTCAACAATTTATTAATAGTTGGTTCATGTGATGTTGGATGAGAGTTATACTTTTGATAAAAGGAATGATAAAAAAGATGACATTGATAAGTCATTATATAACCTGAGAAAATAATCTCCCTAAATTGGTTTAGAAAATAAAAATAAAATAAAATTCAATCTAATTGGGATGAACTTGAAGTATATAAACCTGAATGAATCTTACAAAGACAATCTAGAACCTTAAAAGATAATAATTTAGAAACTGTTATAGGATTTCTACATACAATAGTAAGAACCATAAGTTATGTCCGAAACATGAATCGATTTTCTTCCCTCATAACACAAATAGAACATAAGGCAATTGAAGGATCATTTAATATATAATTTTGGTTAATTTTAATACAATAATTACTTAATCAATTCATTTGAAATATTTTTTGGGAATTCGTTGATAGACTAACCAATAATCGATTAATAAGAACTAAATAGTTAACTAGATTGAAAGAGGGTGATAGATGGAAAATTACTAGAAATCATTATATTTTAGTAGATAAAGGATATAGCCAGGAATAATGGATCAATGTTGATAAAACATTTGTACCTCTTTCTAGATTACTATCTATTAGAATCCATCTATCTTATGCATCTCATTTTATTTTTAAATTATAATATTTGGATGAGAAATCATATATTTAAAATTTATATTTAATGGAGGATGTTTATATTCAACAATAACAAGTTTTTGTGAACAGTAATATACCAAATTCAATTTATGAACTTACTAAATCAGATTGTTGAATTAAATTAGCACCTATTGAATTTTTTGAATGTTGACGCTTTTTTTTTGAAAATTGAGTTTCTATAGGTTTAACATATCCTATTATTTTTATGCAAACATTTTATCTAATATATTATTAGTTTGAATTTATTTATATTATGTAATTTTCAGTGTAATTAATAAAAAACATTTTAATTATCTTTCAAACCATATGTATTAATAATTTTAAATGAGTATAATGCTAGAATTTAATTTTATTATAGGAATCCATATCGATAAAATATTATGGATATTTTTAATTCAAATAAAATACATTATTGATTTATTAAAACTATTTGGAGTAGAAAAATAGTAATTCCTATATAAATAATTTGTTGAGTAATTCAATTCATAAAATTGGTGATTCTAGAATTTTGGTGGAGAACCTGTTATAAAAGGGTTTAATTTAAAGTTATTTGTATCTTTAAACTAGTAGATAAGGAATAAAGGTTGTTGTATGTTTATGTTCTAAATTCCTATCAATCCAATGAGATCCCATATTACTGTAGTGAAAATAATATTTAAATATTCAAAACGGACATTTTTTTTAATCTATACATTACCCAAAACATCTTATTTTAATTTAATATCATATATAGAGGTGTTGTTAAGTGGGTGTAGATTAGGGAGAAAAATTACATGAGGAACCTGTCACATTTTAGGAATATATTTGGTTTTATATTCAAGAAAGAAGAAACATTTAGTTCCTTAGTCATTTATTAAGGTATAATATATATCAATTGGTATTTTAAATGCACAATTGTTGTGGGTGAAACACACCTTACTAGAAATAGGAATTAATTTTAATAATATTCATATATTATGTGATAATAAAAGTGAAATTAATAATTCAAAAAATATTGTAAGTCATTACAAAACCATTCATATTGATATATGATATAATTTTCTATTTTAAAATGTGCTTATACAAGATTTATTTTTAGAATTAGTAAATAAGAAATATCAACAATTTGACAAATTTGAAAACCTTCTTCCCACTCCTAGTTTTCATTTTATTAATCGGAGTGGGGAATATTTTTTTAAAATAATTAGTTATTTAATTTTTCATTAATTATTATTTTAATCATTTTACAATTTTTATTTAGTTATTGTTTAATAATTTTTCATTTAAAATATAATTTATATAATTTTTGATAAATACCATCATTTAAAAAGAAATAAAAAATAATTATTACACTGACTAATTTGATTGAGAAACTAGATTGGAATCACCAATACCATCAAAAAACCCCTTATCTTTCACATTCACTCATACACTCCATATACAATCCCTTTTCAAATTTTAAAGCTCCCTTTTTCATTCTAAACCATATAATCCCAACATTTTACTAGTAGAATTATATAAATGTTGATGGTGAAGATATAAGATCATATAAAACTAATATGAGGGAATCAAAAATGCTTCTCTAATAGAAGAATTTTTCAAGGGAAGGTTACATATTATTAATGGGTCCATCAAATAATTCCTTCTAATGAATGCTCTCAGTTTTCAAGTTCTAGAATTTCTTTTTACTCAAGGGAACAATACAATTATTTTAGATATAGAAGCTAAATAATATTCTCAAATTTTTATGTTCATTTTTGTGACACACAAGACATTATCATATCATTGGTAATTTATTGGGATTATTCATTCTCCTTAGTTGAAATAGAAAATCATTTTAGTGTCATCATTAATGGATTTATAATTTAGATCATTGGTCGATTAGAGAATCAGAACATAATTCAAAGGATATTATTCCATTTCTGTTCAAATATACCCAAATAAAAATTATGATTTCAAAAGATATTGAGGTTGACCATAGGGTGATGGTAATGTTTTTCCATTTAGAAATAATTCCAAGAATTTCTGATATCGTAAATATGTTTTATCCAGACATTTATACGGTTTTTTTGATGAGTGATATTATACTTTTCACATGGTATAAGAAAAGGTATTTGAATCAATATTTTCCTAAAGAATAAAGATTGCATTGTATCCTTAAAGAAGGAAAATTTTCCTTCCATTATATAATATAGGAATGATTTGAAAATTATAGACGCACACTAAGTGTCAAAAAAAATAACATTTTAAACTCTAGAACTCTATGGAAGATAGTTTTCTTTTAGAGGTAAATTAATGGAAATATGTTTCCCTTAAGTGAAGAACGATAATAAGAATGTGGTCCTATAAATTAGGGGGAGTGATGAATTTTTGTATCATCTGCTGTAGTACAAATTCAATAAGATGATCATGTTTCATAATATTTAATATAATATGTAGTTGAAAAAATGACATGTAGAATCAGATATAATGTCTATGATCAAAATTCATCAAGATATGTCCCTCAAAAACATGATTAAAATATAGTCCAAAATTTCTTTTCTGCCCTTATAATCAAGTCCAGACAAAGGGATAAACATATATCTCATGCTTCTATAGTTTACACACAACAAGAAGAGACCACTGTAAATGTATAAGTCTCTCTACCAAACATCAGAGTGGAGAATGAATATATTAATAAATCAATATGAAAATCCAAAACAAAGAGGTTCCTATTAATATAAAAATAAATTAGATTATGATAAATACATAGTTCATAAAAATAATCATGGAAATTATAAAGAAAAACTTTTAGTAGTTGGTACTACAAGGTTAGCTGACAATCAATCTGTTTTTGTTATTGTTAATTTCATTGTTAAAGAATATATTAAACATCCTCTGAATATAGGTTTTATTGACATTGAATTTTCTTCCTATGAGGATAAATAAATAAAATTATTTAACATTTGTTGATAGAGGACATGAATCTAATTATCAAGAAGCATAGTCTTACCAATATTTGAATAAAAATGGTGATTTTTTTGTCAAGTTAAACAATTTTCCAGAAAACAATTCATGTCTCAAAGGATAGCTAGAGTCTATAAGAAAATATTTTAAATATCTGAGAAGTTAAACAGTTAAAAAAGATGTATTTTAATCTCTTCCACACCAATTGGAAAATCTCATAGAATGTTTAGTTTCATGAATATATTTTGACTCATTTCATAGTGAAATGACATATCAGTTTTGAAGGCTCCAATCAAATTCTGATTTAAAAATTGAATTTGTATATTTCAGCACATACATGGGGATATAGTTACAATCTACCTGATCAACTCCCGATCATTATTGGGTAACATAATTTACACCTCTATCTTCTCCATATTTATTCTAAAGGATTGAACCACTCAGTCATATCATGTATTCTTTCAATGAATGGCTTCAAACACATTAATGCGACAGTGTACAGAAAACTTATTCATAGAAAACCAAAGATAATGTACAAAAAATCTAACATCTGGAGAACCCAACATAAAGAATATTATCATTTTATTTTTTATAATATATTTATAATTGGATTAATATTAGGAAACTGGTCTTGAATTTTTGAATGTGAATTTATATGAGTGTTTAACGATTAAATAATTTATGATGATTTTATGTGATAGTAGGCATGAAATCTGAATGAAATTTTAAGAGAATATATTGTAGTGTTGAAGGATGTTCTTTAGGAACATTAGAGAATCAACAGAGTATGAAACCTCTCTTTAACTAGCCCTTTCACATTTATATATCTATACTTTTTAAAAATTTCTTTGAAAAAACAATTCATGTAATAATAAATATATTTTTGTGAACTTATTAATTTATTATGTTTTTATTCATATTTTTTCTTTCATTTATCCTGCCAGAAGACATATCATATAAATATTAAGAAGAATATAATCATTCATTTGTGTTATATTCTATATATAATCTATTTTCCTCCATTTTTATTATCATTCATTTTTATACAAAATGGGGGAAAATATTGGGTAAAGAAATCATATTAATTATATTACCAATTCCAATTATAATATAAATAAAGGTATTTATTGTGTAAAATAATTTCACATGTAACTAATTAATTATTTTTTACAATTCATATGTATTATGTACGTTGGTTTATGGTTTTTGTGATCATCTATAATGTGTGATTTCTAGGAATTTATTTTCTCAACATGAATTTATAAATATTATTTATTTTGATGCTCCCAAAATCCCTTGACTTATTTACTAATAAAAGTTTTTCAATTATTTTAAAGAATTTATTTATTGAGATGTTTTCTCAATTATGGGTTAATATATTTTTTAAAGTATTCATAAATTTTTTAAATATATTTTTGAAACATTGTTCATACCCTATATTCGTAACCATAACTTACGATTTAGAAACCTTTTTTTTTTGAAAAAACACATATGGATTATATAAACAACTTTGTTGGAAAATTATGAATTCTTATCCCTATGTTTTTAAGGATACCAATTTTTTACAAACGGAAAGTATTTTTCATTAAAAATATATTTGTGGACAACCAGATGTTTTAAATGCTACATTTTGATTTTCACATTACTTGATGAAACCCTACCTTGGTATATTCGACGATGGAGTTTCAAATTAGTGATACTTTCAATAATTACTAAAGTGGTATCAATGGAAGTAAATATTATTTTAATCCTATATTACGATAGATACAGAATCTCATATTCGATGTAGTAAATAATTCCCATTTTTAAGGTAATTTATGACTCTCATGAATATTTTATTTAAATATAATTATGATTTATCAGGTCAAATTCATGGATCAACTCAACTGAAAAAATTTCATGTTTTTAATAACTTTTTCAATATTATTATTTTCAAAAAATATTGATTTCTATAACAGAAAATGCGCAATATATTATTGAATATAGAATTTTTTTTAGAAAAAACTATCAAATTAATCTATTATTTTATAGAAACTAATATTTGGAGACGTACATGTTTTGAACAAGTACGTTATAACCAATATATATTTTATACTATTATTATTTATGATTATTCAAAATTAATATCACATTTAAGATAAAATATATTGAATAACAATATATTTAAATATGAATGTATATAGTTTATCATCTTTTACTACTACTGTGATTAAGAACTTGTTTATTTAGACAAATTAAAGTTTTTTGCATTATTTGAGTTTAAGTTGCATGGATTCAGTCATGGTAGACTATCAACTTCTCAAACTAAGATATGGAGAATTTAGTCACCTCTAAGATAACTACAAGTATCTATATATACCTTTTTAAATTTGATTATTTCTAACACATAGTCTCTAATGTCTTCTAATAAGTGAAAATTTCTTATAAAAGTCATCAAGCTTATAGAAAATGTGTTGGAGGAGTGAATAATGGGGTCATTATACCCTAAAACACTATAAAATATGATGTTTTATTCTTTTTTATTTATCAACTGCTCAAACTAATTACATAATATAATACTGCATATATTTATAAATTAAAAATAATACGAAAATATAATATATGTCACGTTATTTAAAATGTAACTATTAACCCCCCCCCCCCCTCTTTTGTATCATTGTTTAATTATGACATAAAATATTATTTAGATATAAAAAATAATTTTAAATAAAAAAAATTAAAAAAATAATAACTTCGAAGATCCTCATATATTACAGTTATTTGAGAGAGGGATTAAAAATTTAATGTGAATAGATGAAGTCTTATATTTCCTATTAAAATTCTCTCATAAATAATATAATAATAAAGAATAAAAAAGATGAAGGGGAAAGGGTAAAGAAGAAAATGAAAAAAAATCATACCTTTTCTATTGTAGTAATTATCCTCTTGTAGTGAATTGACTGTCATTGATATATTTCTTCTTGGAAAAAGGATGAGAAAATAAGGTCCATTAATAGTGAAAATATACCTTTAAGTAAGGTTTTGATTGTTCATCATCTACGAAAACTCATGAATAAAATGTTAGAGATACAAGTTTGGGTAATTAAATTATAGTCATCAATAATGTATTTTTTGAGATATAAAAAGGAAAAAAATTAAAAATAAATTTATATTATATATATATATATATTCCTAAATTAGATTATAATTAAAAAAATGAAAATAAATGGAATTAAAATATTATTTATTAGGAAATATATTTAAAAAATTAAAAAATTAAAATATCATTTGAATATATGATTTGAAATTTGAAAAACATATATATATATATTTTTGAAAAATAGTAATTAAAAATTTATATGAAACACACGATATCTGTTATGGAAAATTTTATAATTAAAAATATTTAGTTTTACAAATTAAATTAAAAAATTGTGAGATAATAAGATCATTGAAAATTATATAATAAAACATCTAAATAGTAAAATAAAATTTTAAATAATAAATTCAAGCTTAATAAATATTTTAAA
Organism: Viscum album; assembly: GCA_963277665.1. Classification (NCBI taxonomy): domain Eukaryota; kingdom Viridiplantae; phylum Streptophyta; class Magnoliopsida; order Santalales; family Viscaceae; genus Viscum; species Viscum album. Next base: position 1,915,811,544 of record OY728165.1, on the reverse strand, counting down.
AATATAACTTCTAATATGAATAAAAAAATTAATATTTTAACTAGTGATTCATTTCTAATTAATTTTTAATTAATTATTAATGATCAAGGGATAGATGTTTGGTTAATGTTTTTTGATTTGATATTTTATTTTTTAAAAATTCAGTAAGATATCTCATTTTTTGGATGTCATCTATTAATAAAATGTGTTAAATATCAATGTTCTTAATGTGAGGGTGATGGGTAGGATTTATATAGATATTTATTTTATAGGTATTAGATAAGGATATGGTAATTGTTTTACCAAAATACAAGAGTGTGTGTTTCATTTATTTAATTTGGGTGCACAAATCCCCTGGGATATGTATTCCACAATAGATCTAGAATGAGAAATAAAATTCTACTTCATAATACTCCCTTAGCTGATAGATTTCCCAAGTAGATTAAAATTTACGCTAGTAATTTTCTTTTTTTTATGACATCCTCAAAAATCAATGGAATAATGTAGTGAGTTCAAAACAGCTTCCTTTTTGATAAAACAAACAGATAATTTTTTTTATCATTTTCAATAATGAAAAATAAAATTTGATATGTTTGAAATGATATTGTGTACTGTTATATTTTTAATGAGAATAAATAAAAAAATATGGTATTTGGATGGGTCACAGTATGATAATGTTGATTACCAATCATACTTATATGAATTTTTTATTTTATCACTTTATCAACATTCTCCAAAGTTAACATAAAATTTTTACACATAAGAGTCCTATTATTCCTAGAAAGATCCATTCCAAATATTTTTACAAGTTTATAAGTTTATTTTCCTTAGTTTAAAAATTTTCCATAATTTCTATATGAAATTAGAAAATTGGGAAACAATATGAGTTCATATATAATAAATTTCTCATATTCCTTTTTGAATAAATTTCAGAATTAAAAAATAGTTTTTTCATCGATTAGGATAAAAGTCAAATCATCATAATCATAAATTTGTAGTAGTAGAAAGTAAAATTATATGGGTTTTATGTAATTCCTAAACCCAAAAATCTCATATCCAATGCATTAAATTAATACATTATCATGATTATAAGGAATGAAATCCTAAAGGATCAATATGTTTACCAGTCTTTGAAAATATATTACATAGATAAACATTACATTATAATTTCAACCCAAAAACATACCATAGATAATCCTTTTAGAATGAAATTATTCCCATATATTAATCCAATGTATCAATCATAAAACGCTTTTTGGAGTTTTGGGAAAATAGAACATAAGAAATGGGTGAGCTCAGATGTTTAGTTAGGCTAAACAATATGACGGAAGATATCAAACATAAGCATAAACTATTAGGGAAAGTTAAAAACTAAAACACTGGCCTTTTAAAACACTATCTTAAGTATAATTTGGTAATAATAAAACAAATATTTTCATTTAAACATTCACATGGATAATATACATCTCAAATAATCACATGAAAATTGAAAACTTATCTTATAACAAGGGAATTCATAATGTGAGACATATTAACCACTATGTCAACACCTCATCCAAAGACAATACACAAATATTCTATCAAGGCCTTGTTCTAAGACACAAGTTTTCACCATGAAATCTATCAATTCATAGAGGGGCTATAATGGACACCTCCCATAAATTACTAAGACCAATTCATTCCTTATATGAATATTTTGAAACATAACATAAAAATTTGTAATTAAAACATTCATACGAAATGTTAATACTTTAACCATAAACCATAAATGCTATTAAAATAGAATTTCCATAGTCAAACATATCACAATAGTTTTAATACTATATAGTGGATTGTATCTTTAATAATAAACCTTAAAAAAGAATGAAATCCAATAAAGGATTTTCACATGGCTGAAACTAATTCATTAAAACTCAATGTTGGAAATATCCCTTCTTATAATAAATCTTTTAATAGTTATGAAATTTTAAATAAAAATCATCTTTTTAAAATAAATATATAAAATAATAATGAATGCTTCTGAATATTATGGCTACATAATGAATAAAAATATCCAATTCCACCTTATAATTTTAAAAAATATGGTTTCCATTTTTTTTCAAAAAGGTCATATAGTACCTTTTTTTGGAAAACGACATAAAATTTCTATTAAAAACATTTTATAAACATCAAAACATGGATAAAAATGAAATAAAACATCAATAGGATAATAGTAAAACATTTTATTCTTTTTTTTTAAAAAATAATTGTGATGATAATGATGAACCAGTAGATACTTATGCATCAACATTCCCGAATAATAATGTTATTGTGAAATTAACCCTTACATTAGGTCTGATGTTCTCTTAATGTATAAGAAACTCGTGAATACTATTTTTAAAAATATTATTGACTTATTTTATAATAAAAATAATATATATTATGTCATATAAGATTATTTTATGACATTATAAGAACCCTTTATTTATAATTCCAAGTTAATGCAGCATTTCAGGTAATAAATGTTTTTTCCTTGTTCGTGTTTTGACATGATATTCTTGATCAAATTAAACTAATCATGATTTAATTACATAAATATTTTTTAATATGACTTATATATTATATATATTCATAATATATATATATATAATTTATTGATTTATGAAATGGAATACACTGTTCTTGGAGACGGTAGAGTGTACGTATGCATGAACGTTGTTTCCATTTTCTTATTGTATTGAATGGAAGTAAGTGAATGATATATATGTACATAAATATACATATAATTCCATTATCCTAATTATGTCATATATTTCATAAGTATAAATAATATATATATTATAATCATTTATAGATGGTGAACATGGAAGATGAGTCTTCTCACGTCGTGGAGATGGTAAGTTGTTGTTATGCACGAGTGATGATATCATTTTTAATGGTTAAGTAGAATTTATTTGGATGTAATATAAATTTTATAAATAAATTACCATGTTATATTTAGTATTTAAGTAATTTACATAAACCATTTTACCATTTGAAATAAAGTATAGAAGAAAAATAGTTTACACAACGGTGTGGAGACTGTAAGTCGTACATACACACAAATGATGATATTGTTTATCATAAGGTGGGTAAAAGGAAAGTGTGGTTATCCAATAATCATATCAAAACATCATAATGTATTTGATTTTGGAGTTTTTTTGTATGGTTACATCTTATCAAGAGAATGTAGAAGAAAAAAAGAACACTAAATGAAGGGACAAAATGACTACCTCTTCATCAAGTGTCTCTTTTTGATGTTCACAAAAGGACTCCATAAGATGGTTTTTTCTGAAAATAATGGACTCTACGATGATTTGAGGTATTTTTGGAGGAGTTTTGGGATGATTTTGGAGTTTTAAAAAATATTTTGAGGTTTGAATAAATGATAAGGATAATTTCTCTTTTATAGTAGTGGTAGGAGAAACTTTAGGAATGTATTGAATGATTAATTTATAATAAATTTATTTTGGGTTTATAATGGCTCAAAATAGATTTATTTTGATGATAAAATGATTATAAGTCTAAATCATTTTGACCAAGAGGTTATATAATAGTTTAGGCATTGAATTTAACCTTTTATTTTAGCCTTAACCCTTAGTCAAATAAGATAACTCTTACCATGTATTCTTGTTTTTTTGTACTATATGGTTAATATATTTACTATAAAATTCCAAGAGAACATAATATTGATAATTAATGACAATTTTGAAACTATCTATGTCAATTATATGAATAATATATCTTTTTTTACTATTATATCATTTGATAAAACGGTGTTTGTTTTCAAAATTCATTTTTGTCAATTTTGACACTATTTAGTAATTTATTTTTGTTAACATCATAAAAACTTGATTACTTTTAGAAAAAGGAATAAATTCAGCAATAACATGTAAATGTTATCCGATTTTTTTTATGGAATTATAAATGTCAAACTTCTTTTCTTTCAATAATAATAATTTCATTTCATCCAATCATTCATTAATATGGTAATAATTCCATCATCTTTGTGCAATAAATAAATTTATTTTTTTAATGCATAAAACTTTTAAATGAAATACCATGATGTAAGAAATAATTATATATTTATAATTACTATTAATATGTGAAGATATCTTGTATATAAACCAAATTAATATTTTTTAGTTAGGAGATACATGATTTTGAGATTTTTCCCTTTTCGTTAAATTAAACATTAAAATAGGTCATCATCACACCCAAATGGATCCATGGAGTCCTAAAATAGACATATGGAATAATAGGTCTATAAATATATCATTAAAAAGGATTACGATACAAGGTATGATAGTTTTATATTATTATAATAGTATTTGTTACCCTTATATACCTTATTGGACCATTAACCATGGTAAAAACAAATTAATGAAGTTACTATTCATAATGTCCAAAATTAAACGATGCATATTTAATCAATTTATAACATATGGTTCCAAATATGGAATATATTTTGGAAAAATTCAAAAGACATAATTCGAATAAATTAATTAAAATTTAATTCCCCTAGTCAAACCCAAAAAACGGTGATTGAAATAGTAAAAACTAGTAACAAATTAACAAATGTTTATATCGGATATTAATTTGATATTAATTCTAATGAACCAAATTTTATTTATTGATAAAAAATAATAAAATAAATGTTTAGACCAAAATAATCGAAAAAAATAACTATATATATATATATTAGATGAAAAAAAAAATTGTATTAAAAAGATGGATTTCCCACTATTCATTAAAATATAGATTTAATCAGAAAAAACAAAAACATTATCCAAACTAAGATCTTATTTCCAAATTCTGAATAATAATTATTTTTTTTCATATTTAATATATAAAATAGTCAAATATTAAATATAAAATGGTTTCCCAAAAAAAGCGTTAAAAAGCATTTTAAAAAAAGACAACATTCATATGAAAAATTGAATTTGTCTTTATCTTATGCATATGAAACACATAAGATGAATGTTAAAATTATATGATATATATATAAAAATCCAAATTAAGTTAATAATATTGAGAAATTATTTTTAAATATCTACTTTGTTAAGTCATGGTGCGCTTGAACTCGATGTTATGTGTAGCACAATCTAAAATGATGTTGATTGTAAGACAATCTTCTATTGGTGTACCGAACGACAGAAGCTATTTAATTTATTTAAAATGAAATATACCATGGGATTTTAGGGAGTTAAATTATCCCCTCCATCAATAAATTTAATCTTCACCACTTCTAATTTTTGGTTCGGTAACTAATGTTTGATGTTTCAAAATCCCTTTATTGCAATCCCATATCAAAAAATTGGTGGATTATGCATAAAGATTAAAATATAGAAAGGAAAGTAATATGTTTACCTAAGATCATATATAATTGTATCACATGTAAGAAAATGTGGATATGGAAGAAAAAAACTAACGATCATGTTCTGATAATGGGAGATAGAGAACATGATTTTGAAGAGGTTAGAGACAATAAAGGTATAAAATCGATGATGATGTCTGGAGCCATTTTTCTAAATAGGAAAATTGTACTAGTAAAAAATTTATTTTAAATATCCTTTCAACAATATTTAGAATATTAGAAACAATACTTACATGATTTCAGTACAATATCACCATTTTCAAGCATTAAAAAATTTCCACTTCATCTATTAATCAATGAAATATAAATGAACTTTTCATTCCTAAATTGTAAAAGATTTTGTGATCTATAAATAGAATTATATGTAATTTCTTATGTCTTATCAAAAAATATTTCATTTTATACCACATATACATCAGTCCACAAATAGTTAGATAATACTCCAAACTAAAAAACATCAATCAGAGTATAACATATACTATCTGTAAATGGATAACATTATAATCCTTCCAAAAACTAAAAATACACAACATTATAAAGAGGTGAAACAAATTGTCTTATCATTTAGGTCCAATGACTCATAGGAATGTTCTTGGTTGTTACTTTCAAAACATTTGAACCCCTTATACATGTATTCTCTTTGAGTCACGGAAACAAAATAAATTATCAGATATCGTTGTTGAAAACATTCAAGTTTTCTTTTTACAGAACATTGTGGATTATTCATTATGTCACAAAATTTATTATATATCATATATGATAGTTTAACACTCTTTCAGGAAAAAAAATAATTATTTATCAGGAAAATAGAATCATCCAATTTACTTAATAAAATCCATCATCCCTTTTTAGAAACATCATTATCATAACATTTGGTACATATTAATGGTTATCTATACCTTAATCATATGATCTCCAAATATAATATTACACTTAAATCATTTTTATTTTCCAAGATAAATATTCATCATATTCATGAAAATTCTTAGTGAATTAAATAAAATGGATACTCCTCATAAAATTCAGTATTTTTAATTCTTGAATCCAAATACATAAATAAATCAATCACTCCAATTTATTGGTTGAAATGGAATATTCCATTCCTTAGTTATGATTTATATTCTTATATTTGGGATTTGAGTTTTGTATTTCCCATGATTTCCACAAATTTGACATTGAATGCTTTAAAAATTGGTCACTCGATGACCCTTTTTCCATCAGAGATAACATTATTCCATCCATTTGAGTTATTCATGAAGGTTCCTCAACCCTTCCTCTTGATATGTGTGAATAAAATATTTATTCCTCTATGCTTCTTAAAATTTGAATATTTATTAACGTTCATCTTCCTCTAACTCAATGTGTTAGGAAAGTCATCAATGATCAGTTTTTCAATCATATGTTGTGACAAATGATGTGGCATAATCATAATGCATTTATCTCCCGTCATTGACCAATTTTGATTCTCAAAATCACTAGATATTTAATAAAAACCAATATTAATCCTATTTATTCTGGCTTCATCCATTAAATAGGACCAGAAACCATTGGGTGAGAAACACATCTCATTGAAGAGAACAACGTAATGTGGAGAATGTAATTTCAATATAAAACCTCTTAGGATTAATCTTATTTTTTGCATGATTATTAATAACAATCCAGGGGTTATTCAATACATGTCCTCAAAGAATATATGATTGTTATGATCACTAATTTTAGTTTTTTATATATATTTCCAATGTTTTTGCTAAACATCCATTGATACCACCTATAATTCCCTGAATCTTGAAGCTCAGATCTAGTTCAATATTTTAATTCAATGGCAATATTATAATGAATCAAATCTTGAAAGACTGATCAGTTTAGCAATCATGGAAAATAGATTACATACATCAACTTTAAATTACAATCTTTATTGGAAAACACCGTTGAGATAATCCTTTTAGAATGACATTATTCCCCTTTCTTAACCCTAAATATCAATCATAAAAGACTTCTTGGTATCCTGGTAAAATAAAACATAAGAATGTGGTGAGCTCAGATGCTAAGTTATGATAAACAATATAGCTGAAGCTATAAAAAATAAGCATAAAATATTAAGAAAATGTAAAAAAATAAAAACCAACACTTTTAAATCATTATATTTATCATATTTTGGAAATAAAAAAAATTACATTTAAACATTCAAATGGATATTATACAAGTCTAATAATCACATGTTAAATCAATAACAAATCTCACAAATAGGGAATTCATAATACTGAACATCATAACAGCTATATCAAGGCCTCTTCCCATTACCACACAGAAATATTCTATCAATGCCTTGTGCCAAGTAACTAGTTTGTCTCATTGGACCATCTGATGCATCGAGGGGCTATAATGGGATCCACCTATCACTTACTAATTTAAATGCATTATTTTTATGACAATGTTGAAACATAACCTAAAAAAATAATATTTAAAACTAGCATATGAAAAATCAATACTTTAACAAAAAACCATGAATGATATAAAATATAATATCCCGAGTAAATCATATCACAAAAAATTAAATACAATATGGAAGATAATATCATAAAAAACCAACCTCAAGCAATCTTTAAAAAAAATTATGTTGACATTCCTGAAAATTATTTATTACAATTATTTATGGGAAATATCTTTTTTTTTAAAAAAATCATTTAAAATCTGAGAAATTTTAAAATAAAATATTTCTTTTGAAAATAACCTTGTAATATTGTCAGTAATGATTCAAAATGGTAAGGTGATATAATGTCGGAAAATATCCCATTGCATCATATAAGTTAAAAAACATTCTTTCTTCAATTTGTTTAAAAGGTCACAAAGTATCTCATTTGGAAAATGACAGAATGATTCCTTCTAATAAATTATATGTAAATAAAACATGGGTAAAATTAATTTTAAAATTCCATAGTAAAATTGTAAATTTTTTTAGGAAAGATTTATAAGAATCTTGGTCTTGGATGATAAATATGTCCTAATATGTAATTACACATCAATAACCTTGAATAATAGTGTTGTTGTGAAATTAACTCTTACCTTAGGTATGATATTATCCATATGTGTATGAAAATCCTATATAGTGTCTCTAAAAATTATATTAACTAATATCATAGTCAATAGAAAATTTTTGGTATCATATATGATCTTTTTATGACTTTATATTGCCTGTTTATTAACAACTCCGCGTTAATGCAACATTTTGTGTCATAATCGCTTGGTTTCTCACACATTTTTTGACTTCTTATTCAAGATCATATTACATAGAAAATGATATACATAAACCTAGAATGTATAATATGATATATATATATATATATTATTCATATAATAAATATATATAATAAATATATATAATAAATATATATGATAAAGGTATTTCACCGTTCATGGAGATGGTAGGTCGTACATACGCTTGAACATTGTTCACATTTTCTAATCATATTGATTGGATGCAAGAAAATGACATATATGTATATAATGATATATATCTATATTATTATAATATTATTATTTATTATATTTCAATAATTTTCATAATATTTATATTTTTATAATCATTATTGGATGGTGAACATGGATGATGGGTGTAACAGCCCGAGATTTTAAGAAAAATATTCTTTTTAATTTTATTAATGTCTTGTGTTGTACGCTACACCAAAAGGAGCTTGCACAACACGCATCTTTGACTTGCCTTGCATTACACGCAATCGCAACCTTCCTTGATAGCGTGTGTAGTACGCAATATTGAGTTTCACTAAACAACGACATGCTATTAAAATATTATTATAACTAGCCGTTATGAATAGTAATAACCACCTTTTAAAATTTGAGAAATTTTATCTCTCAAAATGGACTTCATTTTTGGATTCGTAGTATCAAATTTAGCCTAAGGTGAAATTTTGGTACTTTCGGATAACTTTCATATTCTGATGAATAGTGAAAATTACTAAATTATAATTAAAAACAATTTTTTTAATCGAAATAATTAATAGTGATAAATTATTAATTTGAGTGGTCTTAAAGTATATTTAGAATATATTTTTACAATTTAATACAATGTTGGTCATTGTCTGTAATTTCACATTTAAACCGGACATAATCAAGTGTCAATCTTTTGATAGATATTATTTCTTAAAAACACGCTATTTGTTTTAACAGCGGGATTTAATTATAAAATTAATTAATGCAACTTCTATGTTATTAATTTGGTAAAATAGACTTCATTTTTGAATTCGGAATATGAAATATAGCTTAGGATGAAATTTTGGCATTGTTCTGAAAAACATCAATTTTTGATGAATAGTGAAACTACTAAGTGGTAGTTAAAAAAACTGAATTTTTCATAAAACTTAATTTTACCGCTTCTGTGAATGGAATTTCAAAAATCCGAGAGACACGGTTGATGTCAGTAAGAAAAATGTGGTTCAATGAGATGAAAATAATTTTTTGTGAATAGTAACTTTTTACTTTTATTTACCACGGTTAAAAGTAAATAGGGTAATTAAGGGTAAGAATGATATTAATATTACCCTAACACATGTCCTAATTCTATTGGACAAGTGTATCTCGACCAAAAACAACCTTAAGTGTAAAATATTATCATTTAGGCCCACTTGGATTAGATTAGGACATTTATTATTAATTTATTTAAAGAAGGGTTAAAATAGTTAAAATCAAAGTTTAATAACTAAAACATTTTTAATATGGGGTTATACATAAGATAAATTCGACTATAAATATTCATTAGAAAGCTAAAAAGATTTCCTACATAATGATATTTTATTTATAATTTTTAGACTTTAAATAAATTAATTTATTTATTACACAACGATGATGCAGTAATTACCCTTTTAAAGAAATATTAACATAATTGATGTTATAAATGCTCAAATGAATGTAATTTGAGACTTTTTATGAATTCCACTAATTTTCTAGGTTACTATGATATATTAGTGTTGATTTAATAAACTTTTTTCGAACATATAATTCTGTTATGACTTTCACAAAAATCATATATCAAATAGTGTCAAATTTGACACAAAATAGTTTTTAAATCAAATATTATATTATTAATTGCTATTTTATTCTTAAAAATCTAAGGTTCGTCCAAATGACTTAGATAAGGATATTTATATTAATAATAAACAATTTGGGTTTCTTTTGGCATGTTATTGTAAGTGTATTAACCATATAGTGAAAGAAAACAAAAAGACACGGTAAAAGTTTTATTATTTAACTTAGAGTTAAATCTAATTGATAAGGTTAAAATAATACCCTAAACTTGTCTAAATCTTATTGGTTGATAGGAATTCGACCCATCCCCACTTTAGCTTCGAAATAAGACCCTTTGGAACCATTATTAACCGATTTTGACTTTAATATAAAATAATATTTTGAGATATTCCTAAGGTGACCCTCTCCTCCCTTATAAAAGGGTACCTCCTCCCCCTTCTCCTCACACCAATTTGAGCACTCAAGCTCGGCCAACCCCTGCCAAAATCTCTTCTCCACTTCCCTAGAATAATCCTAGAGGTCCTGGTCTTCTTCAAAGTCCAATCTTAGTTCCTTATGTGGAGGATTCAAAGAGGCGTTTCAAAGAAGAGGTAATATCCATTACCGATCTTTTCAATTTCTTTCTTCTTCAACTTCTTCTTCTTTAGTTGTTTCATGATAAAGTAATAACATCAGTATAAATTACATACTGATATGTTATTATAAATATTAAACAACTCTAATTAACCTTCTATCCATCATACGGAAAAAGGAAATCACCGCGTGTGCGTACGTACGGAATACCGTCTCCACGCCGTGGTGTAATCTATTTTCCGACTCCACCTTAATTGGATGGGTATAATGGTTTAATTAGTGACTATATATGATTTTTATAAAGTGATATTTATACTGAAATAGTATACATACACTTCAACACAATTCCACGACCATGGGAACGATATCATCGCTCGTGCGTACGTACGGACTACCGTCTCCACGACGCGATTAGATTCATTCTCCATGTTAACCATTTAAGAATGATTATAACGTATATATAAGAAATAATAATGAAATATATGACATTATAAAGCTACTGGATTTATGTATATATATATATATGTATGTCATCTACTTACTTCCATTCAAGACAATAAGGAAAGGAAAATAGCGTTCATGCGTACGTACGGACTACCATCTCCATGAACGGTGTTTTTCATTTCATTTATCTATCTATTATATATATATATACTGAATATATATGATATATAAATCATATTTTATATTCTGGAAGTAAGTAAATCATGATATAAGTAATAATAATGTCAAGAACAACAAGTCAAAACACCTACGATAAATGAAACGATTTTACCCAAAACGCTTCTTTAACATGGAATTTACCAAAGAACAGGTAATATAATGTCATAAGTGAACCATATATTATATCATAACAATTAATATGATTCTGTAATAAGTCAATTACATTATTTAAATCATTATACAGGAGGTTCAGACACATACGAAGCAAATCGGACCTAAGGTAAGAGAAATATCACAATCTCATTTTTATCCGAGATTGTTTATACTTTGAAAGTTCCTGGGGTGTATTTTATCATCCAAATCCATGTTTCCTCAATATGTAATGTTATTTCCATCCACCTAAAATTGTTTAAATCCAAATTTACCCTTCGGTGAGTTTTTATTAAAAGATATGAAAGGAATCTTTTTTCGTTGAGGTACTTTTTGACTTTTCTGACAAAAGTACGAGAAGAATGTTTTTTTTAACTTAAATGGCACGAACGGATTTTTACGGTATTATAAAGCCTTATTATCATGAAGCTTCCTACAAAAGATTTCATGACTACTTCTAATAAAATCTCTTTCTTTTAAAATTTCATGATGTTTTGTGAAAAGAAATTGATTTTGAAGAAGAAATGATATTCTCCTCAAGAATTCATTTCAATTGTTTTATCAAAATTATTTTCCATCTAAGATAATAAAGGGTTCTGTTTCTATCAATATTTTTACATTGTTTTGACTATGTTGTGATGGAATTATGTTTATGAATTCCTTTATCTTATATGAATGGTTTTATGATGTCATGTTGTTTAAGAATCCCATTTTTATTACATGGGTTATGAAATGATGTATGATTTATGATTTTGTGGCACACATAAGAATGGTATCATTATGAGATGGGTGGGACCTATATCTCCCTCCAATGAATTGGGTAAAGATTTTATATCTCATGAGATAGACAGGGCTGGAACGGTAGGTTATACCGGTTAAGTGAAACAGGACTGAAATGAGGGTTACTCGATTCAGAAAGAGACTTTGTCCACTAAGATAGTCTTGGAAATGAGTCTTGACTAACAAGAAATGATTCTCTATGATTATGTGTGAATGCCACAAAGTTTCATGTTTTAAGTTATGATTATTGTGATTACATTTCACTACCATGATTTGTCCCATGTTATGAAATTATGCTCTCTTTTGCAGGTTATGATTTCTAAAATGTTATGTTCTTACGAATACGATGTGATTGATATTTCTTTTGTTTACCCTTACTGAGAATTTGATCTCACCCTGTTATGTCTTCTTTTCCCCAGGATATAAAGAAAGGTTTTAGGTAAAAAAAGAGAAGATCTTTATGGGAGATGTTGAAGATCTTTCACCATGATTAGAAGATTTTATTCCGAGTTTCCAAAGACACTAAACTATTACAATCCTTGAGTGTGTGTTTTTGTTATGTACTAAGTATTCCGCAAATGTAATGTAATGTCCATGTACGTTAAGCTTCGGGTCTCTACAGTTGGTATCAAAGGAAAGGTTTAGTCAACCTTTGGAAACTAGGATGCGAAAACGTTAGTGAGATCCTTAGAGATATTTCTATGGTATGTCTAGGGATGTCCCTAAGGATAAGTATACGTATAGGATATAGTCCTAGAACTATGGTAACGATATTAGATTAAACCTAAGATGTTAGATATTGAAGTTACTCCCCCTTTATTATGATTTTTTCCTCTAACACTATTCTTTTTCAGTTTTAGAAAATGGCTGGAAACAAGATGATTCACGATAATGGAGGATATGATGGACAATGGAATGATATTCTTCATAATGAAATGGGATTTGGAAGCCCAAACATAATTATTATGCCGAATCAGCAATCTCATAATATGATCTATAAAGTAAAATTTGGTAAGTTTCCTGACTCGGCTAATAAGAGAAAGATAGAGTTTCATGATGATCATAGAGGAAAGGAAGTTCAATTTCCCCTATGTAATTCATGTGGGAAGAGGCATCAGGGAGAATGTTTCAAAGGAACTGGAAGATGCTTTGGGTGTGGAAATGAAGGACACAAAGCCAGTAAGTGCAAAAGAAAAGGTTCAGTTAACACCAGGGATGAGGATAATGGTATTGCTACGACATCAACAATGGTTAAATGTTTTAAATGTGGAATGTACGGGCATTATGCAAACCAATGCCCTAAGGGAAAGTCTCATGAAGAGAATCAGTATGGTCGTATGGGAAGTATTTATGTTGATGATGATGAAGAGACTACAAATGATATGTAGGGTGAAAGAATTGTTGAAGCTCGGTCAATGGTTTAAGAATGTAGTGGAATGATTACATGTTTATCATGTGTAATGTTGTATAAGAAATCTCATGGTACTATGGAATAAAGAGACATCTAAGGATTGTTACACTGTTGTCTTTCCTTGAGTTACGAAAGTGTATGATTAATGGTACCACTATCCATGAAAGGTTATTCAGATATTTTTGGAATTTAGATGATATGCGAATAATGAAAGAATAATAAGATAATGAGGTGTTTGATTGTATTCATGAGCTCATTAATGATATAAGGAGAAGGTTATATCATGGTTTGAGTATATAGAATTTTTGGATTTTGGTATGTGGAAAGAGTTAACTTTTAACTGCATTCATGTTTTCACTAAGGTTCAATGGGTATTCAAGAGAATACATGATTAAGGCCTTTTAATGTTTGGAATGTGACCAACAAGACATATCTTATGATATATGGGGATCAACGACAGTATTAAATCTCTGGTAATCATTTTCACTATATTATGAGAGTGGACTGCAGTATTATGGATAAGCCTAAAGATTACAATGGATTATGTTGGACATAAGTTAGTATTGTTTATGGATAGAATATTTTTGATATTATTTATGGGATGTTATAGTAATATAGTTTTAGAAAAAGGACAACCTGCAGGACGGGCGACAGCCCATCGCATCAGACAAGGCTGTGGGAATCGAACCCACAACCGAAGTGCGACTGGCCTTTATCACCTACCGCTAGCCTACAGGAAGTCCCTGTTTAGTAGAAACTAGTTTTATTATATTAAACTATATGACATATGATGTATAAGTCTATTTTAGGAACCATATATGATTAATCTCACTATAGATCGACTTATGTATATAATCTTTTTTGCTAACCTTTTGTTTGAGACAGATGGAATGACCCGTCATTCTATCACATGATCTGCTAACACTTCACGAATAACAAATTCAACTTCATTTATTTAAGAGATGAAGTGGAAATTGTTAAAGGCACGAACAACAGTGAGATTGTACCAAAATAAAGTAAGTATTTATTCTAATTTAAATTCTTTAACTTTAGGGAAACGATCTTGAAAACCAAAAATGTTGTCCTAGTGATCTTATATCTGATGAATCAGATGGTACCTTAGATCGTCACAAATTTATGGCTTTGTGATTACTGGCTTTTCCATAGCCATGTTCTCTACCACTCTCCACCAGAACATGATGGTTAGATTTTTATTCCATATCCATATTTTCACCTATGTGGAAACCCAGTGATTAGTTTATTTGGGTAACCGTTAGGTTTCATACTTTTGTTTTTAAAGATTGGTTTTGGTATTCCTTTTTAAGATGTGGGTTTCTATTAAATAAACTTTCAAATAGTAAACCATTTATAACCCCGACGAATTTCGAGGGCGAAATTCATTTTAAGGGGGGTAGAATGTAACAGCCCGAGATTTTATGAAAAATATTCTTTTTAATTTTATTAATGTCTTGTGTTGTACGCTACACCAAAAGGAGCTTGCACAACACGCATCTTTGACTTGCCTTGCATTACACGCAATCGCAACCTTCCTTGATAGCGTGTGTAGTACGCAATACTGAGTTTCACTAAACAACGACATGCTATTAAAATATTATTATAACTAGCCGTTATGAATAGTAATAACCACCTCTTAAAATTTTAGAAATTTTAGCTCTCAAAATGGACTTCATTTTTGGATTCTTAGTATCAAATTTAGCCTAAGGTGAAATTTTCGTACTTTCGGATAACTTTCATATTCTGATGAATAGTGAAAATTACTAAACTATAATTAAAAACAACTTTTTTAATCGAAATATTTAATAGTGATAAATTATTAATTTGAGTGGTTTTAAAGTATATTTAGAATATATTTTTACAATTTAATACAATGTTGGTCATTGTTTGTAATTTCACATTTAAACCGGACATAATCAAGTGTCAATCTTTTGATAGATATTATTTCGTAAAAACACGCTATTTGTTTTAACAGCGGGATTTAATTATAAAATAAATTAATGCAACTTCTATGTTATGAATTTGGTAAAATAGACTTCATTTTTGAATTCGGAATATGAAATATAGCTTAGGATGAAATTTTGGCATTGTTCTGAAAAACATCAATTTTTGATGAATAGTGAAACTACTAAGTGGTAGTTAAAAAAACTGAATTTTTCATAAAACTTAATTTTACCGCTTCTGTGAATGGAATTTCAAAAATCCGAGAGACACGGTTCATGTCAGTAAGTAAAATGTGGTTCAATGAGATGAAAATAATTTTTGGTGAATAGTAACTTTTTACTTTTATTTACCACGGTTAAAAGTAAATATGGTAATTAAGGGTAAGAATGATATTAATATTACCCTAACACATGTCCTAATTCTATTGGAAAAGTGTATCTCGACCAAAAACAACCTTAAGTGTAAAATATTATCATTTAGGCCCACTTGGATTAGATTAGGACATTTATTTTTAATTTATTTAAAGAAGGGTTAAAATAGTTAAAATCAAAGTTTAATAACTAAAACATTTTTAATATGGGGTTATACATAAGCTATATTCGACTATAAATATTCATTAGAAAGATAAAAAGATTTCCTACATAATGATATTTTATTTATAATTTTTAGACTTTAAATAAATTAATTTATTTATTACACAACGATGATGCAGTAATTACCCTTTTAAGGAAATATTAACATAATTGATGTTATAAATGCTCAAATGAATGTAATTTGAGACTTTTTATGAATTAAACTAATTTTCTAGGTTACTATGATATATTAGTGTTGATTTAATAAACGTTTTTCGAACATATAATTCTGTTATGACTTTCACAAAAATCATATATCAAATAGTGTCAAAATTGACACAAAATAGTTTTTAAATCAAATATTATATTATTAATTGCTATTTTATTCCTAAAAATCTAAGGATCCGCCAAATGACTTAGATAAGGATATATATATTAATAATAAACAATTTGGGTTTCGTTTGTCATGTTATTGTAAGTGTATTAACCATATAGTGAAAGAAAACAAAAAGACACGGTAAAAGTTTAATTATTTAACTTAGAGTTAAATCTGATTGATAAGGTTAAAATAATACCCTAAACTTGTCTAAATATTATTGGTTGATAGGATTTCGACCCATCCACACTTTAGCTTCGAAATAAGACCCTTTGGAACCATTATTAACCGATTTTGACTTTAATATAAAATAATATTTTGAGATATTCCTAAGATGCCCCTCTCCTCCCTTATAAAAGGGTACCTCCTCCCCCTTCTCCTCACACCAATTTGAGCACTCAAGCTCGGCCAACCCCTTCCGAAATCTCTTCTCCACTTCCCTAGAATAATCCTAGAGGTCCTGGTCTTCTTCAAAGTCCAATATTAGTTCCCTATGTGGAGGATTAAAAGAGGCGTTTCAAAGAAAAGGTAATATCCATTACCGATCTTTTCAATTTCTTTCTTCTTCAACTTATTCTTATTTAGTTGTTTCATGATAAAGTAATAACATCAGTAAAAATTACATACTGATATGTTATTATAAATATGAAACAACTATAATTAACCTTCTATCCATCATACGGAAAAAGGAAATCACCGCGCGTGCGTACGTACGGAATACCGTCTCCACGCCGTGGTGTAATCTATTTTCCGACTCCACCTTAATTGGATGGGTATAATGGTTTAATTAGTAACTATATATGATTTTTATAAAGTGATATTTATACTGAAATAGTATAAATACACTTCAACACAATTCCACGACCATGGGAACGATATCATCGCTCGTGCGTACGTACGGACTACCGTCTCCACGACGCGATGAGATTCATTCTCCATGTTAACCATTTAAGAATGATTATAAAGTATATATAAGAAATAATAATGAAATATATGACATTATAAAGCTGCTGGATTTATGTATATATATATATATGTATGTATGTCATCTACTTACTTCCATTCAAGACAATAAGGAAAGGAAAATAGCGTTCATTCGTAATTACGGACTACCGTCTCCATGAATGGTGTTTTTCATTTCATTTATCTATCTATTATATATATATATATATACTGAATATATATGATATATAAATCATATTTTATATTCTGGAAGTAAGTAAATAATGATATAAGTAATAATTATGTCAATAACAACAAGTCAAAACACCTACGATAAATGAAACGATTTTACCCAAAACGCTTCTTTAACATGGAATTTACCAAAGAACGGGTACTATAATGTCATAAGTGAACCATATATGATATCATAAAAATGAATATGATTCTGTAATAAGTCAATGACATTATTTAAATCATTATACAGGAGGTTTAGACACATACGAAGCAAATCGGACCTAAGGTAAGGGAAATATCACAATCTCATTTTTATCCGAGATTGTTTATACTTTGAAAGTTCATGGGGTGTATTTTATCATCCAAATCCATGTTTCCTCAATATGTAATGTTATTTCCATCCACCTAAAATTTTTTAAATCCAAATTTACCCTTCGGTGAGTTTTTATTAAAAGATATGAAAGGAATCTTTTTTCGTTGAGGTACTTTTTGACTTTTCCGACAAAAGTACGAGAAGAATGTTTTTTTAACTTAAACGGCCTGAACGGATTTTTACGGTTTTATAAAGCCTTGTTATCATGAAGCTTCTTCCAAAAGATTTCATGACTACTTCTAATAAAATCTCTTTCTTTTAAAATTTCATGATGTTTTGTGAAAAGAAATTGATTTTGAAGAAGAAAGGATATTTTCCTCAAGAATTCATTTCAAGTGTTTTATCAAAATTATTTTCCATCTAAGATAATAAAGAGTTTTGTTTCTATCCTTATTTTTACATTGATTTGACTATGTTGTGATGGAATTATGTTTATGAATTCCTTTATCTTATATGAATGGTTTTATGATGTCATGTTGTTTAAGAATCCCATTTTTATTACATGGGTTATGAAATGATGTATGATTTATGATTTTGTGGCACACATAAGAATGGTATCATTATGAGATGGGTGGGACCTATATCTCCCTCCAATTAATTGGGTAAAGATTTTATATCTCATGAGATAGACAGGGCTGGAACGGTAGGTTATACCGGTTCAGTGAAACAGGACTGAAACGAGGGTTACTCGATTCAGAAAGAGACTTTGTCCACTAAGATAGTCTTGGCAATGAGTCTTGACTAACAAGAAATGATTCTCTATGATTATGTGTGAATGCCACAATGTTTCAAGTTTTAAGTTATGATTATTGTGATTACATTTCACTACCATGATTTATCCCATGTTATGAAATTATGCTCTCTTTTGCAGGTTATGATTTCCAAAATGTTATGTTCTTACGAATACGATGTGATTGATATTTCTTTTGTTTACCCTTACTTAGCATTTGATCTCACCCTTTTATGTCTTCTTTTCCCCAGGATATAAAGAAAGGTTTTAGGTAAAAAAATATAAGATCTTTATGGGAGATGTTGAAGATCTTTCACCACGATTAGAATATTTTATTCCGAGTTTCCAAAGACACTAAATATAACGACCCATACTTTACATACATTGTTAATACTTCGAAATTGAAGCACACTTATTACAACATATAACAAAACCACAAAGGACCGTATAAGTATAGTGTCTTTAGAAACTGGGAAACATAAACAACTGGTTCATAAATCTTCTACAGTGTCTCCCATTTATTTCATCATATCTAGGGTCCCTTTTAGCATATTCTACTTAATATCCATCTTCCTGACCTGGGGAAAAGAAAACATAAAAGGGTGAGCTCAAATGCTCAGCAAGGGCAAATAAAGGAAATAAAAATCATATCATATCTTTATGAAAATCAAAACCTGCAAAAGAGATCATAATATCTTAACATGGAATAAATCATAGAAGTGAAAATGAGAACCCCATAATCATAACATAAAACTTGAAACTTTGTGGCATGCGCACATAATCATGGAAAATCATTTCTTGTTAGTCATGACTCTTTTCCAAGACTATCTTAGTGGACAAAGTCCCTTTCTCAACAGAGTTCACTCCTCGTTTCAGTCCTGTTTCACTGAACCGAAATAACCTTCCGTTCCAGCCATGTCTATCTCATGAGATATAAAATCTTTACCCAATGCATTGGAGGTAGATATAGGTCCCACCCATCTTATAATGAATCCTTTCTTATGTGTGCCACATAATCATAAACCATACATCATAGCGTAACCCATGTAATAATAATGGGATTCTTAAACAACATGACATCATAAAACAATTCATATAAGATTAAGGAATTCATAAAAATATTTCCATCACAACATAATCAAATCCATGTAATAATAGGGATAAAAACATAACCCTTTTATTATCTTAGATGGAAAATAATTTTGATAAAATACTTGAACTTCATTCTTGAGGAAAATATCCTTTCTTCTTCAAAAACATTTTTTCCTTTCATAAAATGTCATACAACTTTAAAATAAAACAAGTTGATTAAAAATAAACTTGAAAACTTGTAAAGGAAGTTTCTTGGAAATAATGTTTTAAAAATCCATTCATGCCGTATAAGTTAAAAAAAACATTCTTCGTACTTTTGTCGGAAAAGTCAAAAAGTACCTCGTACGAAAAACGACAAAAGATTCCTTTCATATCTTTTACAAAAAACTCACCGAAGGGTAAAAATGGATTTAAACAATTGTAGGTGGATGGAAATAATATTACATATTGATGAAACATGGATGTGGATGATAAAATACACCCGAGTAAATACTTACGAATAAACAATCTCGGATAAAAATGAGATTGTGATATTTCCCTTACCTTAGGACCGATTTGCTTTGTTCGTGTCCGAAGCTCCTGTATAATGGTTTAAATAATGTTATTGACTTATTCCAGAATCATACATATTGATATGATATCATATATGGTCATATTATTAGCTTCTTGTTAGTAATATTTCATTGTTACTTGTTACTCGGGTCTTTATAACTTTTTGTTCTTATGTGTGTTTTGTCGAATAAATTCTTATTATTATCTTTAGGTTATAGATAATTCATTTAAAGAATGGTATTAGTGTAGTATATACCATATTCATTCATTAAATTCATTTATATAATCATTATGAAATGAAGATCATGTAGAACGAGTTGCATCACATCGTGGAGACGGTATTCCGTACGTACGCACGAGTGATGATATCGTTCCTATGATCGTGGAACTGTATTGGAGTATATATATATTATTTCAGTATCAATATTACTTTATAATAATCATATATAGTTACTCATTACACCATTATACCCATCCTTGTAAGGTGATGGTGGAAAATAGATTACACCACGGCGTGGAGACGGTATTCCGTACGTACGCACGCGCGGTGATTTCATTTTTCCGTAGGATGGATAGAAGGTGAATTAGGGTTGTTTCATATTTATAATAACATATCAGTATGTAAGTCATACTGATGTTATTACTTTATCATGAAACAACTAAAGAAGAAGAAGTTGAAGAAGAAAGAAATTGAAAAGATCGGTAATGGATATTACCTCTTCTTTGGAACGCCTCTTTGAATCCTCCACTTAAGGAACTAAGATTGGTCTTTGGAGAAGACCAGGACCTCTAGGATTATTCTAGGGAAGTGGATAGGAGAAAATTGCAGGGGTTGGCCGAGCTTGAGTGCTCAAATTGGTGTGAGGAGGAGGGGGAGGAGGTGCCCTTTTATAAGGGAGGAGAGGGGCACCTTAGGAATATCTCAAAATATTATTTTATATTAAAGTCAAAATCGGTTTATAATGGTTCCAAAGGGTCTTATTTCGAATCTAAAGTGGGGATGGGTCGAAATCCTATCAACCAATAGGATTTAGACAAGTTTAGGGTATTATTTTAACCTTATCAATTAGATTTAACTCTAAGTTAATTAATTTAACTTTTACCGTGTCTTTTTGTTTTCTTTCACTATATGGTTAATACACTTACTATAACATGCCAAACGAACCCCAAATTGTTTATTATTAATATATATATCCTTATATAAGTCATTTGGCCGATCCTTAGATTTTTAGGAATAAAATAACAATTAATAATATAATATTTGATTTAAAAACTATTTTGTGTCAATTTTGACACTATTTGATATATGATTTTTGTGAAAGTCATAACAGAATTATATGTTCGAACCAAGTTGATTAAATCAACACTAATATATCATAGTAACCTAGAAAATTAGTGGAATTCATAAAATGTCTTAAATTACATTTATTTTGGTATTTATATTATCAATTTTGTCAATATTTCATTAATAAGATAATTACTGCATCATCTTTGTGTCATAAATAAATTAAATTATTTGATGTCTAAAAATTACAAATAAAATATCATCATGTAGGAAATATTTTTAGATTTCTAATGAATATTTACAATCGAATTTATCTTATGTATAACCCCATATTAAAAATGATTTACTTATTAAACTTTAATTTTAACTATTTTAACCCTTCTTTAAATAAATTAATAATAAATGTCCTAATCTAATCCAAGTGGGCCTAAATGGTAATATATTATTCCTAAGTTTGTTTTTGGTCGAATTACACTTGTCCAATAGAATTAGGACATGTGTTAGGGTAATATTAATATCATATTTACCCTTAGTTACCCTATTTACTATTAACCGCAGTAAAAAAAGTAAAAAGTTACTATTCACCAAAAAATTATTTTTATCTCATTGAACCACATTTTATATACTGATATCAACCGTGTCTGTCGGATTTTTGAAATTCCATTCACAGAAGCAGTAAAATTATGTTTTATGCATAATTCAGTTTTTAACCTACCACTTAGTGGTTTCACTATTCATCAAAAATTGAAAGTTTTCAGAAAAATACCAAAATTTCACCCTAGGCTAATTTCGATATTCTGAGTCCAAAAATGAAGTCCATTTTGAAAAATAAATTTTATAAAATTTCAAAAAGTGGTTATTACTATTCATAACGGCTAGTTTTAATAGCATATTATTGTTTAGTGAAACTCGGTATTGCGTACGACGCAAGCTATCGAGGAAGGTCGCGATTGCGTGTAAAGCAAGCCAAGCAAGTGTTGTGTAGAAAAAGATCCCTTTGATGATTTATATTACATAAAAGTCTCGGGTGTTACATTCTACCCCCCTTAAAAAGAATTTCGCCCTCGAAATTCGTCACTTTGCAACAAACAGATGAGGATACTTCTCCCTCATCATATCCTCAAGCTCCCATGTAGCTTCTTCAAGTTGGTGGTTTCTCCATAAAACTTTCACCAAGCGAGTGGTCTTGTTTCGTAGGACTTTTTCGCTACGATCCAGAATCTCTATCGGCTGTTCTTCATAAGAAAGATCTTGATCCAGCGGTACAACTTCTCAGCTGAGTACATGTGAAGGATCTGGTATGTACTTTCTCAGGAGAGATACATGGAACACATCGTGAACTTGAGAGAGATTCGGTGGAAGCGCCAATCGGTAAGCTACCTTCACAACACGATCCAGTATTTCAAAAGGAACGATATATCTAGGGCTCAACTTCCCCTTCTTTCCAAATCTCATAACCCTCTTCCAGGGAGATATTCGTAAGAACACTTTATCGCCCACATCAAACTCTAGGTCTTTTCTTCGGTTGTCGGCATAACTTTTCTGTCGACTCTGAGCTGCTCTTATGTGTTGTTGAATAGATATGACCTTTTGTGCCATTTCATCAACGAGATCAGGTCCTAATAGCTTTCTTTCCCCAACATCATCCCAGCAAGTTGGAGTCCTGCATTTCTTTCCATAGAGAGCTTCATAAGGAGCCATCTGAATACTGGAGTGAAAGCTATTATTATAAGAAAAATCCACCAAAGGTAGGTGTTGATCCCAACCTCCTTTGAAATCCATAGAGCAAGCTCTCAACATATCTTCTAGGGTTTGAATTGTTCTCTCAGACTGACCGTCTGTCTGGGGATGATAAGCAGTGCTGAAACTCAACTCTGTATCCAGAGTATGCTGAAGACTTCGCCAGAACTTCGAGGTAAATCTCGGATCTCGATCAGATATAATAGAAAGTGGTACTCCATGCAATCTTACCACTTCCTTTACATATATCCTGGCAAGATGATCTAGAGAGAAATCCTCTCTAATAGCAATGAAGTGTGCAGACTTTGTAAGACGATCAACTATGACCCAGATAGCATTATTGCCTTTGGATGTTTTAGGAAGTCCTGTGACAAAGTCCATAGTGATGTTTTCCCATTTCCATTCGGGTATGGGTAATGGTTGTAACATCCCCTTAGACTTCTGTCTCTCAGCTTTAACTTGTTGACCAACCAAGCATCGAGAGACATATTCAGCAACATCTCTTTTCATGCCATCCCACCAGAAGTACTCTTTCAGGTCCCTATACATCTTCGTGCTTCCAGGATGAATAGAAAATGAAGAACTATGAGCCTCATCCAGCAGCTCCTTCTTTAATTCGGGGATGGGAGGAACGCAAACCCGATTCCTGAACTTTATTATCCCATCACAATCAAAGTTGAATTCAGGAACATTTCTCACCTTCTTTTGTAACTCGACATCTTCTTTCTGTGCCTCTTTAATCTTCACATGTATAGATGGTTGAACATTCATTTGAGAAAGATAAGATTTTTCCCCTTCCATTATAATTCCAAGATCCATCCTTTGTAAATCCATAAATATTGGATCTTTTGTGATCCTCATCATGGATAAACTAGCATGGTCTTGTCGACTTAATGCATCTGCCACCTTGTTTGCTTTCCCAGGGTGGTAATGGATTGAGCAGTCATAATCCTTAATCAGCTCCAACCATCTTCTTTGACGCATATTCAACTCCTTTTTTGTGAAAATATACTTTAAAATTTTATGATCAGTATAAATATCACACCTTTCACCATAAAGGTAATGCCTCCAAATCTTTAATGCGAAGATTACCGCAGCCAACTCCAAATCATGTGTTGGGTAATTTTGCTCATGGATTTTCAACTGTCGTGAGGCATAAGCTATCACCATATCATTTTGAATAAGAACACACCCCAATCCCTTCTTGGATGCATCACTGTAGATCACAAACCTTTCTCCACTACAAGGTAGTGTGAGCACAGGTGCACTGGATAACCTTCTTTTCAACTCCTTGAAATTCTCTTCACATTCCTCTGTCCAGACAAACTTAACTCCCTTCCGAGTCAACTTGGTGATTGGATTAGATAATCGTGAAAAATCTTTTACAAAACGTCGATAATATCCAGCCAAACCAAGAAAACTTCGGATCTCAGTTACTGTTGTTGGTCTTGACCATCTTTCGATAACCTCTGTTTTTGCTGGATCCACAGATATCCCTTCTTTTGAGATTATATGACCCAAAAATGCAACTTTTTGAAGCCAAAATTCACACTTGGTAAATTTGGCATAAAGCTTCTCCTTTCTCAGGGTCTTCAATATAATTCTCAAGTGATCTTCATGCTCTTCCTTGCTCTTTGAATAGACAAGAATATCGTCTATAAAGACTACCACAAATTGATCAAGATAGTCTCTAAAGACTCTATTCATTAGATCCATGAAGATAGAAGGGGAATTAGTAAGACCAAATGGCATCACTATAAATTCATAGTGTCCATACCTTGTACGGAAAGCCGTCTTTGGTACATCCTCCCTTTTGACCCTTAATTGACGATACCCTGAACGAAGATCAATCTTGGAAAAGTATTGAGCTCCGCGTAGTTGGTCAAATAAGTCATCAATGCGTGGGAGAGGATATTTGTTCTTGATAGTGATCTTGTTAAGTTCTCGATAATCAATGCAGAGTCTCATTGATCCATCTTTCTTCTTAACAAATAGAACAGGTGCTCCCCAAGGTGACGCACTAGGGCGTATGAATCCCTTATCAAGATTCTCTTGGAGTTTCTTCTTCAATTCCTGCAACTCAATTGGGCCCATTCTATAAGGTGTCTTTGAAATAGGCAAAGCACCCGGTACGAGTTCTATTGAAAACTCAACTTCACGATTTGGTGGAAGACCCGGTAATTCCTCCGGAAAGACATCATCAAACTCCCGTACAATGGGCATATTCTTAATCGTGAGTTTCTCACCAACCATTTGAGATAAATAACCTTCATTTAGTGGAATCAATACCCATAAGATGGAAGAAATTTCCACTGGAATGTTATGTTCATCCTTGCATTGATATACGATCGTAGGTTGATCTGGAATATGAAATGTGACTTCCCTTCTTTGGCAATCGATATGAGATCCATGTAGAGAAAGCCAATCCATGCCAAGAATCACATCAAATTCCACTAAAGGAAGGATCACAAGATTTGCAGGAAGCACTTTCCCACAAACTTCGATCGGAGAAGAATTATAAACTTTTGATGCGATTGATGTGCCATTAGGTGTTGTCACAGCTAACTCAACATCTAATTGTTGAGGTAATACGGTGATACCCTTAGAAAAGTCTTCAGAAATAAAAGAGAGGGTGGATCCAGAATCAAATAAAACATTTTCTACTTTAGAGTGGATGGTAAGTGTACCTTTCACCACATCGTTATCGTACTCCACATCGCTGATAGAAATTGCATTTGACTTTCCTTTGTCTTTAGCCTTAAGAGTTTGTTGACGTCGACCATCATCATCAACCCTTGGATTTGGGCATTGATTGGCATAATGCCCCATCTCCTTGCACTTGAAACATTGAAGTGTAGTAGGTTCATTCTGTGTATCCCTTCCTTTGTTTGCGTCATTAGACATCTTCTTCCCATTATCACGGCATTCAAATTCCCGATGACCTTCTTTTCCACATTTAAAACATTTACTTGTCCCTTTAAGACAACTCCCTCCATGTTTCTTTCCACACTTTGAGCATAAGGAAAAGCTCATCTTCTTTTCCGTGTGCTCTTTAGATTTTTCTTTGAATTCCATCTTCCTCTTCTTATCAAACCCATGTGACTGATGGGTTACTCCAATCTCCATCTCGAATTTGAGAGCACATCGAACGATTTCCTCGTAGCTATTGAAGTCCCTTATGTCTAACGCCCTTCGAAGACTTGGTTTTAAGCCACTAAAGAATCGATCGATCTTACTCTCAGGTTGGATAATAATACCAGAAGCGTACCTTGCAAGTCTTGTAAAATTTGCTTCATATGTACCAACAAATTCATCATCCCTTTGCTTCAGTTCAAGAAACTCTTTCTCCATCTTTGTTCGGAGAATACGAGGGAAGTACTTATTGAAAAATACGTTCTTGAACTCGTCCCATTCCATAGACTCAATTTCATCCCTTTGCCTCGTATTCTTAACAAGATTCCACCATTGATCAGCATCTCCTTCCAAACGATACACTGCTAGGATGACTTTATCATGTTCAGAACATTGAAGAACTGAAAATATCTTTTCAGTAGTACTAATCCATTGTTCAGCAACTAATGGATCAGTAGACCCGCTGAAAGAAGGTGGACGCTGCCTCATGAAGGATTCAACAGAATGTTGCTCCCTCCTTTGCTCGTTTGGAAATCCTGCATGATTCATAGCTTGAGAAAGTTGTGTGAGCATGGCTACAAGATTTTGCATTCCAGCTCCCATATCGTTTGGTTGCTCAGGGGGACAATCATTGCATTGCCCATCGCATTCCGCATTAACACGGTTCCTTCGGGTTCCAGCCATTGACTAAAACCAAGAAGAATAGTGTGAGAAACACTTATTATAATAGGAAACCACATAATTCAAGAATAAAATTTTCATGCTTAAGGTCTTATCCTAGGTTATTCAAGGCCATTTCTAAAACACTATGATTGTGTTCTATGCTTAGACTTATCCTTAGGGTTCTTACTAAGGCTTTCACATCCTAGTTTCCAAAGGTTGACTATACCTTTCCTCTGATACCAACTATAACGACCCATACTTTACATACATTGTTAATACTTCGAAATTGAAGCACACTTATTACAACATATGACAAAACCACAAAGGACCGTATAGGTATAGTGTCTTTAGAAACTGGGAAACATAAACAACTGGTTCATAAATCTTCTACAGTGTCTCCCATTTATTTCATCATATCAAGGGTCCCTTTTAGCATATTCTACTTAATATCCATCTTCCTGACCTGGGGAAAATAAAACATAAAAGGGTGAGCTCAAATGCTCAGCAAGGGCAAATAAAGGAAATAAAAATCATATCATATCTTTATGAAAATCAAAACCTGCAAAAGAGATCATAATATCTTAACATGGAATAAATCATAGAAGTGAAAATGAGATCCCCATAATCATAACATAAAACTTGAAACTTTTTGGCATGCACACATAATCATGGAAAATCATTTCTTGTTAGTCATGACTCATTTCCAAGACTATCTTAGTGGACAAAGTCCCTTTCTGAACCGAGTTCACTCCTCGTTTCAGTCCTGTTTCACTGAACCGAAATAACCTTCCGTTCCAGCCATGTCTATCTCATGAGATATAAAATCTTTACCCAATGCATTGGAGGTAGATATAGGTCCCACCCATCTTATAATGAATCCTTTCTTATGTGTGCCACATAATCATAAACCATACATCATAGCGTAACCCATGTAATAAAAATGGGATTCTTAAACAACATGACATCATAAAACAATTCATATAAGATAAAGGAATTCATAAAAATATTTCCATCACAACATAATCAAATCCATGTAATAATAGGGATAAAAACAGAACCCTTTTATTATGTTAGATGGAAAATAATTTTGATAAAATACTTGAACTTCATTCTTGAGGAAAATATCCTTTCTTCTTCAAAAACATTTTTTCCTTTCATAACATGTCATAAAACTTTAAAATAAAAGAAGTTGATTAAAAATAAACTTGAAAACTTGTAAAGGAAGTTTCTTGGAAATAATGTTTTAAAAATCCATTCATGTCGTATAAGTTAAAAAAACATTCTTCGTAATTTTGTCGGAAAAGTCAAAAAGTACCTCGTACGAAAAACGACAAAAGATTCCTTTCATATCTTTTACTAAAAACTCACCGAAGGGTAAAAATGGATTTAAACAATTGTAGGTGGATGGAAATAATATTACATATTGATGAAACATGGATGTGGATGATAAAATACACCCCAGTAAATACTTACGAATAAACAATCTCGGATAAAAATGAGATTGTGATATTTCCCTTACCTTAGGTCCGATTTGCTTTGTTCGTGTCCGAAGCTCCTGTATAATGGTTTAAATAATGTTATTGACTTATTCCAGAATCATACATATTGATATGATATCATATATGGTCATATTATTAGCTTCTTGTTAGTAATATTTCATTGTTACTTGTTACTCGGGTCTTTATAACTTTTTGTTCTTATGCGTGTTTTGTCGAATAAATTCTTATTCTTATCTTTAGGTTATAGATAATTCATTTACAGAATGATATTAGTGTAGTATATACCATATTCATTCATTCAATTCATTTATATAATCATTATGAAATGAAGATCATGTAGAACGAGTCGCATCACATCGTGGAGACGGTATTCCGTACGTACGCACGAGTGATGATATCGTTCCTATGATTGTGGAAATGTATTGGAGTATATATATATTATTTCAGTATCAATATTACTTTATAATAATCATATATAGTTACTCATTACACCATTATACCCATCCTTGTAAGGTGATGGTGGAAAATAGATTACACCACGGCGTGGAGACGGTATTCTGTACGTACGCACGCGCGGTGATTTCATTTTTCCGTAGGATGGATAGAAGGTGAATTAGGGTTGTTTAATATTTATAATAACATATCAGTATTTAAGTAATACTGATGTTATTACTTTATCATGAAACAACTAAAGAAGAAGAAGTTGAAGAAGAAAGAAATTGAAAAGATCGGTAATGGATATTACCTCTTCTTTGGAACGCCTCTTTGAATCCTCCACTTAAGGAACTAGGATTGGTCTTTGGAGAAGACCAGGACCTCTAGGAATATTCTAGGGAAGTGGATAGGAGAAAATGGCAGGGGTTGGCCGAGCTGGAGTGCTCAAATTGGTGTGAGGAGGAGGGGGAGGAGGTGCCCTTTTATAAGGGAGGAGAGGGGCACCTTAGGAATATCTCAAAATATTCTTTTATATTAAAGTCAAAATCGGTTTATAATGGTTCCAAAGGGTCTTATTTCGAAGATAAAGTGGGGATGGGTCAAAATCCTATCAACCAATAGGATTTAGACAAGTTTGGGGTATTATTTTAACCTTATCAATTAGATTTAACTCTAAGTTAATTAATTTAACTTTTACCGTGTCTTTTTGTTTTCTTTCACTATATGGTTAATACACTTACTATAACATGCCAAACGAACCCAAAATTGTTTATTATTAATATATATATCCTTATCTAAGTCATTTGGCCGAACCTTAGATTTTTAGGAATAAAATAACAATTAATAATATAATATTTGATTTAAAAACTATTTTGTGTCAATTTTGACACTATTTGATATATGATTTTTGTGAAAGTCATAACAGAATTATATGTTCGATCCAAGTTGATTAAATCAACACTAATATATCATAGTAACCTATAAAATTAGTGGAATTCATAAAAAGTCTTAAATTACATTTATTTTGGTATTTATATTATCAATTTTGTAAATATTTCATTAATAAGATAATTACTGCATCATCTTTGTGTCATAAATAAATTAAATTATATGATGTCTAAAAATTACAAATAAAATATCATCATGTAGGAAATCTTTTTATCTTTCTAATGAATATTTACAATCGAATTTATCTTATTTATAACCCCATATTAAAAATGATTTACTTATTAAACATTAATTTTAACTATTTTAACCCTTCTTTAAATAAATTAATAATAAATGTCCTAATCTAATCCAAGTGGGCCTAAATGGTCATATTTTATTCCTAAGTTTGATTTTGATCGAATTACACTTGTCCAATAGAATTAGGACATGTGTTAGGGTAATATTAATATCATATTTACCCTTAGTTACCCTATTTACTATTAACTGCGGTAAAAAAAAGTAAAAAGTTACTATTCACCAAAAAATTATTTTTATCTCATTGAACCACATTTTACATACTGATATCAACCGTGTCTGTCGGATTTTCGAAATTCCATTCACAGAAGCGGTAAAATTAAGTTTTATGCAAAATTCAGTTTTTAACCTACCACTTAGTGGTTTCACTATTCATCAAAAATTGAAAGTTTTCAGAAAAATACCAAAATTTCACCCTAGGCTAATTTCGATATTCTGAGTCCAAAAATGAAGTCCATTTTGAAAAATAAAATTTATAAAATTTCAAAAAGTGGTTATTACTATTCATAACGGCTAGTTTTAATAGCATATTGTTGTTTAGTGAAACTCGGTATTGCGTACTACGCAAGCTATCGAGGAAGGTCACGATTGCGTGTAAAGCAAGCCAAGCAAGTGTTGTGTAGAAAAAGATCCCTTTGATGATTTATATAACATAAAAGTCTCGGGTGTTACACTAAACTATTACGATCCTTGTGTGTGTGTTTTTGTTATGTACTAAGTATTCCGCAAATGTAATGTAATGTCCATGTACGTTAAGCATCGGGTCTCTACAGTTGGTATCAAAGGAAAGGTTTAGTCAACCATTGGAAACTAGGATGCGAAAACGTTAGTGAGATCCTTAGATATATTTCTATGGTATGTCTCGGGATGTCCCTAAGGATAAGTATACGTATAGGATATAGTCCTAGAACAATGGTAACGATATTAGATTAAACCTAAGATGTTAGATATTGAAGTTACTCCCCCTTTATTATGATTTTTTCTTCTAACACTATTCTTTTTCGGTTTTAGAAAATGGCGGGAAACAAGATGATTCACGATAATGGAGGATATGATGGACAATGGAATGATATTCTTCATAATGAAATGGGATTTGGAAGTCCAAACATAATTATTATGCCGAATCAGCAATCTCATAATATGATCAATAAAGTAAAATTTGGTAAGTTTCCTGACTCGGCTAATAAGAGAAAGATGGAGTTTCATGATGATCATAGAGGAAAGAAAGTTCAATTTCCCCTATGTAATTCATGTGGGAAGAGGCATCAAGGAGAATGTTTCAAAGGAACTGGAAGATGCTTTGGGTGTGGAAAAGAAGGACACAAAGCCAGTAAGTGCAAAGGAAAAGGTTTAGTTAACACCAGGGATGAGGATAATGGTATTACTACGACATCAACAATGGTTAAATGTTTTAAATGTGGAATGTACGGGCATTATGCAAACCAATGCCCTAAGGGAAAGTCTCATGAAGAGAATCAGTATGGTCGTATGAGAAGTATTTATGTTGATGATGATGAAGAGACTACAAATGATATGTGAGGTGAAAGAATTATTGAAGCTCGGTCAATGGTTTAAGAATGTAGTGGAATGATTACATGTTTATCATTTGTAATATTGTATAAGAAATCTCATGGTACTATGGAATAAAGAGACATCTAAGGATTGTTACACTGTTGTCTTTCCTTGAGTTATGAAAGTGTATGATTAATGGTACCACTATCCATGAAAGGCTATTCAGATATTTTTGGAATTTAGATGATATGCGCATAATGAAGGAATAATAAGATAATGAGGTGTTTGATTGTATTCATGAGCTCATGAATGATATAAGGAGAAGGTTATATCATGGTTTGAGTATATAGAATTTTTGGATTTTGGTATGTGGAAAGAGTTAACTTTTAACTGCATTCATGTTTTCACTAAGGTTCAATGGGTATTCAAGAGAATACATGATTAAGGCCTTTGAATGTTTGGAATGTGACCAACAAGACATATCTTATGATATATGGGGATCAACGACAGTATTAAATCTCTGGTAATCATTTTCACTATATTATGAGAGTGGACTGCAGTATTATGGATAAGCCTAAAGATTAAAATGGATTATGTTGGACATAAGTTAGTATTGTTTATGGATAGAATATTTTTGATATTATTTATGGGATGTTATAGTAATATAGTTTTAGAAAAAGGACAACCTGCAGGACGGGCGACAGCCTATCGCATCGGACAAGGCTGTGGGAATCGAACCCACAACCGAAGTGCGACTGGCCTTTATCACCTACCGCTGGCCTACAGGATGTCCCTGTTTAGTAGAAACTAGTTTTATTATATTAAGCTATATGACATATGATGTATAAGTCTATTTTAGGAACCATATATGCTTAATCTCACTATAGATCGACTTATGTATATAATCTTTTTTGCTAACCTTTTGTTTGAGACAGATGGAATGACCCGTCATTCTATCACATGATCTGCTAACACTTCACGAATAACAAATTCAACTTCATTTATTTAAGAGATGAAGTGGAAATTGTTAAAGGCACGAACAACAGTGAGATTGTACCAAAATAATGTAAGTATTTATTCTAATTTAAATTCTTTAACTTTAGGGAAATGATCTTGAAAACCAAAAATGTTGTCCTAGTGATCTTATATCTGATGAATCAGATGGTACCTTAGATCGTCACAAATTTATGGCTTTGTGATTACTGGCTTTTCCATAGCCATGTTCTCTACCACTCTCCATCAGAACATGATGGTTAGATTTTTCTTCCATATCCATATTTTCACCTATGTGGAAACCCAGTGATTAGTTTATTTGGGTAACCGTTAGGTTTCATACATTTGTTTTTAAAGATTGGTTTTGGTATTCCTTTTTACGATGTGGGTTTCTTTTAAATAAACTTTCGAATAGTAAAACATTTATAACCCCGACGAATTTCGAGGGCGAAATTCATTTTAAGGGGGGTAGAATGTAACAGCCCGAGATTTTATGAAAAATATTCTTTTTAATTTTATTAATGTCTTGTGTTGTACGCTACACCAAAAGGAGCTGGCACAACACGCATCTTTGACTTTCCTTGCATTACACGCAATCGCAACCTTCCTTGATAGCGTGTGTAGTACGCAATACTGAGTTTCACTAAACAACGACATGCTATTAAAATATTATTATAACTAGCCGTTATGAATAGTAATAACCACCTTTTAAAATTTTAGAAATTTTAGCTCTCAAAATGGACTTCATTTTTGGATTCGTAGTATCAAATTTAGCCTAAGGTGAAATTTTGGTACTTTCGGATAACTTTCATATTCTGATGAATAGTGAAAATTACTAAATTATAATTAAAAACAACTTTTTTAATCGAAATAATTAATAGTGATAAATTATTAATTTGAGTGGTTTTAAAGTATATTTAGAATATATTTTTACAATTTAATACAATGTTGGTCATTGTTTGTAATTTCACATTTAAACCGGACATAATCAAGTGTCAAACTTTTGATAGATATTATTTCTTAAAAACACACTATTTGTTTTAACAGCGGGATTTAATTATAAAATTAATTAACGCAACTTCTATGTTATGAATTTGGTAAAATAGACTTAATTTTTGAATTCGGAATATGAAATATAGCTTAGGATGAAATTTTGGAATTGTTCTGAAAAACATCAATTTTTGATGAATAGTGAAACTACTAAGTGGTAGTTAAAAAAAGTAAATTTTTCCTAAAACTTAATTTTACCGCTTCTGTGAATGGAATTTCAAAAATCCGAGAGACACGGTTGATGTCAGTAAGTAAAATGTGGTTCAATGAGATGAAAATAATTTTTGGTGAATAGTAACTTTTTACTTTTATTTACCACGGTTAAAAGTAAATAGGGTAATTAAGGGTAAGAATGATATTAATATTACCCTAACACATGTCCTAATTCTATTGGACAAGTTTATCTCGACCAAAAACAACCTTAAGTGTAAAATATTATCATTTAGGCCCACTTGGATTAGATTAGGACATTTATTATTAATTTATTTAAAGAAGGGTTAAAATAGTTAAAATCAAAGTTTAATAACTAAAACATTTTTAATATGGGTTTATACATAAGATAAATTCGACTATAAATATTAATTATAAAGATAAAAAGATTTCCTACATAATTATTTTTTATTTATAATTTTTAGAGTTTAAATAAATTAATTTATTTATGACACAACGATGATACAGTAATTACCCTTTTAAGGAAATATCAACATAATTGATGTTATAAATGCTCAAATGAATGTAATTTGAGACTTTTTATGAATTCCAATAATTTTCTAGGTTACTATGATATATTAGTGTTGATTTAATCAACTTGGTTTGAACATATAATTCTGTTATGACTTTCAAAAAAATCATATATCAAATAGTGTCAAAATTGACACAAAATAGTTTTTAAATCAAATATTTTATTATTAATTGTTATTTTATTCCTAAAAATATAAGGATCGGCCAAATGACTTAGATAAGGATATATATATTAATAATAAACAATTTGGGGTTCTTTTGGCATGTTATAGTAAGTTTATTAACCATATAGTGAAAGAAAACAAAAAGACACGGTAAAAGTTTAATTATTTAACGTAGAGTTAAATCTAATTGATAAGGTTAAAATAATACCCTAAACTTGTCTAAATCTTATTGGTTGATAAGATTTCGACCCATCCCCACTTTAGATTCGAAATAAGACCCTTTGGAACCATTATTAACCGATTTTGACTTTAATATAAAATAATATTTTGAGATATTCCTAAGGTGCCTCTCTCCTCCCTTATAAAAGGGTACCTCCTCCCCCTTCTCCTCACACCAATTTGAGCACTCAAGCTCGGCCAACCCCTGCCAAAATCTCTTCTCCACTTCCCTAGAATAATCCTAGAGGTCCTGGTCTTCTTCAAAGACCAATCTTAGTTCTCTAAGTGGAGGATTCAAAGAGGCGTTTCAAAGAAGAGGTAATATCCATTACCGATATTTTCAATTTCTTTCTTCTTCAACTTCTTCTTCTTTAGTTTTTTCATGATAAAGTAATAACATCAGTATAACTTACATACTGATATGTTATTATAAATATGAAACAACTCTAATTAACCTTATATCCATCCTACGGAAAAAGGAAATCACAGCGCGTGCGTACGTACGGAATACCGTCTCCACGCCGTGGTGTAATCTATTTTCCGACACCACCTTAATTGGATGGGTATAATGGTTTAATTAGTAACTATATATGATTTTTATAAAGTGATATTTATACTGAAATATTATACATACACTTCAACACAATTCCACGACCATGGGAACGATATCATCGCTCGTGCGTACGTACGGACTACCGTCTCCACGACGCGATGAGATTCATTCTCCATGTTAACCATTTAAGAATGATTATAAAGTATATATAAGAAATAATAATGAAATATATGACATTATAAAGCTACTGTATTTATGTATATATATATATGTATGTCATCTACTTACTTCCATTCAAGACAATAAGGAAAGGAAAACAGCGTTCATGCGTACGTACGGACTACCGTCTCCATGAACGGTGTTTTTCATTTCATGTATCTATCTATTATATATATATATATACTGAATATATATGATATATAAATCATATTTTATATTCTGGAAGTAAGTAAATCATGATATAAGTAATAATAATGTCAAGAACAACAAGTCAAAACACCTACGATAAATGAAATGATTTTACCCAAAACGCTTCTTTAACATGGAATTTACCAAAGAACGGGTAATATAATGTCATAAGTGAACCATATATGATATCATAACAATGAATATGATTCTGTAATAAGTCAATGACATTATTTAAATCATTATACAGGAGGTTCAGACACATACGAAGCAAATCGGACCGAAGGTAAGGGAAATATCACAATCTCATTTTTATCCGAGATTGTTTATACTTTGAAAGTTATTGGGGTGTATATTATCATCCAAATCCATGTTTCCTCAATATGTAATGTAATTTCCATCAAACTAAAATTGTTTAATTCCAAATTTACCCTTCGGTGAGTTTTTATTAAAAGATATGAAAGGAATTTTTTTTCGTTGAGGTACTTTTTGACTTTTCCGACAAAAGTACGAGAAGAATGTTTTTTTTAACTTAAACGGCACGAACGGATTTTTACGGTTTTATAAAGCCTTATTTTCATGAAGCTTCCTCCAAAATATTTCATGACTACTTTTAATAAAATCTCTTTCTTTTAAAATTTCATGATGTTTTGTGAAAAGAAATTGATTTTGAAGAAGAAAGGATATTTTCCTCAAGAATTCATTTCAAGTGTTTTATCAAAATTATTTTCCATCTAAGATAATAAAGGGTTCTGTTTCTATCCATATTTTTACATTGATTTGACTATGTTGTGATGGAATTATGTTTATGAATTCATTTATCTTATATGAATGGTTTTATGATGTCATGTTGTTTAAGAATCCCATTTTTATTACATGGGTTATGAAATGATGTATGATTTATGATTTTGTGGAACACATAAGAATGGTATCATTATGAGATGGGTGGGACCTATATCTCCCTCCAATGCATTGGGTAAAGATTTTATATCTCCTGAGATAGACAGGGCTGGAACGGTAGGTTATACCGGTTCAGGGAAACAGGACTGAAACGAGGGTTACTCGATTCAGAAAGGGACTTTGTCCACTAAGATAGTCTTGGCAATGAGTGTTGACTAACAAGAAATGATTATCTATGATTATGTGTGAATGCCACAAAGTTTCATGGTTTAAGTTATGATTATTGTGATTACATTTCACTACCATGATTTATCCCATGTTATGAAATTATGCTCTCTTTTGCAGGTTATGATTTCCAAAATGTTATGTTCTTACGAATACGATGTGATTGATATTTCTTTTGTTTACCCTTACTGAGCATTTGAGCTCACCCTTTTATGTCTTCTTTTCCCCAGGATATAAAGAAGGGTTTTAGGTAAAAAAAGGGAAGATCTTTATGGGAGATGTTGAATATCTTTCACCACGATTAGAAGATTTTATTCCGAGTTTCCAAAGACACTAAAATATTACGATCCTTGTGTGTGTGTTTTTGTTATGTACTAAGTATTCTGCAAATGTAATGTAATGTCCATGTACGTTAAGCTTCGGGTCTCTACAATGGGTCTCATGTCTTTGTGGAGATAGTAAGTCGTACATAAGAAAAAGTAATGATATCATTTCATTATTGGATAAATTGTTTTAAATTGGATATAGTGTTAATTTTATAAAATAATATCATGTTTCATTTTTTATTTACGTCATTTATATTAATAATTATATAAATTGAAATTAATTATAAATGAAAATTATTTGACACCATGACCTGGAGATGGTAATACGTACATACACAAGAATTGTGATATTATTTTTCATAGGATGGGTAAAAAGAGGAATAAGTTAGTCACACAATCATAAAAAAATATCAGAATATATTTGATTTTGGGTATATTATTTTAGTATGGTAACAATTATGCAAGAGGAAGTGGAAGATGAAAAGAACATTGAAATAATGGATAAAATATTTAGCTCTTCTTCAGGTGTCTCCTTTTGATTTTCACAAAGGACAATAAAGTTGGTTTTCTCCAAAATGGGTGGAATATTTTATTAATTGAGATAAGTTGGGAGGATGTTTGGGAAACAGCTGGAAAATAAAAAGGGCTTTGGTTGTGTGATCAATGAATGGTTATTATTCATGTTTAGGCCATTAATTAAACCTTATCTTATGGCCTTAACACTTATTTAAATAAGTGAACTTTAACTATATCTTCTAAAATTTGTATGCTATATGGTTAATATTGATAATAAAATTCCAAGGGAACCTCGTGTTGATAATTAATGAATTTTTTAATACTATATAAGTTATTTGTATGGATCTTAATTTTCTTTACTGTTATAATGTTTATTAAAATAGTGTTTGTTTTGAAAATTCATTTATGGAAATTTTGATAGTGTGTAGTAACCCATTTGTGCTAAAGTCATAATAAAATGATTACACCAAAAAAAATTAATTCATCCTCATCAGGTCCATTTTATTCAAAAAAATTGTGTATGGAATAAAAAATCACAAATTAAATTAATATTAATAAATATAAAATCATTCATTTCAATCATTCATTAATAAGTTAATGACTGCATCATAATTATGTCATAAATAAAATTATTTATTTAACGTCTAAAAAATACCATGATGATGGAAATGTTTTTATATATCCAATGAATATTAAAATTTAAATATATAATTTATATAATCCAAATTAAAATGTTTTTAGTTAGTAGATACAAGTTATTTTCATATTTCTATTTTCTTAAAATTAAGCATTGTAAATGTCATTATCACAGACAAGTGAATACATGGGGTATTAAAAATTAAATAATAATTCGCATGGTTGTAAATATATCATCCAATATTATTCGAATATGTGTTAGGGTAGTTTTATATTATTATAATATAATATTTCCCTTATTTACTTGATTTACCTTTTAACCATAATAAATAAAAATAATTAGTAAAGTTATTATTCATAATTTCAAATAAAGCTACCTATTCAAAAAAAATTTAACATCTGATTCTAAATATGGAATCTGTTTTTCCAAATTCGAAACACATAATTGGAAAAAATAAATTTTATTTTATTTACAGATATTAAAACGGGAATTCAGGTTTTTTAGAATTAAAAACTACCAAAAGATTGACATGTGTTTATATCCAATTTCAATGTGAAATTGCATCCAATAGAAATAATTTAATTAAATGATAAAAAATAATCCAATTACTCATTAAAACCAATTAAAAGGAAAATCAAACTATATTGATAAATTAGATGAAATGACTGTTTTAAATTAAAATGTTGAATTTCCCAAAATTCATTTAAATAATGATTTTATCACAAAAATAAAAAAATATTATGCAAACAAATTTTTTTGCATCTCTTCTATAAGAGAATTTAAATTTTTTTCAAAATGAATAAATAAAATTTACAAACATTTTATTTTAAAATGGTTCACCATGAAAAGGATGAAAAAATTTATTTTTTAAAAAATACTTCTTTTAAATGAAAATGGAATTTGATAGTATATGATATATATGAAACACATAATATGAATGTAATTTTTTTTGGATATATATTAAAATTAAAATTTTGATTATAATATTCATAACCACTTTTTAAATGGGTAGTTTGATTGGACATGGTGCGCTCAAACTCATTGTTGCGTGTAGCACAAGATAAGTAAACATTGGGAAAAGGAAAATAATATCCTGATGCAACGTACAAAAAAACTATTTAATTTATTTAAAAAGAAACATACCATAGAATCTTGAGGAGTTTCATTTTAAATATATAGTTGATTCATCTTTTTATATTTAAAAACTACATAAATATGACAAT
The DNA here is from genome assembly GCA_963277665.1 of Viscum album. Lineage (NCBI taxonomy): Eukaryota > Viridiplantae > Streptophyta > Magnoliopsida > Santalales > Viscaceae > Viscum > Viscum album. Next base: position 1,915,771,263 of record OY728165.1, on the reverse strand, counting down.
TTAATGGATACTCATTCCCAGACTATGGAGATTATTTTAAAACATAAAAATATTTGGAATATTTGAAAATAATATTTTGAAAAAGATAAATTTTAAACCAATTTGGGGTTTTCAAAAATTATCTTTCATTAATAAATCTATTATGAAATGTGATTTTTACATCAATATTAATGTTTTTAAAATTAAAATGAGTGTAAAATTCTAAAAACACAATAAGGGATTCTAATCAGGTGACAGGTGTAAATGTTCAACCATAGTAAATTATTCTTCATCATTTATATTATTTTGTAACTAAATGATATTTATTTATATTAATTCTTCAATATTTTTTCGGTTTTACTTAGAAAACCCATTCAATTCCTATAATGGTTTAGTTATTATGTCTTTCAATGAGATTAAATATATAATTTCATGTGAATTTATTTAGTTCTACTTTCATGTAATGTAGAAAATTAGTATCATTAATATTATTTTTAACATTTTGGGGTTTGTGGTGTGGGATAAAGGAAAGGCTTCCAACCTAATTTGTGACTGAACACTGAATATGAGTTTTCAAAAATATATATCTAATAAATTTTTTAAGGGGATGATCTTCACATTTTTGTGAAAATTTATGGAAGACAATTTAAAGGAGATTATTTTTTTAATTCAACATCTATAGTCTTAAATGAGTCATTTAAAAAACATTAAACAAAATTTTGAGAAATTTATTTTTGGAAAATACTCATAAAATATAATATGTATTTATTCTTCAATAATTTTAGCCAATTTTTAAAAATATGAAATTGTTTTATTTTTATATATTACATAATTATGAAACCATAACTGGATTAAGAATAAAATTTTACATGATAGTATTTTCTTTTCAAAATAAAATATTTCCCACCAAAATCATTATAAATTTTTTTTTGTTTTTTAGTACAAATTGTAAAAATAATTTTATTAATAAAAGTAATAACCATCACATGTTTAATAATATAATATAAAGTACTCAAAACCACTCCCTATGAAAATTTGATAATAAATTTCAATTGAAGGACTTCCATCAAATTCACGGATTATTTTATTTCACCTAAATACTACCCCATTTTTTAGGGTTCTAAGAGAATAAAAAATTATTATAACCATCGATATGATCAATAAATTCTTTATTATAAAATATTATTACATGATCAATTTGAATTGAAATAATTTCAAAACATTTTTCAACTTTTTTATATTACTTGATAATGGAATATCATGATTCACTATTATGAGTTAATAAGAAATCCCATGAGAATCAATAAATTTTATAAACATTTTAGATAGTATATAATTCTCCTCCCATGCAATCAATTTGAAAAGGTCCAAAAATAAAAATATTAATCTGTTCAAGAAAATATAATATAAAATTTTATTTTTTAATATATAAATTATGTTTCCTTTTTTTGAGATATTATAATTCTTTAAAAACCATTTTATATTGAGATATAATTTTGGAAGATATCATAATAGTTGATAATTCTTGACTTTTACAATATAATTTGAGATTAAATGATCAACAAATATATTCCAAAATCCCCAAATGTTTAATTTGTTCAGTAAAAAATGTAACATTTTGGAAAACGAGATATTTTACATTAATTTTATAAATTTTAAGTTATTGATATTAGAAAATAAATATTTCCTCATTAATAAAATACTTTCATCAAATATTTTTTAAGTCTATTTTAAAACCACTATAAAAAAATTTATAATACTTAATAAATTTTGTTTTCATACATCTATGAATAAGTAATTTTTTTTAAAGAGCAGTCAGAAAACTTTCGGTACATTAAAATATTATTATACTCCTGGAGTTATCCTAGGAATATGATGTAACTACCACTAGGTTTTTTTATTTTATTTAATTTAATGATTATTAAAAATATGTGTATGGAGAATAAACAATCTGGGTACTACATTGCTTCTTGGGTTTTTAATTGGAGACAACATTGCTATACAAATAAATGATTGATTATTTTGTTTCCCCTAAATACATAGTTTATCTTATGTTATCGAATAATGATATCATAATTAATATTTTTTATATAGGATTTCATTCATAAAATTTTAAGAAATGATATATTGACTATTATCTTCCATATCATGCATTTTTTCAATCACATTCATAGATTAAATGAGTTATGTTTTTCATAATTGCAAAAATTATTTCTATGAATACATTTTAGAATATTATTTTTCATTGGATTTATAGATATTTTTTCATGATTAGAGAAAACAAACCATCACTGATTTCTTTAATATATTTTAGATAATAAATTTGTTTGATTTTTTCATTACCTTGTCAGAATTAAAAATGGCGTTTTTCATGTATTTATTGGTGGATTTTATTTTTTCGATATATGGTGGATTTTTTATTTTCTGAGAGATAACATTTTTTTCATTAAAGAGAAGGTACATTAATTTTAAAATATTTTCTTATGAAACAACTTGATTATATATCCTTTAGATCATTAAATATAGAGATTCAAATTTATAATAACAAATAAATTGATATTGAGAATATTTTAAATCTCTTAAATTTAAGTAACTATAATAGAACTAAGTTGAACAGAGAGTATAAGAATGGGGGAAAGTACAAGGATAGATCAAAATAAGAATATTGGTAGTGACCTAAATGAAATTATCAACATATTTCATTATTGTATTCACCTACGAGTTACATGAAGTGGATAATGATGTAGAATACAAGCTGTCTCGTATTCACTCAGTGTATTTAATTCTAAATACTTTTTTACTTTTATATTTTAATTTAGTTTATTCTTGTAGAAGGGGAATTCTTATTTATTATGAGCTTTATTTTTTAAAATCCCAACATGAAACACATGAATTCATATATTGAATTTGTTTTTTGGATTGATTATTGATATTATTATTTTTTATGTAATTCAAAATATTTTTGTTTTTTAGAGACTTTTCAAATAACTCATATCCAAATAGTTAATCATTGGATTACGTATAGGGGAAGGATTTGTTTGCTTTTATAACATCACTTCCTAAAATATTTTCATTTTAATTAATAGTAATTGTGTATTTACTGATAAAGATAAGAAGTTAATTGACCTCAATTTTTGTCGCATCTTGGGATTTTGGAGTTTATATGGATTTCAAAAGTCATAGTTCTAGGTAATACCCTTAAGGTTTTATTTATGGGTGTTTATATATAGAATTTATATCCAGAAAAATTCTATCATTTAATATGTTAATAAATCTCATAAAAATTAATGTAATATATTCATTAGAATTTAAACTGAAACATTAAAATTTTTATGGGACATATTTAATATTGTTTCCATTACATCATTTTACCCTTATTCTGGGAATTATACTATTTTTAAAATCTCATAACAATTTTTAGAAGATGAAATAAGATTTAACAGGATTTTATTGAGATCACAATGCAAGGAATTCAAATTTTTTTATTTAGTTTGATAATATTAATATCTTTTTATGTTTATTTTTTTCATATTCATTATTGAGAACACATTCATGAATTTCTATTTTCCATAGGGGATAAGAAATAGTACTTTTTAATTTTGACATTCGTTTCATCTAGTAGAAATAGTTGATGCAATAATAAATAAGAATATAAAAATTGAAATTATATTATACAAAAAACACTATCCTAGAATTTTTTTAGGATTTAATTTTTTATGATAAGATAGTTATAAAATGAATATTTTGAAATGAACTGTTTTAACTCAGATTATTGTTGAACGATATGGAATGAGGGGTGAATTTACCTATTGAAAAATTAAGTTGAAAAAATAGTCAATAAAAAAATGTTATTATAAAATAAAAATCACGAAATCAAATGCATGATAATTAAAAAATTCTATCAGAGTTTAACAATTTTAAATTTATGTAATTTAATCATAGAAATAGTGAAAATGAATTTATGAATGTTTTTCAGTTGATGTAAAATTATTATAAGTTAAAAAGTTAATTGATTTTAAAACAATTGGAAATGAGTTTTTATAATATTTAACATGATCCTTTATATCTCCACCCATAAACAAGAGAGGTCTATTTTATAAAAACATTCATTTCAATTGTGATAATTAAATAAGTACCTAAAAATTCTTTTTTGTGATAAGCCTATTGAGCATTACCGATATCTATTTAAAATTTCACACTATATTCCTACGTGTCAACCATTATAGAATGGATATTTATAAGAAAGGTAATTTCTTTAGTGAAATAGTTAGAAGACACTAAAAAATATTTTATATGAATTAACTATAATTGATAGTTAGATATTTCAGAGGATAGTTGAGATCCAAGAGAGAATTAAAAATTGTATAGCATCTTGAGAGGAAATGAGTGTTCTAGAGCAACAATTTCAACTTGATCATTGATATAACATTGTTAGGAGAAAGAATTAAATGTTATGTATTCAAGGATATATAGAGCTAATTTTATAGCCTCCAAAAAGATCAGTAATGATCCAAAAAAAGATTCATAAAAGAAAAAAATTCATACATAATGATATTTTTGATAAAATTTAATATAGCATCACTGGAGCTATTATGACACCACTAAGTACTCAGGATCCTTTAATGGGTAGTTGATTGGAAACATGGGACTAGTATTTTCATAATAAACTCCATGGTCCATCTACTATAGGTCAGTATTTGGTTAATGGCCTTAGGGTAGATTCATTCCTCAATGAAAGATGAAATATCTAGACGATGATCTTATATCAAGAATATTTTTATCCTACTTCACATATGGTCTTCTCAATGATAGAACTAGCCTATGAGTTCCCTATATAACTAATGATTTTTTTCACACCACCAACTTCAATGGTTTCCACCTCGACTTCCACCAAATTACTTATTTGGATCTTCTAGGGTTTTTCTAATGTCTGGAATAATGGAAATAGATATGGTGAATCCTCTAAAAAAATTCAAAATAACATGACATTCCAGGAATTTATTAATTTTGAAATCAAATAAAAATATTGGTACTCAAATAAATTTAAATTTTAGAAAAATAGGCGAGTTTTTGTGATCATGAATGTAGCATATGAGGGATTGGTATAGTATGTTACACCTTTATTTTAATGTCTCACAGAAATATAGAGTCTTAGAGATAATTAAAGAGTACTGAGACAATAGAGGTAGAAAAAATTGAATGTTTTTGAGAAGGTTATTTCAAAGTATTTTCTTATATTATAATGGAATATTCCTAAAAGATAGAGTAATTGGGATGAAATTATTTTGGTAGAACGATGTGTAAAATAATGATCATATAACATTGTTTTGAAAACATTGAAAATATTGCATACTTTTTTATGTTATTTATTTTTAATTTGAATATTAAGTTATTCAATTTTCAATCATGAATAAATAAATATTATGGTTTGATTAAATTATATATTTATTTGTATATAAGATAATACATATTTCTCACAATAATAATACATATTATATCATGATTAAATTCATAAAAACATTATTAAAATTATGGGCCACAACACGAAATGCTGAGACTTTTTTATTAAAAATGTATTTGTTTGTTTTATGGATGGTTAAATTATAAAATATATAGTCCTATTATATTATATTTATATTCCATATCGATTATTAATTTACTCATTTATTTTTATAGAAATATATATTGGTAAATTTTTGGGAAGATATTATTAATAAAAACCCATTTAATAATTAAGATATTTTTAATTTAATAGTGATTTATGTTAATGAATTCCTTCAGTATTTTATATTATTCTTAATTAATTTTGTTTGATCATTTTTCATTGAAGTAATATTTTAAATGATATACGTGGTCGAGTTTGATTAAAACATTTTTTTAGTCATTTATTTTGATTGTAACTTATTTGAACATATATTCTAATATCCGAATAGTTATATGAATCTAATAACTTAATAATAAAATAAAATGAGTATAGTAATTATAGAGAAAAAATATTCAATGGATTTTTATATATTAAATTTTGACATGAAAATGATTATTAATTAATAATATATGATACTTAATTATCTCATGGACTGGGATTTATAAATTTTCCAGGAAATTATTTATCGAGTTAATTGATTTTCATTAATTTTAAGGAATTTGATTAAGATTTCCTAACCTTAAAATAAGTTTAAAATTATGGGGATTAGTTTGTATCATGAATTTCTAACATTGTCTCCTATAATTATTTTAATAGTTATTCATGGTGACTCGATATAACATTGTCTCCCATAATTGGATTTCCACTTTAGACTAATTCTTTATTATTTAGAGAGTAGGGGGAGAAGGGAAGGAAGAAAAATAACTTTATGTTAGTTAGTAGTAATATAGTCAAATTGAATCACATATGATATTAATATTACAATCTATGTAAAGTGAACTAATGAATGAATGAGTAATAAATAAAACAATTTGGTATCTATTAAATGAAACAAGAAAAATATCCATGTTCCTTTATCTCCATGAATATAGGATACACTCTTTTTCATTTTTAAAGAATATAGATACATATTAATAATTTTAGGAATTCTATAATAAAATGAAGAGATGGAAATTAAATAGTTGAACATCATAGGAGAATCAAAATAAATAGAAGAGACAATGAAATTGTAGGACATGTATCAATAGATACCAGTAACCATAAATAGATTTTTATCGTGGTCACATATTCTCTCTCTATGTAAGATCAAATATTAATTATTAAAAATACCATATAATACATAAAAAAACAATCAAGAATGAACTCACAGATTCATGACATGTCAATATTAAATATTAGACCATAGTTAGGATAATTATATATTATAGGGGTACCATTACTTCGAATAATATAAGTTTGAAACATTATATTATTTTAGGAATATTGATATTGGGAGTCTAAGGTAGTACGAACATCATAAAGTGCAAAAAATGATTTCACTTGTAAAATAATTCATGATTTTATATAATCATTATTTAGGATAAAGTCATTTTTTCATGTTGCCTTATGACTGTATAATATTATAGAACAACCAGAAGATATGTTTATTTATTTTCTTAAATATTTTGGTTTATATATATATATATATATATATATTGAAACATTAATCAAGTGGGAGATCAATGAATTCATATTGATCATGAATTCCCCAAATGAAACCATATATTAACTGTGCCCAATCCCTATTAAATAATAGATGTGGCCATTTTTATGAATCATAATTGAAAAAAATCCAATTAGATACATGTGTGGTGACATACATTTGAACCTCAAATTCAAGGGAAGAAACGAATTCTAGATTAGAAAAAAAAATATTTAATTTTATTAGAATATTACTACAACATAGATTTCATCCCAAGTGGTTAGAATAGTGTTAAAAATGAATCAATTTATGAAATTATGTTCTTGTGAAGAGACCTGAAATGTATTGAGATAAAATAAACAATTTTTATCTTTATGTAGCTAAATATTTTTATATATGAATTTTTTTCTACATTTAGAATTATTTCATTGAATTATTTATGGTAAGTACAATTTTAAAATTTTAGATCATTAGTAGGTCTCCTAATAATAAATTGTGGAGATACATCCAAATTATCATCCCAAAAGGAAATATAATCCTTACCAAAGATATAGTGATACTTTTAATAAATCCCAAATTGGAGAGGAAAATACCACCCAAATGATAAGATATAGAAGATCAATCAAACAAGATATTGGGATATGAGGCTTATTTATATCTTATAAATATAAACCATATGTAAATCCCTAATAGTTAATCCCATGAATTAATTTCCTACATATTGATTAATTTTTCCTTGAATCTACTTATATTAATACCCACTTTACAGATATTCACATACATTATTATCTTGTTGTTCTATAGACATCACCGATTATGATTAAAACCCAAGCTGAAACTATCGATATCTTGTTGAATATTCTAGATGATTCAATTCAGGGACCTACAAACTAAAATAACTTGCATGGGGATACATGATAAAATATTATTAACCAACGTGACACACCCCGCAAAAGATAAGAAATTTCTCATCATGTTATTTATTATAACTATGATTTTGTTATAAATACCTCCAAAATGATGTATAATGATCCTTTCATTTTATATTTTAGCTCCCAAATATTCTATAGTAAAAATCAATTTTAAAATGCAGTGACTCTTTTCAATTCAAATTGAATTCATATTGGTTAATAACTATGAATGTTAATAACATCATTTATTAGTATTGATTAACTAACCACTCCTAACACTATATAATTCAAAGTAAACTTAATATTATCAATAGAATTGAACTATCATTGCTGATGGAAATCATGTCATAAAAAAAGAAGAGATGATATATTTTTTTGAAACCCAAACAACTATTGAATTTTAGATCATGTCCATTTGAGATGTTAACGATATGTTTTATACTACTAAAATATTGTAAAACAAGTAATAAGATTATTGAAAATATAACTCATTGTGTATGACCCACAAAAAACAAGAAAAACCAAAACGTTTTCACCATTATAGAGATTATTGTACATACTCATCAGAAACATAAAAAGGTGGGTCATAAGCCCAATCTGAGAAACCATATTTTCATAAGAAAATTATAATAATACTCCACTACAGTCTATTTTAGGCCATTTCAATGTAAATATTCATAACAATGTTAGAAAAAAACCTAAAATAATCAATATCCATCATCATTAGATGATGTAATACTATAGATCCATAAATATATCAATCCAAAGTAAAGATATGTTTTTTCTATTAGATAATAGTGACTATGTGGCCAGAGTGTCTTTCCATATGAATAGTGGAAAGAATTTTGATGGTGAAATTATACATGAAGATTCTCTAACTGTTTGGTAACACCATTTGGATTTTCAGTATTATGAATATGGAAATTTTTTATTAAAAAAATCATATAATGGTACCTTATTTAGATAAGTCTAGAATGTCAATGATATCATTATTTTTAACTAGCTCCAATGAATATCAATATAATGATATAGGAATGCCTTCATTTATGAGGGTTATTTCAAAAGTGATGCCCGGGATAGCCTCCTAGATTTCATCCTCACATGGAGAAAATTCCATAGTTGAATTTTTTTATAAATTAATTAAACTATAAATTTTTTTGTGACAAAATTAATCTCATTTCATAAAATTATAATCCTTTATAACGATTGATCTTGGACCTATAGGTAGCTGTCAAAAGTATGGAACTAAAAGTTTTCCACTGATAATAATATCAATATAATTTCTAACATCCTCAAGTGCCATATAATGGTTTCCAAAAAAATATTTTCATTGTCTTAACATAATTTTAATATATTTTATTTAATTAATCAAAATAAGAAACATTTATCTAGATCTCTATATGTAAACGTGTTATTAATCATGAAATGTTTCGAAAAAAATATTTTTTTGTATGATATAAAATAATAGACATCTCATTTTTCGACCATTCATATTGGAAATAGTAAAAATGGATGACTTCTTCTTAAATACCATATAATATAATATGAGAAAAAGTTTATTTATTTCTCCATGATATAATTTCAGCATGTATAAATCTATGTTCAATTTTAGGATAACAAAAGGATTATCTCACTATCCAGAAACTAATAAGATTGAACTACATAATTGATGTAATTTACATTAACTAATCCTGATGAAAATAAGATCATATAATAAGATGATATCTTAAATTGAATCAAAAGAAATTATTTTTAATGCTAATAATAATATTGAAAAAGACTCCCAGAAGATGAAATATATAAAATGTGTATAAAATGGCTGTTTACTAGAAATATATCTAGAGTAATCCATATCCTACTACTCTATCATTCATTATTTCCCAATGTGAAGTTATTCCTTGTAATGTCAAAATTTGGAAGTTTATTATTGTTATGAAATGAAATAAAAATCTCTCATTTCCTCGCATGAGTGGGTACCCACTGCATTATTTTCTATTGATCAATATTGGTTTTAAATTCACCCAGTGAAACCCAAGAAGTTGATCTGGTATTTAATGAGGAAAGGGTCTACAAGAGAGATTGAATATATCATGATTCAAATACATAATATATAATATAAAAAATTAATGATATTTTAAGATTTTTATATTTAATATTTGTCTTATGAATATATAAATCATTGATATTAACTTGAATCTTATCCCCATAAAAAGTTCATATATGATAATAGGTCAGTTGACCAAGAAAAATATTATTCAAATAGAGTTTGTGAGAGAAATAACTTATCAACTAATCCTTGGGATTGTCTATAAAAATTACTAAGAGATAAATTTTCATGAATATGATAACCTTTAATGGATACATTATCTTTTTTGGGGAACTCATTACCATTTCCCCCCATGTTTTTGAGGATATTATTATGAATAATGGTTTGAGGTGGAGGGTCAGAAACATATTTAATGGAAGAAGTTGTAATTAAATTAGAATTGATCATAGGCCCTGTGACTAGAGTAACACAAGCCTTAATCAAATTGTATTACAATATATTTCATTAAAAATTCCCTAATGATTATAACTATATTTTTTGAAGTCATTGTGTATTTGGAATTAGTAAAAAATAGAAGAACTGTTAACAAACAAAAAATAGATATTATTCAAATAAAATAGGATATTTTCAAATTACTATGAACTATTTCAAACATAATCCATATTAAAAACCAATAATAAATTTATAAAAAATATAATCTTCTTGACATAACACATGAATTAAATTCCTCCAATACATTGAGAACTTTTAGTTTTCCATTGAGGGTTCAACAAAAAAGAGTGCTTTAGTTAATTGCTTATAACAAAAGATTCTGGATGAGATGGAAGAATCAAAAAAAAATTGAATTGGTAAATGTTATGTGTAAATCAAAATTTTTTATTACACTTATTGGGAGGTGAATGTATCCATTTAAAAGTGTTGATAATGAAATTGTTGTGATTACCCTTTACATTTCAATAATTTAATTACAATAATCAAGTATAGAGGGTTCTTAGATAACAAAATAATGTATTGAGAGAGGGGATAAGGCCAATCCTCCCCCAACCATCCATTATAACACATATTTTTATTTTTATTATCAATTTTCACTATGTTCAACCATTTTACCCTTATTTGCATAAACAACGGTACCACAATTTTTACCCATGATATCTTTTTATTTTGGAAAAAATTTAGTGTACAAAACAACTAATTTCAACATGATGATAATAAAAAAGGATTAATTTTTTATAAAAATAAATATTATTATTGTTATGAATTTATTTTTAAACTAGTATAGAAACACAGGAAAAAAATTTTTGTAGAAAATTATTTTATATGCACAAAAATATCATATAGGATAAAATATTCAATTTTTCCGATTTCTATTAATTAATTACTAAATAAAATTATTTTTACATGACATTAGATAGAAGAAAAAAATTTATACCTTTTATATACTTAATTATAAAAATAGACAATGAACATATATAAAAATTTTACATTATATTTAAATTTATTAACATCATTTTTATTCATTAAAAATAGTAATTTTAAATTTTATAATTTTGAATTTTTCATAAATACATAGAAAATAAAAATTTATAATCATTATTTATGATACAATAACATTATAAAAATTTCATAAAAAATGACGTATTAAAAAAAATTATATTATTCAACTAAAACTCAAGCTATCCAAAGAAATCCATAGAATCAAATATTATATTATCCTGATGAATCTAAAAGTTATATTTATTTTATAAAATATTGTTTATAATTATTAAAAATTTAACATTTCAATATAATAATAACATTTAATGAGAAACTATTTATATATGAAAACTAAATTTTAATTTTCCAATTGTTCCAATTGTAAATTTATATAAAAGACTACTAAAATTAACACTTAATTAATCATAATTTCACCATAATAGACCTAAATATTTTTATAAAAATAATAGAAAAATGAATGACAAATTTTTGAAAACAATTTTAAATTTTTTATTTATATATCTTATTATTTTGACAATATTCTTTGTACTCGCAAATTAAAAATTGAAATTTAAAATTTCATTATTAATATTAATAATATATATATTTCACTCTTTATTTTTATAGTTTTATATATAGAGAATTATATCAAACTCAATATTTATTTTATGAAAAATTTTAGTGAAATCATGGTTCATCATATTCTCCACCGATAATAAATTATGTCATTATAATCATTAAACTCATACCATTTGAGTAATTCTCATTGCTAGAAACAAATTAAGTATAAAAGGGTAATTGATGTTTTTTTTGATATATGCCATGAATTTTTGTTTCTATATATATAATTTAATATGATAATTTTTTAGATATAAATGATTTCTAATGGAATCCTAATCTAAGATGAATAGAAAAATACCTAAGAAAAATATGTGAAATTTTTTTAAAGAAGAATATTATAAAATGTATATAATAATTACTCTATAAAATGTTTTTATTTTTTATTCAATATCTAATAGGATAATATATTCGTAAAATTAGTGGTGCCAAAATATATAGTGAAAAATAAGATTACCTTGCACCACTTCATTATTCCAATACACTTTTATAGTTATTATTTCCAAGGATTTTCATGTTTGTGAGGCCTAGAACATTTCTGGTGTCAATTTGCATCTTAATGCCTTTTTTATATCACTACATTGCAATGTTAACAGATTACACTCATATAAATCATGTACTTACAAGTGGATCATTATGAATTATATAAAAATTCCATATCATGTTAGCAAAAATTTTCCTTTTTCTTCTGTGGCTAGTTACAGGGTTCCCTCCTTTGTTATAAATCAAGTATCTTCACATACATATGATAAATGGTCATATTTTTCTCTTCTATCATTTCTGAAATGAAAGAGGTTGAATCATCAATACCACATCATTTTTATCATCTATAAATTCATTATAATATATCATTATCTTCTTCATCATGTTTTGGAGATCGACTAAGTTAACATTATTTGTCATATTTTGGGATAGATGGTTTGGAAAAATTACAATGTTTCTCACTCTATCACCCATTTTGATGGGTTGTTCATTGAGGTAATTGAAACATTGTCTCTCTCACCCTTTATTCATTGTACTTACATACATTAAAAAAAATAATGGGGTTAACAATAATGATGCACAATTAACATTATAAGATTATCTTCATATGTTTCCATTAGAAAAGTCATTTTCAAGATATAATACCTTATGATAAATTTATGTTAACCAATAATTAATTTAGTTTTACATATAACTCTTAATTCCATCTATATCATTCTTGATTCAACCTTTTATACGTTATGTTGACTTATCTCATATATTTTATCTTAATCACTTAAATTGGCATAAAAACATTCCATCATAGGGATTATAAAATACCATATAATTAACCAAAGTATGTCCATTGACTGTGTCTAGGAAGGTGTGAAGTAATTCCTCAATGTTGTGCACTAGGTACATGAAAATAAAATACCACCAATCCCATTCATGGGTTTTATCGCAAGGTATATCTATTACTGAGACTATATGCACATTCCTATATACATACAGGGATATAATTTCTAAGAAAATCACAAACATTAAATTACTAAAATATCAAGATAATATCATATACTCATACATATCCTTACGGATTTACATAATGTTCATTTATCTAAATCTACAAAAAAATCATTTCCATGATTTGATACCAAAATCAGAAACATTGTTCTTAAACATATTCTATTAAATTAACTTTCAAATAAAAATGAAAAATTAATACAGCCTAAAAAATTTGAATGATCCAGCATATTTTGATTAATTATAGAAAAATAGATTAATTTTACTATAAAAAAATATCATTAAAATTTAATTGAATATTTATATCTATGATAAAAATTATTAAAATCAAATAAATCTTCAATTTTTCCCATAAATTTCTATGTAAGAAACTTTTATTGACATACCAAATGCATTTGTTTTATTTATCATACTAAAAACATTTATTTTCCTTGGAATATTCCCCTAGAATAGAGGTCTTTTTCTGATTCATTAGTACTATAATCATTTGTATGTGAAGGAGGATTCAAGTAGAAGTGAAAAGGGTGGGTTTTCATGTGGAAATTTAATTTTTTTAGTGCATTGGTGGGGTGGTTTGTTTCCATTTTATAAGTATCTAGAATGTAATTTTTTAATACAAAATTTGCATTACTATATTTTCATTTAATTATTCCAACATTAAGTCTCAATAAATTACCAATAATAGCACATGTGATCCTACAACAACCAACCATTATATCTTGTCGTTTTATCAATTTTAGCCATTTTCAATAGGTTAAACCCTTTTAACCCTATTTACCACTAATTTTGAAATTAAACATTTTACCCTTAGTAACTAATTTTAATGAAAAAATTGAAATTTACATTACAATATTATTTATAATTCTTAATTAAACTAAAGAAAATAATTTTATCTAATTTATTATATAAGGGTTATGTAGCTGAATTTTTAAATTAGAAAACACAAATATATTAATCCCCATTTTTGAAGAACCATTATTTTTAAGAATAAAATTATCTATAAGATAAAATTATAAATGTTTTTAATTTATATGGTTCCCATTGGTATATTATTAAATAAAATATTTTTTATCTGACACTAATAGGATTAAAAAAATAATACAATGTTATTACATATATATAATAAGAAACAAATGACAGATTTATTATAATAAAATATTACCTTAGGTTCAAAATCCTATACAAGGGTTTTCTAAATAAATAATAACATTATAAAATGTAAAATATTACAAAATTACCACAAATAGTTTAATAAAAAAATTTATAAATAATTTGGTAATCTTAAATTTTTTTGTTATATTATTCATCTTTAGATCAATAATTACGGAAAAATTTCAAAATATACCCTAATATTGTGATTCTGAATATAAAAATGATATACATTTTGATAAATTTCATTTATAAATTTTACATTGTTTATCATTATATAAAATCATATAATATAATGAAAAATGTTTCTTATTAATGTTATATTTTTAAATACTACTTGATCATATTAAAAAATTCAATAAAACACCATGAAGACATTAATTAATCATATATAATATAAAAATAATATCTATTTTTTTATAAAAACTTATAATTAAAAAATTTTATTCATAATCAAATTAAACATTATATAAATATATAATAATTAAATTACTCTTATTAGTACTCCCTCCCTCAATAAATACTTTTAACAGCCTATGTTTAATATTTATATAGAAATTTAACAGGGGGTTTTTGTGTTTATTTTAGGGAAATATATTAAACATTATATTTAATAAGGAAATGTATACCGTGAAATATCATATCATTACAGTAACTATATTGATATGAGTGGGAGATATAGGATTAGTCTTCCAGTTCCATGATTAGTATGGAGGAGATTAATGACGAACCTCATCAAAAATTTCTAGCATATTGAAGTCAATGGGTGATGAAATATTGGCATTAATGAGAACGCTGAAGAATACCATGTAACTCTTTAAGGCCCTTTTTAAAACATTGGAACATGTATGGGAGAGATAACCAACCCTCAAATGAAAACATAATCATTATCAAAAGAAGCCGCAATCTCATAATAGTCTAAAGCCACCATATCAGAATGAAAATTTAAGACCAAAGGTAGAACTAGGTTGGGACAGTGAAGGAGTTAGATATTTACAATGATTAAGGATAGAAGAATAATATTAATTAACAACATCCATAGGTGGAGATTAAAAATCCTTTTTGATATCCAATTCCACACCAGCAAGGCCACATAATGCGAATGAAAAATGGTCAAGGTTATGGGGATATGTGATCCAATATTCATGATATCTGCCATTGATTAAAAAAAATATTTTCACATGTATCGAGGTAGATTTATATAAAGAGACACATGATGGAGAGTGTTTAAATTAAAGGAATTTCAAACTGGATCATGTGTATGATGGATAGTAATAGGTTTAATAAAAACCAAATATTAGTTTCCATGGATAAAACATAGTGAGGAAACACTATGGATCTTGATAAATGAATCATTTTTGAAAGGGAATGATTTTGAATTTTTTGAATGAATATATGAGGAGTTTGGTTCCATATTCATGAACCATGACAAAAATACATACATCCATGGTGATTTATGTCTACATAGTGGATTCATATTCAAATATATAGTGCCTAAAAGAATAAAAAATTAATTTATTAAATGACGGATTTTAGAGAGGAAAGGGAAAATTTCATTGAAATATACAAAGAGTAGTGAGTGAATATTTACAAAACTTAAAAATTTAAACCACTGTCTATCATACGAATTCACCTCTATAGCCTAGGCATGGATAAAACATATTTTTAAGAATATATGAATATAAAAATATTTCCAGTTCAAGGAAAATATGTCAACAAGGCCGGCCATGTCCTAAGAATGAACAATGAGGGAGAGATAAAGAAGGGAGGGTTGATCAACACCAAATATGGAAATATGGATCCACTTATGAAAATATATCATCGCTATAAATTTTAATTTGGAATGGTATACCACAAGTATCCAGTAAATGACTCTCAAGGATTTAAATATTGATCAACTATAAATATGGGAGGTATTCAGATTCAATATAGGGGAGTAATATTTTCTAAAACCACCAATTTGATGGATCGATCTTGTGGATCAAACAAAGATGGAATATCTTGAAATGATTACACATAGATCGTAAAATAAGTCTTATTTGAAGGATAAGAAATATCTCCCCCCATGCTTGTATGATGAGAGAGAACACAACCCCACAACTAGATATATCATGGGAGGGGGTATCATAAAGGTCCCCAAATGTGGTGGAACCAAAGTATTTTATTTTTGAAAAAAAAATTATAAAAACACTATGTTAAATATATTTATAAGACATATATGAAAGTTGTTCAGGGCCTTAATGCCTTTCCGAAAATGAGAAAATTATTTATATCAAATATATATGCTTTTATATATTATTTTTTGGGTTGGATAATATATAAATACTATAATATAAATGTATTTCTATTTTATATAATTAGTTACTAAATAATAATTTAAAATATTTATTACTAATTAAGATATATATGAAAGTAAAATTATTAAATAATAAATTCTATTATTTAATTTATTTTTAGTACTTCTTAATATTAGATAATAATTAATATTAGTTATAAATAATTATTTAAATATTTTTCGATATTTTTAAAAATTAATTTTTATGTAACATTATTTTAATAAATATTTTTTTCAAAATAATTATTTAAAAATACTCTATATAAGACATTGATACTCAGGCCCATGTATATGAGCATATGATTTCTTTTATTACAGTAATGAAACTATAAAAATCCTCACAGTTCATTTAGTGATATCACCTATATTTAAAAAATTTTGGCATGCCTTGTAATATGATGAATATTATTTAAATAATCAGTGTTGAGAATATCTAAAAATGATGACATGATAGTATTAATAGATATATTTAAATTTTGGTGAAAATATCTTGTGATCTTGGATTTGAACTCATTAGGTTTACTATGATTTACCTTTTATTTATTTATTTTGTTTAAAAAATATGTTTTTATTATTTATGCATTGGGTTATGCACAAAATTACATCATAATTAAAAATAATAGATATTATTTTTGATTATATATATGTAAATGCCCAAATTATGGCTTCATAATATTTAGAAAAATTAACCTTCTTCTAGATTAAAACATTTAATTTTTTGGTTTATTTCAACCAATTTTTAATATCTATTCAATATTTATAATTTTGGAAACAATAATACCCGACGTGATTATAATATAATTTTGATTTTTCTTCACCAAAAAAAAATAATTTTTTTCAACTATTGTACAATGATATTTGCGTGAGTTACTATCACATTTAGAATTAGATGTAACAAAATATAATATCCATTCACCATACATTTATTTGTGTGGTAAGGATAACAATGGGCTACATGATGGATCAATTCCAACATTTTTTATAAAAATGTAATATTGTAAAATTATATATATAATGCTTGGATATCAGTTTTATGTGGACTTATTTATATTCATCTTGAGTGTTATTTCATAAATCAATCAAATAATAATATCTTAAAATAGAGTATGGGATCCTAAATAATGTTTTATAAAATATGGTTAAATAAAGTGGTTACACATATTCTCTTAGTAGTATACCTTCAATCTAATTTTTGGCAATTAAAATTTTTATTACAAATGAATCTAATTTATCTTAGATTAATTTATACAGGTTTCATGTTATAAAATATTTGATAATACTCATGAAAAATATACTTTGTTATTTAATATGTGTTTATAAAAAAAATTAAAAATTTAAATAATTAATCTAGAATTACAAAAATTAGAAAAAACATTTTTGATTAAATTAATTTAAAAACCACTACGTCAGAAATGAGCTCAATAACCGGTACCTTATATTATTTCTTATTTAGGGCCGATGAATCCTTGTATCTCCCAACACTAAAAACTAATGTCTAAAAAAAATTATATTAACATTGATATGATTTATCCTTTATCATTGATATTTCATATAGTTGTCAGTTGAAGGTACCCCAATTAAAAAACACTATCTGATTCTTCTTCCCTAATTCTTTCTCTACTCGTCAAGCTTCTCAGAAAAATTATTACTTCCATTGATCATTTATTTTATTAATTGAATAAATATAACATTCCAATGATGTGATTCAAATAAGATTTTATTGATACTGAGCTATATTGGTTTATGAAATTCAGTATATTTTTATATAATATTTGACAATAACACTTAATTTTAAGAATCAACATTCATATAACTCAAGTACCAATATATGATATGATTTTACCATTTATTGGAATAAGATTTTGTATTTATCCGAAATCCAATAATATATTGGAATTATGTTATTACATGCATGAGAATTCCATGTTTTCTCATGTTGTTACTTTTATTATTGTTCAATAGGATTTATGAAATTATTCATTTTAACAATTAGCTTGTTCATTCAAATTTTCAATAAATGGAAATTCCACAATGGTGAAAACTTTCATTTTTCATTCAATGACTACTCAAGAAAAAAATAATAGTCATTAAATGAATACTCACAGTATAAAACATGATATAATAATAATTGACTAATAATATAAAAAACAATTTAAAATTAAAGAAATGTCAATAGATTATAATGAAAAAAATTATATTTTAAATCAAAATTATATTTTTCCTCAAAAATTAATTTTCATTTATTATTTTTAATGAATTATTTTTATTTGAAATTAATTTTTAAATATTTAGTATGTATGTTTGATTTATTTTATATTTTACTTCTACTAAATTATTTATAGTCTATTAAGACTACATAAAAAGATCATTATTTTGATTTATGAAGGTGACATTGAAAGAATATACATTATAAACATTAAATTTAATCTATATTAAATTAGAAAAATTATCTTAACAAATAAACAACAACTTAAAATAATAGAATCATAAATATAATGAAAACATTCTAATTTATATCCCATGATATTTATTTTTTAAGAACATAAAATTTTCGCGTTCCTATAATAATTGGCCTAAATATTACTAGGTATTGTATTATTAATTATATTACAATGATATATTAATATTTATTTTATTATAATTAAATTATATTTATTTCATTTATAATATAAATTAATTATATCCTAAAAAATATAAATTAATTAAAATAATAAATCTCTTTAATTATATAAATAATATATTTATTTACAATACTATTAAAGTATTAAATAATATATTTTTAATTTTTATCACAATTTCATCTGTAATATAAAAATAATAATTAATAATAATATTGGTATAAATAAGAAATTATTGGTATATATATTTATAATAAAAATGACAATAAATACAATATATATTAAATATAAAAATATATAAATGATTCATTTTAATTTTTGAAAATGAAACACAAAAAATTCTTCCCTAAATTCATTATAATGAGATATGTATTTACCCTTTACATGACAATATAGTTTTTCGTAGACTTGCAGTTTTTCAAGAACATGTTATTCCATGTGTGGAAAATCTTGGTTTGATGACTTTCCCTGCAAAACATATAAATAAAATTTGTAAACTATTTGGTATAACCATAACTCTGTTATATTTACTTTCTATTGATGATGCTATTTTATATTTTTTATATTTAAATTAGTTGATTCGTTCACACATATATGAAGATAATCACAATTGAGTTGAGGGGCATTGGTAGTTCCATACAGATCATGTATATTCTCAATCCTATAATAGATATCATAATGGACATGAAACACATTATATTTAATTTAAGGTTACTTAAACTCGAATGATTTTGGAGTCCATGTCATTCTGATGTGACATATGTCATCAATACTCCTTGATTCGAGATCATGGGAAGGGTATTTTTGAGTATTTGGTTGAATGAATCATTATAGGTATATTGGTTTTCCATAGTTTTTCTGGAGGGATCCAGACTAATAGAGTGAATACATTTTTTTTATTTGAA
Organism: Viscum album; assembly: GCA_963277665.1. Classification (NCBI taxonomy): domain Eukaryota; kingdom Viridiplantae; phylum Streptophyta; class Magnoliopsida; order Santalales; family Viscaceae; genus Viscum; species Viscum album. The sequence goes on along the minus strand of OY728165.1, from coordinate 1,915,750,640 downwards.
TATGTTTTTGTGTTTTTATATTTATGTAGTTTATTTTGGCCTATTTCATACTATACTGACACTGCATAAGAGATTTTGGTCTTCTTTAGGAAAATTGATTATGTTATATTATATTCTTATCACTGATTTCTCATGTTAATTATTGAATAAGAACCAAAATTATTGGTTGTTTTGTCCGGGACTATATGTCTAAAGATTCCAAGTGTCGAGTTGAATGTTTTGTGAGCCGGTTTTTTATTTCTTCCTGATTTATAAGGGAGGGTAATTGACTACTACATTAGTTGTAATTGATCCCCATGTTTCTATCCATGTTTGATTTTGTGGACATGGGATAGATGACTTGAAAAATCCTAAGATGGATTTCTGGTGAACATGTTAGTGTCAACATAGAATGGAATCAAATAAGTGTTTTTGTATTACGATATTAGAATTGAGAGTTTTTGATAGAATTTATGAAAGTATGAAAATAAGATAAACATCTTGTGCATGCCTGTAAAATATAAAAATATTGGAAACATAATTTAATGATGATGTTTGATAATTTTTGATATGAACTATTTTCATGTGCGAGGTGATGATCTTAGTGTAGAAAAATACATCTTTGGAAGTCATTTAAATGAGGCTACAATGATTAGTATAATATTATTCCTTTGGTTTATGGATTATATGGTGCAGAATCACCTTATGAGATGTGAATATCATATTATCATATAACATAATATATTTATGGTATAATTAATTAAATATCAATGAAAACTAATTACCTTTTTCATAAATAAATTAAGAAGTGTTATAAAATTAATTAAAGTGACCTAAAAATGTTAATATTTTAGTGTACAAAAATTTCATCCTATATAGTAATGTAAATTTTAATTGAGATATGATTTCAAATCTTGAAAATTATTTATTTTATTAATTTATTATTTATCAGTTGATAATAAATAAAATTTCTTGATTACTATTTTTATTCTTGGAATTATGTTTATATTATGAAAAGTAGTTAATTTTTTTTTAAATTTCTTTTCTTCCATGTATACTTTTATATTGTATAATGTTTATTTTCCAAAAACAATTTATGTTCAAATCATTGGTATTTGTTTTTATTTTATTGTTGAACATTTGTTACGTTATTTGGGTTTAATTTATGTGTTGTATTCTAAAACATGTTTTTTTCAATATAAAAAAAATTAAATTTATGGATTTGTATTTTATATATCATGTTGGTTTTCAAAAATATATTATTCATTGAAGTGATTATATTTTAGTAAGATAATTTGGTAGTATATTGTAAAATTGGACATGTATGATGGAATTTTTAGAGAAAAAAATAGATTTTGAAAAAGTGGAATTACATTAAATTAATTCAATTTTTTCGTCACATATATTTTTAAACTATATTTATTTATTGGTGTTATATATTTTCATAAATGGATTTTAAATTTTAAATTTTTAAGTGTAATTATTTTACAATAGATTATTTTGGATTTGTTCTAATTTGGATAAATATAATCTACATTGCTATTTAGGAATTCGTAATCCTATTATAGTATTTATATTTATGATCCAATGATTGATTGGGTAGATTAGTTAGAGATGTTTTGATCATCTATGAAATCATAGTTAACTACTATATATTTGAATTGGGTGTTATATAGTTGTTGTGTATACATTAAATATTTTTATTGGAATTTTCCAAATGATTTATAATGTATTATTGTGTTCATGGTTATAATTTCCATTTTTTAAATTTATATTTATTTAGTGATTTCATGTATTTTATATGAAATATTTATTTAAAATATGTACTTAAAATCTATAATTTTTTATACATTATCATAATTAAAATCATAGAGAATATTATTGAAGTGTGTTATTTTTAGAAGTTATCCATTAGAAGTATGATGATGTTTTTAGATAAACGATGATGTTTTTATTGTGATTTTTTGTCCTTGATACATAATGAGTTTTAGTATGTGAATTTTATTATGTATCTAAAATATATAATAAATTGTGATGAATGCTATATTACAATCCTCATGGATGAATAGTTTTATTTTGGGGATATTAAAAGGATTTATGATCAATTAGATATTATATATGGGGAATTTAGATAAAACAAATGTTGTTAGGTTATAATGTTTTCTACCCTATTGAAATAGTTTCACCAGATAATGGTTTTTTAGTTTCAGTGTTAGATTTTGAAGTTTGAAGATGAAGAGATATTCACTTTTAATCATTTTCTGACATTATAGATTTAAATATGATGGTTTGGAAGGAATTTAGGAGTATTAAATGATTAATTTTAAAAAACATTACACTAGGTACCCGATGGGATTTGAAGTATAGTCGAGATCCTAGGGGTTAGATCATATATTTGGTGGTCCTCAGTCTACTTCGAATTTTTTAAATGGAACATTGGTATTTTCCTCTCTTTCTTATTTCCATTTATTTATATTCCCTTTATTCATTAATCCCATTTTCCATTCAGGAAACTCTTTATGGAAATTTTATTGGTTCTTATTCCAATTCATAAACAACCATCAACAATGACTGATCTATGAGATTTATATTCTATAAATAAATAAGTTAATTATCTCCTCTAATTGAGCCTATCCATGTTCCTTAATATTAATTTTTTCATTCTCTTTTTGTTATGGAGTTGATGTTTTTATTTTAATACATCATGGATAAAAAAATCGTGAGGTCGGTATCACATTTATCTTTTCTAAAGGATGTCATAGATAGTTGTTTTATGCCACTTGATCATTGTTTTTGTGTGAATTATTATTTCTATGGATCCTATTTTGCTTTAATATTTTCACAGAAGAGTAATAATATCAATCACTGGAATTAAATGGGTATTATTATTATCATGAAACTGGAATAATTTTTTGAACGATCTTTTTAGGGTTCTATGAAATACATGTCATCGTTAATTATGGTAGTTTTATTCTGTGGATTTGATAATTAAAGAAAAAAAATATCATGGTTGATAGGTTTTTAATGGAATTCATTGGAATTTGTCATTATTACTATTAGTTCGAATAATTTATGGAGTTACCAACCCATTTCAAGATTTCTAGGCTGTGCTTGGGATATTCCTACTATAGTTTTTTGATTTCCAAAATAAAATATGAACCATTAACTGAAAATTAGTAAATGGTATTTTATTATGATAAATATCTATATCAACTAGAATACATCTACTATAATTTAATTAGATGATAAAAAATATTATTTATTTCACTATTTAAATATTTTCCAAGTCGTTTTCTAAAGACATCAATTTTGTCATGGTGATAATTATGTTTTCCTTTCTTGTTCTAAATGATCACCATAGTTGAATTATTGTATACTTATTAATAAAAATACTTCATTTAGGAATAACCTTGTATTATATCACAACACGTAAAATTTTTACGGTCACATTTATCTTCATTTCATAAATTAATAATAAGTAAAAAATAGAAATTTAACTCGAGTTAAGAGTTGGATCAGTTCAAAGGTGGTAGTTAGGTTATTGAGGTGGACCTTAGTAACACTATTCTTATGTATTATGGGATTTTTAAATGAGGATGACAACTATTAATAACATATTATTTTAAAAATATATTTTAATTATTTTATTATACAAAAAAAATTAATTTTCATATTACACTATTTAAATAATTAAAGAAAGGTTTTTTCATAACATAACTACTATATACCATTAAAAAATAAAATTTTTATCCATTATAAACGCAATATTATTTTAAATGTTAATTAAATGTAATTCAATTGACTTGGTAAATATTATTTGAGCAATTTTACCAATTAAATAAAAAAATTAATAAATTTTCCTTGTTTTTTGGTAATTATTTTTGTTTGAAACCAAAATTGTCCAATATGATTTCCTTAGGAAATAGTTATCTTCTGTACAAGTGAATTTAAAAAAATATAATGGTTTTTTTTGTAAAAATAAACATCTATTTTGAATTATTGTTATTAACCAATTTCTAAACTGTGTTCGACCTTATATGTGTTTATTTTGAGAAACAATTGGTTATTACCCATAATATAAATAATCTTATACATGGTAGAAACAATTTCTATTTTTAATATGTAAACCTGAGCTATTTTCTTGTGAAAGACTAGTGTTCCACCAAACTTATATAGAATACCCTAGATATTGACGGCTAAAAATAAATTCCAAGTCAGTTACTAAATTTTGGTGGATGGATTTCTATTTCATACAGAGTATAAAATGAAAAAAAAGGCCAGTATGAAAAATTATACTTGATAATTTTAATAAAAACCAACTGAAAACCCAATGACATTAAAAAACCTCAATCACCTGCACATTAATGAAATAAATATTATAAATTATTCAAGATACAATTATTCAAGATACTCCAAGGCACCTATGTGGAACCATAAAAAATAAATTGAATGACAATTTTCATGCTTCAAATCCCATGGGTGATAAATAAAACCATAATATGATCCACAAGAAAATTACAGATCATTGCCTTTAAATATATCATGTTAATCAAATTATTTTGTAAACCATAAGGTGGATATACAAGGAGTGAGTATGTGACTCAGTAGAAAATCCCAAATTTATATCACAAATGCCACTAGAAAAAGAGAATGATAACCAATAACTAATAATAAATAGGATCCAAAATAGGATTAATATTATATCAAATAATAAATAATGTATAAATAAAGAATATATGACAATAAATAAAGTCAAAAAATGTTATAACATCATAGAACCATTGTAATATCCAAAAATTGAATTCAAATCCATTTATGTTAAAAAAAATAGTCTATACTCATGAATGAAACCTATCCCACTGGTCATATGAAATCATTTGGTGGTAAAACCTAGTATTCAGTTACCTTAGAATGAAAATTGTTTCTAAACCAACTTTTCCTTGATTTATTTTTTGTGAAGACACTCATATACATTAAATTTTTTGAATCCCATTAATATTTTGTAATGATAACATCTTTTATGCATTTTATGAAAAGCATTATCGGAGGCACTAGTAAGAATTATTTTCATATCAATAGGAAAAATGGATTTCAAAATTATTGTGACCCCAAATTTTATATATTCAAAATAATAATTTCAGTATTGAAAATCAATTTCCTTTAATTAACTAATGGGTAGAATGAGGGAATAACTAGTTATATACAATGTGATCATCCAAAAGAATCAAAACATTATAATTAAGATCGCTAGTATCCTGAAAATTCTATGATTAATCACAAATAAATACCTATTAAATTATATCATCATCAAAATATTAGGGCCTTAAATACCTCATCTAGGGTCCATAATAGGATATAGAGAGATATATAAAGAATAAGAAGGGAAACAAGGGTTATAAGATAGATTCTAATGACTTATTCTCATAGATTCTCAAGGATTAATGTATATAAGAAATAAACTCATCAAAATCTCTTGATTGATCATTATATATTGAGAGACATAGATACTAGGAGTAGAATGATGGTTTTATTGGGTACATAATATTTAAATACAATTTTTGTGAATTAAATTTTTATGTCACATGATTTGGATGCATAGTCTGGAATGATGTACACTGATCATGCAAGAGTTATTCGATGACTCCGAGGGCTACACAGTTCTAAAGAATGGTATAGAAAATTTTGTTACAGCCATATAAAAGTTTAATATAGTACCATTATTGTGTTTCATAGTTAAATCATGGTGTACAAAAAAATTTTCTCCAATAATGAACATTCCCATTGTCCGTCTACCATTTCAGTACGATTGTATTTGTAAATCGTATAGTTTCTCAAAACATTTAATAAATTGTAAACCATATGAATAATCTTCCAAGAGTCTTTACTACTTCTTAAAAATAATTATCACAACAATCATTTCATTATAAAAAATAAAAATATTGTAAAATATAGAGATACCTCAAACATGGGGTGTTAAATTCTCACAACCAATGGTCTTTATATCCTCTAATATCTTGCAGTTAGTGATATTCTTGAAGTTCTATATCCATTAATCCAAACTGGAAATTTATATCTCTCGAATCGCTTCTTGAATATCACTATGATCCAAAAAAACACACAAACTATGTGAATATTTCCTAATTAAAATAATTTATCTTTTATATCATGACTTCACATAAGGGTGTTTATCATTATAACATTTCATTCAAGAATAACATGATCCAAATATATTACCTAGTTAGGATCAGGATGATACTTCTTCAATATACATATATGAAACACATTATTAACAATGTTAGAATTTTTGGTTGATTCTACTTTATTAATAATGTTAATAATTTGTAAATAAACCTCAAATGGTCTTATGCATTAAGGATATAAAACCCCCTTATTAATCAATTAGTGATGAAAATATCATCATGAAACCTGATGGAATATATGGTCTATAAAATCATTCACTAAAAAGTAACTATATATTATAAAATATGAGAAGTAAATAGTATTCTTAGGGAGGTAAAAAATTATTCATTTCTATTTCGTCACCCCAAACAAAGTGGTTACAGTCACAAGGAATATATCTATAGAATTAATGAATAATGAATTTATTTCGATCAGTACCCTTTTTTTCCATGTTCTCTATAAATTAGCCTCGATCCAACTATGTGTGACTTAACTCAGGGTATTATTCTAATATCATTTTTAATTTCCTAAAAAATAATATACGGTCATCTACATCAAAAGTTTGTGGGTGAACAAACAGATGTATATATGGGGTTTTAAGGCATTGGGTTTCATCCATTCACATCATAATCATCTAAATTTTATCTATTTTCTTGTTGAAATGATATGTTTATTAATTACCATTTTTTTCTCCAAAAAATATAAATAACCATGAATTATCATACAATGATTCAAAAAGATCCATATATATCATTTCTAGATTAATATTTTTTTAAAACTCCACAAATGGCATATGATCTATCCATGAACCATAAATATACATAACACACGCCCTATAAAACTATTCAATGATTGAGTATTAATTTCTTACTACCCATCCTTTTATATGTGATATGTAGTTTTCATATATAAAGGGGTTCTAGAGGATTATTGCAAAGACCAGTAAAATCATAAATGATGTATAGGGTCCGAGATTGTTAAAATTAAAACCATTACACCATGAAATTTTACAACATAATGAATATATATACTTCTCATGTCATTAAATGAATTAGAGTATCATATTTTAATGATGTTTATAACTTTTTTATATTCATCAATCTCAAATATAGTTCCACAAATTAAAACAATCTATAAAAGTACAATGAAACATTCAATGGAAATATGCTTCAATTTTAATATAAGTATGTGAAACGACTAAAACATGATATAAATATGTTAGTATCCAGTCATATATACTTAATAAGTAAGACATCACATAACATAACAATAAAATACTTCAACATAGGTCTTCACAATAAATTTTCTCTCATTTACCTATAAATTTTCTAAATACCTACTTCCATTTCCAACCAATAGTTTAGATAAAATGGATCCATCTACTTTTATATAGATGAAAGAACTATTATACAATCCATGAAACAAAAAACTATGTTTCTATATTTTAATCATCCCTAACTTCTATCACCACCATTGAGGTTATAAATAACTCTATGAAAATCAGGGTCTATATTATTTAGACTCCATATCTTGTTTGAAAAGGTCATCAGTAAGTGTGACACAAAAGAAAATATCTACATAATTTTATGTAATAACTTCCTTATTATTTAAATTAATTTTCCAAATTAGTTTCCCTTGTTATCAAGCATCTAAAACCGCTTCATAATATGAATTATGACAAAAAACATCTACCACTAAATTTACTTTTTTAGTTGTATAAACCATGATCAAGTTGAAAATATAGATATATTCCATCTTACAAAATTGAATAAGGTTCATGCCCCATTGTAAAAATATAGTATTTATTATTTTCTTATTCATGAACATATTGGATATTTTACTAAAATGAATGTAAGACTATATTTTCAAGCAATGGACCATTAAAACATGTTCCCTATCATTGTTTGGATTGTTTTTACATGTTTTTTAAATATTCATATGTTTTAAGATATGAAAAAATGTTCTAGTAAGAGAATAAAGCCTACTAATGATCTTTATACAACCTAATAGAAAACGAAGACCTCACTAGGTATAAAATGGATAAGGATTAGTGTTAACGTTATCCGAGTCTTGAGTTACTTTAATGATTTCGGAATATCATCACCTAAATTGTATAGAATAAAATAATTTTTTAATATAGTGTTTCGAGAATTGAGTCATGGAAGATGAGATTATAATAGCTTAATAATACTTGATAATAATATATCTCAAAAAATATCTGGTAATTACTATGAAATAAAGACCATAATTTTACCAAGATTAAACGATATACCTTTTCATGAGAGAACATATCCAAAGAAATAAAACTTTTTATCTATATGAAACTATGTGATAATTAAAAATAATTGTGGTTGTATCATAATATACTTAGTATGATCTCTGCATTCCTTATATGGTTTTCCATCTTTTAGGAATACACTATGATTTCACCAGTGATTACCTCAACAAAATAAGATTAATAATTATAAAAAATTTAATTCATTAAAATAATTTGGAATTTTGATGAATTAGTGATAATTAAGGGAATGAAGAAGTAACAATAATGGTTATAATTTATTCTAAATGTTATCCTAGGTATATCCTCTTTTTAGAATAAGAATTGGTATTACCATAATTGGAGATGAATTTTGGAGAACCACCCATCTCCATTAAACTAATAAAATAGATCATAAATTATTTAAAGGGGATACATATTAATTATCATAACACCATTCATCATATATTAATCAATAAAATCTAGTGTGCACCATAAACTTTGTTTAAAAATAGTACTCGATGGGCCCAATGTGATGAATTTGGTATTATAAAACCATTTATCTCAAATTATTCTAATTATACCTTCAACATTTGTAATTATGTTGAATTTATTCTATATGATGGATTTTTAATATAATATTTTCCGTATGTGTATTTTAATAGATAATTTCCCATCCCTTTTAGGTGGTAAACTAAAAAATTATCCCAAAAAATATGAGGTTATCCATCCACATTTCCAAAAAAATAACATTTGTGTAGTTACATAAACATGGAATAATATGATAGTTGACATTCATACAAGATGTTCTTAACCACTATCACTAATGGTACACCTATTACTATATTTAAATCCAATTATTATTTAAATGACTGAATTACTACTCCATGTTATGTAAATGTTACTCATCAAGAATTGTATAAATTATGTTCCATTAATTCTACTTTTAAATACACTAATTCGATTAAATCAATGATGACCATATTTATAAGGGTGACTTTCAACAAAAATTAGATAGATACAATGGTGCTAAAATACATCATAAATTTAAATCCTGTATATATTTATTTACAATGTGATGTCTTCATGCATATACTATGCTATTTTATTTACAATGGAGGGACTAATTGTTTTACCGTGTATAAAGAAAAACAATTGACTCCTCGATGATTAATAAAATAAACATTTCGAAAGAGTTGAGGAGACTAGAATTTTTCAATATCAGGGGACCCATTTCAAAATTGTTATATTATTCCTAAAATTAATTTTTTGTCAACTTACTATGGAAAACTAATTCATTCTCTCATCCTGAGGTGGGGTCTTCTGTAGTTCTTGGGAGGTTATTGAATAACTATATTTAACCTGATTTAGAGGACTAGAAGTACTATGACGAGATCTTCGTTTTTTATCATGAGAAGCTTGCGATATAATATTATGGTATCCTCTATTTCCCTTTAATGGATTCATAAAATATAAAATTTTATATCCCTTGTGGAAAATATTATAAAAACATATTATGTGTATTTTTTATTACCTGTTTTTGCACTATAATATATTACATCAGAAGAAACACATATTTTAAATATGAAATGAGAAAATTGAAGTGATCCATGGATCTAGTTTTCTGGATCACTGCTATAGAATGAGTAAGTATCACATATGTTCATATTCCATGAACCATAGTTCACCCTTTTTTATGGAAATAAAATGTTTATTCATACATTGAGGATCTGAAAAATATCATTCTGAACAACCATTTCTTTGTTTACCATTTTTGTGAAATTATCAATAAAGAACCTTACCACATTAGGAAGAGTGACTAATCAAAGAATAAAATCCGACATACATGCGTTGATTGATTCATTATCTATCAGTTATGATGAAAAACTACAATGGTATGTGAATTGGGATTCATATTCAATAAATGAGAGGTTACCATGCTTCATTTGTGATAATTTCATTTAATATGACACCTTGAATAAATTTTATTATAATTTTATTTGAAAAATAATTTCTCAAATTTATCTCATGTGTGTCCTTTGTTGACATTAGTTTCAAAATAAAGGTCCCCCTATTTTAATTTAATTCATCAATAATATATATAGTGATATTATCATTATTTCATTTTTGGTTTTCAATAAATTAATGATTGTTTTCATTCATGGATTCAATGCTTCCACATTCTCAGGCCCCAATTCACCATAATGGATTAATGGATTTTGAATTATAATTATATAAAATGGTCAAAATTTTAGGGTTACATAAGTAAATTTCCATTTTCAACATCTAAGAATCAATAAAAATGATATTGAATAACTATCATTCTTCATGTAGAACCACATTTCCTAAACATCTTATCAATAAATTCAAAATCTAATAACTGGTGGTATCCTCATATAGTCATATAAAAACAACTACCACATCCATAATGAATAATTCAGAAAATTACATTTCCCATATACCAAAGCATAAAAATTAGGCTTTCTAAATATCATAACTGTCATGCAGTCCTAGGGAAAGTTATTAAATTAATTTATTATACTAGACACACATTGAATTAAAAAGTGACAATTAGATGATAATAAACATGGAGGTTCATAACAGAAAATTTTAATCCTTACCCACTTTAGTTACATGATGTTCAATACAATGAGGTTTGACATTACTTTTTACACTCCAGATTTAATGTCATGTCACATCATCTATCAACACATACATTCCCTACATATGAACCATATGAACATCATAACATTAGTATTATTCCAACCATTATCATTAGATTAGGATAGAACATAGTACAACTAAAATTAGGATCCCTACACTCGACACCAATGGCTAGAAATAAATTCAAACAACAATACCAAGTCCCGAGGGATGATTTTCTATTATAAACAGAACAAAATCTACAACCGACAACACTGGAATGATAAATAACATATCAAACATGGTATAAAATGTTAGAATAAAATTTAATTACCTAATAAAACCAGAATAAAATATATAGTGGTAAAATATAAAATATCATGTATCCAACATCCAAGGATAATAGATACACTTGGGAAATAGTATGAAACATTGAAAACTCATCTATATAATAATATCTTTGATCTTTCTCCCATTGTAATGACTGAAACATCACAATTCTCTACAAAATATGTATAAACCATTCCCATTTAATATATAATGCTAATCAAATTCAGCATATATAATGCTTACTATATTTGGATGAGTATAAATCCAAGTAATAAAACCCAAAAAATTTCCACACATTCCACGAAGACAATAACATGTAAGATGGTAACAATAAATATATTTAAATATTGTGTGAATAAAATTATTTATAAATAAAATATAATGAAGTGTTTGGGAAGAATAACTCCCATTGTGAATTTGACCCATGTAATGAACGAACACACCCATTACAATGTCAAATAAATTTATTCTGAATCTATTATGTTTATTTAACAGTCAAATCATATGAATGGAAGCAATCACTCCATACCAAAGTCATCACTTGAATATATGATCACATATGCCCAAACTCCATCTATACCATCCATTATCTAACAAGTTACCAATATAAATTTTGTACACACAATCCTATATCCATTCTTAATTCAATCATATAGGACTTATTTATAAAAAAATAATCCTATAATAAATTTATCGATCATGTTTTAGGAACTACACAAAAATTTTATTTCCTCTTCCATGAGACAATGGATTTTTCAATAACACATTAACATAAATTTTCTTGTCAAATAAACATTTGTATATTAAAAACCAAATCCTTATAGATCTGTATTCAAAATAAGTATAATCTATCTACCTCCAATGTGTCCATCATGAAGAATTTATCCATCATCACACAGATTCCAATTCTTAACACATCCCTACATTGAATCCCATGAATATGATTTCAAAAACTATCATAAAAAAATTACCCATGAAAAAAATCCTACATCTAGGGTTTGAATAGATAGAAAAAATGAATCATAGTGAAGAAGATTAGAAATAATGATTGTACTATTATTTCTAATGACTACAATAATGAAATTCAAACATATTTTTCTGTACTTGTAATGGAATAAGAAATTCACATTAAGGGGAAGTGTGGTTCATATGACATTACCGTAGAGTAAGAAGTGGGGATTGAGAGGATAAATATCGTTTATCAAACAAATATTCAGAATTATTTTTTTCATGGTTTGGCCACCCTAGTTAATATTCCATGTTCCAATCATTTATATACTATTGAATGTCACCTAGGGATTCATGGATTGAATGCATTGTTTGGAAAACCATTAAACAATTGATAAAAAAATAAATTTCTAAAAAAATTGAGGATGCATATTTTCCACATGATTGACCACAAACAATTAAAATATTATGACCCATCCTATGGGTCTTGCTTCCAGTTAAAACAATTTTCTTGGTAAATAACATGGTTTTGATACTTTTTCATTAATAAGGAACCCACATAAAATACACATTACTGTCTACAAATATTTAAAAACTCATAAACCTATCACAAACACCTTCATAGCATATAAAAATATAGTTAAACAGGTAAATATCTCAAACTAGATGGGTTATATTATGCTTTGGACATTATCATAAAATCTAGTTCCTTGATTAGAAAGGATGAAATAATAATAGAATATAAATCATTCTGTTGTTTATGTTTAATTTTTTTCATCATTTTATTATACATTTTTATTTACCTGCTTCAATACATATAGGTTGCACTTTTTTGTAATTCATTATATTATATTCTCAAAATTTTTAATCTCTATTACATGTAAATATGAAATATTGGAATATACCTACTTTATATAGATGTTATTATAGAATAAAGAAGAATATATATATCACTTATGTCAATAATAGAATTTGTTATTATGATTATATTAAAAATGTATAATGATTATATATTTATTTGTTTAAGGGAATGAAAAAAGGGGGTATGTGAAAAACAATTGGTGTTAAAAAAACTATGTAAAAATTCTTGTTGTCCCTTTAATTACATGGATGATGAGTAATTATTTTGACCATTATTATATTATAACAAAATCCCTTTAAACTAAATGAAAATGTTATCCGGAAAAACATAATATATTATGGAATATCCCATATTGATTCATTTAAGAATTCAAAAGGTTTTGGTGGTTGAAAATGATTAAACATTGAATGGATGTGATTAGTGGGAATTATTGACACTGCTATAATGTATCAATATGTAACTATATTTCTATTTAAATAGTTTACAATTTTATGAAGAAAATGATATATTTTAAAAACAAAGACTCTAGGTTGGTTTTATGGTGATAGTTTAGTGTTACTATTTTGTTATCATTCATAATAGTTTTATATTATTTTTAATATAAAATTATAATATATTTTATTTTAATATCCCTCTTAGAATGTCCTATTATTTTATTCTGACGTATATCCAAAAGTCTAAAATCTAATCAAATTTTTTCATGGGATATTTTTTAGTGTTCGAAAATTTGTGATACACATTTCATGATATTTCATTTATTATTATATAATGTTAGGGGTTTTACAAATTATGTTGTGATTATAATAAATCCTTCATAGTCATAATCAATAGTTTTGTTTCATTATAAATGAAATATTAATTCTAACCAATTTTGGTTAAATATATTCATATAATTGTTTTGTGTTTTTTCAAGAGATGAAATTGAATATAGATGAGTCAAACCATAAGAGGTGTAAAAATTTCAGATGTGGTGTGTTCAACATTCATTCGTATTATAGGAGATGGTATTTGGTGTGTTGAAGAGATATTATGAGAGTTATTTAATTTTAACTATAATGTATATAAAGGAAGATAATGTACAACTTGGTGAGTTATCAAATAAATTAAAAACTGTTAAGAAGGATAATGATGGAACCCACATGAAATTCCTTAGATTTTCTTACAATATCAATAAACACTCATATTGCATCATTTAAAAACTATATGTTAGTTTTTGGTTTATTTTTTCATTTTAATGAAACCATCTATTTATTCGTCTCATTCTATATATCATATAAGTGGCCATAGGTATTGATAAATTGATTAAGGATCATCAATACTAATGGCATGTGTGATCAATATTTCTTCACTAAGAAAATATATATATATTTGTACACCATGAATTGAGTGTGTAAAAAATATGGCACCATTGTTGTAGGATAGATTCATTATATTAGAATCTAATTATTAATTAAGCAAATATTAGCAATTCAAAATTAAATTTTATAGGATATCTCTAAAAAGACACTTTGAAATTAAAAAAAATTAAAAAAAATTGAACGATTGTTTACTTCATACACTACAATTAATGAAACAATGTAGCTAATTTTATATAATTTTTATGGGTGGTGAAAATATAAATAAATATAGAAGGAATTTTAGGAGGTCATCTTGGGCATAAATTAAGGCCACAAAAAACTAATGTTTGAATCATTGCGAATGGATCTTCATGAATTATCAAAAAAAAGTTCATTATTCCATTTAATTTTGACCAAGGTCTAAAATAACACATCCCTCTAACATTTCAAGAAAATATTTTTAACATGGGAAATAATAGAAAAACCATTCTCTCTAACATAGTTCTATAATCCTCCCAATTCCCTTGCAATTAGAGCCATCAATTGTGGCTAAACTATTGAAGGGTGAAGACTTCATATTATATTTTTTATTTTTATTTTACAATAATATTTGAAAAAATTAAATTTATTTATTTGTGTCTTATATAACTATATCAAATTATTAACATGAAAAGTCCAGATAATGATTAATATGAACCCAATATCATTTAGAATATGGAAGTGGTATTTAAATATGTTTTGGGGGTTTTATAAGATGTAAATGAAGTAAAATATGCCTAAAATAAGAATTATTTTGAATATTTAAATTTTTTCTATTTAAATCACACTCAAAAAGATTTATTAAATGATTTTTATTTAGTAATTCATTAAAAATTTAATATTTGAATCTAGAAATGAATATTTTCTGATACATAATCTATGCGGTGGTGGTTGAAGAATAAAAATTTATAAGATATCAATAATTCCATGGTGGTGTGATTGCATCCTATATAAAAATGGGAATATCTACAAATGGGGGAACCCACCACAGTTGATTGGGATTCCCCATTCATTATCCTAATTATAATTTATTATCTTATTTTATTAATATTGGTTTTCAAGGGGTATCAACATATGGAAATTAGAATAAATATAATCATGTGGTTTTTAACAAAAAAACATCTTATTACTTGAGATAGGGACCAGCCACAAGAAAGTATTCATCCAGGAAATTAAAAGACAATGTCGATGTGGGGATAACAGATTTTTATGTTTACAAAATTCATTTAATTATTTCATTAAATTATTTATTATTAATTAATTATATTATTTAATTTTCTATGTTATACTAGGATGTACAAGATATATTTAAAAAATAAACTCTATGAAAAATAAATAAATACTATATTATTCAGTATTACAAAAACTATGATTTTAATAATATTAAATTACTTAATAATTAAAGATACTGAATCATTTTAGTGACTTTCATTATTCAAAAACAATTATGTATTTCACCCATCATTAAAATCCAACTTCATTAAAATAATACTAAAAATATTTTTTTATTAATATAAGGTGTTCTAAAACCCTTTTAAAACAATATAAAAAATATCTTCACTTTCATCAGGGAATCATCAAAATTTTACAGAATATAAAAAATAATTTTTTCACTATAATATCATTTGTACTTATGAAATGTTTTGGATATGAATATTGAAATTTTTTTTCTAGCCGTGAATTTAATTTTAAAACTACCCAATAGATCCACCCAAGTTCATCGCTTGTATTCCATTAATTTACATTTAGGATTATGTTATATTTTAATATTATTTAAAAAAATTATATTAATATACTGAAATGTTTATTTCAATTTTCACAATGGAGTAGGGTCTTTTTCCTTGTGTGATTTAGGATGTAACATATTTTTGGGTATGTTAGGGAGTTTCATTAATCAATGAATTTTTGAGAGTAAGGTGAATGGGTCATTAACATCGTTTTTACATTATTTATTCTCACCATATTCTCCTAATAGAAAATTAAGAAAAATTAGAGATTATATTTTACTAGTCATTATGTTCACACACATGACTAATTACTCTCTCAAAAATAAAATGGAGTGAATTTTTATTAATTTATTATATTCCATTTTTATCCAATTTAGAATTAAATTTATAAATAATAATGGTGTTGAATTATGATGAAATTAATTATGTCATTCCATCTATACTCTTGGTAATTGTGATTGTACAATACAGTTTGTTTAATTAAATTAGTGGAATGGAACAAAATAGAGTCAGGTTCTGGAAGGTTTCATATTATCGATTGAGATTGGATCACCTATGTTGATTGTATAAGGATGTGATATTCATTATGATGGATATATGCTAGTAATACAAAAATTTTCACTTTATTATAGAGTATTATAGATCATGTAAAATTACATGAGTTTTCAAATTAATTATAAACTATTTAATTTCACAATTACGGAACACACATTAAAAAAACAAAGATTTACATTATTCAACACTAATTGTTTATGTATTTTGTTTTTAGTATTGTATGATTCATTAATGTATATTTCATCCATTTCAAAAACCCTACATATATTTATTTTATTATTAATATTAAATAATTAAACTAAATTAATATGTATTCCAAAGATGACCCTCAAGAGAGAAGTCCCTAGTCAGAAAATATGATATAGTTTGATAAAAAATATTTCTGTGGTCTATTTGATTGGTGTGTCAATAATATAGCATGGTTTTAGGTTAAAAGTAAACAAATAATTACATATTAATTTTAAAAAATATTTTAGTTCATTTTAATTTCAAATATTAAATAAAAAACATCATTTTTTAATTATCCCACCGACCACTAATGAAACGTTGAATATACTTACCAGGTTAATATTTGGGGTATATTAATTCAACAGAGAGAACATTTTTTTGTTGAACATCTATTACTTTAATTATTACCTTAAGACAAAAATTATAATCCTAGTACAAGAATCATTATTAATTATTAGACTACATCCCATTATTCCATGAAGAGGTATATTATTCACAATCAAAACAAAATCCACCAAAATTTAATTAACTTTTCATAGATGTGGAAATATAACATCATAACACATATCTATGATATAATTTTACAAACCATAAAGTGTTTTGCAAGGGTATCTAACAATTGATGTTGGTCGATTGAATAGATCTTACATAACATAACATTATCATATTTTTCATAATTCATTATTATGAAACTCAATTCACCACTATTATTTTCTTATTTATATAGATCATTTAACCTTTACATGTATATTGATTATGATAATACATAATTTCTATCCTTCAAGGATAACTAGGTGGTGGAATTTGAAGATGTTCCAGAGGCTTTACATTTCCGAAATTACATTAAAGTGGATGAGAAAATGTTGGTTCATAATGATTTTGACTAATTCAATTATAAAAATTATAAAATATAATTGATAAAATATTTCCCTCATTATTTCATTCTAATTGATATATCTAAAACCAACCCTCCATATTTTCAAAGGAACATCCTAATAGGAGGTATACAATGAATAATAGGGAAGCATTACTTCATAATGAAAAGAGTACATCCTGTAAAATTATGATTGTGTCTACGGGTGTAGAACACCTCAAATGTTTGGTGGAGTACCCCTTATATCATTACCATATTCCCAATTATCACTTCTATATTATTTATTATACTAGAGAGGGCATTTTTCCATTTTCTTAGGTGTATCCATTCTTGGTATTTACATATATATAATGTGATAAATAAAATTTTGGGGTTATTGTCAAATAAATCCCATCCAAATTTGGATTTTTGTAAATGTAAAACATCATCGTTGTAAGATACATAAAAACACAACTCATGGGATAACCCAAGAATATCATTTCATTTATATCATTATTATGATTGAAACATTTTGAGGATTGATATATGAATATTAATGATGGATAAGTATGAACATTATTCAATTAATGTGGAGAACTAAGGGTTTTCATGAATTTCAATCATGAATTTTTATTGAGGAATATTCATGATGACTTAAATGAAGATATGGTGTTCCATTATTATTGTATTGAGAATAAATTATTCTATAATTAATATAAAATATCCTTCTAGGTTTTCTTGATAGTGTCTGATATAGATAGGGATGAAATTAAATTTTTAATATAATTTTTCAAATTTTGTAGATTATATTGATAAATAGTCATGTTCTCAATTTTATTCCTTAATCATAAGTTATTTAGTAGCGTCCCCATACATTTAAAAAAATGTAATTACTCTATTATATATCTTTAAATATATAATTATTTATTGAGTTTCATCATAATCCTTTGTTATAATAAAAATTCATCACTACAATGAATTTCATGGGATATTTATAGAAATTTTGGAATGTTATACTGATTCTTATCATAAAATATTATATTTAACCTTTATGATACATAGTTTTACTTATTTGGATTGTTTAACATCACCATATTAATTTATGGTTCAATCCATAGCCTCTCTTGGCCATCGTAATTATCTTAAAATTATGTAAATACTTTTGCAAGAACATAATTATATTATTAAATAACAGGTCTTTATGGTAATAGTTTATGTGTGTAAGACTATAAATGTTCCAATTATAATACTTCTAATCCTATAGAAATAAAAATTAATAATAGACTGAAAATTCATAATTCTATATTTAATTAACCAATTTGGGAAGCTAATATAATCAATGTTGTGTGTGATGAACCTTATAAGTCAGAAACCATGATAACAAATGGATCTTAATTCATGAATATATATATATAGGAAGAGAAAACAATCAAGAAGATTTTGATTCTGATAATGTTCAATGATATAAAATAAATAGCCACTACATAATCAAATGTTTCCTTTAAAATTTGAAAATATTAGTAAAAATGATTTTTGTTTATCTTGTTAGTTATATATGTTAAGAAGAATATTATTATAATTAAATAATTTCATAATGTAAATAAGGAAAGTATTCATTTAGTTTTTAGTAATAGTTAAATGAACTGAATACCAATTTTTATGTAGAAAATGAGTCACATCGACCCACGAAAGATCAAAGATATTTCCATAAGAAATTTGAAAATGATATTGATAGAATATTTTTTGTAATATAAATAGATTAATGAAAAATTATAATTTAAAAAAATTAATAATCTGAACTAATATTCCCTTCTAAGAAAGCACATTTGGGTAGATATAAAATAACATATTTTAGTTCATGGAATACGGAAGAGTTCAATATTTGTGGGTTATGTATGGAGGCTCATAATTTTTCATCTTCTATTATTCTAAAATGAAGTTATTATTTGGTTTATCTGAGATTGTAATTTTTTGGGGAATCTAATTTAGGCAGTTACATATGTGAAAACAAAGAAAAGGAGGTATGAAACTGAATGATTTTCCACTATGAGAAAAATAAAATAAGGAATTCTATTTTATAATAGCCTATAATGAATCTTCTCTCAATTAATGTTGATTCTAAAACTATTTAATTAATGTGAAATATAGTATGTTATTGAAAAAAAAGTCACAATGGTGTTACAATTCAACCCTCAAAGCCACACAAAATTTTTCAATATTTTGTATGTCAACCTATAACAAATAATTTAACGATTGGAGAAGGTTAATTCTTCATAATCATATATATTTTTAGATGTATGAAATGCATCATAATAATTTCACACAATTCATATGCATTCTCCAGATTCATGTGGTTCATAAGATCTTTAGAAAATAAAATAATCATGAACCAGAATATATTGAGTAGATATAATGGAATGTAATATCTAAATAGATATTTCAATATATACATTCACTAAAAAGAATCCATGTAATAAATTATTACCAACATACTCCTAAAAATAGAGTTTCGGAAATTAAAAATATACTTCTAGTTTACATTGAAATTGTTATACTAGTAGAGAAATACCCCTCAATGTATTAATGTATATAGGATATCACCACTACTAGAAAAATTCTAAAAATTCCTCTGATAAGAAACAACTCACATATGACTCCATATTGGATTAGGATTAAAAGGAACCTGAATGTTGTAAATTTTAGGGTATTGTGGATTTTATATTTGATCATGAAAAAGAAATGACATGGTGGATTTTCTTATGCTTATAAATTAGATAGAATATTATATTAGAACTCAAATAATTGAAAAATATTATAGATTTTATAATTTGATATTTGAATGAATTATTGATATTGATGATGTCACAATTTTTGGAGATGAATATTTTACCTAAAATACAATCATTATAGATCATTATGATGAAATTTTCACTACAAAACCTATTATATAATATATATATATATATATTGAAACTTATTATTTGGAATCTATATATTCTGGTATTGATGATTCAAAACTGATTACTCAATAGGAAAATACAATGATGAAAAAACAGGTCTGTTAGAACATCACTTTTAGGGATCATAATCATGGTATTAAAATAATATTTGAGTATACATACACTGGAGAATC
The DNA here is from genome assembly GCA_963277665.1 of Viscum album. Taxonomy (NCBI): domain Eukaryota; kingdom Viridiplantae; phylum Streptophyta; class Magnoliopsida; order Santalales; family Viscaceae; genus Viscum; species Viscum album. Next base: position 1,915,729,572 of record OY728165.1, on the reverse strand, counting down.
TAGTTTAACATTAATCATTGATCTTTGTATTGGTGTGAATTTTTTTTTCACAATAGAATAGATATGGTCTATGAATGAATAATTAATCTATATTTAATTGAATTATTCATGCGAACTTTTTCCAAGACACACTAAAAATGTGATTAGATCCAAAAGAGTTTTAAGATATAAGCATTATGAGAATAGTGAAGTGGGTAGAAAAAAACAAACCTCTTTGAAAGGGTTGATCCCAAATTTAAATGTTTAACTATGATTAAAATTTTAACCAATGGTATATAAATGTGTCCATTGTAATTTTTATTTCCAAAGAATCTCTAATAAGATTCGTAATATTTTAGATTGATGTCGTGTATACATTTCAAAATAATGAGATTTATAGAGATGTTTACATGGAATTTCTTGGGGTATTTATATTTAATATGATTTTAATAAATTGAATATGTAGAATAAGTATCTCTATAGATAATATCATTCCCCATCATCTTAATATTTCAATCATCATTGTTATCTTTAAATATTAATGTTGAAAATTGGCAATTGGATGTAAAATCTTATTTGTAGATGGTTAACCCCAACACTCATTGTGATGGTGTTTGTATATGACATAATATTTTATCTAAGTAAGGGAATTTTATGTTTGGAATTGTAAAAATAATAATGTATTGTTTTAAAAATTATATTCTGGGTAAAATGAGTTTCTTATTGGGTATATATGTTACCAGAGATGCTCAATAAAAATTTATTTCAAAATATAGCTATGATTTAGAAGTTGTGAATATGTTTCAAATGCTGGAATCCATAGGGTAGACAAGAAAAAATAAAATAGGATAAAAATTGTATGTGGATGCTGAAGTAAAAACATTAAATTATAAGTAGTCCAATGATATAATAGAGGGATTTTGTATTTACTATTAAATAGACCTGATATTATAATTTCTATCACTATTTTTGACATGTTATGACACAAACCAAAAGAATATAATTTATTAGATGTAAATAGGATCTTGAGATAAATCTAAAATATATTTGATTATTTGATAACATATATTAAGAAAGGCGAAATCAATCAATAATTATTTTCCAATGTTTAATCGGTTAAGGTAATAGATGAATGGATTCACAAATATAGTTGAGTATTTTTCAATTTATTAATTTGTGTTTCATTACATTAAAAGAAGAATACCTAATTTATATAGAGTTTAATAATTTATAAGTACGAAGATGAATTACATGAAGTAACATTGATGATATGGATGGAGACAAAACAGTATGATCAGAGTGTTAAAGCTATGTAACCCTAAGTTTAAATATGTTAAAAGGAAGATTCCATAATTAAATGAAAAAACCCATGTTTCTATCAGTTTTCATACACTTTAGTATCAAGTATCATTTAATAAAAGATATTTTCTATATTGAATCATGAAATTTGAGTTCATTCCATCCTACTAATAGTTGGATAATATTCTTACAACACGTCACACAACACTATAATTTGAGTAGATGATATTGTAGTTGATATTGAACAAACTCAATCACTCTGCTTTTTGTCAAAAATGATTTAGTATCCTCCACATTTTATAAATTAGATTATTGAGGAGATATTTTTTAAATGGGGATAAGGGAGATTCCTCTATATATGATTTTTTTTGTGTGTTCTTAGGGATAAAATATCGATATTTTATATTAATTAGTTTCTTTATTGATTTTTCATAGAAAATAAAATTATAGTGCTCAAATGAGTTGTTCCATAAGAAATCATTGATGATTGGTTTAATCAAACCTGACTTATAAAACGATTTACATCACATAGACATAGAGATGATAGATTCCTGACACTTTTTCTAATAAATGACTGAGTTATTCTATAATTATTATTTCTTTTGGTTTTATTTTCAAGAAGGGGAAGTGAAGTATTTGGTTTTGGAAAAATAATGAATGCCAAATATTATTGAATCCTCTTGTGTACGGTATTCTATTTTTTGTAAATACATGATTAGTATGATTATTATATGTTATAATATTTAGGGGTAAATTATATGTGCTGATTGAATTGATGGTAGTCTCTTTAATAGGTACGGAGAAATGTTGGATATTATGGATATCTCCCATGAGGTATTATTGAGGATGTTTCTGGATGAACGGACTAATATAATGGAGAATACATAATGGGTTTGTTGTTATTATTGTTTCCCAAAATTCTTGTAAACCTCAATGGATGATGTTAGATAACGTTTTAGAAGGTCGGTGATGAATTAATATAGTTTAAATATGTTTATATTTCTGGAGTTCAAACAAAAAAATGGGAGTACTTGTGTCCATAATCTTATTTCGTATGTCATTGAGAATAATTTTAAGAGTTCATTTTAAATGTAAGTCTATAATAATATGTCTTTGTAAATATCATAATGTTGTATTTTGGATTTTATAACTTTGGTATGATCCTAATTATTTTTTATATTTTATGTCTTTGTTTGTTTTCTAGAAATTTGAAACAGGGAAACCATAACTGATCATATATATTCATTGTAAATCTTCAACTTCCATCACCCAACTTTACTAATCATTTGACTTCATCATAAGTCTTTAATTTCTAATTTTATTTATATTATGTACATTTATGTCATTTCCAATAATTTTTGTATTTAAGTTTTCTCTTAATTCAATTTTTAAGATAAATTTTTTTCATCAATATAAATTTTTTCGTGTACAAATTTTGATATTCAGTGTGTATTCCATTTAAACCTAGAAAATTATGAAACTAGTATGGTTGAAAATAATAAAATTCATATTTTTAATTATATTCTGTTTGAATGTAAAGAATTTTATGAATTTTTTATTAACATCATTTTTCAAATTCAAGATCATGTATTGATCATGATTCTAGTAAATATCATTGAAATACCATGTGAGAGGGACAAAATATTTGAGAATATTTAACACCAGAGATTATGGTTCCACATTGTAGTTTCATTATCTTATTCCTACATGGATATATTGAGAGAATTTGATTCTTTGGATTTTTTGAAATAAATTTATGTAGACGAAGACTATAATAATTCAAGAATCATGTGAAGGAATCATTTTGTGAATTTAATCAATTTTATAATAAGAGTCGAATAAAGTTAATATATTAGTCTATGAGGATTAATGGATTAATCCAATGTACTTAAAAACATTAATATTTACATAACTATAATAGAAATGATATTTATAAAATATTTAGGTTAAAAAAATTAAAATAAATAATGATATAAATTGTGTTGATAATTATGAAAGAGATAAATGGATAACATTATTTTATCAGAGAAGAAAACCTAAGAACAGATATATGAGATTTTAGTGAATATAATAGGAACATTACCATCTTTTATGGGGTCTATGCGGTACCTCCTACCATCATATGTCACAATTAATTATAATTAGTTTGTTATTCTATTTCTTGGATAATTTGACAAGTCAGAGATAATATTTATGAAATTTAAAGTTCAAACACTTATCTAATTTCCTTTTGGAAATAATAATGGGAATATACATAAGGATAACAACCCCAAAACATTAGAGATTGTGTCATCATTAATAGAGGAAAAAATTTAAAAATTTGTGTTGTCTGTATCTTCTTTCTACTATATTTGGTGTCATTGGAGAGATCTGCATATAATGAATGAGATTGGAAGGTATTTGAAATAATTGTACACCCTAATTCACCCCTCCCCCCATATGAATTTCATCATTCATGTGATCAATAAACTACATTTTTTAAATTCAAGGTGTTTTAGTAATTAAATTATTTTATTTTATATATTACAAAAGATTATACATAGATGATTAAATCAAATAAATTGAATAATTAATAAAGTACAATAATTTTCTACAGTGTTGTTTCTATACATATAATGATTATCATGCATGTGAATTTATTAAAACTGTTAATTTCATATGTGAGGGGCAATGTCAACTAATATGTAATTTTTATATTTTTTAAGAAATATTGGGACTCAATGAATATTAACTATCATTTTATTTATTTTATTTATTTGTATATAATTTATATTATTCTTAATAAATGTATTTTTATATGAATATTGATATGAAATATTTACAATGAGATTGTTATTTAAATATTTTAATGATTTTTCTAAATATTTTACTTTCATGTTCATGAAAAAATAATTTAAATTCATTTTTTTTCGTTGTTGTATTATACACACAGTTTTACATATTCATACTAAATCCATTACTTTATTTATTGAAATTTTGGACGTATTTAAATAATCATGGTAGTTATTTTTCTTTCAATTATTTGTTTTTCATGAAATGAAATGGATATAATTTATCACATTTTTATCTATAAAATTTTTTTAGAAGTGAAATACGCTTATCATCTACCGTTGTTTAGTCCTATGATGCTCTAAATTTTCTTATCATTTTGAGCCATATTACAAGATAAATTTTCAATACCATATTTCATTCATAATATGTTGTCATAAATAATTCATGTATTAGTGTTGTGGAAGGTCATTTTATGTTTGTTATTTGGGAAGTATCTCATTTCTTGTTTTTTGGTCTTGTGTTACTATTATGCTATTTTCTTAAAATAATTTTAATGAGTCATTATGATCATTTTCACATCAGTTGTGCAAACCATATTCTTCTATGAAATATTTCAAAAAAGAGTTGATATTTAATTATTCATTTTTTTACTCCGATGACTAACCTACCTATCAAATATAAACAATAATTATATTACCTAATTTATTACAATATGTTATCATCTAATATTTTCCAAAAAAATAAAAAAAAAATCAGAGATTAAGATGAAATGATTCATTAAATTTACCACTATACTAACAAAACATGTCAAATAAGAGAGTGTGGTGCATATATTATAAGGGTTGTTGAGGGAGTAACATCCATTGATTTCAAAGGTATATTCATTTATTATATATAATAATGAATCCTGCTATTTTTATCCTTAACCATTTAAATGTATTTACTCACAAAACCTTATAGAAAAAAATAACCATAAAAATGACCATAAAATTATTAATAATTTAATTTCTATTAATTTGGTGAAATGAGAATTTTTAATCCATATAAAGGGCTATTCATTTTTCAAGTACATGAATTAGTCTACATTAACACTCTATTGAGTGATGAAGAACATAAACATCAAAGTGCTATATGTTGTTATTGAGTAATTGATGGAATTTTAGGTGATAAATATAAAAGGGAAAAAACATTCTGAATGTAACTTTATTTTCATATATGAGACACGATGTGTTAAATTTTGGAAATTTTCTTAAATATTCCTTCATAATTTTATTTGTGAATTTGATATTGATATGAAATCATTTTCCCCCATGATTTAAAATTCATTACTCTAGTGTGTCAAATGGGAAAAATATTATACTATATTTCAATGCATATAAGAGTGGTTATGTTTTTTTTATGTGGTTTATTATCCCATTATTTAATATTTTTAATTCTTCATGTAGAAAACACAATAAATAGATGTTTTAGAACTTGTATATCTTCATGAAAATAATTTAGTTTGTTACATTCATCATAACATTCTACAAATTCATCTAAATTTAATAACTCTACTTTTTTGATTTAATTATTTTTCAAATCCATTTCATATAATTTGAACAATGGTGGAATGCATCCTTAGGTGAAAATATATAATCCTATAATTGGGTCTGAGAAATATCGCAATATATTGAATTATTTTCAATTATATATTAACATCTCACAACAAAATGGTACAAAATGGACAAAATAATGTGAGCAGAAACCAATGTTTTTAAAGAAAATTTTCATTGATAATTACTAATAAAAATTGTGTTGTTATCAATGAAGAAATATTTATAATTAGAATAATTAGAGTCTACATGGACAGAAAAATTATATTTCGAAATTTGATAAAAACATTTTCTAAACATGCACAATAGATTTATCTTTTCTCATTGGTCATATAACCTATAGAATTAAATCTTCATAGGTGATAGAAGTTGAATATTCCTAGTTATATATGAATGAATATTCTTGTAGAATCTAAGGATAAAATTTCATTGATATAGTTTTAGATTTATTGGTTACAAATAATCTTTTCCACTACTATTCCAAGGGTTATACATTTTTAGGGTAAAATATTATATTTTAAAACATTATCCTATTGGTTGGGTATGTGATGATTTTTATAGATTTCCCATTATTTTTATTCAATATTTGTTTTATATAAAATTAAAATTACATTATAACTTTTACTATTTAAGTCTCAAATGTTTTTTAATTTATTTTACTAGCAGCCACCATACCACTTCAATACATTGATAATGAGTATCAAAATATTGGAGTGATATTGGGTGATATAAATTTTTTGGTTTTTGTGAATTTTTATTTTCAATTCATAATGTTTTAAATTTTTTTGTAATGTAGATGTAGTGTTAAGGTTTTATGTAGTGATTATCCATTCATCCAATGTATTATTTATTACATTGTTATATACTCTGTTAGGACATTCATTCCCTATCTTCTATAGATAAAGATCATGTTGTGATGGAGTTAAATGTAACTGACCGATAAAATAAAATTATATGGAGAAAATTATGGAGTCTAACACATTATAGACTGTAGTGGGTTCTCCATTCATAAATATCAGAGGTGGTGAGATTTAATGAGTGAAAGATAACTTATTGGACTTTTAAATTTAATAATCTAATGTAGAGTAAAAAGGCATATGTTTTGTAGAATAAATTTTCAAATGAATTAAAACCTATTAAAATTGAATACTAAGTAATAACATATATGAAACACTTGATAAACTTATAATCCTTCTAATTATTTGTATCTATTAATTACTAAATTTCATTTTTATTTTATTTTTTAACCATCTATTTTCAGAACCCCCAAAATTTAAAAAAATTTACTTTTATAATAGGTACATGTAAATATTCATTAATCAATAAATACTCATCGATAGAGATTACCCTAAAATGAAATTATGATTCAATATGAAAATAACTATTACATTTTTATGCCTTCTGATAGGTGAGTTAAAACTCTAGAACCATTACAAAGGATCCTTATCAATCTCTCTTATTTTCTTTTCAATATATAATTTTTTTAAAAAATTAAAAAACCTAAAAACGATATTATAATATACATTATTTCTATCTATAAATTAAATTTTGAATCTTTTTTCAAGGTAGAATTTATGACTGTGGAAATAAAACAATGATGAGAAGGAATTAATGGTGCTCATCAATGACTTGAATAATGACATCAATAAACCCATTTTTGAATAATTATCTAAGGATGTCACTGATTTATCATATTTCTTTTCTGAGTTCAACCAAGAGGTGACCAAAACACAAAAATAACATGTCACGAACTATGTTTGGTCACTATCAGACTCAGTGTAAGACACAGTCCATGGAAAGGCCCGAATGGTGTTCCTAATCCCCATGGGTTGGATTCTAGTGAAGAGAATCAAAATAAGATTATTGGGAATGGTTTAGCCCATAATAAAATACTAATAACTGAAAAAAAATCTAATCATAACTGTAAGAACCCGGATCTTCTTTTCTGGTATGGATCATAATTTCAGGTTTCTTTCAGGAAAAGGAGGAAATGGGAAATTTTACAAGTACACACCATGTACTTTTTTGTACATTCCATTTACCCATTTTCCTCTTGTTGTTGTGTGTTGACCATGTAACGGATGATTACATGGATGTGTAGGTGACATAGTAGAGCGCCTAAAGCAAGGGAAGTTAGAGGCTAGTACCCAATGTGTACATTAAACAAATACACTATATAATTTTATTTTTTATTGATATATCAGAGTAGGTCCACATCTCATTTATGGATCATTCCTACTGTCCCCGTGACTCATAAAGTAGAGCCATGTACGGTCTAAGATCGTAGAGCTCCACTTGTTCCACCATCTAATCTCCTATTAAGACGCTACATGGTGCGTTGGATTCCCACCAGTAAGTTCTCTTTTTCCCTAGATCCTCTCTTTCCGATTCCACTTATCTCATGAGTTATTCAAGGTTTAAATATTTGGTCCTTCATGTATATCTACATCATTCTATGATGATTCAAGGGATGAAAAACAATATTGTTCATCATAAAACATTGAGGTAAGTGGTTTATCCCTTTTGTGGGTTCTATTTGGAATATATATTCTAAAATTATAGAATACCCACATTTACGGGATTTGTGTGTTTCTTAATTTAATCAGGATTAAGAAATTTTTTGGTGATTTTGATTGAGAAAGGGTTATTAATTATGAATAAGTTTTAATTCCTTTCTTGTTGGGGGTGTTTCTCGTATTTGTTTGATTATGGTCGTTGGGTATAGAAATCTTGTTAGGCTTGATTTTTTCCCATGACCCATATTGTTAGGATGGAGTTATTGATTATTTTATATGCATGTGATTTTAATTGTGATTGTTTGGACAAGGGGTAATTGATGTTGAGAGCTTTCCAATGTAAGGTCATTTATATATAATTTCCATTTTGTTGACCTAGTGGTATGGACTATGAGAGTTTCTGGGTAGTCATAGACTATAGGGGTTGGACCGTGAGAGGTACCCAATGGGTCATTATTAAATTAATTTTAGAACCTAGGGAATTGAATGTGATAGATCCTCTGTTGTCATTATATTTTATTATTTCTATGATGACCCTATGGCATTGACTGTGAGATCTTCCAGGTTATCATTTTAATTTATTGTTACTATACGGACCAATGTGTTATTGACCCTGAGAGATGACAATTTGGTTATCTCTGAATGGGTAGTGATATGTGGGACCAAAGGGGTTAGTCCATGTGGGTTTTCCTAGAGGGTCATTATTTATTGATTTGAGGATATGTTAACCATAGTGGGTAGACTGTGAGATCTTTCCTAGAGGGTTTCTTTAGAATGTTTGTGATGAGTCTGCCAAGACCAAGAACAACCTTTGACTCGGTCTTACATGATTATTAAATGGTCTTATGAGACCTATATTTTTACTATTACACATGGGAAAACATAGCACATGATAGATCCTGAGATTTCATTATTCATTGGATTGAATAATTTTATATGAAATTGAATGTAATTGGAAACTGTATAATTGTTTACTTTTCAAAAAGTCATTGTATATTGCTTCATTTCATTATATTTATTGAAATATATATTAAATAATAGTTAGGCACATATATTTTGGTGGTTGACTACATGGATTTGTATCACACATTGTTTGGGCCATGATTGTTGACCAAAGCAGATTATATGTTAGAAGGTGTAGATAAGGGAATGTTCCCTTCTTAATCAGGTACATCATTACTATTAGAGCTATAGAGCATGGGACCAAGATGAGTTTTTCAATTTTGTTGGAGTTAATAGTTTTATTTACATTGGTTTTGTATTGTATTTCCATCATTTTGACCTATTGGGATTATTTCCTAGACAATTGTGACATGCATCATTTTTGTTTATGATCATGTTGTTTAATCACTATCTGTCTTCTTCAGTTTACTTTAGTTTTATGGTATTACAGCCTATGTTTTTTATTGTTAGTGTTTATTTTATTTTGTATACTCTACCAATTATTGCATAGTTTACCCACTATCAGACATTGGCCCTAATTTCTAGTCGAAAGCCTCTGGAGTTTGAGGAAATGAAGATGAGTTTATGTGGCCAACTAGGTTTGGGGAACCATTGGGTGGAACCCGGAACTAGCATGATACAAAGTGTTTTCAAAGGGGTTTTCTGTACCTTAATATTTAGATCCTATTTATGGAAATTAGAATGAATAGGTAGTTGGTAATAAGCTCTGCCTGGAAGTAGATAATCTATGTAGAGGGAGAATCCATGTTACCTCAAATATTAATTTTTCTGGATTTTTCATTTTTTATAGTTGATTTGATTTCACCATTTGGTGATTCACTTGTTTTGTACTGTTATCATTGAAATTATTTAGGTTCTATTTTTTTTTGCAATCTGATGAGACTGTTCCATCTCATGAGTCATATAGGCACTTGATAGAAATCGCATGACATGCATTCTTATAATGCGATTTAGGGTGCATTAATGATTTCAAGATATTGTGATATATTTATTTCTATATATTCAATTTTTATGATATATACCATGTAACACATAGAATTTAAATTTCATGCCTTGTTTAAAATCAACTTTCTGTTCTTGGGTTTCTCTTGGTTTATAGGTGTTCTGGGTTTGAAATTTCTGTTCATGTTGTGTCATAGATCAATGAACTTATTCTTGGGGGTCTTTAATGGTGCATGGCCTCCTATTTTGTCAAAATAATGGTGTGAGGTTGTGTTGTTTTGGATTGGGTATGTGATAATCCTAGTGACACCACTTATGGGGTAAGTTGTTGAGGTGGTTTGTACCCATGAATTGGATGAGTTTTGGGAAAAAATGACTGCATTATTTTGAAAAAATATCTCCCTTATACTTGGACTATAATTCCCCCTAGGTTTACCCCTTAGACCCCCCTAAAATTAGTGGTAAAACATCATTTTTGGGTGTCCAGAACAGGACACAATGTTTAGTCAAATGATTTACTAAACCGTGTAGCCAAACTATGCAGGGTGAGCAGGTTATTAGATTTCTGAGTGTTTTGACCCATTTTACATTCTATGAATAAGGAAAATCATCCCCTTTATTTTCCATTTCTAGCTCTACCCCCATGTATATCCTCCAATCTCTCTCACCATCCTGTGGAACTCAATTATGACGGGAATTTTGATGGGGGAAACCTCAAAAATCATGTAAGTCATGCTCTCATTGATTTATTCCTTATCCTTAGGGTTTCATTAACCCTTTATTGTAGTTCATATTGTGCAGAAACTAGGGATTCTTACCTTTCATTTTTATTTGGGTGTTTGTCAAATATTGGGGTTTTAGGATGGTTCCTGCATCCTTGTGGTGCAGCAGTGGTGAATTTGATGTTTCTCGCCATGATTTTATGGTTAAGACACTCTAGATAGGTTAATACAAGTGTACTACATTTTTAATGAGTCATAACGCTTGATTTAATTATTTTGAATGTTCCTCATATACTATGGATTGGGAAAAAGCATTTTTATGGAGTTTGTTATGTAGTTAATGATATAGTTTCACTTTTGATTCAAATTGGGGGTCTTCCTTGTGTAACCCATGTGGTAATATTTGAGATTAAGTTTTAACATATGAATGTTGTCTATTAAATGTTTTTTTGGATTAAAATTCTTTTTTGGTAGGGTATTGGGGTGATTTTTGGTTTAAAAGAGGGTTTTTTATTTGGTTTTAGGTGAAAACCCATGTCATGATTCATGAAAGTTTTCTATGAAAATTCTAAATGGTTTAATGAGTTTCAAAAATTTATCAAAGGATGTATATGTTTTTATTTGGTGATTCTATGTCCTTATAATGTGTTTTTGGAAGATAAATTGGTTATTTTTAATGTTATACATTTAAATATTTTTTTATAATTCGTTGAGATGATTTATTAAATTTTGATATGGGTGCGAAACATGTTGTGTGATGTTTCATTTGAGTATGATGATAAAATTAATATGAAGGTGAAACGGTTATTATGTAATATGTTATTGGGTTTTTATGTGATTTTCATAATCTTGGTATGATTTTATAAATGGGATAATGGATTTTTTGAATTGAAAAATATATGAAAAATATGTTGTGGGATATTTTGGTGTTAGTATAATTCCAAAATTAATTTTAATCTGAAAGGTTATTAGGTGACTTGTGTGATATTATTGTGGGATTCTTGGTGAATTTGTGATCAGTAAGTGGTATTTCCATGTGAAAATTTAATTTCATGTCTTGTTGAACATGTTTGATAACAAGAGGGAAACCCGGGAATCTAGGTGGGTGGACATGTACTAGTATGGTAGGGATCCTATGGGGTTTGGATTTTGTTTCACGTAAGAAGTTTGATGATGAAAATACTAACTAAAATATGGTGATTAAGATGTTAGGGAACCACTAGGTTGTGAATATTCTCCACAATAGTGGCTTGTGTGCATGAGAATATATATTCTTGATTGTTACATACACCGAGATACGTGGTACCTGGGACCCACAATGAGTTAGTGCCTAGGGGTTATTTCCCTTTGCATGAGCTCACTTGATACTATGTGTGTACCATCATCATAAGTTATGATTGGATGGAAAATTAAGTTACCTTGGCATTATTTTTAAAAAAAATTATACTTTAAACTAGCCCACTAGAAAACTGTTTTTATTTAAAGATTCATTTTTTAGAAATTGTAACATGCATTTCATGTTTTTGAATTATTGAATGCTTTTATTTATTAAATGTTAATCACATGGAATCTATTAGTGGTTGTATCATGCCTGGGTTTTCATAGCCAACATACAACTTTGGAAGTATGTAGACTTGAATGGTTTTGTCGCAGTTTTGGGTGCAGGTTTTGTGCCAATGGTTTGAGTTTTTATTTGTCCTTCATGATGAAATGTTTTGGAGATGGCTTGAGGGTGCTGCCTCTGGGCATGAAAATGTTATTGGGATTTCTATTGTGGGATACTTCAGTTGTTATAGTCATTTAGGATTATTTTAAATTATTTAATTCAATTCTATGTTCTTGTAAAATATTGTTTGTTTTGGAAAATCTATATTTGTTATGTTGGATTCATTTGTTGATTTATGTTTAAAAACGTGGGAATATCATTCCGAAATTAAGCTTTCTGATTCCTGGGATCTTATGACATCCCGTGGGGATTGGGAATTCTCTTAGGTTTATCCCATGAGCCATTTTGGGTGCTAGGTTTGACGGTGACCTGATTCAGTTCATGAAAAAATTGTATAAATGGGAGGTTGAGGTTCACTCTTTAGGTCATGTTATTTATGGAAGAGTCAGGATAGTCTGGAGTTAGGATTATCGTGATGTGACATTTTGGTTATGGGTAGTGTGCCCGGAAGCACAAATAATGATGTTATTCTAGTTTCCATGGTATGTTGGGACTTATTTGAGTCCTTTGGTTTTCTTTGTTTGATGACAATTAGCGGAAATGAAAGGAGAGTTGGTTTAATGATCTCAATGATCTCACTGGGCCTGGAAAACTGTTTGGAGTAGTTTATAATTCCATTTAACTCTATTTGTAATGGAGAAGTGATTAAAATATGGCCTCCGTCCATATTTCCATGCACCCACCAAAGCTAGTTTCCCAAATCATTGTCTTGTTTCTATTGGTATTGGGATCCTGGATGTTTGGTTTTGAATAGAAAATGAATTGGGATTAAGAATCGTAAATATTTTGTGAAATGATTTTCTAATAAAGAGGTAATAGTTTTATTTGTGAAATTGTGGGACAAAATTTTCAGAATTGTTTTGAAATATAATATGTTCTGTTTACACCTCTTTCCAAAGGAGGAACCATGATATAGTTGGTTTTGGAAAAGTGTTTTCAATAGACATTTCTATAAATATTAAAAGGTTTTTTAATGGAATGTAATGTTTTGGAGGTCATGTCTGGAGTCTGGAATTATATTTTTATATGGTATCTTGAGATATTTTGAAAGGATTGTTGAAATTTTAGAACCTTGTTTTAAAATAAGAATAGTTGATATCGAAATTTAATAGGGATTTATGATATTGATTTTTTCATGAAATAAAATTTCTTATGAAAAGGTCTTAAATGATCTGTAATTGATGAAAATGACATGAAAGTGAGTTATTATCGGACTGATTATGCATTTCTAAAAAAAATTGTAAGCTGTAAATTGAGATTTTGATTTTTTTTGGTTATCTATCTTGAGAGAAAACAAATTATTGGTTGATTGATTTGTTTTTGAATAGTGGAAAGAAATTTTGATTTAAACTTTTTTATTTCAATGAGAAACTACTTGCTTGGGGTTATATGGGACGATGGATGGCTAATCGAAGGACTGGTTGAGTTCTGGGATGGATATGAGGAGGGTTCATGGTGTGGCAAGAAAACATGCATGTGTGAGGCCAATGGGGTACAAATGCTGGATATGCTAACTATTGAAACACTAATTTTAAAATAATCGATTTTTAATGGAATATATGACATATTTATGACTAGTTTGGGGTGGTGTGTCTTATGGGTTTTTTGAAATTTTTTGTTGTTCGATGTTTTTAGTTCAATAAACCCTCTTGTTTCAATGGTGTTTTGGGTTTGTAATTCTTTCGTGAGTTGTGTTGAATGACTGGTCAGTGATCTCTTCTAAGATATGTTTCAGTATGCCTTTATGGTGGTTCCTCTCATGTGTATGGATTTGTTTTTGGCATATTTTGACCAATGGATAAATATTTTGGGTACATGAGTTCTCTCGTTGGGAAAGGTACACCCCCTCTAAAAGTTAGTTCACAATAAAAGTGTAATCTGGATTGATTCGCCATTGGAAAAAAATTCATTTTATCTATATGAAGAATATTTTTTTTAATATTTAGAGATTGAGTTTACACCATTTCATTTTATTTATTTTTGGATCATGTGGTAGTGGGAGAGTTCCCGTGGAAGGTTGAAAGAGACCTTAGTATCTTAAGTTACCTGATTCTTCGAAGGTGTAAGTGGACTAGGGTTGTTAGTGTGGATGAGTGTCTGGAAGGGGTCTAAGAGGGATTATGGGTCCTTTGTAGGATCTTTGAAGTAGAAGTTTATGTTAAAGCACCTTTCTAGAAAATCTGGTCAATAGAGGCTATTGTTTCCATTTTCCAGAATTGTGTATTGTTTGGGGACATATCATAAGTCTCGCATCCATGTATTGGTTTTATCAGTCATTATGGTCATCTTTGATGACAAATTGTGATGTCGTGTTCTCATTTAACTGTGAAAGTGATGGCCATTTAATTTTCTGAGTGTCTCTATATGTTGGGGTTATGTATCCATTGGAATAACATCAAAATCCACTTTTTAGAGGATGGTTTTTATATGAGTCATTTCTTTCAGTTGTTTCTCACTCGAAGAAACGAGGTGTGATTTGTATGCATCTTCTAAGCCCATGATTTAGTGAAATTTATGGTTTTGGTAGAGTGAGTTTGGAATGTGTTATGTATTGGTGAAACCATCTTAGATCATAATGTTTTTTTTGGTACTAAATGTAATTGTTCCATTTAGGGGGTTTCCAAAGCCTACTATGTGAAAAAATATGCTTCAATCATTTGATTTTCGTCCATAGGTCCCAGAGTAAAGCTGGTGCGTAGTCAGTTGAAATAATAGGGTCATTCAAAGAGTTTATGGAGAAAGGTTTGAAAAATTGGAAATATTGTTTAAGCCTATGGTTTTGGAACAATTATTTGTAATAGTGATCCAATAATACCAGGTAGATATAATGATCTACACGGTTAGCGCACGACTTCCCAAACTGTGTGGGCTAACCGTGTTGTCATTCAATAAATATAAATTTCATGGTATCTCTATTACTACCCATGCTTGATGGTTAATATGGTTTTTTATGGTGGGGATACACACTATTAATCTCATTTGTGTTCTTTAGGAAATTTCTAATGGATGTTTACACATTGTACCGTGGAGTCCATTCAGGCCTCCCCTGTTAGTGTCATGATTCTGTCTGAGGAAATTTAAGTTGTCTCTTATGGAGGGGAGCCCATTTGTGTCTCCCAATACTAGTAAGTCATATTTTTCCTTGATATTTTCTTGTAGGTAGTTAGTGTCATTTAGAGCAATCTAACTTCAAATATCATTCTTGGGTAATCTTTGGGATAGGATAACACCCAACCGTTTAGTTAAAGCAAGGTAATTGAAACCGTGTTCGTTTTTTTGTTTGTTTGGGTAAATTTCATTAGTATTGTTCATATAGTGATTGTGGTGTTTTGTTTTTCGATGAATTCATAATGTTCATTAACGTTTTATGAAATTGGATTATGTTTTGTATTGTGAAGATATTCCATACATAATTGATCACTAGAGCTGTTTTGGCCTTTTTAAGGAGAAGCATTGTAAATGTGTGAATCCTGGTTTATCGGTTGGGATTGGTTTAGCATTTGGCCTTGATTTTTCTTTCCTCTGGGGGAAATCTATATGGTGGGGAGAATTTTCACACCCAGATTTGGAAGTCCTTTCCGTGTTTCAAATCCTCTATCAGTTCTTGGATATCTCTTGGTTTCTAGGTCTTCTAGGTTTGAAAATTTTCTTCCTTTTGAGTAGCCGATCTATGACCATAGTCATGGGGTGTATTTTATGCTACCTAGAATCCAATTTTTTAAAAGGGATGGTGTGAGGATGTTGTGTTTTGGAGTTGGATTAGTGATACATCTTGTTCCACCACTTGTGGGGTAATTTGTTGAGGCATTTTGTACCCATGAGTTTGATGAGTTTTAGGATGAAAAGAGTGCTTGGTTTTGAGAATTTTTATCTCATATCCTTGGCCTATATTTCCCCCTTGGGTTTTCCCTTGGACACCCTACCAATTGGATCTATACATCATTTTTTGGGTGCCCAGAACATGCTTCGTTGTTCAACCGCACATTTTACTAAACCATGCATCCATACCGTGCAGGGTGTTTTACTGATTAAAATTTTTAGTGTTTTGACACTTTCACCTATCATAAATAAACACAATAATCCTATATATTCTCTATTTCATTAAATAACATCATTTAAAACATCCAATATCTCTCTTCCTCCCTTGGAACTAAATTTTTGAAGGGGGGTTTGATGGGGGAACCATCAAAATCATTCATGTATGTTTTCTCTATTTGATTTATTCCATATCCTTAAGGTTTCTTCCACCCTTTAATGATATTCCTCTTGTCCATAAATTATGGATTCATACCTAGGATTAATCTATGGGTTTCATTGTCTTATTTTGGTGGTTTAGGTTTCTTTTCACATCCTTTTGGTTCAGTGGTAGTGTGGTTGAAGTTTCGCATCATGATTTGAGGGTTTTGACACATTCACTACGCGATTCCAAGGGTATTATTTTTTTATGAGTTAGTATGATTTTTTTAATTATCTAAAATTTTCCTCGTATACATTTCATTGTGATAAAACCATTTTGATGGATTTTATAGGAGGATATTTTTGTAGATCCACTTTTGTTTCAAATTGGGTTCTTTATATGTGTAACCCTTATTGTAATCTTTGGGATTATTTTATAACATATTCAAGGAGTTTATTACATGTTGATTGGGAAGAAAATTCTGGTTTGGTAGGGTATTAGTGGGATTTTGGGGTTTAAATGTGGGGTTTTAATGGGATTTTTTAGAAAAACATTTTCAGGATTCTTGAAAGTGTTCTATGAAAATTCTAAATGGTTTAATGAGTTACACAATGTGTGAAAAGGATGTCGATGTACTGTTTTGGTGGGTGTATGTTCATAGAATGTGTTTTTGAAGGAGAAAGTGTGGATTTTTAATAACAATCATTTTGAAAATATTTTATAATTTATCGACATGATTTATTAAATTTTGATATGGGTGCGAAAAATGTTGTGGGATATTTCATGTGAGTATGATGATAAAATGAATTTGAAGGTGAAAAGGGTATTATGTAACATGTGAGTTGGATGTTATGATATTTTTAGAAACCTGGAATGATATTATAAAATTTTTAATGGATTTTTAGAATTGTGAATGATATACACAACGTGTTGTGGGATAATTTTTTTTTGAGTATGATTTTAAAATGAATTGGAATGAGAAAGGGAATTAAGTGAATTGTGTGATATACATGTGGTCTTTTTGGTTAATGTGTGATGGGGATGTGGTATATGCATGTAAAAATTATATTCCGTGGCTTTTTTATCTTGTTTGAGCACATGAGGGAAACCCAAGTATATAGTAGGGTGGATGTGTACTAGTATGCTAGTGATCCCATGAGGTTTGGCCTCAGTTTCACATAGAAATTTTGACAGTGAAAAAGGTAACTAAATTATGATGATGATGATTTTCTGGATCCTCTTGGTTATGAGTATCCTCCCAACTTGTGGGTCGTGTGCATGAGAATAAATATTGTGATGGTTACATTCATCAAGATATGTGGTTCCTGAGACCCACATTGAGGTTGTACCTAGGGGATATACCCCATTGCTTATGATCATTAAATAAATTGTGCCTACCATCGGCATACGATATGGTAGGTTGGAAAATTTTGTAGCTTTTGAATTATTTTTAAAAGTGCTTATTCTTTAAAATATCCTACTTGAAAAATGTTTTTATTTAATGTTTGATTTTTTAGAAATTGTAACTATAATTTCATGTTTATGACAACATGAATGGTTTTCATCTATGAATCTTTATCACATGGAATCTCTTAATGGTGGTATCCTACTAGTCTTTGGATCAGATCCCACATACATCATTGGGTCTAAGTAGGGTTTGTTCTTTTTGTATCAGGTTTGGGTATAGCTTTTGTGCCAATGGTTTGGGTTTTAGCGGGCCTTCGTGATGTAGTGCTATGGAGATGGCTTGAAGGTGGTGCCTTTTTACATGAGGATGTTCTTGGGATTTCCATTGTGGATTTATTATGTTTTTATAGTCATTTATAATTTTTTTAATATTGTAAGTCAGTTATGATTTTTTTTAACAGATGGTTTGTTTTGAAAAATCCATAATTGTTATATGGGATTTGTTTGTTGTTTTATGTTTCTAAAAGTGGGAAAATCAATTCCAATTTCCATTTTGTGATACCTTGGAACTTTTCCAAGATTGTGGGGATCTTAAAAATCCTTCGGGCCATTCCAGGAGTTAGGTCGGGTGTCAGTTTTTATGGCAACCAAATTTTGTTTGTGACATACAATGGTATAATGCCTTATAATTTTATAGGGTATTGGAATATGTAATGTTTAACTTGTTTGGATGAAAAAATATTGTCCCTATGTTTGTATAGGCCCTCTTGGTTTGGAATTTGGTTGATCATGTTGATATTTAATTGAATTTGGACATGTAATGATGTGAATAATAATGCCAAACATTGATTTGTGGGAGTATGGGCCCTCGCAGTTGTAATTTTTCATTCCTTGGGAAAAAATTATGTTTTTAAGAGTTCTGGAAAAGCGTCAGATGGATAATATAGAGAAACCTATAAAACATGGTGTGTGATGTTATGAACACATGACATATATTCATCTGTTCTAGAAGAAACAAATTTTCATAATTATAAATTATGTACCATATGTACATGTTGTATAGTGATTGACTGGGTGACTAACTATGTGAGGAGAGACATGGGGTTGTGAAATCATTGATAGAACAAGTCATGTACATGGAGTACATGTTGTGTTGTAAATGACTATGTGTCCGGTCATTTGACCAATGACATGGATAGAGGAAAAATATGTTGTACACACCATGTATACCTTGAGCACACCATGTACAGTCGACCGTGTGTCTGACCGTGTGACCAACGACATGAGTTGATAGTACATAACTAGTACATGATATGTGTAAGGTGACCATGCTATGCAGTGTTTCCCATGAGTGGATTGTGTAGTTCTAGATGTGTAAAAGAATCTGGGAAGGCAGAAAAATTCCCGTACACGTTGTGCCTTATGAGGAACATTCTGAGTTTATGGGTGCTAAATGACCAGGTTTGGCAGAGGTACACACCATGATAAAATATTAAGAGAACATGTCGTGTTGGGGTTATACATGTCGTGTATCCCTATTCTGTAAAACATGAATGTTTCTTCTCATATTCCCTTCCTTCATTTCTATGTTGTGTTCCTTGATATTCTTTTACTACGGTGTGTGATTGAACATGTATAGTAATTCCACTAAGACTTCCTTTGTTTTTATGCTAGATGCAGGGAAATGATCAGACACTAAAAATGGTAGATCAGGGACTACCATAAGATCTTCCTATCATGCCCATTTGGGTGCCAGAAATTGTACCAAAAGTAGGTGTTGATGCAAAGTTCCATGATGGATTTATGAGGATGATGCAGACCGTTCAGGGAGCACCACATCCTACCCTAACTATGGTAGAGTTAATGAGATTGTTCCAGAAGCATCATCCTATCACTTTTTCTAGGGATGGAGGATAATATGAAGTGGAGTCATGGTTGTATTTTATAATTTAAATCCTTGAGCCCCTAGATATGCCTCCATAGAGGAGGTTGATTATCTCTATGTACATGCTACCGTATCCGTAAAATAGATGGTGTAATTTTGTCTCATAGGAGGGATGTCATTGGAATATGACATGGAATTTTTCAAAGTACCATCTGTAATAACATATAAACCAAAGCATTGATAGCCGATCGTGCATGATATTTCTTGAACATGGAGCATGGTAGTCATTCAGTGATGGATTACTCTTCTTATGTTACAGAGCTTCTGCATGTCGCACCAGTTCTTGGAGCTAACGAGTTATCATTGGCTAGGTGATTTGTGGATGGTATCTAGTATGACATTTTATCACAAGTGAATGTCATCATGCTGAAATTGGTGACTGCAATATGGAACCAAGAGCTGATTAATGAGCACAACATGAGGGAGTTTGGAGATACAAGAATTTAATGTTTATCATCTAGGGTTGTTACTCCTTCTATAGATATCAGAAAGACCCATATAAAGCATGCACGTGATGTTTTTTCAGGTAGTCGGGTGGTATACTACCTATTTTGGAAGAGTGGGCATATGAGATCACATTTCTTAAGTACCAAGTCAATTAAAAATCTTGCGGCATGACGGTTCATGTTCATCATTATGTCAGGTATTCTTCACCATAAGCTAGTGACATGGGTTCAGTTATGACCTAGCATTATAGAGTAGGACAAAGTTTTTATCAATATTTAGGGAACTAGAGTTTGTTAGGATTTTCTGGACATGGATGAATTTGTGGACATGGTAGCCTGTCGGCATGCATTCAATGACATTAGGGTGGATCATTTCATGTTACTCTGGAAGGGTCACAAGGCTGTTGTACATGTATTTTTTTTCTAGAAGAATATTCAGGTTTACCTTTGGAGATTGAAGTATAATTATAATTTGGGATATTCATAGGAGTGGAAACAATGTCTATTCCACCTTATAGGATGGCTACCTGGGAGTTATAGGAGATCAAGAAGTAGTTATATTGGTTACAGAAAAATGGTTTCATATGACCCAATACTTAGTCATGGGGTTCTCTAATCATTATTCAAAAGAAGGTGGATGGTACCCTTGGTCATTGTGAGGATTATAAAAATCTAAACCAGTTGACAATTAAGAACTAATTTTCCTTACTAAGGATTGATGATCTATTTGATTATCTTTTAGGATATTTGACATTCTTGAAGATTTAATTGAGATCCAGTTATCATCAGATATGCATTAGACCCTTAGATATACCTCTCACAGCCATTCGAAGAAGGAATGGTCTGTACGAGTATGTGGTTATGTCATTCAGTCTCACAGGAACACTAATAGTTTTCATGGAACTGATGAACTGAGTGTTCCATCCTTACTTGGAATATTTTTGGTTTCCTTCATAGATGATATCTTGGTGTAATCAAATACTCAGTATGACCATTAAAACCCTCTTGATGTCATTTTTAGTACACTGAGGGAGAATCAGTTATATGCTAAGCTCTACAAATTCCACTTTTGGATGGACCCAGCTCACTTCCTATGTAATGTTATATTAGATGAAAGAGTATTAGTAGACCTATAGAAAGTGAGAGTAGATGTTTCTTGGGAGCAGCCAAAGAACATCATTGAGGTAGGGAGTTTTCAAGGGATGGATGGCTACTACAAGCACTTTATAATGGACTTCTTATAGATAGAAGTTTCACTGAAGGGCCAGACTATGATGGGTTTAAAATACATATTGATAGATTCATGCGATTCTACATTTCATGAGCTGAAAGGGAGATATACTTCAACACTAATACTGATTTTTCTGGATTTGGGAAAGAGTTACATAGTTTAATGTGATGCGTCAGGTATTGGGCTCAGAGTAGTGCTTCTGTAGGGGGAAGGAGTCATTGAGTACAAGTCTCGGATGTATAAGAAACATGAGAGGAACTACCTGATGCACAATCTATACATAATTGACGTTGTTCATGCATTACAAAGTTTGAGATTATATATTTTGGGAGAGCATATTGTGGTATACAATGAGAGCAAAAGTATCAAGTATATCATCACTTATCATGATCTGAATTTGACACAATGAAAGTGGGTTGATTACCTTAAATATTTTAACAATGAACTTTCTTACATGCCTAGGAAAGGAAACATAGTGGCTAATGAGTTGAATAGGAGGACTCAGATATAGGATGTTCAGGAGCCCAATAGTGAGTTGCATCTTATGGATATATTCATTGAGATACATTTGGAGGTGCATGACAGACATGGGAATATATTTCCTTATTCTATAGTTATTGCCTCTACTCTACTGGATTGAGTGCGAATGAGTCAACTCTTAGATTTTGAAAGCCTTTTCCTACAAAAGAGTCAGTCATGAGAGGACCCTACTCTTAGGTGGACAATAGGTGATGATGAGATCATTAATTTTCATGAATGTGTATGGGTTTTTCTATACCTACATGAGGAGTTGATGAAATATTTACATTACTCATTTTTGGAAGTTCATCTTTATGTCACCCAGATGTATCATGATTTACACCATCAGTTTTTGTGGCCAGGTGTGAAATGAGATATTGCTGGTTTTTTTTATGAGATTTTCCAAATTTAGTAGGTGAAGGAATACAATCAGTGACTAGAAGGGATTTTATAGTAGTTTCCAATTCATGAGTAGTAGTGGAATGATGTTGTGATAGATTTCGTGATGGGTTTACTGAGGTCAACTTGAAGAAATGGTGTTCTTTTGGTTGTTGTTTACTGACCCATATAGGTTTCACATTTCTTACTGAACAAGGAAAACATTAGTTTTGATAAGCATGGAAGGATTAAAATTTGATATATCATATATTTTCATGGGGTTATACACTCTATCATTTTGGATCGGGGTGATCCTTTTATTTATCATATATGGCATGGACTATAGAGGGATTTGTGTACACCGATACTTCTTATTACTTCTTTCCATCACTAGACAAATGCCCAGTATGAGCGCAAGATTCAACTATTTGAGGACATTATTTGAGAATGCATCTTTTATTTCAGGGGTTTTTGCTAGAAAAATACTGCTAGTGATATTTTACTAAAATACAATTTTCATGCGATGATTCAGATGTCACATTATGAGGCTTTGTACGGTAGGTCATCATGATCACCCCTATGATTGATGGTTACAAGAGAGGTAGTTTTCTAGTTACTCATCCTGTCCAGGAGACCTCTGATTAGACGGAGTTGATTCAGAAGTGGTTGGATACTACTCTATATTGGAAAAAATCTTGTGCTGATTGACAGATATGACCAACAGATTATTAGGTTTGAGATCATGTTTTCATATGCGTCACACCGAGGTTGGGACACAAGAGGATTAAGAGACAGGGGAATATTTCACCTCGATACATCAGGCCGTTTGATGTTTTGGTGAGATTCGGGTAGGTTTCCTATCAGTTGATGTAACCATAGAGGAACCGGGAAATGATCAATGGTGTTCATGCTTCTCAGCAAAAACGTTGCATTCTAGAACCATATCTCAATTTCCAACAAGAAGAGGTTGAATTTGAGGTGTATTCATCCTTAGAGTAACACCCTATTATAATTTTGGATCACAACATGATGGTTTTCCATGGATGGTTTGTTCCTCTAGTATGGGAGTTATGGTAATATAAGAGAGTACAAGACAATACATGACAGAGGTGGGCTGAAGTACAATCACAATGGCCATAGTTGTTTGAAGTTTCTTCTCATCCACATTGTGAAGGGAAATTTGAGGAATAAATTTCTTATGTGGGGTGATTTTGTATGAAATGGATCTTCAATTCAGGTATGGAAGATTGTTTATGGTTGTTTGGAGGAAAAAAGTTGAAATGGGAAATTATCCAAGTATACGCAATGCACTTTTGATTACATGTTGTGTACCCAATTGCCGCATGTATCAATGTACTGACCATGCAATGACTTAGTACATGGCCATGTAGGTGACTTAGAAGATCCCCTATAGCACAGGACAGTTGAGGGTAGTACACATCATGTATATTAAATGATCATGACATGCACTTTTATAATTAATTGGTATATTATAGTGGGGCCTCATCTTGTATACGGATCATTATTATTCTTCCCACGTCTCAATGAATTGAGATATTTACAACCAAAGATATTTGAGATCTTCCCATTCCTCTATCTGAACTCTAATTAAGACGCAACTGGGTGCGTTGGATTTCAACGAGTTAGTTCTCTCTTTCCTAGGAGCCTCTCTTCATGATTCCTCTTCAATCATGAGTTATTCTAGATTAAATGAGTATGAACTTTTGTAGTTATATGTCATTCTAGGCCTGTTCAAGGGCTGAATTTCAACATTTATCTACATAAAACAGCGTGTTAGGTAGTTTGTGCATTTGGGGTAGTATTTAGAATACATATACTAAATGTGTTGAATACCCAAGTTTACGGTAGTGCGTGTTTTGGAATTTAACAATTTTTAAGTAATGTTATGGTGTGTATGGTTGAGAAAGGGTTATTTCATATGCATAAGGTTTATTGCCTTGATTAGGTGTGTGTTTTAAATGTTTTTTGATTATGGATATTGGGTCTTGAAATCATGTTATGTTTTCAAATTTTTTTATGCCTAGTGTTGTTAGGATGGAGTTATTGTTTATTTTAGATGCATGTGATTCATATAGTAAATGTAAGGACAAGGGGGAATTGACTATGAGATCTTCATAAGGTAGGGTAATTTATGTATAATTGCTATTATGTTGACCCATAGGTATTGACTATTAGTGATTTCATGTGGTTATAGACCAGAGGGGTTAGACCATGAGAGATACCTAGAGGGGTGTTATTAAATGAATGTTATAACCTTGGGAATTGGATGTGAGAGTTTCCTTTTGGTAATTATATTTTATTGATTCCATGATGACCCTAGAGAATTGATTATGAGAGCTTCAAGTTTGACATTATGATTTATTCTTTCTATGTGAATTAGAGGGGTATTGACCATGAGAGCTACCCAGGTGGTCATCTGTAAATGACGAGTTCGATGTAGGAACAAAGGATTTAGACCATTTGATCTTTCACAGAGGGTCATTATTTATTTATTTTATTATATTTAAACCATAGGGGTTATTCATTTAGATCATTCTGAGTGGGTTTATTTTGAATGTTTGTGACGAGTCTTCCAAGACGAAGCAAAATCATTAAATCAGTCTTACTTGATTGTTAGATGGTCTTCTGAGATGTCTTTGTAACTATTACACAGGGGGTATAGATCTTAGGCCAGATACAGATATTACATTATTAAATGGATTGAATAATTAATAAATGTAAATTAATGTAATTTAAATCTATAGGATTGTTTAATCTTAAGTAACTTAATGTTTAATGCTTCATTTATGCAAATTGCCTACTATATATATTCACTAAAATTAAGGCACATATATTTTGGTGGTTGCCTACATGGATTTTTCTCACACTATATATATTTCATTCCTCGGATAGATGAATATTTTATGTTTGTATGTATTAATAAGGGAAATTAAACTTCTTTTTTAGGTTTTTGATTCTGTTGGAGCCGGAGAGCATGAGACCAAGCTGAGGCTTGTGATGCAGTTGGAGTTATTGTTTTTTTGTAATTTTGTTTAGTATTTTATTTCCAGCATTGTGAATTATTTGGGTTTTTTTCTATATACATGTGATAAGCATGATTTATGTATATGAATCAGTTATTTTATCAATATCAATCTTCCACTGTTCATTTTTTAGTATGGTATTACTACAACTGCTATTTTTTAATTGTTTATTTCAATGTGTATACTCTTCCAATGAGGGAATTGTTTCTCCTATATCAGAACATGGCACTTACTGATAGTTGGTAGCCTCTATAATTTTTGGAAATGTGCTTGTGGTTATGTGACCAAATAGGTTCGGGACACTTTCACCAGCACCCAGAAGCTGGACATTACAAAACAAAAACAACACTAGCATCAGAAATGAAAAACCTAAGTATGGAAACATACCTCAATTTATCTCATGGGTCACCACGTAAAACAAAACTACACTCTATCCACAATCAACCCAAACTAAAGTAAATTGAAACTGAAAAAAAAATAGTCATGAGCACTAAGATACTTATTAGGAATTCCAAATATAAGCAATTCATTATTCCCATTCAAATTAAATAAAACCCAAATATGGATTTTTTTGTAAATAGAACCACCTTAAAATTGTATTTTCATTATTTATAATTCAGATAACAGTATTTTATCTCAAATTAAATAATTTCCTAATTTAGTAACATTTCTGAAACATTTTACCAGAATGCATGATAATTTTAAAATGAAACTAAAATAGCTAAAATTAAAAACCTGTATTTGTTAAAAGGAGTAAACAAACATAACATGTAAAGAAAAATATAATCACATGAATCTTTTCATAATTTAGAGTCACAGAAAATACTTATAGCTAACATGAAGAAATGGGACCCTATGTACCTCGTGCCTTAGTGAAATGTGGAATAGAAACCACAACCAACAAATTTCTCATACAGAATCCATTAATAGGGGATACCCCCATAACCATGTGGCCTTCCATCATCATAATCATTTATTTAGTGCTATAATTGATAGACCTATTATATGAAACTAGGAATAACCAATTTGGTATCATCCAGAATACACGTCCTAGTTTTCGCACCTATATACTCAGGTTTACCCATGTGGTCTATTTCTAATGGTGGTGAGTTATTATCAAATGAACATAAATAATCATAACACTTTATTTATCCAAAACACAGTCATACTCTCTCTACAATTCTTCTTCTCTATGATCACTCCCCTTATTTTATGTTACTTGATTCATAACCATCAACATTATGCACATATCGCTTTTAACACTGGTATAAAATCACTCTAGCTATGGGGAATACATCATGAGGGTGATTTACACTTTCTCAAACCATTCTCAATGTACAAAATAAGACTCATTGATTCACATGTAATTTTAACTTTTTTGAAAACATTGTTTTACAACACCATTAAGTTCCAAAAATCATTTAAATGCACACTTTCCCTTTCATGGCACTTCAAATATAAAACAACCATAAAACAATGATTATTATGCTGTAACCCTTCCATTAAAATCCACATGTCTTTATACATTTATAACTACAGATAGCTGAAAGGCCACACGTCCATGGAAATACCTGTTTCATGTCCAAGACATCATGGAAACAACATTTTAAGAACCATAATATATATATATATATATATATATATATATATTCCATATATATTACATATTGAATCATGAGACATAATTTTTAAAAAAACACATATAATAAATAGAATATTTAGTTAATGATAAAGGCATAGGGAACCTACCGTAAGGTTAAACCAAACATAATATTCCTCCCATGGCGCATTCAATATAAAATTTGATGCACCCCCACTGATCATATGCACGTTAACATTCATATAAGGACATCTATCCCCTATGAACCCTCCTACATGGATAGGAAAAAGTGAAAGGGGATACTTAAAAAAATGATTACATGCATATACTAGTCTCCACTGACCTACGTATGCATTTTCATATATACACAGGTGAACACCAAACCCCATACATGTATAGTCACTGCCATGGATGACTATACATGTAACTGGGGAACCCAAACATATATATTTATATACCTATCCACACACAGCTGAATCTCACTAGACTCGGCGACTCGAAACCTAAAAGAAATGATGACATAAAAAACATATAAATTAATAATTCAATCAAACAATTAATGAAACTCTTCAAAATTGGTACTATACAAATTTTACACCCAAAGAACTCTTTAAACATAAATTCACACCAAAACCTTTTACAAACAAGATTTTCACCTCTATCATCTTTAATAAATTGTTTCAAAAATTTATATATCAGACCAATAAAACACCAAAAGGTCTCACACCAAGAACATACCAAAAATCCATTTTATTATAATCAAACACACACTAATACCACACAAAAAAAAGATTTTTGTATAGTATATAAAACAGTAATGAATGGATCAACAAGGGATTTCATAGAAAAATACACTCATATCACATAAAAACGCAAATAAAAAAACAAATTCATATTAAACAACAAGTAAAACAAAATTCTCACCAAAAAACTTATTAATAAATATAATAATAAAATAATAAAATTAATTCATCAGTATTACGTATATTGGGAACCATCCACCTTGGCATTGAAAACCTAAAAAAATTAGTATGAAACTGTAATTTCTCTCCAGTCGCACAAACAAAAAAGCCATATTGAACACGAAAAACAATACATAGAAACAAAATCATCACAATTGGACCATAAAAACCATTAATACCTCACATAAAATTCAACCAAATGGATAATAAAACATACCAGAGTAGAACACACCTACAGTATGGGGGGGTAGTATATGAAAGATGGAGGGTTCCCGAGGTGAGTTGTGATAGAAAATCTATCTGAGAAGGGAGGGAGATGCAGTTAGTTGTGGCATGGGGTAAGGGCTATGTAATGGTGGTAGCAGGAGTGGCAGGTGGGTGAGGTGAGGGGGGAAAGAGAGCGTGATTTAGTCTATCGGGAGGGAGTGCACCAGCCGAGAGTTGGGGTACTAGCCATGAGAGGGAGAGTAGCTCTGATTGTGTATGAAGAGGGGGGTTGTAGTGTGATGTGGATAGGGTTAAGGGAAAATGGGGTTTATTGAAATAATAGTGATAGTCAGAGAAGAATGAATCGAAAAAAATTATATTGAAAAGAAACTAAAATAAAATCATAAAATAACATAAATTAAATTATAAAAAATTAATAATTTTAACAAATAAATAATATATTTAATATAATATTAGTAATAAAAATATTACTCTTAAATAATATTCCATCATAATTATTATTAAAATTATTTATTTTCAATTTCATTTCAATTACCATTTATTTATTAATTATTTTTTCTTTTGAACCCTGGGCAGATTGTACGGTGGCCTAGGAAAAGCCACAAGGTTTTAACGGTACTCTTCCTATGTGTCAGTCACTATAAAAAAAACATACATTTAAAAAAAAGTGTGAAACATTTTAATGGGGCTTAGCCTGCAACTCCAAAAAAAACCATTCCATTAAAAAGTATATATAAAGTCATTACAAAAGTCTGGTTGTGACAAATCTCCCAACCATGAAAAGATTCCTCTCACAGAAATCCATTACAATGTTTACTTGATAGAATGAATTGGTGATTCGTTATAATAGTATGAGATTCCCAAACTAATGACATACGTAAAGATGATAGAAAAACTACCACAAAAGATGAGAGATATAGAATAAACTCGGGAGACCCAAAAAGGATTCCCAAACAAGTGACACTCTCCCAAAAAAGTTATGTATCCTCTAGTTGATGATCAAAAGATTAAAACTCTCATAATGCACCATTCAATGTCATGAGACAAAATAGATTTAACACTCTAAATAATGTCATGTTATCCCCATGAAACAAAAAACAAATCCCAATAACTGACACATTGTGGTCTGAACGGACTCTCCACAGTATGAAACAACCCATACTAATGGTGAAACCATAACTCTAAAATGGGGACACCCAAATGAACTCATTGTCACAAGAAATAATCTAACACCATTTAATTTTAGTATTATATTTTTCAAGACCCATAGTGTGTCTTCCATCTGTAGAAATGAGCCAGATTATTCAACCAAAGTGCTTCTCTATATGGAACAAGAACCCCCACCACGAGGGGAGGGGAGGGAAGGGGATCTCCAATGGACCAAGAAGACCACCACTAACACATCCCAATAGTGGAATTCCTCTAAAGAACACAAATCCAACTACTCTCTATTTATATGTATGTGCCACGCATGGTCCATTAAATGAAGAACCACATTTGGTGGAACAAAACCAATGGAATTATTAAAAAACAAAATGATGATACCTTTTTGAAACCATTGAGAAACTCGTAGAACCAAATGTGACATAATTTGGAAAGTTTGTCATCCCACCTCCTTCCACCAAATAGGAACAATTGATTCAAATGACCTCCAATAGAGGCATGAACAAACTACATCACCCCCACCAAGAATAGAACTCAAATCAAAACCATTCACACTATGGGTGTTATCCTAACTACACCCCAGCTTCATTAACAGATATATGGCTTGAGATCTATTGGTTAAAGCATCTCGTGACTCGTAGTCAGGAATTAAAATCACAGAACAAAAATTCTTTTCTGGTTCCACAAGAAACTACACCACATCATAGATTAAATCACTACAATGCAACACACACTAGGTCTCACACACTCTAACAAAGCACTTTGTATAAATGAGGGAATCGAAATTGCACATGCACCACCCCTTTTTACAACGATTGGGAAACATTGGGAGGGAGAACACACAGAAGACATCCCATTCAAAAACACAGTGATTCTAAATTCCCTAAAAAGGAACATGGTCTTGATAACACAGAATTTTGAGAATATACCACAAAATTCACACATTGAAATCCAAGGGTACGCACACTACAAGACGTCATCAAACATTAACATTGAAAATGAAGGTAATATTACAAGACTAGGGACCATAAACTGTGTCCTAAATCACTAAGATTACTTCAATTGTCTAAAACAAACCCTTATTACAAGATTCAATATAAGGGTATCTCAACATGATCTCTTACTTAGAAACAAAAAATGAAAGACATAAAGACCTGTTGGTCGGAGTGGATACTCAAGAGGGGGGGGGGGGTTAATTGAGTTCCAATTAAAATTTCTGTTAAAATATTTTCTATTTAAAATCGCCCAATTTATGAAACAAGTTAAACTGTAGGGATTTTATATAGATTGTAAATGTTCACATAGATTCTCAAAGATTGGTTAGGTCTTATTTAAATTAACCACAAGATTAAATTATCTTTTGAATCTAACCTACTGATTTAAAATAAGTGTAAACACTTTCTAATTTAAATATCAAAGTAGCTTTAAAATAGTTTTGTATTTCAATGTAATATTAGTAGACTAAATAAGATATAAGTAGTATAATTTAAACTTAAATAAAAGATGCACATCAGATATAACAAGAGGTTCATTCTCAAGACAAGACTTAGACCTCTGAAATTTATATAAATTTGATCCACACCCTGGATTGGGGTTATCAACAGTTTAACAAAACTGTCCAGGCCACACAGTGACCTCTACCACTATTCTTCGTGGGAAACAAAACAAAGACCAGGTCACACAAGGACCTCTTCCACAGTTGACGTGGGTAAAAAGAAGTTAAGAGAATTTGAGTGAGGATTTTGATATCCTCCAATTCAGTGCAGAAGATACTGTGTGTAAATATATACAGATTACACCAAACTACTCAAAAGTTAATAAATAAATCACATAGGGAAGGTAGATGATAGTTTAGAAAGATATAGTGATTATCAATGTAGCTCTGGACTCGTTGGATTCAGCAGGGATGCTTCAGAGTTATTCTCTGTTTTTTCTGTTGAAAAACTGAGTGTCGTAGTTCAGCTTGTCATCTTCAGGAGTGAGAAAGATCTCTTGATTCATCATGTGTTCTTAAGAAGTATTGGTTTTCTCTCATGAGAGTTCTTTGAAGGTCTTGCAATCTCATTATTGTTCAGCACTGTACACTCGGGTGTATGTAAGTTCTTCGTGTTGTATATTCACACTTGCACACCGCTTCTATTCTTGTTTTGTTGTTGCTTGTTTTGTTTTTTACACGTGTATTGCATCTCAGTCATTCTTATATTCCAGTAGTTCTGGCAGTAGGAATGATTCCCTTTTCATAGGTTCGAGATATGGTTTTCTGACATGCCAACAACTATCATTAAATGACATTAATTGCATTAAAAACAACAAATATGACCATTATCATTATTTAAAATAATATTGACAAAAGCTTAAGAAACAGTGTCATAGTGATTATGGAAACGATGTCTTCTTCACGGTATCTAGTTACGGTGATTGGTCATGGTGTCTGAGTCACGATGCCTGGTCACAGTGAGTCCTTCACGGTGTCTGGGTCATGGTGTCTGATCACGGTGTCGGGTCACGGTGAGTGGTCACGGTGTCTGGGTCACGGTGTCTGATCACGGTGTATGGTCACAGTGAGTGGTCACGGTGAGTCCTTCACGGTGTCTAGGTCACGGTGTGTCCTTCATGGTGTCTCCATACTTATAAAAATATCTGTATTTGGACTATGGTAGTGATATGCAGAATAAGGATTAAGGTTAATCATTAAAGAGTAAGAGAATGTGCATCATAAATATAAAGGTGTGATAAAATATTCGAGAATTGTGATCATGCATGAGACTTGTAAATAATAAAGAGAGTAATTAACATCATAAGATTTGTTATCATAAAAACATAATGTGTAGCTATTATTGAGATTTATGATCATTAGAAAGATGTGCAATGAAGATCGAGATTAATTAACAGCAATGAGATTTGTGATCATTAAAACATGAGTAACACATAAGTAGTCCAACAATCTCCTCCTTTTTGATGATCACAAATCATATATAGGAAGAATATAAATGAAATTAAATATTAAATATTCTATTATAGAAAAAACATTATAGAACTGATACTTGTAGTTTTTCTCCCCCATTTATACTATTATAGAACTGACACCTGTAGTTTTTCTCCCCCTTTTAGGATTATCAAAATATACAGAGAAGGAAATGAATCACTGCATTTGGCATTAAACAAAGGGTTCATAATACAATAAAACATGAAACAACAAAAGACATCCCATCAAAAAGAAAAACAGTCCACGGACTCTTCTGGGATCCACCTTGTCTTTTCCTTTATTAGCAGCAGGAGCTGGTGCTGAAGTAGAAGAAGGCATAGATGTTATAGATAATGAGGGTAAGGTTAGTCCTTCAAAAATTGATGGAGCCAACGTAGGATAAGTATAAGATCTAGGTTGTGGTTGGTTAAGAATGACTGGCCATATTTGAGAAAGTGCTTGGCTAACTGTCATGGCAGTTGAGGCTAAGGAAGGTAGGCCAGGTCTAAGGGGTGCATCAGCTGGAGAAACTATAGCAGTATTCTGCACATGAAGATACGGCTTCAAAATATAGATGAAATCAGTGTTGATTTCACCACCATACTGCATAGCCTTTTCAAAATCATCCTTATTCTCCAAAAATCTGTCGACCAATCTGGTGAACTCTGAATGTTTCTGAACTTGAGCTTTAAAAGATTGAGTCACCAGAGGGATTCTTAAATTTTCCACAAGATATCTAAAGAGATATGTCATATAACTTTTAGAGAAAATCCAGGAAAGATACAAATCTATTTTTCTGTAGATCTTCTGTTGAGCTTCATTGGATATCTTAGAATGAATTCTAACCACGTCCAATGCTCTATCACTGTTCTTAACCACTACTGACAAAGAAGATAGATCCAAGCCACTGAAGGCATTATGAAATTCTTTTTTAATAATGGATCTTAGCATAGAATCATCCAAAGAAGGTGTGGAGGTCTGACCAGAAATAGGTGAAGCCTTGACACCTTCAGTTAGAACTTTGAGCTGTTTAAGAACTTTTTGCAGACATCCAGTGTATTCATCTGTAAGCTTATTCAGATTTTCCAAAAGCTCTCTCATGCATTTCAGCATTTTGGTGTGCCTTTTTCCAATCTTTTCATCAAAATATAGTAGGTATGGATGATCTTGAGACACAATCTCCCTAGCAAGGAGGGAATCAGAAGACTCAGGAAAAACATCAACAAGTGCAGGGGAAGAAACAGGAGCAGTCTCTGATCTCAAAGATAACTCATTCTGCAGACTAGCTACCATACTTTTCAGATTTGCAACATCAGCACTCAGTAGCTTATTCTCTACTCTGACTTCATGAATTTATCAGATCATCCTTGGTTGAATATAGAAGATAATATTTTCCAATAGAATTGATGCATATTCTTGACATAACTGAGTCACTAAGAGAGGTTGAGTGGAGACAATTATCTCAACTCCAGCTAACAATGTCTCTCCAAAAAATTTCAGATCATCTATGGTCACAAAGGAGTGATGCTCAGGTAAGGATGTAGGAAAAGGTAGAAGTTCAGATTTTGGTTGTGGTTCAGAGTCATCTTCAGACTCAAATTCTGATTCAGATTGAGGTTGGGGGCTCTGATTCTGGTTCTGAATGAGCTAAGAACTTCAGTTGAAACAGAGAAGAAAGATCCATTCCAGTTGCAGTCACTTGTTGTGACTCATTCACATCATAAAGGGATGGGAACTCATACCGGTAGTTCACAGAGTAAGTGATAAAAGGATGAGAAGCTTCAGCAGATCTAGCTTCGACAATATAAAGGTTTTGAGGTTCCTCCCACTCAACTTGTGCTTCCCTTCTTAGATTCATGAGGTTCAGGATCATGGAAAATATCCACAGGATCATCCCTAACCTCTTCAACAAACTCTTTCCTTGCCAGCTTAAAGGAAATTTCCATTCTTTCTTCAGCAGATGGAATAATATCAAAAACCGATTTTTCCACTGGATAAGCTTCCATACTTTCTTCTTTCTCAACTGAACGAGTCTCTTCAACAATGTCTACCTCTAAGGTTTCTTACTGTTCTGAAACAGGGAAAACCAATTTCCTTGCAGCATTGGGATGAGCTTATGCATCATGAAGAAAAACTGATGGATACTTAGTCCTTTCCTTTTCAACAACAACTTACTCTCCTTGAGGTATTTTAGCAGGTATAACAGCAGGGACAACAACCATTTCCTCTTCAACCAGAACTATTTACATTGGAGGTATTACATGTTCTTCTCTAGGAGGTACTTCTGTTGTTACTTCTTCTTGTTCTTCTTCTTCTGAATACGCAGCCACTTCATCTGGTTCCAAACCAGGATCAGCTAGGTTCTTAGGCCTTCTTGTATAGTCAACATGATCAATATTTCTATAGAGTTGATCACTATCCTTAACCCAATGCTTTTTCCAGTGATTCCAGCTTATCATCATCCTTATGATGATAGGCATGGAGAGGCATAAATCAAGGTCCTCTAACTTTTCTTCATTCGGTCCAACCATACCTTTTGTAGCTAACATAGCATAAATCATCCTTGAATAAAACATGGAGGTGGATTTGGAAGTTACTTTGATCAGCTCACAGATATGGTTGATAACATATTTTTACAGATTGATCTTATGGCCATTCTTCAACAGGTGAATCAAGAACACATCCTGATACTTCATCACAGCAAAATCCCCTTTTCATGGACTAACCAAATTCTGAAAAAACTTGAACAGAAGTCTTGTATCCCCATTTAGTTCAGCAGCTATGGCCCTTCACTTGGTTCCATTTCCAGTTAAACTTTTAATAGATGTCTCCTGGTAAAATATGTTGGTTGTTGGAGGAGGGTCTCTCTGGTAATCTTCACAAACTCCTTCATGTGGAATTATTAGGCATGAAGCCCACAACCTTGAAGAGAAGGAGCACTTCTGACCATCGATCCAGCTGGTAACCATAAATCTTTCTCCAAACTCAAAAGAAAATGTCACATACTGATATAGTTGAGGTACCAGTCTCAGGTAAATCGGTCTATTCTGTCCAGTGAACCATTCATGCCATCCTTCTTCTCTTAAAACATTCAAAACTAACGATCTTCTAGACCGCAACCCTTCAGGAAAAACCTCTTTTTTAGGTACAACGGTACGGCTTACCAGGTTTGGGTTTTGAGGTCCTTCGGGAGCTATCCTCAGTATCCTCTTTTGTTTCTTAGAGAAGCGCTTCTCAGACGAGGGTGAAGATGGACGCTTCATCCTTGGCATTCACTAAAGGTTCGGGTGAGAGGGAAGATATGGTTCAGGAGAGAGTTCGGGTAAGGAATTGAATGAAACCCATAAGTTTTATCATTTGGGAATGCCAAATGTCATAAAAACAAAAACACGGGAAATCAAATTACGGTGAAATAAAAACTACTGCGATACGGGTTAAAAATAAGAAAAAACAAGTTTTCATGGTGAGACCGTGAGTATGCATTATGGTGAGACAAAAAACTAGTCATCACGGTGAGACAATGAGTTGTCAGACCGTGAGCATAAAACAGTTACTTAGAAGCAGTAAGTATGAAACTGTAAAGTAAAGTACAGTAATGTATTAAACATTAAGATCAGTAATATATTCATTTATGATTTATCATACCATGATCATGTATGATGTAGTCTAATAATTCAGAATTTAATGGTTTAGTGAATATGTCAGCAAGTTGATATTTTGTACTAATGAATTCCAAAGTGATAACACCTTTTTGATAATTATCCCTCAAAAAGTGATGTCTTACATCAATATGTTTTGTCCTAGAATGAGAAACAGGATTCTTAGAAATATTAATAGCACTTGTGTTGTCACAATTTATTGAGACATGTCTGAATTGATATCCATAGTCTAGAAATGTGTGTTTCATCCACAAAATTTGTGCACAACAGCTGCCAGCAGCTCTGTGTTCAGCTTCTGCAGTATATAATGCAACCGAATTTTGTTTTTTACTACACCAAGATACTATTGACATGCCTAAAAGGTGACATGTTCTAGAGGTTCTTTTTCTATCTAGACTACATCCAGCAAAGTCAGCATCAGAATAACTAACTAATTCAAATGATTTTCCTTCAGGATAGAACAGTCCTTAATTGGGAGTAAGCTTGAGGTATTTGAAAATTCCCTTTACAGAATTTAAATGTGAATTTTCAGGGTTTTCATGAAAACGAGCACACATACACACACTAAACATAATATCAGGACGACTAGCAGTCAGGTAGAGTAGACTTCCAATCATTCCTCTATAAGTGGGTTGATCAACAGATTTACCATTTTCATCAAGATCTATCTTACAGGTGGTACTCATGGGAGTGTCACTAATTTTTTGTGCTATCCAATCCAAAACGTTTTAAAAGATCTCTAGTATATTTACTTTTATTTAAAATAATTCCATCATTATTTTGAAAGATCTGAAAACCATGAAAGAATTTACGTACACACCTTAAACTCATTTCAAATTCATTTTTCATCATTTTAGAAAAATTAGTACATAATTTAGTTTTTGAATATCCAGAAATAATATCATCTACATAAATTTGTACAACTAAAACATCATTAGAAATTCATTTTATAATCAGAGTAGGATCAGCTATTCATTTTGTAAAACCATTAGAAATTAGAAAAGTAGTTAATCTATCATACCAAGCTCTTGGAGATTTCTCTAAACAATATAATGCTTTTGATAGTTTGAAAATATGATTTGGAAAATGAGTGTTCGAAAATCCAGGTAGTTGTTCAACAAAAACATCCTCAGCAATATATCCATTTAATAATGCACTCTTGACATCCATTTGATATAGTTTGAAATTTAGATGTGCAGCATAAGCAAGTAAAATCCTAATATCTTCTAATCTGGCTACTGGAGAAAAATTCTCCTCATATTCAATATCATCTTCTTGACTATAGCCTTGTGCAACTAGTCTACCATTATTTCTAACTATGTTTCCGGATTCATGTACTATATTTATAAACACCCATTTTGTGCCTATTGTGAATGTGTAATTTGTCTTTCAACAAGGTTCCAAACTTTATTTCATTCAAATTGATTTAGTTCTTCTTGAATAGAAATTACCCAAAATTCATCATTAATAGCATCATCAATGTTTTTAGGTTCAAGTTGTGAAAAGAAGGCTTGATATTCAACCTGATTTCTAAGAGAAGCTCTAGTTTGTGTCCCTCTATCAAGATTTCCTACAACAGCATCTAAAGGATGATTCTTTAGAATTCTAGTTGATCTAGTAAAGGTAGGACTATAAATTTTAGGTTCATCAACAGGTTGGGAATCAACAGAAGCAGGTTTCGGAAAATTTCCAGAACTTATTGTCTTTATATTAGGTTCATTTGATTTGTAATTATGGTCCAAAACAGATAAGTCTTCTTCAATATTTTCATGAGAGGTTTTAGGCTCATGTGGATCAGTTTCATCAAACTTGATGTGAATAGATTCTTCCACACATTTGGTTCTTTTATTGAAAACTCTATAGGCTTTACTAGGAATATAATAACTTAGGAAAATTCCTTCATCACTCTTGGATGCAAAATTTTCAAGATTATCATTGGTATTATGAATAAAGACTTTGCAGCCAAAGACTCTGAAGTAGATAACCTTATGTTTCCTATGGTTCCACAACTTGTAAGGGTCCTCTTAAGAACAGGTCTGATCAAGACTCTATTGACAATATAACAAGCTGTATTGACTGCTTCAGCCTAGAAATAAACAGGTAGGTCACACTCATTAAGCATGGTTCTGGAAATTTCCTAAAGGGTTCTATTCCTTCTTTCTAATACACCATTTTGTTGAGGTGTCCAAGGGGCATAGAAATTGTGACTATAGCCATTGTGTGAGCAGTAGGATTCAAACTCATGATTTTCAAACTCATGACCATGATCACTTCTCATTGTTTTAATCTTAAGTCCACTAAGGTTCTCTATAGACTTGGAATTTTTAACAGAGTAAGAACAAGCTTCACTTTTGTGAGCTATAAAATATACCCAAGTATTCCTAGAATAGTCATATACTAAATCATAGATATAGTGCTTCCCATTAAACTATAAACTATAGATGGTCCAAAGAAATCCATGTGAACCAACTCGAGAGGTTGGGAAGTTGAAACTTCTTTCTTTTCTTTGATAGAGATTTTGTGTTGCTTTCCCTTTTGACTAGGAATACAAACTTTGTCATTTGGAAACTCAAGTTTGGGTAGGTCTCTCACTATGTTCTTCCTAGTAAGTCTTCTAAGTATGTGTATATTTTAGTGTCCTAATATTCTCATCCAAAGCCATGAATCTTTATGAAAATAATTTAAACAAGCAATATTTTTCATGGATAAAGAATTTAAATCAACAACATAGTAATTTTGATTTCGTAGGGACAAAAATACTAAAGCATTTTTAGAATTAAAAAAATTTCAAGAATCATTTTCAAATTTAACATTAAAACCATCATCACATAACTGAGAAATACATAATATATTATATTTACGTCCATCAATGAATAAAACATTAGAAATTAATACTGAGTCAGTGTTTCCAATCTGGCCTAAGCCGATGATTTCCCCTTTAGAATTATCAACAATGGTGACAAAGCCTCTATTAATTCTGACTAAGATTTTAAAGAATGAAAAGTCTCCTGACATATTTCTTGAACATCCACTGTCCAAGTACTATGTCTTCCTATAGGATCTCTTCAAGCAGGTTTCCTAAAAAATAGATTTAGATAGGAAATGATTTGGGTACCCAGATCTTCTTGGGTCCAGACAGGTTAGAAATCAAAGCTTTCGGTACCCAAATTTGTCTTATAGGTCTCATAAAGTTTATAGAATCAATAGAATTTGAAAGACAAACCTTATTAGATCCATAAATATGAATATAACTATTTGAAGCATATAAATATCCAGAACTAGACCTAGCAGTATTCTGTCCAGATTTATGAATAAATCTATTCTTAGTAAACTGTCTCTATCCAGGTTTGTAGCCTATTACAGTAGTGTATTTTGGTGAAATTTTCTTTCCTTGAATTTGAGTTAGTGTATCCTTTCCATTTTTGAATTTCTCTTAATCCTTTCTGAGTTTCTCATTAGAAATTTTCAGTTCAGTTTTCTCCTTTAACAGTTGAGCATTTTTCTCTTTTTCAATAGTAAGTTCAGTTTTAAAAGTATTAGTGAGAGCATGGTGTTTTTTTAATAATTTGTATTTATCCTTATGTTCATTGCATGTCTCTTCCATCATATTACAATATTCAAACAATTCCTCACTATTTATGTTTTCAAAATCAGAATCAGTTTCTTCACTATCATCAGAATAATAAGAATTTAATGTTGGAGTATCTTGGATTACCTCAGATGTGTTTGTCATAAAACACATGTTTTCCTTATTTCTAGTTTCAGTCTCAGAAGCTTCAGATTCACTAGAGCTGTCCTCAGAAGCACTCCACGTAGCCTTCATATCCTTTTTGTACTTACTGTTCTTGT
Source organism: Viscum album (assembly GCA_963277665.1). NCBI lineage: Eukaryota > Viridiplantae > Streptophyta > Magnoliopsida > Santalales > Viscaceae > Viscum > Viscum album. The sequence goes on along the minus strand of OY728165.1, from coordinate 1,915,689,487 downwards.
AATCATATTTCTTCTTGAATTTGATCTTAGTGCAGTCTGCTTTAATATGTCCTTTTCTTTTGCACTCATAACATAAAACTTCATCACTTTTATATGAATTTTTCCAATCCTTCTTCTAATGTATCTTACTATCATACTTCCCTTTGTAATTTGATTTTATGAAGAATTACTTCTTCCTATAAAATTTCTTAAACATTCTGGCTATCTGAGCCATTTCAGCATCACTATTAGAATCTGAACTTTCACTAGATGAACTTTCAGTAGGTAGTTGAGCTTTATCTTTGTCCTTGCTCTTTGAAGAAGTAGTCTTGGAAGCCACTTATTTCCTCTTAGGTTCATCATCTCCCTCTTTATTCACAATGAGTTCTTCCTTATACATTATAAGCTTACCAATGAGTTCTTAGACATGTTGAGCAGCAAAGTGACATGACTCTCTTATTGAGATAGAGATGCCTCTCCATCGGTCTGGTAAACATCTCAAGATTCTCATAATTTGTTCCTTTTCTAGAACTGCCTTTCCATTTGAATTCATTGTATTGACTATCTCATTAAACCTGAGATACATGTCAGAAATAGGTTCATCATTTTTAATTTTAAAATTATCATATTTAATAGTATAAGTATATAATATCATTTCTTTATCATTGGTTGTTCCTTCATGAGAAACACCCAAAGAATCCCAAATTTAAAAAGTTGTTTTACAGGAATAAATTTTGTTAAACTCTTCATCTCCTAAAGCATAGTACATGGAATTCATGGATTTAAAATTATTATTGTAAGAAGTCTTTGTAGGTTCATCCCAAGTGAATCTAGCAGTATTGGGATGTTTATATTCTGATTCTATGGCAGTCCAAATATCGAAACCTATTATTTCTAAATAAATTTCCATTTTAAGTATCCACTGAGCATAGTTTGTAACATTGAAGAAAGGTGGCCTCTTAGTAGCAGCACCCTTTAGTCTATTATCCATAACTAGATTTTAGAATGATAATTTAAAGAGATAAAAATTTAGAACTAACATAAATTTAAGATCATTAAAGATGCAACTAAAGTCACAGTTGAAAACACAGTATTTCAAAAATCATTGAACAAAAACTAAGTCCATTGATACCAAATGTTGTTCGGAGAGGATACTCAAGAGGGGGTGAATTGAGTTATAACTAAAATTTCTGTTAAAATATTGTCTATTTGAAATCCACCATTTTATAAAACAAGTTAAACTATAGTGAATTTATATATATTGTAAATGTTCACTTAGCTACTCAAAGATTGATTAGGTCTCAGTTAAATTAACCACAAGATTAAATTAACTTTTGAAATTAACCAAATGATTTATAATAACTGTAAAAACTTTCTAATTTAACTATCAAAGTAGCATTAAAATAGTTTTGTATTTCAAAAAAACTACAACGGAAAAAAATAAGATATATGTAGTATACTTTAAACTTAAATAAAATATGCACAACAGATATAACAAGTGGTTCAGTATCATGCCAAGACTAGGTCCTCTCAAATATATATAAGTTTGATCCACACCATGGATTGGGGTTAACAACAGTTTTACAAAACTGTCCAGGACATGCAGGGACCTCTACCACTATTCTTCGTGGGAAACAAAACAAAGTCCAGGTCAGAAAAGGTCCTCTTCCACAGTTGACGTGGGTAAACAGATGTTAAGAGAATTTGAGTTAGGATTTTTATATCCTCCAATTCAGTGCAGGAGACAGTGTGTGTAAAGATATATAGAGTACACCACACTTCTCGAAAGTTAATAAATAAATCACGTAGAGAATATATATGAGTGTTTAGAAAGATCTAGTGATTATCAATGTAGTTCTGGACTCGTTGGATTCAGCAGGAATGCTTCTGAGTTCTTCTATAGTTTTTCTGATGAAAAACAGAGTGTCGTAGTTCAGGTTGTCTTCTTCAGGAGTGAGAAAGATCTCTTGATTCATCGTGTGTTCTTCGGCAGTATTGGAATGCACTCATGAGTGTTCTTTGAAGGTCTTACAATCTCCTTCTTGTTTAGCATAGTGCACTCGGGTGTATGTAAGTTCTTAGTGTTGTATATTCACACTTTCACACCTCTTCTCTTCTGGTTTCATTGTTGCTTGTTTTTTACACGTGTACTGCATCTCAGTCTTTCTTATATTCCATGGGTTCTGGAAGTAGGAATGATTCAATTTTCATTGGTTCGAGATACGGTTTCCTTACATGCAAAAACTATCATTAAATAACATTAATTTCATTAAAAACAACAAATATGACTGTTAGCATTATTTAAAATATTGTTGACAAAAGCTTGAGAAACAGTGTCACAGTGATTATGGAAATGGTGTCTTCTTCACAGTATCTGGTTATGGTGAGTGGTCATGGTGTCTGGGTCACTGTGTCCGGGTCATGGTTTCTGGTCACGGTGAGTGGTTCACGGTGTCTGGGTCACGGTGTCTGATCACGGTTTCTGGTCACGGTGAGTGGTCATGGTGTATAGGTCACAGTGTCTGATCATGGTGTCTGGTCATGGTGAGTGGTCACAGTGAGTCATTCACGGTGTCTGGGTCACGGTGTCTAGGTCACGGTGTGTCCTTCATGGTGTCTCCATCCTTAGACCAATACATTTATTTGGACTAAGACAACGATATACAGAATATGGATAATGGATAATCATTAGAAAGTAAGAGAATTTGAATCAGAAATATAAAGGTGTGATAAAATATGTGAGAATTTTGATCATTCATGAGACATGTAAATAATAAAGAGAGTAATTAACATCATAATATTTGTTATCATAAAAACATGATGTGTAGCTATTATTGAGATTGAAAAGAATTAGAAATATGTGCAATGAAGATCGAGATTAACTAACAGTAATGAGATTTGTGATCGTTAAAACATTAGTAACACATGAGGATTCCAACAAGACCTTTTTTCAAACAGCAGTCCGCCCCGACAACTCAAGTCCGCTTCCATTTTCCCCAATTGAATTTCTTTCACCGCTTCAAGACATGACCTATAGTATTAACGATGAAAAGATCCAAAATCAAAAAACAAGGAAACCAAATATATATTTTTATTCTAACTTCTCTAGAATCTTCTCTCCTACTGCGAGAGGATCCAATAGACTGGAAAATGTGAGATGGATTCATATTCTAAGGTTCACAAAGAATAATGTTCTTACAATAATCAACAAGAGGATATGTCCATGGAAAATCTCCCATGTCCACACTTCAAGAATACACTAACTATTTATGGGGGAGTAAACTAGTTGACGAGGAGACCCAATAAAACAATCAAATCATTTATATTTTAAAATTAAATTCCCACCGATTTTAGGAATTTGATTTCAAAAATTATTTCTTGAATCAAAGAAGTTACTAGACGTTTCATTTGAAAATAGAGTTGATAGGCCACTCGGACATACTATTAGCCACCATACTCCAGTCATGCCACCATAATAGATAGTGTTTTATGATAATGTCCCAAACTAAACAAATTTTGGTTGGCCATGAAATCTCAATGAGACCATTTACCAAAATCTCATTTCATTTCCCAAACATACATTAACTACAAGGACCAAATGACTCACACGAAACCAACATCTCCTAGTAAATTAAGTCTCTCAATGAGGTGTGCTAGCTAGGAAGGTTACTGACAACCATAATTCCATGACCTATCATTCCAAACTCCTGTCTAACCAGACTCATCCCATATAATTATATAAACGAATGAGATTAAAAATTCATTGATACCATTTTTTCAAGAACCAACTAGGTTTCCATCTGACCAGGAGCCTGAATCGGTACCTGGTAGGGCCTAAATGGAATTCGTTGTCCCCATGGGATGGAATCTAATTCTGTGCATCAAAATAAGATAGTTGGGAGCAATTTGGCCCATAAACAAAATAAAGATATCTTAATAAAAATTCAACGAAACAAAAACAAAATTTTAAGTGGAAATAAAAATTAGTAAGTATTGAAACATACCTCAAGTGATCTCGTGGGTCACCCCAGAACACAAAACCACACTCACTACAAGAGGTATAAAATCGATGAGAACCATAAACTAAAGAATAATGTAGGTATGAGCATCAATTTTATTTGTAGGAATTCCAATTATGAAAAATTTCATATTCCCTTACCCTTTAAATTAAACCCAAATTCATGCTAGTTTGAAAAAATAACCACATAAAAATAATATTTTTCATTCTTTAAAATTTTCGTTACAAGATTTCATATCATAGAAAAATAAATTACCTTTCGATCACATTTTGAAGACCATTTAAATCTATGAATGATCATTTTAAAATGATATTCAAACTTTTTAAATTAGAAGAATATATTTTTATAAAGGAGGAAACAATCATAAAACAACTAAATATAAATAATTGAACAACCAACATGGCATAAACGAGAACCATGGTAAATACCTATAAGTAACTAGTATAAATTAGACCCTAATAACCTCATACCTCATAGAAATGTTATATAGAATGTGTTCCCAACATTGTTCTACTAAAAGATGTACCACTAGGGGACACCCCCATAACCTATTGGTATCCCGTAATCAGAATCATTTTGTTAGTTTGGTAATCATCAAACTAGCTAGATGAAACTAGGATAAACAACTTCTATATCATCTAGAGTACTAGCCCTATCCAACCTAACTAGGAACCCTGGGACTCCCTTGTTTTCTATTTCAAATGGTGGTGAGGTTTTTTCATGTGATCTTTAATGATCAAAACACTTTATTCTGACCTTATCCACATCATGGATGGAAGGGTGTTCCCGATCCACACAGGCTGGAAACTATTGTTGAGCTTCACAATCAGACAATTGGAAATAGTTTGTCAAATAAAAAAAAGACAGATAACTGAATAAAAACTGAACAAAAAAAACACTAGAAGTGGAAATAAAAGAACTAAGTAGCGATTCATACCATAATTGACCTCATGGGTCACAACAGAACAGAAAACAACATTCCCTTTTAGAGAAATCCAATATAGGGGAACCTGAAACTGAAAATTAAAGTATCTATGAGCACCAAGATGCTCATAAAGAATACTGAGGATAAAAAACACCCTAATCCAATACCATTAAAATGAATCCCAAATCAGTTGTTTTTGAAAATACAACCACATAAAAATAATTTTTTAATTCATTCAAATTTAGGAATCAATAACTATTCTCAAAGAAAAAAATTTCCATTTTAGTCACATTTACAAAACAATATACAATCATTCATGGTCATTTTAAAATGAAATTCAAAGAGTTTAAATTAAAAACATGGATTAGTAAAATGAAGAAAACAAGAATAATACAACTAAATGAATATCATATCACAAGCACCATGTCCTAAATAAGAACCATGGTCTTACTCTATAGGTAACTAGCAGAAATAGGACCCTAGTAATATCGTCCCTCAATGAAATGTGTATAGAAACCAAGACCAATAGCATTCTCCTGCACAAGAAAGTAGTAAGAGGCACCCCAATAACCATGTGGTATCCCATAATCATAATAATTTGGTTAGTGCTATAATTTTCAATCTTGATAGATGAAATCGGGATGAACCACCTCCATATCATAAAGCTTAATATCCCCAGTATACCAACGTAGGTATCTCGGGTTACCCATGTGATATATTTTAAATGGTGGTGACGTTTTATCCAGTGAACATAAATAATCATAAAACATTCATTATCCAAAATCTAATCAACCTCAAACTATTGTTCTCCTTCCTTATGTGATTTCCCTATCTTTCATATCACAATATGCATAAGCCTTATCATTATACACATATCAAATAATAACATGTTAACACGTATATCATATTTCTCAAACTAGGTGGAAATGCCTCAAGATGGGGTTTTCCACATTCTAAAACAACTCTCAAAGTGTTGAATGGGCCTCATTTCTTTATAATGAATTTTATCATTCTAGAAAAGATTGTTTCTCAACAACTATATGTTCCAAAAAACATTTAAAAGAACACTTGCAAAACCAAGGCATCATGTATTTAAAACAAGTTTAAAATCACACTTACAATGACATAATCATTTTTAAAAAATCAATATGTCATTATTATTTTATATCAATGACTGGCCCAATGTCCAATGGTCTTTAGAAATACCCATTTCATGTTGAAAACATCTTGGAAAAAACTTTTGAATAACAACAATCATTTATATATATACCAATATATATATATGTGTGTATATATATATATATTTCATAATCGTTTCATATAAATTCTTGAAAGATAATCATTAAAAAACCCATGAAAAATGAATGTTCTAATTAAATATTATGTCATAGGGAACATACCTCGGGGTGGAACTAGACCGAACATTCAACCCTTGGATCTTTTTAAGTAAAATTGATTCTCCCCAACAAAGTATATACAATTTCACATACATATAAATAAAACTAGCAGCTATACACAAACCTGAATGGCCTGGAAAATTTTTAAGGGGATCCTTACATATATTCTTATATGAATATAATAGTCTCTACTCACATATGTATGCATTTTTATATAGTCAAATGAAAACACCTAGCCCCATACTTGTATATTTTCTTCAATGGATGATTTTACATGTAATAGGTGAACCCAGATATATATATATATACACATACCTATGAACACGTAGGTGAGTTTCCTCAGACTCGGTGACAAGAAACCATAATGTAGGGGCCACACAGTACACATATAATTTAATTAATCCATAAAACAATTTATTAAACACATAAAAATTAGAACCATGAAAAATTAAACCAAAATCACTCCTTAAACCCAAACACACACCAAAACCTATACCAAATTTTTACATCATATATCTCATATTTTAATAAAAAATATTAAAAATTTATAAAACAACCTAATGAAACATCAAAATGTATCACACCAAGAACATACCCAAAATCCATTTTTTTGAACGATACGCACACTAATTCCAAACCAAAAATGAGTTGCAGCCCTTTATTCATTCAAAAAATATAACTACACAGTATATAAAACTCTAATGAATTGATCAACATGGGTTTTTGAAGAAAATTATATACTTATATCACATTAACTCTCTACTAACAAAACAAATGAATATTAGACCTCAATTAAAACCAAATTCTCACAAAAAACATATTAGAAAATATACTAAATTAACTAAAAATGAATAATTAATCCCTTGAGTAATACATATATTCAAAACCAGCTACCTCAGTATATAAATCCTCAAAAATGTAGTGCAAAAATACAATTTCTCATCAATTGCACAACAAAAAACTGAAATTGATTTCTTAAAACAAGACATCAAAAAATCATCATAATTGGAACCTAAAACACCACTAATATGATACCCACAATTCAGACAAATGGAAGAAACAACCTACCAGAGAGGAACATCCCTATGATGAGGGAGCAGGTGGGCACGAGAAGGAAGATAGAGGGTGTTAGAGGTGAGCTGTGCTGGGAAATATATCTGATAAGGGAAGGTAGTATGAAGTTATGTGGCATGGCATGAGGGATATGCGATGCAGGTAGTAGGAGTGGCACACAAGTGATGAGAGGGAGGAAAGATGGTGTGCGATGGACCTCTGGGAGGGAGTGTGTCGATCAATATTTGAGGTGCCTACAAAGAGATTTAGAGCACCACTGATCGGGTTCAGGGAGGGGGGTAGTAGTAGGATGTATGTATGTTTAGTGGTAGCCAGGGTGTGATTCCAATAGCAGAAGAGGAAGAGATAAAAGAATAAGAAAAAGTAAAAGTAGAAAAAGAAAATAAAACCTACAAATGAACTAAAATTAAATAATAATAATAATTTAATAATTCGAATAAGTTGATAACATATTTACAATAATAATATAAATAATAACAATATTCATAAATAAAATTTCCATCACAATTACTATTAAATTTTTTTTACTTTTTTCATTCGTTTTAGTTATCATATTACTAGATAATTAAATTTTCTTCTAGACCTGTAGAGGACCATACAATGACTCGGTTGAAGTAGAAAGGATTTGACGGTGCTCTTCCCTACTTTCAGTCACTGTCAAACCCAAAAAATGGATTTATCGGCAAGGAAATTAAAGTTTAATCGGGCTCACTTCTCAACTCAAGAAAATAAAATCCACTATAGATAAAATTATTGAAAAAATAATTACCAAAGTTTGGTTGTGAAAAATCATATTCCTCAATTATTTTAAGAACAAATTATGGAGGTGAAACCTAAAATAAAAAACACCCATCTCCAACATAGGTAAACAATATTCACAGTGGATATTCATGAAGAAAATATGAATTGGGATATTTGATTTGAAATAGTATACTTAACAAAATATTATTTAATTTTTTATTTTACATTATTAATGGATCTTATTCACTAACCTTATTTTTGTTTTGTAGAACCAAAACCTATTCATTCTAGGGAGATTAATAATGATGATAATGAATCCATTATTGAGGATAATAGTTTGTGGAATTAAATTATATTACAGTGGTTGTACAAATTGGAAAATTAATATAATATATAGAATAATAAATTAGATCATGTATATTATATTCTTTTTATTTTAATCTCTATTAGAAAGATTTTTTATATTATTTTCCCAAATATTTTCCGGCACAATTTGAAACATGGAAACAATACATATATATTAACCCTGAAACTACCCTAGAAGTGGCGGCTGATGAAGAAAATGTGATGGCCATGTATTTACCCAATAATATTCTATAAATCTTATTGATTTAGATTCTCATAAATACCATTGTTTTTTGGAAAATTATTTCAGAATAAGTGTTTTGTATGATAATATTTTTGGTTAATATTATTATACTTGTGGATTTTATATTTTATCTAAATCTATTGGGATACTTTTTTTAAGTAGTTTATAAATATTGTTTATACACTTTGTTTTAAAAATAACATATGGTTTGTGAACAATTCATTTTGAAAAAATATATGAATCATACAAACTTGGATATTATAAATGTATGGATATAAAACCATAATATTGAGATGCACCCATATTTTTTAGAAACGAAAATATTTTTAAACAACCCAACATTACAATGTAACAAAATATTGTTAGCCATACAATGGTAGTTAACATATATTGGATTTGGTCAATAATGAAATCTAAATTCTAGATATTTTTTTAATTTTCTGTAATGGTCTCACTAAAAATAAATATTCCATTAAATCTTCAAAAAACTAAATAAAATTCATATTTTTAAAAGATAAAATAATATTATTTCTATGGGAAGTAAAAATATTATTTGAAGGACTTAAATTAAAATACACATTTTTTAGGCATTATTATTTTGGATCTGTTTGAATGAAATAAAATCGATTACCTAAAAATAAATAAAAAAAAGTTTTATCATTAAAAATAGAGTGAGAAAATTTTCATAAAATTAACAACACGTATTCTATTCTAAAGATAAACACCTTGGATATACAGATGTTATGATCTTCTGTTTTTTTAATATTATTAAATTCTTAAAGATGTTGTTGATCACTTACTATATTTATCAAATATAATTTTAAATAGTCTATATTTGAAGATGATCCTTCATGAAGACTCCATTATTTAAACAATAAGAATACTATTTTTTATATTCCTCTAAAACTATAAACTAAATCTATTTCCCATGAAATACAATTAATTTGTTTTCTCATTGTATCAATTTATAGTACTTAGTCATGGTGGGGTGTTATATTATTTTTCCCTTATGTTGATATTATTATTTATTCTAAATGAAAACTAATTTCTTAAGATGGCCGGATACTAATATTGTAAAATAACTTCATATAGTTATGGAGGTATTCTGAGAAGAGGAACAATTTAGTGAAAGTCAACAAGATCACGGACAGAGCCCTAGTGGAGTGAGATAAGAGATTTTTATTCACTAAACCATTATAAATATAGTTCTGTACTTATTTCATATTTTTTCTGGAATCAAATTCTAATTAAATAATATAATGATGTATTTATTAAGTTGATATTAAGAGGGATAAAATTTAATTCTTTCACATTTTTTAAAAATACAATTCAACTCTATCCTACGTATCATTATATTATTCCAACCTAAAAATTGGTATTATAGGATAAATTTCATATTAAATTTTTTATGCTCAAGAATTATCCTGTGAAATCCCTATTTGAGAAAGAGATATTTCTTATATGACTAGAACATGGAATTGTCATGATCTATGATTGATATTTTAATGGAGATAATTATTTTTGATGGATATATAAAATGATTATCTATTTTTTAAATAATGGATTCAATGTTTGCATTAATATTTTCAAATCATATAAAATCCACAAAGAAATAGAAATATGGGGTTCTACTAAATAAGCTTGCTATAATTTCAATTCATGAGACATAAATGATATTATATGTGGACATAGGAAAGTTGAATTTAGTGTTCCATCTCAATGTAATACTAAATAATAGAAACAGTGGACTATATTTATTTCTTATGAATGAACTAGAAATATGAGGAAACTATTATACATCTTACAAAACTAAAATATGAAACTTCGATAATGTAATATGGTGAAATGATTACTCAAATGGGTGGAATATTTACTAATATAGAATATGGTATTGTTACATTCGGAGATCCAATTAACCAATAATAACAATAATTAAATGTTCCAAGAGTCTTATACTGAAAATATAATATGATATATATTGTAATTAGACAATCCTCTACGGTGTCAAAATTGACAATGAATGAAAATGATTGGAATAGTAAGGTTTTGTGAGGTAGAAATTCAAGATGAAGTTGATGATCATAGGATGCTAAAAGGGATAATAACACAGGAAAATGTACTACTAAAAAATATTAAAATAAATAATAATATGATTAATTATTCTCAAATTATTTATTATGATTAGATTAAATTATGGAACTAGCTCATTTGGATAGATGATTCTGTAAATTTTATATGAAGAATAAAGGCATAAAATTTACTACAACATTTTGAAGAAATATTATCAATGTATAAAATATGCAAGATTTTATTTATTAAAGAAAATTAATCATATTAGACATGATTTCAAAAAAAAAGAGAAGTGGATATAATAGAAATGAAGAATTATATGAGAACTGATTACATAAAGAAAGACTAAAAGGGATATGAAGGCTACTTGAAGTATATGGACCCAGCCTCATTACCTTAAATATTATTAAATTTTAGTCATGATATCAATTATATTAATACTGAGGATATTTTAAAGTTTAGAGTTTTAATTTATTAGGATATAATACATATATAACATTCCACAATCATATAAATTGGAAACTACAAAAACAGTAAGCATTTAATAAAAAATATAATACTTTTTAAATAAATCATATTTTCTTTTAAAATCATCTTAAAATTTAACATGGATTATTTATTTGACAAATTTGTCCTTATTACCTGTTAAAATCATTAAAAAACTGGCGATGAGCAGAAAAATATCATAAATGGATATAAAAAGAAAGGAAGAAGACATCAGTCCATGAATACTTCTTACATATGAAAATATTTTAAAAAAGACATAATTGTTACCCATATAAACATACATTGTGAAGAATGATATTTCCATGATACTTACAAAAAACATGTAGACCATAAATATAACCATAAAGGTATCTTGGGGCCTTACTTAAATAATCATGTAACCCACTTTGCTTCCATATAATATGTAACCTGATGGATACATTGCAATTTTTTTAAACATCGATATTACACATGGAGTAACCATAGATATGACCACCAACATACACATAACCAACGCATTGGGGTGAGATATAGGTCCCACCCATAACTATAATCAATTCGTAAAAACATTTCTTCTGATTTTTGAAAATTAGATTTTTAAAATAGAACTTTAAAAGAAAAAACACTTACAAATATCATTAAATTAAATTGATACATAGTAGAGTGTATGGAAAAAGTATATAAACTTTAAACAAAAATATTTCAACATTATATAAATAATCATCACACAAACAATTTTAATAGAACATATATAACGAAGCAAAATGTTAACACAATGAATGGAAATATTGTTCTGAATTCCCTTACATTGGGTTTGTCTTACATTAAACTCTTTTTATCCACCGAAATAAAGGTTAAAATAGTATTATAAATATATTATAGAACATAATAATGTTTGGAACACCTTATATGAACATTTTATAACATTATTTCTACATTTAATTATTATTATTAGGTTCCATCCATTTCTTTGGGTGCATTCTTTACATGATTTGCATGGTTAGTTTGTATTTGAATTTCTTTTCATATGGAAGTGAAATTACAGAAGTGTAATTAAATGGTATTACAATGTTTTTATAATATATAATTATATCATAAATCATGTTTTATCATATATTATAATGGATCATATGATAAAACATTAATGATGATGGTTTCGATAATTTATTACAGTTCATTTATAATCATTAACTTCTTTCATTATATAATTTAATGAAATGCCTAAAAGTCCATTACAGAACAAAAAATATGTTACAAAATACACTATACTATCTTTATTTAGCAGTAAAATGGTTTTATGATCATCATTTAAGAATTTAAGGTTTATTGAAAACAAATCGTCCTTTCTTTTGGTAATCCATCACATCGTGAATGATGCATTTATTTTTAGAACAATAGGGAGAGGATATAAAGGAAGATGGCGAATATTTTACATGAACATGGTACATACAGAATATAAATTTTTTTGGGTATTTCATTCCTCCTTGAAAAGTAGATGAAAGAATGGAATTGGAAACAAAACACATGAAAATGGCAGAGGATTCTTACATCTTGATCTCTTCTCCTTGAGATCCATCCTTAGACCATTAGTTTTGGCCTTTTGGTGATAGCAATAGGTCTATGATGTGGGGAATAGACTTGGGGAGAGTATTTAGATTAATATATAATATTCTAATGGAATGGGAGGTGTGAGAGGATGATGGGGGTGAGGGTGGTATTAATAGTGGAGGAGAGGAGGCATTTTACAATATTTTAATCAATATTTTAATATTTTTTCTCGAGAAAATTAATAGTCATGAATCATGTGAATTTTTTTTTAAATTTTCATGTGATTTAGAATCATGTGGGATTAGAAATGAATTTCATAACCTATGATGTATTAAATCATTTATTTTCATTTATCGTAAGTTATCATAATTTACTATTCATAAAAATTCATGAAATTCAAAAAAATACCAAAAATATAACTGAAACCAATTTTTGAATTATAGAATTAAGAAATGAACTCCATTTTTTGAAAATAATTTTCTATATATTATCTTTTTATTTTTTTATTGAATCATGATTTATTCAAAAATCAATAATTTTAAAACAATAACTCATTTTTTAACACCATAAAAAATTACTCATGTAGCGATTATCATAATGACTTAAGAATATAAAATAATAATAAAATTTAATATTCATTAGAGACATACTACTATTCATAAGGGTATGTTACTATTCATAAAAAATAATGTTGGTTCTATCAGAGTCTAAATAACTTACTGATCACATCCCTAAATTACCATTTTTTAAATTCAAATCATTGAAGCTGAAAAATTATGTTTAAATGATAGTAATATATAACTACTATTTTTTTTCATTTTATTTTATATTAATAAAATCTTGGGGGTTTACATTATCACCATTTTCGGGATATTTAACCCTCACAGTTTTATTTATTTAGTAAACAAGTTTGGTTACCTTTCCCTTATATCATTTTCAGATTCCCATGTTTCATCTTCATCCATGTTGTTTCTTTACAAAACCTTTACCTTGTGAAATACCTTATTAAAAATTGATCATAAATTTATACTGTTATCTCTTCATAAGAAAGGTTCTCTTCAACTGAACTCCTTCTAGGCTGAAAACATGAGATGAATCTGGATTATAATTTTTCAACATCAAAACCTAAAAAAAGAAATATGTACCTGAGATAAAATCTGAGGTAAATTTCCTCAATAGGTGACAGGTCTGACTTTCTATATAATTTCAATGGTCTAATGAACTATGAACTTATCTTTTCTTTTCATACCACAATGCATAACTCTCTTCCATATATATATTCTAAGATAAACATGATCACCTACCTCGAAATAAAAGTCATTCCTCTTATTTTCTGTATAATTTTTCTGTCTGCTCTAATTTGTTCTCATGTGTTGCTGAATCAACCTCAAATTGTTTTCCATGTCCTCTACTAATTCTAGTCTAATAATATTCCTTTATTTGACTTCATCCAAATAATCTAGAGTTTGAATATTCTTCCCATTAAATTCTATAAATGTTTCTATCACTATTCTTGAATTAAAATTGTTATTATAAGAAAACTATACAAAAAAAATATGTTGATCCCAACTAACCTGGTAGTCCATTGAGAAAGCTCAGAAAATATCCTCCAATGTCGGAATCTAAATTTCTTGACTTCTGATCTTATTGAGGATGAAAATCTATACTCAAATTAAATTATTTACCCAATTAAATATAAACTCATTTTTAAAAGTTACATGTCAACCAGGGTTTCTGGTCTGATACAATGGAATGTAGAACTCAATGCAAAGGGACAATATCTATGAGGTACAATCAAGAAATATGATCCAATGATATTTTATCTCTAATATAAATAAAATGTGTAGATTTTTTCATCCAATCCACAAGAATCCTAATCAAATTTTTCCCAGGAGATGTATTAAGTAGTCCCACCAAAAAGTTCATTGATACATTTTACCATTTCCATACTAGAACATGGAAAGAATGACGTGTCCCCTTTGGTAACTGCTGCTCTTCTTTAACCTGTTGACATGTCAAACATTTCATGATAAAAATAAGCAATATTCCTTTTCATTCCATCCCACAAATAATACTCTCGAACGTGTCTATACATCTTAGTACTACCATGATGAAATGAAAATGAATAACTATGATCTTCACACAACAAATATTTCTTCGAAATGGAATAACAAGCCACAAAAATCCTTTTATCAAATATAAAAACACAATCTCTATAAATGTTAAATTCTGGTAAATTACCCATTTTAAAAAACTATTATTTTTTCTATAGATCACTGTCTTCCTTCTATTCTTGATTAATTATTTCTAATAATTATGACTACAATGAAACATGAAAAAAAACATAGGTATTTCCTACACTAAAAACATCAAATCTAATATTCATCAAATAATTAATAAGGGGATCATGTTCAAAACAAAACATGTTTAATGAGGCATGATGTTTATGAATCAAGGCATCAATAACTTTGTTTTCATTTTATAGTTCATAATTGATTCTGAAATTATATCCCTTTATTAGTTAAATCCACCTTGCATGCATCATGTTTAATTCCTTATCATTGAATATATTATTCATACATTTATGGTTATTATATATATATTTTATTAGTATCATTATAAATGATGCACCATAATATTCAATGAAAAAACTAAAAGTTCCAATTACAAATCATTTGTGGGATAACTTCACTCATGAGTTTTTAGTTTTCATGAAGCATAATCCATCAATTTATCATTATTCATTAGAAAAAATATATGTCTCCTCAATGAAGAAACACTATAGATGAAAAAATAATCATTTACAAAAGGCAATGATAAAACTAGAGCATCCACCAATCTCCTATTTAATAAATTAAAACAAACAGCGTATTATTTTGTCCAAAAAATTACACCCATTTTCACATTAATATTTTTAGCGGGATAGATAACTGTAAAATATTTTTAACCAATTGTCAGTAATAACCTTCTAATCCAATAAAACTACGAATCATTGTAACATATGTAGGTCATGGATATTCATCAAAAACATTTATTTTGGTAGTTTCAACTGTTTTTCCATATTAATTTACAATGTTCCAAAGAAAATAATTCTATTGCAATGAAAAATCACATTTTATGAATTTTTATACAGTTTATTTCCCTTGATGGTTTGCAACACAAACATTAAATGTTTCTCATGATCGTATTTGATCATAGAAAATCATCATATGTCATTAATAAACACAAATACAAATTAATCCAAGAACACATGAAATATTATAATCATACGATCAATGAATATAGAAGGTGCATTAGTTAACCCAAATAGAATAACACCAAACTCATAATGCCCATATCTAGTATGAAACATAGTTTTTTGGACATCATCCTCCTTCACAATCAGCTCATGGTATCCAGATCTCAAGTCAATATTTGAAATATACTAAGCTCCTTGGAGCTGATCAAACTAGTCATTGATATGAGGATAAGGATTCATGTTTTTAACAGTGATATTATTCAACTATTTATAATTAATGAAAAATGTAATGGAACAATAATTTTTTTAATGATCAAAATAGTAGAACACCATGGTGAAGTGTTATAGTGAATGATTACTTTTTCAAGAAAATCCTTTAATTGATTCTTCAAATCAACAAGTTCCATTTGAGACATTTGATATGGGGGTTTTAAAATTTTGTTACCATCAAGAACTAAGTTAATTGTAAATTTGACTTCCTGATTAGGTATGACACTGATTAACTCATCAAGAAAAACATAAATGTTTCCATTTATCCCTAGAACATCACTAATATGAACAGTTCCATTATTTTCAACAACATGAGCAAGATAACACTTCTTTCCATCATTCAATAGTTTCTCAGCTTCTTGATATGTTATAAATTGTATTGGTTAGTTTGTTTATTCAAACTAAAAACCTTTTTAAAAAACTACTTCAATATCTATATTTTCAATCTTTGCATGAAATATAGAATGCTATTCCATTCCCAGAATGACATCAGACTCTACTGAGGGAAAACAATAAGGTTTGGTAGAAAAGAATTTCCACAAACAATTATAGAATGATTCATCTAATTTTTCATTGTAATAATATTTCCCCATTTACATTTTTACAATAAGATATGGTATCTTTTATTGAGGTTATATTTATAATTTTCCAAAAAAAAATCCATTGAAATAAAGGAATTTGTTGACCCTTTATCAAACAAAACATTACAAAAATATTAGTAAAAACCCAAGTAATTGATACATCATTATTGCATGGGATGATATATTCTGAAGTAGTCGCAATAGATCTCACAACACCATTCTAGATATATTATATCTTCTTTTTATTATTCAGACTTGTGTTTGGACATGCATTTTCAAAATGGCCCATCTCTCGACAATTAGACCACGTACCATTTTTTTATCAGGATTAGTCATCGGATAATTTTTATTACAATCTTGGTCCATATATCCAAATATACCACATCAAAAATAATTCCCAGTTTTGGTAAGGCATTCCCCATGGTGCTTTTTTATTCACTATTCAAAAACTAGAAACTCTTAATTTCATACCATCAGAATTATTTTTTTGATTCATACCCATCACATTCCACATGGACCTCTTCATACCAATATTTACAAATTGATCATAATAATAAACAAACTAGATGTCTACCGTCTCAACACATCAAACATTTTTCTCCTAATATTTGAATACATGGGGGGGAATATTCCCATCGATACATTATCTTCAATCCTGAGTAAAAGTGGTTGCTTTTTCTATTGTAATCCAGAATACAATTTTTAGAATACCTCACCATTTGGGTGAAGATTCCTCCATACATAGAAATAGAATCATCCATATTTTTCATTAATTAAAGGAATTTATTATCTATCCTATGTCGCACAACCATAGGAAAATACTTTTTATGGAAAATACTTTTCAATTCATCCAACTCTAAGTTCTAAATATTCTCTTTATCCCTGATATTTATGATTATTTTCCACCACTGATGATATTCTCCTTCAAAATGATAAATTTTATGACTTAAATTAAATTATATGAACATTACATAACATAGAATATCTTTCCAATGAGCTTAATCAATTATTCAACCACTACTGGGTCTTAAGATACATTGAATGTAAGATTATATTTTCTTAAAAAAATTACTATATCCTAATGTTCTGTTGTGGTACCTCTATTTTTCTCTTGATTGGATTCCACGAAATTATATTGTATGAATTATCTGATCCATTTTTGTCACAAACATATCAATTCCAATACATAACATTTTGGGAAGTAGATTCGGAAGGATATCATTTTGTTAGTGCCTCTTCTCTTCAGCCTCCCTATTTAATCGAAGGATAAAAATTTGGAACCAAAATAACTTATTAAATGCAACATGGTAATCTGGAAATTCCATATCATTTAAAATTAACCATTATGTAAAATAATTTCTGGTATTCTATTAACATCATCCTATCCCCGAAATTTTTTTAAACCATCCTCTAATACCAACTATAAGGTCCCAACTTATTACATTACATAATCTTGATTTTTAGTCAAGAAATCCCATCATTTCATATTGAGGATCTATTAAATATTATTATTTTAGAGGATTATGAAATAATACATACATAACATTAAATATTCATGACGTGGATATACTACAAAAGAACTATCATTTTCTTACCAAATAAAATCCTTTTAAAATAAAACAAGTTTTCTTTGATAAATATTCATAAAATTTAATGTGGATTCCATATTTGTCTTACATATTCTTATAAACTGTGAAAATCATTCAAAATTTTGGGATGAGAAAAAAAGTTCATTAATAGATATAAAGAGATGGAAGTAAGACCTTTGTCCATGAATACTTGTAATGTATGAAATAATTTAATAAATGACATACTTGTCAACAATATAAAAATTCGTTGTGAACTTTTCTATTTCAATGTGATTTCCCTAATACATATATTAAATAAATATAAAAATAAATTTATTGTTGATAATTACTTACAAAATCTTGTAACCATCACATCTACCATATAATTTGTAACCCACACAGCTACCTTACAATCTATGTAAACAATGTAGTTACACATTGAGTTACCATACTGCTGGCCAACAACACACACATACCCAATTAATTGGAGGGAGTTATAGGTCCCACCCTTCATCATAAACAATTCCCAAGAACCAAGACATAATCATAAAACATGAAAAATTCCATAAAAACAATTATTTTGAATTTTGTAAAACATAATGTTAAAATTGAATTTTAAAAAAAAGCCCCTTAAATATATCATAAAATTGAATTGATACATAATAAAGTTGATGGAACATGTATATACATTTTAAATGCACATATTTGAACATTATATAAAAAATTTCATCACATAATAAATTTTAATACCACTCAAATAATGATGTTTAATTTTAACCCAATGAATAGAAATCGGGTTATGAATTCTCTTACCTCGGGTTTTTCTTACATCAAACACATTAAAAGATCATGTATTTTGGTTAAAAGATTGAAATTAATATCTTGTAGATAAACATTCATTTTATTAACATCTTATATTAACATTTCACATTATCATTTCACCCATTAATTATTAGTATTTTGTTCTTTCTAATGTATTGGGTGTGTTCATTACATGATTTCCTTGGCCGATTTGTATTTGATTTTCTTGTCTTTTTGAAAATGAAAATACTGAAGTAGAATGAAAAGGTATTAATATTTTTATAGATTATATAATGATAAATTAAATCATTTTTTTCTCATATATGAGGAATGATCATTATATAAAACATTTATGATGATTGTTTAGATCATTATTTTGTGGTTCCTTGAAAATCATGAACATCTATCATTATATATTTTAATTTAATGGAATGAAGTTCATTCAAGAACATAAAATATGTTACAAAATAAAAATTTAAATCTTTTCCAATCATTTAAATGGTTATATGAATAGATTTAAAGGATTTAATGGATATTTCAAACACATCGTCCACAATTTTGGAAAATCGGCACATCGTGGAATGTGTTTCGATTATTAGAACAATAGGGAGAGGATAAGAAAGATGATATTGAATATTATTTCATGAACATGGAAACATATATAATATATAATATTTTCGTGGTTGTATACCTCTAGTATATTTTTAAAGAAATAGAGTATATGAAAATATTGTAATTTGAAAGAAAACACATGACAAAGAATGTGGATTTTTATCTCTTGAACTCTTCTCCTTGAGATCATTCTATAGGCCTTTGGTTTTGGAATTTTGGTGAGACCAGAAGCTCTTAATGTGGGAAGATACATGGGGAGGGTATTTGGAAGAATGTAAACGAAGTTCAAGGATTGAGATGTGTGAGAGGAAGAGGGGAATGGGGTGGCATTTATAGTGGAGGAGAGGAGGAATTTTACATTATTTTAAATGTTATTAATTTTTTTTTCAATACTATGATTAATATTTATTCATGTGACCCAAAAATAGAAAATATTTCATCTGATTTTGAATAATGTGGGCTTAAATCAGTCCTGCATCACCTATGATGCAGTTAAACTAGTATATAGGATTTATAGTAAATTATCGTATTTTAATATTAATCAAAATTTCATGAATTTGACAAAATAGAAAAAAAATTATCCTAACCATTTTATGGAGTGTATAATTAAAAAATTAAATCCATTTTTAAAAAATTATTTTCTATATATATTTAATTTAATATTTAAATAAATCATATTTTCTTAATAAAATTATTAATATTAAAACAATAACTCTATTTTAACACTGTGAATAATTAATCAATTAATAATTTTCATAATGACTTATGAAAATAATCTAATAATACAAGTTATTATTCATTAGGTTTGTATTAATATTCATATCACTATTCATAAAGGTGTGATACTATTCACCAAAAATCGAGTTGGTTCTATTAGAATCCAAATTGCTTAAAAATCACTCCCATAGTTGACCGTTTTTTGAATTTCAAATCATAGAAGTGGAGAAATTATGTTAAAAGACTAGTTATAACTAATGACATGGAAAATGTTTCATTAATTTAGATTTTTTTAAACCTAGGGATGTTATAAGGATTGTATATAGTGACTACAGTTGTTTTTATAAATGTAATTCAGATATAGTTCTAACCAAGTAGATAAAAAACTATTTGCTTTGAGTATAAGGAGAAATAATGGTTACAATCTTATTGTACGTTTACTTCTAATTATGATATTTGTTTTTGTAGTGAATTAGTTGATTATTGTTCATTTCTTGAATAGAAGTATAAATAATTAGTAAAAACCTATAGATCACTAAAACATTATTTATAATGTTGTTTAAATGAATAATATTCCATGTTTAAACAACACTAGGACTTAAAAATGATGTTTACAAAATGTACCTCAAACTGAACTATTTGGGAAAATAGAAATAAAGAGTTACATGATGAAGAATATTTATTCAAAAGTGATGAAATTATATAGACTAAGGGATAAAAACATTTAAATCAAATTAATGGTTAATATGATCCTAAAATTTAATAATAATAAATATGTTGTAATGGTGAAAAATCGAAATTGAATAGATATTATTATATATATAATTCTAAAAATATCAAAACATTTTTCTATGGAATTACATTTTTTTACTCTAATAAATATTGTTTTGGAAATATGAAAATAATCAGAAAAAATATTATTTTGTTTCTAGAAATATTTATGAACTATGTTATATAAATTATGGAAAAATAAAAAAATTATGAATACCCATATCATTGCATTCTAGTTTAGATATACCCCATAAAATTAAAAAACCAAAACAACTATATTTTAATGTTTTAAAGGATTAATTTCACAAGAACACAAATGAAGAATGGTATAGAGAATTTTGATTATTATGATACATTACTGCAACCACTTAAAAGTTTAATAAACTCAAAAAATTAAATAGAGTCATGGTTACTATCATTGGTAATGAAATGGGAAAACTAGTTTGAGTTAGATCAGTTGGAAATACAATATCATTTTGGATCCACAAATTATTATACATTAAGGGTTTAATCAAAATGTTTTATGTATCTATAAACATTATGATGATGGTTTTTATATTTATTTCTCAAATAATTAATTCTATGTTTTCTAAGATAGGCTACATTGGTTTAGTGAAACCAAAATTACAAATGTTTATACATTAAATCTTTATTCATTGTCTGAAATAGAATTAATGTGTAGAATTATTTTGTCAAATGAATGATATATTTTCATAGGAGACATGGAAAAAATAATTTATTTAAATTACATATATTATATAAAAAAATTCTAGTTTTTTATTTTTCATGTCACATATTTGTGAAAGATATATTTTTTTGATTCATGATAAATAGGAAGGAACACAAGTTATCATCCAAATATATTAGTAATATTCCAATAACCAAACCACTAGAACATGTCCAAAATGATTTATTTAGAATATAATGAGTAGTAATATTTTCTAAAAGATCTTATTTTTTCATTACTTGATGATTTTTAATGATTTTGTTAGGTAACATTTCAAATAAATAAAAGGGAAATTTTCTATGTTATTATAATATTTTATTCAATTTCTAGAAAACCAAAAAATATACAAATAATTTCATAACAATGTGATCATAAAAGTGAATTTTATAATATAGATATAAATTGTTTTCTCATATATATTTATGTCAATCATACATTATCTTCTCTGAGAAAACTTCAAAAAATGGAATCATATAACGAAGATACATGAAAATTCATTAAATATCATGAACCATGTCGAATGAATATGTTCTTCATATATATTTTTGGGCAGGACTTGGTAACATAGATTTTATTATAATTAATATATTATTAATAAATAAATTCATAAAAATAATCTCTATAATATGTGGACTAACATAAAACCAAATGTTAGATAATTTAAAGTGTTTGGACGCAAGTCATACATCGTGAATACTAATGAAAATCATGTTAAATTTAAACTAAAGGTGGATAAACACACATTTATAGGATATTATTCTATATCTATTTTTATATACATTATAATAAATATATAAATAGTGTTTAAGAATCTGGTAATGTGAACATTTATGATAGTGATATGTTTGATAATGGAAAAAATCAAACATATGAAGTCTAAAAATATTTAGATATTATGTGTAATGATCCTCTTAAAAATGAGTTAAAAATAATCTAGAATATGAGGATATTTTGTTTGGTCTATAAGAACATGAATCTCTTATCCATAAATTTTGTTACCTAAAAACCCTAGTAAATTAATGGATTACTCATTATAATGAATTAGAGTAAATAGAGATACTATAGATTTGACTAGATGAAGATTAGGAAATCTAGAAGAATTCAGTACCTTCCTGGCTAAATTAGAACCTAAAACTATTGAGGAGGAATTTTAAAATGAAATTTGGACAATACATTTTTAAGAAGAGCATTACTAGTTTTGAATAAAGTTTTTGAGAATTGGTTAATAGTGTATCTAATCATCAAGAAATAGTAACCTAATATGTCTCTATAAATATGCTAGTTGATAAAGGTATAATTACAATAAATAAGTATATATTAGTATAAATAAGATATAATCATGTATATGGAATATATTATAATGAATCATTTTCATCCTTTTCTATATTAGAAGCCATTATAATTATTCTAGCATATACATCGTAAAGTAATTTTAAATTATATAAGAAATATGTTAAATAATATTTTCCAATCATATTTTTATGAGAGGAAAGTTATATAAAAAACCAATATGAGTTAAAATATTCACCAACCTAATGTAGTTTTCAGTCACACTAAATTACATTATGGCCTGAAACGTGTCTGAAGAGCATGGTATGAAATGTTAAGTTCTTATATAAAAGAATATAGATATCGTGAAGGATTGAAAGGTCCAAAATTATTTAAGAAATTAATTTTTTGGATTTTATTATTACATATTAATGCACATTGAGTTCATTTTGGTCAAAGTAGTAAAATGATATTTAATTATTTATGAAAACTGATGAAAAAGAAATTTGGAATGAGTTTGACGGGATATTTATATTTCATTCATGGTTTTCAAACCTATAAAAAAAATTTGGGATTAGTTTAATCTAAATTTAATATATTATTAATTGTTTAGAAATTTTAGGTCATGAAAATAGTAAACCATATATAACTCAGTCATGTACCAATATAAAACATGATTGGGATGAAGCAGGAAAACTAGTTGAAATTAAGTTAAAAAAAATTATATTGGTATATTTCTATACATTTCTACTAGTGGAATATATATATTTCCTTCTGTCAACAATTGTATACGATTCCAAAAACATTACCAACATACTATAATTAATATATTTTCGATTTATATGAAAGGAACTTTTTTTAAAAAATTTAGTATTAAAAAACATAAAATATTAATTTACTTTTATATTAAAATCCAATTAGGGAGTATCTATGTTTCATAGAAAGAGTGAATATGGAACATATCTGTTTTTATGGAATTAATTAGCTTTATGGCCATCTAAAAAACCACATTCATTTGTTTTGTCAATGGATGAGGTATAATATATCACTGTTGATTTATGTGGTGGGAAGGAGTGGAGAATGAATAAAACTATTATTATTTTGAATCATTTTCAATAATATTCTTATTTTATGTTAAAATAAAAGTCTAATTAACATTTTATAAAACCATAATTAAAAATAATATTGATTTATGGAATCATTTTCTATGATATCATGTTATGAAAAGGATATATCATTAGAATTTGTTAATATTAAATATCAGTTTGATGATATTTTTACAAAACCACTTACCACTTCTAGTTTGGAATTTACTATTTCGGAATATGAATATTTAATTTAAAATTATATATTTGTTATTTTAATTTAATTTTCTTAAAATTTAAATCTATTATTAGTTTAATTATTATTTAATTAATTAAAGATTTATTACACTTTTTAAAATGTGTCTTATCTAAATTAAAATCTATAATGACAATTGTCTTTGTTTTTTATTGAGAAACAATCCCAATATAAACAATATAACAAGTCACTCGATATATCACTTATCCATAATATAGAACCCTATTGCCTTCAATAGCTCTCTAATTTTCTTCCAACCCATATAATAGAAGCTGTAATCCTTCATATTTTCTAAGATGTAAAAGAAATAATGAATAGTTGAAAGTAGAACAAACATGTATAAGTTCCAATGAACAACATGATCCAATAAATGAGTTATTAAATTGATGGTTTTTAACTCATAGTCATATTTTTTAATGGGTCTCATATTAAATAAATAATTAATTTTTCAATGATTATAATTTATTCTATATTTTGAAAATATAGAGTTTACTTTCAATTTTGAAATAAAATATTTTTATGAACACTCCATGATCTGTTTTGGAGTCACATAGGATCTCATTCCTCAAAGGTAATTAATATGGGGTGTTCAGTATAATCTATCAAAAGTTCTATTTTTAGTGTACTTATTAATGTTTGTTTTCATTTAAATCTTCCATAATTTGGATATAAGAAGTATAAATATGTGAATATTATGTCTTTTTTAGGTTATCCATGCTATTAAAGATTTTAATTCAATATATTGAGGATGAATATAAATTATTGGTCATATTATTCAATATAAAATAGTAACAAGGATTGTTGAGTTAAAGAATGGTCTACATCTATATATGTATATAATTTTTTAATTTCATGTGAAATCTAGGTAAATTTTAAAAGATATATTCTAAGGTATATGCATCATTACTATGAAAATATGGAAATGATTTCTTTTTATCTGCATAGAATTTTTTTTCTAATTTTATATAATAAATAATAAGATTTGTGACACTTAGCTTTCCATTATATGTCATCATAGTATTTTTATTTATACTATAACCTTTCGAATATGTGGTTTATTTTGGAGCACATGAAAAGAAAATCAGATGTATATTAGTGCTTATGAACAACAACAATCTGGTCATGGGATCATGGAATCTAGGTACTCAATAGATAACATCGTCAATATGTCTTTGTGGTGAGGATGATATAGAATCATGAGTATATTATGTTTTTTGGTAACTCAATGAAGAGACATGAATGTTGTTAGGGAACCTAGGGATATTGGATTTGTCTGTTATTTGTACGTAGAAACCTCAATAGAAGAAAAGAGTTATTCCCTCATCACAAGGTTTAGAAAAAGTTATGAACAAATTATTGAAGAACAATAATCTAATATTCTAGGAATTTAAAAAATAATATTCATAGTAGTAAAAATAACCTATATAGGAAAAGCAATTGAAAATATATATGATATTGAGTTTCTATTTGGAGATCATGTTGAATTGAGTGATCAAGATGCGGAGGAAGAACAAACATTGGTTAATGAAATAATAGAAACAATATGAAATCATATAATTTTTATTAATACAAAACCATAGGAAATGGATTAAAGTGATTCAAGTGAGAAGTAAAATGTTCATAGACTATTAACATCATTTTATAGTGATAATAATTAAGTCCAATCTTTAATTATAGTGGATGTCAGAGAACCTTCTCAAATTCAAGAAGCCAATTAATTATATTCACTTAAGGCTTAAATTGATTATTTTTTTGTCATATATAATATGTTAAATGAATAAAAAACATCCTTAATAGTGAAAGGGTTGTTTTTATAAATATTTTTGATATTTCAAAATATTGATCCATCCATGAAAAGAGTTAAAATCAGTTACAGATTAACATCACACCATTCATCATAATTTTATTTTTAAAATATATTTTGATTAATTTCAATGAGAAATGTTTCATTAGATTTTCAATAGTAAAACTATAATAAGTTTCAATCTAAAATTTTTGTGAGATAAATAAATATAGGGGAATTTAATTTGAATCTATAAGAATTAGTTGATGTTATCTAAGCGATTCTACATGTATTCATAATACTTTTCCAAATCTACAAAGAAATTTTAAATCTATTATTTTCATTATGAACCACAAATGGTCAGATACATATTCCTCAATGTGATAGTTTTCCAATTTATGTATTTTTGAAAATTAGAAATTTCTTTTTTAGAGATTAATATCATTGGATCCTAGTACTACAATGCTTCTTAATCGTTTTAGTGAGAGATCTATGATATTTGTACCATCTTCAAAGTATACTCATAAGTTTAAATTTTATTATTTTTGAAAACATGAAATTGGTACATGACTCAATGAAATTGATGAAATAGTGGGGTAAGATTCTTAATCACTATTATTATGGTATAATGGTCGAGATAATGTATTTTCATCAGCACATTTGTAATTTATCCTCTTAAGAGACATCATCTGATCCAAAATCATAACCCTCATCCAATCTCGATTCATATCCATTTGATCAAAATATTTCTTATAATCACAAAGAACACATTAATGATGTTCTTTTCTTTATCACAATTGTTTTTATTTTAGTTTTTAATTATTACATATCCACTGACCACAAAATAATTATGATTTTTTATAGATTAAAATAATATTCCCTATAAATTATGTGCTAGATTAATCATGTTATAAACTATTAATCATTAAATTTTTATTATTTTAAAAAATTGGGGATAAAATATTTGTTATAATATCATATATTTCAATATAATTTGATAAACATGATGGATAAAAAAATAATTTAGTATTTTAAAATTTTATTATTTTGAAATAAATTCTTCCAATTTAATTAACGTAAATATTTTTGGGTAATATTATTTTATCCTCAGTTTATAAAAAATGATAAGAATATATATTTAAGTCTATATATTTCTATATTTCATATATTTTATATTTTTTGATATATGTGGTTTGTCCTCATCAAAATGGGTGTGATTTTTGGGAATGTATGGTCTCAACAATACTCTATGAACATTTAGATTTTGATTCTCACAATTACCATTATTTATTTAATATTGAATGTAATCTAAATGATTTTATATACTATATTTAATTAATAATTTATGTATTTATGGTTTAATATTTTAATCTAAAATATTATGGGTATGTTTTTACGTAGTCTGGAAACATTATTTATACACACTATTTTATGTGAAATATATGGTTTGTTAATATGATATTTTAAATAAAAATATGGACCAGATACGTTATACATTAGTACAATAATTTATCCTCAACTGTACATTTTAGAACGGATGATATATTTTATAATCCAATGTATGGTTTAATAACCCATCATTTTTATGTTATTCTTATGTTTCCATCTATACTTTTGGAGTTACCCAATATTTTATTAGGTCAATGAAAATTTTAAATTCAATATATTTTATAGGTTTTCTAAAAAGTTAACGATCCATTTAAGTATCATTTATACAATTCAAAATGACTTAGTCAATGTCTTTTGTTAAATAGATTATATCGTTTTGATATATATGGGTATTTAGGATTTTTATTAAATGATTAAAATTCAAATACTCACAAATTTTCTTGTATTTTTTTCCATCTATTTGACTCAAGGTAAATTCAGTTTCTCTTTTTTTATATCAAGAGTTTTATCATTAAAATTAGAGTAATAAATTTTTTAAAAATCATGAAATTCACTAATATTCTTGAGAGCACCACTTTGGAGACATACATATTAATATCCTGGGTTGTTTGAATGTTATTCTGTTTTTACTGCTAATATTTTTATATTTCGGTATTTCGTAAACATAATTTTAAAGAAGGCTATTTTATAAGATGTTATATAATGAAGACACTTAACTTTTAAGATGAATATAATTTATTTTTATATTTCTTCTTCTAATATCAGTTAAAAGATTTTCTCATTAAAATCAATTAATATTGATTTGATGGAGTATCGGTATTCCATAATTCATCCATGTGGCACTTCATATTCTCATTTTGTGCTATGTATATTTTAGTTCCATATAAAATAACTATAAGGACCCGAGAAATCCTTATTGTAAATGTTTCAACTACATGCACTTAGCTGTGGAGGTCTAATGATAAGATGACCTATTTATTGGATATCACTTTGCTCGTTGAGAAATCATTTGTAGAGTGGACTTGGGAATATATCTTCCTTAAAACACAAGTAAACTAATATGTCATTATTCTCTGTTTTTTCACATCAAAATTTTTTTATAATAATATAATTATATATATTTTAATTCTATTTTAATATGTGAAAAATTTCCAAATATCACATTTATAAAAGGACATTATTCACCCCTGTTGTATATCTTCAACTTATTATGACTTCACAAAAGTATAAAAGGATTATAAGGTGATGAAAATGAATAATTTATAATAATATGACTACTGAATTGAGTAAGACAGGAAGATAATTTATTGAGATTACCCCATACCTCTTTCCCTCCCCTTAATTACTAAATCATTTCATTTCTTATTTTAGAGGTCAGATAATTTTTATCTTTTTTTCGGGGTATCCACTCTAAGTATTCAATAATATATATATATATATATTATCCCAAAAAATTAGTCCCCATTAACCATTGTATTGGGATTAAATACAATATTTTCTAGTTATAAGAAGTATAAACATATCAATAGTTTATGGATAACCACATCTTATCATTACAATTTTTATATACTGATTTAATTAAATATTAAATTTTTACTAATTTTTATGTTTAAATTTATAGGTTATAGAATGTGGTACTTAGGATTTTAATTGAAATCCTACATATGTAAATTTAAACATTTTTTCCCCTTCATACTTTTTTCCTACCATATATTATTTAATTTTTGTTCTTGTGCTTTAATTCGAATGGATAGTTTCATAAAATTGGCATAGAGTGTCAAACATTATTGATGTTTTTTTACTTTTATTTTCTTTTTGGAATTTTATAAGATTGAAATTAAATTAATATTCAATTTATATTTGCACTATTGGAATTATTTTGTTATTTCTGAACTTATTTTTGAATAAAATGGTTTTAAATGATTATTTATATGGAAGGATTTTTTTGTAAGGTTTTAAACCATTTTTTAGATTGTGGTGTTTTTTTAATCCATGTTCATGAATTACTAAATAAAATAAATTTTGTCTATTCATGTAATTTATTTTAAATCACTTACATTATATTCATACTAATACATTCACTTCCATGATATAAAAATGGAACTTGTATGAAAAAATTAACTTTTTATTATTTATCTGTGGTCGATAGGGAGATCCTAGAATGTTTTTTAAATGTTCGATGAAATTATTAATTTTGAATTTTTTTTGACATGAGATATTTCGGTAACATCAGCCATTCATTAAAACATTGAATCCATGAATTTTATAATATGATTAAAGAAAATTGCCAATTTATTTTTCTATACCAATATTTAATATTAATATTTTCATGTGATTGTTTCATGTTATAGGGTGGGGGACGATCCTTTATCTGGTTCATATTAGTAATAATCTCACCAGTGGCAGTTTAAAATGTGTTTCTCTATTTGTTTCGTATTTATGTATATTGATCAGGTTTCATTATAATAATATTTCCTATAATTATTATCATCCAAATAATTTAAAATAGTAATAAAATAATACTATTGAAATTGAATGATTCATAACCTTCATTCATATGAGTAGTGATTCCCACAAAAAATAAAATAGTATATATTTTAAAGTATTAAATACTATTTATTTTCATTTCATGTTTTATGAAGAAATGAAACATAATGAATAAGTGGTGAATTTGGGTGAAATCTGTCATTTAATTTATTTTTTGACAAATGTAATGTTTCAAAATAATTATATGTGGTATATATAGTGTAAGGTTAAATTAATGATGATATTCCAATGAATTAAAAGGTACACTGATTCATTATATTTAAGAGTTTTATCTCCTCTTTTCAACTATATTTTTTTAAATTTGATTCCCACTATCCCTTATGTGCATAATCACCATGAATGATTCGTCTAGATTTAAACAGTTTATGACTCACAATATCGGGGAATGAGAAATTTTAAAATACAATGGTAGAACATATTTTTCCTTTGTTTAAAAAATAAAGATATTATTTATATGGAGTGTAGAGTTTCATGAACTTCTATGTAAGGTAATTTTGGATTGGTTCGTTAATAGATTTTTGAGGTAGAACAAATCTAAATGAGATATATGAAAATTAAATAAATATTTCATTTAATGGAATATACATGACAGATGATATCTTGAAAAATAACATGAAATTTATTTAGTTATTTATTTTTGGGAAGTTAACAATATATTACATATCTGTTTCAAGGATTTTAAATTATTAAGTGTATGAGTATTATAATACACTAAATCAATAAATATTTTCACCCTTACAAACATGGATTGAAATTTTTATATGGCTTAATATTCTATTATTTTATAATTTCTCAGGGACCCTAATTTTGATATTATTAGACAAAAATACAATAAGAATGAGTCTAAAAGTTGTTTTGATAATTTTTGAGAATAATAAATTTTATTATCATAATATTAATCAAATTGATCTAAATTGAACATTATATTTTTTGGATTAAATTGTATGGGGGTTTAATTTTATTTAACTATTTGAATTGATGAATCCTATTATAGAAGGTCCAAATGAATCATTCAAATGAGGCCATGAAACATTTATATAATTTCAATAACATTCTATTTTGGACCCAATTATCTCTTACAATTAATCCAAAATGTTATTAAATTCAATTTTAATATATATTAGAGGATGGAGAAAATATTATTTAATGAGACTTCTTGAATTCATCAACATTCTTTTCCAAGAATTCATTAGAACCCATATAATTGTAATAACATTAGATAACTTATAAAAAATAAAAATATTCATCCCAGATGTCCCCCTTCCATGATTCACAGTAAATTAGTGTCCAACAAAAATGATCATTTAACTAGTGGAAATGGTTGAAAATTTGTTCACCGAATATTCCTATGAAGATTAAACAAAACATATATAGAATGAGTTGTCCATATTAAATATAATGTAGATATTTTAAATAAATTCCCTTTTTTGGTTTGATGAAGATATTTCAGGGATGAATGCACTTATTTCCTTATGTAATAGTTTTTAATGTAAATTAATTTTTTTTGTTATTTTTCTCTTTTTATATCTATATTATAGTATTTTACTTTTTCAGCTATATGAAACTCTCTTATACTCTTAAATATTAATATCTTACCTCATGAGTGATAATGGGGTTATTCTTTTGTGTTACTGAATCCATGGTACTCATTTTTGTACCAATTCTATCAGTTTCTGATAAATCATAGGGTCTTCTATGGTTTTATATGAAAATTATCCATCCTTACAAAGTATTATAAACAATTTTGTTCCATTATTTAGCAAAAAAATCATTTTATCCCTTATCATAGGTTATCTATTTATATTATTGATTAATTATTCATAGATAGATGATATGAAAGAAAATGGATTCAATATTTTGAAGGTCTCACATTTTTTATTAATGAATGATCCATATTCATGATTATTTCAGGAAGTGATATTTTGTACACCAATGATATATCAAATTAATACATAGAATACCAATATATATTTGATAAAGGTTTCCCGTGAATGATGGGAGAATTTATTAAATGATTTCACAACTATTAGAATCATTGATAAAGTAACCCACCAATAAAATTTTTATCTTCCACTCCTTTCCCATTAATTCATTGCGTCTCTATAATTTTTACATTTACTATTTATATTATTTTTTCATAATCAATTTCCAGACAGCCTATTTTTTCAATGATTAATAAATATATATATATATGAACTATAATAGTTAGTATTCACTTATGAATTATTGAGAGATACCACCCTTTTCAACCATTTCAATGCTCCAGGAAAGTAATTATTAGGTTTGTACACCTTACATATTTCATGGAAAATTTCCATAATTAAAAAAATTTAAACATTTAGAATTTATTTTTATATATACAAACTAATTCATACCTATCATTTAAGAAATTCACATTAAATATGTGTTATTAATAGAAATATTAAAATGTATTATTTCAATTAAAACATCTAAATGTTTTACATAGTCACATTTGACTTATTTAATATCACACAAACATTAAAAAATCAATTTTAAAATTCACTTTTTATATTGATAAAATAAATTTCAAAGACAATAAATATAATTTTCACAATTCAAATTACATAATTATGAATAATTAATAAATAATTATATATAATCCTTTTCAAAATTTTCCTCACATTGTTATTAATGAATAATTTTATAATTTCTTATTACATTTGCATATAAAATAATTATATCCATGTACAAGTAATCCCATTTAATATGAAAAAGTAATTCAATTATTAAACATTAATATTAATTAATATTTT
Organism: Viscum album; assembly: GCA_963277665.1. Lineage (NCBI taxonomy): Eukaryota > Viridiplantae > Streptophyta > Magnoliopsida > Santalales > Viscaceae > Viscum > Viscum album. Next base: position 1,915,656,271 of record OY728165.1, on the reverse strand, counting down.
CATAATAAAGACAACATAAAAATATATTTAATTAATAAATATTTATAACTAACTAACTTATATATTCCATTTAAAATTAAATAAATATATCAAAATAAATTTTACATCATTTATAATAATATTTATTAATAATTAATATAATTATATATTAAAATAAATAGAAGAACAAAAATTCATCTCATATTTTACAATATAATCCAAACTATTAGACAAGTGATATCTATAAAAATATATGATAGTTCATGTACTGATCATAATATCTTTGGTTGGTTGTGTATGAATGTTCATTTTCACCTAGTGTTCGAATAATTCAAGTTTCATCCCACCATGATGGATTATGATATACACACCTATGTAATATTGAAAAAATTCAAATAAATAATATAGAACTATTTCTCATCCTCTGAATCCAATATATCTCACCTTCATGTTATAAAATAATATCACATTTTCCCTTATATAATTAGCTATTTATGACCAAAATTTTTTTCCCATTTTAGGTAACATCATGATATTAAACTTTCTAAAAAAGGGTTTTAGGATTAAAACCACATGTTACTCCTAACTAATTTTGCCTTAAATCCCCAATTTAATGCCATTAAACATGCGGGATTGTGTATTAGTAATCATGGGCCTAGATTATGTCATAACAAACATTAATTCAATAACATGGAACTATGTGTCAACTATTATGATATCACCTATATCAATATAGTGATGCAATGATCTGTTATAATCGCATGAAACATTAGTAATTGATTCTATGACATCATATGACTATCTATGTCATGTTTTAGAACATATCAATAACCAAGGGATTGGACATAGACATTAAAACATATCCCTAAATAATTTAATATTATGAACTATTATTAATTAGTATGCATTATTTTATTAATATAAATCCTTAGTGATTCTCATATTGAAATTTTAGAATTCTACAAATCAACTCACAATTAATCACTAAAAGATAAACCACATAATATAATAAATGAAGATTAGTGATGTGTTATAACCCCAAAAATAAAAGAAGATAAAATTTAAAAATAATATATATTACTTTTAAAACATAAATATTTAATTATTAATTCATTATGATTGATAAATATTTCTTATTAGAATCCATCAAATTCTAAAAACTATAGTGATCCTATGGAATGAAGTCGAATCACCCATCACATGATAATGACACTCTTGCAAACTCATATTATGGAAATGCCTCTTGGTGTAAATATAAGAGTGGAATGAAAGTGTGTTAGATAGATAGAGAGATATTAGATTAATATGGATCGTAACCCTGAGAACATCAAATTAGTCCTAAAAAGGATTGTTTCATTATATATTCATCAAACATCAAATATGAATAAAATTATATATTTATTATGTGTGAGCTAATATCATGTAGTCATAGAATTTTTAAACTCTTCCCTTTTTCTTTCCTCTAAATATTATAACACATGAGTGTCAATTAATTAATAGTAAATCTTATTATTAACTATTCAATATATAATGTCCTTGAAAATTATACCCAATATCCAATTATCATTATTACATGTCTTATGATATGATCATAAGAATGATATATTTTATTATTTGGAACAATTCTTATAGTACCATAAGACATGTACATGTTATACACTATAATACCATGTTTTGGAGAATATCTCAAAAAGAAGGAAGCATCTTCCTTAATATAGTAATAATCAATAAAAAAAGACATTTCCTCAATGGAAATAAATTATAGTTCATGACCATGGAAATATCCAAAAACATTTCATCTTCCATCACACATTAAACACAACTTAGTCAGATAATAAATAAAAAATATTCATAGTTCCCCACTCCACATATGAGGAATAGCCATTATTCATTAATGATAAAACTAGGCTCCTTAACCCCTTGATATCTCAGTGATATCAATGATATGTATATATAATTTAACATTTAACAAATGATGATATCTTATAACTCACATTAATTGATAGTCTTGAAACATCCTTATCCTTATTAACCGTTGTTTCTCATATCATATCATTGTAGAATTTTCATATAACATAATAGTCATAATATGATTCACCACTTCTCAATGGTCAATCCCCCTTGACCATCCCATAAATAGTCCACTTTCTCTAACCACAGTGTGATATAGAGTTCACTATTCACATCAATATTAATTTTTTTACTACAAATTATGAATCAAACCATTCAATTTTCATCTCATATAATATTACAATCACAAAAAAATTCCATTAAACCCATGTAAATCCAATTACTTAATCCCATTTAGTTGTTTAATACAAAGATTTCATGCCTCCATCATAAAACACAACAACCCCACATGTTCTTAACAACAAATAAGTCTAAAATGAAAAAAATAAAAAAACCCCAAAATTATATAACAGACAGAATATTATTGTGTCCCATGAAACTAAAATTCATTTACATTTATCACCACGATATCATCCATGTGATTCTTGTGACCCTCAAAACATAACCTATTTATCTTAAATATCTATAAAAAATACTTATTAATATGAACTATATGTATGTCAAAAAAATCATAATTTATCTCAAGTAATACGATCCTATGATTAATCATAGGGAACCTCAACCCAAAAATAAATTTGTTTGAGTGAATCCTTAATTTCATTTCTCATTTGAAGAGAGAATCAAACATTCTTCTAACATATGTATGTCACCTAAGTTATTATAACACACTTATATCTTCTAGTAGGAATACAACCTAGTTCCAACCTACTAAAAAATATGGAACAAACTACTACGAGTAATATCTCAACAACTCGTATCATATATAAAAAATTAATCATATAATCATCCATCTAATACTTGTCAAAACATTCAAAATACAATCATTACACATACCTTCACTTTCACTATTCATAAGAAATATCCATGACTAACAACATGAAAACCGCACACCAAGGTTTTATAATATCAATATAATAGAGAATATTAACATGATTTGAATATTTAGTGGAACTCCCAATCCTAGGTTAACCCCTATCTCGTGTTATCCATGTACATTATAACTCATTCTGAGTAATAACAGTAAAATTACCTATAAAAAATGGTTTGAATTGATTAACAAATATCTACAGTCACATATAAATGTCACTCTTACTCCCCCTATGATATATTGGTCACATCCCATATAGGCAGTAGCCTAAGAAGAAATATTTTCAATCCCATCTAAAATAGCACATGAAAAAATAACATATTATAACACCCACAATAGTGTTTTCATACGTATCTCTATATCATAACCAATAGATCTAACCACTATAATATAATAATACTAAGTGGGAATACATGAAATCTTCCACCAAAAAAATATCAACATCTCCCCCATGTGAATATAGGTGACATTTACTAATGATTAATATTTCAATAGAATTCATAACCATCACATTTAGTTATATATTATGCCATTAATATGTTAGTTTTGAAAAAAAAATTGTTTTCATAAACATTCTGAATTACCAAATCTAATTTTCATTATAGAAATAATTTTTTAAAAAATGAATATAAATATATTTTGAATCTTCTTTCATAATATTATTCATGAATGCAGTCTTCATTACACTATGGGCCATGAGAAATAATAAAAACCATAAATCTAAAACAATGTGTCACTTTTATTAAAATACAAAAATTAAAAAATGAAAAAACCCTATAATATCAATGTTAACTCCTTTGTAAATTGTGAACCATCACATAAAATGTTTAACCAAATACATTATATAGAGTCCACCACAAATCCTAACCAATTTTTCTACTTTCTAAAATATACCAATTATTAAGTGAGAGATGAATGGCTCTAATACCACATTAAAATCTATTGGATTAGTTTACATAATAGGAACCTGACTAATGCACTAAGATACCTATGTTACACCTCCATATATGCTGTGATGACCAAGAATCTCTTGGTCCTTTGCCAAAATCCTGGTTCTAATGGAGTGGCATCTTGGTGAGATCGATCGGTGAGACCGAGGAGGGACCGATCGGAGAGACCGATCGGCCTCACCCGGCCTTGTCAAGTTGTTTCCAACAGCACTCCTTTGCATAAATAAGGTTTTAAACCCTATTCTGACTCGTTTAACCATGTTTTTAAGACCCATAACTCCCATAAGAGTATTAATTAAATGCTTCATCAATTCATTAGTCGGCTTAAACCACCTGACCCCCTTTTGTGACGAGTGGAGCCGCATGATCAACCCACGACCCCCAAGCCTTATGCGGTTTCGCATTTTCACCTTAACCGTCCTCGGACCATATAAACTAAGGGTTAGCCGCGGTTTCTCCTTTCCTCGATTGTGACTTTTCACAAACAGATCCTGGTGCATCGGGCCTGCCGCATCGTTATCCGTAAAGTTCCGCGCCCCCGGCCTAAACATCAATCATCTATCAACAAGTAGGGAATTTCTCCGTCATCTCTCTCTTTTGTGTATCATGCGGGGTGGGCATTCTTTTTATCCTGTATAATTGGGTAAAACAGACCTAATTAAAGATAGAGAACGAATTCTATAAAGAAAGAGAGGGGGAGCTGTGATCGTTGATGGTGTATTATATTTTCATGTTGTTTCTTCTATGACCATCTGGATAAGTGGTGTTGGCTTATGCATCCTGAAAATCGAGGTCATTGGTGGTCGTTGTTTGTGCACTAATAAACCCTGCTGATGTTTTAAATGGCTTGTCTGTGGTTGTAAACTCCTGTTGTGAAAAGTGAATCAGTTAATCACGTATATCTGGATGAATAATAGAAAGCACTAGGATCAACCCTTCTATGATAACTCCCAGTTAGAACACACGGAATTTGAAATCATGGAGTGTGTTAAGTCGTTTAAATCTGAAAATCCCTGACTTGTGTTGATGGTGGTCGTTGGTTGTTTTCCTTTAAGGCTGATTGCTGGAAATGTTGGAGGGGATGGGATCCCATGTTCTTTTATACTCTCGGTGGTTGTGTGAATTTGGGGGATGGGATCTCCTGTTGGTATGTATTCGGTGGTTTTGAGTTTTAAATTGGGGTGGTTACTTGTTTATATCACAAATTGGGGTGGAATCCTCTGTCGTTGAGAACCAGGTGTGGAAGTTTTGGTTGATGTTTGACTGTTTACTTTTCTGGACTTATGCCTATGCCTACTAGTTTCCAAGTAGTGCTTAAAACGTAAACATTATTACTAAATGTGAAATAATAAAGGGGAAAAATGGGTTTTTGGCCTGAGTCATGACTCGGACTTGAGTGTTGTTGTGATCTATAGGCTATCTGAAGAAGAACCTAGCTTTGGGTGACTGCTTGTTACATATATATATATATATATATATATATATATATCTGTAGCTTTTTGTTTCTTATTCGTGCCCCACCCAAGTTGAGCACTTAGTGCCGAACATCCCCATTTCACGGGGGAGGGTGTTTTTCCCAACACTATTCTTAGTGGCTAGTTATTAGCTCCTTTTCTGCTCCCTTTCCCGAATAGCCCAAGTATCTTAGGGTAGGTTGTGATGGCCTGAAGTCCATTATTAGCCCATGAACCTTCGGGCGGGGTGGTGTGGTGGTTGGCTAGGTTTGTGCGGTATGTGGTTTCCCAAGTGTCTTCGATATGAGGCCCAGGTGTCTTCGGGCGTGGTGGTGGTTGTTCTGTCCTAGTTGTTTGCAGGCATGGTTACATGTGACAGTTGTGGCCCAGGTGTGTGTGGGCATGATTCAGCAGTGGGACAGCGTGCGGTTGAGGCCCAGGTGTGTGCGGGCGGGATTTCAGTAGTGGGACTGCGTGCGGTTGTGGCCCAGGTGTGTGCGGGCGGGATTTCGGCAATGGGACTGCGGTGAGAATGGCGGGATTGGTCTGATGCATAGGATGTCTCAATAACCAGTGGGAATGTTGCGCGGGGTACCCAAACATCGATGTGCTCTTATTATATATATTACTTGACTTGCCTTATTTGGGGAGTGAGCCTTGGTGAGGCCTGGGATGGATAGTTTGCCTTGTTAGGTGTTTGGTTTACTCTTTTTCTCACGGGACATTAGTACGTTCCCTCACTTGTTCACGAGAGTCTTGGATTTCCTACTGAGTATACTTGTATGCTCACCCGATGTATATAAAACAGCTTTCAGGTTTCCAGGAGGACTTCGGGGATCACACAGGACCTTACTAGCTCGGAATTTTGGAGTAGTTGCAGTTGTTGTTTTTCTTTTTGGTACTTACCTTGTAGTCACCTTTTTTCACTTTGTGGCTTTTACTTTTGAAACATGCATGTGGGAATGGTTTACTTTTGGATTTAATTTTCTTTCTACCTTGGTGTTATTGGGTTTTATTCTCCTTATCTCTCGATCCTATAAAATAAAAAGGGTAATGCCTTCCATTTGTGAGAATTTTCTATACCCTTGGTGCTAGTCGCCACTCCAAGACCTATTGAAGGTGGGTTTCTGGGGTCACTATCTCTCCTTCAACTTAAAGAAAGAAGGGTCTGGCAATCTGCTGACCCTTCCCTCATTTTTGTGAAGTCGGGTCGTGACAGAATGGTATCAGAGGTGATGGTTGAGAGATAGGACGAATTCTGGAGTTAGGCACAATGAGGATTGCATGGGATGATAAGGCAACGGTGTTGGGTGACCTTGGAGCATGAATTAGGCCAGGGAAGACTGGCTAGGACACGGGATTTTAGGGCCCCCCGTGATCCGATGCAAGGACTCTGGACCTACCGAATGACCATATAACGACCCATACTTTACATACATTGTTAATACTTCGAAATTGAAGCACACTTATTACAACATATGACAAAACCACAAAGGACCGTATAGGTATAGTGTCTTTAGAAACTGGGAAACATAAACAACTGGTTCATAAATCTTCTACATTGTCTCCCATTTATTTCATCATATCTAGGGTCCCTTTTAGCATATTCTACTTAATATCCATCTTCCTGACCTGGGGAAAAGAAAACATAAAAGGGTGAGCTCAAATGCTCAGCAAGGGCAAATAAAGGAAATAAAAATCATATCATATCTTTATGAAAATCAAAACCTGCAAAAGAGATCATAATATCTTAACATGGAATAAATCATAGAAGTGAAAATGAGATCCCCATAATCATAACATAAAACTTGAAACTTTGTGGCATGCACACATAATCATGGAAAACCATTTCTTGTTAGTCATGACTCATTGCCAAGACTATCTTAGTGGACAAAGTCCCTTTCTGAACCGAGTTCACTCCTCGTTTCAGTCCTGTTTCACTGAACCGAAATAACCTTCCGTTCCAGCCATGTCTATCTCATGAGATATAAAATCTTTACCCAATGCATTGGAGGGAGATATAGGTCCCACCCATCTTATAATGAATCCTTTCTTATGTGTGCCACATAATCATAAAACATTCATCATCGCATAACACATGTAACAAAATGGGATTCTTGAAACATCATGACATCATAAATCAATTCATATAAGATAAAGGAATTCATAAAAATAATTCCATCACAACATGAACAAATAAATTTAATAATAGGGGTAAAAACAGAACCCTTTATTATCTTAGATGGAAAATCATTTTGATAAAACACTTGAACTCCATTCTTGAGGAAAATATCCTTTCTTCTTCAAAAACATTTTTCCTTTCATAACATGTCATACAACTTTAAAATAAAAGAAGTTGATTAAAAATAAACTTGAAAACCTGTAAAGGAAGCTTCTTGGAAATAATGTTTTAAAAATCCATTCATGTCGTATATGTTAAAAAAACATTCTTCGTACTTTTGTCGGAAAAGTCAAAAAGTACCTCGTACGAAAAACGACAAAAGATTCCTTTCATATCTTTTACTAAACACTCACCGAATGGTAAAAATGGATTTAAACAATTGTAGGTGGATGGAAATAATATTACATATTGATGAAACATTGATGTGGATGATAAAATACACCCCAGTAAATACTTACGAATAAACAATCTCGGATAAAAATGAGATTGTGATATTTCCCTTACCTTAGGTCCGATTTGCTTTGTTCGTGTCCGAAGCTCCTGTATAATGGTTTAAATAATGTTATTGACTTATTCCAGAATCATACATATTGATATGATATCATATATGGTCATATTATTAGCTTCTTGTTAGTAATATTTCATTGTTACTTGTTACTCGGGTCTTTATAACTTTTTGTTCTTATGCGTGTTTTGTCGAATAAATTCTTATTCTTATCTTTAGGTTATAGATAATTCATTTACAGAATGGTATTAGTGTATTATATACCATATTCATTCATTCAATTCATTTATATAATCATTATGAAATGAAGATCATGTAGAACGAGTCGCATCACATCGTGGAGACGGTATTCTGTACGTACGCACGAGTGATGATATCGTTCCTATGATCGTGGAACTGTATTGGAGTATATATATATTATTTCAGTATCAATATTACTTTATAATAATCATATATAGTTACTCATTACACCATTATACCCATCCTTGTAAGGTGATGGTGGAAAATAGATTACACCACGGCGTGGAGACGGTATTCCGTACGTACGCACGCGTGGTGATTTCATTTTTCCGTAGGATGGATAGAAGGTGAATTAGGTTTGTTTCATATTTATAATAACATATCAGTATGTAAGTAATACTGATGTTATTACTTTATCATGAAACAACTAAAGAAGAAGAAGTTGAAGAAGAAAGAAATTGAAAAGATCGGTAATGGATATTACCTCTTCTTTGGAACGCCTCTTTGAATCCTCCACTTAAGGAACTAAGATTTCTCTTTGGAGAAGACCAGGACCTCTAGGATTATTCTAGGTAAGTGGATAGGAGAAAATGGCAGGGGTTGGCCGAGCTTGAGTGCTCAAATTGGTGTGAGGAGGAGGGGGAGGAGGTGCCCTTTTATAAGGGAGGAGAGGGGCACCTTAGGAATATCTCAAAATATTATTTTATATTAAAGTCAAAATCGGTTTATAATGGTTCCAAAGGGTCTTATTTCGAAGCTAAAGTGGGGATGGGTCGAAATCCTATCAACCAATAGGATTTAGACAAGTTTAGGGTATTATTTTAACCTTATCAATTAGATTTAACTCTAAGTTAATTAATTTAACTTTTACCGTGTCTTTTTGTTTTCTTTCACTATATGGTTAATACACTTACTATAACATGACAAACGAACCCCAAATTGTTTATTATTAATATATATATCCTTATCTAAGTCATTTGGCCGAACCTTAGATTTTTAGGAATAAAATAACAATTAATAATATAATATTTGATTTAAAAACTATTTTGTGTCAATTTTGACACTATTTGATATATGATTTTGTGAAAGTCATAACAGAATTATATGTTCAAACCAAGTTGATTAAATCAACACTAATATATCATAGTAACCTAGAAAATTAGTGGAATTCATAAAAAGTCTTAAATTACATTTATTTTGGTATTTATATTATCAATTTTGTCAATATTTCATTAATAAGATAATTACTGCATCATCTTTGTGTCATAAATAAATTAAATTATTTGATGTCTAAAAATTAAAAATAAACTATCATCATGTAGTAAATCTTTTTAGATTTCTAATGAATATTTACAATAGAATTTATCTTATGTATAACCCAATATTAAAAATGATTTACTTATTAAACTTTAATTTTAACTATTTTAACCCTTCTTTAAATAAATTAATAATAAATGTCCTAATCTAATCCAAGTGGGCCTAAATGGTCATATTTTATTCCTAAGTTTGTTTTTGGTCGAATTACACTTGACCAATAGAATTAGGACATGTGTTAGCGTAATATTAATATCATATTTACCCTTAGTTACCCTATTTACTATTAACCGCGGTAAAAAAAAGTAAAAAGTTACTATTCACCAAAAAATTATTTTTATCTCATTGAACCACATTTTACATACTGCTATCAACCGTGTCTGTCGGATTTTCGAAATTCCATTCACAGAAGCGGTAAAATTATGTTTTATGCAAAATTCAGTTTTTAACCTACCACTTAGTGGTTTCACTATTCATCAAAAATTGAACGTTTTCAGAAAAATACCAAAATTTCACCCTAGGCTAATTTGGATATTCTGAGTCCAAAAATGAAGTCCATTTTGAAAAATAAAATTTATAAAATTTCAAAAGGTGGTTATTACTATTCATAACGGCTAGTTTTAATAGCATATTGTTGTTTAGTGAAACTCGGTATTGCGTACGACGCAAGCTATCGAGGAAGGTCGCGATTGCGTGTAAAGCAAGCCAAGCAAGTGTTGTGTAGAAAAAGATCCCTTTGATGATTTATATAACATAAAAGTCTCGGGTGTTACATTCTTCCCCCCTTAAAAAGAATTTCACCCTCGAAATTCGTCACTTTGCAACAAACAGATGAGGATACTTCTCCCTCATCATATCCTCAAGCTCCCATGTAGCTTCTTCAAGTTGGTGGTTTCTCCATAAAACTTTCACCAAGCGAGTGGTCTTGTTTCGTAGGACTTTTTCGCTACGATCCAGAATCTCTATCGGCTGTTCTTCATAAGAAAGATCTTGCTCCAACGGTACAACTTCTGAGCTGAGTACATGTGAAGGATCTGGTATGTACTTTCTCAGGAGAGATACATGGAACACATCGTGAACTTGAGAGAGATTCGGTGGAAGCGCCAATCGATAAGCTACCTTCCCAACACGATCGAGTATTTCAAAAGGACCGATATATCTAGGGCTCAACTTCCCCTTCTTTCCAAATCTCATAACCCTCTTCCAGGGAGATATTCGTAAGAACACTTTATCGCCCACTTCAAACTCTAGGTCTTTTCTTCGGTTGTCGGCATAACTTTTCTGTCGACTCTGAGCTGCTCTTATGTGTTGTTGAATAGATCTGACCTTTTTTTCCATTTCATCAACGAGATCAGGTCCTAATAGCTTTCTTTCCCTAACTTCATCCCAGCAAGTTGGAGTCCTGCATTTCTTTCCATAGAGAGCTTCATAAGGAGCCATCTGAATACTGGAGTGAAAGCTATTATTATAAGAAAATTCCACCAAAGGTAGGTGTTGATCCCAACCTCCTTTGAAATCCATAGAGCAAGCTCTCAACATATCTTTTAGGGTTTGAATTGTTCTCTCAGACTGACCGTCTGTCTGGGGATGATAAGCAGTGCTGAAACTCAACTCTGTATCCAGAGTATGCTGAAAACTTCGCCAGAACTTCGAGGTAAACCTCGGATCTCGATCAGATATAATAGAAAGTGGTACTCCATGCAATCTTACCACTTCCTTTACATATATCCTGGCAAGCTGATCTAGAGTGAAATCCTCTCTAATAGCAATGAAGTGTGCAGACTTTGTAAGACGATCAACTATGACCCAGATAGAATTATTGCCTTTGGATGTTTTAGGAAGTCCTGTGACAAAGTCCATAGTGATGTTTTCCCATTTCCATTCGGGTATGGGTAATGGTTGTAACATCCCCTTAGACTTCTGTCTCTCAGCTTTAACTTGTTGACAAACCAAGCATCGAGAGACATATTCAGCAACATCTCTTTTCATGCCATCCCACCAGAAGTACTCTTTCAGGTCCCTATACATCTTCGTGCTTCCAGGATGAATAGAAAATGAAGAACTATGAGCCTCATCCAGCAGCTCCTTTAATTCGGGGATGGGAGGAACACAAACCCGATTCCTGAACTTTATTATCCCATCACAATCAAGGTTGAATTCAGGAACATTTCTCACCTTCTTTTGTAACTCGACATCTTCTTTCTGTGCCTCTTTAATCTTCACATGTATAGATGGTTGAACATTCATTTGAGAAAGATAAGATTTTTCCCCTTCCATTATAATTCCAAGATCCATCCTTTGTAAATCCATAAATATTGGATCTTTTGTGATCCTCATCATGGATAAACTAGCATGGTCTTGCCGACTTAATGCATCTTCCACCTTGTTTGCTTTCCCAGGGTGGTAATGGATTGAGCAGTCATAATCCTTAATCAGCTCCAACCATCTTCTTTGACGCATATTCAACTCCTTTTGTGTGAAAAGATACTTTAAACTTTTATGATCAGTATAAATATCACACCTTTCACCATAAAGGTAATGCCTCCAAATCTTTAATGCAAAGATTACCGCAGCCAACTCCAAATCATGTGTTGGGTAATTTTGCTCATGGATTTTCAACTGTCGTGAGGCATAAGCTATCACCATATCATTTTGCATAAGAACACACCCCAATCCCTTCTTGGATGCATCACTGTAGATCACAAACCTTTCTCCACTACAAGGTAGTGTGAGCACAGGTGCACTGGATAACCTTCTTTTCAACTCCTTGAAATTCTCTTCACATTCCTCTGTCCAGACAAACTTAACTCCCTTCCGAGTCAACTTGGTGATTGGATTAGATAATCGTGAAAAATCTTTTACAAAACGTCGATAATATCCAGCCAAACCAAGAAAACTTCGGATCTCAGTTACTGTTGTTGGTCTTGTCCATCTTTCGATAACCTCTGTTTTTGCTGGATCCACAGATATCCCCACTTTTGAGATTATATGACCCAAAAATGCAACTTTTTGAAGCCAAAATTCACACTTGGTAAATTTGGCATAAAGCTTCTCCTTTCTCAGGGTCTTCAATATAATTATCAAGTGATCTTCATGCTCTTCCTTGCTCTTTGAATAGACAAGAATATCGTCTATAAAGACTACCACAAATTGATCAAGATAGTCTCTAAAGACTCTATTCATTAGATCCATGAAGATAGCAGGGGCATTAGTAAGACCAAATGGCATCACTATAAATTCATAGTGTCCATACCTTGTACGGAAAGACGTCTTTGGTACATCCTCCCTATTGACCCTTAATTGATGATACCCTGAACGAAGATCAATCTTGGAAAAGTATTGAGCTCCGCGTAGTTGGTCAAATAAGTCATCAATGCGTGGGAGAGGATATTTGTTCTTGATAGTGATCTTGTTAAGTTCTCGATAATCAATGGAGAGTCTCATTGATCCATCTTTCTTCTTAACAAATAGAACAGGTGCTCCCCAAGGTGACGCACTAGGGCGTATGAATCCCTTATCAAGATTCTCTTGGAGTTGCTTCTTCAATTCCTGCAACTCAATTGGGGCCATTCTATAAGGTGTCTTTGAAATAGGCAAAGCACCCGGTACGAGTTCTATTGAAAACTCAACTTCACGATTTGGTGGAAGACCCGGTAATTCCTCCGGAAAGACATCATCAAACTCCCGTACAATGGGCATATTCTTAATCGTGAGTTTCTCACCAACCATTTGAGATAAATAACCTTCATTTAGTGTAATCAATACCCATAAGATGGAAGAAATTTCCACTGGAAGGTTATGTTCATCCTTGCATTGATATACGATCGCAGGTTGATCTGGAATATGAAATGTGACTTCCCTTCTTTGGCAATCGATATGAGCTCCATGTAGAGAAAGCCAATCCATGCCAAGAATCACATCAAATTCCACTAAAGGAAGGATCACAAGATTTGCAGGAAGCACTTTCCCACAAACTTCGATCGGAGAAGAATTATAAACTTTTGATGCGATTGATGTGCCATTAGGTGTTGTCACAGCTAACTCAACATCTAATTATTGAGGTAATACGGTGATACCCTTAGAAAAGTCTTCAGAAATAAAAGAGTGGGTGGATCCAGAATCAAATAAAACATTTGCTACTTTAGAGTGGATGGTAAGTGTACCTTTCACCACATCGTTATCGTACTCCACATCGCTGATAGAAATTGCATGTGACTTTCCTTTGTCTTTAGCCTTAAGAGTTTGTTGACGTCGACCATCATCATCAACCCTTGGATTTGGGCATTTATTGGCATAATGCCCCATCTCCTTGCACTTGAAACATTTAAGTGTAGTAGGTTCATTCTGTGTATCCCTTCCTTTGTTTGCGTCATTAGACATCTTCTTCCCATTATCACGGCATTCAAATGCCCGATGACCTTCTTTTCCACATTTAAAACATTTACTTGTCCCTTTAAGACAACTCCCTCCATGTTTCTTTCCACACTTTGAGCATAAGGAAAAGCTCAGCTTCTTTTCCGTGTGCTCTTTAGATTTTTCTTTGAATTCCATCTTCCTCTTCTTATCAAACCCATGTGACTGATGGGTTACTCCAATCTCCATCTCGACTTTGAGAGCACATCGAACAATTTCCTCGTAGCTATTGAAGACCCTTATGGCTAACGCCCTTCGAAGACTTGGTTTTATGCCACTAAAGAATCGATCGATCTTTCTCTCAGGTTGGATAATAATACCAGAAGCGTACCTTGCAAGTCTTGTAAAATTTGCTTCATAGGTACCAACAGATTCATCATCCCTTTGCTTCAGTTCAAGAAACTCTTTCTCCATCTTTGTTCGGAGAATACGAGGGAAGTACTTATTGAAAAATAAGTTCTTGAACTCGTCCCATTCCATAGACTCAATTTCATCCCTTTGCCTCGTATTCTTAACTAGATTCCACCATTGATCAGCATCTCCTTCCAAACGATACACTGCTAGGATGACTTTATCATGTTCAGAACATTGAAGAACTGAAAATATCTTTTCAGTAGTACTAATCCATTGTTCAGAAACTAATGGATCAGTAGACCCGCTGAAAGAAGGTGGACGCTGCCTCATTAAGGATTCAACAGAATGTTGCTCCCTCCTTTGCTCGTTTGGAAATCCTGCATGATTCATAGCTTGAGAAAGTTGTGTGAGCATGGCTACAAGATTTTTCATTCCAGCTCCCATATCGTTTGGTTGCTCAGGGGGACAATCATTGCATTGCCCATCGCATTCCGCATTAACACGGTTCCTTCGGGTTCCAGCCATTGACTAAAACCAAGAAGAATAGTGTGAGCAACACTAATTATAATAGGAAACCACATAATTCAAGAATAAAATTTTCATGCTTAAGGTCTTATCCTAGGTTATTCAAGGCCATTTCTAAAACACTAAGATTGTGTACTATGCTTAGACTTATCCTTAGGGTTCTTACTAAGGCTTTCACATCCTAGTTTCCAAAGGTTGACTATACCATTCCTCTGATACCAACTATAACGACCCATACTTTACATACATTGTTAATACTTCGAAATTGAAGCGCACTTATTACAACATATGACAAAACCACAAAGGACCGTACAGGTATAGTGTCTTTAGAAACTGGGAAACATAAACAAATGGTTCATAAATCTTCTACAGTGTCTCCCATTTATTTCATCATATCTAGGGTCCCTTTTAGCATATTCTACTTAATATCCATCTTCCCGACCTGGGGAAAAGAAAAAATAAAAGGGTGAGCTCAAATGCTCAGCAAGGGCAAATAAAGGAAATAAAAATCATATCATATCTTTATGAAAATCAAAACCAGCAAAAGAGATCATAATATCTTAACATGGAATAAATCATAGAAGTGAAAATGAGATCCCCATAATCATAACATAAAACTTGAAACTTTGTGGCATGCACACATAATCATGGAAAATCATTTCTTGTTTGTCATGACTCATTTCCAAGACTATCTTAGTGGACAAAGTCCCTTTCTGAACCGAGTTCACTCCTCGTTTCAATCTTGTTTCACTGAACCGAAATAACCTTCCGTTCCAGCCATGTCTATCTCATGAGATATAAAATCTTTACCCAATGTATTGGAGGGAGATATAGGTCCCACTCATCTTATAATGAATCCTTTCTTATGTGTGCCACATAATCATAAAACATTCATCATCACATAACACATGTAACAAAATGGGATTCTTGAAACATCATGACATCATAAATCAATTCATATAAGATAAATGAATTCATAAAAATAATTCTATCACAACATGAACAAATCAATTTAATAATAGGGATAAAAACAGAACCCTTTATTATCTTAGATGGAAAATCATTTTGATAAAACACTTGAACTCCATTCTTGAGGAAAATATCCTTTCTTCTTGAAAAACATTTTTCCTTTCATAACATGTCATACAACTTTAAAATAAAAGAAGTTGATTAAAAATAAACTTGAAAACTTTTAAAGGAAGCTTCTTGGAAATAATGTTTTAAAAATCCATTCATGCCGTATATGTTAAAAAAAACATTCTTCGTACTTTTGTCGGAAAAGTCTAAAAGTACCTCGTACGAAAAATGACAAAAGATTCCTTTCATATCTTTTACTAAAAACTCACCGAAGGGTAAAAATGGATTTAAACAATTTTAGGTGGATGGAAATAATATTACATATTGATGAAACATGGATGTGGATGATAAAATACACCCCAGTAAATACTTACGAATAAACAATCTCGGATAAAAATGAGATTGTGATATTTCCCTTACCTTAGGTCCGATTTGCTTTGTTCGTGTCCGAAGCTCCTGTATAATGGTTTAAATAATGTTATTGACTTATTCCAGAATCATACATATTGATATGATATCATATATGGTCATATTATTAGCTTCTTGTTAGTAATATTTCATTGTTACTTGTTACTCGGGTCTTTATAACTTTTTGTTCTTATGCGTGTTTTGTCGAATAAATTCTTATTCTTATCTTTAGGTTATAGATAATTCATTTACAGAATGTTATTAGTGTAGTATATACCATATTCATTCATTCAATTCATTTATATAATCATTATGAAATGAAGATCATGTAGAACGAGTCGCATCACATCGTGGAGACGGTATTCCGTACGTACGCACGAGTGATGATATCGTTCCTATGATCGTGGAACTGTATTGGAGTATATATATATTATTTCAGTATCAATATTTCTTTATAATAATCATATATAGTTACTCATTACACCATTATACCCATCCTTGTAAGGTGATGGTGGAAAATAGATTACACCACGGCGTGGAGACGGTATTCCGTACGTACGCACGCGCGGTGATTTCATTTTTCCGTAGGATGGATAGAAGGTGAATTAGGGTTGTTTCATATTTATAATAACATATCAGTATGTAAGTAATACTGATGTTATTACTTTATCATGAAACAACTAAAGAAGAAGAAGTTGAAGAAGAAAGAAATTGAAAAGATCGGTAATGGATATTACCTCTTCTTTGGAACGCCTCTTTGAATCCTCCACTTAAGGAACTAAGATTGGTCTTTGGAGAAGACCAGGACCTCTAGGATTATTCTATGGAAGTGGATAGGAGAAAATTTCAGGGGTTTGCCGAGCTTGAGTTCTCAAATTGGTGTGAGGAGGAGGGGGAGGAGGTGCCCTTTTATAAGGGAGGAGAGGGGCACCTTAGGAATATCTCAAAATATTATTTTATATTAAAGTCAAAATCGGTTTATAATTGTTTCAAAGGGTCTTATTTCGAAGCTAAAGTGGGGATGGGTCGAAATCCTATCAACCAATAGGATTTAGATAAGTTTAGGGTAATATTTTAACCTTATCAATTAGATTTAACTATAAGTTAATTAATTTAACTTTTACCATGTCTTTTTGTTTTCTTTCACTATATGGTTAATAAACATACTATAACATGCCAAACGAACCCCAAATTGTTTATTATTAATATATATATCCGTATCTAAGTCATTTGGCCGAACCTTAGATTTTTAGGAATAAAATAACAATTAATAATATAATATTTTATTTAAAAACTATTTTGTGTCAATTTTGACACTATTTGATATATGATTTTTGTGAAAGTCATAACAGAATTATATGTTCGAACCAAGTTGATTAAATCAACACTAATATATCACTGTAACCTAGAAAATTAGTGTAATTCATAAAAAGTCTTAAATTACATTTATTTTGGTATTTATATTATCAATTTTGTCAATATTTCATTAATAAGATAATTACTACATCATCTTTGTGTCGTAAATAAATTAAATTATTTGATTTCTAAAAATTACAAATAAAATATCATCATGTAGGAAATCTTTTTAGCTTTCTAATGAATATTTACAATCGAATTTATCTTATGTATAACCCCATATTAAAAATGATTTACTTATTAAACTTTAATTTTAACTATTTTAACCCTTCTTTAAATAAATTAATAATAAATGTCCTAATCTAATCCAAGTGGGCCTAAATGGTCATATTTTATTCCTAAGTTTGTTTTTGGTCGAATTACACTTGTCCAATAGAATTAGGACATGTGTTAGGGTAAAATTAATATCATATTTACCCTTAGTTACCCTATTTACTATTAACCGCGGTAAAAAAAAGTAAAAAGTTACTATTCACCAAAAAATTATTTTTTTCTCATTGAACCACATTTTACATACTGATATCAACCGTGTCTGTCGGATTTTCGAAATTCCATTCACAGAAGCGGTAAAATTAAGTTTTATGCAAAATTCAGTTTTTAACCTACCACTTAGTGGTTTCACTATTCATCAAAAATTGAAAGTTTTCAGAAAAATACCAAAATTTCACCCTAGGCTAATTTCGATATTCTGAGTCCAAAAATGAAGTCCATTTTGAAAAATAAAATTTATAAAATTTCAAAAAGTGGTTATTACTATTCATAACGCCTAGTTTTAATAGCATATTGTTGTTTAGTGAAACTCGGTATTGCGTACGACGCAAGCTATCGAGGAAGGTAGCGATTGCGTGTAAAGCAAGCCAAGCAAGTGTTGTGTAGAAAAAGATCCCTTTGATGATTTATATAACATAAAAGTCACGGGTGTTACAGACCAAGTGAGTCCACACTGATTGCAGGGTAGAGACCCTAGGAAAGGAACATACATCATAATGACTTGTGTTCTTGTGTTTATGGGATGTCTTGGGAATTAAGAATAAATTAAATATTAATAAGTTTTAATAACGATTATTCTGCACTACTTGTGCTTAGGCATTCCTTGATTACCTTACAGCTATGGCACCTGGAAGGCGACCACGTGTGGTACAGGCAATCGAGGCCACTGAGACTACATTGGCCAATCGGAAGAGAGCTGATTGAGAGGAAGAGGACGACCAGTGGCAGAAGACTCTTTGAGCCTTCTAGCGACAGGCCCTCGAGAAGTATGGTGGAAGCACCTCCAATATGAAGATGGAAGGATGGATAGAGGAGCTAGTTATAGCCTTCGGCCTGATTCGGGCCCCGACCAAGTACTGGGTTCCCCTGTACATTAGCCAGATGCAGGGAGTGGCACGTCAGTGGTGGATGCTTATCTGGGGGAGAGGAGAGAGTATGAGGTGGCTTGGGTGGATTTCGAGAAGGAGTTTCGGGCGGAATTCCTCTCCTCGACGATGAAGGCAGAAAAGAGGCAGGAACTACTCTCCCTCCAGCAGGGGAGTATGGCTGTGCGGGATCTAGGGATCAAGTTCAAGGACCTCTTACATTTTTCTCTGGACCTCTTTCCCGACGAGGAGTCTCGGGAAAGGCGTTTGGAGGGGGCACTCTGACCCTCCCTCCAGTATGTTGTTACCCCCTTTACCCTGCCGACGTACTTGGAGGTCTAGAAGAAGGCCGAAGTGGTGGAGCAGATGCATGCTCTAGGGGGAGTGTCGCGAGAGGGGATCCAGCTGGGACCATCAAAGGGGAGCTGGGCGTGGACAGTTGCATGCTGCAGAGGCAGCAGTCTCAGTAGGGCCAGTGGTTTTTTGAGGTACGATCAGTCTGTTTAGCACTCTTGCTTATGCTTTGTTCGATACCGGAGCTTCACACTCCTTCATTGCACCCAGTCTAGCCCGTGCCTTGGCTCTAGATGTCGAGAGACATCCAGTGCCCCTGGTGTTGAGCACACCAGTTGGAGGTCAGACCGACTTGTTGTTCATTTGTCGGGGATATAGACTGATGATAGGGCCACATCAGTCTGTTTGGGATCTTCTTCTGCCACAGATTCAGCCATACGATATCATCTTAGGCATCGACTGGCTATTTTCTGTGTGCGCCGTCATCGACTGTTTTCGAAGAAGGGTGGTGTTCTCAGACTTGGACTGCCGGCGCGTTACCTTCACCGGCGAGCGGATTAGTCCCAAGGGAAACAGGAGAGAGGAACCTCTCCTATCCTTGTTGACCGATCTGACGGTAGAATCAGAAGATGCGGAAATGGTGGAAGTGCCAGAGATCGTCCGTGGGTTTATGTACATCTTTATTGAGGAGGTGACGACACTACCCACTCGACGTGATATCGAGTTCGGGATAGACCTGCAGCCCGGCGCTCGTCCAATATCGATGGCTCCCTACCGGATGGCACCTTCGGAACTACGGGAGTTGCAGATACAGATTGAGGATCTGATGAAGAGGGGTTATGTTCATCCGAGTGCGTCACTGTGGGGTGCTTCGGTCTTGTTTTCAAAGAAGGCATATGGAGGTCTTAGGCTGTGCATAGACTACAGGAGGTTGAATTAGGTGACGATCAAGAATCGCTACCCTCTCCCAAGGATATATGATCTTTTTGACCAGCTGAAAGGGGAAGGATTGTTCTCGAAGATCGACCTACAGTCTGGGTACCACCAGCTGAGGGTGAAAGAGAGCGACATCCCGAAGACAATATTCAGGTGCAGGTAGGGACACTTCGAGTTCGTAGTCATGCCCTTCGGTGTTACGAACGCCCCAGCTGTGTTCATGGGGCTTATGAACTCCATCTTCTGGGAGTACCTGGATCGGTTCGTGGTTGTTTTCATCAACGACATCCTGGTCTACTCTAGATCAAAGGAGGACCATCCAGAGCACCTGAGGACAGTTTTTGAGGTCCACCGACATCACTAGATATATGGGATGTTGTCAAAATGCAAGTTCTGGACACGAGAACTGCACTTCCTCGGGCACATAGTGTCTGAGCAGGGGATAGCGGTCGACCCATCAAAGGTTGAGGCAGTTGTTTCTTTGGCAGCACCCGTGAATGTTGCAGAAGTCCGAAGTTTCCTCGGGCTGGAAGGTTACTACCGGAGATTCGTACCCAAATTCTCCCGAGTAGCATCCCCTTTGACGACTCTGACCAAGAAGGACCAGGCATTCCTATGGAGTGATCAGTGCCAGTCGGCCTTCAGTTATCTGAAGGAGATGTTGGTCAGTGCCCCAGTGCTGAGATTACCAAAATAAGGGGTGGCCTATGAGGTATTCTGCGATGCTTCGGGACAAGGCCTGGGATGCGTGTTGATGCAGCGCCGAGGGGTGATTTCTTATGGGTCCAGGTAGCTGTGTTCCGATGAGCGTAATTACGCCACCCACGACCTAGAGCTTGCAGTAGTCATTTTTTGTGCTAAATTTATGGCGGCACTACCTCATCGGGGAAGGCTTTGTGGTCTTTACAGATCACAAAATCTTGAGGTATGTCTTCTCCCAGCGGGACATAAACTTGCGACAGTGGAGATGGGTGGAGTTCCTCCAGGATTATGACTTTGAGATCTCTTATACTGAGCGAAAGGGAAATGTGGTGGCGGATGCTTTGAGCAGGAGGACGTAGAAGGATGCGGTCCGAGAGTCGGCAGATGACTGGAAGGCAATGGAAGAGTTGGCTGCCTTACACCTGGATGCGATGATGGATAGTGGAAGAGGCTGCCTATATCAGATGACAGTGCAGTCATCCCCATTTCAGCAGGTGGAAGATTCTTAGCGGGGAGACCTAGAGTGTGAAGTGATGTGTGACCATGTTGACCAGGGCAATGATCCGGAAGGATGGACCGAGGATGGTCAGAAGTAGATGCTTTTCCAGGGAAGGTTGTTTGTCCCAGAGGCGATGCGCGACAGGGTTATTAGTGAGTTCCACAACTCACCCCTGGCGCTACACCCTGGAGTTTCCAAGATGTACCAGGTTTTGAAAAGGCAGTTTTGGTGGCCCGAAGTTAAGTGAGAAGTGGCAGAGTTTGTGGCCAAGTGCCTAGTGTGTCCGCAATTGAATGCTGAACACCGAGTTCCAGGTGGCCTACTACAGCCCCTAAGTGTCATTGAGTGGAAGTGGGATGACATATCAATGGATTTCGTCACGAGACTACACAAGGCCCAAGGAGGGTACGATGCCATCTGGGTGGTAGTGGACAGGTTTACGAAATTGGATCACTTTCTGGCGATCAGGGAGTCGAGTGCTATGTATGCTTTGGCATGAAAGTACATGGATGAGGTGGTGCAGTTTCATGGAGTCCCGGGGTATATAGTCTCATATAGGGATGCACGGTTTACCTCGCGTGTCTGGAGAGGATTGCAACATGCGTTTGGCACCCAGTTACGCCTTAGCACTACTTTTCATCCCCATACAGATGGACAAATAGAGCACACCATCCAGACCATGGAGGATATGCTGCGAGCATGTGTTCTGGACTCAGGAGGGTCATGGGTGCAATACTTGCCTCTGGTAAAGTTTTCCTACAATAATAGCTACCAATATACCATTGGCATGGCCCCGTTTGAGGCTTTGTATGGGAGGCCATGTCGTTCGTCTGTGTGATGGACCGAAGTAGGAGAGGCAGACATCCTTGGTCTGGAGGTGGTGCAGAACACGACAGAGAAGGTTCAGCTCATACGGGAAAGGATGAAGGCAGACCAGGACCGATAGAAGTCGTATGCTGATACCAGGAGGAGGCCCTTGGAGTTTGAGGTTGGGGACCATGTGTTCTTGAAGGTCTCACCTCAGCGTGGGCAGCGGAGGTTCAGCAAGGGGAGTAAGCTCTCCCCTAGGTTCATCAGACCCTTCCAAGTGTTGCAGCGGGTCGGTGAAGTGGCTTACTATCTAGCATTGCCATCGCCGCTACTAAGGATACATGATGTCTTTCATGTGTCCCAGCTCTGTCGGTATCTGCACGACGATTCGCACATCCTTGATTGGGGCGAGCTGGAAATCGAGGACGACGTGACCTTTTTAGAGAGACCAGTGATGATTGAGGATCGCAAGGAGAAGGTGCTCCGTGGGCGAACCATTCCCTTGGTTCGCGTATTGTGGAGACATGGTGGGATTGAGGAGAGTACTTGGGAGAGGGAATAACATATGTATACACAGTACCCAAAGTTGGTTTGAGTTTTTTTCCTTGTTGTACCTGTTGTGATAGAACATTTTGTATTTTGGCTATAAAATGTACTAGTTTCTTTCCTCTGCTTGTGTGTGAAAACTCCTGACTATAGGGAAGGAGAGAACCCAACCCCTAATCAAGACGCATTAAGGTGGATGCGATTAAACCCGTGTGGGTGAGTCAGTGTCGCCCAAAGCGGATAATATCTTGACATGGGGGAAGAGACTCCCCAACCCACGTGCCTGGGCAGTTTGGCATGGTATGTTTCTTGGTTCGTGACAGGAAGATGTTCATAGTTAGTAATGAGATTCACTCTTGAGAGGTATCTTTTGGGGTGGTTGTTCAGACCCGCCCTTTCCTTCTGGGTTGTTTAAATTCTTGGGGACGAGAATAGTTTGAGAGGTATCTGATGTGATGACCCAGACTCTCTTGTTCCTTACCTTTTCCAAAATCCGGGTTCTAAAGGAGTGGCGTCTCGATGAGACTGATCGGTGAGACCGATCAGTGGGACCGATCAGCAGGACCGATCGGCGGGACCGATCGGGGAGGCTGATTGGGGAGGCCAATTGGTGAGGCCGATCGGGGAGGCCAATCGGCGAGACCGATCGGTGTCACCCAGCCTTTGCGTAAATAGGGTTTTAAACCATATTCTGACTCGTTTAACCGTGTTTTTAAGACCTGTAACGCCCAGAAGAGTTTTAATTAAATGTTTCATCAATTCATGAGTCGGCTTAAACCACCTGACCCCCTATTGTGATGACTGAAGCCACGTGATCAACTCACGACACCCGCGCCTTACCCATTTTCGCATTTTCACCTCAACCGTCCCCATCTCTTATAAACTAAGGGTTAGCCGTGTTTTCTCCTTTCCTCGATCGTGACTTTTCACAAACAGCTCCTGGTGCATCGGGCCCGCCGCATCGTTATCCGTAAAGTTCTGCGCCCCTGGCCTATACTTCGATCATCTATCAACAAGTAGGGAATTTCTCCTTCGTCTCTCTCTTTTGTGTATCATGCGGGGTGGGCGTGATTTTGATCCTGTAGAATTGGGTAAACCATATCTAAATGAAGATAAAGAATGAATTCTATAAAGAAAGAAAGGGGGGTTGTGATCGTTGATGGTGTTTTATATTTTGATGTTGTTTCTTCTATGACCATCTTGTTAAGTTGTGATGGCTTATGCCTCCTGAAAATCGAGGTCGTTGGTGGTCATTGTTTGTAAACTAATAAACCCTACTGATGTTTTAAATGGATTTTTGTGTTTGTAAACTCCTGCTGTGAAAAGTTAATCGGTTAATCATGTATATCAAGCTGAATAATTGAAAGCACCAGGATCAACCCTTATGTGATAACTCCCGGTTAGAACATACAGAATGTGAAATCATGGAGTGTGTTAAGTCGTTTAAATCTGAAAATCCCTGACTTGTGTTGGTGGTGGTAGTTGGTTGTTTTCCTTTCGAGCCAATTGCTGGAAACGTGGGAGGGGATGGGATCCCCTGTTCTTTTATACTCTCAGGGGTTTTGTGAATTGGAGGGATGGGATCTCATGTTGGTATGGATTCGGTGGTTGTGAGTTTTAAATCCGGGTGGTTACTTGTTTATATCACAAATTGGGGTGGAATCCTCTGTCGTTGAGAACCAGGTGTGGATGTTTTGGTTGATGTTTGACTGTTTACTTTTCTAGACTTATGCCTATGCCTACTAGTTGCCCAGTAGTGCTTAAAACGTAAACATTATTACTGAACGTGAAATAAGAAAGGGGAAAAATGGGTTGTTGGTGTGAGTCGTGACTCGGACTTGAGTGTTGTTGTGTTCTGTAGGCTGTCTGAAGAAGAACCTAGCTTTGGGTGAGTGCTTGTTACATATATATATATATATATATGTAGCTTTGTGTTTGTTATTTGCACCCCACCCAAGTGGAGCACTTAGTGACGAACATCCCCATTTCACGGGGGAGGGTGTTTTTCCCAACACTATTCTTAGTGGCTGGTTATTAGCTCCCTTTCTGCTCCCTTTCCCGGATAGCCCAAGTATCTTCAGCCAGGATGTGATGACCTGAAGTCCATTATTAGCCCAAGAACCTTTGGGCGGGGTGGTGTGCTGGTTGGACAGTTGTGTGCGGCAGGTGGTTTCGTAAGTGTCTTCAGGATGAGGCCCAGGTGTCTTCGGCCGTGGTGGTGGTTGTTCTGGCGTAGCTGTTTGCAGAGATGGTAACATGTGACAGTTGTGGCCCAGGTGTGTACGGGCGGGATTCAGCAGTGGGACTGCGTGTGGTTGAGGCCCAGGTTTGTGCGGGCGGGATTTCAGCAGTGGGACTGCATGCGGTTGAGGCCCAGGTGTGTGCGGGTGGGATTTTGGTAGTGGGACTGCGGTGAGAATGGTGGGATTGGTCCGATTCATAGGATGTCTCAATAACCAGTGGGAAAGTGGCGCGGGGTACCCAAACATCAATGTTCTCTTATTATATATATTACTTGACTTGCGTTATTTGGGGAGTGAGCCATGGTGAGGCCTGGGATGGATAGTATGCCTTATTAGGTGTTTGGTTTACTCTTTTTCTCACGAGACTTTAGTACTTTCCCCCACTTGTGCACGAGAGTCTTGGTTTTACCTACTGAGTGTACTTGTATGCTCACCCTACGTATATAAAACTGCTTTCAGGTTTCCAGGAGGACTTCGGGGATCACGTAGGACCTTACTAGCTCGGACTTTTGGAGCAGTTGCAGTTGTTGTTTTTCTTATTGGTACTTACCTTATAGTCACCTTTTTGCACTTTGTGGCATTTACTTTTGAAACATGCATGTGGGAATGGTTTAATTTTGTCTTTAATTTTCATTCATCCTTGGTGTTGTTGGGTTTTCTTCTCCTTATCTGTCGATCCTATAAGATAAAATGGGTAATGCATTCCATTTGCGAGAATTTTCTACACCCTTGGTGCTAGTCGCCACTCCGGGACCTATTGAAGGTGGGTTTTGGGGGTCATTATCTTTCCTTCAACTTAAAGAAAAAATGGCCTGGCAATCTGCTGACCCTTCCATCCTTTTGTTGAAGGCGGGTTGTGACATATGCTATAGGGTATCCACTATTAGCAGCAATCTATAAGGATCTCATAAGGATACCAGAAACTCTGGTATAGATAGCTATAACATGAGTAATAAGTAACATATAGACATAAATCTCCATACCCAATAAAATAAAAAGTAACCATCTTGGATGGTTTTAAAACCAATAGTAAGTATTTTAAATTATGATTAAATAGAATGTTTTGTTTAAATTTTATATAATTCAAGTAAATAATAGTGTGATATACAATGGGATGATCATATACAACCCAAACCATAATTACTAAAACTGAGTATAACCACAACATTGTCTTAAGACCCAAAATGTTCTCATATCATTACTATGAGTAAGATATCCAATTAGACATCCATACATAATAATTATCCCAAAATATACAAATAACCATGGGGTATTCCTCAGTACCAATGTTCTAGAGCTACCTATTCTTGGTGTGAATAAAAAAAGTAGTCTACTAATTTCTATAATTATTTGACACATTTCTTAAAAAGTATCTAATTAATTTTATTAATTTTTTATGATTTCCTGTAAATTTATTTTTCATTTTATTCAGTTCATTGATGTAAGAATGGTAAATTAAATTTTTTAAAAATAAAAATATTTAACTATGCAGTTTATGCATTGAAAAAAACTACTACTACAAAAAATTGCCACATAAGTGTCTTTGGTACCAACAAAAAGTATTTTCATTCCATGAATGTTATTTATATAGTTATATAAGAAATATTTTATAAATTAAGAATGATGATGGTTGGTGGATCATGACATGAATAACATTTCACTACTGTGAAACAGAAGATAATTTAATGATGATTCCACTACATGAATAAATTGGTGTGTTTATACCATAATCCATTGTTTATAATGTAATTTGCTGATGTTTATATGATTGTGAGTAGTGGATGAAGAGATAATTTCTTGAAATAAATGTACAATGATCGATGGATATGAAAACATATGTGTCATTGTGGTATAAAGAGGAATGTTTCCCCTTGAAAATCATTTCATTCTGCAAATGACACATCAATAAAAATATGATATATTTTTTTATACATTTGTCTTATAGATAGTGATTTATATATTCTAGTGATATAAGGTGTTATATTTTTCACAGATAACTTGGGGTATCTATATCATTATAATGATGGATATATGTGATAGATAGATAGAATATGTAACATGTAGATATAAGATGGTGATAGAAGGTTATATATTAAACGGATATATGTATAGATACATGCCTATAGAATTCATGAATATTTAAATGTTTTTTGTCTAATTAAAATTTGGAATGACATATCTAATGAAATGGGTGATGTATGGAATAGAATATAATAGATATTAAAAAAATACAGAATAAGTATTTCATAGAGACCATTATCTTTATATAATATATTGTTTTGAACATTGTAAGGGATCAAATACTAGAGGTGTTATTTTAATAACATTTAATGGGAGGATGTTGTTGAGTCCCTCTTTGGGTGTTTATCTTTTTATTACACTTCATGATATCAAGTATATCATAAGAGGATAATGTGATTGTGTTGGGGTTTTCATGTAAAGGGGATGGTTTTAGATAATGTATCATTTATCTTATAGTTTTCAGGTTTGGATTTTAAATTCAATATATTTTCTTATCACTGATTTTCTTCTCTGTTTTCATGGAAATTTTACATCATGGATAGGAATTACAAATTTAATATAATCATTTGATTGATAATTAAAATATATATATTGATTTAGAAAAAAATCCGGTTTTTATTCTACATTATGAATATTTTAGGGATTAATACTCATAGTTTATGTGTGGTTTTAAGTTAGCTACATTTGTGATACAGAGTAAATGCCCACTAAAAATGAGATCATAGAGTATTGTAGAGTCTGTTCCCAGACCAAAGGATTCTCTATGACATGATTATAAAAAAACATGATTATAATTAACATTTTATAATATTTATTATATTCTGAACATTAGTTTTTTAGTTCCACATAAATTTCATCATTATTGGTTTCTAATTGTTTAGAATATATATTCATTTCCCATGAAAATAGTGGTAGATCGACTTTTTTAATTTTTAGTTTCCCTTTTTATCTTTACATTTTTCTTTGGTTTGTAATTAATTTTTTTTTCTAATTATAGATAGTTAGTTGGTATATTGATTGAATATTATATACTTTTTTTGAAAGGATTTAATGAAACACATTGAATTTCGTTTTTAAATAAAATCAAAGGTGTACATAATAAATTTTGAAGAATATTTGGGCTATATATTTTCCCTTATGAATTTTTACATTCGGATTGAAGTTTAGATATTTCATTATTTCTACTTATATGTATTAAATTTTCTAGGGTTTTATTCTTTTTTGTGATGGTGGAAAACAATTCATCAATAATTGTTAATGATATTAAATACAAAAAAATTATGGATCAATCACATAAAAAAAGAACTCATGGAGATATTCCACAATAGTCAAGAAGATGGTAGCCTACAACCATACATCGTTGATGATGTTGAACTCCTCTACGGGATTGAATTAGATTAAAAAATGAATATAAAAAAAATGATTTCCAATGAATCTAATGAAGTAAGAGAAGTAAAAAATATGGAAGCTAAAATTGACCTATATAATGAAGAAACATCTTAAAGAGATGGACCCATAAATGAATTTTAGTTAAACACTCTTTTTAATAATTATGCCAATCATTAATAAAATTATTTCTAATATTACACCATCTATTTTCATTTCTCTAATAAAAAAAATAAATATGAATAACATTCAAAAATATTTATTTATTTTTCTGAATGTACATCATCAGAGCTCCATCTATATATTATGACACAATCCACATACAAGTTTCCTCCTCAACTATATGTTATGGATAAAACAAATGGGGAAGTGGAAGATAACAAACCTGAAGATAAAGATGATACAGTAGAATAAGAGGAGAAGAAATAAAATGAATTTATAAATATAAAACATAAAAATATAGAAGAGTATCAAAAATAATAACAAAATGATGAATATTATAATACAATTTAACAACATATTCTATAATATTTTAAAATGTGTCTGAAAAAAGAAGATGGGGAGTTCAAATAGGTATAAAAATATATAAAATTCTCCAAATATTTTATTTGTTTATATTTTGGTTAACATATATGTTTTCTGAGTATATTTTAAATTGTATAATGATTTATGTAAAATCAGATGAGCTTAAAAGTCAAAATTAGATCAATATGAGATTGTTAATTTTACACCATATTCCTATTACATGATACAATGATATAAGGTCGAGTATAAAGAAATTAAAATAGTTCTTTGTGGGAAGAAAACCAATTATAAAAAATATTTATAATAATTAAACCTACCATAGTTACATTGAAATTTATGATTTATATTTTTTCTCTAAATGTAGATCAATTACATTTTGTTCATTTTGGTGTCCTATCTATTATCAACATAATGATGGTTAATTTTTATTGTCCAAAATCATTAAAAAGACCTTAATAATGCTTTCTAAAAGGTTCAAAGAGGACTTATGTGTTTTTTTTGGGATTTTATGGATCCTATCGCCCAAAGTAGAGTAAAAATACTGGTCTTCAAGATTAGGAAAAATTGTGCGGCCCATAATGACTAGTTTACCCAAACCATGTGGTAATATACATTGGGATCAGGGGGCACATATTTTTCTTGAATCCAAGAGACACTAGGTGCACACCTGTGCGACTATCCTCAGTTTTTGGGAAATGGATTTATCTTTATTTTTACACAGTTAGATAAACTGTGTACCTAACCCTATATGGTTCTATCCTAAGGCAGTGTATTATAATTTGTTTGGAAAACAATTTGGTTAACTATGTTGTCAAACTATATACCCTTTTTTTGTGAAATGTACAAAATTCCACTCTTTATTAATTTTAAAACATCCACTTCATTTCCGCTTTATTTTCTGCTAGGTCTCCCCTTCTCTTCCATGTGTGGAGATCACATATCCCTATCATTATGTATTCATAAACATACATCATCTGGTGACAGAATCATTCTCTATTGGAAGAAACTGAGAGGACCCAATAAGTTATTTATTCCAATTTAATCTATTTTTTTCCTCATCCATTCTTTGAGAAATTTTTTGTGAATAATTATTCCCAATCTTTAGGTATGTAACGATTCCTTCAATTTCTTCCATTCTATATCAAATCAACCCTTGATAAAAATCATGATGAGTGATACTACCAAGAGGATTTTAATTTTTAACTTCCTCATTTGGTTTATATTATTATAAATAATTTTTTATTGTGATGCATTCCATACTACATCATTGATGCCTAAAAAATGACCAATAAATTGAATTTGTGGGTTACATATGCTTATTGTTACATTAACCTATAACGTATTCCATCCATGGTCATTCCATTATTCATTGAACACCCTTTTGGGTATTCCATATTTCTGTGGCCTATATTTCCCATACCTTACCTTATAAATTAAATTTAAATGATTAATGTACCATGGGATTGGCCACTCACCGTTACTCTTCACACTTTATAATCGATTTCTTATGTTGTATGATTCACCTTAAATGACACATTCTTTTATTTTATTGACTATTATTGTTTCCAAACATTCTTACTTGGTATCCCAAATGCTTATGTGTAATTCCATAGGTCATGTTTTTTTCCTTATGTCTTGATCCTTTCTGTAAATTTCTTATATTGTGCATCATGCCAAATTTGTTTGCTTGGATGAGATGCTTAAGATTGATGATTGTATGATAAACTATAGATAATTATACTAAATAGAATATCAGGGGATAGCTTGCGTAATATATGATATTGGAATTCTTATTGATAATATTTGAATTATATATTCATTAATTTGTGACATGTTTTCCTCTATTCATGCACAAATACTATAGGATAAGAGTGAACATGGATCCCGATTTATGGATTCCATGGATAGACTCATCTTATCCGGTTGGATTAGACATGACACACCATGATTGATACATTATATTCCTAGTTATTGGATCTCTCGATGGGAATTTATATACTCATTAGTAACACTAGTTCCCTAGGGGAGAAACTGTGGATGGAACCATTGGAATTAAGAATATGTTATGAATCAGGTGACAATCATCCCCCTATGTGAGATACATGGTATGCAGTTGGAGTCACCAGGCCTGAAGTCATACAAGGGACTCAATATGGGTTTACTTATATGGAATGTATGGAATTGGTTTTGATAGAGATGCATATAGTGAGAATTGGGATTATGTTTAGATTTCCTTTGATGGGATCGAGACCCCACCCATGGATTTTACAAGCTAATTTTTTATTCAATATATGTCGTATCTTTTTTATATTGGAACATTCTTTTATTATTACAATAAAATGAGACCCAAATATAAATACATTTATTGGGAGTATGATATCCTTATATTACTAATTCAATAAGGACCTAGTATAAATATTATGACTTTAATTTTTTACTTTATTTATGAAATCAATCTTAGGTTGAAGAAGATAGTGTAGGTCGTTTTTTCCGCACAGGTTCCTGGGAAGAGGAGATTGTTATTTTATTTATTTACTCAATAAAATTATATTGTTGGAACATAATAATTTATTTATTGGATAAAATGGATTGTCCATGAAATAGTGGTATACGACCTACTAATATGGTGTCTCGCACCCTACAAGGTATGCCCTTGGCTCCAAAACAGATTTCATAATCACTTGTGTGGGTTAAGGGAAGCATGTGGCATCTGATGTGTGATTGATTTACATCATTAGGATATAGATTGGGACATAGGACTTATCCTATTATAAATGTTATTATTGTTGAGTTTTAAGTCATTTGTGATTTTTGTATTGCATATAGAACATGCATGTCTCCCATTATACTTTTTAATTCTTTTTTGTTATAATCATGATAATCATTAACCTGTATCCACTATTATTATTTTTATTCTTATTGTGTTATTTTTTCTACTACATATAACTTTTTTTTGATTATTTTATTGATTGTATGTAGTTATCTTCTATACATTCTTTGACAGATGAGGGAATGTCCACAAAAAATAGTCACCCACTGCCCTAGCTGCTGGTTGATATAATCTGGAATTTGGGGAGATATGCTTTAGGTCATATGGCCCACCGTCCCATGGAATAATTTAGTGGATCTCTGGGTGGGACACTACAACATGGTATTAGAGAATTATTTTTCCGTTTGTATTACTATTTGGGTTATTATAGTAGAATATGACATTGGAATTTCGAATTAACCTTGTTTGTGGATGTAGATAAACCATGTATACAGAAAATCTAAATTACTAGGAATTAAAATTATAGTAATTGGTTGTGCCATTTATTATTGATACATATTGAAGATTTTTTGAAGCACTAGTTTTATGGTTTACTTATATTTGTATTAATAAAATTGTTACATTTACAATTTTATCATGTGGACAAGAGGAAAAAATGTATTCAGGAATTACACTAGGAACCGTAGGATTAAAATACTCAAATTATGTCTTGCCATATCCACTTTCCATGTGTATCTCATGATTTCATGTGAATGCTGTTTGTGAAATGGTTATTGTCCCTTTTACTGATTCACTTGATATATTTCTAGAAATTTTTCAATTTGACATCTAGGAACATGTTATGGTTTAGATTAAGTGGATTCCCAATTTCAATTTATAAGTTTAATATGCACTTAAAAATCGATATGGTGGTATCCTAATTAAAAAAAATTGAATTTGGGATTTAATTTATAATTCTATTAGATTCTAAGAATATTTAAAATGAAATCTCCACCTTATTTGATAATTTGAGACTAGGACAATGATCAATCCTTACCAATGGGAAATGGGTCGTGTCTTATTCATCCTTCTATGACTATTTTTTTCACCTATAACTATATCCTAAAATATTTAATCTATAATGTTATAAATAACATTAGGCCTTATACATACCATTACATAACATATTTTCATTACCTATTATAAATTTTATCTTATGAGTGTTATTGGAAATTGTAGAGTTACACAATATGGACCTGGTCATGTAGTACAATAAGAGAGTAGTAATGAAAATAATCATGTGATGGTCAGACCTAAGAATACAATAGTACCTCCTATTGTTCCACAAGGGGCACCTAATTCTAATATTAAAATGTGAAATTATGCTCATATTTATGGTAGTTTTATTCAAAATAATGAAATCCATTCAGTGATCTCTTTTCCATTCCCCTTCTATTCTAGAGCTAACTTGATACTTGAATATGTATCATCTTCCTACCATAATGGGCGACGATAGACCTCTGGTTGATAAGTCATGGTTAAAATCCATAGTGTCTATCTCTGACAGTTTTTAGACTCCCCCATAGTGGATGATTAATCTTTCTTCATACTTGTTGTGTGACTCCGCAATGCACTGGTGTGACTTCATATATCAGTCAGTGTTTAATAGAGGTATCTTCTAGCCAAACATATAGACATCATTCAATGATAACTTCATTTCACAAACACTGAGAGAATATCACACCAATGAGTACATATGTCATTAGCAGAGCACTATGGATAGG
The DNA here is from genome assembly GCA_963277665.1 of Viscum album. Lineage (NCBI taxonomy): Eukaryota > Viridiplantae > Streptophyta > Magnoliopsida > Santalales > Viscaceae > Viscum > Viscum album. The sequence goes on along the minus strand of OY728165.1, from coordinate 1,915,622,665 downwards.
TTATAGAATTATGCCAACTTTACTGCGTTCCATTGTTTTGTTTCTTATCAAAAAGGTGAAGAGTTTACAACAGCTGGGCATTTTGATGTTGAAATTGGATATTTTTTCTGCTCTCTCTTGAATTCCTTTTGACTGGATGATGTTATATAAATAGTGAATCCTTCCTAAATTAATTAATACAATTAGAGGGAGGCTGGAAATATGAGCAAGGTTGGTTCAATTACCCGATAGTGTGATGGTTCATCTGGTAATAGGAAGCATCTTTTTTAAAGGGTCACATGGGGGTGTGTCTAAGTGTGTGAGAATCTCTGAATCCATAATGTGTAAATATTGTGGAAGAAAATTCCAAAAAAAGTCTTAGTGGATGAGGATATCAATTGAGGATCGAACTTGGAATAGGACAAGTCACCATAATCCAATTTTCCATCATTTTCCTCTAGAATCATGCAATATGGGAGTTGTACCAGTACCTCAATCAGGTGCAAGATCTATGACTACATTAAATAATGGGATTTAAAATTCTACCACCTAATCTGGAAGAGTTGGTGGTGGACATGTTCAAGGTAGTCTGGTCCCATAGCATCAATGTTATTAGAGTGTATCTACTTAGGCTAGTAGGAAAACATCTCGTGGTCACATAACCTAACATATTTATGTAATGAATCCTACACCTTGTGAGGATACTCTTGGTCCATCTATGGTTAATGGTTCTATTCTAGTAGCCTCTAATACATTTTTCCCCTTTTTTATATAGATTAACAACACTGTTTTATGTAAACTAAATTTTTGAAATGTTTCTGCTTTTAAATAGTGTAATTTTATGGAATTCGGTCACTTATAACAAACTTAGGATTCAAAATTGATGGAATAGGACAATTGAATTAGTTACCCCATTAAATAGGTGTGTGAGGATTTATATAGAGTTTCATCATCCTTGATATTAAAAACCCTGTGGTTATCCATGGTGTGGATAGGATTGTTCCTTTTCATGCTCAAATTTATTTCTATCATGGACTTATATCATTCAAATAAACCGTGGGAGGTTTGTATATATAAATAATATAATGGGATATCTAACTGATTAATTCTAGACCCATGCATTCTAGGATAGGTGGAGTGACATTTCAGTTGTCCAGTCTTCTTTTGAGAGATAATTGAATGCATTTAGTAGTGTTCCCACCACTATTAGATCATTATAGTTACATACTCCATGATGATTTATCTATAATTCCTTATGAGTGTGATACATGTTATGTTCATCATATATATTATTCTAGGTGAAACACTAGTGTCTATTATCCTATATAGGACATCTGCTACTCAGCACTAGGAACTCAAAAACTAGCATGAAGGTCTAGACGTTAATGGTTTTATACAACCGAAATCATGACCATTTAGTACACCTATACATTTCTCCAAGGAGGATTAGAAACTCATATTGTGCATTAACTGCATATGTCTCAACTATAATATAGTGATGAACTATTATAAATATCCTCATATAGACATCCTCTTCATCCAAATATGAGGAGATACTATTTTCTATTTGAATAATTTGTATTCTGTTTACCATCTGTTACATGAGTAGCCATTAGCTATACCATATATAGTTATCTAGAGGAGGTACAACATGTGTGAGTATCGGGTTATGAATTTTGGTCCAATATATTTATTAGATGTCTTCTCAGATATGGTGAATCATGGCTTCAACCCATATAATGATTCCTTCATGGTAGTCTTCATAGAAGACATAATAGTATACTCATTAACCATACATGAAAATTCCAAACATCTTTAGATAATGCTACATACACAAAGTGATTATCAGATATATGTGAATCTTAATATATGTCATTATTGGATCAGTATGGTTCACTTCATGGGTAATATAATATACGAGGAATGTGTATCAGTTTACACATAGAAGTTGAGAATTGTGGCTTCCTATGACCAACCGATGATTTTTTTGATATACATAGCTTCTTGGGGATAGTTGTCTGTTATAAGAAATTCATCCATGACTTCTCAGACTTATATGCATGTCTTACAACCCTGGCTATGTAGGGTGTATTGTTTATACTTTTTGATTCATGGGAGATAACTATTCAGACGTGAAATGGAAGACTCATCTCAGCACTGATCCTGGTTCATCTAGAGCCGAGAAATAGTTATATAGTCCATTGTATTGCATCTGGAATAAATATTGGTCCAATTATGATATAGGGTGATTTATTCATGGAATATCGGTCTTCTAGATATGTTCACATTAGTGTAATTACTCACAAAATGAACTAGATCTAGAAATGGTCGTTCATGCTCTATGTGGTTGGAGGAATTAACTATTTTATGAAAAATTCATTTTCAACTTCGATAATTAATGTTTCAAATAAATATCCACAAATTGATCCATTAAGATTAGGTAGTTCATGTAGGTGGAATACATGTATCCCTTTGAATATGACCTTGCTTACACCACTGAAAAGGGAATTTCCATAGCTAATTCATTGAGTCAAAAAACATAGACTAAATATATTAATGCGGCTAGATGTGAGTTGTAGTTTATATAACTTATTTCTAAAAAACACTTGGTGGTTCAGGAATGGTATGGGAATCCTATTTTAGCTTTTTTTGCAGCAAAAGGCACTCTATTGTAGTGGCAATGAATAATGCAGATTTTAAATTATGGGGGATTAGTGTTGAGGTATAGAACTATATGAGAGAATCCCACTCCTTGTTAGGTTGTTGATGGTAGTTAATGAATACTCTTATATGGATCTGTATAGGTTCTTTGTGATATTTTTGAATATATAGTGAGGAAATCACATGAATATATTTTGATTGTTCACCCTGGTATTACCAAGATGTATCATGATTTGTGTCATCAGTACTTGAGGCCAGGTATGAAGAGATAAATTGTAGCCATTATCACTCTATGATCTTAATGTCATCATGGGATGATAGAGAACCACACACCATTTAGAATTCAATATACATTCTCCATTCCTAAGTGGAAATGGAGTAATTTCACCTTGTATTTTAGGATCAGGATTTCGAGATCCCCATTAAAAATTTATGCAGTATGGTTAGTCATTGATAGGTTGACCAAGGCTATATACTTCCTCTTGATCAAAGAGTAGTTCTATGTTGATTAGGATTGACAGATAAATTTCTAGGTGATAGTGAATCTTCATGGTTTATCATGTTCTATTATTTTTGGTCGAGATTCTCTCTTCACATCAGGTTCCTATAATGGGATAAAAAAGGATCGATGTTCACAGGATCCCTTGATTACTTAATATCACCCTTAGACCAATGGGAAGTCATAGATGACCTTACAAATGATAGAGGATATTGTACACAACAATATCCTGTTAGAACCATGGCTGTTCTATGCAGGAATTGGAGTTTGGTTTCTGTTTGTTGTCAATCCTGAATCGAAGTTCCGAATGTGTGCCAGCAAAGTGTTCATACAGTTCAAGCAGACAACAGTATTGAAGGTGGTGCTGTTTTCTAGTGTTTGCCAAATTTTTGGGCCTCAAAATCGGAAAATGAAGACATGGATTGTCTGCAAAAGGACGTTCGCACAAAAAGGAAGTGGTGCGCGAAATATAAGAGGCTTGCACGCAATACTTAAGTTGGGCGAGGAAAACAGCGGGATGCGCAAAATATAGGATCGAGGTTTTTCACGCAAATATTGTTTCGAAATCAGATTTCTGAAAAATGGAAAAGGCTTGGGATGCGTGGAAAATAAGGGATTTGCGCGAAATACTTGAGCTGGGCGCGAAAAATAGCGTTGTGCGCGAAATAGAGGAGTGATGTTTTTTGCACAAATAGTGTTTCAGAATCACACCATCGAAAAATGGCAAAGGCATGGGTTGTGGGAAATATCTGGAGAGGTGCGCGAAAAACGATACCTGCGTGAAATATTACGCGCCAGATGAGAGGGTTTCTGCACTGAAGGGGGTCTCAAATGCCTATAAATATGAGGTGCCCCCTTCATTCGGATGTGTGGAAGACTTAGATAAGATCTGAGGTCTGATGCGCGAAAAATGATAGTGTAAAAGGGCTTGCGCGAAATATTCGATGTTGCACGAAAAATGGGATTTTTGAAAGAAATATTTGTCTGCGCGAAAAGTAAATTTTGCGCGCAATAGGAAGGTTTTGCGCGCAAAGGGTTGGTGTTGCATGCAATTGTCAGTAAGGTTTGTCTGCACGTTCTGGTTATCCAGTTCAGTGGTTCTGGGCGTTCTAGTGCATCTTTTTCAGACTTCAATGCAAGTAGAGTCTTGTGCTGAGTAGAGGCAAAGACTTCAATTCAAATCTTTTGAAGATACCTTCACGTCTATAAACTGAGTGACACATCACCAATGGAAGTGAGCCAGGGGGAGTCAACGGGAGTGACCCGAGGGAAGAAGTGAGCTATCCCTGAACCTTTGTAAAGGTAGTGAGCCTGGGACAGAGTGACTGTGCCCGAACAATTGTAATCCACAACTTGTGAAGATTAGTGGATTTTGGTACGACCGGAAGCATGTCGGCGTATGATCCTTGGATGTAGCCCTTAGTGGTGAACCAAGTAAAAAGTGTTGTGTGCTCTTTGGGCATGTGAATTTTTTTTCTCTAATCATAATCAACATATAGGTTCAACGAGTTCATACCAACGTGGGAACAAGATCCACCACTTTGAAAGAAAAATTTGTCACCCTAATTCACCCCTCCCCTCTCAGGGTGTCTCGGGGTCCTTCAAGTGGTATCAGACGGTAAAGGTTGTTGGCGTTGAATCTTTCCTTTGTCACCATGGAGAATGCAGTCAATGCTAGGGTAGTCCCTCTCTTCGATGGAAGTAATATTCAGATCTGGAAGAACAGGATGAGATCTCATCTAAGATCTCTTGGAATGGATGTTTTGTTTTCTACTGTGCAAGGAATACAAGTCACTGATCCAACAGGCCTGGCTATGACCGACACAGACATGAAAATTCTTGATGAAGATGATAAAGCACAAAATGCACTCACCGCAGCCCTTTCTGATCAGATCTATCTAAAGGTGATGAGTTGCACATCAGAAAAGTATATGTGGGATAAACTTGAAAACATTTATGAATGAGATAGCAAGGTAAAGGAGGCCAAACTTCAGGTTTTACACAACAGGTTTGACGATCTAAAGATGCATCCAAATGAGAATGCAGATTCATTTATTAATCAAATTACTGAAGTAGTGGGAGCAATTCGAGGTCTTGGAGAAGAAATCAATGACATTGATATTGTAAAGAAAATATTGAGAAAACATCCCCCCATGTACAATGAAAAGGTGTCATCCCTTGAAGAAAGAGATCTATCTAAACTATCTCTGGATGATTTGTTAAGTAGTTTAGTGGCATATGAGATGAGAGTAAAACCCGAAGATTCCACGACTTGTGTGATCAAGTAAATGGCATTCAAAGCCATGGACAAATTGAAAATATCAGAAGATAGTGGTGGTGACGATGTAGAAGAAAAATAAATTCTTTCTCTCATCGCCAAGAAGTTGAAAAATGGAAAAGGTAAATTTAGAGGTAAGTTACCTCTTGCATGTTTCCGTTGTGGGAGATTTGGGCACATTTCCTCTCAGTGCCAAAAAATGTTTGATGATGATGAGAGCGAAGATGAAGACATTGAGAAGCCTTGGAAAAGGTTTTTAAAAAAGGGTGACTTCAAATCTGGAAATAAAATTCAGAGGAAGAGTTTTGTCTGTGAAGAAGAAGATGATGATATTGAATTTTGTGAGGAAGAAGAACCAGAATTTAAAACCGGAAACCATGATTCCATGATGGCTACCACTGAAATATCAGAATCCTCAATCAATGAAGGCAGAGATAATAAGACTACTGCTATTGGTAATCCAAATATTCAACTTAAGGATGCCTTATCCAAGCTTGAGAATAAATGTAAGAGATGTAATATGTGGAAGAAAATGATGGAAGAATCATCAGAATATGTTGATGAACTTGAATCTGAAATTGAACGTCTGGAAGAATTTGTGAACATTCACTCTGAAATACTTGAAAGAAATGATGATGTAGTGGATCTAAAGCTTAGAATTGAAGAGCAGGGAAAGGTCATCAATTACCTCACATCAAGACTGGAAGAAAAGTCCAAGACTGCTGAGCGTCTTGAAGAGTAAGTTGTTATTCATAGGAGTAAACTTGAGACTGAATCATGTTCAAAAAAATCAAGGAAGAAAATACAGTTTGGAAGCTTCTCAGATGCAGAATTACTAGCAAGAGCAAAGTGTGGTTCAAATGGGGTTGGAAAAATCTTGAGTGTTCAATGACCCGCTTGCATGGGAAAGAGTGGAATTGGCTGTGAGGCTGAGACATCAACAACTGGAAGTGAAAAGATCCAAAAGAAAGATAAGATGAAAGTTGAACATGTTGAAACGTTACCTAGAGTTCCGAAAAAGGGACCCTCAATCCAAACTAAAAGGAGACCTGAAAATTATCCTCAAATATTCAGAAATGATAGACAGTCTTACTATTCTCCCAAGGAAGAAGTTATGAGGAGAAATTCATGTGAGAATACATTTCCTCTCATGAAGTGTCAGTTCTGTGGCTATCTGAGCCATACCATGTCTTATTGTGAAGAGGCAAGAAGCTATCTGAATGGAGAAGATATAGAAGCTCAACAAAGGAGAACAATTTCATATCCTAATTCTTATAGAAGAAATAATTTCTATGGATATTGTTTTTTTTTTGTTCTAACTTTGGTCATAAGTCCGCTAATTGCAGGCAGAGAAGGGACAGGGACACCTCATACCGAAGTTCAAGACAAGTCAAGTCTCGTCAGCAAGACAATGTTGCTCTTTCAAACAGGTTTTCACCTCTTAAAGAAGACTTTGACTATGAAGAACCTGGGTATGCAGAAGAGATAATTGAAAGGCCATCAGTTCTTTATACTCGATCTAATGTCTCATGGAAGGAAAGGAAGAATATTGAGAAATCCAACCTTGCAGAAGTGGCCCTCAAAGCTACAAAGAACAACAGTACCTGGATTCTGGATAGCAGTTGTTCATCTCATATGATAGGTAATGCCAGCCTACTAATGAATATCATAAGGAATGTCGATGGTATAGTAAGATTTGGTAATGATGGGGCTCTGAAAATCAAAGGGAGTGGAAGTACCAAATTTGCTAATGGAGAACTAAAGAAGACTGAAGTACTTTACGTAGATGGCCTACGTCATAATCTCCTCAGCGTGAGTCAACTTTGTGACTCAGGACTTATAGTTACGTTTAATCAGAAAGGCTTCACTATCAAGGGAAAGACTGGAAATTCACTTATGAAGGGATGCAGAATAGAAGGCAACTTGTATCAGGTTTATAGTGAAGAAAATGTATGTTACATGACTGTTGAAGAAGAAATCAATTTGTGGCATCGGAGACTGGGACACATCAATCAACAAGGCATGGAGAAAATATCAAAATTGTGAATTGTCATGGACATTCCCAACCAGATGCGTGAGCGTGAAAAATCTTGGGATGCTTGTATTCGTGAGAAGCTAGTCTGCCGTTCATATCGGCCAAAGAAGAAAAGGGCGTCTCACCTTCTTGATCTGATTCATACAGATGTTTGTGGGCCAATAAATGTTGTTGGAACTCATTTAGAAAGTTACTTTGTCCTTTTCATAGATGATTATAGTAGAATGGCATGTGTGATGGTCATTCATAGGAAACGACAAGTCCTTGACTACATGAAAACATATCAGCGAATCGCCGAGAATGATACTGGACGAATAATCAAAGTTTGCGATCTGACAATGGAGGAGAATACATGTCCATTGAATTTGAGAATTATCTGGAGAAGCATGGGATAAAGCATGAGGTATCTGCTGTGAGAACTCCACAACAAAATGGAGTTGTTGAACGGAGGAATCGATAGGTGAACAACATGGCCCGAACTATGCTGATCGAGAGTCGTATTCCACGACATTACTGGAAATAGGTTGTTCATGCTGCATTGTACATTCAAAATCGAACAGGACTTTATACGGGCGAGACGAAGACACCATATGAATTTTGGCATGGAAAGAAGCCTTCTCTAAAATAATTTCGTGTCTTTGGATGTAAATGCTTCATCAGGAACAAAGAAGGGAATCAAGGGAATTATGGCGACAATGCAGATGAAGGAATTTTCCTCGGTTACTCAATGAACAGAAAGGCCTACAAATTTTTCAACAAGTGTTTGGGTAGGATTGTGGAAAGCAGTGATGTTAAGATTATTTAAGATAAAAACACAAATGCTTCAAGGACGTCATATACTGATATGATAGAAATTCAGGAAGAATGTGAAAGGGAAGAAAATACAAATGCAGAAATAGAGGAAGTTGTTCAAAACACTCAGCAGTCACATCAAGATGTTGACCCAAACGAAGAATATGAAGAGGAAATATTGGATGATGAAAATGCGACTGAAACTCACAGGAGAAATCGCAGAGCAGAGATTGATCCATCTAACATAATTAGAGATAGGAATGCACCCACACAGACAAGGAGGATGAGGAATGACACACCTTCTGCATTTCTATCAGTTGTGGAGCCATCCTCATTTGAAAGAAGCTACAAAGGATGAATCCTGGGTGAAAGCCATGAATGAAGAGTTAGATCAGATTGACAAGAATCAGACACATGATCTTGTCCAGATACCCAAAGGTCACAATGTGATTGGAACAAAATGGATATTCAAGAACAAGTTTGATGATCATGTAAGTGTTATCAGAAACAAGGCTCGACTAGTATGTAAAGGGTATTCTCATATTGAAGGGGTTGATGTTGAAGAAACCTTTGCTCCAGTGGCTAGACTGGAATCAATCGGGTTTTTCCTTTCCATGGCACTCCATAGAGGATATAAAGTATATCAAATGGATGTCTAGACAAATTTTTTAAATGGTGTACTCAAAGAAGAAGTATACATTGAACAACTAATGGGTTTTCTTCTTGGTGCTGATGAATCAAAGGTATGCATGCTAAAGAAAGCAATTTATGGCTTGAAATAGGCACCACGGGCGTGGTACTCTAGACTAGATTCTTATCTCAAGAAGCTGGAATTCAATAGAGGAGGAGTATATCACAATCTCTATGTGAAGAGTTCTCCGAAAGATAAGTTCATGGTTCTCGTCTACGTCGATGACATTATATTTGGTGACAGCAGGCAGAAATTAGTGGATGAATTTGCAAATCATATGAAATCAGAATTTCAAATGTCAATGATTGGGGAGCTCACATATTTCTTGGGACTGCAGGTGACTCAAAGGAAAGACTACACTTTTATCTCTCTGGAAAAGTATGCAAGAGAGATGCTGAAGAAGTTTAATATGCAAGACTCCAAACCAATGTCATCTCCTATTGCAGTTGGAACCAAACTTGGAAAGCATGAGAAATCTGTAGATCCCAGCATGTACAGGAGGATCATTGGGAGCCTATTGTACCTGACAGCAAAACGGCCAGATATTTTTTTTCCACAAGTCTTGCAGCCCTCTTTCAGAGTAATCCAAAGGAGGAACATTTGGAAACATTAAAAAGAATCATGAGGTATATTCAAGGTACTCACAATTATGTCTTATACTTTGCTGCAGGAAGGGACTGTGAATTATTAGCATTTTCAGATGCTGACTGGGCTGGCGATGTTGTGGACAGGAATTCCACCAGTGGTGGAGCATTCTTTATTGGGAATAACTGTGTTGGCTGGTTGAGCAAGAAACAAGAAGGTACTTCTCTTAGTACTGCTGAAGCTGAGTATATATCCGCCACAAAGGCATGCACTCAACTGCTATGGATGAAGCAACAGAAAACAGATATTGGTGATGAGGTAAATCAACCAATGGTGATTTACTGTGATAACAAGAGTGCAATTTATCTCCCAAAAAATCCTGTTCAACATTCTCGTACAAAATATATTGAAATCAGGTATCACTTCATCAAAGAAAAAGTTGAGCAAGGGGTGATTAGAATGGATCACGTGGGAACTTATGAACAAGTAGCTGATATCATGTCAAACCCACTGTCAGTGACTGTGTTTGAGAAGCATCGGTTGAACCTCGGTGTTCATCCACCTCCCAGTTTATAAGAAGGTTACGGAGATATTATCCAGGGAGAGTATGGTTTGAGCTGAACATTGATTAATTTACTAGCCTTTAGGTTTATTGTCAATGGGGGAGAATGGAAAGGAATAAATTCAGGAATTCAGGATTGTCTGTGGACATGTAATGCTTCTGTGACACGATGAGAATTTAGTGTAAGAAAATTTCTTGAGCGCCTTTGAGCAATCCAAAACACGGTAACCCAATTCAAGCTTCCTCTCTTGTTTTCTACACCGAGCATTACTCACGTAGACATAGAGTGTTGGCTGAGTTGATCCTTGCATTTTTTTGGTATGCATGTGGATGGTGATATATTGAATTTATTTGGTGATTGCCAACAAACCCAAAGGGGGAGATTGTTGGAACCATGGCTGTTCTATGCAGGAATTGGAGTTTGGTTTGTGTTTTTTGTCAATCCTCAGTAGAAGTTCCGAATGTGTGCCAGTAAAGTGTTCATACAGTTCAAGCAGACAACAGTATTGAAGGTGGCGCTGTTTCCCAGGGTTTTCCAAATTTTAGGGCCTCAAAATCGGAAAATGAAGACATAGATTGTCTACAAAAGGAAGTTCGCACAAAAAGGAAGTAGGGCGCGAAATATAAGAGGCTTGCGCGCAATACTTAAGTTGGGAATGGAAAACAGCAGGATGCGCAAAATATTTGATCGAGGTTTTTAGCGCAAATAGTGTTTCGAAATCAGATTGCTGAAAAATTGCAAAGGCATGGGCTTCACGGAAAATAAGGGCTGTGCACGAAATACTTGAGCTGGGCGCTAAAAATAGCGTGGTACGCGAAATAGCGGAGCGAAGTTTTTCGCGCAAATAGTGTTTCAGAATCACAACATCGAAAAATGGCAAAGGCATGGGTTCCGCGAAATATCTAGAGAGGTGAGCGGAAAACGATACCTGCGCGAAATATTATGCGCCAGATGAGAGGTTTTCTACGCTGAAGGTTATTTTGCGTGTGGGGGGCTCAATCGCCTATAAATATGAGGTGACCCCCTTCATTCGGAGGTGTGGAAGACTTAGAGAAGATCTGAGGTCTGATGCGTGAAAAAGGATAGTGTAAAGGGGATTGCGCGAAATATTCGGCATTGCGCGAAAAATGGGATTTTTGTGCGAAATATTTGTCTGCGCGAAAAGTAAATTTTGCGCGCAATAGGAAGGTTTTTCGCGCAAAGGGTTGGTGTTGCGCACAATTGTCTGTATGGTTTGTCTGCATGTTCTGGTTATCCAGTTCAGTGGTTCTGTGCGTTCTAATGCATATTTTTCAGACATCAATGCAAGCAGAGTCTCGTGCTGAGTAGATCCAAAGACTTCAATGCAAATCTATTGAAGAGACCTTCACATCTATAAACTGGGTGACACATCACCAACGGCAGTGAGCCAGGGGGAGTCAACGGGAGTGACCCGAGGGAAGCAGTGAGCTATCCCTGAACCTTTGTAAAGGAAGTGAGCCTGGGACAGAGTGACTGTTCCCAAACAATTGTAATCCCCAACTTGTAAAGATTAGTGGATTTTGGTACGACCAGAAACTTGTCGGCATATTCCCCTTGGACATAGCCCTTAGTGGTGAACCAAGTAAAAAGTGTTGTGTCCTCTCTGTGCATATGAATGTTTGCTTCGTAATCATAATCATCATACAGGTTCAACGAGTTCATACCAACGTGGGAACAAGATCCACCACTTTAAAAGAAAAATTTGTCACCCTGATTCACCCCTCCCCTCTCAAGGTGTCCCGGGGTCCTTCATATCAATGATTTTGGAAGCTCATTAAAAAATAATATTCTTCTTCTTGATTTTCCCTATGAAAACTACTTTACGAAAACAATTAATATGGCTCTATATGAGGCCCTTTATGGTAGACCATTTCATTCACCTATATGCTGGCTTGAGGTAGGTTAGGAAGCAGTATAGTTTCCTCATCTCACCCATGAAACATTAAAGAATGTATAGTTTATTCAGAAGGGTATGGTTGTTGTTAAATCTATGATGAAGTCATATACAGATCATCTCTATAGACCATTGGATTTTTAAGTGTGAAATTTATTTTTTCTACATCTTTTTCCAAGATTGGATCATATATAACCCATGAGACAATTAGGGAACTTGCCTCATTACGTTAAGGATGTCTATATAGAGGAGAGAGTCAGAATTGTAGCTTGTAAGTTGTAGTACCATAGAGTCTTCATGACATGATTTATTTCATACACATTTATTAGCATTGATGGTATCATGGTGACTCATATTGTTTTTTAACCCAATTTTATTGAGATAGAGGTGGATGAATCCATTTATTAAAATCTGATACATATATTGAATTGGAGAAAATACACTCTGAGGGATAGGTATAATTCTGTATTTTGGGTGATATGGAATAATGGGCTCATGAAATATGATACAAGTGAGTGGGAGGTCATTGTATATGCACTGTGGCTATAAATTCTCTCATCAGATGCCATACCACCCTCTTATGTGTAAATCGGTGAAGATTATTCTTAAGGAATGGAAGTTGTCAAACCCTCATTATTTTGAAGGTAGAGATCACTATTATTTTTTAATTTCAAATTCTTCACTAATAATGATTCATAAATGAATTAAAGTTGTATCAGGTACATCAAGGTCCTATTGAGATATTGGATCCCCAATGAGGACTGAAAATATTGTGCTTAATGGTTTTGAAAAACCTAGTTGCCTATCACACACAATTTTACTAAACTGTGATGTTCCAGATAGTAGGGTGTATGGGTCCACATGGTATTTCTGAAACTATGAGACCCAGGTTTGACACCCATTAAGCCAACTGCACATTTTGGGATGTAGAATTTAGCATGGTTTTGACATGGTTAGATAATATATTGTCCTACCAATGCATGGAACACTCCTATAGTAGCGTACTAGTGAACAGTTGGTGCATGGTTCATCCAACCATGCATCTAAATCATGCGCTGTCATTTTTGTTGTGAAAAGTCGAAAATTTTCCATATTTATGATTTTAAACATTCCTCTTTATTACTCATTTCTATCATAGTGGGTTCCCCCATTATCTTTGACATTTGGATCTCTCATCTCCCTATCCTTGGGTATTTTAATTCCCCTTTAAAATAATGACTAAATCCTTGACTGCAAGAAGCTACAGAGAGCCCGAGATAATTTCTTCCTCCCCCCTTGCATATATTTTGAGTTTTCTCACACATACATTTCTCTATTTTTTTGTGCCATAATTTTCCCAATTTTTGTGGTATTTTTTGAATACATCAATTTCTTTTGATCTTTGTCAAATCAAGCCTCATGAACATATAAGTGGATCACTACTACAAGGATTTAAGAAGTTTAGGAAATTCATGTTTGTTTTGTCACATTTTAAATAACACACCATTGTGTCATTAATATCACTCCTACCATGATACATAAAAAATGACAAATTAAATGGATTTAAGGGTTCTATAATTCAACAGTGACCTCCCTTTGCAGAAATCCATCCATGGTTGTTCTCTTCAATGTTCACATCCACATTGGGTGTTACCTCTTTTTATTGAATATATTTTTTATTGCTGAACTTATAAATTGTGTTTTATTGAGTAGTGGACCATGTAATTGGCCATTTTTATTGATGCCTCCCACATTACAATTGAATTATTATGCTTGATGATTCACCTTAAATTATAAGTTTTTTAATTATATTAATTATTGTTGTTTCATCCATTAATTCTTGGTTTCTTGAATATCTATTACTAATTCCATATGTCATGTTTTGTGCCTTATGTCATTAGAATATTTAGAAATTCATTATTGTGTGCTTCATTCCATATTTTTTTTAGAATGGTGGTGATGGTTATGGTTTATTCTTGTTTCATGATCCATAGTTTCCTAAAAAAATATTAAATCCTGGGTTAGTTTATTTATCATTAAATATTGGAATTTTTTCAATGATATGTGTATTTAATAGGATTTATTCTTTTATATTTTATTTTCTTGTCATGCACACCTAGTAAGGGATGATAGATAATGTGGGTGCTAATTATAGGATGTCATGGATGGGATCTCCATGTATGGTTGGATTTATCTTGACCCGCAATTGGTGATACTTTGGGATTCCATGTACATGGTTTCCAAATGGTTTTTTATAAAATCAGGAGTTCCATCAATCACAAAGTGGAGAAACGAAGGATAAAACCATTGGAATGATGGTTATGCCATGCCTTGGAAGACATATAATACCCTATGTGAGATACTTTGAAATTACTGAAGGTGACTATTTCATGGGTGATACAATAGATCTTGTATGGGATTCCATAAATGGACTCGGTGCCATTGGTTCTATCATATAAACGTTTATAGACCCCTGGGATTTTTTAGATCACCTTATAGTTGCTTGAGACTCTACCAGTGGATTTTATGGGATAATTTCTTGTACTACATTTGTTCACTTATTTATATTAGAGTATATTATTTTGATAAAATGAAAATGAGCTGTAAATTAAAAGAACAAGATCATTGGTATTATAACCTCAGTTAATTTTTTCACTATAGTCATAGTATACATATATGAATTGAGAGGGTACATAGTTTAAGACATCCTGATTCGGATGAAACATGTGGTATAGATCAGGTGTCCACTTAGGAACCTGGGTCAAGTTTCTTATTATTTTACATATTTATTCACTACATTTACATTTATGGAACACATTAATTTATTTATTGGATGAAATGTAATGTCCTTTACACATTGGGTGGTGGTCTACTGAGTTTGTATCTCAAATCCTACTTGGGATTACCTTGGAACCCAAACAGATTTTATGGTCATATTTGTGGATAAAAGGAAGCATGTGTCTTCTCATGATTGAATGTTTTAAATCATTTGGATGGATATTTCAGGAAGAAGGTAGAGACTACGCTTGAGATTCTTATTATATATTTTTTTGGCCTATTTAAATTTTTTATAGAATATATTATATTATTATCTCCAAAATTTTACTATAATATTTTTTTGTATTGAATCATGAAATACATTATCTTATTTCCATTATCATTATTATTCTTATAATGTTGTTTTTTCTTCTATATATATGTATTTGATGATTGCCTATTGATTGTATATTGTTAGATACTGTATATGCTCTAATCTATGAGAGAATAGCCTCCCCACATACACACCCTAGGCCCTGGATCCTAGTTGGAAACATATCAGATTTGGTGAGGTGTGTTTGAGGACATCTGGCCCACCATCTCATATAACATTTCTATAGAACTCATGTAGGGATGGTAAATTTATTATATTCATATAGAGAATATACCATATGAACTCATATAATGTTTTAATTTTGTTTTATATAATGGATACTTGAAAGTCATGTATAAAAAAGAAAATAAAGAGGATATTTAAGTAAAAGAGTTATACATGTTTTGATTTTTAATGTTTCACTCACCTATAGTCTTATTACTATATTTTTAGATTTCATATAATATATATTCCACAAATTTATTTTTTTACAATAATTTATGATTTATTACAAAAATAATTACATAGGAATCTCATGTTGCCTTATTTTTGACATAATATTTTTTAAGATTGGATGAGTAAATTATTAACTAGATTACTAAAAAGAATCACAGTTTTAAGGACATTAATATTCAATTTTTGTGAGTATAGTAGATAAATTTTGATAAAAATCAATTTCCAAGTTTTATTCTTTGAATTTATGGAATTAACTTTGATTATTTTGTTATTATTATAGATATGACAAGTGATTTTTTGAATAATAATGTTTCTTGTTATTAAGAGGGTTATGATAAAGTTTTTCTAAATTGTTATTATAATATACATCAAGGGAAAAACTTATGACAGGTAAACCCTCGAGAAAATCCACAAGTATCATATCTAATTAAGGATTTTACTAATTAAAATTTAAAAATATTGATATACTCTTAATTGAATATCATATCCATGGGAAAAATAATTATAATACACTTTCCTAAAAACTAAGTTAACAATTAATGATTTTTAACATAATATTTATATTATAATATTATATTATCCTTTCACACCCAATTCCTTTTATTTTACATGATAATAATTTATCTATGTATGAAGGATAAGTTTTTATAGGTGAAAGGGATATAAATATGATTGTGAAAATATTAAATTTTGTTTATAAATGGACGTTTCAAATAGTTCATGAATACTATTGATTATGATTCATTGTTACCCACTCCAACAAAAATTAGATATAATTGAAATTGAAATAAATGTAAAATTAGAAGAAAAAATAGTTTGTCTCATTGGTAGGATAGAACTAGGCATTAAATCTATGTAATATCTATTTATACTAATTATAATTACTATCCTTAAGAGATCACATATGGGTTTTAAAGATGTTTTCAAATTTACTTAAAAAAATTCAAAATATTAACATGAAATAAAAAATAAAAAGGGGGTATAACATTCATTATACTTTTTAGTTCAAAAGTCTATTCATTGAGTTTGGGAATTTGGGGGTGATTCTAATCTAGAGGGAGTATTTTCAATTAGTTAATTTTGATTATCATACTTTATGATTTTAGAAATAAACTTAATTTTATCCTTATATGTATTTAGATAATTACCAACCATAGAAAAACCTCAGAGCAATTTGTTTCTTATTTTTCAGCATATATAATTAATTATGGTAAATATCATTATATGGTGTAGATTTGATATCAATTTCATGCATATTGAAATGATCATGTATTAAATAAATGAGAATTACTCTATTTACATTGATACCGTGAAATATGGGATGAAAAATATAAGGTGAGGTGAATCTGATGTATCATAATTGAAAATAAAAATTATGATCCTCCGATGGATGTTTGAAGAATCTAATTAATTTAAAATGAGTAAGAATAAAAATAAATGGTTGGAATGATTCATTGAAAATTTAGTATTTAAAGAATATATTAATATATAGTTCTTGAATGTTTATTTTCATCAGTGATAATTCTTTTAAAAATAATTTTGTTATGTTTTAATATTTGGTAGTATGGGTATTATTTTTTATTTGAGTGAAGGTATATCCTTGAGGACAATAATTATTGATGGGGTTTGTCTTAAATTCATGAAAATGATTAATAAAATCAAATTCATTAATTATATTGATTCTATATTTTTTATTTCAATTTTATCATGGTTATATTCATTTCATGGAAGGAATATTGTAAATGTAATTTTTTGGAAAAAAAAATAATTATTATGATATATACCACAACAGTACAAGATCTATCATGGCATAAGAGGGTCATATAAGTTTCTTAAGAAGCCACATAATGGTGGTTACGTCTACAAATGATAATTTTCACCCCATGAAAGTGGTAGAAGATAATGATACATGAGAAAAGGTGGATGGTTCATGTTGTGAAATAGATTTTATGGCTAGGAAAGACAAGAAAATTCACAGATTGTGTCCCTACCTAAAAAATAGCGGCATTCCTTCCATGATCCATTGTTCATTACCATGTGTTTCAAGTGTATTAGATTATAAATTCTATAAGACATTGTTTATGGATTTATAGAAACCTACAAGGAATATGGGATATATAAGAATTTGGATCGATAAAGAAGAAGACATAAATTCACTATGTGAAAATAATTTAATTCCATGAAATGCATGTGTATTTAGGTATATATTTATTTATACATATATATCTTCTAGATAATATTCAATATAATTTGGAGATATAATGGGTGGTATTTTATTTTAGTATTTCAAAGGTAATTAGGGGACTTCAGATCAAGATAATGTGGGAAATAAATGAGTGATAGTTTGGAGGCATAAGATATGGAGATATGATGGAGACACAAAGTTATATCTTATAGGGAGATATGAAGATAAACATGCACATTATTTCTATTTCCTAACATATATGATTTAGAAATATAGATAAAATTATATGTGAGTTACAAATATAAATACATGAGATATATCGTTGATATCATTACCTATAAATATAGGGTCATTTTGAAAATTAGTTAGAATGAATTATTAGTGTTCATATTTAGATAATATACTTGGGAGGATTTTTAGGAGTCTTAATTGGGTTTCTATATTATTTTTTATTTTTTTTCCTCACATTATTACAATATAATTATTGTCAATTTGTTCTATGTTTTCCTATATAACGAGGGTTGTTTTAAAAAATTAATATCTCTCATCTGTATTTTATGTTAGGATATCTCTATAATTCTATTATTTTTTATCATTTATTTTTTACCTTTTTAAATGAACATTAAAATGTGGGAAGGAAGTATGGATGTCTTCTTATTAAATCAATTTATAATTTTCACATCCTTCGATGAATGGATTACTCTATAGTGTGAGTTCCAATTTATAGTATACCCCATGACCATTGGTTTATTTAACTCTATGTCTAAATATGGTATAAGGTTAAAAACAACTATAATGGTTCTAAGAACATTTGTATTATAAAATGTGAACCTAATAGATTGTAGAGCGTCTGGAAAGGCTATGGAATTCAAAAATATATTATTCTTATGAAAACAATATTATCACAACATGTTTATTACTTTCTTACCTGAAGGTATCTTTCATGAAAATTCACAAATATTTCTTCATCATTACTTTCTCCTAGGTTATAATAGTTAAATTATTTTACATATATATAGTATTAGTTTTATATCTTGAATTTAATGTTAAATTTTTTTTAGTTGTTCTAAAAAAGGATTTTGTTACCTATAAAATACAATTAGTTAGTTACAAAGTTTTTAAGTGTAAATTTTAAAATAGTTTTTTCTTTAAAATAAATGAAATCCAATAGTAGACCATCCCCCGCCTTGCGTGTCCCTAACACATCTATTATTTATAGTTGAAACAATTTAATGTTGAATGATTATATAAATAAACTAATATAAATATTACTTATCATGCCCATTGTTTCTTTCCAAGCCCCCCAAAAGTGACCAAATAAATATTATATACTCAATTAGTGTCTATGATCATGTAATATGAATACAAACTATGCATTATATTCAAATACATATTACAGATAATTAACCTCTAAATATTTGTAAACAAAATCCTTTGATAAATTATGTCCTATACAAAATATTGTTCCTCAAGAGGAGACATGTCTAACCTACAACATCATCTATTGTAGAATCCCATACATATCTTGCAGAATTTCACCTTATGCTTTCATGCCATTTTCCAGATATTTGTAAATTTATTCCAATACACTTATGGTTTCCATAAAACCGATATCTTTATTTACAAAAACCCAAGAAACCCATATTCTTTGTATTAATTCATTAAATTTTCATAATATATAAGGAATGGCATCCTAAAGGACTTAATAGTTTTGTAGTTTTGGTAAACTAGACATATACTTTATCCTTGAATTACATTTGATAAAATAAAAATAAAAACATAGTTTTTCTTGAGAATAACATTATTCACTCTATAGTTTACTTGTATACCAGACATAGTACACATCATGGATTCTTATGAAAGTGTACAAAATAAGGGTGTGATAAAATTATTAGTGAGGGGTAAGTACAATAGTGGTTATCATGAATCAATAAAAATAATCAACATCGAATGTTAAAAAACCAAAAAAAATTCCATTACAATTACTAGATATAATGTGAGAAATAAGTAATGATTAGTAACTAAAAATATATGACATGTAATCAATAAAATGAGAATAATATAAATCATGAGAAAATTTCATTATGAAAATATTATGGATAATAATTACTAAATTGTTAATGATGGAAATACTTTTTTATTAGATATAATGTCTCAATAACATGATAACTATTACCTCAATCCCATTAAAAATATGTTTTAAAAATATAAGGTTAAAACTCATCTAGTTTGGTCAACTAATTTAAAATTACATGGTACAAATATGACCCGTCAGACAAACTAATTTGTTTCATGGGACCTGTTGATGCATTGGGGGGATATCTATAATTAGTCTATACTTTTGGATGAATGTCCAAATAATTCCTCATATATATAATGATCAATTTATGTCATTATTTTTTATCATTAAATATCCATACTGATTAAGTGATAAATATTTATCTATCTTCCCCTCACTTGATCAAATATCATTCAATGTAAACATTGTATATAAAATTGGTATATGGTTTAAGAAATATCCATTTACATTAAAAAAGAATATAGATATTTATGATAATTTTAATGTATAATGAAAAGTATTGAAAATAATGTTATTTTTTAATAGAAATATATAAATCACAAAAGAACGTGATGTTGCAAAATAACAATTACTATTTGGTAATTTTAAAATCATATACCATTTGATAAAATAATAAAAATTTATACATAAGATACCATTAATTATTATGGAATCATGATATTATATTCCCATTGAGATGTATATACATTATTTAAATTAAATTATTCTCCTAAAATTAAAATATGAATCAATAAAAGGAAACTAAAATGATTTCCCCAACAAAGAACATATCATTGTAATAGGCATTAATCAGAGAATCAATTTTTCATATAAAATATAAATCCATGTATGTTTTTAAATTACAACCTAAAATAATAAAATGAAAATACATGCATAATATTATCTTGATATAGTCAATGAAGTGTATGTTTAAAAAAATGAATGGAAATTGAGTTATGAAATCCATTACCTCACTCTTCCTTTTGGTTAAACGTTATTTAATTTCTTATATTTTTGTTATCAATTTGTCACTAACTTATAAAAGTCATATTAATATATATAATATCATATGTTAACCTTTTATAACATATTATATAGTTATATTGTCTATAGAATAATAATCATGAAATAATTATAAAATTTTCAAAAAAAATAAACATTACCAACAAATCATGAAATATTGTTCTGAAAAATAGATATGTAACAATCATAGAGATGATTGATTGTACGTTCACCTAAGTAACATTTCTATCTTTCTATTGACATTATAGAAATGAGGTATGTATTAATTTGTCTCTCTACAATAATAATAATAATAATTATTTATATACCATATAATTTCTATATATATATATATATATATATAATGTGGATTGTTGACGAAAATAGTGATACGCTACATCATCAATGAGGTAGTCCACAGGTACTAGAACGATGTTTTCATTTATAGTGTAAAAAATTATGTATTATAATTGAAAATTAATTTTTTTTGAAATAATATAATATTTATTTCATATATATAGAATATATTATTTGAAAGTATCTTTATTAAAATCCATGTAATGTGTTAGTGAATGAAAAATCACATCGCTCCGCGATGTGGTGGTCCGTTTTATGCACAAGACATGTTATCATATCCCATATTAAATGGAAAGTAAAAAAAGTTATATATGATATAATGAATATATATTTATAATTATGTAAAAATATATCACATATATATATATATACTATATATCAATCATGATACCCCCTCCATGATAGGTGGTAACAGAAAAACACATGGTCGCAAATCGAATGATGGTAGCACGCTGTATGCATGAATGATGATTTTGTAGACCATTTCATGGACATGTTGAAAGATATAGGTAATGAACTAAAAATAAAAAATATTATTATATTTAATATTAAAATGGTATTGTATAATCATGTTTTAATAATAATTGATGTGGTGGAATAAATAAATAATATAAAAATGCTGGTTTAAAATCATTACATCTTCATCGAGTATCCTCCGTATGATTAAAGAAACAATACTCATAGTTGGATTTTATCCAAAATTAAGGATTATAAGACAAGAGGATGGAACTTTTAAAGATAAATAGGTAGTTACATTCTAAACCAAAATGTTTTGAAGGTATTATGAAGTGACGAAATTGGGTGGTTGTTTTAATGTGAGATGTGTGGTACAATTTTAATTTTTTAAAATAAATTGATATACATAACAATTTATAAAACAAAAAAGAGTATAAAATGGTGTAATATATTATATTATAATTTATCGTTGTTAAATATGTCTAGATAGTTTAATTCAGCCATGTTTTTAAGATATATTAACCGATATTTATTTGTTTTACCACTTATAAATTAATTTTTATCTTAACTATAGTAAATAATTTTTATATTTTCCCCTACTAAATTTGAAAAAGAAATTACGATTACCTTATTACATAAAAAACATGATTATTAAAAATATGGAATACATTTTACAAAAATAAATTCACAAAAGGTGTAAAATATAACTTAAAATTATTTATAGAGAGACGGTGTGAAAACAAGTTTTTCAAAGAGAAGAAGGTCAGAAGCATGCAATATTTTTATATAAAAATTGAAAATGAAAATGAGTAAATTGAAATATATTGAATTAATTGATATATACTTGAAATAAATTTACATGACACTAAACATAATATATATTTTACCTTTTTGAATAATTTGTAAAAAATGATGCTTTCAATTAAAATTAATTTTTTTTACTATTCGGAAAACATTTATGAAATAATAATATTATCCAAAATTGAAAAAAATATTATATTGATATTTAAATTTCATAAATTATTTTTTTAGAAATAAATTTTCTACAAAATTTAAAAGTTAATTTTAATATATACATGATTTATGAATAATTCTCACTTCAAAAAACGTATAGTTTTTTATAAAACATTTCTTTCTCATTCAAATGGATCTTATTTATTTCTAATAAATATTTTCCCATTTAATTTATTTTATACATTATAAGGAATACAATTTTAATTATTTATTTATTACTAATCTTACCCTCAATATTAAATGTTATGATAATGTGGTCCTGTTTAAAAAATAATATTTTTATTGAGTATTGTGCTTCATTCAAATACATTGTTTCCTATATTGAACAATATCAATGAGATAGAATTTATTAAAAAATAATTATATTATAAAGTCTTAGGTTGTTACATCCTATTATAATATATGTGTTTTAGGTCTTATATTCTATAAAAAATTATATTTCTCTTTGAAAATCATATAGTGTAACCCTCTATCTCTCCTTAATTAAATTGCATCATCTAAATTTAAAATTGATTTAGTTACTGGCGTTTTTGAAAATTAAATATACCCTTTCAGAATACTCACATTATTAAAATAATAAATAAAAATCCTATAAAAAGATATAAAGGTATTTATATTGTTCATATTCAATAACACATACTTAGATTCCAAAGAGTAACATAGGTGGGAAATGAAAATATGAACATAGAAAAGAAAACTAACACCAAAATATTGATGGAGATTAATAGAGAACCAAATTAGGAGGAAGGTAATAAACAATAAACCCTAAAATAGATCTGTAAAAAGAGACGATGATATTGAAAAAAATGTTGAAAATAGAAAAAAAAATGAAAGACCATTTTCATAGAGTTTAAGAATTTGTTCACAATGTAGGAATATATTGAAATTTATTTTGTTTATATTCTTTATTTAATAGACACAATTCCAACCTATGGGTTTTTTTATAAATTTCCATTTACTCTCTTAATAATTGAAATAGATATCAAAATTTTATTCTTTTTATGTTTGGAGCAATGAAATTAACTTTTAACTAGTCATATGAACTTTTTAATAGTACCCAAAAATTCCTTCTAAATATTTCTAAAAAAATAGTTAGAATTTTTTATCTAATTAACATAAAAAATTAAACTTAATTCCTTTCATAAATAGTTGACCTTAATGATTGTCCAAAATATTTCTGACCATATTTTGAGTGATGGTCACTACATCAACATTATATTCCCTAGACAATGTATTGTGGCTATTAATGTCACATTCCAAATATATGAATACTGTGATAACCAAAAAACATAATTAAAATTATTCATGGTTCCAAAAATAAAATGTCAGGTTATAGAATATGTTCCATATATTCATTCAATTATTAAATTCAATCAAAGATAATATAACACAACAAATCATTAACAAATTTCATGGTCACCAATATTATATCATGAATATATTATTGCCATTATAATCTCAAAATAGGGAACATATAATTATTTATCTTACATTAATAATGTCTTTTACAAAATGTTAAAATTTTCACTAAATCTCTTTTTTTGGTACCATAAGGCACATGTATTCAAATCCTATAATATATAGTAATTCATTACAATCATTATACGTATCATGATTCTTAAAATTAAAGAATCATCAATAATATAATTTAATTTTTTATTGGATTAATATATACAATCACATTAATCCTTCCACTTCAGTTTTATGAATATAATATGCAAGACCATAATATATTAGCATAAAATTATTTATATTCTTATGGTGATTGGGGTATTTATTTTCATTGTTCCCCATCTACTAAAATTAAAAAAATAATAAGTAATGTCTTATTTCATTCCATTGAATTCTTTTTCATGATCACCATTATCAATTAACTTATAAATACTAAATATTACTTTATGAATTTATATGAGGGTTTCTTTAAAAACCCTCAAATTGTTCGAAATGAATATTACTGGATTAATTTAAACTTTTTGATAATTCTCATTTTACACAACACTAAACATTGCTTGATTTATATGAATGAAATTTGTTTGTCTTGGTTTTCATGAGACACCAAGTCAATTGTGAAATATACACAACACTTAGATTATATTTTGGTACCTGAAAAATTTTGTTTGGATTTTTGAACACACAATTTTTAGTTCTTTAATAGATTATGTCACACACAAGGTCGAGTTTTTCTGTAGTACAATATACTCTTAATATTATTAATAAAATATTTTTATAGATACCACATATCTATTGGAATGGAATGTAAGAATAAGATTATATAAATTCTTAAAATATATTTTACAGATGTATATAAAATGAATACTTTGGTAATGAATTAGTTAAAAATTAATGTAAGAACTATTTTAAAATAATTAAAATAATTTTATAAGAAATTTTTTTTTCTATATACAAAAACAATTTTATCTCAATGTATTAAAAAACTACATTGGATGAATGTTTTTATTTTTATTTATATATTATATATTCAATTAAATTTTATTGACACTCATACAATATAATTTTGGATAAAAGATAAAAATAAGTCATATATTTTAAATAAAAATGTATTTTTACCCAAGGTAATTTTTAATCCTTTTAATGGATCACCTATTAAAAACAATTTTTGAAACTTTTTAAATTTTAATTTAAAAAAATACACATAAATCTATAAATCATAACATAAAAATTTAATTTTCATTAATTTTTTCTTTTTTCCTAGAAGTTTATTTTTTTGACTAGTAACGAGAAACACTAAATTGTAATTGCAAATTTATTTTTCATATAATTTTATTATGTATTTAAAATTGTATATAAGGTATAAATAACTATAAATTAAAAAAATAAATATATTTATTATATTGTAATCAATTTTACATTGAAATTATATATAAAAATATTTCCAACATTTCAACTCATTGCTTTAAAAACCCATATTCCCATCACTTCAGTGAAATATGTTTTCATTTACTTTTTATCACTTGTGTGAGTTACATTTTAGAATATGAATTAAATATTTGATAAAAATATATAATTTATTTAATTTTTGTAATATTTTATTCTAAAAAGAAAATTTAAGATAACCATATTTAATTGTAGTGATTAAGGTTAAAATGAGTACACATAGTGGCTAAACATTAATATAAGGGAAAAACAAAGTAAAAACAACTCCACATCAATTTTATATCCATTTTTTTACAATATTTTCAATTTTTCTAATATGGAAAATTATTTGAGATACATGATGTAATATTATCCTCTCAATAGTGTTTACCTATTTAGTTTTACAGGAAATACACTCCTCTTCCACTATAAAAACAAAACTCGTCGCCCTCACTTCTACACACATCTGAAGAACATTGAATCATCTAACCCCTACCCAAATAATATCCCAAATTCTATAACATCATCAAAGAATAATCTATTTTGAAAAAATACAACCGATGAATCAATTTGGTGCAATCCGAAATGAGTTACAAAATTAATGGGTAGCATCATTCATTACAGTCTTTTGTTTCTTTCCATTTTACAAGAATATGATAAATTCACTTTTTCACGTGTGGACTACCACCTCCTAAAAGTAACGTAACACATTCATGATTTCAATGGAATGTACTAATGACGGGTTTCTAAAAAAATTTGATATATATGAAATAATATTCCAACTATAATTAATATATATATATATATCATATAATTCTCTTATTTATCTCAATACGCAAACAAAATGTAAACATCATTAATTCATACCTATGACCTACCATCACCATGAATGGTGTATTTAATTTACTATTTTTAAGTACCACAGATCACTAAAAATACATATATTCTTAATAAAATTATATATGGTATAATATTCGAAAATATGATACTTTGGTATATTTATAATATATTTATATTTACTATAAAATAATTTTAACTTTTTGGATGAAATTCAATACAAAATGTAATATTTTTCTCATCTCACTTGTATTTATATAAGATATTTTTCATATTCACCACCTATTATTGTTGATTACTGTATACACTGACCAATAACAATATATAAAGCTAATTTTTTATAATTTATGATATTAAATGTCTCAATTGTTGTTATTCATTAATGAGGATCACTATTTAATTGTTATACAATTAATAATGGGATTTCTAGTATCACTTTTATTTTGGTGAGACTTTTGAATTATTTACCACGCGATTATGTTTTGTGTTATATATACATACCATGACTGTATTATATGATTATTATTCTCTAAATTTAAGCATATTTTAATATTCTATTTTATGATTTATATTTCATGGTTTTTTATGGTTAAAATTATAAAAAACTGTTAAGGTAATTTTGTATCAATTTTCCTTCTTCGATAAAAATGTCTTTTTGTGAACCTAGTTTCTTTTAAGAGATATATATACACCCATTATAAATATTATACTATTAAATTTATTTATTTTTGATATTTTATGCTTCATTTAATTTTTTTTCATGTATATTTTTATTCATAGTTACAATGTGGTTAGAGTTTTTTACTATAATGTTATGGTTTATTGTGATTTATTATGATTATGCCTCCATTATTGAGATAAAATGACACATATCTCAATATTTCTAAAGAGTATATTTCACAATGGAATTTATTGATATATTCATGTATTATTAACATTTTTCAACTCTTTGGTACTATAGCTAATTAAGAAAGTGGATTTAAGAGAATATGATCTTATCTCTCTCTTTGATTAAAAATCTGTTTAATTAAAAAACCATATTCAAACAAATATTTTAAAATTGTTTTTCAAAATAATATTTTATGGTCATTTTCACAAACAAATGATTTCAAAAATTTTATATATCTTATAAATGGTTTCAAATGGTTTTTAAAGAATCCGTTATAATTTTTATTTGTTATTTTCAAAGAAAAAGTTTTAAAAAAATATTCATATTTTTAAGAAAACTACCCAATGATAAAAGGTTATTTTCCACCACAAATTTTCTCAAACTATATTTTAAAATTATTTGTCATGTAATATGACATATATTCAGATTAGCCATTCATTTCTAGTGATATAACCCAATGGTAAAATTCATTATCTTTCCATTAATGATTTATTCTTTGATTGAATGATGTCTATAAAACATATTTGTATTCTAAAAGTTATATTTATATGATACCTGATTCTTTTCAATGGTTATTATTTAAAGGAAATAATTATGAAGCATTTCTATTTTCCACATTAAATGTTATGAAGAAATTTTAATGATACATATTTCATTTCGTGGGCTATGATATTATTGTTTATGTTCTTTTGGAACACTTATGTATGAATTTATTATGATATAGGTGTGACATATATCTACCTAAAAATCATTAGGTAAATATTAATATCTCATGATATAGTCATGGATGGAATGGAGAGTGTAATTAGTCCAATAATGTACTTTTTCCACTAATAATATTCTGGGAGTGATAATTGACCTATAATCTGGTATTGGGAGTTAAATATGACAAATAATATGGTTTGGGGAGCTAACTCATTCCATTATAATAAAATGGATTTGATTTTGGGTTTTCCTTATCAGTATCTATATCCTCATGAAGATCCATGATATGTTTTGGTAATGGGCCTTGACTTATAGGTAATGATATTATTTTCTTATGTGTTTTCAAAGATTTTGTATCTTATTCCTATGTTATGATTTCATGTCTTATACTATTGATTCAATTATGATTCACATCTTTTGATCATGGAATCATTTTTCCATGAATCATATATATGAAATTTGATATAAATGATATGATATTAAAAAGTAATGCACTTGTTATCATATACATATGATCCTAATAATTCTCAAATATTTCCATTCCTTACCCTTACCAAGCATCTAAGTTCTCTCTTTTGTTCTGTTTACTTTCCCATGGATATGAAGAATTATTTCTAGTAGAAGTAGTAATGATGAAGATAGTTGTGGGAAACATTGAATATCTTCCACATAGTATGAATATATTTTTTCTGTGATTCCCAAGACACTAATATATTATGGTCATTGGTATTTTTTTGTAATGTATTGAATGTTTTTCAAAAGTGATTTACTATGAAAAGTTATGTACACTATAGTTGGTATAAAAGAAAATTTTTATTATTAATCATTACACTATGATGATAAAACATTAGGGGTATCCCCTTGGATATCCCTATGGATATTTTAAAGGACATGTCTAGGAATTTCACTTTGGATAAGCTTGTGGTGTCATATATTTCAATGAAGGTGACATAACTTAGACAAACCATAATTTATTTTCCCAGAATATATTTTCTTCCACAATGATAAGTTTTTATCATACTATGATTTCTAGATTCAATAACTGATAGTAATTTGATAGAACTAAGTTAACATTAAATTTGATGGGATTTTTTCTCATAAGTAGTTAAATGGTATGATCACTAGATTAAAGGAAGTTGTGATCTTTCCAAATCAATTTTCAAGGATCAGAAAAAAATGTTCTTAAATGACTCTCATACTCCTTAATAAAGATAGGAAACAAGTTTTCAAGAGCTCTGGTAACAGAGGAAATGGAAGTATGAAGACTCATTTTACTATTTGTTAAAAATTTGAAATGAATAATCCAAGCGAATGTAAGAAAGGATCATAAAGATGTTTTGACTATCAAAAAGATGGAAATAAACAATGTAAATAGAAAGGAAAAAAATGCAGTTAATAGAGTAAATGAGAATAATGGAATCCCTACGATATCATAAACAATTGAATTATTTAAATTTGAATGAATATAAATTATGTGAATTGATGTCCTATGTGGAAAATTCATGGTGAGAATCCAAATGTTGGTACAAGTGGTGGTTATATTTCTAATGATGAGGATACTATATGTGAAATATGAAATGAAAGAGGTATTAAGTAGAAAGATGAGGAATATTTTTTAATGTATAAAGGATGAAGTAAAACAATATATGGGTTTACGTATTTTGATTCAACAATTATGAATTGTAAAATATATAAGGATTTTTCATTTTATGTTCTTCACTATATATATAAAACAATATGGTAAATGATTTTGATGAATGAGAAATGTGGTTTAATGGAAATGAATTATTCCTATTAAACAAATTATTTAGTGAAATATAACCCTTAATACGTTCATAATGTAGATAATGATGTTTTGAAAAATATAGGTTGGAAATGAATAAGTAAATTGGATGGTATTGATCACATTGGAATGGATTATGGATTTTTTGAGAATGTGAATAGTGTAATCAGGGATTGATTTTACATTATTTTTTCAGTTATGAAACATATCCTATAATCAATTCAATATGAAAGAAATCATTTACAAAATAAGGATTTATTGAATTTCAATTTATTACAATGTTTCAAAAGAATTCATGATAAAGGTATCTATGTGTTTTATACAAGATAACCAAGAGCTACAGTATGAAATATGTGGGACCAATGTTAACTTGTTATTGAGAAATTTAGGGACATTATTTCTAATGATTGTGATTTTCATATTTTGAAAGTGTTATAAGGAAAAAAACTTATATAGTAATATATGTTAAACATCAGATGAGGTTTTGGATATTAATATATTATCTCACCATATGATGAAATTTTTAAATTGGATAACATGTTATAACCATTTAATTTTGATGATAAATAATAATAGATGGTGTAGTACCCATGGGTTTAGGTTAAAACCCTTGATGCATTTCATGTTTTTAATGTTAAGGGTTATGAATGGGATAGTAGGGAGAACATGGATTAATGTTTTGTGGAAAAAAGTGAAGTCGCACGGGACGCACACAGTTTGTCTGAACTATGCGAAAAAATTGTGCGTAGTTGGCCTTGGAGGTAGTATCTTCTACATGGGTGGCGCATGGTTTGTCTAACCATTTGTCCAAGCCATACGACCACTTAAATGAGATCCCTTAATGGTTGATCTCACACATTTTTTCCTCTAAGAGGCTCATTTTTTCTCCTATGTGGCCCTAACTCTGGATTTTTCTTCTCCTAAGGTCAGAGAAGGTTCTCCCATCATTCATAATGCGATATGAATGCTTATCTTGGCGAATCGAAGTTGTATTCTTGAGGTATGTGATCGGTCATCATCTTTATTGTTTGGTTTCTTAGATCTGCTTAGATTTACTTCTCATCTTCCATTGGTTTTGTAGATCCACGCTGGTTATGGGTATCTCTAGGTGTGTGGATTCCAAATGTGATATGTTTTGATCTTGTTATTTCTAGAAGAATATATCTAAGGTGTGTTTTGGGAGAATTGACTTTGTTTCCTTGAATTTTCATCATTCGTTGTGGTGTCCACGGGAACCCTAAATATAAGAGGGTTCACTCTCAAATCCTCTAGTTATAATTCATTTGCCATAGTTTCAAATAAGATTATTTTGAATTAATTGACTGTGAAATTAATGTAATAACTCTTTTTTAGTGATGATTTATGGTTTTAGTGAAATTGTGAAATCATGGTGAACAGCTTTGCAAAGTAATTTGGCTTATTTAATTTAAAATGATGACTTTAAATTATAGATTTCATGGAATAGTAAATGGTCTGAGGAAATATGGTTTTTTAATAACATTGGTGTTTCATTGAATTGGTTTGGAATTAAAATGGTATTGAATGAAATGGATTTAAAAAATAGAGTTTTTATAGAAAGGTTTGTAATGACATTGTTGTTTGAAATATTTGGTGGTTGTTCATATTGCATATATGGGCATGGTTGAAATCTAACATTGTGCTCAGTTCCAAAAGGTTAATGGTACATGGGAAATATGGGGTTTGGTTTAAATATGACATTGTGGTCGGTGCCAAATAGATAATGGGACATGGGGAACAATTACCTTGTGATGACTTGGTAGATCGATGAAAAACCGCTCATGCGTAAGGAACTGTCATAACATAGCATGCATGGTTTGTCTCATGGTTTTGTAGAATGATTCGATATTCTAATAAGGGATATTTTGAAATGATTCTAAAGCTTCTGTGTTTATTTTTTCTGAAAAAACAACATGTCGGAAAATTGGTTTCAATTTCTCTTAGATGATTTTAGTTATGAATGGTTTTTGGAAACTTGTTTATATTTTTTTTATAAACTGCATTTGTGAACATTTTTTATATAAACTGTTTTTATATAATTTCTTCTAACTCTTCTATCACAATGTCATGAGTTGGGAAGTATTTGGGGAAAAACCTACTGATTATTATAGTCACCCCTACTTTGGCACATTGGTGCTTTTGTAGATGTCATGTTCTGGGACACAGGTAAATGTCAAGAATCTTATTGCTAGTGGCTCGTGGTGATGCTTGTGAGCTTTTATGGAGTTGGGAGCTTGTGGAGAATGGAGACATGGTTTCTTTTGAGAGTTTTGTCTCTTTCATCCACAATGTATTTTTATACTTGTATTGAGTTTCCGCCGTTGTGTACTTTGATTTGGTTTGACTTAAATGAATCCATATGGTTGTCTTTCTTTTGTTCATGTATCATATAGTGAATGTATGGTTATGGTTGCTTGGTTTATTGGTTTATTTATAATAGGGTAATTCTTCCCCCATTTGTACATGAAAACCTTCGGCATTTATTTCCGGCCTTTACCGCCTTGGAGATGTCGATTCAGGCATAGAAATTACTTGTTGTACTCTCAAGCCAATGTGAATTGGTGGGTCATTTATGATCGAATGACCTATCATTCTATTTATGGATCCCATGATTTTATTATTCTTCAAAAATCAAAAATTCATATTAATTTCTTGTAATAAGAGATGATATGGAAAATGGTAAAATTAAAAAATGGGTGAGATTGTCCTAAAATTGAGTAAGTATATCTTCCCATGAAAATTCATCAATTTCACGAAAATAGGATTCAAATACATTTTTTTCCTATTATCATTAATTATGATGTTATCAAAGATGTTTTCAAGACTCATTGGGTTATGGATTTTGGGTTTTTAATATTCTCTTAACCATGATATATTTAAAAATTCATCTGAACATGAATTTCATATTTTTATTTCATGTCAATATTTTCCCTTTAAAAATAGTTCATCCTATAGGGAAACTATGTTATGAGTCAATTTCAATATCCAAAATGATTCTATCATTACATTTTAAATGATGTTTTTGTACTCATTTTTATGATGTGGGCTAATATGAAAGAAAAATTAAATTATTGAACCATTGATTATGTAGATGAATTTTGGGGGTGAAATTCATTTTAAAAGGGGTAGAATGTAATAGACCATGATTTTTGAATTATATTTTTTGAAATAATTTAATCTTTTTGATGTTTTTCATTTCACACTACACTAAATATAGCTTGTGTTATATAATACGAGTATGTTTATCCAGTGTTTCAGACAACACCCAATAAATATTTCATTACATGAAACACCAATTTTAGCTTATGGTACATGAAACACAATGTTTTTCTTATTTTACAAATAATTCAACGTTCCTTAAATATCTTACAACACATTAATGAAAATGATTTTAAAAACGTGAGTTATGTATTAATATTATTGTAAAATACATTTTATTGTTACCACATAGTTATAGGAATGTATTGTAAAAATATAAAAGACTGTATAGTGAATTTATTTTTAAAATATTTATATAATATGAATAATTATTTCTTCAATTAGTTATAAATTAATGTAAGAACTAATTGAATATAAATAAATTTATTTTCTAAAAAAATATTTTTCTATGGTCAAACATAAGGTAATATCAATATATTAAACAACCCACTTTTGGGAAATTTTTCTCAAGGAAATTTATATATTATAAATTCCGTATCACTTTTTGTAACACTCTCAATAAGATTTACTAAAATAAGATATGAATAATTCAAATTTTATGAATAAAATATATTTTTTTTAAAAAGATTTTTTTCCTCCATTTAATGGATAAACTATTTTAAATATAATTTTGGAGACTTTTATAATGATTATTATGAAAAATAAGATTCATTTTTCAAAAAATAATATTAATATTTACTTTGTGTGAGTTTTCAGTATTTTTCGGAGATGTTTCATTTTTGAATGAATATTGAAAAACAATAATTTTTATTTTTATTTTTATTTTTCCTATAATTTATTGATATAGTTAAATTATAAGTAATTTTTTTTAAAATATTATTTCTTAAAAAAAATCATAATATCCGTTTTAGGTCATTTGAATCAATTTAACATTAAAATTTGTTATAGAAACATTCCGAATATTTGAACTGTTTACATTAAAATCCTTCTTTATGGGATGTTTTTTGGATTAATTTTAATTCCATTTCATTCAATCCTAATATTTAAATTTAGAAAAAATATTCCATATTCAGAAAATAAAATTATTTATAATTTCTAATAAGGTAATGTTATTTTTTAACTAAAAATATTAGTGAATGAAATTTACATTAATTAAAATGATTAAGGAAAAACGTAACTAATTAGGGAATAAACATAACATTAAAGGGATAAATAACATAGACACATGTAAAAAGACCATAATATAGCCTTATTTTTACCATATCCTCCCTTTTTCCCAAAAAATGGATCATTATTAAAGACACATGACATATGAGTGGCCTCTCAAAAGTGTATATTTTTAATATTTACAAGAATGACACTCCTTCAATATAAATAAAGAACTCTACCCCTCAATTATTCAAACCACTTAATCCTTTTTTATATTCATAAACCATCTGAAATATGATCCAAAATTCCATCTATTAATCTTATAATCCTATATTTTTTTCACAAATTGAACCAAGGAACCCCTTTTATGCAAACTAAAAAGGGTTACCCAAAGATGAGGTAACACTCTACATGAAGAATTTTTTCTATCTCATTCCTCACCCCTAAATTATTACTATTAAATGATTATATTATAAAAATGTTATCAATTATATACTGATATGTTTTCTTGTTTTTTGTATGACCTATACTCAGACACACTTCTATAAAATGTGTTACACAATCATCAGTCATGTGTTTGGTGGACTACAGCCTCATGAACTAATGTCAATCGTTTATCCTTTACCACTTATCAAGGTTGGTAGTAATGATGAAATAACTATTTTTATAATATAACTATCATGTCTATGATTACTTTTATCTTATTTAAGTATCTTATACATATAACTTTTGGATTTATATTTTTCTGGATTATGATAACTTCATTTTTGGATGTGTCGACTACCTCCTCCTCAAAGAGATGTGATTCATTGAAACATTAAATGAGACATATTAGGGATGGGTATAATAAGAATATCTCATATATATGAAATAATAATAATACTATAATTATAATATATATATATATATATCATTTAATTCACTTATTTTTAAAATACACCATGAAAATGGAAACAACATAAATGCATACGTATGACCTACCATATCCACGAATGATGTATTTATTTTACAATTTATATATTTTATAGATTTTTATAAATGAAAATATACTGAGTATATATGATACTTATATCATATATTAACTTCTAAAAAATATGTCAATCATTATTTATGTAATAGTATCAAGAATAAAAATGAAAAAAATATATAGAAAACAAAGTGGTTTTTACTCTAAACCTATCATTGACATGAAATTGTTAATTAATGGCTAATAATAATTTATAATTAAATAATTTATGGTATGAAAAATAATAATATATTTCTTTGGTATGTGTGTAAAAAAATATTAATTATGTAGGATTTTTGAATATGTGTGATGAATGTTAAGTCTAATGGTATTGGTTTTCTTGTCTGACATTAATTTTTCTATGATATATGCTATATTCACTGTGTATTCTTATTGTGTGGTATTTACACTAAAATAGAACATGTTATATCTCGAATTTAGTTTTTATAATGATATTAAATATATCAATTCATGTTATTTAATCATGGGGATCATGATTTAAAACATACTCAAGTGGTAATGCCATTTCTTGTCTCACTTTTATATCTACGAGAATTATGACTTGTTGAACACTCATTTATTTTGAAAGTGTATATACTTTCCAGGAGTGTGTTATATTATAATTATCCTTAAATTAATGGGTATTTACATATACATTATATTATCAATATCTCAAGGGGTTTTATTGTTCAATGGATACCAAATCATTATAGTAATTATGTCTCAATTTTTCTTCTTTGAGACACATGTTTTTTATGAACCAATGTTGTTTTACAAAGTTTATATTCATACATTTTAAATGTTATTTCATGAATATCCTTATTTTTTATGATATTTTAATAATAATTTAATGTTTTGTTCTCATGGGTTTTTTGATTCAAAGATAACAAAGTGGTATGATTATATTTCTAAAATCGCTTCGGTTATTAGGAATGCATTTGATTATGCATCCATTGATGAAAATATATGATCCATATATCAAGTGTTCTAATTAGATATCTTATCCAATGGGTTTTTATTATATCCACATGTAATGGAACCATTTTTCAACTCTTTAGTACTTCTGAAATCTAAGAATCTTTTTAAGATTATTTGACCAAATTTCCTTCTTTGGTAAAAAATCTACATTATTGAAATAGAAATGTTCAAAAAAAATTATGTATTTTTTTCAAATTTTTCATTCAAGATTTTTTGGAAGGAAAAATGATTCTGTTCTTTATAATATCTTAAATACTATTTAAAATTTATTTCAAATATTAATTTATAAAATTTCAAGGATATTTTTAAAGAAAATGGTTCAAAAAATGATTCATGTATTAAAAATAGTTTCTCAATGTAAACATGTTATTTTCATAAAAAATATTTTTATCATATATTCAAAAATTATATTCCATATATGATGACATCATTTTTTTAACTCATACCATTTTAATAATATTAACCAAGGGTACTTTTCATAGTCATTCTATTAATGGTAATGATTTGATGGAATTATGCATGTGATACTCTTCTCAATTCCATGTGATATAAACCATTGTAATTATATTATTTTCACGGGTTATTCATTTGATGAAATGATTTTAAAAGTAGTATCTTTTCCATAGCTTATGAAATGATGAAACAATTATGATAACAATTTAATTTTAGGGGTTATTATATGATTTTTTGTGATCTTAAGGAAGGCCTATATAGTATTTCATTATGAGATGGGTGGGACCATTATCTGTAACGCCCCGAGACCAGTTATCCAGAGTCGGTGAATTATTGCGTAACAATTGCATGATAAAAAAGATCAAGTCTCGAAAGACTGATTAGTTTAGTAGCATTGGAAACACAAGATACATTCATAAATGTTACATTACATCATAAAGTGAAAAACTAAAATAAAAAAGTCTCCATTGTCCACACTCATATCCTCTTCTGACTATCCTTGCAGGTCATTCATAAATTACTTATTCACATCTTGGAAAATATTAAAACATTGAAAGCGGTGAGCTCAGATGCTCAGTAAGGATAACAATATTGCGGAAGATTTCATAAATAAACAATGACATTTAAGGCAATGTATAAATAAAACAAAAGCCTTTTAAACATTAATTTCAACATAATATGGAAAAAGTAAAATGAAATAATACCATTTACTTATTCAGATTGATATTCTACTGGTCGAATAATTACATGCAATATCAATAAACACTTTCATAATGATGGAATGCATAATGCCAAACTATCATAACCATGTAGCCAAGGCCTCATGCCAAGACTACAAATAAAATTTTTTCAAGGCCTCATGCCAAGACACTAGTTTGTCTCATGAGACCTACCGATGCATCGAGGAGCTATAGTGGGATCCACCCGTCACATATTAAGTCCAATGCATTCCTCATATAAAAAGGTTTAAACATATCATAAACCATAACATAATCATATCACATAACACATGAAAAATGGAAATATAAAATTTCCACATTTCAATCACAAGATATCAATACAACACATTGATATAATAAAAAAAATTCAAAACCAATTTCAATACCAAAATAAAAGAAAATTAAAACTTT
Source organism: Viscum album (assembly GCA_963277665.1). Taxonomy (NCBI): domain Eukaryota; kingdom Viridiplantae; phylum Streptophyta; class Magnoliopsida; order Santalales; family Viscaceae; genus Viscum; species Viscum album. Next base: position 1,915,585,048 of record OY728165.1, on the reverse strand, counting down.
GTAACTATTTTTCAATTAAAAAAAATTTATGGCTTTTAGAGGAAGCCGAAACTCAAATAATGGTCATGGTGACGGAGAAGTCATTGTCGCCGCATAAGTACGACAAAAAAACATTTCTTTTTGTCATTTAGTAAAACGATTCAGATAAAAAGATTCCTTCTTAATAAACGTAAAAGTTAAAGGGGTTTATAGACTGTATAAAAGAAAGTTGTGTATAATACCAAATATGCCTCAATGAAAGGAGATTGAGACAAAGTCCTTTACAAAGATAATTTTTTTAAATAAAATAGATCTATTATTTGTATTCACTATAAGTACACATAAATATAGTACAAATACAAGATAGGACATAATATTATCATGACATAATTTGAAAGTAGGAGATTAACCCAAAGAATGAAAATTGGGTTAAGAAGTTCCCTTACTTCGTGTCCGACTTGAATCTACCATTATTTAACTTCCTGAGTAATAAACTAGAGTTAATTTATTTTTTCTTAATAACCTTTTACATGTTCATTATTCCTTTTATATCACTTATTACCATGTTATGATCATTATGTAATTATTTATGTTAGTGACTGTCATTTTGTCGATCTTTGGTACTTGACTCAAAAATAACCTTCTTATAATTACAAGTTTTTCATGTGGTAAAATATCCATTATATCCAGAATCATATTAATTATTTAGATATCATATATATCATATATATCCAATATATAATTGCATTTATAATATTAAATAACTTTTAGAGGTAAGAAAAGAAATGCACCGTTCATGGAGACGGTAAGCCGTACGTACGCATGAACGGTACTTTCATTTCTATTTCATATTTAATGGAATAAAATTATAAATATATAAAGGTATACTATAATTCCAGTATAATATACTATATAATACCATTTACTCCATCCTTTATACATCCCACATATGTAATTAATGATTCAAATCACTTTGAGGGGGCAGTAGTCCGCACTTCAAAAAATGAAAATATCACTTTTACCCATAATGGAAACCATAAAGGTATACCATAAATGAAAAAATACAGAATATTAAGTCAAATATAAACATATTATATATCATATATATATATAGGTACATCTTAATGGCCACCATTGAAGGTGTTATTTGAGTGATGAACAATCATTGTTTCGTGAGACAGTAATTTTCCATCCACAGAAACAGTATGTCATTTAACCATTATATGTAGGTGTGTTTAAGTATAGCTCAAATACATCTTATATAAACATCCTAGTATATATATTATACCGGTTTTTTACAAAATAAATGAATAAAAAGAGTTTAGGGGGTTGGAGAAGGAAAATAAAACAAAATAACATAAGAGAAGACATTACCTTAAAATCGGGTAACTCTTTTTTGATTTGCACCAAAGGCTTACTAGGGAAGAATTCTGCCCAAAGTGAGGCTTATAGGAGTAATAGAGGGAAGCTTATAGAGTATTTGGGAAGAGGTTGGCCGAGACCAAAGGCTTTTATGGTGTGAATAAGGTGGTAGTTGTGGGGGCCTTTTACAAGAGGAGAGGAGGGGCACTCTTGGAAAGTCAAGAAATGATACTTTATTATATAATGAGTTTCGAATTTTAAAGGTCCCAAAATTATATATTTCAAGGATAAGGTGATAAGGGTTCGATATATACTCATCTAATAGGTTTTTGACAAGTGTATGTCTTAGATTTTACATTATCTTTTTATTTTATTTAAATCGTTAATTAATGATGTAATCACTACATCATCATATTGTCATAAATAATTTAATTTATTTAATGTATAAAAATTATACAAAATATATCATGATGTAGGAAATCTATTTATCTTTCTAATTAATATTTATGGTCAAAAAGGTGACTTGTATAACCCCATTTAATTTTTTTTAGTAAAACAACTCATGTTTGAGACATTTTTATTTTAACATTAAATAAAAAGTTTTTAATGTCATTTTCCTACCAATGAGGATCCATGGTGTCCCCAAGTTGACCCATGAATTTACATGGTCTTCCATGACTCATAAAATAAGGTTAATAGAAGTGTAAAGGTATTTTCATATTTTTATAATATCATTTTTTACCTTAAATTTCACTATTTACCTTTAATCGCGATTAATTAAACTTAAAAGTTACTATTCACAAAAAATAATTTTAATCCCATTGAACCACATTTTACATTCTAATGAAAACCATGTATGTTTTATTTTTTAAAATAAAATCCCAGAAGTGGTAATGTTTCATTTAAATGAACAATTAGTTTTTTAACTACCACATAGTGGTTTCACTATTCACCAAAAATTGATGTTTTTGAGAACAATGCCAAAATTTCACCCTAAGCTATAATTGATATTCTTAATTCAAAAATGATTTCAATTTTACAAAATTCCAAACATATAAGTTTCATTAATTAATTTTATAATTAATTCCCGTTGTCATAACAAATAGCGTGTTTTTAAGAAACAATATATATCAAAAGATTGACAATTGTTTATGTCCATTTTCAAATTGAAATTAATTATAATGACCCCCATTGGATTAAATGGTAAAAATATGTTCTAATTATACTTTAAACCCACTCAATAGTATAATTTATCACTATAAATTATTTTTGTTAAAAAATTTGTTTTTAAGTATTTTTCACTATTAAACAAAATGGATGTTCTCAGAAAAAAACCAAAAATTCAACATAGGCAAATTTTGACATTCCGAATCCAAAATCAAATTCCATTTTGAAATATAAAATATATATAATTTCAAAAAGTGTGTATTACTATCCATAATTGCTATTTTGATTAGTTGCGGTGTGTTAGAATCTCGAACTAGCGTACAACGCATGCTATTGCATTATTGAAGGAGAAGCGTATCGTGGAAGATTGGGATGTTACATTCTCCCATTCATCAATAAATTTCTTCCTCACAATTTGAAATTTTTCTTTGAAAATAAATGGTTGGAAATAGAAAATACCTTCGTGGAAAACCCATATCAGAAATAAGGTTAATAAAATTTACCCTTAATAAGAGGGAAACAGAAATGAAAAAGTCACCACCAAATTATGATCTCGATTTGGAGATAATTGGTGGAAATTAGAGACATTTAATTGGTGAAAAAACTTAAATATTTGTAGGGAGCGATTGAGGTCATCAATGACAAACAACTGTAAAATTGAGGGCCTCAAAGACTTCAATTTATGTTGATTTAAAATATCATCAGTTCAACAAGACATAAGGTATTAGGATAACACAATTTTTGTTTTAATATCCCTTTACCAAAGATTAAGAATTAATTTATTCATAGAATAAAATAAATTTATATATATATTTATTCTTGACAAGTAGAGTTTCAACCATTAACTAATTTCTACCGCAAACTCATCTTTCACTCAAAAAGATAATAGAACTCAAAAATATTATATTTATCATAATAATAAAAGGTTAAAAATATTAACACATACCATTTAGATTAGGAAAACTATTTTGTAATAATGAGGGACTTCCTGTAGGCTAGTTGTAGGTAATAAAATCATATCGCACTATGGTTGTGGGTTCGATACCTACAACATTGTCCAACACGACGGGTTATCCCCCAACCTGCAGGTTGTACTTTTCCTAAAACAATAGTATTATAATATTCCAAAAATAATCTTCATAAATGTTTTAAACTTAAAAAATAATATCCAAAGTAAAACTTAATTGATTCCAACCATTAAAGTTATCCAAAATACCTCTGTCCAGACTTTCTCTAAAAGGACTCTAAATTCAAAAATCAATTGTATCATCAGATTCCTCAAACAAAGTAATGTTTCTATTATTGTCACATATAAAAATATGATTACCTTCATCATATTAGAACCTTAATGAAAAAAACAAGTACTAGATTGTAATCATTATATATATCACCTTATTCTTATAAACAAAATATAATCCTTGAGTCCAAAATCACCAATACATTAATTATTCCACTTCAATTGTAGTAACAACCTAAGATTGTCCATGATACCTTGGTCTTTTCTGAGGTAAGTTTTACTGATGCTTAAGACATTCATTTTCATTATGCCCCATTTCCCTAAAATTGTAGCATTCAACATTGATAGCCTATTTCCTTCCCTTGCAATCAGGATCCTGGTGACCTTTTTCTCCACATTTATAACAAACTCACATTCCTTTTAGGCATGTACCGGGGTGTTTTTTCCCACATTTACTGCAGGACTGATATTCATCTTTTCCCTTCTTCCCCTTATTTTTATTTCCAGATTGATCTTAAGATCTCTTAATTTCTTTCTTTTCATTAAAGTCATAAGACTTAGAGAATTCCTTTCGAATCAGTGTCCACCATTGATCGACATCTCCTGTGAGGTAGTAGACTGCCATGGGAACCTTCTCCCTTTCGCTACTCCCCAAGGTGTGCAATATTTTCTCTAAGGAGTTTATCCATTACTAAGAAACTAATTTATTTGTACCCCCATTAAATATTCGCTGTTTTTGCCTCATGAAGCGGTCTAACATTGATCCTCCACGTTGCGGATCAGGGTACCCCATACGAGTAAGGTTATTATTTATAACCTGAGTGATTTGTCCCAGTAAGGTAATAAGTTGATCAGCACCAGTTGTATCTCCAGCTCCACAATAATTATCTTGAGTAGTAGGGCAATCCCTACACAGAGTGCTTCCATTGATACGGTTTCATTCCTCCCACTAGGCGCCATTTCTAAACAATGGCATAAACTAGATTAGTTTATGAATTAAAATACATAATTCCAAACTTGTAAAACACTTAACATAAATTGAACTATTTATGGATATAATACATAATCATAAATATGTTTTCATTGAGGAAGTATGTAATTATAAGTGCTTAAAAATGGCTTGTAAAGAAAATGATAATTATCCTAAGCATATCCCCCGAGAGTGTTGTAACCAAGAGTGAAGCAAGGCCCATTTTCGTGCACCAGTTCTTGTTTGAGTCTAGCTCAAAGCGGTGTTTTCGGGTTTTACCCCTAGGTACATCTATGCAATATCTGCCTCTACCTGCTCGTATCTAGATAGGGATGTATTGCTCGGAAAACTCACAAAATATCTATAATACCAAAAATTCTAAGAAGTTCTTCTATACTAATCCTCAAAGTCTATATTCGGTCTATGTGCTCTAATCAGAGTTTATCTAAATCTAGATTCCATGGTTAGTACTAAACTGTCTCTGATACCAACTGTAATTCCCCTAGCCCAGTTACCCAGAGTCGGTGCATTATTGTGTAACATTGGCATGATCACAAAAGATCAAGTCTTGAAAGGCCGATTAGATTAGTAGCCTTGGAAACACTAGATACATTCATAAATGTTACATTACATCATAAAGTTAAAAACTAAAATAACAAAGTCTCCATAGTCCACACTCATATACTCTTCTGACTATCCCTGCAGGTCATTCTTAAAATACTTCTGCACATCTTGGAAAATATTAAAACATTGAAAGGGGTGAGCTCAGATGCTAAGTAAGGATAATAATATTGTGAAAGATTTCATAAATAAACATTAACATTTAAGGAAATGTATACCTAAAACAAAATCCTTTTAAACATGAACTTCAACATAATATGGAGAAAGTAAAATCAAATAATTCCATTTACTTATTCACATGGATATTCTACTAGTCGAATAATCACATGCAATATCAATAACCACTTTTATAATGATGGAATGTATAATGCCATACTATCATAACCACGCATCCAAGGCCTCGTGCCAATACTAAAAATAAGATTTTGTCAAGGCCTGATGCAAAGACACTAGTTTGTCTCAGGAGACATACTGATTCATTGTGGAGCTATAGCGGGCTCCACCCGTCACTTATTAATCCCAATGCATTCCTCATATGAACAGGTTTAAACATATCATAAACCATAACATAATCGTATCACATAACACATGAATAAAGGAAACATAAAATTTCCACATTTCAATCACAAGATATTAATACAACACATTTATATAATAAAAACATTTTCAAAAACATTTTCAATACCAAAATAAAATTAAATTAAGACGTGTAATTATTTTTCATTTAAAAATAGTTATGGCTTGTAGAGGAACCCGAAACTCAAATAATGGTCAGAGCGGAGGAGAAGTCTTTGTCACCGCATACATACGACAAAAAAACATTCCTTTTTGTCGTTTAGTAAAACGATTCATATAAAAATATTACTTTTAAATTAAGGTAAAAGTCAAAAGGGTTTATAAACCGTATAAAAGAAAGTTGTGTATAAAACAAAATATGCCTCAATGAAAGGAGATTGAGACAAAGAATTTTACAAAGAACATTTTTTGAATAAAATAGATCTATTATTTGTATTCACTATAACTACACATAAATAAATTACAAATACAATATTGGACATAATAATATAATGACATAATTTGAAATTAGGAGATTAACCCAAAGATTGGAAATTGGGTTAAGAAGTTCCCTTACCTCGTGTTCGACTTTACTCGACCGTTCTTTAACCACCTGAATAATAAACTAGAGTTAATTTCGTTTTGATTAAGAACCTTTTAAAAGTTCATTATTCCTTTTATATCACTTATTACCATGTTATGAACATTATATAATTATTTAAGTTAATAACGGTCATTTTGTCGATCTTTGGTACATGAGTCAAAAATAACCTTCTTAAAATTACATGTTTTACATGTGGTGAAATATCCATTATATCCAGAATCATATTCATTATTTAGATATCATATATATCATATATATCCATTATATACTTGCATTTATAATATTACATAACATTTAGAGGTAAGAAATGAAATGCACCGTTCATGGAGACGGTAAGCCGTACGTATGCATGAACGCTATATTTATTTCTATTTCGTATTTAATAGAATAAAATAATAATTATATAAAGTTATAATATAATTATAGTATAATATAATGTTTAATTCCATTTACTCCAGCCTTTATACATCCCATATATGGCATTAACGATTCAAATCACTTTGAGTGGGCGGTAGTCCGCACTTCCTAAAATGAAAATATCGCGTTTACCCATAATGGAAACCATAAAGGTATTCAATAAATTACAAAATACAGAAGCTTAAGTAAAAAATAAAAATATTATATATCATATATAAATATAGTTACATCTTAATGGACACCTTCGAATGTGTTATATGAGTTTTGAACAATCATCGTTTCATGATGCAGAAATTCGCCATCCACAACAACAGTATGTTCTTTAACCATTAGATGTAGGTGTGTGTAAGTGTAGCTCTAATCCTTCTTGTAAAGACATCCTAGTATATTTAGGATACTTTTTTTGTTACAAATGAAATTAATAAAAATATTTCAGGGGGTTGGAGAATCAATATAAAACAAAATAACATAAGAGAAGACATTACCTTAAAATCGGGTAACTCTTTTTTGATTTGAGACAAAGGCTTCCTTGGGATGAATTATGCCCAATGTGAGGCATCTAGAATTAAGAGAGGGAAGTTTATAGATTATTTAGGTAGAGTTGTGCCGAGAAAAAAAGGCTTTGAAGGTGTGAATAAGTTGGTAGTGGTGGGCGCCTTTTATAACTAGAGAGGAGGGGCACTCTTGGAAAGTCATGAAATGTTACTTTATTATATAATGAGTTTCGGATTTTAAAGGTCCCACACATATATATTTGGAGTATAATGTGATAAGGGTTATAAATATACTCATACAATAGATTTTTGACATCTGTAAGTCTTATATTTTACATTATCTTTTTATTTAATTTAAATCGTTAATTAATGAGGTAATCACTGCATCATCATGGTTTCATAAATAATTTAATTTATTTAATGTCTAAAAATTATAAAGAAAACTATCATGATGTAGAAAAACTTTTTAGATTTCTAATGAATATTTATAGTCAAAACAGTGACTTGTATAACCCCATTTAAAAATTGTTTTAGTAAAACAACTCTTGTTTGAGACATTTTTATTTTAACATTAAATGAAAAGTTTTTAATGTAATTTTCCTACAAAAGTGGCTCCATGGGGTCCCCAAGTTGACCCATGAATTCTCTTGGTTGGAAATGACATATCCAATAGGGGTATGACAAGTGTAAAGGTATTTCATATTTTTATAATATCATTTTTACCTTAAATATCACTAATTACCTTTAATCGTGATTAATTAAACTTAAAAGTTACAATTCACCAAAAATTATTTTAATCGCATTGAACCACATTTTACTTCCTAATGACAACCTTGTATGTTGTATTTTTGAAAATAAAATAACAGAATTGGTAATGTTTCATTTAAATGAAAAATCAGTTTTTTAACTACCACTTAGTGGTTTCACTATTCATCAAAAAATAAAGTTTTTCAGAACAATGCCAAAATTTCACCCTAAGCTACAGTTGATATTCCGAATTCAAAAATGATGTCTATTTTACAAAATTCCAAAAATATAAGTTGCATTAATTAATTTTATAATTAATTCCCATTGTCACAACAAATAGCGTGTTTTTATGAAACAATATATAACAAAAGTTTGACAATTGTTTATGTCTATTTTCAAAGTGAAAATAATTATAATGACCACCATTAGATTAAATGGTAAAAATTTATTCTAATTATACTTTAAAACCACTCAATAGTATAATTCATCACTATAAATTATTTTTATTAAAAAATTTGTTTTTAAGTATTTTTCACTATTCAAAAAAAATTGGAAGTTCTCAGAAAAATACCAAAAACTCAACATAGGCTAATTTTGACATTCCGAATCCAAAAATGAAGTCCATTTTGAAATATAAAATATATATAATTTCAAAAAGTGGGTATTAATGTAAAGACCCGCAAATTTCAAGGAAATTTTTTTCTTAATTTTCTTTGGAATTTTACAAGAGCACAGCTTCAGACGGCACCTGATTCCGAGGCCCGGTGTGCCCGGAATCAATTTCCGAAGTTTGGCTCGGGTACGTTCAGTGAACGGACGAGCGGGTTTTTCTATATTTTGAACCGGTGCCCGGAATCGAATTCTGAGGGCACCGATGAAATCGCAACGCCGGTATTTGCTTAGAAACGCCTCTTCCGGAGTTGCGTTTGCTCAGTCGTGGTTTTTAAATTTTTGGGCTTTAAGTCAGAAATAAAATAAAATTTGTGCGACAACTTTATTTTATTTCACTTAAGCTGCTTTGAAGCCACTTGAAGCCACTTAAAGGCGGCTTGATCTGAGCTGAACTGGATAGGATGCTATCCAGAAATATCCTCCCCCTTGGTAGGATATTTGTGAGGTGGGGCCCGCACGAGCCCCGCCGTTTCTTTCGCTAAGTAACGCACCCGCGAAAACCCGTCAAAGTAACTGAAAAGTCAACCGACGCGTTTTCTTAAATTCTTAACAGACCATTTAATTGAGCGGTTTATTTCGTGAATTAAATGGGCTGTTTCGCTCGTTGAATTAATTCAACGAACTGATAGGTCGTTACTTAGGCTTTTGCGTTTGTTGGCATGTTTATAAAATAAGACCAACCTAAAAATCCTTTGAAAGGATTTGAGAGGACCTTTGTTTATTCATCTCCCCTCCTCGCGAAGAACGCGAAGAACGCGAAGAACGCCGGCGACCGGAATTCGACGACGCACACCGTGATCTGCGACGTCGACGAGCTCTACCCACGACGTTCTTCGGTGACGCCTCTTCTTCCGCGGCCGATCCTCGTTCGGCAACTAAGGTGAGAATCAGATCGTTAATTCTCCTTTTTTTTAATTTCAAGAACAACGGATTTAATTAATTAAATCCGTTTGTTCTAGATCCGGAGATCGTCGGCGCGACGTTTTTCCCGCGGTGCGACGAACGACCCTTCCGCGACGAGCGATTCCGCGACGACCTCACGTCCGACGACGACAAGGTAGGGGTTTATTTTCTTGATGATTCTTTCCCGTGTTTGTTATTTTGAAATAAAGAACCCGATCACGGAACAATTTTAATTTATTTCAAATTGTTGATTGGTTTTTCCTTTTCCCCCGTTGAGTTTATGACTAACGCGGAGGGTGCGGGTCTAACGAACAAGACCCGGCAACCCTCCGCCGATCTTTTGTTGTGCGGATTTGGCGGACGACGACGAACCGTGCGGCAAGGGCGATCCGTTGATCCCGCAGTGAAGATCGGCCCCTGGGAGGAGCAACGGCGCAGACGGGAGGCAAAACGGGCCACCAGAGCAACTCTGGCGGCCCGCGGAAGGCGGCGGCGGCGGCCGGTTCCGCGGCCGCGCGGAACCGGGAGGGGGACGTGGCGGCCCGGCAGCGTCCGCGTGACAGGCGGCCCCCCGCGGGGCCGCGTTTTCCTCCAATCCGCGGGTCAAACCCGCGGCAGTTGCTTCGGCCGCTCGGCCGAAGCCGAGCCGGCCGGGTCGCCCCGGGCCCAGAACCCCCGTTTCGGGCCTTCTTCGGTCTTTTGCCCATATCTTGGGCCTGGGACCTCCGATTGACGAACCGTCAACGGCTACGCGATCCTTGGATCGATACGGTCGTTTCGGTATATTATACTCAAGGTTTCGGAAGACTTTGGGTTCGTCCGGGTTGGTTCGTACACGAAACCAACCGGGCCCTCGGAGCGGAAACACTCATAACTTGAGCTACGGACGTCCGATCGACGTACCGTCAGCTGTGGTAGTTTCCTCTAAGTGAGACGGAACTTTTAGCATACTCCGCCCGAGGATTGGACACAGGCGGAGTACGGTCGGGTTGGTTTTGCCCTAAAAACCAACCGGGCCCCTGGGACGAAAATGCCAATAACTCTCAGACCGGGCGTCCGATTGACGCGCCGTCTGTTGCGTTGAGATCCTGTTGTCATTACGGAACTTTTGGATACATCAACTTCGGACTACGTGTCAGTTGATGTATCAGCCTCTCGGCTCGTGGAGCGGACCCTCCTAAACGAGCTCCCTGCGTGCGGGAACCCTAGCGCTAGCTGTGACTTCGACGACAGAGCAGAGATCCTCCGTGGACTGCGACGACGGCAGAGCATAGATCCTCCGTGGACTGCGAGGACGGCAGAGCAGAGATCCTCCGTGGACTGCGGCGACGGCAGAGCAGAGATCCTTCGTGGACTGCGGCGACGACTGTGCAGAGATCCTCAGTGGACTGCGTCGACTACTGCACTCAGCGATCCTACGTGGATCAGTGCTACAGGTTCTGTGTGAGCCCGATCCTATGTGGGTCCTTACTACCGGTTCTGTGTGAGCCACTGCCTACAGGTTCTGTGTGAGCCCGATCCTATGTGGGTCTTTTGCGGGGGTTAGTACCTATCGATCCTTCGTGGGTCCGACGACTTAGATGGATCAGTGATCATCTTTGACGTCATCTGAAAATGTATACCTGGTTGAGCTGAATCTTATGTTACTCTCCTTTGTGGATTGTGTTGAACTATCCTATGTGGATTTACTGTTTACTCTCCTTGTGGATTTGAGTCTTGCTTTCCTTTGTGGATTGAGTTGTTCTTGAGCTCGTGATCAGAGCTAGAATTGGGGACTTAGGTATATGTATGGGCATATACCTAAGTCGAGTCAGATGTTACTTCGTGATTGCATCTTTCTTTTGTGCTATATCCTTTGTGGATTTCGGGAAACCTTCGGGGGTCTCGGGGTCCTTACTGAGTAGCTTATACTCACCCCTGCACGGGCTATGCCCGCACCTTGTTGTGTTGGTTGCAGACAACGGACAGCGCTGATCACGGTTGGGGCATGGAGCAGGACGGTACCTGGAGGTGGACCACTGGGCGGGACGTGCTCGGAGCGGACGTGGGACCCGAGGAGCCTGGAGGCTATCTGTACCCACCCTTCAGGTGGGATTTCCAGTGGACGACACGAGGCCGCCGTCTTTTCTTCAGTTGCTGTTCTTTACTTTTTCAGTTGTACTTTACAGTTGGGCTTGTATTTCCGGCCCCCTTTACTTTTCTGCACTTTGTAGTTACTTTCCGCTTGCTGACTCTGTGGTAGTTGTTACTTTTAAAGGCAATGCCTTCCCTGTTTACCGGGATTTTACGCCTTGGTGCTAGTCGCCAGCCCCTGGCCTATGGAAGGCGGGCTTGGGGTAGTCACGGCACGGGCCCCGAGGTCGGGTCGTGACAAATTGGTATCAGAGGTGGTCGGTTCTACCGCAGACTCTGATCGTCTTTTCTTTCTATGTGAAGCAATAGTGTTTAGTGTATTGAGTGTGGTTATCAGTTCAGGGAGCCCAGTGTTGGTGCGGCGGCCGACGTATCCGTACACCAGGACCCTGACTCCTGATTTCCGACTTAATGCATGAAAACATTGATTGCGTGTGTGTTCCAAGTTTTCTTTGTGATTACTTGTGTCAGCTCACCGGGTATACTGATCTGCTTTATGAAAGTCTCAAGTTTTCCTTGTGATTACTTGTGCCAGCTCACCAGGTATACTGTTCTGACTGTGGTGCTCTTGTTCTCCTTTACAGGATGGCCCCGCGACGACAGCCAGCTAGGGTTCTGAGTGTAGGGCGCGACGACAACCCACCGAGCGACAAGGCCTCGGTGCAGGGCCCTTTGCCAGCAGTGGCACCGGCGGTAGCTTTACCCGCCAAGCCACCGATGCTACCAGTACCAGACGCTGACGATGCACGTCGCCTCAGGGCACTGCATGAGTTTCAGAGCCAGCGACCGCCCAGGTTACGCGGTGAGGCGGACCCCCAGGCCGCCGAGGACTGGCTAGAGGAAGTGGTACGGATCTTTAGGCTAGTGAGGACACCAGCGGATCTCATGGTGATTCTCGCGGCGAGCCTCCTGCAGGCGGCGGCAGGACGATGGTGGAGCTTGATGCTCCAGGTTCACGATGAGGCATCCTTGCTCTGGGCGGACTTCGAGAGCCTCTTCCGCTCTGAGTTCGTCCCGGCCACCCTCCGAGTGGTGCGCATCCAGGAGCTTCTCCAGCTGCGCCAGGGCAGCATGACGGTCGCTCAGTACGCGGCGAGGTTCACTGACCTATCTCGCTACTCGACCGACATGGTACGGAACCCCTTCTTCTGGGACCGGACCTTCGAGCAGGGCTTGCGGCAGGAGATTCGGGCGTCGCTAATCTCCCTCAGCATTCCGACCCAGGCGGGAGTGCTGGAGCGAGCCCTCCTGATCGAGAGCTTCCTGGCAGAGCCTTCTCCAGTGGCGAGACCTAGCGCAGGGCGGCAGGTAGCTGAGTCTTCGGCAGCAGGTAGCCGACGGATGACTCTCGGGTCCAGGCAGACCAGACCCCCACGCAGACGGCCTCAGGACACCGGCTCAGCAGTGCGAGGCACACAGCGGAGTGCCAGCCTTCCGAGAGGCAGGCTGTGCTACTCCTGCGGCGGGCAGGGTCACATGGCTCGTGACTGCCCGACTCGCCGACCAGAGGAGCAGCTGACGGTGGAGGGGCCACCCAGGCAGAGGCAGAGGGTCGACCGTGGCGGTCCGCAGGGAGGAGGCGGACGAGGCAGAGGAGCTGGCCGAGCAGCGGGTGGTGGGCGACGCTTCCAGGCTCTACCCCCACCACCACCAGGAGGGCCACCTCGACCACAGGGAGCTGGCGGGCAGGGACAGGCCCAGCTCCAGGCAGTGGAGGCCTTCGACCCCGACATGCCAGAGATGATTCGAGGTACGATCTGTGTGTCTATTCCACCCTTGCTGCAGTACTTATAGACACAGGAGCGAGTCACTCTTTCATAGCCTCTATCCTTGTTCGGAGCTCGGAGATTCCGACTGAGCCGTTGGCTCGATCCTTACGGCTAGAGACTCCTACGGGAGCAGACTCGACGATTACGCACTGGTGCCGGCAGTGTGAGCTTACTCTAGGAGGTGAGAGCTTCGGCTGGGATCTCCTTGTAGCGGCGTCGAGGCCTTACGACGTCATCTTGGGCATGGATTGGCTATCCACGGTTCATGCCCAGATCGACTGTTTTAGGCGCAAGGTGCGATGTGTTCGCACCGACGGGAGCAGGTTTACCTTCACCGGCGAGAAGGGAACCTTTGCAGCACAGGATGGACTTCCGCGGAGGAGAGTGCAGCTCATCTCTCATCAGTTGGCTAGCCTCATCCTAAGAGCAGTGGACGTGCGGAGTCCAGTTTTTCCTGCAGTGGTGGACCAGTACGTAGACGTCTTTCCCGACGACGTTCCAGGGCTACCTCCTCGTAGAGAGGTAGACTTTTACATCGACTTGTACCCAGGGATAGCCCCGATATCTACTCCAGCATATCGGATGGCCCCCGCCGAGTTTCGAGAGCTGCGGGTACAGTTGGAGGACTTGCAGAGCAAGGGGTTTATCCGACCCAGTGTTTCACCCTGGGCTTCCCCGATTTTGTTCGCCAAGAAGGCGGACGGGAGCTTGCGACTGTGTGTCGACTATCGTCGCCTGAACCAGGTGACAGTGAGGAACAAGTATCCGCTGCCACGGATTGATGACCTCTTCGATCAGCTCAAGGGAGCACGGTGGTTCTCGAAAATAGACCTCCAGTCAGGCTATCATCAGCTCAGAGTTCGAGACGAGGACGTGCAGTAGACGGCCTTCAGGTGTCGGTATGGCCATTATGAGTTCTTGGTTATGCCGTTCGGCGTAACCAATGCTCCAGCAGTGTTCATGAGCCTCATGAACAGGATCTTCCAGCCATACCTCGACCGATTTTTCGTGGTCTTCATTGACGACATTTTGGTATACTCGACGACTGAGGAGGAGCATGCCTACCACCTGCGAGTTGTGCTAGACACACTCCTAGAGCACCGGCTTTATGGCAAGCTCTCAAAATGCCAGTTCTGGTTACGTGAGGTCCATTTCTTGGGGCACGTCATCTCTGAGGCGGGAGTTGCAGTGGATCCCGCGAAGATCGAGGCAGTGCTAGCTTGGGAGCCACCCAAGAGCGTGACAGAGGTGCGGAGTTTCTTGGGCTTAGCCGGATACTATCGGAGATTTGTTCCGGACTTCTCCAGAGTTACGGCACCACTCTCAGCCTTGACAAAGAAGGGGAAACCCTTTGTGTTGTCAGACATATGTCAGCAGGGCTTCCAGGAGCTGAGACAGAGATTGACCAGCGCACCTATCTTGAGGTTGCCTGAGGAGGGAGTTGGATACGTAGTTTACTGCGATGCATCAGGGACTGGACTCGGGTGCGTCCTGATGCAGGAGCGGGCCGTGATCGCCTACAGATCACGTCAGTTGAGGCCGCATGAGCAAAACTACGCCACTCATGACCTGGAGTTAGCAGCAGTGGTCTTCGCTCTGAAGACTTGGCGGCACTATCTGATGGGCGAGCGCTTCACAGTCTTTTCTGACCACCAGAGTCTCAGGTATATCTTCTCTCAGAAGGACCTGAACCTAAGACAACGGAGATGGCTTGAGTTCCTCCAGGACTATGACTTTGAGATAGTCTATACTCCTGGGAAGGGGAACGTGGTAGTCGATGCCCTCAGCAGGAGGACGGGCATTCAGCTACTTGAGGAGGCGACAGAGCAGCTAGCCTCCTTGAAGATATCCTTCATGGATAGAGACGGAGCAGCCTTTCTTCAGTCTCTCACAGTCTCTCCTCCACTCCTACAGCGGGTCAGAGAGGCTCAGCGTGGGGACGCTGACTGTGAGACCCGGCGTGCACTGATATCCTCAGGTCAGGCGCCTGATGGTTTCTCCCTTGAGGTAGAGCACGACATCCTTTTCAGAGGACATACCTTCATACCAGTCGCTTTACGAGAGGAGGTGCTGAGAGAGTTTCGCACTTCTTCCTTGGCGGTGCATCCTGGAGTGGCGAAGATTTACCAGGATCTCAGGCGACAGCACTGGTGGCCGGGCATGAAGAAAGCTGTGGCAGAGTTCGTTTCACGATGCCTCACCTGCCAGCAGGTGAAGGCAGAGCATCAGGTACCAGCAGGCTTGGTACAGCCCTTGGAGGTCCCAGAGTGGAAGTGGGACGACATATCTATGGACTTCGTGACTGGACTTCCACACACTTCCAGAGGTCACGACTCCATTTGGGTGATTGTCGACCGACTCACCAAGTCGGCACACTTCTTACCCATCAGAGAGCAGGGCTCAGTAGAGAGCTTGGGACGTCTTTACGTCCAGGAGATCGTACGGCTTCACGGTGTGCCATCGTCTATCGTCTCCGATCAAGATGCTCGTTTCACTTCCCGGCTTTGGAAGGGGTTGCAGGAGGCGTTCGGGACGCGACTCCATCTGAGCACAGCCTTCCACCCTCAGACGGATGGTCAGACTGAGAGGACCATACAGACACTCGAGGACATGCTCCGTGCATGTGTTCTCGACTTTGGTCGCAACTGGGAGGACCACCTACCCTTGGTGGAGTTCGCGTACAACAACAGCTACCACTCCACCATCGGGATGGCACCATACGAGGCGTTGTACGGCAGACCCTGCAGATCACCGTTGTGCTGGACAGACCCTGGGGAGTCAGCACTCGTGGGACCAGAGATGGTCTGAGCCACGACAGAGAAGGTCCAGATCATCCAGGAGAGGATGAGGACAGCTCAGAGCCGGCAGAAGTCATATGCTGACAGGAGGCGGAGGCCACTGGAGTTCGAGGATGGCGACCACGTCTTTTTGCGTGTCTCACCTCGACGTGGTTTACGGAGATTTGGCCGAGGAGGCAAGTTGTCTCCACGCTTCATCGGGCCTTTCCAGGTCCTCAGCAGGATAGGAGAGGTGGCTTATCGCCTGGCTCTACCACCTCAGTTGCACCGGGTGCACGACGTCTTCCACGTGTCTCAGCTGAGGAGATACGTGCACGACCCGACGCACATCATCGACTTTGGGGAGCTGGACGTGGACGATGGGGAGACTTTTGCGGAGGTCCCAGTGGAGATTGAGGATTGACAGGAGCGGGTCCTATGTGGGCGGTCAATTCCTCTTGTGCGCGTCAGATGGAAGCACGGGAACCTCCAGGAGAGCACTTGGGAGCGGGAGGCTCAGATGCGTGCTCAGTACCCCCATTTGTTCCCCTAGTTTTGATGTATCTTTACGGGGACGTAAAGACCTGAGGTGGGAGTAATGTAAAGACCCGAAAATTTCAAGGAAATTTTTTTCTTAATTTTCTTTGGAATTTTACAAGAGCGCAGCTTCAGACGGCACCTGATTCCGAGGCCCGGTGTGCCCGGAATCAATTTCCGAAGTTTGGCTCGGGTACGTTCAGTGAACGGACGAGCGGATTTTTCTATCTTTTGAACCGGTGCCCGGAATTGAATTCTGAGGGCACCAATGAAATCGCAGCGCCGGTATTTGCTTAGAAACGCCTCTTCCGGAGTTGCGTTTGCTCAGACGTGGTTTTTAAATTTTGGGGCATTAAGTCAGAAATAAAATAAAATTTGTGCGACAACTTTATTTTATTTCACTTAAGCTACTTGGAAGCCACTTGAAGCCACTTAAAGGCGGCTTGATCTAAGCTGAACTGGATAGGATGCTATCCAGAAATATCCTACCCCCTTGGTAGGATATTTGTGAGGTGGGGCCCGCACGAGCCCCGCCGTTTCTTTCGCTAAGTAACGCACCCGCGAAAACCCGTCAAAGTAACTGAAAAGTCAACCGACGCGTTTTCTTAAATTCTTAACAGACCATTTAATTGAGCGGTTTATTTCGTGAATTAAATGGGTTGTTTCGCTCGTTGAATTAATTCAACGAACTGATAGGTCGTTACTTACACTTTTGCGTTTGTTGGCATGTTTATAAAATAAGACCAACCTAAAAATCCTTTGAAAGGATTTGAGAGGACCTTTGTTTCTTCATCTCCCCTCCTCGCGAAGAACGCGAAGAACGTGAAGAACGCGAAGAATGCGAAGAACGCCGGAGACCGGAATTCGACGACGCACACCGTGATCTGCGACGTCGACGAGCTCTACCCACGACGTTCTTCGGCGACGCCTCTTCTTCCGCGGCCGATCCTCGTTCGGCAACTAAGGTGAGAATCAGATCGTTAATTCTCCTTTTTTTTAATTTCAAGAACAACGGATTTAATTAATTAAATCCGTTTGTTCTAGATCTGGAGATCGTCGGCGCGACGTTTTTCCCGCGGTGCGACGAACTTCCCTTCCGCGACGACCTCACGTCCGACGACGACAAGGTAGGGGTTTATTTTCTTGATGATTCTTTCCCGTGTTTATTCTTTTGAAATAAAGAACCCGATCACGGAACAATTTTAATTTATTTAAAATTGTTGATTGGTTTTTCCTTTTCCCCCGTTGAGTTTATGACTAACAAGGAGGGTGCGGGTCTAACGAACAAGACCCGGCAACCCTCCGTCGATCTTTTGTTGTGCGGATTTGGAGGACGACGACGAACCGTGCGGCAAGGGCGATCCGTTGATCCCGCAGTGAAGATCGGCCCCCGGGAGGAGCAACGGCGCAGACGGGAGGCAAAACGGGCCACCGGAGCAACTTCGGCAGCCCGCGGAAGGCGGCGGCGTGCCGCCGAGGAGGAGTTCCGCCGCGGCTGAAGCCGCGGCGGCGGCGGCCGGTTCCGCGGCCGTGCGGAACCGGGAGGGGGACGCGGCGGCCTGGCCGAAGCCGAGCCGGCCGGTCCGGTCGGCCGGGCCGCGCCCATGCCGGACCGGACCCGGCCTAGCCGGGTCGGGCCGGGTCGGGTCGACCCGGTTCGGGCCGACCCAGTTCGGCCGACCCAGGGGGGGTTCGGGCCGGGTCGCCCCGGGCCCAGAACCCCCGTTTCGGGCCTTCTTCGGTCTTTTTCCCATATCTTGGGCCTGGGACCTCCGATTGATGAACCGTCAGCGGCTACGCGATCCTTGGATCGATACGGTCGTTTCGGTATATTATACTCAAGGTTTCGGAAGAATTTGGGTTCGGCCGGGTTGGTTCGTACACGAAACCAACCGGGCCCTCGGAGCAGAAACGCTCATAACTTGAGCTACGGACGTCCGATCGACGTACCGTCAGCTGTGATAGTTTCCTCTAAGTGAGACGGAACTTTTAGCATACTCCGCCCGAGGATCGGACACAGGCGGAGTACGGTCGGGTTGGTTTTGCCCTAAAAACCAACCGGGCCCCTGGGACGAAAATGCCAATAACTCTCAGACCAGGCGTCCGATTGACGCACCGTCTGTTGCGTTGAGATCATGTTGTCGTTACGGAACTTTTGGATACATCAACTTCGGACTACGTGTCAGTTGATGTATCAGCCTCTCGGCTCGTGGAGCGGACCCTCCTAAACGAGCTCGCTGCGTGCGGGAAACCTAGCGCTGGCTGTGACTTCGACGACAGAGCAGAGATCCTCCGTGGACTGCGACGACGGCAGAGCAGAGATCCTCCATGGACTGCGGCGACGGTAGAGCAGAGATCCTTCGTGGACTGCGGCGACGACTGTGCAGAGATCCTCAGTGGACTGCGTCGACTACTGCACTCAGCGATCCTACGTGGATCAGTGCTACAGGTTCTGTGTGAGCCCGATCCTATGTGGGTCCTTACTACCGGTTCTGTGTGAGCCACTGCCTACAGGTTCTGTGTGAGCCCGATCCTATGTGGGTCTTTTTCGGGGGTTATTACCTATCGATCCTTCATGGGTCCGACGACTTAGATGGATCAGTGATCATCTTTGACGTCATCTGAAAAAGTATACCTGGTTGAGCTGAATCTTATGCTACTCTCCTTTGTGGATTGTGTTGAACTATCCTATGTGGATTTACTGTTTACTCTCCTTGTGGATTTGAGTCTTGCTTTCCTTTGTGGATTGAGTTGTTCTTGAGCTCGTGAGCAGAGCTAGAATTGGGGACTTAGGTATATGTATGGGAATATACCTAAGTCGAGTCAGATGTTACTTCATGATTGCATCTTTCTTTTGTGTTATATCCTTTGTGGATTTCGGGAGACCTTCGGGGGTCTCGGGGTCCTTACTGAGTAGCTTATACTCACCCCTGCACGGGCTATGCCCGCACCTTGTTGTGTTGGTTGCAGACGACGGACAGCGCTGATCACAGTTGGGGCGTGGAGCAGGACGGTACCTGGAGGTGGACCACTGGGCGGGACGTGCTCGGAGCGGACGTGGGACCCGAGGAGCCTGGAGGCTATCTGTACCCACCCTTCAGGTGGGATTGCCAGTGGACGACACGAGGCCGCCGTCTTTTCTTCAGTTGGTGTTCTTTACTTTTTCAGTTGTACTTTACAGTTGGGCTTGTATTTCCGGCCCCCTTTACTTTTCGTCACTTTGTAGTTACTTTCCGCTTGCTGACTCTGTGGTGGTTGTTACTTTTAAAGGCAATGCCTTCCCTGTTTACCGGGATTTTACGCCTTGGTGCTAGTCGCCAGCCCCTGGCCTATGGAATGCGGTCTTGGGGTAGTCACGGCACGGGCCCCGAGGTCGGGTCGTGACAATTAATATTCATAATGGCTGTTTTGATTAGTCACGATGTGTTATAATCTCGATCTTGCGTACAATGCAAGCTATTGCATTATTGAAAGAGAAGTGTATCGTGGAAGCTTGGGGTGTTACAATATCTCCCTCGAATTCTATAGGAAAAGATTTATATCTCGTTATATATAAATAGATATAACAGGGGGTGAACTCGGTTCAACAAAATAATTATCAACTAAGACGGAATTCTTATTTAACTGTCACTACTTAGATGGTCTTGGTAGTGATCCATGAGTAATAGGATAGTTTTTGGAGTCAACCCATTCAACTATAAACAATATGGTGCAACAAGAGATGTTGGTGTGTCATACTTGGTTGGCCTAACCCCATGATGTTCCATGATATGTTTAGGAAATGAGCCTTGAATTATAAGAAATTATTTTATATGATTAGTTGTCCTCAAAAATGGAATTTATTATTCCCATATTATGATTTCATGGATTATTCTCTTGATTCTATTAGGATTCATGTAATATTATATGTGAATGTTTATATAATGAATCATGTATATGATAAAGGATATGTAGTGTGTTATCATTAACTGTTATTATCTTGTTCTCATACACTTATTCTCATAATTATTCCTACGTATCTCCCATGTTTACCTTTCTGAGAATATAAGACAACCAATTTATTACATTTCATTGCCCAAAGTGATGAATAAAATATTTGAGTAGGATTAAAAAAGGATATAATCCGTATGGGATGTGTTGAATATCTTCGACCAAGTTAGAATATTATATTCTTTGTTTCAAAATACACTAAACTATTATGGCCACTGCTCATCTATTTGTCTAATATATTAAATGTTCCAAAAAATTGATTTAATATATATGTTCAAGAATACAGGGTCACTATTATTATCTCCCAAATTATTACACACATGAAAATCCTTTTCTCACTTTTCCCTTTATCCATTATTTACTCTATGGTACTCTTCTTATTTTTTGTCCCTTCCAACCATAAGACATGAAAGATTTATTATATTTAGTGATAATAGATAAAAAATTTCATCTAATGAAAAAAAAATTTATAGATAATAACTCTTTAGATACTGGTCTTATTCCCAAAATCATACAATTCATGCAGTGTATGTAATCCATATCATACATATCTAGCCATTTCAAGGTTTCTTCATACTCTACAAAAAAATTATTCAGCACTTTTAATTATTATAAGGAACATTCTATTCATCTAATTTTGTTTCTCATAAGGGAAATATTTATTGAGGAATATCTCCTTAATTGTTGTCCATTCCTTGAGTTGATTTTCCTCTTCTTATATAATATTATTTTTCAAAGACCACCATTAATTAACTTTTTCTTTTATGTCAACGAACTAAAAGTGTAACCATTTCCTTTTCCCAACATCCCATGGACATAAATATCTTTTCTAGAGACATAATCCATTGTTCAGATATAATTGGATTAGTAGTCCCATAAAATGATGCATATTTCTATCTCTTAAATAGGTTAATGATTAGAGAATCTTGTTTTAGTGTACGTTTCTCATTCTAGGAAATGTTATTTTTTATATATTGATTGGGATTTTCTAATATTTCTATAATTTTCATAGTTCAAATACACTATATATTAGCTTCCATATCCTGGAAATATCTTCTTTGTCCATGAGTATTTATAACCTTCTTCGTCATAGTTTACATTTCAAAAAAATGGAATATACATGATTAGCTCATAAAATAATGATTTATATATCATACTATAGAATTACAAATATTGTGAAAAATATATCATAAATTTTTAAAATTTCCTCATAAACATGTTTTCTGAAGGGATATATTTATTTACAAATTCATAATAATGGTTTTTATGGAAAATATGATTTTTCCTAAGAATATACCTTGGGATTATCAGACCAAGCGCATAATAATGCCTATTTTGGTGAATCATGTGAAAATATTGTAAAGGAAAATTCCTCATTTTCATATTTATTACCCCTAGTTAGCTCTATCAAAAACACATCAAATTATATTATCCAAATATGGATATATTTCTTTGAATAACCAAAAAAACTATTCCTTACCTGAATTTTAGGATTTTATTCTATAAATATCCTCAATGTCAATAATATAGATATGTTCTCTAATATATGTTTTCCTAAATATTGTTTCAAATGTTTCTTCTAAACTTCCTCTAATACCAACCCAAATTTCCCTAGTCCCCTAAACTAGGAGGTGGTTCATTATTTAATTACATTATTATAAGATAAAAGGAGTTACATCTCTTATGTGATTTCTCGAGATGTGTTCCACTCAGAGGATCCCCATTTTGGGGGAAACATAGAATGAACTATGCCTCCCTATACACTAGAAGTAATAAACTAGATGCGAGGACATAGGGTGTGTTCATAGATATAATATTCCATCATGTCATGGTAGATCACAAAAAATATATATAATCAGATTAATAACAAAAGAATGATATCATTGAATAACTAGTGGAAAATAGGAATATGTATTAAAAAATAATAATCAACTCATATGTCATAAACTAGATATTATAAAAAATTATAATATCATTTAATCCCTCTAAAAACATGAAATTATGTATAAATGGTAATAGACAATACATTCAATAAAAAATAATCCTAAAATTCTCTAATGTAATGATTGTTTGCTCGATCATTTGTTACCAAGCTCCATCCAAACACAAATAAGATTGATTAGGTGTCTGATGTGGGAGGCGTTCTCAAAAAAATAGTTTATAAAAATAATATTCCAAGGAATTTGGTGGCTAAGATAGGGTGTGAGATAAATCTCAATTTTTTCACCACCAATAACATCTATATATATAATTATATCATTATAAACCGAACTATTTTGAAGGTATATATAATTGAAAAGTAATTCAAGTTAAATAACTCACACATACTTCATCCTCAGCTGCTAATGTATTTAAATGTGGGTCCATTTAATTATTTCTTTTATATTTAGTTTATGTAGATAAGTCAAAGGATGTTTGAACAACACCAACATTATATAATTACTATATTAATAAAAGTTCTTTTGTACAACAAGCTATCATATAATGATGATAATAATAAAGGGAATCCATGGTGATAATGAAGGAATTGTACGATGATGATGATATTATAAGAGGAAAAAAGGTATTAACCAAGGAATCCTTGAATTTAGGGTTTTATCGAACATAATAATAACATGAAAAAAGGATAAAAGGGGTTTGAGTGAATCCCAAGGGAAATTGATCATTAAATTCCTCTATAAATAATTGAATGTAAGTCCAAGGATCTTATACAAGGTAAAATAGTCTAAGCTTGACTGGGTCCAACGGGACGAATATATTAAACGACAAGTATAAATACATAAGGTTGGACCCAAGGAGTGTATACATGGATTGATAATTTCCATATGATAGTGAAGGGATCCTACGAAGTCATTTTTTCTATTATCTAGTAGATAAGGACCATATTCTGATGTTGGTATCTCCCATCACAGAATGATCCTTGATTCATAATGGATTCTTCTGACCGCCCAATGCATTACCTTATACATCAAAGGATTGATCTTGACAAGACACTCCATTAAAGATAAAAATGTGAATATAAAATAATTACCATAGACATTACTCAGTAATTATTTAATCCCATGGAATACTCATTACTTTTAATAAGTAAATTGGTTAATTATATTACATTTCATACTTAGTGGAAAGGAAAAAAATGACATAAAACCATTTATTACATTAATTACATGCAAAATTGTTAGGTTGGTTACATTACCTATCATTATCTTGACATAGTAGTCTAAAGATATACAACCATAAACAACTCAATTATAATTACCTAGGCCAATTGATAACTATTGTATACAGAAAAGACCGAAGGATATTTATTATTTTCTTTGTTTTCTTTGGTTCTAGGGTAACCGTATATGTCTCATAATCCTACAGGGACTTAGGCATAATACCTGACCATTGATGGCCTAGATACACACATAACACACACATCCCTATTTGAGGATAATATTTCGTCAATAAATCTGACCTATGAAGTGATTAGAAAATAATTACTCACATAGAGCAACATGATTCCTCACACTGATTGATAAATCCATTACCCCTCAATCATAAACTTATATAGATATGTTTGTTTGTGATTCTCCTCTAAA
Source organism: Viscum album (assembly GCA_963277665.1). Classification (NCBI taxonomy): domain Eukaryota; kingdom Viridiplantae; phylum Streptophyta; class Magnoliopsida; order Santalales; family Viscaceae; genus Viscum; species Viscum album. Next base: position 1,915,560,530 of record OY728165.1, on the reverse strand, counting down.
CATCTTATTTTCTTCACATATGTCTGTTGTAGTTTTTTCCATGAGGACACTATCATTCAGCTATGCCTGCTTCTTGAAAAGTGTGTCCCCTGACTGCCAATGCTTCTCTCCAACACATCCTCACATAAAAACCACCATGTTGGGAATGTATCATGATCACCACATCAAGGAGCCACTTCAATGACACTACCATTTATGTCTGATCCTACCTGTATATTTTTCCTTCGTTGATAATTCAATCACCTTTTCTTCATCCCACCGCCGCAAAATGACCATCACTAAATCCTTTCATTGCACACTATATATATTTTTACATGGGTCTATATTCACCAATTGTTTCACACCTTTCCATCAAACACTGAATCCCAATGTGGTCCTAGAATCATAAGAATCTGACTGATCATTACCTTGGGAGAGCCCCCTCCTAAAGCGCCCCACCTGCGCACCATGTATCATGTCTCCACAAACCCCCAAATACCCAAATTGGGGATTCGAGGGATGTAACCCTAGTTTCTGTAGCGATACAGGGTATCTGTAACAACTAGGTTACAAGCCCAAATACATATATAAGGTATACATTACATTTACATTTCATGGATCATATATTAATTGTATCAATTAACCTTGATGTTTCAATTGAAATTTATAATGGTGATATCCATTACTAATTAAAAATTCATTATGTTTAAGTAGGATTACCATTAGAAGGGTCAAGACAAAAAACTAAATGATTTGTTAGATAACCCACCTAGGGTACTATGGAATAATAAAGGACGAACACAAAATGAGATTGAATGAGTTGACGTATCAACCACCAATGGTCATAAAGAACAATTATGAACAAGGATCTTGAATATGATAATAATTATTATAATAAATAAATATGTATTTAATTGGAAATTCTTACTGAAATTGGCATATAAACAACTCAAAATGTTATAAAATTATGAGACATGAGTGATGAGTTATATACCTCTAACCTTGATCATATAGGACTATCCTTTTCCAGTATCAACCAATATTTTATCCCAGATTAGAGGAAATTTAACAAATAGATAAATTCGATAAAAATAGGTTGTATGAGCATGCATCATTATAAATAGATAATAAAGAAGAGTAATGAATAATAGATAATGATTAACAAAGGGAATACATGGTGGACTCCAATGTAAGGATCAAATCTCAAATCATATTCTTGATGAAAGTCATGATAAAAAAATATGAAGAGGAAACATGTGATCTCCAATTAGAGATAATAATCCTCCATGTAACTGGAAATGAGAGTAACAATAATGGAGTAATATCAGTATATTTTATGTGAAATATACTAAATACACCCCAAAATAATTGGGTCTCACAGTTTGTCCACAAGTATGTATAAATTATTCACTGACCTTATGCCTCCCACTTACTATAGATGGACCCCTCACGGTTTCCTGTGCACGGTTTGACTAAATATATTTCATATTGTGTAGCACACTCAACAAAAAAACAATTGATACCCCTTCATGGTTGTGTACATTAGGATGAAAAATTTTATCAAACCATATCGACTCCTGAATCCCTTTTTCCATCCTTCAAAGTTTTTTAGAAACTATGAAGATTGGATCTCATATTTTCTTATAATAATGAGCCCTATTCCAATTATCCACTGGTTGGGGTTCGAAGCTCCAAAAAACCAAATGTCACCCCTAAAATAATCCTGATCCTATTATAAATCCATATTTGTTAAAAATAATCAAATTAGATAAAAAAAATTAAATTATCCATAACTCATAGAAATATTATGTTAATATAGTCTTCCCCCCATAAATTAAGTCCCCCACTAGGTCAATTTCAATGGGAAAAGAAACAAGGTCATAGAAAAACTCTGGGAACTAATAATATACATTGGCCTTCTTCTCCATGGTCTCATCCTAAACATGGATATACTACAATAACACCTGCACCAAATGGATGTACTAGAAATAGGGATCCTTTGTTCTCCAATCAATTATTTTTTATGTTACTCCGCAAAAGAATATTTAGTATACAACCCAACCAACTTGGAAGAAAAAATATTAGATGAGAAGACTTTATAATAAAGAAATAGTGAAACATGGAATTGGTCATGCATGGAATCGTACCTCTATATGAATAGAAACTGATAGGATAACAACCTAAATCTCTCCATAATCTTAAACAATGTAATATAATAAAGAAACAACGTTCATTTACCTGGTATCTGCCTATCCCCAAGAATTCATCATAGCCACATGAAAAAACTGGTCACCATCATAAAATTCTAGAGGTCATCAATGATAATTTTCATATGATTTCCTCCAAGACTATGTTGTAGAGATATGCTTCTTGGCTATATGAACAAACTATGATGTTTTATGAATGGGATACAGAACTTATAGTGATTCCACTCCTTCCAATATAATAAATTTAAATGAACAATGTTACCTACCAGAAAAATTCCTCATTAGGGTCCATATAAATTGGTTTCTGAAATATATTAATATAGGAGATCTTAGTGAGTGGGATATGCTTCTATCAATAACCGTTAAAATCATGGATGCATTCCCAAAGAATTTTATCTGACACATGTATTATGTGTTTAGAGTAGTCATCATTCTATGGGTGAAAAAACTGATTAGAAGTACATGTGTACACATAGCTCTCTATAATCCCTATTTGAACATTCACGTGAAACAAGCATTTATATCGTAAATTATGGTATAGATGACCCAATGAAGTCATATGATCTCATGGACATATCGTCTTCCCATATAATCAACTTATAGAGTCTCATAGATATTATAGACATGGGATACATTTTATAAATGATCAAAAACTACCAAAACTATGTCAATAAATCGAGGATTTCTCTACAAGATGATTTTATAAACCATAGAAACAACATCTCATTTACATTTAATGTCCTAAAATGGATTTCATATGTTATAAGGACCTTGGTAGTCTTACATCACCAACTTATAGGGGGAGCACCTAGTGATAAAACTGTTCATATGATATCTCATCCCTAACCACCAATACTAGCATCACATTTCATTAAAAATCTTCTAGATGTATGGTTGAACTGTACATTGAGAAGCATGAGACTCTTTTTTTAGTTTCTCTGTCATATCTATAGAAATCTAGATATGATCACATATATGTATGATTACATATTCATTATCAGCCCAATCAGAAGGAAGCTCCCCCCCCAGTAATACTTTCTCATATGACCAACAATTATGGATCTTAAAACTACACACTCTTCATGCTATCAATGAGTATATAGTTAACTACAATTTCATTAAAACAAGGCTTCACATTACTCGCATTAATATCCATATGGATCTCCATAAATAGGGACATCAATTTATATTCATCACTAGCTTCATGAAAGACTTGTGAATGTATTTTTGGGCTTAACCCATCTACACCTTAATTTCACTTTATGGTCGTACAAGAAATCTCAATATAAAATAACCAAAGGTATTCACCCTATATTTTATATATAGGAAAACATTCACAGTACATGAATATATATTTCAGGCTCTTGTTGTTTTTATAATCAACAAATCCATCACCCATTAGAGTGTATCTCAAGAATCATATGACATTATGAACTTCTACTTTCTCAAGTTCATGAGATAGTTTTCATATCTCTTTGGGACAATACTTCTATGATCCATATGCAATATCTCTTCTCTACTACATCATTATTTCACCAATGCGGACACTTGATGAATCACAACCAACAATATACCATCTCTCTCGATTTAAATCATTTTTTAAATTTTCATAAAACCACTTTTACGGTTAAATTGGGAACCTCGAAATCATCAAAATAAGACACAATTTAGTAAGAACATCATCATAAAGAAATAAAATCCAAATGAAAAATTTCCAATTAACTATGATGTGGGAATGTTTCATGAACATTGATCCCCAAAAATCACATGATTCTCCTATGGACACCTGTATTAAGGAATGTCATATTGATTTCATATCATCAACCACTCTGTTTACCCCATTTTTAAATCTAAATAAAAATAATATAATAACCATTATCCACAATGATAACGACATTCACCACTAACAGAAACAAACCACACCCAAACCAGAGACAAAAAATGACATCATAACTAAAAAAACTAATCAGATTTAGCCACTAAAAACATAACCCTAGAAAAAAATTATTGATGATATATAATTATTTCTACCAGTGACCGAAAGAGGAAAAATGTTATGCACATCATGCATCTTAAATACCATCATCCACTCACATAACACATACCAATACTCTATGGAATCCACCAAACTATACCGACTAGGAAGGGACCATTGGACTATAATGTGATAGAATATTTCTGCAAAAAAGGCCTCAACTAAGGTTCATGCCTTCAAAATAACTTCAACCCATCCTTTGTAACACATTATAACAATATACCTAATATAATTATGTTAATAAAAAATTCACCTGAAACCAAATCGTCATATTTGAGGAAGAAAAACACCAAGATTCTCCAACACTCCACCATTATAACAACGATCATTAACCACTGATATCATAATCGAAAAACCACATTAACCATATCAATCAACATGAATAGTATCTTCATTTGAATTATATACAATTGAAATAACCATGACTCTTACTATATATGGATGAATCTGAATTTGTGTCGAGAGATTCCTTCCATTCAACATATAAAAGGATTTCGTTCACACATCTATAAATATGAATGTGACAGCGTTTCTTTAAGACTAGTAAGAGGTTTACACCTATTTTAAAGGTACTATACAAATTCCTATAAATTTTTTCTAACCCCAATAAAATCATAATTTCATTCAAATTATTAGGGTGATCCTAGGAAACCACAACACTCACCCTCTCCAGGACAACTTATACTCCAGATTTTGAGATAATATGACCTAATAAGTGAACTTTGATTATCATGAAGTGGAATATAAGAAGAATAGCATAAGTATGATGTTCTCTTAGTATATTCAAATAGATATCATGGTTCTTAGCATTGAATATGAGAATACCCCAAGATTTAATCAATAAATTCATTGAAAAAATATTATTAATTGGTGTAACATCATATTCTGAAACCCAAGAAAATGGAGGGAACATTCGTAAGACTAAACCACATATTGGAAGTTCTCAAAGACAATACCTGTTATGAAATTTTTTATGAGGTATTTATGAATGTCTAACTCACAGATGATGAGAACATGATAATAGGTAGATCATTGAAAATACACTAGATCCTCAGTGATGCTCAAGTATGTTATATATTCAAGACAGTGGATATTGGTTCTTAACCCTTGGCTAGTTCAACCATCAGTAATCCATAAATTAATAAAGGATACCATTAACCATCACTGTGAAACACATGGGTGAGCCCAATGAAGAAGTATTATATTTGATAAGACCATTAGAATACTGATACTATAACATTCTCTTGACCTATTGGAACTTTGTAGGAGACATATTGTATAGAGTAATGGACGTTGGAGCTTATCTTCTAATGAAATCTATTATAAACGGCACCTCTCTCTCAGGAGGTAAGATATAAGAATCTATGTGAAAGACCACCGTAATATGATATTATATGAGATGAAAATATTTTAGATTTATTAAATTCTCCTATATTAAGATAAAAAGAATCTATCCAATCACCCCAACTAGTTTATGATTCTATGGTCCAGGTCTACTATCATGGACATTCCACAAACACCCTTTTGATGATAAGTGCCCCCCTACAGTGATGTAAATTACACCCTATGGTGATAATAATCCAATGAGACATGATATGGTATTGAATAATCAATTATTAGAATGTGAACAAATCCTCTCATGTCGAGTATAAAGTGGTCCATTCAGATAGGTTAACTTTATACATCAAGGGGAATTCCCAACATTGGTGTATGCACTCTAACAATAATCCGAAAAATGTGTCCAAGGTCATCACACCATAGTAATATTAAATTTATATATTGATAACTTTCATGGACAATAAGGATATACAATAATTAGAATGAATTGTATTGAATAAGTTAGATACAATATTAGATGCTACTAGAATAACACCACATACTATAGTTGGTCATTCACTATGATCCACAGGTAATGGTTATAAGGCATAAAAATTACATGATCCATGAACATATGATATAGATCCAAATATAATGAGCATGGCAAGATTGTGGTAATTGGAAATTACATGACTGGAGTCTAGGGCCCGGGCCTCCTCCCCAGCCAGTCCTACCAGTGCTAATACAACTCTCCTCTTAACGTGGAAAATAGAACCTTATCCTAATGGTACATATGGTGTCGATCATCTTCCAATATTAGAAAATATAATGGTCTGGAATAATGTCTAAAAATTACCCAGATGACCTCAAAAACTATACTCAAGATGGTATCTATCATAGTAAGGCTTCTTATTCACCAACTATTCATACTTATGGTTTATAATGGAACTTCTATTTTGGTTGCTCTGGCCATCACTACACTGGCGTAAATTCTCAAGGTTATGCTTCGTACTACTATAAGAGATACTTCCCTACCACAAAATCAAAATTATAATCTTGAGACTATGTAATTTTTTCATGGTTCACTTAGTAATAATTTTATGGCTCTAGATATCCAAAATGGATGTTATGTGAAATAAATTCCCCTGAGTACCGATATAATGCTTGTTCACATACCTAATGTTTCTATCACATGCTAACTCATCAATAGATAGAGGTAGGGGAAAGTGCTGGAACTTTTTAAAACAAGCAGCGTAATCCATAATTGACATATCAACTTACTCTATGTGCATGACCTCTGTAGCTCAGTATGCTCTTAGCATAGGAGGAAATAATCACTCATTGATGGCTTTCTAGAAATCAGTTGAGACTAAGACATAGGGACTTCCGGCCTAGGTAATATTGTCCAACCAGTTCATGTCTGAATCACGTGGAATATAGGTTGAGTTATCAAAACTCATATAAGAAGCATCTCTATATTATCATAGATAAATAATGTGTCCTCCCTCAAAGATTCATTTACCTGAGGTCCCCATTCCCCCAAGAAGATTGGGGGATGATGATACTATAACTGACAATTCATAAAATCCATAGTATGTATATGTCGAAGAGCACACAACATGTCCAAAATATGATATATAAAACTCTAATGATGTCGTGTATAAGTTCCAAGATCATATACAGAAATCGGTTCCTCACATGGCACTCCCATAGGTATATCTTGCATATTGGGGACCACCATCATTGGAGTGTGGCAATGGCCACCATCCTGGTGTATGAAACGAGGAAGTCATGATGGAATAGATTATAAAATAATCAACACATTCCTTAAAACATGATCTAAATCGTTCTAAATCCATAGTGGAAGCAGGCCATAAGAAGAAGGGATCACTAACCGAGGTATACTACCCCAACTACCCACTAATAAGGAAAGGGTATTAGTGAATGATCATGCTCAATTTAGAGCAGTTATAAAATTTGAAGGGACAAAAAAACCTTACCTTTTTAATTATTAGAAACCAAATAATTTTAATATTTCATGATTTTCATTTTAGGATTCAGTGGTTAAAAATATATATCATGGTTCAATAAATTTTGATCATCTTTCCCAGTGAATAAGGTCACATACATATTATCACATTAATTAACACCAATTATATTTATTTGTAACCATATCAATATTCAGTATCATAATTTAACTTGTAATATATGATGGATTGACTTATTTCATTAAAAATTCCAATATAAGAGGGGCCAATCACCATAGAAATTGAAAATGAAAACCACTAAATAACATCCAAATAGAATCTCATATTATAATAGGCACATAAATGACATGGGTTGAATCCATATATATATATATTTCTACCATCAAATTATACATAAATAAATTATTTACAAGGATTGTGAAAGTTTAAATATACAGTTACTATATCATTTAGATGATTTTATAAGCTCATTCATATATAATAACCATTGGTCACTATAAAATCACAAAAAATGAATGAAATTAAAGTAGTGAAATTCAACTATAAGGAATGACATGTACAAAGCATGTGGATTCTATGTGCCTATTACGATGAATTTAAAAAAGTTACATTCCCTCATCTCATTGAATATGAATAAAAAATTAAATCCTCTATAATTATAATACCAAAAACCATCACATAGCATGTACATATCCCAATGATGATAGATTCTGATCTATAAAAAACAAAATACAAAACAACAGTTTAACATTTCTAGAAAACATGGTGTTTCCCCTAATAATGGGATAGATATTCCCATGAATGGATTATAACGATGTTTCAAACCTTTCTTAATATTCTATTTTAATTCCCAAAATTAATTAAACAGAATAAGAAAATGTGTCTAATACATAATTGTGACATCATATCCCAAGTTACATTCAGGGGTACTCAAAGAGGATGGCCACATGGCCTCATTCATACATCCCTATAAGAGAGATACCAACAAAAAATACAAGGTCCTATGGTGTTTCCGTCAAATGATTATTCCATCACTTCAATGTGGATAATATATATATATATATAAGAGGATTAATAGAATATGCTTTATATAAATGAATATGAAGTGAAAAAATAGAATATGAATCTAATAATAATAAACTAAAAATATTTAAAACAAATGAGATATAAAATTATTGTGTCATGTCATGTATCTAAAATTAAGAAATCGGTATACATAGAAGCATGAAATACAGTCTATAAAAAAGAATAAAAACCAATCCAAAAACTATTCAAGATCTTTAGCACTGGCTGACCTATCTACTACCCAGATCCATCCTAAAGTAAGAAAGAAATATAAGGTTCCCAAAGCATGAAACTTACCCTTATCAACACCTATATTATGGAAATTATTCTGATTACCATCAGAGTCCAAAATATTATTTACATAAATATCTATACTCCACCAAAAACCACATCAATAAAATCCAATATGTGAATATAAAATTTAATAGTGTTCATTTATATATAAATTTAAGTTAATTATAGATAAAAAACTAATAGATTCTTCATCCTTAGCTAGTAATGTTTCAAAACATGATACCATTAAATTATTTATTATATTTTCAGTTTATATTGATATTTCAAGCTAGGCGTAAATATCCCTAGCATTGTATCATGATTATAGTAATAAATGATCCCAAGTATAATTAGGAATCCTTAAATGATGATAATAATAGAGGATCAAAGAAAATAACCAAGGAATCATAAGATTATAGTAATTGTTAAAGAGGATACAATGTAATAAAAATTGAATCCATGACCTCATGGGTTGTGCCAACAGATTAATGATATATCATCCCACAGTTTTATTACTCATCTTTTCATTAGATTTTACAAATAAGAGATCTTTAAAATTTAGTTTCTTGTTAATAAGGTATGTAATACATGAAATCATTATAAATTAATGTAATCCACTTTAATGGATTCTTGAAATATTCATCCTATGTTCAATTTCTAAATCCCATAAGCTAGGGAAATACATCAATGGAAAGGGTAAACATAAGCCCCAGAAATGGAAAATGGTAAAATAGATTACATGTGATCTTGAGAGATATCTATAAGAAAATGAGAAATTTTATAAAGGAATTAGAAAGAGTAATATCATAAAAATAAGAACATAAAAAATAACATTAAAATGTCGCAATATAACGTAATTTATACATTGTTAAAAATATCACCATGGTCCACCCCAAAGGTTTCATAACCTTTATTTAGGTTATACACCAAGATATCATAAAACTTATCATCTATAGAGATTAATTTCATTTCTCTATGAATTGGAGTTATTTCAGTGCACACCATTAATATGTATTTATTTTCATGTGACCCACATAGATCATAATATAAAATTTAATTAATAATCCGTTGAGTATAAATTAAATGTGTTTCATATCTAAATCACGTTGTTTTAAAAAGTACATAAAAATGATCATTATTTCATTTATATCCCATGGAAAGGGAATGAGGGTTTTATATATGAAAATTATAGAGTAATATAAATCATTTTTATGTATTTATGATTAATCATGATAATAAAATTGGTTTTGGTATTCATATAACAAAAATAAAATAATTTCTTCAGAACAAAGAGATTGATTTTGAGATGAAAATTCTACAGCATAATAGGAATAAAACATGATTTTATAAAATAGTAAAAACCCGATGGGATAAGTGTTACCCATAAAAAACTAATATTTTCTTATTTTGAAAATATTAAAATGTAAATAAAAACATTTAATGGAAATTTGAAATACATACCACATAAATGTGAACTTGAAAGGAAAAAAGACGTTGAAAATTCCCTTACCATAATAAGTAAATTATAAAACGCTTTGATCACGAACAAGAGGGTTTGAGGACACCATTGGAGAAATCCTTTGGAAAAAATAATATTATATCTCTGAGGTCAATTATTTTTGGAATGAATCGAATCACAAGAATGACATAGTATTTATAGTAAAAGTGATGAAGTTTTTCATTAATTTCGGAGGACATGTCATCAATGGTATTTACAAAACCATGGGCATGATCTTGGTATTCACCCATGGTTTTGGGCACATGGGAAAAATAATATAATATTTTAATCCAAATGAGTTGAAAAAAAATTTAATTACATATTACAACACTATAATTTCATTTAACACACCAAGAACTCAAAAAATGTATTTTTACTATTCACTAAAAAATAAAACATTTTATAAAAGTCTCATTAATTCCCACAAACCTAATATTTGTGTGTTGAATTAAAAAATGAACTACATTTGATGAAATTAGGATCTAAATATGAGAAATTAAATTTTCCTAATACCGATGTTCAGTGTAATATAACTATTTAATCGAAAAATACAAATAAAACATTAATTATTTCTAAAAATGTTATTTACTTATACTATTATATCACATTAAAAGTAATGATGCCCAAATTATATTAATACTTATATAGGTGAGGATATAATTTCATTTTTAAAATTACTACCAATGAGGTAAATTTTTATATTCATAATTTTATATTCACCAAATATTAAGTCGATCTTAACAAACACTAAATTTCATACTGATCAATACCGTGTATGTCCATTTTTCGAAAATAATTTGACAATATCAATTAATTAATTTATAAAAAATTATTTTAAAAGAATATTTTTTTAAATATTTATTTATAATATGAAATTTTTTTTGAAAAATAAAAAAAACCACCTTGATTAATTTTGACATTTGAAAATCAAAAAAAAAGCTATTTATTTTACATTAAAAATATATTTATTTATACAGATGGATTACACAATGTATATAAGTCCTCATTATATATACCATTATTACACCCATATAGGACTTAAGAGTAAGGTGATATATTGTGATATTCTTTTAGGGTGTCTTAGATAACATCAGCCTAGTGGAGATTTCAATGAACTTGACCTTCTCTCATATGCGATATCATTGAAGCATAATATATTAAAGCACAACTAAAGATTGGTCAAGAGAACGACATAGTGATGATACCTTCTTCACAAAATCTAAAAAATGGGCTTCGTATAGCATGATTCTATGGGTAGAGTCAATCTACTCATCTTTCTCCTTTAATTTTCCAATTTCATTTCTAATTATAAAGAATAATTTTAATGTTAAAATTATTATGGTTTCCAATGGTCATATTAACTAATGGTCATATAAAATCCAAAACACTATGTATATATTTCAATTATTCATATATCGTTTTATTCATTATGACATAGTGAAATTTACATTTTTCAGAAAATAAAATGCATCATTCTTTTTTATGATATGACTTTGGATTACATTTTACAAATAGAGGATCATTAATGATTAATGTCATAAAATTAAGGTACATATTAAATGAAATTTTTTTAATCCACTTGAATGTATTATTTAAATATTTACCCAATGTACAGTTACTTAATCTCATAGCTTCCGACAGATTCATCATCCTTATTCTTGATCTTGATAAATTCATTCTCCATTTTTGTTCTCATCGAATGAGGGAAATACTTATTGAATTAGTTCCTTCTAAATCACTCCCACTCTATATCATCACTCTCCCCTAATTGCCTCATTTTTTCAATAATTTCCCACTATTGATATGCTTCTTTATCTAAGCGATAAAAATCCAGATTGACCTTCTATTATTCTGAATAGCTGAGTACAGGTACAATCTTTTCAATATAGCGGATCCATTGTTCATCAATTAACGGGTCCATATATTCTGTAAATGTGGGTGGTCATTGACACATAAAGGAATCAATGTAATATTGTTCCCTTCATAGGGAAATTGGTCTCTCACCTTTATTCATGTTATTTCCCAAAACATGAGTAACATGATTCATCTTTATCATGTAACTTTTCATTATGGATTATATAGGATGGACGTGAGCACATGGTCTATTGTCGTAACCATTTGCACAGTTACTCTGATTTCCCTCCATTTTATAAAAGAATAAAACCTTAATGATAAATTTATTTCATTTATGACTCTTTTAATTGTGAAGGATTTTAATATCATAAAACCTCATGGTTAAGATATTAATTCTAAAAAATATATATTTCACTATAAATACATCATAAATATTCATACAAATCTTGTGATTAACCAAAAATATTCTCCATGAGTTTCAAATGATGAGTGAATCATGGCTTATTGTTATGCAAAAATTCTTATTCGAGTCTACTAGAAAGCATTACATTCATGTTTACCCCAAGATATATATGTGCTAGATCCAGATCCACATGTTTGTATCCATATAGGGATTTTTTTGTTAATATACCACTTACATAATATTTCACCAAAATAGCATGATTTTTTTATATGTTTAATATTTTCGTTAGGTTTCTTCCTATAATTTTTGAAAAAAAATTAAAATGAAACAATGATAATTTTGGTACCAAATATAGCATCCCACCATTTTATTACATAACATTTCTTTACATTTTACAAATATAGGATCTTTAATGTATATTGTCTTGAAAATTAGTTACATAATTCAATAAAACATAGAAAATTAATTCAATACACGTGATTAGATCTCTGAAATGTTTATACCAATTTCAATTCCTCTATCTCAGGAAACTGTGGACATATATCAATTGATAATGTGAGAATAATACCAAGTCAGAGAAAAGTGTTAAATTGAGATCTTACGAGATATCAATAAAAACACGGGGAATTTTATTAATTCATGAGAATGAGTAATATAATAATATTAAGAGTATGAATCATAACAAAAAAATGTGGCTAAAAGATTGAATTTATATATTCATAGTAATATCACCAGCATCCATGCATAAGGTGTCATATAAATTACCATGGTTATTCAACAAGGTATCGTAAACATGTCATCTCTATATAATAATTTATTTACCCAATTAATTTGAGCACTATCAGTGTAAAATATTAATATTTCATTATTTTCATGTGATCCACATATATCATAATCAAATTTTTCATTTATATCCCATATATAATAAAATAATGTGTTTCATATATAAATCATGGTATTTTAAAAAGTGCTAAAAAACATGATCATTATGTCATTTATAAACCATGGAAAGGGAATAAGGGATATGTGTATATATATAAATTATAGAATCATATAAATATTTTTTATGTATTCATGAATACCCCTGGATATTAATAAGGTGTGTTTTTTCATTTAAATAAAATAAAATAATTTGTTTGGAAAAATAGAGATATTTTCAGACAAAAATCTACAAAAAAACAGGTATGAAACATGGTTTTACAAAAAATTAAAAATAGAGTGGAAATTCAACCCATTAATAAATGACTCAAAATATATTATAGGGATATAATAAAATGGAAATAAGAATATGATATGTAAATTTGAATGTTATACCGCATAAAAGGGAACTTGAATGGAAACGAGAAGACAAGAATTCCATTACATTGAAAAGTTACATCAAAAACACTATGATAGGGATCATTAGGGATCGAGGGCACCATGGAAGGACTCCTAGTGATATAGTACTTTCATATATTTCAGGGGAATGATTTTTTTAATGAATAGAAATGAAGGAATGTCTTTGTATTTATTGTATAATAGATGATGTTTTTTATAAATTTTCAAGGACACCTCATCAGTGGTATTTTCAAAACCACAGGCTTTCCCATGGTATTTGACCATGTTTTTGGGCCACTTGTGGTACCATATATCATAATTTGACTCACATGAGTTGACCAGAGTTTGAAATTTCTTTTTAATACTTTATTATAATAGTAAACACACTAAAAACAAAAAACTGTATTTTTTTACTATTCACCGAAAAACAATACATTTTATATAAATCTCATAAATTCTCCCAAACCGGATGTCAGTTTTATGAATTATAAAAGTAACTCCATTTGATGAAAATATTTTTCTAAATATTATAATTATAATTTTTAATTTAATTTACTAATTATAAAAAAAAATTAGTAATACATACTTAATAACTTTTAAAATAGTAACTTATATATACTATTATATAAAATTATCATTTTAGATGCCTAAATTATATTTATACTTCCATAGGTGAGGTTACCATTCTATTGGCCATATGAATATTCATAAGAGTAATATTACTATTCATAAATTATTATTCAAAAAAATTATGTTCATGTTATCAAAGTCTAAATATTTTACTGATCACAATCGTGAATGTTGGTTTTTTGAAAATCATTCAACAATATAAATTATTTAAAGAAAAAAAATATTTTAAAATACTCTATATTTTTAATAGTCATAAATAATATAATACATCATAAAAAGGAACTAATAATTTATCCTAGATTAATTTTTACATTTTATATTAAAAAAATGATGTTAATTTTACCATAATAAATTTATCTATACAAATATATTACACAAAGTAAACAATGACTCAATAAATAACTACTTATAAAACACGTATATGACCTAACAGTATGGTGCGAAATGATGATAGATTGATGGGGGGGCTTGGACAGCAACGACGGAGTTGTGATTTCGGTCATCTTCAAACATCACCCATAGATGATTTCATTCAATAACAAAATATTAAAGAACATATTGGGATTGGTCAAGAGAAATTCCCAGGGATGAAACTTTCTTCCCAAGCTCTGCAAAATGGGTTTTATATAGAATGATTATACTATTTGGGGCCATCTACTCCTCTTTTGCCATTAATTTTCCATTTTCATTTCTATTTATAAACAGTAATTATAATGATGAAATTAGTATGGTTTACAACAATCATATTAACTAATGATCCTATAACGTTCAAAATCATATGGTTATATGCAAATTATAATTATATAGTTTTATTGATGATTAAATAATCAAACATCCATTTTCAAGAAACAAAAAAGCATATTTACATTTTATTAGATAAATTTTCATTACAATTTAAATACAAAGGATCTTTATAGTATAATATCTTGAAAATTAGGAATATAATAAATTAAAAAAACATTATTACAATCCACATGAAATAATTATTTAAATTTTCATCTATATACAATTACTGCATCTCATAGCTTCCATTAAATTAATTCTCCTTCTACATTATCTTTAGAAATTCATTAACAATTTTTATAATCATTGGATGATGGAAATAAGTACTGAAGAAGATCCCTCTAAACTATTCCCTATCCATAGCTTCAATGTCCCCTATAGGCCTAATGTTTTTATTCAGTTACCACCACTGATTAGATTCTCCGTCTATGTGAAAAATAACAACAATGACCTTATCTTAATTTGATCATTGTAATAGAGAAAATATATTTTTGATAGATGTGATCAACTATTCATAAATCAATGGTTCAGTAAGTCCAATGAATTCTAGTGGTCATTAACAAATAAAATTCTCAATAGAAATTTGTTCCCTTCATAGTGAAATATGTCCCTCATCTTGATTCATGTTATTTCCCATAACATGAGTTAGTTGATCCATCATTAACATAAATTTTTACATTCTGGAATCCATAGGAGGGTTTTCAGTACATGGTACGTTGCGGTCATTATTTGTATGGTTCTTTATATTTCCTAAAATTTTATAAATTAATTAAACATTTTTGATAAATTTATTTCATTTATGAATCATTTAACTATAATATATTTTTATTTATTAAAACATCTTGATTAAACCTTTTATTCTTTATCACAAATTATATTTCTCTACAAATCATTCATAATGATTCATAAAAAGCATTTGATTAACCAAAAAAATCCCACAGTAGTGTCAAACTAATATTGAAAGAAGGACCATTTTCATGCACTAGTTTCCATTTGAGTCTAGCACATGGTTGTGTTTTCGTATTTACCACTAGATACATATTTTTTATAGCCACATCCTCATATTTGTATCCAGAGATAGATATATTTTTTTTTGAAAACCAGTTACATAATATTTCAAAAAAATACAAGGATATTTTTCTATATTAATAATTTTCATTATGTATCATCCTAAAATTTTTTATTCCTAATTTCTAAAACTAACTAAACCTTCCATTGATACCAACTATATCATGCTGCTATTTTATTACATTCCTTTTCATTACAGTTTAAAAACAAAGGTTATTTAATGATTAGTGTCATAGAAATAAGGTAAATAATACATGAAAACATAAAACATAATTTTAATACAGTTGAATGGCTCATAAAATGTTCATCCTTGGTACAATTATTGCATCTCATAACATAGTTACATACATCAAAGAAAAGGTTGAGAATAAGGAATAGTATGGGAAAATAGTTCACATGAGATCTTCAGAGATATCAATAAGAACATGATTAATTTCATAAAGGATTATGAAATTGGAATATAATAAAAAACAATAACATGAATCATAAAATGAAAATATAGATACAAAATTTAATTTATACATTCATAATCCTGTCACCAGGGTCCATCCCCATGGTGTCATAAAAACTACCCAGGTAATTCATGAAGGTATCTTAAAACTTGTCATCTCTAGAGATTAATTTATTTAACAAATTCATTATAGAAATATCAAAGAACAGACTTAATATTTATTTATTTTAATTTCAACCATATATATCATAAATAATCATTTGATAAATAACCCATATAGAATAAATGAAATTTGATTCATATTAAAATCATTTCATTTTAAAATGTTATAAAAAACAAGATCATATGTCATTTATAACCTAGTGAAAAGAAATTAATGTTATATGTAAGCCAATTAAAAAATAGAATAAATAATTATTATGTCTTGATGAATACCCATTTTATTGAAACTGGTTTTGTTATCCATATAATGAAAATTAAATAATTTCTTGAGAAAAATATGAGATGCTTGGTTGAAAATTCTACATAATAACGGGTATGAAACTTGTTTTTATAAAACATTAAAAAGAGAGGGGGAAAAGGTAAACCATTAATAAAAGACTCATAACACTATATAGAGACAGAATAAAATTTAAATAATAACATATTATTGAAATTTTAAATACATAACCCTAATAGAGAACATGAATGGAAAATAGAAGTGGGAAATTCCCTTACCTTGAAGAGTAACTTCTAAAACCTTATGATTTGGATATTTAGGGAAAGATGACACATTGGAAGGATCATATGGGGTTAAAAATATCTGATTATAAAAAGGAAATATTTTTTAAATAAATGAAATAATGTAAGGGCTTGATATTTATAGTAAAGTAGAGGTAGTTTTTCATAAATTGTTTAGGGCATTTCATCCGGGGCATTTGAAAAACCACAAGATTTACCTTGGTTTTGGCAACATGGGACACCTCATAAAATAATATAATGAACATGATAAGACCATAATTTCTAATTACATATTATATAGTTATAATTTCATTAAACACACCAAAAACTCAAATCCTGTACTTTTACAATTCACAGAAAAACAAAACATTTTATTAAAAAATAATTCATTCACCCTAAACTGATTTATTGTTTTTAAATTCAAAAATGATCTCAATTTTATCAAAATAATTTTCTAGATATGTGAAATTTAATTTTTATATAAAATCAAAAATTACTCAAAAACACTAATTCATAATTATTAATTTCTCTAACAGTTATTTACTTATACTATTATATAATAGTACCATTGAAGATTCCTAAATTATATTTAAAATTCTATAAGTGACGATTCTATTCCATTGGTTATATTACTATTTATAAGGGAAAAAGTTTTATTCATAAGTTACTATTCACCAAAAATTATGTTGATCCTATCAGATTCAAAATTTCTTACAGATCACAATTGTGTATGATCGTATTTTGAAAATAATTTAATAGTATATTTTTTAGAGAATAAAAAAAATTAAAAGTCTGTTTTTTCAATTTTCTTCAATAATATTAAAATTCTTATAAAAATAATAAAATTTCAAACTAGATTTAATTTTGTCATTTTAAATTAAAAAAATGATGTTTATTTTACCATAAAAACAAATTTATTTATACAAATGGTTTAAAAAAGTAACTAAGGCCTCATAATCTTACCAATTATAACCCTAATATTTACCTAAAATTTTGGTGTGAAATGGTAATAGACTCCTCGGGTGGCTTAGATTACATTGCCCGAGTGGTTATTTCTATAAACATAAAATTATCCTGTAGGAGATTTTATTCCAGCATAAAATGCTGAATCTCATCATAGGATTGGTCGAGGGGAATACCATATGATTCTACCCCGCTACCATGTTATGAAAAATGGAATTCATATAACATGATTATACTAGTATATTCCATCAAATCATATTTATTCATTAATTTTCCATTCTCATTTTTATTTATAAAAAATATTTATAATGTTAAAATTATCATGGTTTCAAATAGTCATATTAACCAATGGTCATATAAAATTTTAAAAAACTATGGTTATATATCAATTATACTTATATTGTATAATTTTTTATGACATAATAAAACATACATGTTTGGAAAACAAAATTTTATTCCAAGATATTGGTTTGTTACAAATATCATGAAGCCCAACTGTAAGGGGTATAATTGTAATACAAGCGGAATCACCCAAGGAATTTTATTATAAATTACTATAACTGAGTAAAATGATCTCAATAATGTTAATGTGGGCTAAGTATGTCTTTGAACAATAGTCTAAACTATGGAACCACAATTCCAAATTCATTAAGATGTATCCAAGGAGTATATATGAGTAAACCTAAAATCCATAAGATAATGAAGGGGTCCTACAACACCATTCTTGTAATCTACTATTATACACGGAAAATGTTCCAAAGTTGGTACCTCCATTGAAAAATATATCCTTAAATAGGAATAGATTCCCTTATTCTCTTAAGATATTCCCTTTGGAATCAAAGGATGTAGGAAGCCTTAACAATATTTTAAGTGTAAAAATAATTCATATTTAATAATATTCATTCACATAATTTAATATTAAATTATTGAAATGTAATAATCATGAATTTTAATAAAGAAAATTGGTTTCTTCAATTTCCTTCAATACTATGAGTAAAGGATATATATTAATAAAAACTATTTATTAAATTAATTACTATTTAAATTATTAGTTTCATTCCATTAAATTTTATAACAATGGAATGTTAGGATAAGGATATACAACCATATACAAATAAATCATAATTAACTAGGCTATGTGATATCAACAGTATACATTACATTTACATTTCATGGTTCAATATTGAATTTGGAAACATAACATAGAAGGCTAAAGATATTACTTTATTGGTTCAATCCCATAATAATTTATTAATAATTTTGTTTTAGAAGTCTTAACATAAGAAGGTTCAATCCACACACCTTGAAAACATGATAGATGAACCCAAATTAGTTTCGGGGGAAAGTTTTTTGAAGCACCATACATGTGGTGGAAGGTGTTGAGGCCTCAATATCCAATAGTCAAGAAGAAAAATTATGAATAATTCTTTATAATATGAGAATAATTATAATATGTAATTAATATGAATTCTGTAGTAAATTCCCTGAGGAATCAATGTTGGCACATGTATGGGATTTTATAAAACAATGACACATGAGGTATGTGTCAGAGACCTCCTTCCTCAAACCTATAAAACTATCCACATCCAGTATAATCCCTTATATTGGCTTAGATCAATAGAAACTCATGAATGAATCAACACCCTAAAAATATGTGATATGATCTTGCATCAATATGACTCATATGTGTTGAAGAGAAACAACTATCATAGTATGATGAATGAATAACTAGCCTATAGGATTCCAAAAAGATGATCATATCTTGAATCGGTGTAAATATGATGCATCCAAATTAAAGACAATAAATAGGGAACATGGGAAATCATATTTGTGAACGAAATCCTCTATATCTCTATAAATGAGATAAATATGATATGGGTAATATTTATAGTATTTGTTTAGATAAACATGGTAAATTCTTCCCTATTTTAGAGGGTCACATGGTTTGGCCACACAGTTGTCCAAAATGTGCACTATCTCTGCCCCTCCCACTACATAATTAGGGTCCCCATATGGTTTCATGCACATGGTCTGAATAACTATGTGAAAACTGTGCTTCACTCTCTGCTGAAAAATATAGGTACACATTATTGGGAGGGTGCATCCAGCGATACAATTTCATCAACCTTTATAGCCTCTTGAAGCCCTCTGTCTAGCACTCACAATGTTAGGGACACCATATAAATTATCATGAATTCATTATACTGAATGGTTCACCCATTTATTTTCACCACTATTATGGGTTTCAAGCTCCAAAAATCCAAATTCACCATACAAATAATAAAAACTCCTTATAAATATGTATTAGATCCAAAAAAAGAATTTTATTCAAAATTATGGATCTATAACTCATAGGAAAACATTATTCACACCATAGAAGAATATATATTTTAGTAGTCATGGTAATCCAGACACATAAATTTTTCTTGAATTTCATTGGAATAATCAAATAAAAAAATTAATATATTTTTATAAAAACATTATATTCTCTATAATATCAATTCATATAAAAAATAATGTTCTTCATGGATTCATAAGATAGGATAAAAATCATGTGTGAGATCAAATGATCAATATAGGTTTATTATAATGGTAGAAAGAACAAATAAATAACACTAATCAATATGAAATGTTTAAAAACTGTACACACATTCCATGTAAATAATTCAATAAGGAATAATCAATATTTAAAGGTAAATAACTAAAAACATATTCCATATATTCATTAAAAGTAATGTTAATACATCCAAAGATAATACAATTGTGAAAATATCATGGAAAATAATAACTGAAATCTTAATGATGGAAATTCATAATTATTTGATGTCATTTGTCAAGAACATTAAAATCATACCATCACTGGCAGTCAATATATGGTTCAAAACTAATTCATATGAATTCAACTAGTCTGGACATCAAATTTAAAACTACTAGGTTCAAAATCATCTATTTTGGCTAACTAATTCATCTCATGAGTCCCACTGATGCATCAATGGTCAATCTATTACAGGTCCTACCCATATAATCTATTCCAAACCATTAATCATATATTAAATGTTCAATAAATTTTTTAATTGTGTTACTAATTAACAAATATATGTATTGAGTAATGGATATATATTTCTGTATATTCCACAGTAGTTAATCCAATAACGCGCTAAATAAGAAACATATGTAAAAATGAAAAAAAAAGTTATTATGTAATCATATACATAAAAAATACGTAAAATTCATAGAAATTTAATGAAGAAGGATATTTTTTGACATAACACAGATTTTCTCATGAGAAAATTAAAAATCATAAAAGAAAGTGAGATTTTACAATTACAATTACCACATTTTAATTTTCAATTCAAATTCCCATAGGTGAAATAATTCATAATGAAAAATGAAATAAAATGACTAGTTTTCAAATATGGATATTAAATGTCCTAGGGATTGTATATAGAACATATAAAAAACTAGGAAAACATATTTCAATATTCTATAATGATGGTAAATTGAGATGAAGTCCCTTACAATGATCACAATATTGATGTGGGGAATAATCAGTGAAATTATTATATATATGGAATTTAAATCTACATAAAATAAAGAAAAATATAATATAATATAATATAATTCCATTACACACATAATATTATAATGAAATAAATAATGAATTATTAGTTTAGAGAAATTAATGGATATTGAGTTATGAAATCCATTATATCATGCTTCCTTTTAGTTTAATATGATTTAAAATCCTCTATAGTGTTATTAAACATGATATTAACTTATATATGAACCTTTTTATCAATTATAATATAATATTTAACCCTTTAATAATATATTATGATCCTTCAATTAATAATATTTTATTATTTTTTTTATTTTTGGTGTTAATTTTCTCACTTTCTCATGTGTGTTTCATTATTAAAAGTCTTTTTCATGTGCATATTATATAGTTAAACAATCCAAATAATAATTGTCATGAAATAATTTTCATATATTAAATCAATTCAACATTTAAATCCAATCATGATATATCATTATGGAAAATGGATGATGTTACAATCAAGGATATGAGAGTCCATATATACATATGTACAACATTCCGAATTTTCAAAAATAATTATGGAAAGTAAAAAAGTGATATTTTTTAATTCCCAAATGATTATAATATAATATATACCATATTATTAGTTTTAATATACTTATATATATGTGACAATATATATCATCTATGTGGGTTTTAATAAAAAGTTTTTCATATCGCTTCATGAATTTGGTACTCCACACAAACAAGAATGATGTTTTAATTTTACAATGATAAAAAATATTATATATATTATTATTGAAAGTGTTAATATTTCATGAATATCATAATTATTATACTTATATCACAAATGTTATTTAACATTTTTTATCTTAAATCCCTCTTAAATCATTAGTGAAAGATGAATAACATCGGTTCACGAGGGGGTAGTCAGTTGTATCCATGAGAGATGATATCATATCAACATTGGAGTGGAATGTAAAAAAATTAATACATTTAAAAAGGATTATAGATATATAATTATTTAATTAATAGAATATATATAACTAATATCAACCATTATTGCCAACAGTGATAGGTGGTAATGGGAAAAGGAATTATTGTGGTTTATGATGTTGTAGTACTCTATAAACACGAATAATAATTTCACAAACAATTTGATGGAAGAGATAATGGATTATGGAATATAAATTAAAATAATATCATATATGTATATTTAATATATTTAGTATTTTATATCAATATTTTTTAACAAAAATTAAAATATGTGGAGGTGAAAATAATATAAAAATGAATATTGAACAACATTTCCCTCTCTTTCATTATCCTACAGAGGATTGCACCAAACCATTACAAATATGGATTTATAAAAAATTTAGTCATATGGGATTATATAAGGGAATTTGGGAAGGGATTTGGTCAGGCCATGGTTGATCTAAATGGGGTTGAAAGTCTGAATTAGGGTGTATAGTTGGAGGGATTTTATAAATGAGGTGAGTAACACAGTTGTATTTTTTTTAAAAAGGTGTAATCACATTTTTTAATTTCCAAATGGGTAAAAAATATGTTATTAAAGATAAATAAAATTTATAATCTATATATGTATGGAAAATAGATATGTTTTTTGTAAATATTAATTCTTATTTTATTAGCTTAACCCATATTGATCCATATTTACCTTAATTAGGGAAAATATTTTTTTCCAATTTTCACTATAGAATTATGTAAAAAAATGTTTAAATTATTATATATTAAAAATTTCTTTTCATTAAAATATATAATAGACAATTAAAATTACATTCAAAAAATTTGGAATTTGGAATTTAAAGTTTATTCCCCACACGTAATTAAAAAGTAGGTTTTCAAAGTTAAAATATTTAAAAATAAGAATTTTTTATATAATGATTATATATTAAAATGATTCCAATGATATAAATTGGATTAATAGATTTATAATATACATAATTTTACATTAAGAAAAATGAAAATATATTTTACATTATGAATAATTTATATAAAAACGAATTTTTATATAAAATTCAATGTTTTTTACTATACAGTAATAATATTTATTTCAAATAATTCTCCAACAGTCACCCAAAAACAATTTATATATTTATAATTGATAAATAATGTTTATTTTGTGAAATAAATTTTCTAAATGTGCTATTTGTACATTTTAATTACGTTTACAACGAAAAACTAATCCAACTTCCATTAAAATACACTTTTTTCGAAAACATGTTCCCTTTCATATTGTACTTGTTTTATTTATAATCAATATTTAACAATTTAATTTATTTTAATCATGCTTGAATCCAAAATATTTTAGAATTTAGTTATTCAAATTCATACTCTACATATTAACATCTTGAATATAATAGTCTTTTTTTATGAGATAAGACTTTAACAGATTGTTTTTTTAATTTAATCCTAATGTTTTTTGAATTGCCTACTATTGAAGAGATTTAATTTATATAAAATTTAATATACCTTAAATTATCATGGTGTTATATTTTCTTCAAGGAATTTTGTATCATTTCATACATTCATCCTAACATGTTGTTCCACTTTTGAAATATCATGTTTTTATAATATCACATATCCTACACTAAACCCTACATTATCCAGGGTTAACATTATATAAAATCTGTATCAAAATCTTCTCACATTTGTAATATCACCTAAAAAATCATATTAAATGAAATATCAACATATCTGTCCATATTTCTCAATATCACCAAAACCATGTCACTATTTTTTCATTTGTTAGTATATTTTTCAATTTTTTATATAACACATTATATATCATCACTTATATTTACAGTTAGAATTTTTTCCCTCTAATTACATATATCTCTTTATATCAAATACCTTTTCATGTGGTTTGAATGGTGTATAAATTCACTTTCCTATTGTATCACATATATATAGTTTGCTTGAGAACATAGCCCATTAAAATTTTCAACATCATTGTCATATAAAAATCAAGTATTCATATCATATAAATCATTACTTATTTAAATATTTATTTATTTGTAATGATTAAAAAAATAAAACATAACAATAGGGCCAGATATAATAAAAAATTCAAAATATAGAAAAACAATTTAGTTCTACGTTTTGCCCTTAATCCCATAACCTGTTTCAAAAATCTCTATTATGAATGATATATATATATTTGTGTGTGTGTGTAAACATTTATTTTTCATTTCTTCAGTTGACATTAATTTGAATATGATACCTATATAGGTACACAATGTTACCTAATGTACATGAGACCACACATTGGTTCACTAAACCCATATATTAATAGTACGATCATGTCTTTATACACAATGGGTATAACATCACTTAAACATCACCAAACATACATAATGAAGTAATAAATGGTTTTATCATAATCACCTCTGAAAATAATATAATGGATTTCATTACATTAATTTCCCTACGAACAATACACTAGTTTAGTGCTTTCAATGCTATGCTTTGAAAATAACAATTCCTAGGTGTACCCACCAATATATATGATCAATTATGGGATAAAACTCACCCTATAAACTAAATAACTAGCTAAGAACCTATAATGTACATAAAATTTTCAAATTTACTACCCATAAACAATTTATCATCAATCATTATCATCCGCTAATTACAGATGTGTATGTGAACTCATATAATGTCTATTTCAAATTAATTATAATCATCATAACCCTTTGAGGATTAAAAAAAATCCCTACACATTTATTTAATGAACATTATTATATGTCCCACATGAATCAATGATTATTTACTAAGGAACCTCCATAGAAAAATAAATAAATATCATACTCATGTTTTATAAATGTGATCAATTCATTGTGATTTATGTTCAATCACACAAAACATGTTATACAATATATCACATATCTTATAATAAAAATTTTCAAAACATCTTGAAAGTAATTTGTTTCTCCGTTTCTCAACAATATATTACACTTCTATTTGTTCAATCTCATATCATGTTATCATTATCCATCAATATAAGTCCCCAACATAATTAATAAGCACATAATGAATTATATATAAATAACAACATATTAAGATAATTTATTCCAAAATTTATTCAAAAATTAATTTATAATGAATAAAAAAGAACAACATTCCTAATGATATATCATTCTTTATACCATGAGCTATGGGCTATAATAACCCCAAGAATCCACCCAAAAAAAATATTTCACAAAATCCTCAAAACCAACACTCAATATATCCATAAATTTATTCCAAAATGATGAAAATAAATATTTAATTTTTAGTATTACAATAATTAGGTGAATCCACCTCATTTTAAACATTTTTATCCTTATAAGGACTCTTTTGGATATGAATAGATAATGTGACATACAATAGGACTAATAAAACTATGCTCTGGTGGAATTGAAATATAATATGTAACCCTAATCTCCAAAAATTAATGGAAATGGGGTAGAATGAAGCGAGGATAAAAAAAATACAAGGACTAAAATTTATCACTAAATACATCTCCATTGTTTTAAATAAACCATATGAGTATAAAGGGGAATGTAGGATTATATAATTAGTATATATACTTAGATATAAAAAAATTAAATAGGAAGGCCTTGAACGAAATTTAAAACATAATCAACCAAAGTGAAAGAATTTATCATGGTTAAAAAACATGTATGGGATACCCTAGGAAATTGATGACACAAAAATTACCAGGAAGTTCCTTCAAGGAGATGGAAACCGTCCCCAATTTTTATAGTCGCTACCAGGATCCAAAAAAACATGTAATTGATACCCACTACCACCATCTATATTTACTTCTCCATATATCTGAACACTAAAACTCCACATGTGATTTCTCCACAAATGAAACCACATTCAAATAACTAATTTTAGTATTTCTTTTTCAATCCCAAAAATAATACATAATCCAAACTCCAAAATTTTGACCTATTCTAGTTCTTACCTATATAGAACAATGTTCATTTATGTCTCCACTAACATAAACAATATTGGGATGTTTGATAATTTCTCTCTAAGTAAATAAAAAACATTATAAAATAATATTATTCTATGCCATCATATAAATCATTTTATTTAACAAAAAAATATCATTTTTACCATGATGTATATGTGATTACACACGATATTTTAAAATATTTTAATTTTACAGTAAATATGATTTTACCATAAATAATAATATTAATATAATTTATTTTATAATTGTATGGTACCATATTTCTATTTATTATTATTTTTACCAAAAATATAAACATGAAAAAAAAATTTATTATTTGTCAAATCTGTTTCTATAAACGTAATTCTATTAGATTTTATATTGAATTTGTAACATTACTGGCTTTAAATATTTTATATAATTAATTTCTCTACGTTAAGTGTCTGTATACTTATCATCATTCTCATGAATATTATTATTTTTATGGGATACACTCATTGTTTAAAAATAATTATCATTTAGGAATAATGAAATTAAATGTTAAAATTCTAAAATAAATTTTCAAATGTAATGGTAATTATAATTTTATTATATAACTGTATAGAGATAATTAAGAAATCCTAAATTCATATGGTGAATGAGAGTATAAAAATAATTTTATCAATTATAATTATTTTTATTATTATTGGATTTTTTGTGAATCCTTATGATCTTTCTAAATCACTTCTTATAGCCACATGTTCCACCCATGATGGAATGTGTGCGTTCTTCACTAAAGTTAACACATTTAAAAATATTATAGATCAAAATATTTAAAGAGGGAATCATTAAATATGTTATTGTTTTAACTCATTACATGTCAATTTTAAACATAATAATTAATTGATGAACAATGACCTGAAGTAAAATTAATAGTAATAATTAATTTGTTAAATAAGCATTATGAAGGAATTGGATATCTAAAATACCTAACTCTTTTTGGGTATGTTATATATAATTTTTTCCTAATTAAATTCATTAATGGAACTCATAAATGTATTTATTAATTCAACCTCTTTATGTCCAATAATAATCTAATTTATGTACAATTAGTGGTAGTAGTATATTAATCAGTATTTATCAGTTAGTAAATATAGTCCAAACTAGTGGCATTAAATTAATAGGAAACATTGATTAATTTTCTCTAATGTAAGGATGTATTTTATTATGAATTAAAAATATACATGAAAATGGATATTACAAAAAGCCACTTAATGAAAGAGGTGTAATGTAAATGTATCGATAAGGAAAATTATTAGTGGATAAAAATTATTTCATAGATATTTTCATGGTTTAATAGTTGTTCTTAATATGTATAATCAAATAATATATTATAAACTACAGTTTTATAGACCCTGATAATTTAACTATATGACATAGTGATTTGAATCTTCATATTTTAACTTTGATAAATTATTTTAATATATGTATATATATGTGATAATGATATTATTGATAAAATATTGATAATAATTAAATACAAAAACATGATTTAAATTTATAGGTGTTTTTCGACTGAATTTCTTTATTATAGACATTTTCATGATACTAATAATGTCACTTATATGAATGAATATATTGACTTTCAATGATTTATATATTATTTACATTGTCATATCCTATATTAGAAGAGACATTATCTTAATTATATGATGTATTAGTTATGAAATATATATGGGTTCACCACCAAACCAAGAAATCTTAAGAATTTATTATTAATTATGAATATATGAAATACCCATGAGATTTATTATTTGTTGGTTAATATATATATATATATATATATATATATCCTTTTTTCATGTTAAATAGAATATGTTTTCAGTTTCAAATACATTATAAAAAATGGATCTGTATATTCATTTATAATCCTCTCACATTATTTATATGAATAAATATTTTTTAAATTATTGAAGATAAATAATTTCATATTTCATTTATACACATAAATATAGATATTTATCTATTTAAATAAAATCACTTTTTTGTGTGGGTAAAGGGAAATAAATAAAATAATCCATACAAATGAAAATAATATATATGAAAAAAATGTGGTTCAAATGAAATACCATATATGTAACTACTACAAGATAAATTATAATATTATTAAAAATACTACATATGATATATTTAATTTTTTGAATTATTTTAAAATGAAATGATAATAATGGAATTTAAGCTATGACAACATCAATTTAAAATAGGAAATATCGAAGTAATATTTTATTCATTAAACATATGATATGAAAAAACAATTATTTTTAATATGAAATGGAACTATACCATATTAATATGTATTATTTTTATTTTATAGAGTTACTTTCATGATTAAAAATTATGCATATTTTCAATGAAAAATTAAATAGTTTTATTATTTCTAATTTAATTTTTATTTATTACATGATTTATATCCAAATACTACATTAAAAATTTCATAATCCTAAATTGATAAAAGGTCATTTTTTGAAATTAGTATGTTGAAATTGGAGTGTGGTGAATTTTAGATTATCCAATAAAATTAAGAGTTTTTTGTGAAACCTGAAAAAACAAATTTATAAAGGAATTTTTATTTCCATTTTTTGTAATTTCAAAATTCATTGTTAACTATATTTTTCAAAATTCAATGACATTATTTTTTTTAAAATTATATCAATTTATAATTTTAAATTAACATATAAAAGATCTTGTTATAAAATCCCGCTTATACTAAATATGTGGTTTTTAGAAAATTATTTTTATTTCTGTTGTACATTTTTATATTATGAAAATTTATTATATTTATATAGATTAAATATTTACATATGTATTTCATAACTTTTATCATCATTTATAAATTTATTTATGATATCACATTCATTTCTTCATTATGAATTGTAATTTTTGTAAAAAAAAATTTCTAAATCGTAAAAGAATATGTCGGAAAAACCTAGGTTAGAAGTTTATGATAAGGCCACATATTTTTTTATTAATTAAAATCCAATCATATTTTTTACCCATAAATTTTATATTCAAAATGGATTTGTTCATGATACACGTTTCCAAAAAATTGGCTTACTAATATTTAAATCTTATAAAAAACTATAAATATATATTCTCCCTAAATTATAAAAAACACCAATACAATATTCAATAAACTCAATGATCCTCTTAAATAATCCCATAAATACACTTGTTTTTTCTTAATATCCATACCCACCTCATAGACTCTCTTGTTTGACAAGTATATCTACTTTAGAAGCCCAAATAGTGTAATCTTAAGGATCTTATCTGATAAAGATATATATTTCTTAACCAAGTGATTTCATTTTATTTATTCCAATTACTTATTAAATTATTATAAAACCAATATTAAATAATTAAATCAGTACATTTCATTCAATTTCATTTTCTTTTATTTATTCAATAACACATTTTCATCTACATAACCATCTATAAGAAAATAAAACCATCATTCTTGTATACGTGCCAACTACCACCTTGTAAGATGTTGTATTTCAATTTTCTTATCTTCCTCTAATAGTAATTAATAAAATGAATATTAATTAAATAGTATGATATATATATAATATAAATTTAATTATTATTCGTAAATTAATATTCCACACTATTCATTATAGTTCAAAGAATAATAAATATTTCGATATTGTATAGGTGGGGAGTACAGGCTCGCGAGAAGATGTATTTTTTTTGTTGCCACATCACATTTATTGTATATGTACATATAAATAATGAAATAATTGTATAATTATGATAAAATTATAATTATATGTAGATAAAATAATTCTTAATTTATTTCCATCATATTCGGAGTAAAATGGAACCATCACCCATGTGTATGTCTGGCCTACCATCTCTATAATCGTAAAACAATTCATTTATCAAAAAATGCTTACATGGTTGTGTTAAAAAGTAAAAATATTATTTAAAATGATAAATATATCATTAATAATATTCTAAAAAATGTGTAATCATTATCAATTTGACCATTTTCATCCTACCAATTTTATTTTGTACATATGATATGAATATCAACAAACTGGCCTATGATAACCTAATTTACCAAGTTAATGAATATTACATGGTAATTAATAAAATAAAATGAATAATATAACTAAAAGAGGTTATTTTTAATGTAAATAATTAACATATTATTATTATTTATGATGATAATGACTAAATGTGTTTAGTTGGACACAAAGTAAAGGAACCATTACATTAAAACCATGTCTAAAATATTTTAATTATTTACCTTCCAAAAACAATTTAAACCATGTAAATATTCTTAAAATGATTTCATAGATGTATTTAAATTTAAATAATTGAATTTTAAATTATTATATTTTTCAATTTTTTGTTTTTTATTTTTTTTTTCAGAATTTATATTTTTTTATATTTTATATAGATCATTTTGCTGTTATTTTAAAAAAGGTTAAAATGGAATGATATGTTTTTAAATAAATTTGATTGATTTTCACACTATATTAATAGTTATTTTTTGAATTAATATCATTAAAATCATCCATGATTCGATTAAAAACACCCCCGTCACTTTATTTAATTTATTTTAGTTTTTTAAATTGGGGTTTAAAAGTAATGGGTATTAAAATATTTGTACCTATTTTGAAGATGGGTTAAAACATGTTTTTTGGGATTTTATGATGAAAATTTGACCAATTGTATATTTTATTAATGATTCTGTACATGATAATTATAAATTATAATGGTCAATGTAGATACATCTTATTTAATTGGTGAGCCCGATAATGTTTTTATGATGTGAAAAATCAGTGTGGCTCTCTAATGTATTTGTAATTTTTCATTCCATTAAAATATATATTGAGGGAGTTAACCAGGGAAGTTTCTCTTATCAATTTAATTGGGCTCTAGTAATTTATAACATTAGTGAACATCGGTTCCGAAAACAATTCTATAAGAGGACAACATGGGTTTCAATATTATTATTATGATTCATTATTGATTTCATTTTGAAAAATATGTTTTCCTTATATGGATATGATTTAATATGTATATAATATATGATTAGTGTTAAAATATAATATGATTAAGAGATTTCATGTCTTTCATTAGACTAAATAATTTCTTATTTATATTTTTCTATGATTTTTACCTATCTCATGTTTATAAATGTTTTTCATAGGGTTAAGTATGAGTAAGAACAAATAAGTGTAGTTAAAATTCATTAATATTCATCATAAAAAATATTCATTTAAATATTTATATTTTTTTGAATAACGGATATGAAGTTGAAGAATCAAATTTTTAATGTATTTGTTTTTATGGGATTTTTATTTCCATATTCTTCAAAAATCTAAACAAAGGGGGTCAATGGGAATGTATCGAAATGAATTATAGTCTAAAGGCACCGGGTGATGCAATTTTTTACGGTATGATTCTAATTTATGGGATCGTAGTCATGGTTTGGTTAACATTAGAGGTTATGATAATGTAAATAGAATACCCTTGGGAGATTCTACTGGTTTGATATCTGGAAATGATATAGAATTTTTTTATTAACATATTGATTAATCTAATCTCTTTTTTTCAGAATGGTCTTCCATATTGTTAGTAGGGAAGTTGATAGATGAATTTATGAAGAGGAAAATGTCATTCCAAACCAGTACTGTCAAATGTTTGGAATTAGAACTAATTTGATTGTTTATGTGATAGCTTTATTGATATAGTATATAAATAGAATTCATATGAATGTCAGGGGATATAAGATTTCTCATAATGATTAAAAGGACATTTTAGATAATTTAATGAAACAAAGTCATCTATAATTTAGTTATACATTAGGTCTAGTGCTAGCTGAATTATTGATTAATGATCTGGAAAAGATATTTTATGTCTTGGGGAATTTTGAACCTCTATAGGTAACTCTCAAAATTTATTATTTTAAAGGTATAGTTTATCAAGTGTGGTGTATGTTTAGGAACACATAAAAGGTATACGAGATTTAGTCCATGTAATGAGATTCATTCAAGAATAATTTCAATACGAAATATTTCAAAAATGGTGTTTGAATATGAATAGAGAAAAATATCTTATAATTGAGGAAAAACAAGAAAGATTTTGTTGTTGCATATGTTGAATTTTTTTAATATTTTCAAGGTATGAATATTATTTTATGTGGGAAATTTAAGATAAAATTTATTAATTTTAATTAGTTTTGAATCGAGGTTACTTATTGTTTTATCTGCATAATAATTTAAAATTTGATGAAATGTATTTTATTATACAGATAAGGACGATATGTTTCTTCCTATAACATATTACAAACCTGGTGAAAAGGGGAAGAATAGATCAATGAGTAAATAAATGAATATTCGATCAACTAATAAATCTGGAGTCAGTGCCCCAAAATGTTAATAATTTAGTAAAACATTTAATGGAATATTTGACATGGGAATGAAAGTGTTTCTAGTTTTATATGTTTTTAATTGGGCCAATGAATATAATGAAATGATTTATGTAAAATCCAAAAATTTATTATTAGATATATATACTGTTATGAGATGTTTTTATTGTAAAGTATTAGTAAATTATTCTAATATGTGTCAAATTTTCCATTAACATGGTGGAAATCAACATGATTTATGGGAACATGATGTAGATAAACCATTTTATACTAACTATTGTTGATTTCGTTCATTTTATAAATTTTTTATGGAACTATTATGTTTTTATTTAAATTATACTGAATCCATATAAGAATATATATCATCAAATTTATTGAATTTTAATAGATTTTCATGTAAATTGTAATATAAACTAATGAATAGATGAAAAAATATTATTAGAAATGACCACATGAAATTATTAAAGAACCCATTATTTATATGAATCATCCTTCTATTCTCAATGGCATGGTTTTTCATATAAAACATTATTCACTACACAAAATAGGGATTTCTATTATTTTGGATATATATTGAAATATATTTTATATAAATAATATATATTTTATATATATGATCGTTATATTAAAATTTTCATTCCCTTTATAATGTATCAAGATGATGAATAATT
Organism: Viscum album; assembly: GCA_963277665.1. Taxonomy (NCBI): domain Eukaryota; kingdom Viridiplantae; phylum Streptophyta; class Magnoliopsida; order Santalales; family Viscaceae; genus Viscum; species Viscum album. The sequence goes on along the minus strand of OY728165.1, from coordinate 1,915,526,386 downwards.
GATGAATAATGAATATAAAATCCACCTATATCATGTTCTTGTTAGGAAATAAATTGTTCCTATTAGTGTTATTATAATTATGAATTAATATATTGATGTATTTCCAAATGCTTTTCCTAGATTTATTCTAGATTGATGGGTTGAGCTTACTATTTATATAGTGCATATGGAGAATCCAATTTCAAAAACCTATTTCCAAATGGATTATGTAGATCTCATGAAATTTAAATATAAGTTGTAAGAGTTGAATGATAATGGTTTCATTCACACCATCACTTCATCATTGGTTGATCTATTTTTATTTTTGAAAAAAGAAAATTTGTTCACTAAGGAATTAAATTAATTATAAAATCACAAATAACACCATAGATAAGAACATTTATCCATTACTAATATTTAGGATTTTATTGATAGGTGTTTGGATTATAGTACTTATTAATGATTTATCATAGAATATGGTATCATATATTTATTGTGATAATAGATGATATTACAAATAAATTGTTTCAAATTGTATAAGTGAATTATGATTTTAAGGTTATTCCCTCAAGGTGGTGAAACTCCCTAGTTGTATTCATGTATCTTATAAATAGATATTTTTATGATTACTTTGATATAATTTTTAATGTGTTTATTTATTTTAATTTTTTTATATTCTAAAATTCAATGGAAATTGACATATTCTAACAATTTTGATTCAATCCATGAATGAAAAAAACAACAAAGGAAGATTTAGTAAAAAAAAATTTGGTTGAATATAATTTCTTAAAAATAGACTATTATTTATATATATGGAATAAATATTAAAACAAGAAAAAACTATGTTTTTAATGTTTTTTTGACCAAAAACATTCATAGATAATCATATTTTTCTTGGACTACTATGTTTTAACATGTGCATTGTTGAAAATGTTCAATAGTTTCCTTTCCCACTAATAATTTTGACATTTATGTGAGTATAATTCATCTATATAAATTTTCATGTGTATTGATTCTAGTAAATAAAAATAGGATTGTGGAATTCTACAATTTTTTTCATCCCACTGAAAATGGTGTGTTTTCCATTATTCAATATTATTATTGTTGTCGATATGGCTATTTTCTGATGTAGAATGATGAAATAACTAATTAGTATTCACACAATTTTAAACCTCATGATTAAAATTATCCTACCAAATAGTAGGAATTAGATACAATTATTATTTATTTAAAAAACTATATTCATTAATTATATCTATTAATGTTGGGAATATATTCTTCTCACAATATTTTAATGTGTATATTAACTCGGAAAGTGTTTAACATGAGACATATAAGAAGGTTGGGACTGATAAAAGATTATGAATTTATCATTGATTACCATAAAATAATAGAGAACAAATTATTAAATGATTTATGTTAAAAAATGATGCATAATTAGATATTAAATATTTATGACATTATACTTTGGTTTGAAATTTGATGAATCATTTCCTAGAAATTTTTCAAGAAGGCACATCCTAATTTTTCAGGATACAGTGCAGTCTTATTTTTCAAAAGAATTATAAAAATCTTAGAAGGGTTATTATATTTTCAAAAAAGAAACTAGTAATGTATTTTAGGTTACAATAATTTGACATTTAAAAGGATTGTGTTTTGATATTTGGAAATAGGTTTTGTTTCCATGGAATATCCTAGTTGAAAAAACTATTCAATGAAACCCACGTCACTTAATTTTATATTATTCATGGAAATAAAAATGCCTACCAAGAACATTGGGATAATTACCAGTGGGACGGAATGATGAAATATATTAGAAATACTACTATGAAATGTTTGACATGTCAATCATTTAATGGTGAAATTTATTCGGAGACAAATTCTTCAGTTTTTTCTGATGAAAGAATAGAAATTTGAAAGTATACCAATGTATTTCTACGTTGCACTACCAATGATATCTCAATAAAAATGATATTCGGGTTAGTTTTCATCGATGGATTGAATCAATAGAATTATTTCATATTTTAGATATATTGTCTTTAGATCATCATTTTCTACTGTATTTCAAGGATATAGTCATGTTTTATTGAGTTTCTATCTCTACTATATTTTAGAATGATCCTATGAAAAAAAATTTGGAATGGCCCTAAAAATTCATTAGGTACTAAATTAAAATTCTGTACATGTCTCCATCCCCAATATGATGGATAGAGCAAGTTAATTATTTATAATTTGGATGATATTACTAATGATTTTTCATTGGATTTATTTGGAATTTGGAATAAATATAATTCAGTTGTTTAATTTTCTTATAATATAAAATTTCATTATATTATATATATTGGTCGATCAGTAACATTATATGGAGATATATTTTGGACTGCAACATATTGCGATAGAGTACACTAAATAAAGTAACATGGAGAAGATATTTTAGAGTAAATAGAGTAGATTCTAATGAATATTAAGCATCATGTTAGAGTATACTAGAGTATATTGAATATTTATTTTGATAATTTGAGGAAACATATTTGGTCATGTTATAAAATCAAGTTTTTCTTAAATAATCATAGTGTAAAATGGTTATATATATTTGTAACAAGTGAAATGAAGGATTTTAGTGCATTATACCATATAAAAAAAGGGATACACATATATAATTTTATTATTTAGTAGATATTCAACCATGATAATTTCATGTACATGACATGTTTTATTTTTCATTATTAAGGATTCATGTGCAAGATGAATATCATATTTAGAGCACTAAAATTTTTTAGTTGGATAAAAATGTATCATATAAAGAATGAAATGGATATATTGAAGATCATAGAGACCATTGGTTCTGGAAAACTATACTTAATCAAGATCAGTTTTTTGTGTAAAAACTATACAATTGAATAATAATCATGGGAATAATAATATGTTATGAATGAAATATATCTCTATAGTTTTATAAAATCAATAAAAAAATATTGAAATTTATAAAGTGGGTGATGAATATAAAAACCCTAGTTATATTTATAGTAAATCAATTTTATGCATTCATAATATTTATTTATTATGTTTTATAGATTCATATTCTTGAAAATAATATTAAGATATTTTTTTAAATAGAATAGAAAAAATGATATTCCTACAAAATTTGTTTTTAGATATTCTATGGTATATTTTTAATGATTAATTTTTAAATTTTAGATTTTATATCTAATAAAAATGTAATTATATTTTAATATAGTTTTTTGAAATTATCCATTGTGGAATTATTTTTAATATTATTAAAATGATGATTTTAGATAAATAGAGAGAATACATATATTTAGAGAAAATTGAATTTTTTTTATAATATTTTTATTTACCCATTCTTATTTTTATTGGATTTAGAAATTATTTAGTTTATATTTGATAAAAATAATCCTAATATCAACTTTTTGATCATTATTATACTTGATGTTGGTAAGAAATCAACTTTGAACATAAAAATTCATTTTTCAAAATAAACTTTTTTCCATTGGGTTGTTTGTTTTTATATTAAATTAATTTATTCTATTTCATATGATTGAATCTTGAAAAATTGATTTCATATTGTAAACAAATATTTAATTTTTTTAAAATAATTAAAATTCGTTTTTTGTGTTTATCAATAGAAACATGAGTAAGAACTCTCTCACCACAGTAAAAGAGAAAATGAAATTAACTTATGTTATTACTAAATGATAATGGAATCCAATTTATTCATAGATATTATTGAACGGATTTATTCTTATATATATCACATTACTCTCTATATATAAGTGTTCTTGTGAAACCTTTCTATTAAAATCACTTAATAATATTTTAATATTTAAAAATATTCTATGGGTGTCCTCAAACTCACATTTTAAATGACACACCATCTCTTCTATTATCCCCAACTTAAGTTCATATTATCTCAAAAATTACCTAAAAGTAAATTTTTAACATCCATCCCAACATTCTATATGGATTGTTTTGATCTGAAAGCCAAACTTATATAGGAAAATGGAGTAACCCTTTGAAGGTCATTTTTAAAATATCTATTTTCCTTAATCGATTGTTTTCTATTTATTTCTTATTATACCTCCATAAAATATTCATAAAACATGAGGAAACAATAAAATAAATATCTTAAATATAGTATATAACAATATTTTTATCCTATAAATTGTTTTTATCTACTTAATTATTGAATTAAAAATTAAAACATTTCTCATCTTTATGTGTAGACTACCGCCTCAAGAGACAATGCATTTTATTTTACTCACCAAGTCATATTGATGACCATAAATATGGTTCCAAATGAAATTATATGATATATATGACTTATATTTTTTTTTCATAAATGTTAATAAGTATTGTAATCCTCTATTTATGATTCAATGGAAAATAAAAACATCTCCCGTGTTTATGTACAAAAAATCATCTCTTGAACTGTTGGATTTTATATTTAACCACCACCTCACATGAATTGAATATATAATTATATTTAAATAAAAAATATTTTATATATGAAATAATTGTAATTATATAAATTTAATAAAATAATTACCTTCTTTTACTTTTGTTCATCAGAAAAAGGATTTTTTATTCAGGCATACCTACGACTTACTATCTCCATGATTCTATCATAATTCATTTTTCATAACCACTATACATTGTTGCTGTTTATAGTGTAAATAAATTATTAAAAATATAACAATATTGTGATTAATATATTATAAATTATATAATCATGATCAGTATTACCAAAATACACCCAATGATGTAATTTTAGACATATGAGTTAAATATCATCAAAACAACTCATGAACATATTTTATTATGTAACAGAATATATAATAGTAAAAAAAATTCGTAATATGAAAAAAACATGAAACATGTTTTTATGAATGTATTAAATTAACATAATTTTATTTTTCATGAAGAAAAAAAATTCACATTATTATTCATACTCATGTTATGAGATACATTACCATAAAAAACCATTCCTAGGAATCAAATATTTATTTTGAAATATTATTACTCTATGACCATATTCATAAAAATTATTTATTAATATATTTAACATTATATAAGTGGATTATAAATGTTATTTAATTTATCTTTTGAATTTATTCCAATGGTTTAAAAAATGAATAATTTTATAATTTTTTGTCGAATGTTTAGAATTTATTTAAATAAAGAAAAATTAATATTATATTTTTATTATTTACAATGCTATCAATTTTCCCACTATCATATCCATTTTTATATGATATTATAAAATTAAATTGTTCTATATTATGTTAAAATTTAATCTATTATCACCTTTTTTGCATTATATTTTAGAAATTTTTTTTTAAAATAAAAAGGTATTTCCATTTCGAAATGTGTATTGAACATGGTTTAAAAAAATCAAATTCTGTATGATGAAAATTTGTATGAATAAAATGATTTATTCATGATATATTACTTTTCAATTATATATAGCGATTGACGATCCTATTAAATATTATATGATGGTTGATCTTGATAAAACTTATACAAAAGGGTTAGCCCAATATATCTCTCAAATTTATTGGGTTATGTTCCTTATATTTAAAGTAATGAAGAAGACAGTTAAATAAATTTGTTTATCATAATGACTTAACTATGATCTAGTTATTTCTGACATATGTTAAAATATATTGTGAAAACATTTATATAATTTATCTATATGGTTATAAATTTATTTACAATGGTTTTTGAATGTTTTATTTGATAAAAAGTGTTTCTTCCACATGCATACGAACTATTTTATTTTCATGAAGAGTAATGCAGAAAAGTTAAACAAGTAGAATATTTTCATAATTTACAATAAACTACTATTGTTTTATGATTTATGTTCCATAGTGATATTTTTATGCTCCCCCATTATTTTTAAATTTTTCTCACAGAATTTAATGATTTGTAAGAATAAGTTAGAATTCAATTTGAATGTCATTGTGATTTTTTATGATAAGAAAAGTTGTTTCATTTTCAACATTTTATATAGTTGAAAAATTAGATACTGAGGGGAAGTGTCAAAATTATAATGAATGATTTTTATATATAATATTTATGACATAATAATCTAAATACCAGAACCTAGATGGTAATTGTGAGTGAAATAATGTGAAATCTAGCCAATAGACCTTTGGTGATATAATGTTATCAGGCCACATAATTATTATTATTTTAGGTTTTTAATTTATTAACAAAACAACTATGTCATTAGGAAACATATGATATCATTATATGAAATGTTATACTGATGAAAATATATTATATCTTTTTATTATGTCAGATTAACGTACTCATTCATTACTTATATGGTCACATGGATTAATGTTTCTTTACTTGATTATTTGAGGGGATCAGAACTTAAAAATAAAATTGAAAATAATGAGAATGTTATTGACAATACCCAATTCTTTATTTCCAAACATGGTTTAGTAAATAATTATAATATGACACCTTTAAACTGCATCCAAAAAAAATTCTAGTTTATTTCACCGAGTGGGAATATCACATAATTTGAGTAGAAGTATAATATATAAAAAAATAAATGATACATACCACTAATACATAATATAACCACAAATTATATATATATATAGCTTGTTTTTATAAAAAACATACATAAAACGTACATGAACTATTCCTCAGATTAAAATTATATGGGAAATAAACACCCAATAATTACGCCAATTTTTCAGACATAGGAACCTAGTAAGATTCTACTTAGTACATGCATTCCTAGATAGATCTCCGACCAAATTGGCCACTATCACCATCCTGACCCATCATGCTTCACTATATATCTCCAAGAATCACATAGATTCATTTCTGTAAATTCCATACAATATGTAAATCCACTAAGTTAATCGACGAACTATGCATCATCAACAAAAACACAAAATGTTTCAAAAAAGGATCCTTTAGGGGTGAGTATAATTATAGTTAATAAGACACTCTATAACTATACAGGTAATATAAGAAACAATATAGATCAATATCATGTATAGGAAAGTAAATATTTGGAAGATAATTAATTATTCATATTTAAATCACCTTTATAATTCATGATAATACAAATAAGTCCCAATCATCTCATATATAATCCAAATAAATTTCATCTCATTAGTAACCAGGGATGCTCAATGTTCCAAAATATACAAAAACATAGAATTAAATAGGGAATTTGTGGATTGCATCTTGAAGGAAACCACAAAGTGCCTCAAGATCATAAATCCCTAAATATTTTGACTTGTCTTCAATTTAGATAAATCAAAAATTTAAAATATAAAGGGGAAACCAATCAGTGATGATGAATCCATGTCATTAAAGGTAGCACACTACCATACTGTCATGAAAAGAGTGACACCATTTTGGAATACAATATGGGATCTCACACATTGGAAATGGTAAATGTAATTTAATGGATTATTAGAATAGTGAGTTCAACCCATGTATGTTTAGTTGTACCTGTAACGTGGTCCTAACCCACATGTTGTGTTTATCAAAAGTAAAACCATGGAATTTACTCTATGAACCTTCCTAATAAATTTTATTAGAGAAATATTTTTCTTGTTCGAAGGTCACATACTCTCTGATAATTACATGTATTCATACAATAGTCTATACTTTTTGGATAATACATGGTTTTGGAATATAGATCAGACATGCAGTTGTATGTTTCAAGAAACCTATAATTTTCAGAATGATCTGATCATCACCACTATTATAGAACAAAAATCTAATTAGTCTTGAAACATTTCCATAAACCCTTTTCAATAGTTTAAATCATCAAATGTTTGATTTTTAACCATGAAATCCATAAAAATAGATTTCTGGTGTTTTCATACCACATCCCATTACACTACATGTCTCTAACTTTAAGAAACCATAAAAACATAACATTATTAATCATTTTTCACATGATAATCCTCTCATAATAAGTATGTTTCACCATTGAACCAAAATCAATAACTCCCAACCCAATAGGTATATTTCATGTATATCTAGAGGAATATATGTTGAACTTCCACCTATAGAGGAGGTTAGTGGTGAATTCATAAAAACTATGAAGGGAAAAACGGTTGGTATTGTATATAAGAATTAATTGTGGTATTTATGAATAATGAAAAATGATTATTGAGAAAGGTAATTTACAATGAAAAATAACACGGTGTGTGTAATAAAATTCATATATTATAAAATGATAAATTTTTAGTTACATGGGTTTTCTCAATGGTATTTTTTGTAATAAATTCCCAAAGATCATATAAATAATGATAAAAAAGGATAACATTATCGAACCCCATACTTACAGAAGAAAATGTGATTAATTTTATTCTTTATCCTATGTATTTTTACATCATATCCATATTATATTATCATTAATTTAATCATGGATATATTCATTTTCCTTGAACTAATGTTGACTCCTTTAAGATCATTAAACACTCATATATCTCTCTATCAATCAATGGTGGTGTTATCTACAATATAAGCTTACACATGATAGGATAAATATGGAATTATTTATATTTAGATTTAGAGTTTTAGTTGTAAACTATTAATTTATTAGTTTTTTTATTGTTTTAAAATGAGACAACAACAACATGTTGTCCCATGGGCCCAAGATACAAATAGTGTTTACATCACACATTGGGGAAACCCCCAGGTCTGGACACTGTAGTGGTAATGAGTTTTTTATTAATGCTATCACATAGAATAAATTTCGAATAACTCACTAATTCAAGATAACATATTAAAAATAATATATCACTTTAAAAATATTTTTATAAATTCTCCATGATTCTCAAAATATCATGAAGTCCTCAAAACCCATCTCGAAATATTATTTGTAACATTTTCATGGTTTTAATAACAAAAATCCGATGTCTCTAAAATAAAACACTCTATGATAACATGGTGAATATTTAGTTAAATAATTAATATTTATAAACATTAAAAGACACATCCCTATTAAAAATATCAAAACAAAAAATTGTCAAGTAAAAAAACACAATAGGGTCAAAATATTATCATAAAATGATTCAATAGTCATAAACAATGTTAAATTTACTACTCATCCCATTTGGACTCCCTAGTACTCTAAAATATCAACATTTTTTTATAAATAGTGAAAATTATGGGTATCTACATTATCTCTACCACTAAATAATTACTTCCCCTCAAATGAAAATATCTTATTCTTTAATAAAGATTCTCATATATCAACCCTATGTGGAAATAAAGCAACATTTACATTATCATCCTTCCTCTTTGGAGTTCTATGTTATAAATTAACTCTGTAGACAATCATAAAAGAAGGAAAAATCATATTTCATCACTAAAGACATCAAATCCTACTCATATAAAATAAAGTTCATTAGGGAAACATGTAACCTCTCTATGAATAACTTTCCAATGATAACATTAACGGTAGAACAAAACACCTCATATTTACTGAGGCTTACCTGTAGTTATAATATGAGAATAAGTCATCGGAACTACACTCCAACAATGATCTATTCACAATAATTTCACTGTAATACCCGGATATTTTAATCTAAATGTTCTCCCTTTTACTTATATTCATCCCCCTACCATATCCACATAAAATTTTATAGGCACCATTAATTTTAGATAGAAAAATTAGGTTTCAAGATCCATATGTCCAAATCTCAAAATCTATTAGAATCCTTCATCAACAACCCTATCACAACCTATTTTTCAAAAAAAAAATCATTTTCATGTTTTCCTAAAAAATATAAAATTAAAATAAATTTTACATCAATATCAGCAATAACCTCACCAAATATTACGTACAAGAAAAATGCCTCATAAGGAGTCAAAACCACCATAAATGAATGTGGATGATCTATAAATTTTAGATAACCAATATCAAGCATCCAAGGCCCAAGGATAACCCAATAAAAAACACTAGAAACAAAAAACATCAAATGATTTATAAAACCTCTTCTTCCCCCAAAAAAACCATGTATCCATGTGATGAATACAACCACATGGTTCTAATGGACATATATAACTATTTTTTAATTATTACTTGGGAGGTATCCAGTAAAAATATTTATCATCATACATAGAATGTACAATCTGATAATTCAAATAGCATCTCTGGGAAGTGCTTGATATTCTCCCTTCCTTTTGTAAGAAACACCCTCATGTTCATTTCCTAATAACTTCACCTCATATATGACTACTAAGTTAAAATAAAAATAGTGGCCCACTCTAAAATAATCGGTGAATGTAGAGCCACTATCATTAGACTATGGTGATCAATTTATCCATCTCCCAATATGAATCATCTTATCATATGGTAGTTACATGTGTTCCTCCACCATTAAATAGAAATAGAGTCATCTAAAAAGATAATTTTCCACCATGCCCATATGTTCTACTCTATCCATATCAACATCCACTATTTCAACATAATTATGGCCAACCAAGACCACATTAATCCAAATAACCTAATACGAGGTATTACTATTATTTGATACTCTTATGCAAGGACTATTTAAGATGAATAAAATTACTAATTTGGTACTCTATTAATTGATGCAATAGTTTCTATGGTCTATATAATCCACTAATTCCATAACGTTTATGATCATTTCCCTTAGGACAACTACAATACCATCTATATAATATAATTAAATACATAAAAAGACACTAGTTAATAGATATGAATCTTTATATATTTAAAAAAATCCAATAACTATTACAAGTTTATTGAATGTGAATTATATCCACACAATAAAACAAAAATCTATTATATCCACATGATGGGTAGAAAATATATAAAGAAAGATGTTTGACACTAATCACTGCACTTTGATTGTAATCCAAGTACTTGGTGTAGATATCTCCCCATTAAGATAACTTTTTCAATATATGAAGTTTACTCAATCCATATAAATATTATTACCACTGGATATCAACTCATCTATAAAACATACCTCATTAAATAACACTCTCTCTAGTAAGGATAATGTCACTTTTTTATAGGATTTAGTGGATGATGGTATCCAATAGTTGAAATTATATATCTAACAACAGTCTACATAAAATATACATAGGAATATAAAACATGAAAAGATACGCTACAAATTGTATAACTCTCACATTTTCCATCTAGTATTAGTGTCTATGAAATGAGGATCCAAATCTAAATATGGAATCCATCCATTTAGGATTTTATATGGTCATCCTTTGGTATATCTTCCAATAACCCTACCACATTGTATTCCATGAATGATTTGAAGCAACCAAAGGAGGTGATTATGAGAGAATATCATATCATCATCTATATCCAAAAACCTTAGAACCAATGAGAATTACACATATATGTTTTGTTGTAAGAAACCGAGCTAGAAATTTTGTGTTTCTTTATATCAAAAAAAAACATCCAAGTGGATTTCAGTACACAAGACATATCTCCATATAGTTAGGTAAAATTCATAACATCACCAAATCTAATGTGTACCCTATCAAATAATATTTATCCTATCAATTATAACTTTTTGGTACTTCTAAAATGCATTGATTCATGATAATACAACCACCACATGAAAAATATTCCTCATGAGTGAACCCAACATGAACCACTAATATAGGATAATTCCATCATTAATTATTTGTTTGGGCCACTTCACAAAATCCATGGGATTGAAAATATATTTTTACATGGTTATTCAACCCTATTGGAAGACCCATATCATTAGATAAATTCCCCCCCACCCCCCTGAAAAATGGATAATACTCCATCAATTGTAGTGAATTAGTATCATGAGATTCAGACTAATATCATCTACAAATGGATCGATATAAAAATATGGATCTCAATATAACGATCGCTATATAGTAATTGAGAGTCTTATTCTTAATAAAATGTACGTATAAGAATCCATCCAACCCACAAATTATTGAGGATCAACATCTCATTATAACATATGATTCCTTTATAATCTAAAAAACAAAAAATATATATCCTACTAGTAGTATCTCCAAAACATAATGGGATGTACTATCCACTCGAAAATAAAATGTATCATACACATTTTGTGTAGAAAACTTCCTCAAATAAAGGGTAATTTATATCACTAAATCAAGTATCATAAAAACTGATTTATTAGTCATTAATTTGCAGTAAGATACCAAACTATAGGAATTGGAACACCATGGACCCATCTCTTCATATGGTCTGGTTATCAATGGAGGAAACCCTAACATTAATATAATAAACCCATAATGTTTATAAAATAACATGATAATATAACACATGAAGGATAAGATAGTTAACATATAACCTCAATATAAAAAAAATATAGATTCTCTATACTTATAAATGATTTTCAAGGGTTATGGATGGACATACAGGTTACCAATCCATGTAGATATGATGTGTCGAATTTCACATCAATTCAGGCCTCGCTGTTCTAATAACTATTCTCATAACCCCCAAATATTATTTCCCTAAATTCAAAATCCTTTTCTCATATGAAAAATAACTCTAACATCCATCTATTAAAGTCATGTTCTCTAATTAATGTCTATCATGATTATAATGGTTGATTCCATGTCCTGGCTTTTAAAAATACTGTTATTCACCCACAAACAGTTTTTATAATAGGCCTAAGGCTAGTGATCAACATAGAGTAGGAATATCACAAAAAAACATATCTTTAATTTATAAAAATAATATTAAAACAACATGAACTATATAAATAATTGAAATATATATAACAAATGAATTCTAAATCAAATAAAAAATATTCAATGTAGGTAAATTCCATCAGAACTGTAAACCTAGAAAGAATCTAAATTAGATAGACACAATAAATAGAGGTTTTTGCATGTTTTTACACCTAGATCGATCTATATCTTTTGTATTCAAAAAATACATCATGTTTTGTCAACATAAACTATGAATCACCAACTGTGAATTAGAATCATGTCTTTACAAGCCACACAATCTCTATAGACATCAATACCATCTCCAAATTGTTCACTGTCTATAGAGACACAATTCATTTAGTTACAAGGTTTATGTAGTGATATGTATAAATATAATAGAGAATATTAATTAAAACATTAGAGAAAATATAAAAACAACATTTACTCAATATGTTATACATGAATGTATCTGGGAAGAAGAAAATGAATTCTCATAATAAAGTCATCCATTATAAGTATTAGGGATACCAATATTACACAACCATAATATTTTAAAAAATTAATATTTTATCTCATGATTACATAGGGATTTATAGAGTACTAAAAATGGTAGAAATCATAAGTTCAATAGCCCATTCTGACCTAACATTTCGAAGGAAACCATAGAGTGACTAGTTTCTATAAAATCTTAATACATCCAATCAAATACTCTATTAATTTACAACATAACTAGAACATGGTATGGGTATCCCATTGCTTGTTAAATTAAATACCTCTTTAGAGGTTTCACAACACCATAGATTAATTCACCACTATAAAACTAATCTCATAACCTATTGTGAAACTGTAAACATGACCACTGATAGACACCAATAAATGGATTACTATCATTTATTATCCTAACAACCCAAATATGATGAAACCAATGCCAAATATCAAGAATAGTAGTGGCGTAATTTCTCCATCATAATGGATATGGGTTGGTATAAAGGGTAAATAAATCTAGTGGAGTAACCTCACAAAATATATGAAGTTAGTTTGAGGTAAATTGATATGAAGATAGTTCTCCCTCTCCCCAGGTATGGGAGTACATAACCAAATCAATCTATAATTTTGTGATAGACATACATCAAAAAATAAAAATTCTTCCAAGAGACTACCACATTTATAATTTTATATTTTCTATGGTCTTTGATTTACATTAAAATGGTATATGTATGAAGCCTCCCTGGGGTAAAAAAACCAACACATAAAATAAACCCTATTCTCCTTGTTCCATATTCTCAACAGGGTTTAAGCTTACTAGGAACCCCATATTCATTCCATGTTCCTTGGGTAGATTAGGAATATTGCCCACACCAAACCATGACTAAGAACCTTTTTATTAGATGTACTTTACAGATGAAATGAAACTGTATAGTTAGGTTATTATCATAAGACCTTAAAAGGTATTATGTGTCCCATTAAGCAGTACTGAACATTGGGGGTTCTGATTCAATTCAAAAGTATACATGTGTAGCCCATCTTATGGGGGTGATCATAATATCAAAACAATCCTTCATCTCCGTATATAATAATAAATTCTAGTATTCCCCAATAAGTGTCTTAAAATACCAGAATCATCATAACAATGATAAAAATAATCTATAAATATTATATGAGAGGATTCCATTGGTGGAGAACCTCTAATACTTATAGATTTCTCCGTTAATGAAGATCCTTGAAAACATGTGGATAATTATAAATTTTACACGTGCTAATAATTGATAGAAAATTAAAAAGGAAACCTATGTTAAACATGTTAAATAATAAAGGATTCATAAAAATATATTCATTATTTAAGAGAGATTCGAAGTATACAATAATTACCCCCAAAAGGGTCTGATGATTCTGACCTCCCATCCTTTGGAACAATGAATGTTATTTTGTATCGTAAGTTCAAATATAGAAAAGTACCCCTTTTAAAAGAATATATCCTTTGGATAAAGACATGTTGGATGTTTCGGGTTCCATGAATAAATCCAATGGAAACCATCTAAAATTTGTCATTCTAAAACTAGAGCTCATCTTCCATGAAACAATAGAACAATGAAATCCCTAAGTAAATCTCTGTTGTGAAATATTTAATGATTTTTTAAATGTGTAGAAAAATGTAATGGATCTTTTTAACGGATACAGTGAATGGTTTCCTAGAATTACCTTGCAATCTAGATAAAATAATCATATTTTCCTCCAGAACATATGTATATAAGGTAAACAACCCCAAAAAACATTGTATCGAGCTATACTCGATCGGTAACTGGTGAATGATAACATGTTCGGATGCATAACTCATTTGACACTCCCAAGGGATATAAATTGGAAATTGAAAAAAAATTCATGAACCATCATGACTTAATTAAATGAATTTTGTATATGAATAATGTGGGATAAAAATAGGGTTTCATAAGTTTTTTAAGGAAAAATAATATAGACTTCTTATAAGTGGTTTTTCAAGAAAATTTGGTTCCCAACTATAATTATTGTTTTTTACTCTATGATTTTTATCATTAGTCGATGAATGGAACCTGATGGAACCAAATTAATGCTAAATGTGATGGAAAATTAATGGACTGTTTTTTCTATAATATAAATACTATGGGAGTTGGAATGATAAATATCATGGTTATCCTCACCCAACAATCTCAAGATATGAGTAATACTAAAATTATTAATGAGAAAATGAGGTAAAACATTATGTAGGGTCCTTAATGAGGAAATGTACCCCATCATTTAGGGGGTATTAGGATATAACAGTTTGAAAAAGGGATCAATAACAATAAAATGATATCCATATTATGAAGTGTTTAGAACATTAGAAACTCATTATGTTGTTCAATCATTTAGATGGTGGAGTGGACTGGTAGAATACTCAAATTATGAATTTGAGGAAACAAGACGAAATTGGTTCCATGGATTGGGAGGAGTTGAAAAACATATTTTTCAATAATTACATTACTTGTATCCTTAGTAAAATGGTCGATAAATATTTCTTTATTTTAATGAAAAGGGATGATGAATTTGTTTGTACCTATGATGATAATTTTCTAATATTTTTGAGGTACACTTCAAGAATTAGCATCTAACCTAAAATTAATGTTGACAGGTTTGTAAGGGGGTTAAATACATGTCTCATAAGGATGTTTTCAATTATATACAATAGTAAATGTAAATAGATTTTTCATAGTGAAATCAAGGTTGAAATGAATGTTATAGTTATGTATCAGTCTCATGGTTTTGGAAATAAAATGATAATGCATGAGAAAAGAAAATTTTAAAACTATAGAGAGAATAATATGAGACTTCTCTTATACTCTCTGTGAGGGAAGAAGCATGGATAAAATTTAAATAAGGGGTATAATAAATTTATTAATTGTGGAATGGGAGGTAATGATTTAATTTATTATCAATGTTAGTTGAATGAGTTAGTTAATAGTGAAAACAGTGAGAAAATTATATATAATGAAAAGCTCCTACTTCAGTGCTACAAGTTCAAATTGAAGGTGTATTTTCATAAAAAGATCCCATTATAGATGGATGATAGTAATGATTTTATTTAGAAACATATAAATCTAGAGGAAGATGGTAAATCTCATGAAATAATTATTTCTAACAAAGGGTTTGATTATGATATGGGGAAATTGTACACCTGCCATCCACTCTAGAAATTAAAATATCTTATTTGATTCTGGATCTACCTAATATTTCATAACTAAAACATTTTCTAATGGTATAATGATTCTACATGAATTATTAGATGGTTAATTAGTAGTGAAACCCTCTAATGGTTTGATTATTTAAAATCATGTGTGTGATTCATCTCTGGTTGATATTTGTGTTCATATTCTTTTTGAAAATAATCGTACCCTTCTACTTGTTAAATTTTAGGCCATCTAAGGATTGGATTGGAATTCCCTACATAAATCCCAGATCAATTTTATATTAAGTGATGTTATTATTGATATTTCAAACCAGCCGGTGATTATCTATTAATGTGGTGATAAGTATAAAATTCCAATGATGAAAACATCTAGTGTAAGGCTTTTAATTCCCATTCACATGGGATGTTTATCTAAAATGGTTGGGGGGTGAATTGAGATCTATGGAAGGCCTATTATTCATGAATTTTTGAATTTATTACCCAAAGGGATGTCTTTATTGTAAACAATATTTTGAATTAGAGTTCTCAATAGAACTCATAGCTAATTCTACTATAATTATAAAGTCTCTATATTGAATTTCCACAATTGAGATTTAGGAATTGAAAAGGAAACTCTATGAAATCCATTATAATGGATTCATTTAACAATGTGTGTCAACATTGGGTGTACTAGTTATTTTTTTTGAAAAAAAAATGGTTCAATGACATTCCATATTGAAAATTATGATTTTTCGAAGATCACAATCAAGACTAGTATACACTTACACATACTGATGACTTGTTTGATCAACTTCATGTGGCTTAATTATTTTCCATGATTGAACTTCATTCATGATATCATTAATTGATGTTAAATAATTTAGATAAACCCAAAATTTAATTCCATACATTGGTTATACAATATAATAATATATTGATTCCTTTTGGTCTAACTAATTACATGGCTACCTTCCTAAATTAGATGAATATAATCTTTATATATTACCTCGATCAATTTGTATTAAACTGTATAGATAATATTATTATCTATTAAAAGTGAATTTATGCTCATGATGTCCAATGGGTATTTATAAAAATGAACCAATGAAACGATAAATTGTAATGTAAATTTATAAAGAGTTGTTTTTTGCTCCAAAAGGATTCATTTTGGGGACATATAATCTCAAGATATAATAAAATAGTTGATCCATCAATGAATAAAGGAATTGAATTTTTTCCAAAAATAACTATGAGGAGTAATATATATGGTTTATTGGAATTAGTTGGATAATTTTGAAAATTTAATTAGAATTTATCATTACTATCCAATTATATATCTAACGTATCTCAGAAGGATTCCATATTCCTATGGATGGATGAATGTGAGTAAAATTTAATGCAGCTATGTTGATGGTCATCCAGATCACATTTTCATACATTAACATATATTGGAGAAGGGTTTGTAAAATATAATGATGAATAAAATAAGTTATTGAGATGTTTTCTTATATATAACAACATGGTTATATACTATGCCTCATGATAATTGATTATTCATGTGGAAAGTTACACAACTCCTGATTTGGAGTTAGATGCAGTAATTTTTTCTTTAATGATATAGAGGTATTATATTTATAGAAAAATATGATATATATACAAATAATAAAATATTATATTATTTATTCAACTAGAATAAGTTGAAAATTTCATCAAGAAGTTGGCTAGAGATGATAAGGGATTACAACTTCTGAATACATTACCACCCTAGGGAAGAGAATAAGGTGGTCGATGCTTTTAGCCGAAGAATCATGATATATTATCCATGATGATGATCACAAAATATCCATTATTTAGGGATTTATAAACTATGGATATGGATGTAATGAATTAATGGGTAAAATCTACTCTTGATAAATTTATCATTCAACCATCTATTCATTTGATGATTAAAGAGGTACATAAAGAATATGTAGATCTGTAAAAGATGTTTTGAAATGTAACAATGTTTATCATTGATCATGATATAAGTAAAAGGGTCTAGAACCATATATGTGTTCCTTATATACCATATTTGAATGAGGAGCTATTATTGGAATATCATAGCTCTCCATTGTCTATTCATCTTGCATGTATAAAGTTGTATAGAGATCTTAAAGAGTACTTCTGGTGGGAATGAATGAAGATAGATATCACTGAGTTTGTATCACTATATTTGGTATTCCATCATGTTTTGGCAGATATTGAAAATTATAAGGGGTGTTTTTCAACAATTACTCATAACATAATGGAAATGTTATAACATCAGTATGGATTTTTTCATTGGACTCCCAAAAACTAAAATTGGGAATAATGTTATATGTGTGGTAGTCGATATCAATGATAAGTCAACACACTTCATTTCTATTAGATAAGAATTTTATATGGGACAAAATTCCATCATATACTATATGTATGAAGTACAATTGAATTTAGTACCAAATTACATGGTATCAAATCAGGGTATGAGGTTAAACTCAATGTTAATGCGATGTATTTGGAAAGACCAAGATATAGAAATGAGTTTTAATACTTATTATCATCCTCAAATGGATATAAAATTTGATAGAACAATTTAAAATGTAGAGGATAGGTTGATATAATGTTTTCATGATTGTAAAGGTTGTTGGAATCAACACCTATATATATTAAAAGGTTATAAAAAATTATATTTCTAGGAAGCATTCATGTGGCTCCTAAATAATAACCTTATAGGATGAAATTTTGTTCTCCAATGTGTTGGAATGTTGTTGGAGGATAGAATATTATTGGTACTTGAGATCGTTTATTAAATAGAAGAGAAGGTTAGAGTGACTATGAAGCATATCAAAGAAACTCATATTCAGTATATTTGTTATCCTAATAACAGTAAACAATATCAACAAATTGAAGTTAGTGAGAAGGTATTTCTACTAATCTATCTATATAAAAAGAATATTTTAATTGGGAATAAGGGGATACTAAGCCCAAGTTATTTCCATGTCATTGAGATTCAGGATCATATATGTTTGGTAGCATATAACTTGAAAATTACTCGATATATATCTCATTTCCATGTTGTGTTCTTTGTGTTTCTTTTTTGGAAGTACATACATAACCATCCACATATACTAAACTCTAAAGTCACGCTGCTAGTGAAAGATTATTCATTCTAAGAAAAAATAGTTGAAATTTTAGATCGTATGGAGAATGTTCTTCAAAATATGAGAACTCACATGGTCCATGTTTTGTAAAAAAAACTCAAATTAGATAAGGATATGTGGAAACGAGGGGATATAATCTGGATAATATACCCTTATTTTTTGTATACAATTGATGAATATTGAGAGTGAAATTAATTTTCATGGGGGGTATAATATAATACCCCTTGTCATTATAAAATATTATTTAAAAATTATTAATATTCATTAATGTATTATGTTCTATGACACACCATGTTATCCTTTAATTATTTCTACAACATGTAAATGTGGTTCAACACATCACATCGACTTATATTTAATTATTCGTAATACTGATTTACTATGAAACAACATTTTATTACTATAATTATTTATATAATATTATTATAACACTCCCATTAAATTTTTAATATTAATAGTATTAACTAATTTTTAAATATCATTTATAATGGTTTCATATAAATAAAACATATTTATGGGAAAATATAATTTTCAGCATAGTCTATATATTCTAAAAAACAGTATTTTCAAAAAGAATATCATTCTATGACCTTAATGAAAAATATTACAATTAAATTTAGAAACATTTAGGAATTGAATTTGATAAAATAATGATTATTTTATAATTCATAAGGTACATATTATCTATGGTTTAATTAATTCATTTTTTCTAAAAAACATCAATTTTTGGATATATAGTGAAAAAATAAAAAAATTCAAATCAAAACACCATTTTAATTTAATTTATTTAAATATTAAAATTCTATTTGAATTAATTTTTATTGTTCAATTAGATATTTTATAAATAAATCGATTTAATTTTGGAAGTTCAATCTAATTTAACATTGAAATTGGATATTAAATTATTATCATGATTTAAATGTTTTATCTTTAAAAATAGGCTTTCACGAGACCTCTACAAGAGTAATTTAAAATTAATTCCTTCCACTTACGTTATAATAATTCGGAAAACTGTAAAATAGTTTAAATAATCATAATTTTTAATTTTTAATTATTTCAATTTAGTTTTTGACTAATGTTATTAGTGAAAGTAAAGAAAATTAATTATAGC
This sequence comes from Viscum album, assembly GCA_963277665.1. Classification (NCBI taxonomy): domain Eukaryota; kingdom Viridiplantae; phylum Streptophyta; class Magnoliopsida; order Santalales; family Viscaceae; genus Viscum; species Viscum album. Next base: position 1,915,505,715 of record OY728165.1, on the reverse strand, counting down.
GATTTAGGTAAAAAGGAGTTTTCCTATTAGTAAAACAATAATTTATGATGAAAAATAACCAAGAAACACATCAAATTTTTTATGGTGAAAATAGTTCAACCAATTCACCTGATGGACCAGATATGTATTTTTTTTGGAGGAACATGGTGTAAGGGAGACCTCTCAATAGTTTATAACTTTTTATATTTATAGGAATACCACTCCTCCTCCACTATTAAAAGGGATCTCAAACCCTCACCAATTCACACTTATAAAGCCCTTTTAAATTCCCATACATGAAAAAAACATCCCAACATCCCTCATATATTATTATAATATTCCCTTTGGTTTAAAATCCAACAATGTAGTTCGTCTACTGAAAACCATACTGAGTTACTCAATAAAGAGATAATATCTTTCAATAATAAATTTTATATAATTTCTATATAAACAAAATAGTTATACTTATAACATGATTAAATAATTTCATATGTATTCACAATATACTGAAATGTTTTTTTATAATTTTATGACTGACAATCATTAAAAATTCCATTGATTGTGACACACATTCATCATTCGTGTGTACTGCAGGCTACCACGTTGTGAACCAATGTCATTAGTTCTTCCATTGTCAACATTAATAGTTGGGATTAATTATTTAATTCTTATTTTTAATGAATTATATGATATATAAAATTTATTTAACCATGTTAAATTTTTATATAACACCTACCTACATGCTTTCCATTTTCATGGAAATATGATAGCTTTGTTTGTGGATGCGTGGAACCCCGAATCCTTAAAGAACTGTAATTCATTCACACGTTACATGGATTGTAATAAGGATAGGTTTAGTGAGAATATCTGATATATATTTGACATCAAAATTCTTATTTAATGATAAATATTTATATTTATATCATTTACTTATCTTCTTTCATTAAAAAATATATAGAACTTTAAATTGCATTTATGCATATGTACAACTACCAGTCTCCTTTAATGGTGTATTTAATTTCATTTATATATTATTTATAAATTATTATAAATACATATATAAAAAATATATATGATATTTAAATCATGTTTTACATTATGGAAATAATTAAATCATCATCTAATTAATATATCCAATAATTACTTTTCAAAACATTTTTGAAAAAAAGTGGTAATTACTAAAAACATAAAATTAACAAATAATTGTTAATAAATTGGTAAAAAAAGATTATAAGAAAATAATATATGGTATGATATAACTAAATATAGTTATTTAATATTTTTATATCAAATTTAGATTTATTATGTTGGATGTCTAAATGATTATAATAAGATTCATGAAATATTGAAGGGAAATTCTAGTAACACTTTTATTTCTGAGAGACTTATTCCTTCTACATAAAGAATTATTTATTATGGTGTATATACTACCCAAAATTCATTCTATGATTATTATCATTAAATTTTTATGTTTTTACATATATATTTTATGATCTCTACTTCATGGGGTTTTATGGTTGAAATGTTTCAAAATATTTATGATAATTTTTTCACAATTTTTTTCATTGAGAAACATGATTAGTTGTGTACCTATATTATATTTCAAGGTTTATATACATCTATGTGATATTTTTTAATTTGTTATTGTAATTTTTTTGATATTTTTAAAAAACTTATATTTTTATCTCATGGGGATTATGATCAACAGTTACCAATGTTGCAAGAGTCTACTACTACAATATCATTATTTATCTAGAATTATTTTGATTATGATTCAGTGGATGAAATATTATTAACATTATCTCCATAAATTTCATGGTTATTTTTATAATATGATTATTCATGATATATTATTATAATGTTATAAATTTTTCCATTTTTTTATATAATATTATTAAGTAAGCCTTATTAAAAAAATATAACATTATTTCTATCTTTTTCATAACACTATTTTCTTCTAAAACCATGATATCTAAATTTTTTTTCAAATTTTATAAATGATATTATAAGAATATATTCATTGAAAAATATTTTTGATGTATTTACTAATCTTCCTCTATCAGTTTTAAAAGGTGTTATAAAATTAAAATATTTTAAAAAATTTGAATAAAAAATTGATTTTCATTGAAAAAATTATATATTCCTCAATAACTTTTTTAAATGACCAGTCAAAATTATTTTCCATCTATGATTACATTATTCGGTGTTATTAATTACATTATTTGTCATCATCCATGTGTACTATTCATATTCTTTCTCACAATCATTTATATTTTAAGAGAATGAAATTCATAAACCAATTTCACTTCTAATTTTTAAGTGCTTATGAAACCCACATCAATTCATGGGAAATGATTTAATATAATTATTATGAAACATATATCTTTTCCAAAGGTTGTAATATTATTACATGATTATAACACCCATTTCATTCCTTTGGTTATGATATTATAAGTACTTATGATCTAGTGGTAAAAAATGTCATAATTTCATTATTTGATGTGTGAGACATATATATGTATAATAAATTTTGTAATGATTTATATATCTTGATGTAGACATGTCTATAATACGGAGTGAACATGGTTCCAAAAAAGAATTTTTTTATGATGTTCTTGGGAGTGACAATTGATAACTAATACGGACATTGGAGTAAACCAAGACTAATAATATTGTATGAGGACAAAACCTATTCCTCTATGATGCCCTTTCAATTAAGAATTTAATAAATTTGAAATGATTTTTTATGCTTTTGTTTTTTCAATTATTCCATGTCTTATTTCTTTTTATTCATTCATGGACAGTTCTAATTAATCCATTAAAATTCATGTTTTATTAACTTCCAATTATTATGCCACGATTCATGTTTATGAACATTGATATACTGGGAATGATCTTATATTGTTATGATCATATTCTCATACCCTTATGTTCATGATTATGCAAAAAATATCAATTTTTTACACTTATTTACTATCTATGATCACCCCTTTTTATGTTCACTTTCAACTGGTTATGAAGATATGTATTTTGTATGATGTTTCAAAGAAGGGTTATAGTCATGAAGAACCTAGTTGGAGATAATGTATCTCACATTTGTATCGGGGCTTATGTTTTATTGTTTCTAAACGCACTAAACTAATATGGTATTTGGGTTTTTAATTTTTTAATGTGAAATGTATTGGAAAAAAATATTTTAATTTATATGTATGATAAGATAGGGTTGTTATATGATCACCATTGAACATTAATCCAAATTTAATTCTACATTTTTCTCCATCTGAATATGCAATGAAAATGCATTACCTTTGGTTCTTCTTTAAGGTACATTGTGAGAGGATAATAAATAATTGCTATGATGGGTTCTCTCTTTGGGGACATTATTCATGAAGATCCTAATATGGAATAATTTCACATCAATTGTTTTATAGATATGGTATGATACACTAACACATTACATTTTATTTTTAAATTCCGAGATATTTTTAATATCATATAATCTCTTTGAACTTTTTATGGGTTCACAATAAACAATTAATTATGATTCATGTATAATATAAAACATTATTTTTAAATTATTATAACATTATTTACCCCCCGTTTATTCATAATTAATATTTATTATTAATTATTTTTCCTTTCAACTTAATTACACCGTCTCTGAACTCCCTTTAAAATCTTCTAACTCGCCATTTCAGCCATATTAAAATTTCTGAAACCACTTCATATAAAAATTATAAATTTGAATCCTGGTATAAAATATCAAATTTCACAAAAAACATATTTTCATTATATAATCAACAAAAAATGAGTTAACTACATAATTAGTTATTAATTAAATTCTATCAGGGGTTGAAATTTATGCTTATATTCATCTAAATCTAAAAAAAGACTCACTTTCTAAGGGTATACATTATTTCTAAAATATAATATAGAATTAAAAATTCTATTCCAAGAATTGAATAATTAATATTTTACCCTTATATGGTCTTCGGGACTTTTAGCATATTGCAACCCAATCTAAGAATACATGGATGTTACATTAATGTCGATCAATATTCATCAAAATATAAAAGTACTTGCCTAATGATATTAATAGTATTGTTTCATTGGAAACAATGAATTCATTTTTATAATAGGGTAAAAGATATTTAACATCTCCCTTAATGATCTTACACTTCATTAATCTGGCTTAAAACCATTCTTTATAACTTGGGGAAAGGAAACAAAAGAAAGGGGTGAGATCAGATGCTTAGTAATGGTGAATCACGATATTTGTAACCATAATCAATGTATTAAGGATACAAAAATATCAAAATAAAATTTTATTATCATAACATTTATATCAAGGATCATATTAATGATTTTAAATATAAATATTATAATTTCATAAATATTGAATCAAAAAGGAATTAAGAGAATAATCGAGGAAAGGATAACATATGAATAAGACATAGAATTTTCGGAATAAAAGTAAGCAAATAAAATCATTCCCTATAAGCCAAGAATTATTCCAAAACACCTCTAAGTACATCATAATGTATACAAATATTGTGTGGGTCACACTACTATCCCCAGTCACCTAACAATCCTTATAGTGTAATGATTTGTCTCTCCATACTATCATGGTAGTAATATTTTACGCACAAAACCATAATATTAGTCTAGGTTCATTACCAAGACCATCATAGATGAAAGATTACACTACCAAACCAGGTTAACTCCCAATTAAATATATTTATATACCATGAAATATAAATCATTACCTGATTCATTGGAGGGAGATGAAGGTCTCACCCATTACAGAATGAAATCAATCAAACATGTTGCCAAAGATAGTAAAACATTAAATATATCATGGCCCAAAAAGATAGATTGGGATTATTAAAAACATATTATAACCAATTAAATAAATTAGTTCAACAATTATATCATAACCTGTGGAAAATATATATGATTCATATTAATAGAAAATCCATTGAATAAATTTGGGGTTCATAAGCATTTTATATTGGTATAGCTTTTCAAGAAGAAAAGGGTTTTCTAAAAAAAGGCATATTAATCAAAAACCATTCAATGAAATACTATGAATTTTATCCCTGGATCAAATCCCTATTATTTTAAAATATATAACAATTAATATCATCTTAAATGGAGAATTATTTTGAATGATCACTTAATAATTTCATATTGGTGATTACAAATAATTGAAAATAAATTTTCAGAATAAAAAACATTTTCAAAATCATTATTTTAATCCACAATGATGACATATGAATTAATATTAAATAATTTTATAAGACATTTGTTGGGTAAAATATTTCAACGTCTTTGAAAAAACAATTTCGGTAATATAGAAAAATCTAAAAGCATTTTATATGAAAATATATTTTAAATCTTTTAAACTAATATTTTACATCATTAAAAAAATTTTCTATGAATTTAAAATTCGTGAACTGTCAAAAGAAATATTTGAAAATAATTTTAAAAATATTTAAATGAAAAATGGAAAACCTTTTTCTTTTAAAATATCTTTAAAAACATATGAATCTTTGAAAATCATTTAAAACAATTCTTAAGCATAAAACGTTTTTAAAAATAATTTTGTTTGAAAATATAACTGAAAAATAATAAAAGAATATTGAAAACATTTTAAAAAAAATGATAACATAACACACATTTAAAATCATTTTCCTTGAAAATTTAAAAAAATTATATTTTAATTACTTTTTTGAAAAAAATTTAGAAAATAAGAATTATGAATAAATGATATTTCCAAATGATGAGATAAATAAGGTATATATGTATTAAAAACACATTATTATTGATCTTAATTACCAAAAAATTGGAATATGTTACCATTACATAGATATATCATGAATAATGACATTATAAAAATAGCGTAGAAGATTCCGGAGATATGGATCATAAGATTTGACCAATAGTGGAATAAACAAATCCAATAGATGATGATAATGTATCTATAAACGGTTACCACTTTGGTAACATTGAATTATAATCCCCATAAAATAATAAAATTAAATTAAGCTTCAAATATCATCAAAATATTTATATTCATGATAAAATGTGTTATTCGTAAGTATATACACCTTGTAAAATAATATAGGTTCATAACCTAACATATGTCTCAAAGAAAGAATGTTGAAAAAAAATCTAATCAAAAATATGGTAACAGTTGTACCATAATCCCCATGAAACATACAGAATAAAATATGTATGAAAATACCCATAATATTAGGGAGATTATTCTTTTATTCCATTTATTGGAATTATATAAAGCCCAAAAAAGAAACAATTATTGAATATGGCACAAATCTCATTGAATTAGTTGTGAGAATATAAATCCATTTACAACATGAATAACCATTAAATAATGATATTTGTGAAAGAATAACAAAAATATAGACTACTAATATCATAGTTTAAATTTAATTTCAGTTATAACGTTTCATATGGATGTGCATACCCCGTGCAACAACAATAAGTGGTTAATATGGCATATTTCTCATAGAAATAAATGTGAAACGAGAACCCCCTTACCTTAAGTACTGACTTCTATTGTACATGATAAAACCTCATGCATAATAAGTATAATTATATTATAAATATATCATAGAACAAAATTATAATATATCATACCAAATATGATTTTATTTAGACTTTATATTACATGTTAATTTACATTTTAATGTTAATGATATGTTTCAAGTAATAACGGCTTTGTTTATCGTATATGTTTTTACTTGTTATAATTGATCCTTTTACATAGATCATGATATACTTTTTTAGAAAATATAATAAATAATTTAAATATCATATATATTCAGTATATTAATATTTATAATAATATATTAATTTTATAAATCCTTAAAAGAATGAATTGTTCTTGAAAATAGAAGACCGTATAAATGCATGAATGTTGTTTCTGTTTTCATGTCATATTGAAGGACAAAAAGAATGTAAATGAAATATATATATGTATATATTATAATTTTATTATTATTAATCTTTCTTATATATCATATTTTATTTATAAAACCATCATTAATACTTTAAATATAATGTGTGAACAAATCAAATAACTTAGAGGAGGCCGTAGTCCACAAATGGATTTATCAAATTACTAGAAAATGGAATTCATAATGTTATGTGTTATATAATAATAGAATAAGAATAAATAAATCCAACATATTATATATATCATAGAAAAATTGTAATTACATCATGATTCCCAATAATTTAATGTTGTAATTGAATAACAAATGGCATGAGTTCATGAAGAAGTTATCTGATGTACACACAAATGATGATTGTGTATCCCATTTTTCGGAATTGTGAGTTATTATAGTCATTCCCATAACCTAAAAACATATCAGTACATTTTGAATAATTTTTTTATATATCCATGGAATATGAAAAATTAAATTGTGGAGTAATAAAAAACTCAATGTTTTTTTCAAGGATGTTACATTACCTTTGGGTAACAACTTCTAGATTACTATCAAGGGATTCCTTGGTTGGATTTATTCAAAAATTGAATCCTCTAATATGATATTAGGTATTTTTTTATGATATTATATTTAGTTTTTTAGAGGACAAAATTCATTAGTGGTTTGAATAATAGAGGTACTGAGTGAACTATTTATTAGGGATGAAGAGTGACATTCTTGTAAATATAAAATAGTAAACATTATTTAGTTGTCTCTTTAACACAGTGTACCTGAATTAATGACCCAAATTCGATAAAATATGTCTAATTATCTAAATATTTCCATAAAATGGCATTTGGACAAGGATCTAGGTTTTTTGGTTTATTAAGTTTAAAGTTTAACCACAAATTAAACTCATTTTAACCCCTATCATTATAATTAACTTTAATTCCTTTCATTATATTTTCATAAACTATGTGAAAATAATAGAAATTATAAATTTTTCTATTTCAAAAAATTTAATCCATTTTTTCAAATTCAAATAAATTAATTCGCATAAATTAATTTCAAATTCGTCTCGCAGACAAGACAGAAAATCCATTATTAATGTAGATTGTTCAAATTATTTAAACTCTTTTATATCCCTTTTTAATGTGAAATTTATTCCAAAGAAAAAAATTATATTTAATAATTTAGAATTGAAAAAAAATTATATCTTAAATCCAGGTCAAAATATGATTTATCCATATAAATAAATTAGATGAAAACATTTTTCAATTAAAATTTATTGTTTTCACTATGAATCAAAAAGAATGAAACATATCTGAAGAATAGTAAAGATTAATACAACGTAAATTTTGATATTCCACTTTTAAAAATGTTATTTAGGAAGATAAAAATTTGAAAAGATCCAAAATTTAAATTTAAAACAAGTCTTCCATTAAATGAAAAAAGCTACATTTTTAAAAACATATCATCTTATGCCAACAAATTTATTATTACTTTTTTTTATGCATATCATAATTTTTGGATGAATGTAAAAACAAATGAGTTAATTTAAAATAGATAAAGATCATAATGGATTCTCACTAATAGAGATTAATAATGATTATTATGGTAAAACTCATTTTTTATCAAAAAAAGTATTTTTTCATAAAACAAATATCGTTTATATATAAATGGATTTTAAATGAAAATATAATTATTTGAAAACAAAATAAACTGATTTTATAAACATTTTTCAAACACAAATTCATAATTTAATTAATCACGTTTATATATTCAATTTTAAGTGTTAGGTGATAACAATAATTATATTGTAATAATAATATTACTAGTATATTGTTAGTGGGGTAAAACTATCTCTTGTGTGTCATAAATGTTATCAAAATAATGTGAAATTATATATATCACATGAAAAACCAGATGTTTTATGTACCATAAACTAATCTAACAATTTCATGTATTCAATGATTGAATGGAAGTTTCTAGTAAATAAATATTTATTTTCTTATTTCATATAAACAAAGTTATATTCACTGTTATGTGAAATGAATAATAATGAGAATATTAAATTAATTTGAAAAATATATTTCAAAAAATATAAACATGATGCATTATACCCTTTAAAATGAATTTATTCATCAAAATTCAACAAGGTTATCAAATGTTTTAACACATGATAGTTTATTTTTTAGAAACCATCATCATGAAAATGAACACTAAAACATCCTTTAAAACGAGAAATATTTTACAGAACTATTACCCAAAGTATATACTTTCTTGGTTTCAACATAGGAGAATATAGGTTGAATTTGAAAAGATAGACATGGAGGATAAGTATAACTTTCAAGTTCTGATGGAAAGTGATAATGAACCTGGTTAGGATAAAGCTGACGATAAAAAATCCTTAATCCAAAAATCCTTTAAAAGGATCATTGATATTGTGAAAATTGATAATAACATGGAAGAATTTGATTAATATAAAATTTTACTAATTTAAAAAAAATCATGAAAAAGTGTACATACTTGATTTCATTCTATATCCTAAGCACAATATAATCCCTGGGTTGCACCTTGCTCAATTTGAACCCCTTTCTCATATTCCGTGAAATTGAGATGAATTTGACTTTCTTGAATAATTTTTTGATCATTAAATCCATAAATATAATGATTGGTCATTAAATTTGTTATTACTCAACAGAATAATAAAAATTTTAGCACAATCTATCCAATATGAACAAATACTGAACTGGTGAGCTGATACTTTATTGTGAAAAACATCATCCAAATATTAACATAAACATAAATAGTTAACCAAATAAAGCTTCAAGAAGTTAATAATTAAAATCGATAAAAATAAGGTCACAAAATTTATCAACATCAGATATATATTAATCACCCATATATCATAAAGATTCACTCATTTCCCACAAATCAAACATGTTAATACAATCATCATGTATTCTCTTGAACCATGGTAGTAAACTAAATTATCCTAAATTCTTAGTTAAAAAATTCATGTTTACTTATTCAAAATTTTATTATATAACATTAATAAATCCGAAAAAATTTGGTAAACAACATCAATGATGTCATAAAACACACTGTTAAAAAATCATTATTCTGTGTCAATGTAATTTATACCATCAAATTTACTTGTTCATATCCAATATATCACTATACAAATAGCATTATCTTAACATTAAGAAAATATTAAGGGTTATCTTCCCCATGATTATGTTTTTTAATTAAATGTGAAATTTTCATTATATCACTTTTCTATTCCATGATAACCATTCAACATGTTCTTTTAAATAAATAAACTAAATAGTTGTTACATATTTAATAATTCATAATTCATAACTCATGAATCCAAATACATTAATACTTATATTATTCCACATTGTCCTTATGTAATTAAAAAGGATACCTAATTTTGTTTCTTAATACCTATTTCCTATCTCATTTCACAGGTATACTCATCATCATATATAATATAACCATTATTCATACCACCTTTCGGATTCTCTTCATGAGCTTTTACATTTGGACATGAATTTTCAAAATGCCCTTTCAAAATTTATGGAATTCAAACTACTGATGATGACTTGAGGCATACAATACTTACATCCATTATTTGAACCAAACTCTCCAATTTTAATTTACATGTAATTTATTTGTTTCTTTCATTTCCACAGTCAAATCATATTCTTGTTTCTGTAATTCATTCACTTGGTTGCTTCTTTGAAAATTCTAATTATAGTGGTGTAACACCCCGAAATTTTATGAGATATATTCATTTTAATTTATTTGATTTCATCTATTGTACACTACACCAAGATTATCTTGTACTATACACAACACCGTATTAGCTTGCAGTATATACAACACTATTCTTTGCTCGTGTTACACACAATTTCAAGTTCGTTTTGTGGAAATTATATTACACAACATTATTTACAGATTTAGTTAAATTTATAAATGAAATATATTTTCAATAAGTTATAAGCACCACCAAAGGGTTCGTGGACTACATGCAGCCCTGACTTGGCTTGCATTACACGCAATCACGACCTTCCTCGATAGTGTGTGTAATACGCAATACCGGGTTTTACCAAACAATGATATGATATTAAAATATTATATATGCTATCAGTAAGGAATAGTAATACCTAATTTTTGAAATTTTATAAATTTTCTCTTTCAAAATGAAATTCATTTTTGGATTTGGAATATCGAAATTTTCCTAGGGTAAATTTTTGGTACATTCGTGAAAACATTCAATTTGTGATGAATAGTGAAAATATTGAGTTATTGGTTAAAACAGAATTTTTATTTAAATAATCATTTATTTTATTTAAATTAATTTTACTTCACAATAGATACGTAATACCTATATATGTTCAGTGTAATTTATTGGAGTAATTTTATAATAATTTTAGATATATAAAAATTATATTGAACTTTTTACCATCTATTACCCACCTCCTAAAAGATTTTTTAAATTTACATAAAAATTAATTCTACCTCTTCTGTGAGTGGAATTTCAAAAATCCGGGAGACATGGTTGATATTAGTAAGTAAAATTTTGTTCAATAAGATAAAAATAATTTCTTATTAATAGTAACTTTTTACTTTTATTTACCGCTGTTAAACGTTAATAGGGTACTTAAAGATAAAAATGATATTATTATTACCATAAAACATGTCCTAATAATATTGGATAAGTGTAATTTGACCAAAAACAACATTATGAATAAAATACTACCCTTTAGGTACACTTTTATTTGATTAGTACATTTATCAGTATTTTATTTAAAGATGAGTTAAAATATTTAAATTCAATGTTTAATAAGTAAATCATTTTTAATATTGGGTTATACACAAGATAAAATCGACTATAAATATTAATTAGAAAGGTAAAAGTTATTCCTACATAATGGTATTTTATTTATAATTTTTATACATTAAATAATTTATTTTTTTTATGACACAATGATGATATAGTAATTATCTTATTAATGAAATATTAAAATAATTGATATTATAAATTCCTAAATAAATGTAATTTGAGACTTTTTTTTAGATAAACTAATTTTATAGGTTAATATAAAATATTAGGGTAAGTTAGATGAATATATTTCTAGGTAATAATGCTTTTATGAAATTATAAAAAACAAAATACGAAATAGTTTCAAAATTGACATAAAAGAGTTTTTTAAAAAAATATTATATTATTAATTGATATAATTGTCCTAAATATCTAAGGATCGGCCAAAAGAATTATATAATACTATATATGACATTAATGAACCAATTTAAGTTCTATTGGAAGTTTATAGTATGTTTGTTAACTATATAGTGTAAGAGTACAAGAAGACACTTTAAAAGTTAAATTATTTATCTTCGAGTTAAATATAAATGATAAGGATAGGAAGGTATCCTAAACTTGAATAAAACATATTGGTTTAGAGTATTTGGACCCATACCCACCCTATCCTAGAAATAAGTCACTTTTTAGCCATTATAAACTGAATATTAATTTATTATAAAATAATATTTTATGTTTTTCCTAAGGTTCCCCAAACCCCTCTTATAAAAGGGATCTCCCCCTTCTCTCTAATTAACACCTCCAAAGCCATTTGGCTCAGCCAAACCCTACCCAAATACCCTATAAACTATCCTCCGTTAATCATAGAGGTCATTTTTATTCATAAATCCATCTTATGGAGACCTTTTGATCAAATCCAAAGGAAGAACCCGAAGAAGAGGTAAATATCTCATACCTATTTAATGTACCCTTCTTGTTCCACTTCCTTATTCTTTGTTGATTCCATTATAAAATAATAACTATAGTATCTTATACATACTATGAAGTTATTATAAATGTTTTATAAACATAATTGTTATTTTATCCATCCTATGAATGAAAAAGTCACCACACGTGCGTACGTATGAATTACCATCTCCACATCGTGGTGTAGTTTGTTATTCAATCATTTCATCATTTGGATGGGTATAATAATGAGAATAAATGATATAAATAATAAATATAACATTATTATGATTCTGTATATATGATATACCATTCAATTATATACGATTTTAATATCAAAAGAATGGCATTGTTGCTCGTGATTACGTACGAACTACCGTACCCACGATGAAATGAGATTCATTTTCCATGTTCACCATTCAAGAATGATTATAATGTATATATATTAGGTAATCATGAAACATATGAAATAATAATGATACTGGATTTATGTATGTATATATGTCATTTACTTCCATTAAATTTAAAAAGGAAATGAAAACAGCATTCCTGCGTACGTACGGTCTACCATCTCCATGAACTGTGTATTTCGTTTCATTTATCGATATATAAAATGTATTTATATTATGAATATATGTTATATATAAATCATGTTTTACATTATATAATTAAGGAATAATGATCTAAGTAATCATATGAATATTTACAAGTCAAAACACGAACGAAAAATGAAATGATTTTACCCAAAACGATGCATTAACATGAAATTGACAAATAAACGGGTAATATAAAGTCGTAAGTGAATAATATATGATATCATAAATATTTTTATGGTTCTGTTACAAGTTAATAATATGTCTAAACCCACTATACATGAGTCTCGGACACATACAGAAGAAATTGGACATAAGTCAAGGGATAATTTTTCAAATCTCATTTTTATCTCAGACTGCTTATATGTAAGTATTTACTGGGGTTATATTTTTCATCCATGTCCATAAAATGTTTTTCATAAAATATTTAATATTAAGCCATGTATTTTTAAATTAAATTTTACCCCCTCTTTGACTTTTACATAGTGTTATGGAAGGAATATTTCTTGTTTTTACCACATGAAGAAATTTTTTAATTTTCTAGGAAAAGTACGCAGAGAATGTTTTATTTACATATACGGTGTGAATGGATTTTTACGATTTCATAATGAGTTATTTTAATGAAGATTCCTATAAAAAATTTCATGATTATTTTTCCCAAAATCATTTTTTTAATTTCATGCCATTTTGATAAAAGAATATCATTTTGAAGAAGAAATGATATTTTCCTCAAGAATTCTTTCAAGTATTTTATCAAAACTATTTCCATCTAAGATGACATTATTTAGTATGTTTATGTTTCTAGTATAATGTATCTATTATTTAAATGGATTGATTTTTCTTATAACGAAATGTAATACATTTCTTTTATATGGATTATGTTATGATTGGATGATGTTTATGAAACCCATTTTATTCGTTGGGTTATTATGAATGATGTGTGTTTATTTTGTGGCACACGATTCATTATGAGATGGGTGGGACCTATATCTCCCTCCAATGCATTGGGTAAAGATTTATATCTCATGAGATAGACATGGGTAGACTGGAATATTAATCTTGTTCAGTGATACGGTACTGGAATGAGGAGTGAACTCGATTCGGTAAGGGACTTTGTCCACTATGATGGTCTTGGAAACAATGCCTTGGATACTATGGAAATCATATCATGTGCTTAATGGTTTTCCACAATTACATGTTTTATTTTATCATGATTATTGTTCCTTTATGATCTATGACTTATGTACTGCCATGAATTATGTCATTTCTCAATATTTTGATGTTTTATGTTCATGTTTCTTTACGTTCAAATTTTTATCGATTGTTTTTAAGTTCTACATGTTAACCCTTACAGAGACTTTGAGATCACCCTTTTTATGTTTTCTTTTCCACGAGATTTAAATAACGGTTTTAGATAAAAAAACCAAGGGGGATAATATTTATGGGAGATGTCTAAGATCTTTCACCATGATTAGAATATTATGTTCCAAGTTTCCAAAGACCCTAAACTAATACGGTATTTGGGAATCTATTTTTGTATTGTATTAAGTGTTCTGAAAAAATAATGTAATGTCTATGTATGTCAAGTATGGGTCTCTACAAATGTAAATCGAATCTTTTTTCCTATAATGTCTCCATTACCTGAACATTCAATGAACCCTTTTTATTATTTTTTGAGTTTATGGGTTGGTTAGGGTACTCTTTGTAAATCATGTTCTGTGAAAACAAAATATACATTATCACAAAATCCTTCCCTCTTGTGACAAACACATTTGGATTATCATATTAAATTTTTCTATCACATGCAATGTTAACCTAGTTCCTTCTAATTCCTAACATTGCCTAAAATCAGAAATCATAATTTCATCATTAATTAACATTCCATAAAACTACATCATAATGAAAAATCACTTCTATAATGTCTAAAATGGGATACCATATTTTATATTTTTGACCCCATATGATTTTTGTTAGACATAACCCAAGACATATCATTGGAAATATTCCTAGGAATCTCACTAAACATTTCTCATTCTATTTTTTAAGGGTTAACTAAACCATTATTTTGGTAGAAAATATAGAAACAAATGCTTCACATACCTGGATATTAAATCGTTTTAGATAAACATTCAAAACATTAAAAAAGAAATTTTCTAATGACCATAACAGTTTAGAGTCCTCTACAAATTGGAAAACATTAATCTAATTTGGAAAAAGATCATCAATATATCCAATTAATATCATCACCTTTATTACTCAAAATAAAAAACACTTTCATAACCTGGTGAAAGGATACATAAGAAAAGGATGAGATGATATTCTCAATAAGGGTTAACCAAGATATATATAAGCATAATCATGATCATAATGGCATGATTACATGAAAACAAACTATTTATATCATACCCATAATGTCAAGGATCATATTCATGAGTCTCAACATAAATATTGGATGTTCATAACAAATAAATCATAATGAGATCAAGTAAATAATACATTATATCATAACCTGGAAATATGACATAAAATTTGTGGCATAAGAATAAGCATATATAATTATTCCATGTAAGTCATGGATTATCACCAATACCTATGACGACACTTCACTGGGGATTCACCTACTAGGAAAGACACACCACCATACTTATTCATAGACACTTCTTTTTAGAGGAATGAGTGCACTCCCCAAACTATCTTAGTAATCAAGGTTCACTCTTAAGACTATCATAGTATTCAAGGTTCACTCCCAATACCATATTAGGGGAAAATTCACTTTTACTAAACCGATTTTACTACCTATTCCATCTATTTATATCTCATGATGTAAAAATATTTACCCAATGCATTGGAAAGAGATATTTGTAACACACATCACAAAATGAAATCATACATACCTATTCCACTATATAGTAAACAATTCATCACATCATGAACCATAATGTTAGATAGGGTTCATAAACACTATGTCATTAACCATGAATTTAAATGGGTATCATAATAATATCATAAACTATGGAATGGTAATAGGTTTCATAATCATATAAAAACCCATTAAAGTAATTGGGTTTCATATGTTTTTTATCTTTGTATAACTCATATATAAGAAATGGTTTTCATGAACTAAATGTCATCATGATCAATAACCATTGAAAAAACAAGAATAAAAAAGGGACACTTGGATCATATCCTTATTATGTCCTAATATTAACCAAATGATATCATCTTAAATGGTTATGTATTTTTAAATATCAATTGAATAATTTCTCAAGGGAAAAAAGCTTTCTTTTAATATAAATTTTTAAACAGAAAACATAGTAAAAATCACTTTGTATGAAAAAAATAGAAAACAAATGAATTAATCATTAAAAAAATTTAAATTGTTTTTTGAGTAATATATTCTTCTCTCCTAGAAAAACACTTTTTATAACATGAAACATTTTGAAACCCATTTCATTGAAAATTTCATTGAAAACATATTAATGAATATTGGAAATTAATTAAATCTATTCCATTTAAAAGAACGTTTTAGAAACATAAAAATTTATCTTCTAAATCATGTAAAAATCTTTTTAACTTAACATGTTTGTTAAATAATTTATATTTTAAAATAAAATTGAAAGAATATTAATCATTAAAAATCAATTAAACAACTAATTAAATATATCATATGTTTCAAATCCTTTTTTATGAAAATATATTTTAATAAATTTAAAAATAATATTTATAAAAAATTGAAAAAAATTATAATATTATAAACATTCAAAATCCTTTTAAATAAAAAATGATATTAATATTTCATTTAAAAACATTTCTGAAAACATTTTTAGGAAGCATTATTTCTGAATAAACTAATTTCCAAACAAAGACAGAAATTCTGTTATGAATTAATGAAAACAAAATATTAATTATATTATGTAATAAATAGTTTAATAAATTTACATTAAAATAATATATCATGAATGAATATAGGCGAATAAAATTAATGAAATTTCCTAAGATATGGATCATAATATTCTATCAATGGAATCATAGATAATCCCGATAAATGATGAGATTGTAGCGATAAGCATTTACCAATTTGGTAATGTCGAATTTGGATCAACATAAATTAATTACATTTAATGAATGTTAAATATCCTTAAAATATGTATATTCATGATACAACATGTCAATGGGTTTTATATACCCCTTTCAATGGAATATATTTGTATAATATAACATGTGTCTCGAAAAGGGTAAATAAAGACAAAATTGCCTTACTGATATGGAAACTTTTGAACCGTAATCCCCAAGAAAGATAGATCATAAAATCAATATTTAAATACCCATAAAAACATATAATATTATATATTATATATTAATTTTTTTTAAAATAAAAAAATAAACATGTGGAGAATTCTACTGAAGTCTTTCAGAAATCAAAGCGAGCCTAGAAATCCCCTTACTACTTGAGTAACATTTGAATCGTGAGATCCATGAAAGAATAAAATAAGTTAAAAATTTTAATATCTTCAATTAAATTAAATAAATTATACAAAATTTCATAATTCAGTATATACACAACATAATATGAATAAGTAGTGAATATTTCATATTTTTCAAATAAATAAAATTGTCATAATAAAACCCTTACATTAATTATTGAATTCGTTCATACAATCCCAAAATTATTTTATAATAAGTTTAAATTTATGATAAATATACTAAATTAATATATTGTTATATATAATATCTTATATGATTTTATTATGACATTATATTACCATTTTAATAATAATTTAAGTTATAGTTACATTTTAGTTATTAAACCGCTTTTTTTTTGTTTGTGGTCCGACATTTTATTATTGATCCGATTACATAGATTATGAATTACTTATTTAAATAATGTTAAAATTACATAAATACAATATATATTATTTATATAAATATATATAATAATTTATAAAAACATTATAAATTAAACAGAATGCACCTTTAATAGAGACGGTATGTCATATGCGTGCGTGAACATTGATTCTGTTTTCCTGTTTTATTGAAAGAAAGAATGTGAAGGACAAATATATATATATATATATAATATCCTTATAGTATAATTTTTAGTTTTTACATATCTTAATTTTTTAATGAAATCTACATTAATAACTTCCATGTAATTCATGGATGAATGAAATCAATTTGAGGAGGTAGTATTACATACATATATAAAATAAGTTATCATATTCCAAAACATTGAAATAATTTATTTATGTATTATATAAAAATTAAATAAGAATAAATAATTCATAAATATTATATATTTCGTACAAAAAAATTAATTAAATCCTGATACCCAACATTGAAAGTCAGTAATGGAAGAACGAATACAATCGGTTAATGAGGGGTCAATCCTCTATGAACACGAACGACAATTGCATATCACATTTTATGAAAATGAGTATGAGTTTTGGTCACACCATTAACATAGATAAATCTTACTATATTTAAAATCTGAATTTTATTATATAACCATGTAATAAGCATTACTTTAAGGGTTGTAAAGAAATGAAAAACAGAATTTCTTGAAAGATGATACCTCTTATTTGGGTAAATCATTTGGGTTTGTGACAAAAGGATTCTTTTTTTGTATTTATGAATAGATTTTGGCCTATAGGATTAATTGTGGTATTTTTGGGGTATTTTTTCAGGTTTGTTTCTATAAAAAGTACTTTATAGGTTTGATGATGTAAAAGGTCGAGTGCCCTTCTCATACCAGAGAAGGACTGGAATCCATATAAATATAAAATGGTAAACACAATTTAGCAGTATCCAGTAGATAATGTGTTTGGAATAATGATAAAAATTGAATTCAAGAGGTGTAAATTTCTAAATATAGAAACATAATGTCCTTTAGACATGATAATAGGTCAATTTTTAGTTAATATTAATGTTTCACCACAAAGTAAAATAATTTTCACCTTAATCGGTCTAATTAATTTTAATTACATTCCATCATATGTATTTGGATAAAACCTAAGTTTTCCTTAAAAAATATTAGATATTGTAAATAATGAAAATATACAGTACATTTTTGTAAATTTTAGTCACAAATGTTTCAGATATTAATTTAAAATGAATGACACAGATGTGACGATAATAGAGGTTTTTAATGTAAAAAATTTCAAAATGATTTAATATTTTTATATACCATATTTATTTGACTATTTTTAACATAAAGGAATTTTTTATTATTATTATATAATTTAACTAATTATACTTTAAACACAATTTAAAATATAATTGTACATTAATATTATTTATATTTAAAAATAGTTAAAATTCACAGTTTTTCACTTTTCATCTAGAAATGATATATCTAAAAAAATTCAAATATTCACGAAATGTAAATTTTGATATTCCAATTTCAAAGATGAATTTTATTTTTTCAAATAAAAAATATTAATGTATCAAAAATTATTTTCAAAAAAATTCTACCATTAAAGGGAGGAAAAACTATCTTTAATAATAATATATCTTTTTATGCCTAAAATTTTATTTTTACAAAAAATAAATTCTTATCAAACATATTTAATGAATATAAAATCACTGGTTTAAATTTATTAAATATAAATTTAATTACTATATCTCAGTAATAGGTAATACTTTATTTTGTTATGGTGAAATGCCTTTGTAGACATCAAATTTGTTATCATAAAAACATATCATATATATGTATTTGGTTTTAGTTTCATTTATAATTAATAAGTACAAATCAATTAATTTAATAATCATATATAAACTGAAGTTTCATAATATTATTAATATAATTCATATATTCTCTTCAAATTTCTATGTGATAACTATAATAATATGTAATTTATAATATTAATTATAAAATTTTAGTTTGGAAAAACTAAATCTTGTGTGTCGCACAGGTGAAAAAAGGAACTGTACATTGTATATAACACATTCCAAACATAATTTTGTGTAGACCATAATCTAATACATGTGTAATGTATAGTGAAATATTCACATTGTGTTGTGTATAATGAAAAAAATAAATTTTTACTTTCCTATGACATAAGATATATTTATTGTTTCATGAAGTGTAGAATATTGAAATGATTATTTTACATGGATAAATATTTCATAAAAATCATAATGAGATAAAACAAATCATGAAATAAATTTTGTTTCTCAAGGGAAACCCATGTTCATATATTTTAAAAAAACATTGCACTTTAAGTATGAATATAATGACTGGTATAAGGAAGTGGATTTATAGAATGTATTTCAAACTAATATTCCTACTTTCCTCATTGGTTTTGTTGTTATAGGATGAAAATTATTAGTTAGATGGTTTCAATATACTCATTAAGATTAATTATGATATTGAAATTTAGAAGGTGTTGTTCTATAATTACAACCATGGTGGAATATGATAAGTGGTGGAAGATGGAAACTAAATTCAGGTTATATGATTATATGACCTGGATAACATTCTGTATTATAATTTTGTAGTAGTTCTACACATATATATTGATGTTTGGGAAGTGGTGAGAGTTATTGGAGGTAGAATACGGGAGTGTGAAAATATATGAGTAGGCAACATTGTTTATATAGTAAGTTCCTTTTATGTTGGAGATGTTGACCAATGCCTATTTCATGTTACAATGGTTCAAGAATGTAATTTGTCTAGTGATTTATGAAAATGAGATTCTTCTTTATCTGGACACCAATTTAATGGGGGTTAATAAGGAAAATATGGAAGCAGATGAGGTAATGGATGTTAAAGGTGTTAATGATTTAATTCTCAGACATATGGGAGGACAGTATTTATCTTTTTTCAAAAAGAGTAATTGTACTAAATCTTACTAGTGAGATTCATAGAAGAGATAAGTAATGAGGCGACAAAAACATCAAAAAACAAAAATATTACATCTTGTTAAATTAATATTCATTAAAAATAATTATGATCCACAACCCAACCATAATATATTAGTGTATTTTTTAGAATGTATAAAATTACAATGTTTACATTAAAGACCTAAATCATCTCCCATGAAGTTATTCCAAACTATCACCCTTCTTGTACATATATTACATTAAACCATTCGTCATGACCTATCGTAAATTCAACATAATAATGGGTGATCGTAGATGTTAATTAAGGTTGAAAAGTTAGATATTATGAAAATATAATTTTTCATCATAACATGAGAAAATTGTACTAAAACATTAAATATGTATTTTTAAATCATTCCAAATAATTCAAAAATTATGAAAATAAATTTTATTATAGTGAATATCAGTTCACAGTAAATTAACAATGATGGAATCCATGAAAAATAGACATGATAACATAACATTATCAAAATAATATATCATAAATGTATGTAATAATGTGTGGAATAACGATAACCATAATCATATAAATATTATACCAATACTATGAAAAACATAAATCATCACATGTTAGGCCTGTATAACTAACCATTACCATTGTTATGCAAGGGAATTCTTCCAACAAACCCTATTTTTGGATGGGGATAACTCTTTATGTTCCCTTTGATAACATAAAACAATAATATTTTTCTTAATGATTTTGTGGTATATAACTTACCCAACTATCCAATAATCATTATCTATTTATATATATTACAGAAGAACCAACGAACATTTACCATTTCATTATATCTTAGCCTTTTGAATATAAAATGAGATTATTTTATACTTCATCATCATAATCATAATCCATAAAGAGAAAAGGTGTGTACAATATCATAGTATCAAAAACATGGAGAATGTTAATTCATATGAAAGAATATTATCATAGACAAATAATTCCATTAAAATATCACATGAATAATTCATGATGAAAAAACAATATTCTTTTCAAAAAACATATTTAAAATATACAAATATTATAAAAAAAATTCTTAAAAAACAGTATGTGTATGGTAGAAATTAATGAAAATAATTTTCATAAATATGTAAATGTTTCTCATTTTATATATATTAAATCAATTATTATATTCTAACATTTAGAAAAATGTAACCCATTTGGAAAATAAGATAAATATTCTTTTTAAAAAATAATTAATCTATCTAATGTAAATAAATTAGCTTGGAAAATCATTTCATAATAGTAAAAAAATCTACAATACATTTTATGTAATATATGTTGTGAATGAAATGATTCTCAATAGATTAAAAAATGATTTCAATTTAAAAAAAATATTTTACACCATTTCAGATTTTGGGAGTGGAAATAAAAACCATGAGATATAGTTAATAATAATTGGATAAGAAAATATATAATTTCCAGGATAGTTTTATCATATAAATTCATCACTATAATATATAAGCATTAATTATCCCATTAAAAAGTCAGACTGTAACATAAAACCCAACCTCAAGATTGGGGTGATTCATAAGCGCTCATACCTTTAGTAGAATAAATTAAAATTTATTAAAATTCTATAAAAGTTCAATATTCATACTTATAAAATATAAAATTTTTTATTTATAACATTTAGAACATTCATATTAACAGTTATTTAATAAAATCAATATTATGGGTGATAACTATTTTATTTGTCATGTTTTTTTAGATATTATGGTCCTTTAATCATGACCACTATTAAATAAACTCCATACTGTTAATAATGATTTTAATATCATATATAATCATAATATACATATATATGTCCATTTAAAAATGTTATAGATAGAAAAATTAATTAAATTGTTTAGGGGGAAGATATTTTATACATAAGCATAAATGTTGTTTTTATTTCATGGTAAGAGTTTGTAAAGAATGATAAATATTATTTTTTCACAAATAAGTAATAGTAATATAATATATATGTCATATATAAATAAAATACATCATTATACCGATCAATTAGTGGATTTCATTAAAAATTAATCAAATAACTACGTAGAAGAGGTAGTCCACACCTACACATGAGTGATAATTTCATTTTCCATTTGATTTAATGGAGATGGGAATTTTTTATTAAATCATATTAATAAAATATATTTATTTTTATTATATAGTATTCTTCTTTTTATGATGTATATATTTGTTTCATAAATGTTTAAATATGAAATAAAATTTAAAATTCTCATTATATATTTATACCTCTAATTCGAAATATTTCTTTTATTTTTACATTAAGACATGATACATATTTATTAGGGGATCAAAAGAGGATCTATGATGAAGGGAATAGATATAAAAATGTATTGAGGAATGTATTATCAGATCTAAAATATGAAAATAGTGAATAATGGATGATAGTTAGTGTCCTTCTGTAAGTGATGGAGTGGGAACATTATATATTATTTGAAAGATTTTAAAAGTACAAGGCCAATTTCAAGTACATTTGGAATAATGGAAAATTAATACAATGTTAGAAAATATTTGTTTTAAATATAATCAATAAATTATAAGTAGGAAATTTTAACTAGTACTAACACACATATCAAAAAATTTAACACCCCCTATAAAACATTTTTACACGTAACCGTGGTAACAAATTTAACAGAATTATATTTCATTCCTTACATATTAAAAACAGTAAAATGAATATTAAAATATTATATAGAATTTATAATCTATAATATTTACTAATCCATTAAGAAATAATTATTTATTTAATATTTTATACTAAAAACACATTGCACACATATAGATAGAATTTCAAAATATAAATCTTTTTATATTAAAAGGATTTTGTGTTCATTATTAGCCTATTGATGAAAAATGTATAAATTAGTATTAAAAAATAAAAGAATATTTCATTAAATTAACTTTTTTAAAATTAATATCTATATTTTTTAGATGAAAATATACAGATCAATGAAAAATACATTTCTTAAAAATAAATTATCTTTTAATCGATAAATGACGCGAAAATTTTAATTGATTATTTTGTAGATATTTATAAATACATTTGAATTTAAGAAAACCTTTATAATTATAATTCATAATGTTGTTAATTCTATTCATATATTCCTATCCAATTCATATATTATTATGGAATACTATATCATGTGGTCATTTAGACTTTGGATTTCTAGTAAAGAATATTATTGTGTAACTCATGATTGTTTCAAAAGAAATGAATATAAAATTAGGGTTGATACATTATAAAACCTTTAAAATCCATTTATCCCTAAAAATTATTTCACCTAATTCAAATAAATGAATATTTATCCACTTCATCATATCCTTAGGTTCCCATGTAGTTTGATTGATTTTTTATTCCACTAGAGACCATTAACTCTATGATTAGTCTGTTCCCTAACACATTCACCCTATGATCCTAAATTTATTCTTGTCGATCATCATATGAAATATAATGTTATATTAGTAAAATATATTATTTTATCCCATATAAAGTAACATATACGTACTTCCTCAAAAGAGATACATGGAACACAACATGAACCTTAGGGTTGTTTGGTGGATGAACCGTGTAATAATAAATTTTCATTATCCGATCAAAAATCATGAAAGGGGTGATAAATTATGGGATAATATTTCCATTATTTTTAAATCCAATAACCTGAGAATGTGGATAAATTAATAACAATACCTTCTCAATAACATTTAATTACATATATTTTTTATGATTTCTATATTAACAGTTATATCAATTTATATCTGCCATAATATGAAACTAAATGGTTCTAAATATCTCTTCCATTTTCTCTTCTATCTTTGGTCCCCATATATTTCATTCTCAAACATCGTTGTGACATGTTGGATT
This sequence comes from Viscum album, assembly GCA_963277665.1. Classification (NCBI taxonomy): domain Eukaryota; kingdom Viridiplantae; phylum Streptophyta; class Magnoliopsida; order Santalales; family Viscaceae; genus Viscum; species Viscum album. The sequence goes on along the minus strand of OY728165.1, from coordinate 1,915,480,658 downwards.
TGTGAACTTTATTCCATTGGGTAGCTCACAAAAATCCATTAAAATTATTTTTTCAGCTATATTTATATACTACAATTGAATATGTGTAAGGTGTTGAGCTCTTCCACCTTTGAAATATTGAGAACATGTTCATTGAATATCCTCCAGGGTTTTACTACTTCAATCATATTGAATATTTATACATGTAATAATGGAAATTCTGAAACTAAACTCTATATCATGAATTTTATGATGACAGTACATAAACTATAAGGGGAACCTCAATCTCTATAAAATATAATTGAATTTTATATCATATGAAACCATTCCACTACCTTAATATATCTTCTAGAGTGTTGTTTGATAGAGTAATATTATATGATAACAATGATTTTTTTGCCTTCATATGGTAGTCAACTATAACCCAAATAAATGTGAAGCTTTGTATTATGATGAAATTTATAGTGACTATTTTATAATTGTATCATGGAATGGGTAATGATTATAACATACCATTAAAAATATATCTATTATATTTTACTTACTGGGATATAAATCAACGAGAAATATAATCTACAATATCATAAATCACATTTTCACACTATAAATTATTGTTCATATATCAATAAATATTAATAATTTAATGATTAATGTAGAATGATGAGCTATGATCTACTCCCAATATTTCTTTCTTCCTATCTAGTATTTAAGGGAATCCTAGTAAGTTGTATAACATTATCATTTCAACACAATCATTTTTTAACATAGGAAAATTTCTCATCACTATTGTAGCTACATATATTAATTTTGATCCACATTAATTATAAGAAAAATATATGATTGAACAATCAATTATGAATGATAGTTTTTGTCTTAATCCATTAGGATGGTAAGGTATATACCTATAAAATATATAAATATTTTCACCTTTTTCAACCTCATAATAGATATATTGTCATTATCATTATGATAAAAATCATCATCCATAATGTTATCTTTCCCATATGGTAAATTTATTGAGCATAAAAAATACTTTATGGAATCTGACAAAATGTTCATGAAAATATTAAACTCATAAAGGGTAACTATATTATTTACATTTTTATGATTACAATATATGTTAAAAAAATATTTAATAATAATCCATCCATATTTGTAATGAAAATATTTGCAATTTAAACTCTAGCTCATGGGTCGAACAATTCTTCTAATAATAATTTTATTGAGGATTCACATAATATCTCACATAGAATTCTATATAATAACAATTCACCATGAATGTTTTCTTTACACTCATCAGTCCAAGGGAACATGTCTCCCTTTTCAGTTTCAATTGTCTCTGGATTGGATTACATTTATAAATATATAAAATGAAATGATATAAAATAGTGAATCTAAACAAACTACATATCTCCATCATCATGGATTATTTGGTCCAATGTATAATAAATTCATTTTTATTGATAAACTTATATTAACTTTCTAGAGACTATATGACCCACAAATGAAAAAAAAATTCTATCGAATTCAATAATAGAAAATTTTCCATATAGATAATTATTCATCACAGTTTTTATAAAAAATCATAAATGATCTTCATACTATTTCTTAGTAATATAATCGATAAATAATTATGTTAATTGATAAATGGGATCCCTAAAGACTCTATTCATTAAATTCATGATGATAGTAGTGGTATTATTAGTACTAAATTGAAACACTATGAATTCATAGTCTACAGACCTTTAAAAAATGCATTATGGGGTATGAATTCCCTTTTAAACCTCAATTGATATAATCCAGATCAAATATCAATCATGGAAAATGTTTTATCTCTCCATAATTGATAGAAAAAATCATCAATCTTGGGAGATAATTATTAATCCTGGTCATTGTCTTTGTAGGTTCTCTATCATCAATGAAAATTTACATTGATCCATAAAACATCCTAATAAAAATAATATGTGCATTCTATGTTGATGAATGAATCACCAATCAAAATTATAATGGAGTGTCATCTTCAATTCCTATAACTCAATAAAGTCTATCATATATGGATTTTTTGGAATATGAGTAGCATTTTTTGTGGTTTATATTGGAAATAAAATACCATCATTCATATGAAGAAAACGAAAATATTCCACAAATATATATAAACCACACGTACAATTGGAATATCCTTGAGCTTTATTTTCTGAACAACCATTTGAGATTAATTTTACATTTGAATGAGAATCAAGAAACATATAATTGATGTAATTTCTACTTTAATTTCATATTTTTCTCAGAATAACATAAGATCTTAATTTGGAAAGAAATATAAAATTTTAAAAACCATTATTGTCAATAGAGATGAGCTCAATATTATGAAATCATATCCATGCCGAAAAAATAGAAATTCACCAAGAGGTAAAATTACAAGATTTGGATGGATCACATTTCAAAAAAAACAATAAGAGAAGAATAATAACATAGATATGTGATCTTCATTGAATAAGATGTTTTCTATACTAATCCAACATCTAATTATTGATGAGGTAGTGAGATACCATTAAAATTGTTTCAGATATAAAATATTTGGTAAATCAACAATCAAATAACACATTCATGGTTCAATAGTGGATAGTAAGGGAACATTTCACCACATCATTATAATTCCCAATTTATGTAATAGTTATCAAATTATATTTCCCATTGTATCTATGATTAAGAGGAAAATGACATTGAGCATAATTAACCCTTATATTCATGATCTAGTTTACATAAAGGCCATACTCTTTGTAATTGAAACGTAGTTTGTGGGTGTTTTGATGTGTATATAATTCTATCCATTGACATCATTAGACAATTGTTTTCCCATCCAATAAACAATTTATTTCCTAATGACCAAATTTTCAAAAAATGGAGAATTTAGTTTCCCAGATGAGATATTTTCTCTCGTGTTTCATTCAACCATTCTAGCATAAATAGAGACATGTCTTATTACCTACATAAATTTCTTTTAGTATTTTACTTTAAAGTACATTATTCTTTTCATATCAAAACCATCATAATTATTGGTTATTTTAATCTCCATTTCAATCATGAGATATCATTAAACAATTTTTTATAGATACACAAGTATCTTACGGATGATTCCCTTTAGATATGTTGTTTGAGGGAACTGAATAAATAATGATAATTTTATTCATTATAAATGATATGACTACAGACATAACTCACACATATTGTAAAAAGTTTCCACAAAGGTAATAATGGATTTATAATTTTTATAAATTATATAAATGAATTCTTAAACCATTTTAATAAGTATAATAATTATAAAATACTAATCTAAAAATTACCATCTTCACTCATCCTATTCCATAGAGTAAATTTCTTCATATTTCATCATTATCTTGATCATATTCACCCATTTATATTATTTTTCTTCAAATGTATTAAAAATTATAACATTCTATTATCTAAAAACTAGATAATTGAAAATATCATTTTATTGTAAAAAAACCATTGGAAAATTATATAACATATTGGAAGGCCAACTGATATAAGTTGTATATTTCATTATAATGGGTTCAATAGAAATTTTTTTCATCCTTTTGTAAATTTGAATCTTAATATAATTCATGGTCTAAAAAATTATATATTCATTGGAATGTGATTTTTAATTCCAAATCCTATAAAAAAAGATTCTTTGGTTGAAAATCATTTCACATTCTATCATATATATTGTTAGCATAGTTCCTTCTGGTTACATCCATTTAATATAACCAAAAATAATTGTTTTAGAAAAAGATTTCATAGTGATAAACCATATAATCATGAAAATAATTTATTGGAAGTGTCAATCATGAAACATTCTTTTCTATTAATGTCACCTTAGGTTTAACCTAAGTCAATTATTTTTATCATCTATTCAAATACATCAAAATTGTTCATTAAATGTTTTAATTAACTCAATCATAAACCTCATGATTTTATAGATATATGTGATATATTAGGCTCACATATCATGAACTATTGATTATTAGGTCAATTCTTAATACACCCAGATCAGGGTTGTGAACCAAAGGTGAATTTATACCACATATGCATCCACTATCCACTATCCAAAAAAAAATTATTTTGATGAAATACACACTTATTCATACATTAATTCAGATTATTTAGATGGTTATATGTATAGCTACCTCCTGACCATTTATAAAAATAACTAATCCTTTCTCTAATATAAACATAGGAAACCCAAAAATTATATACCAGATTATTACATCTCAATACCTAATTATTCAAGAATTATATATTTCATTCATTCATAACCATAAAGGTTTAATATATTTCAAAAAATTGATACATAATGAAATGTTACCTTAAATATCTACATCATTTTACAATATGATCTTTATAACTATAACCCTTATAATACATACCAGATATATAATATTTTATGATATCATGGGGAAAATGATTGATTATAAAGGGTGAACTCAACTAATTTTTAAGGTTAAATAAGGAAGACATAAATAAATAAAAATTATTTAGTATAATATTAGTTTAGAGGTGTTAAAACAAGATATTATCAATTGGAAATAACACCTAGAAATTCATTGTTCATAATCATTAATCATTTTATAAATATAGGTTACTCGAAAGACATAAATCAAAATGTAATCAAATTAGATGATCCATGAGTTTGTAACATTACCATAAGAACATTTCATAAAAGTGAGGAATAATAATATATATATTATTTTAATGCTACCATTTAAGTAATTCATCCTAAATCAGGATTCGAATAACCACCTATATAGGTGCTTTGAGTCTGTGATAACATCTCATGTATATGATTGTGATATTTTGATAATATTTTGTGCACCCTTTGAACGTATAAAACATTGATATTGGTTGAATTAATATGATAACTATTAAATATCTTCTAATCACATAATCAAAATTAATTCATTTATATTCCACAAGATCATGAAAACATTTATCAATTCATCATAACTTATCTAATGGAAAATATAATTAGATTAATTGATATTTAATCATAGAAATCAAAAACCATATAGATAAAGTATAAGGATATTATCGTAGGATCATAAATCCATTGAATCACAGGAAATACCAATAGACATTAACATTGATGAAAAATAAAATAAAATTATCATTTTAATATTTCATGAGGAAAATAACCTTCTCATTTTAAAATCAAATGATTAAAATAAAAATATAATGCAATATAATGTGAAATAATTATGAATATAACTGTGGAAATTTTTAACATGAGTTTAAAATGAAATAGTAATCATGATGGTGGGAGAAGTTTTTTATATTATAAATGGGAAATAAAAGATTATTTTCAGATAATTGGTCAAATGTACATCATTCATAAAATGGAAATAATATTATTAAAAAAAAAATTTATATAAAGAAATTAATATTTAAAAACGAATTTATAATATTTTGATAATTTAAAAAACATTCTGATAAGAATTTTAATTAAATTATTATAATGGATGAAATGATTCCTTAAATAATATAAAACAATATCTATTTTTTATAAAAATATTATTTAATACCATTTAGTGTATTTGGATCATAAAATAAAATTCAGAAATATTATATATAAAAATAAATATTGAATAATAATTTATTTTTTTAATAGATATATATTATATATTCATCATTGGTATTTAAGAAAAAACAATCTCTATAAATAGTAATATTGTAACACAACTCCATTAAATCATGTTTTATAATATATTATCACTCATTAACTAATAATTCATTATTAAAATAACTATTTCACTTGATAACTCTTTCATTATTCATATATTTTTATATTTCACAAATAAATATGTTACATATTTATAATGGTTCGAGAAACAATATAATTTTGATAATTATTTAAATACATTATATATTCATTATATACATATCTAAAACCTTCTCTAATTGGTAGTTATAGAAAAATTAGTTAAATTTTTAAAATTGATGACAATCCTAACATGCTCATGAAAAAACTTTTCATTTTCAAATTTAAATAACAAAAAATGATAAATAAAATTTTATCATTAAATAATAATAAATTTATAACATATATATTATTCATCTTTTAAATCATTCATTATATCAGTAAATTTAATGTGGTGTCATAAAATGAATCACATCGCTTTGGGGATTTCGTAGTCCACACGTATTCACCGGTGATAATTTTGATTCTCATTTGAAGGAATGTAGGTTAGAAATCTATTCTACATCATCATAATAACATAAAATGTTAAACAATATTAAAAATCATACTTTTATGATATAATTTGTCTTAGAAATTGATTAACATGAACTACAATTATAAAATATTATTTAAGATTTATACCTCTTTTTTGAGAGCACCCCTTCTGATTACTCCTTATTCCTTCAAATATTAGTATTTAGAGTAAAACAATAGATATTTGGATATGATAAGAAATATTTTAATTTATTATGATTTTTATTATCAGATTTTTATGGTTCAAATAATGTCAATGTGGTATTAGTGGAGGTATGATTTTATGGGTTATGGAGACGATACAGACTAAATTTCTTAAACAATTTAAATAATATAAGGTCACATTCATGTTCAAGTGAGAAAATGGAATATTATTATAATTTAATATAATATAGTGTCTAAATATCTTCATCCAATAATTTCTTGTCATTTTGATTTTTAATTCATACGATTATCACTTAGTTTAATAGCTCGTTAAATGATTTAAACAAAATAATTATTTTATCTTCATTCCTAACCATTATATATATAATTTATCAATGATTATTAATATATTGAATATAAACTTCATTAAAATCACTTTTTAGTACTAATCAATATATTTTTCATATAAATATTCATAACACATAAAAAATTGATTTTATGAGAAAATAAGGTCTTATTATAATGAAATTATATTACTAAAAATTTAAGGATTCTTTCAAAGGGATTAATCAATATATTTAAACTTAAGAAACCATATATATATATAACAAAATTAGAAAAAATTTCTACAATCCCAAAAATCAATCTACTATATCACGCTTGTATACTATATAAACGGTTCATTAAAATTCAGGGTTGTGTGTAAAGAAAGATATCATATACCTTAATTTTATTTAAATGGAAATAAAAGTAAATAACAAGGTATTATTATTATTATTAAGTTAATTTTAAATTAGGAGTATTTTAAGGTGTTTATCTAAATAACAATTATCGTAATAAGCCTATGATATGTCACCAATGAATGAAATGGGGGATTTTGAAGAAATTATTTAGTAATCTACCATATGACTCTATGATGTGTGGAACATGGATGCTGATTGAGAATTAAAATATATTAGAAGCTAAATCATGATTCATGGATCTCGAAAATCTTCAATTTGGTCAAACGTAGTAGAGTTAGATATATGTGTGTGTTATGAATCAGGATCAAGAGGAGTCTAATACTTAACCAATACTAGTATGAAGTAATACAAAAATTTATTTTGTTATGTTTTTTATTATATTTGATATTGTGTTACGTCATTCAGTTATATCTACATTAGTGGTAGACCAATTGATCTTCGTGGTGGAGTTTAAGTCTTATTCTTTTAAACTCATGTAAAATATTGTAGAAAGTGTTGATGTGTGTACATGTTTTATTTATTATTTCATTTTTATTAGTGATTTCGACATGTCAAGTAACCTTTTGGTTATGAAGACGAATTTAAATTAAATATTAAATGTAATAGAATCTTTATATTCTTTCATGACTCATGTTGATTGTTAACTACTTGAAATTTTATTTAATTTATTATAATTTAGTGCCTATACAATTCAAGGAGAGTGGTACATTCATTTGATTTAATAATGATTGATTTTTAAATAACATAGATCATTAGAAAGATATTTGTATTTCATATTGATATAATTAGGGAATTTATTTTAATTATTATCAATAGTGGAAGATATATTCTAATTGTTTTTTGAATAAATATCTTGAAACCCACCATAGAAAAATGTTTTTAGAACCCGTTATCACCATTTTTATTTACATCCCACATAGTTATTAAAAATGTGTGGTGTTAAATTAGCGAAAGGAATTTTTATGTTCTTATTCACTAATAAAATATAATCATAGGTTATAATGAAACAAATGGAGTATCCCTCAATTTTTTATTATTAAAACTATATTTATTGAAGATACAAAATTTCAATGGTGATTTAATTCTCATTTTCATATAACCATAGAGGTTATAATTATATAAAATATTCTCTATTAAAAATTAATGGTTATATCCTTGAAATAGAATTTTATCATACATTATCTTATAATCCTATTGAATCACCAAAAGGTCATAATGAGTAGGGTATAAACATGAAATCAGAAGTCTCCTAAAAGAAAATTTTCCATTTTGTAAATAAAGTTCATCATCAATATATATAACAATAACTATCTACTATGAATAATATGAATATCTAGATATATTATTATTTGAATTTCAAATCAGATATTTCCCTTCAATCACTTTAAATATGAAATTCAATAACCAATCACTTTTTAGATAACCCAAAAATATTCTTTTCTAATAATTGAATGATCATGAAATGTAGTCAAATTCTATATCATCAAAAAAGAAAAATAATATTATAAACATAATACAAAATGAAAATAAATTTTTTTATTCAAATTGAATCATCGATCATCACTAATTGAGATTTTCAAATATTAAAAAATTGGATTTTTATAAGTTAGAATTATTAGGCACTTCAATTTGGATCTCTCTCTCTCACTCTTTATTATCACATTTGATTTAGTTGTTTCAGACCACCTACCACAAGAAAGATAACATAATTATTATTTCATAGAGTTTTTTATTTCAAATTGATAATCCAATATTCCACTCAACATCAATGTTCCCCCAAATCAAATTAGGTCTTTAGATAAAATATAGTTCTAAAGATTATATTTTATAAGTTCTGTGTACATAAATGATTGAGTTGTAGAATCCAATTTTTCAACTAAATATCTATATAACTATAACATCTCAAACAAGTATGTACTATCAAACCATTTCATGGTGATGTAAAACAATGTTTTCATTTGAAAAATCATCATAAGTATATTAAAATTTAATTAAAACATTTAAAAATTATAATAAACTTTTCAAAATCATCCATATTTTACATTATAATAAAAGAGAGTAATTATTACCTCATGGTTTGAATAACATTGAAAACATCACTTTCAAGACATGGTGATGATGGATTAGTCTTGATGTGTTGATTACCCATTTTTCACTATTTCCAAATTACCTTGAAGAATCATCATTTTAAATATTCTATAACTGATTCCATGATCATTATCACCATCAATTCACCAACAATTGTCTCATCCATGGATAACAACACTAAAAACATTATTTATTTTAAAATTCATTTAGTATATATATAGTTTCGAAAAAAAGACTAAATTTGTGATACCCTCATAGTGATGAACATCCTAGGATATTTTTTCACAGACACAAACCATATGGTTTATTTATCCATCATGGTATTTGTTTGATATATTCACTTTAAAAATATTTAAACTAATTAATGTCAGTAATAATATTAACAAAAATATATCAAAATGATAAAATGACCACCACCTAATCTAAAAAACATTAATATATCAGTGGTTGAATTTATTTTGCTATTAGAAAACACCACATTAAAAATCATATTGACATCATTCATATAAAAAAATCACAAATTTATATCTTTGCCATATATTTGGTAATCACACACTCCAAGTCATGCACGTTGTCATAAAAATCTACTAATTTTTTCTCTCTTTAAACAAAAAAAATGAACCATTAATATATGTAAATAATCATTCTTCCAATATTCTAATCCATAATTAATGACATTTCAATAATAAAGTAGTGTAATTAATAATAATATCAAAATTTTGTTAAGATAAAAATAAATTCACTTTTAATTAGCCACTCAAACTCTAGTTTACAAATTAATCCATTGAAAAATTATTCCTTTACATGAACAAAACATATTACTACAGAAATAAATTAAATATAAGTTATAATATTTAAAAAATAACTAATTAACAAAAAAATTATCAAAATGAATTTGTTTCAAAATACACGTGACACAGTTTTACACTAAACTTGTGTAATTCCCTTTTAAAAAAATCCCCATTAATATATTGTTTCTCATAATAAGATATTTCCATTATTAATATAATAAATTCATTTTATTTTTTAAAACCATTCTACAAAATTGAAAAAAAAATCATGCAAATAAGTTTGATAGGGACTGTAACACCATGACATATACTAGACAATATAATCGTTAAACTCGAATCAAAAACATCATTTTTTGATCATATATACTTACATAGTTGTATTGTAAATTCATATTCAACTTGATCCTTTATAAAAACATAATCTATCTTGATTAATAATTCTTCTATTATATCAATGACAAAATGGTGCATGATATCAATATTCATTGATCAATAATTTAAAAACTAATTTATCAAAATATTGATTCACATTTGCTAATTAAAAACAACATATAATTTTAATGGAACATCCAATTTCAAATCTTCTATTGGTGTCTCTGTCCACATTATTTTTCTTCTTTTTCTGGAAATTTAATGTTATCTTCATTTAATTTTCCACAATGTAATAATTTTTTAATTTATTATATTGAATGTAACACACTATTATTATAATAAAATTACATCAAGTAAAAATAAATTATAATAATCAACACTTCCATCCCACTCAACATTATTATAACCATATATATTGAGTATTATGTTGATATTATATGAAAAAAATTAATTTTCATTTAATTAATATATTTTAGAATCATTTTGACTGTTAATAAAATTGATTCCATATGTGAATTCTGATATCCTTCTCCGAAATTAACAACATAAACAATAATAATTAATGAAATTTTCATATAGATAAAACACTCAATATTATTTATAAAATTCATTATATCATCATACAATCCCATTTTGTCTTTTGAATTCTTGGTTCTAGGAATTTTTTTGAGACATATTATAATATTTTATTCCAATGTTTTTCAACAATTCATTGTCATACATCTCATGATATATAAAAATATTATTATTCTTTTAAACAATTTAATGTCCTAGGAAGAAAATCAGCACTAATAACCTCAATTTTTAAAAATAACTTAAATATTCATGAAATTTTCATTTAGAACATATTATTCCATTCTAATAATGTTAAAATATTAAACATAGATAATATAAATGAGAGATATCACATTTTTTCATTTTATTTTTTCCCAGTATTCATTTCCTCAAATACAGTATCATTATAAACAAATAATCATCATCTCAATGAACATATCCTAATTCTTTATAAATATATATTTCCTATTTGGTTCACTATTGAATATTTATAATTAGATGTGTATTTATAAAATAGTGATCTTCCATTACGGATTGGAAAATAAAAAATTCTCTATAGTGTTGATCAAAAAAACTAAAGAAAATTCCTTATAAATGTTTTTAACTTAATCCAAGAATATTCATTAATAAAATAATTTCCTCACTGCTCATAACGCCCCCTTTATCATTATATTTTTTATTGAAGGCTAACATTATTCCACAAACATTACCTTTATTCCATATAATTTGTTAATAAAAGTATTTATTCTCAAAAATATAATTATATTATTCATTACAAGAATGAATCAATACTCACTCAGTCAAAATATCTTTTTAATTACGAATGTGGAAACAGACAACCAAACTACTGATACAAAGATGCCTAAGGAGGTCTAAAATGAATCTAGTCGAGGGAGTCCTCTCTAATTAAAAGGACCCATTCAGGCTAAAATGTTTAAATATAATTAAAACAAAATGAATCATGACTATTATACTCAATATAATCAAGGTGATCAACCACTTAGATTCCCTCATGCCAGGAGTGTCTCTTTTAGGACTTATTAGAGAGTATACCATTGCACTTTATGATTATGTAGATAATATACCATGAAGGAGAGAACATATCATTCATATCACTATGAAGAATTTTTTAGTCTGTTTCAACTTCAACTAGAGCTAAACGCTTCTGGTGTCATAGAGTAATAACCAAGATCATGGCCTTGGATTTGGCCTGAAGATAAGATCCATGGCCTAATCAGGAGAATAAGGCCATGAGTATCGAGCCCCATCAGTCCTGAACAACCCCACCGCAACGCAACACTCCCATAGATTATGACACATCATTTTTATGTTTGAGGCCACTATGGAAGAGTGCAATGAACTAAAAGACCCCTTTCATTACCAAATCTCGGCTAGACGCCATAAGGGATGGAAATCATCCAACTGGAGGAGGGTGTCTCCCTTGAGTTATTGAGGTGACGAGCCAGATCAATAAGGATATTTTTTGACCTAATTATTATATACTCACCCATAGATTGAATCCCCTCATGTTTGAGCTTCTACTTGGATTTCCATATGGACCAAAACCAAGCATGTAGAGTCAATGATTGTGCCATCATCTTTGGCCTTTTGTCTTCTGACCCGTGGAACCATATATCCCTGAACAGAAGATCCTCCAGGTTAGGATCACAAAGAACTAAACATTCCCCATGAAAACTCTAAACACCACTCGCTCAGTTACCTGACTAGAAGTGATGATCGATTGTTCCCACATTATAGGTTGTACAACAAGAACATAGAGATTCAATCGGGATACCATAATGTTTAATATTTTCATCCATAGGTATTTTGTGGTTCCTAATACTCCAAAACCTTATTCTTCGATGGAACCGCCTTAGTCCACATCGTGGCATTACAATCTTCCCGAGCCTCTCAATTTCCCTACGTGAGATATAAATCAAAAGAACATAACACCCCTAAGGTGGACAGAGTGAAAACACACCAATCATGAACCTGAAATAAAACAATGTTGTTGAAGAGGGCCAGATTCTCCACATCCAACACTGTTTTAATGAGACCCTATTATATATTGTCTTTTTTAAAAGAGATGGTGTGATTAGGGCACCTCAGGAATCCAATAACATTCCTATCCCTATTGTTGTTCTAGAAGGAATGATCGCCACACCATATAATCCATTGTGAGTCACATTGAATCTCAGAGATGAGGTGAGGAGTATTAGGCCAAATCAAAGAGCCCCCATCCACTGAGGATTGATGTAAATATAGAATATGCATTGTTTTCCCACATAGTGTACACTGATCAATAATTTCCAAAGACAACATAGCATGCAAGCTACTGAGGGTGTCTTCCAAACTACACACATTAATGCCACCTTCCCTAGCAGGCCTACCACTATTATCTAATAGGCCTAGTGCGTTTTCACTTTCGCCAGAGGATCCCAAATAAAACTGGCCAAATGTTCTTCAATACTAGTGATGACACCCTTCGGAGGAATAAAAACAGATAGAGTATGGTTTGGATTAGCCAAAATGACACTATTAACGTGAGCAAAACGACCACCAAAGGATCATTACCTATTTTTCCAGTTATGGATGCTATTCATGATCTTGTTGGTACGGAAATCGATGTTCCAAATCTGAAGTCTACTAGAAGATATAGGGGCCCATGGCACTTCATGGTAAGACAACCTCTTTTCCAGGAGAGAATGATTTTCATATCAAAAATCTAACAAGGATAGCATTTTTTGGAGATAAAAAAGAAACTTTTCTCTTTATTGATATGCTAGCCACTATATTGGTAGTACTCCTCTAAAATCACGTTAAAGACAATAATAAGTATTTTTTTCACAATTAATAAACACTAGTGTATCATATGTGAATATAAGGTGAGAAATGATTGTAGCCCTCATAATCCTCTGATTGGCTAGAATAGATCCATTATTTAGGCTTCTATAGAGGAGACAACTCAATAACTCTTAGGTGAGAATTAAAATTCTAGGGGACAATGGATCACCTTGACGGAGGCTTCAAATGGACATGAAGAAACAATAGGACTTCCTTAGGAATGAGGCTTCTATCCACGGAGAGTGGAAAAATCTAAAAATGTGTTCAATATTCAATAGAGAAAAATAAATACTATCACACAACTTGGTGAAGAATCCCCACTCCACACTCTCAAAATCATTATTCATATCGTACGTGAGAGATACATTTGAGCCCCATGTTTTATTCATAATATCACTTATCAGTTCTTGGGTAAGGGAAATGGATCCTTGGATAGACTTGCCCCTCACAAATTCATGCTACTCGATGGAAATCAACCGAGGAAGATGAATAGACAGTCTAGAATTAATGAAACATGCAAGGAACATTTATGGGATGATTTACGTACACACCGATCAATATTGCATGATTAAAGAGGGGATCCTATTTTTTTTTTGAATAATAACCATAGTAGATGTGGAAGAAACCCATGACAGACTGCCTCCCCGGAAGAATCTTAGATGGCTGATATGATATCCTCTTTCACCACCTCCCACAAGCCTCTATAAAAGGAGCTTAGGAAACCATCCAATCCCTGGTAACTATCTGGGTGAAGGTTCATCTTGTCGGTGTAAATCTATTTTTCATCTAGTATATAACTCAGTCTCCCATTTTCATGATCAGATACAAAATTAAGAATTACCTCAAAAATTCCATTGTCTCTTCTTGAGTAACCCTTGGGAATATGAACATTGGGACCATCCAACATGTCCTTAAAATATGAGTGGGCTATACCTACCACATAATCCCTCTCATCCATGTAATATCTATCATCTAAAAGAATATTATTCTTGATAGGTCTCTTTCTCAATTTAATACAGGCATTAAAAAATGCAGTGTTTTTTTCACCCTCTCGGTGCCATTTAATTATGGATGTATTCCCAGCCTAATGTTAATGAGGCAAATTTATTTCTATAAGAGATTACTTCATTTTATATTTCTTCTCAATGGTTTGTTCATCACACACTTCTTAGAAAATCTATTTGAAACATTCAATATCCACCATGGATCCATCTATCTCACTATCAACCCAAGGGATATCTTTCACCCATAACATGAGATGAGTCTTGAAGAACCTCAGTTTATTATGAATATATATGCATGAGCTATCCTGACCTAGATTATTCCAAATACCACAAAACATCTCCCGATAAACGAACATGCTAACCCACTATTGGAGAAAAGGAACCTCTCTCGATGATCTTACCCAGAATAAATAGAATCCAACATGGGGGAGTAGATAGAGTTTTCTCAGACCATGTGGCACACCCTAGTAGTAAGAAAACATAGATATGTCTTCCATGTTGGGAAAAAATCAATCCATGAGGCTCCACAAGCGGTGAGAACACCATGGGTTGTTTCACTAGGTAAAATAGACACCTATGTATAATATGTCAATAAGGCCTTTCCTAGCCATGAACTGGGTAAACTCTCTATTAGTCGTCCTATGAAAAGAACCTCATCTATTCCTTTCTTCTAGGTTGGTGAGAATATTAAAGTACCCTACTTAATACCATGTTAATATGCAAAGAAGAATGCCATTTAAATCACTATTTAACTTAGACCTTCGATAAGGATCTCATCTCCTATAAGAAAATGTCAAGAAGAAGATGATGTTTTTTATACTCATCGTTGTAGTGGTAAATTGGTCCCCAGCTTGCATCATCTCGAAAAATGATATCTTGTTCCAAAATTACCGAATTTTACTATTAGCTGGATCATCATGAATGGAGTCGTGCATGTTTATGTTACATGTAAAATCATGGATTCTGGAATTTTTCTTCTTGTGCTCAAAAATGGAAACAATCGCAGCCTTATGATCATTTTTTTAGTGGTAATAAAATCCGCCTTAACTCAAGCACTAAGGCTGCAGTGTTCGAGATGAGTATTGGAGTCATTGGAAGGGTAGGGATCTGGAATTGGCCTTAGAGATAGTTTTCATCTTGAAATAGGAGATTGGAATCTCCTTGAGAATCCGTTATTGTGTGTTAGTGGAAACTCCCTCATAGTTGATCAACTTCATTTCATATGAGGATATAAGACCGACTAGGCAGGTTTTGGTCATAAATCAAAACTTGGGGCAAGGCAAGGGTGACTCATCTGAAGCAGAGGATATTATTGACTTGGTTACCTACTACATCTTCTGGTAACTCCCTTGTGGGATTCCCAATAGGAAACTCTGTAGATAAGCTGATTCAATACATATTTATCCCTTGAGACATCATTGATAACAATAGGCTATAAAGAGGGCGTGGGTGGTAGATCCAGGAGACCTGATGTATAGGGACTTAACTCATGAACACACTCTTCCATGTATATACTATTTAGAAGAATGTAAATGAGGTAGGTGAAACAAATTTCATAACATTCTATATGGAAATTCCACCTTTATTAACATAGGGAACTAAATCCTTGTACGACGATGAATCACCCTCAGTAAAAGGGCCTGAAGACATCTTTGAATCCAGTGAAAGGGAGGAAGGATCCTGCACTCGGGCACCAACTGAATTCACGATTTCCCTCAGAAAAAACCATAAAAGATTATTGTATAAGAGGAGAATACATCTCTTACTATAAGGATGAGTGCTTCAAAAGACGGAACCCTTATCCTTGCCTCCATATTCAACATACATAAAGTGAATGGCCCTACAATAGGAAATGGGATGAAAACTGGGGAAACATAGGGTAGAAGATCTCTTGATTAAAGCATCCTGAACAAAGAGCATGATCTTGCTCTATGGGGGTAGATTAAAGTCCACTTCCACACAAATACGAGCCACCAAGATGTCCTCGTAGCATGATGTTCTGGAGTCAGATCACAAAAATCCACTGATAGCATCTCCAATCCTCCAGATGAACCCCTCGTTTTATAAAGGGAGAGGGGTCTAGGGAAAGGATCCAATCCACAACAATTGAATTTTTCTTTACCCTATGTACATTAGAAGATTTTAGAGACAAAATGAAACTCCATCGACCAAAAACACGAGGATCCCTACACAACACATGTTTGAAATAAGCTTTTGAGGACATAAAAAAGTAGAACGACTTCTTTTTAATATCTAAAATCTAACAAGAGGATAAGAGGACCCATGAGTGAACGACCCATTTGATAGTGGTAAAGAGGGTTTTATTGAGCCAAAGTGAGCCACGATCATCCATGTTAAACACACCTCCACCTCAAAAAAGGTAGATATTATGAAATCATGGTAGAAACCACTATCACTACATGAGTCTGTCAGATCCAAGATGTAGAGATCCGAGAAGCAATAGCATTAAGAATCCCAAAACGATATGCAAAGATCCTCCTTGAATGAGGCATTCCACGGGGCACTGGAGAAGAAAATATTCTTTCATGGGGATCTGGATAGGAGGGTGCCATGGCGGGGGAAGTCTTCGGTGGGTAGGATGAGGGGATCCCAACAGATTTAGAAATTGAAAAAGGCGATGATGTGTAGGGTTTGTTCTCTAGGGATAAATAATATGTCATTTTGGATAGAATATATTCTTAATTATTTATTTCCTCATCAATAATACACATATCAACATCTGAAATAAATGAATTTTTAATATTGTATCCTTTATGATATCCCTATATGAAAATATTTTTCATGATCAACAATGACATTTTAAACCCCACTACTATGTTAACCATAACTGAACTAAATATCTTCTTTCATTATCACTATATATGATTGAATCAACATATTCTTGAGTACTAGAACATTTTCATCAATCACATCTAAAAATATATACTTCTTATCCAACCAATTCTTTTTATTATATATAAAATTAATAAAGTGTTTATTATTGTTTTCAAAACGTAAATTAATTCTGAATAACTTTTATATTAAAATCATTAGAAATTATTCCTTATTCTATAATGTAGTGAATATATATCCTTCCATTTTATGGATATCTAAAAACTCCTTAAAATCATCTACTATTAAAAATGATTATATTTTATCCCATAACTCTAATAGAAAAAAGGGAATCTAAAAACTAATTGGATAATTCCCACATGTTATATTATTAAAAATATCTTAAGGATACTTATTATAGTTTAGATTATATAATCATGGTATTATCATTTTTTCAATTTTCCTCATATTATAACTCTAATATATATTATATGTACTATATACTACCATCATGGTTTGATCCATAATAATGAGACTCTAATCATTCCATTAAATTACAAAAATTTATTGTGAGGTATATGATTCACTATACTCATGAACAATCCAATTCATCTCTGAATACAAATTAATCATTTCACTTCAATATTTTAATATAACAACTAAATGGAATATATTCAAGGTACAAAAATATTTCTTTTCTAGATATCACATAAAACTCATGATCTACATCAATATTTCTTATATTTTCCTTAGGAACATGATGTTTAAGACCAATGTAACATAATAATTTAATGTGATATAATATTTATAATTATCTATTCATTTATTTGATAACTAAATAAACTATTTACATGGAGAGGTTTAGTGAGATGAGTTGTCTTGATTTTAACCCATATATGTAAATAATTAATAATCATTCATATTTATACATATAGAGATTCCCCATTTTTACCACTTCTTTTCATCCATGTCCTAAACATTTTTTTCTATTTCAACATATTCATTATCTTCTAGACAATTTTATCAAACCATTTTTTAAAACACCTTATAAACATTTATATGAATGAAATAATAATTTTCAGCATCTCCTAGATAAAATAATGATCCATTTACCACCTATCCTTCATTAGTATCAAATAAATCCTTCAAAACCATCCCAAATCAATAACTTCGATAAAATATAATATTATTTCAATTTTCATATATTTAATATTCATGAAAAATGTTGTGTTTCAACCTATCAACCAAGAGGGTAACCTTCAAAATTAACATCATTAATCATTCTTACATTTACGCAATGGATTTTATATTCAATGATCATTGATTTAAAATAAACATTCCATATATATACTCTAAAATAAATACTTATTTCTCTTATCAATCATCATAGTGATTATAACCTAGTGTTGATAACCTAAATCTTTTTTATTATCTTCATTCAAATAAACATCCACCTTAATAACTTCCTCCCTTAATTTTATTTTATTATTAAAAAATATTATAATTATTCATGGAAAATGGAACTAGAAAAATAAATTGAAAAACCTCATCCAATTTAATTTATTGATCATATTTTTCACAAACTTCTTTCATAAAATGAAACTGGTTCATCACAAGAACTCATGAATTGACATTATCCCTCTAGACATATATTTATTAAGATGATTTTATCCCACTAAATATTCCCTTTATAATCAATTAAATAACGTTTATAACACTAATAATTGATTATAATATTCTTATAACTACTAAAGAACTAATAATAAAGACAATTGATGCTCTTATAGAAGTTTTTTATTATTGTATAGACTATGACACTTTTCTACATTAACATTTCTATCCCCTGATTTTAAAACACTTTTTAAATATAAAATTATTTGGTGATGTTGATATATTTACTATAATTTTATATATATATCCTATAATTTTTATATAATTCCATTTATATAATATTTCCAATTTATATTACCCTTTCTAGAATTTAAATAGTACAATAATATATACATTGAATAATGTTTTATATTATTATATATTTAGGATTTTCATTGATAATATTAATTCATAACAATATGTTTTTTGTATCCAAATATTGTGATATTTTATGATTTGTTTAATTACAACATTCTTGAATTTTCCACTCAAGTTATGTCTACTCTATGAACATTCACTTACATATATGAAATGTTTTTTCAAAATCACTCATGATATTTTTCATAATTGATCTTAATCCCCTAACAGATTTTATAGATATTGAAAATTTAATTTTCATTTACTATAATATTTACCATTTTAAATAATTTTATATATTCTATTCTTCTTGTGATAAATAAATATTCAGAACTTATTTTTTGAAATGTATCTCTCTATTTACATGATCATTCTCGAACTCATTTTTAACGCAATGTGATATTCATAAAATTTTATCCTTTATCTTTAGTTTATTAAATTCACTAGACACTCGTCAAAATATATCTTTATCATTATTTATATGTTTATTTTTTTAACTACAAAGATATTTTATTAGTTTCTTTAATTTTTTTTAAATACTATTTTCAGTAGTCACATAGTCAGAGGAGACAAGAAAAATTATTTTTTATATTTCATGGAATATGATTTTAATCACATCATTAAATTTTCGATGTAATATTTCCACACAAACATTTAATCAAGTATTATTCATATTTTTTTGGTTTTATCTATGATTTATGGTTTTAGTAGAATATTATTACTTATTATAATTATTGACTAATGTTAAATGAATAACTTAATTAAAAAAAATACTATAGTAGTGATATATTTGATTATAATAGAACATATATTTTTATATGTTAATAAGAAATTTATTTTTAATTTGTTTATATTTCATTACTTGAGAAATTAATGTGGTAAATTTAAAATGGGGAATTTAATAATGAATCAAATGTGAAATTTATTTATTCTATTGATATAAGTCTATTAGGTCATGGATAAATGTTAAAAAAATAACTGTTAATTATATATAATTTTCATCTTCCCTCTAATACATTAACATATTACCTTAATCACTAAATTTTATCCATTATCTCAATGGTGGAAGATCAAAATTGTGTATAATGATGAATAATATCCTACGAGTGGTCATTGGCCATCCTCAATGGATCAAAGGATAGTGTTTGTTATAGAATTGATATAGAAAACATTGTGTGTTCCCATTCTATATGGAATGAATATGGGGTTAGATTTATTTTGTATTTGATAGATAATATAAAAAAATAATTATGAGGATGAATTATAACTATAAGGAATAATGTTTTTCAAAATTTAGTTATAATTAAATTTCAATTTTCCAGGATCATCAAAATTGAAATTGGTGCTAATAAAAATTTTATAGATAATCAAATATTCAAGATAGTAAAATGATAGATATTTTTGAAATTAATGGAAATAAAGAATTGAAATTTAGAAATGATTCATATGTATTTATTTATAATGATATAATTTGAATTATAATTAATTTGATTAGAATGATAATGATTATATATCTATATATGTATTTTTTGACATATTTAATGTGTTAGAAAATACCGTGATATGTGAAATTATTGATTTTAAGTTGATTGTTGTTCACAATTCAGATATAAATTATTTTTTGTAACCTAATTTTTTAATTATTATTTATTATTATTGTTAAATATAAATATTATACACTATTAAGTACATTATTTTTACTTCAATCCTAGAATAATGAAAATCCATTCAAATTTCTAGGAAAATGAGATGTCTCCATTTCTCAACATTTTCATGGGTCAATGTTATTTAACATGTGGTTATAGAGACTCTCTATAAATGTGTATAAAATCTTTGGTTCAGTTTAGGGGATGTACTGGTATCAAATTAAAAGTTTTTGTACCATATATTCCGGGGTTTATGAAAAATTCTACAATTGAAAAACATCATAAAATGAAAGTCATGGGGTAGTGTTATGTTTATAATTTTTTTCAACCATATAATTGCTGGAATCACAAATAATTTATATGGTTATGTACATTTTTTATTTTAATAGTTTCTTTATAAAATATTTATGATTCTTTTGGAATATCATATAGATAATGAGTAAATGATTATGATGAGAGCATTTATTCTAATGTAGATCTTCAAAAATTGTCATTTGAAATGGTTAGAGAGTATATATGTATATTTATTATGGTTGTGATGATAAATTATGTGTATCCCTTTGTCACACATTATGATAGATATGGTATATTACAAGTAATTGTTTCCTCCAATAATATTTCACATCGTCTCCCTCGAGTACTAAAAGTGGGAATACAAATAAATTAATCATTGTTTTTTTCATTGGAAAAATTTGATGGTTAATCCTATAAGTCCATGAAGTAATATCCCATAAAGTTTGGGTATTCATGTTATCTTCAAATCATATAGGTCAATAAATGGTTTTTGAAACGGATTTTGAGAATCCATGTGGTTAGTTCTCATATGTAAACATTGCCATGAACCGATTCTGGTAGCCATCAAAATCAGCACCATACATGGGTTGTGACATGTCTCGAAGTGATTTATCGATCCCCATAGGTGTAAAAATGTTCCTGAATATCATAAACATAAAATAAGGAACAATTTTCTCGAATTTATAAACATAAAACAACCAACAAATAAAAAAATATGGATCTTTATTTTTCAAACACAATCATCTTATAAAAATATATGAACAGAACTACACAATTTAAAACAATGAAAAAAGATCAGTTCAAAGTTAAGAAACCAAAAATTGATATCCAATAACCTCCACATGGGAAGAGGCACTGCCCTCAAGCCATCACATAACACTGGTCAATAAAGAACCACTAAAATCCCAAACCACTGGTACTAAATATTTTACCCAAACCTATGACAAAAGAGACAAAAACTACTTCCACCCAATGGTGTACATATAGTGTGAGAAAAATCCCAGTATAATGACACCACTAGAGTATTTTATGTGATAAACATTCAATGTTGGAAATCATTCATGTTTTGGTAAATTAGAGATGATGGTGACAATTTCTGAAAGATGCACCATTAAATAAAAAAACATTTTCCAAGTGGGCCAATTTAATCAATAAACACTTTTAAAATAAATTCCAAAGATAAGAAGTTTTCAACCAAATATACCGTATGCTGACAGTAAGTGTAAAGGATCTAATGAGCCCAAACAATGGTAAAAAACCCCTATGCACTATCTCACTATGGGTTCCAGGTACCTCGTATCTCGGTGAAAGTGACCATCATAATATATATCCATTATTATGTACGAGCCACTAGTAGGGAACATAACCTTAACCTTGTAGTCTCGCATCATCATAATAATAGTTTAGTAAGTGTTGTAAGCGTCAATCTTGCTACATGGAACTAAGGATAACCCCATGGGATGACTAGTATACTAGTACATGTCCACCCACCTAGATACTCGGGTTTCCCTCTTGTGCTCAAACAAGTTTTCAAATCCATAAAATATAAATTTCACATGATTATACAAAATTACACATCACATATTAACCAAAAATCCTACATGTATAACCCAGAACCTAAAAATCCACATTTTTTATTAAAATGCATTTTGAAATCCAACTCACACCAAAATTTCCCACAAAATATTTTTCATATCCTTCAAAATTCAACAAATCCATCATCAATTTTATGAAATCATTCTCATTATTCTAATCATAAAATAATATCCAACTCACATTCTATATAATACCCTTTAAATAAACAAAATCCCTTTTACACATCACACTCACACAAAATAACTCTCAAACACGTTTCACACCAAGATCACAATTTCATAATTCACCTCGACAAATTACAAAACATTATCAAAACGTTTGACATCATAAATGAAAACATTTTATTTCAAAAAAAATATTGTAGGTTAACACACTCACCAAAATAGTATATACACTTTTTTTTACCGTTTTTTAGCCAATAAAAAATTTACAATTTTCATAAAACAAACCCAAGAGTAATATTGATGGTTTTCGTACTAAACCCATTTCACAAAACTCCTTTAAGATCAAAAACATACCAATACCATTCAAAAATATAAATGTTGTCCCTAAAAACATTTATTAAACCACCCCCAAGTGTTATAAAAACACCTCAACCAATACCACAAAAAGGTACACATGAAAAACACATGTTTTCACAATTCACTTTCATGATGTACAACATGGTTTCACACATTAAACCCACTCAAAAAAACCCCTTCCAATTCCCACATGATATTATGGAATTAACAATACATAATTTTAATACCTTTTCGGTACTAATAAATAACTTACATATGTTATAAAATACACCCTATGATTTCCCCAAGATCCACGAATGAAAAGAACCCAATTCCAAACAAAGATGAAACTTCCAAAAAAATGCTTAAAAAATCCATCAAGATAATTTTTATCACCACAATTATTAGATTAGAAACATACTAAATTAATAAACCAAGAAATCGAACTCATCAGAAAATGGTTATACGTGTAATGACCAACCTTTTCAGTCAAAACACTTGAATCTTGTTGTGAAACATCAAACACACCTCTGACACACCAAAAGGAAGTGAAAAATAACCCTAAACTATAACATTTCAACACAAAGACCCCAAAAAACCCTGTATATGAAACCTAAATTTTGAAAACATTTTTAATTCATTAAATATAGAGGACACCCTAAGGAGAAGGTATGAAATGAAGAGGGAAACACATACCCGAATAAATGCGGAATAAAATGACCAAATTACACAAGTATATGAATTTCAAAACATCCATAAATGAATGTGCGATTCGAATAAAGATGATGGGGTCATGTAGGAACTGGAATTTGAGAAAAAGAGAAAAAATAGAATTATTTATGAAATAATCAATTTACCTCTTCAAATATGGGTGATTTGTGAAAACCATAGAAGTCTCTCCCCTATTCTCAATGAAAATGAGCTCCAAAGAGGGGGAAGAGAGTATTGGGGGTCGCCCTGGGTAAGTGGGCTCAGGTGAGAGTTCAAATAAATGAAAAAGTAATAATTTAAATGTGCTATTAATGTATGGAATATAATATGTTTATACAGAAAATGGGCTTTTGGGATAGCCGAAGACCATAATAAAAAACAAAAATCCTTCCTTATTATAGATTCATATGGAGTAAAAATTGATATGGTGGTTTTAATATTCTGGGATATGCTAATCTGGAAGTGGGATGGGTGTAAAATTTTGAAAATGAAGGAGTTATAAATGAAAAAAAATTATTTTTAAATCTAGAAATGGGCTCATGGTTTGGCCCAAATTTTCAAAACTCAAAATTTCCACCAAAATCAATGGGAAACCCCCAAAACAATGAATGAATTGAAAATAATTGAAAAGTATCATTAAAAGAAGACATGTATATGATAATTTTTCCAAAAATAAAACATTTTTCTCTCATAAATCCACAACAAGGCCAAAAGAAAAAACCTAACACAACTAAAATGCCAAAATGGTCTTCTCTACCAAGTTTCACCCACCCCCAAAAGCCCAAAACACCTCCAATTGATAAATCAAGGAAGGTATACTCTCGTTATCCTAAAAAAACACCACTTCAAAAAATGATCATGTATATTCAGATTTTTTTACAAAATAAAACACCTAATACACTATCCAAATAGTATTCTATCAATTTACCGAAATAAACAATAACAAAGAACATGGTTGCACTTACCTTACTTTAACCACACCGTTTGGCATTCTCTGCTCCCATCATTTATCCAAGGAAGGTGTAGGTAGTTAGATAGATCTGAACAAGACAACCTACCACCATGAAATGACCAAGGACCAATCTGAGTTACTAGTATGGGGAGACACAAATGGGCTCCCCGCCATAAGAGACAACTCAAAATTTTCCTAGAATGAATCAGGACACTAATAGGGGTGGCCCGAATGGAATCTTGGTACTAGGGATAGAATACCATTATAAATTTCAAAAATTACACACATGAGACTCATTGACTATCTCCCCACCATAATAACCAACCATCTTAACACCTATCATGGTACAGCATAGAAAGGCCCTGATATTTAAAAATTTGGGTCAGCAGCATGGTTTGGGAAACCGTGCACAAACCTTGGCGATTATTTTTTCTACATGGCGTCCAAGTACATGCTCACTACTAATCATGAACAACCTCTGTTCTCATACATGATGACACCAGAGGTTTAAAATATTCCCATCTTTTATACTAAGGATAAGGCATTATACAAGGTTTTAAAAACCCCGGGCATTTTCCCTGACTATGTTCTAGCTTCTCTCCCGAACCTATGGATGGAGCTCAAAGGATTGAAGCATTTTTTTCCTCGTAGTTAGTCATTGAAGACCCCTAAATATAACTTATTCATCTATTGATTCAAGCAACCACAATACATACTCGTATGGATTTTCTAAAAAAACATACAATCTGAAACACACATTACCCTAACACAACATTTCACTGAAATAAGGTCTTAGATGATTCGCACACATCACACCTTGTTTCTTCAGGTGAGAAACAATTAATGAAAAGGGAACATATAAACGGCTTCCTCTAAAACAATGTATATTGAATTTTTTCCTTGAGAGACATACTCCAAACATGAAAAATAATCTAAGTGGATTGCACTACATCACCCTTACAATCAAACGAGAAAGAGACATCACAATGCGTCATTGATCCTGACCAAAGTGACTGATAGAAACAATACATGAAGAGGGAAATTATACAATGTCATCAAACATCAAAGAAATATTAAAAGTTTCCATTATAGCCACTCATTACCAGATTTCCCTTGCCGGCATTTTGACGTGAACATCTTTTTTGAAGAGACTACAAAGGACCCAGAGTCCATCTTAGACACCATCCAGACACTCATCAAGACTATAAACCCGAAACCACTTCCACCTTTCATGAATCAAGAAACATAAGAAACTAAGTTCTCTTTCAACATTCCACAAGCACTCTAACACTATAAGAGGATCCTTAAAACCATTAAAGGATATTTTGTACACTCAATCTCCAAATCAAGAGAAAAATATTCCTTATATTGATCAAGGGGAGGATTTTAAAACCGTGAAACAATCCAGGTTTTACATCAGTCGTGCACTAACCATTTAATGGGGGTACCTTTTCCAATCAGAAAACCCAAGTACCCAACCAAGCATGTCCATTGGCAAAAACATGCCACAAAACATATCCAAACACATGATGGGAACCACCTTAAAGGCTTCCCATACCTTTCTCAGAAGATACTACTAACATGTCCTTCTACCCATCTTACCGACCAAACAAAAATGAAAACAAAATCCATCCAACAGGAGGGGTTCTTGGACTCAAAACACCCCAAATCGTCATCATTTTCCGAAAAAACATAATACAGATCCTCCCAATCTATTCATAAAGAGATAAAGTTTTCCATTAAAAACGTTTCTTTGAAAACAAATGGTTTTATGGTTAGCATATTCACCAATGGTACCCCATGGTCCCCAAACATGCATGTTTTTTGTGCCACACCAGGAACCTTCCTCAAATCCTTCCCAGCGCCCATCCATACATGCCATCAACCAATAATCTCACTGATAAACACATGCATGTGTTCTCTCACAAAAATACAAAATGTAACAACAAAAATACTTTCCATTTTTCTTCACCAAAAAATCAACCAATATATCATTTTTGTCAAGACCGTTAACCAAATAATCAAAATCCCAATCATTCAAATGAATACTCACTTTCAATTCACATACATAAATTTCAAATCATCTCATCAAATTAAAACACCTTTAAACTGTTTAGAAATCAAAATTTCGAACACTTTTCCAAAACCAACTTTAACATAATTTACTACTTCCAAAAGAGGTATAAACACACCATTTACCATTTCAAAAATAATCTGAAAATTCAGTTCCACCATTTAAAAAAGAAAACAATTCCATATTTATTATAAAATCATTTCACGAAGACATTATGCCTCTTAAAACCAAGTAATTTTTCTTTTAAAACCAATGTTCCATGATTCCTAAACTAAAGTACACAAGACAATGCAAGGGGAAACTAACTTCAGTGGGTGACAAGGAAATATGGAAGGTGGATGAATTACAATCAAATCACCATCACAAATATTTTTCTAGAGAATATCCTCCTTTCCACATTACTAGTCAGGACATGTGATCTCAGTTAGACCATTAACCCAACTCTCTTTTAATTTCCCCTAATCGTCATCAATCCAAGAAAACCAAAGGAATTAGATAAGTATCGACATCCCCTTGCAACATGAATCCCGTCATGAGGTGTGGGGATTAGGAACACTACCCATAAACAAAATATAATGTCCCTTAAAATCCTAACTCTAGACTATCTCTATTGTTCCCTAAATTACAAGACCCAAAGTGTTATCTTGAACCTCCTCTGATACCATTTTGTCAAGAACCGAATCTGGATTCCATCAAAACATGCATCATACCCAGCTCATGGCAAAGCATGAAGGGATTTCCTGATCACCACGGGCTGTAACAAGTGCCCAGGTGTCATAAACTAAAAATTTGGAATGACTTACCCTATTTTACAAACATAAGACAACCAAAAAATCCAAAAATACGAATCTGGATTTTTCAAACACAATCAACTTTTAAAAATATTCAGAACTGAACTACACAATTTAAAACAATGAAAATATACCATTAAAAAGTTATTAAACCAAAAACGGAAAGCCAATAACCTACTCATGTAAAAAGGCTCCACCCTTAAGCCATCCCCATAACACTTCACCAAAAAGAACCGCTAAAATCCCGAAACGATGGCACTAAATGTTTTACCCAAACCTATGTCAAAAGAAACCAGATATACAATCACCCAAATGTGTAAGTATGGTGTGAGCCAAATCCAATTAAGATTCCACCACTATAGGATTCCTTGTGGTAGCCATTCAATGCATAAAATCTTGTATGTTTTGGTAAACAAGAAATGATGGTGACAATATTTAAAAATGCAACATTAAATAAAAAATGGTTTTTGTGTGATATATTTTAAATAATCAAAACCTTTAACATAAATTCGAAATATACTGAATTTTCAAACAAATATACAGTATGCTAATGGTATGTGTAAAGCTTTTAATGATCATAAACCATGGGAAATAACCCCTAGGCACTTGCTCACTATGGGACACATATCCTTAGACATCACTAGTTTGCACAATGTTCGAGTCAAGATTACATTGATCTTAGAGCCAATGTCGACTTGATAGCGGTGAACCTCTACACCATTGATCTGGTCGTTGATGTATAGTGGGTGAATGTGCCCCTGTATGGGGGAGCCCTCGTATTCTCCAGATAATGAGATGATGGATTGGAATTCAGAATGACCGACCACCTCAGCATAGAAGGGTTTTGTGGATCCTCCCTCTATCTCAAATTGGAGGGGGATTCCTAAGGCCTCGGTGAGGTCCTCACATATATCTGCTGATAGACAAGGGCCCTCATGGAAGGATATCCTATTTTGGAATGATATAGAGTTGTTTATGGAAATCAATCATCCATTCCTGGCATAAGATTCTTCTCACAGGTGGATTCTCTATAATAGGAGGTACGGTGGGCCCTACCGGCTGGACCGATGGCTCACTGGTGATGGGGATATCCAGATGCTCACTAGTCAATACCTGTGGGGAAACTACTTGATAAGAGATATATGGTTGATAACAGTACCGTTGGGATGGATCTACCAGATCGAACAACAAGAACGATGGCGAAGACGGTCCTAATGACACAAAATGAGAAGAATGTACGTGCTAAGCTCATTGTTGGGCCACCTACCTAGTTTTAGTAACTTGAAAAGCCTCGCTGGAATTACTGACTGAGGCACTCCAACGACCCATATATTCACAACTCCATCAATACTGGCAAAGGATGGAACATTGGAAGGATCCGCCTGGTGCTCCTCACGGTCAGAAATCATGTAGGGATTTAACAGTTCTATAATTTTAACTGAGGCGTACCCTTGAATTTCAATTGAATAAAAATCCACTACTAGATGGATTATGGGAGGAATCATCATCATTTTGGGCATGAAGTCCCCAAGATTATGGGATAATGACATCATTTACAGGGAACACTATTTTCTATTGCACCGCCATTGTATTATCTTTTGGTAAGTGGATGACAGAGAAGATGATGCATAGGTAGTGGCAGTGGATGTCACAATGTCCTATGAATGTTTAGAATGATTCAGGCATGCACTGATAATACCATGGTCATGGTTTAATGTCTTAAAAGACATCAAATAATAATACTTATGGGTCTCCTGGTTAGAAACATGATGCCACTCACTTTCACTGTCAGTACTGCAATATAAATTCACGAAGACACATGCCACATGTGCTGGAGCTGGGCCTAACCAGACAATGATTTTATCCACCTACTCTTGAAGCGAGAATTTAAAAACATTATATTTTTTGAGGTTTTTCCCCAGGATCTGCTGATATGGGTAGTAATTAGGGTGATCAGTGGGGTTAGTCTATTTTTCCCTCCTTCATTCAGGGAAAAGTGAAAACCCATATTCAAAGTAAATATGGAAATAAATGGGGACTTGATGCTCATTGATTGAGTATGTCTGGTTTCTCATATCCAAGAAGGGGGATCTGGGATCCTGGCCCTGACGAGGGGATGGAAGAGCCTATAGATGAGTGGGATGTTTATTATCCCGCCTGGGTGGTTGCGGCGTGTTTCTTGTGGGCATTTGCCGATTATGATGCGGGCGCTACTAGGCCGGAGTCTGTGCCTAAGATGTAGGGCCCTTGAAAGGCTACAAATGTGCCTCCATTTATAATAATTGTAGTTGTCTTCAAGCCTCTATTTCAGCCACCGTGGCGGGCTCATCCCTAGCGGCCCTTCTCCCGGGGAATGCAGGAGTCAACAGACATGCCTGGCTAGCCCTTTGCAAGGCAACTTTTAGGTGTAGGGCCTTATTAGATATGTCTCGGAGTCCCCTTATGTAATTCATAGTAATGAGGGAGGGGACAATGTCGTTATGAAAATTCCAAACTCACATCATCCGTAGTCTCTTCTGATTCAATGACCTATTAAGAAAGTATGTGAGCCCTTTACACTGGTCGAAAAAGTCTGCAATATGATCATCAGGCCTTTGTTGGGACATGAAGATGTCTGTAATGCTCGTCTTTAGAGTTGTGAACTAAGCTGGAAATGAAATTTCTTACATAGGTCTTCTCATCCATCTACTGATCCGATGGTAGCTGTTTGTACCAGAAAAACTCAGGCCCTTCCAATGTAGGCACAAAACACCAGATAATTGCAGCCTCCATTATTGATGGTGTTCCCAAAATGGTTCCACACATTGAGATGAGGTGGACCAGATGCTGCATCGGGTCCCCTGTATTATTAATGGTGGGAAATGTTGTATTTCTGAAACCCGTGTGTGATGGTATATCATCCACCCAAGCTGAATATTTCTTTCCATCAGGTGTGATTATTACCTGTCAATTCTCCAATGTCGCGGTTTGGTCAATTAGTGTCTCCATTAGATCATATCGGTGGGGGTACATGTCTTGATGGGGATCCCTGACCACTGGTGTGTTGACAGGTTCTTCAACATGATAAACAAGCATGATGGCTCATGGAGTGGATGTCAAAATGACTTGTGGTGCAGCTGGGGGAACCGAAGATGGGTCCTGAGGATTATCAAACGACTCGGGTAGATTCAATGATCCATATCATTCCCTCTTTCCAAATGTTCTAGCCTCTATCCTTTCTTCATGTAGAGGATGGTCAGGGTCTCTTGGAGGCAATTCAACAGGGGAATGTTTTGTCTTCCCCTTCTACCCCGGTTGATGTTCAATGTAGTCCAGTAATCGCTCCGTAGTGCATTCCTCAAGAGGACGTCGACTATCCTCTTGATCTCTATGAGATGTTGGTGTAATACAACTTTTTCAGGATCATCCTCCATCTTATTCATTGAGCCAAACTCGTTAGAGGGTTTTGCAGCTACAATTTTCTCTTTCCCCTTATTTAGATTTCGTCCAAGGGTTAAGGACTCAGTAAGTATAGGTTGACCCAGTAAATTCATTTGCTCGAGAGTGGTCCCTCCCAATAAATCCCATATTTTTGATACTTTCTTGGAGGGAAGGTCCACTCCAAGAAGTTATAGATCATTCTCTTCTCCTGGAAGGTCAGCCATTTTAACTATGACCCTAACTGGGGGCATATCCTCGATATCGCCTTGTGAATCAGGCTGGCACTGAATAGAAATGAAATTGACGGCCATGTACAACCTCCACCGACAAATTTTCATGTGAAGATAAACCTCCTTGATTATCCTATGGATAACATTAAAGATCTAGACACATTATTGTAGGAGAGTCATATGGTGACATGGTGACTCCGGGCGCTGGTCCATGGGGAGTGCATCCAAATCAACCAAACGACATTGTTGACCAATGTATTTAATTTTTTCCTGAATCTTGGTGTAGGAAACATGTTTATGAAAACTACATAATTGATTTGACGATAGTGTTTGGAGAAAGAATCCAACATCCTCTTATGTTAGTTCTTCTTGTGGACAGATGTTCAGAGCCGCGACTATCCAAAACATCTTCAGGAAATGGTATGCCACATTAATATCCCACAACATCATCGATCCAAAATCAGGGTCTGGACCTTTATTTCCCCACTCCTCGACTAAGGGTGGCTAGGGAACTTGTAGTGATACTTAAGCAGACCACAAAGAAGGTATGTTGGAGAGTGGATAATATGGGGAGCGAGTTGAAAAACTGCCACATCTTGGGCTATCCTTCGACGAGTGCAGTGACATAGCCACTACATCATAGAAATATGGGCCGGTGACCACAATTTCCTACACATGGACTATGGATACTGGAGATGGACCACAATACTGCTTTTCCAACATTGGTCCCCGGAACAGCTCTAAGTGATCACTTTTCTTGTTAGATAGTTCTTCTAGTAATGATGGTGGTGATTCAATGGAGGGACCATGGGGGGACACAAAATTCCTATCCTCTGGGTTGTATATGAAAAGGGTGGCAGGAATCCGATGGACCTTACATTCTAGAAGGATGAGGCTATTACGCCTCATTTATTCCCCTATCCTTGACCCCAAGGGTATAGGTGATGGTTCCAAGTTTGAATCATATTCCTCCGTAGAATCTGAGACCCAGAAGAGTTTAATATCTATCTGAATCATCCAAGTATTATTTTTGTGGCATTGATGATCCACCCGTCTACTCTGAGATGGTTCTTTGGGACATGGTATATTTCCGACGTGAGCATTACCTTTGTTCGTAATAATTTTGGGGCGGATAGCACATCATCCTGAGTGATATGAGGTGCGTGGAGAACCTGGAAATATATCAAAGGGAACACAGGGAGGACCTCAGTGTCCACTAAATGATCTGTGGAGGGAATCTTCGCATAAAGTGCTGGAGCATGTAGGACCTCCGATGGAGCTGGTAAGAGAATGGGTAGGACATAATTTCTTGTTTCCCCATACAGTGTCAGTGCAAGGAGGGTCCAAGTACTGGTCAAGATGAACATGGTTAAGACATTCGTGCTAGGTTCCAATGATGTGAGGTATACCTTCCCTGCACTGATTTTTAATGTGAGGAGGAACTTCAAAGGCCATTTTAAGGACACGAGATGGGGCCCCATTATGGAGATTGACATGACGTGAAGCATGTCCACGTCAGCAGAATATGAAAGGGAAAATGACATCATCCCCAATGTTAAGAGAGTGAAAGAGGATTTTGTTCTATGTGACTAAGTGGTGTAGAGGACCTTCATTTAGATTTAAGGCGTCATGGAGTGAACCTCCATGCCAATACTAGAAGTAGGGAGGACCCATGTTCTCAATAGTGGCAGTATGGGTAGGACCTCATACTGGGTGTTGTTGCAGTGAGTCAGTCCACGGAAGGCTCTCCCTGCGTCGGCGACTAGGAGAGTCAACCCAGCATAATAATGGGGTGGTAGGGGCCATGAACCAAACTGGGTGTATAAGGGCCCCTACTCAACAGACCCAAGGGGGCTTATGGTATACTTCGGTGGTGGAACGAGCCACGATAGATACTAATGTTGATGACCCTCGGCTAGTGCCCTCCTCGGCCTACACCCGACGATGGTGTCGGTTCAGCCGAACTAGGGCGTGTGGTGAAGTTTTATTGCGTACATACTCCTGGACTCGTGGTTTCAGGTGGCGGTGTTGGGATAGCCTTGTGGGATTCCTACTTGGGATCCCCTATAATGAGATCTCTTCTTAGTGGGATCATAAATCCCCCATCTCATCGGTGTAGTTGAGGGATCCATCAAAGAATTTCAGGGAGAGGATCTTGAAATAGTTATGCTTCGGAGTGGGGTGCACTGGAACCCTACGTGGCCCCTGGGTGTGGTGGTTGCGATGAGACACAAATGCCTCTAAATCTGGGTGGTCCATATCCCAAGTCAGGATAATCCTCTCCTCCTCGTATCAGAGGAAGATTTCATTTACCACCCTTCATTGAATGAATTCCTATGGGGAGATGGGGTGTGGGATACCACAAGTTGTGGATGTAGATACTATTGCAGAAGCATTGGAGCCATGCAATACTGCTGCATTGACTCTTCCCTTGACCCTGCATCAGTGTATGGGTGGTGATCAGCTTCCTCCTATGGAATCTTGATTCCTAGAAGGAAGGGAGAGTATACAATTAGTGCTAAAACTAAAAAATCAACACCCAGTGCACTAGCGCCATTCAGTCTTCCATTTCTAGTAAGAAGGATCCATGATCCAACAAGACACTGATTAAGATGTACAACATTTTAACCACCCCAAATTTAGGTTAATTTCACAACAGGACCGCTATTTTCTTAGTGGGACCCAGCACCAGATAATTGGATCTAGTGTCATGTTAGTCAATTGAAGTCTCGAACACTATTGATCTCCAAATTGAGGAGAATAACATATAATCAGGTTCACCATTTTTGTTTCTGAATCTTTCTCAAGGGCACACACATCCATCTATTTCGTAGGATGAGGACAAGATGATTGTTTCCACACATTCCCACTTTCCAATGGTGGGTGGAATATGTCTCTTATTCGAGGAAATTTTCTCCATGATCGAAACAGGATGATGGGATGTCGGTTCCTCCTTCTGTGGATTCCTCCTCAGAACACATCACCTAGTTCGGGTCTCCCTTATAGAATAAGATGTTTTTTGTGAAACTCT
The DNA here is from genome assembly GCA_963277665.1 of Viscum album. NCBI lineage: Eukaryota > Viridiplantae > Streptophyta > Magnoliopsida > Santalales > Viscaceae > Viscum > Viscum album. The sequence goes on along the minus strand of OY728165.1, from coordinate 1,915,445,783 downwards.
TCCCAATGCCATGTCTTCATGGACTCTGGTTCGATACAGTACTTCTATCAGGACATTCCAAGGGGTCCGGTCTGGGAAACAACATTCAGTCATGGGAGTAGTCATGTTGGACATCACTGGCATGTCTAGATGCCAGAACAAATACACATTTTGGTTTATTCCCTTTATTATAAGGTTTCTCAAGGTTGTAGATGCCCGAGGCATCCCATGTCAAATGAAGGGAATTATATTCCATAGTCATGACATTGAGGTTTTCATCAGCTTCCCATGTTTGACAGAAGGTATTCCACGTGTTTTACATCTAACGGAGACGGATCAGACAGATCTGAACACTAATGAGAGTGGATGAGACGAGTAAACCCCGTAGAGGGAACACTGATGTAGGGGATAAGACGTGGTTCGTTACCCGATTACTACAATGTGGAAGTAAATATGTGAGTGAAATGATCTCATCAGGATGTGCTGGCCCAGGTACGAATCAGGATTGATATGGAGAGTTAGATGTAGTGGTAGGGGAATGAGATGGATTTGGGACGTGGGCAACAGTGATGATTGGATTGATCCTTAAAGAGAATTACTATGTGTCCACATGGAAGGGAATATTAGTCCATGAAGATCAGCGGGGTGATGGGATGCCTGAGGAGGCAACCCGTTTGGATGAGATCTAGAGGAAGTGAAACCTCCAAGTTGTGGCATGACCTTCCTGAAATAAATAGGATCCATGGAAAGACCAATATGAGGCATGTGTGATGGGAATGAACCTGAGGGTGTCTTCCCACATACCATTACATTTCATTAATTAAAATCCATGTAGTTCAGGTCTGGGGGATAGGATCGGGTTTTGCGCAGAGGAAACAGACCTAATGATATACTGGGGCTTACATATGGTAATTATCCCAGGATGGTCAGAGGCAACTACGGTGGACTTGAGATGCGGGTCTCAATTGAAGTGACAACAATGATGTACCACTGGGTTGGTGTCTATAATGTATTATTTCTTAATTTGTTTGAAAATGAATTACCACTAAATGGGGTTGAAAACAGATTACTACTGAATGGGGTTGACAATGGCTTACCACTGATTGGGGTTGACAACAACATACCGCTGAATGGGGATCAGAACGGCTTACCGCTGAATATGGGACAATTTATGTTCATACAGGAAAAAAGGGCAATTTAGTTAACATCATGAAAGATGGGGGTGGACCGACATGGCGTGTTTGGGACCAATGGGTGTTGTGTTTGATCCTCAGGAAGGCTTCTTACATACCTTTACATGGAATGGATCAAAGTCCACGTAGTTCATATAGTGTTGGTGAACCGAATTGAAGGGAGTCAGATCCAATGGTTGTTGATCCTAATACTCAGGGAGGCTTCCTATGTACCTTTCCTTAGAATGGATCAATTTCCACATAGTTCGGGTGAGGTTTTTGGAGCTTACACTCTAAGATTACCAAGGATATTTTCATGATCAATGCATACTCTAAGCCCAAGTGAGACATGTCCGATGTGGGAAACAATATGCAGCATAGATCTTACGATCACGTCACAAAAGGTGCATCCATGAAAAGTGGATTTCCGCTTACATGTGGTTAGTAGCCCAAACAAATATGGGCTAATGCATTGTTCAAATCCCAAAGAGGAATATGGGGATTACACGTGGTTCGAAGCCCATGATATGGAGATTGGGATGTACTTTATGATGGAGGACCAGGTGGAGATAAAACCTAGCATGAGAGGGATTTGGCATGGAATAGAGGAGGGTCCCAGTGCCCAGCCCCCCCTATGGTCTTTGGCCAGGAAGAAGATAGGAGGAGCTGGGATGCTTCTTCATGAAAGAAAGTCCAAGGGCTTATTCCAAGGTTGTATCCCTTTCCTAGCAGATATGCTCCTCTCCATCAAGGATTATATTATTCCATGTGAGAAAGATCTCACTCCCCTAGAGACGAACAGGCAAAGGGAATGTCCAAGATGGGGCTCCACATGTAGAAGCCATGAGGTGAGGCCACAATTTTACTCTATGTGCAGAGGATGATGTCTCTTGGAAGTTTAACATCCTATAGCTTAGAAGAGGTGGGTTGACTCTGCTTCCCTAGGACTTACATAATTGTAACCCACCCGCACTTGGGGAATGGAAGGAATCAACAATTCCATCGTGTTAGGGTGTTCTGGAGTGATCCAGTGAGGGGTCCACATTAGCATGGATAAGCGAAGAAGAAATAGCTGTTAGAGTGCCTATGCGAAGAAGCATGAGGCGATGCATCACAGTAGGAGGCACCCCCCAAGGGACATTGAAATCACTTCATGCAAACCGGGAGGGTCGCACTGGAATACAATGCACGATAGAGGGGGTCGTGGATAATAGGGTCTCGGACATGTTTCCTTAAGTGAAGGATGACACAAGGAGAGCACAAATAGGGTTGTGTGCAAGATGGAAGGCTGTGCGCAAGACATAATGGTTGCACAAAAACTAGATTGGTGGCCACAAAATGAGAGGTTGTAGGCAGGATGGAAATTCTATGCTCAAAAAAGGTCTGATGTAGGGGGAAACTTGCGGGCAAGAGGGATATGTTTCATGAAAATGACTTGGAGTAAATGGTAATGGATGAGGATCATGCCCAAGAGGGACCACTCTAAAGAGGACCCTTGGGGAACCTGTCTCACAAGATCCAATTCCTTGAAGCCATGGTGTCTTTCGTAAGATTGTAGAAGAGGTGTCTTTCATGAAGCAGAGCGTCGCTTCGTCTTCTGTCATTATCCTCGAAGTGTGGGTGTTTCTTTCTATTTATATCTGTTGTCCTCAGAGGCAGTGTGCATGGTGTATTTTGCGCAAACGACCATTTGATGTCACAATGGGTGTGCAAGGGTTTGCACACCAGAAGAATGATTGTGAGAATCCCAAACATTTGTGGTCCAGCGCCTTTGGCAGTTTATGGGGGGTCTCCGTAGAAGCCTTGTTGTGATTTCTCATTGGGCGTGCAATATTTTTCACGCTGGGAAGAGTGTTGTTTGAAAATAAGCGCTATTGTATTCCAGCGCCTTTGACGGTTTTAGATGGGTTGAGCAGAAGCCTACCTTTGACATCACATTAGGTGACCAAGGGTTTGTGTAACTGATGGACTTTTTGCGCATCCCTTGAATCATGCACGCACCTGCCTCCCAGGTTTCGTAATGTTCTCCTTCCCATCCAAATATATTTTTTTATTTATCATCCTGATTCTAGCCCCTTTTCAAATTTCAGAATCAACACCAGGGATCCAGACATGTATTATACAATCGGTTGTATTAATATAGCTTATGCGATGGGTTAACTTGATATAAAACTATAATTCATATTTTATACTTCCTTCTCTTCAATGTCAAGAATGAGGGGGTATACTGGGGAGTATTCCCTAATGTATTTTACTAGGAACAAATTATTTTTTTCATGACTAATCATATGTTATAAATTTAATTATCTAATATGCCTACAAGGTTTTCAATTTTTTTCTATGGTCTTCAAAGGATCACTTTGATAAAATAATTTATTCCCCATGTGCATTTGATTTATTTTATAGAATCAATGAGTATTTTTAAAAATGTGAACTTGTTGTGGAATTTTAATTTTTTCCAGGTGAATAATTTTTTATTACTTCTATGACCCTCATTATGACTAGTTTTATAATCCCATGTATTTTTCATAATGATTAAGGAATATTAAGAACAAATAATAATTCATAATGATATACCTTAAAATATTCCTTGAATATAAAAAAAATATTCATTTTAAATTTTTTGCAATGTTGATAAAACCAATATTGAGTGGATATGACCACATTTTAATATATGGGTTTGTTATATAATAATTATGAACTAATTATTAAAAAACATTTGAATGGTATTTGGAAATGTAAAAAAAGGAATTAAATTCCAAAGATAATATAATATGTAATTTTTTAAGGTTGGGTCTATATAATCTGCATTACAGACAAGGAATAGACAACTATTGAGGTTAGAATAATATTATTAGAATATGATGAGGATATTATAATTTATGGTTATTTTGAAATGATATTAAATATGTAGAATACAGTGTTGGTAAATATAATATATGTATATTAAAAATTCTTTTTCCTTAATGAAACAGGTAATTTGAAATATGAATCCATCGAGTGAACAATGACCTTAAAAATCATCAACATAGAATATTTATAATTATAACCGATTGTTGATTATATTTATGGATTATTTGGGATAATATTTCAATGTTGGTGGAAATATATTTTAGATATAAACAACTTTTACGACCTATGAACATGTCCATTATTGAAAAAATTATTAAAACATAACCCTTAAACTTTTAGTTGAACATTTGATCCAATTGAATCCAAATAATGTATCAATTTTCTAGAAAAGATATTTAAATTAACGGGAAGTTCAGAATGTCAAACAGTTACTCGTTCTATTTACCTCATTGAAGTAGAAGTTGATCAGTGTTGGTTATTAGTTATGATACCTAGAGAGTGATATGTGCTAGAATTATAAGGAATGAAATATATTTTAGAATCCTTTATGAGATAACTATTTCCCAAATTCTATTTCTCATAGAATTGATATGAAAGTATTATTATTGATGAAATTATAGGAGGTTTCAGTATCCTAATATAATTTAAATTTTATAACATTTGATTGTTAATAACTAAAATTTATTTGGGACCTCTCTAGTAAAAGTAATATATTTTACTTTAGATTAAAACCATTATTAGTAATAGAATTGTAATAATTAGCACATAAAAGATATGATAATATTTTATATTTTACTAATTAATATGTGAAGTAGTATTTTAACACATATGATCCTCGATATGAAAAGAGTATTGTAAAGATTATGTGGGAAAAATGGAAGATAAAAATAGTAAAAAATTTAGATTTCATCCCCTAAATGTTCCAATTTTAGTATGAAAATAATTAATGGAATATTTATATAGGATCTACGAAGTGTTATATGTTCGGTAAATTTAGTGTCAAGGATCATGACTATAAAAATATATATATGGACATTCAATGAATTGGGTAAAAGAAATACACCCAATGGTGATATATTTTAATTTTAATGAGTTTTGGAATTATTCTAATGTATATGAACTATTTGATAGAATAGGTCTAAATCATCAATATTAATATAAAAATGATGTGTAAATTCCATATCTTTAAAAATTATTTTTTTAGGATATGTAATGAAGTGGTGAAAGGTACACTAATTTTCATTTCAAATTATATTTATCAACACTTTGATATTATATCTTCTCGTTCAATCATTTATGAAGTATTTTTGAGAAAAATTGGAATATCACCTCATGAAAGTAATATAAAACTTTTGGGTAAAATTCATGGTGGGAGTATCAAAGAAATAAATATTTTTATGAAAACCTAAAATGATAATTTTTGTTGGATTTCTCAAAAAAATATATTTTGAATTCCTATATTACTGTATGATATTTTTTTGGTATTTATTTCCATTCATTTTTTTTCTTTATTATAGATTGCAGATATCAATATATTTTATTCATTGGTTTCATATCATTGATATAATATCATGAAGCTAAGAAATATTATATATGGCTATAGAAGTTACATAGATTATGTTTTTGAAAATAATTAATGTGTTCAAATTAGTGATATTCCTAAAATGGATGAATACATGGATATATTTATTGATAATTTCCATGGTGGTATTCCTAATTTGAATGTTTATTTTATAGTTGACTTAGTTCCTGATGCTAATCTAATTTCAATTACCTCTTATATAATGGATGTGCCAGAACTTTTGAAACTAAAATAGTAGCTATATGAGTTACATTATAAACGTTTCATTCATCTATTAACTCTCCAAATTAGAGTCCCAATTTTAATTATTTAAACTAATTATAGACCAATTAGGATTTTCATTGATTATAGATCCTTGAATAACGTCACTATTTATAACTAGTAACCTTTACCACATATTTATTATTATTATTAAAGGAAATTGGGAGTGCTATAATATTCAAATATTGGTCTCAGGTTTACATTCCATCACTTGAATGTGAATATTAATGATATTATAATGATAGTGATATGGAATATATATATATATATATGCATTCACAGCATTTAGTTATTCCCTTTGGGTTTTCAAATTCACCAGTTTCATTTGTAGTTTATATGAATAGTTTTTTCTTTTACGATTTGGAAATGTTTTTGGATTTCAACATTGATATTATTTTAGTATATACAGAAAATAATTTTGAAGATGAAATAAACATTGGAATTAAGATCTGAACACTGAAAAAAATTCTTAAAAGGAAACCAAAATAAATGTGAATTTTGGAAGATGTCTATTTATTTCATTAGGAATATTATTTATAAAAATTCATTAATTATTGTCCTTTAAAAGGATAGATATTTTGAAGAATTTTGAAGACAAAAATATGTCATAGGTATTTTTGTTTAATTGGATTAACGGGTTACGACATATTGTTTTTTGAACACTATTCATAGTTTTCAATCTCAAAAACATTGTTACCTCGAAAATGAGTTAAATTCATCTGGATTAAATAAGGTGATTACTATTTTCTAGAACAGAATAAATGATTGGTGAATGCACAAGTTTTGGATCTACCCTTTAAAAATGGTGATTTTTTGATATACATTGATTCCTAATTAAATGTAATTCATTTGTCCAGATGAAAAATGATCCGGTAATTTCCTATGCTTCACTCAATCAAAACTTCTTGTTATAAATTATCATATACATGATATTCAACTAGATACTACGGTATTTTCTTTAGAAAATATAAAGGCATCATTTAAGTAAATTGTTATATTTATAATGATTATAAAATATTTAAGTATATATTCACCAAACAAGAGTTGAACATGATGTAGAGAAGATTTGTAGAACAGATAATGGATTATAATTGAATTATCTATTACTATCAAGGAAAGGAAAACAAATTAGATGATGAGATTAGTTTAATAGAAAATTCATCATTAACCATTCCATGCTTGGAATATGATTATTTGGAAAATTAATTAATGAATAATGACTTAAAAATGATGAATTACGATACATACAATATTTTTTATTAGATTTTATTGGATACAACAACGTAAAATTGAAACATCCTAAATTTTTATGAAATATATTTTCTAATAAATGGAATTTCTTCGATTCCTTGAATCACATACAATATCAAGTTTTAACGAACCACGAAAATCTATAATCAAAATTTAAATAAATTATAGTTGTTTTATGGAAATAAAACATTTTATCAAATGTACTAATTATTTATTATGGTCTTTATATGTTTCAAAGTATATTTATTTTCAAATAATAGTTTATTAATTTATTTGAAGAAACAATAAAAGTAATTCATGAATTTTGTAGAATGTTTTTTGTAAAAAAATGAAAAATATTTTTTAAATGAAAAATTCAAAATTACTTTAGGATTAATTTTTGGGATTTTTATAAGAAGAATATTTAATAATGAAAAGTGAAAAATTCAACTTTTTTTTGAAAATATTCTTTTTGATTATTGAATTTATAAGGTTCCATTTTATTTTAAGAACTGAATAGATAAATTATCTCAATTTTCATATTAGCAATAAAATATATTTCTTTTTATGTTGTTTCATATTTAATTTTTATAAAATTATTTTCCAAACTATTGAAAATTCCATCCATTGAAATACAGTTTTGTATCACATCTGCTAGTTTAATTTTAATTGAAATTTACCAATTTTGTAAATGAAATGTGAAAAAATGGATTAAATATTTAGATTCATAGAAATTAATATTATTTAATAATTTAAATATAATTTTTTCATCAACGTTTATAGTAAAAATATTACGAAGTAATTACAGTGGTTATAGTTAAATGAAGTTTACAGGAGGTTAAACTAATACAATAAGGTGTGTAATGACCTAGAAATAAATTAAAAACTAATTATCTTGATATATTTTTACCATATGACATATTAGGTTCTATAATGAAATATTTTGGAACCTAGTGTCTTGTGAGTAATGTCAGTACACTATATTCTTCTCAAAAATTCCTAGTGTGTCCTCAAAACCACTTATAAAAGGAAAACCCATCTCCACTCATAAAAATACTACTAAAATATTTTGGTTCAGAAAACATTTCCAAAATAGTATAAATATTTCATTCCAATATAATATATTCCTTATATTGGTTCTAAAACCCTTCAAGGAACTATTAATATATAAACCTAATGAGGGTCTTCTAAGAATATGTAAACTTCATAAACAACTATTTTGTTTTATTTCTCTTTACAACTCCATCAAATATTCTTAAATAATGATAATTTAATAAAAAAATATAATATACTAATATTTCATAATGAAAATTATATTACTTTAATCAATCTTGTCTTCCATCAAATGATAAACCCATTCATCGATCATGTGCATGGCGAACTACAACCTTACAAACTAATGTTATTTGTTTTCCATCAAAACCTATCAATGATTTATATATTGATAAAAATAATGATAATATATCATATATATTATATTTTTATAAATTTATAAGAATAATATCACATATACCTTCTTTTTTTCCTTTTATTGAGAATAATATTGTGTCACACGTTTTATAAAACAGATTACCACCTCAAGAAGATTTATGATGTGTTTTTAAAATACCCTTTCCATGAAAGATAATGGGCATATATTTAATTAATAAATTATATTCAAATGATATAATAATGAATAATTAATGGGGATATATTATTTATATTATCTTCATAAAACTTTTTTATATAATGAAAAAAAACATTTCTGTGTATATACGATCTACTGTCTCAGTTAATAGTTTATTTTGTTTTTCAATATTTATATTTTATGGATTAATATTATTTAATATATTATTAATAAATATGAAATTTATTTCATGGTTAAAAATAAATGTATTATATAACTTTCAAAAATTTAAAATCATCTAAAATACTAAATAAAAACATATATTAAAAATAAAGTAATTATTAACCAAATTGTAAATTTAACAAGGAATTCTTATTAAAATGTTAATAAAAGATCACAAGTAAATAAAATTTGGAATGAAATATATTGTATTGTATCTATAATAGATTCATAACAAAAAAATTATTACTACATAGGATGTTTTAGGGTAAAAAAATTGATACTTAAGGTAAGATTTTTTTCCCAATTTGTCTTATTTGAGACAAATATTATGTTATAGAACTATCTTATTTTATGAGGTCTATATGTATCCTCTGTGACATTTAATAAAATAAATTTATTCCCCCTTGGGATATTTTATTTTTAGTTTAATTTTTTTATTTAATTGGATTATTATTCAATGTTACCAATGTGGTAATTGTTTTATGATATAATATCATCTTTTATCAATATTGTTTTCGTTTATTTTTCTAATGATGAAATTTTTTGATATATCCCACAATAAACTGATGATATTAATTTTTCAATGTTTATTTTTAAGAAAATACATGTCTTCCTTTCATATTTACCACATTATTCACTTAAGTGAAGAAAATAATGTGGTTAATAAATATTGAAATTATTTCTCCCATAGATAAAAAATTCCTTTTCATTCATATCCATGCTTTTTAAAAAATTTATTAAAGAACATTTTTACTACTATACATTTATTTTTAACAAATTTATTACCCATATATGAATATTTTAATATTATCATAAAAGTAAATTTTATTTTTTTTCGAACATGGCATGTATGGGTTTTACTAAATATGTGATAGGAATAATGGTTTTAATATGTACAACATAAATAAAATTTCCTAATGTCATTACAAAAAATTATTTATAACATACATTACTTTTTTGAATGGTTATTTTCAAATAAAATTAATTTGAAAATGATTTACAAATTTTTCATTATTTTAAAAAATGTTTCATTTGAAATTTGTAATGTTGTTTTCTTCCAAAAAGTTTTCCAGTGACCATTCAAAATGATTTTTCATCTAGGATTATATAATTTGATTTTATATATGAATTACTTTGGATATGACCCCATTACATCATCTGTTCATTTTATATGGATGTTTTATGTCTATGAGGGAAAACATTTTTTTGAAACTCATTCATTTTCAATGTGTAAGGTTGTGATTAAATGATGACATGTCTATAAAAAGTCATTTCACTCCAAGTGTTATATTAAGATGAATATTTTATGATCTTATGAATAAAAAAATTGGTTTTTTTGATTGTTGGAAACTAAATGACCTTGTAATTCACTATTCAATGATTAATGTTAGTTATATATGATCAAAAGGTGTGTGAGTGCTTATCTAAAGCCCGAAAGAGGGTAATGGGATTTGATACCATTCCATTATGATGGCATATGGGAGTTTATTCGAATCCCGAATCATGTACATGGTTGGATTGCCCAGGAATAACATGCTATGGATTTCCTTGTGGATATCCTTCACATTATATTTTTTATACTTATGTATATTCCAAAAGTATATATCTAATGTCAATGTAATGTTATCATGTGTCATGTTCTTTGATTATTCAATTTTTAAGAACTACCACGACTTCTACCATGACTCAAGGTTATGTTACATGATATGGAGTGCATGTTTTTTTAAATGACATTTTAATACTCTCATACTCTTATTCTTATATTATATTTATATGTTCCTTACAATCACTTATAGAGATACAGAGATCAGCCATTATTATTTCTATATTTCCCAGTATATGTAGATTGGTATTACATGTGATATGTCTAAAAATGGTTATAGTTATGAGAAACTAAGTGGGAGACAAAATATAATTGTTAGGAACTAGTTCATTGCGTTTCTATGTATCCAATTAAAATAATCATAAATAATTATTTCATTGATCATGTTTTTTATTTAAGGAATATTATTCTATTACAATTTAATATCTATGTATGAATATTGTGGAAAATTTCATTTCTTATCATAACTGTATTAAGAATACCTATGGAGTATAGGAAGACAAAAAATTAGTAACATCCCAAGGGATATGTCTACAGATAATTATTTGGATAATTATAAGTATATGAAAATATCATCGAATATTGGTGAAGGAAAATTGGACTAGTTTCACTGAAATTATATCACATTAAAAATACTACATGTGTACATGGTTCTATAAAAGATTTAACTATGGGAAATAACATTGAAAAAGGTGTGTGCCGCTTGACATGAGAGTTAACTTGTACACATAATGGGCCCTATTACACGCCTAGTAGGAATCTCTATAGGGATGTGCATTGGAAATTGAAAACACATTATGAATGATCATAAATGATTTAAATAAATACCATGAAAAATAAAGGATAATGGATGGTCCCCATTATTGAAGAGAATGTGTTATGATTTACACATCTGATAAGTGATTTTTTCATGATTATTGGGTTTCCCCATTACGATGATTGTTTCTTATACTCTCATTTCATGTATTAGTCAATGACTATAATAATGATAAAATATATAAAAATAAATATTGTCTTGGAAAATTTAGTGATTTAGAGGAGGCAAATTAGATGGTAACTAGAGAGAATTATATTTCTATTATGCATAATCAAATATCAATATATATTACTAATAATGTGATCACTTATGAGATTAATGATATGTTAAATAAGAAGAATATTTTATTTATGAATGTTAATGTGTTCACAAACATAGATGAAATAATACTCATCTTCCTACATGTAATTATGGTCGCAAAATAACTTATTAGTTTATCTCAAATAAAAGGGAATTGTTTTTTAGGAGGAAGTAAAGGTCATAGATAACGAATTAATTATGGCGTTAAATTTCTTATGCATGGGGAATGTGGGAATAATACATGTCAATTCTCTAGTCTTGGAATTAACTCATCAAGGATGGATGAAACTTTTCATTTTCAATCATTAAATCACAAGTATTAAATTATTTTAATTTTGGGACATAAGAATTATGGTTTGGAATTATTACATCTAGTATAATTTTTATTATAAGAATCATGTCACATCTGTAGATTTTGTTAATTTTGGAAACATATAGGTCCCCATGTAAGATTAAAATAAGACTTATAGATACAATCATGGATTTATGAGATTAAGGATATTTATATATTAAAGGTCTTGGAACAAAATTTTTATGTTTAATGTTGTGTGATTTTATCAGTATATCAAGTATTTTGGGAGACGTTTATGGAATAACTACACAATATTTGTTCACATGTTTTAGGGAAAGTATGTTTGAGGTGGATATACCAAATACATCATTATGTAAATGGTATGGTCAATATGAATATATAATGATTTAATTTGGTCTTTCTAATTTACATGTTCTATATATAGATTTTATGAATATATAATTTTGGTATAACCATGATCAGTTTATTGTATTATTCAAATATTATTCTTTATACATTGAAAAAGAAATGAAGGTAATGAAGAACAATTGGAAATTTTTATAAAAATCAAAATCAATAATAAGATGTATGAAAAATTTACTACATAAGACCCCGAATGTTTAAGAAATTTTTTTATAAATTAAATTTCTTTGATATCTTGTGTTACACAGAAACCCAAGTTTTATTGAACCGTATCAAGATATTAATATTATTATTGAGATAAGACCGTTATAACATAGATATTAAATTATAAATAATGAATATTAATAACAAAATATTAAAAATTATGTATAATGGTTTTATATAAATATATCACATTTATGAATAAACAATTAATTTTTCATAAAGTATTTATATGTTATTAAAATAATGTATTCTCAAAAAAAGTTAAACTTTTTTTGATAATAATAATATAATTAAAAAATTTAATTTTTTTATAAATATAATTTCATACAATAAAACTAAATTTAAAAATCATCATTTCAAAACTATCAAAGGGTGGATTTTTTTATTTTTATTAAAAATTTAATTTTTTGATGAATAGTGAATTATACTGGTTTTTATCGAAAATGTTCAGTTTGTTTAAAAATTTATTTGGTTAATTTATATTTAAAATTTGTTAAAATGTAAAATTATATCAAATTAATGTCAAATAATAAAATATCATTCACTGAATCAATTTTCATATTATTTTTTTATATCTTCTTAACCATTTCAATATTTTCTTTTTTGAAACCCCTTTTCTTATAGAGTGTGTGGGATTAATTTTGAATTAAAATTATCCCCTTAAATTAGTATAATTTAGGAAAATGGATTAATAAATTTTAATCATCATAATATATATTATCTAACAAGGTACACATAATTTTTTAGAACCATTAATATTAAATATAGTAATAATTATTTAACATGGTTAAGGTAAGAATGGGTTTAACAGTGGGTTAAACTATAATAATAAAGGCTTAAAATGAACCAAAACATTTTCTAAATCAATATTTATTGAAAAATGTAAACCATAAATATTTAATTATTATAATGGGATTTCTTTGGATCCTTTTTCAATGGGAAAATAATGTATACCTCTTACTTTTCAGACAATCACAATTGTGCCACTCACCTCACTAAAAAGGCTTCCCCTTCTCATTCAATAATGAAACCTTATAAATCAATTATTTGGGAAATATAAATAAAAATATCATTATTGGTTCAATAATCCAATCATAGAAATAATATTATGTTTCTAAATCCAATCAATTAAGCATTTTGGTGATAACCAAAAGATGTTTCAATGATGAAAAGGCAACACCCCTAACCGAAAATTTTCATTATTTCATCCTCCACCTCCTTAAATTCATATTAAACAATGATGATGTAATAAAATAAAAATATGGCATATAATTAAATGTTTTTATTATGGAAATGACCTACATCCATCTCCTCTTCCATCAAATGGGATTCTAAATCATCATTCATGTGTATAGTAGACTACAGCCAAGCGAACCGATGTTATTCATTTTCTATCACCAAATATCACTGGTGGATGATATTATTGAATATATAATTATATATTATATTTATGATATTATTTTTCATCTATATTTATTATACAAAATATACCTTTCTACTATCCATTTTTTGGGAATATGATTACGTCGGTCGTGCGTACAACGTACTATCTCCTCATGTTATCATGTGATTCGTTCAGGATTTACATAGAATGTAATAATGATGTTTTTTATTAAAATATGGGTTATATATAAGAAAATAAATATTATATAATGATAATATATTATTTACCATTCACTCGCTAAATCCTTTTAGAAAATAGAATGAACATATATCCATATATATGAACTAACGTCTCCATGATAGTTGTAATTCATTTTTTATCTCTAAATATAATGGATTAATATAAAAAATAAATCTTTAATATATATTATATGTATATAATTCATAAATTTATTTGTATGATATAACAATGAATTATGTGATAAGAATGAAAAAATTACAAATCAAAATACAGAAAATATACAAAGAAGTAATTTGCAAAAAATGTTTATTTATTATGAAATTGTTAATAAATAGGTAATAAAAGTAAATAATTAAATCATAAATTGCATGATTTATTTAATTATGTTTCTTAATATAATTATAATTTAATTTAGATTTATTATATAGGAAAATTAAATTAGGATAATGAATGTAAATACTTAATGTAAGGTGTTTTAATCTAACTTCTACTTTATATAAGACACATTCCATATTCAGCACAAGTTTCTTTTATGTGATGTTTATAATACCCCTGATTGTATATTATTATTATAAAGATATTATTTGTATTTACATATCCATTTTAAGATCTCTATTTCATGTGTTTTATTGTTTATAAGTTACATAAGTTGTAAGGTATTTTTTCTCTAATTGATTTCATTTATAAATATATTATGTTATGAACCTATATTATTTTATGAGGGTTTTATGAAAACCCTTTGACATAGAATATCATGATTAAATTTATTTTCATGATATTATAATTAATATTTAATATTATTCCCTCAAGGGTATTACAATTCATTGTCACCAGAGTGGTAAATATTTTATATTACAATCTCATTAATTTTCAGGATTGTTTCGGATTCTTTTTTGGATGATAAATTATTATGATCCATATCTCATGAATATCATGAATTTAATTATCATGTGGTTATTTCTATAGAATACATTTTATCCCATAATTTTCTTCTATTTACGTACTCAATATCTCAAAATTGTTTTTTTATAAAAATAATCATTTTATCTCTCTTAATATTAAAAAACATTTCCATCCAAAACCATATTTTTAAATTTTATTTAATGTTATTTTTAAATTATACATGTTTTAAGGATGAGATCATTTTTATAATATTTTGCTTTATCAAAATATATGGTTTGAATATTCGATGGCCTCGTCTAGAAGAACCAGGTCATATGAAGCCCATTTTTTGAGCATGAGATGGAGGTAGCATCATTGGGCTTTACTCTGTACAATTCCCTAGATGATCTTTGAAAATTTACACTTAAACAAAATCACATACTGGAGAAGATCGTGATGATTGATATAAAAACTCTGGAATTGTTGTTGGAACCTTCCCATGGTTCTATAACTAATGGTCACCTAACTCTAAGGCCCGATTCAAGTTTTTTAAGGGGATATGTATGGAGTCCTTAGTTTCTTTGTTTACTAAATTTGAAAAAAGAAAATTGTATCATATTATTATGGTAAAAAACCATGATTTTTGTATTTTAAATGTCAAAATTAATATATGATGAATTTTTAGTTTTTTTCTAAGAAGAATAATATTTTTGATGAATATTGAAATACAGAATTTTAAAATATTTTTTATAATTTAAATAATTTATACTATGAAATGATTTTCAAAAAACAGACATATACAGTTGTGATCAATACTAAATTTAATGATTGATAAGATAAACAAAAATTTTGGTCAATAGTAACTTATGAATAGTAATATTACCCTTAAGAATATCAATATTAACAATTGAATAGTAACCTCACCTAAAAAAGTATAAATGTAATTTATTAATGTTGAATGGTTATGTGATATAAAAGTATATGTAAATAAATATTTTAAATATTATTAGTTATGTTTTATTTCTTTTCATGTAAATAATTATTTTAATTAAAAAATAAATTTTAATATTTAGAAAAATATTTTCATAAAATGGATTTATATTTTGGATTCAGAAGATTTATATTTTGTTAGTGTGAATTTATGATATTTTAATAAAGTGTTGGTGTTTTTCGGTAAATAGTAAAAATATAGTTTTTGAGTTTTATGTGTGTTTTATGACATCATAATGATGTAATATAAAATTTAAAATTCTTTTCAACTCATGTGGATAAAAATATAATTTTATTTTTTCTAAGTGGCCAAAACCATTCGAAAATATCATGGGCAAGCCCTGGACTTTCAAATTCCACCGATGAGGTGTCCTCCGAAATTAATAAAAAACATCCTATCATTTACTATAAATACCTAGTCGTTCCTTGGTTATATTTCATTCAAAAATCATTACCCAGTAAGATATTAAATTATTAACTCTAAAAGAGTCTTCCCAAGGTGTCCTCAACACCTCAAGGTCCTAAACCGAGAGTTTAATAATCTACTTTTCAATGTAAGGGGATTGTCAACTTGTCTTTTTCTCTTCAAGTTCTCTTTTATGTTGTATGTCTTACTATATTCAATGATATTTTTTTATTTTCATTTTATTCTTCCCCTATAGTATATTATATGTCTTTAATTAATGGGTGACTTATTTCCCCTCCCTTTTTAATGTTTTCTAACCCCATGTAGAATTTTCGTTAGGATGCAGAATATTCTTCTCAAAATTTATATCTTTTTCTCATGGAATTATATTATTTCGATTATGTGAATACCAAATTTGATTTCATTTCCAAGGGTATTCATAAAAACATAAATATGAAAATTTATTTCTGGAATTAAAATACATAAACACCTCATTCCGTTTTCGTGGGATATAAACGACATAATGATCATGTTCTTAATTAAATTTTAATACATCACATTTTTGATATAAAACCCATTTCTTTTATTATCCTTCGGTTATTTATGAAATATTTTTTATGATTTAAGTTAATCACATGAAAATAAATACATATTAATGGTGTAGCTTGATATCTCTCCAATGCATTGAGTAAATAAATTTATCTCTACATAGGAGATGTTTTGTGACACATTAATGAATAACTTTGGTAAATTTTATGATATTTTGGGGATGGACCTGTGTGTTATTCTTATGAATGATTAAAAAAATTACTACAATTTTCAGTTTATGGTTCAGGTTATTGTTACTATGATGTGACTATTTATAATTCCATTATGATATTCCTCATCTCTTTATTGATGTTTCTAAAGTTCACATGTAAACTGTTTAACTTATTTTATTTACTGGGGATTCTGATCACCTATTCCTTTCATATATGTCCCCAGGTTATGATATTTTCTAATTATATATAAGATGAACCTATGATGAATCCTTACACATGTATGAAAAACACATTTTATTTTTTCTTGTATTATGTACCTAATTTCGAAGACACTAAATATTAATTTTCCTTTGATTCCTAATTGTAATGAAAATATGTGTAATAAAAAAGAGAGATTCCATAGTTGGTATCAAAGGATAGTTTAGTTATTTGTTGAATTAGTATTTAAAATATTTAGGAAGATTATTAATGATAATATTAAATATAGGAAAACAACCAGGTATTTTGGGGAATTATAATGTATATTTTGTTTGAACAAATAAATCAATGTCATGATACGTACAAGTGGATGTGGCTCTAGAACATGGCTATCTAGTGATAAAACCAAAAAATTACCGCTTTGAGCTAGACTCAAACAAGAAATGGTGCTTGAAAATGGGCCTTATTACACTCACGGTTTGAATTTCTTAGGGTATATATTTAGTTAATCATAAGCCTTTATGATTCATTATGAATGATCTATATAGAAATGTAATTATTGGTTTAGCAAATTGTATTAAGAAACAAAAATAGTTTAGAGTTATATGATTCATAAATGAAATAATTTTTCCACAACGGTTTTATTCTATTATAATATGATGGGATATAAGAGGATCCAGACAAATGGTGACCGTAATTCACCATGCACTGATGGGACACTGATGGAATCCATAGTGGAAACATTCATAAAAATGATGATTCAACTAACTAGTTTTATGGGAAATAACATGAATCAGGATGAGAGATCAGTTTCACCTTTAAGGGAACTATATTATGATGAGTCCTTTATGCATCAACCACCACTATCATTAAGTTGATCTAATAATGCATAGATAGTTGAATAGTGGACAAGCTCTATCGAAAGGTTATTTTTGGTACTCTATTATTTATAATAAGAAAATGTTGCCATTTCCATTTACTTCTACGAGGGAGAAAATGATTAGTGGTGGGATCAAATTCAATACACAAGGACAAGAGGGGATATTTATGCTTTTGAGTGGGAATAGTTCATAGGGATATTCTTCAATAAGTATTTCCCTCATTCGATGAGAACAAAAATGGTTAAGGTGTTTATTAAGCAGAATCAAAATGAGATTAAATCTATCGGAAGCTATTAGATGAACTTCAGAAGGCTTACACATTAAACCTCTAGTTTTTTCATGTATCCTAATGTGATGGTTGATAGATTATTTAGTGGATGAAGAACTCATGTTTACAAGAATCTAGATAAATGAGACTATGATATCTATGACTAGATCCAGCTGAGTGCTATGAATGTTGAATTATAGATGGGTGAGATGTATTAGTCTCCCAAACTGATTGAAAAGAAGAGATCAATGGAGTCAATCTTGGGAATGAGCCTTGATTTGGGATAAGGATGAAACCATGTGAAACATCCCTTATGTAATAAATGTGGGACGATGCTTCTAGGGAACACACTTATTAGGAGAGGGAAATTCTAAAAGTGTGGAAGAGATGTACATATCCCACATAACTATTTTATTGAGGTGAAGTCTGAACATGCCAACACTAACAAAAAATGGAAGATGGTGCATTCCCTACCTGAAGTCCAAATATTTAAGTGTGGAAAGCTTGGAAATGTTGAAATAACTTCCCAATTCCAAGGTAAGTGGATGGAATTCACCCTAAACCTCAGCAAAGGCCAAGAGATAAATTTCATTATTTCTATGTCACCGTAGCTGATTTTAAAGCTCCAAATGATTTGGCATTAGTTACTCTTGTTTTTCTCCCAAAGCTAGAATGTACATTTTTTTATTCGGGTTCTATGTATTCCTTAATTTCATCTAAGTTTACAAAAAATATAGAATCATCCCCAAAGTTTATAAGAGTAGAGTTATCAATGATGACTGCTTGTTGGATTATCCAATCATTATAAGAATTTATAAACACTAGTACTTACTGTAGTTAGCATAATCCTATCTCTAATATATTAGTAATTCCAATGCTTCAATTCGACATTATACTAGGGATGGACTGGATATAAAAATATAATTCAATGATCTAATAAAGAATCAAGAAAATCACATTATACTTGAATGGTAAACCTATAGTTATTTTCCAAGGAGATATTTATCAACTAGAGCATTGTTTAGAATCTCATCCAATATCCCTTTTTATGAAGTTGATTAGTGAGTATGGAGACAAAAATATGAGTATATGTTTTGAGGATGTACCCATCGTTCAGGAATACATTGACATATTTATTAAGAAGTTACCCAAACCTCCCTTAGAAATAGAGATAGAGATCTCTAGTAAACTTGTATGATGATCTCATCTGATAACAGAGACCCTATATATGATGGTATATGTGAATCTGGATGAACTAAAGATAAAAATTCAAGATCATTTGGATGAGGGGTTTATCCGAGATAGTGTCTATACAAGGGAATAAAATGTTCTATTTGTTAAGAGTGAGGTTGGTTCGCAGTGTCTATGCATTACTTATAGAGAACTAAACAGGATCATAGTGAATAACAAATACCCTCTTCTATGAAATGATATCATATTTGACCATCTTTGTGGGGCTCAATTATTCTATATGATTGATCATAAATCTAGTTATCATAAATTGAGGGTGAAGAATGAATATATTCAAAAAACCTCCTTCTGATCAATATTTGAGAATTTTTATTTTTTTGTTTTTCCTTTCAGCTTGAATAATTCTCCTACTATTTTTATGGATTTGATGAATAGAGTATTAAAGAAATACCTTGATCACATTGTGATAATTTTTATTAATGATATAATGATATTTTACAAACTCCAAGAGGAGCATGAGGATCATCTTAGGGTTATTTGGAGAACTCTATTAAAGGATACACTTTTTTAAATGTTCACTAAAATTTAATTTTGTTTACAAAAACATTCTTTCCTAGGTAATATGTTAACCAATTAAGGAATCACAGGTGACCCCGCAATGACAAAGGTTGTAGAGGAGTAGCCTCAACCTACAACAATAACTAAGATTCATAGTTTTTGTAGATTAGAAGGGTATTATAGATGTTTTTTTAAATGAATTTCATTTATTTATAATACAATTACTAAGTAAACTAGAAAATGGGTTTTGTTCATCAAGACAATTTAGTGTGAGGAAAGTTTCCAAGAGATAATAAAGATATTTTTTACAGCTCATGTGGAGAAGGATTAATTATATTTGGTGATACATCTTTGAAAGGGATTTGGAGCATCCTCATGAAAAATGAAAATGTAATTTTTTATCCTTCTTGACATTCGAAGACTCATAATCTGAACTAAACTACAAATGATCTGAAATTTGATACGGTTTTTTACTGATGATATGGATGGACTATCATTATGGATATAAGTGTGATATATACACAGACCCTCAAAGTTTGATTTATATTTTCACACAAAATGAGTTGAACATGGGAAATATGATGTGGTTTAAACTTCATAAAGACTGTGATTGTTCAATTCATTATCAACCACGAAGTGAAAACAATGTTTCTAATGTATTATGTAGGAAAGACCCTATTTTTTGGTTAATAATGAGG
The DNA here is from genome assembly GCA_963277665.1 of Viscum album. NCBI lineage: Eukaryota > Viridiplantae > Streptophyta > Magnoliopsida > Santalales > Viscaceae > Viscum > Viscum album. Next base: position 1,915,424,782 of record OY728165.1, on the reverse strand, counting down.
ATTCAAATAGATCCCTTGATAGAAGACCTAGTGAATCTGAAAATTGGAATTATAAGGGAAAAGATATCATCAACCCTATCCCAAATTATTTTTCAACCTCCCTTATTAGAGAAGTTTAATAACAAACAAAAACAATATCCTTTATTATTAAAGATATTTTAGGCAGTGAAGGATAAGAAGCCTTCAAATTTCAATATTAATCAAGATAGTGTACTGAAATTTCATACAAGATTAGGTGATCCATCTATTCTACAATTAAAGAATGAGCAGATGGAAGAACCTTATAGCTCTATATTCTCTATACATCCGAGAAAAACAAAAATGTATGGGGACCTTCCTGATCATTATTGGTGGGATAATATGAAAATAGATATTGACGACTACACTATATGGTACATGGTGTTTATGAAAATGAAGGTAGAGTGACAACTTCCAAAAGGGGCATTACAACCACTACTTAGACCCACATGGAAGTGAGACAATATCCCTATGGAATTTGTCACTAGTCTTCTATGAACCCCGAAAGGAAAAAATTTGATATGCGTTATAGTGGATCGTCTCATCAAGAATACCAATTTTATATAAATTATATATGATTTCTCTCTTGATCTTCTATCCATGATTAATGTGAATGATGTGTTAATAGTGCATTTATTTCCACTATCTTTCGTATTTGATCATCATCCAAGGGTGACATAATTTTTTTGAGAAGCCATCAACATTCTCTGTATACCAAATTGAATTACGTTATAGCCTACCACCCCCAAACAGAGGGATAATTTGAGTGTTCTATTCAGACACTTGAGGACATTCTGCGAACATGATAAATGAAATCTAATGGAGGATGGGATAAAATTCTCCCATTATATGAGTTCTCTTATAACAAAATCATCATCTAAAGAATTAAAATATTACCATTTGAATCTCTATATGGTATGCGAGGTAGAACTCTTACTTGTTGGGATGATGTTGGCGAGGGAAATATTATTGGGCCTAATCTTGTTCGAGAGATTAATTAAAAGGATCATTCCGTCTAGAAACATATAATGCTTCTCAGAGTCAGCCTAAGAGTTATACTGACATCCATTTAAGGGAATTTGAGTGTGATATTGGCGATAAAGTCATTCTTTGAATTTATTATTCTAAGAGTGTCATGTGGTTTAGGATGTGAGGTAATTTTTTCCCTAGGTACATTGTCCCCTATGAAACCCTTGATCATATAGGAGTAGTGGAATATATTCTTTCACGTCCTCCAAAACTATCACAATTTCATGATGTATTCCATGTATCCCTCTTAAGAAAGTATATAACTGACCCTTCACATGTAATAAATATGGAGGTAGTACAAATAGAACATGACATCACTAATGAGGAGTATCTGGTGGGGATATTGGATTGTAGAGACAAGGTTCTATGAAAAAATACAACCCAACTTGTTAAAGAGTTGTGGAGAAACCACAAATATGAAGAAGCCTCAAGGGAAAATGAATAGAAAATGAGGCATAAGTACCCACACATTTCCTATTTTGAGGGTATTAGTTGAAATTTCAGTGAAAAAATTATTTATGGGGGGAAGAATATAATGACCCGAACATTTGAATAATAGTTTATTTATTGAAATTTTATGGTTTGTATAGTAGATGGCCTTATCTAGTATAATCAGGATGCAGGAAGCCCATTTTTTGGAGCGTAGAAAGAAGATAGAATAATTGGGCTTTTCTAAAGGTCAGGTCCAAGATGATCCTCAATATGTTAAGCTCCAATGAAATCCCATACGGGAGAAGTGAAACCTGAGAGAATTAACTAATTAATAAATGTCATCTAAGATGCCCCTAGATTCTATATCCTTTGAACACCATACTCTTAGGTCATATGCACGTGTTATAAGAGGATATTTAATGAGGCTTTATTTTCATTGGGTAATAAATTTTTATATATAAATTTTTTATATCTTATTATGGTAAAATAACCTTTATTTTGGAATTTCAAATTTCAAAATTAATTTAGGAATTTTTTTTTGTTTTTTCGATGAACATTAACATCATTAATGAATATTGAAAAAATGAATTTGTAAATATTATTTATACATTATTTAATTTATACTATTAAATTATTTTCAAAAAATGGACATATATGATAGTGATCAGTAAGAAATTTATATTCTGATAAGATCAACATTATATTTTGGTGAATAGTAACTTATGAATAGTTATATTATGCTTATAAATAGAGATATGACCAATGGACAAGTAACCTCACCTAATGATTTATAAATGTAACTTAGGCTTATTGAATGGTAATGTGATATAATAGTAAATGTAAATTACTGTTTAAGAGAATATTAGTTAAGTATATGTATATTTTGAGTAAATAGTTATTTACCATAAAAATTATATTTATCATATATAAAAAATTATTTTCAAAAAATGGAGTTCATTTTTGAATATATAAAATTGATATTAGTTTAGGGTGAATTTTTGAGATTTTTATAAAATGTATTGTTTTTCCATTGAATAGTAAAAATACATTTTTTTAGTTTTCATTATGTTTTATGACATCATAATGATGTAATAGGTAATTTAAAATTCTACATGACTAATAATTATTAAAATGTTATATGAGGTGTACCATGTGGCCAAAAACATGTGAAAATACCATGGGAAAGTCAATGGTGTTTCAAATACCACCGATGAGGTGTCATTATAAATTAATTAAAAACTCCCTCTCTATTACTATAAATACAAATACATTAAATAATTTTCTTTCATTACAAAATTATTCCCCTAGAATATATGATAATATTACCTCTAATTGATTTCTACAAAGTTTTCTCAAGACCTCTATGTCTTCATCTTTGTTTTTTAGAAGTACTCATCAAGGTAAGGAAATTTTGAACTTCTCCTTTTTCAATTCATGGTTTCTTTTATGTGGTATGTCTTTCATGTTTCCATACCGTCTTATTATTTCCATACTATTTTGTCCTTAGTATATATAATGAATCATTTATGAATTTTTTTCCCCTTTCCATGTTATTTTTAATGTATTCTAAATCCATTTTGCAAAACTGTTCTGGTTCAGAATTTTAATCTCAAAATTTCTTTCTTTTTCCCATGAAATTATCATATTTTCTGTATGTTAATACCCAAAACTATTTCATTTCCATGTGTTTTCATAAAGACTTAAAAATGATATATTTTATTCTTAAATTTAAATATATAAAACCCTTATTATCTTTCCATGGGTTATATATGAAATAATGATCTTGTTTTTATGATGTTTTCAAAACGTCACGATTTTGATATGAACCCCATTTATTTTATTCTTTTTTAGTTATTTATAAAATGTTTTATTATTATTTATATTTCAAACATGAAAATGAATACATATTAAAGTTGTCCCTTGATATAATTCTAATGAATTAGGTAAATAAATTAATCTCTAAATATGATATATTTTAGGATACCTTGTTGAATAACGTTTGTAATTTTTGTGGCACCATAGGGACGGACCATTATGATATACTTATCAAAGTATGAATTAAATGTTCTAGAAACATTTTAATGTTATGAATGAAGTTATTATTACTATGATATGTCTCTTTATCATTTATTTATAATATTCCTCGTGTTCTTATTGATTTCGCTCGAGTTCACATGTATACTATTTCAAATTTTTTCTTTACAGGGAAAAATGCCAACCCATTCTTTTGATGTATATCCCCAGGTTATGGGATGCAGTTTTTATACTTATGATAAAACTATGATAAATACATAATAATGGATTAGATGAATGTTTTAGGTTTTATTGTATTATGGACCTTATTTCCAAGACTGTAATCTTTAAAGATCATCTATTTGTGAAATGTAATTAAAAGATGTGGAATAAAAAGGTGGGATTTCATACAAGTGATATATTAAACAAAACTTTCACCAATTTTTATTTATAATAATTATTTTGAAAGGAATATACATGTATTTTTCCTAAAATTTAAATGATTGGATTTTAATTAAATTGTCAAAGGAATCTTTTTTGGAAACTATATCGAATGAACAAAATTATCCACCATCAAGACTCTTTATCACGTTGAATCTTACATTATAATGGTGAAATATTATTTTCCATGAAAATGTCTTTGAAATAATTTTTTATTTTATGAATAGTTTATTGAATGGGAAAGGATAATTTCCACATGAAATGGTTTAAGTGATCTTTTAAGATCATTTTCTATTGAATATAAAATCTATTGATATTACCTATTACTTACTAAATATATGAACCTATGATACCATTATTTCTCTATCTTCAAATGGTTTATGTTTATGATTTTCTGATGTTTATGAAACCTATTTTTTTCCATGGGTTATATGATCACAAATATTAATGTGATACCTGTTTCTATTAAAGTGTTATTCTAGGATGAAATGATGAACTAATGTTGAAACATCTATATTTTCTGTTTGTCTTGATATGATGAAGTATTAATGAAACCCATTTAATTTCATGGGATACGATATGATTAATGTTTTCTTACATTGTGGTACTCATATAATTTATTTTCATTATGTGATGGGTGGGACTGATATCTCCCTCTAACACATCTGGGAAAAATTTCTATGTTATGAGATAGATAGAAATGTATTAGGAACTAAACTCATATTATTATGGGGCATTGTCTAATATGATTGTATTATGGATAAAGCAGGAATACTATGATGTTTTAGAGTGTGAACCTATAAAACTATGATATCAATGGTATTGAGACTCTACTACTGTGGAAATGATTTTCTAGGCTTATGTATATGCCAAACTTTTATGTATTCTACAATATTAATTCAGTCATATCTCATGTTATTTTATTTCCTTTTAATGCATGTTTTATGAAATTCAAAAATGTAATCCATATGTCACGATTATGGTTTTCTATATGTAGGGTGTATTTTGAAAATATTTTTCTCATGTTCTCATACCCTTATGATTATGTTTTACTTGTGTATCTCCTAATTTTAACCATAATGTTCTTCTAAGCCTAACCTTTATTATTATTCGTTTACCCAATATATAATGAATTTTCTTATATTATATATATATATATAATAATTGTTATAGTTATGAATAACATAATGGTAAATTAAATTGTTCACTTATGAACCATTTCCTTTGTTAAAGGATATACTGAGTGGTTTATAAGAAATTTCATCCCTGTTTAGATACTAAAAGTGTATTTTTCTCTAGTATATAGGTACCAAGGTGAAATAAATCTAAAAAGGGCACATCAAGGTGGACAATATCATCATATACAACATGAAAACTGGTATTGATACACACCTGGTTTGACACTCTAGAGTAATATGTATGGAAATTGAAAAACGATTTACAAATCATAATAGTTTATTTAAATATTAAATGAATATGAAATAACTAGAACAATCCTATGGTGTAATTTTATAAATATTTTTTTTCTTGATTTAGTCATTATATATGTAATTTTTCATGTTTATGTGTATCCACATTATGTTTATTGTTTTTAATACTATTATAATTGGTTTTCTCAATGGATTGAACCAAAAGGAATCACAGAAATGTTGACTTGTATGGACAATGCAATGACTATCCACGTGAGAAGAAAACTCTTATGGGAGTTTGAATGAAAAATCACATTTCTATAGTCTCAAAACATTCTCAAGTCATGAAACAAGATGAACTTTTAAATGATAAAACTATGTAACAAAATTATATTCATTCCTTCATTATGAAAAACCCAACTTCCTTCAGTGGATCCTACGATCTTCTATTTATACATTAATGGAACCAAAAAACTTAAATGATATTTTCCTTTCTCCAAAGTTAAAAAAATGAAATAGTAATTTTGGATATATATTTCTTGGATAGTAAAGTGTATCAATTTCATGGTGAAGTAATTATCTAGATATGGATATAGATTTATATTTCATCACTTCATATCATCATCTGGGAGTTGATCAGTCCTGGGAATAACTAAAACTAAATAGGATATGCTAATATCTTATTATATGGATTTAAAATGTGTTTGGAATCAACACCATACCCTAATTAAGTTTTACTACAACAATAGATCTCCCTGAAGAATTCAGAGGGATCCTTATGGATACCTCTATAGAATGACATGTAGATATAAAATGATCTAGAATGATGATCGAGAAATAAATATACTAGAACAGAAGATAGATAAAGAAATGTCTTGTAATGTTATTTACAATAAAAAACACATCAAGGATGCTTAGATTTCAAGGAAAATTTATGCTTACAAACTATGACAGGATCTATATGTTGAATTTGGTGAAAAACTGTTAGTAAGAATTTATCTGAGGAATAACATAATTATATTTAATAAAACGTAAAACTGAGAACTGGGTATATCTCTCTCTAAAAAATGCACGATTTTATCAGGAAGGTTGTCTATCTGTTAGTTATTCCAACAAACCTCTATCATGTTCATCTTATGTTCCATGTATCTCTTATAAGTAAGTACATACATAATCCTTCACATGTAATGAACTCAGATATTATACAATTAGATTCATATATTTCTTATGAGGAATCGCTAGGGGATATTTGTTTATGACACATAGAATGTTTTATGAAAAATGGACACTCTCATGGTATTTTTTGTGGTGAAAACACCTGTTTGAATAAGTAATGTGGGAACATGATGACATTATATGGTATAATTATCCATTGTTCCATGTATTAGAGTGATAAATTCTGGGGAGATTTTTTTTGTGACGTAGAATATAACAAATATATTTTTATGACTTTTTAATATTTTGAAAAAATTAAATATCTTCAATAGCTTGTGTTACATTGAAAATCTAGTTATAATAAACAAAAAAAATTAATTTAATTTTTTAAAAAAGTTAATATATAGCCATTAAAAATAGAGTAATTAATATCATTAAACATATTTTAAATATTAATTATATAGCTTATCTATAAATAAAAAATATTGGCGAAAAAAATTATTTTTTAGTAAATTCACCCAAGTTTCAAAATTTAATTTCTTTATAAATATTGGGAAATAATACAATTAATTTTTGAAACTCTGAGATGATTAATTTCATAAAATATAATTCATTTTTCAAATTATAAATTAAACATTTTATTAGGTTTAATTTTTTGATGAATGTTGAAACATACTAGGTTTTACGGACAACTACCTTTTGATTAAATAATTTATAATTTTCCTTTTTGTTTAATAATGATTCTAAATGTAAAATTAATTAATCTATATAACAATTAAGAAATTTAGTCCATTCTAATCATTTTTATATTAAATTTTGATAAAAACATGTTATAAAATTCAATCTTCTTTTTTTTTAAAAACCTATTTCTCAATCATTCTACTGGTTTATTTTTAAATTAAAAATTTCCAATTAATATTACGTAATATGAAAAAAGTTATATAAAATTTTTATTCATAAAAATTTTTTTTATACAAAAAATTTAACAAAAGTTTTGACTTTAGTGAAAAGTGACATGTTAAAATTTATATACCACTTTATGGTACAAATTGTTTTACGATGGGGTTAAAATAAAAATATAATATTTATAAATAACCTAAATCATGGAAAATTAATTTTGTGGAAAAAATTTTAAATTATCTACTATAAACTATAGAATAGTAAATTATTTATTTTTTGTAACAAATAATTGTTGGTACACCTTTCTCATTTCAAACAAATTAGTAGTTTGTTAATCACTTCACCTATAAAATGCTACGCCTTATCACTCCTATAAAAAATAAAAAATAAATTATTTAGAAAACACCTTCCCAAATAACATTATCAATTCCCCAATCCCATCCAATCTTTCTTATTTTGATCAAAGATGCAAACTAAGAATCCATTCGAAGAAACCTAAAAGAATTTTTCTAAAGAAAAGGTAACAACCATATCTGATCCTTTTGTTTTTGTTCTCCTCCACATCCTTAAATTTTTTTAAAACATATTTGTATAATAACATAAATATATTCCATATAATTATATTTTGTTTTGTTAATTTAATGATCTATAAGCATCAACTCATCTATAAAATGGGATATGAAATTATAATTCGTGTATGTGGTGGACCACCACCTCACAAATCGTTCTAATTAAATTTTCATCACCACCTCTTATGACATGATATAATAATGGATTAAATGTTTATAGAAGATGGTAATTATTTTACTTATAATTTTGAATTATTATATAACATATAATTTCATAATTTCTATTTTTCAAGAATATAATAATATCTCTTGTGTGTCCAATGGACTATTGCCTCACAAAGCGAAGTGATTTGTAAAAGATTTACAGGGATGGTTCTAAGGATGGGTTTAATGAACCTGTTTGATATATATATCACCTATGAATTATTTAAAATTAGTTATTTATTGTTTTACTATGGTTATTTCAATCTATCTGGAAAATTTAATCATTGTTCGTGCATTTGTATAAACTCCAATCTAGTTGAATGGTGTATTTCATTTCCTTTCTCCAATAAATATATATTACTATAAAAAATATTTACTGAATTTATATGATATTTATATCATTTTTAATATTCTTCTTATTATGGAATCATGTTCAATGTATGAGGATGAGAGAAATTAAAAATCAAAACATATTCAAAAGAAAAGAAGTTCTTTCTAGAGAAGTGAAATTAACAATTAATTGTTTATAAAAAATAAAATGTCATACATAAACATTATATGGTATCATATATATAATAATTTTTCTTAAATAGTTCCAATTATATTTAATATATATGATTCCAGAACACTAATTAAGTTAAGACTTAAGGTATGGGATTTCAATATCATTTTTATATTTTATAAGACAAATGTCATATTAACCACTTTTTTATGTTATTGTGTGTATATATTACCCGTGAATATATTTTATGATTCTAATCTCTAAAATTATTGGTATTTATATATCTATTTTAGGACCTCTCTTTCATGGGGTTTTCATTTAAAATTTCACAAAATCGGTAAGGGATATTTTTCTCAATTTTATATACCTGATACATATTTTATGTTATGGGCTTCTATTATTATATGAGGTGTTCATAATTCCATTCAGAACACAATATCATCAATATATATTCTCATGGTATTTTATGCTGACATTTCTATTACCCCCTCTTAGGGATTAAAATTTAAAGTTACCAATATGGTAATAATTTTATATTATAGTCTTATAGTGTACCTGGATTATTTATAACGTAGTTTTTGATGATCAAATATTTTGATCCACCTCTCAAGAAAATAATCAATTTAAATATCCTACAATTATTTTTGTATATTATGTTGTTTATTTTTTTCTTCTTGTTATCTACTCAATAGTTCAATAGAATGTTTATAATAAATTTCATTTTTATTTCATTATAATTTGAAGAAACCCTATTTCATACAAGACCATGGTTTCAAGAAGTGTTATAAAGAAGATATTTTTACATAATCCAAATGTTATATTAAAGATATTTTTACCTATTTTTAAATGTTTCAGAAAGCAGCTAAAAGGAAACGGCCATTTATTTTCCAAACAATGGATTTCCTTCGATATTTGTAAATATGAACAGAAAATTATTTTAAATTTGTACGACTTGAATATAACTCTCCATTTTCAGGAATAATAATTGATTGGAACCACCGTATATAATTTTCCAAGGTTTTTTTTCAGGGAAAATATTTTTCAAATATTTTTATCTTTTAAATAGTATTTTTCATAATTGAAAGAAAATTTTTCTCAAGAAATTATTTAAAAGATATTTCAATGAAACCATTCTTATTTATTTATTTAATGGATTATTTTTATGGTGGAATGTTTTTTATAAATCTTGTTTCTATTCCACTAGTTATCGCACCATAAAATTCATATAAAAAACACTTATTTTCAAAGGTTATTAAATGATGAAATGATTATATGATTATGAAATATATCTCTTTTTCACAAATTAAAATGTGATGAAATATTTATGAAACCCATTTCCATTCATGGGTTATGATATAATGAATAAATTATTATCTTTTGGAACATATAAATGTTATTTTTAATATGTTATTGGTGGGACAAGTATCTACCTCCAATACACTTGGTAAATATTTATATCTCATGAGATAGATGGGATTATAAATGGGAGTGAACATGGTTCAATAAGGGACAATTGTTGGTATGATAGTCTTGGGAGGGAACCATGAGTACTATGATAGTTTAGTGAGTGAACTCGTCTCACTACGATATCCTTGGTATGATTCGTGTCTAATGTGGAAAATATTTTCTATTCTTATTGAAGTCAAAAATTCCATATATTCTTCCAATGTTATACTCTCATGAATCATGGTCTTTGATTACATTTTAATTCATGTCTTATGAACTACCAATATTTGTCCCATAAAAATATTATGATCTTTGATATGTAGGGTATTGTTTTCAAAGGGTATTCTCATTTTCTCAAAAAAATATGATCAAGTTTTTCTTACATATCTTCCTTTTATACCCATACTAAGAATCTGGTCTCTCCCTTTCTTATTCTTACTTTTTAAAAGTTTTAAAGAAATTTATTATATATGATATGTTTAATAAATGTTCATGTTATACATATCTTAGTGTGGATGATATAGTTAACCTATAAAACAATTTTATATGTACCTACATTTCCAAAGGCACTATACCTTTACAATACTCAGGTGTGTGTTTGTATAATATAATGAATGTTCCTATAAAATTTTGTAATATCTATGTATTAAAATTATGTGTTGTTATACCCACAAGGTGAAATTTTTATATTAAAATTTTTATTTCTTGGTAATAATATCAAGAGAGGGTATATCAGTGGATCCATCAAAGGAATTAATTATTAAACATTGGCTCAAACAAACCATGATGACTTAGATATGATTTTCCCTATATGTTTTAGATATTATCGATTGTTTATAAACAATTTACTGATCACTAACTAATCTATTAACCAAGTAAACCTTGATGTGATCCATGTTCCCATGGATATATGAATGTAATTAAATTTAAACGAAACAATAGAGAAGGTTAGTAAATGTGTTATTTCATATATTACATTATAGTGAGGAAGTGTATTGAATCTATATTGAGGAATACAATTAGGTATTGAGATGAGTTTTCATAAAGAATTACATGGTTATATCTTATTCCTCAGAAAAAAATGTTCATGAGAAAAATTACCCAACTCAATATTTAGATTTTGATTGAGTAATTTATTAATTAATGATGTAGAGGCATTATCTTCATAGTCAAAGGTTTGAGGAATATACTAATTAAAAATTTTAAAGTATTTATTCACACAGAAGGAATTAAATATGAACTATATAAGAAGGTTAGACTAGATTGATTATTATGAATTCTTAACACATTACAACCATAGAAAAGAAAATATGTTTTAAAATTACATATATATAAAGAATAATTCAATATTATCAATGATTGGTATCAGAAACGATAAAATATTTATTTATTTTCAAAGGATAGATTATGAAATATCAATGAAATTGGATAAATAAATTTTTATCAAATAAGTATTCAACCATCTATAATAATTAATATTAATGATGTGTATAAGTATGATGTGGAGCAGTATAAGAAATTTAAAAATGTTTTGGACTTTAACCATATGTATGATAGAATAATAAGGATTTGGATTCGTGTATGTGTAACAAACATAACTGATCTAATTAAGGATATATTAGAAGATGTGCATAGTCATTTTTTCTCCCTTCACCCAATAAGAACAATGATTTTTCTAAATTTTAATGAGTGATTCAAGTGGGATGTAATAAAAAGATATATCATAGAGTTTCTATCTTGGGTCTAGTTTTTTCAATCATTTAAGGATAAGAGAAAAAAACTATAAGTGGATGTAACATGAGTTGCCTTTAAAATAAAAAAAATGTAAAAAAACTATCGATTTTATCATTAGAGTCACTAATACATCTAAAAGAAACCATTTTATATGGTTTATAGTTGATAACCTGATAAATTGAACCCACATCATCGCTATCATTGAATATTTGACTCTGGAACATTATTATAGGATATTCATTAAGTTGTAATGTTTCATTGGGTACCAAATTTCATTGTATATTGTCAGCATCCATGGTTTACCTTGATGTTATATTATAGCCTTCAGCAAGATCAAGATACAAAGTTATGTTTTAATACATTATATCATTCTAAAATAGATGCTAATTTTTTTTGAACAATTCAATCATTATATGATCTATTTAGATCTTTTAAAATAGATATAAAATGTTGTTTGTATCATCACCATACACTATTTCATGTTCCAAATTAATATAACATTCACATGAGCATTCAGATGGATCTGTATGATGTTCCCTATAGAAAAAAGTGTAGAAATGAAACCGACATGGATAAATATGGTGAATGAAATCTATTTGGAATTGATCTTGGCTAGTAAATTTATGATATGTTTAGAGTTATTTGGTAATTCATTAGGGAAGAAATAATAAATAGATTAGTAATGATGACATTATCTAGTATTATCTAGAATATGATTTTTTAGAACATTTTTTTATAATAATTTCAAAATAGAACAAGGTAATGAGATTTTGGATTATTAAAAACTGAGTCTTAGATATATTGGTCCCTTCAAATTGTTTGATCATATTAAGACCATATCATATCGTTTGGGGCTTCAACCAAACCTTTCTCGGTATCATGATGTCTTTCATATATCCCTCAAGGGGTGGTATATACCTATCCCCTCACATGTATGGAAATAATAGTTTAGACCAATAGAGCATATATTTATACTAAGGAACAATCATCGGAGATTCTGAATCATAGGTAGAAATTGATACGGAACAAGACCAATCACATGGACATTCTTTTGCATCGAAACTACAAATTTGTGGGTGTTAAGTGGTTACCATAGGATGTGATGAGGCATAAATTTTCTCCCTATTATATATCACTGTCACACCCTTAGAATTAAATATAATAACATTTTTTATTATATCTTATACAAAACACATTAACAAGATTTTACAACCCACGATATATATTTATTTAAATTTAATCCCTTTGATAGCTTGTGGAGCACTCAACCATAACTTGAAATAAACACTAGTATAGTATAATTTCATAACCTAGAATTTAATTTGTTAATCATGAATATTAGTGACTAATATATTATAATTATTTATATCTATTTATTAAAAATAAAATAATAATTGTTTTCATTAAAATTTCTTTTTTCAGAAAACTATATTATTTATAAGGAATGGATTTACTAGGCTTTATGAAAATAATTTGAAATTATTTTTTCAAAAGTCTTATAAAATTAATTTTAAATAATAAAATTAATTATCAAAATAATATTATCAATATAATCATATGGTGATTTTTTTTGAAATGATTCATTTTTCGATGAATACTGCGAAATATTGAATTTTAATTGAAGAATACCCTTTTAATTTAAATTTTTTATGAATCTAATTATTTTGGTAAAATGTTTTTATAGAAAAAATAGTTCAATAATATTTATATTAATCTTATATACATTTATTGAATCATTTTTATATTTAATTTTTTTAAAAAATATTTTAAAATATTGAACATTTTCCCTTTAAAAACTCTCTATCTTTTCATACATTTATGATTAATTTTAAATTTAATTTTTTCACTTATAAAAATATAATTTCTAAAAATGAATAAATTAAGTTTAATAAAATTATTTTTTACTATATAATTTGTTAAAATTAATTTTTTTCCTAAATTAAAAGTGAAAACCTTAAAATTTATTTTCCATGAGTAAGGTAAAAATGGGTTTACCATGAGGTTAATCTAAGAAGATAATGGTTACAATATCATAAAAAATCATAATCATATTTTATGGTAATTCTTTTAACTTATACATGAAAATCTAAAATATATGATCATTTGGACTATTTTCTAGGTGAATTACTTTATCATTTTTTATTCTTTTAGTAAATCACAATGTAACATCCAAGGAGGACACCTTTCCCCGCCTATTAAAGTCCCCTCACCCCCATCAAACCTGCAAAGACCATTTTTTAGACAAAACACTACGAAATTATCCACCAATAAAAATTAACCATTTTATGTTGTGTTTTGGACACCCATTTAATCCTTTTTATACTTCTTTAATATAATATCTAATGTGATTTATCATGGAGAAGGTAATTATACAATGAAATATCTTTCATTTTAATAATTCTTTTTCAACCATAAATTATTTTATAAAAATTAAAATATAAAATTAACAATACCTTACATATGTTGATATTTTGTTATGTTTATTGTTTAATATTCTTTGATCTCAAATTCTATAATAGAAAAAATGAAATCATTATTCGTGTGTATAGCGGACTACTGCATCACAAGCTAATGTAGTTCATTTTCCATAACCACCTTTCAAGGATTGATATAATGATGAATTCAAAAAGTGTATATTTCATTTATGAAATTTTTACATATATTTAACTTTAAAATTTCATATACTTCATTTTGTTTCATTCCATTTTAAATACGAAAATTTCTATCCTATGTATGGTAGACTACCACCTCACAATGTGACGTGATTTGTTTTCAGTTAAGATATATATAGAATTTAATAACAATAAAATGAGATAAAATGTGTTATATATATGAGGTTATCATGATTCTATAAAATTAATACATATCCGAGTTAATTACTCATTCATTCATTAAGGGAATGGCATTTTTATTCATGTGTACATATATCCCATCTCCCTATGAAGTGATGTAACTCATTTTCCATGACCGCAATTTAAGAATAGTTATTATAATATATATAATTAACCAATATTATATTTGTAAAATTATTTTAATTAATTATATGATGTATTAAATCACATTTATAAGAACATAAACATTCATTACAAAACATACTAGATAAAATATGTAAATTATCATTAAAAAATTAATATAATGAAATATGATTTACAAACGGGTAAAACATTTTAATAATGTAATCATATATGATATTATAAATATGATTATTTTTATAGTATAAATTAATAACATTATTTTAACCATTATAAAATATGTTATATCTCATTAAACTAATAGAAATTAGGTGGTAATGGACTTCGTCTCAATATCCCATCATTGATGCATACTGTAAGGTTATTCACCTAACTTCTTTTATATGGTGAATATACATACCATTTGACATTTAATTCCATTATTCCCAAATAAATCATTGTATTTATGTTTCAATTCAATTTATTTCATCCATAGGTATTTGAATAGATAGTAACTTAGTGGTAATGAATTTCATAAATCAATTTCCTTTCATTGAGTTATATTACACCATTTTTTTAATTGATATCTTATGATAATTTGTGTAAAGAATATTGGATGAATTATATTGTATTAAATATTATGTTATGTTGATCTAAAAATGATACACATAATAATATCAGTGATAAATTCTCACACGAACGTTATGATCTTGGCAATGGAATATTTCACAATCTAATTATAATCAATATAGTTTATTATTAAAATTTTATTGAAGGAAATTATATTATAATTGTTTAATAAACCCATTTAATATAATTGTATTCCAATTATAAATGATATTTTAAAATAATAATACTATTTTTTCCAATCTTTGGTAATTAAAATAACTTAGAAAATGTGTTTAATTAAATCCGACTTCATCTCTCTCAATAGAGAGAAATACATTTTCTTCTAAAACCATGTTTTCAAATAAAAAATCAAATATTTAATATTGAAATTTAAAAATCATTTATTAAGTAATTTTTTATGAATATTTACTTTTTACAAAAAAATAAATCGAAATGTATCATCATGTGATTTTTAAAATAATAACCTTTTGGATTCTAAAATTAAGAAAGTGGATTTTTATTTTATCTTACTCACCATGTACATAATTTCTGGTCATTAAGATTAATCCATATTTGAAAACATTGATTCTATTTTTTCATTGTTATTTTCAATGAAAAGATATTAAATTTTTTTCAAAACATGTATTTTTAAAACATTATTTAAAAAATGAAAAGGATGTTATTGGATGAATTTTCTTAAAATATATATTATGGTATTTTTATTCATCAATGAACACAATCTTATTTTTATACATATACTTTTATAGAGATATGTTGTATTGATACATTTATTATTCTTATTCAAGATGGTTTATGAATTTTTTAGCAAGGACAATATTTAAATTTGAAGCATTTATTAATTTATTTTTTGTAATTATATTTCACTTGAATTATTCTTTTTCTTATAATCATTTAAAATTAAACTCCCCAAATTATCCATTTTATTAATCAACTATATGATTATTTATTAAATTTTATATAATTTATACATACATTGTTCTACATTGAATGAAATTTTCATTCTTGAAAAATATTGATAAATCTATTTTCTTTACTCATTTCAGATTTTTGATAATAAGGAAAAAATTTCACGAATTAAATTTATTATTTGATAAATAAGAAATTATATGGACACGTAGGTATGGTTGGAGCCCATAATTAGGTAGATTAATCAACATGTCTCATTATACATTTTAGTTGGCCAAATTAAATGGGTTTCTTCTGGTATTTGTCAACTATCATGAGACAAGATCTCGATGGTAGAGGTACACTAATTCTAAGGATCGTGAAGACTAATAATATTTAATTTTCACCATTTATAATTATATTATTATTATTATCCATGGGTTACACTGTGAGAATATCTCTAGGTGGATTTTATTCACAATTATTTATTAAATAGAATTATTTTTTTTATTTATATCTCCATATTGATTATGAATTATCTTGTCATGATATAAAATATATCTAAATGGAGTTAGTGTTATGTTATTTACATTACCATGTTGATTATAATTATTGGTTCATGATTAATGCCTCTATATATAGCCCTTAATGAGAATTTGAACTCACCATTATTTTTCCCATTTCTCTTGAATATAAATAATAATTCTTGTATTCGGTTTAAAGATACCATATTTTTTCCATTTCTATGATTTGTATTTTATATTCCTTTATAAAATAGGTATCATGTATATAACTATTTCTCCAAAATTACTCAGCTTTTCGGTTTTTCCGGATGTGATTACATGTAACTTATTCTAATGTAATAATATAAGGCATCTATCCAAAGTGAATAGATTTTGTGTCTTTTCATATAGAATCACATGATGTTCAACAGAAAATTTGGAACAAGATTTAGTAAAACATTGATTTGGAGTCATTACAATATGATGGAAATTGAGGATATTTATCAAAGAACATTTTAATGTTTTGGAAATGAATATATTATGATTTTTTCATCTGAATACATCTTTATCTCATTAATATAAGTCTGCATGGTCCAAGGATAGAAGAACCTATGGGTAATAATTGTGAAAATTGTGGATTAGTCTTTACCCAATAACACCCTGGTGCATAAAAATGGGCCTTTATTCACACCCAGTTTGAAACTACTAGGGGATATTCCAAGTATAATTCAAATTTTATTAATAAAATACTATAAATGATTTAGAAATAGTGATATCTCAAAATAACTACGTCTATGATTATGAGATGAGATATGCATAAATTTATCAATTTATAATAATTATTTAACATGTTTTAGAATGTTAGATAATGGTTCACAAGGATGTGAGTCTATATATTGTATAACTTCATTTTTGTAATGAATCTTTGCAGATAGAATGAGAACCAAATAAATACATTTAATCTAAAGAATAAGATTTATCAATTCATTAATCGGATTAAGATAATATTTTGAACGTAGAATGTGAAAAAAATAGTCTCATCATATTTAACAATGTATCATATGTTAATAATAAAGGGAAATCATTCAAAAAATATTATTTCTTTGAATGAAAGAAATAAAATAATATGATGGTAGAGAAGGAGGTGGATAACAAGAATATGGGATTGAAGGATTATCCTATACATGATAATTTTGAAAAGAAACAAGATAGTACTTGGGTAAAAGGAAAAATAGTTTTATAAAAGTGTAGATATAATTTCCACAATTCTATTGAATTTTAGTTAACGAAAAAGGATTCAAATTCTCAGTGATTCAACTTTAAGAAATAAATAACAACAAAAAGTAATTCCTAAAGTGTAAAAATAGTATACCAAAAAATGTATCGAATGAGTCATGGTCATACTTATTATATTACCAAAGACAATTTGGAATGACTGATGTGATTTTTTTATTCAAGAATTATTTCATTTGATAATGTTATCGGTGATATCCTAGTTATAATAATTATGATTTGTATAATAATTTTACTAGAATTTTATTCATTAATGATTAGAAAAACTATGTTGAATTGTTCCAACGACCAAGAAAAATGATTTATTAGAAAGTTGAACATTAGGTAAAACTCATTATATTGGGAAATATAATTGTTAATATGTTCCTTATATTGATGTAATGATTTTGGGATAAAGAGGACAATGATTTGGATGATGTAATTTTGATTGTCCTACCTACCATAAAACTGATTAATGATTTGTTGATTATGTGTTTTTTATTATAATTTATCGATTTAAAAGAATTTTTTAATTTGAGATCTAATTTAATGATATATGTTTTATTTAATAAATAATTAATCAATAATTATTTTCATTATTTTATATAGTAATTCATTTTATTACTATGTTTTAATAGAATACATCATTACTATATTCGCAGGTTTGTTATGTCATGATTATGAGGTAATTTATGTTGTTGGACATATTAATGAAAAGATGATTTTTAATATATAGTGAAATTAAAATCGAATGATCTTCTTTTTAAATATTTGGGCAGGACAAAATGTTTACTATTTATGAAATAGGTAAAGATGAACAATGGACACAGTTTTAGTGATTAATTTATTACCTCACTAAATGATGATTTATTAATATTGGATCACCTATACAAACCATTTTATTATAACAAAAATAGAAATTGAACAATTTAATTACCATTCAACTATAGATCTTACAATCAATTAAAATATAATTTTAGATATTCATGAATAAGAAAATAATTTTTGGGCTTATATTTCATATACTAAGAAATGAATTAAAAATTGATCAAAGCACAATTGTGTTTATGAAATAGTAGTATATAATTTTATAATATTTCCAAAAAAAATTAGAGATTTAAATAAATACTCAATGTTAGGGAAAGAATATTTAAAAAACATATTCATATTACCTTCACATTTGAGGGATAAAATGGGGATTTTAATTAAAAAAATTCATTGTTTCGTGGCCCTTGACATTCTATTCAACAAATTCTTTATTTGGATCAATAATCTATGTAAATGTATATTAATAATTGGGATTTAATATTTTCTTCTATTTCCATGTTTTAATTTTCTTCCTATTTTCTAATACAAGGAAACCTAGTTATGTGTTGTTATATATTACCATAATTCTTCCGTTTATCTATTATTAAGAGAATATTTTATTAATCCTTTTATGATGTGGTGTTTTCAACAATTTAATTTCAAAATATTATTCCCTTGATTATCGAGATCATGTTTTAATTTAGAGAAAACAATCATTCCATGCGGGGAGTGTGTAAAACGAAAATAATTTAAAAGAATAACATTTATTAAATATGATATGTGAAAATAATAACTATGATTAGACAACCCAAAAATATATAATTCGATAAATTTAATCTCTTCAATATCGTTTGTAACATGAAACCCTGAGTTGGAATGAACTGTAATATTGTATACCATTACAACCTAACCGTAAAATTGGTGGGTATGAACTGTAAAAATTAAAATATGAAAACTATGTGTATATATATTGTTGTAACCTCCTTATATGGATTGTGTTTAATATTTCGTATTTTAATGATCACATCCCTGGATTCATTTAGTAATACTGTTTTTTATGTAATGTAATAATATTTTATATGATAAGACATCATATGTGATATTTTTGTTAAGTATTATGGAAATTCACTATTGGATATAAGACACTATTACTTAGTGATGATAGTCATAATAACCACCAAGATGTCCTACTGCCATATTAAGTCCCCATTACAACCAGAATGAGCTATCACCAGATCGAGTCACTATTATTGCCAAGATGAGATATCTCCAAACCGATTCACCATTACCACAAGGATCAACTACCACCAGACAGAGTCACCATCACCGCCAATTGGATCCACATCAAGGACGAGTTACTTCTAGATGTAATAGAATATTTCAATCAATGGAGTCACCACAAGATGCTAAGTTACAATCATCTTATTGTAATCGTTGTTGTATGAGGACATTGGGTTGAATGGATCAACAGATAAATCTATTCTTGGATAATTTTACCAAGTCTTCAAAACATAGTAAAATCCAATTTGAGGATTATAGATATCCTCCAACCAATTTTTCTATAAATTTTCAAAGGATCCCTCTCTCAGGTACATAATTAAAGATACTATAGACAGCTAATTATGTGATCAAATTTGTGAATTATTATGAACATGAAGATTCTAATTATGTGATGATTGACAACAAAGAAGCACATAACCCATTACTGATATTGAGTGAGATATAAAATTTATATCAACTAAAAAATACTTATATATTTTTGTGATCCTATTTTATTCTTAAATTTTATAGAAAAAAAAATAGTGTCATCACCAACACTGACATATGGATTAAGAACGTATAGAACACATCATAATGGGATTTTTCTATTCTTAATATTTTTTTCTATTATTTTTTGTCAGCTTATTGTTTTCATATTATCCAAAACACACTTTATCCTACACATTCTAGTAGAATACATGTTATTATATTCTCCCCCAATCTGTTTCCCACTGTGATTGTGGAAGAGGTCCTTGTGTGACCTATTCTATTCTTACATCCCACAAATAAATATGGAAGATACTTTTTTTCCTGGAAAGTACATTCCTTATGACTGTATACCTAATCATGATTGTTTTTTTATTTTGTTATATTTAAAATTTTCTTCTTAATTTGTGGTTTCCACATTTAGGTCATTAAATCTCACCCTGATATTGGATGTCTTGTTTGTTCTGATGTTTCATTTTGTCATTTGTTAGGTTTCTCTATTATATTCAAGATAACTTTTTATTAACAAAAAACAGATTTCCTAATTAATCTTAACTAGTGTTCATATTTTTTTTGTCTAAGTATATTTATTTTAATATTTATTTTATTTATAAACAATATTTTAACAGAGAATTAATAATTCTATAAGAAAATTTTAAAAGGATAAATCAAATATTGATATTCCATTTTGGTTAATAGGCCAATTTATTTGTATTTATGGGATTTTACATTAATATAACATAGAATAGTATTTATTATTATAAAATCAGTTAACTCCCACTTAATTTAATCACTCTAACTAACATATATATTAGAAATAAAATAAGAATCATTTAAAATATAATAATGTTTTTTTCATAAAATCTATATTTTTTTATCAAAGATCATTTAACTTCTCTTTACTAACATAATTTTAAATAATTATTTTTTAGATTATATATTTTTATATATAAAAAACATCAATTATAAAATGAAAATAAACAAAATAAATATAAGGTGAAATTTTTGTTTTTGTTTGATTTTTTCATTTTTTTATAAATAGTGAAAAATATGAAATTTTAATTTAAAACAACCTTAAAATTTTACTTATTTAGAAATATCACATATATTTTAAGTTTGTTTTAAGGTAAAAACATATAAATTATATTTCTATTAATCCAACATAGGTCATTAGAATCAATTTTTTTTCATATTGAGGATAAAACTTTGGACACATTTGAACATTTTCACTTCCAAAACTCAAATTCTTATCATGTTTGTGGTTTTAATATAATGTTTAATTTTGAAAAATCAATTACGTAATTCAGAAAAATTGATTTCATATTTTTAATCGGAATAAATTATATTATCTTAAAGGTTAAATGTATTTTTTACAAAAATAAATTGTGAAAATAATAAAAATTATTTACCATGGTTAAGGTAAAATTTATATTACCCTTGGGTTATACTAAGAATAAAATGGAAATAACCTATGAACATTTTACACCATTTATTTACCAATATAAAATATAGGGTAATTTAAAAGATTATTTTGGTGAATTAATCTATTATATTTGGATTTCATAAAGAAATTTCAATGTAATTTCAAAAGAAGGTTCTCAGTCACGACCCGCCTTCACCAAAAGGAGAGAAGGGTCAGTAAATTGCCAGGCCCTTCCTTATTTAAGTTGAAGGAGAGATAATGACCCCAGAGACCTGCCTTCAATAGGTCCCGGAGTTGCGACTTGAACCAAGGGTATAGAAATCACACACAAATAGAAGGCATTACTCCTTTTTATTTCATAGGACCTGGAGATAAGAAGATGGAACCCAATAACACCAAGGTAAAAGAAAAGTAAAGACAAAAGTAAACCATTCCCACATGCATGTTCCAAAAGTAAAAGCCACAAATTACAGAAGGTGACTACAAAGGTAAGTACCAAAGGTAGAAAAACAACAACTGCAACTCCACCAAAGGTTCGGGCTAGTATGGTCCTGCAAAATCCCAGAAGACCTCTCGGATACCTGAAAGCAGTTTTTTATACATAGGGTGAGCATACAAGTACACTTAGTAGGGAAAACCAAAGACTCTCGTGCAAAAGTGGGGGAACGAACCAAATTCCCGTCAGAAAAAGAGTAAGCCAATCACCTATCAAGGTAAACTATCCACCCAAGCCTCACCAAGGCACACTCCTCAAATAACACAAGTCAAGTAATATATATAATAAGAGAACATCGATGTTTGGGGTACCCTGCACCACTTTTCCACTAGTTATTAAGACATCATATCCATCAAACCAATCCCGCCATTCTCACCGCAGTCCCACTGGCACACCCGCCGGCACACACCTGGTCCATAACTGCACGTAGTCCCACTCCCGAATCCCACCCGCAAACATCTGGGCCCCAACTATCACACGTAACCACTCCTGCAAATACTTAGGCCAGAAAACCCACCACTATGCCTGATGAAACCTGGGCTAGAAGATCCACTGCCATGCCTGAAGACACCTGTACCTCATCCCGAAGACACATGAGAAACCATCTGCCGCACACACCTATCCAATCACCACACTAACCCGCCCGAAGGATCTTGGGCTAATAATGGACCTCAGTCCATCACAGCCTGCACAAAGATACTTGGGCTATCCGGGAAAGGGATCATAAAAAGATCTAATAAACATCCACTAAGAATAGTGTTGGGAAGAAACACCCACCCCCATGAAATGGGGGTGTTCGGCACTAAGTGCTACATGAATAAGAAACACAAAACTACAAGTATATACATTGGTAATAAGAACTCACCAAAAGTTAGGTTTTTCTTCAGACAACCTACAGATCAAAACTGCGCTCAAGTATGAGTCACAACTCTCGCCAACAAAACCCATTTGTCCCATTCTTGTTTTCATGTTCAGTAATAATGTTCAAATAAGTTTATGCACTACTGGGTAACTAACACCATAAGAATAACCAAGGAAAAGAAACCACCCAAATTTCAATTTAAGTATCCACACCCGGTTCTCTTGTAAAGTCACAACAAAAAAGGAATAAGTGAGATCCCTCGAAGTACTGGAACCAAAGACAACCCCGGGACACTGCCCTGTGTCCCCTCCCCCAAAAAGGTTTTTCATCAACAGAGGATCCCACCCCAATTCCAGAACCATCGAGAGTATAAAAATAGGGCATCCCATCCCCTCCCACATATCAAGAAACAGGCCCATGGAAGAAGAACAATAAAACAACTACCATCATGATAAATTGGCCCATGCAGGTATATTCAGATTTAAAAGATTTTTAAATTCTCCATGATTTCAATTTCCCTGTGTTTTAACTGGGGGTTATCACAGAAGGGTTAATTCTAGTGCTTTAAATTTATTCAGTTATGTATACGTGATTAAACAATATACTTTTCACAGCAAGAGTTTACAATTACAAAACAAGACATTTAAAACATTACAAGGGGTTCATTAGTGCACAGAGAAAGACCACCAACGGCCCCGATTTTCAGTAGGCGTAAGCCCGCACAATTTAAAAAAAAGATCAATATATAAAGAATCATTAATGATCAAAACCCCCCTTCTATTTTTATAGAATCAGTTCATTATCTTTATTTTGGTCTAGTTTATCAAATTCTATAGAATTAGAAGCACGCACACCCCTCATGATACACAAAAGAGACAGAGGCAAAGGAGAAATTCCCTACTTGTGGATAGACGATCAACGCTTAGGCCGGTGGTAGAATATTGTAGATAGCGATGCGGTTCTCCTGAACAAAAATCATCTCGTCTAGAAGAATGTACTCCTCGCCGAGGGTGATCGAGAAAAGAAGAAACCCATGGCGAACCCTTTAGTTATAGGGGCCACAGACGGTTGAGATAAGAACGTGAACGGTTGAGTAGGGGTCGTGGGTTGACCACGCGGTTGGGCAGTTACACATGATGATATTAAGGTGTTATTTAATATCCCCCATCGGGGATGTTTCTCGGGATATTCAAGAAATAATTATAGGGTTTATGTTGTTATTAAAAGGAGTAAAACAATTAATTTTTTTCAAAACATACATTGTGGGAGAGGAAAAGTCAGGTACTGGAAAAAAAGAATGAAAGGCTCGGCGAGGGGACAAGGTGCCACCGTCACGGTGTCACCCTCACGGTGTCATCCTCACGGTGATACCCTCATGGTGCACCATCACAGTGTCACCGTCGCGGTGTCACCCTCTCTGTGCCACTCTCTTGATGCCACCGTCACGTAGGCACAGTCCCGGTGTCACCCTCACGCTGCCACCGTCACGGTTCCACCGTCACGGTGGCACCATCACGGTATCACCCTCACGGTGCCACTGTTTTGGTTGAGCCTCACCTTTCGAAAAGTAATGGTTCAGGAGGGTTCGGGCCATTACATTAGATACCTCAAAAATAATTCTCATCCTTGAGAATCAAAACAAACCAAGAAGGAAAAAGAGGGTCCGAACAACCTCCTCGAAAGATACCTCTTATAAGTGAACCCATGATAACTAAAATCACTTCCCCGTCAAGAACTAAGAAACATATCATGCCAAACTGCCCAAGAATGTGGGTTGGGGAGTCTCCTCCCCCATGTCAAGATATTATCTGCTTTGGGCGGCACTGACTCGCCCGCATGGGTATAATCGCATCCACCTTAATGCATCATGATTAGGGGTCGGTTTCTCTCCTCCCCCGTAGCCAGGGCTTTTTACACACATTCAGAGGAATGAAAACTAGTACATTTCATAGCCAAAAAGACAAAATGTTCTACCACAACAGGTAAAACAAAGAACAAAACACAATACAACCCTGGGTACTGGGTACACATATGTGCTTACCTCTCCCACGTACTCTCCTCAAGCCCACCATGTCTCCACAACACATGAACCAAGGGAATGGTTCACCCATGAAGCACTTTATCCATGCGATCCTCGATCATCACTAGTCTCTACACAAAAGTATGTCGTCCTCGAGGTCCAGATCTCCCCAATCAAGGAATTGTGAATCGTTGTGTAGATACCGACGGAGCTGGGACACATAGAATACATCATGTATCCTCATTAGCTGCAGTGGTAACGCTAGCTGATAAGCCACTTTGCCGATCCACTGCAACACTTAGAAGGGTCCGATGAATCTGGGAGAAAGCTTACTCCCCTTGCTGAACCTCCGCTGCCCACGCCGAGAGGTGACCATCAAGAACACGTGGTCTCCAACCTCAAACTCCAAGCGCCTCCTCTGGGTATCATCATATGACCTCTTCCGGTCCTGGGCCACCATCATCCTTTCCCGTATGAGCTGAACCTTCTATGTCGTGCTCTGCACCACCTCCGGGCCAAGGATGCCTACCACTCCTAAATCGGCCCAACACATAGGTGAATGACAGGGCCTCCCGTACATGGCTTAAAATGGGGCCATACCTATGGTAGAGTGATAGATATTATTGTAGGCGAACTCTACTAGGGGAAAGTGTCGCACCCATGATCCTCCTGAGTCCAGAACACATGCCCGCAGCATATCCTCAATGTTCTAGATGGTGCGCTCTATTTGTCAATCTTTCTGGGGATGGAAAGCAGTGCTAAGGTGTAACTGTGTGCCAAAAGCATGATGCAATCTTTTCCAGACCCATGAGGTAAACCGTTCTTCCTTATCCGAGACAATAGACCTCAGAACTACATGCAACCGCACCACCTCATCCATCTACTTTCGTGCCAAATCATCCACATTACTCGACTCCCTTATCACCAGAAAGTGGGAAGATTTCGTTAACTGGTCCACTACCACCCAAATAGCATCATATGGCCCTTGGACCTTGGGAAGTCTCGTGACAAAATCCATCGAGATGTCATCCCACTTCCACTCGGGGACATCTAGAGACTGCAGTAGGCCACCTGGAACTCGGTGTTCAGCCTTCACTTGCTGACACACTAAGAACATGGCCACAAACTCTGCCACTACTTGCTTCACACCGGGCCACCAAAACTGTCTTTTCAGTCCCTGGTACATCTTGGAAACTCCGGTGTGTACCGCCAGGGGAGAGTTGTGGAACTCACTAAGAAGATTGGCGCGCATCACTCCTGGAACAAACAACCTTCACTGGAAAAGCATCCAGTTCTGACCATCCTCTTCCCATCCTTCCAGAGTATTGCCCGGGTCAACTCGGTCACGCATCACTTGGCACTCTGGGTCTCCCCACTGAGACTCCTCCACATGCTGCAACAGAGGATAATTCACTTTCATCTGATATAGAAAACCTCTACCACCATCTATCCTTGCATCCAAGTGTAAGGCAGCCAACTCCTCCATCGCTTTCCAGGGATCTGCCAACTCTCGAAACGAATCCTTCTGCATCCTTCTGCTCAAGGCATCGGCCAATAAATTTCCCTTTCCCTCAGTATAAGAGATCATGAAGTCGAAATCCAAGAGGAACTCCACCCATCTCCGTTGCCGCAAGTTTACGTCCCGCTGGAAGAAGATATACCTCAAGATTTTGTGATCAGTGAAGGCCAAAAAGCGTTCTCCGATGAGGTTGTGCCGCCATAACCTTAGCGCAAAAATGACCACTGCAAGCTCTAGGTCGTGGGTGGCATAATTACGCTCATGGGGGTGTAGTTTCCTGGACCTATAAGAGATCACCCCTTGTCTCTACATCAACACACATCTCAGGCCCTGCCCTAAAGCCTGACAAAACACCCCATAAGCCGCCCCTTCTTCTGGTAATCTCAGCACTGGGGCACTAACCAACTTCTCCTTCAGATAGCTGAAGGCTGACCGTACTGCTCACTCCGCATGAAAACCTTGTCTTTCATGGTCAGGGCTGTCAAAGGGGCTTCTACATGGGAGAACATGGGTACGAACCACCGATAGTAGCTTGCCAGCCCGAGGAAACTATGGACCTCTGCCACATTCTTGGGTGCCGCCCAAGAAACAACTGCCTCAACCATTGATGGGTCCACCGCTACCCCTGCTCGGACACCACGTGTCCGAGTAAGTGCACTTGTCGTGTCCAGAACATGCATTTTGACAACATACCATAGAGCTGGTGTTGTCGGAGGACCTCCAAAACCGTCCTCTGGTGCTCTGCATGGTCCTCCTCTGATCTCGAATAGATCAGGATGTCGTCGATGAACAAAAATACGAACCAATCCAAGTACTCTCGGAAGATGGAGTTCATAAGCCCTATGAACATAGTTGGGGTGTTCGTAACACCGAAGGGCATGACTTCGAACTCGAACAGTCCATATCTGCATCTGAAGGCCGTCTTTTGGATGTCGCCCTCCTTTAATCTCAGCTGGTGGTACCCAGACCGCAGGTCGATCTTCGAGAACCATCCTGCCCCTTTCAGCTGGTCAAAAAGATCGACTATCATCGGAAGAGGGTAGCGATTCTTGATCGTCACCTAATTCAGCCTCATGTAGTCTATGCACAACCTGAGACCACAGTCTGCCTTATTTGCGAACAAGACTGGAGAACCCCACAGTGACACACTTGTCCGAACATAACCCCTCTTCATCAGATCGTCAATCTGGATCCGCAACTCCCGTAGCTCTGAAAGTTCCATCCAGTAAGGAGCCATTGAGATCGGACGAGTGACGGGCTGCAGGTCTATCCCGAACATGATATCACGTCGATGGGGTAGATTCGTCACCTCCTCAGGAAAGATATTCATACACTCATGTACAACCTCTATCACCTCCACCATCTCAGCATCTACTGACTCTACTGACAACTCGGCTAACAATGAGAGGAGAGGTTCCTCTCTCCTGTCGCCCTTCTGACTGCTCCGCTTGCCGGTGAAAACAACTTGTCGACCACTCAAGTCTAAGAACATGACCCTTCTTCGGAAGCATTCGATGATGGAACACATAGAAAATAGCCAGTCGATGCCTAGTATGACATCGTATGGCTACATCCATAGCAGAAGAAGATCCCAAATCGGCTGATGTGGTCCTGTCATCAGTCTGCATCTCCGGTAAACAATCAACAAGTCGGTCTGACCCCCGACTTGTGTTCTCAACACCAGGGACACTGGGAGTATCTCAGCATCTTGACCCAAGGCACCGGCTAGACGGGGTGCAGCAAAGGATTGTGAAGCTCCTTTATCGAACATGGAATAAGCAAGAGTGCTAAACAGATTAATCATACCTCGAAAAACCTCCAACCCTGGTGGAACTACTACCTTCACGGCGTGTAGCTGTCCACACCCAGCTCCTCTTCCCCTCGTCTGTCGGCCACCTTCCCAACCACGCCCTGGTCGAGGTCCCTGAGGAGTTCCCTGAGGTCGGCCTCTTCCTCCTACATCTGCCCTCGGAGGAGTGGGAGCTCGCTGTCCCTGCTGACGTTTCTGGAAAGGCCTAGCTAGAAGCTGATGCTGGGGAGGGCGCTGGGGATGTCCACCACCACCGTATTGTACCCGGTCAAGGCATTGACTCCAGAGATGTCCAGGGCTCCCATAGACGAAGCATCGTGGCATTGGGCCCGAGGAAAAGGGGCGAGGACCAGGGGATCAAAATTGGAACTACTGTGGCATGCCCTCTATGGGTCGGAACCTGGAGGGTCCTGACGCTGGAGGCCTGGTGCTGATGGCCTCCCCCTTCGATGGTCCCAGCTGCATCCCCTCGCGTGACACACATCCTAGAGCGTGCATCCTCTCAACCACTTTGGCCTTCTTCTATACCTCCATGTATGTCAGAATGGTAAAGGGGGTAACAACATACTGGAGGGAGGGTCGGAGTGCCTCCTCCAAACGTCTTTCCCGAGACTCTTCATCAGGAAAGAGGTCCAAGGAAAAACGTAGGAAGTCCTTGAACGTGATCCCTAGCCCCCTCATGGACATACTCCCATGTTGGAGGGAGAGTAGCTCCTGTCTCTTTTTCACCTTCATCATTGAAGAGAGGAATTACACCTGGAACTCCCTCTCGAAAACAGCCCATGTCACCTCAGCCTCTCTCCTCTCCCCTAGGTAAAGCGTCCACCACTGACGCGCCGCTCCCCACATCTAGATGACGGCCAGAGGAACCCAGTACTCGGTCGGGGCCCGAATCAGGCAGAAGGCTATCACTATATCATCTATCCAGCCTTCTGTATTCATGTTAGAGGTGTTTCCCTCATACTTCTCAAGGGTCTATCGCTAGAAGGACCGAAGAGTCTTCTACCACTGGTCATCCTCTTCTTCTCGATCAGCTCTATGCTGATCGGCCAAAGTAGTCTCTGGGGCCTCGATCACCTATACCACACGTGGTTTCCTACCAAGTTCCATAGCTTCAAGGTAAACAAGGAATTCCTAAGCCCAAGAGGTGTATAATATTGTTCTTAATACTTCATAACTTTTTTTTAAAAATTCCCATGACACCCCATAAACATGAGAACACAAGTCATTATGATGCATGTACCTTCCCTAGGGTCTCTACTCTTCAATCAGCGTGGTCTCACTTGGTCGTTTGGTAGGACCAGAGTCCTTACATCGGATCACAGAGGGCCCTAAAATCTCGTTTCCTAGCTGTTCTTCTCTGGCCTAATTCACTCACCAATGTTAACCAACACAGTTGCCTTACCATCCTAAGCAATCATCACTATGCCTAACTCCAGACTCCATCCTATCTATCAACCTCTACCTCTGATACCATTGTGTCACGACCCGCCTTCACCAAAAGGAGGGAAGGGTCAGCAGATTGCCAGGCCCTTCCTTTTTTAAGTTGAAGGAGATATAATTACCCCTGAGACCCACATTCAATATGTCCCGGAGTGGCGACTAGCACCAAGGGTATAGAAATCACACACAAATGGAAGGAATTACCCCTTTTTGTTTCATAAAATTGGGATATAAGAAGATGGAACCCAATAACACCAAGGTAAAAGAAAAGTAAAGCCAAATGTAAACCATTCCCACATGCATGTTCCAAAAGTAAAAGCCATACAATACAGAAGGTGACTACAAAGGTAAGTACCAAAGGAAGAAAAACAGCAACTGCAACTACCCCAAAGGTCCGGGCTAGTATGGTCTGGCACGATCCCCGATGTCCTCCTAGAAACCTGAAAGTGGTTTTATATACGTAGGGTGAGCATACAAGTACAATCCGTAGGGGAAACCAAAGACCCTCGTTCACAAGTGGGGGAACGTACTAAAGTCCCGTGAGAAAAAGAAGTAATCCAATCACCTATCAAGGTAAACTATCCACCGAAGCCTCACCATGGCACACTACCTAAATAACACAAGTAAAATAATATATATAATAAGAGCAACTGAATATTTGGGTACCCATCACCACATTCCCACTGGTTATTAAGACATCCTACGAATCGAACCATTCCCGCCATTCTCACCGTAGTCCCACTGCCACACCCACTCGCACACACCTGGGCCATAACCGCACACATTCCCACTGCTGAATCCTCCCCTCAAACACTTGGTCCCCAAATATCACATGTAACCACGCCTGCAAACACCTAGGCCAAAACGACCACCACCACGCCCTAAGACACCTGGGCTAGAAGATCCACTGCCATGCCCGAAGACACCTGGGCCTCATCCCGAAGACACTTGGGAAACCACCTGCCGCACAAACCTGGACAATCACCAAACTACCCCGCCCGAAAGTTATTGGGCTAATAATGGACCTCAAGCCATCACAGCCTGCCCGAAGATACAAGGTCTATTCGGGAATGGGAGCAGAAAAGGAGCTAATAACCATCCACTAAGAATAGTGTTGGGAAAACACCCTCCCCCATGAAATGGGGGTGTTCGGCACTAAGTTCTCAACATGGGTGAGGCACGAATAATAAACACAAAAATAAAAGTATATACATTGGTAACAAGCAATCACCCAAAGATAGGTTTTTCTTCAGACAACCTAGAGATCACAACAGCGCTCAAGGCTGAGTCACTACTCTCGCTAACAAAACCCATTTTTCCCATTATTTTTTTCATGTTCAGTAATAATATTCAAATATGTTTATGCACTACTAGGAAACTAACGCCATAATAATAACCACAAAAAAGAAACTAGCCAAACATCAATTTAAGTATCCACACCCAGTTCTCTTGTAAAGTCACAACAACAAAGGAATAAGTGTGATCCTTTGATGTACTAGAACCAAAGACAACCCCGAGACACTGCCTCATGTCCCCTCACCCAAAAAGGTTTTTCATCAAAAGTGGATCCCACCCCAATCCCACAACCACCGAGAGTATAAAAACAGGGGATCCCATCCCCTCCCATATCCCCCGTAAGTGGTTCGTGGAAGAAGAACAATCAAACCACTGCCATCAAGCGAAACAGGACCATGCAGGTATTTTCAGATTTAAAATATTTTACACGCTCCATGATTTCAATTTCCGTGTGTTTTAGCCAGCGGTTATAATAGAAGGGTTGATCCTGGTGCTTTCAATTTATTCATCCGGGTATACGTGATTAACCAATTTACTTTTCACAGCAGGAGTTTACAATTACGAAACAATCCATTTAAAACACTATGAGGGGTTCATTAGTGCATAGAGAAAGACCACTAACGGCCCGGATTTTCTGTAGGCGTAAGCCCACACAATTCAAAAAGAATATCATAATATAAAGAAGCATTAATGATCACAACCCACAATTATTTATTTATAGAATCAGTTCATTATCTTTATTTAGGTCTGGTTTAACATATTCTATAGAATCAGAAGCACACCTCCCCACATGATACACAAAAGAGAGATAGGTGAAGGAGAAATTCCCTACTTGTTGATCGATGATCGATGCTTAGGCTGAGGGTGGAACTTCACGGATAGCGATGCGGTTTGCCTGAACGAAAATCAACTCATCTGGATGAAAGTACTCCTCGCTGAGGGTGATCGAGAAAGGAAGAAACCCAGGGCGAACCCTTTAGTTATAGAGGCCGCGGATTATTGAGATAAGAACGCGAACGGTTGATCGGGGGTCGTGGGTTGACCATGCGGTTGGGCAGCTACACACGAAGATATTAAGGTGTTATTTAATATCCCCCATCGATGAGGTTTTTCGGGATTTTCATGAATTAATTATGGGCTTTAAGTGGTTTTTAAAAGGATTAAAAGAAATAATTTATGTCAAAGCTTACGTTGTGGGAGTAGAAAAGTCAGGTATTGGAAAAAAAAGGAAAGGCTCGGTGAGGGGACACAGTTCCACCGTCATGGTGTCACCCTCACGGTGTCACCATCACGTTGTCACCATCCCAGTGGCACCCTCATGGTGGCACCCTCACGGTGCCACCCTCATTGTGCCACCGTCATAGTGTCACTGTCACTGTCTCACCCTCACGGTGCCACCGTCATGGTTCCACCGTGACCGATGTCACCCTCAAGGTGCCACTGTTATAGGGGAGCCTTACTTTTGGCAAAGTAATGGGCCAGGAGGGTCCGAGCCATTACATTCTCTTTACCAACTTATAAAAAAAGTGTTCCCTCCTCTAACTTATTCAAACCTCCCAAGACGATTGAATAAAAAAACAGTGAATCGTTATCTCCTAAACATAATTAGTCACATTATAGAGCTTCGAATACTACCAAGAGACTAATGTTAGAGTCTTTAAGAGAAGATCGAAAAGTGGTTTCTCTGAGAGAGGTTAATTTTCATAACAAAGATCTGACATTTTCATTCATATTTTTACACCATTAATCATGTCCAAACACTAAAAATATAAAAAAATTATTATATTCCATATAAACAAATATTATTTTGTTTATATAATTCTATTTATCCATAAACACTTCCATCAAATAGAAAATGAATTCATCAATTCATTGTACGATAGACATCAACTGCACAAACCGATGTAAATCATATTTCGCAACCATCTACGAATATTGGATATAATTAAGAATTTAATAATTTTGTATTATATTTTTTATATTATTATAGATGAATAATTAAAATATCACATATAAATTATTTTGTTCTTTTCTATTTTAAATACAATAACAACACTCGTGTGTTTGAAAAACTACCATTTCATGAAGAGATGTGATTCATTTTCTCTTATTCATTACATGGAATATTGAATTGATGATATATGTGATATAATATTGATTATTAAAATTATGATATCAACCAACTCTTCCCCCTTCTAGTTATTGATAGAATTATTTCATTGTTAATTTATGCGTACGACATATCGTCTCCATGAAGCGATGTGACCCATTTCCATAACCAAAATCTTTGAATGATTATAAAAAAATTTATTTTGATTAAAAATGATATTTGTAATATTATAACAAAAATTTAGGTGGTTTATATATATCATATATAAATAGACCAGAATATTCATTATAATTTATTCTAATGAAATAAATAAATTGACACACGAACCAATGAAAAAATAAAATATTATTTTAAATATGGGTGGTAAAATGCATCAAAAGATTAATATATGATATTATAGATACGAGTATGGTTTTTTAGAAAATAAATAACAATATTAAATCTATTATAAATTAGTTTATATCGGGAACAACTGAAAAATCACGATTTATTAGACTCCATCCCAATTTTCCTTCAATATGGCTTGTTGTAATATTATACACTAATTTGATGTTATATATTGTATTTATTACCGCATTGAAATTTAATATCATGATTAATTAATAATTCAAGGTATTTATGTTTCATTTCTATTTATGTTATACATTTTTATTTGAAAGCAAAATTACTAAGTGGAAAATAATTTCATATATAAATTTCCTTTCATTGAGATATATTAATTCTTTATTTTCCTTGATATTATAAGGTTATATGTGTGATGAATTTTGAATATATTATTCTATATTTACACTTATTATTTTTAGAATTAAAATTCAAGACATAAAAAATTCATCGATCAATTCTTACTTTTTCTTTGATATCATTATAAGGTTTTCTTTCACATCCTCATTCTAATTGAGATTTTTTATTCATGAAATATACTTGATTTAATTATTTGATACTTTTCTATTAAATCCATTTAATTTTCTTCTAATGTGGTAAATATTTTTTTAATGTAATATTACTATTTATCACTCATGTTTAATAAAACTATTTGAGAAAATGTTTATTGTAAAATCTTGCGTCATTTATCCCTTCTATTAGAAATTGTTTTCTTCCAAAACCTTGATTTCAAAAAATAGTTTAATTTATGAACACTTTCATAAATTATTTATTAAATAACATTATGAAAATTTTTAATCATTGCAATTTAATTGTAATTAATCATTATTTATTTTTTTAAAACAATGTCTATTTGAATTTTACAAAAAATGTTAAAGGAAACATTATTTTAACATACATGAAATGTATGAAATTTCCCACTATTATGTAAACTTCATGATTTAAAACATGATATATAAGTTTCAAAGGGATTTTTTAATAAAAATATTTTTAGAATTAATTGATAAATTCTATTTTTTAATGTATATTTTCAAAAATAAGAGTATATTTTCCTCAAGAATGTTTTCAAATTCTATTTTTATGGAATTTATATTTTTTAAAGATAAAAACCATTTATTTTCCATATACTCCTATAGGGATATGATTAATTGATACTATCCTTATTCATCATCATGATGTTTTTTTTATTTTTTCAAAGGTTAGTATTTATATTCACTTCCATGATTTATTTTATTATACATTTACATTCCCTTGATTTATTCACATTCATGTGATCATTGAAAATTAAAATTCACCTAAATAACCATTTCAATTATCCATGATACTATTAATTTTTAAAGTGGTTATAATTTGAATATAAACTTTTCTATATTGAATGTTATTTTTTTATTTTTTGAAAATACTGTTAAATATATATTCCTTACAAAAATTGGTTATTTTATGAAAAATAATATTTTTCATTAATTAAATTGATCATTATATATATTAGTACTGAATTTGAAATGTTGTGATGGGTGTGGATTGGAATTATATTGCCCCTTGATGCATCGATAGGTCTCATGAGATGAATATACTAACCATATTATATATGATTTAACCTGTACTTCCAAACTATCATAAGGAAAGTTATTTATGGTATAGGGGTCATGATTCCAAAGATCATGATAAAAATTAACTAACCACTCAATTATTTGATAATTAGGTTATTATTATAATCAATAAAATTTTCACTATTAAATTATCTTTTGATATATTTAATTATCAATTTTTAATTAACTGTAATTTATTTTACATTGTTTACCATTACATAATGATTATTCCCTATCTTTATATGACAGTAATGTTATTTAATTTTAATGTTTGTTTACTTATTTACATTTCAATGTTGATTATTTTAATTCATTCATGACACATTTATCTCTAGTAAACACTTACTGAGGATTTGAGGCCATCGTTTCAATGTTTCAAATCACTAACCTATAAAAAAGATTTATTCGAATGAGTTCAAGGATTACAATGTTTCTCCATTTTTATGACTTTTATTTTATATCACTATGAAAAATGGTTATAAAAAATTTATCTTGTTCTCTAAAACTACTAAACACTTCGGTCTATTGATATGTGATTCCTTATATCTTATTATACTGTAATAAAATAAGACACCATCTCTATGTTATAGGGGTTAGGGTATTTATAGTCATAATGATAATATAAAAGGGTAAAATTAATTTTATTTTATATATAATGTAACACCCAACCAATTATTGAAATAATTTTTCTATTAATTTAAATTTTTTTACATTTTTCATTACCCACAACACTGAGTTTTAAGTCACAATGAAAAACTATTAAAACAATCGTCCAAACATGACCATTTTACCTAATTGTTAAAAATTATAGAATAATTAAAGATAATAAAAATTTAAAAATAATTTATAGTGGTTTTTATTTAATAAAATCATATTTATAAAAAAAATTATTCTAGAAAAAAATTATATGCTTTGAAAGACAGTTCTTTAGAAAATAGGTTCTGTATTTACTTTCATGATCAAATAATTAAATTTATTTTTGAAACATTTTGAATCTATTTTTATAAAAAAAATGTTATTATTTTTTAGAATAAATATTTCAAAATTAACTTAAAATAATATTTTCAGGATTTTCTAAAATGATTAATTTTTCAATAAATAATAAAAAATACATTTTTGTAATTGAAAACTACATTTTATATAAATAATTTATACAGTTTGATTTGGTTTTATGATTTTATAAAAAGTAAAATTAGAACATTAATATTGTAGTTAATCCAATATAAATCATTTCAATCAAATTAATACTGAATTTTTAAATAAAAACATTTAATATTTTATTTGAAATTTATATTTGTGAAACTATTTTTTTCACATACCAAGGTTTAATTATAAATTAAAATTTCCCACTCCTATGAAGGGATTTAGGATAAATGTATTCAATATTTTTATTAATAATCATTAAAATTATATAATAATGTATAATTGATTTTTGGTCCAAATTAATCATTTTAACAGTGAAAATTAAATAAAATGGTAAAGGTAAAGACGATTATATCGGGGGTTAAACTAAAATTATAAGAGAAAAAAATAACAAAAAAAGTTTTCCACACAAATATTATAGCACTATATTGGACATATCACATATAATGTTCAATAATGAATCATTTTTTATCTTTTAATGACTAAAAAGTGTTTACACATTATTCTATTCAAAAATTCGAAGTGTGTTCTCTCCTACACTTATAAAAGGCCAGCACCTCTCATCACCATGCCAATCCTAAGAAACCTTGTGGTTCCACCAATTACTAAAAAAATAAATTCTGTAATTTTAATCCTATGTCCTAGATTCAATAATTTAATAATTAAACGCTCATGTGAGGGATTTAGTTATAAGAAAAAATTCTCTGAAGAAGTAAAATTTTTAAACACGTGTTTTTCTTTAATTTGTCCTTAAACCTCTTAAATATATACTTAAAATATCATTATATTATAACAAATGTATCTCACATGTGCGGAAATGTTATTATGTTATTGTTCGGACAAATATCTATCCCATCATCCTTCACGTTTGATAAGAAACTGACGATCATGTGTACAAAGGACTACTGCCTCATGAACCAATGTTATTCACTTTCCATTACCACATCATATATATGGAAAAAATAATGGTTTTCTATTTGAATTTTATATTTATCATTTTATTATATTTCATTTTTTATAATCTTATATATACCATCTTACGTTCCTTTTTTGGATATTCATTAATGTGGCATGTGTGTGTGGAAGATTAGCACCTCATGAAGAGATGTGATTAGATTTTCAATTATGAATTAAATGGAAGATAATGAAGATAAATTTAAGGAATCTATGTGAAATGTATATGAAATCATACTGGATCTTGAAATTGGATATGTTATATTTCTCCAATTCATTATATTCATCAATAAAATGGAAATAGTATTCATGTATATGTATGACCTACCATCCCCATTAATGATCCAATTCATTTAATACCTCTATATTTTATGGAATACACAAAATAAATATATAATGGATATATATTATATTTTTATAATGTTTACAAAAAATTATATTATGCAACCATGTTCAATGTAAATGGAACCAAAATACCAAATCAAAACAATATTAAAAATAAGTAAGTTATAGCCCAATACATGATTTTAACAAGGACTTTTTAATAAAAACATAATAATTACTCATAATTAAATAATATATGGTAAGAAAATTATAATTTTATTTCATTAATAGATATATAATAACCCTATATTTATTATATAGTAAGGACGAATGTGTACAAGGAAAATCAATACCAAAGGAAATCTTCTATTTCAATTATTCTTCTATACGACATACATTATCTTACCCTCCAATATTTTTTAACGAGTTTTTTATAATGACCCTTTTATAAGTAATATCATTAAATTATTGTTTTTTATTATATATTATGTTTCACTTAATTTAATTATATCCTGTGTCTTATAATTAAACACATGAAATGTGGTAAGGGTGTCATGATAATCTCATCATTCATCAAAAAAAATTATTTATGCATATGATGATGAAATATTATGATTTATATCTATTGAAACATATAATATTCATATCCAATATGTATTTATTTAAAATAGATGTGTTTTTTTAATTTTACTCTATTTATATAATAAATGTTTCAATAAAATGTTTTTAAGAAAAATGAACTTTATTTCTCTGTTCTGTTAGAAATAATTTTTATTCTATATCTTAATTTTCTAAAAAATGATTTTATGAATGTTTGTATTAATAAAAAATGATTTAAATAATTTTAATTTTTATAAAATTTATTAATAGTAATAGTCATATCAATTTCCAAAAAATTCCATTTATCTATTACCAAAATGGTGAATGGAATATTTGTTTAAATGCACACAACATGAACATAATTTCCTGCCATCATGATTATAATTATTTCAATGATTTATTTATAAGTTTCAATTTATATTTTTATCAAAAAAGTATTTTGAATTTTTGTTATTTATGTTCCTATTCTAAACAATATGATATTAAATGTGTAAAAGTTATTACCCTAATGAAATATTCTATGTGATTTTTAAAAATATGTTTTTATTGAAGATGACATCTATTAATTGTGCATAGGATTTACTAGAGATACAACCCAATTTTACCATCATTATTCATTCTCTAGAGGATTTATTAATATGTTTATAAGATGTTTATAAAATCTAATAATTTTCCATAAGTTATGATATTATTTAATGATGAAATTTGTGAAAAAACCATTTCATTTCACGCATTATGTTTCGATGAATTTATTATGATTTTCTATGACACAAATATCTTGTCACGACCCATCCCCCTAGGCTAGTGTCGTGACTACCCCAAACCCACCTTCCATAAGCTAGGAGATGGCGACTAGCGCCGAAGGAATATTCCCTAAAACTGAGAATGCATTGCCTATATAACCTGTAAACACACCCAACCAAGCACACATCAGGATGAAA
This sequence comes from Viscum album, assembly GCA_963277665.1. Taxonomy (NCBI): domain Eukaryota; kingdom Viridiplantae; phylum Streptophyta; class Magnoliopsida; order Santalales; family Viscaceae; genus Viscum; species Viscum album. Next base: position 1,915,385,225 of record OY728165.1, on the reverse strand, counting down.
ACACAAGTAAACTGAATAGTAAATAGAGTGAGTATATTAAGTAAAAAGGGGCCAGAATAATTGTCCAACTAGAATGTACAGGAAACTGAAGGGTACAAGTAAACTAAAATAGCTCATGTGAACACCCACAAAGGATCCTACTTGAAGGGTAGGTAGAGCTATCGAACAGTCGTCTCTGTGGTATTCCCCATATAGGGTCCACCTCCAAGCTACCTTCAGTCCTGGTAACCTCATCCCCACTCAGTATTGTCCACCATCTCCAACTAACACAACAAGGTACGGGTGTAGCACACACATGGGTGAGTATAAAGATACTCATTAGGGACCTCGAGACCCTCAAGGTCTCTCAAAATCCACAGTGGATAAACCACAAATCATGAAATCAAAATAAAAACGTACTTAGGTATATGCCCATACATATAACCGAGTTATTATGTACACCGATATCAATCACGAGTAAACACAGTGCCAACTCATTAGCCCAATTTCAACTATCCCAAAAAGGATGGAATACTATAAAGATAAGTACCACACAGGTACACCACATAGAAGAATACCACCAAGGTATTTCTACGAAGGATAGTACCACATAGGTATGGACTCACCTCACACCAGGTATTACATTAGTATAGTAGTAGAGATGATTAGATGTAACTACTGAATCAACTTACTATCTTAAGAAGCAGACCCACAAAGGATCCAAAATCACAGACCTGGAAAGGATCCTAGTACAAAACTAGACCCACATAGGATCCCAGTACATCGTCATACCCACAAAATATCCTAGTACATTTCAGACCCACATAGGATCCTAGTACATTGTCAGACCCACACATGATCCTATCACATCGTCAGACCCACACATGATCCTAGTACATCGTCAAACCCTCATAGGATCCTAGTACATCGTAATAGCCAGCCATTGGGTTCCCTCTTTAAGCTTTCTCGTCTACTGGAGGTTCTACTCCTCAAGCCACTATTCGATTCTACAATTTCCATGAAGGCCCATGAAGATTTATCCCAAAGGACCTCCATGTAATATGGGACACAACTTAACAGACGACACGTCAATCGGATGCCCAGTGGGTATGTTATTATCCTTTTAGTGTCGAGGGCCTAGTTGGATTCGTGCTTGATCCAACCCGACCATACACAAACATTATCCAAATATCTTGTGGGGTACACCAAAGGTACCTCCTTACTCAATGGTTTCTAGTATCGTAGATGGTTAATCAAATGGACGACCAATGCTAATGTTATGGCCAAAAGTATGTAATGGGTGGAAATAGGTCTGGGTCCTGTCTAACCCGACCCGTGACGCGACCTGACCTGCATTGGGACCCAACATGCACTGGGTGGCATGGCATAGGTGGCCTACAGTGCGGGGTGGCTATGGTGCGGCGAGGAGGCCATGGTACGGTTGGATGGCCACAGCGCGGCGGTCCGCCGCGCCTGACCGAATGGCTAGCCGTCCTCTCCGCGTTGCATGGTCGCGCGTCATTCCATCATTAGAGGCCGGCTCAGGCGAACTTCCTCCCTTCATCACCGTGGAAAAATTCATGGAAATTCCTCTCCGGGTGGCTGGTACGTGTGTCATGGTCCCCATCGTGCAGTCGGTATCCGCCTTTTCTCGGTCGCAGCCGACAGGCTGCGACCCTACTCTATTGCTGCAGTTGCGCTGCCGTCATTGTCATGGCCAACTGTAGTTCCAACCGCCATCCTCGTGCCCCATAGATATTGGTTGTCATCCTCCTCTATCACGATGAACACACAAACCATGAAGTATGTCGGAGGGATGGGGTCTGGTTGTTTTGGCCCACTCCCTCTGCAATAGATCTATAGTACGCTGATCAAGAAGATTAATTCAACATAAAACAGGAACAATAACAAAACCCCTCCTTCGATGGTTTGTTGAATTAGGTGAGGAAGGATTGATGGATGTCGGTTTGTATTTGTTTGAAGGCGTCCTAAATTGGATGATGTCATGAGGAAGAAGCTGAAGTCATTAGAGAACGTCAGTGTTCTTTGTTGGTGAAGTGTTCTTCATTAGAGAAGAAGAATTCCTCCAAATTTATATCTCAATTCCTTATTTGCCAACACTTCCCCCAATCCCAAAAAAATTGAATAAACAACATATTAAATTATTTTTCATTAATTTAAAATAAATTTGTCCATTAATTATGATGGTGATGGAATAATTATTTTAAAGGATACTAATGGTATCCTCCGTCATTAAAGAGATAGTTCAAGAGTAGGGTTTTCACCACATTTGAATTTAAATTGGGGGTTTTAGATCAGGTGGTCCCCACCTCCATAACCCCAAATAATGTTACAAGAAAAATACAAAAGATAAATATTTTTATTTTTCTATTCCTCCATGAAAAGATGGAAACTAAATTCTATACTCGACCTACTTTGGTCAAGGTAAGGGTCTCCTTAAGTGAAAACCGGTGTTGTAATTTCAACGGTGTCCTCAGATTTCAATTCGGAGCAGTGGTTCCAAAGTAAAGAAAACCTGCTCGCACACTTACTAAATGTACCTGAAAAAATTAGAAATTCATTTCGGGCACTCTGGGCCTTGGACTCACGGGCTGTAATATTTTTTGAACTCATAAAATTTTTATATAATAAAAAATAATAACAAGGAATTTTTGGGACTTTAAATTCTCCTCAACTCAGGACTTTGTGTCCCCTTAATCCATTACTCAAAACTAGGGAAGGAATTGGGGATAACAGCCACGAATCTGAGCCTCCTGCTCTCATGTGCTCTCTAGGAGGTTCTCATGCTTCCAGAAAACTCGCACAAGAGGTATCGACTACCTAAAAAGGACCTTCTCTTGCCAATCCTCAATCTCTATTGGAACCTCCTCAATGGTTTCCTCATCATCGATGTCTAGCTTTTTGAGGACGATGACATGGGTAGGATCATGCTCATATCTCTTAAGCTGGGATACATGGAAGACGTCATGCACCAGATTCTACTGAGGGTGAAGCGTTAGGTGGTAAGCCACCTAGCCAACTCTTCTGAGGACCTTGAAGGGTCCAATGAACCACGTAGATAACTTCCCACCCCGGCCAAATCTCTGCAAACCTCGTCGAGGTGAGTCCCACATAAATACATGGTCGAAATCCTCAAACTATAGAGGTCTCCATCTCATATCGGCATAAGACTCTTGCCTACTCTGTGTAGTCTTCATCGGCACCTACATGATCTTCACCTTTTCGGTGGTAGCCCGTACCATATCTGGTCCCATGAGTGTTGACTCCCCTGGGTCAGTCCAGCACAACGACGATCTGCAAGGTCATCCATACAATGCCTCGAAAGGTATTATCCCAATGGTGTAGTGATAGTTGTTGTTGTATGAAAACTCCTCCAAAGTCAACTGATCCTCCCTGTTGCGACCGAAGTCAAGGACGCAAGAACATAGCGTGTCCTCAAGGTTCTGAATAGTCTGCTCAGTCTGTCCATCCGTATGAGGATGGAAGGCGGTGCTCAAATTAAGTTGCATCCCGAAATCCTATTGCAACCTCTTCTATAACTGTGAAGTGAAATGTGTATCACGATCGGACACAATAATCGAGGTTACTCCATGTTTCCGCAAAATCTCTTGCACAAAGAGGCATACCAAGATCTCTACTGAACCCTGCTCTATGATTGGTAAAAAATGGTCCAACAATCGTGAAAACTAGAGGTAAGTGGAAGTCCTATCACAAAGTCCATGGATATCCTATCCCACTTCCACACTGATACCTCTAATGTATGAACAAAACATGCTGGTACCTGATGCTCTACCTTCACTTGATGATTAGTGGGTCACCGAAAGACAAACTATGCTACTAGTTTCTTCATTCCTAGCCACCAATGTAGTCGTCAGAGATCCGGGTACTTCATCACCACTTTTAGATGTACCACTATAGGGGATGTGTGGAACAACCTCAACACTTCTTGTCGAAGTGACACTGGTAACATGGTACGTCCTATGAAAAGGATTATGTTCTCCCCACCTTCTAAAACACTATCAGGTGCATGTATTATGGAAATCTGAGCAGGTCGAGTCCTGTAGTCAGTGTCCCCATGATGCGCCTCCCTAAATCGCTGACGAATTTGGGGAGTGACTGTAAGTGACTGAAGAAAAACTGCTCCATATTGATCCACAAATGATATCTTCAAAGTGGTTAGATTCTCCATTGTATCACCTAGCAGTTGTATACCAGATCTCTTATTGAGTGAATCAGTTAAAACGTTCCCCTTCCCAGTAGTATAGACTATCTTGAAGTCATAGTCCTAGAAGAACTCAAGCTAACATCGCTGTTTCAGGTTCAGGTCATTCTGAGAGAAGATATAACTAAGACTCTTGTGATCTGAGTAGATAGTAAAACGCTCACCCATCATGTAATATCGTGACATCCTCAAGGAGAACACCCCTGATGCTAACTTCAGGTCATGGGTAGCGTAGTTCTGCTAATGATTTCTTAGCTGTCGATAACCATATATGATCCCTAGTGGATCCTGCATCCAGACACATCCAAGCCTGGTCCCTGATGCGTCGAAGTATACAATGTACCCTACGCCCTCTTTCGGTAGCCTCAAGATGGTGGTAGTAGTTAACATCTTCCTATGCTACAGAAAACATTGTTGGCATCTCTCTGACCACACAAAGTGTTTCCCGTGCTTCTTCAACACTGATAAAGGTGCTGCAACTCTGGAGAAATCTATCACAAACCTCCATTAGTATCCAGCCAAACCCAAGAAACTTCGTACCACCGTCACACTCTTGGTTGGATCCCAATCCAGTACTTCCATAATCATCCACGGATCCACCACAACACCATCCTCTGAGATGACATGTCCTAGAAATTGAACCTCTCGGATCCAAAAATGTATCTTAGGTAGCTTACCAAAATTCTAGAGCTCTCAAAATGTGTCCAGAACAATATAAATCTAATAGTCATGCTCCTCCGCAGTAGCCGAGTAGATCAGAATTTCATCGATTAAGACTAATACAAAGTGATCAAGGTATGGCTGAAAGATCCTATTCAAGTGTCCAACGAACACTGATGGGGTTTTGTTCAATCCTAAAGGCATCACTAGGAACTCATATTGGCCATACCGACATCTAAAAGTTATATTTTGCACTTCCTCTTCTTGTACTCTGAGATGGTGATAGCCTGTCCTGAGGTCTATCATTGAGAACCATTGTTCTCCCTTCATCTGATCAAATAGGTCATAAATCCTTGGGAGTGGGTACTTTTTTTCACGGTCACCTGGTTCAGGTGCTGATAGTCGACAAAAAGTCTCAAGATCCCATCGACCATCTTAGCAAACAAAATCGGGGTAGTCGAAGGAGAAACACTAGGCCAAATGAATCCCTTCCCCTGTAAGTCCTCCTATTGTGCCCACCGCTCATGAAGAATTACGGGAGCCATATGATATGCTGGTGTAGATATCGGTGTCGTCTTTTTGTACTAGTCAATGTAAACGTCCACCTCTCTATGAAGTGGTAGACTTAGAACATGATCAGGCAATAAATCTCTGTACTGGACCACCACTATAGGATTACTCAAACTCTCCACATGAACTACCCGGAACATTATGCCACCCAACTGATTAGTGATCGACTACAACACTCTCTGGGTCAGTCGATCATGTGCTTCAAAGGCTCCCTTCTCACCAGTGATGTTAAACTATATCCCATTCATGCATAGACATTGAAAATTTCCCCTAATACAGTCTATCTATGAATGGATTGTAGATAAACAGTCCATACCCAAAATGATGTCGTAAGGCCTCGAAGATGCTACTATGATATTGTAGCTGAATTTCTCACCTCCTAGAGTAATCTCACACTGCTGGATCCAGTGTATAATCATTGAATCTGATACCGTAGTATTCTCTAGCCATTGGGATTGAGCTAACAGCTCCATCGGAATCACCGAGCTCCGAATGAGGGATGTGGTAATAAAAGAATGTCTGGAACATCTGTGTTGGGATGATCAGTGAAATCATCGAAGCCCTGATCTCCCACCTGAGTCCCTTCTCAAAGGTTTGGTCCCTGAAGAATGGGTACCGCACCATATCCGTGGAGTAGAGTGATATGTTTTTGAACCTCAATGATTACTGATCCATAGTCATGTTTCTCTACTACAGATGAATAAGCTGATGTATGTGCACTGCGCGAAGAGTCATTGGGACAAACATTGTCTAAAATAGGCTCTCGATGTCTTCCCATAAAAGAACCACCTCATCATGAACCTAGAGCATCATGCTCCACCATCTTATTGTTACTGCATGTAACAGACTGGTGGGAAGGATCACCATGAGATCAGCTGGTGTCCCTACTAGTCATAAAAATATCTCCACGGCCTCCAGCCAATCCTCAACTGCATGTGGGCTTTTCTATCCCTTCAACCTGGGTGGTCTCTAGCGCGGGGCTTGTGAAATGCGCTAATGAGGCATGCACCCTCTACTATTGGGGCTGCTGGCATCGGTGTCCCAATGTGTAATGGTACTGTTGGTGCCCCCATTGGTGCCTCTACTATAAGAGGGCCCTACACAAAGGCCTCATTGCTCGGTGGGCTATCATCTTGTACTATACCATGAAATCTAGCTAGCTGTTTTGATGGAGGAATCCTAAAAAGAAACTTTTGCGCCACGGTCAATATGTTATACATGGTGAGCAGACTCAAAGAGATCACAACGAAAAATCTCGAAAACACACACCCAATTAGTGTTTTCATGCACATAGTCGGAAATCAGAACTCAGGGTCCTGCTGTATGGATACATTGACCGCCACACCAACACCGGTTTCCCTAATCTGATAACCACACTCATAGAACATAACATTATTTCTGTTAAAAAAATTTGAGTCATGTGTTTTACGTTAGAACTGACTCCTCTGATACCAATTTGACATGAACCGTCCCTCAGGGCCTATGCCATGACAACCCCAAGCCCACATTCCATAGGTCAGGGGCTGGTGACTAGCACGGAAGGCATATTCCCTAAAACATGGAAGTCATTGCCTTTATAACCAGTAAACACACACAACTATGCACACAATAGTATGCAAACATGAGTAAAATGAATAGTAAATAGAGTGAGTATAGTAAGTAAAAAGGGCTAGAATACAAGCCCAATCGGAAAGTACTAATATATGAAAGGTACAAGTAAACCCAAATAGCTCCTATGTACACCCACCAAGGATCCTACCAGAAGGGTAGGTACATCTCTCGAACGGTCTTCTCTGCGGTACGGCTCATCTAGGGTCGACCTACGAGCTACCACCAATCCCGGTAACCTCCTCCTCAGTCAGCAATTTCCATCATCGACAACCACCACAACATGGTGCGGGCATAGCCCATGAATGGGTGAGTATATTGATACTCAGTATGGACCCTGATACCCTCATTGTCTCTCACAATCCACAATGGATAAACCAAAAAGAATAAAATCAACTGAAAAACATACATAGCTATATGCCCATTCATATATCTACGTTATCAAGTAAACCCATCTCAATAATGATGAAACTCAAGGCTAAACTCATTGGCACACAGATCAACTATTACACAAAGTAAGGAACACCACAAAGGTAAGTACCACACTGGTACACCACATAGAAGAATACCACCAAGGTATTTCCACGAAAGAAAGTAGTACACAGGTATGGACTCTGCTCACACCAGGTATTACTTTAGTATAGTAGTAGATATGATTTTATGTAACTAGTAAATCATCTTATACTTTGAAGAGGTATACCCATGATGGTTCTAAAATCATAGACCCACATAGAATCCTAGTACATCATTGTATCCACCTAAAATGTTTTCCCCTCAAAGCATGCTCATCTTAGGGAGGTTCTTCTCCATAGGACAGTGTTTGATACACCAATTTCCATGATGTCCCATGAAAAAGTATAAAAATTGACCTCTATGTAATATGGGTATCAACGCAACAGACATTACGTCAATCAGACGCCCATTCTATAAGTTATTAGCATTTTAGTCTCGTGGGCCTGGTTTGATTCGTTCTCGATCCGACTAGACAACACACCAAAATTATTCAAATCTTATGCGGTGTATACCAATGTGACCATCTGGCTACAAGGTTTCCACCACTACAGAAGGTTCGTCAAACAGAAGCCTGGTGCCAATGTTATAGACAAAAGTATAGAATGGGTCGAAAATGGTCGGGGTCTAGTCCGACCCGGTCAGACCGACTCGGCCTGGGCCAACCTAGTTGAGGTTGACCCGACCCAAAACACTAGGTACGGACCAACCCGCAGTATGGAAGAGCGAACATGGAGTATTGGGGCCCCCGTAGTGTAGGGCGGTCGTCGTACGACTGTCTTCCATGGCTGGCCAGATCGCTAGATGTCCTCTCCACACGACGTGATCGCGCATTGTGCCTTCACCAGCGGTCGGCTCGGTCGGACGTCCTCCCTTCATCACTGTGGCACAAGACATGACCCTTCCCCACTGGGAGGTTCGGATATGTGCCATCGTCCCCATCGTGTAGTCGACCGTCGCCTTTGGTATGCCGCAACCGACGGGAAACAACCCTTCTCTAGTGGTATGGTCAGGTTGCATCCTCCGGGATGTCGGTCCATGGTGCTGGACGTCGTCCATGTGCCCCACCAATGTCGGTTTCCATATTCCTCTATCATGAAGAACCCACCAACCATGATGAATGGTAGTGGGATCAGGCTATGTTTGTTGGCCAAGCTCCCTCCTCATTAGTTTGTAGTATGCAGATCAAGAGGATTAATTCAACATAAAACACGAAGAATAACAAAACTATTACCTCAATGGTTTTCTAACAACCGTGTGGAAGGAAGGATGGATGTATTTTTTTCGTTGTTGGAAGGATTCCCATGTTGCAGGATGTCACGAGTAAGAAGCTGAATTCGTTGGAGAACATCGGCGTTCATTGATGGAGAAGCGTTCTTCATTGGAGAAGAATAATTCCACCAATGTTATCTCACAATTCCCCCTTTGACAAAAATTACCCCAATCCCACCAAAAATAAATAACCAACATATTAAATTTGGTTAAATTAATTTAAATTATAGTTATCCATTAATTATGATGGAGTTGGCATAATTAATTTAGAGGATACTAAATGTCTCCTCCCTCCTTAAATAGAGTGTTCAAGATTCGGGTGGTCCTCACCATTGAATTCTATTCTAGGGTTTAGATAAAGTGGTCCCCACCTCTAAATCCCCAAATAATGTTAAAAGAAAATTAATATGTTAAATATTTTTATTTTTCTATTTCTCCACGAAATGGTGAAAAACTAACTTATACCCTCGACCTACTGCGGTCAAAGATAAGGTCTCCTTAAGCCAATACTGGTGATATGAGTTCAATGCTGTCATCAAATTTCAATTCCTATGAAAGGATCAAAAGTTACAAAAACCTACTCGTACTTTTAATGAACATACCTGAAGAAACTTCAGAAATTCATTCTAGGAACTCTGGGCCTTGGAATCACATGCCGTAAATTTTTACAGAATAAAAAAATTATAATATAATAAAAAAATACGTGAAATTTTCGTGTCTTTATATATATATATATATATATATATATATTTATTGGTGGGACATATATCTCCCTCTAATGCATTGGGTAATTATTACTATTATATAATCTAAAAGGTTACATATGTGGTTATGACAATCCAGAAAGACACTACATGAGAGTTTATCCCAATCCAAAAATAGGATACATAATAGTCAATATAAAACATAAATCAGGTACATAGGTGGTTATACCAAGCCTAACACATCATGAATGAATTGGTGGAAAACACTTTTATATGATTTTTTGTGTTTACATGTATTCTAGAAACCTATATCGTATACCAATACCATGGTCCCATGACTCATGTTTTCTGATTCCATTATCATTCATTTCTTATTAACTACTATGATTTATGACATTGATGATGTTTTTGATATATTATTAGAAGGTTATGGTTGTTTACTTGTTATTCTCATGTTCTCGAGCCGTTATTCTCATTTAATCTCGATATCTCCCTTGATTAACCTTATTACTAATTAGAGCACACCTATTATAATGTGTCACTTCCCTATGATTTAGTGATATTTATTACATGGGATGTGTCCAAGGATGGTTCTTGTTTTTAGTGTCTATGTGAGATATGAATTATAAATCATATAAATCCATTTTCTATGATTCATAGTTTCCAATGTATCTAGACCTAAATAATTTTGGTGTGAGCTATTATATTATGTAATTAATATTTCATCATTATAATGTAATATCAATATATAAAATTTTTGATCCATTACATAAATATTATTAAGAAATATCAAAAGGAAGATAAATATTTTCATGAAATGGTCGAACTAGTAAATAATGATAGGTAACCAAGACTTAACATATTCTAGGAATGTGTTTTTAGATTCAAAAAAGGTTATGTGTCCCAGTCATATCCCAAATGAAAAAGTGATTGATCAGTGAAGAAGAAAAATTCCCCTTTTTCAGTTCATCCAACTATGAAAATGACCTATAAATACATTTATGAGTTTTATAGGTGAAATGAAATGATAAATGATATATTAAATTTTAACTCAAAATTTTTAACTTTTCAAATGGATAATATAGAAGGAAAATAAGCAGATGTAATGTTTCTACATAGTCCAGTGTGGAAATAGAAATGATAAAATATATCTATTAATTTATTATTGGGATTTCTATACACATAATCTATTAATAATATTATTTCAGTTATTTTTAATCAATTGACTAAATATACACATTTTTTTCCTATATATGACAAAAAAAATTATATTATCTTTCTAGAATTTATCTCATACTGAGTCTGGTAAAATAGAGTTTCTCTCTCCATTGTAAATGATCATGATCACAGCTTCACCTAGAATTTTTTGTATGGTGATCAAAATTATTCTAGATTAAAAATAAATTTTAGTACAGACATTTATCCAAATATTGGTAGATATTCATTTTCAATGACACGGATTTTCAAAGTTATTTCTTATTAATTTTCTATTATTTACCATGTAAATTGAGATTAAAATACATTAATTATTTTAATTTTATTATAATTATAGTTTTTATTCCAATATATAAATGAATCCTTTTGAGGAATTATATCTACTCTTATGTCCAATACAATTTTATTAGGATTAAGTAGGTGAAAGGTGGTTATTTGGATATGAGGTGTTTGAGGAATGGTTCCGCAGGTAAAGATGATTAATCATAACATGATATAAATTAATATAAGGTAAAATTGTTATAAATGAGAACAATGTAAAAACATTCATTTGAGGTTGGGGAACTTTTTTTCATAATGTATCAAATATAAAATTGTTATGTATTTTTATAAAAATTGACTGTTAATAATATTTTTAATTATTCCATATAAAATCCAAGAATAATATGGGTCATTTTCATGGTGAATAGAATTTATTCTTATTTTATCTCATGTATATGACAAGTTTCATGATTTATAATTAGCGAAATATTTTCTAGATGCATCTCAGGTTTTGATACCTAAATTTTCACATTTGGAGGAGAATATTTTATATATGGAATTTCTTGTTAATAATATTCATCATTTAGATATGGTGTTTTGCAATAAGATGATTCATCAAGTTATGTTTTTTTGGAAAAACCATATGTTTGAAGAAGTATCAAGTGTATCAGAAAAATATAGGAATAAAAAATAGCATGGCTTGTTTGATTAATGAATAAAATTTTAGGAACAAAATTTCAAAAGCTATGAAGAATGTAAAAAATCAATTAAAATTAATAAAATATAAATTTCTTGAAAACTTAATAATCATAAAATAGATTTTATAGAGATATATTCTAGATAAGAGTATTATTTACTTTTCCAATAAAATTTTATGTTGATTAATATATTTTCTATTTTTTAGGCATCATATGGTTTCATCAAAATGAGTAATTTTTAAATGTTAAAAAATATTTTTTTAAGCCTGTTTGTTGACATTATCAAATGTTAATTTTTTGATAAATTTCTGAAAAATTAATATTTTTCATTGAATAATTTAATGAGTCATGTCATTAATTAAAACAATAATTTATATTCTTTAAACGTAAAATCCCCATTAGAATTTTATTTATTATAATAAAAAAATAATTTTTAAAAATGAATCCGAATTTGAAATTTTTGATCACCTTATATTTGATATTGGTATAAAACATATTTTATAATAAAAAATATATTTGTCAAAAATATATTTCTCTTAATGATTTCCATTATATATTTAATCTATTTCAAGAATTTAAAGATATTAAATATAAGTTATGTGCCCAAAAAATCATTATAATTATAATTGTTGGAATTTTATTTAATTTTTACAAATTATGAATCCAAATTGTGTTTTTTCTATTTCACTATTCCATGAATATTACTTAATGATGTTTTGATATTTTGAAAAATTTCACGCGTGTCCTCTACCTCACATATAAAGTGTAAGAAGATATTCTATCATATCCAAACACGAATAGAATCATTAAATTTCTATTAAATACTAATATACCTTCTAAACGTCCCATACCATGTCTTATGGGCCCTTGTTTGAATATATTACCACTATTGAAGGACAATGTGGTAAGCCTAAAGAGGTTGTCGGAGGAATTGGAATAGTTCATAACTGATTGATTTTATTTTATATCATCTTATACAACCTTATAATAGTCCAAAAACATGATGAAATATTATCATTATTATATTAACTATACATTAATCTTATAATGTATGTAATATATACATTTATTATCAACTTAACTATATAGAAAAATATTAAAAAAAGCTCATGTTTATGTGTGGAGTATTGACTCACGGGATTATATATTCCATTATTCATCACCAAAACTTAGAGTTGGTAATAATGATTTATAATAATAATAAATATAATATATATTAAATAATTTTTTTATAATTTTAAATAAATATTCTACAACATTCATTGCGTTTAAAAAAAATAACAAATTTTCGATTATGTGTGGCTGTAGAGTATTGCCTCATGAACTGATGTATTTTTTATTCATCACTAAAAAACTTATACGGTATATATGTTTGTATGAAAAGATATATAATTATATTTATGATATATATATATATGTAATTTTTTAATGATAAATTAATTCTTAACATTTTTCACTTATGTTCATGGAAAAATTAAAATATTACTCTTATGTAAGTACATCCTAACATATTCATGATTATAATGTAAATATTTATTCATAAATAAAAGTTATGGTTTTTCTTAAAATTATTATTTCATGTTATTAATTGTAATTTTATAATCAATATTATTCAGTAAAAATGATATTTTTGACCATATTCAAATTACTAAAGTCATGTTGGATATATAGCAGGAATGTTGTCACAATGTCTGGCATTTACTAAATCAATTATGTAATTAAGTATAACATGGATATAAGTGAAATAAAGGGATAATAAACCTAAAATGGTTATTAATCAATTAAATAATAAACACAAATGTTCTATTTAGCATGAAAAACAACATGTGTGACATGTCAGGCTCGAGGAAAGGGACACATTACCTTAAAAATTGTTTTAAGTGTTTAAAAAAAGAATTTATATATATTTTTCTCCCATGATCATATTCATAAAATTAATTTTTGAGTTTTTTTATTTGGATATATATATATATTTTATAATAAATTTTATGAAACTTTTTGGTTTCATCCAATTAATTTCAAAAAGATTCTTTTTATGTAATTTATAAATTTTTTTTCATTATAGGCAAAAGGGAATAAGAACATTCTATTTTAACTTATAAAAGATGACCATATTTTCCCACCATAATATCTATTATCTTGTTAAAATATTACATTATAATTTTCCACTGTTATTTTCAACAGAATTTTAATTTAGCAAAAAAAATTAATTTTTAATATTTTTTTGAGAAAATATTTATTAAATAAATAAATAAATTTCAGTGTCTGAAAGTGTTTTGTATGTGTTCATATGAATATTAAAAGGGTTTATTAAATACATGTGTATGATTAAGATGACCTTTAATGATATAGTACTTCAGAATTATACATGATGATGGGCTGCACTGACAAAACATATGTGAAAGGTAATCCCCAAACAACTTATATGATGGGTTTCCCTAATATAACTCTCTAATTCCTTTGTAATGTTACATCTATTCAAATTAATGAAGGAGATAGTTAACTGATAAAGTCTTATGTTGAGTTTTTAAGTAAGAACTATTTATTTCAAACATGATTAAACATGGGTTATTAATATAATTATCTAATATTATAGAAGTGTTGAAAATTTCCATTTATTGTACATTAAATAATTTTTTGGGAGAAAAGTGTTTTACCCATATAGATATGATATATTTTGAATTATAATATAGTAATGTGAAAAATATAACAATTATATGTGTTTTAGGCTTTTCATTGTCCAGATATATTTCTTACTTCTATGTCCCTTATTTATTTATTTTCACATCCCCAATTTTTATTCCTTTAACAAAAGGTTCATGGATATGTATGAAGAAAAAATAGTGTTTATGTACATGTATGAAGAAAAATAAATAAGGTATAAATATGTGAAATATTTTCATTAAGATAAACCATATTTTTTGAAGTTATTTTATTTTTGTAAAATTGATACTATGTTGAAGTGTATAATCTTTAAAGTGAGGGGTTTAATGTATTTAATAACCTAAATATCTAAAACTCAAAACCTAAAAACTCAATGTGGATTCTAGAAAGTGATTTCTTGTATAATTATACTGGATTAATTATTTTTTTTGGTCAATTCATAATAGTCATACCCTTTATTTTTCTTCAATCATAGATTGTATATTTAGAATGTTTGATGGAGAAAATCCTATTAGTATATTTGATGGATTTTTTTAATTTTTTTGGGTTTAAAAAATTAGTGAATGGATTTTATTGATTGAAAATGTATATTTACAAGTATTTTATAAAAGAAATTTAGGTCTGTTAGCATCCTTTATGAATTTTTTTTACTTAGGATGTGATATTCTGATACCGTGCACCTAATTTATCATGATGGTTCATGTTGTTTTAATGATATTTTCATAAAACCAGTTTTATTTTCATCAGTTAGTTATACATGGAATGAATGAGGAATGATTATATGGTCTTATATAATATTAATAAAAGATTAAATGAATTGTAAACAAAAAACAATGAATATAATTTTTATATTATCTAATATATCATGATTTCAAAATGGAACCTGATATTTTTTCCAAAACCACAAGTACACTATAGAGTGTCTAAATAAAAAGAGGATATATAGGTGAGTAGCACATGCTTAATAGGATACACATGAAATTATCCCAAGACAAAAAAATGTTCATGAGTAATTATCCCAAAAATATTAAGTGATTAATTTCAAGGGGGGAGGCATTGAAATATGCTTTATATTTTTATATGAATGGAAAGTTAACACATTATGCCATGGGATTGTATCCACTATAATAGTCTCTTATGTGAGCCTTGACTATGAAAATTATTCTATACTCCTATATTAATGCCACACATTTTCACCAATATTAGTCTCTCACAACTAATTATTATTATCTATTATTCCACAAACATATGAATCATGTATATTATTTTTACGGACCCTTCTTCCATGAGACATTATTTATGATTCATGACTTGTTAGGTTTGATATTATAAGTTGTGAACATGTTCTAATACGAATAAGGGTATATTATGTTCACTTATGATCATAAATTGATGTCTCACTTGTCTTTCTCTATACGGAATCAGATCTATCTCTTTCATGTATTTCATTTTTTCCTTGTTATGAAAAATCATTTTAAGGAGTGATTTTCTAAAAAATGGTACTATGTGAGTGTAATTTTATGGGGGACATAGAATCTAATTCTTCAAATATGTGGACTACAAATTTAATTTCCAAAAATCTAAACAAGTTATGGTATTGATTCATGTTTTATCATATTATGTATTAAATATTAATAGTAAATTATATAATATTTATCTATGTGATTCTAGAGTTTCCTTAGTTTTTTATCAAAGATAAATTTTGATATTTTTTGAGACTATGTTATGCTAAATGAGAGGATATATCCTATGACAAACTATTATAAACCAATGTGATATAGTTCGAACAAAAAGTGTATAATTTGAAAAATGATTTCATAATTAAGGATATTTTGGGATTGATTTTTCTATGGACTAGGTTTCTCACTCTAATTATATATTCTTGATGCTCATGCTAACCATTTAGGTTTTTCTAAAGTACAGATGATATATATATGAAGATATGGTTGTGAAAAATATGGGAAATATTGAATATATATTGATTAATAAAAGTTATATGAGTTCCATTAAATGTTTAAAGGGCCATTAATTCATTACCTCAATGAGTTGATATGGAATTATTAGTGAAACTTATATTGTTATAATGATCCCTTATAATGTATATTCATCTTAGATGATAGGTTTTTGGGGAAATATACTTTATAGAAATAATTCTATTATCCATATTTTTTAATTTCATGTATTTTAGCTTAGATTGAATCAATTAATATAAATCCTAAATTAACTATCATGGATTGGAAGTCATGATCAATATTCAAAATTAAACTATTATAATTTATCGGTGAGAGGATGAACGTGAAATTCCGAATGAAATCATTTTCATAATACAAATATTATTAACTAATCCTAAGGTGTAAATATCCCAATTATTTTTTGAGAATATCAACATTAAAGATGTATTTACTGTTCAATAATATGTTATTGTATTTCTGGAAGAGTTTTTGTTCCTTCACATGAACTATTAAGTTGATTTTTTGTATAATTCATACATGATGAAATTCTCATTTTATAGAATCCTTATAGAATAACCCTCATTGGATTTCTGGAACTTGAGAAAAACCACTCATAGAATTCAGATAAGGGATTCATCCAATAATTTTCTTCTCTTTGGGTTATATGTAATCAATCTATTAAGATGAATGATGTTTCAATGTTTATTGTCATTGATTATATAGAAAATAATTATTTCACTATCAGGAAAAAGTCTCATTTTAAAAGTATTGATGACTTGTTTGATCAACTACAAATATATCAATATTAATCAATCATTTATCTTCGATTTGGATAAAACTAGTAATCGATGAAATTGAGGATATTTTGATTTCTACATTTAATATGAGGTATGTTCAAAAAAAATTATATTGTTTACATTTAGAATTATCAATTACACCACAATCATTAAGGATCTAATAAATAGAGTCTTTAGATATTACATTTTTCAATTTTTGAAAATATTTATAGATAATATTCTTATATATTATAAGAGAAGGGAAGAGTATAAAAATAATTTATGGATATATTAGAAAACATTTAGAAAGGGGAAGCTATTTTAAAAATTTTGAAATGTGAAATATATATATTGAATGTATAATTCTTGCGCCATGAAATTTGAAGTGAGGGTATACTTTTTGATTAATAAAATATATATAAATATGTAATTGGGAATTGAATGAAACCAACCATAGCGACTCAGATACATTTTTTATGAAAATGATAGATATAATGCACACTTTGTGAAAAGGTTATCATAGATATCAAATCCACTAAAAATGTTTACATGAATGGAATAAAGATTGTTTAAATTGATGAATGTATTGAGGATGTGAAGGAACTAATGAGAAGGTTTTTTAATTAACCTGTGTCCACACTACCCTATCATGGATAAAGTTTTTTGGATATATCATGGCTAGACCTATTGGGGCCAGTATGGCTGGTGGAAAGGATGGTATGAAAACACCAAGACCACCTTTAATAATCTTGTGGATGTAAACAATAATCAAGATATAATATAATAAAATGGTATGAAAATACATAATTACATGTACACACACAACCATCTTCAAGAAAATGTGTATAGTGCTAATAATAGACTATAACATCTAGAGTACAACAATATATGAAATTAACTCCAGCAAATACATAAAAGTATAAAAATATGGATTAAAACCATAAAGGGGAAAATTTACATGCACATCCTAAAATGAAGACATTACCAAATGATAACTGAAAAGAGGAATAGTAAAAGGGGAACAACTCTTAATCAACATATCTTGAAACTCAAATTTTTCAATGAACCCATGAAATACTATGATTCACTAATGTCATCAACAATACTCCTAACATATATATAAGTGAAACATGTGTGTAAAAATACCATGCACAAGTTAGTAATATGTACCTAGTAGGATTCCACAAAAACATAATGGGGGCTATGGAAATATACAAAATAGGTTATCTAAACCTATAGATATAGGGAAAAAACCCTATGTATATATATAAATATATTTAAATATATATTTGTATGGTCTCATAAAGGACCTCAGATGGGAGAGAATTGTGATCTCTATCTCCTCAGTCAATCTAAGGATGATTTGTCTACCATTGTATTTAAGGGCCCATCTCTGATGCCCATTATCTTGTGTTCCCATAATTTAAATCATGTGGAGGACCAACACCTCACCACTATGATAAACATACGAGGGGGAACAATCTCTAATATAAGACCAACATACTTGTTAGATAGGGCTTCCACACAATACATAAAGAACCAAATCCTTGTAGACATAGTGTTGTAAAACATTGTAGACAGAATACTCATTCCCAAATGAGAAAGGGGGCTTACACTTAGGCTAGATAAGCTTTATAGGGGACCCAATCCCTGGAGAGATATGTGGATACCCAATACTAATGTCTCTATTTTGATCCTACGTGATCACTAATATTTTTCAAGGATCGCCTCAATATATGTCATACTCAAAACTCCTCGCATCATATCTCAACATCCACAATGAAGGCTACAATTACACTCTGTGCGGACCACTACTCCATATAGGATAACTTCATGAACAAATATAACTCTTATAATATCAGATACCAAAGGTATGAGAACCCAAAAATCGTAAATGGTGTGCACCAAGGGTCACATGGAAAGTTACCCCTCCTAGAAATTCTATCTTGTCATCTCCTGCACATTGATGCGATGACCATGTAGTACTATATGATGTGTATGGTACTACATGGAATGTCTTATAATCCTAGATCCATCCAATGTTCTCCTGGAAAGGGCCCTATCCAGTTGTCCTACACATGTACATCTAGTCATGCCCACATACTTCAAGTCATGCATCTGTCTATCTCTTTGTCCATGTTCCATGAAATTCCTACATAATCAATATGGTTCTGATATTCCTTGTTGTGTCCTTTGTTCTCCCAGTGTGCACACCGAGCTACCACCAAAGGTTCACATATCATGTATGAGATTATAACAATGTTTGATCTTTATCTCCATAAAAAACATTACCAATGTATCCAAAGGACTACAAGGTGTGTGCTCTTCATGGTAAGCACTGTGTATTATCATTTACAATAAAAACATGGAAATCATCACACATATCAACCAATGTTACATAGACATTAATTATATCTCAAATCACATAATGTGTCTCAAATATTGGGATGACCATGCATAATCCATCATGGGCATCCAAATTATAGCCACATGAATCCCACCTAACTCCTCTTATTTCATAACGCCACTACTATATCCAATGAAAATAATTTTTTATCCATTTTTACCGTCACCCACATCCTATAAAACCATCCTGATCAATCCAAAACATTCCCATATAAACATCCTTCACTAAACCACAATGAATCTGGTGATTTGATCACATAAGAAACCATGCCAGAATTGTTGAAACAAGATCCTATGGGCCAATGATGAACAAAAAAATAATGTGGGGAAAATTATGCATAAAAAATGTGAATAAATAATCGGTGGTTATTGTCTCAACCAATTATGATATATTTCTTGATCCAGTGGGTGAAAATTGTTTAAAAAAATAGTAATCATATCAAGAATAATATATTATGGTAGGGTTCCTAGGATGAATGGATAAAAAATTGTTTAATAAATAGACAAATGAAATATATTTTTATAAAATTAGAAAAAGTGGAAGTCTGAAAATAACATTCCTTTCATTTATTTAATATCAATTTTTTGTGAATAGTGTGTTCATCGGTTATAATAATGTTCACTGTTTTCTATACCTTCTCCTTAATTCGCAACAATCCAATCATCGATTTTCATCCATGGGATTCCTGACATTAGTAAGAATTATCACCTCTAATCCTCCAAGGGTTATGAGGATAGCCCTAAAAAAATCACAATGGTTTATGTATAGAGGATTATGATAGGTTATGTAATTCAATTAAAATAATTTAACAAATTAAATATTTTAGCCAATATCATCTCCAAAAGCTGCCTTATATAAAACAAAGATTCCAACCAACCTTAGGTCATGCATTGGGTAAACCCTTCATTCCATATTTAACAATGTTCTCATAATTCTGATTTTTTCCCCAAAATATTTTCAAACCATGTAAATACAAAATTATGAGTTCACATAGAATAATCTACATTAATATTTTTTGTAAATTTACTCTAGGGTTTAGAGAAACCTCAAAACCACACTGACTCCATAGATAAATCTAGATATACGCATCGATATATTTTAATGAATAATCCATAAAAACCATATTTCCCAAATTCTACCCTCTTCTATATATTATCACCATGAAAATCACAATCTAATCAAATAGGTGGGGGTTGTGAGAATGAATCTATCTCACATGATCCCAAGATCTCTCTCGCATGCTCTTGTATAGATAAAGAACGTGATAAAAAATGGGAAAATCTATACATGTAGGTTCCCCTCTTGTTGATCATAGATCACCACTACATACTCTATACTGAAAGAAATATAATATTTTTATTGATTTTAAAATGATATAGATGATACAATAGAAATCATGGGTTAAAAAAGTGAAATCCCAAAGAATAATTAATCACAAACATCACCCCATTACTAGTAAAATAGTATATGCTAAGGAAATAATAAATACATCATTTTGGTGATGTCATGGATGCCATCAAATCTGCCACCTGGTTCCCCTCCCTCTATGTGAGGGTGATCTAAATGTGATTACCCGAAATCTATTTTCATAATATTATTAAGTATACACTATTCCATAGAATTGAACTTGTACATGCTAGTTCTTTGAGGAGAATTAAACAATCTGTTTCCACCGCCTTAATATTGTTGTCCCGCTACCCACACATCTAAAAACACGTGAGCATAGCCTGATTCATCCTTTATAAAATAACTACTACCATAGAAGGAAGAGAATGGTGCTAAAACAGACCCTTCCTGGTACCTGATGACGCCTCTGCCTCACATATCACCCTATAAGTGATCCATCCGTATTTAGCTTAAGCATATGGTGAAGATGGTTCCAACAGACCAAATTCCCATGACCAATATCCCTAGTTTGATATGAAATAAAAAGAATTGGAATGATATCTTTAACCATCGGTGCATCATGGCAGTCTACACACCAACGAAACAGGCCTTGAAACGATTTCTCCATTTTAAATAGAAGGTTGTCCAGTGAACCTCGTATGCCATTGTGTCACGCATCATTCGTTGTATCCAGATGGTCCAGCATCCTGTGAATATGATACCATCCCTCACCTTCCTCTCTAGACCATGATCACCAGCTCCTTGAAACCATGCACTAAAAAAGTATCATGCATCCCTCCCTGGCCGTTCCACCTAGTGAAAACATCAAAATCCTTCCATATCCAACTAGCCCATTCACTATCAATAAACAAAAGCCCCATTGGTTCTGGTTTGGGATCATGTAAACACCAAAAACTGGAGGCAATGCTCATGCCCATGTGCTGAATGTTATCATCAGTGAGAAAAGCTCGGTACCTCTCCCACCACAATAAGAAATCAAATATGTAGGGAACC
This sequence comes from Viscum album, assembly GCA_963277665.1. Lineage (NCBI taxonomy): Eukaryota > Viridiplantae > Streptophyta > Magnoliopsida > Santalales > Viscaceae > Viscum > Viscum album. The sequence continues at coordinate 1,915,363,306 of OY728165.1, read as the reverse complement.
TCCTTACACCAAAAGGTCACCCCCATGGATCATCATCGGTAGCATCCTTCATTATACGTGGAAATTCCTTTAATGAAACCTCATCCCATGAGAAAACTGTAAAAATGAGGTTATCAATATCTTCATTAGTAACAGCGTGGCTCCATGAATGTGGCTCCATACACAATGATTGTCTCACCCAATCCAAGGATATGTGTAAGATTGTTCACGTATATCCTAAACTCTGACACATGGAAGCTTTTATGAACTTTTCATATCAATGGTGTATGTTTAATTAGTAAGAGTCCTCACCAACCATCCATAGTATCTTGAACGACCATATGAACCTAGTGAATTACATTCCTCTCTGACCAAAAAACATAAATCCTCATTGTTGGGAGTCTCTTAGGAACACATGGTCTCCGTAGTCAAACTCTAAGAGAATATAATGTCGATCAGAGTCGAATTTATGTCCTCCATAACAATCCTATTATAATCATGTGTTGTATAAACATTTTCTCTCATTTCCTATTAAATCATTGCGAAATAAGTGAATTCTATCCCACACCATTCCAAAATAAGGGATACATTTACGAACACCAACAAAAGTTCCATCAAAGATTCTATGTTGATAGTGGAGTAATATATATTATTATAAGTGAACTATATCAATGAAAAGGGATCTACCTAGATCCATCCAATATCCAACACACAAGATCACAAATATATCCTCCAACTCTTAAATAGTCTAGTCAGTTGACCCATGTATATGGGGAAGGAACACTATATGAATTCTCAACTAGGTCCTAAAATCCTCTTACAAGCCTCTTCCTATACTTGATGTGAACTGAGTCCCAAATTTATAGAAAATCATCAAGGGTACACCATGGAATCAAATGATCTCAAATTAATACATCTTACAAAGACTCTCAACTGAGATCTTCACCCAAATGAAAAGTTGGTCTGTCAAATTTTTTATTCAATAAACAATCATTAAAAGATACATCGTAGACCATATATATTAGTGGATGTACCATAAAAATTACTATGGATATGTCATCCCTTTTCCAGTTCAAGATCTAAAGAGGCTATGCCAATCCAACCCAAACATATTTATCATCATTCACCAACGCACTCTTGAGGCATTGAGAGACAAAATCAGTTATTATTTTTCTTAATCCATCGAACCCAAAATAAAAATATAGATTCTTATACATCATTCCACACCATGAAATTTAAAAACCATGACATGTGAAACTCTTTCATCACCACCACAAACAATGTAATATTAAGCACTATTTATCCCCAAAAAAACCAATACATGCTCCCCTACTTTATAAAATCCATCTCGTTCATCTCCTAAGGATTTTTGTTCACATATAACCTCATTTTAATGTCCCCCAACTGGCCCTATCTCAAATGTTGGAGATGTGGAGGAGTCACTTCTATCGCCTCAATAAAACTATTACCCATATCCTCCCTAACGGTCGACTACAATGAATAAAACTTCACAAAATCATCCTTAAAAAGTATATAATGAGAAATACAACTTAATTTATATGTCACCACAATTCTCATATCATGTTTATTTAAAATATCAATGTCATTGTCCTACAAGAACACCCACCAATGTCTCAATGTTGGGTTTATATCTCTCTGACTGAAGATGTTCATGAGGCTCTGGTGTTCTATGTATATAATAAAACACATAGTGAGAAGGTAGTTCCTCCACATATTCCTGGTGGAGACTACCACTACCAACTCTAGGTTGTGATTCATGTAGTTCTTCTCACGGTGTATCAAATTCCTCGACCCAAATTTGATCACTATCTATCACTATATAAAAATGTTTTTGAGCCCCAATATAGAGGAATCGATAGACAACACTTACTCCACAACCTCCTCTAGTAGTCACAACATATGATCACTAGTTAGTCTCAACCTCAAATACTAAAAAGCTATGTGAAACAGGTTAGATTAGTTGAATGGGTAACCATTCCACTTCAGTTTGGTCAAAAGTGATGTAATGATAGATAAATCTACCATAAACGACATATAGTACCTCTATAATATATGAAAACTACACACATCATAATCACTATTAGATGGATTACAAGAAATAATTGGATAAATCATCACTAGATTCCCTATTAAACAAAGTAAATTGATCCAAAAAATTAACTTATGGGATTTGTAACTAACAATTATTAGAGATTACGATATAGATGGTCATTTCAGTGTATTTCCAAGACCATCCATGTTTCCTCTGGCTTCTCCTATACTATCATTGAGTTAATGATTATGTCAATGATAAAGAAAACTATAGTTAAATTCATTTAGGGCTATAACATCCAGTTTATAAGATACATATACATAATGGGGGTATTCATAACATCTAAAGGCATCAACAAAAGCTCAAAATATCTGCAGGGAAATAAGAATTCCACAATAGGAATATTGACCTCATGGATGCTCAACATGAGGTAGTCAGAACCTAGATCGATCTCCAAGTACAATCATCCACCTCTCAACAGGTAAAATAGGACTTCAATACAAGTAATTGGTAATTTTTTGTTATAATTACATTGTTCTAGAGATGATAATCTAAATAAATCTCAAAGACCTGATCCAAATATATCTCAAAAAAACTACAGCTACCTTGGGGACACACTAGGTCTGATAATACCCAATTCTAAAACTACTTCCACTACACCAACAGCTTCCAAAGCATTTTAGAGGTCATTTTATATGTTCTAAAAGATATAAATGTGTTCATAGAGTGCAAGTCAGTAAATAATCAATCTCTTACATCAAAGATGGTCCAATAATGACCTATATGAATTAATCTATATAATAATCCATTATTGAAGGAATCCAAATACTTGAAAATTCCACTATACCATTAGATATTCTACTTTACTTATGTGGTATGGGTTCCAGGTTCCTTCTTACAAGACCCACCCAATCGTCCATGATATATCTATCACCACTCAATTTGAATGTCATCCCATATATACTAAGACATATAACTTGTCTGCAATGACATTAAATCTAGGCCCAAACCCTAGATAACCATTTCATACCCAGGAAATAATCATAAGTCATCATCATGATTTTAAATAGCATTAATGTTAAACTATCTCAATTGAGCACCAACACACGCATATGGAAGATATTTTATTTTGATGAATCACTTCATATAGGGACCAGTAGCCTTAACTTCTTTGATAAAGTCTCAAATGGAAAATCCATATCCAAAATAAGGGTTATGGTGACATAGGAATTACTCAAACCATTTAAAACATAAATTTGTAAATAGGATGAAATACACAAAATGTATATAAAATCATCTCAGGGGTATCGTAGTCATAGACCTAATTAAAATGATGCTAATAATGGGAACTAATTCCAAATCCCTAATCCTATAATGGGGTATAAAATGGTGTGGGTGAACTTATCTTGTAGATTATTACTCCACCAAAATCCCTCCCTCCAAACCTCCACATAATCCTCAAAGAGAACCTCCTCCATGGGGGTTCCCTTTTCTGAAATAAGAGATCCATAAGCATGATGCGACACATGTAATAGCTATCCATCTGCATCCTATCTTCCCTCGCAATCATGAATGGTTGGGAAATCATGTTCCATGTGAATCACCCATCACAAGTATAGAACCGCCCCTCACATAGAAGATCATATCCTTAGAGAAAACCCTACATCACATACCAAAATTCCTGGGTCATATTTTGGGGTGGTATGATGTTCCAAGAACCTAACAAATAGTTCATAATTTCTACAATAGGTGGAGAAAACCCGATGAAGACTACTATTGGCTCTATATATTCAGTTTCTCTCTTCCATTAATCTATCTATCACTAGATATTGCACATACACTCCAAAATAAGTAGGTACACACATGGATACAATGTTGGGAATATTTTATTTCTAAGGACCCTGATCACACTTCTGTGCCAAGCGGAATCCATCTCAAAAAATGTTTATGAAGTAACACATGATAGATGTGAACACAAATGTAAGATCAGTAACTGTTATATCAGCCTATTGTAGGTCATGGTGATCATGTCTATGCAAGATGTTAAATAATGATGGTCACTACTCATCACTAATCAATTACCTGAAAAATAACAATGATAGAATCGTCTAATCATTGGTCAACATCCTCAAAATCCTCCATTTTACTACTACCCCATGGATAATATTGGATTCCAACATAACCATATGATCATTCAGGGTCCCAAAAATCATGAATACTCAAACAAAAAACGCAATACAATCCTCCGCTACCTTAGAATTTGAATTTCCATATATCCTCAGTGGTCTTTGAGGATGGAACTCATGTAATGAATTATTCCTACATGACTCATCCAACTACCCTTATGGTACTATCTGCTAATCGAATGGTGGTGTAACTGCTCCATAACCACCTAGAGGAAGCACTGAATGAGATGAACCTTGAGTTGAGGCTGTTTCACTGAATAAACCACCATCATGATATGGTATCTGTAACATATATGGTTGTCTATATAGAGTCATGTTGATAGTGATAAAGACATTAAATAATCAGATAAGAATATATATATATATATATATATTTGGATATGACTCAAAATGGATAGTATAATGACTCAATACAATATTATTCATGTACCAATGATTCACTACAACCTATGTATCGGTCTGCAGAGTGGACATGATGGTAGTAAAAGTCCTGGTGAATGTATACATCAGTTATCACACCAACAATGTGTTACATTACCTGAGAGTCGAAATATACACACTCCAACAAAGTTACCCTAGACACCCAACCAATACACTCCATGGGACAATCTCTACACATACACAAGAAAGAAACAATTTTTATACCACAAAATTATGACCCGATCCATTTGGGCCCACATGGATGGTAGAAATCTAGGTGCGAAAACACAAATCCCAGCATCAAAACTTTTGGTCTGGCAAAAAGCGACAAGAAGGAATATTATGAAAAGGGAAACCTTATCATAATCCACCTATATGCACACACAAAACCATTTCCACAAAAAACTGCATAGGTATAATAAATGGCTACGACATAGGGGGGAACAATGAATGCAACAAATTATAGGGAATATGTCAATGTATGAAAAAATAAATACAAAAAAATAAAAGTAGAAAAATGCATTCCCAACTCAAAATGATTTCCCAAATAGATGAAAATATGTATGGGTATGCATAATGTGATATTGGTGGTTTATCTCTAAATCGGGCTACTGAACTTGATCTATGCACCCAAGTACTTCTATGATCCACTGATTTCATTACTGATCATACTATCATCTCCACAATGCATGATTGTGTGAGGAAATACAATCCAGAAGTGATGATATAGATACCCAATAAGTGTCCCCAAATACAATAAATGGAGTAATATAATGATACAACATAAGTCTTCTCAACCAAAATATGATGGAAACTAAACAATATATATATATATATATTCTTATAAAGAAACTGGGATGAGAGAGAATGGGGATCTTTATCTCTACAACATAACCAAGGGTGATGAGTCTTCCAATTTGGCAAATGGTCAATCTTTTAGGGAACACATCCTTCATATCCATGCAGTAAACCATGGTGAGGAGTTGCACCTCACCACTATGTTGCACAATGGAGGGTCAAAATCTAGATAATTAGTCCCACACCCTAGTATGATAGGGTTGAATATATACAGATAGAGGAAATATTACCTAGTGTTATAGGGGGAACTACTCAATAGATAAAAGATATGTTCCCATTTTTGATTGGGGTATCACTCAATAGATATAGGGAATATACCCGGGTTTAACGGGGTGTTTCTAACCTTGAAATCTCCATAACGATCATTCATGATCACTGCTATCAGTCAATCATCACCTAAAGATGATTAATTAAAATAACATATTGAATGATATACCAAAATCCAACAAAAAGGATGTCATCATATTCTACATGGAAGACTAATAAATGAATTCTACTCATAATCCCAAATCTATGTCATGTGGAAGGATATATGAATGTTACAACATCACGAGGAAAATACATGGTGTGTACCTAAGATCAGAAAACATGATACCTTTAATGTATACCTGGTAGTTAAATTTACATAACATTTCTTGGCTTTCCATGTAGTACAACACAAAATGTACATGTACTACACAATGTGTCTTGGCGCCCTGGGGACTTCCAAGGTTCTACTCATTATTCTCATTTATATTTGACCATGCCAATGTAAATCAAGGCATTTCCAACTACATCCGGGTGTGATCATGTAACTAGCAATTTCTGAGTACTAGGATGTGCCCATATAGTCTTGGATATGTTCATGAGATTCATCATTCACATGCCACAGTTCTCGTGGAGTACACACTAAGCCACAAGCACATCATCACCAAGAATTATGAAAATATACAAAACAAATGATATTTATTTCGACCTGAAACAAAATCTGCCACAGATTAATGACTACAAAATTTGTATTTATCTTATTACATGTCGTGTAGTCATGATTTTGAATGAAAATTAGTAATTCTTCATGTGTCTCGCATGCGCCAACCATTCTTCCAAATTACACCCCAAATTGGAATAGGGTTTTAGATCTAGAGCTGAACAGTCACAATCTATCACTAGTGGCCAGATTCTATCGACCCAAAATCAACACAGCTCATCCCATCTCATCTCACCACTCCCATAGACGGTGGATAACTATTTTACTCTATTAAATTTAACCATCAAAAAAAACCTATAAATATATCCTAATCATAATTCCAATCTCCATTCAATAAATTGTTTTCACAACCAACAAAAATACTAGGGGTTGATCACACTCGAACACACCCCAGTAATGTGAAACCATGACCCTTGAATCAATGGATTTGAATATGAAGAACATTTTGTGCAGTTTAATACAAAAAGTTGAATCTATCATCGAAAGATGTGATGTATAAAAATTATCTAGTAATTTGGGATTCAAGGTGGTTATAAATGTGTAATAAAATAATTATGTGATCAAGAATACTATCATACATAATGGCTCGTGCGAAGAATAGATAAACAAAACAAGATAATAATATAATTAAAAAAAGTTATTTTTGTAATAATTTTTTTCCATAAATAACATGACAAACCTTGATTTAGGATTGATTATTGGTGAAGAGTGAATTCACTAGTGATGATGGAGGTTAGCTACCTTCACGACATGCCTCTCAATTCAACTCAATCATATCATTGGTCTCTGCCCTTAGGTTTTCCAATTCCATCAAATAATTCTCTCCTCTAACCCACACATGGATATACAACAAAATTTGGTGAAAATTAATAATGATTTATTTATACATTATTTTCCAAGGATAAGTCAGTTAATAAAAATAAATAAGATGTCTATTTTCTTTCAAACATAACCGTTGTTGGATTCCTTCTATAAAAATTATGATGTCAAATATCTGTTGGTCACTCCTATGGGAAAACCCACATTCTAGATTCAACCATGATCTCATGTTTCCCATCTAACATCCCAAATATTTTGAAAACCCTTTAAAATGAATCATTTTGTGTTTATGAAATAAAATATACTAATATTTGTAAAATATTAATTTTGGGTTTTCGAGTCACCCAAACACCACACCAAATCAAATGATAATTAATTATATATAGATAAAAATATTCAACAAACTAATCCAGGAAAACCAGAGTCACATACAGATCTATATTGGTGAATCATTGTAGAGATATTGATTCATTATCCTGAAGAATTACATTTTGGTAGTCTATACCTCATTACAATTGATTTTTGATGAGAAAAATTACATGAATTGGGATTCAAACAACTCAATCATAAATTTGTTTTCAAGATGTTGTGGAATTAAAATTATGGTTACAACTATGATATATATACCAAGTAAAAAATCATGAATTTTATATTCACATAAAAATAGTTTTACTTATGCCAAAGGATTTGGATGAAATTTATTAATGATTATGGTTGCTCAATACATTTCCACTCATATAAGGAAGGAAAGTTGACCGAGGCTCTATGTCCAAAAGAAACAAAGATAGGTTTTATATGATGAGGATTGAAATAGATCCAATTCATTATCATCTTCAATGATGAATTTTTAAATCATATGTGAGGTAGAGGTATCAGTTATTTTATTGATTAATCTTCAACCACCATTTTATGTGAATGTTAAATATTTACAAAATGAGGAATTAGAGCTCTAAAATTTGGTGGAATCGGAGATAAAAAATATAGTTATAAATGTTCTAATGTTTCACTATAATCATAATGGAATGATCAGGTGTTTGGAATAGATTATGTCTATAGAAAATACCAAAATTGAATAGATATTTAATGGGCATAACACATACCACATAATTATGTAACCTTTATGGGAGAAACCTGATTTATAATGATCCAAAAAAGAATTTACATATGGAAAACATGAAGAGAGATATTTCACAGAATATATCTCTATTCGATTTATGATAGAATGTTATGGAAGAATCCAAAAAACCTATGGGGCTCAGGCATCCATTATCCCTCCCTATAATAAGGTGGGAAGAAATCACTAAGGATTTCAATATGGGAACACTAAAAACATCTAAAGGCTGTAATTCCATTTGGGTTTAGTCGATCATCCTTCAACTTCATAACTTTTTATGACTATTATAGATAACTTCTAACTTGAACAATTTTCCAACATATAATTTAATGAATTTTTAAGGATTCATAGAGTTCTATTATTAATAATATCTAATTAATGTCTTATAATTACCTAAAATATATATAGAATATTGTATCAAGTAATGAATATTGAGTTTAAAATTATCATTTCATATCTTCATTAAAAAGATGGTCAGTATGATAGGACCATTAAAACCCTATATGATATACTAAGATATTTTTCTATGAATTTCAATGGAGATTGAGATCAATACTATCCCCTAATTCTGGTTTCTAACAACACTAACAATAAGACAATACTTTAGATAGATTTTTATGAATCTCATGATAGAAAAAATTTCATAACACCAAAATTATGAGATGAAGATGGGGAATAAATCTCTTGAGACCTAAGATGGTTGATGGAACATTAGTAATAGTTTGAACCATAATATATCATAATAGGAAAATTCAGATTCAAAAAAAATATTCTAATCAAAATCATCGATGAGACCCCGAATTAAAAGTGGGTGACATGGTATTCCTATAAATATATCAGTAGAAGAATAATATGAGATTTAATTATTATGTCAATGATCCATGAACTTTAATTGGAAGAAAAAATATTTAAATTCACCATAGAATATATAATTATTTTCCGAATAAATTCATGGTCCTAGTAATTTTTTTGTAAAAAATTTAATGACCATATATTTTCAAATATTAACATTCTGATTAAATTCATATATGACACGCAACACTGAGAATAAATTTCCCAAAAAATATTTTAACATTATAGACATACCATTAAATTTTATGGTATAGAGAGAATTAAATATTTTTTGAAATACATATATATATATATCCCAATATATATAAATATAGTGATATTATTTTAAATAGTCAGTAAATTTTCAGTAAAGTCATTATTTCACCAAAAATGTGGTTTCATCCAAAATGATTTTTATTCATTTTTTTAAGAGAATAAAATTATTATTGCTTACAATTTTAAGGGAAGAAAATTTAACAGATAAATATGTTATTTAAAATCATAATTTCAAAATTAACACAAAGTAATTTTTTTAGATTTTTCAATATGTATATATTTTTAATGAAAACTGAATGTTACTGGTTTTGGTAAAATTGTCATTTCTAATAAATAAATTATGTATTTTAATAGTAAAAATTTGAATTAAATTTTATTTGAAATAAAAAAATTATTTTTTTGTTTTATTTAACGAAAATAATTAATTTTGAATCAACTTTATAATATATTTTTATATTAGTTTATTTTATGGATAAATTTTTTTATTTTATGAGAACTATTTTAAAGTGTTAATATTACTCATTTTTAATTAATTAAATTAAATAAAAAATAAGAATGATTTCAATTAAATTTATATATTAATTATACATAAATATTAATTTATATTCATATAATGATTATTACAAGTCATAGTGTAAATATAAATTCATCTCATTCTTGAAAAATATATTTCTTAACAAACAGCTTTTTAATCCAGTTTAGATTTTTACCTTTAAATTAAATTTTGCCACTTATATAAATTGAATTTAGTGAAATGGATTAAATTTATTAAATATTAATAATTAATATTATATAATAAGGTTTACTTAATTTTATTTCATAATGAATAGTAAAAATAGTAAAAAAAATTACTGTGGTTAAGGTGAAAACTGGTTTATCGAGTGTTAGCCTAAAAAATAATGGTAAAATGTCCTAAAATCTGTAAAAAATATATTTCCATGAAATTTTTCGATATTATGTATTATAATGTTCTGTAAAGGTCCATTTTGGATCCTTTTTCATGTGTAATATATTGGTATAACTTTTTCTTTTCAAAACCATGAAGTGTGTCATCTCCCCTACTTTTAAAATGACACCCATCTCCACTACTCTTCACACCATCCAATAAATTTATACTGGACTATAAATATTAAAATACATTAATAAATTCCATATCTATTTCCAAGAATAAATTTTATTTACAAAACCCTACAAGGAAGTAGGTTGGTTCAAGCCTAGAGAGGTTATCTGACGAAGAGGTCTCAATATTAATCATGTGTTCTACTTTAATTATTCTGAAACCCCATTAAAGAATTCATTATCTATAAAGATAAAATAAAATAATCATATAAAATATAATGATATTTTAATGTAACTTTTAAATCTATATCCATCACCTTTCCATCAAATGGTAAATGAAACTGACATTCATGAGTATGGTGGAAAACAACCTTACGAATTGATGTAATTAGTTTTCCACCTTCGCCTATCGAGATTTTTCATGATAAAGGAATTTATATTTATATATTATATTAATTACATTATTTCCATTCTTAAATTATATGATATCAATTATTTTATTACATTTTTTTCATTTAATGGTGGAATTGTCGTTTATGTGTTCATGTGGACTACTGCCTAAACAAAGAAATGTAATTCATTTTTCATAATCACATCACATGGATGATATATATAAACATATTTAAAGAAATAATTTAATATTTATAATATAATGACTACTAAATAATTATGAAACAATACATACCTTATTTCCATAATGATCAATGAAAAATGGAAACGTTACTAATGCGTATATATGTCTTACCGTCTCCATGATCCTAATATAGTTCACTTTCATAAAAAATTTCATGATAGTATCTAAAAGTATAATTTTTGAATAATAATTATAATTATTTTATGATTGTTTTATATATATGATTTAATAATGACATATTTTAACATAGTAAAAATATCATGGTCATTTTTGTCTTATAAGCTAAATATTGGAAAAACAACCAAACATAACACAACTAATTTACTAATTGTGTATAGAATGGTAATAAAAAAATAAATAATATAACTGAAAATAGTTCTTTTTAATAATAAATAATTCAAATAAGTTTATTATTCTATAAGATAAATTACATATAAGAGCATTTGAACTCATGGTATTGGGAAATTAAACTTAAAACCTCATTTCAAATGTATTTACGATATATTTTAAAAAAGAATCTTTTCTCTAGACATATTTATAAAATTATTTTGTTTATATATTTTAATGGATGTAAAATATTTGAAACCAACATTTTATGTCACTTTTTACTTTTTTATATTGTTTTTTAAAATGAATATTTGTATGGAATAGTTTTATATTCTTTACTAAAGACAGAAGTAATGTTATGTTTTATCATATACATTTAAAACGACATTTCCCATCACCAAAATCATTATTTGATATTTGGATTAATTCATAATAGTTCATATTTTTTCACTGAATTACAATTTGTCCTTTTTTAGGAATTTTTTTTATTGAAATTGATATTTTAAAAGAAAATCGTATTTTAATATGTGAACGTGTTTTTCATATGGGTTTAAAATATATTTTCGACCATTTATAATAAAATTTATAAAGTTTAATATATTTTATTCATGTTATGGACCATATAATTTTATTATATGATTGTTTTATCTCCATAATAGCTTACGGTTGGGTCTAATATAACTTTTACGATGGGTGAACCCATATAGTTCTCTAATGCAATGGGTTGTTATTTAATTCACTGGATTATTATATTTGAAGTTGATGCTAAGGTTATTCAAAATATTAAGGGTTATGTAAGGGTTAAATGAATATTGTATCCAATTAAACCTACATAACTTTTCAATGAGTTCTATTTAGTTTTCATGTAAATAATTTATTGTAAAGCAATAAGATAAGTTATCATTTAAAAGAAAGAAGATGCCCTTTTGGAATAAAATGTATGTCTCAAAGAAAATATTTTTCACGGATTTTCATGATTTTCATTACACTAACTTATTTCTTCTTTTTAGGTCCCATCTTGAGTTTTTTATGCCTCACATTTATAAAATGTTTCTCACTATGTTTAGGGGTGGGTAAATAAAAATAATATTTCAATTTTGAATTTAGGATGATTTTTCATAAATGTAGAATATTTTTTATTTTAAATGTTTTATATTATGGGAGAAATAATAATAATTGGATGTGTCAAATTTGTAATATATAGTTTTGATATGAATTAGTTGTGGCCAAAATTATCCAAAACTCCAATCCAAAAATATTGTTGAGGAAATAATGTAAATTCCAGTCTAAATTCACTAGAATATATAATTTTAAATTTATATTCATTATAGTTTGTGTCAAAAAATATTTGATAACATTATAGGTTATGATATTATTAAATAATACGATAACAATCCTAAATAACTATAATGGTTACTATGAAAATTAAAATTTATTTATTTATGATAAGTATAAAGTGCATAATAGGGTATTAAATTGTTATGGATGTCATAGTATTTATAGTATACATAAAATGGAATTATATAGTTTATTTTATATACTCACACTAACCTTATTTATTTAATTAAATTGATGCATCCAGTATGATCCAAATTAATAATTGATGTGAATGATTTATTTGTTTGTTTTTTAAACAATAAACAGAATATAATAGGAGTAGTTGTGAGAACACGTATGTTTATTCTTAACCATATACCATTAGTTATTATTAAAAAGGATCCTAGTTGAGTCTCCTAACCCACCAAATAATTTTTAAATGAAACTCCATGAAAGTTCATGTTACATTAATAAAAGTAAAATATTAAATGTCGTGTGTTTTAGAACCACCTATGAAAATGTCATCAGAGAATGGGAAGATTGTTTATTTATTTTAAATGAGGGAATAAAAAATAATAATACAAGGAAAAACAATAATTCAGGTAATTCCAAGAAGGGTAATAAAATTATTCTGATGTTAATAATTTTATTTTTAAATGTAGGATTTCTTGGCATTATAAAAGGCCAAATAGTAGGTAAGATGCACAAGTAAATGATTAGAATGACCCAAAAATATCACACCTATAAATTTCTTGGAATTCCTAATTCCATTACATTTAAATAAAAGGAAGTTAGAAATGATATATAATTGCTCTGGATTTATCTTCTCTTATCTTATAAAATTTTAGAATATTATAAAATGATTTATATTTTTTATATGAAATATGCATTAAGGAATAATGCTAACAATCATGGTTAATGTGTTATGATGTATATTGAGTGATAAATGTTTCTATATATAGGGATTCTAGATATGTTATGCAGTGGAATGTATAAGGAGGTACATATTTTTAGATTCATTGATAATATTTTAGGTTTTTTATTTTAGGAGAGTATATTTGGAGTTATTTATTGAGTTTTTATATATTTTTAAGATATATATACATATAAACCTATGTGTAATATTTTGAAAATTTATTAAATGAATAATTCAATTTTCATTTTCTAGACATGATATTAATGGTATAATAAATATAATGGTTCATAATATTATTGATGATTAACATTATTTTTAATTATATTCATCAAATTTCTAGTACATTTATAAGAATTGTATTAGAAATGTTTTGTAAAAAGGTCAAAATTTCCTATCCTGAATGACTAGGAGGATAGAATTCCTAACTGGATGTTTGTTTGTGTAAAATTACATCCACTATTCTATTTGATGTTCTGGCCTTTGTGACATCATTTATTTACTTAAACTGTTTGAAATATAATAATTTATTTTAATTTTAAAACATAATATTTATCATATAGATAACCATTATATTAAAATGTGATTTTGTGATAAGGTGGTTTATGTTATTTTATAATAAGATCATAATGTTTGAAACCATATATGCTTATGGTAGGATGTTTGTTATGTGATTTTATGTGAGGATAACATTTTGAATTATCTTTTCGAATAATATATGATAATATAATGGCATTATGGTGATTTAGGTTATTTATCGGTTTGGTTTGTATATATTAGTTCTTATATAATTAAATAATATACATTTACGGTATGAGACTTTAAATGTTGTTGGTGTTACAATGAATAAAATGTTAAATTAGTATTTGAATAATATATTATCAAACCCTTTTAATTTTTGGGTTTCAATATTATTTAGTAATATTTTGAAATATCGTAATGATATTTTTTCAAATGATTTATGGTAATATTTAGGTTTTATTAATTGGAAATTATATATTAATTATCTATTGTCAACATATAATGGTTTATTAATTTTGAGAATTATATTAACATGTTTTTACAATTTTCGTTTTTGTTAATTTATAAAATTAAATGGGATATCATTTATCCATTGTGTTGATTTATATGAATAATTAGAAGTGTATTTTTATGTGTCACGTGAAAATATTTAAATATGAATACTTATTTTTTGGAGAAAATGATGAGATTGTTCTGGGAATTGATCAAAAGATGCAATATTACTTTCCATGTAAGTATATTATTCTTATGTTCATATTCTATATAGTAAAAAATCCTTCAACTCAATTAAATAAAAACAGAAAATGAAAATGTTATCCTACTAAATTTATCTTTGATGAGACGGTGGTGTTTTTTACCGCACATTGGTTTATATTTTTATCTTTGTAAATATTTTCATGATCATTTAGATTATTATGATAAATAATCTTTGTCAATTTACATATTTCCATGGGAATTATTCCTATCATATATTTCCAAAACATCACTTCCAATAATATTTAACTATTAGGAAACCTATTTAGGCAATATTCCAGATGACCTTCATACTTACCTCTCTCTCTCTCTTGAAGTGGAATTTTAATTAACCATTTCTATGATGTGGGATTTCGACTAGGTAATTATAAAACGTAAAACCCCAAATAGTCATGTTAAATATAAAAATTCATGGATGAAATTTATTAAATTTGGTAATTTAAAATTCCGATATTTTTAAATAAGAAAATTATGTTTGTTAATGTATTTGAGACACACTACCGAGTGTCAATGGCCATTAAAAGAAATCAATCATAAAACCTATAAATTACATTACTAGGATTAAATATAATTATACACATAATGATATATATACATATATATACATATATATTTATCCAAATCAATATAACTATATTGATAAATTCCGAGAAAATAGTTACTTAGTTTTTAATAAATAAATTTTATTCACCAAAAATATGTTTTCTTCAAACATGGTTTTTATTTATATCAGTGATAAAATATAATAATTATTTTATTGAAATTTTATAAATTTTATTTCATAAATTTTATTTTATTTCATAAATTTCCATATAAATATATAAATAGTGTGAAATTTGGTGATTTTTTAGAAAATATAGAATTTTTAGTGAGTAGTGAAAAATATTTTTTTCACATGTTGTTTATTTTGAATAATTATAGTAATTTATATGTGTGATTATTATTGGAACATTATTAATTATTAATTTTATATATTCTTATTAATTTCCTTTCAGTCATCTTTATACATTATTATAATAGAAGTTCATTTCTTTCAAAAATGGTTTATCTAAAAATTGTTTTTTGTATAATATTTATCGTTTTAAATTAATTGTTTGATACCAAAATAATGAATTATTTAAATTAAATTGATATATTATATATCCAAAAATATTATTTTAAATTTATATAATGATTGTTACTAGTTAATGAGTTAATATGAAATCATTTTATGCTTGAAAAATATATTTCCTGAAAACCATCTTTTTCATCGTATATGTGGGTTTAAATTTAAATTAAATTCTTAATATACAGTAAATTGAATTTTTTATAATGGATTAAAAATATTAAATAAAAATAATTAATTTCATATAATAAGTGAAACTAAATTTTTCGTCATAATGAATAGTGAAAAGAGTAAAATTCTTTTACCGTGATTAAGGATAAAATGGTTTCACCGGGTGTTAAACTACAATGATAATGGTTAAATTGAACAAAAAAGATGTATAATTTAAATTTTATGGATATATTTAACCGTGTATTATGAAATTACCTATAATTTTCCATTTTTTATCCTTTTAATGTGTAAAACATTTATATAATGTTTTGTTTTCAAAATTTCTTATAGTGTCATCTACACCATATAAGAAGTCACCACACTGTTATCCACTTCAAAACATCATATCCGTTTTTGTTCATAAAATATCGACCCAAAAATCTTAGTCACATACCTTCAAATTTTTCATACTTATTCGATATATTGAAAACTATCCTCATAATGAGTATTGGTGAAAACCTAAAGAGATCATTTGACGAAGACGTGTCATTCTAAACCCAACATTCTATTGTATTTCTTCATTAACTATTTGAAATCATATTTGAAAAAGATTATCTAAATAAATTAATATATTATATTAAATAAGATGTTATTATTTTAATTTCAAAACCAAATTCTTTATCTTCTTTCAAAAAATGGTAAATAAAACCATCATCTGGTTGTACAGAAGATTACCAGCTCGTTGATCGATGTAGTTCATTTTCCATCAATGCCGTTCAGAGTTATATGTGATGGTTTATTTAATGTCAATATATACTATTAATAAATATTAATCATTATTGATATATACTATTTCATTTATTTTCTTACCTTTCCATTCTATTAAAAATGATAATGTCATTAATTTATAGCTGTGGACTACCATATCTATGAAAAGATGTTATTATTTTACCCTCATATCATATTTATGCTATATAAATATATATTTAAAAAAATAATATGATATTGATGATATTATTATAATTTTGTATAGGGAAAATTATACTTAAATACTCTTCATTATTATAATTCAAATTTCATAACTTAACTCATGTGTACTTATAGTTTATTATCTCTGTTATAGTAACATAGTTCGTTTTCATAAAGATATTTTATAATTGGTTATAATATTATAATTGATATTTAAACAATAAAAAAATTCATGATTATTATTATTCATTTGATATAATAATGATTTATTTGACCATATTTAATCTAATTAAATCAAATTTGACATATATGTAGAATACCGTCAAAATATCAGAATTGAACATTAATGATTAAATAATTGAATATAGAATACTAAGAGATAAAATGAAAGGAATATTATAAATGAAAAAATTTCACCGGAATATAAATACTTCACCTAATTTAATTATTGGTGAATATGTAAGAGATGATTTGGACTCATGGTAATGAACAATTTAACTCAATAACTCATTTAAGAAGTATTTAACATTTATTTTCAAAATATTTTTTCTTCTATGTCTATATTTTTTAAAAAAAATTATGAATAATTTTTTCTCTAAAAAAATAATCATTAACTTAATATTATGACACTTTTAACATTATTAATATGGTTTTCAATTTTAATTTCTTCACAAAACTTTTTTTGTTCTTTACAAGTGACAAGAGGAATGTTATTTTTTAAAATCTATGAAGAAAGGACATTTCCTAACACCTTATTCATTATGATTATTTTGGGGTTGGGGGTGTCGGTCTTGGGGTTGACTCCCTGAATCGTTTGTTTTTTTATGTCTTATAGTAACTACTGTTCAAAGTATAAACCACCTATTAAAATCCTCATCTCCTATATTCTAGTAATTTTGTTTTTTAGTGTGGTTTTAGAATAATATGGTATTTTAATATCAGAATGTTTTTTCAATATTTGTTTATAAGTGTTTTATATGGTTTTTATGGAGGAAATTATCAAGATGTAAATTTTACTTTCATATTATGGTCCATTGAAATTGTTTAATCAATATTTTATCACCAATATAGCTCATCGGTGAGGCTGATAGAGGTTATATGATGGGTGAGACATGATATTTATCAAATAAAATGGAAAATTATTCTATTCCTAGATAGATATATTTCAGATCAGTCACATGGTTATCACAATTTTTAAGGTCATATTACTATTAAATAAATATTATATCTAAAGTAAACTACATGATTTTTCTATTGATGATTACTTTTCTATGGAAATTATATATTTTTAATATGTATTAAAAAAAAATTTAAAAAAATTTAGATGATAAACATTAAGGGTAAAAATGTATGTTTTAAAGAAAACAAATTCATATGTTTTCATCATTTTCACTAGACTAGTGGAGTTTATTCTTTGTAATGTCCCTTTATAATATTTTTGTTATCATCCAATATTTTTAAATACATTAACATGGTTTAAGGTTCAATAAAGGAAATGAAGATGTCTTGATGAAATCGACGATTACTTTCAATATAAAAACATGATTGAATTTAAGGGATTAAAAATATGGGTAAATGGTTAATAATAGGATGTATCCACTTTGTGATATGTAGTTTTCTTATGTATGCGTTATGATATAAATTATAGAAAACTATAAACCTATGTGATAATTTTGAAAATAATGTGAACTCTTGTCCAAATTCACTCAAAGCAGTAACTCTTATGGTCATGTCCTAAAAACCATATATTTGTGGATACAACATACAAACCCAATGATGTAATGAGGTGGACTGTAACAACCTCATTTTTAAAAACAGCTATTAAAACCACAATTTTATTAAATAAACTAAAATTATTTTATTAAATTTTAATTTTCACTACATGTGTTTATTATTCATTTATGAACTGATAAAATATATTTTATCAACTTGAAATATTCTAGGAAATAATTTTTAGAGTTAAGTATTTAGTAGTCATGGTAATCCTATCCGCATAGAGCCTCCAAATTAATAGAATAAAGAGTATAAATATATATTTTATTCTCACCTGTGTGTGTTTTTATATAAAAATAATTAAATAACTCCCATATGGTGTTTTATATTGAAAATATGAGACCACTATTAGTTTCACAGTGTTGGGTTTACCATAGCTGGGTATAAATTTTATGTGTGTCGGGTGTTTCACAACATCACACATGATATTAACCTTTTCTAATTTGATTATTTTATTATTCTTCTTTTAAATAATAAATAACTAATATATCTCAAACTGTGGGTCATATCAAATAACATATGACCACCATTTGGTCCGGGTTTGGGTTTTATCCTATTTCATTCATAAATATATATTTATACGCATTATATATATACATCGACAAGTATATTCCTATAAACACCCTTGTGTGTGTGTTTATTTATATAAATACACCTCGTAAACACACACACACTCACATATATATATATATATATTCCATATATATATATACACAACAATATTATTCTCATAAATTAGAATATAATAATAATAACATAAATGTATTATTATTATTTTTAAATTTATGTCATATTTATCACCATGAAAATTTCAATCAATTATATTCATTAAAAACTATAAAGGTAACACCTTACTTAAAATCCATCATTATTAATATATATTGAATTAAATTCAATATATATATATATATATAAACTCATATACACCAATATATAAATAAATATATATTTCTGTATTTCAATTTAACCAAAAAAATATATACACATATTATATATATATTGAAAATTTATATACAGATCCTATATATATACACAATCACATATATATATATATAACACATTTATTATTTTCCAAAATTAATAATAATAATAACAATAAGAAAAAATTATTATTATTCATTATTTCACAATAAATATTTTTATTTCTTACCACATAAAAAATTCAAAAACAACCATTAAAAATGGCCAATAGTTAATAAATTAATACTAACCATACCTTTTTAATTTAATCACCACCATTGATAATATCAAATTAATTAGATTGACCACTCAATATCTTCACCAAAAGACCACTAATAATTAAGTAATTGTATTTTTTTTTGTTCACAATTACTAATAATAATAGAGTTATTATTATTTATTATTTCAAAAAAAATCGGTAAAAACAAATAAATTATCCTTATATTCTATCGAACCAAACATTTGATGTTCAAAAATGTTATATACCACATAGGGTAAAAACGAAATCCCAGACCTAAAAATTGTCTTAGATTTCTCATATGATGCATCGTTTGAGAGATATTAATTATTTAATATTTAAAAAATATAATAAAAATTTAATTAAATTAGAAAAGGGTAGTGTCATATGAAATGTTCCCAAACACCCAACCCACATAAAAGCTATACCCTATCATGGGTGACCCCCATGTTTCAGATCAAATGCTTATCTTATATTTTCTATCCAAAACACCCTTTGAGATTTATTTTAGTTTTTATGGAATGAAAATCCCCTTCTATGAATAAAATATATTTAATATTTTCATTCTATTTGTGTTGTGGTTTTGTGGTCCTCATAATCCCATGAAAACTCAGTTTCTACCATTGAAAATATTGGATCGAGTATTCTAATGTGTTAAAGGATATTTTATCATTTAATAAATCTATAATAAGCACGAATCATTTCAGATCATAGAACCTCTACTCCCTACCATTGGATTTTCAATATTAAAACATCTATAATTTAAATATTTTTAATTTTATCATATCTGTTTATAACCTGTGATTTCTAACTCTATTCATGTTCATTTATGAGAACACGCAATTCAATTATCGCGTATTAAAGGCTTATGTCCATATTACCATCATCTACATGATCGTAAAAACCATATATATACACTAGAGAATAGAATACATCATGCTGAGATAAAATAATTATTTAAATAATTAACCAATACATATATTATAATTCCAATAGGCATATATTTATTTGGGATCTATTTAATGAAATCAATAGGTATATCTGACATGTGATCCTACATGCCAAACATGAATCATGAATTCACCCCAAAAACAGTAAATCTCATATCAAAATCATTTGCATCACACAAGGTGAATTTAATCAATGATAACAACCAGAAAAATCCCCATTTATGGAATCCTGGAGGTCCAATTTCATTGATGAATAGACACTAACATAGTTCACATGTTCTAGTCCCAGCCATCATAACTCCTATCTATCATTTCCCAAATCGAGGTAAAGAACAAATTTATTTATTCTAGATCCTATATCACTATTTTTTAGCATCCTGATATGAACCCCAAGGTGCGAGCTGGAATTACACAAGACTGCATTAACACCTCCCGATATGAAAGAGGATCCCAAATAGCAGTGAGGATCTTTATTGGAACCATGGGGAGATTATAACCTCTGTATCATGCCATGGGATCAATAAATACTAACATCATTATTTAAATAAAACAAATAATCAGACTAATACATCTGAAAACTCAATGATGACATACATGAAACAATAAGCAAAATTAAAAAAGGATCTCAAGCCCAAGTAAAACTATTAAAAAAGTAGCAGCTAACATCCCACATTAATTCAATCCAAAAATGTCAACACCCTCATGCTCCACCATCTCAACTGTTCACCACATGGACTTTTCCCTTCACTGGTTATCTAGTCATGAAGTCTACATGCTCACCAAAATTCCCGAGTAGGGTGTGAGTACGATACTCCGTAGGAAACAACCAACATCCCTTAACAAAATATCATAAAATATAAAACTCTATTCCATTAATATAATCAATGTACAAATTTAAAAATAATATATCAGTCATGTACCATATACTTGTTGGGTCCCTAGGGGCTAGCTCTACCTACATTGGCACCGTGCCGAGAGAAACAAACCTATATCGTTATAATGCTGAATGATGCATTAAAAAATAGTTATCCACATAACATCTATAGTATATCCCAAAATAATGTAAGACACATTCTCACTGGAAGTGATTTCCCATGTACATACTGACCAATGTCAACCATATCCCTCTTGATGGACAGTCTAGATACATGAGTGAAATATCATGTGTCGACCAATGTCAAAAATATTCCTTATTGAGGATAGACAATAAGTATATGACACATACCACCTGGTGAAGTAGTAAATATGTGTATACTGAAGAGAAATTATGGCATATTCAACTTGGGGGATAGTTTCTTGGTCTATACATCACATGTCATCCTTATTAACCAAACAAATTTCATCTCTCACATGTAAACCAATATCCCAACCTACACACTCAAATATTGTAAATAGAAAGACAATATATAAGATAAATGATAGAAATGATAGATCAAACATCATGTCAGGTAAACTTGTATCATAATAACAATCATCAAAAATAATATGAAAACAATAAAAAATGGGTCAGAGGCTATACACATGCATAAACTAATACGTGATCAAACATCAAAGATAGGTCTCAAGATATATGCATGAATTCCAATAATCATATCAATATCCCTTGTATAACATTTTATAATTTCATGAAATTGCAATGTCTACACATTCACACCAAAAATCATGTCAACAACCGATTTAAAAATGTATATATTTTAAAGACTAGGTTTTTTCCTTAGTATACATTGGAATATTTCTATATATATTTCTAAAGCTCGGCACTGAGACAAAATGCACTTCTATGGCCTAGTGTGCCGAGAATAAATTTTATAAAAATATTAAGTATATTTTTCTACTATGCATGAATAGGAAATAGGATAATTCTTATACGGATTCTCGTATTTCAAATATAAGGCCACTGTTGAGTTGAGAATGTGGTTTTTGACCGAGGTGGGACATTTATTACATTGGTGCATGAATTATTTGGAAAAATACACCCAGTGGAAAAATGTAGTTAAAAAATAAACTTATATATTTCGTGCCTGAAGTCGTAAAAAAATCTCTCGAATAAGGACTCATATTGAAAATTGAATACCATAGTTTAGTTTAAAATATGGTGTTTTACAAAAGTGTGACATAAAATGAGGAGGCATAGGAGATTCAGTTTCCCTACCGAGAAGGTATATTATAACTTGATGTTTGGGAATCCAATATTATGGTTAGCCATATCCATTTTATCTCTATAAATCCACTAATATCTAACACTCTATCTCATTTTTTCATCATCAAATTGAGGATATTTCTTGGATTTATCTTTGTCAGTTCTATGTAGGAGCACAACGGACGCATCTTCAATAATGAGAAATCTAACCAAGGTAGGAATTCTTCTACTTTTGTTTCTGATTCAGCATTTATATTTAAAATAATTTCCTTGATAATTAAATTTATAATGTTGTTACTAAATCGTCAATGGATTCAAGAAAATAGATATATATGTGTATTCAAATCAAATAAATCAACCATTCATCAACTTTTCTTTGCTGATATTTTCCATCTACTTTTGGGGACAACAAATCCATGACAGGTTGTTTTATATAGGGTAGCATTTTGAGGCCCTCATCTTTAGAGTACATGATCTACTCACGGAATCACTATGGAGTGAATGGATGTAGTAAACTAGTCCATTTAAGTGATCACCAGACCACTACTGGAACGTTGTCAATCGATGGAATCTTGGTGGTGCCACAACACTAAAGAGCCATGTGGTGACTGCCACAGAAAAGTGTGGTGGTCAGTTAGCCACATTGATGCTGGTTGGCGACCTGACCTCAGGTAGATCCAGTGCCTGAAGAAATCTAGGCCCCTATACTGGGAAATTTGCTTATAAAATAAATAAGCCTAGTTCGAATGGGATAGCCTAAGTGGAGCGGTATGGCAAGACCGGTTCGTCCTAGAAGGAGTGATCTGGCAAGACTGGGCCAGCCCGGTTTGGGTCAGGCAAAGACGACTTCAAATGGTCGTATCTTCTAATTTGAGAGTATGATTGATGTTTCTTATATGGCCATGAATTCCTATCATTGAGAAGGATCTTTTTAGACCAGTTTAGGAATTCTCAGACTTGGTTTCATGGAATAGTTTCATGAAATGACTATTATATTAATAATAATTTAATTATTATTATTTATGGTTACTTTTATCGGACGTGGAATATGCTAGAGACATCAAATTATCACACTATTAGATGAAAAATGACCCTAGACCATGAGTGAACTTTTCAAAACTTATTTTTAGGTGTTTATACCAATGTCGATGTGTGGGACCCATGAAGCCTGATACACACTCATTGTGGTGAATTGTCGGTTCTTCACTGGGTATCCATTTTGAATAAATGAATAGGCAATCCCGTGTGTTTTTCTATGGGGATATCAATGGTGAGATCCATATAATTTGTTTGAAGAATGAGTCATGGGATAATAAGACGCTTTTCGAGCATAATGTGCTGATATAAAACATCTTCATTGGATGACCGAATGGGGCTAATGAATAGACTAGCATTCATATTTTACCATGTAGAGCATGATGGTGACATAAATTACAACTTTCTTGTTATGATACGAGGAGTTCTGATCATGAATCTTATTCAGGTGGTGTTTGAAAGCCATAGTGACTAGGTGTTGAAATTAGGGACATCTGAGTGTCACCCACTAGCCTGGATGGGCATGGGTCCTCAATCACACAAAAGTTCCACCCTCATGTGGGGATATGAATGGGTCCAAAACATACTCTAAGTGGATCCCTACATCAGGACTAGGAAAGGGTCATTTATGACACAAGAGTGTAACATTAAAGATGGGATAGGAATGGATCCTCAACTTATTCTGAGTGTCACCCTTCTGCCTGGATGGTAATGGGTCCACCACGACACTAGAGTGGCACCCTCCAGTCAGGTTGGGCATTGGTCCATGACTTTTATATGACCTATAGAGTATTTTGATCAGTGAACATGTTTACTTTTATGTTACATTGTACTAAAATGTAATAAGGGTGCCTTCTCCATTGAGAGGTGTCCTTGTGACATGACTTAAAACCCTATAGGTGAGCAAGACCATCCTCAATCAGATAGTATTAGGTGTAGTGTTTGACCCCTTTTGACTTGTAGTTCAAGGTATATATAAGGGATGATGTGCATCGATGGTGGTTACTTATAGAGTTATTGGTGACTATTTTCATAGGATTAGATGTGATATGGAGATCCCCTTACTATCACGTCTAGGATTATTTTACGGAAAATATATATATATATTCTCAGCACACAGTCCTTTGGATTTGGTTATTCTTTTTCTAGTGGAGGTGAAAATGTGCAGGGTATGCTAGGTAATTTTCTTGTCTAGATTCTCATGGTTGGACGAGTATACTCTCCTATTATAGGTAGTGAATATTTGACACCAATTTCATCTTCTAAATATTTCAAGCTACTTGTGTTCAGATAATATTATCTATCTATCTTTTTGGGTAAAGCTGCATTCTTTTACTATACTTTTTTTCATCTACTGCATTTCTTTTCTATAGAATATCATACTATTCCTCCTAAATTTTGGGGCATCCTAATTAGTATGTTTATAATCACCACTGCATGGTATTTTCCCGTATGTATCCTTGCTATTAGGTGGTAGAGATCTGTGGAGATTTTGGGACAGTTATAACTATGGGAGATTTCCCACAGTCACAGGGTACCCTCGACGATTGTCTTCGATCGTGAAACACGGTTTACCCCATGATGATGTAGAGTCTTGCATGTGGCATTCCAGACGTGGATATGGATTAGTATGGAATTTCACCCCCAGACCAATGGACATTCCAAGCGTGTTATCCAGGTGTTGGAGGATATGCTTAGGGATTTCATGTCATATGTTATCTGAAGTAAGGAGGATCACCTACCTTTGGTATATTTTTCATACAATAACAAATGCTTGTATACCATGGGTATGGAACCTTTTTAGGCCATATTTGGGAGACGCTACCCTTCACCTATGTTCTAGTTGGAGAATGGGGAGTCATCTATGGTAGGCTAATTGTTGGTGAATGAAACGACGAAGAAACTGTAGGTCATCTATGTACAGATGAAGACAGACCAAAGAAGATTAATATCATATGATGACTCCCATCATAGGCCCCAGGATTTTGATTTGGGAGACCAAATCTTCATTAATTTCTACCCATGATGCTGAAGTCTAAGGATCAGTTGGGGAGGTAATCTATCCCTGAGGTTCATCAGGTCGTTTTAGATCATGCAGATGATTGGAAAGCTTTCCAACCACCACCATCTACCCCATAGCTAGAGGAGGTGCATGACGTCTTCCTCATGTTTCAGTAGAGGTGGTATGATAAAAATCATAAACACGTCATTTACTTGGGAGAGATAGATTTTAAAGATGGATCTACCTTTATAGATCACCTGGTGGAGATCGAGGATCAACAGGAGTGAACCATACATAGATGGGCCGTGCCTTTAGATCATGTGTTGTTGTATCATGGAAATGTGCAGTAGAGTTCTTGGGAATTTGATAACTAGATGTGGGATAAGTATCCTGATTTTTTAAATTAATTATTCTTTTTGATAATTAAAACAGTAAATGATTGAATGTTGTAGAGACCTAGTTTTTTAATTGTAAGACATTGATATATTTATATATACATGCTTATTGTTAGGCGCTGAGAC
The DNA here is from genome assembly GCA_963277665.1 of Viscum album. NCBI lineage: Eukaryota > Viridiplantae > Streptophyta > Magnoliopsida > Santalales > Viscaceae > Viscum > Viscum album. The sequence continues at coordinate 1,915,336,435 of OY728165.1, read as the reverse complement.
AACGTGAAATTCTAAGGCTCTATGTGCCCAAAATTATTATTTTTATAATAAAATTAGTTATATGTTTATATAATTCACATGAATGAATGGGATAACTCTAAAAAAGAATCTTGGATCAAAAATCTAAGGCCATAGATGAGTTCAGAGCATAGTTATTACCCTAGGCGGGACATTACTTTTGTCGGCATGGGGAATTTGTGGAAAAATAAACACATGGGGAAATCATAAATAAAAAAATTAAACATAATTATTTCAACCCCGATATCGTCTCAATTAACTCTAAAACCAAAACTATGATTGGAAGTGTGAGACCTCAATTGAGTACGAAATGGGGTGTTTTACCGAAGCGCCATAAAAAATGATGAGTCACAAGAGATTCAGATTCCACACCCACGATACTCCTATAAAAAAAGTTTTGGAATCCGGGATAAGGGTTTTCCCTAATCCCTTCTATCTATTCTAAGCGCCTATCTCCCCCCTATTTCCCTACATCTCTTCATCGAATAAATGATATTTCTTTAATTTAACCTAGGATGGTCGAAGAGGTAGCATAGAGGATGCATTTTCAATGATGATAGATTGAATCGAGGTAGGATTTATTCTACTTTTGTTTCTGATTCATCTTATAAAATTTAAATCATTTCCTTTAGCATTAAATTCATCATTTTGTTCATAATTCATTGATGGCTTCATGAACATGGCCGTAAATACATGTTTATATCCTATATTCAACGATTGTTCATCCATTATTCATAGATATTATCCATATACTTTTTCATGAAAAATTGATGATGGATCTTTGGGAAGAGGTCAATAATGTGAATCCCTCATTACAAAAGTCCCCAATCTACTAATAGATTCATAGTCAGTTGAATATATGGAGTCGGGCAGTTCCCAGATGGGACCATTGGACCACCGTAGGCATGGATTCTAGCAGTGGTTAAACATGTTAGAGCCACATAGTTTGGTCAATCAAATGTGTGGGGTCATGCGGTGTGACCCAGGTGGTGATCGCTACAGAAATATTTGGTGGCCAGTCGACTACGTTAATGAAGTGTTGCAACCTAGACACAGATCGACCAGAGTGAGAAGCTGGTCGGGTCATTCAGTTGGGTCACACATCTGGGTTGTGGTTTGAGAAACAGACCATGTTAGCCTGAGTGGGCAGGCCCTGGCGGAGCAGTCCACCTAGACTGGGCCGAACTGGTTTGTGTCAGGACAGGATGGCTTCAAATCCCTATGTCTCCTAATACGGGTATATGATTTCCATGAATTGTTTGGCCTTGTATTCATCTCATAGAGGTAGATCTTTTTAGTCATTTTAGATTATTTAAATACATTGTCTCATGGATCAGTGGAACAAAATTCCTATCTTTATTAATATTATTTTAATTATTTTTCTTCTTGGTTCCTTGTATCTGATGTTGTGACTACATGCGATGTATGATTTAATCTCTACCATTAGTGGAACAACCGTGGGCCATGGGAGTACTTTTAAAGAATAGTTTGGGATCCTTAAACACAAGTAGAGGTGTAGGCCCCACGAACCCAATTCGCGTGCTTTGCCGTAATATGATGCTTCTTCACCTGGTATCAGTATTGAATGAATGAATACATGATCAGTGTGTTTATTTATTAGTATATAAATGTTATTATCCATATAATTTATTTTTATATAGTGGTTTGGTCCCAAAAAACACATTTTGAGTGTAATGTTGTGTGATTAAACTTTTTCATTAGATGTCTAACTGGTAAAAGTGAATAGTCTATCTTGTCAATTTTTTCGTGTAGATCATGATGGTGACCACAGTTCTAACATTCGTGTTATGATGAATGTATACATGAGAAAAATTCATATTTAGGTGGTGTACAACAACAAAATTGATCAAGGGATGACTTCAGGGACTTTAGAGTGGAACCCTCCAGTCAGTCTATGGATGGATACATGATGACACTAGAGTCAAACCCTCTAGTTGGGTTGGGAATGGGTGCTCATCCTACTCCAAGTGTAACCCTCTAGCCAGGCTCGACATGGGACCTTGATAACACTAGAGTTGAACCCTCCATCTAGGCCTGGAATGGGTCCTCAAACAATTTTTAGTGGTACCCCCCCAGCCCAACTGGGCATGGGTCCTCAGCCCAACTAAAGTGGAACCCTCCATCCATTCTAGCCATTTGACCTAGACATTGAGATGACCCTTATACTACGCAGATTGGTGAAGGGAAATCCTCTAATTTTTGGTTGGAATCATGAGTAATACGGGAGCTTTCCTCACCAAAATGAGTCCTTAGGAACCAAACTTAAACTGTATCAGTGAGACATACATTCCCAAAATAGAAAGTATGGATGTTTGGTGTTGGAGTCCATTTGACTAGAAATTCATAGAATATGTGAGGGATGATTTCCATCGATGGGGGTTACTTCTACAAATAATGGGGACACTTTTCATGGATTAGATTTGTGATATGAATATTCCCTTAGTATCTCCTTTGTGTTTGAATGACTGCGCAAATATATATATATCTAATTTTTAATTACCACACCATCGGTATGGTTACACTTCTTCTAGGATCGACCAATACATTTTGGGTATTCCACATTCTATTATTGTCTAACATCTTTTAGTATGACATGTCTAGTATCCTACTATAGGTATAGAGGACTCGATGAGTAGTTCATCTCCTCACTATTTCAGATCATTGTGTCTAGATGATATTATCTCTCTCTCTTGTCAGATTGATATGCACTTTTTTGTTGTACATTTTTACATATACTCATTTAATTTCCTACTATATATCTTACAACCCCCCTTCTATTGGGGCTTTATATTGAGTATATTTGTACTATTGCATGGGTGTTTCCCACAAAAATCATGCTTTATACATACAATAGGAAGGTTTGATTGTGAATGTTCGCAGCTTATGGTTATATGTTCTTGGATCGGGTGTGGAAGTCACATTTTGGGTTCCTATAGTAGGAATTTCTCTATTAAATTACTTTCCTACTTTTCTGTTATCTTGGGACATTATTTCTAGTGGAGCATGTATTTTTCCCTTTTTCCTTTTTGTTAACATTATAGTGCTTGTAATTTTTTAATCTTCCATGAATTTTTTTTCCTTACAAAAAGTTTCATCATTTTTTTCTTTCCCTCTGCACTTCTGTATCAATTAATATGTGTATATGTGTACAAGTATGAAAGAAATGGCCTCCCCATGTTTTAGTTCCTTTGGCGCATCTCTCCATCCACTGGCCTTGAAAGGCATGATTGGGGTAGTCATGCGTGGAGTAAAAACATGGGTCAACTCATGACACACATGTTAAAGACTTCTTACCATATGTGTAAGGAATATTCATGACATTGGTTAACACACGAGTTTATCTACACCATCGTAACCATTTTTGTTTTCCTAATCAAAAATATGATTAAAATATTTCTCGTCAAAACGAACCCAGTGACAACGACGACACATCAATTTGATCAATATATTAGTAGATACTGTTGAATGTTGTTTTAGAAATTTTTTTAAAAAAATAACACAAATAATAAGAATCTAGTGCATATGGAGTTTATGTGAGATTGGTGAAAAAAATGGGAGGGGATAAGGGTGGTGTAGGAACCCGACATATATCCTCATATTATATATTTTTTCCCCATTTAGTTTATATTAATAATTATTTAATTTCTATTCCTCTTATAATTATTTATATTTTAAAACATCTAAGCCTTTTATTCATATTCTCCTCTCCATGTGTAGTCCCCCATGATCCCACATTGATTATCTCTTATTTTATTCTTCATTTATCTATTAATTGTTTGTTTCTTTTATTACTCAATTTAATTTCCATTATTAAATATATTCAAATAGAAGATAATAAAAATTTACAGGTAATCTGTATATATATTTATACACTATATATATGAATATTTTCACTAATATATAATTATAAACACCCATAGGTATATATATATATATATATATATATATTTTCACCCACACATATATATATTCTATATATATATACAGAAATATTATATTCCCAAATGAAAATACAATAACAATATCATCAATATTTTGTTATTATTATCGAATTTATGTCATAATTATCACCAAGAATAGGTAAGAAGATAATATTAATTAAAAACTATGAAGACCATACATTAACTATATATATTCATCCATTAAATAAAATTCATCATTAAATATCTATATATACATATTGGAAAACAATAAAAATATATATGTGCACATAAACCCCAATATGTATATATATACAAGATAATAACATATATACATATTATATATATTTAACTCACATATATACACACATCCTATGCATATACACCTTGCATATGTGGTGATGCACATAAGGTCCTATAGCATTTCATCTTGATTCTGGTGGGATGAGTTATGATGTTAAATGGATGTATCCTAATTTTTTTCTATAACTGTAACAAAAGTTTGAGTATGAGTTCTTATAAGGGGGATATAATCTAACACCTCAATGATTTTGAATATATTTAAATTTAAAACAGATGATGTTTTCGATAACTTGTGACACATGAAACAGAAATCATAAGTGAATATTGTCATATAAAAAATTAACAATGAGATAAATTAGATGGTAGTAAAATGAAATTAATAAAATTAAGCTAAAAATTATAGTTAATGGAATTCATAAATATTTGAGTAATGAAAAAGAATGTTAGTATAGTAATTCTTGACTACATGTAAATGTTTTGTTAACAAATGTTGTTATTATTATATATGTTTACATTAAAAGATATTTCATTTTATTTTTAGTTATAAAAATATGATATTTTATATTTGACACATGTCGAAAAATGGATAATCAGTCATATGTGTTTTATCAAATGGTTAAACATTATGATACAATCATTTGAATATAAATAGGGATATTTTTGAAAAACAAAATTATGTGTGATGAGATTTTCGGTACATAATGTAAACTATTCAACATATAAAAATTATTTTAATGAAATTAGGTGAAAAAATATATTAAAAAAAATAAATTAACTTTTATACAATTATTTTTACTGTTTATGAAATTAAAGTACAATCATTTTTATGCTTAAAATTATTTTTCTTAAATGATTTTTAAATGTTTTCATGTGGATATTAGAGTTAATTTAAGGAAACATGAGGAAATAAATAATAAAAAATGGATCCTATAATTGGAATAAACATAAAAAATATTATGTTTTATGTTCAACTGATTTTGTATTAATAATGAATAGTTACCATGGTAAAATTTCTTCTCACCATGGTAAGGGTTAAAACGGTTAACAAGGGAGTCAAACATAGATATATGGCTTACATTATCAATAATACTTGTCTAAAAAATATGTTTTTAGTGTAATATGTACTTATGTTTTATTAGATATTAAAAAAATTGGTTTATGGGCAACTTTTTTGTGAGATTGAATATATTATATATTAACGTTTTTAATATTTACAAGGGTGACACTTCCATCACATTAAGAAGGTAACCACTTTATATTACATTCTAACACAACATGAGAACCTTATCTCAACCAATATTTTCCAAAATACCTTCCCAACTCTCTTCCCTAGGTCGTAGGGGTAAGTTTCATCCCACCCGACCCATCCATGAAACCATAAGGTTTTATTCAAAATACATTATCCAAGGAATGTGTATATGTTATTATCAGCCTTTCCAGGTTTATTTCATCTTGAAATTCATCAATATATTCCATGAAAATATTAAAATAATATCATCTGTTTGTTTAATATTGTAATTTTTTATGTTATTATTATAAATATTTTCTATCTCCTTTCTAAACAATCGAAAATTAATGTGTTTCACATGAATAGGTATGAAAAATAAATTAATAAATAAATATGTTTTATTATTCACCACCATATCTTAGGGATAGTTATATTGTTGGTTTAATGTAATATATATGATAATTAAAAATTATTCATTATTTCTAAAGGTAAAATTAATATTTAAATTAATTTATTTACTACCAGTTAAAAATGAAAATAGCAGTCATGTGTAATTATGAACTACCATCTACATGAATAAATTTTATTCATTTTCCATCACCAATATACATTAATTGTTTTTAATGTGTATATAATGAAGAAATATGATATTTTTTATATGCTTAAAATTTTATAGAATATTACACCCTGAAAAAATTTCAAGTAATGAAATATTCATACTGAAACCATCATTGACAAAAGAATCATTCACAACTATGTATTGATTTTAATAATGAAATGTTAAAAAATTGGTGATAGAAAATTATAAGTTAATGTTATATTTTATGATAGGTATCCTTATTTTCATTGTTTATATTTATAGGTATTTAAAATTTATTATATGTTACATAAGAGTATTTATAAATAATGTTTTGAAATTAGGTGAGGGTTTTTGTTACAATATCACTTTCTATGAGGTTGTTTAATGTTTCAATTTATAATTTGGGAAATTATATATTATTTCTAAATTAATCCACATAAATATTTTAATAATTTTTATTTTTCTCAGGGTTTTAATTGATAGTAACATATTATATTCTTGTCACTCAAAAGGGTTAAGCATGTTTTTTTCATAAAAACTAACTTTGTTTCCCTACTTTTGAATATGAATATTTCTCTTCCATATTTATGGGTTTTTAAAGATATATATATATATATATATATAATTTCATATCTTCATTTAAATGATTAATAATGGTATTTTTTTAATTCCAATTAATTTATTGGTATACTATTAAAAATGAATCACTTTAAATATTTTATATATGGCTCACATTATCTATTTTACAAAAGTAATAATATAATGTTTTAAATTCATATAGAATTAATTTATTATTATTTTTTCATGTACTTTATTCAGTGTAAATGTTACTTTACATGTTTTTATATTTTTAAAATAAAATAAAATTTAAATTTTTTCATTGAAATTTTATTTTTTAAAATTGACCGATAAGATATGATGTTTTTTTTATTATTGAATATTTTTTTGGCTTTAATTAAAGATTTATTCATCAATGTTAATATAATTATGTAATATTTATGATTTAGTGGTGATATGTCATAATGATATAGTAAAATTCCATTTTTTATAAGGGTTATAGTGATTTAAATATCATTCCATTAAAACTATTTCCTTTTCATTGGGTAGTTAATTTATGATGGAATGATAAACAATCATATATTATAAGGAATTATTGTTGAATATAGTAATGGGATTGAAACGAAACCCTAGAGGGACTTTTTCAATTAGTTGATGGTTGGGTATTTTATAGTCCTCCAATGATTTTTTCATGTTTTATATCTCATGACATCTAAAGGGTAAAGGGGGGGTCATCCCATCATAATGGGTATACAAGGGATTATATTAATCCTAATATAGTACACGGGTGATTAGATCATTTCAAAGAGGGGGAATGTGATGTTGTACCAATATGAATCATGTATGTGGGTAATTATTTGAATCCTATTATGTGAATAATATCATGAGGAGTAGTATTCATATATGAATTATACGTTGATATATACAGTGACCCACACATTTCATGCATAAATATTATGTCTCAATATATTGATATTAAATACGTATATTATGATCCCTAAAAAAATATGATATGTTTACTATCTTCATCAACATGGATACATAAACAACTATTTCATATGAGATATATCTTATATCCTACCAAGACATTCATACTAGGGACTCTTATTAGACATATCATACTAAAAATAGTTATTCATAAAAAATGGAAACAGAAACTATGAATTGGTGTGATAAGATTCTCAATAAGGTTAACCATGGGTGATAATAATGATAAATTAAGAATAACATGTGAATAAGGGTATTTTAACATGATATTAACATTTAAAAACAATTCTAAATATATCGTATATACTAATCAGGTATCAAGTAATAAATCTTGATAGTTTATAATACATGCATCATAATGGAATAAAATAACATGATAAATTAGATCATAACATTAGAATGAAACAAATGTTTGTGAAAAGCACATAATTATATAAAATAATTTATTTAGTTATATTTTAATTCTATGACTATAATAGTGGACTGGGTTGACACTCCATTCCATCATTACCGTAGTCATGGTTTACTCCCAACACTATCATAGTGTAAAGTTTAACTTGTTGAACTAGGATCCCTCCCCACACTAATCCTTATTATCATAGGAGATATGAAGCAATGAAAATGACATACAGGTATATATACATACATGTCTACCAATAAAATAATTAAAAAAATAAATTTGTTTTTGATAATATCAAAGTATATTCCTAATATACTCATAAAATAACCTATGGAAATTTAAATGGGTTTCATAAGAATTTCAACATTTCACCATATCATTATATATATAAAATAAACTAATTACATTAATATCTCATAATCATATTTATAAAACATTAAAATAAAGAATAAGGATTATACCATTGAAACATATACCAATTAAAGAAAAATTAACATCAATGGATGGCATCATATAATAAAATCCCCATTAAAAGATCACTGGAATATATCTTGTGGAAGATACGATTTTCATCATGAAATCACATTATCAAAATATAGAAACTTATGGAAAATATTTTATTTGAAATAAAAATATAATAAAATAAAAGAAAATTAAAATCCATCATCTTTCATGATTGTGGAAAATTATTCACATTCTAAGTACGTTAAAAAACATTCCATACACATTTTCGGAAAAAATTCAAAATAAAATCCGTAAATGTATAATAAAATTATTCATTTTAAACAATTTTATAACAAATAAAACATTTGGAAAAACTAAATTAAATTATCATATTGGAATATAAAAAAAATCGTGAATACATATTTAAAGAATATGGATTAGTAAAAAATGTATTTTTCACAGAAGAGATAAATAAAGGATGTATTCCTTCAAAACATTATTTTGTTCCCATGATTTAGTAAAGCAAATAAAATGAATGGGAAACATGTAATATCTAATAAAACTATAATAGAATAATATTATTGAGTTTCTTGAGATATATATTTAAAAAACACTTCTTTATAAACATAATCCTAAACAATCATGCTAAACAATTAAATGATTACATAAATCCCCATCTTAATGATTGAATTTCTCAAAATTGATTTATCCTAAAGTATAATAAATTAATTTTTAATATCATTATATAAAATATAAATTAATATATATAAAATATCATATATTATCCAATTACAACATTTAAGTACCACTTATTTTCAATTACTTGTCAAAATCATCATTTCAAGGTGTCAACTATTTGTTTTTTCCTGAGAATATTGGTTCGGTACATCCTGTCATTATTATTTGTTAATGGTTCCATTATATGAAGAATATAATTCATTATATAATTATCATATATATTAATTATATATATATATTACTCTATAAATGATATTGATTGGAAAAAGAATTATGATGTTTTTAGTGTGGTACATTGTATGTACTTATGAAAGATCAATAATTTTCTGATGGATGGAATGGAATAAAGTTGAATAAAAATTAAAATTTATAAAATAATTAATATATCATAAATATTCATTAAATATATCATTTTATGATCCGTGTAACGAGGAAATGAATAAATAATCACATAGTGTAACACCCTGGGTAAATAAAGAATATGACATTTTCATATTTATCCGTATTTGTGAATAAAATATTAATATGACTTTAATGGGGACGCTATGCTCGATGGCGTACCCAACATGCAAAAACGAGTTTCTTGGGAATCTTACGTTGCACTCTAATAATAAAATAATATTATTTTAAATGGTAGTTAACATGTACCCGTTATATTGGCTGGAATAGATAGAAATAACTAAAATATGATTATATATGTTTTTAAATATTTTTACATTTATCCAATAAACGATAAAGGCTTAAAATACGGAAAGATTTCAATTTTAGGCGTATATGCCCTAGTTTTCACTAAAGGTTCACTTATCGCCTTTTGATGGCGAACCGTCATTAAATATAGTTTTGTTCACTCTTATACATTCTATTGGACCAAATAAAACTCTTCTTATGAATTGGGACATCAAAATTTACTTTGTGTAAATTTTTTGTATCTTTCCGATAAAGTTCATTTTTTTAATGAATAGTCTAAAATGTTGTATTTTAATTCAAACCCTATTTTTAATCTAATTTATTTATATGATTAGAGTATCTTATGAATTTTATTTAAAGTGAAATTATAATATATTTTTACCATTAAATCCAATAGTGGTCTTTGCAATTAATTTCACTTTGAAATCAGACTTAAACTAGTGTCAATCTTTTGATACTTATTGTTTCATAAGAACACGCTATTTGCTCTGAAAGTGGGAATTAATTATTAAATTAATTAACGTGACTTATATGTTTTGAATTTTTTAAAATAGACTTCATTTTTTAATTCATAATATCAAATATATCTTAGGGTGAATTTTTGGGATTTTTCTAAAAAACATTAATTTTTGATGAATAGTGAAACCGCTAAGTGGTACTTATAAAAACTGATTTTTCCGTTTAAATGAAATTCTGCCATCTTTGTGTTTTGAATTTCCAAAATCCGACATACATGGTTTTCATTAAGAAGTAAAATGTGGTTCAATGGGATAAAAATAATTTTTTTTGGTGAATAGTAACTTATTATGTTTTTAATCACGATTATTGGTAATTAGTGTAGTTTATGGTAAGAATAATGTTTTGATAAAATTAAATGACCTAGACACATGTCCTACCATCATTGGATGTGTCATGGCCGACCAATAAAATCCATGGGTCAACTTGGGGACCCCATGGAGCCACTTTGGTTGGAAAATGTCATAAATATCTTTTTATTTAATGTTAAAGTAAAAATGACACAAACATGATATGTTTTACTAAAACAATTTTTACATGGGATTATAAAAGTAATAATTTTGCCTATAAATAGTCATTGGAACTCTAAAAATATTTCCTACATCATAGTATTTTTTTAATATTTTTTAGACATTACACAAATTAAATTATTTATGACATCATGATGATGCAGTTATGACCTCATTATTTAACGATTTAAATAAAATGGAAAGATAATGTAATATCTAAGACATACACATGTCCAAAACCTATTGTATGAGTGTATTTATAACCCTTATCACCTTATCCTAGAAATACATTAACGTGGGACCTTTAAAATCCGAAACATTTTTGAAAATAATGTAACATTTGGTAACTTTATAAGAGTGCCCCTCCTCTCCTCTTATAAAAGGCCCCCACCTCTACCTCCTTACCCACACTCCCAAAGCCTGTGGCTCGGACAACCCCTACCCATTTTTTCTCTCCCCTTTCCTCTCTTACTCCTTGAAGCATCACTTTGGGCAGAAGTCTTCCCAAGGAATCCTTTGAGCTCAAACCAAAGGGAGTTACCCGATTTTAAGGTAATGTCTTCACTTATGTCCTTTTGTTTTATTTTGCTTATCCGACCCCTAAACTCTTTTTATTCAATTATTTTGTAACAAATAAAGTATCTTAAATATACTAGGATGTTTTTATATGAAGTATTCATGCTACACTTACACACACCTACATCTAATGGTTAAAGAACATATTGATTCCGTGGATGGCGAATTTCGTCCTCCCGAAACGATGATTATTCAACATTCTTCTAACACCTTCAAAGGTGGCCATTAAGATGACACTATATTTATATATGATATCTAATATGTTTATGTTTTACTTAATCTTCTTTATTTTTCATTTATGGGGTACCTTTATGGTTTCCATTATGGGTAACCGCGATATCTTCATTTAAGGAAGTGCGGACTACCGCCCCCTCAAAGTGATTTGATTCATTAATACCATATGTGGTACGTAAAAAGGATATATTTAATGATATTATATATGATACCATACTGGAATTAAAATACTATTATGTATCATTATTTTTTAATTCCATTAAATATGAAATAGAAATGGAAGTAGCGTTCATGCGTACGTACTACTTACCGTCTCCATGAACGGTACATTTCATTTCTTATCTCAAAATGTTATGTAATATTATAAGTACATATATATAATGGATATATATGTAATATATTACATCTAAATTATGTATATCATTCTGGAATTATAACATATATATCTCTCTCTCATTTTGTTTTAATTCCATTAATATGACAAAAAAATGAAAGTAGTGTTCATGCGTACGTACGGCCTACCGTCTCCATCAACGGTGCTTTTCATTTTTATCTCCAAATGATATGGAATAGTATAAAATTAATATTTACTAGATATATATGATATTTTAATAATTAATACTATTCTGGAAATTATTTACTTATAACTACATGGGCAATCTTTTTTCAAACAAGTTCATTTTTGACTCATGTACCAAACTTCGGCAAAAACATCTGATATGAACTAACATTATTAAACAATTATTATAACATTATAATATGTGATATTAACTGAATAATAATCTCTAAAGTAGGTACTTAGGAAATTATTAATTGACCAAAGTTTATTATTCAGGAATATAATGAAACAAACAAGACAAGTTGGACTTGAGGTAAGGGACCCTACTCTTTATTTTTATGTACAATCTTTTATGTCATTCCATTTAAAGATCATATTTCTTGTTATTGGGATGTTATTTTATATTAATATTACTGTAATTTTTATTCTCATGTGATGAGAGACCCTATTCTCTCTCATCAATCCATTTTGGAAGTTTTGAGTGGTGTCGTTAGGCTGCTGAATTTTCGTAAGAGATCTAACCTCTCTTTTTCTTTTTAAGTACTCTCCTTTATGTCACTTATTTTAAGCTCGTCTTTATTATGTTGGGGGATGTACGTCTACATTCCTATTTATATAAAATTTATGTTAATATGATGAGATACCCTATTAGATCTCATCAATCCATTTTTGTATGTTTTATGTGGCGTCGTTAGGCTGCTGAGTTTTCGTAAGGGATTTTTCATCTCACTTTTATTCCCGTGAGATTTATGCTACATTTTCCACAATTTCCTTTGATTGGTGTATGTACTGCCCATTATTTTACTCATTGTGTAATATACTTTTTTTATGAGTATTTATAACAATGTTGTATTTTCCTTCTTTCACGAGGTGTATGTTTCGAAAGATACCCATATCAGTAAGGGAACCTTTCACCCTCCTCTTTTTAAAAGACTTCTTTTTTTGGGTCTTTTAATTTACATATTATTATGTTGGGATATGTTCTCATATATCCTTATTGATGTAATTTTATGTCCAAGTGATGAGATACCCTTTTTTTATCTCTCATCAACTCATTTTGATGTGACGCCGTTAGGATTTCAAGGGAACTTCTTAACCCATTTTCGATTTCCTTGGGTTCAACATGTAGTTATTGAATATGTCATCCTTTGAATATGTGTGAATGACCATTGATTATTTTACACTTAATATCCAATTATTTTTGGTGTATTCTTTTGTCACACATAATTATGTAATTGATTTATCCTTAAACCAAGGATACCGTCTTTGTAAGGGACTTCGTCTCAATATCCATTCATTGAGGCATATCTTGTTTTATACAAAACCTTCTTTTATACGGTGTATAAAACCCATTGAATTTTACGTTTATCTAAAAAGGAATCTTCTTTTATAAGAAGCATTTTACTAAACGACAAAAGGGAATGTTTTTGTCGTACTTATGCGGCGACAATGAATTCTCCGCCTCCGTGACTATTATTTGAGTTTTGGCTTCTTATACAAGCCATACCTTCTTTTTAAAAGACAAATAAATACCATGTTTTACTTTTATTTTATTTTGGTATTGAAAATGGTTTTCATAAGGGTTTTTATATCAATGTGTTTTATTTATATCTTGTGATTGAAATGTTTAAATGTTATGTTTCCTTTATGCATGTTTTATGTGATACGATTATGTTATGGTTCTTGGGCATTATTATGAAGACGGGTGGTTCCGTGATAAACTAAGGGCAGGTGAGCCCGATATAGCTCTCCAATGCATTGGGTAACGCGAAGGAGTGAAACGTTAAGGTTTCTCCGAAGAGTTTTAGGGAATATACTGTGGTGGGTATTCCAAACGTAACCAAGAGGGTTACTCCCTACGTAAGAATGTTATGAATGCCTCAAGTTACATTTTATGTATTATGATTTCTATAATTTATTCATGATTTGATGAGGTATGTTAAGGTGCCTATGTTTTATGGGTAAAGTATTATTTCATTCTTATGTATATATTAACTCATGTTTCCTTTCCATATTTTTATAACCCTTACTGAGCTTGTTATGCTCATCCCATGTTTTTGAAATGTTTTACACAGGTCAAGGGAAAGTTACATGATGTGATGATAGTGTCAAGTATGTTTCAAGAAAGAATCCATGTTTTATTTTTATATGTTTTCGTTGATGGGAAGAATGAATACTATCTTTTATGTAACCACATTGTTTAAATGTGGAATGTAATGCAAGTTTCATGATCTAATTCTCTAAAACTCTAAACCTGAAAAGATCCTCAATGTGCAATCTTGTAATAACTCAAGATTAAGTAAGGTTTAAGGCTGGGGACTTATAGTTGGTATCAAAGTTCAGTTTAGATAACTTTAGAGGTTATGGTATTCTTTAAGCATAAGTGGCATTACAATAATGGATAGGATTTTAGAAAGAGTCCTAGTTTTAGATAAACTGAATGAGTAAGTATATCTTAGTGTTTATCTTCCTCATTAGTACATGATGGTTTTTTTTTTGATATACTCACACTGACCTTTTTGGTTTTAGTAAATGGCTGGATCTAGCAGGCACCAAAGTAACAGTGGATGGGAAGGAAACTGTGACAGTTTTTTGAGAAAGAAACTGAATGATATTGGAGCTGCAATGAGAACTCTTGTGATTATCCTCTACCAACTATCTGGAGTCATGATTGACCACCTAAACCTTGGTGATTTCTCTAATTCATCATATATGCGAGAAACAAATCCCTATGGAAGTACAGTTAATGATCATAAAGGTATGTGTGTTCAAAAACCTATGTGTCAATGATGTGGAAAGAAACACCTAGGAAAATGTTTCAAAGGGACAGAAATATTCTATAGATGTGGAAATGAAGGTCATAAAGCAAGAACCTGCCATTGAAAGAGGAAGCATCCAGTTGACTCGAGGAAAGGGAATGAAGTTCTTTCTGAGGGATCAATTGAATGTTTTAAATGTGGTGTGCATGGTCATTATGAAAACACATGTCCTATGAAGAAGTTTCGTGAATGGGATCACCAAAAGTGTACAAATTTCCGTTTACCAATACCTAGTGCCAGTCTGAATGAGGATGAAGAAACTGACAATGACCAATAAAAGGTATGTATTATTTCATGACTATTGTTTTCTTATTTTGGAATCTTAGGATATGATTCATGATTTTTTTGTAGGAAATAGGTATTTCGGAATAAGTTGGAAAGGAATGGTTAATGGATCATGAAGAATGTTGAATGAGTAAGATGTCAACATATAAGGGCTTCAAGAGTTATGGTGAAATTATTAAGAGTATTAAGTCTCTGTTTATGATGAGGTTACATTAGAAGACTTTTTATATTATGTGTAACCCTGATGTTTAATATACGCAATTTTTATTCAAGGAATAGTTATCTTTTCTTTTGTGGACAGAGTTATAATGAACCATTTGGGTTTATATGATCCTTACTTTTGAGGTAATTATGGGTTACTATATGTTATGATTGAAGTGAAAGGCATGAGATAAAATTGAGGTTAAATTATGTTATGGTTATTTTTGATGATTTTATCCCTTTTTGGGGAATGATTTGAGAATTATATAGTTTTGTAAAAAGGAAAACACGCAGACCGTGTGACTACCCGTCGCGTCGGAAAAAGCTGCAAGAATCGAACCCACAACCAAAGTGCAACTGGTATTTATCGCCTACCACTGGACTACGTGAACTCCCTGGTCAGTTTGACTGATTCTTTTTAGTTATATGATTTTATGAATTAAGAGTATGTTGATTTTGGGTAATTTATGAAAATGATTAACCTATCATGGAGGATATGTGATTAGGTTAATTACTTTTCAATACGAGAATTTAGGAGCAGCTGATGTTGTTTGGAGGTAAATGTTACGACTTAACATGGAAGACTATGTGACTAAATCCTTAAAATATTTGGGTTTCAATCTTAGATTGGTTTAATTTGAAGAATTTTATGGACAAATTGTTTATCGGATGGTCCTCGTTGAACTTTGGGTTTTGTTAGACAACTTTTGGAGATTAAGCATATATTTTATTTTTAAAGTGTTATCATTTTCTGGATTATCTGACCATCTACTAACCTTTTTGGTTTTGGTTTTGGTTAAAGCCTAAATACATGGGAAGTATATAGTTCTCTTTGGTGGATTAGGTGATTCTCTAGAAGTTTATTATAGTACTCTTAATGCGAACAAGTCTCCATAAATACTCGTCTTCTGAAAAAAAAAATATGAGTTTGATTAAGGAATCTAGTAAAAGTTGAAAGTCAACATGATAAGGGATTATGTTTCCTTATGAATAAATTACTCAATAAAAAGTAACTTAAAACAAAAATTTTTTCTATTAACTTTTCCTACTGGGAAATCAAATACCGTTTAACCCATCACAAGTTTGTAATTTTCTTATGGTTAAATTTCTCCTAGACATGTTTACTATCACTCTCCCTCAAGAACATAACCCTTTTATTTTTCTTCCATGTCCATGTTTTTATACATGGAATCCTAGTATGGGTTAACTCAGGTGACCTCTGTAATTATATTCCTTTATTTTAAAGTGATTGTTTTACCAACTCTTGTTCCGATGTGGGACTTTCAAAGATGTTTCCAAGCTCAATTTTAAAAATTTCGAGGACGCAATTCACAAAAAGGGGGGAAGGATGTAACACCCCAGGTAAATAAAGAATATGACATTTTCATATTTATCTATATTTGTGAATAAAATATTAATATGACTTTAAAGGGGACGCTATGCTCGATGGCGTACCCAACATGCAACAACGAGTTTCTTGGGAATCTTACGTTGCACTCTAATAATAAAATAATATTATTTTAAATGGTAGTTAACATGTAGCCATTGTATTGGCGGGAATAGATAAAAATAACTAAAATATTATTATATATGTTTTTAAATGTTTTTACATTTATCCAATAAAAGATAAAGGCATAAAATACGGAAAGAATTAAATTTTAGGCGTATATGACCTAATTTTCACTAAAGGTTCACTTATGGCCTTTTGATGGCGAACCATCATTAAATATAGTTTTTCTCACTCTTATACATTCTATTGGACCAAATAAAACTCTTCTTAATAATTGGGACATCAAAATTTACATTGTGTCAATTTTTGATATCTTTTCGATAAAGTTCATTTTTTAATGAATAGTGTAAAATGTTGTATTTTAATTTAAAACCTCTTTTTAATCTAATTTATTTGTATGATTAGATTATCTATTGAATTGGTTTTAAATTGAAATTAGAATATATTTTTACCATTAAATCCAATAGTGGTATTGTTTCACAAAAACAGGCTGTTTGATCTGACAATAGGAATGAATTATTAAATTAATTAATGTGACTTATATGTTTTGAATTTTGTAAAATAGACTTCATTTTTGAATTCATAATATCAAATATAGGTTAGGGATAATTTTTGGGATTTTTCTGAAAAACTTCAATTTTTGATGAATAGTGAAACCACTAAGTGGTACTTATAAAAGCTGATTTTTCCGTTTAAATGAAATTTTTCCATATTTGTGTTTTGAATTTCAAAAATCCGACATACATGGTTGTAATTAAGAAGTAAAATGTGGTTCAATGGGATAAAAATAATTTTTTGGTGAATACTAACTTATTATGTTTTTAATCGCGATTAGAGGTAATTAGTGTAGTTTATGGTAAGAATAATGTTTTAATAAAATGAAATGACTTAGACACATGTCCTACACTCATTTTATGTGTCATGGCCGAACAAGAAAATCCATGGGTCAACTTGGGGACCCCATGGAGCCACTTTGGTTGGATAATGACATAAATATCTTTTTTTTAATGTTAAAGTAAAAATGACACAAACATGAGATGTTTTACTAAAATAATTTTTACATGGGGTTATACAAGTAATATTTTTTACTATAAATAGTCATTGGAAATATAAAAAAATTTCCTACATAATAGTATTTTTTTATAATTTTTAGACATTAAATAAATTAATTTATTTATGACATCATGATGATGCAGTGATGACCTCATTATTTAACGATTTAAATAAAATCTAAAGATAATGTAATATCTAAGACCTACACATGTCAAAAACCTACTGTATGCGTGGATTTCTAACCCTTATCACCTTATCCTCGAAATAAATCAATGTGGGACCTTTAAAATCTGAAATGCTTTTGAAAATAAAGTAACATTCTGTAACTTTACAAGAGTGCCCCTCCTCACCTCTTATAAAAGGCCCCCTCCTCTACCTCCCTACCCACACTCCCAAAGCCTTTGTCTCGGCCAACCCCAGCCCATTTTGTCACTCCACTTCCCTCTATTACTCCTTGAAGCCTCACTTTGGGCATAATTCTTCCCAAGGAAGCCTTTGAGCTCAAACCAAAGGGAGTTACCCAATTTTAAGGTAATGTCTTCACTTATATCCTTTTTTTTATTTTGCTTCTCCAACCCCCTAAACTCTTTTTATTCATTTATTTTGTAACAAATCAAGTATCTTAAATATACTAGGATTTTGTTATAATAAGTATTCAAGCTACACTTACACACCCTTACATCTAATGGTTAAAGAATATACGGTTTCCGTGGATGGCGAATTTCTGCCTCCCGAAACGATGATTGTTAAACATTCTTCTAACACCTTAAAAGGTGGCCATTAAGATGACATTATATGTATATATGATATATAATATGTTTATGTTTTACTGAGGCTTCTGTATTTTTCATTAATGAGGTACCTTTATGGTTTCCATTATGGGTAAATGTGATATCTTCATTTGAGGAAGTGCGGACTACCGCCCCCTCAAAGTGATTTGATTCATTAATACCATATTTGGTACGTATAAAGGATATATTTAATGATATTATATATGATACCATAATTTAATTAAAATAATATTATGTATAATTATGTTTTATTTCCATTAAATATGAAATAGAAATGGAAGTAGCGTTCATGCGTACGTACGGCTTACCATCTCCATGAACGGTACATTTCATTTCTTACATCAAAATGTTATGTAATATTATAAGTACATATATATAATGGATATATATTTAATATATTACATCTAAATTATGGATATCATTCTGGAATTATAACATATATATATATATATCTCTCATTTTGTTTTAATTCCATTAATATGAGAAAAAATGAAAGTAGCGTTCATGCGTACGTACGGCCTACCATCTCCATGAACGGTGCTTTTAGTTTTTATCTCCAAATGATATGGAATAGTATAAGATGAATATTTACTGGATATATATGATATTTTAATCATTAATACTATTGTGGAAATTATTTACTTATAACTACATGGTCAATCTTTTTTCAAACAAGTTCATTTTTGCCTCATGTACCAAACATCGGCAAAAACGCCTGATATGAACTAACATTATTAAACAATTATTAAAACATTATAATATGTGATATGAAATGAATAATAATCTCTAAAGGAGGTACTTAGGAAATTTTTAATTGACCAATGTTTATTATTCCGTAATATAAAGAAACGAACAAGACAAGTTGGACTTGAGGTAAGGGACCCTACTCTTTCTTTTTATGTGCACTCTTTTATGTCATTCCTTTTAAAGCTCATATTTCTTGTTATTGGGATGTTATTTTATATAATCTTACTGTAATTTTTATTTTCATGTGATGAGAGACCCTATTATCTCTCATCAATCCATTTTGGATGTTTTGAGTGGCGCCGTTAGGCTGCCGAATTTTCGTAAGAGATCTAACCTCTCTCTTTCTTTTTAAGTACTCTCCTTTGTGTCACTTCTTTTAAGCTCCTCTTTGTTATGTTGGGGGATGTTATTTTACATTCCTATTTATATAAACTTAATGTTAATATGATGAGATACCCTATTATATCTCATCAGTCCATTTTTGTATGTTTTATTTGGCGTCGTTAGGCTGCCGAGTTTTCATAAGGGATTTTTCATCTCACTTTTATTCCCGTGAGATTTATGCTACATTTGCCACAATTTCCTTTGATTGGTGTATGTACTGCCCATTATTTTACTCATTGTGTAATATAATTTCTTTTATGATTATTTAAAAAAATGTTTTATTGTCCTTCTTTCATGAGGTGTATGTTTCGAAAGATACCCATGTCGGTAAGGGAACCTTTCACCCTCCTCTATTTAAAAGACTTATTTTGTTGGGTCTTTTAATTTACATATTTTTATATTGGGATATGTTCTCATATATCCTTATTGATGTAAATTTTATATCCAAGTGATGAGATACCCTTTTTTTATCTCTCATCAACTCATTTTGATGTGACGCTGTTAGGCTGTCAAGGGAACTTCTTAACCAAATTTCGGTTTCTTTGGGTTCATCATGTAGTTATTGAATATGTCATCCTTTTAATATGTGTGAATGAACTTTGATTATTTTACACTTAATATCCACTTATATTTGGTGTATTCGTTTTTCACACATAATTATGTAATCGGTTTATCCTTAAACCAAGGATACCGTCTTTGTAAGGGGCTTCGTCTCAATCTCCATTCATTGAGGCATATCTTGTTTTATACACAACCTTCTTTTATTCGATGTATAATCCCCTATGACTTTTACATTTTTCCAAAGAGGAATATTTTTTTATAAGAAGTATTTTACTAAACGACAAAAGGGAATGTTTTTGTCGTATGTATGCGGCGACAATGACTTCTCTGTCTCCGTGACTATTATTTGAGTTTCGGCTTCTTCTACAAGCCATACCTTCTTTTTAAAAGACAAATAAATACCATGTTTTACTTTTATTTTATTTTGGTATTGAAAATGGTTTTCATAAGGGTTTTAATATCAATATGTTTTGTTGATATCTTGTGATTGAAATGTTTAAATGTTATGTTTCCTTTATGCATATTTTATGTGATACGATTATGTTATGGTCCTTGGGCATTATTATGAAGACGGGTGGTTCCGTGATAAACTAAGGGCGGGTGAGCCCGATATAGCTCTCCAATGCATTGGGTAACGCGAAGGACTGAAATGTTAAGGTTTCTCTGAAGAGATTTAGGGAATATAATGTAGTGGGTATTCCAAACGTAACCAAGAGGGTTACTCCCTACGTAAGAATGTTATGAATGCCTCAAGTTACCTTTTATGTCTTATTATTTCTATGATTTATTCGTCCTTTGATGAGGTATGCTAATGTGCCTATGTTTTATGGGTAAAGTATTATTTCATTCTTATGTATATATGAACTCATGATTCTTTTCCATATTTTTATAACCCTTACTGAGATTTTTATGCTCATCCCAAGTTTTTGAAAGTTTTTTCACAGGTCAAGGGAAAGGTACATGATGTGATGATAGTGTCATGGATGTTTCAAGAAAGAATCCATGTTTTATTTTAAATATGTTTCTGTTGATGGGAAGAATGAATACTGTCTTTTATGTAACCACTTTGTTTAAATGTGGAATGTAATGAACGTTTCATGATCTAATTCTCTAAAACTCTAAACCGGAAAATATCCTCAATGTGTAATCTTGTAATAACTCAAGATTAAGTAAGGTTTAAGGGTGGGGCCTTATACATAGCTTCATAGAGGTGGCATTCCATGGGTACACATGAGTGACATTATCATTTTCCAACAAATGGGGTGGTAAGAAGATAAATATGAAATTATAAATTAATAATGATAATTATATAATAAAAATCATATATAAACATTAATACCATCATAATAACAACCCATGAAATAGTTTTAATTAAAATTAATTGTATCACTACCTCGAGGCGGAAGTCCACATGTTTGCACAAGAAACACTTACGCTTCAAATTTGATAGACAATAGGGTGAATAATGATAGTATTATAGTCAAAATAACATTTAATTGTATTCAGGATAATATATTTATTATTTTTTGATTAATAATAAATATTAAGAGGGGATATAAGAATAAATAAATTCAAATTGTCAGGTAAGACGACTAACTCTTATTTGATAGTCTTATGCATGATCCCTTCTTGAGGAAACTTTTAATTTTAATTTGAGAAGGAAAACACATATAATTGATATAATGGTATGTTTAGAAGATAATTTTAAATGGATTGGTTGATATAGAAATATCAATTTGGTGTACATGATTTAGATATGTCGTGTCCTTTTATATTGGTGGGAAAGGACACCCTTCAAATTACAAAAAAATAAATATAATTAAAATATATCTATTGTATAATACTCTCACATAGACATGAATATGATGAAAAAGTTTATATGGAAAAAATATCATTGTCCAGTGAAATTTACATAGGTTGTGGTATCATTTTGAACCGTATATTTGGCTTTAACAACATGGATAACCTATTTTATACTTAATTACAGTATTGAATATTTTCAATATTAATGCGATTTAATTTAACATATAAGTAAAGTTATCTCATAAATGGAAAAAATAATAATGTAGACCATTTACATTGATAATTAATTTTATTATTTGTTTTATGTTTTTTTAAATACTTTATAAAATATGTATTTTTAAATATCATTATGGTGAATTTGGAAACAATTCACTTATTGTGAATTTAAATCCATCGACATAGTAATGAAATAAATATATAATCCATTAGATAAATTAAAATGGTTTTATACATATATTAAATTAATGGAAAACTAAAAATTACCCCAAAAATATAACATATAGAGTTTTCAAAACCATTTTATTGATTTTTCTACTTCTTACATATGCATTGTGTTTACTATGGTTATTATTTTAAAGTTATTATTTATTCATTTTAAATTTAAAATAAAATACTACATTAACAACAAATATTAATTATTTAGAATAAAAAATAACAAAAAAAGTGTCCACTCTTTACCATTATATTTAATTTCAATATAAATTAAAATTTAGAATTTGACATTAGCGAGTTATCATTACATAAAATAGTATAAAAGTAATTATGACAGAAAAATTTCCCCATAATTTAATATATTCAAAACATGGAAGGGAATGTACATTTTAAAATAAAATAATTTGACAAATTAATCATTTTGTTGAATTTCGAAGCCTTCTCCCAGTGTTTTAGCACTGTTTTACACATTTTACCAATACCATGGGGAAAATTATTTACCAAAATTACTATTCAAAATGACAAAAAAGAAAAAAATTCTATTTAAAAAATTGATCATAAGGATTCCAAATATAGAATCTATTTTTAATGATTACATGTCAATAATAATCGTTGTATATTTATAAAATAATCTTGGAAAATGCATTAATGATGTTTTTTAAGTTAATTTTTTCTGTATAACATTTGATTTGATATTATATCATGCTTAGAAAAAACATTATACAATTGTTTAAACATTTATTCTAAGTATATAAAGTATTTAATTCTTTATAATCATTTACTAATATTGGTTAATTATATTTATTAATTTGGAAAAATATTTCACATATAAAAAATTTCATAGAAAAATATCTCATTTTCATGAAATGTTTTACATTTTTATTTATAAACAATTGATAACCCTAAAAATCATTTAAAGTATCAATAATAAATTAAATTTCAATAATTTAAATTATTATATTCATACCCTTGAATTCAAAATAAATATTATAATTGTCAAAATAATTATAAATTTTTAAATAGTATAACAGAGTTCATTGAAACTCGATGTTAGGTGTAAGATAATCTATCAAAGAAATAATATTTACTTATAGAAACCTATATCCTAAAATATCACATTGTAAATTCTACCCCATTAAGATATATTTAACCCTAAAAATTCCGTCACTCTAATACAAAATTGATAATATCACTATTTCATCATATCCTTGGGTTCCCATGTTGAAATTTTTTAATTTTTTTATTCCTCCAAAAAACATTGACTATGTGTATAATATTGTTACCAAAAACTTCTTCTAAATGATTAAATATTTATACATGTTTTTATTAATTAGAATGATAATTTTCTAGTTAACAACCTTGATGTTTTTTTCGTTATTGATCATATATTTATTTAGTCATGTGAGATACATGGAACACATCATGAATTTTGATGAGGTTCATTTGAATAATCAACTAATAAGATTATATCCCTATTAGATCAAGAATATATTATATGCCAATATACATATGTCTCATACTTCAATTCTTTTTTAATCTCATATTATTTTTTAATTGAGAAATTTTTTGGAATTC
The DNA here is from genome assembly GCA_963277665.1 of Viscum album. Classification (NCBI taxonomy): domain Eukaryota; kingdom Viridiplantae; phylum Streptophyta; class Magnoliopsida; order Santalales; family Viscaceae; genus Viscum; species Viscum album. The sequence continues at coordinate 1,915,311,996 of OY728165.1, read as the reverse complement.
CATCCCACCAACCTCAAATTATAGATTTCTCTAATGATTCAAAAAAATAACTTCTCAATATTATATAAGCTATCTAAAATGTGTTACAAAATTTATATACAATTCTTTTCTAATTCCTTACATCGGTTAGGTACCAATAAAATACATTATATAGATTTATCTCATGACATTGGAGTTTCCCAATTCTTTTCATACATTGATTCATAAGGATCCTTTGAAATGCTCATGTGAACACTATTATTGGACGAAAAATGCACTAGTGGATGGTTTTTCTCATTCCCCATTGAATTTAATTGAAAAATACATCATAATATCATCTAGGGTTATAATTTATCTTTTATACTAACGATAAGTTTATATAGGATAAATAATTATAAAACACATATTTCTATCTATCTCTCATTGTGTATTCCTTAAAACATCATGGTAAACCTTTTATAATTGTTAGATACACTTGAATGTGGTACTCTATTCAAAATCACCACATTTTTAATGAATATTTTGGATGAATTATCAAGATATATGTATTCTATAGGAATAATTAATTTTGATGGATTTGAAAGTCAGTCAGCTACTACACGAATGTAATTATATCCTTTAGATATTTTAGGGAGTCTTTTGATTAAATTAAATGTTTTTTATACATTACCATTCTAGTATAGGTAATAGATTTAGCATCTCTCTAGGCTTATATATCTCATCCTCAATGGGATGATATACCAATCATCAAGATACATACTCTACAATATTGATCTTCATGTTACCCCACTAGAAATAATCTTAAAAATATATATAATTATTCTTTATTATAGGATAAATATATATTTTTAAACTTTGATATTCATACAATATGTAGTTTTTTAATTATGGAAATAAAGGGACACAAAAATGGAACATGAACATTTTCATTATATCACAATCATGGTTGAGATGAGGAATATTTCTCAATTCTACATTCAGTTATGCATCTTCTTTTTTCACCTCTTTAATATTTACGAGGAGATATTTTTGAACAACTATTTGATCAAGATAAGAATCCTATCATGCCATTAATATTTACATTTATATTCTATTCAAATAAATAAATATTGTATCTTATTTTATCCATATAATCGATATTCTGGAATAATTATTTTGAATCAAAGTATTAGTTACCTTGTTTACATTCCCATGGTGGTAATGTGTTAAGAAGTGATTTTATTTAATCAATTCCATCCATATTATCTGATTCATGTGAAAATTTTTCTAATTTAATTTATACCATAACCTTTTATGATCTTCTCATATTAACACATTTCTCTATAAATATATTCAATCCTTATCATTAATGTAAACATTACAATGGATAACATAAAATCATGAATTTTTGTATGTATTATAATAAAAATTTAATTTTCATGTGGGAAAATATATGGCCATTTATTTAAGTATTACTAAGAATCAAATTTCTTATTTTATCCATCACTATATATCATGAACCCTTCTCTACTACAGTGTAGTATAAACACAGGTTCACTTATAAGGCATCTACTGAAATCCTTGAAATTATATTCACATTAATCCAACCAAATGAACATGACTCCCTTATATGTAAACGTGATTAGTGTATTGGATAGTAGTGATAAATTATACACAATGTTTTTATAATATCATCCCAAGAATGAAAAATACAGATCTTAGTCATAGTTTTTCGCCAATCCCAATGTTCAATAACTTTATTCTTTGATAGATCAACTGCCATACATTCACATGGGATTATATAATCCAAAAAATGATGCATTTGATTTCAAATATTCACAGTTGGTAAATTTTTTATAGAAATTATCCAATCCTAGTTTTTTAGTATAATCATCTGTGTATATACATTTTTTTCTTTACACGTATAATAAATAATAATTTATTCCAAAAATTATAGAACAAACTGATAATGTTAATATATAAAAATTTTATACATCATATCCATGAAGATAAGGGGGGACTTAGAAAGACTATATGTAATAACAACAAATTCATAGTGCCCATACATCATATTGAATGTTTTCAAAGGTATATCCGCGTTATTATCCTTTGATTTATGATATCTAGAATGATTTTTAATATTGGTAAAATATTGATATTGAGTGGAATTCAACAAAAAACAAAAATTCTTAGGTAAATAATACTTTTTCTAGATTTTGATGTTATTAAATTACTAATAATAAATTCATAGTTATATTTATCCATATATATTCTCAGCCAAAAGAATTTTTTCATCCCATAGTGATACACTTAGATGAATGAATCCCTAATTTATATTGTCAATGTGTTTCTTCCTTAGTTCCTAAAACACAGTCGAATCAATTCTATATATATTAATAACAGTAGGTATAGTGATAGTTATGTGTTCTATTTAAAACATAACATAACAATTTGAAGGAATATTTAGAAACTCTTCAGGAAAAAATACTGAAACTCTTATATAATAAGAAAATAATAAATGTTGAGTATATTACCATCCATTTATATTTACTACAACATTTTAATTGAATTAAATACATATATAATATATGTAATTTCCATTTTATGATGATATTTATTGTGTCAATGATATATGATCATAGATTTATTCATAATATGAATGTTAACATTCATTATTTGATGATTTATGTAGTATTAATGTAAATAAATCAATCCATAACTATAATAACATCAAATTTATCTAGAGGGATAATAAAAATATTTTTAAGAAGTGCATTCTCATAATCATTATTTGGAGAAGAATCATAAACATGAAATGTATTTATCATACCTTTATGTTGTTTCACGAAAAATGTAGTTTATAATTGTTTTGGTGGTACTATGATAACCATAAATAACAATTTATATAAAAAATAATTGGTAGATCCAAAATAATATAAGAAATTTTCATATTTGGTTGGATGATAGGTATATCATCCACCCTATTATTATTCATACCCTAAACGAATAACATTCATCCTGTGAAATGTCCCTTTTTCATAAATATAATATGTTTATGACATCAATAATCATCATTAATCAATATATTTTGGAACTTTTTTTAATAATTCCAGTATTTATTATATTTTAAACGATATAGTTTTGGTGGTAAATTATTTGGTGATTTTTCTCCAACATTATATAACTTTTTATGTGCATAATTGTTTTATTATAATTCCTGATTACCTCCCTTTACACACATAAAACATTTTCCATATCCCTTAATTCAATTTCATTCGTGTTTCATTCTAGACTTTGATCATAAAAGAAATCTCAAATTCATCTCCCCGTGATTTTTAATTTTTTTTTACTACAAGATTTATTTTACTAACATAACCATGGTATTAATGGGTAAATTTAATCTCCATCGCACCATTTATAGTATATTGAATTACTTCTTCATTGCAACTAATGTTAGTTATTAATAAATCCGTATTAAGGATAGGGTTTGAGACACTAAAAAATCTATAAATATTACTTTCTAGATGGACGATAATACCGAAATCATATATTGGAATCCATGTAAAATTTTCCTCATACATAATAACAAATGCATTGTAATTTTTATATGTGAAAGAATTAATTCCCCTTTTCTTACATAGAATATTAGTAAAAATCATATTTAAAATTAATATCTTAATACCATCCTACATCATGGGGAGAATTTCTCAATGTTGCCTCAAATTAATGATAAGGGTCCAAAATTGATCTGCTTCTCCTATGAAGTTTTAAACTGCTAAAAAATGTCTTTTGTTTTTCTACAGTAGAATATTGAAAATATACATTCATTGTTACTGTTCCATTTTTAAATGACAAGTGGTTTAGCAGACCTACTATTAAATGGTTAATGTTTCTTCATAAGGGACTCAATATTATATTGTTCCTACCATTTCTCATTTTGAATAAAACCATGATTCATGAATTGAGATTGTTAACTAAGAATAATAATGATATGTTACATTTTAATTCATATAACATTTGGTTTCTTGGGTTTATAATTAATTTATTTACTATTATATTTAGTATTAACATGATTCTTTTGGGTTTAAATCAATTAATAAATTAAAAATAATATTTTTAGAAATAATAATCACAGTGACAAAATCAAATAATGTGTGCCTTACAAAAACATTATGTCATTATCTTATACATAATCTTATCCATGTGGTTCTCATTAATGTTTTCATATCCCAGTCAAAAATGTTATAAAAATCTCTATTTGTACCAGCTATAGTGACCCATACTTTTCATTCATATATATTATATCATTTCAAATAAATATTTAATTGATAAAATTATTAAAATACTATAATCACGTTATTTTAGTATCCATTGAAACATAGATATATAAATAAATTTTTTGTAATAGATCTAAATTATCTCCCACTAAGAATTTTATAATTGAAACCCTTATAAAAAACATTATACATAAAATACTTCTTCATAAGAAGGGTAATGGAAAATAATAAAGAGAGATATTAGATGATCATTAAGGGTATTATATAGAGATACAGATGATCAAATATGAAAAAAAAATGAGAATAAGGGTTTCATAACACGATCTTAATATTTTAAAACCACACCCAGTATATCTAGATTTCAATATAAAATATTGTAATAAATCATTGCAGTTTATCAGATATTAATCAATGTGGAATCAAGGAAAATGGTCCATGAGATAAAAAAGTGGCCTAATACATATGTTTGAATCATATACACAATTTTATAAAAAAAAATTAATTAGTAAATTATATCTATTAAGAACCTCATAGACTTCAGGGTTCAATTTACATTCCATCATATCCTTAGTCTTGGTTCACTCCAAATATTATCATAGTAGATAGATTTTATTATTGAAATTGGTTTACTCCCCACTCCAGTCTTTATTATTACATGATATATCCATATTTTCCCAATTCTTTAGAGCTCTATATAATTTATTGACTACCCATCACATAATGAAAATCATACACTTTTGTTCCATAAGATCTAAAACGTTCATTATATCATCATTATGTAACCGAGGGAAAGGAACTCATTTTTTAAAAATAATATCATTTAACCATACCATAAATTTTTTAAAATAACCAGGTTTCATAATAATCTCATTATTATAAACATAAACCATCCAGATAATTAATAGTTATGATATAATTGGATCATATCCAATGTAAGTTAAAATGAAACTCAACGGATGTTATTATAGATGAAATTTTTGTTAAAATATTCCTAGAATATGTCATGTGAAAGAAACACTTTTCATTTTTAAATAACACAATTAAAATAAAAAATTATTATTATTGGAAATAATTTTTCTTAAATAATAGACATGTAATCATAAATTCTCCAATTTCTCATGATGGAATGAATTTTTATTCATGTCATTTCTATTAAAATAAAAATTCCTTTCACATTTTTCTTGTAAACATTTAAACAAACCTATTCAAGATATTGTTAAAAAGTATCCATTAAAACATTTTTATAAAATGAAAAATAGGTGTAGAAATAAATTTAATGATCATTTAAAAAAATATAAAAAAATAATGAAGAAACATTTATAAAACATATAAATGGGAGTAAAATAAATTTTTTTCGAACATTGAAATGAATTCAGACTTGCTTAAAAAATCATTCAATATAATGATTTCATAAATAGAGGAATAAGAAATGAAAATATTTAATAATTATATGTAACCATATGTTAATAAAATTATTTTGTTTCTATGGAGTTAGATCATAAAATTTAATCATTATAAACATAATTATAAACAATCAATCATAACAATTAGATAAACATATAACTCCCTATCATCAAGTTAGATTATCATATAACGTTACTTATCTTCTAAATAGTAAATTTAAATATATTATTATTATATTAAAAATTCATGAAGAAAACAATTAATATCATATATTGTCCAATTACAACATTTATACGTGAATTTTTTTTTTGTAATTCATTATTCAAATTGTCATTCTTATGTGTTAACTATTTCAATTTTCATGAGAATTTTGGTTTAGTAGTTCATATCTATAATATTTGATCGTGGTCATGTAACATCCATAATATCAATAAGGATATAAAAATAATACATATACATAATATATATTTATATTTATTCAAAATTGGTTGATATAGAAATATGAATTGCATTGTTCATGGATATAGTGGATTGTAAGTACGCATTAATGATGTTTTAACTTATTGATTTATAGAATGAAATAAATCTAAATAATAATTCATAGTTATATATATTTTTATATTATATATATCATATATATTCCTTAATTATCTTTTTTATCATCTCTGTAAAGAGGTAATTAAAATGGATCCACATAACATTTTTGAGGTGGTCATCTACAAGGATACATGAGAGATGTTAACATTTTCCAAAAATTGGAGATCTAAGAAGGTATATATAATAATATAATAATAGAATAATAATTCAATCATAAATATCATATAAATACATTAAATCCATAATAATTTCCATCTATTAAATATAACGGTGGAAAATGAAATGAATCACTTGGTGTAGGCGGTAGTCCACACGTATGGAAAAGTGACACAATCAATTCCCATTTGATATAAAATAGGGTAAATAATGGTTGTAAAATAATATTAACAACATTTGATTATATTTTTTATATTGATTTTATTATTTAATTGTGAATAATATATATATAGGATGTATGAAGATAAAATAAATGGAAATAGGTCGGGTAATACTATTACCTCTTATTCGATAGGCCTCCTTTAGATCCCATTATTATGATCGTTGGTATGGTATTTTTGGAATATAATATCCTAAACTTGTTTACCATGTATGTATATAAGAGAGTTATTAATGATTTCCACTAGATATAATTCTCATTTTGTTCTAAAGAAAAGGGAGATGGTGTTTCTTTTTATAAGGGAGGGACATGACACAAATGGAATCACATAGACGATTTAAATATAATTAAACTATTTGTCATGTATAATGCCAAAAAAATCCATATATTAAAATAAAAATAGTTCTTTGCATAATATAATCATTTAATGAAATTAACATTATTTTTGTCTCATTTTAAGTATTAAAATTTGGTTTTACCCCTTCGTTAATTGATGTTATCGTAAACTATACTAACCAATTTTACAATCATAAAGAAATATAATTGTAATTATAAGATAATTATTTTCACCTAAGTCACAAAAGAATTAATGTATTCAAAATTAATCATCATAAATATACTCTTTCAATTCTATGGTTATTTTGAAATAATTAAATATTTTTTTAAATGTTAATGTAATTTTTAAGACTACTAACATAATTTGACTTTCAGGCCATAAATATTGTAATTTAAATTTAATATGATCCTTTAAAATATTAATAATGTGTTTTTTGATAAATAAAATACTTTCAAAACTATAACTCACCAAAACAAATATTACTATTCTAGTTTAAAAAACAATTTACATTATTTTTCTACTACGTGCTAAAACATTGTGTTAGCATAAAGGTAATTATTTTATCACTAAAAACTAAATATGATTATTAATATTATTAAAATATTTTAAATTTTAAAATATATATTTATTACTAATTTTTTTCTATTTTTATCCTTATATGAATTTTTTTTGTGATATTAAATAGAAGAGTGTGATATTTTGTAATATTTCTTACTTAATATAACATAAATGACATTATCACATGAAAATGAAACCAAATAACAATATATTCGAATATTTGTTGGGAATTAATCATATAAACTAAAACATTAAGATAAATAATAGTTTTGTAGAAATGATAAATGCTTAATCAAACGTTTTAATCATATTTTTTTGTTTAACCATTATAGAGGTGATAAATTTTTACCAATGTGACTATTCATAATGATAAAATATAAAAGATTCCTATTTAAAAATTTTTATTTTTAATATTCCAAATATAGAATAAATTTATAAATATTCCCTTTCTATAAGTATAAAAATACGTTTTAAAATATGTGCACTAAAAACATGATGAAACTTGTTTTCTTTGAAAAATAAATATTAAAGAAAAAATTGATTAATTCTTATCACACTACTAAGAAAAATTAAATTTATACTAAAATTTATTTTTAAATATATAATATAAAAATTTCATTAATCTCATTCATCGATAATTAATAAATTCATTTATTAAGATAAAAACACATTTTTATATAAAACTAGTTCTTCAAAAATAATATATCTTATATTTTCAAATAATATTCATTTTCATTTACAGTTAATTGATAAAAAATTAATACATGTTCAAAAATTAATTTTTTATTTCCTAGTTATTAATATTCATACCATCAAATACAATGTCTAGAAAATAATATTATTATTAAATAATAATATTTCAACAAAATAACACTTTTTGTTTGAAAGTTTTATTGCATATAAATAATATTGTAGATGAAATAAAATTTATTTATAGAGAACTATATCATACAATATTGGGGTGTGACATTATGAATGTTAAGTAAACTCAATCCACATTTGGAATCTATACACAATGATAATGCTGACAGTTATCTTTTACTAAAGAATTAATTTTGGATTCTAATGTTTATTCCAAAAATATTATGATTATGATATGATCTCATGGATCAAGATAGATTATTATGATTCAGTAATCTTATGATTATTTTCTATTATTCATGAACAATAATAATACCAAGACTCAAATTTTTTGGTCTATATATTTTTCTTACACTCTTCATGCCATTATATAAAAATTATTTGATTATAAATTAGATTTATTTATTTGTAATTTAAATACTTAAAATTTTTATCTTTATTTAATTATTTATTTGGAATTTTTTTGAATTTTATGAAATAGGAAAAAAAAAATTTGAGGAACATTATGTTGAATCATGAAACCCTTAAATATAGTTCATTTTTTATGGACAGTTTGACTGGCATGGGTAATTCATGGTTTGTATTTCTCATATAAGGAACCCTATGTCACATCCTTTTAATGAATTTTCTGAGTCCCAAACATGCACATGTATAGGAGAACAAGATGGAAGAATATTATTTACCTCTACAATAAAATCATTTTTTGTAATAATTTTTTTTAAAATTTGGCTAAAATGTTTGATGGTGGGTGGTCCTTCTATAATCACAATGAAATTTGTGGCATGGTTTTCTGAACCAATTGCCATAACCCTTAGAGTTACAAAAAATTGAAAACATTTGTTCATAAAATTAATCATTCTTTTATTTAATATGTTTCCAACCCTCATTATGATACTATTTATGATACATAGCTTTAGTTCCCACCAATGGATCCTCTCTTCCAATTTTATCAGATTTAATGGTCTTATAATCCTCCCTCATTATATTTTCATTGTAATCATGTTTATTTTCATTTTTTTCCTCTTCAATCATTCCCATGTCCCTTTAATTTTCATTTTACTTCAATCCTACCAACCCCAGGTCTATCAATGTTTTATTTTAGGGGTCCAAATTTCATATTCAATATTTTTTTATTAGGGATTCAATGGGGACTCATAAGTGTAGTATGATCATTCTTTATCATAGGTGATGACCTCAAACATGATCATCATTGAACCTAGGTTGGTTTTTTGTTAATTTTATAAAAATGTGATTTCATTTCAATATTTAGAGATTCAAAAATATTATTTCCTAAATCAATTGTATATGTGTTATCATTGTTGAATTATAAAATCTTTTCAAGGTATTTTTTTTACTTAATTGATATACATGTATTTTATTGTGATGTTTGAAATGAGAAATATCTCTGTATTATTTAAATATTTTTCTAAAATTAAAAGTAATGTTAAAAAATCATTGAACCTATATGGGTCATAAATTAAATTGAGGAAGAATGTTTGAAATTTTTTATACATTTCATGATTTTTGTTTATTTTTTGTTAGATTTTAAAATGTTTTTAATGAATTTTTTTATAATTTTTCGGAAATTGATTGAAATTAATTGATTTTAAAGAGTAATTTCTAGCATAATTTAAAACTAATACTACTATGATATAGTCTCAACTCATTTTTATGAAATATATATTTGAACATTTAAATGGATTCTAAAATTGTGTGGTTGTGTGATGCCTTCTTCGACCCTATTAGATTGTACTTTATGTGGATGTTGGATTGAGGGGAATTTTATATATTTCAATTGGTTTGGATTTTATGTAATTTGGGATATTTTTTATAAGGGTGTATCTGGTTATTTGATAATTTTTACATATTATTTGGTTTTTAATATTTTCCTTTCATAAATTTATTTCTCACATCATATTTCCTGATGATAATAGAAGTTGATCCTTGGAAACATAATAAGGTCTGAGATATGTTATTATATAGTCCCAACAAAATGGAATAAATCACATAAGGTTTTACAGACCATATGGGATGTGGAATGACTGTGTCAAGTTTTGAGTAGTGATCTTAGTTTTGAAACATGGAACTTAATTATTGGGTAGGCATATATTTCTGAAATGGGTGTTTCTAGAGTCTTCTCGTGATATTTTTTCCATTTTCCATTCTCTTTTTATAATTCTTTTTATGGAACATATTCTCCCTGTCTTCCTTTAATTTTTTATCACACATGGAACATCTTCTATACTTTTATTGTACCCCCTTTTTTGACATGGATAAATATTTTTTTATTATATTATTTTTCAAATATGCTCTTTAATTTAGAATACATTCCCAATGTTTGAAAATTTTCTATTTCCTAATTCCACATACATTTTTTTAAAAGTATTTTTGGATTATAAATGGTCTATGGACTATGTAATGGTTTAAATTTATTACTTTACTTCTAAACAAATAATTGATAATTTAGAAAATATTTTTTTTTATAATAGTATAATTTTTATGTGAAATGAAACCACACAGCCAATTCTCTATTATAGTTTACAATATAATAATCTGAAATTTATTTTGTACGGAATTAAATAAAGCTATGATGCATACCCACTAAGACTATTTTCCCTCATTACCTCTACACACCATTCATAGAATCCATTTCTTATTATATCATTTCATATGCCTTGGATTGGTCATCTTCTTGTGGATTTTCATGTATGACATTATCATGTTATGTTTACAGTGATAACTGGTAACATTAATACAGTAAAATATCTTTTAGTTTTTTTATAGTTGTTAATTTGTTATGTCTATGTATCACCTCATGGATGATGACCCTATTATGATGTATATTGGTACATTAGTAATGCGGGTGATATTATGGTATAATTATTTTAATTATTTTTTTCATTTCTATTTTGCATCCATACTATGGTTGTATGTTTTTTTATTGATGGGTTTGTTTATATCCCAAGATCTAATAGTTAACATTGATTCTTTATAATACCCAAACACATGTAACCAACTTGGGGTGATCAGGAACATGCCTCTGGTTTGTTCTGGAATACCATGGGATCCCATTTGATATATGGTCTATGTTAGTTGATGAAAAAATTTTATTTAGCTAAACATACTTGTTTTTTGGTGTGTTTCTATGTAGTATGGTTACTATTGTCATCATAATTGCATGAGTAGAAGGTGTGGGGGAATAGTTTCATGTTCCTTTTCTATCTTGAGCCTTGATTTCTCTTAGGTGGTTGAAGATTATGTCTTGATTTTTTGTTATATTCTTGATCTCACTGATGTATTTTGATTGAATTTGATAATGATTTGGTCCTGGAGGAGTACATAAATTATTATAGGGTTCATTTAATGTTTCTTATCTCAAATTGGGGAATTAACAAGGGATTCACACATCGTCTTAATTTTTTAGTGGACCATGTAGTACCAATTAGGAATGGTATTACTACCATTAAAATTGAAATTGTATGATTTGTCTATGGATCACAACACTATGTGACCGAACCGTGTGAAGATATTTTTATGTTTTTATATATTTTTTTTCTCCCACGATTTTTTGGATGATTATGATGTATCATAGCATTGGTATGATTAAGTGTTGTTTTATGTAATTATATATGAATGAATGCAGTTTGACTCTAAATTTACCTTTTATACTTGTTTATTTCCAGGGGACCATTTTAATATGTTTAAAATTCCTTTTTGTAATGGAAAAGGATTTTTAAATAGTATTTTTTAATTTATTTTGTATTTATTATTAAATATGATTATATTTGTTGTTAAAATACTGGTGTAGAATACTAGAAACTTTTCTTCATTTGATATGTTCCCTTTTTTGGAATAACATTATGGGATTTTTTTGGGTGAAAATTGTAATATTATTTTGAAACTGGTATTTATGGATGATCAAATCTGAAAATGAGATGTTTTAAAAATTATTAAATGAATTATTTTCAATAGTATCAATTTTAAAATGGAATTTTGGAATATATTTCAAATAAAATGGTGGGTTTTTTTATATGAATTTAGTTATGTTTTAGAATAGTTATTTTTATATGAAATTTTTTTATTTTGATAATGATAAAAACATTTGATGATTTGGTTTTTGGAAAATTTGATATTTTTTAAGGGTCATTTTCGAAAAGCAGGGTTTTGAATTTGGGAATTTGTTTTGGGATTGCTTTATTTTTTTATGAGTGTAGGCAGCATAATTGTTATCTATGTAGGTTATTTTATAACTCTAAAGAAATTCATTTGTGTTTATATCACAATTTGGGTTCATCCTAAACTCCAGGAAAAGTGGAAAATCTATTATATTCTTTTCATTAATAATTATTGGGTAATTTACCTTCTCCTCCTTGCGTGGATCATAGTTCTAATGATGTATTAATATGGTTCTAAGTTTTTGTAATTTCTCTTGATGTGTTTGTTTTGGAATGGGGATTTGATAGTGAGTTCTTGTATATATCTTTTGTATTATTGTGTGTCTTACCATAGGAGGAATATTTTTTAGAGATTTATTATTTTTTATTGAGGATTACACTATTTCCTTTTAGTTATTTTTAATGTTATAAGAATTTATGGGTTTGATATATATGTTTGTGGATGGTATCAGTAATTTGGTCCTTGTGAATAATTTTCCCCGTTGGTTTCCTTTTGTTGTCAGTTAGGGTGTTATCTTAAGCAATGGTTGTTTTGAGGTCGGCTTCTTGATGGGTTTAACATGGGTGACTATTTAGTATGTTCTTGTGTTTGTAGGTTAGTTTTTTTCCATTATTTTATTATGAACATAGAGGTTCTATATTTATGAGTCCATCACGGGGTGATGTTCTGTGAGAGAGTTCCTAGTTTACCCAATGAGTATAGTAACATGTGGTTAAACCCCATGTCATTCCTTTTGGTAAATTTCATTTGAGTTATTATTCATGAATTGTTTTCTATGGTTATAATCTTTGTGGTTATATATATATATATATATATATATATATATATATTTTAGGTTCTGGGTTCAGTGGAAGCACGTTGGTGGGTTTTCAAAACTTTAATTTTAACGTTAATCAATGTTCAATCTGAGATCTGTCACGATATGAAACGCAGAATCTTCAGAATAGAACAAATAATGAAATGAAAAGATGAGTCTCAGAACCCTTGAGGAGGATCATCTTATTTTGATTATAATTAAATTAATTAATTCATAAGAATTAACTCGTTGGAATTCTTTTTTCGTTGATGTGTCCAGTCACGATTCGGTGATCCATCATTGTGTCGAATAATCCATGTGTAGAATTCCTCTAGCGGTGATCCACTCATGTGTTACGTATCTCCGGACGTCGCCGAAGGGATCTATGGGTGCTATCGCGGAAGAACCTTCGCTTTTGATGTCCGCCTTCGACTGCCTTGATCCGGTGGAGGATCTTACTCTCATAACTTGAGGTCGTTCTTGGTGGAAAAGGAATTCTCTCTTGGCTTGATAGTATTTCCAAATCTGTTGTGCACAACAATTGGCCCTTCAAAATTTTGGGGTTGCGAGGATATTTATTATTTGGTTTGAGGTTAATAGATTTATGACAATAAATAAACGCGTTATGCGTTTTATTTATTTCATTCACTCTTATTGAAAACCCCCTTGTCGAATTATTAATTCCTTGACAGTCGCCCACGCTGATTATAAGAAATATCATTTTATAAAACAATATTAAATCCTCAAAATCCAAACTGGAAAAACTACACGGCGTGTAATAATTAATACATTGCATGTACTTGTTTTCCATAAAACTACACAGCGTGTATATTTAATATACACGGCGTGTACTTTTATTTTTCATTTTTCTCAACCAAATTTCTTAGACCTTGAGTAATGAATATTTATTTCTTAAATAAATGTAACAAAATTACTCGCTAATAAATATATTATTTCATCCACAATATATTTTCTCAAATAACTAGTGTCAAAAAAATGTGATCAGACATCCTTAAATAATTATTAAACCAGAGTCGGGAATAATTTTTATTTAACTTGTTGAATTAATATTTAACTGAGATACATCGACACACTTAGTGTGTGACCCTCTAGGCCTCTTTCTCAGTGGCATTAGGCTGAGCCTGCCTAAAGTCCAAGGATAGCATCTTGCAACATGCCAAGGAACCCATAGGGAAAGAAGTTAACACCGCAATGATGTGTCACCTCATACGAACACTTACCGTGTAATATAATCCCTTTGTCTCGACATCTCCAATAAAGCAGGTTGCATGCTAGTGCCATCAACCCATGTGCTTGATTATTCTTTCTTTGACTTCCCAGAATTGAACTTGCCCATACCTTACCATGGACACGGATTTATTTAGGCTATATCAATTGCATTAAAGGGCATGATATATCTACTTCCATTATGGAACATAATGGAAAAATCATTTCTCACATTATCTATTAATGCGGTATTACTCGTGATGCACCCAACATATCCTACCTCGCTGCGAACAATGTGTCGTCACAGTTTTCATCAATACATCTATGTGCGCGAGTTTCAATACCCATTAATAATAATCATAAAGTCTGTGGACCAATACACTCATCCGTAGATAGGAACGTCCAATGATACTATGAAATGTGGATTTCCTACTAGCGGGTCTCGTTCTCATAATATCCTCCTAGATATTACCAAGGGCACACAACATGAGAAGGTGCATCAATGTTTTATGAGTCCTCACACTATATGACCTGTGTTTTTTGTGTCCCTCAAATAATATCATCTGGCCATAGAACATACATTCACGAATAGTGTTATGGCACTTCTGGGTTCTCGTCATAGTAGGGATCTGCTACGACCCTTTAATGCAACATTTGTCCTTAGGACATTATCACAATACATGTCCCGCAGAAGAACAATCAAGATGTGATAAGGCTTTATTTTAATGAATAATGTACAAAGTAGTTTGTTCTAGAACACCAACTCCAACAGACTCCCACTTGGACTAGATCCAACTGCTTGCATCCTTTAACTTGCTTGCTCTCACATGATATTCATGCTTCTTCTGAGATAGGCCTTTAGTAATGGGGTCTGCCACGTTCTCATTCGTGGACACTCTTCCCACTGAAACTTCACCCCTTTGATAGAAATCCCTCAAGAGGTGATACTTCCATAGTATGTGCTTTATACGTTGATGTGACCTTGGTTATTTTGTAAGAGCCACCGCTATAGTATTATCACAATACAATGTAATGGGATCTTTACTTCTAGGCACCACATCAAGCTCCTGGAAAAAGTTCCAAATCCAGATGGCTTCCTTGGCTACATCATAAGCCTCTGTATACTCGGACTCCACTGTATAATCGGCGACAACTGGCTGCTTTGAACTCTTCCAGCTCACAGCTCCTCCATTGAGATAGAAAACATATCGAGATTGCGACTTCAGATCATTCTAATCTGTTTGAAAAAAAGCATCAGCATACCCTCTGATGACAATCTCTTCGTCTCCTCCATACAGGAACATATCCTTATTTCTTATCAGATACATAAGGATAGTCTTAACAGTAGTCCAATGATGTTCTCCTGGATCTTCTTGATATTTTCCTACCATACTCAGTGCATAGTCAACATCAGGCCTAGTATATAACATGGCATACATGATGGATCCTATAGCCGAAGCGTATAGGATCTTTCTCATCCTATATTTCTCCTGTTGTGTCTGGGGAAACATTTTCTTAGAAAGATGTAAGCCATGTGACGTTGGAACCAATCCCCTCTTGGATTATTCCATACTAAATCTCTTTAGTATCTTGTCAATGTATATACCCTGACTTAGTCCAAGCAGCCTCTTGGATCTGTCGGGAATTATCTTGACCCCTAGAATATAGGTTTCTTCTCTTAAGTACTTCATGGAGAAACACTTGTTCGACCATTCCTTAACTGACAATAAGGATGGTACGTCTTTTCCAATAAGCAATATGTCATTAACATATACCACTAGGATGACGACCGCATTCCAATTAAACTGCTTATAAACACATGGCTCGCATTCATTCTTAATGAAACCAAATTTCTTTATGGCTTCATCAAATCGAATATTCCATGACCTGGATGCTTTCTTCAATCCATAAATGGATTTATGAAACTTGTAAACCCGTTTGGCTCACCTGGTGTCACAAACCCTTCTGGTTGTGTCATATAGACATCTTCTTGAAGGTTCCCGTTAAGGAATGCTGTTTTGACATCCATCTTCCAAATCTCGTAGTCATGGTAACTGCTATGGCAAGTATGATTCTTATGGATTTAAACATGGCAACTGGGGAGAAGGTTTCATCATAGTCAATTCCTTGACAATATCTGAATCCTTTAGCCACTAGCCTTGATTTATAGGTGCTAACATGACCTTCCATGTCCATCATTCTTTTGAAAACCCATTTGCATCCATCAGGCTTTACATCAACTGGCTCATCGATGATAACCCAAACTTAGTTCTGATACATGGAATCCATCTCAGAATTCATAGATTCTAGCCATCTTGCAGCTTCTGAGCTTTCTATTGCTTCCTTGTAGGATAGAGGTTCATCATTTTCCAACTATAATGATTCACCATCCTCGGTGACTAGGAAACCAAATCTCTCTGGTTCCCTTACCTCTCTTGAGATCCTACGCAGTACTTGTGTTTCTGGAACCTCTTCCACAGGGACCTGTGGATCTTCTTCCTGTACCAACTCATGTGTATCTTGAGCATCACCTTCGTCAAAGTCAATCATTCTCCTACTATCCTTCTTGAGGATGTGTTCCCTCTGAAGAAAGATGTCTTGTCTGGCGACAGTCACATTCTTGTCTTGAGGGTTATATAGGTAATATCCTTTCATTTCCTTGGGATATCCTATAAAGATACACATTGTTCCACAGGGATCAAGTTTGTTGCCTGATAAGGCCTTAACAAACGCATCACATCCCCATACACATGTGTGAGAAAAAGTGGGTTTCCTTCCATTCCATAACTCGGATTGAATTCCATTTGTCGCCTTAGATGGTACTCGGTTTAATGTGTATGTTGCAATTTGTAATGGATATCCCCAAAAGGATAATGGATGATCTGCATGACTCATCATCGACCTCACCATGTCCAATAAGGTATTGTTCTTACTTTCACTAACACCATTCCACTGTGGTGTATAAGGAGGAGTGATCTGAGATAGAATCTCAGACTCCCATAGAATATCGATGAACTCTTGGTTCAGATATTCTCCTCCTCGATCTGATCGAAGATTCTTTATCTTCTTACCATGGTGATTCTATACTTCATTCGTGAATTCCCTAAACTTCTATAAGAATTCTGACTTATCCCTCATTAAGTAGACATAGCCAAATCCACTCAATTCATCAGTAAAAGTAATGAAGTAAGAATATCCACCTCTATATTCTACTGGAGATGGTCCACACACATCTGTGTGTACCAATCCTAGAAGTTCTGTGGCCCTTTCACCTTTTCCACCAAAGGGCGGCTTGATCATTTTTCCTTGTAAATAAGCGTGACATCTATCATGTGGTTTTAGCTCAGTAGAGTCTAAATTTCCATCTTGGTAGAGCTTTGTCAAACTCTTCTCGTTCACATGATCAAGGCGGTGATGCCATAACTGGGTGATGTATGAGTCATGTGAGTTTGTTTCGTTATAGATTGACAACACTCAGTTTTCGTAATTCAATACATAAAAACCATTATTTAAATGTGCCATACCATAACGTATGTTTTTCTTATAAAAGAGACAACCCTTATTTCCAAATATAAAAACAAATCCATCCATATCAAAAAAAAGATATAGAAATTGTGTTCTTGGTAGCACTAGGCTCATAATAACAGTTATGTAAAACCAAAATCATCTCAGTCATCAATGAGATGTGGTAGTCTCCAATAGCCAACACAGCCAGCTGTGTGCCATTGGCAACTCAAAGATCCACC
Organism: Viscum album; assembly: GCA_963277665.1. Lineage (NCBI taxonomy): Eukaryota > Viridiplantae > Streptophyta > Magnoliopsida > Santalales > Viscaceae > Viscum > Viscum album. The sequence continues at coordinate 1,915,293,683 of OY728165.1, read as the reverse complement.
TCTCCTCTGGCAATCATTATAAATCTACTTGGTTGCTGCATTTGAATACAGATGTGAGCCCCACAAGCTATATCTAATACCAAATGTGTAGTAATAGAAAGATTTCACTTGATAAAAAATGTACCTTTAGCATCCCCACAATTCTGGGTGAAGTTCCTCTTATAGTGGCCCAGCTTTTCACATGTAAAACACACTGCCTCTCGTTCCTTTCCCTACCTCTGGATCTTCCCCTTCTTGGAGGGATGGTGCTCGGGGGCTTCAGACCATTTATAAGTCTTTGGCCCCATTTCCTTTTCCTTCCATTTCTTGTTCACCATAAGGACCGAGGGTTTGTCAATCCCCATGTTCTTATCTACCTGGCGAATCATGGTCAAAAGCTCCAATAGAATCTTCTCATTGTCGCTCATGTTATAGTTGACAATGAAGCTAGAGAAGGTCTTGGGAAGTGATGATAGGATGAGATTTGTACGCAACTCATCTGAGAATTTAATCCCTAAGATGTTCAGGCGTTCAATGTAGCCAATAAGCTTGACTACATGAGGCCCATCTGGCATAGACTCTCCATGATTCATGGTAAACAAAGCATTGGAGATCTCATACCTCTCCTATCTCTCATTCTCTTGGTATATATCTTTAAGTTGAGACATCATGCTATACGCGTCCATGTTTTCATGTTGCTTCAAGAGCTCATTAGATATGGACGATCTCATAAAACACTGGACATCTGTGGCATCATCTATGTGTTTTATGTAGAGATATAATTTCTCATCACTAGCCTCTTTCCCAGGCGCAACTGGAAAAGGCTCTTCCAGCACATATAATTTCCTTTCATGGTGAAGGACGATGCGTAAACGCCTCTTCCACTCTTGGAAATTGGTGCTGGTGAAAAGGTTTTCTTTTTTGAGTATGGTGCATAATGATAGGTTTGAAGTCATTTTCTTGCCGTTTATTAAAATTAAGATGAGCAAAGGTTTAGTACATTATTACAAAAATTGAGACAAATAAATAAATTAATACTTATTTTTCTCCCACTATTTTATCGAAATCCAATAGCCCTCACCATTGACTTCGGAATATTCTGTTGCGTGAATATTCTAGAGGCAAGGATCCATATTACCCTTCGCATTACCCCAACTAGGTTTGGTCATGCAAATTAAAGAGTTTTAGGTAGGCATTCCAAATTCCAACTGCATAAACTCACAGCTCCTTGATCCGCTGAGTGGACTCCCCAATCCTGAAATCCATTTTTTTGGATTTCCTCAACCTTTGCCTCTTGGTCACACTATGTCCTACTATGGAAGTCAGCCCTTGATGCAAACCAAGTTAAGTCAACCCAAAACCTTGAATGAGAATTCCCCGATAATTGAAAACATCCCAACTAGGGTTGGTCAATCACTTTGAACTATGGTTCGATTCTAACCAAGATTATGGAAGGCTATGCTGACTTAATATTTATTTTGAGGGATTTTATCCTTATAAGTAAATTTTCATTTTATTATCTTTGATTACATGCTTGTTAATATTAAGTGGGATATACTTAAGTGATTAACCATTTCTAAGATAATATTTCTGTATAAGTCGGTTTTATTTTAGTTCCATCTTGCATGCTTGTTTAATTCGTTTATTGTGTGATCGTGACAACACACCAACAATAAATAAACCATGCAACTAACAGAAATGAAATAAATGGTATGATCATGCGATTTTCTATTGGTTAGTTTATATAGCGGTTGATAAACTAACCCAATACCTAGGGGAGAAACACGTTGAACCTTTCGGGTTCGTGTTTACAGTTTTCCACCTGTCCACCTTTGTATCTCCTTGGATTGGATTCACCTTGGCTCCTGACTTGAGCCGCCTCCACTAGATTGGGAGATCCATCAATTACATATGCATTTATCTCACACGCAGGTGAAGGGTAAAAGTGGTTTTTAAATAAATGAATCCTTGGGTGCACAGGCCCTACATAATAATGAGGAGATGGCTCGCAGGCCAACCAATTTAATATAAATAAATAGATTAAAAGAAACCATTCACTTAAAAATGTCTCAGTCTAGCTCATGATCATCCATACATGCAATGATATTTATGCATAAATAAAAAGAGCATTCAATTATTTAATCATTCCTGTTTAAGAAAAATCACGCTCGAATAAATTAATAATCTTTAATTAATGAATAATTTTATCTTAAATCCCTTTTCTGAATTTCAGTGAGATTCTCATCCATCATAATTTTAAACAAATAAATTCATTTAAAATTATCCTTGTATGTAACTTGTACCTTGGAAGAAACCTGGTGAATTCCCATTTATCAAGAATATGTTAAATTAAAAACATATATATAAAACACCTATCAGGTGTTGTTCCTCAGCTTTACGCATGCACCATGGTACACGTCTCAAGGGTTTGTATAATGTAATAATAAATTTTAATAAATCTGTGTAATTTGGGTGAGTACACGGCGTGTAGTTCTGACTACACGGTGTGCACTTATCTTCACCATCCATCCGATGTACATGCACGAGGACAGGGTGTGTTAATGTACATAGGAAGTTTTCGGAGTACACGGTGTGTACAGTGGGACACAAGCCGTGTAGTTTCCTCATTACATGGTTTCCAGCCGGGCAGGCCGTGTACGGAGTACATGACCCAACCCTAACCCGAAGGGACTACACACCATGTTCATTGGACCACACGGCGTGTATTCCAGAAACCATGTGCCACCTGTTTCTGGTCAACACATGGTGTCTTAGATTCTTAGAATGAATCCAATACATGGCCTGATTTGGAAGATCAATTAATGCATTGAACTTAGACTACACAGTGTGTACTTCCTAATACACGCCTTGTATTCTGGTGTTATATGGCCAGAAACGTTAGGCTCCTCGGATGAGTTCCTCTATTTTATTTTTATCAAAATTAAATGAAAAAATCATTTCTGTGTGGTGAATGAGAAACGACGGAGGAGGAATATATCTTGATATTAATATTTACAGAACGATTAAACTTTAATTGAAATAAATAAATTATTATGTGAATAAATTACCAATTAAAAACTAAATAATTATAATCAACAATATGACCCCTCTAATACCACTTTTAGGTTATGGGTGCAGCGGAAGAGCATAGGTGGGTTTTCCCATCGTTAATTTTAATGTTAAATAATGTTCAATCCGAGATCCTTCACAATATAAAATGACGAATCTTCGGAATATAACAAAGAACAAAAGGAAAAGAAGAGTCTCGGAACCCTTGAGAACGATCATCGTATGTTGATTATAATTAATTTAATTAATGCATAAGAATTACCTCGTTGAAATTATTTCTTCGTTGATGTGTCCAGTCACAATTCGGTGATCCGACGTTGTGTCATAGAATCCAAGTGTAGGATTACTCTAGCGGTGATCCACATGTCTGTCATGTATCTCCAGACTTCTCCGAAGGGATATCCGGGTGCTAGCATGGAAAAACCTTCTCTTGTGATGCCCGCCTTCGTCTGCCTTGATCTGGTGGAGGATCTTGCTCTCATAACTTGAGGGAATTCTTGGTGGAAAGGGAATTCTCTCTTGGCTTGAGAGTATTTCCAAATCCATTGTGCACTACAAATGGCCCTTCAAAATGTTGGGGTTGCGTGGATATTTATTATCGGGTTTGAGGTTAATAGAGTTGTGACAATAAATAAACGAGTTACACATTTTATTTATTTCATTAACTGTTATTGAAAACCCCCATGTAGAATTATTAATTCCTTGACATGCGCCCACGCTGATTATAATAAATATCATTTAATAAAAAAATATTAAATCTTCAAAATCCCAACTTGAAAAACTACATGACGTGTAATAATTAATACACATCATGTACATGTTTTCCATAAAACTACACGGCGTGTATATTTAATATACACAACATGTACTTTTATATTCCATTTTTTCCACCACATTTATTAGACCTTGAGTAATGAATATTTATTTCTTTAATAAATGTAACTGCATTACTCACTAATAAATATATTATTTCGTCCACAATATATTCTCTCGAATAACTAGTGTCAAAATAAATGCGATCAGACATCCTTAAATAATTATTAAACAACAGTTGGGAATAATATTTATTTAACGTGTTAAATTAATATTTAACTGAGATACATGGACACACTTAGTGTGTGACCCTCTAGGACACTTTCTCAATGGCATTAGGCTGAGCCTGCCTAAAGTCCAAGGTTAGCGTCTAGAAACACGCCAAGGAACCCATAGAGAAAGAATTTAACACCGCAATGACGTGTCACCTCCTACGAATGCTTACCGTGTAATATAATACATTTGTCTCGATATCTACAATAAAGCGGGTTTCATGCTAGTTCCATCAACCAATGTGCCTGATTATTCTTTCTTTGACTTCCCGAAATTGAACTTGCCCATACCTTACCATGTCCATGGATTTATTTAGGCTATATCCATTCCATAAAAGGGTATGAGATATCTTCTTCCATTATGGAACAGAAGGGACACATCCTTTCTCGCATTATCTATTAATGCGGTATTACTCGTGAAGCACCCAATGTATCCTACCTCACCGCAAACAGTGTGTCGTCATAGTTTTCGTCAATACATCTAAGTGTGCGAGTTTTAATACCCATTAATAATAATCTTAATGTCTAAGGACTAATACACACATCTGCAGATAAGAACATCCAATGACACTATGAAATGTAGATTTCCAACTGGCAGGTCTCGTTCTCTTAATATCCTCCTGGATATTACCAAGCACGCACACCTTGAGAAGGGGCATCAATTTTTTATGAGTCCTCACCCCTAATGACCTGTATTATTTGTGTCCCTCAAATAACATCATTTGGCCATAGAACATACATTCAAGAACAGTGTTATGGCACTTCCGGGTTCTCATCATAGCAGGGATCCGCTACGACCCTTTAATGTAATTGTTTTCCTTAGGAAATTATCACATGACAGGTCACGCAGAAGAAAAATCAAGATGTGATAAGGATTTTATTTAATGAATAAAGTACAAAGTAGTTTGTAAAAGACCACCAACTCCAACAGACTCCCACTTGGACTGGAGCCAACTGTTAACAACCTTTAACCCGCTTTCTCTCACATAATATTCATGCTTCTGCTGAGATAGGCCTTTAGTCATGGGGTCTTCCACGTTCTCTTCGTGGACACTCTTTTCACTGCAACATCACACCTTTGATAGAAATTCCTCAAGAGGTGATACTTCTGGACTATGTGCTTTGTCCGTTGATGTGACCTGGGTTCTTTTGCAAGAGCCACCACTGCAGTATTATCACAATACAATGTAATGGGATCTTTACTGCTAGGCACCACATCAATCTCCTTGACAATGTTCTGAATACATATGGATTCCTTGGCTGCATCAGAAGCCCTTATATAATCGGACTCCACTATATAATCGGCAACAACTGGCTGCTTTGAACACTTCCAGCTCACAGCTCCTCCATTAAGACAGAAAACATATCCAGATTGCGACATCAGATCATTCTGATCTGTTTGAAAACCAGCATCAGCATACCCTCTAATGAAAAGCTTCTCATCTCCTCTATACACCAGGAACATATCCTTAGTTCTTCTAAGATTCTTAATGATAGTATTAACCGCAGTCTAATGTTGTTCTCCTGGATCTTCTTGATATCTACCTACCATGCTCAGTGCATGGGCAACATAAAGCCTGGTATATAACTTGGCATAAATGATGGATCCTATAGCCGAAGCATATGGGATCTTTCTCATCCTATCTTTCTCCTATTGTGTCTAGGGACACATTTTCTTATAAAGATGTAAGCCATGTGACATTGGAACCAATCCCCTCTTGGATCATTGCATACTAAATCTCTTTAGTATCTGGTCAATGTATGTACCCTGACATAGTCCAAGTAGCCTCTTGGATCTGTCATGAATGATCTTGATCCCTAGATTTTAGGTTGCTTCTCTTAATTCCTTCAGAGAGAAACACTTGTTCAAGCAGTCTTTAACTAACTGTAAGGCTGGTACGTCGTTTCCAATAAGCAATATGTCATCAACATATACGACTAGGATGACAAACATGTTCCCATTAAACCGCTTATAAACACATGGATCACATTCATTCTTAATGAAACCAAATACCTTTTTGGCTTCATAAAATCGAATATTCCATGACATGGATGCTTGCTTCAATCCATAAATGGATTTCTGCAACTTTCAAACCCGTTTGGCTTCACCTGGTGTCACAAACCCTTCTGGTTGTGTCATATAGACATCTTCTTGAAGGTTCCCATTAAGGTATGTTGTTTTGACATCCGTCTGCCTAATCTCATAGTCATGGTAAGCTGTTATGGCATGTATGATTCATAAGGATTTAAACATGGCTACTGGAGAGAAGGTTTCAACATAGTCAATTCCTTGACGCTGTCTGAATCCTCTATCCACTAGCCTTGCTTTATAGGTGCTAACTTGACCTTCCATGTCCTGCTTTCTTTTGAATACCCATTTGTGTCCAACATGCTTTAAATCAACTGGCTCATCGACCAGAACCCAAACTTGGTTCAGATACATAGAATCAATCTAATAATTCATAGCTTCTATCCATCTTGTATCTTCTGATCTTTCTACATCTTCATTGTAGGAGATAGGTTCATCATTGTCCAACTATAATGATTCACCATCCTCGGTGACTAGGAAACCAAATCTCTCTAGTTCCCTTTCCTCTTTTGAGCTCCTACGCAGTACTTGTGTTTCTGGAACCTCTTCCACGGGGACTTGTGGAACTTGTTCCTGTACCAACACTGGTGTATCTTGAGCATCAACTTTGTCGAAGTCAATCTTTCTCCCACTATAATTCTTTAGGATGTGTTCCCTCTCAAAAAGACGGCCTGTCTGGCGACAATCACTTTCTTGTATTGAGAGTTATATAGGTAATATCCTTTTGTTTCCTTGGGATATCCTATAAAGATACACTTCATGCCCCGGGGTTCTAGTTTGTTTCCTGAGAAATCCTTAACAAACGCATCGCATCCCCGTAAACATGTGTGCATCAATGTGGGTTTCCTTCCATTCCATAACTTGGATGGAATTCCATTTTCCGCCTTAGTTGATACTCGGTTTAATGTGTATACTGCAGTTTGTAATGCATATCCCCAAAAGGATATTGGAAAATCTGAATGACTCATCATCGACCTCACCATGTCCAACAAGCTACGGTTTCTCCTTTCACTAACACCATTCCACTTCGGTGTATATGGAGGAGTGAGCTGAGATAGAATCCCAGACTCCCGTAGAAGATCGATGAACTCTTGGTTCAGATATTCTCCACCTTGATCTGATCGAAGTTTCTTTATCTTCTTAACAAGCTGATTCTCTACTTCATTCTAGAATTCCTTAAATTTCTCTAAGGACTCTGACTTATACCTCATTAAGTAGACATAGCCATATCTACTCAAATCATCAGTAAAAGTAATGAAGTAAGAATATCCACCTCTAGCTTCTACTGGAAATGGTCCACACACATCCGTGTGTACCAATCCTAGAAGCTCTGTGGCCCTTTCACCTTGTCCACCAAAAGACGGCTTGGTAATTTTTCCTTGTAAATAAGCGTGACATCTATCAAGTGGTTTTATCTCAGTAGAGTCTAAATATCCATCTTGGCAGAGCTTTTTCAAACGCTTCTCATTCACATGACCAAGGCGGTGATGCCATAACTGGGTGATGTGTGAGTCATGTGAGTTTGTTTCGTTATCGATTGACAACACTTGTTTTTCGTAATTCAATACATACAAACCATTATTTAAATGTGCCATAACATAACATAAATTGTTCTTATAAAAGAGACAAGCCTTATTTCCAAATTTTAAAACAAATCCATCCATATCCATACAAATACAAAAATTATGTTCTTGGTAACACTAGGAACATAATAACAGTTATGTAAAACCAAAATCATCCCAGTTGGCAATGAGAGGTGGTAGTCGCTAATAGCCAACACAGCCAGCCTTGCGTCATTGGTATCTCGAAGATCCACCTCTCCTCTGGTGATCTTTCTAAATCTACTTGGTTCCTGAATTTGAATACAGATGTGGGCCCCACAAGATTTATCTAATACCCAATGTGTATAAATAGGAAGATTTTACTTGATAATAAATGCACCTTTAGCATCCACACGCTTTTGGGTGCAGTTCCTCTTCCAGTTACCCTGCTTGCCACATGCAAAACACACTGCCTCCCGTTCCTTGCACTGCCTCTAGATCTTCCACTTCTTGGAGGGACGGTGCTCGGGGGCTTCAGACCGTTTATAAGTCTTTCACCCCTGTCCCTTTTCCTTCATTTTCTTGTTCACTATAAGGACCGTGGGTTTTTCACGCCCCTTATACTTATCTACCTGGAGAATCAAGGTCAGATGCTCTGACAAACTCTTCTCATTGCTGCTCATGTTATAGCTGACAATAAATCTAGAGAAGTTCTTGGGCAGTGATGATAGGAAGAGATCTGTACGCAACTAATCTGGGAATTTAATCCCCAAGATGTCCAGGCATTCAATGTAGCCAATAATCTTGACTACATGAGGCCCAGCTGGCACAGACTCTCCAAGCTTCATGGTAAACAATGAATTGGAGATATCATAACTCTTTTGTCTCGTCTTCTCTTGGTAGAGATCTTTATGGTGAGACATCATACTATATGCGTCCATGTTTTCATGGTGCTTCAAAATCTCATTAGACATGGCTGATATCATGAAACACTGGACATCCGTGGCATTATCCATGTGTTTCATGTAGAGAGATAATTCCTCATCAATAGCCTCTTTCCCAGGAGTAGCTGGAATAGGCTCTTCCAGCACCTATAATTTCCTTTCGTGGCGAAGGACGGCGTGTTAACGCCTCTGCCACTCTTGGAAATTGGTGTTGGTGAGATGTTTTTCTTTTTTGAGTATGGTGCGCAATGATATGTTTGAATTCATTCCCTTTCCGTTTATAAAAATTAAGATAAGCAATGGTTTAGTACATTATTATAAAAATTGAGACAAATAAATTAATTAATACTTATTAGTCTCTCACTATTTTATCGAAATCCAATATCCCTCACCATTGACATTGGAATATTTTGTTGCATGAATATTCTAGTGGCAAGGATCCATATTTCCCTTTGCATTACACCAACTAGGGTTGGTCAAGAAACTTGAAGGGTTTTAGGTAGGAATTCCAAATGCCAACTGCATTAACTCGCAGCTCCTTGATCCGCTGAGTGGACTCCCCATTCCTGGAATCCTTTTTTGGATTTCCTCAACATTTTCCTCTTGGTCACACCAAGTCCTGCTGTGGTAGTCAACCCTTGATGTGAACCAATTCAAGTCAACTGAAAACCTTGAATTATAATTCCCTGATAATTCAAAGCACCCCAACTAGGGTTGGTCAAGCGCTTTAAACTATGGTTCGATTCTAACCAAGATTATGGAAGGCTATGCTGACTTAATATTTAATTTGAGGGATTTTATCCTTATACATAAATTTTCTTTTTATTATATTTGATTACATGATTGTTAATATTAATTGGGATACACTTAAGTGATTTAACATGTCAAAGATAATATTTACATTTAATCCGGTTTTATTTTAGTTCCATCTTGCATGGTCGTTTAATTCATTAATTGTGTGATTGTGAACAGACACCCCCAATAAATAAACCATGCAACTGACAAAAATAAAATAAATGGTATGATCATGAGATTTTCTATTGGTTAGTTTACCTAGCGGTTGATAATCTAACCCAAGACCTAGGGGAGAAACACCTTGAACCTTTCGGGTTCCGATTTACATCTTTCCACCAGTCCACCTTTGTATCTCCTTGGATTGGTTTCACCTTGGCTCCTGACTTGAGCCGCCTCCACTAGCTTGGGACCTCCATCCATTACATATTCATTTATCTCACACGTAGGTGAGGGGTAAAAGGGGTTTTTACATAAAATAATCCTTGGGCACACAGGCCCTACATATTAATGAGGAGATGGCTCGAAGGCCAACAAATTTAATATAAATAAATAAATTAAAAGAAACCATTCACATAAAAAGGTCTCGGTCTAGCTCATGATCATCCATACATGCAACTATATTTACGCATAAATAAAACTAGAATTGAATTCTTTAATAATTATTATTTATGATAAATCACGCTCAAATCAATTAATTATCTTCAATTAATTAATCCTTTTATCTTAAATCCATTTTCTAAATTTCCTTGAGATTCTCATCCATAATAATTTTAAACAAATTAATTCATTTAAAATTATCCATGTACGTAACTTGTACCTTGCAGGCAACCCGAATAATTCCCATTTATTACGCAGATGTTAAATTAAACACATATATATAAAACACTTATCACGTGTTGTGCCTCAGCCTTACGTATGCACCATGGTACACGTCTCAAGGGTTTGTATAATATAATAATAAATTTTAATAAATCTATGTAATTTGGGTGATTACACGGCATGTAGTTCCGACTACACGGCGTGTACGTTTCTTCACCGTCCATCCGAAGTACATGCATGGGTACAGGGCGTGTTAATGTACTTCGGAAATTTTCAGAGTACATGGAGTGTACAGTGGGACACACAACGTGTAGTTTCCACATTACACGGTTTCCAGCTGGGCAGGCCGTATACATTGTACATGACCCAACCCTAACCCAAAGGGACTACACGCCGTGTTCATTGGACCACACGGTGTGTATTCCGAAAACCATGTGCCACCTGTTTCTCGTCAACACATGATTTCTTATATTCTTATAATGAATCCAATACATGGCCTGATTTGGTGGATCATTCAATGCATTGATCCTAGACTACATGGCGTGTACTTCCAAATACATGTCGTGTATTCTGGTGTTATATGGCCAGAAATGTTTGGCTCCTCTGATGAGTTCCTCTATTTTATTTTAATCAAAATTAAAAGAAAAATTTGTTCCTATGAGGGGAATGAGAAATGAGGGAGGAGGGATAGATCTCGATATTCAGATTTCCAGAATGATTAAACATGAATTGAAATAACTAAATTATTATGTTCATAAATTACTAATGAAAAACCAAATAATTATAATCAAAGATATGACCCCTCTGATACCACTTTTAGGTTCTGGGCGCATCGGATGCGTGTTTCTAGGTTTTCCCAACGTTAATTTTAATGTTAAACAACGTTCGATCCGAGATCCGTCACGATATAAAATGCCCAATATTCAGAATAGAACGAATAAAGAAACGAAAAGAAGAGTCATGTAACCCTTAAGTAGGATCATCATATGTTTATTAAAATTAATTTAATTAATACATAAGAATTACCTCGTTGGAATTCTTTCTTCTTTGATGTGTCCAGTCACAATTCAGTGATATGTCATTGTGTCATAGAATTCAAGTGTAGGATTCCTCTAGCGGTGATCCACACGTGTGTCATGTATCTACAGATGTCGCTAAAGGGATCTCCGGGTGATAGCGCGGATGAACCTTCACTTGCGATGTCCACCTTCGACCGCCTTGATCCGGTGGAGGATCTTGCTCTCGTAACTTGAGGGCGTTCTGGGTGGAAAGGGAATTATCTCTTGGCTTGAGAGTATTTCCAAATCCGTTGTGCACAGCAAATGTCCCTTCAAAATGTTGGGGTTGTGAAGATATTTATAATTGGGTTATAGGTTAATAGAGTTAAGACAATACATAAATGCGTTACACATTTTATTTATTTCAATAACTCTTATTGAAAACTCCCATGTCAAATTATTAATTCCTTGACATGCGCCCGTGCTGATTATAATAAATATCATTTAATAAAACAATATTAAATCCTTAAAATCCCAACTGGAAAAACTACACGGCGTTTAATAATTAATACATAGCATGTACTTGTTTTCCATAAAACTACATGGCGTGTATATTTCATATACACGACTTGTACTTGTATTTTCCATTTTCTCCACCACATTTATTAAACCTTGAGTAATGACTATTTATTTCATAAATAAATGTAACTTCATTATTCGCAAATAAATATATTATTTCGTCCACAATATATTCTCTTGAATAGCTAGTGTCAAAATAAATGGGATCAGACTTCCTAAATAAATTTTAAACCACCGTCTGGAATAATATTTATTTAACTTGATAAATTAATATTTAACTAAGATACATGGACACACTTAGTGTGTGACCCTTTAGGCCTCTTTCTCAGTGGAATTAAGATGAGCCTGCCTAATGTCCACGGTTAGGGTCTAGCAAATCGCCAAGTAACCCATAGAGAAAGAAGTTAATGCTGCAATGACGTGTCACCTCCTACGAATGTTTACCGTGTAATATAATCCCTTTGTCTCGATATCTCTAATCAAGTGGGTTGCATGCTAGTGCCATCAACCCATGTGCTTGATTATTCTTTCTTTGACTTCCTGGAATATAACTTTACCATACCTTACCATGGCCGTGGATTTATTTAGGCTATATCAATTCCATCAAAGGGCCTAATATATCTACGTTCGTTATTGAACATAAGGGACAAATCCTTTCCCGCATTATCTATTAATGCGGTATTACTCGTGATGCACCCAACGTATCCTAACTCACTGCGAACAGTATGTCATCGCAGTTTTTGTCAATAAATCTATGTGCGCGGGTTGTAATGCCCGTTATTCATAATCTTAAAGTCTAAGGACCAATACACACGTCCACAGATAGGAACATCCAATGACACTATGAAATGTGGATTTCCTACTGGCGGGTCTCACTCTCATAATATCCTCCTAGATAATACCAAGGGCGCACACCATGAAAAGGTGGATCAATGTTTTATGAGTCCTCACCCCTAATGACCTTTATTATTTGTGTACCTCAAATAATATCATCCGGCCATAGAACATACATTCATGAATAGTGTTATGGCGCTTCTGGGTTCTCATCATAGCAGGGATGTGCTATGACCCTTTAATGCAACAGCTGTCCTTAGGACATTATCACAAGTCATGTCACACAGAAGAACAATCCAGATATGATAAGGCTTTTATTTAATGAATAAAGTACAATGTAGTTGGTTCTATACCACCAACTACAACATATATTACGTTCATATAATTTTGGGATGTATTCTCCTTGGGAGTCAGATGGTTTTAATTAGTGTTTTCTTTTTGTCCGGTGTTTCTATTATTTTTTGGTAACATTTACTTCTTGTTTACATTGTCACCGCATAAAATTTTCTATCATTTATAAACCATTTAGATAATATAATGATTTTGGGGTGACCTATTCCCAGTCCTCATCACTTTAAGGTGTTTCTTTTTAAACATCATTATGTTCTACTTGGAGGTTATCAGAATGTTGTGGATGTGAACTTGTGATTATAAGGATTTATTATGAATAATTGTATCCCTCTTCATGTCCTCCCTAGATGATTTATATCCAAACATAACCTTCCTTATGAGGATTTGTTAGGTTATAATTTAGATACATCCATTCTTTTAAAGAGATTTTGGTGATTGAAGGTGTCTTGGTTGGGAGTTTTCCACAACCCATGTCATACTGACGATATTTCTTTTATATTATTTTAATTAATTTATACTAAATTAAAAAATTATATTGTTTGGTTTTAATTTTTTAATCTTCTCAAAAATTATTATTGTGCATGGATTGGTGTTAATGTTTATAAAAAACAATTCTATGAGACTTTCATTGAGTAACATGGCCAGTATGTTATTTCCATTTTAAACATGCATGGTTTGAAAAACATAGGATTCATTATGTTAGAGTGTATCCTAGGAGTATCTATGAATGTTATACTTATATTGAGTGTTTCCTAGAACATAAAATTTTCATGGTGAGGGAAACCATTAGAAAATTATTTGACATGGCTATTTAAATTGGAAGTGAACTTTTTCATAGTTATAGCATGAATAGTAAACAAAATATTATGTGAAGGTGGGTATTCCTATTGGTATATTATGTACAGTTGAATCATACATCACTAAAATTTTCTTTCTAATATTGTATCTTAACCATTCTAGTTTCCTAGAATTCCAAAATTTTGATTCTATAAATACTACATGATTAATATTAGATATTTCTACTATTTTCTTCCTCCCCTTCATGTAACATATACTTTGATACCTCCATGGGATACTCTCCTCCCTCCAATGATATTTCATTTACTTCCAAGAATCCCACATTAAATTTATCATGGTAATCAACCATCTTATCCAGGTTTTCCTCTTCCTAGTTCCCCATCTATTTCATTTCTATTGTCTCCCTCTCAAACTAACCATATACCTAAACGATCATTTTAATTTTGTTTCTACTTACAAATACATCAAAAATTATTAAAACATGATTATATAACAACCACATTACATGAAATATATTGAGATATAAATATATTATGGTAATAACATATATCAATCTCCACTTCTATAAAATGGGGAACGAATCAATCAATCATAGTTGTGGATTACTACCACCTCACAAACCTATGTAATTCATTTTCCACCCCACCATTGAAGGCTAGATATAATGTTTTATTCAACACATGAGTATGATATTTATGCACATAATTTATTATATATGGTATATATAATACCCATATGAAATGAAATATCTTGAATAATTATTAATTCATGGAATTTTAATTTCCAATTTGAATTATTTCATCCAAGGGGATTTGAAGATAAAATTACAAATTTGTAATGAATTTTATAACTCAACATCATTTCAATGTGTTTTATTACTTATAAATTTTTTTTGATATGCAACTATTATGTTTGTAAGGAAATGTGACTATATTATGTTATATAAGAATATTATTTTATATTTTAAATTTTATACACAATATCAATTCATTTATTTTTTTCCACTTCAATGTTTTTATCATTGTATGTGTTTAATTAATAATATCATTTTAAATGGAACTGTTTAGGGTTGAATTTCCATTGAATAAAATTATTCAATAATTTTCTTTTAAAACCATTTAATTTTATTATCCAATATCAATTCATGATGTTTTCACATAACTGTACCATTTTCCCCTCTTTATTGAATAAAATTATTGAGAAATATTTTGTAAAAAAATATTACTTCATTTCCCACTTCTATTTAAAATCTGTTTCCATCTAAAATCCTGATTAATTTTTTTTTCCAAAAATTATTTTATCATTTCAAAAAATGTTTATTAATAAAATTTATTTCCAATTATATCATTTTATGAAAAAAATTTAGTGGGATAATTATTCAATTTTCCAGACATGTCTCATTGGGATTTTACCATTTATATAAAATAAATTATTACATTAATGTGTAGGACATATAAAGAATTTTTTGTATTCATTACCACTGAATGTTTTATTTATTAAATTATAATTATGATACATTAATTTCAATGAATCATATTTTCAATATATTTTGTGAAATTTGGGTTTTAAAAAAATTATATTCAAAGTGAAGGGGAAATTTTTATAAAAAATGATTTTAATGATTATTTTTTTATTCATCAATGAAATAAATCCATTACTTTACTTATAAACCAATGAGGATATTTTGTATTGATACCATCCTTATTATTTTTATGGATGGTTTATGATCATTTTAACCAAGGTGTGTATTGACATTAGCAATCTTCATTCATTTTTTAGTCATTGACACTCACTTTAAATATTTAATTTCCTATGATTAGTGGACATTAAATTTCCCCTATATATCTGTATTATTAAACATTTATATGTTTATTTTTAGTGTCAAAGCCAATCCAACAACTAAACCAATAGGAATACCAGTCACCACATGGTTTCTAGAACACCTCCCCGAATGTGAGAGGTTGTCGAGTAGTAGTGATGTTATAATGATCATACAGTTGGAAAACTATATGGTCATGATAAAAGTACAATATTGGTACACGAGATAATAAATAAATAATTAAATATTTTATGAACTAAAAATGATAGAAAAAAAGAATATAAATATTTCAACAGAATAAAAGTGACGAATTCCAAATATAAATTTATGTATGCATGTCTGGTTCTTTAGGGTATGTATGAAAAATAAAGCAGCTAGTAAAGTATGAAAAAATAATTAAAAACCCATTGAATAACTCTATAAATATCAAGAGAAAAAGTTCATTCCTATGTCCCTAACACCCATGTATGAGGTACAATATAAGAATGGATCCATGGACCTATGAACATGAGTTTTTCTTTGTAGCCCAGTATGATGGAATCCTAAGATGGTTTTCATATATAATTAATCAGACACCACCAACGATGTATAAATCATAGTCTAATCTATGAATATTAAATACAGTAGGGTGTAATGATATAGATTAATGAAGAAATAAATAATCTAAATATGTCGGCATGGGTTCTTATAACACACCTTCCTATACAAACCTTCTCCATCCAAATCCGGAATGACTCTAAACATGGGTAAACCAATACAAATGTCATATGGGTGTAATAATAATATTTCATTAAAAAATATATCATCATATGAAATAAACCCAAGCATGTGATTTGGATTTATAGACACGTCCCTTGATAATATTTATGCCTTTTTTAATATAGAATACATCATGTGACTTTTATAGGAGTCACCATGATCTAATTAAAGTTTATCTAAAATGGAAATCAATGTATCACTTTATGGTTACCATAAATATTAATCACAATAAGATTCTATCCACAGTAATCCATAAATTGAATCCAAAGTAGCACAATCAATGTAATGTGAAGAGAAACCCCACTAGTCATGTCTCTTGAATGTCACATAGGGGACCATGTATCACATGTGGGCAGGTATAAAAATCTATAAACTAATATCATCCATTGTTTTCCCCCTAGGGAACTGGTATCACTCTCAAAGGGGTAGAGAATCCATATGGAGAGATAGATAAAGGATATTCAAGGATAACTCTTGGTGTATCTACAAAACAAGTAATGTATTTTCTCTTCCCTATAGTTCCAAAAAAGGAAACCTAGGTATCACTAATAGAATGATCCAATATCAACATCTTATAATCCCATCCAAGTCATTCCATAAATAAGAACTTGAGTAACACAAAAGGTTCTCATGATTCATTTATTCAATTTATTTAATTAAGGAGAGATTTCATGTCATTAAGCATACATATTTATAAAACAAGAATAATAGAATAAGGTTGACCATGTATTAACGCATTACACAACACCAAGGAATTATTCTCTAAGAGTTACATATCAATTTACTATTCAATTCAGTGAATACAAATTCTTATATATTGAACATCGATTTATCACATATCAATTAATTAAACAGCACACAGATTAATTCACAATTATAAATTATCACATGATAATGTATTAACATTCTATATAAATTTAATTCATTTAGTCATTTAAAATACGATTGGGTAAAAAACATTGGATTTGGTTTTCTCAAAAAGAATAATGTACTGTTGTTACAAACCCTACCACATTCCAATATATCAATTCATTGCATTTTTTAAGATAACACACCATGAATAGTGGTTTTATTAAAAAAACATCCTTAATGATGAAAATCAAGAAACACCTTAAGGATTTAACATGTTGAGGTAAAAATCATCCAATAGTTCCATTTCATATCACTATTTCTAAGTAAAAAATTTAATAGGATTAAACTTTTTAATTCTATATTAAAAATTAGTCACTTGGAAATTCTGATGCTCGAATCAAATGGCATAATATATCAACAAACATGAATTTTAAAGGAAACTATATAGACCATATACCATGTTCTTATCATGGTATACTCATCCAATATTGATGATTGAATGTATCTAGTTATGAGAGACATCATCTAAATGGAAAAACAATCTAAAAATTAATTGAATTAACACGCATGAAGATAGTTTCCTAAATAGTCAGAGAAAATAAGAAAGATTCAAGTGGAGTGAAGCTATTCTATATGGATAAGTAATGAGAAAAATTGAATTGGATTCCAAAATATAATGATGGAGATTTATATAATCCTTTCATTAGTAGGAGAATGACCCCACAAAGGGGTTTACTATGAATGGATTTGAGAAAAATAAAATAGGGTGTAAAATTTAAAATGTTAGAGATGAAAAAAAAACAATAATTTTACCACCATTATATAAGACACATGTTTAGGAAGAATGGTTTTCAAAGACATATTCTTAAATTTATTGTTACATTTCCCTAGTAACACCCTGCACGATATGTCAACATGATTTGTATAACCACATCTATCCCATGAAGAATCCCTCAATCAATATTTCTTCAGTAACCTCATAGTCATGTGCCTCCACTCATGTTGATGAAAAAAATTGATACCTCCTAAAATTCTAGATTATCCCCATAGTTTCACTTTGTGGGACACACCGTTTCAAAAAAATCATGTAACCTTACCACTTATCCCAAGTTTTTTGTTTTTAGAGCTCTATTCTCCTGAAACATAACATCAGACCTAAGGAATCACTTAGGCCTTAGAACAAGTCTAAAAACAAAAAAAATTGAGTGTTCTAACTCACATAAATTATGAATACTATTTAATAATTCATCATATCCCCAACACTAAAAACACATGTTTCTTAGGAAAATTTCATCCAATCACAAAAGTGATAACGACCTCCCCATCTTAATACTTAGCATCCCCATGAATCCTTGGGGAAGCAGTGAATAAAGAACATGATCTACTCAGATCAAGAAGTCTCATTCAAATAGTCTCACTATACATCCAAATGGCTATTTAACTTTTGATCACATATTTTTTCATACAATTCATAATCCATGAAAACTCAATCAAAATCTTGTATTCCAATATAAAAGACCATGATGATGCTTACCCAAGTCTGATAAACTAGATACATGATCATGTAATCATCTCAGTAATCTTCTGATATTTGAACTCACCACCATAGATTTTATAATTTTAATGTCCAATTCCATGTCATGGTATATATAACATTATAATTTTCTATTTAGGATTAACAATTTTGTTATAACAATTCTCACGACATGATTCTCACCTTGAATAAATATATTACTCCCAATCAACCTAATTTATCTAGTTCAGTCGTGCTTTTCATGAAAAAACATAGATGAATCACAATCCACTCATCTCATTCCGATGAAGAGCAAAATCAGATTCCTCACCAAACACATATGACAATAGATAGAGATATCAATTCTTACTGACTCTGATCAACTACCCTAAAAACCTTTGGATTAGATGGCCATCGAATTTTAAAAGATATAACTAGCACCATTAAGTGAATCAACCATGATATTTTCTCCAAGAATTATCACAGAATCCCATAATCAAATTTGGGTGACATATCTAAAAAACACCCATTTATATTGATATTAACATGAACGACCATGAGGTATACATAATCTATCACAGATGTATTGATCCATCCAAAACATCCCATATGATTTTGGTTGAATCATAAGGTAACCTCAAAATAATTGACTAGATCCATGGAGCACATCCAAGGTAGACCACTATCATGACTTTACATTTGAGACATTGGAACACTTTTGAACATCCATGTTTCAAATACATATGCTATCCCTAAAAACAATCATTTTATAAAATAAGAATTGTTGTTGTCCATGAGTTAGTTCAAGGAATTATAACCTAAGAACCCTGGTATTAATCAGATATGACCCTGAATCTATAAAAACCATTATTCCATTTTTTAATTCTAAGAGATCCTATTTAAAAAAACATAAGGTAATTTTAATATTTTATCTCATCATATAAATGAATCTATCTATAAATATCTAGAAGATAACAATATCTGAATAATTGTTGTAAATAAAATGAGATTACACTAATATGGATTGAATTATATCCAAAAAAGATCCAAGACATTCCTGCAACCTCAAAGACAAACAGATTGGTATGGCATTGAATACGTATCCCAAAACATAATGAAGAGAATAGTCAAACCACTATGGGATGAAAAATTTTAATGAATCTCAACTTCACAAATTGATTCATCATCATTAAAGAAATTTGAGGCATTTACCACATAAGTATTCTAGGAATAACTCAAGAATAACTAGTAAGGTCAAACCCAATTTTAGATGTTCCAAGGTTTTATAAATAGAAAACCATATGTCTATTGTGCTACCAATCAGGCACCTACATAATTCCATTATCTACATCCTCAATGGTAATTAAAAGAATCATGGAATATTTCCATATGGAATTCCTTGGTTTTCTAACTTATACTGAGAAGGAAACATATACCATGAATAGATGTGACACTCTCTATCTTATTAGTTTCGTTATCAATAAATTTAATGGAAAATGAATCAAATCCCATGAGCACATGTTTCATCAATAACTGACCCATTTCAATCCACTTAATGTGTGTCGTATTTATTGATTCACATTACCCTTTGATATCATAAGAGAAAGAAGACATCTCTGACACTAACCATTGGCCCGTAAGACCTTTAGATTGAGTATTTGGTGGCTTGTAAAATGAATCATCCACATTAATACTATCACATTTGAATAAAAAATGGTTTGAAACCCTTTCAATTTTTCCAATTATATAGAATAGAGAAAGGTCACACAACCTACTATGTGGATGACCATTCGATAGTCATGTACATCCTTCTAAAAATGATCATTACATGATTCTCACTCCCATATCGAAGTGAAATGTAATGAATAAAAAACCTTCCATCCCAGGTTTCACATTATAATATATTATTATTACAAGGGACAAGTTACACCTGAAAACTTCCACCCATATTAATTTTTTCACAAGCATACTACAATATTTTATGGTTCAAAGGGAAATACTTACATTGCACTATCCCATTACAAAAACATAATCTTCTAATAGTATAGAGGGTTCATGCTTAAATTGTTACTAAGTTTAATGGACTATTTGTTTAGGTTCATAAAAAAATAAAACTTGACTATGGGTTACACCCTTTTTCCCATTCTAATACAAGCTTATGAAGAATTTTATCTCAACTTTCTCACGGGTTGAGCTACTACCACCACGTAAGGTTTAAATTTATGTCAATAATGTAATTAAAAATTATTTATTTTTTTATTTTAATCTTTAAATTTAAAATTATATACCTCTTTAAGGATAAATATACAGAGAAAATTATTTAGCAAATCCTAAAAGGAATACATGAATGCTATATCAACATTAATTTAGGAATTAGTTATTTAATGGAAATACTATAAGAAATTAGAAAACATATCAAATATATTATATTTATAGTTATAAATATAAACATAAAGTTTTTAAAAATGGGATTAGTTAAATAAAATTTCAATTACAATATATATAGGAAAAAATTAGGTTGTTACTAGTATTTTAATTAACTAATAGCTAATTTGTAATAAATCTGAATAAGGAAATTGGTTTTTATTAATAAAAGAGGTGTTTAGACAAGTTTGACTCCACCATAAATCTATATGTTACCATATAGGTAGTTTAAAACACATTAAACAACCATATTATGTAATATAATCAAACCCACAGGGTCAAGTAATAAGCCCCAACAAGATAATGGTGATGAATTCAGGTTTCGTCATATCTATTGTCAGTCCATAAACCTTATAAGTTGATTTAATTATTTAATTCTCAAACACCTTTGGTGGGGTATCTCTTAAAAACATGCCCTAACTGACCTACATGTTTCAAATTCCTCATTAAAGTAATCTATTCATACCAGTCATTATGATCAAGTAATAGAACTAAATGCCATTATATCGACAAGTAATTAATTTATGGTAAAAAATAATGGAAATTATATTTATAAAACAATTTCATTGTATATAAATTTTTCAAAAAATTGTTCTATTATATGGTTTTACATTTCAAAATTTATAAAGCATGAAAACAATTTATAAATCCAAAATTTTATCTCATTTAATCATACGTAATATATTTCATACCATTCAACCATTAATTTATGGCTCCAACACCACAGTATTGGTTAGTTAATGTGTCACCATAAATAATTATATGAAAAAACCATTTAGGTTGATAATGTAACTCTAGTAACCAATTGTATACTTAAGATAATAACTAGGCCTATTTAAAATCGGGATTACATACATGTAAACATGGAATTAAACACTGAATAATTCCATATAAGGAAACAGATAACAATTAATCAGTTAAAATGGAATGTAGTTAGTAATTGTAATTAATAATGAATCATGGAATAAAACATCCAAGTAATAATTAGTAGATAACCATGAAAAATAATTCCCTAAATCATATTGTCCAAAAAAGATTACTTCCAAAACACACATGGAACATCCAATATGTTATCCGGTAGTCAATCAAGGCAACCTACATGGAATAAAATGTGCCTGGAATGTCAATATATTTGGGGTTATAATGATGCATGTTATGTTATGTCCATTACATACTCAACCTGGGGTAAAATACTATAAATTCTATAAATTAAATATTTCTAGAATGTTTGAAAATCACTCTAGGTGAAATAAAAATCATTTTTTACAATGAAAGGAAAGAACTATTATCCCATACATATCCACTTTGACATTTCCCAATGCATGGGAATATCACTCCAAGAAACAAATAATTAACAGGCACTAAAACATTCATAATATTCTACCTACCACCCAAAAAAGTAGGATAAAATAAAATAAAATTCACTCATAGCTCATTATAGAATCCTAGCCCAAATGGAAAAAATTCTTGTACATTGACCAGGAACCAAATGTCCTAAATCATGCCTCCCCATATTCTAGAGGCTACCATCTAGGAGTGAGGGTCAAGTGATGGAATGGTAGGGAGACTAAAACATCAATATTATAGTGTATATTTTTATAGGAGTTACTAAATAAATAATTCATTAGTGGAAGTAGTAAAACATAAATGTAAAGAAGTGGAAGATGAATACTACAACTGAATAAAAGTTTACAACAACAAATAATCATTTATTCATGAATGTCCAAATGATACTATAAGGTAATTTGGAAAAATATAGAAGGTAGTATTGTGTGTAGAAAATAAATAAATTCATATATGAAAACTCAATGAGCTTACTAATAACCACCTAATACTTATTATCCTAACACCCAAGCATGATACACTACACAAGCAAGTATCTATAGAATTATGAGGATTAGATCATCTAGGGAACCCCATTATAATGGTGACCTAATCAGTGTGTGAGATATACTCATAATTCCACCACTAATTTTGTCTAAATAATAATACAATCTATGAATAAAAATTATATAATTTTGAAGGTATATTAATTATGCAAAGAAAAAATAAATGTAAATAGGTAATCACATGTTCTTTATATAAATTTGGCTAACCATAGATTCTTTGACCTAAAAAATCCTTGATAATGATTATACATGTAATAATATAGTACGATCACAAAAAAAATGGAAACCATAAAACATGTATCATGTGATGGACTAATCCAATGTGTGCAATTTTTTTGGCTGAAACATACCTGAATAATAGTTTTGTGTTTCTTGTTTTTTAAAATAATATTCCTCATGTGAATTTAATAAGATACACCATGAACCTATCGAAGGTAATCCAAAAAGGAATAAAATATATCACTCAATGGGAATAATTAATATCCAACACTATAAGATTCTATCCACAGAGAACCATAAATGGAATCTCATGTATCAATCATGTTGTGGTTAGAAAAAACCCCTCTGAGATCATATTGGGTCTCTTGCATATGGTATTGAGCATCACTTGTGGCTAAGTATAGGCATCTAGACCCTGATCCCATCCACATTGTCTCACCATGGGAACCAAAATCTCTCAAAAAGAGGTATAAAATAAATATGGTGAGCCCATCCAAGTCATACCAAGTATCTCTCCAGACATATTTACAAATCAAGAAACTTATGAGTTAGTCCCTTGAATTCGAGAAAAGGAAACCCATGTATCACTCAATTCAAGATAAAATATTTACCACCTATTTTCCAATATAAGGAATTCTATAACTCATACCTCGATTATCTATCATGGATCTCATTATTCATTTATAAAATTAATTCAATTAAAGAGAGAGAACATTTCCATATGGTTGACTCATCACTACTCAAGAATAAAATAATAAACCAGTACATGTATTAAGCATGCCACATCACTAGAAAAATAATCACTAATACAGACATTCCCATTTGATATTAAATTTAATGAATAATAATGGCCATGTACTTGACAATCAATTTAACATAGTTTAATTAATTTAATAGCTTAACATTTGATTCAAAACATTCAAACATCGCATGATAGGGTCTTCACCTTTACATTACATATAATTTAGGTTAGTAATTTAAAATCATCCTTGTAAAACCAGTTATGAGGTGGTTTGGAAAATATGTAATAACAAAGTAGAGTACCACATCATACCACATTCATATGTATACCCTTGTCTCATTTTATTTGATAACACACCTCATTTAGGGGTTTTATTACCAAAAATATTGCTTAATTAATGTGGTAAATCAGGAACACAACCCTAAGGGTGATCTAGGTTATGGCAATCAATGTCCAATTATTCCATTTCAATAAATGATAACTAATTAAATAGATAACTTGGTTCCAAATTTTATATTTAATATTTAAATTGAATCAAATTAAATTCCTAGTGCGTGGAACAATATAAAAATATATAAATCAATATCATATTGAGGGAAAGTATTTAGACCATGTTACTCATTCTCATGATGATATACTTATCTATTATGGAGGATTAAATTGATCAAGTTTGAGAAAATTGATGAAACTAATAAACCACTTAACATTTGTGAATTATCCCTCAAAAATATATTTTCTAGAATAGAAATATAAACAATTAAAAGGGATAGAGGAATAAATCTATTACAACAGGCTATCAAAAGGGACTGACAAAAGTCAATTAATACACCATATTATATAGAGGAATACAAGCTTTGTAGGATGAGGGGAAAGAATCAGTAGTTGGAGATGATCTATGTGGATGGGTGGAAAAAAAATATAGAGGGAAAATTAAAATGCATTAGGGAAAATTGTTTTTTATGTCTATTAAATGAGGTTCGTGGTTTTGATGGACTGTAGGGAAACTAATGTGCCAACCATTCTTAATATCCCACCCAAGGGATTACCTCCCACATGCTAGCCATGTAGTTTGGCTAACCATGTGAAACCTAATAAAAATACCTCTATCCAGATGTCTATAGCACCCACATGACCATATGGATCCTATCACATAGTTAGAAAAACCCATGCGATACCTCCAACTCCATAGTATTAGCCACATGATTTCACCTAGTGGAGCACATGGTATTATAAAAACTATATCCCCTTACCAATTTTTCAAAGTTTTGATTTTTCGGATGGAGACACTCCCAAAACTCAATGGAACACCCATTGAACAATTATACCATTAAATCAAGTCTAAAGAACACATTTTATTATTTTATCACTCAAAATTTCCTTCTAAATACAAAATTAAAATATTACCATCATGAACAATGAATATTCCTGTTCCTTCTAAGAATTTATTTCTATCCAAAAACATGATATGATACATTATTACTTAAACTATCTATTTTTTATACATATTTTGTTCTATATCAAATTTTTTTTCTAGGGGGATTTTGATAATAAATAAATCTTACTTGTTGTGGATATTTTATTATATGACATGTTATTCATTAATTAAAATTATTATTTGGTATATTAGGAATTATTTGGACTTGTATTTATGGGTGGGACCTAAAATTATATAGCCCCTTATTTCATTGATATTCTCATGCATTGAATCAGAAATATAGATTTAAAAAATTCTAAGTTATATTTTTAAAGAATCATGTGTAATGTATTGATGGTAGAGGTATCATAATTACTAATATCATGATCTATAATAATTAAGAATTTTTTTATTACGAATGTTGATATTATTATCCATGGAATTTTTATAATGATATTATATCTGTATGCATTCCATTCTAATTTTATTGATAAAATGGAATATGTTTTCAATTTTTTACCTATAAAATTTATTATTATATATGTTATTATAAAATATTTTTGTTCAAATATATTATCTATGGATGCATCTCATTCACAGTTTGTTGATTAAGTAGAATTCATTTTAAATTATTTAACTTTCCATATCAATTTTTCCTTATCTAGTCATGATATTCAAGTAATTTAATTGGTATGTTTTTTCATTTAATTACAATGATATCTTTATTGTTATTTATCTATTCATAATATTCATTTTATTAAAATGGTATGTGTGTTTAGTTATTTAGTTTTCCATATTGATCGTTCCTAGTCTTTTGGGAATGTATATTTTCTTAAATGGAATGTCTGTCTAGTTATTTAGTGTTCCATATATAGTATTCATTATTTAATAATGATTTTCAAGTTTTTGATTATCTATCATGTGTGTTAAAATATAAATTCAAAATTGATTTATCTTCATTTTTTCATGATATCTTCTACTTTACATAAATCTTATTAGGGATTTGAGTTGACCTTTATTTATTTCCATTACCAAGAATCGAAGATGTATAATATGAATGATATGAAAGGATATAACATAGGTAATAATGATATTCTCCAAAAAAAATAGGTTTTAATTTTAATATTTAAATGTACTATGGTAATTATGTAGTTATCATGTATACCTATACTACTAAACTATCCAGACCTTTGGGATGAGATTCCATATATATAACGACAATGAAATAAACTATACAAATGCTCCAATTTTCTAGATTCGATGTCATTTTAGTTGGTATGATAGGAAGCATACTATAATCCTTGGGAACAAGATTTATGAAAACTTGAATTATGTAAGGTAACACTATGATAGGAATTGAGGACTAGTATAGAATGACACACTAATGTTTTGGTAACGTAGATATTATGTGGTGCTTCCTGAAAAACATCAATGTGTTGATTTTATATGTTCAAATATTTCTTGTAAAAAATTATCTAAGTGTAATAACTCTAAAATAGGAACATTGAACCTAAATCAAGAATTACTTGGTACATGAAAATCGTCCTAACTGCACCGCATGTTTTATACACCCAGGGGATATGATTTGGATAATTCAAATTTTACTTATAAACCATTATGAATGATATAAATATATTATGAAAATAAATGAACGTGGATAATAATATGATGTATTATTTTGAAAATAATATATATCAAAGGATACAGAAAATGTTTTGTGTATTGAAAAGAATGTACAACCTGATGATTTTTTTATGAAAAATATAGAGTATAAAGGGAGGAAATAAATATTATCCCATGGATCCATTAATTATTATTTGTATTAAATGTTGTTAGAGAGACCCAAACATATTAAACATAGATATGATATATTTATTTCTAAATATTAATTACATTTCAGAAATGGAGTCCCATAGAACATCATGTATTAGTTCTTTGAAGACAAGGTACATAATATTGTTATTTAGTGAAAGTATTCAACATCCCCCAAGAATATATTCCTGTACTGTACTCTTAAAAACATACAATACATAAAACATTTATAGATAATGTGGGAAATGAAATATATGAAATAGAGATATTATTTTTATTTTAAGGGTTACCAGGTCAAATATATAAACATAACATGAATATAAGGGCATGAGAACATGAGTATAACATGAAAAATCCATACATTACATATCAATTATCAAAATATTTTTTCATTCCATAAATATTGTATGTTCTTATGAAATGATTCATAATGGAATTAAAGAATACGATCCTTGAGAACACGACATTTGCATAAGACATAGATTTTTTAAATACACCATAGAATAGAAAAATCATTATCCTAAAAGTCAAGGCTCATTTCCAAAAAATTCATAGAGGAATGGGTTCACTCCCCAAACCATCATAGTAGTGAAATTTTACACCCAATAATTTCATAGTAAACCAAGTTCTCTATAGAATAGGTTTTAATACCCATTCTAGAGAAATTTATATCGTGATATATCAATATTTACTCAAGGATTTAGAGGGAAATATAGGTCCCACCGAGTGTAGTTATCATGTATCCACATTCACATAATTAAAATCATACATATGTGTTCCAAAAGATCATATAACATTAAATATATAAAAAAAGTTGAATGAAAATTTGTTTTATAAAAATTTCATCAAAACATGACCTATTGAAAAGAAACATGCTTCATAACCATTTAATAACATCGTCATTGATTATCCCAAGGAAAAATAATATAGTTTCATTATAATTTTATCATGATATGACACGTTGAATAGAAATTTGGTTCATTAACTACATTTCATCATAATCAATAACCACCTTTGGAAAAAACAATATTGGGATCCTTGGATCATATCCCCCAAAAATTATAAGCAATATCAGTGAATATAAGTTTAGAAGAAAAATGATTTCTAACTATCAAAAATAACATTTAATGTGGATGATATCCTTTCCACAATTAATTCTTTTTATAAATAATAAAAAATTTAAATATTATTTTCTTTATAAATAAATATGGAATAGTATAAAGAAATACTATAAAATTATTTAAGAAATTTCTTTCAGAAAATATCTTGACCACATCTTAAATTATATTTTTTAACAAAATAATAATAAAAAGAATTTTCATTAAATTTAAACATTAAAATTTATAAATGATAGTTAAAATTAAATAATTGTCATGATTATATAAAATTTCATTCAAGCCATATAATTTAAAATAATGATTCCTTTCAAATAATCATAAATATTCAAATGATAATTTTTTAGAAAATGACATGAATGTTATTTTTAAATACAAATTATATGACATAAAACATTGATAATATTTCAATACTATTTTATTTGGTTAATTTTAAATCATTTTATAGTTTTTTTAAAAATCAGGGTTTTGGATGAAAAAGGATTTTTGTTAGAATAGAAAAATAATGTCAGTTTTATTTAAAAAATTCATTTGGAATCTTGAGTACAGAAGGAGATGAAAAGGAAAGGAGGAAATGAATTATAATGTAATTAATAGAGTATAATTAAATTATATTACTTTATAGAGATTTATATACTAATATTTCAACATCTAAAGCATGAAAAAAATAATCACGATAAGAGATGTGATAATATCATAAAATGATTACCACTTTGGTATCATTGAATATTTTACACCATGAAAGATAATATTAAATGAAACAAGTAATTTCATGTGAATAAATAATTTCATGAAACAAAAATTCAAATAATCCCTAAATACACCTCATAATATAATATTGGTGCATAACATCATATGTGTCCCAAAGAAGGCAAATTGTGACAAAAACCCCATACTAAAATGCTATTATTTTGAATCAAAGGCCTTATAAATAATAACCAAAAACAAAACATAAAATATTATTAAAATAATAATATTCATGATATAACATGTCAATTTTTTACTAGGTACACCTATCAAATTTAATGAGGGGCGAATATGCATATTTGTCCATGAAAATAAAATAGTGTCTAAAAATCCCTTACCCTGAATATCTAATTCATTCGTACACATTAAAATATAATATATAAAAAATATATGTGTATTATAAATATTCAAATGAAAATTTATTATTTATATCATACCATATATTATTTACATGTGACCTTTTATTCCATATATATTGACAATCCCTAGTTAAAATCACCTTTCGGCTAATATCCACATTATTTTTTATATATTTGTGGATTTTTTGTTCTATTACATTGAAACTGGATCTTTCATACATATAATTTTATGAATGATTTAAATAACATATATAGTCAGTGTATATGTATTTATAATAATCCATAAAATATTGAGTTATATAATAAAATACATCTTTCACGGAGAAGGTAGGTTGTATATACACAGGAACATTGTTTCCATTTTATAAAAGGATGAAAAAAAGAATTATAAATAATATATAAGCCTAAAAGAATAATTTTTAAGTCAGATACATCATATATATTCATTAAATTTACCCTATAAACATACTGCAATGCATTTTTTAAAAATACAACACATTGCTTCGTGAAGCAGTAGTTCGTTGTACACATGAACGACATTATAACACCCATAAAAAATTGTAAAGTAAGAAGGTATATGTGATATAGTAACTTAAGATTTATAATTATGAATAATAAATCCTATTTGTTAATTTCAATTTAAGCTTATTACCATCCATGTAAACAAGTAATGAAAAACACTTCACATCAGTTGAAGAGGTGGATGTCCACCGTACAAGGAGCGTCGTTATTTGTTTACAACAGATACTGTGGTAAAAATGGTGATGTGGTATTATAATAAAGTGTTATAATATTATCATAATTATAATATATAAAAATTTAATCTATCAATATATCCATCCTTAATAGGTGCGGATGGAAGATAAATAACATTGGTTTGTGAGGTTATAGTCTGTCGCACACTTGACTGATGATTTCATATCCCATTAGATAAAAAAAGACGGATTTAGGTTTTTTACATTAAAATAATTAAATATGATTTTATAAAATATACTATTGATATGGTATAATTATTTATTAATAATAATTTAAGTATTTTTTATGATGAAATGTAATAAAATGCTCAGTTAGGGATGTTAACTCTTCTTCGAACAATTTCATTTTATTTCCACAAAAAAAATCATATATTGAATTTCACATCAAAAAATGATTATATTATTATAGAAGATATGTTCATTTATGATTTGGTAAGGTATTGGATGAAAATAACTGTTTGGGTTTTTTTTTTGAAGAGATGAGTACAGGGAGTGTCCTTTTATAAGGTATGTGAGTGGATAACTATTATTATTTGAAAAAAAAATCTTTTACCCACGTATTTCAAAGGCGAAATGGCTCAGAAAAGGTAAATTTTGAAATATAAATGATATATGGTCTAAATATGACAATTATATAGGTGTTTTACATTTTATGGGTCATTTTATGCCTTATGTTTTTAGTTTAACTCCAGGAAAAATAACTTTTTCATTATCTATATATATTATTTTTTCGTATTTTACTATTATTTATTTTACAAAATTAATTTTATCTTATTATATAATATAAATTATTATTATTTCAAATATTTAATCAATTTTCCAAAATTCTAATCACATACATTTAAAATTTAAATTTAATCATAATTTCGTAGATGTGATGCTAGAGTGGTTTTCCATATAGACATGTTTCAAATGATTTAAATGCTTTTATATGAAACTTTCATTTGCAATTTATCCAAATAAGCAATATTGGATTAATATATATATATATATATACATAATTAAAATAATTTTTTTATCCATATTAAAAAAATGAAACTTATAAATTTTTTAAATGAAATATTTATTTTTAATGAAAACTAGTTCTTTCAGCATTCATGGGAAAATGAATCATCTTAAAAAATACAAATAATTCACCCAAATTTAATATAGTATTGTTTATTACAAATTTAAATTTTTTTTATAAAAACTTTCTAAATGGGAATATAATTAATTTTAAAATAATTTCCCAAAATGAGAAAAACTAATTTTTATAAAAATACAATTTTAAAAATAAATTTATTTTATTCTTATCTATTATATAAATAACATACAATTTGAATATTGAAAAATTTATTGAATATATAATACATATATATATTTCATTAAAATAACACAAAGGGTTATTTTTTAATTCATTGAGGTAAAATAAGTTTAAGTACCTAAAAATATATGATCATATAATAATTTCCATTATTTTCAAATAATATTTATTTTTAGTTCTATTTGATTTTTCACTAAAGAAAAAAAAATAATTTATGTGTACACCATATTTTTTTAAAACCTAGTTAATAGTATTCACAACCACAATTCTAACACCTTGTTCATAACCACCATATTAATTTAAAATATTTTTATAGTATGTAAGGTTTTATTTAAACATGGGGTTCCATGTAATTTATGATACTCTCAGTGTTTTGTGTAATGAAAAATATTAAAATGATTAAATTTATTCAATGAGGGATAATTTTCAAATCTATGTGTGTTACTTTCTACCCGGAAAAAAATTACAACATTACAATTTGTACTTTTTCTAGGTAAATAATGGTTTAACATTTCAAAATCCCTTTATTGGAAACCCACATCATAAAAATGGTTAATAAGAATTCCGCCTAAAATGATATAATAGGATTTGTGATCATCATATAAATAACACATATTAGGTTTCTAAATAGTATAACTATGGTAGGAATTGATGATTTGGATAGGAAAGAAAATCATATTGTCAAAATAGATATGGACATTGATAGATATCATTATCCATAAGAAATTGAATGATAATATGAAAATCAACAACCACCGAACCATAAACCAAATAGGTGTGAAAAAAACTAATATAATCTTAAATAATGTTAATGCGATTTTTTATCAATATCATTATCTTAAGGTTGGATAATTTCCATGACATGATATACTAACTTGATTTAATTACATTTCATAAGTACAATCTAATCCTTTGGTTATGCCTTTATCAATTTCCACTTTATCTCTTACCCAATGAAATGAAAAAAAATTGTTATTTCTTAGGCACTAATGGGTCATAAGATCTATAATAAATTGATGTGTCATTCGTTTTACCTCAAGTTATTATCGTAAAAAATGTTTAGAATTAGTTATCCAATATGCATAAATCATTATGTGGAGAAGTAATACATTAATCTCTAAAATTTCATCAAAATTTCAATTTAAACTATTTTATAAATGGGTATCCTTATGTCTCTAAAATAATATTAGAATCCAAAACATTATAATTAATGTCTCTAAATTTATAAAATGAACATATCAATAATATCAAAAAACATTAATCATCTATTAATTTCACATTCCAAAAATTTGAATACAATATTAATATATTTTCTGTAAATATGGTAATAACCTCAATTAAAAAAATCAATAATCGAAACATATATACTTCCTCGTTCCTTGAATAATAAACATATTATTTAATATATTATGTAAATCCAATAAATGTAGTAAACACCATTAATGTTAAGTTAAAACAATTTTCCCAAATATCATTAATCTGGTCAAAGGTCATAAATATTATCTATTTTACATTATTTATTTACATTATCTCTTTGTCCCAATGTTATTATCACAACATATGAAATTTATTAAGGGTTATATTTTATTTAATAATGTGTTTTACAAAAAATATGACTTTAACATTAAATAATTGGTATACATCATCTGCATCATTGATCATGTTATTGAACATCATTAATATAAAATTATACTAAATGATTCTTATTAATTTCATTTTTACTAAACTCACACAAAAAATGACATAAATTATTCTTCTTTATTCTTAAAAAATTACCCAGTATTCTATATCTTATTCTATTATACCTCATTCCTTTCATATGTCATTTATAGTATCTTAATCTTCAATAAAAAAACATTTACGTGTACCAAAATGATTATCCACTTCATTATATTTACCCCTAGATAAGATATTTCAATAACTCATATAATTTCCACACATATAGTATTCATTTGTTCATAATAACATAGTGTCACCATTACTCTAATATATTTAGTTAACAACACATTTCTTATTTATCACCAATTACTTTATCCCTATGATTATTCTCCACACATAAAACATTTTATTTTTTCTTTCTAACATTCCCTTTAGTACTTTTCCGACATTATTGAAATATAAGATACTGAATATCATTCAAACATAGTCTTCACCACCCAAAATCTATATGAAAATAGTCCTTCTCTTCTTTGATGATACCATGAGTTGATTAAAGTGATATTTATTAATCATGTATTATGATAACTGATTATTTATAATCATAATATCTTTCACTCCACTCATCATCCTATTTGGTTCCTCTTAAACACATTTTTTATCAATCTCAATGGTACATAAGTTCTTTATGATTCCCGTGATTGACTAAATCGAAAAATAATAGTGCGAGTAACAATATTAATAGTGTGAAACCACATAATCTTGAATCAAGGACTTATAGGATATATAAATCATTATTCATTTTTATTATATGGCACATTAGGTTTATCTTATTACATTCAACGACATCGTCTATTTAAATTTTTCATTATGTTTCATAATGAGATTGTGAATTGAAAAAGCGTATCCCCTGGGAATGAAAAACTATTTTTCATTGAGGTTTATATCATCCACCATATGAAGTTTGAGTCCAACATAATGATACATTATTAGAGTTATTACCCCATGGTACCACTGTTCTATTTCATGTATTCTAGTTTTATCTAAACATGGATTTAATGTATTGAAAAAATTATTCCTATGATTTACCAAAATAACATGAAATTTTACTATAAATTTTCAGAAAATTAGAAAAATATCCTTTTTAATATCCCTATAAATTTCATAATTAATATACCTAGGGATATCAAAAAGTTTTGTCATCCTAGTTTCCAAAGGTTAACTATATCTCCCTATGATACCAACTATAGAGACTCATACCTCTCTATAAAATCTTAATATATGCATCTTATTTAATTTTCTAAAATACACATATAATGAAAATAATAATTTTTTTATTTTAGAGAATTAGTACACAATATTCTTTTGTAGAGAAAGATTTTTAGAATGTCCCACAAATATAACACACATTTATACTCTTTCAATCATACCCTACTTAAAACCATTCTTCAAACTCTAGGAAATGATACACAAGAAAGTGTGAAATCAAATTATCAATAAGGGTAACCATGTGAAATATTCAATCATAGCGTTAGGAAGAGGGTTTCATAACATGGTCACAACATTTTAAAACACTTTATTGCATATAAAACTAAAAAAAATCATGTTACAGAATAGATGTTATAAGTTTATCAAACCTTAATAATAATTGAATAAAAGAGAATAAGACATAATAGTATAAAATTAGAATAATACATATATTTCTAGAATAGACATAATAGGTGAAAATAATTAAATTATTTTTCAAGGCTAATTTCTGAAAGTATCATAGTTTAATGTGTTTATTCCTAAAACCATCATAGTAGTTGATGTATTCTCCCAAGACTATCATAGTACATAGTGTACCTCACTGAACATGATTCAAACCCCATTCCAATCCTCTTATTTTCATGAGATATTGATATTTACCCAATTTATTAGAGCTAAGTTTTGGTTTCACTTATTTTTATTATCACCACACCTCGGTCCTTGGTTATAATGTAAACACAATGATATAGTGAATATCTTACTTATGTGTTACAAAAGGTCATTAAACATTAATTACATCATAAAAATGAAACAAACTGGTGGTCATAAACATTTCATTATCATTTTACCAATATGAAAGAAACATGTTTCTTAATAATATCATTATTTAAATAAATAATAACTCATAGAAAATGAAGTGAGTATAATAAAAATTTTATTATCTTATAACCAATGAATGAGAAATTCGTTTCATTAAAAAAATTATCATAAACATGAAACTTCCAATGAAAGAATCATAACGGTATCCTTGGATCATATCCATAGTAAAGAACAAGTAACATCAAACAATATCATCTTATATGGAAAATTACTTTGAAAGGTCACTTGGAAAATTTCTTCAGGAAAATGCCCACTCCAATTTGAAACACACATTTCAAAATAAAAATCAGTTTAAAAATAATTTTAATTGAAGATATCCTTAGAAACATAAACAATAAGATTTAAATATCATATAAAACATTTATCCAGGAAAACATCATTTCTACATTGAAAAAAATTTATAAAAAATTAAAACACTTTTATAATTCTTTCCATAAATAATAACATTTTGAACATATAAACAATATTTATACTTAAATAATGGTAAAGAATTTGAAAAATTTTGTTTCAGTTGTACATTTTAAAAAACAATTCCTCTCAATTTTATTATAAATTCTAATTGAGACTTGTTTTAAAAATTTCTGGAATATTAAATTTAAAAACATTTAATAAAAATTTTAACATGGGTAAAATAACATTAATAAATAATTTAGATAATTTCATAACACTTTCTAAAATATTTTTTTAGAAAACATAGATGTGGTATAAAAAAATTCTACTGATGTGAAAAATAATTTTCTTCTTCTATTAAAAAAATTGGAATATATATTACATAAGGAGAAAAAATTGACGGGGAATCGTGTATTCTAATAAAATAATAATTTCAGAATAAAATTAAGGATTTTCATGAGAGATATAACACAATATTTCATCATCGTAGTATACAAATAAGAAATCCTTATAAATGAATATAATGAACCATAAAACAATTAACAATATGGTATATTAAATTGTTATCACTATAAAATAATAATATTTAATTATAAAAAAATATTATTATAAAAAATAAATACCCAAAATTACATGTCAAAGAGGTTATATATACACCTCATTAATTAATATAGGTTAATAAAATCATGTATATCTCAATGATGACCAATTGAGACAATTATCACATAACACTTTAGTAATATATTGAATTTTAAGTCCGACAGATAATAACATCAAATATGATGAAAAAAATGAAGTTAATGATACATGTAAAACAAGCTATATGTATGTCAAAAAAACTAATTGAGTGGTGAATTTTCATATGTCTCATAGAAATAAAAGAGAGAATAGAAATCAATTACATTATGACTTAAATTAAGTTTCACACATTAGATCCCATTTTATAATAACTATAAGATTATTATAAATATTTTAAGAACCATACTTATATACATCATACAATATATGATTTACTTGTTAGATTTCATTTTCCTTTTATTTAAAATTTATTTTAAAAATAATGTTTCAGATAATAATCACTTAGTCTTTCATATATGTTTTTAATTTTTATGTTTGGTAGCATTAATTTGATTATAGTTTCATAATAGGCTAAATCATTACCATGATATCAATATAATTTATTTTCAGTATATATTTTGTCATAGTAATCCATAAAATTTAGTAAAATGATTTTATATAAATCGTTCATGCCAACGGTAGGTTGTATGTACTCATGAACATTATTTCCATTTTGTCAAAGATGAAATGATAGATTTAAAAATAATATATTACTCTTAAAAAATTATTTTTATTAGTTATATATCATAGATATTCATTAAATTTACATGAATTACCTTCCATGAAAATCATTATTGTGAAAAAAATCTCATAACTACATGAGTTTGTATTCCCATGTACACAAGAAAAACATTATTGGGTCCCCCATATAATTGACATTAAAAATTAATATATGATATTATAATTCTATATATACAATTTTGTTAAAAATATCAAATATATTACGTCAATATAATCTTATAAATATCTATTTAAAACTAAAATTAAAAACAAATAAAAATTGTTCATAAAGTGGTAGTTGTCTATAGACACGAGTGTTGTGATTTTTTCCATCATGTTTGTTGGTAAAAATATATACATGGTATTATAATTCATTTGGTATTATAATATAATAAATAAAAAATATTGAAATTAATTCAAACATTAAATTATACTGTGCGAGTTGGGGATGGAAAATGCATAACATCAGTTGTTTGGGCGGTAGTCCACCATACACACGAATGCATATTTTGTATCCCATTTGACAGAAGAGTTGAATTATTTAGATTATTGCATTAATATATTATCAAATTAGTAAATTTACGATACTAATTTTATTATACAATCATATTTTAATTCTAATATAACGATTTGAAGGATTACGTGGAATAAAAATCATAGTTTGAGACAGTTTTTTCATCTTTGGAAAACTTTTTTTAGTTTTCCCCAAATGGCTTAATAAATTAGATTTATGAATGAAGATGGAATTAAATATTATATTAGTGTATTAATAATTTTATTTTATTTTTTATTAGATGAATATATTTTTTTGTAGGTGTAACGAGTTGAGATGTGTTAGTGGCCTTCTATACATGAGGTGAGTGGAAAAATTATAAATTTTTAAATGAAAAAGATGCAATTGTTTTTTTGACATTAAACAAGAAAAAAGTGAGAAATTATACAACATAAATGATTTAAGGTATAAATTTTTTATAAAATATTTGTTGGTCATGTTTTGGGTTTTTATTAACTCTTTTCCATTTTGTTTAATTTCTTCGTAATCCAATTTTCAACTCAACAATGACAAATTGTTTTTAGGGGTTTCACTATTAATTATGGTAAAAATATTAATTTGACCTTATTAAAGAGTTAAAATTAATCATATTCCAAATCTGGTATCCATTTTCCCATATTCCATTAATTGAATATGGAAATTTTAATTTTATATTATGTTTGTAGAGGTGACAAAAAATTGACTTTCCATAGATAAACGTTTCAAAAGATTAAAATGTTTTATAATGGAAATTCTATTTGAGAAAGATTATAATGCCCTAAATAGAAAAAAAGATATATAATTGAACTAATATTAATTTATAAACCTTTTAAAAAAGTAATCATAGAAATCCCTTAAATGAAAATGAAATTTTCAATATGAATGATAATTTTTTACTATTCACAAGAAAAGAAATATTTAAATAAAAATAAAAAAATAATAAAAAGATAATTTGGACAATATGATTTCAAAAATGAATATATATTATTTAAATAAATTTTCCAATATTTTCAAAATTCCATTTTAAAATCAGTGTGAAAATTGATGTAAAACTGCTTTTTAGAATAATATGGGTTTTAAGCGTCAAATTTGTTTAATAATTATATCTTGCGTTGAAAACAAATAATATGAATATTGAGCATTTGACTGAATGTATAACACATTAATTTCTTCAAACCCATTCATAAAGAATTATTTTCCAAATGTATTATGTAACTAATCGTGAATAAAAATATTTTCTTATAAAAATATTCCCTTTCTTTTAAAATATGTTCTATTTTAATTAATAAATAATTTTTCACCAAAGAAATAATTATATATACATAACATATATTTTCATTTATCAGTTAATAATATTTATATTCACAATTACAATGGATAAGTGATGAATGTAAACTTAAATGATTATATTTTAAGAGTATATAATGTTTTTTTAACTTGGTGTTTAATGTAATGCAAAATATATAATGTATTTCATGAAATGAAAAAGGTAAAAAGGATAAACCTAATTTTAAAAATAGTATTTCATATATTTTCAAGGAGTTTAATAGGAGAACCTCAACATTATCAGATTTAATTCCCACTTCTAAATTTAAATCCTTGTCTAAATATAGACATGTGTTTTAATAAAATACTTATCTTATTTAAGTAATAAGATTCCATAATTATATAATATATTAATTTTTACCATGAAACATATAATCACTATGTTAAATTATTGAAGAATATATGTCATTATTCACTTAATACATATATATTCCATTATGATATTTTGTGTATAATACTGATTATAAGTTTATAGTATTAAAAACACCATTTAGTTTTTCTGTAATGGGAGTACTCTATAATTAATGATATTTAAGTGATAATTTTTTAGAAATACAACAAATTGATTTCATATATTTTTTTTTGTGAAAATGTTATTTAATGAAGCATTCCCTTATTATTTTGAGAATACGTTTTAAGGTATTTCTATTCATTAGGGTTTATCTTATCATCTATATTGAGGAGATTATGGGTTATTATAATTTGGAAATGGTGTAGGAATTATATTATTATGGTTCTTAAAAAATGACAACCTGTATATATGGTGATAACTTGTTACAACTAGTAAGGCCACAGGGCTTGAACACATATGCAAAGGGTGATAAGGGTTTATCCTATTCCATTATCCTATGCGATGTTCTACTTAACATTTCTTTATATTTACTTAAATTATTTTATGAATAAATATTAATTATGAAATATTGGACTTATATTGATTTTTTGAGAATAAGAAATTTTATTGGATGACATGTTCTATCCTTTTTCATTTTTCAAAAATATTTTGAAACCAATAAATAGACATTTTACACTTATTTTTATTTTATGATCCCTTAAATGTTGATTTATTGCTCTAGGAATAGAAATTTTATTTTTTTCGATTTTAATTTGATGGATTATGAGATGAAATATAAATAGATCGAAGAACAACCAAATAAAGAATTTTTTCTTATGAAATAGAATGTAATCAAGTAAGTAAATTCCCTCAAGTTCATAATAAATATAGTAAAGTAATTTTTCTACTTTAGGAAAAAAGTATCCTGATACCAAACATTATGCATATAACCCTCGTATATGACGAATCAAATGGTCTTTTAAATCATTATATATTTATCAGTTTTAAGTATTAAGTTTCCATTGTTCACTTATATTATTTGGATTAGTGATTTCTATCACCCTCTACAATTATTTATGCTTTTATCTTATGTCCATTTCTACTCAAGCCACCATTGTTATCCTATATGGAAAACTATATATATTATACTATATATTATTTTCATTTTTTCATTTCCCTCTTATCATAGGGATGATTTATTTACAATTTTATAATGTGGGGTTTTCAAGAATGTCATTTCTTAATGTCAGGCCCTTTGCCATTGATATCTAGATTAAATTGTGTGGATGAATGTTATTGAAATTTGGGATAATATAACATCATTATATTTTAAAATATGACCTTTTTATGAAATATAATAAGTGGTATTCAATATTGTGCCCAAAAAAACCAATGAAATATATTTCTTCAAATTTCTTCTCTTTGAAAATTATATGACATGAAACACTTAGACTTA
Source organism: Viscum album (assembly GCA_963277665.1). Taxonomy (NCBI): domain Eukaryota; kingdom Viridiplantae; phylum Streptophyta; class Magnoliopsida; order Santalales; family Viscaceae; genus Viscum; species Viscum album. Next base: position 1,915,252,924 of record OY728165.1, on the reverse strand, counting down.
ATGAACCATAACATAGTATACCATAATGAACACAATTTAAAATTGTTAGGTTTTAATTGTAATTACAATATTATTAATTTTTTTGTTATATTTTTTATATAAATCAAATAATATTAATTTAATATATAAATTCATTATAAAAAAAGATTATTTTTCAAAAAAATAAGTTTACCGATAATTTGAAGCCATAATTTAATATTAATTTTAATTATTTCTGAAATTTTATCATAAAAATTAAAATAAGTATTTTAAATAAAAATTTTAATTTATTTATATGGTCAATTTTGGGAATTTCCGTAAAATGTTTCTTCTTTCAATGAATATCCATAAATAATGATTTTAATTGAAAACTACATTTTGTTTAAACTATTTACATAATTAATTATTATTTTCTTTTTATTAAAATTAATAAAATATAATTTTTATTAGTTTTTAACATAATTATTTCATTGGGATCAATTTCATTTTTTTAAAACATTCTATAATTATGAAAATGTTCTCTTTGGAAACAAACTTTTTAACAACATCTATGGGTATAATTTTAAATTTGATTCCACCACATCAGTAAATTTAGTTTGAAAAAGTTAATACAATATTTTTAATCAAGTTATATTATATAATATTTTCAACTTAATTTTACCATTATTTATAGTAAAATCAATAAAACATATTTTCTGTGGTTAATTTAAAAACTGATTTAGTGGGAGTTAAACTAAAAGTATAAGCGTTATAAATTTCATGAAACTCATTCAAAAGAAATTCCTTGGTCATATTTAGACATAAATACATATTATTTTATATAATAACCATTTTTTAGTTATTTTTTCAAGATTTAAATGTGGGTGTACATGAATATTTTCCAAAATTTAATGTGTGGATTCTCACCCGCTTATAAAATACCACACTCTACTCCCATATTAACACATCCTATTTAATTTTATATAGAATCAAATGCATAAATAACTTTATTAATCATATCCCAATATCATATATCAATTTTTTATGATAAATCTATCATAGTAAGGCTTTTGGTGCCAACCTAAAGAATATTTATGTAGAATAGATAACATTTTCAAACGAGGGATTTTATATTGTTTCTTCTTCAACATTGTTAAAATTTTATTATTAATTTTTATATAATAACTTCTATATATTATATAAACATATATGATATTATTTTAATGCAATATCAAATATCAATCTCCTCATCCATCAAATTAGAAATGAAACTGTCGATTCTGTGTACAATAGACTACCGCCTCGTTAACCAATTTAATTCATTTTCCATCGCCACCATTCAATGATGTATGTTATGATTGATATAAGAAATTTATATGATATGTATTATATTATTATACTAATTTAATTTTAATATCACATATACCATTTAAGGTTTTATTCCTTCCTGAATATGATAACCTCACTCAGGACTAATTATCACCTACTTTCACTACAAACCGACGTAATCAACTCTACAAGTTCAAATTTAAATAATGAATATAAAATATATCTAATGAAAAATATATATATTTATAAAATTAATTTTATTTTAGAGATTATTTAATTGTATAATATATGAAAATACATGAACTTTCCAAAAAAAACACGCATTTGAAAACTATGTATTTAACACCTAAAAAAATAAAAATAATCCTATATTATTAATGATCAGTTTATAATATGATCTAAAAAGATAATATATTATATTATTAATATTAATACGTCTCTATAATAATTTAATAACCTTATAATAACCATTTTATATGAGGTTAAATTGTGTTCAACCAAAAAGGAAGTGTGAGGTAAGGGATTTCTAGTCTCTCTTTTATATCTCAGAGATGTATAACATATTCACTGCTTGTTGGTTTCTTATTGTGTATTTAATAACCACTTTGAATTTTATATAATAAATATATTTTTTTATTATTATATTTAAATATTAATTTTATATTATTATTTATTGGGTCATACAATTCCAAATACAACAAAATAAGTAGGGGACTTTGTCTCTATTTTTCTTTATTGGGGAATATTGAGATGTTATCCAAATAATTTCTTTCATATAGTGTCTGAAATCCCAATATGTTATGTAATATCATAATTAATTAATAATTAATTTTATTTTTGGTTTTATTTTGAATTATTTTATCCAAGGGTATTTGAGTAGATAATTATCAAGTTTTAATGAATTTCATAACACCAATTTTTCATTGGGTTATATTACATAATTGTTGTATTTATATTATTTTATTGTGTGTTTATTAAGAATTTATTATATTAGGTTTCATTTAAAATAATTTTGATTTAACTTTTACACAAATTATAGATTCTATATTGAATTATTACATCGACATTATGATATATTTTAATGGTTTATTTAGCAATCCCATTTTAATCAGGATTGTTCATTATTGAATATTCATTGTTGGAAATTATATTATATTAATATAATAATCCACATTAATTTTATTATCAAATTATTATTCTATATTATTTTATTTTATAGTAACATGTTTCAATTTCTTATTACCAAAAAATAGTTTTAATTATTTTTAAATTAAAATTTTCTTCATTTCTCTTTTCGATCGAGTATTAATTTTCATCGAAGACCATGTTTTCCAAAATATTTTTAAAATTTTAAAAAATTATTTATTAAAGAAATTTATCCCATGTATGACTTTGTAAAAAATGTTTTCAAAGGTATCATCATGTATTTTCAAAACAAGGAAAATTTGGATTTTACTAAAAATGTGAAATGAATCATTGTTTCAACATGTGTTGTTTGTGTGAAATTTCATTCCATTATGAAAACTTGTTTTTGTAAATATTAATTTACATGTTTTCATATTTACTTTAAAATATAAGTAGTTCCAAAAAAGCTTGTGAAATGACGAATTTTAAAAAATATATTTTCAAATTTATAAGGATATCTTCCTCAAGAATGTTCTTAGTGATATTTTTATTATATTTTTATCCCTCAATGAAAATAACCATTTACATAACATATAATTCCCTAGGGATATATTTTATTGATACGAAAATTATACATTATATAGATGGTTTTTGATAATTTTGTTTCATGAAAGTATTAATATTCAATTTATTGATTCATCTGCATTTTCATTAATTTTACTTGAAATACTCACATTACTATGTTTATTAGACGTTAAAGTTTTTTGATATATCCAATTTATTATTCATGGAGATGAAAATTTATAAAACCATATATAATTTCAAAATATTTTTTTTCTAAATTGAATTTTATTTTTTTACCTCAAGATATATTGATAAACATATATTCTAAACTCAATATATATATTTTTTTGGAAAGGGGAATTGTTCATTAATTCAATAGATTAACCAATATAGGAGTTATAATTTCGACATAGATGGATGGGTGGGCCCGTAATTATATAACACGTCAATGATTCAGCAATCACATGAGGTAATTAATTAAGTAATAATGAAATGGGGACTAACCTATAGTTTTAAACCATATTATGAAAGGTTATTATGGTATAGGTATCTTGATACCTTCGATCACGACATCCAATAATTAAGCATTTCATTAATTTAGAATTAATATTTTATATATGATATTATAAAAATGATATTATCCCAACATGCATTTATTTCTCAGATTAATAATTAAAGTGGATTTTATTAATTATTAAACTTAACATATTTATTTTTCCTTGTCTGATTATCCATGATATTTTCATAATTTTATTTTTAATGGATTTATTTTATTCTCATTTTATTGATTATATACCATGTGGCTTCATATATTTACCTTATTATTCTAATTATTCCTCACAAATTTAATATATTGAAGTAATTTATATTTAATATCTCTTCAGATATTTAGTATTTTATATTTATTATTCCATCTTTATACATAATAGTTAAATTTTTTAAATAGAATTTGAGTTTTGTTTGTTTCCTTTCTATATATTTCATTACATATCTATTCAGGATAGTTAATTTATTTAAATGGAATTTTTTCATAGTTTTATACCTTTCCATATTTCTTATTCATAATATAATTAGGATGTTCATGATATATATTAAATGTAATGTAATATGAGATGTATACCTTTTATATAGATTATTCCATATTGATTTCCCTTTATCTACTCATGATAGCTTCCACATTACGTAACTGTTAATGAGAAAACATTCCCACCCTTATTTTCAATCCTTTATTCGGAATACATGAAGCATACTATGAAAGATATTAAAGGATATTCAATAGGGAATAATGATATTCTTCTAAAAAATTATATTTTATTTTCTATTTTAAATTGTAATGTGATAATCATATTTGTATATAGTTTTCCAATACTACAAGACAATGCATCCCATCGGGATGAAATTCTTTATATCTTATGAAAATATAATAAGGTAGATATAGAATATGGGTTATAAGAGTTTGAGAAAAATATAAAATTGATTTGAACCATGTGAAGGAACCACACGGCTTGACTTGGGTCTGTGGTTTATCATACCATACATTTCAGTAAACTATCATTTGTCTTGATGTGTCTAGGAAAAAAAGTTATGCACCTGCCATTAAACTGAGATAATCCCTTCCAAACCAAGTTATACCCCATTCCCAAAATAAATACCCAATATATCCTATGTTCAGGCATCAACAATTCCAATACCCCGACAAACAACAGCACTAGTAACAATATTTTCAACCAGCACATCTCTTGTATAAGACCTTTGAAAACCAATCATCCAATGCACCATCTACTGAAGTGAAAAAACTATGGGAAAAAGATGAAGTACATGAAGACAATAGAGGTAAATTGTTTGAGTATTTTAGACACTTTATTTATTTTATATCATAAGAAACAAGAGATCTACCAGTATTGACAATTCGAAATATAAAGGAATGAATATGATTTATTCCAATACTCTTGGGAAAGAGATCACCCCACATGAATAAATAAGGAATAATGATTCTGAGAAAATCTATGACGATCCTCCCATTTAAATAATATAATAGGATAAGAATAAAGAAATTGTTATTTCGATGTTTGTAAAATAACAGATATAAATTCTTTCAGATATTATAAAAATGGATAAAAGTACATCCAATAACCTTTCCCTTATGCATTATCTAACTCAAACGATGTGACCTAAGTTATAAGTTAAATAGAAATTTAGGATTCCTTCCATAAATTTTAGATTAACATCACTCTATTGATTGAAATAAAAAATCCTACGAATATAAATTTGTTATAAAATTTTACACCAAAAGAAGGAGACTTAATTGAAATATGAGACTTGGCTTCGGGATTAGTGACTCATCACTATCCACACCTTCGATATCACAAAAATATCAACATCTAGGTACATTATCTATTCTATTAACTATTATTTATTTAATAATTAATAATGGGTTAATTAATCTTATACATTCAATAAATTTCATGCTATACTTAGTGTTTTCCTCCTTAATTATTGGTTACATGAATCAAACTGGAGTAGTGGTGAAATTATGAAAAAAAAATGTTTTTTCTCTCTGATATTTAGAAGCTAAAATCATTGGATTATGAATAATAAAAATTCTAGCTGACATCTACATAATTACCATGGAACTAGTCACAATACGGGGCCACTAAAATATAATTTTAAGAATTACATTATTTAATATAGAAATAATCATCATCAATTATCACAATATAACACTCGTATTGGAGGATGGAGTTAGCATTTTTCACATCATCAATCTTAACATAATGATGAATCATTCAAATAGACTATCGCATTACGAAATATCCCATGAAGAAGGTATGGGAGTAATTGGTTATAATTCATTTATACCTAGAATAACTAGAGAATTTTTTACTTAAATGAATAAACAATCATGTACACAAAATTATAAATATTATGTTATCAGAAAAGGTTAAATCTGATTTTTGTTATGATTTGTTAAGAGTATATGAAATGATAAAAGATACATAATATTTGTAAGTAAGTAATCTAAATTAATTAGAAACGATTTAAGAACCCCCATTCCTTTTGTAAAATAAACATATAATTGATTTTATTTATGTTTTTCCTTTATAATGAGATAAACTACTAGAAATCATTTCTAATAATCTATTTGAGACCTAAGAATAGACTATAACTTACCTTATCAAAATAAATGTTGATTCTATAGTATTAGGTCTATTAGATATCATTAAGATCAACAAAAAAATTTATCTCATAGATAAATTTTATGGTTACTCCATTCTTGTGAGATAAAAATCAAGAATGATTAATCCCAACACCATAGATTTTGTTAAGAAATAGATAGAAAAATTAATATTAGGAAATATTTTTTAACCAATCCCTAATTCTTAGTTGGAAAACCGCATCCCTGTAGTCCCAAAAGAAACCATTATAACATCTGTTAAAAACGAAAAAAAAACGAACGGATTCCCTTGAGAAGAAAATATAGTAAGAGGGGGTTAATAGATTATTTAGATTTTGATCATGTTACCCAAAAAGGCTCCATTCACACCTCGTTCATCATTCGAATGAAAGAACGAATGGTAGGTAAGAATGATTATTTCTTATCATATTCATTTTATCGTATATATATGTACTAATTACAGTATAAAAATATGAGAAGATGACATTAAATAGACCATTGTATCCTTCATTTACAACAGTATTCCTTTTGTGAAATGAAACACACTAGGTACATCTAAATGTTGATCAGTGATTATTTAATTATATCATATTGAAACCTTCCAAGAGTTATTTCTCCTTCATTTTACTATTTTATGAAATTTATTTGATTATGTCATAGTGATATTGGGATTTTATTGAAAAAAAACTTATATAAATAATTATTGTACTTTTAACATGGTCATTTAATGGTTTAAAATGGAATATAGTTTGGTCACATAATTTCACATAAAGGTTTTGAGGTTGAGGATTTAAAATTTGAACTAATGAATTTCTTTCCATACCCAACACGTTTAAAACATGTTAGATTATTTTTAAAACATGTAATATTTTATAAAATATTCATCAATAATTTTAGTATGATGTCTCTTCCACAATCATGAAATCTATAAAAAACAATATGAGTTTTTTGTTGATGAATATTGATGTAGGGAATTTGATGAGTTGAAAAAAATTATTATTACACTAAAAATAATCAAACTATCCAACTATGACCATCCTTTTGAATTGCTTTGTAACACATCAAATCAGGATGGGGTAGATTCTCTCTCTTAATGAATTTATTGAAACACCCATTTCAAATCAAACACATCATGAAAAAAAGATGCCATATTGATCAACTACATGACTAAAGAAATTGATCTCCTTATAGTCATATTTTCAATTGATAAATTTAGATCCTTTTCATTTGGAACAATTTTTTATCATGTATCTCTCATGTATCTATTGAATAATGTTTATGTAATTCCAAAAATGGTAGACGGATATTTAATTTAAAATTGTTAAATCAGGAAATTCATGATAAATTCAGAAATCAAAATTTTGTAACCAATTATCTATGTCGAATACCAAACAATGTTGAACCAAAAATTAAAAATTACATCCCACTCCACGATAATCAACATAGAAAACAACATTACATAATAGAAGGTGAAGTAAAATGGTACACTGAAATTTTTGTTTATTTTGTGACATATCATGTACAGTCTCATTTGAAATATCATAATCAGTGAAAACATAAATCTGACTCATGATTTTATATTTGGGAGGAACCATTCCCCTTGAATATATGAACAAATCATGTAAATATAAGATACATACCAAAACATTAAATTGAATAATTTTTAAAATATTTTCATACATTATATTATAGAGGAAACATTAGATCCCATATAATTGAAACAATGTTTTTAAGGCTAGATTTTATTAGACCACTTTATTCAAATATTCTTATGAATTTTATAACTTTTTTAAAAAATAATTTTCTAGGAAATATCTTAAAAATAGATACAATATATCAAAAAGAAATTAAATATTGTAAAATTTTAAATCTATGTTGAATATAATTCAAGGAAATGTTACCAATGTAATTTTTTAATTGATATATTCTACTAGAAATTGATTGTGCATTTAAATGGGTGGAAGGAAATTCCACCTGAACAAATGACGATACAGTTGTTTATGATTTTGTTAGGACTAACATGTTTTGTCAGTTCTATAGTACCTTGATAAATCATTACTCACAAAGGATCCAATTTCTTAAATAATAAGAGGTAGGTATAACTAATAAATAATCAGTCACATCATAAAACATCAACACCTTACCATCTAGAGAAAAAATTTCAATATATAGTCTCCAATAGAGAAATTCAACAAATTTCTGAAAAGATAGTTAAAACCAATAATAAGGACTAGAGAGAAAGGATAGATAATACATTATGATCTCATAGGACCACCTACGAGACACCCATGTGGATGAACCTTTATATATTTGTTTACAGAGTGTGTCCCAACCTCCTCATGGAATTGTGACACAAACTCTATAGAGTAGTAAGAGATATAGATTGAGACCTATATGAAGATAAAAATGAGATTATATTTCCAATACAATCTATATAAGAAATATAGAGGGATGAATTTAAAAATTATATAATCTTAAAATGTAGAAAAAGGATTGACCATGATAAGATAATTCAAATTAGAACCTTTAACCCCATAGATCATTTTTTGTTATAAAAATCAAGACATAAAAACATTTCATTTAATCATCATTCATGATAAGAGCTTTTTTTAGTGTTGTTAATGTATACCCATTTGATTCTATATAGATTTAAATGTAATTAGGATGAAACTCATTCAGTGTAAATGGGTAAAGGATGAAGATGTAAAATGATACCTTAACTCAATATCCAAGGGAGGTTATTACAATGCTTCAACATGATTACGCATGAAGATCTACCAGTATATATCATTCCTTAATATTTGATATTATTATAAAAATCAATTCCAAATCTACTTTCATGATAAGTAAATTTATATGTGTTTAGGTGAATTTCATTATTATTCTTCATCGTTACATATATGATGGAAACAAATTTTATGTCCATTAACTGATAACATCTCTATATTAAATACATCATATTATATCATGAGTATAATTCTTGAGTGATCTTAGTGATCTGTCCCTCTAGAACATTCATGGAAAAATATTAAAGTTTGGACTCTAAAACAACACTTTTACCATAATTGGGGAATTTTTATTTTTAATCCTCATCATTGAGTCTACCTTTTAGATGAATCATTATTTTACCTATAGATATTGTGGATTAAACTTTATGTAATGATAGATATTTTAGACAATTTTTAACCACTCCTTTATTAAGTATTTTTCGTGGTTTTTTAAAGTTCATGAATGGGGTGAGGTTTTTCATGCTGTAATGATGCTAAAAATTATGAATAAAAAGTGATTGGGGGGATAATTATGTATGTAGAAAGTTTATTGATTCATTCATTTCACTTTATCATTTCCCTTGTGGATCAAAATATAAAATTAATGGAATGAGTTGTGGCTTGGAATGATAATAAATCACCATTACTAGATAGATGGTTTTTTATCATATGTGGTTATGTGGTGAATGTTAGGTTTTTCTAATCATTAATATTGAATAAAAAATAATTTAAATTTAGTATGAAAAAAGAGGAAAATAGATTAAAATATATCTAGAAATTGAATTTCATTCAATATTATTTCATTGATCCTAACCTTAAATTGATCATGGGAATTGGGAATTTTCATAATTAAAGGGGACATCTTTATTTAACTTTTTATTTCTATATCATTCTTAATAATTTATAGTTAACCACTTCTTTGAACGTCAATTTTTTCATATAATTCTTAAAAACATTAAGCCTTAGATTCATTCGATCTTTTATTATAAGTCGTTATGATTTTATCTACTTTACATATTTATAATGTGGAGAAATACGTTCCTTTTAAATCTTATGGATGAAGATCATATACTCGTGGTATGTTCATAACTCTACTAGAATTTTATTTTGATTTTTGAGTTAAAAGTATTAAATTCAATGTAAAATCTTGCATGACGCGATAAATAAAAATGAATTATGAAACCAGAATGAATGAAAAGAGGGTATGCCTTATTTCTAAAAGGGGTAAGTAAATTAATTTTATTGAATGTTTCTTAGAATATTGTGAAATATAATTGATGATTTATATGGAACCTAATAATTTTGTATTAATTTAATAAAAATATTATTTTAAAACAATTTAATTTAAATAAATATAATATCATCGTTCATCTTAATTCATTGTTGATATTTAATTATCAAGGAAAATCATAGTCTATGTGTGGGGGTATTTTATTAAATCATATTTTAAAGAATTGTTTTTAGAAAATTTATTATAATATAGAAATAAATTTAAAAGAAACACCCATGAAATTATATTTATTTTTAAAGCACGAGAAATTACAGTTTAATAACTAATTTTGGTTAAAATTAATAAAAATGTAGTGATTAGGAAATGTGAATTTATTTGATTATTTTTATTATAATATTATTATGAATTTCGAATGTTTTTTACCTAAAAAGGTGGGCCAAGATGATCATCTATTAACATCAGTATTGTATTTCAGATATTCATAATGAGTTGGTAGACTAACCAAGAAAGGGAGAAGAGAGATCTCCATGAGACTCTTGGGAAGGTTCATGCCACACAGAGAGGAGTCCATAGATAATAGTGTTAGAAAAGGCCTATGCTAAACCATACATGTCAACACAACACTATATTATAATTTCAGGAGTGTATGTGATAGAACATTCATATTCTTAGACACATCCATGTCACTGGAATAGACACTTCACATCATACAACCTCCACTTTTACTCACTGGATAACTCCATGATAAACATCATTACACCTCAGGATACAAAACAAAACCACTTCAGAATCATGAGACCACCATTGATCACCTCTGGGAACTGAAATGAATGACCTGAATCCCATTTCAAAAAGAAAATTCCACGAATTCATCATATGTAATGTTTTTGGATATATGACTTCTAGGAGGAACCCTTCACCACTACCACAAGTGCTGAGGAAATGAATTTTTACTATGACACCATTAAATAGCCATACAATATGAAACCCATGAAAGAGGTCCCCTTACTCATCCAGCCATGTTTTATAAATCTTGTTATCTTCATGACAATTTGGAGACACTTCTTAGATCTTGGGGAATAGTTTAAATAAAATATATACCCTAGACTCCAAATTTAATGTTTCAAAAAAATATGAATATGGTTTAGGAATTCATATTATTTATATAATTATAGGGGAACCAATTCCAAATGGTGACTACAGTGGAATTCCAACAGAGGAAGAGAGAATTGATACTCTACTGAAGATATTATTTTTCACAAAAGATAATAATTATTATCACTTATTTTTTATTTATTTTTTGATTATTTATATCCCATATTACTCCAATTCCTTTTACACTTTAAAGGATAGGAAACAACATTACATGAAAAAAATGGGAGGTATTGGCCAATATATGATGCTTGAGTTTCATTTATTTAAATTATTAAACCCTATCATTATTCAATTTTATGTTTTTATTTATTAATTTTTATTTATTTATACAAATAAGATTATGCTTGATTTTGATTCTGTTAATTTAATATTTATTTGTTCAATGATCCAACATATTAGACCCCCTAGTTATGATTTATATACATTGGACAATATATGGGTTTTGTAGTGTTTTATTGATGATTATATGCATTTATGTGTTTTTGTAATTTTGAAATTGCTAGATAAATCTATCTTATTCCAGTCAGCAAAATAAAATTTTGAAAAAAATATGAAACCTAGATAATATAGAATTTGGTCTAGATGAACCCAAAAAAATCACATCCACCCTTAAATTTTATTGGCATAATGATAAAATCATTTTTTTATGTTCATAATTTCTGAAAATCATTTAGAATAAACTTTTTATAAAATCAATAAAAAGTGAAAAATTCTTTTTTGGGTGCACTCCACTTTTATAGATAACCTTTTGGATAACTAAATTTACTATAATTAGGTAATTAAATTTTTACCCCAAGCCCCATTAACGGATTCTGTTAGGTTCCTTTTTGTTCTACTAATAACTTATATTATACATTTACGATCTAACTTAATGGAAATAAGGAATATGCCTAGAGGGAAATATACTGTGTGTTTTCATATATCTTAGAAAAATATTTTCATTCCTAAAAATTATAAAAAAAATTATTTTAAGGTGAACAAACAATATTTATTCAAAATTATAAAATCAAATTTATTCTAAGACTATATGAGTTGAATATGAAAATAAATATTTCTTCACAGGCTTCTTGAATCGAGAATTTAATTGTATTTTAATTTATTCAATATGTAATAAGTAATATTATTTATTTACTTAATAATTTATTTAGTTATTAGAATATTAGAATAATTATTCATTCAAAAGACCAAGAATAAAATATTTCTTTATTTCTGAAATTAATAATTTTTATTTTTTTATGGTGGAAAATATATGTTAAGAACCCCATATAAATCAAAGATATATCTCATTCCATTAAAATGAATATCAATTTATATATTACTATATATAATATTTGTGAGACATGTGGGAATCAATGAGGCAATAATTATATATATATTACTGTTATAATTATTGTTCTCTATTTAATAATATTTTATCAAGGGGATATTTGTAATCAAGAATTATCTAACCTAGATCTATTTATTTGTGGTGATATCAATTCATTGAATTTGTGGGATCAATGAGAGATACCATCATGATATCGATGCTAGGAAGGGGTCATTCATTGTAGTTATAGTATGGTTGAATTCTCTAAGACCTTCAGGTCAGGTGATGTCTTTTAAGCCAATAGTCCAGGTAATATCTAAGCCTACAGGCCTTGTAAGGGTTCCCATGCATACCATGAAATGGGGTTATCAAGAATAAATAAAAATGAAGGCCTATGGTCCATTTGGGTCATTAATAAATAACAATTCTATGGTTTCACTCATGTTAAATAGAATTACATCACATTATTTTCCTTCACAATAATAATAGATGTCAAAGATAGTCATCACGTCTAATGTATTGTGATGTGATTAGTATAAATGATCCTAGATGAATCAATTATTTACAATGGCACTTGTAATTCAATTTTCACTATTTATAGATAACGGATAATGTGTTGATCACCAATAAAAGGGTTTTTTTGATACTACGTGCATAATGATGATGCAATTCAGATAAGTGGTTTGAACAATCAATTTCTTCCTTAAGGAAATAATTATCAAGGAAAAGGTAATAATTGAAAATAAATTAATTATAAATTTTTCAGAAATAATAATCCCTCATTATTTTGGAACTCTAGGTATGTTCCATCATGTATAGACATTATTCATAAAGATTATATATCACTTACCATGTTGATAATTAATTGAATTTGATAGAACATGAGTGGGGAATGGAACATATAGGTGTTTACATTGAACATATTACCTTCATGAAGTAATTTATGAAAAATCACCTTGTGAGATGAAAAAAAATTCTCCAACACTAGTGAGATAATTGAACCCCATTATAATTAGAAGGAAACTCCCCAACAATAGAATCCTTTCAATGATGAGGAAAATAAGTAGAATAAAGAGCATATTGACTTCATTAAAATAAATTTTAGATATCTATAAAGGATGATTATAATTGATAATTATGCATAAAACATTGTTACTACCTACCATTTTATCCAACTCACGAATTTTGATAGTGTCAGATAATCAAGGGACAATGAAGAAGAATAAGATGATAATAAACTAAAAAATAAGGTAAATGTAACATCATGTTACCCTAGTCAGTTATGTTTCCCTTTTCAACGTTCCCTACTTGTTTTATAAAAAATCATTTATGTTATTTTTCCAGGTTTACTAGAGACTGCTGAGTAGATACACGTTATGTAACAGAATTACATGACATTTAATTTGTGTTGGTAGCATGTTGAGGACTTAGAGATCATGTCGTGAACAGGGGGATCATAGTGGGAGATGGTAGACGTCATGTATTTGAGGTTCACGTCATGTAAGGGATAAATATTTATTCTCTAACTCGTGGATAAATTTTTTTTGCCTTAACTTATCCAATGAGGTATACAAATTGTGACCTAGGGCCGCATGTCTTTACCAAGTCTGAGCACAGGTTTTAGTCAAGCATTTTTTAGTTTCACTCAGGCTTTTTCTCCCAAACCTCTTGTCTCTTGACCTTAAACATCTCATAGGTGAATTTCAAAGTAGTATCACCTTACTGATTGATTTAATCAAATATATTTCATCATTATTTATATGGTGTGTCTCTCTAGGTAAGTGTTCTTTCCAAATCTTTTTTACAGTTGATCGTGGTAGCACCATTGCCTTGCATTATCAGATTATTTTATCTAAGTTGTATAATATTTTTCATCTTCTTCTAAATCCATTCTAAGATCACATTCTAGAGGCTTTTCTCCTTCCTTAGTTGTGGATTAGTGGTAATTTTTCTTCGATTTATGTGGGTCTCCCCTCTCTTCTGCTAAAATGTTTTGTTTGGATTTGAATCGATATTATCATGGATCATATTATAGGGTATTTGTTGGTAATGTTGGGTTTCGTTCATGGTTTTGGATCCCATTGCGGGTGTGTGCTACCAACCTATTGAGGTAGGTTGTTCCATATCTATCCTATGATAATGATCATAATTTTTATTTCATTATAAAATAATTTCTGGAATTGGATTGTTTTTGTTTGTTGGAAAGTGGTTTTGAAAGAAAATGGATTTTCCCTATCATATGAGAAATGGATTATGAAATGGTTTCGAATGGTTTCCAAATAATTTATAATGGTTTTTGATATTGAGCTGATGAGTTACCTTGGTTACTGAGGTGGAAGGTTACCTTGGGTTCATTGTCCATTGCATTGTGATTATCAATGATGTTTTTCTTGGGTATGTCCTATGTTTCCTAAGATAGTTGTTCTTGGGGACCATTAGTGAATTTTGGGGTGTTTACTCTTGGGGTATTCATCTGATTTGATGGTCTTTTGTTCTATGATAAGTTTTTTTGCACTTGATTATTTAAGTACGAGTAGTATTATTCATAGAACTGCAGTATTCCATGGTGTTGTGATACATGTTATTCAATTTTATACTTCATGCCTTTCTGAGTTAGTATTGATATTAATGTTAATGGATGTAAAAGAATATATGGAAAATAATATAGAAACTTTGATACCTAATTTTTTTTAGAACTGTGTAAAAATGGATTTTTATGATGTTTCTATAAAACTACTTTACTATTCATCTGTCATTTTTTATTATAAAATGATAATACACGATTTTTATTTAGAGACTTGTTATAGAAAACCTGGGTGGGATCCTACTAATAATGTTTTCTCACACCATGTTCACTACTATGGTGGTGCGTAGACCATTGTTTGTGTTCCAGTGCACGGAAAGGAAAGGCGCCGCAGTGAGGTATTGAGGTTCATGTCAGTTGGGATGGGTAGATGTTGCTGATATGGTTGCATTTTTTCCATTCCATCATCGTAGTAGCTATTTGGTTTTGATTCCTTTCCATTTGGACCTGTCCTTTGAGTTTTAGCTACTGTTAAAGTTGTTATGATTATGTTATTTTGCATACAGTTTTCGCATATATATTTGGTAGTCTTCTACTGTTCCTTCTTTATATTTGTGTATTTATATATATATAATGTGAGATTATTCATGTTGAGTGAAATTATTCCGTCAGTTTTGTTTTTTTATGCCCCAGTGCTTCTCACCAGCCCATGGGGATTAGGAATATTCTTTGAGTATGTAGAAGATCAGGTTGGGTGCCATTTTTTAGGCAAACAAGCGTTAGTTAGTTATATATTGGTATTATAGGGGTGGTATGTCCCCCATATCCTTAATCATTGGACTTTTGTTAGACTAGATATAATATTTTTGGGACATAGTAGGTATGTTGAGATAATTTCATGGATATATCTTGTCGTAATGAGACTCAAGTTACCATGGAGTGTTTGGATATGTGTTTCTAGTGTTGTTTTTTCCTTCTAAAATTATCGTTTTTTCATATGGGGTTTCTATCTTCATATGAGATTTTTTCATTGGCTAATCATTCTTTGGTTCCGGTGTGTAGTAGTTTTCCTCTGAGACGTCTTCCACATGTTCCTTAGGAGGGTGCATTTGAAGCTTCTCAATGATATCAACATATGTATTGGAATCATATCGAGAATGATTTCAATGAATTCTGCTCTATTTATTAGGATGATCCATGAGTTCAGAACGCTGTGGTTGAGGTGCATCCATGAACTGGAAGAGAAAGAGACTCATCGTGGGAATTTTTTTCTTGAGAAGCCACCATCTTTTTAATGGATGACTAAGACTTAAGAGACAGAGGATTGGCTGGATACTATTGATAAATTCTTCGATTTACTAATGACACCAGATAATATTGAGGTAAAGTGTTCAACATTCATACTCGAGGGTTCTATAAAGTGATGGTGGGACTCAATGGTACAAGAAGACCGACAAGTGGGATTGGATTCGAAATATTTCAAGACTATGATCCTTCAATAGTTTTTTATGGAGTCTCTGACGTTGGAAAAAAGTTTGGAGTTCCAATAATTTCTGGAGGGAGAGCATGCTATGTCATAATACACCAACCGTTTTGTGGATATTTTATATTTTTATCCAGATGTGGTAAAGAATGATGAGCTGAAGGAGAAGATATACCTGCAGGATTTGCAACAAGATATTTTATCACATGTCTTCTTGTGGATGATTTATTCTTATGTAGAGATGGTAGACAAGATCAATGATGCTAGAGAAGAACATGGCAGAAAAATTAAGCTTTACCACCTCTTATTTCCAAACAGGTGATAGCTTTAGTGGCACACATTGGAATAATATAAAGTGGAAAGACCATCGCTGAAGTGGTAGAGGTGGGTCATAGTAGCGAGCCTCTTCTACACCACCTATTGCCACTAGAAATGTGCCTTTAACATTCTATTAGTGTGGAAGGGGGAAACAATAGAAGAATTTGTCCTATGAATACAAATATGTGCAATAGTTGTGGACGTGTTGGTCATCTATAATGTTTCTGTTAGGAGATAAATAGGCCTCGTTATGCTCAGGGATTGTTGTCTCCAAAGGCTACAATGGTACAGTAAGAAGATTCAAAGAATATAGGGCTATAAGAACATACCTCATGTGTGAATCATTTACATGCAATAAATGAGTGTATATTGTAAGATGATGCTGGTCCGGAAAAAGTGATAGGTATTCTCTTTATTACAACTTCAGTGGAAATTACATTGCTTCATACTAGTGCCTCCAGCTCATTTATATCATCAATTTTTTTGATATTTTTCATCTTCTAATGGAACTTATTTTCTTTGAAATGGAGTTAGAGACACCTCTTAGAATGATTAATGCGAAGGGGTTTCTATTACCTTCTTGTTCATTGACGATATCTGATAAGAAGTTGGTCTAGGATTTTCTCATTCTTGACCTATATGTTTTTGAAAACATCATTGGTACAGATTGTCTTGTAGCTCGTTGATATGAGGTTTATTGTTATAATCTATGTGTTTCATTTCTTACTCTCTATAGGACCTCCTGTGTGTTTTAAGGAGAGTGGGACCCAAGTTTAGTTCATGTTGGACCTTCCAGCCCCGATCTATATAGTTTTTTGGTTACTGTTGCATTTGAGATTGATGAATTTTCTTCTTTTGGTGATATTCCTATTAGCGTTCAAGTCATCCGTAAAATTTTCCCAAACAACTTCTCTGGTATTCCTCTATAGAGAAAGGTAGAGTTTATTATTTACCTGGTGTGAGGTGTGCAATCGATATCGATTCAATCTTATCGTATGTCACCAGCATAGTTGAAAGCGTTCAAGATTCAGTTTGATTACCAATTCGAGAATGGTTTCATTCTCCCTAGTATTTCTCATTGGGTATCCTTTGTGGTCTTTTCCAATAAATTTAATGGTTCAATTTAGTTGTGTGTAGACTATCGGAAGTTGAACCAGTTAGCAGTTAAGTATATATACACATTGACACGTTTGGTTGATTTGTTTGATCATTTTTAGGGGGAAAAGTGGTTTTCGAAGATTGAACATCTGTCAAGTTATCATCAAATCTGATTCCAATAATCTAATATAAAATATATGGCCTTTAGGAGTATGTATAGCTGTTATAAATATATTCTGATTCCTTTTGGTATGTATAATGCTCATGTAGTTTTTATGGATTTGATGCATTAGATATTCCATCAGCATCACTACACTTTTTTTGTATTTTTTTTGGATGATATCGTGGTTTATTCAAAATTATATCATGAGCACGAGAACCATCTGAGTTTGGGTTTGGAAGTTCTAAAAAATAACCATTTGTAAGGAATGCATTCTATGTATAGTTTCTGCATCCGAGAAGTGAAATTCATGGGGGAAAAGAATTTTAGATCATGGCTTCTCAGTTGATCAATATAAGGAAAAATTTGGTTTGTCTGTGATGGAACCACAAAATATATTTGAGATACGAAGCTTCCTTGGTCTTTCTAGATACTACCGATAGTTCTTCATTTATTTCTCTAAGTTGGCATCACCTTCAAATGATATTACAAACAAATTGTTCAAATTATCATGGGATGAAAAGTGGAAGTCTTATTTCGATGAAATGAAATGACTTCTAACAACGACTCATGTTCTAATCTAATCTGTACCCAGAAAGGGGTATATGGTTTTCTGTGAGGAATCTGGTGCTAGTATTGGATGTGTACTGATGAATGATTATCATGTGGTAGCTTATGGATATCGTCAGGGTTGACCACATGTGAATAACCACCCCATGAATGATTTAGAACTTGCTGTGGTAATACATGTTCTTATGTGTTGGAGGCACTGTATCATTGGGGAGAAGTTCATGGTGTTCTTAGATTCATTCGAGTCTGAGATATATATTTTCTTATAAAGAAATTAATCTCAGACAAAGATGATTGGTGGAATACCTCCAGCCATTTGAATTCGACATCATCTAAACCTCAGGGAAAGGGAATGTTGTTGTAGATGACCTAAGCCAGAAGGTACCATCGCAGGTTGTTCATGAGTCAAAGGAGGAGTAGAATCTTATCATTATATTCACTCAGTTTCACTTGGACAATCAGGTGGATTATATATGTATTGTTTTGATATGTTTTAAGTTCTCATCATCTCTCCTAGATCCTACTTTGAAAATTCAGTAGCATGATGATGAGTTTTAAAATACTCGGTGAATCCTTTGTGGTGGGGAGACCATTCATGGTTGGTCTCTTTCTTCAGATGGTATACTTCACTTCGAAATGAGAGTTGACATCCCAGCTTCTATGAGGAATAATGTTTTGTTTTATTTTCGTATATCTTCATGGGTGGTTCACCCAGGCACTAATAAGTTGTATTATAACATGAGAGGACGATTTTGGTGTCCATGTATGAAGCATGACATTGCAGATTATTTGTTCTGATGTTACACATGCCAATGGATAAAGGTAGAGCACTTGAAACCCTCTAGTTTGCTTCAGCCTCTTCTAGTACCAGTTTGGAAATGGGAAGATGTGTCCAGGTATTTGGTTGTTGGTTTTATGTGGATTCCCTAAGGGAAAATGCTATCTGGGTGGTTATTGATTTGTTGAAAATGTCTTCTCAATTCATTACAATCAAAGAAAAAACTAATGTTGATTATATGGGAATGATGTATGTGCAAAAGATTTTGAGGTTTCAATGGAGTCCTTATATAGTCATTTTGGATAGGTATCCTAGGTTTACCTCAAGGTTCGGGATGAGTCCTTAGGAGGTAATGAGGACCAGGGTCAAGTTGAGAAATGATTATCATCAATAGACATATGTCCAGATGGATCGTGTGACTCATATCCTGAAATTTATTCTTCATACTTGTGTCTTGGATTTCAGTGGATCATGCGACAGTCATCTCGGACTATTTGAGTTTGTTTACAAAAAAATTTATCCATCGTCGATCAGAGTGGAAACCATTGTGGTGTTATATGGTTTCCCATGAAGATCAACACTTTTCTGGGAGGAGGTTGGAAAGGTAGATTTGGATGTACTAAGTACCGTTGAGAATATATCAGAAAAGATTTAGGAGGTGCGACGACATCTGGTTATAGCCTAGAGTAGACAGAAATTGTATGCAGATTGGTGGTGTCATCCTCTGCAGTTTTCCTTTAGTGACTGGGTTTTCATGGAAGTTTCTCCTCAGTATGGTAACTATTATGTCCACTGGGCTGGATACCCTGAGAGGGGGGGGGGTGAATCAGGGTATGGCTAATTGAAAATTAATGCCCGTTCTGATCTTGTTTCGCTGTTAAGAAAAACACTCTTCTCTCTTTTTCCTGCTATACGATATAAACAGAAAGTAAAGTAAGCATAGGACACAACAATTTTACTTGGTTCACCGCTTAGGGCAACGTCCAAGGAGCATACGCCAATAGGTTGCCGGTCGTACCCAATTCCACTAATCTTCAATAGCTGTGGATTACAAGGTTCGGGCTAGATCACTTCTATGCCCAGGCTCACTGCCTTTACAATGTTTAGGGTCAGCTCACTGCTTTCCCAAGGGTCACTCCCTGTCTCTCTCTCTCTCTCTGGCTCACTGCCGGTGGAGAGGATCACCTTCTTCCTCTTCCTAAGCACACTGCTCTTGGAAGGAATCCACTCACAGTTTATAGACCTGTAGGTCTCTTCATTTGCATGAATGAATTCATCTTTTCTTGTATGTAGATTCTCTGTTGACGTACAACTTTCAACCGTAGATGAATATCTCTTTGCACCGAAGGTATCAGGCAAACTTTCAGCTTCCATGAAGTCCGAAAAACACTGCAGGAAAAAACCCTACTTGGCGTGCAAGTCAACATTGGCGCGCAAGTATCGGTGCGCAAGTCACAACGGGCGTCCAAGTCCTCCTCAGACACTTGCGCGACTCAAACTTCCTCAACTCCAAACTTGCGCAACTCTCTTACTTTTACACCCAAACAAATATTGGCACGCAACTGTCGATCGGCGCGCAACTTCTAACACCGGCGCACAACTTCAACCTCTGGCGCGCATGTCCCACCTGCGCGACCACACACACCACTTGTGCGACCACCACACTTGTGCGACGGGAGCTCTGAGTTGAACTCCGGTGGAAAATGAGGAGGGGTGGTCCAGTATTTATAGGCAATCTGACCACCCTACGCGACGGTGTGCAAGTCACCTGTGAGACCCAATCTCGGCACGCAAGTCTTCTCTCCTTTTAGACACTTGTGCGACCAAATCCCAAACTTGCGCGAACCTATTTCCTTATCCATATTTTGATCTTCGGATCTTGAAAAACATATGGCGCGCAAGTCTCCTATACTCCAAGTCCACGGCGCACAAGTCCCTTTTCCAAAAACACTTTTCTTCATTTGCCGATTTTCAGGCCCAAAAATTTGGCAAACACTGGAAAACAGAGCCACCTTGTATCTATTCTTTTGTACCGCCTCCAGATTATCCATTCCTTTTATCGACGTTCCTGAATCAAACATGGATCGTTGACCTCAGCTCTTGAACTCGACATTCCACCATGAAATCCTCTTTGTCAACAAATTTGTATGTCATTGTTTTTCTTTGTCAACAATCACAAATCAGATGTCCACTTTGTCAACAAACACAATCACCTCAAAAATGCTTCAATGATACCTTGAGGGATTTTTGCCCAACAGTAACCGCCAGCCTGGAAAATAGCGAAAGTTGGCTCCAAGATATGTTGAACCTTGTAGATCACAAAATGCAAATAAAATGTTTCTTATTGGTTAGAATTACGTACTTAGTTTAAGGGAATACCTAATAATTTACATATATCTCAACACAGTAAGTATCACCCTGGCCCTGTTCATGTTCTGTGCTAGGCAGAAATTGGGTTAGATTTGGATTCTTATGTTCTGTAGAAACTAGTTGAGATTGTTGACACTCATGAAAAATCTTTGTTTGCGAAGTTGATTCTATTGGTCAGAGTTATATGGAAATAAGGATATGATTCTCGTGATACTAGAGAATGAGAATCATTTATGAGGGAGCGATGGCCTCATCTTTTTTCTGGGAATACATCTTCCACATGACTTCACTATGACAAAAAGTATTTATGGTGGGGAGTTCGTATTATATTGATACCTTGGTCGGTTATGTTTCTTTTTTCTATATTCCCTCCTGGTTTAAAAAAATCATTTCTGTGATTTTTTTGGGTTTACTGTAGATGGAAATGCAGGTACACTCCATGTACCAGAAGTAAAAGATGTGTAAATGGTCTTGGTTACTTATCGAGGACTGTAAGACCCTGTCGTGAAGTGGGAGATCATGTCGTGAGTTGGTACAAGTCATATAGGGCATAAATGTCGGTTTTTTCCACCCATGAATATTGTTTTTTCAGCATAACTAATCCAGTGAGGCATACTAGTTGTTACCTAGGGGTAAACGTCATGACTAATCCCCCACCATGGTTTAATTCAAACATTTTTTAATTTTTCTCTACCTTTTCCTATGGAGCCTCATGGATCATGACCCTAATCTTATCCATGGATATTTTAAAAGGTTTCTCACATTTTGGATGGATCTAATCAGCTCATTTTCATTGTTTCTTCTACGGTGCATCTCTCCTGGTAAGTGTTATTTCTGGTTCTTATTTATAGTTAATCATGGTAGAGACTGTTCCTTTTGTTATCAGATAATTTGATATATGTTGTTTTATCTTTGTCGTCTTCTTCTAGATCATTTGTTAGATCTCGTCCCAAAGGCTTTTACCCTTCATTATTTTTCGTACAACAGGTGTTCTTCTTCTAGGTATGTGGGGTTCCCATCTCTCACTGACATTTTGTGTTTAGATTTGAATCGATCATTTCATGGATCTGATTATTAAGTCTCCATTGGCACTATTGGGTTTATTTATTGGTTTTGGGACTCGTTGTAGGTGTGTGTGACCTAGACTATGAGGTAGATGGTTCCGTCTCTATCCTATGATAAGGATCCATTTTAAATTTCATTATATATATATATATATATATGAAATTGGAATGATTGTTTGTTTGTGTGGAATAGCATTATTTATAGAAAATTGTTTTCCCTAGATTTTGATAAATGTATTGTGAAATGGGTTTTAATGGTTTTGAATGGTTCTCAAAGAATTTAAATTGGTTTGTGAAATTAATCACATGGGATACCTTGGTTACTTAGGTGGATGGTTAGCATGAGGCCATCGCCTGTTGCATTATGATTATCAAGGAGGTCTATATTGGGGATTTACTCTTTTTCGTAGGTCTGTTGTTCAAGGGGAATGATAGTGAATTTTTGGGGGTTTAATCATGGGGTATTCCTCTGCTTCCTAGACCCGTTACTCTAGGATCAGTTTTTGTTCACTTTATTTTTTCGGTACGAGTATCCTACTTCCAAGACATGTGGTATTCCCAATTGTTGTGATACTTGTGATTCTATTTTATACTACATGGGTTTCTAATATTGCCTTGATATTCATGTTGATTCTTGTGAAAGATTATAAGGAAAATTTTCTTGAAACTGTTTTACCTAATTTTGATTATAACTGTGGAAAAAAATAAAATTTACGATGTTTTCTATAAAACTGCTTTACTACTTATCATGACATGTTTAATTTTAAAATGATTATATGTTATTGATATTCAGGAACATGTTAAGGAACACCTGGGTGGGATCATAATTATCATGATAGTTCACACCATGCGTATAACTACGGTGGTGCGTAGACCATCGTTTGTCTTCCAGTGCACAGAAGGAAAGGCGACGTTGTGAGGTAGGGAGTTTAGTGTCAGCTGGAAGGGGGAGCTGGTGGTGACATGGTTGGATTTTTTTTTCATGCCATCATTGTAGTAGCTATTTTTTTGAGTCCTTTGTAGTTGAACATATCCTTTGTGTTTTAGATACTATTACAGTTGTTCTATTTCTGATGTTTTCCATACCTTTTTTGCCTATATATTTTTTATTCTTCTATTTTCCCTTAGTTCTCTATATATATGTCATCTGGTTGTTTAGGTTGGGAGAAATCATTCCCTCAGTTTTGTTGATCGACGCTTAGGTGATTTTCGCCAGCCCGTTCAGATCGAGAACACTATTTGGGTATCTGACGAATCGAGTCCGGTGCAAGGTTTTAAGGAAACCCGGGTCAATTCGATAAAGTATACCTAGATCCTATAAATTAGTTAAGTAGAAAGATGAAATATATTTAAACATGGTTGAGAGGACAAATAGCTTCCAAATTAGGGTCATGTCTTCTTCAAAATTAAGTTACTATTCTATATATATGTTGGGTTTAGTTATAGGGGCACATCATTAACCCATAGAAACATTATTATATATATTAATCTAGTTATGATTATTTTTTTTGGGTCCTATGGTTCAACATGAAAAATTCAAACTTATCTCATGGAAATATTTTAGTTATGTACATGGCTCTAATAATTATTTTCTAGTAGATTTTCAAACCTTCAGAGTCACTCAAAAATAGTGGTACGGGTACTTCATTATTCATGGTGGGTCAACATCACGTCACTATAATCCTAGGTATTCTACCCCAAACTATATGATCTCCTTTATCTATATATAAATTAATTATAATATAAAGTCTGAACATTTTAATGGAAATTTTTTGATCTCCCCCTTTAGTTGTAATATATTCTTCTGGGAGAATTAAACTCTATTCTATTATTGTTAGAGAAAATAGTATCAAACATTATTAAAGATATTCCGATTAATATTTCAAATATTTTTGATCATGGTTCCTTTTCTTTAATAAAAATTTCTTTCGTTTAGTACACATGCAGTAGATTCAATATAAATTATAGGTATGATAATATTATTTAATGGGAATTTTTCTCCATTTCTTCAAGTAACAACGTAATTAGGCACTATAATTAATCGCTTCTTTTGTTTCACAAAGATCACCTTCCCATCTTACAATCACATCATGTGAATATGGGTAGATCCTCTTCATCACCATTAATAATAAAAAAATAATTTTTTAAATTTGAAGAATGAAATGATATTGTTTAATAGGTGTTGTCTCAACATTATGTCAGTTCTTTAATTATATGATTAAAATTTAGATTAAACCATTATAATGTCTCCTTTAGTATATGGGTGAAGAAAAAATTCCATAAACTTCCTATGGACACAAAAAATCTAAAGATAATATACAAAAATATTAGTTCAGATATGAAAATAATGTTTTTACCATAGTTAAAGAGTACATGCTCTATGTATGATTTATTAAATCTTTAATATTGTGGAATGAATCTATAAGTTAAACCTTTATCTAAGGTGGATTAATGATGGGGGAAATAACTATTTGTATTTTCAAATTATTGACCAGAAATGTAATTTAAAAACTCATATGAACTCCAATATTGTAAATGGACTAAATTACTATCATGGATAATGAATTAAGAACATCACCATTGAATAAATAATTATGTGCTTCTATTTTGACATAGATGATATATATGAGGAAGACATAGATGATCCCATTACATACACTGTTTCCAATATGTGGAATTACTACCTAACTAATATTCCAATAGAGGATAAAGAGAAACATTCACCTTTCTCTCTAAAATCAGTTAGTGAAACTAGAATTTGTAGTTTAAATAAAAAATTCGTCATTAACATTTGGGTCATTGATCAAGTTAAAATGATATATTTTGTGTTTCGTTGAAATTTTAATCTAATTGTGTCCTCAAACCAATATTGATTCATTAGAGGAATAGGCATCCAGTATTACATATAAAAATCATTTTATTATATCAAAACATTTATGAAAAAAATCCAAAAATCGGAACCCTTCTCTTATTATTGATATCTATAATGTTTTTTATACTCTTAAACGGTGACATATTCTAGAATTTGTAAATATATATATATTCTATGGACATCTTTTATAATTATTCAAGATATTTTAAATAATTTCCAAGATTTTATAAAGTTATTTGTATCCATAGTGCATATATATATTGCTCAAGGGGTGAGATAATGAGATTTCATCTCTACTTTCCATTTTGGTATTTTAATGGAATACCTTAATAAATGTATTATAAGAGTTATGGACATTGAATTAATATTTTATATTAATGAATAATTAACACTAATCAATCTAACACTTCTATTTTATGGTTATTATGTACTCATATTTTGTGAGGGAGATGGGAAATCTCTAAGTCATTACAAAACAGATTCTTTCATTATTAACATATTAAAAAGAAATCTATTAATTGATTAAAATTTAATATTATATTTAGGAGATGGGTTTTGGAAAATAAAAAGAAACATATTTCTAAATATTTATGGCTCAAACAAGAAGTGTTCCCCTTGAATTAAATATGTAAATAATTTTTTATAGAATCATCAAAACAACCTTCCTTGATGTTATTTCCTCTGATATTACTATACAGCTAACAAGTTGGAAAGGTAAATATTTCCTACATGATGGAATAATTTTTTTCTATCTCCTCTATGTTTTAATACATCTTCCACACATATAAATATCCACAGGATTTACAAAACCAATATTGAAAAGAATAGAAAAAATTTGTTTGGATTAGGAGTATTCATCGGAAAAATATATGGACTGTGTATTGGAAAAAAGTATGTTCATCCACCATCAACATGGGGGTTTGGAAAATAAATGACTAAGAAACTTCCATGAATCCATAATTACTACTTTATGGTATATTCCTCTGATTATCAGTGCATTTTCATAATTTTTCTGGGATAAAATCTCAGCTAGGAATCATAACGGCTCTATATTCTACATGGTGTTTCTAGTATGACCCACATTAAGGGAATATTTCAAGTCACCCTAATAATATCAACAATGGGGCCCTTGAGGAATATCATTGATCAATTTATAGATATAACACCTATTGACATATAATTTATCAGACCTATGTTTCATTCCCACAAAAAAGATAATATTTTTGTTTATTTTTCTCTCAATTACATTCATAAAATTTCACTATATTTATCTATTTATGTGGTATAAAAAATATGTATTACGAATTTATTGATACTAATATTGTTATTTCTGTCCTTTATGTATGGTTTTCCTCACTGTAATGCTTCTTTTATTATTTCCATGTGGGATTTCATAATCACATTCAAATTTACTACAACGATTCATGAAGTAACACATTCAACCATCTTGATTAAAATGTATTTGGGAATTATTTCATAATTAACCTCTAATATATGATAATATCATTATAGTTCGTATGAATTTTACTATATTTTTTCATTAATTCTTGAGTCATTCCAATACCTCTAAAAATTTATTATTTTATTTTTATTTTTTTAATCTCATATAGTCATTCATTACATACCATGTTTTTATATAAAATCTCACCAAATCAAGTCATTTGTGGTTTTAGGAGTGAAATAATTAATAAACCATTTAGTAAGTACACTCACAATGTACACATAGTTTCAATTGTTATAGGTTTGTTTTATATTCATAGTTACCTAAACCCTATCTAGTTTTACGGAAAAATTCATGATACCTTGGAGATTTATATAGATATCCCTTCGAATATAAACCATTTATCAAGGATAAAATGAAGTGCTTTGAACAATGAACATAGTGATCTAATTTTCATAAAACTTATATGGAATAAATGTTCTCACAAGACGTCTATTGACTTTTTAATATATTCATTAGATACCATTATTTCCATCTTGATTCAATGTGACCTTAAATGGATATACATAGGTCTGATGTTTGATACAAGATATTGTGGTATATTTTGAACCTATAGAGGTATAATTATATGTTATTTATATCGCTTCTTATTTATCAATTGGAATTGGAAAATAAAATTTGGGATTTCATTTATTCAATGAGTTATTCTAGGAAATGTAGTTGGAGAAAACATTATAGTGAATGTGACTCTTTAACTATGGTTTTTCACTTCAACCATGTTTCAGGATCAGTTCCACGGAATCTTTTTCAAGATTGAAGTGAGTTCCTCGATCAAATGTTGGATTTATATATCATTACATTTTATATTTCTAGGTATAGGAAAATGGTTTATAATTCTCTTTAATTGAAATGTATTAAGGATCATAAATAATATTTCTAATTTTAATTTTTAAATTTTTTATGCATTTAAAACATTTAAATCCCAATGGTGATGTGTATATACACATTTTGTATCCTTATCGCGTATTGTTCATGATTTTCTAAATAATAAATTTTGTTAGTATGGCTCTTTATAGATCATCACCCAAGCCTCAGTTATTTATTATTATTATTACTATTATTATTATTATTACTATCACCATAATAAATAATGGATTTTAAATAAAAAAATATTCTTTTGGAGGGGGGTCAACAATAGAGAAATAAAATATTAACTATTATTATTATTATTATTATTATTATTTATATATAGTGGTATTGATGAGCGGTTCAGTGTGACCCTCCAACATCTATGAAACTATGGTTCAATCCCCATCCACGTCTCGATTTGTCCACATATTTATGTGGGTGTTTATTTCTCAAGCACATTGAGTACAATAATTTTAAAGATGGGGTATAAAGTGTAGCATGACTTGGAGAAAATTTTTGAAGGATTTGACGAAGGGATGGTGATTGACACTCCTTTTATATGAAGGGTCTCGGTGACATGAAGTGGCATACATGGGGTTAAATGTTACATAGAATGGTGGGTGGGGCTAATCACATAATGTAAGTATCCATGTCTGACTCGTTTGGCACACAGAAAAAGGAATACAAGGGGTGTAGTGTGAATCAATAGTGCAGTCAAGCCAAAAAACACACTATGATTATCCAAGGAATAAAATATGAATATATATTTATATATATGGGATTTTATATGTTCCGAGCTCTATTATAGTATTCTTATGGGTCCTCTAATTATATATATCCTTGTGGGTGATTTCTAATCCCAGTGAAGAGGGATGATTCTGGAAACACTTGGTTTCACATGGTTTGTTTCTTTTAATAGTGTTTAATCCTAAAAACCGTGAAAATATTTATATTCTTGTTATAATTATTATTATTGTAATTTTCCAATTGAAACCTCTCGGTTTTGAACCAGAGTGATATGTGACATCATGTTTGGCATCCCATATGAAATAGGCTACTCACTAGAAGTGATATTTCATATTGTTTTATGGGGAGACTATACACTTGGTTATAGTATAAAAAATCCATATTCCTAACAATGTATAAATAAACATCCCATAATTGCTCAACTTATTCCAGAAAAATGATCATGTTTTTATAAATTTCATCTCAGTTTGACAATATAAACTGAATGAACCTTTATGTTGTAGGATAACAAATGTACGATAACTATACAAAACAATCTTAAATGTTGTAGTAATAATCTAGAGTTCATCCACGAATAAACTCCCTTTACCAAACACCACATTTTAATCTCCCCAATGTAGGAACCATTCCCTTAGTTGGATCCCAATTATAAATATTCAAATTCAATAAGATGTGCATTCATTCTGTGTATAAAACAAGTAGTGACCCAACAATTCTTCGTTTATATAATGTTAGAATTTATATGACTGTTTATGTCAAGATGGAGAAAATAATCCAAAACTAACCAATCATATATTGGGTGATTGTGCACTAACCAAAATTCCATGATCCCCAAATGTAGGTACTTTGACCTAATATCAGAATAACTATCACATATATTATCAAATAATGGATCATACAAAAAGTCCAAGACATTTATAGAATCTTGGAACATGTCAAATCACTCCCTGATTTTGTCTATAATATCATTATTCCCATATTTCTACCTCGAGTAAGGACACAAGGCCATCATTACCTTTTATATACTAGGTCAGCCCATAGGGTAATCACACTAATTGATTTATCATAGGTTAGTCCATAAGTAATTAATATAAATTACCTATATATAAGTCCTATCATTATCTTCTCCATGTGTTACACTACCACATGAACCACCTAGGGGCTAACCATGACACAATGATCCACCCATCATGTTGATAATATAAACGAAGCTCTATAGTATTATAATAGACAAACAAAAGAGAATGTTATATATGGTATAATCTGATCACATATTTCATAAGTCTCTCAATCCAAAGACATATTCCACAAGAAAAAAAAACCAAAATGATATATCACATAGTTTTTATATCATAGGTATACACACATGCTGAGACAATCCAACCTTTCCAGTAAACATTCTAAAAAGGCCCTATGTGGTAAGAAATTTCAACCATGGTGTCTAAATATAAATTTTTAATAAATTCAACCAAACCAAGTATGTGACAATTTTATTCCAATAAATAATCCCAATTTTTTGAAATCAGAATTCTTGAATAATTATTTGATAAAGAGAATATAACAATGGTTTAATGGTAGACAACTTACCCAACATGATCATCCACTAATATTATATAACGATCCCTTCTATAGAGGAATTGTAATTATCTATAAATCTAATCTATCCACAAAAAACATGAAATTATATGTTATATCTCAATTGAATCCATGAATCTGTCCAAAATAGCATTCATGATTGATTCATCTCAATAATAAGTGGACTCGACCAAGATTGTATAAAGCATTATAATTGGAATCCAGAATATACATTGATGTTTGAAACACTGAACAGTAGGGAAAGAGATATAGTATTCATTCAAAAATATATTCAAGGTATATTATGTATGAATGAGTGCTGAAAATGGTGAAGGGGATGTTAAAAAGCCGTATTATATTGAAATTTTAAGTGTTTCGTTAATGAGATGGAAGTCTAGTCAATTTGGGTGATCCACTATGCGTCACCGGAAATCTGGTAGCTTGATCAGTTATCCATTGGAATATATCCAATTATCCCGTATCTGATGAAAAAATCCTATGCTACCTGCATAGTCACCTATAAGACAATAAAAACAAAATTCTGCATCAAATTTATAACAAACCACTAATTACATGCATTTATATTACATAAAAATTTAATTATAACAATTAAAACATATAAGAAATCTATGATAGGATTGTATAGGTATAGTGTCTTTAGAAACTGGGAAGCATAAACTGTTGGTTCGTCAACCATCAATATTTTCTCCCACTTATTTCTTCAAGGTTACAGTATTTTTTGACATAGCTTAATTAATAACATTATTCATGACATGGAGAGAAGAAACATATTGAATGGTGATCTTCAATACTTAGTAAGGATATAAAAGAGAAATATCAATCATATCATAATCCTAAAATAAAATAAAAAATATTTTTAAACTCTTATCATGAATACGAATAATCATGATATCAGTTCATGAGATAAAAGATCATAAGAATTAATGGAAATAATTTCAAAATTCATAACATAAGACATCCAGTTTTTTTGGCATCCTCGTAAGAATATAAAATCATATCATATTAGTCAAGGCTTGTTTCCAAGAGAATCATAGCGAACAAATTCCATTACAGAACTAGGTTTACATGTCATTCCACTACTTTATTAATGAACCAGATCATCTTTCCTTTCTATTCATGTTTATATCATGAGATTTAAATTTTTACCCAATGAATTTTAGGCAGATATAGGTCCGAGAAATAATATAATGAAATAATTATTACGTGTGTCATAAATAAAATAAACCATTCATCATAGCATAAGCCAATAAATATAATGGGTTTCATAAACATGATTTCATTATATTTGATATAAAATTAATGGATTAATTAAAAAATATTGCACCATAAATGTAATAAAACCATAATAATTATAGGTAAGGAAGTACCAATATATTTAAATAATGTCATATTATATGGAAAATTATTTTGATAAAACCAAGGGAATGAATTCTTGAGGAAAATAACCTTTCTTCATCAAAAAACTTATTTTCTCAAAATGCCACAATATTTAAAAAGAATGAATTTATTTGAAAATAAACTTGAAAACCTGTAATGTATGCATCATGGAAATAAGGCATTATGAATACGTAAAATTCAATTCATTCAATATATGTTAAAAACATTGTCCCCATACATTAGAGGGAAAAGTCAAAAAGTACATCAAATCGAATAACGGGAAAAGATTATTTTCATAAAGTATAATAAAAATGCATCAAAGTGTAAAATTCACATTAATTGTTTTTATTAGAATATAAATAATATTACATACATAGGAAACATGGATGTGGATGATAAATATACACTTGTAAATACTTACGTATAAACAATCTCCAATAAAAATGATATTGAAAAATTATCACTTACCTTGTACATTCTGTTTGTAGAGGGTGTATTAACATCATTTATAATGGTTAAAGTATGTTATAAATTTTTTCAAAATCTATATACATGTTTATTATATCATATATGTTTCAATTATATCATTCCCTTGAAAGTTATATGATATAGAATTTGATGGTATATAAATCACACAGTATACTTATCATGTTATATTAATTATTTGATTCCATAATACTCATCATTATATCCTTCTAAATAAAGTATTGTTGAATAATAAATTACACCATAGTGTGGAGACGGTAATTAGTGCATACACATGCATGGAGATATCATTATTCGTAGGATGGAATAAAGTGGTATAATGATGTACCACAATTGTAATAACATATTATCATGTAAAAGATAATAGATTTATTAATTTATTATGGAAAAACCATAATAATAGGATGTAGAAGAAGAAACATATTTTAAAATATGTGCTAAAATAATTACCTCTTTTTTGAGTATCTACTTTTGATTTGAACAAAAGGAATGCTTAGGATGGCCTTATTCCGAATGTGTAGCCTCTAAGATGAATTTAAAGAAGTTTTGAGATGAAATTGGAATAGTTTGGCTGATGAAAATTGGTTTAGAGTTGTGATTAAAATATAAGTAGAGGGGCCCTTTTAAAAGATAAGAGAGGGGAACCTTTGGAAAACACCAAAACTTCTAAATTCATATCAATTGATTTTGTAAATAATTTCTAAAAAGTGGATTATTTCAAATATAATATAATAACAAGTCTAAATCCTCTAAAAATTAAATATTATACATGTTTTGATTATATTTTAGACATTATCATTTTGAATTAAATTAATTTTATCAATTTAATTTTATTTTTTGTAATAATATTCTAAATTTTAAATTATTTTAAATATTTATTATGTTTTCTTAATTGTCCATAATTGGATACATTATGAAATTTTATCACTTATAATAATCAACATTTAATTTTAATTTATTTTATTTTTATATAATTTGATAATATATTATGTTTATAAAATATCAATTGAGTAAATTTTGACTCTATTTATTTATTTCACATTAAATAAAATCCACAATGAAGATAAAATAGAAACAAATATTGAATATAATACTAAAATATCATAGTCATCTATAAAAATAAAGGATAACCATAATTAATTCATATTATATTTCTTTTAATATTTTTAATTCCATTTATTTGATATTTCTATTAATAAAATATATTTTGTGTCACTATTGTGTGATCCCTGATGAAAATTATTTAATTTATAAATATTATAAATAAATTTACATGATGTAGGTATTTTTTTATATTTCCAAAGTCTACAACTAGTCAATATTATCTCTGGTTTATCAATATATTGAAATTAATATACATTTATAAAATAAGATTGTGACATTTTTTCACATTCATTATTTTTTATTATATCCATTTCATATTTATGGGAAATAGGCCATTAAGTAGTTGAATTTAGAAAAATAGATGTTAATGTTTGAATTTAGTCATATAATAGGATTTTGACATGTGCTATGGTAATTTTATATTTGTATTGTTACATTTAATTATAGGATTAACCTTCAACCACGATAATAAAAATAATTATCAAAGATACTATTAATAGTATAGAAAAATAGAAATATCCTATTAACATAAATCTTACATATTGATTCTAAAATGGAGTCTATTATTAAAAATTCAAAACTCAGAAGTTGTTGAAATTAATGTATAGTCAATCGTGTTTTTGAAATGAGAGAACATGTTTTTAAAATGTAAAACGTTGCAAAATATTAAAAATGTTTTTTCATATGAGTTAAATGTAAAATTAATGATAATGAAATATATTATATTGAGTCAAAAAAATATTTTGTTAATAATTATAACTAATCAATATTATATTCTAACAATATAATTTATTTTTTTGAAAAAAAAAATTCACGTAAAATTTAGTGTATTTTTAGTATTCATCATAACATGAATGTTATCTAAAAAATATTAGAAATTCATCCAAAGTAAATATTTATATACCAGTTTAAAATAATTTTTTTGTTTTCATATACAAATTACAAATGTATCAAAATCATAATTTGGAAGGGGTTATCCAATCATAGGCTTAAGATTACCATTTTTAATAAATATAGGTTTTTATAAAATAAATAGAGCTTACTCACACCATATGATTAAAATATCCATTGGATTGATATAAAAAATATCTTTTTGAGTATATTACATATATATATAAATATCATTAATTTAATTACAAATTGTAATTCGCTCTAAAATGAAATTATATAATTTCTATTTTTCATATGTAGTTTATATCCAATGAAATCATAATGAATTTTCATAAGTCACATATACATATTATCATATCCTAATGGCAAGGATATAATGTTAATTTTATACTATGGGTGTCTCACTATTTTTTTAAGCTCACTATTTTATTCAATGAAATGTACTAGAGAATAAAAATTATTTAAAGAAAATATTTCACAAAAATATTCAAGTGTTACATTCTACCACACTTAATCTAAATTTCTCCCAAAAAATTAGTCACTTGGAAACAAACAAATTGGGATACCTATCCCACATCATATCCTCAAGTCCCCATGTAGCTTTTTTAGATTGTTGGTTCTACCATAAAACATTAACCAAGAAGGTGGTCTTGTTTCGTAGAACTTTTTCCCTATAATCTAGAAACTCTATCGGTTGTTCTTCTTAAGAATAATCAACCTTCAGTAGTTTGAATTATGAGTTTAAACATGTGAAGGATAAGGTACGCACATTCATAATAGAAATACAAGGAAGAAATAACAAACTTGAAAGTTATTCAGTGGAAGCACAAATTGATAAGCTACCTTCACAACACAATCGTGAATTTTAAAAGCAATAATATACCTAGTTCTCAGCTAGCCCTTCATTCCAAATCCCATTAATCTATTCTTGGGATATATTGATAGAAACACCCTATTTCCCACATCTAACTCAAGTTCTTTTCTTCAGTTTTCATAATGACTTTTTTGTTGACTCTGAGTTTCTTTAATTTGTTGTTGAATAGATTTTATTTTTTCACCCATTTCATCAAGAATATCAGGTCCTAATAGCTTTCCTTCCCTAACTTCATCCCAGAAATTTGGTGTTCTGAACATCATTCTAGAGAGTGATTCTTTAGGATCTATCTAAATGCTATAGTGAAACCTATTTATGTATGAAAATTTCACCGAAGGTATATTTTGATCCCAACCACCTTCAGAATCCATTTGGAAGTCTCTAAATATGTCATCCCGATTTTTAATTTTCCTCTCAGACTGATTGTATGTGTGGGGACGATAAGAAAAACTGAACCAAAACATTGTATCCAAATACTACTGAAGTCGTCACCAACACATTGTGGTAAACCTAATATCCCAATAAGATATAACAGAAAGTGGTACTCCATGCAATATTACCACTTCCTTTATATATATCCTTGAAAGTTGATCAGGACAGAAATATTCTCTAATTGTAGTGAAGTGTGTCATGTTCATATGTTGTTCAACTATAGTCCATATAGAATTATTACCTTTGGATATTTTGGGAAGTCCAATGACAAAGTCCATAATGATGTTTCCCCATTTCCATTTCAGTACTGGTAATGGTTGTATCATCCCCTAAAAATTCTGTCACATGGATTTAGCTTGTTGAAAATACAAGTATCGAGAGACATGTTTGGAAACATCTCATTTCATGCCATCCCACCATAGAAACTCTTTTAGGTCCCTGTATATCGCTTTTCCTCCAGTGTGAGTATAAAATGATAAACTATGAGCCTCATCCATTAGCTCCATCTTTAATTATGGTATGGGTGTAATACAATCCCGATTCATCAACCTTATTATTCAATCACAATCAAGGTTGAATTCAGGTACTTTTACCCAGTTATTTTATCCCTCCATATATTCCATATATTCATCTGTAATCATAACATGTATATATGTTTTAACATTAATTTAATAAAGTTATGATTTCAATCCTTTATTTAAAATATCAAGATCCATCTTCTATGAATCGATAAATATTGGATCTGTTGTGATCCTCATCCCATATAGGCTAGCATGGCCTTGTTGAAAAAAATCATTTTTCAACATTGTTCTCTTTCCTAGGGTGGTAATTTTTTGTGCAACCATAATATTTAATCAGCCCCAACCATCTTCTTTTCATATATGCATCTCCTTTTTTATGAAATTGTACCTTAAAATTTTATAATCAGTTTAAATATCACACCATTCTCCATAAAGATAGTGGAATCATATCATTAATGAAAAGACTAACACAAATAACTCTAAATAGTAAGTTGGGTAGTTATTATAATGTCTTTTAAACATTCATGATTCATAAGCTATCACTATATCATTTTCCCATGAACACATCACACCCCTTTATTAGATTCCTTACTATAGATCACAAAAATTTATCCACTACAAGGATGTTTGAGCATATGTGGTCTATCTACCCTTATTTTTAGATCACTGATATTCTATTCAAATTCCACTATCTATATGAACATAACTCCTTTATAATTCAACATGGTGAGGGGATTTGATAATCATGAAATGTATTTTAGAAACTGTTAATAATATCTAGCCAAACCAAAAAAAACATCGAATCTATGTTACCTTTTTTGTCACGGACAACATTCAACAACTTCTGTTTTTAATAGATCCATAGATATTCCATATCATGAGATTATATGTCAAAAAATTGAATCTTTCTTAAGCTAAAAATCGCTCTTGATAAATTTTACATAATGATTCTCTTTTATATGTGTATTCGGTACAATTCTCAAGTGATCTTCATGTTCTTCCTTGCTATTCTAATATGAAAAATATATATACTTCAAATGCTTCAAATAACTGATCAAGACATTCTCTAAAGACTACATTCATTAGATCCATGAATATTAGAGTAAAATTAGTAAGACCAAAAGGCATCACCATAAATTGATATTGTCCATACCTTGTACTAAATTCCATATTTTGTATATCCTCCTTATTGAACCTTAATTAATGATATCCTAAATGATGATCAACCAGGTAAATTTATTGAGATCCAAATATTTGGTCAAATAATTCATCAATGTGGGGATGTGGATATTTTTTTCCTAATAGTGATATTTTTATGTTCTTGATAATCAATGAAGAGTCTCATTGATCAATATTTCTTTTTAACACATAGAACACATGCTCCAAATGGTGATTCACTAGGGTGTGTGAATCCCTTGTCAATGTCACATCTATTTGCTTCATCAATTCCTAAATCTAAATTAGGCTCATTCTATATGGTTTCTTTGAAATAGGTATAACACCTGATATGGGCTCTATTGGTAAATGATTTTCACAGATTGGGGGAAGACCTAAATTTTTTTCATGAAATAAATCATCAAACACTATTCAAGGGGGATATTATTAATCTTTAGTTTATCCCTACCCATATGACATAAATAACCACCATTTATATGAAACAAAACAGAAATGATCGATGAAATTTCTACTATACAGTTTTATTCATCCATTCATCGATTAATGATTATAGATTGATTGGTAATATGCAATGTGACTTGGATTCCTTTGGAATGATATGAGCTCCACATAGAGAAACACAATCCCTGATAATAATCACATCAAATTCCACGATATGAAGGATCAAATGATTTATAGGAATCACATTCCCACAAACTTCAACAAGTGATGAATTATAACTTTTAATGCGATTGTTGTTCCGTTATAAGTTTTCATTGATAACTCAATATCTAATTTTTAGGTAACATGGTGAAACCATTAAAAAATTCATGAGAAAAAAAGAGTGGGTGGATCTAGAATCTAATAATACCTTTGAAACATTAGAGTTGATGGTATGTGTACCTTTTACTACTTCATTATCGTACTCCACATCGTTGATAGTGAATTCATGTGACTTTACTTCTTCTTTGGCCTTAATAGTTTACTGATGTCGGTCATCATCAATAACCCTTGGATTAGGGAATTGATTGGAATAATTCCCCATTGCCTTTCACTTATATCATTGAACTGTAGGTTGTTAATTCTATGTATCCATTTTGTTGTTCTAATAATTCGACATATTTTTCCCATATTTTTGGTATTTAGCTACCTGATGATGATATTTTACACACACAAAACATTTACTAGTCACTTTAATAAAATTTCCTCCACGTTTCATTCCACACATTGAGAATAAGGGAAAACTAAACTTTTTTTCTATGTAGCCTTTCAAGATTCCTTTAAATTATATTTTACTTTTCTAATCAAATCCTTAGGATAGATGGGTTTCTCCAATTTTCATCTCAACCTTGAGAGCACATAGAAAAATTTCTTAATAGCTATTAATGTCCCTCATGTGTATTTCCCTTAAGATATTTGTTTTATGATAATAGTGAATCAATCAATTTTACTCGTTGGTTGAATAATAATTCCAGAAGAAAACATTGAATGTATTGTGAAATTTTCTTCGTATGTACCAACAAATTCATCATCATTTTTCTAAAGTTCAAGTATCTTCTTCTCAAACTTTTTCAATTGAATACGAGGAAAGTACTTACTGAAAAATATGTTATTGAAATCATCCCAACTTATAGAATCAATTTCATTTTTTCCTTAATATTCTTGAAAATATTCTACCATTGATTAACTTCACCTTCCCAGCGATAGATAGCTATGATGAAATTATCATATTTAAAACATTGTAGAATAGAAAATTTCTTTTCTCGAGTACTGATCTATTGTTCATCCTCCAATGGATAATAATACCCACGAATAGAATATGGATGCTACCTCATAAAGGAATCTATATAATGTTTCTCCCTCCAATGATCGTTTTGAAGTCATGCATAACTCATATCTTGAGAAGTTTTGTTAGAATAGCTACATGATTTTTCACACCAACTCCAATAACATTGGGTTGCTCAAGGGGGAATTTGTTGCATTTCCCATCGCATTCATCATTAACTCAGTTACCTCAGGTTCACACCATTCAAAAAAAACTAAGAAGAATAGTGTGAGAAACAATAATAATATTGGGAAAACCACATAAATCTAGAATTAAGGATACATTAGGTTTTATCCTAGTTTATTCATGGTCATTTCAAAAATAATGGGATTGTAACCTATACGTGTACATATTCTTAGGGTTTTTACTATGTATTTCTCATCCTATATTCTAAAGGTTAACTATACCTTTCCTCTCAAACCAACTATGAGAACACATACTTTACATACATTGGTATTACATAAAAATTGAAGAATATCGATTGAAACATATAATAAATCCTTAGTAGGACCGTATATGTATTGTGTCTTTAGAAACGAGGAAGCATAAGAAACTTGTTCTTAAAACATCTACATTTTCACCCATTTATTTCTTCATAGATAGTCTCCTTTTTTAGATATCTTCTTTTATAACCTTATTATTGACTTGGTGAAAATAAAAATGTGAAATAGAGAGCTCAAATTCTCACAAAGGATATTCAAGGGAAATATCAATCATATAATTGTCATAAGACATAATAACATAACATTTTAATGTCTTATCGTGCATATGAAAGATTGTGATATCATGTCACTTTATAAAATTTCATATGAAATAATGAACCTAATCCCAAAATTCATAACATAATACATAAAGATTTGTGTCATACACATATACATATAAATTATTTTCTTGTATTCAAGATTCATTTCGAAAAAAGACAATAGTAGATATTATCTTTGACAGAACTGGTTTTACTTGCCTTTCTAGTCATGTATTACTGAACCAGATTTACTTTCCGCTCTATTCATTTCTATCTCATGAGATATAAATATTTACCCAATGAATTTCATGTAGATATAGGTCCCACACATCTCGTAATGATATTGTTCTTCCATGTTCCACAAAAGCATAAGTTATTCATCAGAACATAACCTAAATAAAAAATGGATTTCTTAAACATCATGCAAACATATTATATATAAAATAAATGGATTTAGATGGAAAATAATTTTGATAAAACACATGAAATGAATTCTTGATGAAAATATCATTTCTTCATAAAAACATCTTCTTTTCTCCAATTGCTGTGTGATTTTAAAAGAAATAATTTTTTTGAAAATAAACTTAAAAACATGTAGAGGATTATTCACAGAAGTAAATTTTTATGAATAAATATAAATATATTCTGGTCATATTTGTTGAAAAAATATTTTCCTCGTACTTCTATCAGATAATTCAAGAAGTACATCGAATCGAATAACTTTAAAAGATTCATTTTCAACCATTTAATAAAAATGAACCATATAGTATAATTAACCATAAAAATTATATAATAATAGAAATAATATTACATACATAGAATACATGGATGTGGATGATAAATATACCCTACAAAATAATTATGTATAATGGATAAGGGGTAGCTAATTCTTACGTATAAATAATCTCAGATTAAAATGAGATTGAAAAATTATCCCTTAACTTGTACTTTCCAATAGTTGATGGAGTGTTAGACTCATGTATAATGGATAATGTATGTTATTAAATTATACCATAACCATATACATATTTATTATATCATATATAATCCTATTATATCATTTTGATAATAGTTTTTTTCACTTCCATTATTTTGGGTGGTAACAGCTTTGTTTTCCCATTTTTTTTTCCACGTAAGTCAAGTTTGTTTTGAATAGGATGTATTTTATTCATTTGTAAAATGAAATTATTTTTGTTATTATTATTTTTTACCATCATATAAATTTTATAATAATCCTTTAATTGTTAACATGGAGATTAAATATCACTACGTCGTGGAGACGGTAGGCCATATGTACGCATGAGCGACGATATAATTCCATTGATGAATAAATGGTATGGAATTGAATGTTATATTAATTATTCATAATACTTATAAAATTATATTGATTATTTAAAATGATTAAAATCATCATTATAAGCATCCAAATAATGTGTTGTTGAATAACAAATTGCACCACGGTGAGGAGATAGTAAGTTGTATATAAGCACGCATGGTGATAATGTTATTCATAGAATATATAAAATGGGCTATAATGTTTTCCCATAATAATGATAATATCATATCATAATATATAAAATACTGTATTTTTATACTTTAGTATTGAAAAAACATAAGAATACGAAGTATAATATGAAACGAATTTTGTAATATATGATAAAAAATTACCTCTTTTTCAGGTGTCTCATTTTGATTTTCCCAAAAGGCCTACGTAGGATGACATTCTACCAAACATTTTGGCATTTAGTATTATGAGAGGGATGTATGGAGAGGAAATGGGAAGGGTTAGGCTGAGAAAATTGGCTTTAGAGGTGTGATTAAATGAGAGGGAGAGGTTCCCTTTTATAAAGGAGGGGAGAAGAACCTTTTGAAATACAAAGAATATAAAATTAATATAACTTAATTTTTAAATTAAAATGCTTAAAAAGGGATTATTTCATTGAGAATATGTGGATGTTTATAAATACTCTCAACCAATAAAATTTATACATGTTTGGATTTTATTTTAAACCATATCATTTTGATTTATCTCAATGTAATATATTTAATTTTAATTGTGATAATAATATTAAAATTATTAAATGGTTATAAATATTAACTGAAGTGTTTTAAATTGTCCATAATTTTATAAGATATTAATTTTTAGACCTTATAATATTTACTATATAATTTTTAAATATTTTTGGAATTTTTAAACTATAAAATAATATTTTATTTTAATAAAATTTCAATAGTGTCAATTTTGACAGTATTCATTAATTTTATTTTAAATAAAATCATCATGGAAGATAAAATTGAAATAAAAATTAATATACTACTAACATGACATAATAAACTAAACAATTATTTTAGAACATTAATTCATTCGTATTTAATTTCTCTTCTAATTTTAAAACTATTTATTTCGTATTTCTATTACTAAAATTATTTTTGCGCCACTATAGTGTCATCATTAATTGTAGTTCTTTAATTTATTAAAATTATAAATAAATTTATATTATTCAGGTAATTATTTATTCTTTCTATAGACTACCATTACATGATTTTTTCCCCTCGTTATCCATATATTAAAATTAATATACATATATCAAATCATATTGTGACATTTTATCACATTCATATGTTTGTATTATATTCTTGTCATATTCATGGGAAAGTGTCCCTTAAATGATTAAATTTGGATAAATAAATGATAACATTATTATTTAGTCATCCTATATAATTTTGATCATTGTTAAGGTGATTTTATAGTACTATTTTTAACTTTAAATACCCGATTTACCTTCAAATGTGGTAATAAAAGTAATAACCAATGCCGCTATTCATAATGCCCTAAAATAAAAGTGGCCTATTAACATACATTGGACATAAGGATTCAAAATGTGTATTTCATTTTTAAAAATTCAAAAAACATAATATGTTGTAATTAATTTTAAATCGATCCCATTGTCGAAGTGGGAGAACGTGCTTTCAAAAAGTATAATATTAGAAAAGATTCCAATGTTTTTTCATAAGAATTCAATATAAAATTAATACTAAATATATAAATTATATTTAATGAAAATTCATATTATATTTATAAATTAAAAAAATTCAATATTACAAATTATCTTTATAAATTATTTTGATAATTAATGTTGTTTTGACTTAAAATTCATTGTATTTTTACTATTCACCAAAACATGAATTTTATCTGAAAAATATTAGGAATTATTCCAATGAAAATTTTTATATCCCAGAAAAAAAATTATATTTTCATATAAAAAATATTAATTTTTCAAAATCATAATTTAAAAGGGGTTCCCTATTCAAATGCCTAAGATTACCCTTTTAATAAAATATAGGTTTTATACAACAAATAGGGTTTATTCACACCCATTGATTAAAATATCCACTGGATGAATATCAAAGATGTATTATTATGTATATATAATATATATCTCATTAATTCCATCCCCAATCATAATCCAATCACTAAAAATAAATATATAATTTATATTTTTCATAAATAATTGATATCCAATTAATTCATAATGAATTTTCCTAAGTAATTTATACTTATTCCCACTAACCTAATGGCTAGGAGATAATGGTAATTTGATACTAATCGAATCTCATGGTTCATTTAAACTCACAATTCTAGGAAAATAAATTTACTGAAGAATAAAAAGTATTTAATGAAAATATTCCATAAAAATATCTGTGTTTTACATAATTCATCCACCTGTACTCGAAATATGTTAGATAAATGTCAACATGATGATGGAACAGACACAACATGATGATACTAGTTGGTTCCCCCTTCTACATATCATTTAAATCTATAGATCCAAAATCCACAAAAATCCTTCAAAACAATTAAAACCATATCCAAAATAAACTAAAACATACAATTGACATACCTTGTAATTTGGGGGGTTTCACAAAATCCCCCACCCACCCACCCTCTAATGAATTCTCGGCAACAACAAGTTTCATACGTAGTCCTACTAAAATATCATGTCCCATTATACCTGAACATCCAACTCTCACATCTATGCTTCATCATGGATAAATCCATGCTTCCCGAAAACACTAATTAGTTTCTCCATATTCCTCCTTAACATTTTTTTCTCCAGTCCAAATCAAAAATATGTCATTCCATAAATCATGTATCTAGTTAAAACTCAACATCCTCATTATTGATCAAATGAATAGGATTGGGAATGTAAATATAAAGATTGAAACATGGAAGACACTATGAAAAACATTATACTGTATATGAAGGTCCAATCAGTTATACATTTTTCTCATATGCTTGATGACCTAAAAGATCATATTAACCCTATCCATAATTTTCACTATTTTGGTAAATGTCATTGCCCAAATCAATGTAAAAACTGTAATAAATCATAATCTCCCAAAACAAACTCCATGATACATCACCTTTAGTCATCATATAAATATATCCTACTTTTAGTAGTCTGTAATCACTTTTGAATCAACGGGCCCAGATCAGATGTATCATACCCCATTATCATCCCAAAAATAACTTTCTCACCGGACTCATAGCA
The DNA here is from genome assembly GCA_963277665.1 of Viscum album. Taxonomy (NCBI): domain Eukaryota; kingdom Viridiplantae; phylum Streptophyta; class Magnoliopsida; order Santalales; family Viscaceae; genus Viscum; species Viscum album. The sequence goes on along the minus strand of OY728165.1, from coordinate 1,915,208,423 downwards.
ACACAATGGTGAATTACAAGACTAATCATGAAGAACCTCATACTATGACATATTAATCTAATACTAGAGGTTTTTATAGTTTGAAAACACTTCTAATGACATTTCATCACCCTTTCTCTTTTGAAATCTAGGACACATCCCAATAGCATATCCTCGAAAATAGGGATAATCATATCTAAATAACTATTAAACTATTAATGATAAATAGTTTTAAAAATTTATATTGATTCATTATATATTTCTATAATACATTCCAAAACTAGGATGTAGAATCGGAATCCCACAAATACTATACCCATAACCACACCATTTAGATAAACAACATCACAGATATAGATATTACCCAACTCATCTATGTAATGATTCACATATAGTAGAAAGAAATGTGTCAAAAACATCGTTATATCAATCACAACTCATCTATTATATATACCACTTCATGTCCTTTGATACCCATTAATTAATCATTTCATCAACTCATCTAAATTCTGAATGGGAAAATGAAAATCCTAAGTAAATCCCATGGTCATTGATTTCTTGAATAAATTCCCTTACAAGAAAGATAATAAGATACATGACCGGAAAAATCCTAATTCAAACATAGAAACCTAATTAATAATCTAATATCATGATAAATCTTCATTTATCCTTGTTTACTTCCCACTACAATGAATAAGAGTCCCTCAAAAGCTCTTCCCCCATTGAAATGGGAACTACAACTTCTCCATGAACACATATAAAATCATTTCTATCTAATGAAGATTCGATAACTTCTTTATTACCTAAAAATCATTAACATATCAATATTAACTCAAAATCAAAATATTGGATTGGTTTCACTAATTACACCAAGGAATACATGATATATAAGGGGGAACAGATCATCACACCTTGATACTCATTCACACCAAATAAATTTTCATCCAAAAAAATCAATAGTCTCCATTACTCCATTTAAGGTCACTCTAAATGATAATTATTCTAAATAATATGAGAAACAAATTACACTTTCTAATATTATAATCTATCTTATTATTTGGAGTCCAAATATAATCAACCTAATTCCATATTCAAATATTCATGTCCTTCTTGGAGATGAAATATTGAATGTTCTTATGTTTCACATATATAAAAAAACACTCACTAAAGAGATAGTGATTCCTACACATTTGGACATTAACCAATAGAGTGAACTCTCATTCACGTATTGGGTAGTTCATATCATGAGGTTATAGCTAAGAAGACCAATATGTAACTAACTGATCTCTCTTAATCAAAAAATCTCCCAAACTAATACCTAAAGCATAACTCTAAAACACATATCTAATTCCATTATTTGGTAAGATCAATAATTAATATTATTTCAATCTCTTTATTAACTAAAAAATTGCCTCCCCACACTGGTTTATCCAATGAAACTTCCCCATAGTTTGGTCATAATATTCAAATGTTCTGCTAATGGTAGAAATTCAAAATGAACCATTTGTAGTACATTTTAAAACTGTGGAAACTCCTAATCTCAAAAATGTTCCTTGGGTGCATCCTAATCATAACTGTCTATACATTCTCTATATGAAAGGATTTTCGATTTTTTAAAATAAAAAACCATTTAAGTAAAACTATTGAATCATAAATTGTAACTATAAAATCATTTCATAAATCCAACGTTATTAGTGTTTAATCAACATCATCATAATATTCCTAGCATGAATCTATAATGTCCATGATTATTTTATCATATAATAATTGAATACACTGTCCAAAGAGTTATGATATGGATAAAAGTTTATGTTCACAAGATATATGAACACAATAAAATAATTTATAATAAGAATATCCTAAAATGACACTTGTGTAGTCCATACATGCTTCTGAATTTTGTCTTAGTTATATTCTCTTCATTGACCTAAATCTAGTGGAAGTACGACCATAAGTCAATATTAGAGAAAAATTGAGCTCATCTGAACTACTAAAACAGATCATCAATCCTCGAAAATGGGTGTATTTTCATTATCTTTACCAGGGTCATGTTCCTATAGTCCAATAATATTTAATGTATCACATATGTCATTATATTAAAAAAATGGATCACCCAATAAGAAGTTCTTGGTCTGATATATACCTTCCACTCTAAGTCATCAGGCTTCAACTTCAGTTCCTTCAACTTAGATAGTCCCATAAAACATAGAGTGATCAACATGAACTGTGCTCTTGGTGTGAGTTAGATCATCAAATCAATTAATCTATTTTTATAATGTCCAATGAAATTATTTTGGAATACATCACATTAATGTTACACTAATAGAGGAAAAGAGTATAGAGCTACTACCAGGTATTCCAAATAACTATGTTTACTACACAAATTATAATATCTTCAATTTAATATAGTTATTACCCTATTCCTCTTTCTCCAAGATCAAATTCACAAATAAAAATAGAAATTTACCACTTTGGTGTAGTAATGGATGCACATTACCTATAGCAATCAATGTGTGCTTGATAACTATTCAATATAACAATATTGAAATTCTCATCAAATCTATACATCTCTTTGGAATTAGTGTTTTATAAATGTATGTAACTAGAAACTACTACAATACACTCTTGGAATCTCTAGATATGGTGTACCATCTTCCCCATGGAAGTATCATGTGATTTAAATTAAATTGATTATTTTACCTTAAATTCCATCCATGAAACAACACAACCAAATATAATATAAAGATAATGTCATGTAGCAAATAATCTATTATAATTTATCATGTTAATCAAAACTAAAAATCTAACTATGGAAATTACCTCTACAATAATAGTTGGAACCAAGTCCAAAATATAAAATTCTCTTACATTTCTCCCGTAAATCTATCCATGAGGTCCTTGGTTTAGTAGATTTACTGACCCCTATGAAATATAGTCCTACTGTAGATATCCCTTATTAACCCCATAACTCACAACCCACATTTTCCTAGCACATATACTGAAACCTAAATGTAGTTCCTTCTAATTGAAATGTTGACAATGCCCCATATTTTTTTATTAATGAACCATATTATGATATTCAACGAATAAAATTTTATATTTTCATCAATGAACATAATTAAAGTATACAATTAAACCTACCTACCAATAGGGTAAATAAGAAAACTTACTTTGTCCTCAATAGGTTTTTACACCTATCACATCTCAAAATTTTATAGAAAATGGGTCTATTTGCATAAATTCGATTCCTAATCATCAGAACACCAATATATGAATGAAGTATCACTGATCGGTCGATATGTAATTGCAATGAACCTAGAATACATTGTCATGTCGACGGTCCTAATGTGTTTAATCGTATGTATATAATGGACATTCCCAAACATCTAGTCATTTTTTCATTTATTGCTATACAAAATAGGACACAATCAATGAAACTCTATGAAATGATTGGAAAATATAGATATTGACAATGCCACCATCTAAATATTCATATACCAATGAACTCGATCTATCTTTAGAGTATCCATTAAAAACATTCCAAATAAGAGTTCATAAAATATCTATCCTATTATACCCTCACTTCTCACCATTTGGTTCATGTTCCCCAACATTTTCTTATGGATCCCTAAGGAATTAAGGGAGACAACTTTACCATTAAATCCCTCAAAGACTCTTGTTAATCAAATATTACTTTGATTATATAGATAAAATTATAAGTATTCTATATTCCCCTAGTACCATATATGGTTATGGGATGGGGAGGCAGGAAATAATAATAATAGTCAACCATAATAATATAAAATCCACTTCTATGAACATCAATTCTCTAAAAAATACTCTATGATTCTTTTCTTATTCATAAACTATTATAGCATGTGTGGGGGAGTTTTCAGGAGCATCCTCATTCACATATAGTGGTTGGATAGGAATATCATCCTTTATGGGGGGGATTCATACATGCTACACTAGCTAGTACAATATGGTAATTGTGACGAGGATTTTTCAAGAATTCTGAGAAATCACTTATAATTTCCTATAATAATTTACACATGGAAACAAATTAATTAGTTTATTAGTTCTCCTAATGAATTTCAATTAGAAGGCCCATCAAATGAGGCTTCCCAAATGTATAAGGAATAAACCTCGAAGAACGAATTTAGACATAACCAAAATATCAAATACCAACACATTAGTCATAGTCATATACCAATAAAAAATCGTAGCATGATCAGTTCAATTATCTAAAATTTGAGTTCAAAAATATCACAAAATACAAATTATATTGAATTAATTGAATTTTTATTATTTATAAGAAATCATATTGATGACTTGTGTACCTTTGTTTCTTCTCCTCATATAGGAATGAAACCATATTTTATACACTATAATCACATAATAATACTCAAAAACAACATGAAACTATAATATCACAAATATTACAATAAATCTCATAATTAGAAATAGATATTTTTGTTACAAAAGATTTTTCCAAGAACATACATGACTCCCACACCCATGTTCCAAATATCCTATATTCCTTCTACATCACCTTTAACATATTCAATTTGAAATGAAAATGAAACCCTCATTTGATACCACTGTGTAACACCCTAACTTGAGTAACTCAGTTTGGGTTAGAGTGCTACATGAGAATATTAGTACCTCCAAATATGCCAGAGGACCTCCACTATGAGAGATTTACCAAAAAAAATTTGACAATTTATATCGTTATTTAAAATATCCAAACAAAAGAATAGAAAAGGTATACATACATATCCCACAAAATCTCAGAAGAAATGAAAATAAAAAAATCATAATTTAATAAATTAAACCTAGGTCATTCAATATAATCTAATATAATATATATCTTGTATGTAAACCAATTTACAATATATGATATTATTCAAATAAAACAATATAGAAATAATATGTAATTAACCATTGTATCACCTCCATCAACTAAACTCTGCCTCTTCATTTCCCTGATATACAACCATTTTCTTTGGCAGGATCTGTGTTCACGAAATCTACAGTATAATCAAGGATCCCATGAATTTTCTTATTATAATCCTAGTATGAAAACACTAATTTTTCCTTGATAAAAAATAATCATGTATAAAATATTTTCTGTAATGATGATGGTATATTTATTATTACAATCAATCATATATTGGGATTTCATGTGTTATCTCAAACACCATGAGCCCAAGTAATTCCTTTTTTTCCTACACATCAGAAATTAATTTATCATACATTAAAACATATATAATTAGTTCACAAGGAAAAAAAAATTTGATCAAGTCCAATAGCTAATGAGGACACAATTCAAGCCACAAGGTCATTTCACTCCTACATTGGCCACCGGTTAGGAAAAAAGTTCATTATTCCCCTGCCTCTTCTAGGTCGTAAAATTAGGTTATCACACCTCTCTATTTGTCACATGTGTGAAAAAAATTTATTGTACCCCTTATCGGTCTCCATGTGATATTTTTATAATAATCTCATGATTCAAAAGCATATACTCCCCATCTATATGTATGTACCCAACCATAAACATTACATAGTCCAGTTATTTTAAAACTAGAAATCACATTCTTTTCCAAAAGACCTTATAGGTTTGTTGTTTTGGACAATTAGTAAAACTATTACAAAGTAAACATCTAAATTACATCTCTACACTTAAAATTATATTACACTTTTTCCTCTAAATTTAATCCTTTAAAAATAATTTTTTTTTCAATTCATGACTATTCATCAAAAAAATTTCATGACATCCACCTTTTAAAAACGTTTCCTTATACCATGTGATTTTTTTTCAAAACATGCAATGAGAAAAAATTAATAGTATGGGACTTAAAATAAAAGAAAACATTAGTCTAGTAAAAACCCATAAATCATTTCCTTAATAAGATACACTTTTATACCGGAAAAAATAAATCATTACATCAAAACCCTCATTATATTACATTTATAAAATCAAAATCTTTTTATGAAAACTAAAAATAATGTGTATAAAATATAAGTAGGTAACATGGGACATAATTATACTCAAATGTAATAACATTTTAGTCAAATTCCTTGCATGAAACTCTTATAAATGGAACAACCATACAAATAAATTCCATAACCATGGATTTGGAGGTTATAATGTAACCACCCAAACATTGTTTGTCATGGAACAACACATCCTTGTTTTATCATGGAACTACACATATAATATTCATGTACCATAATCATAGAATGTTAATTCTTTCCATCTTCATCATGAAACTCATAAGATTATATTTTCATTCATAAGAAAACAATTTATGTCATTGAATAAACAATCCATTTTCAATACTATTTTAAATACCAAAACCTCTATAAAATGGAATAATGAATTTACTTTTATTTAAAAAAAATTAATTCTTGTAGAGGAATTCAAATATCAAATAACTATCATGATGGAAATGTGGTTATTGTCTATATATACATTAAAAAATTTCTTTTTTTATTTTATAAATAAACTAAAATGATCCGTATATAAAGCATAAAATATTCATTTCTGAAAATCCATGAATGGAATTAAATTTTAAAGAGGTTTTCTAAACACATCATCAATGTAGGTGGATGTATAACATCATAATATGTCTCAATGAGAGAGTATTGATATGAAGTCCCTTATGTTGAGCCGGAATCATCATATAGATTATTTATATTCATAAATAATAAAAATAGGTTAATTTATTCTTGATTTAGAATCCTTTATTAATATTTATTTTTTCTATTATATTACTTGTTAACAAATTATAACAATTACTAAATTATTTAAGTTAATATTGGAAGTTTTGATGAAATTCGGTCGATGAGTCCAAAATGACTTTTATGTGTAAAATATGGTCAAATAGATCATTTGTACATCATATACTAAATGATATTTATTAAATAATAACCATTGTTATAAATAAGTCATAATTTGTAATCCATTAATTAAATATTTTTTTGAAAAATAAACTACATTATAATCATAGCGATTTTAAGACGTACGTACGCATGAGTAATGTTCATTTTTTTAATATTCATTATAGATTGAAGGTAATTATTATTTTATATCCTTATAATGATACTAATATCTTTAGTATCATATTAATAATTTAAATATACTTATATATAGTGTTCATGTGTTGTGGTGACTAATAATGATTGGCATTGCTTCGTTGAGGTATAGTTTACACATACGCACGAATAACATTATCATTTTCATGTGAATGGAAAAGTATGAATGAAAATGATTTATTATTCATTAATAATGAAACAAATTTAATTAATTTAATATATTCACATTAATTAAACCATTATAACCAATCTTGAAGGATGGTGATGGAAAATGATTTATATCAGTTCATGAGGTGGTTGTCGGTCGTACACACAAACAATTAATTCATTTCCAATTTGATGAAATTGAAGATGGATTTAGGTTAAAATATTATCATAATAACATATATGTATATTTAAGGTTTTGGATTTATTACTTCATTATGATTGAAGAATATTTTAAGGAAGTGGGGGAAGAAATAAAACTAAAACACTTAATTAAAAATGATACCTCTTCTCCAGAATATCACTTTTGATTAACACCATAAATGATATAAGGAAGGACTTCCTCCTAATATAAAAGATATAAAATTTGGTTATGGATTATAGTATTTTATTTGGAATATATTATTAAAAAATTAGGTATTTATTTGTTATGAAAATAGAAGATTGAGCGACCTTTTAAAGAATAGGGGAGGGGAACTCTTAAAAATCATCAAAATAATAAATTAATATAAATTAATTTTTTAAAAAACATGGATAAAAACATATTAATTTAGAATATATGATTATATTTTATTGAAATTAATTAATAAAAAAATTATATAGGTTTTGACAAATTTGTTAATACTCATGTTTTTAACCCTTAACTAACCATATTGAGTATTACAATAATATAATGTAATTAACACTTTAATGGTAAATATTATTACTATTGTATAATAAACAAAAAATAAATGGGTCATTTATAAATTTTATATAATTATTCAAATAAATTATTAGAAATTTTTGTTTTTATATATTTTATATCATTTAATGAAATATTATTTATTTTAAAATATGAATAATATCAATTTTGACACTACTCAACACTGGACATTTTAAATATATCATAATAAAATTATATCTTTAAAAATTAAACTTTTACACATCACTAATATTTTAAATTAATATATAAGATTTTTTTTATGAAATTAATTATGTCAAATTATATTTTTTATAATATTCTTTTACTCATTTTCTTGATTCGTCTATTAATTAAACAATTAGTGCATCATCATAATGTCACTATTTAAGGTAGTTATTATATCTATGAAAATTATAAATAAATTACCATGATTTATATAAACATTTTATCTTTCTTATATCCTATTTCTATTTTAAAATATCACTTGTATACCCCCATATTAAAAATATTTTACTTATTCAATAAATGAGTATGAAAAAAATGTGTTCTCTTTGAATATAATATTATTAATTTCATACTCTAATCCAAGTGGCTTAAAATGGTTATACATTCTACCAAAGGGTTATTTTGGTCATTGAAGACTCATAAAATGATTTCATGACAAGTGTTATGGAAATTTAATAATATTAATAATGATATTTATAGATTTTATTACCCGATTTAACCAAAACTGTGGTAATAAAAAATATTACTAATGTTTTTATTCTTAATGCACAAAAATAAAATAATAAAATGTACAAAAATTTTTAACTTTCAATTCAAAATATTATACCCATTTCTCTAAATTTTAATCACATCACTTATATAAATTAATTAAAAATAAATCCCACTGGCAGATTGAGAAATGTTTTTTTAAAAAAAATACCCATAAGATTGAAATGTTTTTATATCAAAATTCATGGTTAAATTGATTAAAATGAACAAAATTTTATTAAATAATAAAAATTGATATTATATTACTTTGATAAAATTATAGAAAACAATTTAACAATACAATTAAATTTTATGAATTAGCTGTTTTCAGTTAAAAATCAGTAATTTTCCAATATTTATCAAAACATGATACTTATTAGCAAAATACCCAAAAATCATCCTAAATAAATTTTTTTATTCATATTCCAATGAATATGTTTATTATTTAATATATAATTCATAAAAGTTTTAAGAACTATATTAAAAAAAGCGATCCATCAATAGGTGACAAAACTACAGTTTTTGTAAAATACGTCTTTTATAATTAAAATTGGATTTATTATTATATATTCCTTAAAATGTTTTTTTAAATTTTAGTAATTATATTGAATATATTATACAAATATTTCGTTAATATAATCCATAACAGGGATTTTATTATTTATTGGTATAATACACACTTGTTCACATTTATATGATTTTTAGAAAAATAATTCTTTTTATTTTAAAAAGTGTTTTTAAGAAAATAATAATTAATTAGTATAATAATTATGTATACATTTATAAATCATATTTTAATAATTTAGTTAATAATTTTCATTTTTACAATTTTAACAGCTTATTATAAATGGTAACATTTAGTTAATAATATTTAGGTGTTCGTTAAAAGTCAATGTGGTGTATCATGTACGCTATCAAACATATATTATCTATTTAAAAACTCGGGATTCCACATTATCCCCCTTTTAGAAATTTCATCCTTTCTATTTTTAGTTAAGGCCTAGTATCAATGGTTTGACTTTTCAAAATACATTAATATAAATCCAAGGTTTTACTTTTCAAAATACATTTATTTATCTCCAAATAATTTCAATTACTTTTAATTAATAATACAAAAAATGTGTTTTTATTTATCATATAGTCTCCATTATATAACAATTAGTTTTATATATTACCCAAATAACTGTAAGTACAAAATAAAATCATATAATCTTTCAAAATATAATTCAAACTTTACCTATCAAATATAATCCTATAGTTTTCTATTCAACTTATACATATATGGTTCCCAACATAGTGAATTTCCTCTAAAATAACATAAATCACTAAATCCAAAAATATTTTCCCAATCCCAGGGTTACATATTCGATAAAATATTTTTTCCCAAAATACATTTACTATTAATCATTTATCACATTTAACAAAAAATAATAATACCAACTAACATGAACATCATGTAGGATAGTTGTATGAGATACACAATTTTCTCCCTTTGGTTGTGGGTTCAATTCTCATAGCCTTCTTAGAAATGATGCAATTTCACTCATTCTGTAGGTTTTACTTTCTCTAATACTATATAATTATTATAACATTACCATCATAAAACCAACTTCCATACCTAATGAATTAGAGGTTTTAACAAAACATTCCATAGAACATTTTTCATAGAACCCCCTTCTATGGTTTATCACATAACCATCAATAAAATCTACAACTACAATAGTCGTAACATAAAAAGCATTTAATTTTCAACATTTAACTAATAAAATTTTTTTTTCACCAATAAAAAACATTTCATGTAATTTAATAATGAAATCCCTTTTCAAAATTATTTTCAATACCAAAATATCCATTAAATTTAATAAGAGATTTATTTTTCTTTAAAAAAATTAATTCTTGTCAATGAATCCAAATATCAAAGTAAGATCATAGCGATGAAGAAGTTGTTGTCACCGTATATTCTAAAAAACATACCTTTTGTCATTTGTAAATAATGAAAAATTATTCATATTGTATGCATAAAAATATTCATGTTTTAAATATATTGAGTGGGATTTAAATTTAAATGGGTTATTTATAAACATCATCAAGGAAGGTGGGAGTATTACATCAACATATGTCTCAACAAATTGAGATCGAGACGAATTTCATTACCGTGACACCTACTTATCAGGTACCTTATTTATATTCATTAATTATAAAAACATATTCATTTAATCATTTATTAAGACATTATTTTCATTTTTATTATGAAATTTATATATCTTCATACCATGTGATAAAAATTAAATAATTATTTATGTTCACATCAGATGTTTGGATTGTATTTGGAACATGAGTCCAAATTTACAATGGTAAGTCAAATATGGTCAAAGAGGCGACTAGTACATCATTTCCAAAATAATATTCTTTAATGAATAATAATTTTTATAACTAAATAAATATTATTAATCCATTTAATACTTAAGGTTATGAAAATTGAACTATATTACAATCATGGAGACGATAAGTCATATGTACACAAGATTAACGTTTGGATTTTCATAACAATCATAATGTAAAGAAGGTAATTATTATTTTATATCTCTATAATGTTAATAATATAATTAATATCATATTTATAATTAAATATTCTTATATATATTTTTCATGTTATTTGGTGATGAAAAAATGAATCACGTCACTTAGTGGTGGTGATAGTTCACGCATATGCACCCACGATGTTATCATTTTTTATGCGCATTGAAAGATAATAAAATAAATCATATAATATTATTTAACAATGATAAATATTTCATGAATATAATATATAAATATTTATTCCATCAATATTAATTTAAATTAGAGATGGTTATGGAAAATGAATTATATCGGTTCGCGAGGTGGTAGTTAGCCAAACATAGGAAAAGAAATAATTAATTTCCCATTTGATAAATTTTGATATAGATTTAGACGATGATATTAAAATAATAAGATATAATTATTTTATTATTCTATCGTTATTATTTTATAATGGTTGGTTAATATTTTGAATCAAGTGTAATAATAAATAAAACATAAACACTTAATTAAAAACATTGCGTCTTCAGACGACCAATTTTTATTATCACCATAACACCTCCAAGGTGGGTGTTGTGCCTAAAATAAGACATTTAGAATGTTGGGAGGGTTTCTAGGAAGGTATGGGGAAGATAATTTCCAATCCAAATACTTTGCGTCGTGTGACTAAAAGGGAAGAATGGGTTTCCTTTTATATAAGAGGGGAGGGACAATATAGGAAATTTTTAAAACGTTAAAGTTATGTATATTATTATTATTATTAAAATAGATTCAAAGATTTTAATTTTAACCATAATATTTTTTTTCTAAATCATATCATCAAATAAAAATTTAGACAATTTTGGACTTCATAATATCGATATCCTTTTATTTTAACCCTTAATTAACCCTTTTAATGCTTACTGTGATATCATGTTATTTACACATTGATGGAAAAATAATTACTATAAAATTAAAAATTTGAAATAAATGATTCATTAATGAATTTTTTATAATTAACACAATCAATTTCTAAGAAATTAGATTTGAAGATATTTTATAACATTTAAATAAATATTAATATTTTAAAATATAAATAAATTTTATTTTGACAATATTTATCACTTGATTTTTTGTAAAGATCATAAAAACATGATTTTTTTGAAAAAAAATATTTTGACAAATCACAAATATATCAATTTGATCCGTCAAATTCATGGATTCCATTAATTATGTCAAATTATAGTTATTATAATATTTTTAACATCATATATATCATTTTTTCCTTGAAAAAATGTTATCTTTTTTTTGATTTTCTATGTTCCCACTTTAATGGTTAGTGGTCACTAGAACAGAACCACAACCAAAAAACCTTTCACCAACCACTGGATCAAAATTCATGGATTCAAAAATGAAAATTTAAAATTCCAAACATCCGTAGAACCTGAGGAGTCCTCGAGCTGTGAGAACCCACAACATCCTATCACATCTCCCACCACCATCATGCATCCAGTACACCTCTTTACCATCAATACTAGCCCAATAAATATATTCACCATCATTATCAACAATTCTAGAAAGATACCTCAATATCATTGCAGATTATCACTGCCAAAGCTGATAACCAGAGATAGTGAAAATAGAGAAACCTAATCATCAATGAAAAACAAACTAACTATTACATCATCACCGCTACCATCACCGGAGCTGGTAATCAGAGCGATCATAACCCCATAAATCACAAAAAAACACCTCCATCCACAATTCTACTTCACCTAATAGTAGATATATGGGATCATTCCATGGAGAATCGGTGACTACCAGAATTCCATCTCCCAAGGCTCTAACGAACCACCGCTCTTGACTAACCCGGAGCAGATAAATGGTACTTGGGGCCATGGTAGTGTTAAAGAAATGTGATATTCTTGGGGAATGATCCTTTCACCAAGAACAATTAAAATAGACCAAGAAAATAGAGAAAAAAGCCATATACAATGCCCTATGAGAATCAGCATAACAACTGAACTAGTAACCATCAATAGAAATAAACCCATAATTATAAGAAACTAAATCAAATGAGAGGAATACTGAACTAAAAAATTAAATCGGACCATGGATTGAACTCCTAAAAATAAACCCCCAATGTATTGAGGGAACCCTAAGAAGAGAACTAAACAAATTAAGAACCACATGTTACCGCTAATCCCAGAGCCACAATCCCAAATGCATATGAAGGAGCAACACACACATCCTAGATGGGGTTTTGTGTGTCGGGTGAGATTGGAAGAGTAGGGACGGAAGGGGAAAAACAATTAACTTCATAGAACTATATGGAAGATAATCTATTGAGAAGGAAGCTGGATAAGCTGAAAATATGACCCATCATTTCTAAAAGGACAACAGAACCTAAAGATGGAGAAGTCGGTCCCAAAATATAGGTATGAGTGAAGAAACCCTATAAACAGGGACCACGAAGTAGTTAGAGGAGGAGGAAAATTCCATTGTTATTGAGGAGAGAAAGAAACCCCATAGAGAAGAATGTGATGTTTATGCCTGAAGCTATAAGTGGTCCCTAAGAGAGTGGGGAGCCCCCAATCCTCACTTCCATTAACAAAACATTTACTACATCATCATTGTGTCGCCATTTAAGGTAATAATTTTATCACTAATATTTATAATTAAATACTCGTGATGTTGATAAACATTTTTTTATTTTTAAATAATTTTTATATTTGAACATATCTCTTATATAACTGTATATTAGATATATTTTTTTGTTAAAACAAAGAATGTGAAAAAATAAACTTTTCATTGAATAAATTATTATAAATTTCATACTAATATACAAGTGGACTCCAATGGTTCTAAATTCTACCCTAGGTTTATTTAGGTCGATAAACACTCATAAAAGTAATTTAGAATTTGTTTTATAGAAGTATTATGATATTTATTATGTTTATTTCTTTAATTGTGATATTTACCTTTAATTGTGGAAATAAAAAATGTTACTCAAGTTCCTATTGATAATTTCCAAACACAAAAGGGTATTGTTTACTAAATTCAGAAATTATGATTCTAAATATCAAATAGATTTTTCAAAATTCTATACACATTAATTGGATAAATTAATTAAAAATTATTCATGTTGGTGAATTGATAATTTTTTTTAAAATGAAAACTTCTAAAAGATTGAAATGTTTTTATATCCAAATTGAATGTTAAACTGATTGTAAATACCTGAATTAGATTAACTGATAAAAAGTTATCTAATAAAACATTAAAACCATTAAAAATATAATTTGACACTATATATATTTTTATGAAATGGTTTTTAATTAAAATGTAATATTTTTAACTATTCATAAAAACCTGAAACATATCGGAAAAATATATAAAATTCCACTAAAGTAAAATTAGATATTATTACATCAAAGAAGATGTTTATTTTATCAATTATAACTTTTAACACTGTCTAAATCTATAATTAAAATAAGTGTCCCATCAAAATCCCTCAAAACTACTTTTTTACAAAAATACTTCATTTATATTAAAAATTGGATTTGATCTTATATCATTTTTCAAAAACACATATAAAGAATGTTAGAAATTATATTGAATTTATTATATATATATTTCATTAATATAATTGATAATTTGTTAATTTATTATTTATTTTCCAAATACACACTTGTGCACATTTAAATACATTTTTAGCAAAAACTTTTTGATTTATTTTAAAAATGGTTTTACAAAATTGTATAATTAATTGGTAAAAGAATTATAAATTCATCTATAATCCATTTTTTCATAATTTATGTTATATTTTTAATTTTCATCATTAATATATCAAGGTTATAATTGTTTCATTTATGTAATAACATTAAGTTGTTCGTTTAATCTCAATGTGGAGTATCATTTATGCCAATGAACATAGTTTTTTCTTTTTAAATATCAGAATTGTACACTAAGGGATAACTATAAATTGACAATCCACATTATACATTGATAATAGTCACAAATATATCCCAACCTAGTATCCTTGCACAAGAAGACATAATATAGAAGAAAAAATCATAGAACATTATTCATAAGTAACAAAGGCCACAAATATAGTCCATATGAATGACACAAGAATATCATACCACAAACAGGTTCTTACAGTAATCCACACATGGAAAGACATTCCAAATATTCCAATGAAATTTATATAAAGACCTTATGTGGTTTAGACTTCCCACCTTGGAGTGCCAATGTCAATTTCCAACAGGCATCCTCGTACCATGTTTTTTCATCGATGATTCCTTTCAAAAATCCTAATTCACAACAATTAGAATTAAAAAATAATGATTCAAGATGGATAAAAAATGTAGGATAAGTGGTAGATCAACATAGCCAAAAAAAATTCAACCAATTTTATATCTTGATCCATTCAAAGGAGGGATGAAAATTCATTAGATCCAGTGTATGTCAATCAAGAAACCCAGAATTATCCATTAGATCATGATAAAATCCATAGATCTATCCAACATAAATTAGATCTATGATTCATATAAAGCGATGAAGATGATTTGGGATATAATAGAAAAACCATTTCATTTGTGACTCACCAGATCAATCCAATATTGAAAAGTTGATGAGAGGGGAAGAAGTTATCCAATTCAATAAAAAGATAAAACCATGTTCCATTTTTTTTAAAGAGGGTTGAAAAAGGTGAAGGAGAAGTCAAATAAAGCATTTAAGAATGAAATTAAAAAGACACTCATAATGACCAGGTCATTTGGGAACCACTAGCTAGTTGGTGGCCTCATCGGCTTGTCAGAAGCTCTAGAAAGAATCATATGCTACTTCTTTAGCCACTGGTGGGCTGATGGATTTATACCTGATGGCAGTGGAACCCTAGTTCAACATGAGCTTCTTAAGCCTATTATGAATAACTGGTGCCACTATACCGACTGTCTGATGGCACACCAATAGCTCCATGTTGATGGTTGGTGTCCCAAAATTATTCTTTTATGATTCCCAATTTTTTAAATCCTCTAAATATTGGGAAAATACCAAAAAAACAAAATAAATTTATCCTAAAACATAAACACTTCTTCCCTTGTTTAGGATTTCATGATCATTATCATCATCATTATTGTTGTTATTAATATTATTATTATTGTTGTTTTTGTTGTTGTTATTTTTATTATTATTATTATTATTATTATGTCATCTTTGGGTGAAAACCAAGGGATTCTCAAAAGTAGTGGTAAGGGGGGTGTCTCTGGTTTATGCCTCTCTATGTGAATGTTTTTCTTTATGAGTGTTTATCTTTGAATCCTTTACCCCTATCCCTATTTTTAATAAAATTGTTTTTATTAATAATGGATCTATTAATTAACTGATTATTTATTTATTTACTTTTTTATTTTAGGAGGATATATATCATTGAAAAAATTTATAGTTTAATAGTGTATAATTAATTAATTTAATATTATTTTTAATTTAGTAAAACATACAAATTTATTGGTTTTACTACAATTATTTTATTGATCGAATGTTTTATTTAATTAAATATATGTATTTCTAATAGAGATGTAAGCTATTTATAGTATTTATAATTATTGGTATCAGTTTTAGGAATAATATAAATCCATTTCTAATTTTCATTCAAATTCATTAAAATTTCATTATTTAACAGTTACTGATGGATTTTAATAATCCACTGCTAAATTAGTAGAAAAAAATTATTAGTGGTTTGATTAAATAACTCTTTAAAAAAACTAGTAATTTCCTATTTTTTTAAATTGTGAAAACAGTCGATTAATAATTTTATTATTTTTTTGTCGGGTTGAATGAATCTAGAAGGAGTTGCTGAAAATGGAAGACTAGTTCATTAAATTAAAATAATTGAAATATAAACTACTCATTATTATAAACATATTACCTAATAATTAGTTCACTACTATAACACATGAGGTACTTGACCTTGATTATAATTATGATGTGTTGATATTAGTTATATGATCTACACTAACCTGGGTATATTTTCAAAATGAACATGTCACATTTTAATGAATAATATAAAATATTATAAACATGAATAATTTTTCTCTTCTTAGTAACTCTATAAATTTTATGTTTAATGAAAATAATTATTCTCTTCACTTTTAATATAATCGAAGAAATAGTGGAAGGGAAAAAATGATATATTTCCAAATATAATCAATATCTGTGTATTTTTTTAATGTAATCCAATATGTAAAATAATTTCTACTTATTGTTTGATAGGAATGTGAGGTTATACTAAATCCTTCATAACAAAAATAATTATTAAAATTCTGGTGCCAATATTTCATCTCTAGAAATAATTACATATCATTCATAAATCCTAAATTTTAGTTCTAGTAATCACATTCATAATGTTAATATGATATAAAACTCATGTGTAACAGTGGGAAACAATACATTGATTATTAGTGATGGTGAAAATATAGGAAACATCAATTTTTCTAATAAATATTTACCTGTATTATTATTATTCAGGGTTGTTATCAAATATTTTATATGTCAATTAAATTAATTAAAATATTACTCAATATTTATCAGTATACAATTAATTGTGATATTGTTACAAAATTTTACTTCTGACATTGATTGATGAAGTAACATAAAAAAAGGAATTTTTCTAGAGATTCTTAAGGAGGGGGTATAAATTCTTAACAACATCAAAAATAAAAATAAAATATAAGGTTATGTACGGCATGCATATTGTGATCAACACGAGAATGAGAACTACCTAGTTATTTGGAATAATTGGTTAGGGAATCCATCATTTGAGGTTTTCAAAACCATATTATTATTATGTAATATGAAATTCAATGAAAATGAAGATTAATTTAATGTATCATATATATGTGCATAATCACAAGTTCATATCAATGATTCATCATCATCCCATCAAACTAAACCATTGGATTTGATGCACCCTCGTGATTTGGTTCTAACACCCATGGACAACACAAATGGGTATCAATACGAAATAAATTTTATTCAATATCAACAACTTTATTGTTTTTTATCAACTAAAGAAAAATCTAGAATCATTATAAGAATTTTTAAATTTTATAGAATTATAGAGATTTGGAAAAAATTAATATTTAAAATTTTAAAAGTGATTGGGTCAAGGAAATCGTATGATTTAAAAATGTATTATAATAAATAGAAATAAAATTCAAGAAGTAATGTCTATAAATCAACAAAAATGGTAATTCGGAAATAAAAATTTTTTTTTTGAATTTGGTATAATATTATATTGAAAAAGCTTCAATGACCATAAATTATTGGTTTGATCCTTTTTATGTGTCAAATATTTTTGATTCATCATTTTCTAGTAGTTTATATATATATGAAATATACTAACCCAACCCACTAGGTCCCTTCCTGTGATGATAGTAATCCATGAGTGACACCCCCATTCATCCTCAAATTAAATAGGTAATGGTGACTAGAAGTGATTTTTTGTATCACAAAAAATAAGATCCAGGATTATAACATCTTACAATTAATACATATATCTAATGCAAAAAATAATTAAAAACAAAAGTGGTGTATATATATATATTCCCATAAAGTGTTTACAAAACATTAAAAATTCATCAATTAAAAATTCATACCCAAATAACTAAATAAAATGGAATAATACATATGATATGTCTCTGAATCTAATAAACAAAAGACACTACAGAACCCCTCCTTGATGTGAAAATTCTATGATCTATCTCCAGCTACAATAGTCCCCATCACTAATAATATCCACCATTCCCTATCATTTATCACCATTAATTACCGTGAATCAAATATAAATAAGTAAAATTTGTTTCACCTTTACAATTATAATCTATAAATTTTGGTGTTGTTTTTAAAAACACTACATGTGTGGTGTTAAATTCCATGAATTTGTAACTATAAACATACTCGGTAGAATTAAAAAACCACAATATAAATACAAATCCACTAATCTGATCAATGATTCAAGTGTAATAGTATAACTAGACGAATGAAAAGGGAATAAAATAAATATATGCTTTATAATTATGATAACTAAAGACATAGTGATGTCTAAATCAATTCAACTTAAAAACACGGAATTCAATTCTCATGTGCCGCTATGGAATATCATTGTTTTGAAAATCCACAAAAGAATAAATTCAAAAGACAATTATACAACATGTATCAATGGAAACCCAAGGGAAAATGAATAATCACAAGTTATGATGAATCTAATCCCCTCTAAATTTCAACCACCCATCATTATTTTATGAACCATAAAAAATAACTCAAAACATTGTATCACATGACCACTTTTGAAAAATAGGTACCAATACATACTATAATTAAATTTGATGTAATCATTCTTGAAAAACATTGGGTGAAACAATCTTAGACAAAGTGTATAATTTAATTAAATGGGTACCAACAATGTCTATCAGAACTACCCATTTGTGAGCAACCCATGACACCATAGTTCATATCTCTAATGATCTGATATACCTACTTTAATAACCCAGTCAACCTATCTACAACTATTTTAGAGGATACTATTCTATTAGAACAAAATGGTAACAATAACTCCATTTTATAATTTCTCAACTCATCTATATAATGAGCCATGATTTTCCATCATAAATATTATGTCTATTTAGAAGAATTTTAAATAATTTTCACAAATACAGAACTGAGGTATAGAGACCAACACTTTTTATACATTTATATATAACATCTTACTAGATGATTAATAATTACATAAAAATGATCAACACTATAATCATATAGGTCTAGTGACATTATAAACATAGACACATAACAAACTAGTTCATCAATGAAATATATATTATCCCACTAAGTTATTTATATCTATCTCCCTTCTTAGAAATATCATGTATAATTCCATTCTTTAATAATATGGGAGGGTAATTGTAAGAAATGGTGATATTAGATGAACACTAAGGGTAAATAAGGGAGATATCAATATTATATAAGTATATGGGTTTGAGAAAAAGATAAAAACATTTGAAAACAATAAAATTAATATCATATATCAAAAACTCCAGTTTTTTTTGTCAAACATGAATGCTCCTATGATAATAATAATAATGGAATGTGAGAACATGATCCATGAGAACATAATACTGGTAGAATACATTGATTATTTTAATACACATATATCTAGAAAATCATTTCCCAAGAATTCGTGGATCATTTCCAAAGACATAATAGTGAAATTATTTCACTGCCCAAAATAGTTTGTTTTGTCATGGTTTCATCTCCAGAATAACATAATGGAAAAATTCTTTTATGTAACCGATTCCAAGTCATATTCATGCCCTTTTTAACTGGATATATCCATTTATACAAAATAAAATAGTGGTGGGTTGTTTTCACACCTATCAAATAATATTAATCATTTGTATTTCTTCCAAAAGATCATAAAAATTTGATCACATCATAACCCATGAAAATAAATCATCTTCATAAAAAAATTACATAGAATAACCAAATGAAAAGAAACTCGTTTCCTAAATATTTCATCACTTCATCATAGCACAACTTGTAGAAATGGAATTTGTTTCATAAAATTTTTATCATTTCATCATAGAATAGACCGAGGAAAAGGAATGGGTTCCATAAATATCTTGTAAACACAAATATAAACTATTCAAAGAAAAAATAAGAATAGATTCATTTGATCATATAAAAATAAATTCTTAAGTATCATAAATGGATTTCATCTTATACTGAATTGTTTTAAAGATTGCATGGAGCATTTCTAGGGTAATATATCCTTTCAACATTAGAATAACCCCTTTAAAATCTAAAAATTTCCAAAATAATAAATAGTTTTTTTAAAAATATCCTTGGAATTTTTTTATGAAATGTTTTAAATCATTGAACTATCATGTTGGAAAAAACCATTCATGTTTTATATGTATGAATAATTTCTCCTTTCACATTTTTTTGTAAAAAGTAATAAGTACCTCATCTAGAAATTAATAATAATATTACATCCAAACCGTTTTTTAAAAATTAAATATTGGGTAAAATTATCTTTAAAAAATATTTTTTGAATAGTAAAAAAATCATAAAAATATTTTTTAAAAAATAATATACATTGAATCGAAAGGATTTTATACCTAAGATATACAAATATCATCAATTTTTAATGAAAACAATATTGTCAACTCTTAAGTTGAAAATGGGTGTAAAATTAAAGTAAAACATATATTTTCATCGAAAAATGATACAATAAGGAAATTAATGAGTTTATTTAGATATATATAATAATATTTTTTCCTCAATAATATATTCAATAACAATCATGATTAACAATAAATTTGTAACACAAAATCATTACCACATTGGTAACATTTGGATCATAAATCACATCAAACAAATAAACTTATATGGACACACACACATAAATAAATAAATAAATATTATTTTTATGAGAATAATCATAATTAAAATAATTATATTTTTATAATCAATGTAAAATAAATTTGTGATGAATGTGGATTGTATAAAAAAAATTGAGACGAAAATCCCTTACCTATAATATAAAACTTCTCCATAAACAATCAAACCTCATGTATATAAAATATAGGTTTTTGATAAATCCATTAAATAAATATATTCATATATTTCATAACATATATTGTTTACATGTGACCTTTTATTACCCATTTATTAACAATACCTTATTAAAATGACATTTTGTGGAATAAATATTTTGTTTTCCATGTATATTTTGGTTTGGTATTTTAGTACTTGTAATTTTATCAGGGAATTATAATCTAAATAATGTTTTATATTATATATATATATTATATTTATTTAAATTTATCTATAATACTCATAGATGTAAACATCAATTACACCATTAATGGAGATGGTAGATCATATATAAGTATTAATGTAGCTTCTATTTTCTAAATTAGTTGGAAAAAACCATTAATTAGAATAATACATTTTTAAAATAATTTTCTTTCACATTTATCATAAATATTAATCAAATACATCCTTAATACCATTCATGTCAAAATAAAGTGAAAAATGAATCTCATCGCTTGAGAGAAGTAGTTGTTTGCACAAATGAACCGTTGACATTGTCATTATTCAACATATTGAAATTTAAGAAGGTGTTGTGATAGTATAATTCTATAAATATAATTATTTCATATATATCATTTATATAAATTAAATCAATCACAATATCCAACTATGATAATTAATTATAGAAGATGAATTACACTAGTTTACAATAAGGTAGTCCCCCATATACACGATTAATAGTTCTATTCCCCATATAATGGAAGAGGATATGTGTATTGGTTTAGACATATAAATAAAATCATATATTTATATTATATATATTAATTTTATTATATAGTAATATTTAAGGAATAATATAATGTGGTAAAAGAATAAATTAAAAAAATTGTGTTTAACGATGACAATTAACATCGCGTAGAAAACACTCATTTGGAACTCTTATTAAGGACCATATGTTTGGTATTTTGGGAAAAATCAAGATCAATGGGGTTTCATTGGATTTTGGGGAGGTAATTGATAAGGCTTCAGTTAAAATAAATGTCCCAACAGATATAAATAAGTTTGGGTAGGATGTGTCCTTCAATAATTGAGGAGGAGTGACATTTTTGTAAATACCCAAAACTATTCAATAATGGTGAGTCAATATAAACCCAAATTTCTAATAAATAAATAAATAAATTATTGTATGGAAGATATTATTGATTTACAGTACCACTACACAAAAAATATATTTTTAAAACATGTTGTTCCAGAACCTCTATGTTATCTTGAACATACCATTCTGGAATTCACATCAATAACTACTCTTTCTTACCTTTATAATATTTTTTTAATAATAAAAATAAAGTGTAACTCATTAGATAATTTGTACCCACAAGTTATAAATATTAAATAAATTTTATAAATAAAACATGTTTGTAGAAAATTAATTTTAATGCAAGTGCACTTAACCAGCAAAACCATGTTTTACATTTTAACTATAGTAAATGTGTTTTTACTTTTTCTAGGTCAATATAAAAAATGTAAAAGGTAAAATGGTCAATTAATGAACAATTTATTATATATTAAAACAAATACTAATCCATTTTATGAATACATGTGTTTTAGCACATTTAAATTATTTAATAAAATATTATTTATTATAAAATTACATTAATGTACATTTTGACACTATCCAATAAATTTGAGATTAAAAGCATCATGAAAAAGGTGGGATTAGAATATATTGTTTAAAACATATCAAAAATTAAATATTTATCTACAAAATAAATGTAATTAAATAACTCATTTAATTTTTATTACATTTAAATATTTTAAAACAATGTATTCTAATTTTTTGTTAAATTAATAATAACTTTTTTATTATTGTGCTATCATTTACGGTAATAATACAATTTTTAAAAATGAAATTTAAATTACCATAATTTAAATAACTTCATAATTCTCAAAAATATCGTCAATATACAGTCATAACTTTTTTCTGTCCGAATATGAACTCATAATTGTAATTTTAAACAGAGAGGGTAAGATTTTTTCTTATTCCTTACATAAATTAATTTATTGGTTAATAACATGGAATGTTCTCTCGAAAATTGATAAAAATAGAGAATAATGTGATAAAGGTACATATATGGCCAGAAAATTTAATTTAGACAAGTATTTGGGTCATTTAAACTCATATCATTATTGTCTAACACATTTTAAAACTTTTGTTACCTTAAACATGGAAGTTAATTTTTATTGTTTTTAATATTCATTTTGACCATTATTAAGTTGAAATTAATATATAATATTAATTATTATGATTTAGAATATGAATTTAATTTGTGAAAATTATTTTCATATAATTTATAGAATTTAAAAAAAAATTAAAATCATGGATGTGAAGGAAAAAGGGGTTTCGAAATGAGAAAATTATCATAAGTATTAAAAGTTTTAATATCAAAAATAAATATTAAATTGTTTCTAATTACCTAAATATTATTAATAATAACATTACTAAACTCTTTTTATTTGAAAACATGTTAAAATAGTATATAAAATTTGAAATGATTTTAACTAAAATGTAGTTTTTAAAAAATCGTCATTTTTACTATTCAATAAAAAATATACTTTTCAGAAAAATAAAAAAAATTAACACTATGAAAATTAATATATGTTTAATTCAAAAACAGGGAAAATTATTTAAAATAAATATTAAAAACTATTAAAAACTTAATTTCGTTTTTTACACAAAAAAATAAAAAAAATAATTTTTGAGAAAAATGTAGTTTTGAAACATATAAATACGTCAATAAAAATTAATTACTTATTTATAAATATAATTTCATTATATGAAACCATTAATCATAACTCTCAAAATTTGGTTATGCCTGTTAACACTTCCTTGTTTAATATCTAGGTTACAAAGTTCATTTTTAAATAAAATTATTAATCATAAATTGGCATTCGTTAAAACTCATTGTTGTGTGTGAAACATGGTATAAAAGAAATGAAACCTATATAGAAAAATATATTTTATAAAATATTAGCCTGTTAACCCCCCCCCCCATTAAAAAATATCATCCCTAAAATTTGAAATTATTTTTCATGGTTTTCCAATTTTAAAATTCATTTGTGGATAACCTATATCATAAAAAGTTATAACAAAACATACCTTTGAAATGTGGGACAATATATTTTAAATTTCACATAGATTAACATAAAACTGGGTTTAAAAATACTAAAACATTATTAAAAAATGAAAATATTGACATGGAATATAATATTGATACCCAATGAATAATATTGAGTTCTTGGTTACATGGTATGGGAAAGTTTTCCACCAGCAAACAGTTCAACATGCAATAGTTAAACACCATTCATTATTCAAAAATAAAATGAATAGGATAATATTTTTCTATCAATATATTTTTAGTAAATGTTTATGGATTTTTTAACCATCAAGATTAATAAAATGATAAAATATACTTAAATTATATCATTCTTTTTTATAAGGAATATCTGATATGTGGGTTGTTATTTTTCCAATTTCCACATCATCACTTATTTTATGAAATGAAAATGATTTTTTCAAAACTTATGAACTAATAGATTATAATATCAATAAAAATAATGATAATTCATTCCTTATATATATGGTTATAATCAAAACCAAAATGTTAACCACTGGTTATCCAATATACATAAATAATCATATGGTTAAATAATACATTAATCTCTAAATCCTCATCTAATTATAAATATAAACCATTCCTTAAATGGTTTACATTAATACCATTCCAAAATTCAAAGAATTATTTGTATGTTCTCCAAAATTACCAAAACAAACTTAACATAAATACCTCAAATATCATATTGTAGATCTTAATTTCATATACAAAATATATGAATTCCTTGGCCATATATTCTCCTAAAACAAGGTAATAACATGAACTAACCTAAATATTAATGAAAAAATGCATTATTCTTAAATAATTAAATAAAAAATATGTTTTTGAATATATTTCTTAAATCTAGAAATTCTATAAACATAATGACTGATAACATAAACTACTTTTTCATCAAATTGTTAACTATTTCCAAGATCACTAATACAATGTAATTTAAATTTTCCATATTATTCCTCCCTTTTTAATAACAAATCACCATTATCTCAAAATTATATACCTTATAATATTTACCATTCCCTTAAGAATCTATTTTCCAAAAAATATCACATTACTATTAAAGAACATTTCTATGTAATCAGTATCATTGAACATTTTATAGAATGTAACTAATGAAAAACACTAATATAACATACCACTTATATATTTCATTATAAATATAACATAATTATTATAAAAAGCTGGTTTTTCTATAAAAGAATTTAGAATATTCTTGATGTTATTCCAGAGTTGCGCCTCCAGACGGCGTGCGATTCCGAGCCCCGGTGTGGCTGGAAATAAATTTTCATTGCGTTCACACTGGGAATGCCAGATAAAGAGAATAAGTCTTAAATGGTAACTTGGATTGGAAAACCAAGGGCACCGTTGAGTCTGGAGCATGCCGTTTACCTCAGGAGGGGTGTAACTTTCGCGGGTATGGGTCTTCTTTGAAAAATGTCATAGGGGAAGTTTTCGTAATTTAATGACCTGAGGTGTTATATTTTATAACATCCAAATTGAGGCTTGGATTAATGTTCCAAGACTGCCGTTGTGCTTGGGAGATGGTTTTTACCCTAGGAGAGGCTTAACTATGACCCCTTCGAATGTTTCAGATGCGGGTCAATTTGGGGGTTTAAATTAATGAAACTTTTTTTATTAATTTTCCTTTACATAATCTAGCACCCTCCCCTCCTTCTCCATTGTTCTCTGGTGGAAGAAGTTCTCAACAAAGGGGCCCTCCCATACTTCAAGTTCCTCTCCCCTCCTCAAGAAATCGGTTAAAGATTCAGCAGATCCTTCGCAATGTGACGGGCTATGCCCAATAAGTTAGGATCGTGTGTTTTCTTTAAATTTCCTACACCAACATTGAGATCAATTTGTAGCATAGAATAGTTTTTTTATTTTCGATTTAATCCTATAATTAAGTAGTATGTTTTCTGATCTTTTCGACTCATCTTTTACATTTAAAATCAGAGTCCCGAGGCATTTGGAGTGGTCCAAAAAAGATCATATGTTGTTTTGGTGTTTTCCGGAGGTTCTGGCCGGTCCGGCTGTAGGTCCAGACTTCCCAGGCAGCGGCGCTGTGATCTCTGGGCGGCAACATTTGAGGAAGCGGCAGCTCGGGTCTCCCAGACAGTGGGGTGGTCGGGCGTCGATTGGGTGAGACGGGGGCGCCAGCTGGGGAACACGACACGGGGGCCGGCCGTTTGGCCAGCTGACGCGAGGGGCGACTGGGGTCTTTGTGACCACGGATGGCAAGTAGGGACCTTCCCTTTGCGTGTCCCATGGGAACTCAGCCAGACCAGCTGAGCCGGTCTGGGATTGATGGGCCGGCACGCACAGTGAACTACAGGCCGGTTCAGGTAGGGAGGGTCGGTCGAACCAGCCTGACCCAATAGTTTGCGTCCATTATAAAATATTAAAATTCCCGTAAAATACACTCTAGGTGTCGGACTCACGTGCTCTCTATGGAGACTCTTTCCTTGGATCGAGATGAAGATTTTTAGATGTTCTGGAGGATTTTAATTACCAAGATGAGGGGATCAGTGGCATGATACGTACGTTAAGTGGTTCAGCATTTTTCTATGAGGTTCTTGTTTTGGGCGGCGCTGACACATCCGGAGTCCATTTTGAGAGTCGTCTGTGGTGTTGCAACCCTGGCATCGAGATGAATATTTTCAAGGGGGTTTTAGGTGTTGAAACCAGAGTTGAGGAATGGGCCCCACGACCCGTCCTTTAATCTTCGAGCAGCGTTTCAAAACATTTCCAATGGACATCCACTCGGTGCATGCGAGCATCATTTTTTTGGTGTTTTTCGAGGGCATTGTAATAGCACAGGCTGCCCACTTTAATTCCACGCGGTGGTGCAGGCCCCCCGAGGGTCGGTTTGGGCATTGACTGTGAATTTCTATCTTCTTCACGGGGTGTCCGTTTATGATAATTGATTAGTCAACCTCATGTACTTTTTCGAGAGGTTCGCAGTGGTGTGATCCATTCGCAGCACTTCAGAACCGGGATATGGGTCCCACAAAGCACTGCTAGTGTGCGGTATGGAGAAGTGCATCGTTTTCTCTGGATATTCGTTCCATGAAAGTAGGCAGTCAATTTGAAATTATTTTTCGAGGGGATCGCAATGGTTTGATGTGGCCGATTTTTTTCAGTACCGAGGTTCGAAACCACGAGACATCATTCGGGTGTGAAGCGATGCTGGATGACTTTTCCGTCAGATATCCATTGGAGGTGAGTAAATAGTCAATCTAGAATTTTTTTCTGTGTAGATTAAAATGGTGTGATCCATTAGGATGTGCGGAGTCTCATCCTAGGTCTGGTTAAATGTGGAAGCATGAATGGTGCTCAGATGGCGGTTCTTCTTGCTGTCTTTGGATGAGAACCCTTGGTATGTGATCGCATTCACTCCTGTGTGAGTGAAGTTGATGTTTTAAGAGATATGGATGGCCGTAATAAGTCCATTGAGGAATCGGGTTGGAGAAATTAAATTTTTCCCTTCATTCTGACTTTGGGTGTCATGCGTTCGACAGACTTTGGGATAGAGATGTGATATACTCTGGGAGTATACAAGAATGTTGGTAGGTACACTTTGTAGTTGTACCCAGGAATGTTTGTGTTCGTGGTTTTGAGATGAGATAGGGCCACATGTCGTGTGGTGCCCTTGTGCATATTGTGTTCAAATTTACGTACCTTTGACCTCTCATGATGCCGAGGGTCCTTCAGTTAACGATGGTTTAGACCATCAAGGTGGAGTGGTTTCCCCCATTTCTGTTCTCGATGTTTTGATCTGCGGAGTTGTTTGGGTTCCCTTGTACCTTTAGCCGTGTGTGGTTTTAGTCCCACGTCCCTTCGTGTTCCCATGTGGGGTTATAGTGGATTCAGTGTGACTAATACATTATGCAGACACTGATCCACTACCCAGGAGGTTGTTTCCAATAGGGTACGGAGCCCCAGTGGGGTTGAGCGTGGATCCCCTAGCCGAGTATCGAGATCATATCCCCCTTTCGTTATCTACCGTGACGTTTTTACCTAGGTAGAGCTCGAGGTATCGGCGTGACCCATACTAAACGGGTGTTGAACCTCTACTAGTTGAATTGTTCTGAAGTTTGGTGGTTCGGTGATACCCACACCGTGTTCTATTGGCCAGTGTTTTACCATCCAGTAGGGATGGCCAGGGCAGTCCCGGGTTTAACCTCCAGTGGGGCTGGGTAGTGGGTGGCTTATCAAATTCTTTGGATTTACCCTCCAGCGATGCTGGGCAGTGGGTTGGTCATTGACTTATTAGGGTTTACCCTCCAGCATAAACTGGGTAGTGGGTTACCTAACAACCTCTTAGGGTTAACCCTCTAGCAGAGACTAGGTAGTGGGTTACCTGAGGACCACTTAGTGTTTATCCTCCAGCAGAGACTGGGTAGTGGGTTACCCAACAACCACTTAGGTTTTACCCTCCAGTAGAGACTGGGCAGTGGGTTACCTGATGACCTCTTTGGGTTTACCCTCCAGCGGGGCTGGGTAGTGGGTTACCCAGTGAGTTCATTCAGACAAAGTCCATTATACTAGGCCAGTCTATGGATTTTCTCCATGACTACTAGACCAGGACCCTTTGTTGTTCTGGTTAGTTTTGTGACAAAGTTGACTTCGAGAAGACCTCTCAATAATGTTATAGTGACGAGGATTGGTTTGACTTTACCCAGAACTGTCAAGTACGAGGGGCGCTTTCCCCACTAAGACACGTCCTTGAGGTGGGACCTAAAACTGTGTGAGTGAGTCAGTGCTGCCCAAAGCGGATATTGTCAAGGTGCAGTGAATTGATCCCCTTGACTTGCAGTTCGGGGAAGAAGGGTGGGATGTCTGGAATCGATGGTTTTTACTTCAAAGACTGTTGGATACTCATTTTATTGGTGTGAGCTATGGGATGGAGATCCCCTTATTATTTTGTTCGGGTTTCTTGATTGATCAAATGGATATGTATATACCTTGTTCCAGTACCCACTCCTTGTGTTTGGTTTCTCTCTTTCCAAGAGAGGTGAAGATGCATGGGGTGTGACACTTTATTTCTGTGTCTAGATTCTCATGGTTGGATGATTCTACTCTCCTAATAAAGGTAGAAAAAACTGGATGCGAAGTTTCATCTTCTCACTGTTTCACACTCCTTGTGTTTGGATGAGTCTACTTCCTTTCTCTTATGGGGTTGAGTTGTTACTCAAATATACTCTTTACTATACTCTCTGTTGTTCTCTACTACTATTCCATGTTCTATCTGCTTCTCAACTCTTCAGTACCTCCTTGTTAGCTCCCTCGAGCCTTTGGGGTATCCTACTGACTATATTTATACTCACCCCTGCTTGGGCATTGCCTGCACAGGGTGTGCCTTTGCAGACGATAGACAGTTCGATCGTGATGTCAGAAGAGCTAAGTGGTTCGAGAGCATGGACCACGTATAGTAGTCTTCATCAGGTTCCAGGTGAGGGACCCTCCCAGCTGTTGTACTTTGGTTTACCTATTGCCTGGTTGTGGCACTTTTCTGGTTGGGCGCGTGTTTTTCCCTTTTCTTTTCAGATTACATTCATCAATCACTTTTACTGTTTAGAGGACGATACACTTTTTTGATTGTTTATAGCTGTTAGTACCTTACATTTCCTTTTACTCTACAATTCTATATTGAGGGGGGTGTATGTGGGTGGACAGGTACCCAGGAAAAGGCCTCCCCGAGTTGTTTAGCTTTTGGCACTTGTCGCCAGCCCCTGGCCTATGAAGGACAGCTTGGGGTAGTTGTGACTCGAGCCCAGGTAGGTTCGGGTCATGAAATAGTGGTATCAGAGCTGTTTTGTACCTTGGGACGTTGTTCAGACGTCCCTAAAAAGGAATTGGTTGGGATCTAAGGAAACAACGTTAACGTGTCTCGATAGTGGCTCTCAGGCCAGGAGTCTATTGATGGTGCGGTGGATGATGTATCCATTCACTAGGACCCTGATAACCTTCTTGTCGACTCAGAATGATGAGACACTCGTTGTAGAGAAAATTGGTTTTTTCATAACATAGGATTGAGTCTTTGACTATCCTACTAGAGTCAGACCCCCATTGTTTGTTACGATCATATACATATATCCTCATCAGATCACAGTGATCCATGATATCATTCAGGATGCCTCCACAAAGATAGCCAGACTAGATACAAGATTTGGTTCATGATGACGACCCTATGAGCTACAAGGACTCAGTACAGAACCCATCATGTGTGCCCCATTCTCCGGGTGGGCTGGTAGTAGAACCCCCACCTATTGAGTAGAAGAAATCTCCTGCAGAGAAGACAGAGCTTGAGCGCATGTTGGGTGTGCACCGTGAGTTCCAGCGATAGAGACCGCTGAGGTTCAGTGGTGATCCAAACCCTCAGGCATCAGAATTTGGATAGAGAAAGTGGTTCGCCTCTTTATGCTTGCAAAGACACTAGTAGATCAGGTGGTGGCTTTGGCAGCCAGCCTTTTCCACGGAGTAGCTGGGCGTTAGTGGATTCTGGTGACTCAATTACTTGATGAATCATCATTTTCGTAGGGTGACTTTCAACTTCTATTTCATGAAGAGTTTTACCCCTCCTGATTACGATCTATTTAGATCTAGGATCTCCTATTGTTTTAGTAGGGATGGATGACGGTGACTGGGTACACGACTAGTTGCACAGATCGTGCACGTTTTTTACCCAGACATGGTCCACGACGGCAACCTCAGAGCGCAGACGTTCGATAAGGGTCTCCGCAGAGAGATTCGTGATGTCATAGTAACCTTGGGCATTACCACTTATAAAGAGGTGCAAGAGTAGGCACTGGTGATAGATATATTTATGTCATGATATATAGTTTGTGGTGGAGGTTAGCACGATGGAGCCGAGAAGTTTGTCACAGCTAGCGGGCATCGGCTGACGGAACCTTGATGCAGGCGGCCTTCCCACCACCTGTTTTGGAGACATGGTCGTACACCACAGTGGTGCCGGAGGGCACCAGGGAAGCCCTGAGAGTGCCGGTGCTATCATTGCAATAGGCGAGGTCACTTGTCATGGGACTGCCTGACTAGGTATGTAAAGAACTTCTTGCAAGAAGCATGCGCACCACCACGGCAAAGGGAGTGTCGTAATCGAAGTAGTTCCCAGAGAGGTGGTTCTATGAAGTGGAGTGGGGGAGCTGTAAGGGGGGTCGAAATTACAAGGTCTACCTATCACCACCAGACGGTCCACGTCAGGCTCTGGGAGTATACAGTTGGGGCCACGGACATCCACAAGCTTTGTATGTCAAGGATCATGCACAACATGTGGTGATAAGATGCACACTCTACAGATCTTGTAATTTATTGGTGGAATTTTTAGACTCTGTATGTGAAATTATTTTCTCCTTACTACTTGATTGAGGTGTTACCAGGGTGACGCGGGGCGTCTATGTAACCATGTGTTAGTAGAGTAGAAGGCGTAGATTCTTTTCCTTTAGTTAATGGCGTCGACTCCATCGTTTATCGAGAATTTAAGAGAGTCTTGGTGGTGAGACACCGACTATGAAATCTTGTGTGACTAGATATCTTTGGGGGTTTCACCATATCTATATTCTGAAGGAGGAAATCATCAGTTTTGGTCCTAGGTCCAAATAGTGATTCAAGTCGTATTGTGTGACGTTGAGGTGTGACCGGGGAGGTGAGATACCCTCGAGGACCTTAGGGCCGTGTGAGACCATGCGGAGGGATGGCGAGGTCCCCACCACCTTTCCCTAAACCTAAAGGCTAGTTTGGGTGCATACTGTCTTTGACGTGACACACCTGAGAAGAAGTGTATGTGAACTTATACACTTCATCGGCGAGGGCAGACCCCACACAGATGGACCAAATAATTTGGTCCACGCACAGTGACGCAGAACTCTGCAAGAGTTCTTCTGGGTACGGAAGAGACTGGTTTGGGCTTAGTACCCTGAGTTGTTTCCCTATCTTTTCTTTTCGTTGATGAAAATATTTAATAAGGGAATGATGTAAGTACCCAGTTTTTTCTATAAAAGACTTTGGAATATTCATGATGTTATTCGAGAGCAGTGCCTTCAGACGACATGCGATTCTGAGTCCTGGTGTGGCCGAAATTAAATTTTCAGTGCGTTCAAACTGGTCAAGACAAATAAATGTAATAACTCCTAAATTGTAACTCAGATCGGAAAACGGAGGGAACTGTTGAGTCTAGAGCGTTTCGTTTTCCCTAGAAGGGGTGTAACATTCACGGGCGCAGGCCTTCTGTGAAAAATGCCACAAGGGACGTTTTTGTAATTTTGCAGCCTCAGGCATTAAATTTTATAACGTCCGAATGGAGGCTCAGATTAAAATTCCAAGACCACCATTATGCTCAGGAGGTGGTGCTTACACTATGGGAGGATTAACCTTGACCCCGTCGAGAGTTTCAGATGCTAGTCAATTTGGGGGTTTAAATTAATTAAATTTTTTAATTAATTTTCCTTCACTTAAGCCAAAACCCTCCCCTCCTTCCCCATTGTTGTCTGGAAGATGAAGTTCCCAAAAAATTAGTCCTCCAATCCATTTAGTTCCTCTCCCCTCCTCATGAAGTCGGTTGAAGATCCGGCATATCCCTCGCGAAGCGACGGTCTACGCCCAGTAAGTTAGGATCTTGCGTTTTCTTTTAACTTCCCACACCTACATTGAGCACAATTTGTAGCACTTAATTTCTGTATGTTTGTCGAACTAAGCTCAAGATTGCATAGTATGTATTCTATGATTATCAAAGAATCTTTCGGATTTAAAATCTTAGTCCTGAGGCATTCGCAGCTATTCGGCAAAGATTAGAGGTTGTTTTGGTGTTTTATGGCAGTTCTGGCCGGTCCGGTGGCGAGTCTGGCCTTCTGACGTTGTGACGTGGTGATCTACAGGTGGCAGTGTCTGAGGCAGAAGTGGTGTGGGGAGCCCAGACGGTGGGGCGGCCGGGAGTCGGGTGGGTGAGTCGGGGGCGCCAGCTGGGGCGCGTGACATGGGGTGCGGTCGTTTGGCAGGTTGACGTGAGGGGAGACAGGGGTCTTCGTGACCCCAGCTGGAAAGCATGGACCCACCATTTGCGGGTCCCATGGGAACTCATCCGGACAGTTTGAGCCGTTTCGAGAGTCATGGGCCGGCCCGCGCGGTGATCCTCGGGCCGGTTCAAGCAGGGTGGCCCTACCGAACCAGCCCGACCTACCAGTTTTTGTCCAATAAAAAATTACAATTCTCATAAAATAGAGTCCTGGTATCAGATTCACATTTCATATACGGAGACACGTTCCTTGGATTGTGAAGAACATTTGGAGTTGGTCTCAGGGATTTTTAATTCCCGAGACAAGGGGCTCGGTGGCACGATATGTATGATATGTGGGTGATCATTTTTCTTCGTGGTTCTTGTTTTGGGCGGCGCAGACACATCCAGAGTCCGTTTTGAGTGCTGTCAGTGTCATTGTGACCCTGGCATTGAGACGATGATTTCCAAGGCGTTTTTGGGCATTGAAAGCAGAATTGATGCGTGGGCCCCATGGCCCATCCTTTAAGCTGCGAGCAGCATTTCACAACATTTTCAACGGATGTTCGTTCAAGGCATGCGAGTAGTCGTTTTTGGGTGTTTTTCTGAGGGCATCACAATGGTGAAATCCCCCCTCTTTAATTCAGCATGGTGGTATGGGCCCCACGAGGGTTGATTTTGGCTTTGACAGTGAATTTCTATCTCCTTCACCGGGTGTCTGTTTCAGATAAGTGATTAGTCAATTTCGTTTACTTTTTCGAGAGGTTCGCAACGGTGCAATCCGTTGGCAGTGCTTCATGACTTGGATGTGGGTCCCATGAAGAACCGCTTGTGTGCGGTATGGTGATGTGCATATTTTTCTCTGGATATCCATTCCATGCATGTAGGTAGTCAATTTGATGTGCTTTTTCAAGGGGATCACAATGGTGTGATGTGCCCAGTAGTTTTCGGGGTCGAGGATCAGCACCGCGGGACACCGTTCGGGCATAAAGCGGTGTTGGATGACTTTTCCGTTGGAGGAGAGTAAATAGGGTGTCTCGCATGTTTTTCTGTTAGGCTTACAATGGTGTGATCAGTTTGGATGTGTGGTGTCTCATTCGAAAACTTATTAAATGTGGAAGCATGAAAGGTGCTCCAGTGGCGGTTCTTCTTACTGTGTTTGGAAGTGAAACCTTGCCGTGTGATCATGTTCACTCCTTTGTGAGTGAAGTTGATGTTTTAAGATATATGGTTGTCCGTGCTAGGGCCATGGAGGATGTAGGTTGAAGAAATTATGTTATCTCACATTGCGCTGACTTTTGGTGCCATGTGTGCGACAGCCTTTGGGCTAGATATGTGATATACTCTGGGAGTATACGAGAATGCTGGGAGGTACATTTTGTAGTTGTAACCAAGAATCTTTGTGTTCGTGTTTTGAAGATAAGATAGGGCCACATGTCGTGTGGGACCCATGTGTGTACCGTGTTCTACTTTACCTTACGTTAACCTCTCTTGATGTAGAGGATCCTTCTCTTAATAATGGTTTAGACCAACAATGTAACATCCCAGGTAAATAAGGAATAAATAATTTTTATATTTATTAATATTTACTAATTAAATATTAATTTTACATTAAATGGGTTTCTATGTTCGATAGCGTACCTGATACGCAACAAAGAGTTTCATTGAAATCTTACGTTGCACACTACTAATATAATAATATTATTTTAAATGGTAGTAAACATGTAGCCATTGTATTGAAGGGAATGGAGAGAAATAACTAAAATATGATTATATATGTTTTTTAAATGTTTTTACAGTTATCCAATAAAAGATAAAGTCTTAAAATATGGAAAGAATTCAATTTTAGGCGTATATGCCCTAGTTTTCACTAAAGCTTCACTTATCAGCTTTTGATGGAGAACTGTCATTAAATATAGTTTTGTTCACTCATATACATTCTATTTGACCAAATAAAACTCTTCTTATGAATTGGGACATCAAAATTTACTTTGTGTAAATTTTTGGTATCTTTCTGATAAAGTTCATTTTTTAATGAATAGTGTGAAATGTTGTATTTTAATTCAAAACCTCTTTTTAATCTAATTTATTTATATGATTACATTATCTTTTGAATTGTTTTTAAAGTGAAATTAGAATATATTTTTACCATTAAATCCAATAGTGGTCGTTAGAATTAATTTCACTTTGAAATCAGACTTAAACTAGTGTCAATCTTTTGATACTTATTGTTTCATAATAACACGATATTTGCTCTGACAGTGGGAATTAATTATTAAATTAATTAAAGTGACTTATATGTTTTGAATTTTGTAAAATAGACTTCATTTTTGAATTCGGAATATCAAATATAGCTTAGGGTGAATTTTTTGGGATTTTTCTGAAAAACTTCAATTTTTGATGAATAGTGAAACCACTAAGTGGTACTTATATAAACTATTTTTTCCGTTTAAATGAAATTTTTCCATCTTTGTGTTTTGAATTTCAAAAATCCGACATACATGGTTGTCATTAAGAAGTAAAATGTGGTTCAATGGGATAAAAATAATTTTTTGGTGAATAGTAACTTTTTAAGTTTTTAATCGCGATTAGAGTTAATTAGTGTAGTTTAAGGTAAAATTAATGTTTTAATAATATGATATGAGCTTGACACATGTACTACCCTCATTGGATGTGTCATGGCCGACCACTAAAATCCATGAGTTAACTTGGGGACCCCATGGAGCCACTTTGGTTGGGAAATGACATAAATAACTTTTTATTAAATGTTAATGTAAAAATGACACAAACATGAGATGTTTTACTAAAACAATTTTTATATGGAGTTATACAAGTCAGATTTTTTATTATAAATATTAATTGGAAATCTAAAAACATTTCCTACATTGTAGTATTTTTTTATAATTTTTAGACTTTAAATAAATTAAATTATTTATGACATCATGATGATGCAGCGATTACCTCATTAATAAATGATTTAAAAAATATGAAATGATACTATAAAACATATGACCTACACATGTCCAAAACCTATTGGATTGGTGGATTTATAACCCTTATCCCCTTAACCTAGAATTATATCAATGTGGGACCTTTTGAATCAGAAACGCATTTTAAAATAAAGTAACTTATCTTTACATTCCAAGAGTTCCCCTCCTCTCCTCTTATAAAAGGTCCCCACCTCTACCTATTTACCCACACTTCCAAAGACTTTGGATCGTCCAAACCCTGCCCATTTTGTCTCTTCACATCCCTATCTTACTCCTTGAATCCTCACATTGGGCATAATTCTTCCCAAGGAAGCCTTTGAGATCAAACCAAATGGAGTTACCCGATTTTAAGGTAATGTTTTCACTTGAGTCCTTTTGTTTTATTTTACTTCTCCAACCCCCTAAACTCTTTTTATTAGTTTCTTTTGTTACAACTATAGTATATTAAATATACTAGGATGTTTTTATAAGAAGTATTCAATATAAACTTACACACACCTACATCTAATGGTTAAAGAACATACTATTTTTGTGGATGGCGAATTCCTGCCTCCCCAAACGATGATTGTTGAACATTATTTTAACACCTTCAAAGGTGGCCATTAAGATGACACTATACTTATATATGATATATAAAATGTTTATGTTTTCCTTAAGGTTATGTATTTTTCATTTTGGGCATACCTTTATGGTTTCCATTATGGGTAAACGCGATATCTTTATTTAAGGAAGTGCGGACAACAACCCCCTCAAAATGATTTAATTCGTTAAATACCATATGTGGGATGTATAAAGGATGGAGTTATGATATTATATATGATATTAAACTGGTATTATAATATACCTTTATATCATTATGATTCCATTCTATGAAATACGAAATATAAATGAAAGTAGCGTTCATGCGTACGTACGGCTTACCGTCTCCAGGAACGGAGCATTTCATTTCTTACCTCTAAATGATTATGTAATATTATAAATGCATGTATATACTGTATATATATGATATATATGATATTTACATCATGATTATAATTCTGGATATAATGGATACATGGACAACATGTAATTATAAAGGGTTTATTTTTGAATCAAGTACCAATGACCGTTATTAACTTAAATAATTACATAGTGTTCATGACATGGTAGTAAGTGATATAAAAGGAATAATGAACTTGAAAAAGGTTCTTAAACAAGTACAAATTAACTCAAGTTTGTTATTCTGGAGATTAAAGAATGACTGAGTCAAGTCGGACCCGAGGTATGGGACTTCGTCTCAATCTCCTTTCATTGAGGCATATTTCGTTTTATACACAACTTTCTTCTATACGGTGTATAAACCCCTTTGACTTTTACTTTTATACAAAAGGAATCTATTTCTACTAAGAGTTTTACAAAATGACAAAAAGGAATGTTTCTTTTAACGTACGCGGTGACAACGACCTTTTCCGCCGCCGTGAGTATTATTTGGTCTTTGGCTTCCTGAACAAGCCGTAATGTTTTTTTAAAATGAAATAAATATCATATAATATTTTATGTATTTTGGTATTGAAAATGGTTTTTATAATGGATTTTTTATGTCAATATATTTAAGTGATACATTGTGATCAAAGTGTGGAAATGTTTTCCTTCCATTATCTTTGTTTTATGTCTTATGATTTTTATAATGGTACTTGGACATTTGACGGGTGGTTACGTGATAAACCATATGACAGGTGGTGCCGTGAATACCAGGACGGGTGGTTACATTATATCCTCCAATGGATTGGGTATGGAAGTCGGCCGTATGGCTATTCCATTAAGTATGTATGGAAGTTGTCCTTATGGCTATTCCATTAAGTGATATGTGTTGAAGTCGACCGTATGGTTATTCCACTTAAGTATGATTATGTCCCAAGTTACCTTTATATTCTATGTGTTCTTTATATGGGTTTTATGGTAATCCTTTGGTTACAAAAGGGTATGTAATGATATTTTATTCAGTGAAGAGTTTTTACTACTTCATGAAGGTGAACGTATTACTTTGATAAAGTTATACATGGTTTACTTGATGTTTGAAAAACTAACAGTTTTCATTCATTGTGTATCCCTTACTGAGCTTTTTATTCTCACCTAGAGTTTTTTTGAAATGTTTTTCACATGACTTAATGTGGAATAAGGTCAAGGATGGGATCAAGGGAAAGTCATGCTATATAAAAAATAGAACTAGACATGTTTCTTTTTAAGAGTTTTTATTTTATGGAATCTTAGTAGAAGTGTCTACTTTCTAATCTTTTGAGATGTAATAGTTATGTCTTAATTCTCTAAAACTCTAAACCAGAAAAGATTGTCAATGTTAATTATTCATTTAATTCAATATTAAGTAATGTTTAAGGCCAGGGCCTTATAGTTGGTATCATAGGTCGGTTTAGACAACTTTAGGAGTTAAAAAACTGTAAAATCATAAGTTAATTTATGGTACGATTGAAATGATATAGCATTTAAAGATTACCATGTTGCTTCATCTAAGGTATTTCTGTGATAAGAATGGTTTTCCAGAGAGAAAACAGAGCAGCTTTTCTGGGAAGGCATATAGAGGGAAATGACCTTTCAAATTAGTATCCTGAGATGGTCAGATTCAGAATTGAACAGTTTGTTGCAGTGATGGCTTAGTTGATTCAGGTGATAAATGGTGGTTGTTTTTATTGATGATATTTTGGTGTTTTATAAAAGTAAAGAAGAGCATGAAAGACATTTAAGGTTTATTTTGCAAACCTTAAAAGAAAATAAATTGTATGGGAAATTCAGAAACTGTGAGTTTTGGTTGCAACAAATTTCTTTCCTTGGTCACATTATGTCTAAAGATGGGATAACCGTTGATCCTGCAAAAACAATGGTTGTTGAAAAATTACCAAGACCCACAAATGTAACCGAGATCCGTAGTTTTCTTGGTTTGGCAGGTCACTACCAAAGGTTTGTTGAAAAAATTTCACGGTTATCTAGTCCAATGACTAAGCTAACTCGGAAGGGTGTTAAGTTTATCTAGACAAAGGAATGTGATGATTTTTTTCAGGAGTTGAAAAGAAGATTGGTGAATGCTCTAGTTTTGGAACTTCCTTCCAAGAATGGTGCGTTTGTTATATACAGTGATGATTCATTGAAGGGACATGGTTTTGTCCTTATACAGAATGATTAGGTAATTGCTTATGC
The DNA here is from genome assembly GCA_963277665.1 of Viscum album. Taxonomy (NCBI): domain Eukaryota; kingdom Viridiplantae; phylum Streptophyta; class Magnoliopsida; order Santalales; family Viscaceae; genus Viscum; species Viscum album. The sequence goes on along the minus strand of OY728165.1, from coordinate 1,915,168,220 downwards.
TTCACATCAGTTGAAAACTCATGAAGTAAATTACCCTACACATGATTTGGAATTAGCTGCTGTTGATTTTGCTTTAAAAATTTGGAGGCAGCATTTGTATGGAGTAAAGTGTGAAATATATACTGATCAAAAAAGTTTAAAGTATATATTCACTCAGAAAGAATTGAACATGAGACAGAGGAGATGGATAGAATTAATCAAGTATTTTGATTGTACAATTCATTACCATCAGGGAAAAGAAAATAAAGTGGCGATGCTTTGAGTAGAAAAAGTATCAGCGATATCATCCCTATCAGACAGAATTATGCAAGCACAGAAGGAAGACAGTGAGTTGTAGAAAAAGGTAGAGCTGGTTCATTAGGGTATGTTTCCGGAATTTAACATTGATAATGATTGTGTTTTGAGGTTTGGGAAGAGATTGTGTGTACCTTGTGATTCACAGTTGAGGAATGAGTTGATATAAGAGGCTCATAGTTCCCCATTTTCAGTTCATCCTGGAAGTACTAAGATGTACAGGGATCTGCGGGTGTATTACTGGTGGGATGGAAGGAAAAGAGATATTGCTGATTTTTCTGTGAAGTGTTTGACTTGTCAGCAGGTTAAAGAAGAGAGGAAGTTACCAAAAGGGATGCTTCAGCCTTTACTAGTACCAGAGTAGAAATGGGAAAATATATCCATGGATTTTTTCATGGGATTACTGAAGACATCTAGAGCTGATAATGCAATCTGGGTTATTATTGATCGCTTGACTAAATATGCTCATTTCCTTTCTATAAGATATACTTTTTACCTAGATCAACTTTCCCATTTGTATCTTAAAGAGATAGTCAGGTTACATGGAGTTCCTCTTTCCATTTTGTCCGATCGTGATCCCAAGTTCACTTCTAACTTTTGGAAAGGCCTTCAGAAGTCGTTGGGTACTGAATTAAATTTTAGTACAGCTTTTCATCAGCAATCAGATGGGCAGTCAGAACGAACAATTCAGACCTTGGAGGATATGCTACGAGCTTGTTTGATGGATTATCAGGGAATTTGGGACCAACATCTTTCTTTGGTTGAGTTTTCCTGTAATAATAGTTTTCATTCCAGTATACAGATGGAACCATTTGAGGAATTACATGGGAAGCGGTGTCGAACTCCAACATTTTGGGATGAATTGGGTGAAAGGAAGTTGATGGGACCAGAATTGGTAGAAGAGATGGCAGAAAAAGTTCAGTTGATTCAGAAACACATGAGAACAGCTCAGAGCAGGCAGAAGAGTTTTGTGGATAACTGGAGGAAGGATCTATCTTTCGAGGTAGGTGATCATGTTTTTCTCAAGGTTTCGCCATGGAAAAGTGTGATGAGATTTGGTAAGAAAGGAAAGCTGAGTCCAAGGTTCATTGGACCATATGAAATTCTTGAGATATTTGGATCAGTTGCTTATAGAGTGGAATTACCTCTGAGTTTATCTCAGGTAAACAATTTTTTTCATGTTTCGATGTTGAGGAAATATATGCCAGATCTATCTCATGTTTTGAGTCTAGAGGTAGTTCAGTTGGAAGAGAACCTATCTTATGATGAACAACCGGTCCAGATTCTTGACCGAAGAGAGAAAGTGTTGCGAAATAAGGTAATCCACCAGGTAAAGGTTTTTTGGAAAAACCATATGGTTGAAGAGGCAACGTGGGAATCTGAAAATTCTATGAGGGATAAATACCCCCACTTATTTTGATAAGTGAATAAAATTACGAGGAAGCAATTCCCAAAAGGGGGGAAGGATGTAACATCCTAGGTAAATAAAGAATAAATAATTTTCATATTTATTAATATGTATGAATTAAATATTAATTTTACTTTAAAGGGGTTTCTATGTTCGATAGCGTACCTGATACACAACAAAGACTTTCATTGAAATCTTACGTTGCACACTAGTAATATAATAATATTATTTTAAATGGTAGTTAACAGGTAGCCGTTGTATTGACGGGAAGGGATAGAAATAACTAAAATATGATTATATATGTTTTTTAAATTTTTTTACATTTATCCAATAAAAGATAAAGGCTTAAAATAAGGAAAGAATTCAATTTTAGGCGTATATGCCCTAGTTTTCACTAAAGGTTCACTTACCACCTTTTGATGGAGAAACGTCATTAAATATAGTATTTTTTACTCTTATACATTCTATTGGACCAAATAAAACTCTTCTTAAGAATTGGGACATCAAAATTTACTTTGTATAAATTTTTGATATCTTTCTGATAAAGTTCATTTTTTAATGAATAGTGTAAAATGTTGTATTTTAATTCAAAACCACTTTTTAATATAATTTATTTATATTATTAGATTATCTTTTGAATTGGTTTTAAATTGAAATTAGAATATATTTTTACCATTAAATCCAATAGTGGTCGTTGGAATTAACTTCACTTTGAAATCAGACTTAAACTACTGTTAATCTTTTGATACTTATTGTTTCATAAAAACACACTATTTGTTCTGACAGTGGGAATTAATTATTAAATTAATTAATGTGACTTATATGTTTTGAATTTTGTAAAATAGACTTCATTTTTGAATTCGGAATATCAAATATATCTTAGGGTGAATTTTTGGGATTTTTCTGAAAAATTTCAATTTTTGATGAATAGTGAAACCACTAAGTGGTACTTATAAAAACTGAGTTTTCCGTTTAAATGAAATTTTGCAATATTCTTGTTTTGAATTTCAAAAATCCAACATACATGGTTGTCATTAAGAAGTAAAATGTGGTTCAATGGGATAAAAATAATTTTTTGGTGAATAGTAACTTATTAAGTTTTTAATCGCGATTAGAGGTAATTAGTGTAGTTTAAGGTAAAATTAATGTTTTAATAGTATGATATGAGCTTGACACATGTCTTATCCTCATTGGATGTGTCATTTCCGACCAAGACAATCCATGAGTCAACTTGGGGACCCCATGGAGCCACTTTGGATGGGAAATGACTGAAATAACTTTTTATTAAATGTTAAAGTAAAAATGACACAAACATGAGATGTTTTACTAAAACAATTTTTATATGGGGTTATACAAGTCGGATTTTTTATTATAAATAGTCATTGGAAATCTAAAACGATTTCCTAAATCATAGTATTTTTTGTATAATTTTTAGAATTAAAATAAATTAAATTATTTATGACATCATGATGATGCAGCGATTACCTCATTAATAAAGGATTTAAATAAAATGAAATGATAATGTAAAATCTATGACCTACACATGTCCAAAACCTATTGGATGGGTGGATTTCGAACCCTTATCACCTTACCCTAGAATTATATCAATGTCGGACCTTTTGAATCCGAAACGAATTTTAAAATAAAGTTACTTATCTTTACATTCCAAGAGTGCCCCTCCTCTCCTCTTATAAAAGGCCCCCACCTCTACCTCTTTACCCACAATTCCAAAGCCCTTGGCTCGTCCAACCCCTGCCCATTTTGTCTCTCCACATCCCTATCTTACTTCTTGAATCCTCACATTGGGAAGAATTCTTCCCAAGGAAGCCTTTGAGCTCAAACCAATGGGAGTTACCCGATTTTAAGGTATTGTCTTCACTTGAGTCCTATTGTTTTATTTTACTTCTCCAACCCCCTAAACACTTTTTATTAGTTTCTTTTGTAACAAATATAGTATCTTCAATATATTAGGATGTTGTTATAAGAAGTATTCGAGCTACACTTACACACACCTACATCTAATGGTTAAAGAACATACTGTTTCCGTGGATTGCAAATTTCTGCCTCCCGAAACGATGATTGTTCAACATTATTTTAACACCTTAAAAGGTGGCCATTAAGATGACACTGTACTTATATATGATATATAAAATGTTTATGTTTTCCTTAAGGTTCTTTATTTTTCATTTTGGGCATACCTTTATGGTTTCTATTATGGGTAAATGCGATATCTTCATTTAAGGAAGTGCAGACTACCGCACCCTCAAAGTGATTTGATTCGTTAAATACCATATGTGGGATGTATAAAGGATGGAGTAATGATATTATATATGATATTAAACAGGAATTATAATATACCTCTATATAATGATGATTCCATTCTATGAAATACGAAATAGAAATGAAAGTAGCGTTCATGCGTACGTACGGCTTACCGTCTCCATGAACGGTGCATTTCATTTCTTACCTCTAAATGATTATGTAATATTATAAATTCATGTATATACTGGATATATATTATATATATTATATATACATCATGATTATAATTCTGTATATAATGGATACAAGGACAACTAGTAATTATAAAGGGTTTATTTTTGACTCAAGTACCAATGACCGTTATTAACTCAAATAATTACATAGTGTTCATGACACGGAAATAAGTGATATAAAAGGAATAATGAACTTGAAAAACGTTCTTAAACAATTACAAATTAACTCAAGTTTATTATTCAGGAGATTAAATAACGACCGAGTCGATTCGGACCCGAGGTATGGGACTTCGTCTCAATCTCCTTTCATTGAGGCATATTTCGTTTTATACAGAACTTTCTTCTATACGGTGTATAAACCCCTTTTACTTTTAATTTTATACAAAAGGAATATTTTTCTATGAAGCATTTTACAGAATGACAAAAAGGAATTTTTCTTTTAACGTACTCGGTGACAAAGACCTTTTCTACCGCCGCGAGTATTATTTGGTCTTTGTCTTCCTGAACAAGCCGTAATGTTTTTTAAAATGAAATAAATACCATATAATATTTTATGTATTTTGGTATTGAAAATGGTTTTTATAATGGATTTTTTATGTCAACATATTTAAGTGATACATTGAGATCAATGTGTGGAAATGTTTTCATTCCATTATCTTTGTTTTATGTCTTATGATTTTTATAATGGTACTTGGACATTTGACGGGTGGTTACGTGATAAACCATATGACGGGTGGTGCCGTGAAAACTAGGATGGGTGGTTACGTTATAACCTTCAGTGCATTGGGTATGGAAGTTGGCCGTATGGATATTCCATTAAGTATGTATGGAAGTTGGTCGTATGGCTATTCCATTAAGTGATATGTGTGGAATTCGACCGTATGGTAATTCCACTTATGTATGTTTATGTCCCAAGTTACCTTTATATGCTATGTGTTTTTTATATAGGTTTTATGTTAATACTTTGGTTACAAAAGGGTAAGTATTGATATTTTATTCAGTGAAGAGTTTTTACTACTTCATGAAGGTGAACGTATTACTTTGATAAAGTTATACAGGGTTTACTTGATGTTTGAAAAAATAACAGTTTTCATTCTTTGTGTATCCCTTACTGAGCTTTTTTTGCTCACTCCGATTTTTTTTGAAATGTTTTTCACAGGACTTAATGTGGAATAACGTCAAAGATGGGATCAATGGAAAGTCATGATATATAAAACATGGAACTAAAAATGTTTCTTTTTAAGAGTTTTTATTTTATGGAATCTTAGTAGAAGTGTCTACATTTTAATCTTTTGAGATGTAATAGTTATGTCCTAATTCTCTAAAACTCTATACCTGAAAAGATCCTCAATGTGAATTATTCGTTTAATTAAATATTATGTAATGTTTAAGGCCGTGGCCTTATAAACAAGGTGGAGTAGTTTCCCTCGGTGCTGTTCTCGACTGTTTGATCAGTGGAGTTATTTAGGTTCCCTTTTCCCTTTAACCATGTGTGATTTCAGTACCACATCCCTTCGTGTTCCACGGTGGGGTTATTATGGATTCGGTGTGACTAATACATTATGTGGGCACCAATACTCTACCCAAGAGGTTGTTTCCAGTAGGGTACGGAGCCCCAGTGAGCCTGGGCGCAGATTCCCTAGCTGAGTATCAGTATATTATCCTTTTTTTGTGATCTATCATGAAGTGATTCCCTAGGCAGAGCTCTAGGTATTGGCGTGACCCAAACTACACGGGCGTTGAACCTCTACTAGGTGAACTGTTCTAGAGTTGGGTGGCTGAGTGACACCCACTCCGTGTTCTGTTGGCCAGTGTTGTACCATCCAATAGGGATGGCCAGAGAAGTTCCGGGTTTACCATCCAGCGGGGCTGCGTAGTGGGTCGCTCATCAACTTCTTCAGGTTTACCCTCTATCGAGGTATGGAAGTGGGTTTATCATTGACTTCCAAGGGTTTACCCCTAGCAGAGATTGGTCAGCGGGTTACCCAATGACCTCTTAGGGTTTACCCTCCAATAGATACTGGGAAGTGGGTTACCCGAGGACCTCTTAGGGTTTACCCTCCAGCAGATACTGGGCAGTGGGTTACCTGATGAGCTCGTATGGTTTACCCTCTAGTAGAGACTGGGCAGTGGGTTACCTGATGACCTCTTATGATTTACCCTCCAGCAGAGACTGGGAAGTGGGTTACCCGATGGCCTCATAGGGTTTACCCTCCAGTAGAGTCTAGGTAGTGGGTTACTCAATGACCTTTTAGGGTTTACCCTCCAGCGGGGCTAGGCAGTGGGTTACCTGATTCCTACTTTTATACTAAGTCCTTTCTACTAGGCTAGTATGTGGATTTTCTCCATGACTACCGGAGCGGGACCCTTGGTTGTACAGGTCAGTGATCTGAAAACATTAACTTTGAGAAGACCTCTCGATTGTGTGATAGTGATGGGGTGTGGTTTGACATTCCCCAAAAATCTCATGTATGAGGGGTGATTTCCCCACCAAGACACGTCCTTGAGACGCGACCTAAAACCGTGTAGGTGAGTCAGTGCCACCCAAAGTGGATAGTGTCACGGTGTGGTCAATTGAGACCCTAGACATACAGTTCGGGGTAGACGGGTAGGATGCTAGGCATCGATGGTGTTTACGTCTAGGACTATTAGATACTCATTTTCTTGTTCTAAGCTACAGGATGTAGATCCCCATACAATCTTGTTCGGGATTATTGATTGTGCATATTGATATGTATATACCTTGTTCTAGTACCCACTCCTTGGGTTTGGTTTCTCTCTTTCTAGGAGTGGTGAAGACATGTGGGGTTTTCCACGTGCTTTCTGTGTCTATATTCTCGTGGTTGGATGAATCTACTCTCATACTATAGGTAGCAAAGACTTGACGAGAAGTATCATCTTCTCACTGTCTCTAGCTCCTTGTGTTTGGACGAGTCTAGTTCATTTCTCTTGTTGGGATGAGAAGTTACTCTACTATACCCTTTGTTGCACTCTCTGTCGTTCTCCTTTACTATTCACTATATGATCTACTGCTCACCTCTTCAGTACCTCCTTTTTTTCTCCCTCGATCCTTCGGGGTATCCTAGTGATTATTTTTATACTCACTCCTGCTTGGGCTTTGCCCGCACTTGGTGTGCCCTTGCAGATGACTGACAGGTCGATCGTGATATCAGAGGAACTTATGAGTTCAGGAGCTTGGACCGCGTACGGTGGTCGTAGTTGCGTTCCATGTGAGGGACCCTCCTAGCTATTATACTTTAGTTTACCTATTTTAGGGTTGTGGCACTTTTCTTGTTGGGAGCATGTTTTTCCCTTTTCTTTTCACTTTACCTTCATCACTCACTATATACTATTTAGAGGTCGATGCACTTTTGTGGTTGTTTATAGCAGTTAGTGCATTACTTTTCTTTTTTACTCTACACTTCTACATTGAGTGGGCTGTGTGTGTGTGTACAGGTTCCTAGGGAAAGGCCTCCCTAAGTTGTTTAGCCTTGGGCGCTTGTCGCCAGCCCCTAGCCTATGGAGGCGGGCGTGGGGATGTTGCGGCTCGAGCCTATGTAGGGTCGGTCGTGAAAATTATATAATTTAAATACATAATCACATTAATCAATCATCTTAATTTTTAAAACATTGATTATGATTCATATTATTATTACTTAGTTCATCCTTTATTTAATGTTTCATTTTTAGTCTCATCATCAACAACAACAAAAACCCTTACTCTTGAAACCTTGTTGATACTTTTCTTGATATTTCTCTATGGGAAATATATTTCCATAATTACCATTCAATTGAAATTTTACAAATTCAATCGTTGATGATACCTTAAGGTAACCATTATTCTTATACACTACACAAAGTGATATTTTAATTTTTTTTCCATAGAACGTAAATAAATTTTCCCCTTATTATCTACACATAAAATGTCTAATAATCCTTTTGAGACATTCTATGATGTTATTATTCCCACATTCAAAACATAAATGATATTATGTATTCATTACACTATGTTATCCACCACATGAACTCCCATCAATATATATCTTTACCTTCTTCATTGAGTCCAAGGGTCTATTAAGGTACCTGTTACTAATTATATATCATGATATATTATTAAGAATAATCACAATATTTGTAAGTCCATTCAAAATTCCATTTGTTTTCTCATTGAAACAATACATATCACATTTATATTTAACATGTTTCATTATGGTTCCAAACATTAACTTAAACAAAATTAATAGTGTAATCAACACTAATAATATTCCAAAACCACATAATATTGAAAAATAAATTATAATATAAATAAATAATTGATCGGGATTTTCAATTTATGACAGAACAAGTTTAATTTATTTAATTCATGGTTATCATATATTAATATCCTTGTCGATGGTTTGTAATGAGTTTGTGGATTTATAAAACATTTCTTCTAGGAGTTCCAAGCATGGTGTGTATGAAGGATGATTATTGTGAACCAGGTGATGATTGATTCAAATACCTATGAACAAATTTTTGATGTTATAACCCATAGGTATAGTTGTTCCAGATCTACAAGCAATTGTATTATCTATATGGGGGTTTAATTTCGTTGATACCACTAAATCTATCCCATTACAAAATTCTAGGATATATTATAATAATTAGACATAACATTATGGTTTTCACTAATATTTTATAATCATATTTTTCTACTGTTTACTTATAATTTCTCTAAAACTGACTGTAGATACCCACACAATTCATACATAAATATCACATCTTACTAGTGGAATATTTATTGAATAATAAAATGATCAATTCCCAAAAATGCATTACTATAGTGCCTCTAGAAACATGGATACAGAAACAGTTTTCTCACAAGTGAACTATATCACCTATAATTATGTTCTTCATATACAGGAACTCTTCTCTGCATATCATACAAAACACCTTTCTTCGTAACATGGGGAAATGAAACATAAAAAGGTTGATATCTGATGCTGAGAAAGGGTAAAGTAATTAGATATCAATAAAACATGATCATAAGGGTATGAGAACATGAAAATAACATTTTTAATCCATACCGTTCATATAATAGATCCTAAAATTTCTTCATCAATTAAATCATGGTGGTTCATAATATATAGACCATAGAGGAATCAAATAACATGGTCAATGAGAAGACAACATTTCTATAAGACATAAATTTGTGGCATACACATATGCATCAAAAAGAATTTCCCTAGTAATTAATGATTTATCATATACTATCATAGTTGATGGGGTCCACTCCTCAAACCATAGTAGTAGTCAAAGTTCACACCTAAGACTATAAGAGTATATAAGGACCCTTATTAAAATAGGTTTAATTCCCATTCCTAATTTTTACCTAATTCTAAATTTATCATTACCCAAGGAATTATAGGGAGATATAGGTCCCACCATTCATGAAAAGAAAATAATATATCATATGCCACAATATCATATAAATTTATCATAACAGAATGAATTAAACGAAATGGGTTTCATAAACATTTCATCATATCATAATACATAGAAATGAAATGGGTTTCATAAACATTTCATTATATCATCATAGCATAACCCATGGAAAAAATGGGTTTCATAAAAATTTCATCATTTTATTATTGCGTAACCAGTGGAAAAGTAATGGGTATCATAAACATCATGGAATCATAAAAAACCATCTATAAAAATAAATAGTATGGTTTCATTGAATAAAATATTAATTAAATACTAGGTAACATTAATTTAAATTATTTTAAATGAAAAAACATTTTTGAAAAATCACACTGAACATTTATTGGGGAAAATATCTTTTCAGAATTGAAATAACATGTTTAAAATATTAAAATTTCCCAAATATCAAAGAAATTTTTTATTTTTTAAATCATATTTCAAAAATTTAATGGAATTTTCAAATCATTTAGTGATCATTATAATATAAAATACTATTCCTTTTATAAATTTTAAAACAATGATTCCTTCTAAATATTTTATAAAATGTAAAAAGTGCCTCTTCTAAAAACCACCAAGAAGATTCCATTCTAACTATTTTGTAAAAATTAAAACATGGGAAATAATTTATTTATAATATCATTAGGTTATAGTACAATGATTCAATAATTATTTTAGAAAAAATAAAACATGGAATAAAAATTACTTTTGAGAAACAATAAAAATAACATATATTTTTAATAATACAATTTTTTGGACTCCTTAGTACATAAAGGGAGGAAACCGAGAGTATAAAATATTTAATGTAATGAAAAATCCCAAGGAGATTAAAATTCCATAGTTATTTCGGATGCATATCATATTATTTTATCATCCAAAACATAATCATTAACAATCCTGGTAAACAATGATATTATATCATAAGAATATTAAAATACGGGTCACTTTTAGATTATAATATGAATGAAATGGAGATGAATATATTTAAATTTATATATCAACAATTTTTGGAAAATAATAAAAAATTATATTCATGGTATGTATATAAAAACATAAAAAAGGGTGGTGAATATGGAATGTGTCCGAGAGAAATAAAAGTGAGACCAAAATCACTTATCTCAAGTCCCAAATTTATTCTTACACATATGATCATATTGTATAATAAATAATGGTTTATTATAAATCTAATTTATAAATATACTCATATATATTATACCATAAATGATTCAATTGTGTAATTTTATTGCTCATTTATTAACAATACCCTTCTAAAATCAAGCTTCGGGTATTAACTACAACATTTGTCAGGTATGTTTGGGTTTCATATTTTTTGTCCCTTTAAATTCATAATGGTTAAATCATCTCAATAATTTTAAAAATGTTATATATATATATATGTATTAATTATATATGTATTTAGGGTAATCCATAAAATTTAGAGATGGAAAAATGAATTACACTATTCATGGAGATGATAGGTCGTATGTACTCATGAACGATGTTTGTATTTTCATTATGGATGAAATTAATGAAAGGTAAAAAAATATAAGACCTATTAAAATAATTGTTTTTCATATATATCAAATGTATTTATAAAATCTATCTATAATATCGCCTATGTCAAAATAAAATGAAAGATGAATCACATTGCTCTATAAAGGCGGTAGTCCACATATATGCACAAGGGATGTTTTGATTTCCAATGGATTTGAAGGTAAGATGATATATATGATATTATTATTCTCAAAGAATAATTATTTAAAAAAATATAGTATATAAATATAAAATACATAATTATATCCAACCATGATAGGTGCTGATGGAAAAATACTTACATTGTTTCTCCAGGTAGTAGTCTGTCCTATACACATTGGACAACTAAATTACCCATTTGATAGAAGATGAGATGGATAAATATTTTTCCATAAAAATAATAACATATATTTATATTTTATTTAATGGTTATGTTATATTATAATTATTAAATAATAATTTAAGGAAGTAAGAGAAGAAGTAAAAGAGGAAGATAAAAGTAAAGAAAATTACCTTCACTTAGAAAACCCTCCATTGGATTTCTTATTTAGGACCCCAATATTGGTATTTTGGAACCAAAAAAAGATTAATAATGTGAATAATAATTTTGGCGATGGATTTTTCTACTTTTTTGTAGAACCAAATGATTCAATAGGTTTGAATAAATGAGAGGAGTTGGTGGTTTTATTATGGACGAGGAGTTGCATTATTTTAAATACATCTTACTATTTAATAATCGAGATTTAATCTAAACTCAAATTCCTAAAGAGTTGATAAATAACTGAATTTACATAATATATGGTAGATTGACACATCCAATATAAAAATCATATTCGAAACATGTTTTTTATTTACCTATATGTTTACATAATTTTAACATTCTAGTTTTCCCTATAATAACCAATATTTTTACTAAGGTAATTGTTCCTATACGAATAAAAATAAATTTATCCTTATTAGATAATTTATAATTTAGAATTATTAATTTTATATCTAAAATATAAAATTAAAATCATATGTTTGTGGAAACATAATTTAAAAAAAGATCATGTAATGCGCAAACCCATATTTAAACCTTTACCTATAGTAATGATGTTTTTAATATCTACGGATGAATATAATTATTTTATAAGGAAATATAGTCTATAAACTGAAAATTGATGAAATGTTTTAAAAAATAAAATCACATGGATGAATATAATATTTTTATAAATTTTAAATAATTTAATAAAATATAATTTATTATTAAATAACATTAATGTCAATTTTGACACCATACAATATATTTGACTATAAAAAAACAAGAAAATGGTGAGAATTTAATATATTATTTTAAAAACAATATATCACGTTATATATATATATATCTAGAAAATATTAATTCAATAAATTTCTATTACTTTTACAATTCTTTTAATCTACATTTTTATTTTTCAATTAATTAAATAATTAATGCTTTGGCATTGTGTAAGAATTTGGAGTATTAATATAATTTCTGTAAATTAAAAAACAATTATCCACATTAAACTAATTTCAATATTCTTAAATTCATAATAATTATTCATTCATAACATTCTTTATTCCCTATTTTCAAAAAAAGTTAAATTTAAAAGTATGATGTTGGCATTTTATATTTCTTTGTTGAACATATTATATTGGATAATTTCCTTGAAAACTAAATCAAAAAAATTATCCTATTTTGATAAGTGTCAAAATTCGTCCAAATAATATATTTTATTTAATTATTTGGTTTATGTTTACACTTAACTTTTTAGATTAACCCCCAATAGTAATGTAGTATAAATTAGTATTGTACTTAATATTTAGTATTTTTAAAATTCATTAAAACAACACTTATGGTGAAATTAGTACATAATTTTTTATTTGGATTAAATATATTGAATCCATTTTACCAAATTCATTTCCATGAAAATAATAATTTAATTTATAATTAAACTCAAATAAGAGTTGAAAATTGGTTTTCCAAAGTGAAAATATACATATGTATTAAATGTTTTTATATCAAAAATTAATTTCAAATAGATTCAAATGACCTAAATGTGATTAATAATAGTATTATTGAACTAATATTATTTTAAATCAGTTTTAAACAAAATTTATCTTCTATAATAATTAAAATGAAAAGTAAATTTTTAATAAAAACATGTATTTATTATTATTCATTAAAAAATAATTTTTTTTCAAAAAAAATCAAAAAAATCATGATAATATAATTTTTCAGATTTTCAGTTCAATATTTATTTTACGTATATCTAATATATTTTATAAAAGTGTAAAAAATATTTATTTTTTCCAAAAAAGTAAATGAAAACATTTTTTGGAAAAAAAAATTGTAATTTTGAAACATATAAAACATTACAAAAAATAAAGTCTCTTTTAATATATATATTTTATTTATCTAATAAATTTATTATTAATCATAAAAATTTTGTTAATCCTATTAATTCCACCATGTTTAATGGATAGTTTATAATGGGTATGTTTAATTACAAATATTAATACTGTATTGTGGTTCTTTAAATGTCAGAGTTATGTGTAGCACAACCTATTAATGGAATTAATTTGTTTTGAAAACAAATCAAAAGAAATATTTAGGTGTTACATGAGGACCATAAATTTTAGTGTATTTGGATACTAAATATTTAATTTTATTACTTTATTAAATATATTCAACAAATTACAAAAATATATTCTCTATAGGTATTTCTTATATAATACCATTCTTCATAACATGGGGAAATGAATCATGGTATAGGGTGAGCTTAGATGATCATAAACTGTTGTAAAGGGAGATAGGATTAATTAAATAAACATAACATGAATATAAAGATATAAGAATGATATATTAACACTTAAAAACTATAACCGACATTACATAGATCACACCCCTAAGTCATAGAATAAATGTTTGATTTTCTGAAAACATGAATAATAAAGGACACCAATGAACATAAGAAATGAGTGAATCACATAGACATAGTTACAAGAAGAAATTGTAAGAAAATAATATTTTGAACATTTATAAATTTAAATAGTCTCACTCATTATGTTAAGTACATCAGATCAGGCCCTCACACAACATTATTGACATGAATCTTGGTCCGCACAAAACCATATGGATATTAAACAAGGTCCACACATAATCTTATGTACATGAATATAGGTTAACTCATAACCTAATGGATGTGAAAAAAGTCTCACACATAAACTTATGGACAAAAAACCATGTATATTAATAACATCGTGAACACAAAATAAAGTTCATGTTTAACATAACCAAGTCATGAGTTATCCATTTTTACCAAATTCTTTTTCGGGTTATATAATTATGATCCCACACATAACATACTAAAACCAATAAATAAAAGTGACAAAGTTCATTAAACATATATCATATCATTATATCATCATATAATAAATTGTGTCTTAAAACATGGTTTTATATAAATTTTATCAATAGATCTTAGAATAACCCATGGAATATAAATGTGTTTCATAAATATATCAAATTAATAATAATAAACCATATATAAAAACAACAAGGATCTTACCACTGGATCATATCCTTTTAAATACATTACCAACACCAAATTTTCATTTAGTTGACAAATAAATTCCATAAAAAGAACAATATATTTTCGTTCAAAAAAGATCATTTCCTTTTTAAATTTTTTATTTGAAATATTAAAAGTCAAAAAATATTAAAGATATAATATCATTTAAAAATAAACATGGAAATGTGAATGAAAAGATATAAATTATTGATATTTCATGATGATACCAAATAATGTGTAGGTTGTACATGATAAATCAATGGTTCCGTTCACATTTTTTGCAAAAAGAAAATAATACTTTATTTCATACAATAATAATATGATTACATTTAAATATTTTTTAAAAAATTACAAAAATGTTTAAAATTTATTTAGAAAATAATTGGAGATTAGTAAAAATAATAATCATTTTATATTAAATGTGGACTTGGAGGGGAAATTATTTTGGAAAAATGATATAATGAAATGGAATTTTCATAAAAAACATTGTTTGGTCACATTAGTAATTATAGACAATAAAATGGAAGAAAAAATTTATTATCCAAAAATAAAAATATGAAAATAAAATAAATTTTGGTATGGATAATTAATATGAATTCATCATCGTAATATTATTCACAAATAATTCAGATAGGCAATGTGATTCTAAGGAAAACCCCATACCAATTTCATAACTTATGAATTATAATCCCCAAGAATGAATAAGAGAAATAGAAACATTAAATATAATTGAAATAAGTATATTCCTCCTAAAACAAGTCATATGTTCTGTATATATAGCACCCAAAATTAATGGGCATTGAATATCGTATATGTCTCATAAAAGTAATAGTGACATGAAAATCCTTTACCATAAGTCATAATTTTTTGTAGATGTTCAATAATACTATATAATAAATATATATTTATAATAAATATATTCCTTAACATATAAATATATATCATTGAATATATTACGTAGTTATAACATTTTATTACTGAATTATAAATAATTCACTATTAAAATTATTGTTCTGTGTGATAATCACATCATTTTTCAGAAATGTTTTGGTTTGATAGTTTCACTTAATTTACATAGATCGTGGTAAAATTATCTCTATAATATTATCAATGATATCATAATCATATACATTCATTATATAGTTATATATAATAGTTTTTAAATGTTAGGGATATAAAATTTAGTTACACAATATATGAAAATTGTAGGTTGTATGTATGCATGAAAATTATTTTCATTATTTTGGAGGATATAATAAAAGAATGGAAAATTTTAATTCACAACTAAATAATAAATATTATATCATAGAAATCATATTTAATGATAAAACTTGTCATTTATATTTTTCCATATATAACATAAAAACCTGACAAAATTGGTTCATGATAACTTAATCCTCTATACGCACAAGAGACACTAATTTTTTCAAAAGGATGGAAGGTAAAAATGTTTTTGTATTATTATAATCACAGAATTATATTAATTTCATAAATATAATATACATATATATAATTAAAATCC
Source organism: Viscum album (assembly GCA_963277665.1). NCBI lineage: Eukaryota > Viridiplantae > Streptophyta > Magnoliopsida > Santalales > Viscaceae > Viscum > Viscum album. The sequence goes on along the minus strand of OY728165.1, from coordinate 1,915,151,933 downwards.
ATATTTATATTAATTTATCAGTGGTTGTGATGGAAAATGAATTACGTCGATTCGTATGGTGGCACCATACATAGGATCAACGATTTTGTTTTACCATTTGATGGTAGAGGATATAGATATAGGTTATTACAGAATAACTATAAAATCTCATTATATTTTATATAATAGTTTGGTTATATTGTAATGATCAATACATTGATGAAATTGGAAAGAGAATAAGTTAAAAATGAGAAAAGTGATGATAATTTCGTTTACTTAGACAAACCTTTTTTGTATCACTTATTAAGGAACCCAGGGTTAGCCTTTGGGGATGAAAAATAGATCTGTAAAGTGTATAAGTATTTTTTAGATATTTTTTATTGGTTTTTCTAGAAAAAATGGATTATGAGTTTTGAATAAGTGAGTGGAAGAGGTTCCCTTTTAAAGTTTAGGGGGAGTGGAATTTTTGTAAATACCCAAAACTATTCAATAATGGGATGTCACTCTAAACCCAAGTACCACCAAAATAGATAAATAATGTAGTTCATGGAATATTTAATTTATCCAATCCCCCAAAAAGATTCAACACATGTTCTAAACATGTTATTCACGAGCCTCGGAGTTTTTTTACTATTTCTATTTCGGTTTTCTCTAAAGTAACTATATTTTTATGTATTTAAGTATATAATTTATCATTTCAGAAAAATAAATAATTAAATGAGACTATTTTGGTATTTTAGAACCACTGAATATATATTATCTATCCAATTATAAAATAAAAAACAATTTTTGTGAAAATTGTATTTTAACACATGCTCATATAACACACAAAAACCCATTTTAACCTTATCTCCATTAAATAATTTTGATACTTCCTTTACTATTCATTATGACCAGAACATTGAAGATACAAAATTATATTTTATATTCTTATTAAATAAATATAATATATTTTAAAATATTAAATTAACTAGAGTGGTAAATTTTAATATAAAATTATACCAATAGATAAGATGAAAGGTTGTTTTCCAAACAAAACCTTTTCCAGAGTATATAAATATTTTATGTCAAAATTCAATATAAAATTGTTTATTATGTAATAGATCAGATTCTAATTAATTTTATTTATCTGAATTTACTAAAAATTCTATTATAAAAAACTAATCTTTTTAAATTAATTAAATGAGAATGTAACTTTGAAAAAAAATTAATATTTTTCACCATTCATCATAATAATAATCTTTTCAAAAAATTGTCCATAATTTTTTACAACATAAATTTTATATGGATATTTAAAATATGATCGATGTTTTTCCAATTACATTTTTATAGTTTAAATAATATGTTTTATGGATAATGAAAAAAATGTGGAAATTTTTTTATAAACATAATGTTTTTTATCATAAAAATTGTAATTTTCATATCCCATTCCTAGGAAAATATTCGATAAATGATAAAATATTTGAATTATTATATATTATGTAAATTTAATTAAAATTATTAACCAAATTGGGATCAATTTAATTTATTATTATATAATCACAAAGTGTTCAAAAAAAAGTTTTTGAGAAAAACTTTATTTTTCTATGATATTATTTTTATTTCATTGATTTTAATCACCTAAAAATGATGAATTCATTTTGTATATTTTCAAACCTTTAATATTCATCATTTAGTTAATCATATTCATACCTACATTTCCAATATCTTGTAAACTAAAATCCCATTAAATAAAAATATTTTAAAAGAATATCGTGGTTTGTTTAACCTCAAAGTTACATGTAATATAAGCTATCGAAAAAACAAAAAATATTATGAAAAAATATTTTTCATATTATCTCATCATGTTACATTATAGACCATGTATAATTTATTTATGCTCAAAATTTATTCAATCTACTACAATCAATTGTGGACTATTTATCCTTATTACATCCTTAGGTTTCCATCAGCTTCCTCAAATTATCTGTTTCTCCATAAACCATTTACCAGTTGAGTGGAATTGTTTCATAAATCATTATCTCTATATTTTATAATATTCTTAGTTTATTAATTATAATAAATTTAATACTCCATTGGTATGAAATACTATTTTATTACATTTTAATTTTTATATATATACTTCCTTGTGAGTGATACATGGAAAACATCGTAAACTTGAGAGAGGTATAATGGAAGAACCAAGAAATAAGCTATTGTCCATAAATGTCCATGAATATAAAAAGGAATAGTATATCTAGAGCTTCAAATTCCCTTCCATCAAAAACTCATTACCCTAATCTAAAGTTATATTTAAAGGAATACCTTGTCAATAAAATAAAAAACCTAATCTCACCAATGACTATGAACATAACTTTTATATCGACTCTGACCTTTTATGAGGTTATATTGAATGGATTCAAATTTCACATTCATTCCATTACCTAGCTATGGTCCTAGGAACATCATAACAACCCAATGTTTTTAAATGACATATGAAACACAATTTTTGTTAGATTATATTATATAGTTGTTTACTAATACAACATATAAATAACCCGGAAATAATATATTTCATTATTAAATATTATTACATTAAATAGAAAATAATCTATAAAATTCCAACAATTAAATGGGAAACAAAGATAAATTCCGAAAAATAGAATGGGAAAATATATATAACCCATCCCATCATAAACAAACACACTCACATCCAATATTCTAGAAATGTAACAAAATATTATTAAACCAGAAGATATTTTAGAAAATTATAATGTAGAACCCTAAGATGATTATTGGTTAATAATGAATGAAAGAATTAAGTCATATTTAAGATATGTAATTTCACCAATTGAATAGTAACTTGGTTATTAAGAATAGTAACCAGATCACTGGAGAAATTATTCAACATAACATTATTAAAATGAAATATAATTGATCATTTTCATTATTAATTTAATTAAATATAAAATTTATAATGTAATAGAATAAATATCCTAATTAAAAACTTAAAAATATATAAGCAAATTTTTAATAAATTGTATTTTAATTTATTTAACAACAAGAATAATTTTTATATTGAAAATTAAAATAACATATGTCAAAAAATTATCCTAAAAATTTGAATTTCATTTTTTAAATTAATATGTTGAAATTTTTCAATTCTGATTTTTGGAAACAAATATGAAATAGAACAATTTTTATGAGAATCAATAAAATGTAATTTTTTCCGAACTTGTGTATTTCAAATAATAGAATTCCTGATGTAATAATGTCATAATAAATTATAGATATTTTTACTTGACCAATTATATATTAAATTTTATAAAGAGTTAATTTTAAATATAATAAACATGTTTTAAATATTTAAAAAGTAATTTAAAATTTCTAAACTATAAAGTCTTCCATTAAAGTATTTTTTTCCCACATTCCCTTTTAAATAACTATTGAATTATAATTATAAAAGAGTGTAATGTAATAAAAAAATTATATTTCATTGATATACTATCCAAAATTCCATTAATATATATTTTAAAAAAAAATTATGATATAGTATTTTATTAAACAATTTATTCTAAAAACACCACTCTCCTAAAGTATTAATAACCCCTCTCCCTCCCCTTGGAAAACCAATCCACCAACACATAAAAAATTAATTACTCTACCAATATTCACTCTCAAAATCCCTTAATAATCCAAAGGATTAATTTTTATTATCCAACTCCCATGCTCAAGTCACTCTAGTGTTGTACATCATAAGAAACACCGAGAATAGGGTTTTCTTCATCAACTATTATTTCTGTTTTCCACTTCAATTCCAAATTTTCCCAATCCCTTAGAAACTAAATTATTAAAGATTGTTTTTGTATTATCTTATTATTATATTTATTATTTTAGACTTCATAAATTATCATATATAATATATAATTATATATCATAATTAATATAAATTATCTTGTGATATTATCCCGTTAATAATCGGTTTTCCCCCAAAGAGGAAACTTCTATTTATTTTATTGTCATAAACCTTATCAATGGTTGAAATAAATTAAATTGGATCTATAAATATTTTAATATATGAATTGTATTCTTTTGTAATTAATTATAAAAATTTATAACTGGCCTAGAATGAAAAATGTGTTATCAATGAATAAGGGGAATGATTTAAGGAAAAAATGTTATAAAAAATTATTACAATTACCAAAGAGAATTATGAAATCTAATCCAATTATAATAATATATCTATTTTGAAAACTATAAATTGTTTACTTAAATTTAATGTTATAATTTATCTTGGTTTATTATTTAGGTGGTGTAAAAGTGATGAAATTAAAATTTATTTTAGGAAAGGGGGATCTCAAACATTGAAACTTTTCTTTGGGTTAGCACTTATTTCCAATATATTTCAGTATAATTGTTCATATAATGTCTTAAATATATCATTTAAAATGTTTTTTATTTTATTTCAAGGATATTCAAGTTTCTACCATTCCAAAAAAACTTCTACTGTATTTAAGATTCTTTAAAATAATACATATATTTCCAACACATCCCTTGAAACCAATCAAGTTGTTACTAATTTCGTAGAATAAAATGACCATTTATAGTGAATCACAATATCCATCATTCATTTAGGAATCTCAATATTCATTTAAAAATCTATTATAAGAGAAATTTGTTAATAAACATATTTCTTTAAATGGGTTATTTTAGGACTATGATTGTTATCCATCTACTTGGCATGCAAGATTACGATCAATTTATAATGTGACAGGTGTGCTCATAATTATATAGAACAATAATTAATTGGGTAATGTGATGTATCTCATGAGGTAATTTTTATTATTCATGGACATTATTCTATATTGTTTGAAAACAATAATGTTTTAATTATTCACATATGTTATGAATGAACATAATTCTAATCTTTTTCACAACTATGTGATGAATTTGAAAATTAAGTCATGATGTTTCATTGTTATGAATATGACACATTCCATGTCTTTATTAAATTTCTCCATGAAGGCATTTATTATGATCCCATTCTTATGATATAATGACGTTTATTATTCCAAAAAAAGTATAATTGATCCATGTCCCTTATTCCTCCCCTTGGTGGTAATTTATCTCACCACTATGTTTTATGATTATACTTTAGTGGATACATGTACTAAGGATAATTTGAGGTTTTATAATTATAAAATATAATAATTAAAATAAGTATTTATATTTTAATTTCTTACAACAGATTTATAAGAGTATGTTTCCAAAAATTCTAAACCATTTGATCACACATTGTAATTATATAATGTTTTTTGACTTAAAAGTGATATAGTAGTCAAGTAAATAATAGTTGGGACATAATAGATGGAATAATATCAATGTTTTTGTACATTTTGGAATTAGGATAATACAACATTATTGAAAAACCAATGCAATATTTCAAGTACAGGTACAGATCCTATAACGATTATTTTATAACATGGATATAAAAAAGGATTCTTTATAATATAAATTTGGACTTGATTTTAACATAAAAATAATTTTTTTAATCATGAATTGTTTAAATATATTTTGATCAAAACATTTATAGTATATAACATGGTGATAATTTTTTGGAACTATTCCCACAACCATTTTAAGGTAAAATGTCACATTTTTCATAATGAAATTTCGAATGGGATGTGAGATTGGGTTCAAAACCTCATAGTGATGCATATGTTGATATCATAGGCTCTGAAAAATAACCCATATCGTGAGAAATGTCTAACTTTACCTATAAAAGTAGGACCTATAAACTGAGTCATTTATGTGGAAACAACCACAAACATTCATTAGATCCTCAAATCAATATCTCATAAAATAGTGGGAAATCTCAGTGGGTGTGTGGTTTCCACTATTTAATATTATTTGAAAGATAAAGTGACTATGGATTTTTAAATTCTTGTTGTATAATAAAATAAATAGTGTGATATGATAAATAAAATTAATGTGAAGGATGTGATGGATGAGATAGATTCGTAAGACTTTAGAAAAAATACTTCTTAATTTTTATTTCTTGAAAAATCTTCAAACAATTGGGGAAATAGAATTGTTAAGGTTAAATACGAATAAAGGTAAATCTATCAAAAAATAGTAAAAAATTCACATGGATTGAAATACACACCTAAAGATTTATTATCAATAAATATAAAAAATAGATTTATTTTTATTCATTTTAAAAAATACCATATAATGTCCCTAGATATTATAGATTGATGGAGTTATGACGAAGTGATTTGGTATGGTATAAAAGTAGAAATGATGTTTTGTGAATGGCCCCATGGTTATAGATAAAATTATAGATGAATATAGTTTTAATATTGCGCTTCAAATGTTAATCGAGTAATGAGTGTCCAACTATCAACATGTCAAAAATGTTGGAAGAATCATTGTGGTAATGTAACACCCCAAAATTCTAAATTAAGAACCTTATACTCGATAGAGTGGAAGAAACGTGACACCAATCATGTAAGAGGAAATAATACCCTGATAAATTAAAATATATTTGAAATTTTAAATATATTTTATATATACTATAATTTTTTAATTAAATCAAAAAATATTTAGCTTCTCTTATAATCAATATAAACATTCATCGAAATCTTACATAAAACGCAAGACATAGTTTTAACAAAGAAAGATATTTTATTAAATATAAAGAGATATAACCTATAATTTGAATTATTATTTATTTAAATTTGTAAATAATAAATGAAAATATATTTTTTACACAAATTTAAAATTAATTACGTATTTATAAATGAATTACAAATGAATATGGAAACTGATTGAATATAAAATAAAATATTATTATATTCACAATATTGGTTTAACGAAATATATTTAATTCATAATATATAGTGGGTGATATTAATGTCAAATAAATATATATACATATATATGTATATATATATCTATCATATATTAAATATAATATTTTTTAACATTATCCAATATGTTTGATTAGTATAATATTAGAACAAACCAAATTTTATGCATAAATATCTATATTTTCACAAAGGAAAGTATACAAACTTTTTGTGTAGGAAAAAATTAAAATCTGAATTTTGAATGTTTAAATGATTTAATATGTAAAACAAATTCGTATTTGAAATATAAAAATAAAAATAATGTTAGGTTGAAATTTTTATATTTTTCTAAAACATTTAATCTTGTTATTAAATATTTAAAAATACTATATTTTAATTCAACACTATTTTTCCATATGATATATTAATATTGATAAATTATGTTTTTTATTGGTTTTAAAGTTTAATTAGTTATTATTTTTACCAATAATTCGAATTTAGGTTATTATAATCATTTTACCTTTGACATTGACTATTAAATCACATAAAACATTTAGATGTTTTAACCTTCAAAACCCACATTGTCATCCCATCAGTGGGCATAAATTTAAATTAATTTATACCACTTATTTAATTGGAATTTTGGAAAAAGGATTATATATTTTTATTCATGATAATTCATAATTTCAAATTATTTTAAAAAAAAATACAAAGATTATTTGTGAATGAAATTAAAATTAATTAATATTATTATGTTAATATTAACCATAATAAAGGACTAAACCCTTAACTTAAGGGCTCAAATGACATAAAAACTTTTCAAAACCACATTGTTTGGACATAATTACTCCATTAACCATAAATTTGTGATGTATTTATTTTTTCTAGTAATTTTTTTAGGTACAAATGCCAGTACACCATACTTCTTTTTGAAAAATACAAAGTGTGTCCTTTTCTTCCTTAATAAAAGGCCACCACATCTCCCAATTCCTCACACCTTTGAAACCACATAGGTTCGGTAAATATATTCCCAATACACTTTCCAACATCCCTATATTCCTCCTAGAAGACACTCATTGGTTTGAAATATAACTAAGGAATCCTTTTGGTACAAACCAAATGTTGTTACCCGATTAAGAGGTAACGTCTTCTCTCAAGCTCTCTAGTTTCATTTCTATTCTCCATACCATAAAATATCTTTATTCCAACAGTATATTAAAAAAATTATCATAATTAAACTAGTATTATATTATGAAAATTTAGATACATACACATACAAACACCTCTATCGAATGGCTAACTAATATACTATTTTAGTTCACGGTGAATTACTACCTCATGAAACGATGACTGTTCGGTTTTCCTTTACCATCTATCGTAGTGGCCATTACATTTGAAACTATGTTTATATTTGATATATATGCTATCTATTACATATTTACACTTTTTAATAATTTTATAACACATACCTTTAAAACATATCAATTTTTCATTATTACGATAGCATCGATTGAGGAAGTGTGGGATACCACCCCCTCAGAGCGATGTGATTCATTCAAGCTATACATGGAACATATCCAGAATTATTTTAGTGATTTTATGTAACATATGTGGATTAGATATGATAATTTAATTAAAATATATATATATTTATAAATTATTTTATTATTATTTCATAATAAAAGTGAAATTAATGTTGCGTTCATGCGTACGTATGGCCTACCATCTCCATGAACAATGCAATTCATTTCATATCTACAAATATTTTTAAAATATATAAATAAATATTAACTAAAGAAATATAATAATTAATTCAAGGTTTAAATTCTGGTGGTTATCAAATCATGATCTATGAAGTAGAAACATCAGGTTAGAAATCGAAACATACTCAAGAAAACAAGGAAATTTGCACCTGAAATAGCTAAAATAATGAAAGGGTTTTAACAAAATCATTATAAAATATGATTTTCTTAAACCTGATAACGGTTATAGTATATGTTTTTAACATATATTGAACCAATATAAATGATGATGAAGACAACACTACCTGATTAATTTTATTTTGCGGTATTTTGTCTCAATTTACATTCCACTAAGAAGTATTTTATATTATGCTTCAATTCCCTAATATTTGGTGTAGTTACAAAGAATTTGCAACAAATATCAAAAATATCTATACTATAATGATATTATATGTTTAATTTTATTTTATTCCTTCATGTGGCTTATGATTTAAAATTTTAATTATTGTAAGGGAAACATTTGATCGTTTAAAATTTCATTTCCCTCAAGATTGTTTTTATGATCATTCATTTGTATTGACATTCATTAATGTCAAAAACCCTTGTTGTTACTTAGCCTCAATTGGGGAATTATTGATAAATTGTTATCTTTTATTTAATTGGTATATTTTGATAAGGAACATTATTCATGAATATAAGGAATTATTTGGAATAGTATGACATGGGTGGGGCCTGGTTATAGACCACCCCTCGATGCATCAGTAGTCCCTTGAAACGAATTATTTGGCAATATCAAATGGGGGTTTTTCCTATATGTTGGGAAAAAAATTTGATAGGTATTTAATGTAATGTTACCATGTACCTATTAAAGATTGAATATAATAACTATTAATTTTCTTTATTTAGATTCAGTTATTTTTCATCAATGATATTTTTCATCGACATATATATGGATCCATTTCATCCTCAATTTATTGCATTATATAATCATTTTCAGTTTCATACCATTCAATATTGATATTAACTAATCTAGTTATTTTCATGGAAACTATTATCAGTTATTTACCTTTCCATGTATGTTTATTCTAATTTATTCGCTATTTCTTCTACTTTACATACCGTTACTGACCATTTGATCTTACCCTTGTTATGTTTCATTTCCAAAGGTTAGGAAGAAGAAATCATTGAATAAGAATTCATGAATGTTTTTTATGTATCATGTTTGTATTTCCTATTAATAGATGTATTATGGGTATCATGTATGTAATATAGCTTTCCAAGACTGTTAAATTGGTTAGTCCTTTGGTATTTGATTGCTAGTAAACATGACAACATAATAAAATAATGCACCAACACCAGGATTCTCGAGTCAGGGTGTCAAATTTGGTATCATAGGATGTTTCGAATCAACATTGGAAACTATATAAATAATATTTATATTAGGTATTATATCCCTAAGATAGGAATTGATGATAATAACAGAAGAAAATCATACAATTTTTTAAATTAGAGATTATGTGGATATTCCTAGAAATACCTTCATTTCTGGATACTATAAGTGGATGTGGTTCTGAAAAAGAATTAACTATGAGTAATAACTCCAACAAGGTGTTCTAGGACTTAATAGGGGTAACATGGTACACGAGAATTGGATTATTGGGCACCTGGTTTGACACTATCAAGGGATACTCTTAGGATAATTAAACTTTTCATAACCTACTAATATGAAGTATTTGAAATGAATCATTATCCCAATGTAAGAAATGTTTATCATTCTGGAATTCAGGGTTCATAAATTTATGTTATGTGATATACTATATTTAGAGTTATAAAAATTTCACAACATGATGAGATAATTTAGTGTATTCTATTTTTTAGAAATGGAACATAGAAGGAATAATGGTATAAGTACTATGGTAAAGGTGAAGATTTCCCTACTATGGAAACAAATATAGATAGTTTTGGAACTGAGAAAGTTATTGATATATTAGGGTATTTTTTTATGTAATGACAAATAACCTTTTTTGAATGGAGAAACATGTTCACTGTAGATAATCACCTATGATGGATTTCTTTATAAGATAGCATCCCCCATATTTTAGTGGGAATACTATTCCAATTGTAGCTAAGAAATGGATTTGGACTCTAGAAAAGATATATACTACCTTGGAATGCATCCAAAAGGAAAATGATACACATTAATTCTATTTTTTCTAAGGTGATGTGGACCACTGGTGGTCTCTGATCTTGTAGAGAAGCTATGAATAAAATATTTAACTAATAGATTGAAGAACTTTTAGGGATACATTATTCATCAAATAAATCCCTTGTGATGAAACAATTTAGCTAAAGAGGGAGTTCATTCACATATAACAAAGCGAATAATTGAGTGTTGCATATTAGAATATACCATTTCATGATAATACAAGTATGATTCATATTATATATGAAACCCAAAGCACATGATCGACCTCTTCTTTTAATGACCTGTGAAAAACCTCTGAAGGGTGTTAGTGTCTCATAAATGTTCTTCATATGATGAAATAGTTTTATGTGCAATCAAGACAGGGAATGATTTCTCTAGGTGCTATGGATTCAAGGGAATCCACAATAAGAATAAGTCTCCTAGACACCATGAAAATTGGAATGACTTAATGATGATAATGAGAATAAATTATTTTTCTAACATGTGATAACTATGGATTGAATAACCCTGGTAAATGATTTAGAGGGTAGTGATTTTTTTATAATTGTAGAGAAAAGGGTCACCATTGAAAACATATCAAAGAAAATAAGAAAAATATTTTTATGAAACGTTATAAATTCAAGGATATAGGGCACTAGGAAAACCAATTCCACAAGCATCAGGAGAATATTCCTAAAAAGAGGCTACAAGGTCAAGGTCATGTATATGTTATTAACACAACTAAAGTGGAATGATTAATGTAATTAAGTATTTTGATCTAGTAAACATGTCTTAAATGTGTTTTACTTATGATGTTTTAATCATATGAATTATGAAATATGTATGGATTGTATTGAAATAATTATTCATTATATATTTTAGATAATATACTGAATTGAATGAATAAAATTTATTCATTTGAGATTTAAACATTTTGAAAAACAAATTTTTGACCGAAAGTGAAACCTTAATATATTCTAGATGTTGAGAAACTGAAATAGAAATGATTGATTTAGATAATATCCGACTACATTAATTAGTTTTCAACAACAGGACTATGATATCATTGATGTAGTTTATAACAATTTTGGATTTAAGGAATATATAAAATAATATTTGTATGTCTTATAGAATAATGAGGATTCATGTTTCCAATTAGTATTTATAGTGATTCAATTTTTACCATAATTTAAAAGTATACTTGATGAAGTTATTCAAAATTTTGGAATCTGAAAATCTAGAGGGGATTCAGGTCGATTAATGGATAATGATATGTTTATTCTGGAAATTCAGTGATATTAATTCTAATGTTTTGGATCATAATATATTAGAAAATATAACCACTTATAAAATGGTTTATGTTGATCAATTGATGATATTTTAGAGGTTTGTGTATTACTTATCTTTATAACGCATCATGTGATAATATGTGAAGTTGAAATAGTTCAATGATTAATTAAAGGAAAATGTTTTTTATAGACTCATATATATACTTATATTCTTATACAGTGAAATAATTCCTTAACTATAAAAAATTGTTTTTGAAATAAGAAATTTGTACTATTATCATCATTTTTATGATATCAATGACCTTAGTTCACACCTATGGTTTATGGTTTTGTGGTCGACAACATTAATATGAACATGTTGTCTATAACACTCCATCATAACATTCGTTATTTATTTTTATCAACCATATACATGTTTTCCTTTCCCACATATGTTCTCATACTAGAGAAACCAGTTACGCAACCATTGTACTTTCCTTTAACTCATATTAAGAAGATGTGATATTAACACTTTTTATGATGTTTTTCTTTAAACAATAGTCTATATTCAATCCATATATTTTTTAGATCAATTTTAATTTGTGAATATGCAATTTACTTAAGGTGGGGAGAATTTAACACCCCAAAATTCAGAAGTAAGAACCTTTTATTCTGCAGTGTACATGACATGCGACACCAAACACATAAGGGAAAATAATACCTTGATACTCTAAAATATATTTACTATTTTAAATATATTTTATATATTCTTTATTTGGTAATACACTCGACATTGAGTAACCTTTTGTTACACATAAGAGCGACATTCTTCAAAAGATTACATTACATGCATGATCGAGTATTAATAAATTACTATATTTTATTAAATAAAATACGAGAAAACCAAGCCTGTAAACCTGTAGTTAAAAAAATGGGAATAAATTTTTTTGACAATATACGGTTTTCAAATTTTTAAAATGAATTCATTGGTTATATGTTTATTAGAAATTAATATAAAAATAGATTGAATATAAATGAAAATATTAATATTTTCACAAATTATTTTTACATTAATAGATTTAATTTATTTTTTTGATTATATTAATGTAATATATATATCATATATTAAATATAATATTTTTTCGGTTCATACAATATATTTGGTAAGCATAATATAATAACAAACAAAATATTACACTAAAAATCATGTACTTTTTGAGGGAAATTTTAAAGCCTTTTAGTGTAGAACTGATTATAAATCTTGATTTTGACACTATAATTTATTTATTATTCCAAAATAAACACCATATTTGAAATAAAAACATTGAAATTATATATTGGTGAATTTGTTATATTTTTTTGAAACATTTCATTTTTTAACCAATAATTAAAAATATAGAATTTTAACTCCAAACACTTTTTTATAAGATTTATTTATTGGGATTAATTATGTATTATATTAATTTTAAAGTTTAATTAGATAATATTTTTACCAAGTAATCCAATTCAGGTTATTATAATCAATTTCACATTGGAAATGTATGGTAGAATATAGTAATCTTTTGGATGATTTTACCTTAAACCCCAGTATTGTCATACTGTCTGTGGGAAAAAATTTAAAATATTTTCTGAAACTTGTTTGATTTGATTTTTGAAAAATTGGATTCAAAATTTTGAATTATAATAATTTATATTTTTAAATAATTAGATCATTTTTTAACAAAAAGGCCAGTGAATGTAATTTCAAATAATTACAATTATTAATGTAAAATTAACCATAATAAAGGACTGAACCTTTATCTTACGGGCCCAAATGACCTATTCAGTTGTCCCAAACCCATTAGTTGGATTTAAATTGGAATTTATCCTTTGATTCATGATTTTTGATGAATTTTTAATACTTTTTTATGGTAAAAACATGGTTACACCTAAATTATTTTCTAAAATACCATGTGAGTCCTTTTAATCCGTTAGAAAAGGACACTAACTATCCCCATTACTCATAGCTCTCAAAACACATAGTTTTGGCCAAGATTGGACCTATAAACTTTCAAAAAATCCATATATTAATCCTATAGTTCATTAATTTGGAATAAAGCAATCCATGAAACTCTTTTTGTACAAACCATAAGAAGTCACTCAATTTAGAGGTTACATCTTCTCTCAAGCTCCCTAGTTACATTTCTATTCAATACCCCCTCAAATATCGTCAATCAATGATTATATACCAAAAACCTTATCCTCAATAAACTAGGAGGTTTCATGTAAATGTATCGACCCAAAAATAAACACAACTCTATGAAATGGATAATGAATATATAGTTTCAGTCTAAGGAGAACTATTGCCTCAAGAAATGATGGTTGTTCATTTTTCATTTACAACCGATCATGATTGCCATTATGTTGGAAACACTATTGATATTTTTTGTATATGATATTTAGAATTTATTTACTAATATTTAATACTTCTATAACACATACCTTTAATACATTCCCATTTTTCATTAATACAATGACATTGTTTGATGAATTGTGGACTACCGACCCCTCAGATTGATGTCAATCATTCAGCCTATACATGGAACATATTAAGTATTATTTTAATAAAAATATATAACATATTTAAATAAATATGATAATATAATTATAATATATGCTTGTATCATTTATTATTCATTCCTGTAATACGAAAACAAATGAATGTAATGTTAATGCATATATATGGCCTAAGGTCTCCCTGAATAGTGCACCTCATTCTTTATCTCAAAATATTATGGAAATTAAAAATATATCTTTAATGAATATATAATATAATTAAGTAATGTTTTACATGTCTTAGATCATGAAATAATACTCCATGAATTAGGAAGAACAAGAAACATGATAAAATATAGTTGGAAAAACGAGGAAATTAACACCTGAAATAGCTAAAATAATGAAAGAGTGTTGACAAAGGGGTGAAAAATATTATATTATAAACATGGTTATGGTTATTGTATAAGTTAGTAACATATTTTGAACCACTATATGGGAAAATATATACAACATAATAAAATTAAGGTTAAGTTAAGGGATTTCATCTCAATTTACATTCCACTGAGACTTTTTTGTTATTACACACCATCTAACTTTTTTGGGTATTTACTAAACATTAAAATTTTTTTTCATGTATATAATTACTCTCATGAAATTATAACATTAATTTTATATTATTCCTTCATGGGTTTTATGATTTAAATTTTTTAATGTGTTATGGGATACATTAGAATGATTAAATTTTCATTTCCACCAATATTATTTTTATAATCTTTCAATGGTATATCCAATTATTAATGTCAAAAACCCTTGTTGTTACTTATCCTCAACTTGGAAATTAATGATAAATCAATATCTATTATTAAATTTGGATATTTCTTAAAGGCACATTTTTCTTAAGTACGAGGAATGTTTTGGACTTGTAGGACATCGGTGGGGCCCAAATATAGATAACTCGTCAATGCATTGGTAGTATCACGAGAAAAATAATTTGGCCAAAATTGAGGGTATTTTACCTATACGTAGTAAACCATATTTAAAAATTCTTTATGGTAAAGGAATCATATACATTGGAAATATGGTGTCCAATAATTAAGAAATACCCTCATCTAGATTTAATTTTTTTTTCATCCATGAGATTTTGCATTGGAATTTAAATGGATTCATTTCATTCGTAGTTTATTGATTTATATGGCATAAATTTCAGATTTATAAATTTCCATTTTTATATTTCCTTATCTAGTTATTTGACTATCATGTGTTATTATTTAATAACTGTCCAGGTAAGTTTATTCTCATTGATTCGTTATTTCTTCCCATTTATTTATCCTTAGTGAAAATTTGAACCCATCCATTTTATGTTTCTTACCCATGTTAAAAAAATAAATCTCTAAATAAGAATTTGAGGATTATGTTTATTTCTTTTTATTATTTATCATGTTTGTATTAGTTATTTCCCATTGTATTATGTGTATCGTGTATGTAATCTAGGATTACAAGACTAGTAAATGGATCCATCCTTTGGGATTTGTTTCATTAAAAACATATCAATATAATAAAATAATGCACTAATACTAGGAATCTAGAGTCGGTTCATTACTAGGAATTTCCACAAAGGGATAGGGATGTGCGTCAAATGTGGGAGATAATTCTACCATGATCGTGAATATATATGAGTCATGAAGAAGCTAAGAAACATAATGTAGAAAATGAATTAACCTCCTAATGTACCAATCGTGGTTCAATTATTAAACTAAATAGATCATGGGTACTATACAATCTAATTCACTAAACAAAGTCTTATTGAGGTTAGTCAATGCTAGTAACCCCAAAATCCAAATAAAAAAGGGGAATAATATTCCATTGTAATTGTTGAAGTGGATTATAATCCATTAGATGTAAACATAACATGATCTATAATTTAGTCAATAATTTACATTCTTTTACGTTGAGGATATTTTTAGGTTTAGAGTTTTAGAGAATTAGGCCATGATTAATACATAACATCCCTTAATCATATAAGAGGATAATGCCTATGTAGTATCCATTTTCCACCAAAGGAACCGCTTTTAAAAATATATCATGATTTTATTTTCTTGATAAATAAATTCATGATTTATTCATTCCTATTACTCGTCCTTATACCCTTTGAAAGAATTTTCAAAAAATGGGATGAGAAAAAAGCTCAGTAAAGTGCATAGAATCATGAGAGAAAAATCTTATTCTGTGAGTACTATAAACCCATGAAATCATACTTTTCACTCATAAAACATAATCTCTTTAACATAAATCATGAAATTAAAAGATTATGGGAAATTTTTAAAAATAATAGATGATAAAGATAAATTATTGAATCCCATAATACTTACATTGTAGATTTCAGAACTATATAGTGAGTAACCATCATGGTTATTTTTGGAATACCCATCACAGAATACTCTTTAAATCTCATAAGAGAAACCTTATAGTTTAACTCTGTCTCATTACCCAATGCATTGGAGAGTTATCACGGGCTCACCTAACCTTGGTTTATTAAAAAAACTCCCATATAAATAATCAATTCCCAAGAAACAAAACAAAAGTATACCACATAAGTAATGTAAAAATGAAAAATAATATTTCAACATTATAATGACAATTTATCATTTCAATATGTTGGCATAAATAATCCATTATAAAAACAATTTTAAATACCAAAATACATGAAATTAAAATATGGAATTTATTTTAATTTTAAAAACATAAAGGCTTATAAATGAATCCAGCTATCAAATAATGATTACAGTGGCAGAGAAGTCGTTTTCAATGTATACGTTAAAAAACCTTCCTTCTGTCATTTTTATAGAAAGTAAAACATTTAATATAAAAATATTACATTTAAAGACATTGAATGAAATTAAAGATATAAACAAAATATAATATATTAAAATTTTATTTCACATGTAAGAGTTGAATGACATAATTAGGAAGCAGAAGTTTAACCCAAAGAATGGAAATTGGGTTAAGAATATTCCTAACCGTGTGGAAGACTTATCTTGTACATTCTTATCTTATGAAATAATAATAATAGGAAAATTAAAAATTTATGTAGATCCTTTTACAAGGTTATTATTCATTTTACATCACTTTATACCATGTATCAACAATTACATAGTTATTTTTGTTAATGTTAATTGTTTTGTCGATATTCGGTAGATGAGTCAAAAATGTACTTGGTATGATGTCAATAGTCCATGTAGATATAAGTCCACTATCTCCAATATATAAAATATAAAATAAATATCTTATATATTCATTATATAAATATTTACAACAATTTTATAGTACCAAAAGAAATCACCATTCAGGTAAATGGTAGGGTATACGTACACATGAATTCGATTTTCATTTTTCTAGTCGTATTGAAATTGTGAAATTAAATTAATGGTATATATAGAATGGATAGATATATAATTAAATTATAGTTACATTAATGTCATTTATTTCATATTTTTATACTAAAACAATCAGTAATACATAACATGGGATGTGTAAATTAATCACATCATTTTGAATTGATGGTAGTCCACACGTCCCCAAACAAAGTTATCATATAACAAAATTATGGAAAGCATGAAGGAATTTTTATATTAAAATATCCATAATATGAAATAGGTTATAATATAAATATTAAAATACTATTTCACCCGAATAATGGTTTTAAGATCAGCCATGTTGTCACTAATGGAAAAATAATAACAACATTATTCATAGAGGTTATTAACAGGCATAACATGGGTGATAATTTCATTTATTTGATTATGAGGAGGTGATAAATGGAATGGATATGAAATATAATTTTAGAGACATAATACTCTAGTATATAAAATATTATGGAGTAATCATTTATTAAAGGAAGCAATAGGTGTGGAGAAATTATAAAAAGAAATAAATTAAGAGAGTTACTTTGAAAAAATTACCTCTTGAATATCACCTCCTTGAAAGACCCTTAAAGACCTTATATTTGTTATTTTAGTGACACCAGTATCACATGGAAATGGGTAGAGTGAGGAGGGGCGGTTTGGTCAGATCCTTGAGGTGATACATGGTTATTTTGTTCAAAATATGGTTGTGGAGAGGTAATATTTATACTTGAAGAGATGTGGGTTCAAGTGATTAATTTATTGATATTTTATATTAAAAAACAGCAGTATAGGGAAGGAATTAATTTCCATGAAGTTGGATTGTAATTAATATTGTTCAGGTTTTAGTGTTGATCCACACCTCATCCAACCATTAATGTTTTTAAATTTTCTCAATGTTATGATTTTAACAATTAACAATAACCCCTGTCAAAATTTCACTATTACTATGGGAAATATTTTCTATATGATCGTAACACTTTTAGAACTAAAAAATAAATTGACCTTAAATACTAATTTGGATCTTATGATTCTGAATATAAAAATCCATTTTATCTATTTGAATTCAAGAAATTGGTAAAATTTTATTTAAATTTAATTTCTCAACCAAACATATAAAACTAGTCGTTAAAGTGAAACATTCAAAATATTGAAATACTGTTTTATCTATTTTCAAGTTGAATTTAATTCCAGTTACCTAAAATGGATTATATTATCAAAAACTAGTTTAATTAAACTCCAAAAATAATTAAAATGACATTATAAATATATAATTATATTATAAAATATATATTTTTTTAATTAAAATGTAGTATTTTTCAGTTTTCATTATAATATGAAAGTTATCAAAAAAA
Organism: Viscum album; assembly: GCA_963277665.1. NCBI lineage: Eukaryota > Viridiplantae > Streptophyta > Magnoliopsida > Santalales > Viscaceae > Viscum > Viscum album. The sequence goes on along the minus strand of OY728165.1, from coordinate 1,915,132,638 downwards.
TAACAAAAATTTATCCAAACTGAATTTTGTTGTCCATCACCCAAATAAGAAGTTTATAATGTAAAATAGAACATATAAAATTGTAAAAAATATAATTAATATGGGTTCACTATAATAATTTGGTAAAACTACCTTTTAAAAATATTAGAGCATTTATACTAAAAATTAATATACAATTCAAAAAAATTACTATATATGAAAATGTCTTATTTTATAATTTCATGGGGTGTTACATCCATACTCGTTATTTTTTAAGTAATATATTGGACAAAGAATCCTTGTTTAGGTAAAATTAATATCTAATTGATAAATATTCGTATATATAAAAATGACTTATTTTATAATTACCTGAGATGTTACATCCTTCCCTACTTTTTGAAATTATATCTTCATAGTTTTTATTCAATTATCAAATAAGTGGTGGTATTTCACCGTTATATCATTTTCATATTTCCATGCTACCACTTCAACCATATGATTTTCCAAAATTCCATTACATGATGAATAACCTTGTTCCACAACACTTTCTCTCTATTTTCAGGAATATAGAATGTATGTTCTTCAAATGAAACGTTCTATTCCAAGAAAACTGTATCTAGATTCAAAACACTAGATAAATGTAAAATATAATTTATTAACATTTAAGCATGAAAAAAATTGTTTAAATTTGACAAACAAGGGATAAAGCCGCTCGATAATAAACTTATCCAACCTTATCAAGGATCTCATGAGTTACATTGAACTGTGGACTCAGCTTCCCTTTCATACAAAAACACATCACATTTTCCTAGGAGAATCTTTGAGAAAATTATGATCACTTACCTAAAATAAAATATTCTTAATTTATTTATCCACATAACTTTTATGCATACTCTGATCTATCCTCATATGCTTCTAAATCATTTAAATATTTTTATTCATCTCTTCTACCAATTCCGGTCCCATTAACATTCATTCACCTAATTCATCCCAAAAATGTAGAGTTTGACTCTAATATCCATATAATGCCTCAAAGGGTTCAATATTTATACTAGAATGAAAGTTATTATTATAATAAAACTCAATAAAATAAATATCTGGATCCATGTATACCTGGTAATCCATTGAACAAGATCATAGCATATATTCCAATATCTGAATGGTTCATTCTAACTGCCCATCTGATTAAGGATCAAATGCATTTCTGAAATTTAATTAAATACCCAGTGCTTATAAAGTCATTTCTAAAAGATATAAGTGAACATGGAATAATAGTTAGATAAACCAGAGATATTAAATGCAAGTAACCTAAATATTATTTAATATACAACCGATTACTTTGATCTAGAGATAAGGTATCTCAAATTGGAATAAAATTAGTAGATTAGGTGAATCGATTTAAAATATACCAGGCTAAATAGTTACCTAGAGATGTCTTGGTTAATTCCACTATGAAATCCATCGATATATTGTCTCTTTTCCACTCTAGCACAGAAAAAACTAAAGTATCCCCTTTAAAAACTTTAGTTTTGTTATCACCTACTAACTATTAAAACACTTCATAGTAAATTCAATGATATCCCTTTTCATTCCATACCACTAGTAATACTCTCAATGGTCTCTGTATATCATTATACTTCTAGGATGAAATTTACACTGGGAACTATGAGATTTTCATAACAACAATTTCTTCAACTGTGAATCACAAGGCACACATATCCTCTTCTAAAATATCAAAACACAATCTTTATCAATGTTAAATTTTGGTAAATCTCCCTTCTAAACCTATTCATTATTTTTTTACATCACACTATCTTTGTTCATTGATTTCATAATTCTATCTTATAGATCTGATTTCACGGTCTCCTAAAACAAAACTGCGTAATTTCCTGCACCAAAAAATTGAATACAAAAGTTCATCAAATAATTATTCAAAGGGATACATTCTTAATTTCTCATTGTTAATGTAGAATAAATTTTCCAACTCAAAGAATAATCTAAATTATTATCTTTTACAAAATGATAATGAATCATGAAATCATAATCCATGATTAATTATAGCCATCTCCTCAGTCTCATGTTCCATTATTTCTAATTGGATATATACCTCAAACTTTTTTGGTCAGTATATATATCACAATTTAATCCATCATATGATGCATCCAAATTTTTAAAATCCAAAACAACAACAGATAATTTTAAATCAAGAAACGGTAATTTAACTCATGAGTTTTCAACTAATGTGAATTATAAGAAATTAATTGATCATTCATAATTGGGACACAACGAAGACCTTTCAATGAAGCATCATTGTAGATAAAACATTCACAATTTTTGGATGGAAATACCCAAATTAGATAATTCACAAATATTCTTTTCAAATTCCTAAGACCAATCATGACATTATTTTTTCCATATAAACATAGAACGCTTTAATGTTAACATAGATAGCAGGCAAGATAATCATGAAAAATATTCTAAAAACCTTCTAATATTAGCGAGATAAAATAAGAAAACTACAAATCTCAATTATATTTTTGGGTCTGGTAAATTCTTTAACAACTTTCCTTTTAGTACGATCAATAGTTATGCCATATTTAGAAATAATGTGACCAATGAATGACTTTTGTTTTGCCAAAACACACATTTTTTGAATTCCCCATATAGTTTCATTTTTTTATAGTGTTAAAAATAACTCTTAGATGACTTTTATACTTCTATTTTCTTTTGTAATATATCAAAATTTCATAAATAAAGACAACAAAAAACTTATACATGAACTCATAAAAAATTATATTCATAAAATCCAATAATACAACTCGTGTATTAGTTAACCCAAATGGTATAGTTATAATTTCATAATGGTCATATCTAGTATCAAGCTTGGTCTTTGAAATGATTTCTTTTTTTATATCCAAATTATGTCACCCTAACCTCAAGTCGACCTACAGAAAATATTTTTCTCCTTGGAGATGATCAAACAAAACATAGATATGAGGAAATGAATATGTGTTCTTAATAGTGATGTTATTCATAGCAATAAAATTAATACAAAGTCTCATTGAACCATATTTCATTTTAAAAAAAAGAGAGAATCACCCCATGGTGATTTTCTAGGTCATATGAAAACATTATCTAATAACTCCTATAATTGCTTCATCAACTTTAAAAGATTAATTTGAGAAAATCAATATGAGGGTTTTCAAATTGGCTTCACATTAATAAATATGTAAAAAATACATTCAACTTCTCTATCAAGTATAATACTAGGAATTTCGTTAAGAAAAACATCAAGATAATCACTCACCAATGGAACATCATTAATAGGAATAGTTCCTTTGATTTCAATAATATATGAATGTTTGAATTAATTTTCATTAATTAAAAATTTCTCAACATCCTGATATGTTATCAATGGTAAGGGTCCTTTATTAAACTCAAACCGAAAGTATTTATAAAATGTAACATGTTTATATCTACATTCAAATTTATAATTGTACATAGAAATCCAATATATACACAAAATAACAACAAATTATACTATAGGAAAAATGACAAGGATTGATGCAAAATTATTTCCGTAGAAAAAAAGAGGAATATTCTTATAATTTCTTTTTTCCACAACATTTCCCCTATGTAATTTACCACATTTTATGGATTCATTTCATGATTTGGAATTTCCAACATACCAGAAAATTTCAATGAAATGAATGATTGTGTAGACCCAAAATAAAAAAACACATTGGAATAATCTAGTTAATCAAAACAATTACCTAATAACACTTAATTTTATGGACCAACATCTACTAATGTAGTTTCTATGGATTTCTCCACACCTTTCTTCTTAAAATATTACATATTCCCTTTATTTTAAATCTTCATCGGACACTCGTTTTCATAATGTCTCATCTCATTTAACATAAAACAATTTGATGAATGTAAATCATGTTTTTTTAACAACTATCATTATCTTTTTCAGTGAAATTACAATCCGTATTCCCAATTTTATGACATCAGAAGCACATACCAAAACTCAAAAGGCATTTTCTAGTGTTTTCCAACACAATTTTTACAACCATTAAACATAATTTTCTTACCATCAGAATTTTTTATAGATTTATCGTCCTTGACATACCTCTTAGGCGTCTTATTCTTCAATTTTTCTTAGAAAACATTATCATCTACAAACTACATGTCCACCTTCTATTCACATCAAAGTATTATTTCATTACTTTTGAACTCATGAGTAAAAAACCCTATTCGATTATTTGTCTTTAATCTGGAATAAAATTTATTGATTTTACTATCAATATCCTGTATGAAATGTAGTGAATACCTTTTCAGTCTTGTAAAATTTACTTTATATGTATCCATAGAGACATCCTTCTATATTAATTCCATGAATTTTTTCTCTATACTAAGTCAAAATACCATAGTAAAATATTTCTCAAGAAACATATTTTTAAATTTTATCCACTCAATGGCATAAATATTCACACTATCCCTGATATTCTTAATCATAAACCACCATTGATTAGATTCACCTTCAATGAGTTGAACAACTAGACTATCATTTTTATTCTATCAACACCCCATGATATCAAAAATATTTTCTATGGATTTAATCCACAATTAATCTTGCATGTTGTCAAATGATCGTCTGAATGATTGGGATGTTGCCTTTTGAAATTATTTACTACTAACATGTTCCTCTATTATAGATCTGAATAATATCATGCATTGATACCGTAACCAATTATAGCCAAATTAAACAATACCATCACTACAACAATATATTTATTCTCGAATCCAATCATCTCAGGTTGCTGATTTCAATGGTTTTTTTCCTTTCGATGTCGTCCCAGTATATCTGCCATGTTTCCTATGTGGAAAACCATTCTCAACAGACATATATTAGATGAATCAATATGATAATCTTCAAATAATATTTCATTTCAATTTTAAAATAATGTATATATCATTATCGATATTCAATTAATAATATCATAACCCCTAAAGTAATCTAAACAGACCTCTGATTGCAAATATAGGCCCATCATTAAACATTACATAACCTTATGTTTAGTCAAGAACATACATGATTTCACATTGAGGGTATATTTATTTTCATAGTTTTATAGAATTAGGCCATCATTAATTCAATAGATCCCAAAATCATATAAGAGTATACTACCAATACATTATACATTTTTCCACCAAAGGAAACCCTTTCAAAAATTAAACCTAATTTTTTTTCTAAATAAAAATATTCTTGAATTCTTACATTCTATTACTCATCCTTATAACCTATTAAAACATTTTAAAAACATGATATGATCACAAAATAGCTCAATTAGAAACATATAATAACGAATGAAAAACATTAGTTTATAAATACTATAAACCCATAAAATCATACTTTTCACCCGTAAATCATAATATCTTTAGCATAACACATTAAATAATAAAATTCTAGAAAAATCATAGAAATAATAAATAATAAAGGTTACATGTGGATTCCATATCATTATTACATTATATATTTCATAGCTACATGTGGATTAACCATCATTGTTATGTTTGTAATATCCATCATAGTGGATTCCCTAAATCTCTTAGGATAATCGTTATCATTTAGCTCTGTCTTATCAACCAAAGCATTGGAGAGATATGACTGGCCCAAATTCCCTCATTTTTTCAGGGAAACACCCATATACATAATCACTTTCCAGGAACTAAAATATTATTAGACCATATATATCATGAATAATGTAAAAATAACATTCCCCCATTACAATCAGTATATCTCCTTTCAAGATGTTGATAATATAAATCTTTAATTAAAAAAATTTTCATTACTGAAATACATCAATAGGAAATATGGTATTTATTTTCCTTTTGAAAACCATAAGTCTTATATCATATTCTATATATAAAATAATGGTTATGATGGGAAAGAGTTGGTTGTCACCGAATACATTAAAAAAATTATTTTGGTCGTTTAGTATGGATTGTAAAAACATCCATATAAAAATAATAAATTTAAAAAAATTGAATTAAATTAAATATTCATATAATATATAATATTTTAAAAATTCATTTAACATGTAAGAGTTTAATGACATAATGAATACGACAAGATTAACTCAAGGAGTGGAAATTGTGTAAAGAAATTCCCTTACCTCAAGTATGACTTGTCTCGTACATTCATTATCTTCCTGAATAATAAAATTATATTAACATATAAAATCTAGAAATCCTTTTTCATGTTTATTATTCATTTTATATCACTTCTTTCAATTTTTTAATAGTAACATAATTATATAAGTCTATTTTGGACGTTTTATCAATGTTTGTTACTTGAGTCGAAACTGAAGTTGGTACGATGTCAATAGTTCCTATGGTCATAAGTACATTATCTCCAAATTAAAAATAATGAAATAAAAATATTATATAATAATTATACAATTATTTAAAATAATCATACTTGGTTAACTAAAAATACTGTTCATGGAGATGGTAGGTCGTGGGTACCCATGAACACAATTTTTTATTTTCTTATTGTATTGAACTGGTGAAATTTATTGAAATTTATATAATTATGTATACATATATAATGTAATTTGACTATAATAAATACATTATTTTTATAATATATGTTTACTAAAAAATACTTAATACATTCCATGTGATTTGTGAATGAATTACATCATTTTGAGGTGGTAGTAGTCCACACGTACCCAAACAAAGTTATCATATAACAACAACATTGAAAGCATGAAGGTATGTTTAATAAAACATTTCCAGAATATAATATTGGCTATAAAAAATATTAAAATATTAATTTACTATATTAATGGATTTAAGACCATCAATGAATGATGTAAAGTGAGAAAGAACAAATACATTATTCACGGTGGCGATTAACCCGTATAACATAGACCATAATTTTGATTAATTAAATATGAGAAGGTGAGAAATGAAATGAATATGATATATTCCATTAGAAACATAAAGATAAATTATCTAAATAACCCTAGATAAATCATGAATTTATTTATGTAGGAGGTGAGGATAATGTCAAAAATATAAATAAATTAAGAGTGGTAGTTTGAGAAAATTACCACCTGAATATCCACTCTTTGAAATAACCTTGAGGATATTGGATATGGTTATTTTAGACATGTATAACATGGACATGTGAAGAGTGAATATGATAGAATTATGTTGTTATTTTAGGTGAAACAAGTATTTTTGTTTCGAAATAGCGTGGTGGATATATGGTATTTATAATAGAGGAGATGTGGGTTCAAGATTCATTTTATTATATTTAATGCCAACCATATAAAGGTGGAATTAATTTCCAAGACATTGGATTTGAATTAATGTTTCATAGGATGTTTATGGTAGGGAAACCTCTCAAAATCCCATTAAATGTTGTAATTTTTAGGTATGTTAAACTTTTGACTTTAAACTTTAACCCTAGTCAAAATTTTAATTTTAATACAATAAATAATTTTTTACCATGGTAAATTGTTTATACATAAAAATGAAATTGGCGTGAAAACTTTATTAGGGCCTTATAATAATCAAATATAGAATCCATTTTATCTAATTCAATATATAATGTTGGGAAATTTTAATATAAAATTAATTTTGTATACAAAACTAAAAAACATGTTTTTAAAGTGAAACATTCAAAATATTGAGATGTTTTATATCTAATTTTCACATGAAAATGATTCAATAAACTATATCATATTAGTTGAAAAAAAAATATTTTAATTAAACTCTAAAAACTATGAAAAAGGATAATACACCTATGTAACTAAATTATACAAAAAATATGTTTAGATTTAAAATACACCATTTTTCACATTTCGTTGTTATATGAAAGTTACCAGAAAATTCCAAAAAATTATCTAAACTAAAATTATATGTCCCACTCCAAAATAAAAAGATTATTTTTACAAATAAATTTTATAAAAGTATCAAATAATAAATTTAAAATGAGTTCTCCATCAAAAGGTGATAAAACTACCTTTTAATGATATTAGAGATTTTATGCCTAATATTGGATTTATTATTATTTTAATCTCATAGAATTTATTGGATGAGAGTAAAATAAATTATTAACATGTGTAAAAATAATATAGTTTTTTAATTATATTTTCACTGAAAAATGGCTAGGTGTTATCTACCATTTAAATTAATGATAATAATAATGTATCATTTTATAATATAACACAGTTTTGTGTGAAACATATGATTTTGGAGAAACCCATTGTTTTTTGTCAAGTATTCTATTATAAATAACATCCTCGTAAATGAAAAATTAATAGATAATTCATAAATACAAATATAAATGAATGTTTCTTAATTTATAGTTATATAGGAAGTTACATGGATCATGAAAATGATGTTGAATTTGGTAAAATTTCTATTAAATAGAGGATGAAAAACAGTTTTATTTTTATGTGATCTACACATTACATTATGCCATGCATATTTTTCTGAACAATTGAACTGATTCCTTGATACCCTGTAGCATATATATATATACACACCTAGTGAATAAATAATTAAATCCTAATTTCTGGACTTTTATCATTATAGTATATGTAATAAAATTATTATTGTGAATCTTGTAACCTTACCTTGGTGTAATTTATTTCTATACATGTTTCTCTTTATATAGAGCACACATAAACTATTAGGACATGGAAATGTCTTTCTATATTCTGAATCATGAATCTCTCTTGATGAATTCTTAATTGGTGTGGGTGAATATACCATTTATATAATCATACCTAACCTTTATTGTTTATTGATGGGAAGTATCATCCTTGTGAAACTTACTATTATTAGGGTATTCAATGATATATTTCCTAAATAGTTTCCCAAAAATCCACCACATTATGAGGCATACATATAAATAAATCTTATATCTTGATCCACTGAAATCTCCAAATTCCCCTACATGGTGGCCCTTATTGAGATAGAGGAGTTAAAGAAGCAATTTTAAGAGCATTTGAAAAAACGATTCATATTCCATAGTCAATTAAATTGGGAAAAAATGGTGCTCCTTATAAATAAAAAGGCTCTATCAGTGTGGTGGTTTATTGATTACGAGTATATCCCCAAGATCCCCACAAAGTGGAAGACACCCCTTAAAATGATAGATAATATTTTCAATAAACTATGATGATTTTATAACTTTTAAAATGGTTATATTTATTCATGATATCATTACATTAAGGTGATGATGGAATATATTCGGAATATATCCTACCATAAAATGTATGGACACTATCAATTCATTATGACAACCATAAAACTTACTAATTTCCATATAATATCAATGTATTTGATGAATAGAGTCTATTGGGACTACCTCTAAAAGTTATCATTAGTCTTTATCAATGATATTCTCATTTTATCCAATATAAATGAATAACATTAATAGAATATATGTATTTTACTGGTGACATTATGTAAGGATAAAAGGTTTTAATTGTTCTGAAATTGTGACCTGTGGATGCGAAATTTCACATTTTTAGGCAATGTCGTCCAACGTGAAGGAATTTCCAGAGACCCTTTAAAGCAAAAAGGCTATTAATAAATGGAACATACCCACTAATGTCTACGAAATATATCATATTCATATATTATATGGGGTTTTACAATGTTTTTTTTGATATTTATGATGATTTTATATCCATTTATCTATGATAAGACACAAAGGGGTAAAGTATGTACAGATAGAAGAATGTGATAAATGATTTTATGACATGAGTTAGACTCTAATAAGTATATCCATACTCACACTTACATGAATAGTGTAACGTTTTTTAATATAAAATAGTTCTTGAAAAAGATTATTAGATTGTGTAATCATTCATAATGAATAATTCCTAGCCTATACCACAAAAAAGATAAAAATCCATGATAAGAAATTATGGACACATGATATGTAGTTAGCTTCTAGGATCATTTCCTTAAATATTTAACGACACTGCCTTTATGGATTGAATTTTGAAATATATAATTAACACACATGTAATTAAAATATATACACATATAGGTAGATATAGATGTATCAGTAATTATGGATAGTGACAATCATGAATGGTGACTACTCAATTCACTACTATACAGGAACATAGAACATTGTTGATGATGCTATTAGCAGAAAAGTACCATCTAAATTGTCAATAGTGAGGATTGATAAAACCTATATCTTCTTGAATATAAAAATAATCGACGTAGATATAATAATGATAGGGATGAAATACAACCTATTCAAAATGATTCTCTAACTAGCATTCCCCAAGTAGATAAAGGAGGCATAGAGGGATGACCTGGAGCATTAAAAAAGGTGAATGTTTTAGAAGAAGGTAAGAATAATAAATTAAATATAAATATGATTATGTGATTAAATTTTTAACTAGTATTTTTGTTCCATCATTACATGGTATAATCAATTTTATACAATATAATTCACATAGATTGAATTTTTTTGATGTCCTGGAAGATTCAATATCTATTGTGGTCCCCAAGGGAACTTCTAGTGGGACAAAAAGAATAAGGTTATCACTGATTACACATCAATGTGATTGATCTATTAAAAATTTTTATAAGAGTATAATAATTACAAGTATATGATATAACCATTTCCTATAACCATGTAGAAATTATTGAAAATCATCGTAGACATTGTCACTAGTCTGTTAAAGATATCAAAATGAAACAATGTGATATGGGTTACGATGAATCGACTCACCTAGAATTCCCACATCAATGATAATAATGAATATTAAAAAATTGAAAAACATGTTAATATATAAATAATTTAAATGGTAAATATTCATGGGGATCACATTCATTCATCTATAAAAGTGATTCAAGGATCCAATATTAATTTTGTAGAAGTATTCAAAATATTCTGAAACCTGAACTGAATTTATGTGTGTCCTATCACCCCCAAACTATTGTAAAATATTTACTGACTATTCAGACACACGATGATATTCAGATATACCATTCAATTAAATTAAAATGATGATGGGGTCAACATCATCCATTATTTTAGTTCTTATACAAGAACATGTTCCACTCATGTATTCAAATATCCCCTTTTGAATATCTATATGTGAAGTGATGTATAACTCGTAATTCATTAGATGAATTTGGGGAACAAAATATATTCGGACATGAATTTATAGAAGAAATGGAAAATAAGTTGAATAAACTAAACAATAAATAAATTATCCTAGGATTTGGATAAATTTATATATCGATAACTATCAAAGGGGCTTGGAGTTTAATGTTTTGGACAATGTTTCTGATTCTATATAACCATGAAGAAATTCATGAATTTTGGAAGGAAATGGAAGCTATACCTAGGTATATTGGACCCTTTTAGATCCTTGATCAAATAGGAGTAGAGTATTATCAACTTTGTAAGGTATTGGAAACTTGGGATAATTTTTTTAAATTATATGGAATTATATTGAGACCACATTTTTTGATAGAATAGGATTCTGAGACTCGGTGATCCGAGAACGTTATTTTGATATTTTTCAAGGTATGTTCAATAAACAAGCGATCCAATTTTTATAACATTTGAACTGGTTCTCGGATTGAAAATATGAGGGTACCATTGAACTCGGCATGTCGAGATTCAATGAGAAATGACTTAGCTTCGATCGACAAAGGTCAAGAAGAAAAGTTACATTTCGTAATTTTAGAAAAATAAACAAAATAACTATACAAAAATTATTGTATTTATTTTTTACACATTTGACCTATGGATGAATATGTAGTGGTGTAATGATGAGGATCATTAAACATAGAATATTTATTTTAATATTCAAATTTTTTGGGTTTTGGGATTAACCAATTCATAGAAACTTTGGCGAACTGCTGGTCGAAATCCTCTCCAATGAATAACAAAGTGATGAATGTTTGAGGATCGGATCTGGAGGTGGATAAGCGGTGATGAACACCAACGGCTGCTGATCGACGATGACATGAATCTCCTCCTTCATCATCATTGTATCTAATGAATCCATCTAGGGGTTATTTGATTTTAATGTTCTTACCCATTCCTTTTTCTAGAAATGATGAATTTTGATCAACCCATGAATAGGTTGATCTGTAAATCATGCATTTTTGAGGGAGGGTTTCGTTTTTTTGGTATTTTGGTTATCCGGGAATTGAAATTATCATTTTATGATTTAATTGAAATCCTTGGACCTCCCATATTTATAAATCATTAACATGGAGGGTGCATGCCGACATGAAAATGGCCTGAGATCCTCTTACTTGTGTGTTCATTGTGTATATATACTCCATGTGGTAGAAAGAGGAATTAGGGGACATGTAGGGATGGTGGTGACCCTATAGGCCCATAGGCGCAAAAAGTTTGAATAACAGACAACTGGAGAAATTCTGGTGGCCTGTCGAAGGTACTGCCTATACCCCAAAATAGTAGGAAGCCACTCCCGATCGGCCACTATAGAAGAAGGGAGACGTGTAACTAGGTGGGGGATACATGGATGGACCACCCACGTAAGGGTGCTTTGGCGAGCCGTGGTCTCTCAACATAGGTAGTAGTGGCCCGACACATCAGTGGGGCTAGCAGTGGCCGAACACGACAGCCGGACGCATCCCCGCCAGGTAGTCCACCCCCACCGTGCATCGCATGGGTTGGTCTTCGGGTTGGCTAGATGCACCCCCATCCGGCGGGCTAGACCCACTGGATTGTGTGATAGTCTCACGACCCATCATGCCAAACCTGTACCATTGGAATGGAATCGTCTCGGTGGTCTAGACCCGCACCAAGTAGGTATGACCCTCATCTTTTTGGATTGGGTGGACGATACCGGGTCGCCGAGCGACCCAGTGGGCTGGACCCTCGGCTAAACCGGGATGGGTTCAGCGAGGCCCAATTGGGCATGTCCCACTAGCCAGGCCAGACTGGACCGACCCTGACCCAAATCGGGTCTGGTTGAGTTGGTCTAGTTTAAACTGGGATATGTGGGACCTGGAGGCTGGGTTGGTCTGGTCGGTCCGACTAGGTCAGACCGGGCCCACACCCAACCATCCCATGTTTACTAAAATGCATGTATCTTGAAAACTGCATTTCCGATTTATGGTATGTTTGCATATTTTGGACCCTATCAATGAGAATAATCATTTGGAATTCCCTGAGGAGGCTCTAATTGATGTTGATATGCTACTAATAGCTTGGGGAGTATTTCTTCCTATCACACTATGTACGGAACCCTGCGGTTGGCTAAGACCTAAAGACTACTTACCATCAACTCTGTCTGTAGACTCGACTATGGCCAAGATAGAAGAAGAACTATGTGACATTATAGGACCATGGTGGGAAGCACATTTGTGTGACTTTTTAGGACCATGGTACGTGATAAGGAGAAGTACCTCTGTTGGCCAAGATCACTGGGAAGCACATCCGTGTCACTTTGTGTGCCCACGGTATGCGATGATGAGGTGTACCTAAGCAGTCTTAGGTTAGTCCAAAACACTTCTTATGTGACTTAGCAGGCCCACTATACTTGATATATGAGAAGTTATCTAGCATCTTGAGGTGTTTGTATATGTGATTGATGATTCTCTTATCACTAATTTAAATTTATACCTGGTGTGAGGTATCTTGTGTTTCATCCTTTATATTGAGGATCTTTGGTTGGTCTTTCATTTTTTTGGTGCCCCAAATGTGTAATTTGTTACTCACCCCTGCACTAGATTATCCCGCACGTGTTGTGTCTGGTGTAGAAGAATGAAATTTCGATATAGACTATAGTGGACTGGGACCCATAGGTTCTTAGGGGGATGGGACCAATAGACGCTAAAATGTTGGACATGGAGGCCTAGGACTAGGATGGGACCAGAAGGATTAGTTGGAAATGAACCTCTACATTGGATTCCAGTTTTCAAACTACTCTCATGATTAGGTGGGTTTCTTGTAGAAGGCCACCAGAGTTTCATTTTTTCTATACATTTTGGTTTTCAGTTCTTTTGTGTGGCTTGTATTTTGACCTACATATACTAGTTCTACTTGTAGACATCTTTGTTTTAGTGTTAATTGTATCTTTTACAATGTGTGGGACTTGGTTGTGCATGTGTGTAAGTATAGGTACTTATGAAAATGTCTCACATTTTCATGTTCACGCCTTCAGCACTAGTCATCAGCCCTGACCTTCTGGAGGTGGGATTTGGTTCGTCACGACATGTGACCTGGAGGGATGGGTCATGAAAAATTGGAATCATAGCAAATTCAGTCCAACCGTAATGACTGTGAGTTGGTTTTTTGTTTTGGGGAAAACGTTTTTTGTGTTTTTTAGTCATACCTCTAGATTAATTTAGTCTAGTGTTGGTACGAGGGCCAATGTATCCATACACCATGACCATGAAATCTTCTTTTCGGCTCTATATAGGAAAACACTTGTTTCATAAGTGTATCATTATCTTCATTTGAATGAGATTGACCTCATGAGGTATAATTCTTTACCATGGACTATATTGATCTATTTTAGGATGCCTCCTCGCAGACAGTTTTCTAGGAATCTGATACGTGATCGTGTCGACAACCCGCCTAGTGACGAGGCTAATGATCAGGGACCGGTCCCAGAGATGGGTCATCAGTGTGTGTACCTATGATACAACCACCCATTGTTCAATATCTACTAATAGAGGTATCAGAAGAGGAAGTGTGAAAACTCAGGGCATTGAAGGAGTTTCAGTGAAAGAGACCTCCTAGGTTTAGTTAAGAGATAGATCCGCACGTCACGGAGGACTTTCTGAAGGTAGTGACATGGGTCTTCTGCTTAATGAGGCTAATGTCTGAACAGATGGGAATCTTCAAAGCGAGAATTCTGCAGGGATCTAGAGGAATATGGTGGATCTTGAACTCTGAGACTCACGATGAGGCGACCCTCACCTGGGAAGACTTTGAGTGGATGTTCTAGGACGAGAATTTCCCCACTACCATATTATTTATGTTCATTCTTGAACTTATTCACCTACAGTAGGGAAGCATGATGGTGGATGATTACTCAATGAGTTTCACAAGCTATCTTGCTACTCGACAGATATGGTAAGAGACCCTATCATTAGGGCTCTAGCCTTTGAGATGGGACATAGGTGGGAGATCAGGGCGTCGGTGTTGTATTTCTGCATCTGTACTCAAGATGGGTTTCTAGAGAGAGCCCTTTTGGTAACGATCTTCTTCGAGGAGAATGCTCTAACAACTATACCCAATAGCACACACCATGTGGAAGATTCATTGGCAGGTAGAAGAAAGTAGACATAAGGGCCCAAGTGGGCCAGGTAATTCAGAGGACGACCCAATAGTCGGGGTCGGTAGTGCGGGGATCCCAGTCCATAGGGAGTCATCTAGGAACCAATATTTTCATCTCTTGAGGTGGTTTGGGACCCATGAAATGTGACTTCCTGACCCACCATACATATGACCAGCAGAAGGATGAGAGACCACCATATAAGAGGCAACGGTTCGAGCGAGGAGGTGGAGGGTGAAGTAAGTGGAAGGGGAGCATGTCGAGCAGCAGGCGGTGGGAAAATGATTAAGGTGTTACCCACACCACCCCCAAGTGGTCCGCCCTGACCTCAAGAAGCATGTGGATAGGTGTGAGCACAACTTCAAGTAGTGAAGTATTATGACCCTGTAACATTAGAGATGATCCAATGTATGATCTATTTCTTTTCCACCCTAGATGTAGTTCTTATTGAAATAGGTGCTACTCACTCCTTCCTTACCACGACTCTCGTTCAGATCTCAGAGACTCTGGTGGATCCATAAGCTCGATCCTTAAGGATAGAGACTCCAATGGGAGGGGATTTGATGATTACACATTTGTGCCTATTATTTTAGATTATAATAGGAGGCAATATCATC
Organism: Viscum album; assembly: GCA_963277665.1. Taxonomy (NCBI): domain Eukaryota; kingdom Viridiplantae; phylum Streptophyta; class Magnoliopsida; order Santalales; family Viscaceae; genus Viscum; species Viscum album. Next base: position 1,915,116,716 of record OY728165.1, on the reverse strand, counting down.
AGCAGAGATCTCCTAGTAGGGACGTTAAGGCCTAATGACATCATCTTGGGTATGGACTTGTTATCCACAGTCCAGGATCACATTGACTGTTTTAGGCAAACAGTGTAGTGTGTCCACTGATATGGGACCATGTTTTCCTTCACCAGTGAGAAGGAAAACCTTGCAGCATGGGATGGACATTCCCATATGAGGGTGCGGTTGATCACTCATGAGTTTCATATCCTCACCCTCAGTGGAGTGGATGATAGGTGTCCATGTTTTTATGTAATGGTGGATGAGTATGAGGTTGTCTTTTCTAAGGATGTTCCAAGACTACCTTATCATAGGTTGGTAGACTTATGCATATACATATAACCTGGGATGACATAGAAATCCATACTGACATATCGGATGGCTCCCATGGAGCTTCGCAAGGTAAGGGTAAAGCAAGATGAATTGTAGGATAAGGGGTTCGTAAGGCACAACATTTCACCTTGTGATTCCTTGATACTTTTGGCTAACAAGGAAGATGAGATTTTGAGGTTGTGCATGGAATTCCAACTCTTTAACTACATTTCCATTAAGAACATGTATCCACTTACGATAATCAATGATCTCTCTGACTAGCAGAAGGTGTTGAAGTTGTTCTCAAAGATAGATCTCAGATCAGGCAATCACTAATGTCAGGTATAGGATGAGGATGTACCAAATACATCCTTGTGGTGTTTATACAGCCACGATGAGTTCCTTGTGATGCCTTGCGGCATGACCAACACCCAAACAATGTTTATTTTACTCATGAAAAGAATTTTCTGGCCGAACCATGACTGGTTTGTTGTGGTCTTCATTAATAACATCTCGGTGTACTCGGTGTCAGAGGAGGAGAATGCTACACACATGAAAACAGTATTGAATACACTCTGATTTAATTATATTTCTGTAAATATCTCAATGTTTCAGTTTTGGATTCAAAATGTCCACTTTTTGGGACACGTCTTCTCATATGCTGGAGTTGCAGTGGATTTGGAAATGATAGAGGTGGTGCATGCTTGGGAGCCACATGGGAGCGTGTCAGAGGTGAGAAGATTATTAAGGTTGTCTGGTTTCTATTGGAGGTTTTTACATGACTTTTCCAAAGTATTATAACCCTTTTCGGCATTGACATATAAGGGACTGCCCTTCACATGGATGGAATAATGTCAGTAGAGTATCCCGGAGCTATGGAGAAGACTAGCTAGTTCCCTACTCTTTTACTTTTAAACTCTTACAACATCAGGATGAAAGATGGTTTTTGGTCTATCCAAGTAATTCTCAGCTATCCAAATCATATTTAAAATATTTGGTATTTTTTATTGATCTCATTCATGTTTAAATTTATAATAATTCATAAACAAATATCTAGATGTGATTATATAATGAAATATGTATCCAAATTGAGTCTAGTAAATCCATTATATTGTTATAATGGTAATCCAATTATAATTATTGAGTGAATTGAAGATTTGGATTCATATGAAGGGGTTCTTCAAACAAATATAAATTTCCATGTTTCATGAGAACTATTGACAAGTTGCAGTACCAATTGAGAAGATTACTAATATTTATTTTTTCCTTATCCTGGATTGGCCTCATGGTCAAAATTGATGATGCTGATTCCAATATAAAAAAGATATATTTTATTAGATTATTATTATTATTTACATTCACTTAATACTTAATTTTATTTAATATAATCAAATTGATATGATTAACCCTTTCATAAAATCCATTTAGTAATTTGAAACCCATATTTGGCTACAGAGACTCCACTTTTTCATTCTTCTTAAAATATAGCAGTTTAGGTATGGAAATATACAGATTGTATCATATTTTAATCTTTGAATGTTGATTGGTTAACTCATTACACATAGCATCCTAAGGATAAACTCAACTCTATTCCTACAGCATCTTAACTCCTTGGATTTATCAAAAACATTTGACCTAAATATAATAGTGAAATTAGGTTACCTAAAATTTATGGTTATACATATCCCTTTTGCATTAGACCACATAATAAATGGGAATACTACTATTGAATTACCTTCTATGTTATGTGATTATAGTATTGGAGTGTGTTTTCATTAGAAGAAATCTTACAATTAATATTTTGGGTGATTTTCCTTTAAATCCTAAAAAATTAATTATACATCATATTAATATTAAATTCACTGAATCCCAAAAAATATTTATTGCGCCTTCTTTTATCCCATTATATATGCATGGTTATAATGGTCCAATTTTTTTAATCTTTGTTTTAACAATAAAATTATTATATTCATCACCTATTCATGTGTATCAATTTACACAACCCACAAGTTTGAGTTTCTGACCTAAAATAGACTTCAAACATATTAATATATATATACAACTAAAATAAAGGAATAACATATATGATAAAATAATGTAAAGGATTATAATTATATTAGATGGAAAATATTCACAAGAGTAATCCTAGAGCCACAAGTAATCATGACCCACCTTTCTTGATCATGAAATAATCCTCATGAATAATAAGAAGTATGACCTTACGTCTTTCCCCCCGAGGATAAATTAACCAAGGTATTACGTAATTCATTATAATTTAAACATAATATTTATATATATACTATATTTAATAAAAAATCCATTTGATAACACTAATTAAAATGGTCTATGGTAGATGGAAACCTAATCTTATGTTGTTGTTCCTAGCATGGTTCAATAAATAGTATGAAGAATATAATTTCATAAACTAAATTATAAAAATTATTTCATAATATGAATATTATATATATTAATTATAACTTAATTATAAATAAATTATCTTTTTACTACATTTTCATGTAAATTAATTTTTGAACATTTCATAAAAAATATCAATATTTCAACATTAATTATGGACATTCCATAATAAAATATATATTTTTGTATTTTTCTCAATATTCATTCCAAATTATTATTCATTACATAGATTTATATTTCAATATATGGTATTCCATTAAATATAACCAATTGTTGTTTAAATTTTGATCATGTCAACATTTTACATAATCATAATATAACTTATTAATATTACTTTATCCTTTTTTCATATCATTTACCAAAACACATTTGATATCTTTCAAATAATTTTTCAAATAATAGTCTTTAATTTAAAATTTTCAAATTAGTCATTATTAACAATTCATAATTTTTTAGTTATAAAAACTCTATATTTTTCATAATTTTTTAATTAAAAAATTATAAATTAAACTTGTAATATATATATATATATATAAATATATATACTGAAATGATATTTTAATTATAATTTTTACATTTAATATTAAAAATTTATTTTTAATATTAACATTTAATATTAATGTAATATTTATTAATAAATGTCCAAAAAATTTTAAATTGTAAATATTCTAAATTTTCAAATTAATTATTTCCTAAAATGATTTTATAAATTAATATATATATAAAATATCCTTTTAATTAATTTTTAAAAAAATTAAAAATAAGAAAAATTATTTCAAAAATAAAAATAATGAAATAAAAATTTCATTCAATATAAAATGTCTGAAGAATCCATCTCAATCACAGTATACAGTTGAAGACTAACACAAAAAATAGTTTACATGCTATATTTTGGTTTTTATAATAGATAAACTAACTATTAAATACAATATTGATCCATATTATATGACATCTCGGTTTATTATAAAAATGATACGACAGACTATTTTTCTTATTCACTTGACAATATTATCATTGGATATGATTTATCTGTATAAAGTTATATGACATATAGAAAATTGTGGGAATGGTGTTGAGTTACATAATATGAAATGTGATATCTTATTTTTTTGACTTCTTCTTGGAATTAGAAAATAATTATTTTATTTTATGACATGAAATATGATATTCATTACAAAATTGAAAATCTCCATTTCTCATATGAATTGTAGATTATAATTAGATGGGATGGATCATATACCACATGAAATTTCACTAAGAATATGTTAATGTTTAATCTAAATGTTTAAACAACATAAAAACAATGAAAATTATCAAATGGTTGTAGAAATGGAGACAATGTGAAACTAAAATAAAGAATTATTTACCATTATTCTTTGAATGTCACTTTTTCTTCCTTTTTAGATAAAAATCTCAAAATGAATTACTAAATGGTTCATCCCTGTAATGTGTTTCCATGGGAAGAACGAAATCACCAAAAATATATTATGTCGGATTCTTCAGTCCTTTGTGAGAAGAAAATATCATTATTGTAAAGAAGAATAAAGGGATATATTCTAGATGAAGAGTCGTGGGAATAGTGTTTTTGGAGAATATCCACCACTACCAATGGCCAAGGACCATTTATATTGGATATTAGGATGTATCTCAATCAATATATCTATTTCATATCATTTATTGTATGTTTAATAATTGTATGTGTAATGTATTTGGTTAAATATCTCGTAACCTATGGCCATTTGATCTACTCAACTAATTGAATGATAGTTTATGTGTTTGGAGTTTTCATGTAAATTACTTAACACTCAGATAGATTTAATAAATCATTAAATTTTCAATGAACTCATTACTTATGGTTAACATTAATTCATATTATATGATAATATAATTCATGAATCCATAATACAATATCACTATATCTTCAAGGATGATCTGATCCAATTTTTTAGAACAGCCCATTTTTCATGTGTATGTCATACCATTCAATATACCGTATCATACCATGTGATATGTCAGGGATTCAATGTATTTTAACATTTTTAATTTGTCCTGGTAATTGTATTGATGGTGGGATAATGAGTAGCTAGGACACATTGAAGGTTTTAACTTATCATATTCCTGGGGGATTGGTTATGAGATGTTAATGTGCTAATTATAAAGGTTATTGGGCCCAAATTCTTATAGTATTCATAAGGTAGGGTATTTGGGATGTGGTATCATCATGAAGTGATGATTTTGTGTTGGTATCATTGATGAAATACAATATTGATTTTAAGGATCTAGCTATATTTCTTCATCTATAACATGAGTATGTCGATGGATTCCGTAGGTTGTTGTTTTTGAGATTATTTCTAGCTCAAGAAGGTTGGTTAATTATTGATTAGATATATGTCATGGAAACTAAATTAGAGTTATATTTTATGTAAAATTTACCATATTAAAATACTTGTATGATTATTTTGATGTGGGAATTGTGGTGGAGTTGACATGTGGCATGTGGATGCTGGTTGTTTAGTTACAGTTCTCCGGTGATCATATCACTAGATGAGTTACCTTTGTCGCCAATGGTTAGACCAGCTAAGAACCCATTATGATATATGTAATTTAGTGGATTTTTTAGCCCGGGAGGGAATATGATATTCAATATAATAGTTTCATCATATGCTCTTACCGTTCTTGATCCTAACATACCATCTAGAATTTCGTTCATATGGTAGCACTGGTAGGGATTCATGGACATTATAAGAAAATTTTCATCTTTAATCAAAACAACTGAGATATATTGACACAATATAAACTTTATCATCTAGGGTAAAACTAGTAGAGAGTATAGAATACCAAAATTAATGTCTGTGTTTTTTATTTCATCATTAGAGATTATTATATTCCATAAGACAGACGATGCCATAGACATATGGGTCGAGACTGAAAAAAAATTATTTCAAAAGTTAACATCTATAGTAAATCCATTTGAGAGTCTAGGGATATCAATTAAATTTCATTTTATAAAACTTATAGTCATGATACCATACTCATTCATGAATTGATTAGTATTTATGTTCATTCTAAAATTACCTAAGTTTCCATTGGATGAATTGTACCTGGTTTCATTAAGAAATTTTAGTGTTGATGATGATGTAAATTTCTATTTCTGGGACTTTATGTTTAGAATTCTATTTTTATACCAAGTTTAAAAGAATAGGAATGTTCTGAAAAAAAATTATAGTACAGTATAAATTAGGTATTTTTGGGGCATTAATCTAGAAATGTTTTTTATTTTGTAAGGATTAGTTAGAAACAATCATACGGTACACAAATATGGGAATATAGTTTATACAACCATATTTATAATTTTTATTCTAGGTATAAAATGTTTGTGTCTATCCACTCTAAAGTTATGACGGGCATTGAATTTCATTAGTAAGGTTGTGAATTTCCATCATAAGAATGTGACAAGTCCTAATTAGGTATGGACATATCATCATAAGGATTATACATTCCATAATAAGGGTTGAACATGTCACCCAAGGTTGACACACCATAACTATTTTGGCATTTCTAGTGCCTTATAAATTACAATAACTTTTTATAGATAATTTATGAGAGTTTTAAGGATCAAAACTTATAGAAACAATATTATTTATATATACTAAAATGTATTTTCCGAGGATTGATGATTCTAAATAATAAGAAATATCAAATGATATAAGAATTTATATTCACAAATTAAGACAATATTAATTAATCGTGATTCAATATGGCAATAATGTGAATGAGAAAAATTATATAAAATAGTATATTACTATATCTTCTATAATAATGCATAAATTATTTAGTAATTTCATAAATTTTCCTCAAATTCTAAAATATCACAAATCATTAGATATTCCTTCGGAGTTTTGGATAAATGATTTCTATATTGAAATTTATATGAAATTTAAATTATGATGATGAATTTGGTGTGAGTAATATTATTTCTAATAGTCATATTAATATAAAGAGATTATGATAATTTCGTTTGATACTTTTTTTAAGATAAAATGTTTTTCAGTTTTTTTCTTTCTTCATATAGGTTTAATGATACTAGTTTAGTATTTTGAAACCCCAAGGAATTTTCGTTAAATAAATTTGGGGATTTGGCTGAAATTTAATCTATTTTTATAGTCTCATGCATTATCCGTGGGAACCAAAATTGATTATTATATGATCATTTTTCTGTATAGAGGATAAAAAATCTTTAATTTCTTCCATTATTAGATACTGATGATGGTAGGGGTTTTTAAAACACATAGAATAAGATATTGTGGAAGTTTCATAACCAAAAAATGGGTTGAGTGGGAAGAATAATATAGCGAATGGGTAATGTAATATATTATAGGGTCATATGTGAAGGATTCAATTATAAAAACAAAATGATCACTTAGAGTGTGAACATGAAATTGATATAGTAATGTATCAAAATAATAAAAATTGTCTTAATATAATATATATTAAACAAAGGAAGAACTTGTGTTCTTGAGTGTTTACGTATATTTAATTGACTTGATTAATTAAGTATTTAATGTGACTTTCAAGAATTGAATATTTGATCATTACTATTAACTACTGATTATATACATTTGTTTGTACATGATCATACCAAATTTCTCTAGTTTACACATGGGTTAAGATAATAAATACATGGTGGAATAGTAACCTAAAGATATAGGATATATTTCAATGTTTGGATAATTATTTAAAGTTATAGTTCTATGACTTTAGAGATTTTCTAAATGATAATATAGAGTGAGACTCTATGTTAATAAAACATGGATGTTTCTTATTGTAGTATCTACGCATGGAATAGAGAAACCGATATTTGGGTGACTCACCAATCACAACAAGGAGTAAGAATTTATTTTAAATAAAAAAATACTACTATTATTATATTCTATAGTTTCAATATAGTTTGGTGACGTTGAGGTAATCATCATTGAGAGGATCATGGAAGTTAACATGTTATAATAATTTTTCTAAATAAAAAAATAGAAAAATAGTTTATAACACCAATTCACCCCCCCCCCCTCCAATGGTATTATTGGAATGATTAATAAAATTAGTATCAAATAAAATATATAATCCATCTAATTATCAAATAATATATTGATTATGTATAATATAACTTCTATAAACAACTTAGTTTTACCGAAAATCATTGGAAATAAAAACCATAGTTAGATGAATAGCATGTTTCCCTAAAATATGTCACTTGTATATGAAGATAGATATGCAATAATAGTTCCATGTCCTCTTATTTCTATGATAGAATCAATGAAACATTCTAAAAAGAGAAACATGGAGTATTATGGTAGGCCTTAAAAGGTTATAATGTTTTTTTATAAACAATTTATTCATAAAAAATAGTGCGAGTTCAAGATATAAAGGGACATTTTGATAAGATAAGGAGGTGATGGGATGTAAAAGTTAAGGTGAAGTAAGTCAAGGTTTAGGTTTTGAGTAATATGTATGAATACATACAAATTGAATATTAGGAAATTATAGATGACTATTTTCTAATAGTCAATGTTATTTTCATCATTTTTAGGGGGTTTAGTGAGAATATTGATTATTATATCATTGTAAATATACTGATGAGAAACATTTTATATAGTTTTGTTTCCATGGATTAATCTTTACAGGATAGGGAGGATACATCATTAGATTAAATACTTAATTTTCTGACAACATATGAGGGAATAAACGTACAAAATTTTAAAAATAGATTTAATGATTAGATAGATATTGAATCCAAGAGAAAATATAAAATAACATTTGTAAAATGGATAGAGTCATGTTATTATGATAATAATCTATATGGTTAAGATATGAAGACGATTTTATCCCTTCTATGAAATAATATTAATCATTTAAAAAGTAAATTCATGGGAAAGAATGATCCAAGGTTTTACAATTGTAATCAAATTTGGAATTCTTCCATTAATTTTCCAAAGTGGAATGTTATTGAATATTATTTGAAGGAGGGTGATGAGAGATCCAAAGATTAAAAAAATAATTAAATTAAGAAGTGGTTTTCTACATTGGATACAATAAATAAAATGTATAATAAGAGACTAACTCAACATTAACCAACCAATTGGATGATGATGTAAATTTTCTTGATATTTTTGTGAACGGAATTAATTCATCAAAGAGTTATGATAATAAAAAATATGAAAAGATATTGATTTTAATATGAAAAGTGAGATAGAATCATTCATTGAATTGAATATATAACACAATCTTGAGAAAAGTAAACTAGAAAAAGAAAAAAACTATCTTATTGATGAGAAAGAGGTGCATATAAAAGGGGAAATAATTTTAATGATTAGAATAAATAGTTTAAAATAATAGTGTATATGAAAGATAATAAATTTATAGACATGGAATAAAATTATCTTCCAAATAAGAATGACTAATTATGGTACATAAAATTATTCTAGAGGACCAAATTATGCTGAATAAATATAAATATGACTTTAGAATGTCGGGATAGTTAAAAGATAAGTATTTTCAATTATCTGAGATGAATTGTACAAACTATCAGATACAGATGAAATATAATTAATTTCTATGTTAATCAATGATTATTTATATTTAATATCCTATATATTAATAGTAGTAACATTATATAATGAAGAAAGTGGAATATACTCTTCCCCTTCAACGGATTAGAGGAAATTTTCAAAAATATCACTACCCTTTGGAAAGAGATGTCACAATCTGATGTATGAAAATAACAATCAAATTATAAGTATAAAAGTTATGAATATGGAGGATCATGATTCAGTGGTTTTCATTTTTGTGGTGTGGAGGGTAGGGAAAACATTAATGCTATTTTTAGTATAATTTTTCATTTTATGGAAATAGGAAATAATCAAGATGGTATAGGCAATAAAAAAATAAATTCCCATATAAGTCAAGTTGTGAACTCAAAAATTTGAAATTTATAAACTCATAATAGATTTTAGTTCATGAATAAAATATGAGGTATGTTTGATTAGAAGGGACACAAAACTATGGTGTGAAAGACTAATATTCCAAAATTTGTTCCCGATTATGTGAAAGGGAAGAAAATACAAGATGTAAGAAAATACTATATAAATACTAAGATAAAGTGTTTAATAGTTTTCCAATATAACTTAAATATTGATAATCTAATGGAAAAAAAATAAAATATATGATTTTTGTAATTTAAGTGCTTATATTTTTTATGATAAATAGGGCGTTGATGACAATTTTTCAATAACTAGTGATCTATAATGAAATTAACTATTAGTTAATGATGTAGATGTAATGAGAATGTCATGTAGGATTATATGGAAGTTTTCCCCCATAAGAATAATTAATGAAGTAGAGTTTTCTTAAACATAAAAAATTAATATTCATTGATCACTAAGGTGAGTAAAACCACTCCAAAAAAGTAATTAGTTCATGACAAGAATATGAGCATGAAATATTTTAAGAGTTACAGATTGAAAGGTAATATATTATCTTGGTCACATACTAAAATTATATGAAATAAAATTTCGTTTTTGATAAAAAACTATTATCCTTTTTTCTATTATTGGGGAATAAATAGGTCCCCAATTATACCGTATTTTTTTATTTGTTCTCCAAATGTAGGGAATTAATGGAGAAGTATTAGTGTTTTATGGACTTTACAACACTGTAAACATGTTAATCATGGAGCTTACTGACTATGATGATGGAGGAATGGAGTGAATCCCTTGATGATGATAAATTATTACAAGGAATATATTACATTGTCAGCATATCATAAATCATGAAATTCATGATAACTTTGAAAAATAAAAATTATTGTATTATAATCCCACATGCAATTTTGTTTACTTTGTCAAAAATCATTATCTTGGTGGGTTTTGATTAAAAGGGGGATTATATGAATATAAATATAATTTTTTATTATTTTTTTAGAACTAGGTAGGTTATTATTATCCATGTAAAATATGTTTAGACCTCCTCTAAAATGATAACTTTGGTTGTTAACACATACTATACTAGTTTTTGATATATTTTATCACCTTGGAAAATCGCTTTTGTTTTCTATATAGTTATATAATGTTTTTACATAGAGATTAATAACATCGGGCTCATTTATAAAGGAAATAGGTTGATTCACCCATCCCTTCATATGTGACAAAAGACTATATTTAATATTAGATAAGATCGAATAAGATATACTAAAAATGACCCTATATCTCTATTTTATTTATTGTCAGTAAGTGCTAGATAAATAAGAACTCATATTTAAATCAAAAGTTCTAGGTGGAGTTGAAAAAAAATCTTAATGGGTCGATTGATGTGCACATTAGATGAATAGTATTTATTTTAAACAAGGAATTTTGGTGTCAACAAATGATTAAACAACTGTATATGAGAATTTTTGTTTTTAAGTGGAATCATCATCCCTATTAAATGGTATATGAATGTATTGAAGGATTATTTAGATTAATTGATGATGTAATGAAATTTATGGACATAAATCTCTCTATTTCAAGTATTCGTAAGGTTATGGGAGGAACTTTAAAATGATAGATATAAATGGGAAAATGGTTAATACAAAAATCCTCTTATAGTTTATACAAGATAATTTTATATTTGAGAATATATATCATATTGTTTGACATTAATTGATTGTTATCCATAAGGTTGGGAATTGTTTCAATAATTTTGATACATGTGATCATTCGGTTTCAAAATTTCATTATATGGTTGATACATGTCCTTGCACGGTTTGAACTTGTAACTATAAGGTTGATACCCTATCACTATAGGGTGTGTGTTAGTGCCTCACACCTTTTTGACACATCATAAGTTTAGTTATTTGGGGTTTATATGCTCTGAAATATAATTAATCAATATGATTTCTATATTATAAAAGGTAATTTTATGGAATTCAAGATTCTAATGAACAAGTAATATTAGATGATTTGAAAACTGATATTTGTTTGTTAAATAATAATTAAAGAATAGGTATTCAAGTGGGATATCATGTGGATTATACTATTGATAGAGAACTATAAATTCCATGAGATTTAAATAATAATGAATATTTTTTGGTAGGATTAATATTTTTTCCTTTAGATAATAAAATATTATATATTATTATTTAATCATTCAATGTTATAGAAAATATTTTTTTATTTTTATAGTGGTAAGAAAAACTTCGTAAGATGTTGAAGTACAGGTGAGTAAATGTATTTTTTATAGGAATTTATGAATATTGAAATGATGATAATTTATAGTCATATTTTTATAAGATAAAAATAGTTTTGTTTGATGATTTTTTCTTATAGGATCAATGATACTACTTGAGGAGTTTTATTTCCCAAGGTAACATTAATAGATAGGTGTTGGGATCTTGTCCATATTGATGAATTTTTCTCTAATTTCATGTATGATTATGGGGGAACTCAAATAATTTATTATATCATCATTACATTGGATAGAGTATTAAAATTCTTAATGATATTACATTTATGGATAATGATATTGATAAGAGTTGTTTAATACTCTATATTGATGAACTTTTGAACAAAAAACTATTGAAAAATGATATGAGTAAAAGAATAATATAAATCATGGAAAAACTGAAATCTTAGAGGATCAGGTTTGAGATAGTGAACCCTACAAACCAAATAAATACTTCGTAGTGGAATATATAACTGTTATAGAACTATATTAAATTATATAAAATATATTGAATCAAGGATCCATTTTGCAACGAAGGTATTTATGTTCCATATAATTAACTATCACTGAGAATAATTGTATCATCAATGATATGAATGGATATATAAGACCAGGTGAAATGGTCATTATTGTGATTTTTTGATGTTATTGAAGTATTTTTGAAAACAAAATGTTTGTTAAAAATTAAATGAGAAAAAATAAGTAAAATTCCTTTATCATTAATATAATAACAACTTTTCTCCAATTAAAACTACATGGAAAATACTTTTTATTTTCTTGACTCATAGTTTAATTCTTGATTTGGTTTACAAGCATTTATTTTGGACGTTTTTTTGTCCAATGAGAATTTTCATCATTTTCATTTATAAATATTAAATCAAAATTCCACAATGCACGTCCTCTAGACGGTGGGTACTAATTTGACTTTTTTGGATCCCATAATAAATAACATTGGTGGGTTTGATTTTTATGAATCATATGAGTATTCAAAAAATAAAAAATAAAGATAATAATTTTCATTTAGAGAAAACAATTTATAAAATGCGAGGCTTTCGGCACATGGGGATCATTACTCCAGAGTTGTCTAGACCTGAGTTTTTCTCTATATCTCTATTTATGGTAATATGACTTTGTCCTTTATCATGTTAACTTAAGATTATTCCCTAGAATATGGGATTCACTTAGTTCCCTAATTCATTTCAACATATGAGTCATCGGAAAAGTCTTACTATGTGGGTTAATTTGATTAGCTGTAATTTCAATTAATAACGCAACATTTAAAAAAAATCCAAAAAAATCGAAATAAAAAACATAATACTCATATTAGGACTTAATTTGATCCCACCTAGAGATTACATGAATTCACCCTTGATTGAAAATGAACACACATATCTCTTTTGATTCAAAAACCATTATTTCACTAGATGGAGTTTGATGAAGTATGATGATTGACTTGATCAAATTAACTGGATTGGGATTGTGATCTTATTTTAAATTTAACTTGATTTAAATTACTTTAATAGGATATAAAGATACATTTGTGTTTAGTTTACATTGTGAGAATAGTTCTTTATAATGTGTTTGGAAACAATAATTAAAATATAATATTAAAATTATTTTATAGGGACTATAAAATCTCAAGTTGGGGGTGTTATTAGCCAATAAAAAACATTTTTTTATTAAATATTAATGGTATTAAATGTTCATTTTTTATCTTATGGCCCTGAGTTAATGAATTTTAATTTTGAACATCCATTCTGATTATTTGTGCACTTCATGACAAAGGTACACCAATTTACGCCCAATTATTCATATGATTTTAAGGAATGTAAATTATCCATTTTTTATATTTTGGGAAATGGATCTACATATCAATATAAACATTTTTCATTCAGGGATCAATAAAGGATTCATAAATGATGATGGAGATATTTTTTGATGAAAGGATACAATTTCGGAGAAAGCAGATTGGACCCCATCCCACTGATTAGAATGTGGGGCCCACAATACAATCCCACTGATTCCCAGATTTTAATTTGGTCCCACTTAGAGTTTTGTATTGGGAGTTAAGTCTGATTTAGTGGGCGAACATTCTGGAATGAAGATTCTAGGCCAGATTTTGATATTCTATTTGGGAAGCCTTAGTAACAACCAAGGATGCTAAATTAACACTTGCTCTGGAAGAATAATTTGTTCCAATATATGTCTTCTATCATCCCAAGAAATTTGGGCTTCAGTGGGCCTATATTTTTGGCCCCACATTCTCAACAATGGGATGGGGTCCAATCTTCCTTCTCTATAATTGTTTCCTGTCATCACCAAATATCTGAATCATCATTTATAAATACTTTATTGATCCTTGAATGGAAAATGTTCAAATTGAAGTGTAGATCCATTTGCAAAAATATCAAATTAAATTAATCAAAATTAAATTCCTTAAAATTGGGTGAATCATTATGCATAAATTGGATTAATTTAGACAGGAAGATGATAAATGATGAGAATGGATGCCCAAATTTAAATCCATTAACTGATGACCATAATATCAAAAATGAACATTCAATACCATTAAAATGTAATTAACATATGTGTTTTTATTGTACAATCAATTTTTAGTTAGTAGACTATATTTATCTACCTTTCTTATAGGGGAATATAATCAACAACTAGTAAAACAATAACTCAAATGAGAAAGAGGTATTTATATATTAGGATCATTATTTATATTATCGGCTATAATCTTCCAGTTAGATTATAAAATTCAAAAGTGGGAATCTATACTAAAACAAGTTGGATATAACTTGAAGTAAAATTTCTGCATATGGTGAAGAATCTGTGATTAGAATGATAAAAAATCATGAATAGTAGTAGGAATATATTAAAAAACATATAAATACAAGTTTTATTATGTTATAAATTTTCACTAACATTCGGTGAGATTGTAATAATATATATTCATATGATTTTAAACTATAATATGGTCAATAGGTTGAGTTAAACATGAATGACTTATAAAATACCCTACCACTGATTCACCCTATGCCACTAAGATGTACCATCTAATTCAGAACTATATATAGTCTGGGACACTATATAATAACATCCTTTTTAGTCTATGATACATATAGTTCACCAATGGTAATTGGTCTAAATATGTGTGGGTGTAGTGGTGGTTTGGTTAGAACAAAATTACTGAATGTGAATTCTAGTATGTCATGTGTTCTTTTATTTATTTACATAGTGTTTACAAGTGTATATGATGGAATTTATTAAGGTCACATGGTTAGACAATATTGAGATATATTTCTCAAATCCATAATGGGGTTACTTGGAACATGTGAAAAACCTATATTTTACCTTTATGTTATAGGACTTATAGTGTATCAGGTTAGAGAAACAAAAAATTGTTCACAAAAGGGTTTGAGGAAAGGCTCAGGGTTATAATGAATCCAATTTGTATTTATTTATCCTTTTTTTAAATTCATGTGTGTAATTTTAATATTGGTAAATTCAATTTCTTTAATGACAATATGAGTACAAATTCACTGGTAATTCCATGTCATATTTTTGATCTTACACTCTATAACTCTCTGGTGTTTTATTATTTACTTTTATTGATTACACTACTACATATGTTATAGTATACCCAATAATTATCATAGAATATTTACACTTGTAAAAAAATCCAATGGAATACAGGAAGAAGTTCCAAAGGCATTTTAGCACTCTTGAAAAGGTATCATTAAATAAATAGTTGGTCCATTAGAAAACACCTTTTCATTTAATCAATACTTTATATATAGGACCCTAAAATAAATACAATATATACCTAAAATATAAATATAATTTATTTATCAAAAAATGGGTTAAATGATAAACATTAGTGAATTCCATATCATATGAATAATTTTTAATTCATAAATGTTCAAATTAATTTTTTTCATCAAATTTTATTAACGACAATAACTCATGAAAATGTTTCTTGAGTTTTTACATGAGCCATTTATTTCTAAACAATTATATTTCATCCTATATACCTCTACGATATAATTTTTTATTTATATAAATATAAACAACATACAAATGAATATATTAAAAAAATTTAGTTAAAATACATGCAGTGAGTTTTTTATTAAATAATATTTTTGAAAAATAAATAACCCTCCTATATTGAAACCCTAATATTGTTTAAATTGCTATACCATGTTAGGAATTCCATGTTTTTATAATAAATTTTCAGGTTTATTATGTTTATAGTTTTTCTATTTTATAAGAATATTTTTTTAATGATATGATTTATGTTTGATTATTTTTGCACACATAAACAATTTTCATAATTCATTTTCAATGATCATATTACTGATATGATATCAATTAGAGAAGTAACAATTTTTTAATATATTGAAATACCTGCAATACAAGAAGAGAAATACTTATATAGACAATAAAAACATGATACATTATCAAACATATGATGAAGATGTTTTTTAAGGGATAACATTTTATGAGGACGAAATCAAGAAAAAAAATGATAGTGATGAACTCAATAATAAATTAATTCCCATTCAATCCTCTCTATAAAAAAATATATTAAGAGAATTAAAAGTGAATGTGAGGATTCTGATCGTGTTGATGAGATTTATCACCTATATAGATTATTTGTGATGTATTAATATAATAAATTAAAATTTTAGACATGTTCTTTAATTATTGGAAACTGTGATAAAATATTGAGATGGAATAAAGAAAACACAAATTCAAGAAATTTTTATTCTATGACTGTAAAAAATAAAGGACATTTCAATTTTTTGATATATGTGAATAAATACAAAATGGTAATTCTACGAAATAATTCTATAAAGGATATGACCTAAAATACCACTAATGATAATACATGTGATTCAGATTTTTAGTAGAAATAAACTATTACAAACTAGGACAATGCTTTTTTACATAATATAATATGTTTCTCAATATCTATATTTCTATTTAAATAGATTGTGAAAACATTAATCAATATTTTATGTATCTATGGAATTAAACTAATATGGAAACATGTTTGAAGAATGTACATCATTGAAAAATAGATTCAATGACTCTTAGATGAGAATGGTTTTATTATAAAGATTGTAAACATGATTATTGAAAGTAGATATAACATTAATAGACTAATGTAACCCTAAAAACTCTCACAGCCAATATTGGAAAGCACTATTAGTAAAGGAAACATCAATTTTTTTGAGAATTTATTTTTTTACTAGTTTTAATTTAGCCCCTCATAGTAGTTCTCATATTTGTAATATGTGTGGGACTAACTGGTATGAATGAAGTAAATTTTTTTATTAATTCGTATTATTATAGATGTCAGTGTTTTTTCCTTTCTGGTTCTCTTTACCTATTTCTCATAGACCTCATAAATAATTTTAGGATCCTATCCTACTAATGACTAAATATTCGAGGAAAAATTGATTTTGATGCCCAATATTTATTGTATTTTATATTTTATATATTGATAAACTGAAGGAGTAATAATTTAAATCACTTTTATAGTTGATATTAAAATTAAATGACATGTGAATACTCAGACTTTAAAATATAAGCCAAATTTTAAAGAGGGCATGTTACAATTTGAAAAAATGAAAAATGAAATATCATTTGTCTTGGAAAATTAAAAAATTAATATTTTTTACTCGTATAAAATGACTTATTTTTTATAGTAAAATGTATAATATCCATTGTGATAGTAATTTATGTAATTTTTTTTATTATTTTATGCATTAGAATGATGAATAAAATATTTTTATTGAAAAAAATGATTTAATTTTTTTTGTAATATAAAATGAAAATATTTATCCACTTCATATAGATTCATTTATTTCTTAGCAGGTTTCTGATATTGGTATATTTTATATGGATATTTTTTAAATAAAAATAATAAATAAGAATTTTAATGGTCATCAATATATAAAACATAATGAGATTTTTTTTATTTATCTATGTTATAAAGTTATATATCCTAACTCATATGGTTGGTTATCAATTTCAAAATTGATAAATGAAACTTATCATTTAAAACGGAGAATTTATTTTCAAAAACATCACAACTATGGTTGATTATTATAGATTTATTTATTAATTATAGTGTTTTTATTTTGTATGGAATGAAATATGATTATTCCATTATTAAAAGTTACATATGATTTATCTTGATTTATTTATTTTCTCACAAAATTGAATCTGGAAAATATTTTTGCAAGATTTCAAGGGTAATTAAGAACATTGGTGTACTTACCAATAATTACATAAAAGTGACCATTTTAATGGTTACTATCATCATGAGATTGACTCTCGTTTTTCACTGGATTGATTTAATCAAAAATTATATATCCAATGAATAACTGTAAAAAATAAAATTATTGAGAGGATAAATAAAACTCTCTAAGAAATAACTTTTTATATTCCCAATGAGTATTATTTACTAAAATATTTTTCTTTGATGTTGTTAGTGATTCTGGTAATATTATATTTATGTTATTAATAATCCAATTTTTAAAAATTACTCATAGGGACTATGGAATGAAAGAAAACACTAATTTAATTTATTTATGAATTTGAAAAAAAAAAATCTCAAAATTAGAAATAACATTACTAATTTTAAAAACCTTTTTTATAAAGTGATTAATTTAGATATTAAATTACAAGGATATTATATAGGGTTTTTAAGAAAAGAACCATATTTTTTTAGAAATATATTAATGAATATTTTTATAAGCAATTTCTATATGAGACCAAAATCAAGTTGGGAATCTAGATGAAGATATCCATATAAATAATTATAAGTCTCTAATTTCATTCAAAAATAAAAGAACTTTTAAATTCATGAATCCCCTCATTACGAATATGACATGGAATACCCATGTACTTCAATACGTAAAACATCAAGGCCATTTAAGTACCATAAATTGGATGAAATTTTTGTTGATCATGAGAAGGGTCATCAAACCCAAGTCTATTTAAGGAATTATCTTGATCATCAAGCTTGAAAATCATATATTGAACTAAATAACATTACTAATTCCATTAATAATATTAAATGTGTGATTACAATAGAATCTTTCTAAAACAAATTCAAGAGAAAAAAGTGTGGGAATTGGTTGATTGAGCCAATGTATATTCAATTATAATAACTAAATTTCTATTTTTTATGTTGATTAGGATATTAATTTTATTGAAAATAAGTGAAAATATGTTTTACAAGGTTATAGTCAAGAGGAAAATATTGGTAATGAGGAAACATTTACACCAGTTTCAAAATATTAATCTAATAAATACTAGTTATCATATAAAACAAATTTTAGTTTCAAGATATATTATATGGATGTTATGAGTGTCATTTTGGAATAGTTTTATTCATATGGATGTATATATCGGGAGGCCCTCAACATTACAGAAGTATTAATTTCAAAATTATATTTTAAAAATGTGTAAATCCTTATGGGGATTGAATAAATCTATAAATGATTGATATTATAGGATCTAAACTTTTATTTTATAAAATGGATTTATAAAAGTAAATTTATATAAAACATTATTCATCAATACTTATTAGAACTATTAAATGGAAAGTTAAAACATATGTTAGTGATATTATTTTCAGCTGTAAGAAAAATCCTTGTGTAATAATTTCTCCGTAAATGTAAAATATGAATTTGATATGAATTTTATGCGGTATCTAAAATTTATAATTGTATATTAATTCCTCCAAAAGGATAATAGGAATGTTCATAATAATAATAAATTCCTAAGATTTATTTTAGAACATTTTTACATGGATAATTTTAAGGGTAATTATATTCATATATATACCATCTATAAACCTGACTTCAATGAAGCTTGAAAACTAGTAGAATAACCAATTTAAATTGAAAATACCTAAATTTTTCTAAACATTACCACTAGTCACCTTAATATTGTTTTTATTTGAAATGTATTTGATAAATTTATATAAAACTCAAGGAATCTAACTTGAGTGAAGTCAAAATGATTTTCAATTACCAAAAGTGTAATTTGATTTTTTTATTCATTTATATAGTTTATTAAATTGATTTATTTAATTATTCGAATGATTATTATGGTATTTATATGATAAATAGAATGGGAACCCCGAGAAAAAAACATTTTTTGGGGAATTATCCTTTTAATTTTGTAGTAAAAATGTATTCTTCGGTCACAATATCTACTAGTTAAGAAAAACACATAGCTATAGATAATTATTTTTCATTGATTCTATGGATGAAACATGTATTATAAAATCATGGTTTTTAATTCAAAAATCATCCTACAGAATTATATACATAAATTGTAATAATATTTAGAATATTCTTTCTTACGAATTTAGGAACACTGATATTGTTATATAATATCACTACCTAATAGGTCATTATTATAAAAAGTGATATTACTCTAATATTTTTTATTATTTAATTTGAATTCGGCTATTTATTGAAAAAATCATTTGAATCTTGAGAGAATAAAGTATTTTAGTAATTAAAATGGGATGATAATCTATTTGACAGAGTGTTTATGATTTATTTACAATATAATTATATTGGTTTAATTAATTGATAAAATTCTATAATTTACTCACTCATTACCTTTATATATAATTATTTCACTCATAAAACTTGTAAAAAAATGGATTCATTCATCATATTTGAAATTATAAATACAAAATGGTATGTATTTTTGGTTTGTTTAATTTATTTTCCAATTTCATTTAATTTTGTCTGATTTATTTATTATTATTTTAGGAGTTTTTGACCCTTTTGATTCATTTTTTATATTTATTTTTTATTCTCAATAATTTCGAATGTTTTCAAATACCCTTTATAGAAACCCTCATTATATATCTCTTATACAGCAAAAACCCATTACCATTGACTCAACCAAACCCTTAAGATGATCCCCCACTTCCACAGAATGACTTGATCACTTTTGAAAAAATATACACTTAATGTATTTAAATAATCATTACAATAAAAATATTATTAAACATTAATATAAAAAATTATAATTCATTGAAAATGATTATGTCTAATATATGATCACTTTATATTTTAAATTTTAATGGTATATATGTTCACTCCATCATATTAAATATATGATTTGTTAAAATATGAACTATTAAAATTTTCAAATAATTTATAAATATAATATTAATTGTAAGAACCCAGATCATCATGTCAGGTATGGATCATTATTTTGGGTTGTTTTTTAGGAAAAGGGAAGAAATCATAAATTTTTTAAGTACACTCAATGTACATTAGAGTACTAGATGTGTAACAGGTTTTGCATATTTCCGTTTACTAGCCATGTAACGGCTCGGAACTCGGTCATGTGGGTGACCTGGAAAATAGTCTAATGTAGGGGTCAGTTGAGGCTAGTACATAGCGTGTATATTAAAAGAGCACACTTTTCACATTTATATTTAATTTATGAATCAGATCGGGGTCTCTTATCATCTCCAAAACACACTTCTCCTTCCCTCGGTTCGTACATGAGAGAGATGAGAAACCAACGATCCTCAATCTCCTCCCTCTTTCCCATATGAACTCTGATTGAGACGGCACTGGGTGTGTTGGATTCCCACCGGTGAGTTCTCTGTTTCCGCAGATCTTTCTTCCCTGATTCCTCCTCTCTCATGAGTATTGAATGGTTGATTGTTTCTAACTTTTTCCTAGATCTACATCATTCTAGGAAAATTCAAGGGTTTACGTTCAAGAGTGTCGATCATACGACATTAAGGTATGTGGTTTGTGCCATTCAGTGATTTCCTTTGTATTGTATATTCTTAATGTGTCAAATACCCATGATGTAGAGACCCGAAGCCTGACGTACATTGACATTACATTACATTTGCAGAATACTTAGTACATAACAAAAACACACACACAAGGACAGTAATAGTTTAGTGTCTTTGGAAACTCGGAATATAATCTTCTAATCGTGGTGAAAGATCTTCAACATCTCCCATAGATATCTTCCTTTTTTTATACCTAAAACCTTTCTTTATATCCTGGGGAAAAGAAAACATAAAAGGGTGAGCTCAAATGATCATTAAGGGTAAACAAAAGAAATATCAATCACATCATATACATAAGAACATAGCTTTTGGAAATCATAACCTGCAAAAGAGCTCATAGTATCAAAACATGGGATAAATCATAGAAGTGAAATGTAATCCCAATAATCATAACATAAAACATGAAACTTTTTGGCATACACACATATTCATAGAGAATAATTTCTTGTTAGTCAAGACTCATTTCCAAGACTATCTTAGTGGACAAAGTCCCTTTCTGAACCGAGTCACCCTCGTTTCAGTCCTATTTCACTGAACCGGTATATCCTACCGTTCCAGCCATGTCTATCTCATGAGATATAAAATCTTTACCCAATGCATTGGAGGGAGATGTAGGTCCCACCCATCTCATAATGATACCATTCTTATGTGTTCCACAAAATCATAAATCATACATCATTTCATAACCCATGTAATAAAAATGGGAATCTTAAACATCATGACATCATAAAACAATTCATATAAGATAAAGGATTTCATAAAAATAATTCCATCACAACATTATCAAATCAATGTAATAATAGAGATAAAAACAAAACCCTTTATTATCTTAGATGGAAAATAATTTTTATAAAACACTTGAAATGAATTCTTGAGGAAAATATCCTTTCTTCTTCAAAATCAATTTCTTTTCACAAAACGTCATGCAATTTTAAAATAAAGTTATTTTATTGAAAATAGTCATGAAATAATTTGGAGGAATCTTCATGAAAATAAGGCTTTATAAAACCGTAAAAATCCGTTTGTTCCATATAAGTTAAAAAAACATTCTTCATACTTTTGTCGGAAAAGTCAAAAAGTACCTCGTACGAAAAACGAAAAAAGATTCCTTTCATATCTTTTACTAAAAAATCACCGAAGGGTAAAATAGGTTTTAAACAATTTTAGGTGGATGGAAATAATATTACATATTGAGGGAACATGGACGTGTATGATAAAATACACCCCAGTAAATACCAAAGTATAAGTAATCTCGGATAAGAATGAGATTGTGGTATTTCCCTTACCTTAGGTCCGACTTGCTTTGTACGTGTCCGAAACTCCTGTATAATGATTTAAATCATGTTATTGAATTATTCCAGAATCATATTCATTGTTATTATATCATATATGGTCCACTTATGACTTTATATTACCCGTTCTTTTGTAAATTCATGTTAAAGTGGAGTTTTGGGTAAAATTGTCTCATTTGTCTTTCGTGTTTTTAACTTGTAATTATTAATATGATTACTTGGATAATGATTACTTATATCCAGAATGTAAAACATGATTTATATATAATATATATTCAGAATATATATACATATATTATATATCGATAAATGGAATGAAATACACCGTTCATGGAGACGGTAGTCCGTACGTACGCATGAACGCTGTTTTCGTTTCCTTATTATATTGAATGGAATTAAGTAGATGACATACATATAAATATAAATGAATCCAATATCATTATTATGTCATATATTTCATTAGTACTTATTATCTATACTTTATAATCATTCATGAATGGTTAATCATTTAGAATGAATCTCATCACGTCGTGGAGACGGTAGTCCGTACGTACGCACGAGCGATGATATCGTTCCCATGGTCGTGGAATTGTGTTGAAGTGTATGTATACTATTTAAGTATCAATATAACATTATAATAATCATATATAGTTACTCATTACACCATTATACCCATCCTATTAATGTGGCGGCGGAAAATAGATTACACCACGGCGTGGAGACGGTATTCCGTACGTACGCACGCACGGTGATTTCATTTTTCCGTAGGATGGATAGAAGGTGAATTAGGGTTGTTTCATATTTATAATAACATATCAGTATGTATGTAATACTGATGTTATTACTTTATCATGAAACAACTAAATAAGAATAAGTTGAAGAAGAAAGAAATTGAAAAGATCGGTAATGGATATTACCTCTTCTTTGAAACGCTTCTTTGAATCCTCCACTTAGGGAACTAAGATTGGTCTTTTAAGAAGACCATGACCTCTAAGATGATACTAGGTAAGTGGAGAAGATATTTTTTCAGGGTTTGGATGAGCTTGAATGCTCAAATTGGTTTGAGGAGGAGAGGGAGGAGGTTCCCTTTTATAAGGGAGGAGAGGGGCACATTAGGAATATCTCAAAATATTATTTTATATTAAAGACAAAATCGGTTTATAATGGTTCCAAAGGGTCTGATTTCGAAGGTAAAGTGGGTATGGGTCGAAATAATATCAACCAATAGGATTTAGACAAGTTTAGGTTATTATTTTAACCTTATCAATTAGATTTAACTCTATGTTAAATAATTTAACTTTAACCGTGACTTTTTGTTTTCTTACACTATATGGTTAATACACTTATTATAACAAGCCAAACGAACCCCAAGTTGTTTATTATTAATATATATCCTTATCTAAGTAATGTGGCCGATCCTCAGATTTTTAGGAATAAAATAACAATTAATAATATAATATTTGTTTTAAAAACTATTTTGTGGCAATTTTGACACTATTTGATATATGATTTTTTTGAAAGTCATAACAGAATTTTATGTTCAACACAAATTGATTAAATTAACACTAATATATCATAGTAACCTATAAAATTAGTGTAATTCATAAAAAGTCTCAAATTACATTTATTTGAGCATTTATAACATCAATTATGTTAACATTTCCTTAAAAGGGTAATTAATGCATCATCGTTGTGTCATAAATAAATTAATTTATTTAATGTCTAAAAATTATAAATAAAATATCATTATGTAGGAAATCTTTTTATCTTTCTAATGAATATTTATAGTCGAATTTATCTTATGTATAACTCCATATTAAAAATGTTTTAGTAAATAAACTTTGATTTTAACTCTTTTAACCCTTCTTTAAATAAATTAATAATAAATGTCCTAATCTAATCCAAGTGGGCCTAAATGGTCATATTTTATTCCTATGTTTGTTTTTGGTCGAATTACACTTGTACAATAGAATTAGGACATGTTTTAGGGTAATAATAATATCATTTCTACCCTTAATTACCCTATTTACTTTTTACCGTGGTTAAAAAAAGTAAAAAGTTACTATTCACCAAAAGTTATTTTCATCTCATTGAACCACATTTTAGTCCTTGATATTAACCGTGTCTCTCAGATTTTTGAAATTCCACTCACAGAAGCGGTAAAATTAAGGTTTATGAAAAATTCAGTTTTTTAACTACCACTTAGTGGTTTCACTATTCATCAAAAATTGAAAGTTTTCAGAAAAATGCCAAAAATTAGGCCTCAGCTATATTTGATATTATGAACTCAAAAATGTTTTCTATTTTACCAAATTCAAAACATATCAGTTGCATTAATTAATTTAAAAATGAATTCCCGTCGTCAAAACAAAAGGCGTGTTTTTAAGAGATAACAACTATCAAAAGATTGACACTTGTTTATAACTGGTTTAAATGTGAAATTATATCCAATGACCAACATTGTATTAAATTGTAAAAATATATTCTAAATATACTTTAAAACCACTAAAATTAATAATTTATCACTATTAATTATTTTGATTAAAAAAGTTTTTTTTAATTATAATTTAGTAATTTTCACTATTCATCAGAATATGATAGTTATCCGAAAATTACCAAAATTTCACCCTAAGATAATTTCGATATTCCGAATCCAAAAATGAATTCCATTTTGAAAAATAAAATTTACAAAATTTCAAAAAGTGGTTATTACTATTCATAACAGCTAGTTTTAATAATATTTTAATAGCATATTATTGTTTAGTGAAACTCGTTATTGCGTACTACACACGCTATCGAGAAAGGTCGTGATTCCGTGTAATGCAAGGAAAATCAAGGATGCGTGTTGTGCAAGATCATTTTGGTGTAGCGTACAACACAAGACATTAGTGAAATTAAAACGAATATTTTTCATAAAATCTTGGGCTGTTACATTCTACCCCCCTCAAAATGAATTTCGCCCTCGAAATTCGTCGGGGTTATAAATGGTTAACAATTCGAAAGTTTCTTTAATAGAAACCCACATCGTAAAAAGGAATACCAAAACCAATCTTTAAAAATGAAAGTATGAAACGTAACGGTTACCCAAATAAACTAATCACTGGGTTTCCACATAGGTGAAAATATGGATATAGAAGACAAATCTAACCATCATGTTCTGATGGAGAGTGGTAGAGAACATGGCTATGGAAAAGCCAGTAATCATAAATCCATAAGTTTGTGACGATCTAAGGTACCATCTGATTCATCAGGTATAATATCACTAGGACAACATTTTTGGTTTTCAAGATCATTTCCCTAAAGTTGAAAATTTGAAATAGAATAAATACTTACTTTATTTTGGTACAATCTCACTGTTGTTCGTGCCTTGAACAATTTCCACTTCATTTATTAAATAAATGAAGTTGAATTTGTTATTCGTGAAGTGTTAGCAGATCATGTGATAGAATGACGGGTCATTCCATCTATCTCAAACAAAAGGTTAGCAAAAATTATATACATAAGATGATCTATAGTGAGATTAATCATATATGGTTCCTAAAATGGACTTATACATCATATATCATACATCTTAATATAATAAAACTAGTTTCTACTAAACAGGGACTTTCTGTAGGCCAGTGGTAGGCGATAAAGGCCAGTCGCACTTCGGTTGTGGGTTCGATTTCCACAGCCTTGTCCGACGCGATGGGTTGTCGCCTGTCCTGCAGGTTGTCCTGTTTCTAAAACTTTATTACTATAACATCCCATCAATAATATCAAAAAAACTTCTATCCTTAAACAATACTAACTTATGTCCAACATAATCCATTCCAATCTTTAGACTTATCCATAATACTGCAGTCCACTCTCATAACATAGTGAAAACGATTACCAATGATTTAACACCATCGTCGATCCCCATATAACATAAGATATGTTTTGTTGGTCACATTACAAACATTCAAAGTCCTTAATCATTTATTCTCTTTAATACCTTAGTGAAAACATGAATGCAGTTAAAATTTAACACTTTCCACATACCAAAATCCTCAAAATTATATATACTCAAACCATGATATCACTTAGTCCTTATATCAATCATGAGCTCATGAATACTGTTAAACATTTTGTTTTCTCGTTTTTCCTTCATTATGCGCATATCAACCTATTTCCAAAAATATCTCAATCACTTTGAATACCACATTAGACTAATACATAAATATTCCAATACGTTATGATACAACATTATTTTGGAATCCCATTACATAAACACTTAATCATTCCACCACATCGTTGTCATATTCAACATCGCCAATTGTAATCGCATGTGACTTCCCTTTGTCCTTTTCCTTAAGCGGTTGCTCATGTAGATCATCACTAACTCTTCGATTAGGGCATTTATTAGCATAATGCCCCATTTCCTTGCACTTGAAGCATTTAAGTGTTGGTGGTGTGTTCTCTGCAGTGTTTTCTTTGTTCGCATCATTAGAAACCCTTTTTCCATTACTTCGACACTCAGCTGCTCGATGACCTTCTTTTCCACACTTAAAACATTTTCTAGTCCCTTTAAGACAATCTCCACCATGCATCCTTCCACACTTTGTGCATAAAGAATCATTCATCTTTTTTTCACCATTATTCTGAGATTTCTCCTTGAACTCCATCTTTCGTTTCTTGTCAAAACCATGAGATGGATATGTAACAACAACTTCCATTTCTACCTTGATAGCACAACGCCCAATTTCTTCATAGCTACTGAAGTCTCTTATAGATAATTCCCTTCGAAGACTTGGTTTTAAGCCACTGAAAAATCGATCAACTTTACTTTCAGGTTGGATGATAATGCCAGATGCATACCTTGCAAGTCTTGTAAAATTCGCTTCGTATATACCAACAGATTCATCATCCTTTTTCTTTAGTTCAAGAAACTCCTTTTCCATTGATGTTCGGAGAATACGAGGGAAGTACTTATTGAAAAATAAGTTCTTGAACTCGTCCCATTCCATGGACTCAATTTCATCCCTTCGCCTCGTATTCTTAATAAGATTCCACCATTGATCAGCATCACCTTCCAAACGATACACCGCTAAGATGACTTTATCATGCTCAGAACATTGAAGAACTAATAATATCTTTTCAATGGTATTGATCCATTGTTCAGCAACAAGTGGATCGGAAGTCCGACTGAAAGAAGGTGGGCGTTGCCTCATGAAGGACTCAATAGAATACTGTTCCTTTCTCTGCTCATTTGGAAGTCCAGAATGATTCATAGCTTGTGTAAGGATAGCAATAAGATTTTTCACACCATCTCCCATAACATTTGTTTGTTCAAGAGGACAATCATTGCATTGTACATTGCATTGATCAACATGGTTCCTTCGGGTTCCAGCCATCGTCTAAAACCCAAAAAGAATAGTGTGAGAGGCAAAAATCAAGATAGGGAAAACAACATAATAAAGGGGGAGTACCCTCAATATCTAACATCTAAGGTTAAATTCTAAGATCATTAGCTCAATTCTAGGACTATAACTTATACGTATACTTAACCTTAGAGACATCCCTAGACATACCTTAGAAATATCTATAGGGATCTCACTAACATTTTCGCATCCTAGTTTCCAAAGGTTGACTAAACCTTTCCTCTGATACCAACTGTAGAGACCCGAAGCCTGACATACATTGACATTACATTACATTTGCGGAATCCTTAGTACATAACAAAAACACACACACAAGGACCGTAATAGTTTAGTGTCTTTGGAAACTCGGAATATAATCTTCTAATCGTGGTGAAAGAACTTCAAAATATCCCATAAAGATCTTCCTTTTTTTTATACCTAAAACTTTTCTTTATATCCTGGGGAAAATAAAACATAAAATGGTGAGGTCAAATGATCATTAAGGGTAAACAAAAGAAATATCAATCACATCATATACATAAGAACATAGCTTTTGGAAATCTTAACCTGCAAAAGAGCTCATAATATCATAACATTGGATAAATCATAGAAGTGAAATGTAATCTGAATAGTCATAACATACAACATGAAACTTTGTGTCATACACACATATTGATATAAAATCATTTCTTGTTAGTCAAGACTCATTTCCAAGACTGTCTTAGTGGACAAAGTCCCTTTCTGAACCGAGTCACCCTCGTTTCAGTCCTGTTTCACTGAACCGGTATATCCTACCATTCCAGCCATGTCTATCTCATGAGATATAAAATATTTACCCAATGCATTGTAGGGAGATGTAGGTCCCACCCATCTCATAATGATACCATTCTTATGTGTGCCACAAAATCATAAATCATACATCATTTCATAACCCATGTAATAAAAATGGGAATCTTAAACATCATGACATCATAAAACAATTCATATAAGATAAAGGAATTCATAAAAATAATTCCATCACAACATTATCAAATCAATGTAATAATAGGGATAAAAACAGCACCCTTTATTATCTTAGATGGAAAATAATTTTGATAAAACAATTGAAATGAATTCTTGAGGAAAATATCCTTTCTTCTTCAAAATCAATTTCTTTTCACAAAATGTCATGCAATTTTAAAAGAAAGATATTTTATTGAAAATAGTCATGAAATCTTTCGGAGGAAGCTTCATGAAAATAAAGATTTATAAAATCATAAAAATCCGTTCGTGCCATATAAGTTAAAAAAACATTCTTCGTACTTTTGTCGGAAAAGTCAAAAAGTACCTCGTACGAAAAACGAAAAAAGATTCCTTTCATATATTTTACTAAAAACTCACCGAAGGGTAAAATAGGTTTTAAACAATTTTAGGTGGATGGAAATAATATTACATATTGAGGGAACATGGATGTGGATGATAAAATACACCCCAGTAAATACCAAAGTATAAGTAATCTCGGATAAGAATGAGATTGTGGTATTTCCCTTACCTTAGGTCCGACTTGCTTTGTACGTGTCCGAAACTCCTGTATAATGATTTAAATCATGTTATTGACTTATTCCAGAATCATATTCATTGTTATTATATCATATATGGTCCACTTATGACTTTATATTACCCGTTTTTTGTAAATTCATGTTAAAGTGGCGTTTTGGGTAAAATCGTCTCATTTGTCGTTCGTGTTTTTAACTTGTAATTCTTAATATGATTACTTAGATCATGATTACTTATATCCAGAATGTAAAACATGATTTATATATAATATATATTCAGAATATATATATATATATATAATATATCGATAAATGGAATGAAATACACCGTTCATGGAGACGGTAGTCCGTACGTACGCATGAACGCTGTTTTCGTTTCCTTATTGAATTGAATGGAATTAAGTAGATGACATACATATAAATATAAATGAATCCAGTATCATTATTATGTAATATATTTCATTAGTACTTATTATGTATACTTTATAATCATTCATTAATGTTTAATCATTGGGAATGAATCTCATCATGTCGTGGAGACGGTAGTCCGTACGTACGCACGAGCGATGATATCGTTCCCATGGTCGTGGAATTGTGTTGAAGTGTATGTATACTATTTCAGTATCAATATAACTTTATAATAATCATATATAGTTACTCATTACACCATTATACCCATCCTATTAAGGTGGCGGCGGAAAATAGATTACATCACGGCGTGGAGACGGTATTCCGTATGTACGCACGCGCGGTGATTTCATTTTTCCGTAGGATGGATAGCAGGTGAATTAGGGTTGTTTCATATTTATAATAACATATCAGTATGTAAGTAATACTGATGTTATTACTTTATCATGAAACAACTAAAGAAGAAGAATTTGAAGAAGAAAGAAATTGAAAAGATCGGTAATGGATATTACCTCTTCTTTGAAATGCCTCTTTGAATCCTCCACTTAGTGAACTAAGATTGGTCTTTGAAGAAGACCAGGACCTCTAGTATGATACTAGGGAAGTGGAGAAGAGATTTTGGCAGGAGTTGGCCGAGCTTGAAGGCTCCAATTGGTGTGAGGAGGAGAGGGAGGATGTGCCCTTTTATAAGGGAGGAGAGGGGCACCTTAGGAATATCTCAAAATATTATTTTATATTAAAGTAAAAATCGGTTTATAATGGTTCCAAAGGGTATTATTTCGAAGGTAAAGTGGATATGGGTCGAAATACTATCAAAAAATAGGATTTATACAAGTTTAGGTTATTATATTAACCTTATCAATTAGATTTAACTCTAAGTTAAATAATTTAACTTTAATCGTGATTTTTTGTTTTCTTACATTATATGGTTAATACACTTACTATAACATGCCAAACGAACCCCAAGTTGTTTATTATTAATATATATATACGTATCTAAGTCATTTGGCTGATCCTCAGATTTTTAGGAATAAAATAACAATTAATAATATAATATTTGATTTAAAAACTGTTTTGTGTCAATTTTGACACTATTTGATATATGATTTTTGTGAAAGTCATAACAGAATTATATGTTCGAACCAAGTTGATTAAATTAACACTAATATATCGTAGTGACCTATTAAATTAGTGGAATTCATAAAAAGTGTCAAATTACATTTATTTGAGCATTTATAACATCAATTATGTTAACATTTCCTTAAAAGGGTAATTACTGCATCATCGTTGTGTCATAAATAAATTAATTTATATAATGTCTAAAAATTATAAATAAAATATAATTATGTATGAAATATTTTTATATTTTTAATGAATATTTATAGTCTAATTTATCTTATGTATAACTCCTTATTTAAAATGTTTTAGTAAATAAACTTTGATTTTTAACTCTTTTAACCCTTCTTTAAATAAATTAATAATAAATGTCCTAATCTAATCCATGTGGGCCTAAATGGTCATATTTTATTCCTATGTTTTTTTGGTCGAATTACACTTGTCCAATAGAATTAGGACATGTGTTAGGGTAATAATAATATCATTTCTACCCTTAATTACCCTATTTACTTTTTACCGCGGTAAAAAAAGTAAAAAGTTACTATTCACCAAAAAATATTTTCATCTCATTGAACCACATTTTAGTCCTTGATATTAACCATGTCTCTCAGATTTTCAAAATTCCACTCACAGAAGCGGTAAAATTAAGTTTTATGAAAAATTCAGTTTTTTAACTACCACTTAGTGGTTTCTCTATTCATCAAAAATTGAAATTTTTCAGAAAAATGCCAAAAATTAGGCCTAAGTTATATTTGATATTATGAACTCAAAAATGATTTCTATTTTACCAAATTCAAAACATATCAGTTGCATTAATTAATTTAAAAATTAATTCCCATCGTCAAAACAAAAGACGCGTTTTTAAGAGATAATAACTATCAAAAGATTGACACTTGTTTATAACTGGTTTAAATGTGAAATTATATCCAATGACCAACATTGTATGAAATTGTAAAAATATATTCTAAATATACTTTAAAACCACTCAAATTAATAATTTTATCACTATTAATTATTTTGATTAAAAAAGTTGTTTTTAATTATAATTTAGTAATTTTCACTATTCATCAGAATATGAAAGTTATCCGAAAATTACCGAAATTTCACCCTAAGCTAATTTCGATATTCCAAATCCAAAAATTAAATCCATTTTGAAAAATAAAATTTACAAAATTTCAAAAAGTGGTTATTACTATTCAGAACGGCTAGTTTTAATAATATTTTAATAGCATATTGTTGTTTAGTGAAACTCGTTATTGCGTACTACACACGCTATCGAGAGAGGTCGCGATTGCATGTAATTCAAGGAAAATCAAGGATGTGTGTTGTGCAAGATCCTTTTGGTGTAGCGTACAACACAAGACATTAGTGAAATTAAAAAGAATATTTTTCATAAAATCTTGGGCTGTTACACATGATTGGGGTATTATGTGTTTTGGAATTTAAACATGTTTAATACATACTATGGTTTGTTTTATTGAGAAAGGAATATTACATATGCATATGGATTTAGACCATGATTATGGGTTTGTTTCCATTGTTCAATTAATTATGGTTGTTTTCTCTTGAATTCATGTTAGGATTTCTTTTTTTCCTTACCTCATGTTGTTATGATGGAGTTACTAATTATATGAGATGAATGTGATTCTCATTGTGAAAGTATTACCAAAGTGAATTATACTGTGATATCTTCCCAAGTTCGTGTCATTTATGAATAGTTATTATTCTGTTCACCCAAAGGTATTAACAGCGAGAGTTGCAGGGTGGTCATAGACTAGAGGGGTTTGACTATGGAGCCACCCAGAGGGTGATTATTAAATGAATGTTGGGACCTATGGAATGATTGTGATAGATTACAGGTGTTCATTATTGTTTATAATTTTTGTTCATACAAAGGGGTTATTGACTGTGGGAGCTTCCCCGGTGGTTGTTTATAAATGATTAATGCTATGTGGGATCAAAGGGGATAGATTTGTGAGATTTCCCAGGGGGTTATTAATTATTGATTTGATGATATGTTAAACTAGAGGGGTTATATGGTGAGAATATTCCCAGTGGGTTGCTTATGACTGATTGAATGATAGTGATGAGTCTTCCAATCAAAATCACAAGCATGGACTCAGTCTTATATGATTTTTTAGATGGTCTTTTGGGACGTCATTTTGTTATTATTATACAAGTGGATACATATCATAGGTTAGAACCCAATGTCACATTATTAAATGGATTTAATGTTTAATAAATGTAAATGAATGTTACTGGAAACTATAGGATTTTTTACATTTTAGTAATTCCTAGTTTATTGCTTCATTTTGCATATTGTTTACTATATATATTCACTGATAGTTAAGAATAGATCTTCTGGGCGTTTCCAACTTAAATTTGTCTCACACCCTATTTGGCTCATGTTTTTGGTGCCAAAATGATTATATGGTTATAGGTATAGATAATGGAAGGTTCCTTTATTCCTCAGGTACATGATTGTTGAAGGATTTGGAGAGCATGGGACCAATCTGAGGCTTGCGATGCTGTTGGAGTTTACCAAATTTTTGTTCATTTGTTTAGTATTGTGTTTCCCGCATTGTGACATGTTTGGATGTTTTCCTATACTCATGTGACATGGATCATTTATATGTATTTTTTAGTTTTTTTATTGCTATCAATATTCAACTTTTTACATTTATTTTATGGTATTACTGCATCCTCTACTATTTACTAATTTTTTCCACTATGTATACTCTTCTAATGAGGGAATAGTTTCCCCATTATCTACCTTGTCCCTCAGTGCCAGTTGGAAGCCTCTAGCATTTGGGGAAATGTGCTTAAGGTCATTTGACTAACCAAGTTTGGGGCACTTTGGGTTGGCACCAGGGTTTGATATGTTATAAAGTGGTATCATAGGGGTTCTATTTTTCATTTCATTTATATTTGGAACTTTTTGACTAGGATAGGAGAAATAAGTTGTTGGTAATAAGCTGTTCGAATGAGTAGCTCACCCGTGAATATGTAAAATCCAATTTTACCTTGAATATTGCAATTATTTAAGGTTTTTCAATTGTTACAGTTGATTTGGTTTCACCATTGGGTGATTCACACGTTTTGTTTTATTATAATTTATATCATTATGGTTCAATTTATGATTCAACCCAATGATATGATGGTATTCCATCTCATGCATCATATAGAACTTGAAAAACATCGCATATCAAGCATTTTGTCATGGAATTTAAGATGCATTACTAACTGCATGATGTTGGGATAGATGTTGTGAAATATATGCATGATGTGTTTATAGATGTATTGATAGAAGAACTACAATTTTTATAGTGTATTGGTATATGTAATGTTTCATTTGTATGGACTACAATCTTTGGTCACTGAGGTGTTATGGGCCCTCTTGTATCGGAATTTGGTGGCTTATATTTTAACATTAATTTTTTTTCAAGTAATAAAATT
Source organism: Viscum album (assembly GCA_963277665.1). NCBI lineage: Eukaryota > Viridiplantae > Streptophyta > Magnoliopsida > Santalales > Viscaceae > Viscum > Viscum album. The sequence continues at coordinate 1,915,081,675 of OY728165.1, read as the reverse complement.
AATAAGGATGAAAACATTGATTTGAGGGAGTATGGGATCTCATAAGTCAAAATTTCTCATTCCATGGAAAAAAATTTATGTTTTTCGGTGTTCTATAGAAGTTTTTCCGGCTTACTGTCTAGAAACCCAGACAACATTATGTGTGGTGTTATGAACACATGCCATGTGTTATTCTATTCTGTAATAACTATAACAACACAAACCTTTATCAATGAAAATTCATCTTGATATAATTAATAGTCTTATTATTGAAAGTGGTTATATAACTTATGCGCATGTTTTGGTTTTACAATTTTGTTTTTTAAAATATTGTTATGAATTGTGAGTGTTGCTAATATAGTCGTTGAGGAGTGATCACCTGATTATTATAAATATTGGGCTTAAAGCAATCCAATTAACTCAGAAAAAGGAAGTGATAGCCTCATCCATTAGCACTGCTCCATACGATGTTCATTTGTTAGAACTTAAGAAGTAGGTGGAATCACTGGGAATCGCTCTTGACCATTCCAAAGACGAGCTTCAATACATTAAGCTTGAACAGAACTGCCTATGGTAGAAGTGAATTTTAGTAGAAATTACTACCTGAGCGATGTTGTGTGAGCCACCCCTAGAGTTTATAACCATCACACACCTTACCAATAGGTCTTATGGAGGTTATGTAACAAGACCCCAACACTATTATTATTGACATTATTTTATATAGAAAATATACATTCACATTATTATTGTTACTTTGTGAAGAGTTTTTAAAGTACATATAGTATTTTTAGTTAATATTCAACTAAGAAATCAATTTTGATGAATTAATGGATTTTTTGGAATTAATTAATATTTTAATAAAATATTATTACGAAATTAATTTTTATTACATATAAATGATCTTATAATTTTATGAATGCAATTGTTATCTTTATTATGGTTTGGAATCTATTTTTGACAAAACCCATGAATTTTTCATAAATTTAGGTTCTTATATTGAAATTACAAATTCCCATATCTATAAAATTATCCAAATAAAATTAATATTATTTTTGGAATAAGGACATTAAAATTATCCAATGGTGTATTTTTTATAATTTTTTGTGACAGTCAAATTTTTGGGTAAAAATTAAATACCATTTAAATATATAATGTGTTTTATGACGTAATAATGACCCAATAGTAATGTAATAAAATATTATAAATAGATTTTTCTTCCAATATATCTTTTTCCATTACAATAATGTCATTTTAGGTTTATTTGATTTATTTTACAAAGCCTTAGTGGACCGTCCAAGACATATGAAACATTTTATCTTTTTAAAATGATTTCCTTAAGAGTGAGACTCACCTCCACAAAAGAAAGTCTAATATTTTAATAATATCGGCCAGTTTCCTTATATAATTATATTTTCCAATCATCATTGGCCATATAAATGGGAAAAAACATGGGATGGTTTGTGGTTTTGATTAGTTTAATGTGTAGGGTCGAAAACATAAATAATAATGAAATCTCTCCCTTTTCATATATAAACCCCCTAAGATCCCGCATCCTCTTAACTAAATGCCATTGTAGCATGACCAACCTATTAAATTCTCTATGTAGAATCCTCCCAAGGATCCCCATTCTCTAAATGAGACTCCCGCAAGCCTCTCCCAAGCCATTGGGATCACACATCCTTGTAAGAGATTTCTTCCATTCTCATTTTTTGTCCAAATTTCATTATATTATAATTCCATTTTTTTTCAATTACAAATTTTGGGGTATGATTTTTCTCCTCCCCCATACATTCCTAATTATGTTGGAATTATTAGATACCTAATTATCTCTCATTTGTGACACCCATGTACACCCATTACCATGCCAAATTTCCGTAACTAATTTCTCTCTTCCCATTTACATTCAAGAAGTTTGTTTTTATTATGAATCTAAATTCCTTTAAATACATTGGGTAATGTATATATATATATATGACCCCCTTACTATAGTATTCATGTAAATATTATGAGACACACCATTATCTCCCATCATCCATTTTAATTAATTCTTATGTCACGTCGTTATGCTTCCGAAATTGCGCTACGATTTTTCATGCCAAATTCATTGTGTGGTGAATACCATGCCAATTATTTATCAAGAGTATTCACATTTATCCACATATTAATTAATGATTATATAGTTCCATGTATCTATTCTAAATTCTATTATGGTGTAAATAATGATGATGTTGAATGATTCCATGTGGCACACTTATGAGAGAAATACAATGCTTAAGAAGGGTGTGCCCGAATAGTGCTCCAATGCATTGGGTAAAGATTATTATCATGATAAGTCAAGTAAAATATGGGTTTCATCATGATAATTCAAGTGGAATTGGAGTTTACTAATTCATCTTGTGCAATGAGCCTTAGATCATGCTAATATCATGTTAAATGTTGTTGCCACATTTCATTGTTATGTTAATCATGTTATATCATGAATTTATGTTCATGTTTCTGTTATGCTCAATTAATATGCCTATTTCGTAACATGTGATTTATTCTTCATTTTATTCATTTTTACCCCCTAATTGGGCTTCATATCTCACTGTTTTATTATTCATGTCCTCATGGTATCTGTTGCAATTCTATGTACGATGGAATGATGCAATCATGTAAAATAATATTTCAATAAGATGTTGGATTGTATGTTTTAAGTGGTTATGAAATGTTTATTATCCCCAAAGACACTATAAATCTCTAACTTATTTGTTTTATCATGTGACTATTTTATGTACGGATTTTTTATTAAGTGATAAACAAAGGGAAGGGATGTTATACATTGTATGAGAGGATGGGATTGGTTGTTTTTCTGATTGGGATTATAAAACCCTAGTGGATGCCTTAAGGATAAGACTAATTATAATAAAATAATTCCTATGTTTTTTAAAGTATTTACTATGTGGTTTGTCCAGAAATGAAATCCATGTCTTGATACGAACAGAGAGATGCAGCTCTGGACCAGATGTATATAGGGGTAAAACATGAAAACACTTCTTTGATCTAGACTCGAACAAAACTAGTTCATGACAATGAGCCTTACTACACTCTTTGTTACAAAACTCATAGTGGATATGCTTTGGTAAATTCATAATCATAGTAAAAACCATTATTAATGGAATAAAAAACACCCCTAATAATATATGTAGGGAATTAGATCATGGATAATGTATATTGAAGCCTATAAATTCATAAGTTAGGGAAATAATAGTAATTTATAAGTCATATATTTTTTTTCTTTGGAATAACCTTTATGTGTTACCCCTAGAATTCATTTTATTCAAGTAAATGGTTGGTAATAAGAGGACTCGGGCTAACAATTGGTACGAAGATCAATGTGATTATTGTTCTAATGATATGCGCAATCTGATAGGAGCGGGAATCACAATATTTTTCATGATACACTCTCAGTTAACTCATGTTTTGAATAGAAACATGGGTTAAGATGAACATTAAACCCCCCATGAAATAAAAAGTCGCAATAGAGAGCTTCATTAGTGGCCTCCTACCTTTAATGGGTCATCTAATCCCTCAATCGCCTAACAATAAATCAAATACATTGAAACAATATTCTCCATAATTAGATGTTCTTAACAGGAGAATGTTTTTTGGGATGCATATCATATGGAGGGTGATTCTAATTAATGGTGGTAATTGATCAAAAATAAGAAGCATGAGGAGGATATTGAGGCGTTGGAATGGAAGGATTTTAGGGAGATGTTTTTCGATAAATGTTTTCGGTACACCCTTCGACATCAGATGGAAAGGGACATTCTTGACTACAATAAGAAAGATGATGAATCCATTAGAGTGTATTAGGAAAACATAAAAAGGATTGCATGATATGCCTCTATATTTGCCTTCACCCCTAATTCAAGGTTGGCTGGTTCATTGGTGGGATAAGACCTAACCTACAAAAATATCTTGTGATATGTGACTTTGATAGTTATGAGGAAACTGTCTGATGTTCCCTCATAGTCAAAATGAAGATGGGAGAATCTCAGGGGTATCATGGTGATAAGAAGCATAAGGTGGAAATTAATTCAGAAATTCTGAAGGATAAATCCAATAGTGCTATGAAAATTGAGCACCCCACATGCCAAAGGTACAGAAACAATAACCATAGAAATTTCCTGAATGGGGCGATGAAATGCTTTATGTGTTGAAGAGAAGGAACCCTAGGCATGAAATACCAACAAGAAAATCGCATGGCTGCGATAGGGGAGAGGAACGCCCTTTTCAACCCTCAATGTGTTGTTCATTGATTCAATATCAAAGAACTAGGCCACATTGCAAACTAGTTCCCTATGAAAAGTCTTTTCGGAGGCAACCAACAATCTACAAGAAAGAGAGGGTGATCTTTTTCCATCACTACTTCTAAAGTGAACCCCGATAATGAAGTTGTGACAAGTATAATTTTTATTCATTAAATAATAGAAAACATAATTTTTTTTTCTGGAACTATTAATTCTTTTATATCCCAAATTTTTAGGAGAACAATACCAACCCCACCACAAATCATGGAAGTAAACATCTCGGTGAGTACAGAAAATGTAAAAAGCATTGCATCCCATTAGTATAACTCCTCCCATGTCTTAATTTCTGGATTGAACCTCTTGAATAACCTCGTCATACTCCCTCTTGTGGAATTTGATACAATCCTTGGCCTAAATTGGATTTCAATATATAGAGCCAACATAAATTTCCATGAAAGGGAAATCACTCTCTATATAAAGAATCAACCCCCGATTCTGTAGAAGTTCAAGGAGGAAGATGAGTCTTCTTTAGCACCATCATCTAATGAATTGATATTACTACCCTATGAGCATGCGTATCTGGCTCAGATTATTGAGACTAAGGATAAGACCATCCTTGATAACATGCATATTATGAGGGAATTTGCTAATGTGTTTCCCATGGAATTGTCTGGTCATCCTCCGAGAAGAGATATTGAATTCCAATTGATCATATACATGGGGTGTTGAAGATATCGAAGACTCCGTATGGAATGGTTTTTGTGGAGATTGAGGATCTGATGAAACAACTACAGGAGAATCTGGCTAAAGGGTTTATATTCTTATGTTCTTAACTATGTGGTGCACCAGTCCTCTTCGTCTAGAAGAAGGGTGGGTCAATGCATCTTTTCATTGATTATCATGAACTTGAAAAAATCATGATAAATAACATGTATCTTCTACCATGAATTGATGACTTGTTCGATTATCTAAATGGAGCACAATACTTTCCAAGGTGGATCTATGGTTGGGATATTACCATGTACGGGTGAAGAATGGGGATATCACCAAGACAACTTTTTGTACAAGGTACTGGCACTATGAATTCATAGTAATTCCTTTCGAAATCACTTTTTCTCTAACAATATTTATTGACATGAATAATATAGTCTTTAGAGATTACCTCAATAAATATGTGGTAATATTTATAGATGATATTCTTATATACTCTAAAACCAAGGAGGAGAATGAGGAGAATCTAAGAACTGTACTAGATACCATGAGAAAGGAGAAGCTCTATGAAAAGTACAATAAGTGTGAGTTCTGGTTAAAGGAGCTCTCAATTCTGGGTCTTATCATCACAAGAAATTGGATATCGGTGGATCCCTACAAGAAAGCTACAATTGAGGGATTGATGAGGCCAATATCGGTAACATATATCTGTAGCTTCCTAGGTTTAGCTGGATATTATTGCCAATTTGTGAGATATTTATCAAGATTCTTAAACCCACTTACTATGATAAACCCGAATTTATTCATGTTTTCATGGAGAGATGAATGCGAATAGATCTTCAAGGAGTTGAAAATCAGGATTCTTACTGTGTTTTTTCTCACATTACCCACAAGTGGTGAAATTTTTATGGTATTTACTGATGTTTCGAAAAGGGAATGGGTTGTGTCGTGATGAAAAATGAAAAATACATTACCTATGATTCAAGTCAATTGAATGTTCTTCAGCCAAACTATCCAATACATGGTAGGGAGTTGGATGCAGAAATATTCACTTTAAAAAGTTGGTTATATTACCTGTGTGGTGAGAAGTGTGAAATATACACAGATTTCCACAGGTATATATTCACACAGAATGATTTGAATATGTGTCCATAAAGATGGTTAGAGCTGATCAAGGACTATGAATGCTCAGTTCATTACCACCTTGGGAAATCGATCAAGGTGGGAGATTCTCCTAGTAGAAAAGATCCAATAATTATATCATTGATTATAATTGAAAAGGATCTAATCTATATATATTTGATTAATATGATCATGGTAATATTAAATAAGGGTACATCATAAATCCTTTCAAAAATTATTACTCAACCATCTCATTTGGAAAGGATAAAGGATGCTCAAAAGTATGATTTGAGAATTCATAAAAATATGGAAACTATCAAAAAATAGAAATCCTCGAAGTTCAATGTTAATGAATAAAGAATTGTGAGATTGGGGTCAAGACTATGTTTTCAACCCAATCAAGAGTTGAAGAAGGATCTTTTGGATGATGTACATAGTTTGAAATTCTCTATTCACCCAGGAAACACAAAGATGTACCGAGAGATCCAAGTGATTTATTGATGGGATACAATAAAGAAAGACATCACTAAGTATACATAAAAGTGTCTAATATGTCATCAAGTCAAGGCTGAGTGTAAAAAGTATATGGGGAAGATGCAACCATTACCCTTACCGGCATGGAAATGGGAGAAAATCGCCACGGAATTTTTCACCAGTCTTCTGAAGTCATCCAAAGGAAACAAAGATATCTGGGTTGTTGGGGATCGTCTTACAAACACTGCACACTTCATTGCAGTTCAGGAGGATTTCTTATTGGATCAACTAGCACAGATATACATTTTAGATGTGGTAAGGCTACATGGAGTACCAATATCTATTGTATCTGATCAAGATCTAATATTTACTGCTATGTACTGGAAGAGTCTTCAATATGCTCTGAATACTGTGCTTAACTTTAGTAGGGATTATCATCCTCTAAATGATGGCCAATCTAAGCGAACTATCCACATAGTTGAGGAAAAGTTGATATCATGCTCAATGGGATAAAAAGAAGAATTGGATCAACATATTTTCCTAGTTGAGTTCTCTTACCACAATATTTTACACTGATTAATATAAATGGATCTTTATGAATCAATGTTAGGGATGAGGTGTAGAACACCGACATGTTAGGATGAAGTCGAGGAGAGAAAACTAATAGGTCTATAAAAGTTCGAAGAAATGGAGGAGAAGGTTAAAACCAACAATTATTGCATTAAAACTACTCGGAGTCGACAAAGGAGTTGTGCTAATAATTGTATAGTAGACCTATAGTTTTATGTTGGAGACATGGTATTCCTTTGTATATCATTGTGTGAGAGTGTTTTGAGATTTTGGAGGAAGGAATGGTTAGTCCAAGGTATATCGGCCCTTTTGAGATCCTTGAACGCATTGGAATAGTGGCCTATCTACTATCACTCCCACAGAACCTATCTAAAGTACATTATGTATTCCACATATCACAGTTGATATGTACATACCTGACACATCTCTTTACTCAATCCATAGGTGGTATCATTGGATAATGACCTCTCCTATTAAGAGAAGTTGGTTAAGATCATATATCATAGGGAAAAAGTTCTATGAAATAAGATGATGTCCCTCCTAAATGTTTTTTGGAGAAACCAAAAGTTTTAAGAAGAAACGTGGGATTCATAGGAAGTGATGAAGAAGAGTTACCCTTAACTTATTTAGTGTGAGAAAAAGAAATTTTGGGGTGAAATTTCTAAAAGGGGGAAGATTGTAATGGCCCAATCTTTTATCAATGAACATTCCTCTTGGTCTAATTAAACATATTATTATGTGAAATGGTTATATAAAATATGCAATTCTTTTGTTTTAAGATTTTGTATTTTAACATAAACTTAATAATCAGGAAAATTTATAATATAGTCATTGAATAGTGATCACTAGATTAGTAAAAATATAGGTCTCTAAAAAATCCATTTTACATAGAAAAAAGAAGTGATGGCCTCATCTAGTATAATTACACCATATGAGGACCATTTTTCAGAGCTCAGAAATGAGGTAGCATCACTAAGATTCTTTCATGACTAATCCCAAGCTGAGCATCAACACATTAAGCTTGAACGAAACCACCAATGGGAGAAGTGGATGTCAGTAGACATTACCACATGAGAGATGTTGTCTGAGCCACCCCAATAGTTTGTCACCGTAGCACACCTTTCCTTAGGTCATATGCATGTGTTATAAAGGGGTTATGTTACATGACCCTATCAATATGATTATGTACATTATTTTCTATAGACAATATACATTCACTATACAATTGTTACTTTGTGAATAGTTTTTAAAACACAAATAGTATTTTTAGTTAATATTCATTTAAGAAATAAATTTTGATGAATTAATGGATTTTTGTAAATTAAATAATATTTTAATAAAATATTATTACAAAATTAGTCTTTATTAAATTCAAATGGTCGTGTAATTTTATAAATAAAATTTTAATTTTTATTAAGGGTTGAAAGTTGTTTTTGAAAAAACCAATGAATTTTTGTAAATATCAATTTTTATTTTAAAATTAAAAATTAAAATATTTAGGAAATTATTCATATAAAATGAATATTATTTAGGGAATCAGGACATCGAAATTATCAAAATTTTAATTTTTCATAAATTTCAAACACAGTCAAATTTATGGGTAAAAACTAAATACCGTTTACATGTATTTTGTGTTTTATGACATCATAATGGACTAATAATGATGTAATAAAATGAAATAAAGGGGGTTTTTGGAAAATATATGTTTTACCATTAAAATAATTTTATTTTATGTTTATTTTATTTATTTTAAAAATCCATAGCGGACCCTCCAAGACTTATAAAACATTTTATCTTTTTTAAATGATTTCCTTATGAGTGTGACTCACCTCCACATAAGAAAGTGTAATATTTTAATAAGTTCTACCATTTTCCATATAAAATAATTTTTTCCACTCCCCTTTTGAAAAAAAACCTTGGGAAAAAACAATGGGATGGTTTGTGGTTTTGTTTTGTTTAATGTGTAGGGTCCAAAACATAAATAATAAATAATTCCCTCTCTTTTCCATTATAAACCCACCCAAAATCCTACCTACACTTCACTCAAAGCCTTTGGATATTTTCTTACCTCTTCCCTCTTCTCTCTAGAATCCTCCCAAGGGGCCCCCAAGCTCCCAAGAAGCCTCTCTCGAGCTACAACAACACTGCTTTATATTACACACATAAACATGATTTATTACATAAAACCATAAATTAGTACAAAATAGAAGATCAAGAGGTCTAGTGTCTTTATGTATTAATAACATTACATAAAGACATAAAACATTAAACTCAACATATTAATTGAAAACATCCTTTACAAGGCCACTACATTCTCTCATACTTAGCATTTCATGGGACAACCTAAGGGCATGTATAAAAATGGGTGAGATATAAATCCCAATAAAGGAGTAAACAAGGCATAACATGGAGAATAAAATAAATGTTATGAAATAGTCATATAAATGGATCATAATAGAAACATTAACATAAATACATGATATATCATGATTATCATATCATGGAAAAGTGGGAATAACACTTAACATGGAATTAGTATGAGCCGAGACTCATTGCACATGGATCACGAATAAATCTTCATTTCACTTGAATTATCATGAGTAAACCTCATTTCACATGAAATGTCATGATACTAACCATTATCCAATGCATTGGAGCGCTATTAGGGTTCATCCTTTTTAATCATTTCATTCCATACATTAGTGTGCCACATGGATCATAAAACATGGATTCATTAAACATCATTATTTATTCCATGATAACGGAATGTGGATTTAATATATGAAAATATATAATCAATATGTAAATATTTAAAAATTTGAATACTCTTGATAGAGAAATGGGGATGGTATTTACTACACAATTACTATGTCTTGGAAACTTTTGGTGTCATTTCAGCAACATAACGACATCACATAAGAATTCATTCAAATGGTTGATGAGAGAGAAAGGGATTTATCATCATATTTACATGATATTTAAAGTAAGGGGGTCGTATAGATACATGTACCAACATATTTAATGACATTTTTATTAACAATACATAATAATTTCATGACTATAAATGAGGAGAGAAAAATTCATAACAAAATTTTGACATGGTAATAGGTGTACATGGGAGGCATTAATGATAGATAAAATGGGTCTCTTGTCATTAAAACATACATAAGGAAGTATGGGTGTGGTGAAAAATTATACCCCAAACATTTCTAATAGATATCAAAATGGTATAACAATATAATGAAATTTGTACAAAAATGAGAAAGGAGGAAATCCCTTACATGGAAGTGTGATCCCAAAGGCTTTGGAGGATTTATAGAGAGGCTTCCTAGGAGCTTGGGGCACCATTTAGAGATTTTGGAGGGAGAAGGGCCGAGGTTGTTCAAGCTCTAAAGGCTTTCAGTGAAGAAGAATTGGGAGCTTGGGTTTGTTGATACAGGAAAATAGATGAAATTCGTTATAATTTAGGCTTTGATCCCTACATATTAAACTAATCCATCCCATGAACCATATAATGGATATTTCAGATTATATTTTCCAAAGTGAAGTATAAAACAATATTTTATAAGGAAAATGTATGAAAATCATAAAATATTAGGCTTTCCTCTGAATAGGTGAGTCAAAATCTCAAGGAAATCATTTTAGAAAGATAAATTTTTTATAAGTGTTGGACGGTCCACTAAGGAATTTTAAAATAAATCATGTAAACACAAAATCACAATATATTAAAGGTAAAACATTTATTTGCAGAAAATACCATTTATAGTATTTATTACATCTTTATTGTGTCATTATGATGTCATAAAACAAACTATATAATTAAAAGGTGTTTAATTTTTACCCAAAATTTTTATTGTCCTAGAAAAATAAGAAAAATATTCCAGTGGATAATTTCAACATCCTTAATAAAAAATAATTTTCATTTTATCTAAATAAATTTCTAAATATGTGAATTTTTACATCTAAAATAAAAACCTAAATATATCAAAAATTCAAGGGATTTGATAAAAACAGCATTTAATCCTTAATAAAATTTAAAATTGTATTAATAAAAATGACATGACCATTTATATATAATAAAAAGTAATTTCATAATAATAATTTATAAAAATATTTTGTAATTCAAAAATCTATTAATTAATCAAAATATATTTCTAAATTAAATAGTAACTATAATATTATTGGTTCTTTGAAAACTATTTACAAAGTAACAATAAAATGAATTCATATTATTTATTCAATACAAAAATTATAAAGGTAGTAATAATGTTAGGATCTTGTTACATAACCACTTATAACACCCACATAATACCTAAGGGTAAGGCAGGTGATGGTGATAGAATCTTGGGGTGGCTTGGATAACATTTCTCGGGTGGTAAACTCTACCAACTTCCACTTCTCCCATAGGTGGTTTCGTTCGAGCTTAATTTGTTGAAGCTCAGCTTGGTCATGGTCAAGAGTGAAGACCAGTGATGTCACATCCTTTCCGAGCTCCGTAAAATGGGCTTCGTATGCAGAAAATCTACTAGAGGAGGTCATCCTTTCCTTTTTATGAATAAATTTGATTTATTAAAGCCCAATACATATACTAATCAAATTGATCACTATTCAACAACTATATTTCCAACGATAAAAAATTTTAATATCATTTTTCTATCCAATACCATGGAAGTGAATATTTTATATTACTATTTTACATAATGATACATTTAATTAGATCAAGAATAATTTTTATTGATAACAGCTTGGGTCGTAAAAATCTTCCCCCCTTTAAAGAATTTCACCCTCAAATCTTCTTTTTCCCACACTAAAACTGATGTGGGTAACTTTGGTTAATCACCTCCTCTGATTCCCACATTTCCTTTTCCAGCATTTGGATTCTCCAAAACAGCCTATTGAGGATAATTGTGTTATTTCATAGAACATTTTTTCTATGATCTAAGATCTTCACCGGCTTCTCTTCATTGGAGAGGTCGTTCCCTAATGGTTCCACCACTCGATTGAGTAGATGCGATGTGTCAGGTATGTACTTCCTAAAGAGTGATACATGGAATACATCATGTAATTGAGATAGGTTCTATGGGAGTTATATTTAGTAGGTCACTACTCCAATGTGATCAAGGATCTCAATAGGGACGATGTACCTTGAACTAAGATTTACATTCATCTGAAATCTCATAACTATCTTGCATCGTGATATGAATAGGAATACCACGTATCCTACATCAAAATCAAGTTCTATTTGATTATTATCAATATATATCTTTTGTTGGATCTGTGTAGCTTTAATATGATACTGGATGGTCTTATCCTTCTCCACCATTTCTTCGACCATTTCCGGAACTGTGAGTTTTATCTCCCCAACTTCAACTAAACATTCTTGTGTTATGCACCTCTTCCCATACATGACTTCAAAAGAATCCATTTGGATGTATGGGGTGAAACTATTATTGTAGGAGAAATCAATCAAAGAATGACGATGATCACATACTCTTTTTTGTCCATTATGAATTATCAAAACAAGTCCTCAAGGGTTTGGATAGTCTGCTCAGATTTGATATTAGTTTTCTGATAATAAGCCATACTAAAACATAGCTTAGTATCCAAATAATGTTGAATACTCTTCCAAAACATAGAGATGAAAGTTGGATCTAGATCAGATACAATTGATAGTGGTACTCCATACAGCCTTACCACATCTCTGATGTATATCTGTACCAGTTGATACAATGTGACATCCTCACAAATTGCAATGAAGTGTGGAGTCTATGTAAGACGATCCACAACATACCATATAGAATTTCTTCCTTTTAATTTCTTTAGAAGTCTGGTGACAAATTCCATGGTGATGTTCTCTCAATTCCATATTGGTATGGGTAATGGATGCATCATCCCCTTAGACTTCTGCCTATTTGTCATCACTTACCGACATACCAGACACTTTGATGTATACTAAGTGATCCCCTTCTTCATTTTATCCAACCAATAATTCTCTCAGATATCTTGATACATCATTGTGTTTCTTACATGAATGGAGAAATTTGAACTATATGCCTCATCCAAATGATCCCTCATTTACATTGGATTTTATTGAACACATAATTTTTAACAAAATCATAAAAATCCTTCCCCATTGACATTGAACTCTGAGGAATTCCCATTTATGATATTTTCTACCTTCTTATGAACTCCCAAATCATCTTTTTGAGCATCCATTAACCTTTACAAAATAGGCGGTTGAGATATCATTTGTTAGAGGATTGATTATGTTCCCTAATTTATGATTCCCATGTCCATATTCATCAAATCTAAAAGGATTGAATCCTTTTAGATTCTCATTAATGATAGAATCATTGGGTCCTTTCTACTTAGAGCTTCTGCCACCTTTTTAGTTTTCCAGGGGTGGTAATGGATTGAGCAGTCGTAGTCTTTGATCAGCTCTAAAAATCTTTTTTGGTTCATTTTCAACTCTTTCTGTGTCAATATTCTTAAAGATTTTGTGGTATGTATATATTTTACACTACTCCCCAAAGAGGTAATGACGCCAAATTTTTAAAGCAAAGATCACTACAACCAACTCCAGATATTTTGTTGGATAGTTTTTCTCATGAACATTTAGTTTCATGGATTCATATGCATGACTTTTTCATTTTTCATCAACACATAACACTGGCCCTTCATCAAAGGATCAGTAAATACCTCAAAATGTTATCCACTAGTGGCTAGTGTGAGCAGAGGAGCAATGATGATCCTACACTTCAACTCCTTGAAGATATATTCTCATTCATAATAGCAATAAAACTTTACTCCCTTCCATTTTATCTTGGTAAGAGGGTTAGAAAATCATGATAAATTTCTAAAAAATCAGTGATGATATCCATAAAAACCTAGGAAGCTACGAATATTCGTTACCGATGTTGGCCTCGACTATCCCTCAATTGTAGCTTCCATGGAGGGATCCACAGATATCTCATTGCTTGTGATTATATGACCCAATAATGAGACTTTCATTAACCATAACTCATACTTTCTATACTTTTCATAGAGATTCTCCTTCCGCAATGTCTCTAGTAAAATGCTTTGATGCTTACAAGCTACTCCTTGTTTTTGGAGTATATTAGAATATTTTCATTAAAGACTACCAAATATTTTTCAATATAATCTCTAGAGACTCTATTCATCATTTCCATGAAGATTTCTAGACCATTAGTGAGTCCTAAAGTAATTAATATGAATTCAAAGTACCCATACCTTGTACAAAAAACAGTCTTGGTGATATCCTCCTTCTTCACCCTTACTTGGTAATATCTAGACAACAAAACCACCTTGGAAAAGTATTGTTCTCCACGTAGCTAATCAAACAAGTCATAAATTCTTGGATGAGGATACTTGTTATTTATTGTGATTTTGATGTTCTCATGAGAATCAATGCAAAGTTGCATTTAACCATCCTAATTCTTGAAGAAAAGGACCGGTGTACAGCATGGTAGAGAACTTGGCATATAAACACTAAATAGAGATTCTTCTGTAGTTGTTTCATTATCTCATCAAGATCCACCACATTCATTCTATATGGAGTCTTGGATATTGTAAATGCTCTAAGAATAAGATTAATTGACAATTCAACGTCTCTTCTAAGAGGAAGTCCATGAAATTCCTTGAGAAACACTTCAGCAAATTCCCTCACTATAGGTAGGTATTAAAGGATGGTTTCTTCATTAGAGTCAATCATCAGAGCCAGATACACATGCTCAAAGGGCAGTAATATCCACATTTTAGATGATGGTGCTAAATAAGATTCATCATCCTCCTTTTAATTGAATAGAATTAGGGGTCGATTCTCTATATGGAGAGTGATTTCCCTCTCAAGAAATTTATGTTGGCCTTATATAATGAAAGCCAATCCATGCCGAGAATTTCATCAACTTCCATTAGAGGGAGTATGACATGGTTTTCCATGAAGTTCCGTTTTCATATTATGACAGGGGAGGAGTAATATTCTTGGGATACAGTGATTCCCCCATTTTTCTTACTCACTGATATCTTTACTTCCTTGATTTTTGGCAGTGTTGGGATTGTTATAATAATATTTTAGGATACAATATAATACATAGAACCATAATAAAAAAAGTATGTTCTCTATTTGTGAATGAATAACTAGGGTACCCGTCACCACTTAGTTTTTGGGGTTCACTTTGGCAGTAGTGATGGAAAAATCACAACCATGCTTCCTTGGAGGTTGTTGGTTCCCACTAAAAACCCTTAGCATAGGGAACTGATTTGAAAGGTTCCATGGTTCTTTTTTGTTGAAGAAATGAATAATGCATTGAGGGACTAAGGGATAATTCTTCACATCTCTCATAGTTGCGAGTTATTCTTGTCCTTAGTTAACGGCTAGGTTCCATTTTCTTTCCCACCTAAAGAATTTTCTCGTCCCCTTTAAGAAATTTCGGTGGTGTTTCTTTCCGCACCTTTGTAAAGTGGGGAGATGTATTTTATTAGCGCTGTTAAATTTATCCATTGGACCTCCAGAATTAATGTACACCTTACGCTTCTTATCCCCATAGAACCCTTGAGATTCACCAATCTCCATTTTGACTTTGATGTCACATCGGACAATTTCCGCATAGCTCTCGATGTCACATATCACTAGGTATTTTTGTATGCTAGGTTTTATCCCACCAAAGAAATGGTCAACCATTAATTTAGAGGTAACGACAATGCCAGAGGCGTATCATGAAAGCCATTTTATTTTTTCCTCATACGCTCCTATGGATGCATAATCTTTTTTTAGGGAAAGGAATTCCCTTTCTATATAAAGTCGGATGGTGCGAGTAAAATATTTATCAAAATTTGTTTTTCCAGAAATCCCTACATTTCAACACCTCAATCTACTCCTTTGGATTCATATTTTTTTATCAATTTCAAGCATTTATTGGATTCAACCTCCATAATATAAGCATCTGGAATAATCATCTCTTATTCGGAGAATTGAAGGATAGAGAATATCTTTTCAATGGAGTTGATACATTGTTCAACAATTTAGTGATCAGATGATCCAATAAATGTAGGAGGAAATTGTCTCATGAAGCACTTGATTGTGACTTATTATGTATTTGGGGGTTGAACATTCCTCTTGACCTTGGTTTATTTTCAAATATTAAGTTAACTGAGAGAGTATCGTGACATAGTTCATGACTCCTACTCCCATTGGATTGGGAATCTCAGTAGAACAGTCATCACAATTAACTTCCCAGAGGTTGTTATCTTATGTTCTCCTATTATGGGCCACTGAATGGAATAAAAGGAAAGTTAGGGGTAACACATAATGTGTAATCCAAAGATAAAAATAAATGACTTATAAATTAATTTATTTCCTTAAGTTATGAAATTATAGGCTTCAACCTATGTTATCAATGTTAGAATTAGAAACATATATTCTTAGGGGCATTTGGTTATTCCCATAATAATGGTTCATAAAAAGATTATGAATTTTAAAAAGAATATCTACTGGGAGTGTCATAACCCAGAGTGTATAAATGCCTATTTTTGTGTACTAGGATACCTCGGGTCAAGCCCAAAACTCCCTGTAGGAGTTTTCACTCCTAGGTAAATTTTTTCTAGAGACACCTCTACCTGCTCGTATCCAGACTGGGATGTATTTTAACGATAAACCACTTACTCAATACTCATGAAAAAATAGGGATGTTTCTATTATAATTAGTCTTATCCCTAAGGATTTTACAAGGGTTTTCTAATCTTAATCCCAATAATAACTTAACCTATCCTCTAATACCAACTATAACAATTCTACTTTTTATTACACACTTAAACATGATTTATTACATAAAACCATAAATTTATAAAACATATAGTATCTATAGGTCTAGTGTATTTTTGGATTAAGAACATTACATAACGACATAAAACATGAAACACAACATCGTTGTTGAAAACTACCTTTACATGACCACTACATTCCCTCATACTTAGCATTGCATGGGATAACCTGAAGGCATGCACAAAAAATGGGTGACCTATAAATCCCATTAATTTAGTAAACAAGGAATAACATTAAGAATACCATACATGTTAGACAATGGTTATATAAAATGATCATAAGATAAACATGAACATTAATTCATGATAAATCATGATTATCAAAACATAGAACTGTGGAAACATCACTTAACATGGTATTATCACAAGACAATGCCCTTTTCACTTAGAGCATGAGTAAACCCTAATTTCACTTTAATTAGTATTATTAAACCTCATTTTACATGACATACCAATATAATAATATTTATCCAATGCATTGGGGCACTATCAGGGCGCACCCTTCTTAATCATTTCAGTTCATGCATAAGTGTGCCACTTGGATCATAAAACATGTATTCATTAAACATAATTGTTTATTACATGATAAAGTAAGGTATAAATGATACATTAAACTCTATAATAAATAAGTAAAAGTTCATAGATGAGAATATCCTTGATAAATAAATGGTCTTGGTAATCACTACACAATGACATTGGCTTGGAATATCGCGGTGCATTTTTGGAAGCATAACGACTCGACATAACAATTAATAAAAATAGGTTATGAGAGAGAAATGGGTGTCTCATAATCTGTACATGAAATAGAAATTAAAGGGGTCATATTGTTACATGTCCCAATGTAATTAATTGAATTTGGATTTATAATACAAAAAATTATTGAATGTAAATGAGGAGAGAGCAATTCCTTATGAAATTTTGACATGGTAACGAGTGTACAAGGGAAGCATTAATGAGAAAAAATAGTTTCTATCATCATTAAAACATAAATATTTATGAATTGGAAAGGATCTTAATAATAACACCACTTTTATAATTGAAAAAAAAGTTATAACAACATAATGAAATTTGGGGAGAAATGAGAATGGAAGAAATCCCTTATATGGAAGTTTGATCCCAAAGGCTTGGGAGAGGATTACGGGAGGCTTATTCGGAGCTTGGGGCACCATGGGAGTATTATAGAGAGAGTATGGACTATTTTGGATTATATTAATATGATATTAGAGAAGAGGAAGTGGGATCTGGGGTGGGTGTATTTTAGATAAGAGATGAAATTCTTTATTATTTAGGTTTTGGTCCCTACACATTAAAATAATAAAAACGACAAACCATACAATTCTTTTTTCTCAGGATTTTCTCCAAATGTGAATGGAAACAAATATTTTATATGTAAAATGGTATATATTCATAAAATATTAGGCTTTCTTATTTGGATATGTGTCACACTCTCAAGGAAATCATTTTAATAAAATAAAATGTTTTATAAGTCTTGGAGGGTCCAATAATGCTTTGTAAAATAAATCAAAAAAAACTAAAATCATATTATTTTAATAAAAAAACATATATTGGATAAAAAATATATTAATTATATTTTATTACATCACTATCGGGTCATTATAATGTCATCAATAACACTATAATTAAATGGTACTTAATGTTTACCCTAAAATTCAACTATCTTAGAAAGTAATGAAAAACTCACCATTGGATAATTTTTACTTCCTGATTCAAAAAATGAAATTCATTTTATCTAAATAATTTTCTAAATATGATAATTTTTACTTTTAAATTAATAACTGACCTTTATCAAATATTCATGGGTTATGTTAAAAATAGCTTCCAAACATTTATAAAATATACAATTGAATTCATAAAAATTACATGACCATTTATATTTTATAAAATGTAATTATGTAATAATATTTTATTAAAATAGTATTTAATTCAAAAATCCATTAATTCATCGAAATATATTTCTTAATTCAACATTAACTAAAATACAATTTGTGATTTAAAAACAATTTACAAAGTAACAACAAAATGAATGTATATTCTTTATTGTATAAAAAATTATACACATAGTCATAGTGCTAGGTTATTTTTACATAACCCCTTATAAAACCCTCATAAGACCTAAGGGTAAGGTGTTCTATGGTGATAAACTCTTGGGGTGTCTCGGATAACATCACTCGGGTGGTAATCTCTACTAACTTCCACTTCTCCTGTAGGTGGTTATGTTCGAGCTTAATGTGTCGAAGCTCTGCTTGGGCTTGGTCAAGAGTGAACATAGTGATGCCACCTTATTTCAAAGTTCTGAAAAATGGGCTTTGAATGGAGAAATTCTACTGGATGAGTCCATAGATTCTTTTGTCTATGTAAATTGGATTAATTAAATCCCTATATTTATACAAATCAATTGGTCAATGTTCAATGGCTATATTATCAACGGTAACAATTCTTAATGGTATTTTGAATTCCCAAAACCATGGAAGTGAATATTTTCTATAACTATTTTATATAATAATAAATTTAATTAGATCAAGATGAATTTTCATTGATAAACATTTGGGTCATTACACAAGCCTCTCTCAAGCCTTTGTGTTCACACTTCCAGGTAAGGGATTTCTTCCATTCTAATTTTTTCTCCATATATCATTATGTTGTTAACCCATTTTTTTCGATTACAGATGTTGGGGTATGATTTAAAATCTCCCCATATTTCCCTCCTTATGTTTTAATGATGATATACCTCCTTCCCTCTCATTAATGCCTCCCATGTACACGTGTTACTATGATGAAATTTCATAATAAATTTCTATCTTCTCAATTACATTCAATAAATTCTTTTTTATTATGAACATAAATTTAATTACATATGTTGGGTAATGTATCCATATGACCCCCTTACTTTCATCTTCACGTACATGTGATGAGAAATACGTTTCTCTCTCATCAACCATTTTTTGGAATTCTTATTTCACACTGTTATGCTGCTGAAATTGCATCGCGATTTTCCAAGACAAAGTCATTGTGTGGTGAATACCATACCCATTCTATATCAAGGGTATTCACATTTATGAACATTTACTTATAGATTATATAGTTTCATGTATTTATTCCAAATTTTTTTATCATAGAATAAATTATGATGTTAAATGATTACATGTTGTATGATCCATGTGGAAAACTTATACATGAAATGAAATGATTAAGAATGGTGAACCATGATAGTGCTCTAATGAATTGGGTAAAATTTTGTATCATGATTCTTCAAGTGAAATGTAGGTTTACCCATGAAATTTAAATTGCAATGAGTGTTTACTCATGCTCCATATGCAATGATTTGTGGCTCATTCTAATATCATGTTAAATTTTATTTCCACATTTCGATGTTACGATAATCATTATATATCATGCCTTTATGTTCATTTTTTTAACACCCCAATCTTCCAAGGTACGCATCTCTTTGAATAATATAATAGCGTTCATTTTACGCAATTTCGAGTTATAACACACCACAACCAATCAAACTAGATGTTATGAATAGTAATACACACTTTTTAAAATTTTATAGATTTTATCATTAAAAATGGACGTCATTTTTTGATTTGGAATATCAAAATTACCATAGGGTGATTTTTTTAATTTTTCTAAAAACATTAAATTTTTGATGAATTGTGAAAAACACTGAGTTATAGTTTAAAACGGAAATTAAATTTAAATAATTATTTATTTTATTTAAATTTATCTTTTGTCAAAATAGATAAATAATACCTATATATGTTCAATGTTATTCATTGGAGTTATTTTATAATAATTTTAGATATATAAAAATTTTATTGAACTATTTACTGTCTTTTACCCACATTCTAAAAGTATTTAAAAATTTACATAAAACATAATTTTACCGCATCTGTGAGTTTAATTTCAAAAATCCAACAGACATGGTTGATATCAGTAAGTAAAATGTGGTTCAATAAGATGAAAATAATTTTTTTGTGAATAGTAACTTTTTACTTTTATTTACCAAGGTTAAAAGTAAATAGGGTATTTAAGGGTAAAAATGATATTATTATTATCATAACACATTTCGTAATTCTATTGGATATGTATAACTAGACCATAAACAAATTTAGGAATAAAATATGATCCTTTAGGTTCAAAAGGATTATATTAGGACATTTATTATTATTTTATTTAAAGAATAGTTAAAAGAGTTAAATTTAATTATTAATAACTAAAACATTTTTAATATAGGGTTAAATATAAGATAAATTATACTATAAATATTAATTAGAATGATAAAATGATTTTCTACATAATGGTATTTTATTTATATTTTTTATATATTAAATAATTTTATTTATATATGACACAATGATGATGCAGTAATTACCGAAGTAATGAAATCTCAAAATAATTGAGATTATAAATATTTAAATAAATGTAATTTGAGAATTTTTATGCATTTCACTAATTTTCATGGTTAATATGACATGTAAGGGATGGATAGATGAATTTATATCTCAGTAATAATGATGTTATGAATTTAGGGGGAAAAAATACTAAATAGTGTCCAAACTGACATAAAAGTGTTTTTATAAAAATTATTATATTATTAATTGATATTCTATTACTAAAAAATATAAGGATTGGCTGAAAGACTTATATAATGATAGGTGTATATTTATTGAACCACTTGGGGTACTCTTGGAAGTATATAGTATGTTTATTAATCATCTAATATAAAAATACAAAGAGACATGGTAAATGTGAAACTATTTAACTAAGAGTTAAATCTAAAGGATAAAGTTTATATAGTGACCTAAACCTATCTAAAACCTATTGGTTTTGTATATTTCCACCAATCCACACCTTAGACTTTAAATAATTAATTTTTTAGCCATTGGAAATCGAAAATTATTTTATCATAATATAACATTTCTAGCTTTTCCTAAGGTTCCCCTCACCTCTCTTATAAAATGGCACTCCTCCTTCCCTCAAATTCACACATTCAAAGCCTTTTTTCTTATCCAACCCCTGTCCAAATACCCTCTCAATTGCCCTCCCTTAATCCTATAGTCCTTCCTTTAGTCATAAATCCATCCTAATAAGCCCTTTTGATCAAATAAAAAGGAAGAACCTGAAGAAGAGGTAAATATTTCATCTCCGCTTTCAAGTTCCTTTCTTCTTCCACTTCATATTTCTTTGTTGTTTCTTTTTTAAAATAATAAATTCAATATCTTCAATATACTGTGATGTTATTATAAAAATTGTAAAACCATATTCATTATTCTATCCATCCTTTTAATAAAATTTCACCATACGTACGTGCATACGGCTTACCGTCTCCACGTCGTGGTGTAATTTTTTTTCAATATATTATAATTTGGATGGGTATAATAATGATGTTTAATTTATATAAATAATAAATATAAGATGGTATTGATTCTATATATATGATATTTCATCCAATTATATATTATTTTAATATCAAAATAATGTTATTGTCGCTCGTGGGTATGTACAGATTACCGTCTCCACAAACGAGATGAGATTCATTCCCCATCGTATACATTTAGGACTAATTTTCATTATAGGATTAGAAATAATGTTTAAAGAAATAATATCCTTATGAATATGAATATGATACATCCTATCGATAACCAACATTACTTACTAAACAACGAATGTAAAGGAAAAAAAATCAGTTAACACCCGAAACGACGATAATACTAAGATATTATTAAAAATTCAATGCTAAAAGATCATATATGATATCATATTAATATATATGATTCTTGTAAAATTTAACAACAATTATTTCACCAGTATACATGAGTTTTGTGACAATTGGGCCCCAGTGACAGCACAACCACCACGCCTTAACATGGTCGTCGGGTCCTGGCCCACCAGGTACCTCCAGTTGCCCCGCAGACACGTGGGGCCCACCCACGTGCCTGAACGGGTCACCTAACTAATGATAGTCCCTACAGGCCAACACATATAATTTCCAGTGTGCTTTTTCCTCACTCACACACACCTTGGAAAACTTCCCAGAAGGCCACTCATCCTGATCACTACTCCAGGCCAAGCACGCTTAACTGTGGAGTTCTAATCAGACAGGCTCCCGAAAAGGAAGGTGCACCTTGTTGACATGAGTCATATCATTTAGCCATTTAACCCTTTATCATTTGGGGATGTTACAATCACCCCCCCCCCCCTTTAGAGCACAATGCCCTCATTGTGGGCCCTACATCTCAACCCAGGCAGTGCACCGCACTTAAAGCTGGGTTCCTCCTCTGATACCAAATGTGACAATTGGGCCCCGGTGACAGCACAACCACCCCACCTTAACATGGTCGTCCGGTTCTGGCCCACCAGGTACCTCCATTTGCCCCGCAGACTCGTGGGACCCACCCCAGGGTCCACCCACGTGCCTGAACGGGTCACCTGACTAATGATAGTCCCCACAGGCCAACACATGTCCTTTCCAGTGTGCTTTGTCCTCACTCACACACACCCTGGGAAACTTCCCAGAAGGTCACCCATCCTGATCACTACTCCAGACCAAGCACGCTTAATTGTGGAGTTCTAATCAGATAGGCTCCTAAAAAGGAAGGTGCACCTTGTTGACATGAGTCATATCATTTAGTCATTTAACCCTTTATCATTTGGGGATGTTACAAGTTTAACCTACCATATACTAAGTAAAATTACAATGTAAGGTTTAATTCTACAATCTCTTCACTATCTGAGGTTGTTTATAAGTAATTATCGACCGGGACCTCTTTATCATCTCCATCCATGTTTCTTAGAAATGTATTTCAAAAAAAATTTACAATTTTATAGATTATGGGTTAATGTCTTTAATACCATTGTTTGACTTTTATAAAATGTTTACAAAGTAATATTTCCTTCATTTTCCAAAAAAGTTCCTTTATAACCTTTTCGACATAATTAAGGTAAGAATTTATTTTTTTTAACTTATGCGGTGGGTGCGTCTATTTTCCGCCGTTATAACATCATCGAAGCTTCCCTTACAAGTTTATAAGAATATTTCCTTTTTAAATGATTTCGTAAATTATTTCAAAATAGAAAGAGATATTTCTCTAAAAAAAGGTTTTTATTTCTTCAATGTCAACATCCATTGATGGATTTTAATATTATTTGAAGTTGGTTTATTATGATAAAAAACATCCATATTGTATTTAATGTTTTCTGATACATTTGACAATGGATGTGTTATTTTTACACCATTCGTGGCTTAAGGATAATGTATTGAAATTTCATATGCTAGTTTTAATATGAATGTTTATGTTATGTTTAAGCCTTTTCATATGAGGAATGCATTGGACTTAGTAGGTGACCGGTGGAGCCCGCTATAGCTCCTCGGTGTATCATTAGGTCTCATAGGACAAACTAGTGTCTTGGAACAAGTCTTTGAAAAAATATTATTTGTTGTCTTTGAATAAGGCCTTGACTATGTGGTTATGAAGTATGGCATTATGCATTCTATCATTACGAATGTGGATATTGATATTACATGTGATTATTCAACTAATAGAATATCAATATGAATAAGTAAATGGAATTATTTGATTTTATCTTTTCTATATTATGATGATGTTCAAGTTTAATAGTCTTTTGTTTTATTCTTATACATTTCCTTAAATTTTTATGCTTATTTATGAAAGTTTTTACTAAATTGTTATCCTTACTGAGCATCTGAGCTCACCCCTTTCTATGTTTTAATTTTCCTGGGATGTGAAGAAGTATATTATGACTGACCTGCAAGGATAATCTATGGGATCTTAGTTTTGTCTATGGAAACAAAGTTTTTATAGTTTTCTATTTTATGATGTATTGTACATCATCTTATATATAAATAAATTGTGATGACACAAAATTAGCAATATACCTCTTCATTTTGTTCCACCAAAAATGTTTATTCAAATCTCTATACATTTTGGTGTTGCTAGGGTGTATAGAGAAATTGGAACTACGAGCATCATCCAATAATTAACTTTTTAGATTAGGTGTTTTAGGAAGACAATGTATCTTACCAAATTTCAAAATCACATCTTAATATAATAATTCTATCAATCTACCATCATTCACAAATTTAATATTCTTTTGAAATTCCTCATCATCAGCCTGAGAACTTTTTATACTTTCTAGTAAAGATGGTCTGTCATCCATTTGAAAAAGAATTGTTGTTTCACCTTCCCTAGTTATTACCATATCCATATTTACTAGATCCATGAAAATAGTATCCCTTTAAACTCTCATCTTATTCAAAACTCCATTATCTTTTCTACTCAAATCATCTTCCACCTTATTTCACTTCCCTGGGTGGTAGATCCATGAAAAATTAGGATCAGTGCTGAAGTTGATCTCACATTGATTTATGAACAAAGGAAGGACACTTTGATAAAGGGAGGATAGTTAAAAGTGTATTTGGGTTTCTATATTAACTTTATATTTTATATTTAACTCTTTGTTAAATAATTTGACATTTACAATGACTCTTTGTATTTTTATACTATATGGTTAATAAACATACTATATACTTCCATGAGAACCCCAAGTGTTTCATTAAGGATACAACAATGAATTAAATTGAAATTATATTTCTATTTTGTATCTTTATTTACCTAATATAAATTTAAATAAAATAAATAATTATTTAAATACAAATTCAGTTTTAAACTATAACTCAGCGTTTTTCAGTATTCATCAAAAATTGAATCTTTTTAGAAAAAATACCAAAACTTCACCCTAGGCTAATTTCAAAATTTCGAATACAAAAATTAAGTCTGTTTTGAAAGATAAAATTAATAAAAATTCAAAAAGATGGTATTACTATTCATAACGGCTAGTTTGATTGGTTGTGGTGGGTTAGAACAAGAAGTTGCATACAACACACACTATTGTATTATTCAATGAGAAGCGTACCATGGATGCTTGGGGTGATACATTCTCTCATCCTAAAAATAATTTGTTCCTTGAAATTTCTACAATATTATTACATAAAAAGACTTGGGTGGTTCTTAATCATTAGTTCCTTGGGTTCCCACATTGCCACTTCGATCTTATGGTTTCTCCATAGAACTTTTACGAGATGATTCATTTGGTTTCTTAGCACTTGTTATCTTGTATCATGAATATTGACAGGCTCTTCACAATAAGATTGATTGGGTTCTAGTTCTATTTCCTCATTGATGAGTACATGCATTGGTTCAGACCTGTATTTTCTCAAAAGTGATACGCAGAATAGATCGTGAACTTTGGAGAGACTTAGAGGCATGTCCAAACGGTATTCAACAACCCCAATTCGTTCAAGAATTTCTAAAGGTTTTATGTAACTGGGTCTCAATTTACCCTTCTTACTGAAACGTATAACACCCTTACATGTAGATACCTTCAAGAAAACATGATCTCATTCCTGAAATTTCAAATCCTTCCTTTGGTTATCTACATATCGCTTCTGCCTACTTTGAGCTCCTTTGATGTGGGTTTAGATTACCTTCACCTTTTCCATCATTTCCTCAACAAGTTCTGGTCCTATGAGTTTTCATTCACCCACATCATCCAAACATGTTGGTTTGCGACATCTCTTTCCATATAATTCTTCATATGGTGCCATCTGAATACTTGAATGGAAGATATTGTTATAAGAAAATTCTACCAGAGGTAAATATTGACCCCACATTCCTTGAAAGTCATGTGAGAAAGATCTCAACAAGTCTTATATAGTTTAAATAGTCCATTCTGATTGTCCATCAGTTTGAGGGTGGTAGGTAGTCCTCAAATAAAGTTTAGTATCTAGGGATTTCTGAAATTTTTTCCATAATATTGATGTAAACTGAGGATTACAATAAGAAAATATCAATAGTGGCACACCATGATGTCTTACAGCTTCATTAATATATAGTCTTGTTAATCATTCAAATGGAAAATATTCTCTTATAACATGAAAATGTGCTGACTTGGTAAGACGGTCAATAATGACTCATACTACATCATTCCTTCTACAAGTCTTTGGTAGCCCCATGACAAATTCCATCATGATATCATCCCATTTCCATTCAGGTATGGGAAGAGGTTTCAAGAATCCTCCAGGATGTTTCCTTCCAGCTGTCAATTTTTGACAAACCAAGCATCATGAAAAAAAATCAGCAATCTCCCTCTTCAAATTGTCCCACCAAAAATGTTCCTTCAAATAACTATACATTTTTGTTATTCCAGGGTGTAAAGGGAAAATGGAACTATGAGAATCATCCAAAAATTCACTTTTTAGATCAGTTGTATTAGTAACACAATGTCTCTTCCCAAATTTCAAAATCCCATCTTCATATACGAAGCTGATCAATCTCCCATCGTTCACAGATTTAATCTTGTTTTGAAATTCCACATAATCAGCCTGAGAACATTTTATCCTTTCTAGTAAAGTTGGTTTGGAAACAATTTGAAAAATAATTTATGATTCACCTTCTATGGTTATTCCCATATCTCAATTTACTAGATCCATCAATATTGGATCTCTTTCAACTCTCATCTTGTTCAAAACTCAATGATCTTTTCTGCTCAAATCATATGCTACAATATTTTTCTTTCCCTGGGTGGTAGTGAATCATGAAATCATAATCCTTGAGTATTTCAAGCCATCTCCATTGCCTCATGTTGAGTTCATTCTGTGAGAAAATATACTTCAAACTCTTGTGATCGGTATATATCTCAAATTTTTCACCATAGAGATAATGTATCCATACTTTCAAAGAAAATATTACAGCTTCTAACCCAAGAACATGAATTGGATAGTATTTCTCATGAATTTCTAGCTGTCGTGATGCGTAGGAAATAACCGTATCATTCTGCATAAGGACACAACCAAGTCCTTTATTTGAAGCATCACTATAAATAACAAACCCATCCTTCCCTGATTGTAGAGTCAATATAAGAGTATTTAATACCATTCTATTCAATTCTTCAAAACATTATTCATACTATTTTGTGAAAAAAAAAATTAAACCCTTTTTCTATGATCTTGGTTAATGGTATAGCCAACCGGGAAAAATTTCATACGAAACGTCGATAATTACCTGATAAACCAATAAAAATGTGTAACTCGGTTATACTCGTTGGGTCTAGACATTCATGGATTTACATGGTCTTATAAGGATCAACAGAGATTCCATCCTTAGAAAAAATATGGCCAAGAAAAGAAATCTCCTAAATCCATAATTCTCACTTGCTAAACTTCCCATATAATTCATGTCTTATAACAGTATTTAGAATAATGCGCATGTGATTTTCATGATCTTATTAGCTTTTGGAGTATACCAAGATATCATCAGTAAACACCACTAAAAAGTAATCAACATATTCCATGAAAACACTATTCATTAGATCCGTGAAGTCATAGGGTGCATTAGTCAATCCAAAAGGCATTACTGTAAACTTGTAATGACCGTACCTGGATCAAAAATCTCTTTTCAAAATTTCTTCCTTCTTCACACACAACTGATGATATCCAGATCAAATTTCAATCTTTTAAAATTATTGAGATCCATGAAGTTGGTTAAATAAATCATCAGTGCGAGGTAGGGGACACTTGTTCTTTATTGTTATAGAATTGATCTCCCTGTAGTCAATGTTCAACCTCATAGATCCCTCTTTCATAAAAACAAAAAGGACAGGGTCTCCTCATGGAGAAACATTAGGCTAATAAATCCTTTATTACTCAATTCATCTAGTTTTTTTAGTTCCACTAATTCCCCAGTGGCTATTCTATTAGGGATCTTCGATATGGGTCTTTATCCATGAATTAAATCAATGGAAAACTCAATTTCTCATTCTGGAGTATTTCCAGGTAAATCTTCCAGAGACACATCAAACATATTCTATCACAATAGGTACATTCTCTATTTGAACATTCCATTCCTCACACACAGTTATTTAATTTTCTTCCTCCCCAATAATTGAATTTAGTTGAGCTAATGGGGGTGGATCAAGAAAAGAATTAGGCGGGGACATTTCTGTTCTAATGATAAGGTACTCTTTATCATCATAAAAAAATTTAACCTCCTTCTTCTAAAAATAAATTTCCGCATCATGGTCTGAAATACAATCTATGCTGAGTATTATATTAAATTAAATCATGGGTATGATGATGACATCAGTATATAAAGAACATTTATATGCCCTAATGGGTACTGATTCACAAAACCATGTTGTAATGATATCTCCCTTAAGAGTTTTGACTAACAAATACCTTTTTAAATAAAATTGGAAATATCAAATTTTTATAGTAAACATGGAAGATATTAAACAATTAGATGATCCCGAATCAAATAAATCATTTCCTAAACCTGAGGAAATCATTATATTACTTACCACTATGTCTTTGAGAGATTCAACCTCAGTAGTAGTGATAGCATAAGTTAGGCCTTGATCCCTTGGCCTTTTCTGAGGTAAGTTCACCTGAAGCATAGTGAATTCATTCACATAATGCCCCTTTCTCTAAAATTTTATCATTCAACATCGAAAAAATCTTTCTTCCCCTTGCAATCCTAAGCATGGTGGCCTTTTCACCACACTTGTAATAGACTCTCATTCCCTTCAGGGAAATACCAGGGTCTTTCTTCCCATATTTAATGTAGGATGGATATTCAAATTTTCCCTTCTTCCCCTTATTTCCATTTCTAGAGTGTTCAATGTATCTCTTCTTCTATTGCTTTACTTTAAAGTCGTAATACATAGAGAATTCTTTCTCTATCTTCATAACACATGAAACAATATCATTGTACGACAAGAAGGATTGTGAGAATAATTATAGTTAGAGAAATGGTTTTAACCCATAAAATAAATGAACAATATTAATTCTTGGGTTACGTATATAATCTGTAGCATGCTTCTCTAACCATGTAAAGCAAGCTTCATACATTGCGATATTCTCATCCTCCTTCTGCCTCAGACTTACAAATTTTCATTCCAAATCCACTCGATTTTCATGAGGAATGTATTTCTATAAGAAATTTATTTAAACTCCCTCCAATCCGTATTTGATACTTCCTCATCATTCTTTTTGTTTTTAATAAATTACCACCATTGATCAGCATCTCTAGTGAGGCGGTAATCTGCCATGACAACTTTTTCCCTTTCGTTTTTCCCCAAGGCGTCGAATATTTTCTCTACAGAATTCATCCATTGCTTAGCAACTAATGGATTTGTACGCCCATTAAATTTCAGTGGTTGTTGCCTCATGAAGCGATCTAACTTTGAACCTCCATGTTGTAGATCAGGGTTCTCCAAATAGGTTAGGTTATTATTCATAACATGAGCGAGTTGTCCTTGTATGGTCATTAGGTGATCAACAACAGTTTCATCACCAGCTCCACTACAATTATCTTGAGTAGGAGGAAAATCCCTACCTGGAGTGTGTGCATTGATAAGATTTCCATTCCTTCAACTAGGCGTCATTTCTAAACAATGGAATAAACTATGTTAGTTTATGAATTGTAATACATAAATCCAAACTCGTTAAACACTTAACATAAATTGAACAGTTTATGGATATAATCCATAATCATAAAAATGTTTTCATTAAAGAAGTATATACTCATAAACCCTCCATAATGGTTTTTAATGAAAATAAGAATTATCCTAAGATTATCCCCAAGGAGTGACATAACCAAGAGTTTAGAAAGGCCCATTTTCATGCACTACTTCTCATTCGATTCTAGATCAATGTGGTGTTTTCAGGTGTTACCCCTAGGTTTATCTATTCCACAGCCACCTATTCCTGCTCATAACGAGACAAGAATGTATTTCTTGGAAATCTCACAAAATATCTATAATACCAAAATTCTATGAAGTTATTCCATACTAATCCTCAAGGTCTTTCTTAGGGTAATGTTATCTAATTAGAGTTTTTCTTAATCCATATTCCATGGTTTGTACTATACTTCCTCTAATACCAACTGTAATGCCCCGACCCCAGAATCCCAGAGTCGGTGCATTATTATATATCATTGGCATGATCACAAATGATCATGTCTCGATAGACTAATTAGTTTAGTATCCTTGGAAGTACAAGATACATTCATATGGTTTACATTACATAATAAAATAGAAAACTAAGACAACATTGTTTCTATAAAAAACTCTTAGATCCCATAGACTATCCATGAAGGTCAGTCATAATATATTACTTCACATCTTTGGAAAAATAAAACATAGAAAGGTGTGATCTTTGATGCTCAGTAAGGATAACAATATAGTGAAAATATTCACAAATAAGCATAAACATTTAAGGTAATGTATAGGACAAAAAAAGCCTATTAAATTCGAACTTCAACATAATATGGAAAAGATAAAATCAAATAGTTCCGTTTACTTATTCACATTGATATTATACTAGTCAAAAAATCACAAGGAATATCAATATCCACTTTCATAATGATGGAATGCATAATGCCAGACTTCATTACCACATTGTCAAGGCCTTATGCCTTGAATACATATAAAATTTGGTCAATGCCTTATGCCAAGACACTAGTTTGTCTCATGAGCCATACCAATTCATCGAGGAGCTATAATGGTCTCCACATGTCACTTATTATGTCCAATGCATTCCTCATATGAAAATGTTTAAACATAACATAAACAATCCTATTAGAACCAACATACGAAATTTCAATACTTTATCCATAAACCATGAATGGGGTAAAAATAATGCATCCAAAGTCAAACATATCACAGAACCTTAAATTAAATATGGAACTTTTGTATCATAATAAATCAACTTCGAATAAGCTTAAAATCTATCAATGGATGTTGACATAGATGAAATCAAAACCTTTTTTTGAGAAATTTATCTTTCTATTTTGAAATCATTAAAAAATAAAATAATTATAAAATAAAACATTTATTTTTGAAATATTCTTATAAGACACTAAGGGAATCTTCTACGATGTTATAACGGCGGAAAATAGCCGTATTTTCTGTATAAGTTAAAAATACATTCTTACCTAAATATTGTCAAAAAATTCATAAAGTACATTGTTTGGAAAACGACAGAAAGATTCCTTTCAAATCATATAAGGTCAAATAAGGGTATAAATGACTTTAACCCATTGTCTAGTAAATAGTAAAAATGTTTTCAAATACATTTTTATGAATCATGGATGTGGATGATAAAGAGGTCCTTGTAGATACGTACATAAAAACAACCTCGAATAATAAAGAGATTTTGAAATTAACCCTTCCCGTGTACTTTTCCTTCGTCCAGGGTAGGTTAACCTCCTGTATAATGGTGAAATAACTATTTTTAAATTATAGATGAATCATATACATGAATATGATATCATATATTATCTTTTATCATTTCATTGTTAATAATATCTTAGTATTATCGTCATTTTGGGTGTTAACTGATTCGTTTTCCTTTATATGATTTTTTACATAACTATTTCTTGTTATGTTTAGGATCTATCTTATTCATATTCATAATGTTATTATGTCTTTAAACTTTATTTTTAATCATCTAATGAAAATTAGTCTTGGATGGATACGATGGAGAATGAATCTCATCGCGTTCGTGGAGATGGTAATCCGTACGAACACACGATCCACAATATAATTCTTTTGATATTAAAATAATATGTAATTTGATGGTATATCATATATAAAGAATCATTATAATCTTATATTTATTATTTAAATCAATTACACGTCATTATTATACCCAACCAGATAATATTGTATTGGATAACAATTACACCACGATGTGTAGATGGTAAGCTGTACGTACACATATATGGTGAAATGTCATTCAAAGGATGGATAGAATAATGGATATGGTTGTATCATATTTATAATAAATTAAACGTATATAAAATATACTAGAGTTATTATTTTAGAATGGAAACAACAAAAAAAGAGGAAGTGGAAGAAGAATGGAACTTGAAAGAGGTGATGAAATATTTACCTATTCTTCGGGTTCTTCCATTTGATTTGATCAAAAGGTCTCTTTATGTTGGTTTTCTGACTAAAGTAAGGACTCTATGATGAAGGGTGGCATTTTATTTGGTTTTTGGGAATGGTTTGGCCAAGCCAAAAGGATTTGACGGTGTGAATTTGAGGGAAGGGGGAGTTCCATTTTATAAGAGGGGTGAGGGGCACCTTAGGAAAAGCTAGAAATATTATTTTATAATAAAATCATTTTCTCTTTTTAATGGCTCCAAAATGAATTCGTTGTAGGATACGGTGGGGATGGGTCGGAAACCAATTAACCAATAGGTTTTAGATAGGTTTGGGTCACTATATTAACTTTATTATTTAGATTTAACTCTTAGTTAAATAGTTTGACATTTACCATGTCTCTTTGTATTTTTATATTATATGGTTAATAAATGTACTATATACTTCCAAGCTAACACCAAGTGGTTCATTAATAATACACCTATAATTATATAAGTCTTTTTTTTTTATCCTTCGATTTTTAGGAATATAATATTAATTAATAATATAATATTTGTTTTAAAAACACTTTTATGTCAAATTTGACACAATTTCATATTTTGTTTTTGCTAATTTCATAATAGAATTATTACTTTGAAAAAAATTCATCTAACCAACCCTAATGTGTCATGTTAACCTTGAAAATTAGTTAAATTCCTAAAAATTGTCACAACCCGTCTTCGGGGCCCGTGTCGTGACTACCCCAAGCCCTCCTTCCTTAGGCCAGGGGTGGGGACTAGCACTAAAGGCGTAAATCACTAAGATATGATGGCATTTCCATTATAAAATGTAAGCACAAACAATAGAGTATGAAACTGGAAGTAAAAAACTATGTAAAACTATATAAAAAATATGTTATGGAAAGAAAAAGGTGCCGGAAATACAAGACCAATTGTAAAGTGCAAGGAACTGACAAAGAGGTAAAACTAAAAAGACAAATAGCTGGAAGGTGTCTAGAAGCTCATGGATCATCCACCATGGATCCTAAATGAAGGGTAGGTACAGATAGCCTCCTTAGTGCTTCACGTTCCTCCGTCTCCTCTGGGTACCGACTCTTTGTGAGGTCCACCTCTAGGAACTGTCCAGTCCTCGTACACTCTGCCTCAGTCAATGTTGTCTGTCATCTACATTCAACACAACGAGGTGCAGGCATAGCTCATATTGGAGTGAGTGTAAAGATACTTAGTAGGGACCTCGAGACCCTCAAGGTATCACAAAATCCAAAAAGTATAAACTACAATTGAAAATAAACGGAGAACCATTACTTAGGTATATTCCCATACATATACCTATGTTATATAGTAACCCATATCAATCATGAGGAAAACACAAAAGTCATGACTCTGTTGAAACCAGTATTTTCACTATCAAAACCACGACTACTGGAGAACTCCTCCTCTGTCAATTACAGTGGGATGTCACGACACTGAGGTTCTTTTCACTATCCTTGGACTGCTGAGGTACTCCTCCTGTCAAGTACCTCAGGTCATCTGCCAACTACCAGGCGCTACTCCGGTGTGGGCATGCCTCCAAATACCAGGTGCTCCCCTGAATAGCCTGCAGAGGTACTCCTCCTGTCGAGTACCACGGGTCTGACGCCCACTACTAGGCTCTACTCTATTGTGGGTCTGCCTCCAAGTACCAGGCGCTCCCCACCGGGCTAATCAAATCACTCCGAGTCGAATCGGATAAGCAGTCATCAATTGTGTCAGCTACTATGTCTCCACACTCTGTTTGCTCATCTCTGGGAGGATCCGCTCCATGAGCTACTGGTCGATACTACATGTTTCATGAAGTATCATGTGGAAGTATCTCAATGGACCTCCACATCATATGGGTATCAATACAACAGACAACGTGTCAATCAGATGCCTGGTCTGTGAGTTATTGGCATTTCTGTTCGAGGGCCGAGTTGGATTTTAGGTTCAAAACAACCTGACCGTACCCCAACTGTGTCCAAACCACAAGTGGTGAATTCCAAAGGAGTTATCTCGCTCTATTCATTCCATCACCGAAGATGGTTTTTCGATAGGACACTCGTAACCCGAGTTATGGGCGAATAGGAGTATTCAGGTCTGATGGGTCCATGTTCGGTCTGACCATGTCGGATCGACCTGACCTGACCCAGGTCTAGACCAGGGTCTAACCCGGTCCATGTGTCTGACCCAATCCATGTGGGAGGCCCGACACAATGGTGCGGCCCGGCCCGAAAGAGCGGCACAACTGGCTGGCAGCGGGGCCCGGCCAGCTGACCACGTGGGGGCTAGCCGTGGGGCCCGGCCGGCAGGCCACGTGCGGGCTAGGCCGCATACGGGCTGGGCAGGTGGCCCAGCCGGCTTGTTGTAGGGACCGGCTAGCCATTCCATGGGGGGTGTCTCCCCCATGTTTTCTGTAATAGAACCAGCGCCTAGGGCCAGTTCAAGTAACCGCAGGACCCTTTGAGTCCCGCCTGTAGTGCGCACCTACAGCCAGCTCAGCCGGATGCCCTTCCCTGTCTGATGCGGCCTAAGGCCATGGTCCTTCTCTGGAACAGCATAACAGAACCGCACACAACTTCCCCGCTGCGGCCCGCCCTAGCCGTGGCTCTTATCCACCACTTGGCATGACAGCGTCGCTCCACCTCTGCCACAGCCAAGCCTAGCCCCACGCCATTCTCTACCTTGCGGCGCGATGGCATCATGCTCGTCATCAAATATCCATGACCCTCCTGGCTGAGACCCTTCCTCCCTGCATGGTGTGATGGCACGATGCCCCTTTAGCACCGCCATGGCCCACCTGGCCGCGGCTCGGTTCTCATTGCGGCAGGGCGGTGCCTTGCCCTTGTGGCGACCTGGCGGCCTTGTGCCAACGGCTTTCATCGCGGACGGCTTTTTGTCATTCGCCGCGTGTAACACCTCCATCTTCATCAAACAAGAACCAACAAAAGGGTTGGGTCAGCCATGTTCGTGTTGTTCGAACCCTCCTCTTTATGGTGATATCATTCGGTTCTCAAAGCACACTATATACGATGGGGTACAAAGGGTAATATTCAAACATAAAATACCCCCTACCTTGATTGTCACTCATTTGTAGCGGAAGGAGGTGAATTTGTCATTGGAGATGTTCTTTGAGGGCTTCACTTCCCTTTTGTTCCCCGGTTGAATAAGGAAGAAGATGGTGTTCTTCATTCTTCGGGGGTTCTTCGTTGGAGAGAAATGGATCCAACAAATTCATTCCTCTCCTTAATCTGCCCATCAAAAATAATGCCAACCACCAATAATAAAATATAACATCTTATTATAATGGTTCCATAAAAAATTCAAAATGATTCAAATTAATTAAGTTATTTCACTTAATTAAATGGGTGGAGTTGGCTCATTAATTGGAGGGGGAAGGTGAAGAGGCTCAACCACTTAATTGGTGGTTCCATGGAGTTTAATGGGTTTAGAAGAGTTAAAGAGCTCAGTTGGGCCCCACATAATAACATCCTCCCAAGGGATTTTATGTGTGGGTGGGACCCACTTCCATCCTCCACTTGGAGTTTTTAACAGCCAAAATAAAAATAAGCCACAGTTATTTTTATTTAACTTTATTCATAAAAACTCCAAAAAATAACTTCCATTCTTGCAATAACGCAACTACGATGAAGGTCTTACTAATCAATCTCTGAAGCTGTG
Organism: Viscum album; assembly: GCA_963277665.1. NCBI lineage: Eukaryota > Viridiplantae > Streptophyta > Magnoliopsida > Santalales > Viscaceae > Viscum > Viscum album. The sequence goes on along the minus strand of OY728165.1, from coordinate 1,915,045,002 downwards.
AGCTCAACGGTGCCCTTGCATTTCAATTCCGAGCACCGGTTCAAAAGTTAAAATATCTCGCACGTACATTTGCTGAACGTACCAGAAAAATACTTCAAAAATTGATTCCGGACACATCGGGCTTCAGAATCAAACGCCGTCAGAAATTGAAGACTCATAAAATTCCCATGTATTTAGAAAAAAGTCCACAATAAATCTGATTCTTTACATTCTCCACACATTAGGTATTTAGTACACATAAGCTACAACTCAAACATAGGGAAAAAATGGGGGTACTGAGCACGCATCTGAGCCTAGTGCTCCCATGTGATCTCCTGGAGGTTCCCATGCTGCCAACGAATGTGCACCAGAGGTTTTGACTGTCCACATAGGACCTGCTGCTATCAATCCTCAATCTCTACTGGAATCTCCATGAATGTCGCCCCTTCATCGATGTCCAGCTCTCCATGGTCGATGAAGTGGGATGGGACATGCACGTATTTTCTCAGCTGAGATACATGGAAGACATCATGCACCTGATGCAACTGAGGTGGAAGAGCTAAGAGTTATTCCACCTTGCCTAATCTACTGAGGACCTGGAATGGTTTGATGAATCAAGGAGATAACTTACCACCTCGGCCAAATCTCTGCAGAACTCGTCGTGGTGAGACCCATAGAAAGACGTGGTCTCCATCCTCAAACTCCAGAGGACTCCCTCTCCTGTAAGCATGTGAGTTATGTCTGCTATGTGCAGTCTTCACCCACTCTTGGATGATCTTCACCTTCTCCGTGGTAGCCCGTACAATCATTGGTTACACTATTTATGACTCCCCTGGCTCTTTCCAGCACAGTGGCGATCTGCAAGGCCAACCATACAAGGCATCCAAAGGTTCCATACCGATGGTGGAGTTATAGTTGTTGTTGTTGGAAAACTCCACCAAAGGTATGTGGTCCTCACAAATGCAACCCAAGTCAAGAATACATGCACGGAGCAGGTCCCCGAGGGTCTTAATGGTCCTCTGAGTCTGGCCATCCATCTGAGGATGGAAGGTAGTGCTCAGACGTAGTTGTATCCCGAAATCCTCCTTCAACAGCTTCCATATCCGGAAAGTAAAACGTGTGTCTTTGTCAGAGACAATCGAGGAAGGTACTCCATGTAAATGCACTATCTTTTGCACATAGAGGCATCCCAATCTCTCAACTGATCCCTGCTCTCTAATCGGTAGGATGTGGGCCGACTTGGTGAGTTAGTCAATGATCACCCATATCGAGTTGTGACTCCTAAATGTACGTGGAAGACCCATCACGAAGTCCATGGATATCCCATACCACTTCCACTCTGGGACCTCTAAATGCAAAACTAAGCCTGCGGGTACCTGGTGCTCCGCCTTCACTTTCTGAAAATTGAGGCATTGTGAGACAAACTCAGCTACTGCCTTCTCCATACCTAGCCACTAGTGATGTCGTCGAAGGTCCTGGTACATCTTCCCCACTCCAGGGTGTTCCACTAGAGGGGAAGTGTGGAACTCCCTGAACACTTCCTCCTGAAGTGAAACTGGTACCAGGGTACATCCTCTGAAGAGGATGACGTGCTCCCCACCTTCATAAAATCCATCAGGTGCCTACCCAGTGGATATATGAGCACGTCATGTCTCACAGTCAGCATCTCCATGTTGTGCCTCCCTGACTCGCTGAAGAAGTTGAGGAGTGACTGTAAGCGACTAAAGATAGGCTTCTCCATCCCTATCCACATAGGATATCTGTAAGGAAGCTAGCTGCTCTATCACCTCTCCTTGCAGCGGAATGTCTGATCTCCTATACAGAGCATCCGAAAATATGTTTCATTTCCCAGGAGTATAGACTATCTCGAAGTCATAGTCTAGTAGGAACTCAAACCAACATTACTATCTCAGGTTCAGGTCCTTATGACAGAAGATATACCTGAGATTCTTCTGATCAGAGTACATGGTAAAACATTCTCCCATTAGATAGTTCCTCCACATCTTCAAGGCGAAGATCATTGCTGTTAACTCCATGTCATGGGTAGCGTAGTTCTGCTCATTCTTTCTTAGCTACTGAGAACCATATTTGATCACGGCTCTCTCCTGCATCAGGACACATTCGAGTCTGTTCCCTGAGGTTTCATAGTAGACTAAGTAACCTAAACCTTCCTCTGGAAGCCACAAGATGGGGGCACTAGTCAGCCTCTTCCTCACCTCCTGAAATCTCTGTTGGCATTTCTTCAACCACACGAAGGTTTCCCCTTCTTCATCAAGGATGATAGTGGTGTTGCAACTCGGGAGAATTCTGCAACGAATCTTTGATAGTATCCAACCAAGACCAGGAAACTTCTTAACTCCATCACACTCTTGTGTGGATCCCAAGAATGTACCACCTCAATCTTCGCTGGATCCACTGCAACTCCAGCTTCCGAGATGACGTGTTCCTAGAATCGAACCTCTCGAATCCAAAACGGGCACATTGAGAGCTTACCATAAAGCTAGTGCTCTTAGAGTGCATCCAATACAACCTACAAAATTTATGCATGCTCCTCCTCAGTAGTCTAGTAGATCAAAATCATGTCGATGAAGACTACAACAAAGAGATCGAGGTAAGGCTATATGATCCTATTCATGAGGTTCATGAACACTACTGGAGAGTTGGATACACCGAATGGCATAACCAAGAACTTGTAGTGTCCATACGGACAACTAAAGGTCGTCTTCTGCACATCCTCGTCTCAAACTCTGATCTAGTGATAGCCTTGTCTGAGGTCTACCTTTGAGAACCATCGTGCTCCCTTTAGCTGATAAAATAGGTCACCAATCCTCAGATTTGGTTACTTGTTCTTCAAGGTCAACTTGTTCAGGAGACCGTAGTCAACATAGAGCCTCAAGCTCCCATCCTCCTTCATGGAGAAGAGAATTGGGGCTGCCTAGGGTGAAACACTGGGTCGGATGAATTCCCTCCCATGCAAGTCCTCCAATTGTACCTGAAGCTTACAATGCTCAGCAAGAGCCATCTGATATGCTGGATTAGATATCAGTGTCATCCAAGGGTACAGGTCAATGTAGAAGTCCACCTCTCTGTGAGGAGGTAGTCCTGGAACATCGTCGGGGAAAACAACCGCGTACTAGTCCACCACTACAGGATAAGTCGGACTCTCAACATCAACTGCTCTGAGGGTAAGGCAATCCAACTGGTTAGTGATCGATTATACTCTCCTCCGAGCAAGTTTGTACTACATTGAAAAGGCTCCATTCATGCTGGTGAAGGTCAACCTGGTCCCATAGCTGTGGACACAACGCACATTGCAGCTAATACAGTCGATCTGAGCATGGAAATTAGATAACCAGTCTATACCCAAGATGACATTGTAAGGCCATAATGCTACTACGAGAATATCCAAGTTGAATCTCTAGACTCCTATAGTAAGCTCACACTGCCGGCACCAGTGCGTAATTGTCTAGTCTGCTCCACTAAGAGTCTCAAGAAGTAAGGATCGAGCCAACGACTCCGTCGGAATCTCCGAGCTCCGAATGATGGCAGTGGAAAAGAAAGAATGACAGGAACCTGTGTCTATAAAAACTACATCAAAGGTGGAATAGACATAGATCATACCTTGAATCATCTCTGGAGCGCCATGGTCATATGCCTCAGTTGCCTAAAGATGAGCTCTCCCCTGTCCACTCGCTCCATGTGGTTGGGGTGGAACTACTGGTGGAGGTTGAGGTAGCACCTCGTATCGTCGACCCACTCCAACTACTCAAGAAACTCCTCAGCCACGTCCTCCTGTGCCCTATGGACTACCTCGATTGAATCTATGCCTCTGACTGGGAGGTCTTAAACATATCTACTGATCGTCGGAATGGAGGGTCGGATAGTCACGAGCCATGTGACCATGACCACCACATGAGTAACACTGTATTCTACTAGAATGTGTGTATTTGGTCTGTGTGCCCCACACAACCAATCCTGGGTGATGCGGTTGACCACCTGTAGGTCTGGTCCTCTTGGACCTCTGGGACATCTATCTACCGCCAGCTGCTGAAGACTCCCCTGCATGTCGACTAGTAGTGGGTCTCGCTGTTGGTGACTACTAAGAATGGAAACTCTCCACTAGGAGGGCTCTTTCCCACACGTCTTCCAGCATCCGAATGCTGAGGGAGATCATATAGGCTCTAATCTCTCGCATGAGTCCCTGCTTGAAGGTCTAGGCCTTGAAGAATGGGTCTCATACAATATATTTGGAGTAGAGCGAGAGGTTGGTGAACCTCGCTCAGTACTGTGCTACTGTCACAATGCCCTACTATAGATGATGTAGCTCCTGTATCAGCACCACACAAAGGGTGGCTGGGAAAAACTCCTCCCAGAACTGGATCTCGAAGTCTGCCTAGAGTTGCATCGCCTAGTCGTGGACCTGGAGCCTCAGGCTCCACCATCTGCCTGCTGCTACCTGATGGAGGTTGGAAGCATGGATCACCATGTAGTCATCTAGTGTCCCTACAAGCCGGAAGACTCTCACCACAGCCTCCAACCAATCCTCAGCTACTCGTGGTTCTGTCTCTCCCTGGAACCTGGGTGGCCTCTAGGGTAGGAACTCGTGCAACACTCTCAAGCGGAGTGAATTGTTTGCTACTGGGGTTGGTGCCATCAGTGACCCAAAGGGTGGTGGTACCACTGGTACCTCCACTAGTGCCCTAACTAGAAAGGGGTCATGCACTGAGGCCTCATCGCTCGGAGGGCTGTCAGTGCGTACAACTCTCGAGGCACTAACTGGTCGTCCGTGGGGAGCGATCCTAAAAGAAAGAGATGCTACAGAGTCAAAAGATTATACCTGGTGAGCTGACCTGGTAGATATGAGTTAAATAAAAACTTTTGAAACACACATGCAATCAGTGTTTTCGTGAACTATGTCGGAAATCAGTAGTCAAGGTCCGGGTGTACTGATACGTCAGCCGCCACACCAACACTAGACTCCCTGAACTAAAAACCACACTCGGTAACCTTAACATTATTTCTTCATAGAAAAGAAATGTCAGAGTCCTACGTTATGCGGTAAAACCTCCCTTTGATACCAATTTGTCACCACCTATCATCGGGGCCCGTGCCGAGACTACCCCAACCCCACCTTCCTTAGGCCAAGGGCTGGTGACTAGAACCAAAGTCATAAATCCCTAAGCTGGGAAGGCATTGCCTTTATAAAATGTAAAAACAGAAAACAGAGTATGAAACTGGAAGTAAAACACTATGTAAAACTATATACAAAATATGTGCTGGAAAGAAAAAGGGTCTGGGAATAAAATCCCAATAATAAAGTACAAGGAAAGGACAAACAGGTATAACTAAAAAGAAAAATAGCTGGAAGGTGTCTGGAAGCTCAGGGATCGTCCACCATGGATCCTACAAGAAGTGTAAGTACAGATAGCCTCCTCAGTGCTCCACGTTCGTCTGTCTCTTCCGGGTACCGAATCATCATGAGGTCCACCTCTGGGTACCGTCCAGTCCTCGTACACTCCGCCTCAGTCAACATTGTCTGTCGTCCGCATCCAACACACCGTGGTGTGGGAATATCCCGAGAAGGGGTGAGTATAAAGATACTCATTAAGGACCCCAAGACCCCCAAGGTCTCACAAAATCCAACAAGGATAAACTATAAGTACGAATCAACAGATAACCATTACATTGGTATATTCCCATACATGTAACTATGTTATCTAGAAACCCATATCAATAATGTGGAAAAAAAAGTCATGACTTAGCTCAAACAAGGATTATCCCTGTCGAAACCAGGGATACTGGAGAACTCCTCCTCCGTCGAGTAAAGTGGGCATTTCACAACATCGAGGTGCTTCTCACTAACCTTGGACTTCTGAGGTACTTCTCCTATTGAGTACCGAGGGTTAGCTACCAACTATCAGGTCCTTCTCCGATGTGGGTCTGCTGCCAAATCCTAGGTCCTCCCGCAAATAGCCTACAGAGGTACTCCTCCTATCGAGTATCATGGGTCTGCCACTAACTACCAGGTGCTACTCCGCCAGGGGTCTACTGCCATGTACCTGGTGCTCCGCGCTGGGCTTCTCAAATCACTCCGAGTCGAATCGGTCAAGCAGTAGTCAGGTTTGTCTGCTAATAGGTCTTTGTACTCTGTATGCTCATCTCTGAGAGGATCCACTCCATGAGCTACTGGCGATACTCCAAGTGTCATGAAGTCCCACGTGGAAGTATCTCAAAGGACCACCATGTCATAGGGGTCTCAACCCAACAGACGACGCGTCAATCAGACTCCCGGTCTGTGAGTTATTGGCATTTCCATTCCAGGGGCCCGGTTGGATTTTGTGTTCAAACCAACCCAAACATACCCCAACTATGAACAAACCTCATGTGGGGTATTCCAAAGGAATGGTCTTTCTATAATATTTTTGTCACCATAGACAGTTTGTTGATAGGACACCCATAGCCCGAGTTACGGGCGAATAAGTGTATTCGGGTCTAACAGGTCCCGGTCTGGTCCGACCAAGTCGGACCGACCCGACCTAACCTGGGTCTTGACCAGGGTCCAACCCAGTCCATGAGTCCGACCCAGTCTGAAGGGGAAACCCGGCCCAAAGGGGCGGCCCGACCCAAAGGAGTGACTCAGCTGGTAGGCCGTGTGGCCCGACCGGCTGGCCGCATGTTGGTTGGCCGTGAGGCCAGGCCTGCCGGCTGCATGGCCCGGCTGGCCACACCATGGGGGGGGAGGGGGTTCCGCTCCCCCCTGTTTTCCGCAACGGAACATGAACCTAATGCCGGTTCAGGTAACAGTGTGACCCTTTGGGTCCTGCCTATAATGTGCATCGGCGGCCGGCTCAGCCATCCCACCTTCCCTATCCGTCACACCCTAAGGCCGCAGTCCTTCTCCGGCGCTGCGAGACAGTGCCGCACCCAGCTTCTCTGCCGCGGCCCGGCCTGGCTGCAACCCCCTACTCTACAGTGTGGCGTGACGGTGTCATGCTCATCGTCCGACCATCACAGCCCTCCTGGCCGCGGCCCTTCATCCTGGCACGGGGCGATGGCATCACACCCCTCCGGCACCGCCGTGTCCCACATGGCCGTGGATCAGTTCTCAGTACTTCATGGCAGTGCCACACCCTTGTGGCGAATCATCGGCCTTGCACAGCAGGCTTTCATTGCAGCTGGCACATGGTTGGTCGCTGTGTGTACCACCTCTGTCGTCATCAAACAATAACCAACAAAAGTGGAGGGTCAGTCCATGTTCATGTGGTCTGAACCCTCCTTATTACGGTGATATCATTCGGTTTTCGAAGCACACTACATACGATGGGGTACAGAGGGTAATATTCAATAGTAAAATAACCCCTTCCTCGATTGTCGCTCATTGGCAGTGGAAGTAGGCGACATCATCATTGGCGACGTTCATCGTGGGCATCGCTTCCCTTTCTTGCCCAGGTTGAAGAATGAAGAAGATGTTGTTCATCGTTCTTCGGTGGTTCTTCGTTTGAGATAAATGGCTCCACCAAGTTCTTTCCTCCCAATAAAACTCCCAAAAAATGTTATTCCAAACCCCAATAATAAAATGTAACATCTTATTATAATGGTGGCATAAAGAATTCAAAATGATTCAAATTAACTAAGTTCCTTTAATTAATTAAATGGGTGGAGTTGGATCATTAATTGGAGGGGGAAGGTGAAGAGGCTCCCCCACTTAATTCGGGGTTCCAAGGAGTTTAAGGGGGTTAGAGGAGTTAAGGAGATCGGGTGGGCCCCACCTAATAACATCCTCCCAAGGAAGGTTATATGTGGGTAGGCCCCACCTCCACAACCTCTCATGGGAGGTTATGGTGTGGTGGCCCTCACCTCCAACCTCGAATTTGAGTTCTTAACCGCCAAACTAAAAATAAGCCACCCTTATTTTTATTTAACGTTATTTTTAAAAACTCCAAAAGCTAACTTCCTCTAATAGCCCAAAGGGATTCATTTTTTATTGATTTTTGATAATCTTCATTTCAAGGGGTGAGGTGGAACCCAAACAAGGCCTGTAGGCATAAGTATTTGATGGCCCGTTGGCCTTAGAAGAATTGATTTTCCCATAGGCTTCAAACATTTCATATAACCCAGACAAATTACTTAGAACTGCTCCTCCCCAACATCTTTATCGAGAAATCAGCTCTCCACATTCGCATGAATGTTCGTCTAGGAATTCTGGTGCATGCATAGGCTTGTCCCGATGGCAGGTTTCCTACCCTCTCATTCTTGCAATCTGTTTATCTTCTATTGTGTTGAAATCTCCTTACTCATCCTCATAGTAGATCTTGTTCCTCGTAGATCGTCTGGTTTTCATCTGCACATAGGTGTCTCGAAGGCCTTTCGGTGGCCCGAAGGCCTTACTAACCCGAAGGCCTAGGTGGCTCGAATGCCTTAAAGAACCCGATGTCCAAATTAGTGACCCAAAGTCCCAAATGGGGGCATATTCTCGGCTACTACAGTTCAAAACAGTTCCAGCTACAGTTCCTGCTATAGTACCTGCTACAATACTGCACAGTTCCTGCTATAGTACCTACTACAGTACTTCTTTAGTACTGCTACAGTACCCCAGAAATAATGACTCCACCTGGATTTGATCCCAGGTCTCCTGGATGCACTTGCAGTGTCCTAACCAACTGGGTTAAGGCTCATGTGCTCCAAAAACTAACTTCTATTCTCGCTAGAACGCAACTGCGGTGAAGGCATCACTAAGCAATCACTGATGCTGCAAAATAAATGGTGCCCTTCAGATTTCAACTCCGAGCACCGGTTCAAAATTTATAAAATCATGCACGTATGTTTACTGAACGTACCCAAACAAAACATCAGAAATTGATTTTGGACACACTAGGCCTCAGAATCAAACGTCGTCAGAAACTACGGACTCATAAAATTCCCATGTATTTAAAAAAATCCACGGTAAATCCAAGTCATTACATAATGTCTCAAATTATATTTATTTGGATATTTATAATATCAATTATTTTAATATTTCAATATTTAAGTATTTAATGCATCATAATTGTGTCATAAATAATTTATATTATTTAAGGTCTAACAAATATAAATAAGAACCATTATGTAGGAAATATTTTTTACTTTCTAATAAATATTTATAGCTGAATTTATCTTATGTGTAACTCTATGTTAACAATGGTTTATTTATTAAACATTGAATTTAACTCTTTTAACTCTTCCTTAAATAAAATGATAATTCATGTCTTAATATAATCTATGTGGACCTAAAGGATCATATTTAATTAATAAGTATGTTTTTGGTCCAATTACAATTATCCAATAGAATTAGGACACATGTTAGGGTAATAATAATATAATGTTTACCCTTAATTACCCTATTTACTTTTAATAGTGGTAAATAAATGTTAAAAGCTACTATTCACCAGTAATTATTTTCATCTTATTGAACCACATTTTACTTACTGATATCCGCCGTGTCTCTCAGATTTTTGATATTCAACTCAAAAAAGGGGTAAAATTATGTTTTATGTAAATTTGAAAATACTCCAAGGAGGTGGGTAAAAGATGATAAAATGATCAATAAAATTTTTATATATATAAAATTATTATAAAATAACTCCAATGAATTACATTGAAATTATATAAGTATTATGTGTCTATTTTGACATAAAATAAATTTAAATAAAATAAATTATTATTTAAATAAAAATTTGGTTTTATACTATAACTCTGTGTTTTTCAATTGTCATAAAAATTGATTTTTTTCAGAATAAAACCAAAAATTCTCCCTAGGATAATTTCGACATTCCGAATCCAAAAATAAAGTCCATTTTAAAAGTTAAAATTTATAAAAATTTTAAAATTGGGTATTACTATTCATAACGACTAGATTGATTGGTTGTGGTGTGTTAGAACCTGAAGTTGCATACAACACACACTATTGAATTTTTCAAATAGAAGTGTACCTTTGAAGCGTGTGGTGTTATAGAAATTATATTTTGGGAGAGAATTTTGTAGAATACAGGGAACATAAAATCCTGAAGTATATATTTACTTAGTGTGATCTAAATTTGAGATAGTGAATGTGGGTTCAGTACATTCAGTATTTTGACATTGAGCTTGCCTACAGGTCTGGGAAAGGAAACACAATGGATGATTCATTGAGAAGGGGGACTCATATATAGACAGTTCATGAAATCTAGTAGTGAGTGGAAGCTTATGGCTCCATTCTCTATGATTCATCTAGATGTGAATGACAGGTAGAGGAATATGTTTCTTCCATCTATAGTTTCTACCTCTACTCTACTAGATCGAGTGCGAATGAGGCAGCTATCAGATTATAAAGGCATATTACTATGGGAGAGTGTGTTAGGTGGGGACCATAATCATAGGTGGACCATATGAGATGATGTGGTCTTGTTTTTTTGGGTGCTTAGGGTTTTTGACCTACATACGTAAAGAGTTGTTGTGATATTTTCATTCCTTAGTTTGGGAATTTTATCCTCATCTATCCAAGATGTATCAAGATATACCCCATCAGTATTGGTTACCAAGTATGAAGATACATTTTGATGGTTTTGTTATGATATGTTCCACTTGTCAGTAGGTGAAGCAGGAGCATCAGCGAATGGCCGGGATTTTACTGTGGTTACCCATTCTTGAGTGGATGTGGAATGACGTAGCGATGGATTTCGTGATGAGATTTCCAATGTCTCATCAAGGGAATAAAGTGTTTTGGATTTTTGTTGACACACTCGGGAAGAATTCACATATCGTACTGATTAAGGAAACCTTCAATTTTGATGATCATGGAAGGTTTTACATCCAATAGATAGTACTTTTTCATGGGGTTACACACACCTATCATTTCAGACATGGATTCCCAATTTAATTATCATATCTGGTAGGGACAACAAAGAGAATTGGGTATACATGTACTTACATGTATAGCTTACCACCCGCAGAAATATGGCCAGTCTGAGCTTATTATTCAGGTTTTGGAGGAAATGCTACGAGCAAGCGTCCTAGCTTCTGGGGTATCTTGGGAGGAGACACATAACTCTAGTGCAGTATTATTTCAATAATGGTTTTCAGGTGGTGATTCAGATTTAACCTTATGAGGCTTTGTACGGTAGGCCATGAGGATCATCCCTATGTTGGCTAAAGGTTGGAGTGGCAGCTATGCTAGGACCTCGTCTTGTCCAAGAGACCACTGCGTAGGGGAAGTTGATTCGAAAAAAGATGGATATTGCACAGTCGTAGTAGAAATCTTTTGCTTCTCAACAGATATTACCTATGGAGTTCAAGGTGAGTGATCATTTCTTGTTCAATGTCATGCCGAGGTTGGGACATAATAGAATTAGAATATAGGGGAAGAATTCTCTAGGATCTGTTAGGCCGTTTGAGGTTTTGAAATGAGTCATCCCGGTTGCATATCGGTTGCAGTTACATCAGAAGTATCGGGCTATGAACAATGTATTCCATGTTTCACAGCTACAACATTACATTTCAGAACTGTATCATATTTTCCAACATGAGGAGGTTGAGTTGGAATTGGATGCATCCTTCGAGGAGAACCGTATTCAGATTCTAGATAGCAGCATGAAGGTTCTGCATGGCCAGTCTGTACATTTGGTATGTATTCTATTGTAGCATGGACACGTACAGGATGAGACTTGGGAGAGAGACGATGAAGTTTGATCACAGGGGCCATAGTTATTTGAATTTTCTTCTTCACCACCCTTGGAATGGAAATTTAGGGGAAATTTTCTTTAAGGGGTGATGTTTTTATGAACACAGATCTTCATTTCAGGTATGGATCTTTATTATAGATTGTTTTAATAAAAATGTAATAAATGGAAAATTTTCTATGTACACACCATGTAATTTTTAGTACCCACCATGTATGTTGTTTCCATGTGTAGTCATGTACTAGTCGTGCAATGGCAAATTACATGTCGTGTAGGTGACCTGACAGACCACTTAAAGAAAATGTCGGTTGAGGCTAGTATTTGGAGTGTATATTAAATCAACACACTATTTACTATTCATTTTTAATATATGAACCAGAGTCGGGTTACATTTTATCTCCAGAACACACTTCTTCTTCCCTTGGTCCATACACAAGATCACATAACAACCAATGAACTTAGAGCTCCTCTAAGTTTTCCATTCGAGCTCCGATTTAGATGTCATCGGGTGCATTGGATTCCAACTTGTGAGTTATATCTCTCCCTAAAGCCTATCATCTCGATTCCTCCAATATCATGAGTATTTCAAGGTTGATATTTTGTGTCTTTTTTGAAGATCTATATCATTCATGGCTGATTCAAGGGGCCACATTCAAGAGTGTAGATCGTACGACATCAAGATTGGTGGTTTGTGACTTTCTTTGATTTTCATTGCATTTTATATTCATAAATAACCGAATACGCATGTTTTGGTTATTGAATGTTTTGGAATTTAACCATTTTTAATAACATCTATGGTTTTTATGATTGATAATGTGATTTTTCATATGAATAAGGTTCCATACCAATATTATGGGCGCATTTCCCTTGTTTAATTGATTATGGCCGTTTTGTATAGAATGCCTGTTAGGTTTTCTTTGTTTTCCATGCCTCTTGTTGTTAGGATAGATTTACTCATTATATTAGATGCATGTTATTCGTATAGTGAATGTATGAGTAAGGTAATTTCACTATTATTGCTTCCCAAGGTAGGGCCATTTTTGTATAATTATTGTTATGTTGGCCCATAGGTATTGACTGTGAGAACTACTGGGTGGTCATAGACTAGAGGGGTTTGACCATGAGAGCTACCCAGAGGATCGTTAATAAATTAAATTCGGAAATTAGGTAATTGATTATGAGAGATGCTAGGTGGTTATTATAGTTTATTTTCTGTATGAAGACCAATGGTGTATTGACTGTGAGAGCTGCCCAGGTGGTCATTTGTAAATGATTCGTGCTATGTGGGACCAAAGGGGTTAGACTATGTGATATTTCCCAGAGGTTCATTATTTATAGAATTGATGATATGTTAAAATAGAGGATTAAGACTATGATAACTTTCCCATATGGTTTCATATAAATGAGTTAATGATTGTGATGAGTTTTCCAAGCCTAAGAAGAATATTGGACTCAGTCTTACAAGATTTTATAGATGGGCTTCTGAGAAGTCTGTTTGTTATTATTATACAAGGGGATACAAAGCATAGGCTAGATCCTAAAGTCACAATATTTAATGGATTTAATAATTAAAAATTTAAATGACTGTAGTCAGAAACTGCAGGATTGTTTACTTTTGAATAAATCCTGGTTGATTGCATCATTTTTCATATTTCCTACTATATATATTCATGGATAGTTAGGAAAAAATATTTTGGTAGTTTCCAACTGGGATTTTATTCACACCCATTTTCATCATGATTTTGGGGATAAAAAATTATATGTTAACAGGTATAGATTAGGGAATGAAAATGTATTCAACAGGTACAGTATTGTTGCTAGAGCTGGAGAGCATGGGACCGAGATGAGTCTTGTAATACTATTGGAGTTTACTATTTTTCTGAACATTAGTTTCGTATTATATTTCATGAATTATGACTAGTTTGGATGCTTTTCTAGACACGTGTGACATTCATCATTTATATATATGCTCCAGTTTCTGTATTTCTATCATTCTTCCATTGTTTACTTCTTTTGTATATAATAGTTGCATCCACTACTATTTACTAATTGTTTTCAATTTTGTATACTTTTCTAATAAGGGAATTTTTTCACCATTATTAGACCTTGGACCTCCCTTCTAGTCAGATGCCTCTGTAATTTGGTGAAATGTGCATGAGGTCATGTAACCAATCGTGTTTGAGGCACTTTGGGGTGGTTCCCAGGCCAGGGACCTTAGATTGATTTTTATAAAAAAAATCCATTTAATTTCATATACTTACTTTTTATTTCAACTTTGATCTTGTTGAACACTTTTTATTGATTAAATAGTCATCCCAAAAAAATATTTATATGAACATTATATAATTCAAAATTTATTAATTTTTCTTACTATATATATAAATATAGTATATAAACATTACTTTTAATTTTAAACCAACTATAAATTACATTATAACTTAAATTTAAATATTTTATATCAATGTTATAAATTTAATACCATGTAAAATAAGTCTCTTAATAAATACACTTAATATATAAAAATTTCAGTTTTTAATATTTCATAATTATTTAATATCTAATTTTAAATAATTATTAATTTTATTTTTTATTATTAAACCATTGATAAATTAAATAAATGTTTTAAATGATGTAAATCATTATTTAGAAAAAAAATATAAATTAAAATAATTTTAATAAATGAAATTAAAATAAAATATGAAAAAACATATATATCATAGAAAATGATTTTTCATATATTGTTATTTGTGCTATCAAAAAATAAATATCCCCATAGAAAATAACAAAAGATATAATATATTTTTGGTCTCATAATCACAATCATGGATATAATATATCGATTATTATGACATAGCAAACCTCTACTATCATAGTCCCTACTTCAAATCACATCTAGAAATATCACTATATCCCTCTTTATGTTATGTCAAAAACTATTATTTGAATTGTAACATGGAGTAAAATATTCATTTATCATTATTATAATATGATGATTTTTTAAAATGAGAAATCATTTACGACTATTGTGACAAGCACTCTATTTTATCATTATCCCTGATATTTTTATTCACAGTCAATATTTTGACATGTTTTCAAAGAATATAACTTAGATATTACCTTCTATATAAAACTATAAATTATATGTTTGTTCATAAAAATTTATTGTATTTTGATATTTTAATTACATATAAATGTGAACGATCTACCTCAGATACAATTGTTCTGTTTTCAGTGATTTCAACCGTACCCATTTGGAGAGTAAGAAAAGTACAATACCCTATCTATAAGATCATTCACAACGGGTTTATAAGATTATAATATAATTGAAGAAATAAATTTAATGAATTCATGATTCTTATATTTCACAGTATGTTTTATGTGGAAATCTAATTAACAAGAATATTGTCCATTTATAATGAATTTTCCAATACAGAACCCCTCCATGGGTGATAATGATGATAGGTGTGATCCCTAGATATCACCTCAAATATCCAACAATTTTAGGTCTAGAATTGGGAATTTAAATGCAACATCAAGGGTGTAATTACACCCTATAACACCATGAAACATTTAGAAACCACCAATAAACTATATCTAGTATATTGAAAAATCATATAATCCCTGAAATTTGTACATATAGTCATTTTAGAATATAAATACATTATCTCCAAAATAAAAACAAAAAATAGAAACACCTATCATGGAAACTACTTATTTAATGATCCATTATCCCAAAAACCTGAAATAACCAAATAAATCACCAAATCCATCCAAAAAAATTTGTAAAATAATATATTAAATATTGGGGAAAACATATAAGTTTAATTATTATGTTCCTGCACATAAAATATTATAAAAATATAATATAATCAAAATAAAATCTCATTTAACAAACTATAAAACAGACACATTACCGATACAATGGTAAACTATAACCCAATATCACCAAGGATCACTAACCAAAAAAATAAAAGGGGTAATAATATAATCATCATGAAAATATAAATTGATAAGGTTCCATTCACCCACTTCCCCACTAATCTAGACACCTTCACATACATACTACATATATCCTAGTTCTCTCATCCCTTCCATATACATATACAACCACCTCATACAAACTAATTGATACAACTACAAAACAATATCCAAATAACACATGACACAATCACATACCACATTCCAATGCCACATATCATATAATTGTCACATCATCACAAATGGTTGTTATTTAAACACATTGTTACAATATAAGCTGTTAAATATCATACTACCTCAGTAAAATAGAGTGGGATAGGGGAGTGGTTAACCGTATATATCTACCTTATCCTGTATGTTGGGGGAATACCTAGATGGAAAACCCATACATGAGCATCATTAATGTTAACCAACTCAAGTGGTTGTTTTATTGAAATAACAAAACTATAGTGGTTATATGTATATTAACACACCTGACCTATATGATGTCCAAGTATTATATCCAAAAATCCATAACCACTATCCATATCAACATATTCACCACCACACCACATAAACTTATACCACATCTTGATACACAACATTTATACAATGTATCCAAAAATTAGTTTGTCAATATCTTCCAATTTCCCCTTTCTTTACCAATTTCAACATTAATTAACATTATAAATATTAATTTCATAGTCCATATTATTTAAATCACATATAAATCCACATTAATATCATTTATTTAAATTACCACAAAATAATTTCACAAATATAATTTGACACACTCATTTCTTCATTTCTACATCGTAAACAATTTCTCAGTAATCTTTATTCTATTCATAAATTTATTATATCACACTTCAATATCATTGTTCAATTATCTCCACATCCTAGAAAACTACTACAAAATAATTGCATCATCCTCTCCATGCCATCAAATCAAGGATATACTAATATACCATATTATAAATTCCTCTTCCAAGGTGTTCAAGCCACACCAAATACACCACCTTAATCACTGCAAGTCAAAAACACGTCATGGTTTTTTGATCATGGAATAATTTTCATCCAAAATGGTTACTTTTAAGTGATCCATACATTCACTAGGTAAATATCCTCCCATGCCCAATCAATTTATGTCCATCCATATAATAACAATGATGTTGGAAAACTATATCTAAATCATGGGTTTCATAAAAATATAAGAACCACATAACATAATATAAAACCCAACTCTAAAATCACATCCACCATCTCTATCCCATACAAAACATAATGTATATGTGAAAAAAAATATCAAACATTACTATAGATACATATCAAATAAATCTTCTCCAAATACTAAATAACCTAGTCATAGTAAAATAACATAATCACACCATGATATAACATTAAAATAGGAATCTCACAATCAAAAAATATAAACAAACTAAAATGAAGATTAGTAACATCAACCATATCATTATAAAACCATATTTTAATAACATAATAGAGAAAAAATAAAATAACTCAAAATAAATACATTTTATTTGAGACTCTTTCTCTCACATAAATTTAACTAAGATAATAGGCCTAAAAAGGTAACTAACAAAATTGAATTTTACGTCCATGTAGAACCTTCTCCTTAAACCCAAATATATTTAAAATTGACTCCATAACTGTTGTATAATCCTTAATTTCAATCTCTACCCAATAATTTACATGGGATTCATCATGATTTTTTTTCTAAAAATATAATTTATGGAATAATTCAAGAACAATATCCTTCTTTAGAAGAAGAATCAATCGATATGAAACATCAAAAACACTCACAAACACTATATATTTCCATTAAAGAGAGGGGTAAGCTCAATGAATCTACAGAAGCCTCATTTCCCATGATGAGTATAATCTTTCAAAACACATGATTACCCACATAAATCATTACCAGTCTCCTGTTTTGATCAACATATGAATTTCAACAATCATAAGAATCCTTTTTTCACTCATGAATCATATACTTATTCTCTGAAATGATCTACACAAAGTGAAATCATTGAATTTAGAATTCCCTAATATTAGACTAGTATAATGGATATATCTTATCACTTCAATAAAATCATTTAGACATACCCATCGATATAGAGGTGTGATAACTATCTATATAACCAAAATCAACCATTCATAATTTCTTATCCTAAAAACCTATGAAAGAAGTCAACTATTCAATGATTTCAATTGAAAATTTAAATACTTTTTCCTACTGTAAAAAACATTAATCATTATAATTTAATTATATTGTTGGTTTTTAGTATTTATTTTTATTTTTAGGATGTCCCACTCTGAAATATTAAAAATAATGAATTTATATTATACATTCTCTGATGGGGAATAGTCTCTGATGAGTGTTGGGAAAACCATGTCAAGGACTAATTTTTTTTGAAATATACATTTCACAAGGATTGAAATAGTTTCTTAAACCATCAATATAATTTCTTTTGGGATTCTTAGTGTGTCTTGTGAGGAGTGTATGGTTATAGAAACCATTTGATTTACACAGGATTTTAAAAAACATTTTCCCGAAACCATCTTTTTTAGTATAAAACCACAACAAGGGTGATTTCTCCCCCATGCCATGTGACTCATCATCTGGATATGAACTTGGTGATTTTTCTTCATCATCCATTAAATTTATCTGTATCTACCTTAATTCAATGGTTTTATTAAAGATGTAAAGCCCTTTGTTCCATTACAATTCTTTTATTCATTGGATTATTCCTTTGTTTTCCTTGATGACCCATTTTCCAAACCCTATAGTTTAGGGGTTGATGTTATATTTTTATTAGTTTTAGTTTAAGAGGTGAATATTTACCCTTGGGTGTTCCTCTCCCCATATTCATTGCTTTGTCGCATGCACACTTCATCTGAAGTATGTGGTTTTGTGGCTTGTATTTTTCTTCAGACTCCAATGTACCTGAGATCCCTATATAATATTCCCATAAAATGACGATTCTTTCAATGGTTTTGAGATATTTTTCATAATATTTATCTATATTTGTGTCATTTTTTATTTTAAAGAAAATGGGATATTCCATAAAATTGATAAAACATCGGAAAAAAATTATGTTTTTTTTTATTTTTTATTAATGTATTGGGATTTGGATGAATCTCTATAATTATTTTTTGGGAATAAGTTGTTTTTTATGTAGTTTCCTATTTCATGTGGACATTCAATGATTTATAATGTTGACCCCTAGGTTTCCATAAGTTACTGGAATTATGTTTCCTTGTTGGAATATATTTTCATTCTTTTGAATATATATATATATATATATTCATATATATATATGCTTACGACTAATCACCAATATATGTATATTCCTTACATATATGTAAGTATATATATATATATATATTATTTCTTCGGATTCCTCTAAATAATTATGGGTTAAAAAATTCTCCCGTGGTTTTTCAATAAGTCTTGTAAAGAGATTTCCAAATGATAATTTAATAACCGGTCCTATTAGGTCCACATGGAAGATAAAAAGTATTTTTAAAATGAAATAGAATTTTAAATATTTTAATGAATGGAATTTAAAAAATATATGTTTACTTGCAAATTTAAAATCGTGGTTGGCACATTGAAATGGTTTTGATATAATATAATAACCCATCATAGAATCCATTCCCTTTCCGATGTCATCAAAAATGTTATTGTTTTATTTTAAAGAGGTGCTTCATATATATGGTTATAGGGATGTTTTTAGAGTACATTATTTATATTATGAAGATTCTTCAGGGATATGTTTGTTATTTAGGTTACCTCATCTCCCATTTTTATTATCATTACATGATCCTATGCATCATAGAAAGGGATATAAGATCATTGCATACCAGTTATATTTAGAAAAACTAGATCTATCACTATGAAAGATGTACCCAGGGCATTAATGAAATCTATCAATGAGGCTAGATGAAATTTGTGGATTGGTTATATATATGTGGTAACATTAACATACTTGTATTTGGATATATGATAATTAAAAATAAGGTATCCTCCCATGATGTTTAGGTATTTCCCATTATTATATAACTTTTCTATTTCCATATTACTATATTTTTTTATATTATTGATTAACTTTTTTATTTTTCTGTTATGACATATTACAGTAGTTCTATTTTTATGTTATATTCATAATTCCATTGACTCAATTTACTAATTAGTTGGTATTTTCAATTTGAGTGTTATGTGGTTATTTCGAATAGTTTTGGTTGTGCTTAAAATAGAATTGAAAATGTTTGTTTGAATATGTAGTTCAAGTTATTGGATTATAAAATTAATCTCATAAATGAATTTCATGTTTTAATTATAGCTTCTTTTTGATAACCTGATGGTTGGTTTTCATAAAATAATGAATCATATTATAAATATGTTGTTAAAACTATCACTATTGGTTAATTTAAAAAAAAAATCATAGAACTTCTAATGAATTCAATTTGAGCTATGTTATTCCCACACCCCACATGATTTACTCAACATATATAGACCAAATTTAACTTTTCATGTTCTGTTTTGTTTTCCTTCACTCATTTTGAATGTGTTGTATTGGATGTGTGGCGACCAAGATGCAATATGGAAATAATGTCAGGTGGTTTCTTATTACTTTGGATTAGAATTTTGTCATCCATAAATGTATTATATATTATTATCATTGAATATATATATATATAATCATTTTCTTAGAGTATCTTATTTACTTTGAGTTTCTTATGGGTTTCTTTTCCAGTTATTCTATTCTTTTTGTCATGCTTTTTATTAGTTTTTATCCTATATAGATGAACTCTGAAATACAATTTATATTTTGAAATTATGGTTTAAATATCCATTTATTTTCTCATGTTATTTTAAAATAATAATTATAATTAACTCCCATTTGATACACATGATGATTGTCGTCAACCATGGATAATTGGTTATAACGGTTAACTATGTTGTGTGTTTGATAAGGATATCAGTACAAGAATATTCCAATGATTCATGGGAAAAAATAGTATTAGATCCTAGAATGTTTTTATGGGAATGTTTCTTATGCAACTATATATTATTTTTGAGTCTCATAAAATAGAGTTAGGACCATTCGAAACTTATGAGGCAGGTAAGGGGATTGTTTTATGAGATCTTACATGTCCAAATCCAAATAAATTAAATTGTTTTAAGATTTAAAGATTTTAATTTTGATCATTATTTATTTATTCTTTGAATATTTTGTTTTATGTCAATGGTATTATGAATTTAATCAATGTTGTGTGCATGGTTTGAGATTTTATATGCTTTCAAAGTGAAAAAGAAGGAATAAATAAGGATTGTGGTTCTACAACATGGTCTTGAAAACAATCTAGATCCCATGAATATATTAATGTTTTCCTTTTGGTAGAATTTTCATGGTTGGTTCATGGTTTTCAAGGCTATGAGGCAAGATGGATAACAGTGACTACCACTATTTTAATTTTTCAGTTGAACTCATCTTGATCTTGAATCATCATAAGTTTATCATTTTTATTATTGGGTTGTCTTAAAGTGGGTTTTCATGAATTTTTTAGTGATTTCTTTTCATAAACGAATTTTTATATTCAAATCATGTATTAAAAAGGTGTAGGATTTCTTTGGAAAATTTCCAGGGTTGTTCAGGATGTAAAATGGAAATTGTATGATTTAAATGACATTATAATGCTTTAAATTGTGACTCATTTATTTTTAAAAGTCAGAAATTAATATTTAGAGTTGATGTGTTGAATTTCAAGTGTATTTCAAGAATGTTTTATGGGTTTTAAATTTGAAATGTTATATTTTTGAATTGTTTCAAAATGGAATTTCATTCATGTTGGTTTTATAAATATCAATTTATTTATTTGGATTATTATTTAGGATTTTTTTTTCTAGTAGGGGATAATTTGTATTTGGAAATTTTAGGGTGAATATTGTGTTCTCTTATTATTTAAAATATGTATCCTAAAATAGTTTTTATGAGTATGAGGGGATGAAATGTGGACTATTAAGTTGAAAACACCACCCAGTCTCATGATAATGTGGTGGTGTTGGTTCCCTCTCGGGGTTTGTGTATCTTTTGACATGATTCTAGTTTAATAAAATATGTGTCGTGCATAAAAAAAGATTAATATGGCCGTAAATATTTCAAAACTCATAATGAAATAAGAATATTGGTTACTCAAGGATTTTTTGAAGGGCCATGTTTCGTTTAGTCGAATAATATTTTTCTGACACAATTTAGAGTTTGAATGACAATGTATTTTATTAATAACATGTTTGTCCAGTAGTGCCTACCTATGGAATTAATTGTGTTTATGGTGTAATAGTTCACAATTATTTAATAGTTTCATTAAATGGTGAATGAGTACCAAAAATAGTTTAGTGATTTAGACTATTTTTATTTTTAGATCATGTCAAGTGATTGTATAAAGGCTCACCAATTCATGAACGGTCTTTGTTTAATCTCATTTCATGAGTTATTTTTTGGGAATATATTTATTTTTTTCCAAGTGTATAAAAAGTTTCTAGTGGAGTTAGTTTCATAAGAGAATCCCATGATGGGTAGTAACCATATTATCCAGAGCTGCTGATGGATCCCTATCAAAGGAGGAGAAACTACCGAAGGAACTTGTTCGAAAAAAAAGTATTCTTTAGTTGCAGCTACATCGAGGTAGAATCATGAAATCATGTTCTACCAAATTTTCATAGTTAAGGCATCGTAATCCTTCTATACCTAATGTTATGAAGACCTTCCATCTATGTTTTTGGTTTGGACACCTTCAGAAGTTTTATAAGTGTAATCATCACCTATGTAAAAATTCATATCCACCTCAAAATAATAATAGTGGTTAATAAAGCTTTTGAGGTATATCACTTTTATTTTGCCTTTTTATTCATATATGTTTTAATTTTGTTTTTTTAGTTCTGATATTTTGATATTGTTATTGGTGTTTTTTGTATCATATTGACATTTAGACAATAAATGATCATTTATGAGTCTTTGTATCTTTCCATGTTTTACATTGGTTACATAGATCTTAATCAATAATAAATTATGTTGCATATCATTATATATTTTTTGACCATTCAAGATAATAAATTCCTAAATTGTGGGGAGATACACTATTGATTTTTATTTTTTCCCTCATTTGGTAAAGTTTGTATGAGTTTGGTTTTGAAGAATATGGGTTGAGGTGCCTTTTAACTTTTGGTAAAAACCATGGATCATTATCTCTCTTATTATAACTGGCTGGTTATCTAGGGGAATATAGTGTTATATTAGGGATTTTATAATACTTTAACCCATCCAAACCATATAATATTTTCATTTTATTCAATTTTAGTATTTTTATATAGTTTTAAATTTATCCTTTTTGAAATTTTTAAAATTTTAATATCGTAGAAGTGGTACATGGTCACTATTAAATGTGTGGAAATCTCAGAAAGGGCCGAATATTTTCTATGAGGTGTTTCTCATAGTTAGTGTGCATATTAATCAATCGATAATATGTATTAAATTGATTCCCTAGTGTCTATATTGGTCACATGATTTTCTCACCGTTTAGTAAACCATACAACCAGACTATGTGAGTTATCCAAAATATCTACAAAACATTTTTCCAATAATCCATTTTTGATCTAAAATCCAACAGGGTAATCATCACCCATATTTCATGTGAAACCTCCTACGTAGAAGCCCTTCACTATTTACCCACCACTGTTTAATTTTTATTTCTCAATAATTATATTTTTTTATTTTCAATAGGTAACTTCCATTATTATTTTCATATTCCTTTCTTCCCAGGTTTCTTTCCCTCTCCATCCTTGGTGTTTCTTTGACCTAACCCTGGAGGTAAGATTTTAATGTTATATTTCAATAAATTTTGGCATAGGGGGATTATATAGATCCATGGGTCTTACACTATCCAGATTTTATTCTTCATCTAAAATCCACACTATTGGAGGTGGGTGATTTTGTGCCTTTACCTTTTCTTCAAAAACCATATATTATTCAGATTCAAAAATGATTTTCCTTAAAAGTTTATTATTTTTCATTATTTAATGTGTTTTTAAATGAAATTGCCAAAGGGTATGATTTTACTCATTGAATTTGAAGAAAATAGAAGTTTATAAAATGTTTACTAAAATTCAAAAATGGGTTTTAAAAGGTTTTTTTTATTATTTACTGATTTCATGGTATTTTGATGCTTCAATATAATTTTGTTGAGGTATTGAGTTGTTTGTGGGGATAAGAACATATATATTTATCTTTATGCATACATGTATAGGATCAAGGATATATATATATATATTTATATATATGATTTAATAAGACTCCACTCCTTATATATGGGTTTCTAACATATCTATTGGATTTTAAATCATCTTTTAAAAAGGATTTACACTTTTAATCTCAAAATTTGGAGTCATAGGTATTTAATGGAACATCAAAATGATTTTTCAAAACAAATTATATTATAAGTTTTCTTATAGGGGGACTTTTGAAAACATAATCTTAGTTTATAATAGTATTTTTTAGTCTTCGCATTGGTTTTATTTTTATATAAATGATGACTTATAACCTAAGATATTTTTAGATATTATTTATTTCAAATAAATTAAATTTTTCCAATAGCATTAATTGCACATTAAAATAACTTAACACCCCAATATTTGAAAATATGAACATCATATTTGATATCTTGTTTGACTTTAAACACTTTTATTTTAATATAATAAATCAAATTGGTACTTTATGATATATATAAATTTAAATAAAATCAATCCCTTTTATAGGTTCTATTGTACACAACAGCATGATTAAATGATACATGATAATATATTATAATAATATATAAACATTAACATTATAACCTAGACACTAAATTAATAGGTATGAATATGACTAGAAATATTATTTAAAATATATGTTTTACAAAATTTCATTGGTTATATATTCATTAGAAAAAAATATGAAATATTGGAAAGTAAAATAAATGTTTTCTGAAAAATAATTTTAATGTAAAAGGTTGTTTAGTCACGCTTTGCGAAAATAATTTAAAAATAAATTATTACCAATTTTAAAAAATTTATTAGATAAAATAATCTCCATTTTTTTAATACACATTTGAAAAATATCTTTAGGGGATGATTCTAGAATATTTTAAAAAGATCAATTTTTGATGATTAATGAAAATTAAGTATTTTTATTGACAACATCCATTTCATTTAAATTATATAAAATTTTATAACATATTATAAATTTGTTTAAAAGTAAAATTAGTTTATTTATTTTATTATAAATTCAATTTATGTCATTTTAATCAATTCCGTGATGAAATTTCATATTATAACATTCTATACATATGAAAATTAGCTCTTTGGAAACCCATGTTTTCATCTCATATAATGGTATAATTTAAAATTAAATTCACCAAATTCTACTAATTTAATATTAAATAATGTATAATATACTTAGAATCATAATAATGTATATTATAAAATATATTAAAATATATTTATGAGAATAATAAATAGTGTTTATAGTGATAATTAATTACCACATTTAAGGTAAAAAATGGTTTACCTTTGGGATAAAAAATGGCATGAGACGGAGATGACCTAAATCATTCCCAAAACAAATTAAAGGTAACTATTTATACTTTATTTAAAATAAGGTTCTAAAATGACCGATATTTTATTCTTGTGGCAAAAAAAATATAGGTATCACTTTATATTTTCAAAAATTCCACGCATGTCCTCTCCCCCACTTATAAATGGCCACCTAATCCCCTCTCCTATTCACACTCCAAATCCACTTTTTCATCCATTAACTAACCTATTGAATAATTTATTTCCATATAAACGTCATATAATATAATTATTATCATAAATCTAAATTGGTAAGGATTTATGTTCAACATAAAAATGTTTCGAAAAGAAGAGGTAAAATATTTAACAACGAGTATTTATTTTACATCTTCATAAGAAAACATTCTGATATTATAAAAATATTAAAATATAAACAAAATAATATGTAATATATAATTATATATTATTATTCTATATCAAAACCACATATCCATCTTCAATTCCCTCAAATGGGAAATGAATCCATCGATCGTGTGTTTGGAGGACTACCGCCTCGTGAACCGATATAATTCTGTTTCAATCACGACAACTCAATACTCGGTATAATTAAGTATTTAACATATTTAAATGATATTTATGATATTATTATAATTATTTATTTATTCCATCACATATTCCTTCTTATGTTCTATCTCTTGGGAGATACAAGAACGCCACTCGTGTGTATGACAGACTACCGCATGGCAAAAATATGTGAATTATTTCACTAACACATTGCGAGGATGTTAGAAAACAAACTTTTAATAAATATATGTGTTTTTAATGAAATATAAATACTTATAAAAATATAATATCACACAAAACTTCTTTTCTTCTGATGTTTTGGAAAATAATAATGTCACTTGTGTATATGCTTAAACCACCACCGCCAAGTTGTGGTGTGCAATTTTTTAATTTTTTTTACATGGATCTTAATTAGAATTTATGAATTTAATAATAATTTTATATTAATAATAATAGTTTTTATAATATATAAATTAAGAATAATTTTCATTTTATTCCTTCTGTCGTGAAATTAGAAGCAATGTTTATTCGTACATATGGCTTGTCGTCTCCCTGAATTGTGTAATTAAGTATCTATAAATAAATTATATAGATTACTATAAAAACATATATAATTAATATATATCATATTTATATCATATTTTACATTATATATAATATATATCAAGATCGAATTAAAAGGATCACAATTATTGAACTAATCCATACATCGAAAAAAAATTATCACCTGTACTAGTGATTTTTAAAATTAGTTATTCATAAATGGATAATAAAAGTATATAATAAAATATTTTATTATATGATATATATATTATTATGTTTTTTTAATATTTTTAATACAACCATATCTTTGTTATATTTGTGTTATGGACCGATACTAGGGATATTGAACATGATGTAAGGGTTTCTCATCTCACGTTTATTTTCATGAGACATATGTAATATTCAAAGAATATTCATATTTATAGTGTATATAATACCCATTTTTATATGTTATATTTATAATATAATTCTATTAATTGTATATAAATTTTCTATTTATATTATTTTCTTTCATGTATATTATGATTCAATCATTACCAAGTAGTAAAGGTGTATTTCATAATCTCGTCTTTATGCGAGATAGTTCATAGTTATGTATCCCTTTGAGGAACACTTCAGTACATATTAAAATCTATCTAATTTATTATACTCTGGTCAGTCATGAAATATTTCTTGTAATATTTCAAATTTTACCTTCACTAATACTTAAAACATTTGATGAATTTGTTTTTAGAAAATCTGACATTATTTATCTCTTTTGTGGAAAGTCCCTTTCCTTCGAAAACCATGTTTTCTAGAAAATATAACATGTTTTTGAAATTATAAAAATAAATTATTAATTAAAATTTTACCCATATTTTACTTTTTTACAAAATAGTTTCAAAGGAATCTTCGTGTAATTTTCCAAAAAATGGATCTTTGGATTTTACCGAAATTGTAAATGGAATCTTTGTTTTAACATGTATAACATGAAAGAATTTTTCTACCATCATGAAAAATAAATTTTTTAAGATATACTATATATTTTTTAATGTTAATTTTTTAAGAATTGTTTTCAAAATATTGTACTAACATTTTATTTTAAAGACGTTGTCATATTCAAAAGGATTTTTCCGTAAGAATTTTTTTATTTAAAATGTTATGGTATTTATATTCATCAATGGCATCAACCCTTTACTATAATTTTGAACCAATTGGTTTATTTTGTATTGATATCATTTTCATTCATTCTATCGGTGGTTTATGATTATTTTTAATGAAGGTGTAAAAATTTATAACAACTCAACATGTTACACTACATGGTTTATGATTATGGTTATTTGATTGTTATAAGTGTTATCTTTTTTGAGGTTTTCTATTAAACATGAATGTTTATTTTGATTATGTTTTATCCATTTAATACGAGTAATTCATTAGATATATTATGTTTTTGTTAGTTCCTGGTTATAGATAGGCCCTTGATGAATCGACATGGGTCATGAGAAAAATGTTTTGGAAAAATTAGACATGTTTCTACTAACTAATTTAAGTTATATTGTGAATTGTCTTGACATTATGTTTATGATGTTTGAAATTATGCTTTATCTCATTTTGAGATCATTTATTTATTTTAATGTTATTATTGGATCATTACGAAAATCTATGGATATGTTTAAAGCTAATAAGATAATTTTTATGGATTTATTATATCATCCTTTGTTCGTTCCATATTATGCTCATGTTATTTTTTAAATGGAATCTGTTTAAATTATTTATCCTTACATATTACTTATGGTTATTAATAATGATAGTTAACACTATACAAAAACCCTTATGGATTATCTATAATAACCCCATTATAATTTACTACTTTTACCATGGATACTAGGAAGTGTCTTTTGATTGATATACTGGGATTCTCTATTGGGAATAATGGAATTATCCAAGAAAATACATTGTATATTTTATGTATTAAAATGTAATATGAATTCAAGAATGTATAAAGTTTTCTATAACCACTAAACTATTCATCAAGTTTAAATTTGATTCATTTTATATTATTCTATAGTAATAAAGTAACCACCGACACATGGCTAATGGGGTAAGAGTTATTATGACCTAATTTTAACAAAACCCAAAAAACTATTAGAATATTACTATTTAATCATAAAAAATATTACCTAGAAATATAATTTGGGTGTATGAATAAAAATAACCAAATTATGAAAAATATACATATATAATTGTTGAAATCCAAAAAAATGAATAATTCTTTAGAATATAGTCAATTTTTAGTGAAGTCATTTTATTGTTCAAAAATATAGTTCCATAAAAAATTATTTTTATTGAAACTTTTGAATAAATATTATGGCCTATTTTAAAATATTAATTTTACAATATGAACATATTTTTGGAAATTATCATTTCAAAAATTACTTATGGTAATATTTTTTTCATTAGAAATATTGATTTGTTATGAATAATGAAAAATACAGATTTGTGTAAAAGTAACTTTTCCTTTCACAGATAAATACACATAATATTTTTACTTTGATTAAAAATCAATATAGGAATCTATTATTTCAAAATATTATAATTATTTACATATCAATCTATGTTATGAATTTTCTTTCAATAAATTTACTATTTAGACTTAAAAAGACATTTTTCAATAATCAGTTTTGGGTCGTGCTTTGAAGAACACTTATAAAACCAATTATGTAACTTATAGATATTAAATTTCCTCAAATTTATTATATATTTAAAATAAATACAACAAATATTACTTAATAATGTCAACTAATGTTTTTTAATGATAAATTTTAAAAACAATACAAATTAGTCAATATAGTAAAAGGGTAATTGGGATTGGCTTATGTTAATACATAGTGATAAGTACAATATATTTTATCATCAATATTATCTTATAAAGGTATTTATACCCGTATAAAATTATTCTTGACATCTATTTTTTCATGGGACACTTTAACATGAAAGTGTCCTGTATAAAAATTTCAACTAAAGAAAACAATACAATGTAACTTTCATAATTTTCAAAAAATCTTATGTGTTCACACAGGGAAAATCATGTTGTGAATGAATATTAATGGATATTTTGAGAAAATTAATTTAATGGTATTACATTATTTATTATTTTATGTGATTATACAATTTCTTTAAACTCTTATGCATCACTATAACATTATTTTCTCAATTCAAAACATTATTAAAAGAATGATTTCTAAAATATTTTAAGTGAAATATTTTAAGTGATTTATAATGTTATATGAATTATTTTAGATACATATAACATATTAGGGATTTTTTAAATATATTATATTTTAATTCCATCTCTGTCTTATTGTACTTAAATTCCAATTTTATTAATAGTTCCAATGTTGACATTAATGAAATTTTTTAATAAATAATATTTTATCAAATAATTTAAAATTCCTAAAATGATATAGTCAGATAAATTAATGATATATGATTTAGAATATCAATCATTTTCCACTTATGAGACTTTTATCCTTTTTAATGACACTCTTAAAGATTTATGATTGAATTTGTTGTTACATGGTTAAGGTTAAAGTAGGTTAACTAGGGTATTGAACTAATAGATAAGCTTACAAACACAAATCACACCAATCAAAATTTTATAGTTTGAAATAATTTCAATTAAATACTACATTTATTTAATATATTAATATTTCGAACCTTTTTAAAGAGAATTTATATTTTACATTTTTATATTTGAAGAAATTCTAAAATTACCCATCCCCTCACTAATTAAAAGGAAACTCTTATTATCGATTATTAACACATAATAATCCATTTGGTTCATCCAATACCAGCACAATTAAATTCCTACATTCCATTTCTAATTGTAAGAGTCATTTTCATGATTGAAAACCCATCTAAGAAAGATATTTGGTCTGTACCAAAAATGGTTTTTATAATAAGAGGTATCATTTTTATCGAGTGTTTTGTTCTGTTTCATATTTCACCTCCCCCTAAATAATATTACACAATTATTAAAAATAATCTATGTATCTCCATTATAATGATATTTTTTATTTTAATTGTATAGCCAACATCCATATTATCTTCCATAAAATGGGAAACAAAAATATTGATCATTGGGACGCAGGACTACCGCCTTCTGAACTGTTGTAATTCGTTTTCCATCACCACCTATTAAATATTGATATAATAATTTATTTAAAGTATATATATTATATTTATTAAAATATTATACTTATATAATTTTATTATCACATCTACCTTCTTACCTTCTAATATTTTTGGAAAACGATAATGTCGCTCATGTATATGTTTGAACTATCTCCTCCACGAAATGATGTGATTATTTTTTAATTTTATCTTTACATGGAGGGTAGAAATGATATAATAAAAAAAATATTTATGATATATATAACATAATAATTATTATCAAATTTTTAATTAATATACTCTTTTCTTTCATTCCATCTGTCAAAAAGTGAAAACGACGCCTATTTAGGCGTATGAATTACCATATCTTAGAAGAATGATATTCATTTTTTATCTCTATCATTTATGGATGAATATATATATATATATACAATTAAAATAAATGATATTTATATCCTAATTTAAAATTTTGGGGTTATTTAAATCACATCAAGGTATAAATACCAAAACCCCCAAACCAAAACTAACGAACAAATAAATACATGAAAAAAGAAGGTGTTTTCATCAGGAACAGTGAATTAATAAATAATTTTTAATAATTACGTGATAAAATGTTATAAATAAATCATATATTGTATAAACTATATGATTATGGTTATTTAATAATTTTTTTATAAATCTATATTCATATATATGAGGTTCAAACATGTTTGATGTTGTACCCAAGGTAAGGGTTTTATGTTACAATCTAATTGTTTATCGGGGTTATTTAATATAATGTTTCAGATGATTAAAATTAAAGTAATACATACCAAGAAAGTAATTAAATTCTTCTAAATTTATTTATATATAATACAAATTTTAATTTATTTATCCTCTCTTTAAGAATACAATATATATATATATATATAATTTTCAAGAAAAAATAACATTACATATTTATTCAATCAAAGAACATTTATATTTTATGTCCTTGTTTTCTAAAAATTAATTATTAAATAATTTTAATTTTATTAAATTATTTTATATTGTTATTTTTACTCATGTATGAATCTTTAAAAAATGGTTTAAATTGAACGTTCTTTTTATTTTCAGTATGAGGTATTTGTTTTCAGTAAATATTAAAGGAAACATTGTTTTATATTGTTCATCATGAAGAGAATTTCCACTTATAATGAATGATCAATTACATTATGTTTATATTAAAATTTATCATGGTTCCATTTGAAGTAAATATTTTATTTCTTATATGGGAAATGTTTTGATTCTAAATATGTGATTGCAAATTGAAAAATGGTGATTTCCTTAGGAAATGTTCCAAGTGATCATTTAATAGAATATTTCATGTAATATAAAATTATATAATGTTTATTAAACTTTAATATGGATATGATCTAATGGTATATTCCTTATTCATTTTCTGTTTGGTTTATGATTAGGATGACGATATTTTTATGAAACCCATTCATTTTCCATGCGTTATGATAGGATGAATTGATGAAATATTTAGGAAAGAAAATTATATTTCATGGGTTATTCCATGATGAAATATATAAAAACCCCATTCTTTCATGGGTTATGATATGATGAATTATTTATGATATTGGGAAATACATCTATATTATTTATAAATACTAATGGAGAGTCCATATTTATATAACCCAATAATTAAATTAGTAAAAACAGATTTTTCAAGAAATAAAAAGGATCAAAATGGGGAGTGAACCCAGATTAGTAAGTTATATTTTCAACTATGATAATTTTTGGAGTGAACCATGAACACTATGATGATTTTTTTAATTAACTCAATCAACTATGATAGTCTCGGCAGATAGAGGGGAGGATCTCTCGCATAGGCTCCCGATGGCGATTCCCTAACCCTACGGTGATGACGGCCTTCGCGACCCCTCCTTCTATGGAGGAGGGGGGGTATCTACCTCCTAATCGTGATCATTTTTAGTCCTCTCCTGATGCGGGTTTCTTCTTTTCTCAAATCCAAGTTTCTCCAAAGGTACCCGGCTGCATCTCAGGTCAGCCTGTTGTTCTGGTTATAGTGCAGGAGTTCTCTGAAGCATCTTAGTTACTCTCATTGGCTCTGATTTTCAGGTTCATGCAGCGGCGATCACTTGTGGAGGGTATTGATAAGGCTGTCAATGAAAAATGGGGTTTTAAGAGTCGTGCGCTGGTAGGTATTCTTGGGCCGCGACAATTTCTTATTATCTTTGCTGATGAAGAAGATTTGGGTAGGGCTTAGTCTCGAAATAGGAAATCGTTCTCTAGTTCCTCTTTCCATATTCTTCGGTGGTCCTTTGATGCTCATATGAATCGCGACTCACCCAATTTGGCGATATGGATCCAACTGCATGGTCTTCCCCTTCCGTTCCAGTACCATTGGTTGCTGAAATCAATTGGAAATTCCATTGGGCGGTTTATATGTAGTGATCAAAGGACGACATCGATGATGCATCTGATGACTGCATGAATCTGTATTGAAATGGATCTTTTGAGAGTTCCACCGAAGATAGTCTGGATTTTTGTTGAAAATGAATACAGTTATGCTGATTCTATTGTTTATAAATCTTGGACTCCCTTCAGTTCCTGTTGCCAGAGGCGGGGACATGATTAATTTGGTTATCGCAAGAAGGTGGGGGTGTCCAACCTGTTGAGCTCCTAGGTGTGGAAACCCCGGGTGATGGGAAGAAGGGTGATCAGACAACATCAACTTCTCAGGAATCCCAAGTCTTAGTTGGTCCTGATGTTGGTTGTAGAAAACCACCGAGTATTAATTGCAAGGATGGTTTTAGCAAAGTTTAAAGTGAAGAGTATGGTGGTTTGTTGGTGTAGCAACGAGGCCACATTAGGCAGGGGTGTTGCCTCCTGAACCGAGGGTTTCTGAAATTTTCAAAAGGTTGAGACAGGATA
The DNA here is from genome assembly GCA_963277665.1 of Viscum album. Taxonomy (NCBI): domain Eukaryota; kingdom Viridiplantae; phylum Streptophyta; class Magnoliopsida; order Santalales; family Viscaceae; genus Viscum; species Viscum album. The sequence goes on along the minus strand of OY728165.1, from coordinate 1,915,011,564 downwards.
TGAAAGATCCTCCAGGAGATATTGGAGTGGCAGGAGTAGCACAAAATTGCAGTGCTCTACAAATTAGGAGGAATGATGGCTTGGAAAATTGCAACGCAGTGGCGTCGAATGCTAGGTTTAATGCTGGTCTGGTATAGAACATTGATGCAAACCTTCAAGAGGAGGATGCCGATTTGAATCTAAGAAATGAAGTATGGGATCAGAAGGCTGGAAGTAATGAACAAGCTTTTAGTATCATGGTTGAGGTGGTGCAACCTATGGCAGTGAAGATCATAGGTCCTGCAGTGTCAGATGGCCTTGCTGTGGGGGATTCTGAGGGATGTGTTGAGAAAAGTGGCCGGAACAAAGATGATGGAGGGGTCCTCTTTGAAATTACTATAAGAAACTATTTTCAGGGTTTATGACTAGAGGATGTAGAGGTGACTAATCCAGGAAACACTGGTGTCAATGCGGAGACTAGATCTAAAGAGGATATTGATGCAAATGAAGAAAGGAGGCTAGTGTTGTATGAAGATCATGAAAAAGATGAACAGCCGCAATGCTTAGCATAATTTGATACTAATGCTCAGCTTTAGAAGTATCATCCATCATTTTATAAAAATGTGGTCATTCCTGGGAAATGGGGGGAGGTCTCTATGAGTGATAAAGAAAATCATGGCGGATTGATGAGGCCCTCGTATAGCAACATTGTCCAGGGGGGAGGTGAAGGTAGTTGAGAACCATAAAGTGAGGACTAACTCTCCATGAAGGCGGCCAAGGAAGGATTACTACACTTTTCCAAGCCGATGTCCATGAGGTCATCGACAACAAAGGGAGGTGGGGCAGGTCTAAGTAAAGGTATTCAATCTTTTAATGATTTTATTTCTTTGGAGAAGTTGAATTTGAGGAGGAAATATTCCAAAGTCCTGAAGCATTATGAAATCTTGGAATAGGAATCAGCCACTGTAGAGGAAAATTTATATCATGGGTGTGGCGATGGTTATGGTTCTGATGGGTTCTAGTTGCTTTTTTGGGCTTGTGTTCTTCTGTATTGGACTTTTCTTTTTATTTAGTAAATGGTCGCATGTTATCCTATGACTGACTTTCTGGGTATGATAGTCTGGATAGTGTGGCATAAATACTATGTTAAGGGTTGTATATGATTATGTGTATGGAAGAAACTCATGTTTATGGCCATATTATGATCATGTTTCTTAGTTTAATTGATTCCATTATTACTCATGTCATTTAATCTATCCAATATTATTCCATGAATTAATATTTTTATCTTTGATATATAGGGTATAATTTTCAATTTTTATGGTCATGTTCTCATACAATTATGAAAATATTATTCTTATGTGATTGTTGATATCTCTTTTATTTACTCTTACAAAACATTTTATCATTCCAAGTATTAGGTATCATTTCCACGGGTTATGAATTAATTTTTTAATAATGATATGTCAAATAAGGTTTATTGTTATGAAGAACATGGTGGGAGATGATATACATCACTTATTGACAAGTTATTAATTTGTTCATGTTTCCAAATATAATATACCTATAAAATTCTCATCTATATATTTATATTATGTAATGAATATTCAGAAATTAATATCTAAAATCTATGAATAAAAAACATGGTCCTTTATAATTGGTATGAAATCATGGTTTAGTTATCCCTTTGAAACGTGGATGAGAAAGCCTTTATGACAACCCTTGATATAATAATAATTATAATAGAACATCCTATTTCATGGTAAATAAATGAGTTTGGTTTTACTTTAAAAACATATCTATCAAGATGCTATAGGTTAATGTGCATTTAACATATATTCATCACTAGGTAATAACCTTGAAAAATTATGGTTTCGTTTAAATAGTATATCATTATGATACATGGTGAGTGTTCTCGTACTATGCACCTAGTTTGACACTCATGATGGAAATGCTTATGTTATCTCACATATTCATTATAAACCAATATGAAGGATTAGGATATCTGATGTTCTTAAATGAAATAAGTTAAAAATAATGTGTTATATATTGATATTTTGGTTTCATTACATAGATATCATACAATTTATTTTTCCTAATTATGTGGTTTCCAATTATAATTATAGTCCAAAGCATATATTTTTTGGTTTTAGTCAATTGATGGATCCCTAATGAACTATGTAAATTTTGAATGTGCTGGAAAATGAAATGATTTTACTACTGATCCAAAAGAATTTTTTGAGATGGGAGGAAAAATCCCATTTCCATTCTTAATAAAATTTATTAAGATATGAATCATACTTATAATAAAAATGATAAAAGGGGATAACAATTTTCTATTGAGTCCCTTATGAAGAAACATATTCATTTTTTTGGTTCCACTTATCCACTATCGATTCGGGAATGGATCTATACCACTAAAAAATATTTCCCATTATCCATTATTTGGGGCATAAAAAAATATTTTGGTAATATTTGGAAGGTGAATCTAACAAATGGTTATATATTATAAAGAATATGTGGAAATATTAATAAATTTAATTTAATTATTTTGATGATTTAAGTGAATAATGATTAAATTAGTGATTCGTTCATATTATATGTATAAAAATGGAGAAATTATTCCTCAATATACGAAATAAAGATGGATTTTTTTTGGAAATTATTGGAAATGTTTTGAAAGAATTGTGAGTAATGCTACTAGTATTACCATATGAAATGAATGCAATTATGGTTGATTCTTTTCTAAATCGATACCAATTATCTGAAGGGTTTTATCCATAAGTGACATTGGTATCTATGAAGAAATTGTTCAATGCTCTATCATGGTGGAAAGGAAATTAGAGTTCCGATCAATCCCATGTGTACTAAATGAAAAAAATATATAATTCAAAGTTAACTCTAAATACCATGGGGAGATGAAGATGAGATTTCTTATATTATCAAATTGTGGATGGAAATAATTTACTACATCACCATAATGGGATTATAAATGTTTAATGTTTTAAAAAGATGTCCATTGGTAATAAAATTCTAATGTGATGATAATAAGTTATATAATGGTGAAAATATAGATAAAACTCCATAGAAATCAAACACCACACTATAGTGTTTCAAATTCAATGAGGATGTATAAAGACCAATACTTCCCACACATAGAGATTTTATATTCTAAAAGGAATATTCATTGAATTATAGAAAAAAACCTAAGGATTTTAAAGGTACAATGCGTTTTAAACATTAGAAACATAAATAAATTATTCATAAGAGTTCTACATAATATACCACATAGTTACCCATAACTTTAACCCTTCATAGACATATCACATGTAATACCTATCACCATAACCCCATAAATCGAAGTATAATAATGTGTGGTCTGTTTTTCTCAATAAGGGTACGAAAGATAGATACTTAAACAAAATGTGATCATTAGGGCATCATAACATGACAATAACAAGTTAAAACTGTACCATGTATATCAAAATATAAATCAGGAGTCATCAAACCAAGATTGGAACTTTATAAGACATGAATACTAATTACATAATTGAGAATAATCCATGATATCAATACATTGATATAATAAATTAAATTGTGGGATACACATAAGTGTAAAAAACATATGTGAAGGATTGCAACCATGAATTTAATTAAATGTTAGGCTTGGGATATCCACCCATGTACCTACATTAGGCTTATGATAACCACTTTTGGGCCCTATTTCCGGGATTTGGAATTTAATGGGTTTTAGAAAAATATTTTTAAGATAATCCTAAACATTCCAGAAAAATAATAATGATGGTATCATTGGATCAAATCCCTAGTTAATATTATGTTACACCATATAATTTAGAGACAGATAGGAAGTGATTTTAAATGAAAAACCACATGGAATATTATTTAAGGAAAATAAAATTTCATTGAAAATATACTTTTTAAAAGTAGTAATTCATAAAATACTTTAGAAATATTATTATTTCAAAATAATCTTTAAAATATATAAATGAATCTTAATTTTTTTTAAATAGTATATCAATGAAAATAAAAATTCTTTGAAAATAAACTTTTTTAGACTACAAATTTATAAAATATTTTGGTAAGGATTTTCTCTAAATATGACCTTGAAAATTTATAGATTATTCAGTAAAAATAATTTAAAACCTACATTGATGAAAATATCATTTTGATTAAATCATCTTTTTTAAACGCAAAATTCATAAAATATTCGGGGAATCCTTTTCTATGAAAATAACCTTGAAATATTATAATGAAATATTTAAAACTAATTTAAAACATTAATTGATGGAAATAAAATTTCATGGAAATCTTGTTTTATTATTTATTAATTCAATAAATAGAGTTAAAATACATTACTTTAAACTTACCATGAAAACTTATAAAGGAATCGTTAATAATAATTTATATCACTTTTATAGTAAAAATGTCTATAATATTTGAAAACCAATTTTTACAACATTAATCATTTTCATAGTACTTTTATTTTGAAATAAACATTTGAATATATAAAGCAATCATTATAAAAGTTAGTGGTCATGATTGTGGGAAATGACAGACATGTTAAATCAAGGATTCCTTTCAATGTTTTTGTAAAATCCAAACATTAATTGTTTTGAAAAAAACCTTAAAATTCAATTTATTTTTTTTTCTAAAACAAAAAAATGTAAAACATAATCCCAAAAATTCCATGGGAAAGTTAATATATTTTTTAAAACCCTTTTAGAAAACATGTACATGGACGAAAAAGTGTTTTCAACAAAAGATATAAATAATATTGAATTTCATTAAAAGAAAATTCATTTGGAATCATATGTACTGGGAGAGAAAAAAATGTTTTGAAAAATTTAATTCACATAAAATTACATTATAAGAATAAAATTAATAAATTAATGAAGTGATTTTTCATAGTATTTCATCATTTGTAGAATTAACGTAAACAATCATAACAAACGATGTGATTTTATCATAAAACCATTACCAATTTGGTAACTTTGAATCATAATACCCATAAAAGAATAATAATTAATGAAACATAAAATATAATAATAATATATAAATGAATAATTTTACATGTGATAGGGGATTTATTTACACCTCACAAAAGTTTATTGGTGTATAACATAACATGTGTCACAACAAATAAAAATTGAGACAAAGAATATCTTATCTTAAGTATCCAATTCCATTGTACATGTTGAAACATCCTTTTTGATAAATATAATTTTATTATAAATCTATTAAAAATAATATTAATATATATAATACCATTTATTATTTATTTAAAACATATTATTACTCGTTTATTGAAAATTTAAAATTAAAATTATGTTTGGTTATTAACTGTTTTGTTCTTCTTTTATGTTATGATTTATTATTATCAATCCTCTATAACTGATCATGATTCAATAATATAAATAATTTTATATATGAAATAATATAATATATATTCAGTATTTATTAATCTATTTTAATCCATAAAATTCATTTATATGAAACAAAATAAACTATTTATAGAGATGATAATTCATACACACACATTAACATTGTCTTTATTTTATCTACATAAGAAATAAAGTAATGGTAAATATTATATTGACCATACAAAATAATTTTTATTTCATATATATCACATATATTTGTTATCATTTTCTTTATTACCTTTCATTCAAAGAGTTGATGGAAAAAAACACAACACCTCATGAGGTGGTAGTCTGATGTACAGACCAACGATGTTATTGTATTCCCCACAAAATAGAATGTATGAATTTATATATGATAGATTAATTACATAGGTATAATAATTATAAAAATATAATAATAATATATTCAATTTATCCTTAATACCATCCATTTAAATTTGAAAGGGATGAACACATCACATTAGTTTGTGACGCAGTAGTCCATCGTACACATAAGAGATATTTTTGTTTCCCAACGGGTTGGGAGGTGACAACATATGTGTTATCTTATAATTAAAAAGTTATAATAATATCATATATGTCCTATATGAGAATTTTATCCATCATTATTATTTTTTTAGAGGTGGTGATGGAAAATGAATAACATCGGCTACCAAGGTGGTTGTCATCCAAACACACAATCGATGGTTTAATTTCCCATTTGATGGAAGTGGAGATAGATATAGTTTATACCATTTAAATAATAACATAAAAATATATTTGAGAAATTTATTTATTATTATATCATACTTTTTGAAATATTTTAAACATTTATAAGAAGAATTACAACAAAGTCGCATATTTAAAAGCAATAAATCTTCTTCAGTCAACCTATTTAGGTTTAACATATATCCATTTTTGATTGGTTTTATATTCTTACCCAAGAATATATAATGTGGTTATGGAATTAAGTAATATATTTAGATAGTAATTTTCCAATCTGATGGGGTTTGGATGTGTGAAAAGGGGAGGATAGGGGTGACCTTTAATAAGTGGGAAGAGGAGACACTTTGTATTTTTTTTTGAATTTAATAGTGTACAAAACTTTTTATGATTCAAATTTTCCAAAAAAAATTAATTATAAATCCTTAGAGGTTTTAAGGTTTTAAAATATCAACGAAATTTGTGTTTTAAAATTGTTTAGGTCATTTTAACCCTTATCTTTTTATCTTAACCCCTTGTAAACCAATTTTAACATTAACTGCATAATAAATTATTACAAGTTTTACTATGGGTGGTGGTAAAAAGTTATTTTGACCTTATTATATAATATATATTATTTTTATTATAAATATTAAATCCATTTTTATAAATTCCAATCAAAATAGTGGAAAATATTAATTTAATATCAAACCCACATACGCGGTGAGAACAATGTTTCTTAAGGAGAAAATGTCCAAAAGTTAAAATGTTTTTTATATCAAAATTTAATGTTAAATTGATTCCAATGAAATAAATAAAATAAATAAATTTTAATTTTAACATAATATAATATTAAAATAATTTTAATAAAAATTTAAACTTATACAATCAATAAATGAAAATGTAGCTTTCAATGAAAACTAGAATTTTTCAATATATATGGAAAAAAATTATTATTTTTTTAAATACTGAAAATTCACCTGAATTCAATTTGCACATTTATATTTCAAAAATTAATTTAATATTTTAAAATAAATTTTTGAAAATATCACAGATTATTTCACAAAAAAATAATGAAATCATTTTTTGAGAATATATTATTTTCAGAAAATATAAATTCATTTCAAAAAATTAAGTAATTTTTTATAATAATTTTGTATTATATAAAAGAATTATAAATAATATTTAAAACATAGTTCTTATAATTCTTTACTTAATCATTAAAAATTATTCAATAATGGAAACTTTTAACTAATAATATTAAAATTCGGTCACGATTCATTGAAACTTGATGTGGTGTGTAATGAAATCCAGTTAAGATATATAATTTACTAGATAAAAAATGTTTCATAATATCATGAGGTGTTACATTATAACCCCCATAAAATAAATTTATCCATAAATTTTTTTCACTTTTCTATAGAGATATGAGGACAATTTTTCCTCATTATATCCTTATGTTCCTACATAGCTTCATTGAACTCATAGTTTCACCATAAAACATTATTCAAATAAATAGTCTTGTTTCTATGAAATTTATATATATAATATAGAATTTATAATGGTTTTTACTCATAAGAAATTTCAATCTCCAGAGGTATATCCTCTGAGTTTTTTATATATAATGGATCAGGTGTATACTTCCTCAAAATAGATACAAGGAACACATGTGGAACCTGAAAGCAGTTTGGTGAAAGTGGTATGCATCAATCTTGATATGATAAATAATTTAAAGGGTACCTATATACCTAGGTCTTATATTTTAATTCTTTCACACATAATGAAATTAATATAAACAAATTCTCACCAACTTAATATTCCGGATCACACCTATGATAGTTAGAATAGATTTTGGGCTTACTTTTTTCATCTATTTTGTGTTTCCAAATGACTCTAACATTATTTTAAATTTCATCAGATAGCTCTAGTACTAATAGAAATGGTTTTATAACTTCCCCCTAGTACGTTGGACTTATAAACTTATTTCCATATATTTATTCATAAGGATTCATCTGGATCATGGATTAAAAAAATTATTGTAAAATGAAATCAGTTAAACGATGGTGCTGATCCCAACCGCCTTTGAAATCCATAAAATAATATATCAATATATCATGTAGGTTTTGAATTTTTTTATAAAACTGACCGTATATTTTTGGATGATACAAAGTGTAGTAACTCATCTTTATATGAATTTCTTACTAAACACCTCTCTAGAACATTGATGTAATCCTATGTGCATGATTAGATAAAATATAATGTTTTACTACATGTAACATTACCACTTACTTAATGTAAATCCTATAAAAATAATTCATAGAGAAATATTATATCATAGGGATAATGTTTTATGAATTTTTATAGTGATCAACTATATACAGTTTGGCATTTGTACCTATATATTATTTAGGGAGTTCGACAAAAAATCACAGGGTGATATTTTCCCATTTCCTTTAAATAATGGATAATGGCTTGTAGTATACTATAGGAACATTATATTTCGGACATAACTGGATGATATATTATGAATAAACATAAACACTCAAAAATATCTCTCATCATATAGTCTCATCAGAAATAATTATTCACATAGTCCAATGGTAGGCGTTACACCCTTATCCCCCTTCGGTAATTGTTTCCAATAACTTTATTATTATGCCCTGAAAATTTAAACTCAATCTTCCTAAAATTACTTATTCACTAATTTATATAAAAAACCCATGGGTTTTATTTCCGTATGGGTCTCCCAAAATGTCATTAATCAAAAAAAACTACCTTTTCACAAATCATAAAAATGGATATCTAAATCATTGATATTATGATCAACATTAAACATAAAAACACATGATGTTATCAATAACTTTATGTTAATCATACATAGAGTGATATGAAAATACAAAAGATGATTTACCCTCTATTATTTAATTAAGATAATGTCTAAAAATGAACATTTTCATTAGAAACATTGGTTAATCCTAGAAAGGATAGAATATCAAATTTGACTTCATAAAACCAAAATTAATGTCAGGGGAGATAATCAATGCTCATAATCACATAATGCTTCAATAAAGGATGAACTATAATATTTTAATAAGGATCCTTTATACAAAATCAAACATGAAATTTCCAATGAAGGAGTAGATATTAACTGTTCCATAATTACAATGATTCAATTCCCCCGTTTTTATTACATAATATTTCCCATTACCCTTCAAATCTATAGGTTTTTGTGTATTCTCATCCACATTATCCCTTTTAATAGAGAATTGAATAATATAACACAAAAACTCTTTTTACATTAAAAAATATTGTGTGATTGGTGAATTATATAAAGATATATCTTTATTTTTATCATTAGGTTACTTCATCCCATCACATCCGAAATCATATACTTGATTACCTTCCTTTTGAGACTAAATTCATTTTGTAGTCACATTAAGAAAATTTCTGAAAATTTTCTATCTACAAATTTACCATTAAGGGAGTTTCTTATTCATTTCTCCATGGTTTTTAGAGTTTCACTTGATTTAAATTTAACATCTCATATCAAACCCATTCAATTTATGGGTTACTATAATTATCATTTACACGTTAATTTCACAATGAATGATTTCTTCACAAATATTAATGTCCCTCATGGATAACAACATTCAGGGACTTTGTTTTAAGCCATTGATGAATTGATCAACCTTATTTTCATGTAGGATAATAATACCATAATCTTACATGCAATTATAGAAAAATTTTCATCATAGGTATTAATTGATTCATTATACTTATATTTTTTCCCAATGAATTCATTAAACATTTTCATATGAAGAATATGGGGAAAGTAATTATTGAAAATTTATATTTTAAAATCATCCAAATCCATAAGTTAAATATCATTGTGTTTCATCAAATATTGACTAGAGTCCACCATTTACATGCTTAACCTTCTGAAACATAGATTGAATAATTGACTTTTTTCTATTCTGAACACTAGATAACTAAAAATATCATTTCATTTGAACAGATCCACTTTTCAGAATCAAAAATATTAAAAAACCACTAAAATATTGTGTGTGTTTCCGTATAAAGGAATCTGTATAATTTAACTACCATCTTTTGTTTATTTATTTGTTCCTCATGATTCATTTATTGAGAATGTTCTATGATCATATCACCATGATTTTGTAATCTAACTCCCATAACATTTATTTTCTCTTGAGAAAAATTATTTCATTATCCCTCACAATCTGTATTAATACTTTTTTCGGTTATATCTATTGACTAAAACAAAAAATCATAGTGTGAGTAATAATAATCATAGTGGTAAAACAAATTGTACTGAAAATAATTTATTTTATTTCTAAATAAAGTCACCTTAATTTAAATATATGACACATAAGTTTTAACATAGGATATTAATTTTCATAGTATTTAAAAATACTTCCTAAGGGTATGTAATGAAAATATAAATTAATAAAAAAATATACCCTTAGATTTTCATGTATGTTATATAATATTTCCAAATTTATTGTAAAAGGTAATGCCTGGGTCAATCTCGATATTCCTTTTTTATGGTTAATTATCATAGAAACATATGTTCCATAAAAACATCCACTTGTAGTATCCAAAAAGATATATAATGGTAGGTAAAACAAATAATATCTTATTTACCTAAATATTAGGATTGTACCCTGTGTTTTGGCTTATCCAATGGGTTTTTGAAAAATTTATCGCATTTGTTTTTGAAATTGTTACCTAATCCTATCATATGATTCCAACAATAATGACCCAAAATTATCACACAATGATATTACCTCACATTAGATGAATATTAATTAAATTACAAAAACATGGTATTGCGGATCATAATGGTATGTTTCTTTTGAAAACATGGAAACATAAACAAAATGATTATAATAGATCTACATTATCTCTCACTTAGTTTATATTAACTAGGTTACTCCTTTGGCATGCCAAATATAATTCCTATCTATAACATCCCAGATATTTATAGAATAATAATATCCATCTATACTAATATTTTTTTATAAGATGTTAATTTTACAATAATGGGGAATCTTTTTTCGATAGCATACTCGACATTCAACAACATGTTTCTCTAAAATCTTATATTGCACAAAACACTGAGTTATACTGAAAACTAATACAACAATATTATTACTATTTGAAATGGTGGTTAATGCATTGAAATTATATTTTATGGAAAGAATAGAACTAACTATATTATGGTCGCACATGTTTTTTAAATGTTTTTACTTTTATCAAATTAATTATATAGGTTTAAAATGGGAATGAATCAAATTTTAAGCAAAAATACTATAATATTTTTAGTATTTCGTTTTACTAATTTTGGATGGAGAACCCTTTTAAAAAATATTTTCTTAAATTGATATTTTATATTTCAAAAATAAAACTCTTATTTATAATCTAGAAATCATTATTTTTTTTTTTTTTTTTTGGTATTTTTCTAAAAAAATCTATTTTTTATGAATAGTGAAACATACTGCATTTTAATTCGAAAATTCCTTTTTGTCGAATTTATGAATATAGTTATGTTATCCTTGTAATTTTTTTTAAAATCATAATTTGATTATATTTTTATCATTTAATCTAATTTTGGTCATTTTAAATAATTTCACATTGAATTTGGACATAAACACATGTCAATATTTTGATTGTTTTTACTTTTTAAAAAATTGTTTTCTTGTTTTTACAATGAGAATTAATTTTAAATTAATTAATAAAATTTATGTGTTTTTAATTAATAAAAATGGATTCCATATTTAAAATAATAAGTTACAAACTATGTAAATAGGTACCTTTTGGGATATTATGAATAGTAACTTTAGTAATTATTTTTATTTACCATGGTTGATGGGTAAATCAGATAAATAATCATAAAAAACAATACTACATTGATATAAAACAACACTAAAACATGTAATAATATTATTGGATGAGATATGACTGAGCATGGTAATCCTTGGATTGATATTTGGACTCCATGGAACCACTGGGGTTTGACAATTACCTTCCATAATGTTTATTTTAAAGAAAAGGGAAATATACCAAAAACAAGTATCCCCTAAATAAATAAATATTATCTTTGTTAATATAAATAATATCTTACAATATAAATAATCATTATATATATAAAAATATTTCCTACATCATTTTATTTTATTTATAATTTTTAGAAATTTAATAAATAAATTTATTTCAAACAGAATGATGAGGTGGTGATTACTTTATTAATAAAATATTTAAAAAAATGAAATTATATATATTAAAATAAAAGTAATTTGATAATTTTTATGGAATAAAAGAATTATTCTGAGGAAATTTTACATGTGAGGGATTATTTATTATCTTTTTTTAAAGTTATAATGTTTTTATTACTTTAACGAAAATCAATAACTAAATTTTGTCAAAATTCAAATCAATGAGTTTTTAAAACAAATACTAATTAATTAAATGAAATAATTTTCATAAAATTATAATATTTTGGAAACATACTTATATAAAGTTAAAAATGTAATTAATGAATCCCATTTGGTTCTACAATCATTTTATAGTAACTATAGAATGCATATATTATGGAAATTCATGATGTCATGGTAAGAGCTAATGTTTTTAACTAAGGGTCAATGCCAAAAGATAAGATCATATTTTTGAATTAAACAAGAATAAATCCTATTGTTTTATAGGAAATATATATATACTAAACTTATCTAATAAATATATCACTTTGAATCTATTATAATTAAAAAGTCAACTTATAATAAAATAATATTTCAATCCTTTCCTAAAGTGCCCCTCCTCCCTCTTATAAAAGGCCACCACCTCTACCCACTTACTCATACCTCTCAAAAACCTAGTATCATATAAATTATACTAAAAAAGCTCCCAAAATCACTAATTTCCACCAATAATCTTTTTCTTGGGTATAAGGCAGTTAAAGAAAGCCTTTTAGATCAAATAAAAATAATTTTACAGATTTAGAGGTAATATCTTCTCTCAAGTTCTATTATTTTATTTTCCTTATCCACTCCCAATGCTCTTATTATTATATTATTACAAAGAAACCAGTTTCTTAAAAATAAAAGTATGATTTTATTATAATTATTCTTACTAATTTTACACAATCCTCTATCTAATGGATACGAACATACTATTTCTCTGTATGATGAACTACTGCCTCCCAAAATGATGATTTTTCATTTTCTACTACCACCCCTCATGGTGGAAATTACGATGGAAAATTATTTATATATGATATATATTATATTAATGTATTCACTATTCTTCTGTAATATTTATTTACTGCATAACTTTACAGTTTCAATAATATGTAAATACAATAATTTCATATGATGAATTGTGGACTACCTCCCACTCAAAGTTATATGACTTGTTCATGCCATACATGGAACATATAAAGGATAGAGTCAATGAAAATATGTAATGTATAGAAAATATATATTATTATATAATTATAATATACCTTACATGTCTTTTATTTTTTTCTTCGAATATGACAATGAAATGAATGTAACGTTCATGTGTACGTACCACCTACTGTCTCCATGAATGGTGTATTTCATTTGTTATCTTAAAATGATATGGGCTATTGTAAATAAATATATACTTGATATATATAATGTTGAGATCATGAATGATATTCTTTAGATAATGGACTTATGACCACATGGATAATTGGCATCAGAAGAAGTTCATTTTTGACTCAAATACCGAACATCGACAAAACGTCCAATATGAACTCAAATAATTAACTAATTGATATAACAAGATAATAAGAGATATAATATAAATAATAATAATTAAAAGTATCTAAAAATAATTGTAATTTTACATAATCTTATTATTCACGAAATTAAATAACAAAAGAGACAAGTCGGACTCAAGTTAAAAGGCTTCATCTCCATCTCCGTTCATTGAGGCATTTCATGATAATATGCACCTTTATTCTTTTATGAGGTGTATATACTACCAGTATGACATTTCATATCCATATTTTATCTATAATAATTTTATTTATTAACTCATGTAAATTAATATCTATATTTTCAAAGTGGTATGCGACACCAGGAACATTTAAATATTTAATAATCAATTTTTTTCTTCATGATATTAAATTACATAATAATTTATATGGGTATAAAGGTAATATAAAAAAATTATTTCTATAATGAATTTAATTCAATTTTTTAAAATGGGATTTTTTTATATTAATCATTTTTATTTATTTACAGAACAACAAAAGAATTGGTTTTTAATGTATACGGGGACAATTAATTTTCGGACACCGTAACCGTTATTTGATATTTGGATTCCTCTATAAACCTTGATGTCTTTTAAAAGGAAGATAAATCCCTTATTTTTTTACTTGGGTATCTAGGTATTTAAAACTGATTCTTAAATGAACATTTTATTTTATGTGGAAATGTTTTTCCTATGGTATTAGAAGAGTTTTTCAAAAGGGTTTTGTGATGAATGTGTTTTTGAAATGGTACATTAGCATTATATGAAATTGCTGAGCCCGATACAACTTATATAAATGGTTGATCCCCATTATAGCTCACGAGTGATCCCAAAACATCTTATATGAAGGGTTATGCCCCATTATAACTCATTTGTGATTCCTTTATAGGTTATATGAAGGGATGATCCCCATTATTGCTCACGGGGGAGCCAAATAATGAAAGGACCAGTTTGGGATATACCTAACACTGAGAGGGGGGGTGAATCAGTGTTGGGGACTTTTTAAACCAATTCCATCTTTTATCCCTGTACCTCTAGACCTGTTAGGATCTTGATTCTCTTATTCTATTTTTCCCTGTCGCATGCAATAATAGAAAGCAGTAAAAATGTGCACACGATATTTTTACAAGGTTCACCACTCAATAAGAGTAGCTACGTCCTTGCCATGCATGGGTATGACCACTGCATGGATTCTACACTATAAAGTAAAATGTTGTCACAATGGAGTGGCTAGGAAAACAATCCTCTAGCCAGTGTGAGTCCCTGCACTTTGGAGGGGGGTGGGAAACAATCCTCTTCCCTGGACTGGTGAAAGCCAAGTCCAACTTACAGCCTCTAGCTGGATCTTTATACTGCCTATCGAGACAGTCTTCTTCCTTATTCAAAAGGTTGGTTCTGCTCTTGATCTATTGTAGTGCTCTTCACTTGATTACTTGCAAAGCAGTAGGCAAGAAATTCTCTTCTTTCTTTCTCTTCTTCTCTAGTGCAAAAACAAACTGCACTAGTTCTTCTTCCTTCTTTTTCTTAGTGCAGCAACTGACTGCACTAATCATCTTCTCTCTTTAGCTAGAATCACATACACCAATGTGATTATTCAAACACTGAAGATCTTCTCACAAAGCATCATCTAAATTAAACTGCCCTGAATCATTGTCAGCCTTCAGTTGGGCATACTCTGTTCTTCTTCTTCTCTTCCTTCTCTTCTCAATACCAACACCTGAGTGTATTGGTATACTGAATTCTTCCTTTGTGCAAATATGAGTTCAATTGCACGTCTAGTTCTTCTTCACTTCGCAAAGCACAACGAGAGTGTTAAACACCAGTCGTGTGAGTGTGGTTCAACTTCTCTTTGTGAAACCGAATGGTTCACAGTTCTTTCTTCTTCACAAGGCTGCTTCGAGAGTGCTCTGTACCTGTCAAAGGCATGCGGTACCCTCAAATTTTTCGCGCAACCTTCTAGGTGGCTTGCGCGTAAAATTCAAGCCTTGCGCGTAAAAATACCTTTTGGCGCGAAAAAACCTTTTCGCGCACAACTCTTCTTTTTCGCGCAGAACATCCTATTTCGCGCAACAATTCTTTTTCCGCGCAACACTTCTTCTTTTCGCGCATTGCTCTATACTACAATTTTTCCGTGCGCTAGAGCTCGGGATTTGTCTATGTGTCGAGTCTCTTTCGATGAGAGGGGTTCACCTCATATTTATAGGCATTTTTGACCTTGCGCATAAAAACCTCTTCCTGCGCGTAAAACCTCCTCCCTGCGCGTAAAAACTCTTTTATGCAACTTCATATTTCGCGCCATGATTCAATATTCCGCGCACCTCATGCCTTTGCCATTTTTCATCCTTCTAAGCATGAAGCACCAATTGCGCGCAAAATTCCGCACCGCGTTCCATATTGCGCGCAAACCCAATCTTTCCTGCAACATTAGATTTCGCGCACTGCTCCAATATTTCGCGCATTTTATGCCTTTGCCATTTTTCGATCTTCTGATCCCGAACCATCATTTGCGCGAAAACATCATTCCTCAATTTCGCGCACCATGCCAATATTTCGCGCATCCCGCAGATTTTTCGCGCAACCCGCTACTATTTCGCGCATCCCGCAGATATTGCGCGCACCACTTTATTTTTGCGCGAAACATGCCTAAATTTCCGCGCACTCCATTCCTTTGGAATTTTTCAACGTTCTGACCTTGAATAACTCTTTTTCATGTACAAACCATCTTCAATCTTATGTGCAACATCCATTGCCAAGCACATTTCTTCATCTCCCGATTTTCTGGCCCTAAAATTTGGCAAACACTGGAAAACGGCGCCACCTTAAACTGTGCTTTTCTGCCATCCCCAGATTGTCTATTGCTTTGCCATTTTGTCTCTTTACTGCTTCCCATAACCATTCTTCTGCTCTTATCACGAATCCCACTATCGTGATACTTATCCTTTGATAGATCAGCTTAAGCATCGTCAGAGTTGCAATGGGAACTGAATCTTTCCTATCTTCCAGCAGCATCATTCCTTCCAATCAAAACATTATATGACTGGCATCATCATTTCTCCCCCTTTCCTTCATAAGGCTTGCATCACAAGTTCTCCTAACTCATGATTTGTGTGAAATACATACCAGCAAAGCATCGTCTGATTTAGATACAATGTGAAATGCCTGGCTACCTCAGAATGTCAAGCCCTTCCACATTTTCTCTTCTTCATAACCATCATTCTGCAAATCATATGATTCTATTCTTCAAGTAAGCTCTTGCATGGTTCACATGCAATCATAAATCATTGCATTGTCTTCTTCAAATCCTCATTCATCTTCAACCATCCTTAGATAGATGATACTTCTCCATTCTTCATTGTTGTAAACAATGTGTCACCATTGAAACATGTTCTTTGAACTTAGGATTAGCTCAACAATCGTCTGAATTTATCATCTAAGAGAATTGCTCAAGTATGAAATCCAATGCTATGATTCCATAACAATTCTCCAGGAAACCTCACTTCAACCGATCTCCATTAACTTTGGAGATCTTCTTCATATCCTTCTTCATTTTGACCAGCATTGACAACTGTTGACAACAAATACAATCTTCAAACACAAAGTGGTCCCAACAAATAAAGCTTCTACGAATGATAATTCTCATTAAAGATTGTAAATTTTGAAGTTGACCATATGGTTTCTCCAATTGAATGGTATTTGAAAGGGTTTTATATATATTATTCTCTAAATCACATAAATGAGTTTTAATTTCATACTATTTGTTTTAATGTTTCTCTTTGGTAAACAAGTATGAGTCATTCATTTTAAATTTTTTCGATTAATTTTTTCAAAGAACATTAATTGGGTTACCATGTTTTAACTAGAATAATTATTTTCCTTTATTTGTATGACCATTATTAATTTTTTTATGCTCACACCTTATTTTATAATTGATTTTCACAGAAAAAAGGATATATAAGGGAAAGGAAGAATTCATGAATTTTTTTATTAATAAATGAATTCTTATTTTTTTTAAATAATTTTACTGTTGTGGAAAAAAACTGGATAGAGTAGAAGTGTTTAAATTGTAATATTTCAGATTCAATGTAATAGTTATGGTTTTATTCTCTAAAAAATAAACATGAAAATATCCTCAATGTGAATTCTTAACATAACTCAAGATTATGTCATGTTTAAACCTGAGCCTTATAGTTGGTGTTTTTAGGATGGTTTAGACAACTTTGAAGAGTAGGATTTTTTCCATAAGGTATATTTAAATCATCATGGGTTTACAATTTTAATCATATCATTAGTTAAATGTCCTAGAAACCTCCATTGTGGCTTTATGTTCCAAATTACAAGGTGATTGATGGTATTTTTGGAGAAATTTATTTTTGAGGTAGTCATGGGATAGTTCTTTTCACTACTGGAATTTAGTCTTTTCCCAACGGTAGTATACAAACGGTTTGCTTAAACCATTGGTATAGTGAGCCTTTTCCAACGGTTTAAGAAAACCGTTGGCAAATAGAATTTCGGTGGACCCATTCCCAATGGTTCACTGGAACCGTTGGGAAAGGGTGCTAAAATCACACATTTCCCAACGGTTCAGTGGAACCGTTGGGAAAACTCAGTGAACCCAACCATTTCCCAACGGTTCCAGTGAACCGTTGGGAAATGTGTGCCTTTGCCAACGGTTTTTATAAACCGTTGGCAAAGGTTTCCCCCAAATTTCAGATCGAGATCTCCTCTCCCCATTCGGACAGAGCCCTAATCTATTTGCTCAGGTGCTCACTCCACTGCTCTCGCGAATCCGAACACCAGCACCCCCCATCCCAAGAGGTACACCCCATACAAATAGGTAAAATTTGATCTCAACCATATTGTTGTAGTTGTTTTAATGAATAGATTTTTTCCAGGTGTTGGTGGTTTAATTGATTATTGAAATTAATATCTAAATAGGATATTGTTTGTGTTTGTGAAGACTTCTTTAATGTTTTGGTATTCTATGTTTGGAAGGAGAGTGTTCAAAACATGTAAATCAGAGTTGGGACGTTTACATGTTTTGGATAATGGATTGTGGGAATTATGCATTGTGTTCAAACCAATTCGATATGTTTTGGATAATGGATTGTGGGGGTAGAGGGTGTCCATGGGGGTGGGTGGGTTGTCCACGGGGGTGGGAGGGGGTGTCCACGGGGGTGGGAAAGGCTGTCCACGGGGTGGGTGGTGCTGTCTAGGGGGTGTGGGTTGTCCTGGGGGTCTGGGTGGGGTGTCCTGGTGGGGGAGGGGTGTGTGGGGTGTCCAGGGGGGGTGGTATGTCTAGGTGGTGGTGGTGGGGTTGCAGGGGAGGGGGGTGTGGGCTGTTTGGGAGGGTGGGTGGGGCTATCCAGGGGGGTACGGGGTGTCCAGGGGGGTACGGGGGTGGGCGGGTTGTCCACAAGGGTGGACGGGCTGTCCACCGGCTGGCCGGTGATTCAGAGACCGGTTGGCCGGTGGCACCTAGCAGTGGGCAAGGCCTACTGTCTGGTTCCACCGGCTGGCCGGTGGTCAGGTACCGGCTGACCGGTGGAACCTCGCAGAGAGCATTGCTTCTGCCAGAGACCACCGGCTGGCCGGTGGAAATCCACCGGTTGGCCGGTGGACTCAGAGAGTCCTTTTCCAGTCTTCTTGGGCCAACTCTTTGGAAACCTTTTTCCTATCATCAAAAAAACTTGAGAACATGTTAGAACACGATGAGAGTGATTGTGATCATTAAAATCCAAGAGAGAGGGGTATAACACTGACCACAGGGGGTAGGGGTGTCCAGGGTTGTGGGTGTGCTATCCAAGGGGGTGGGGGGCTGTCCATAGAGAGAAGGGGTGTCGAGGGGGGTGGGTGGGCTGTCCACGGGGGTGGTTGGGCTGTCTAGGGGGTAGGGGGTGTCCACGGGGGTGGGTGGGTTGTCCACGGGGGTGGGCGGGGCTGTCCACAAGGGTATCCTACTAATATGGTTATGGGATGAGGCATGCTCTGATGTGATAACACATTAATTTCTTGTTGGTTTTACATTTTTTCAATAACACATTAGTATGTTTTTTTCACATGTCTAGTTGATACCATGATTATTTTCTTCCTTTATCGTTTACTTAAATGTATTTTCTATTAAAGTTCAATCCTATTGAATTGTTTATGACAAAATGACTTATATGAATTTTTTTACAGAATGGACAGAAGTTGGATGTATGAAACCGATCGTATCTCAAGCGATTTTCAAAACAATTTGGAGAGCTTTATAGATTTTTCATTTCACAATGCTTTAGATAGTGGTCGCATACACTGCCCATGTTCCAATTGTGTTGGTAGACCTTGGTTGAGACGTGAAGAAGTCAGCTACCACATAACCAAAAATGGTTTTCAAGCAAACTACTTTTTGTGGTATCACAATGGGGAGAAAATGAAATCTAAAAATGGTGATGATCGAAATGAAAGGACTGGAATGGAGAATTTATTAGATGATCGGTTTCCATTTATTCGTCATCATGAAAAAGAAAGGATTTCGACTCAAGAAGACATCGATATGAGGACAACTGATGCATCTAGTGAAAATGATGATATTGATAGGGTGAAAAAATTGAATGATGCTGCCACGACTCTAGTATATCGACAATGCGATAAAATGAAAAAGCTGGAATTTTTAATCCGATTGTTTCATGGAAAAACTATGTATGGGATTTCTAATACTGCAATCGATTACATTCTTACCCTCTTGAAGGATTTACTTCCAGATGATGCAGATATTCCCTCAAACCACTATATGGCATGGAAGTTAGTTGAAGAACTTGGATTTTCCAGAAACAAAATTAATGCTTGCCCGAAAGATTGCAGTTTATTCTGGGAAGAAACCGCTGAATGAAATGAATGTATAAAATGTGGCACATCCCGCTGGAAGTCAAAATCTGATGCAACACCATCCCGCGTTCCACAGAAAGTAATGTGGCACTTTCCATTGATCCCCAGACTCCAGAATTTTTTATGTCTGATGACATATCAATAAAAATGAGATGGCATGATACCGAGAGAAAGAAGACTAATGATGAGTTGGTTCATCCTGCAGATGTATTTGCATGGCAGAGATTTGATGCTCGACATCCTGATTTTTCAGCTGACGTGCGTAATGTGATGCTGGGTCTTTCATGCGACGGTTTTAATCCGTTTGGGTAGATGCTTACTTCGCACAGCACATGGCCAGTTTTTATACACATTTATAATCTTCCCCCATGGTTGTGTATGAAAAAATCTTTCACTTTCATGAGTATACTCATATCTGGTCCTTCTGATCCCGGCATTGATATTGATGTATACATGCAACATTTAATAAAAGAGTTGAAACTTCTTTGGGATGTGGGTGTGCGCACATACGATGCATGTTCGAAAGACATATTTCAGATGCGTGTTGCGCTTATGTGGACGATCAATGATTTTCCGGCTTATGCAATGATGTCTGGATGGAGCACGAAGGGAAAACTGTCATGTCTAGTTTTTATGAAGAATACATGATCTAGAAGACTAAAACATCATTGTAGTTTCAGTTTTATGGGACATCGAAGATTTTTTCCAAAGGATCGTCCATATAGAATGAATCGTCGAAGATTTGATAATACTATAGAGACCGATGATCCACCTCAGCGTATGTCTGGAACTGATGTGCATAATGAATTGAAAGATTTCAGTTTTTTGTTCGGGAAGGGTCAAATGAAATCTGGAAGGAGAAAGAATGTTTCCACAGAAACCTGTTACAATTGGAGGAAGAGGAGTATTTTTTTGATTTGCCTTATTGGTCAACCAATTTGCTACGTCATTTCTTAGACGTAATGCATATTGAAAAGAATAAATGTGAAATATTGCTTTCAGTTCTTCTAAATGACAAGGGGAAGACAAAAGATGATTTACGATCTCGACGTGACTTGGTGGATTGGGGCATCAGACCAGAATTGCATCCTGTGCGTATCAGTGAAAATAAATGGCAACTTCCATGTGCTTCTTATGTGATGACACCTACTGAAAAAAAAACAATTTTTGGAAGTATTAGAGACTATTAGAGATCCTGATGGCTATTCAAGCAACATATCTAAACGGGTCAACATAAGAGAGTTGAAGCTAAAATCTTTGAAGACTTATGATTAACACGTTCTACTACATGAGTTGCTTCCAATAGCAATCCGTCATCTTTTGTCCAATAATGTAAGGGTGGGTGTTATTCGGTTGTGCCATTTGTTTAGAGATCTTTGTGCTAAGAAGTTGTCCAAGTCTTTCTTGCAAAAAATGTTGACAGATGCCCCATTAATTTTGTGTGAGTTGGAGAAAATATTTCCCCCGTCATTTTTCACATGCATGCTGCATCTGACTGTCCATATTCCAACTGAAATACTTCTCGGAGGACCTGTTTCTTTTCGTTGGATGTATCCAACTGAAAGAAATATGTTCACATTAAAGTCTTATGTTCGAAAAAATAATCATCCCGAAGGTTCTATCGTGAATGGTTACTTAGCTCAAGAATGTATGGATTTCTGTTCAATGTATTTGTCTGATCTTACTACAAGAATGAACAGACCAATGAGAAATGAAGAAGAACAATATGAGAAAATTGAACCCATTTTTCCATCACTTCCTCAAACAGGAGGAATTACTGGATCATATACATTGAAGACATTAAGCCATGAAGAGCGGGAGATGGCACATCGCACAGTTTTGTTCAACTGTGATTTGTTCGATGACTATATCATGTAACAAAATTGAATATGTATATCTTACATATATATCTGTTTAACTATTTATATTTTTTTATCTACAGGGAACATAAAACAATGATAAATAGGAAGCATCGTTCTTTATCTTTGAGAAGGAGAGATACTTTGCATAGCAAAGAGTTTTCTGCTTGGTTAAAATTGAAGGTAAAAATATTACTGTTTAAATTAATTATTTCAATATTTACATAAGTTTAACTGTCATTTATATTGCAGGTATTGAGTTTGTCTGCTGACTCTGTCTCTGAGGAAATAAGAGCTTTGGCTTTTGGTCCTAATACTGTGGTTCATGACTATAAATCAATTGTTATCAATGGGTACAAATGTATTGTCACTGAACGAGCCAAAAACATGAGAACACAACATGATGGTATTATGGTTACTGCCACAACAGATTGTTATGCCAGTGCATCATATAGTAGAACGCGACTTGAAAATGTGGGTTATTATGGAGTCGTTGATAAAATAATAATATTGGATTATTACTCTCATGGACGAGTCACAATGATGAAATGCCATTGGTTTGATTCGATGACGAGACATGGCACATTTATTGATGATTGTGGATTTTGAGTAATTAATATGACCCGCACTCTTTCAACCGAAGAACCATATGCGTTGGCATCAATGGCTAAACAAGTTTTTTATGTCAAAGATCAACTTCAACCTGAATTTGGTGTCATAGTTGAAGTAATTCCAAGACATATTTTTGATGATGCTGATGATGGAATTGACACTTTCCCTATTGCCATTGGAACCAATCCATTTATTTCTTTTGATGACTCCAATAGCTCAATTGTCAGAGTTGATTGTGAACCTGATGTTGTGGTTGGAAATATATAGAATCATTCATCCATGTTCTCAATTCTATTGGTTTACCTCGAGTTGGGTTGTTAAGGTTGGTAATAATCATATTTATTTAGTATTGATCAGAAATATGTTTTAGCTGACTTGACTGTTATGTGAATTTTCAATGTTTATTGGTTACTGTTTTATTTGAATTGCATTTTCTAATTTGGAATTGAACTGTATTCAAACCAAATCAAACAATATTTCTGAATTGGTGAACATTACAACTTGTATGTTTTATTAAATTCATTCAGGCTCTTTTAAAACAATTGATCGCTAAATTACCAATGAATCCCCTCATTCCCTCATATATTTAGTTTTTTGGTTTACACATTAATTTTCTTTTTCTAATTAATTACATATTTGTTTTCCAATGCAGGAAATGAAGCCAATTGAAGAGAGAGGAAGAAAAAAAATGGCGGAGAACAATCGTCGGATGGAGGAGATGGGCATTCCACCATTAGTGCCTACAGTGAGTACTTTATTTCAAATATATATATATATATATTTACAGAATATATAATGTCATGTGATTAATTTTTTTTGAAATTTTTTTTGTAGGATCCACCATTACGTCGACAGTTATTCGACGAGGAGCCTAGTACTGGTCCTAGTACTCAGGCCGGTGGTACGATGAGGGTTCGTACCAGAGGTGGACGTAGAGCTGCGCGTGCCCGACTAGACCCTGCCCCTCCCACTGATATTTCAGCCCTCCCACATTCTGATCCCGATGTGTCGTTAGGGACACACGGGATATTTAGACCTCCCATGTTTTCGCTACCTTCTGCATCTTCTGCCCCATCATTTTCACATCCCATGATGATTCCCACTCCCCAGTCAGCATCAGGTCATACAGATGTTCCATCTTCTTTTCCTTCTACTTCTGTCTCTCCAAGCTTTTATATTCCATCTTCTTCGACTCCTGTTCCACCAGAGGGTGTTCCATCAGGTTCTGTGGATCCGGCGCCACTCATTGATCAGACTAGCGCAGGTATATTTATAAAACCCTAACAAATTTTTATAGAAATATTTATTTTCAATATAACATGTTTTGATAAAATATTTGTTTCTCTTTCATGACAGATACATCTAATGACAGGAGGCGGGGGCGGGGTCGTACATGCATGCGTTCGGTGTGGAACCGTCGCACACCGGTTATGGTGGAATATAATGAAGACAATCAGATGGTTGAGAAAACAGGGCAGCAATGTCGGGGTTTTATGGCGACGCTTGCCAAATACTTCGACATCATTCCCGTCAGCCCACTGTCATGGAGACATTTGCCACATGAGGTCAAAGATAGAGCTTGGGAAGAGATATGGGTAAAAAAATCTGTTGTATTTAATGCCATGATTTTTTTTTGTATTTATATAAATTAATATTTTCATTTCATCTTCGATTTAATTTTCCTGATGGTGAGGGTGCACGACTGGAACGTCTAAAGGATTTAGGCGAGCTTTGGAGAACCTACAAGCATGAGTTGTATATTGGTTGGCGTGCTAGAGTTGGCACTGAGTTAGAGGCGGTACCAGTCATGGATGATTGTCCTATAGAGCAGTATCATCAGATGATTACTCATTGGAAGAGTACCCAGTTTAAGGTATGAATTACATTTGAGGTAATTAAATAATAACTTTCAAGTTTTGCATTAATATTATCCTTTTCATTATCGAATTTTATTTAGGAATCATCTGGAAAAAATAAAAAAAACATTGATGCAAAAAAATACCTCCATACACTAGGACGCACGACGATGCCGGATCATGAGAGGCAGCAGGTATGACAATTGTTTATAAGTTTTCTTTACGACTTAAATTTTCTATTGTTTCCTCAATTATTTAATTATTTTCTGAATTCTTTATATAAATTTTGATTTCAATTTCATTGTAGAGGCACGTACAAAATATTGAAGGACGTGTGCCTCGAGCAAAACTGTTTTGCTCGAGTAGACGAAAAAAGGATGGAAGTGCTGTCAATGAAGCGACTCAGCAGCAGATTGTAAGTTTTAATCTGTTGATTTTATATTTTAATATCTATTTCGTAACTTAATAATATATTTATATTTGTAACATAATGCTTTAGAGGACCTCGATGCCCAAGAAGCAGACAATTTTGGGCCATCTGATCACTTACATCAGGTGTTGGGAGAGGATCATTCTGGCAGAGTACGCTGCCGACCTAGGATAGCCCCGACGAGGTATTGGCCTGCCTCAGGTACGAGTTGTAGTGCCACCGAGCTGCAGCAAGTTAGGGCACAGGCAGAACAGGCTGAGAAAAGGGCCACAAGGACGGCAGAACAGTCTGCTAGGGCAAACAGTGCATTTATGAAATTTATTGAAGTTCTACGTCCAACACTTCCAGCAGAGGCCAACCCAGCGATTGATGAATACATGACGTCCATACATTCTATATATGGTGCACCAGGTTTCAGTTCCAGTGGTGGTCAGGCCGATGTCCAGCTTGAAGATGATGATGGCGAGCAGTCTGATGCGGAAGAGGAGGGAGATGGGGAGGGCGAGGAGGAGGGCGAAGGCAAGGAGGAAGGCGCTGTGGAGGGTGAGGACGATGAGGAGGACGATGATGAGGGTGATGATGATGATGATGATGGTGATGGTGATGCTGATGTGGTACATATTGATCCGTTACATTTTTGACTTGAGATTTGATGTTTAATCTATTCTAGTTGTTGGTTTTATCTAGACTCGTAGTATAGTATTGGAGTTGAGTTATTTTTATATATTGTCTGTTTTTATGGATGTTGTTGTCTTTTATTGGTTGTGTGTTTGTGAACTCCCTGGACAACCCCCCTCATTCTTGGACCCTGGACAACCCCCCCTCCCCCTTGGACCCCCCTCACGCGCGTTTACGAAGCGCATGCATCACTTAAAATACGAATATTGAGTCGTACCACGCAAAAATCACGTCCGATTGATGTTCCTTCTACGCGTACACATCACGAATAATAATTAGAATGTTGCACGGCGGTTTCAGCTCAATTTGAGGTCGTCCGCTATGAATTTGACAGTTGGACGCCCGTTATGGCCGTTTATGACACCAGGACTGCGTTGTCGGTCACCGCGGGCACACGGCACGTCCGATTGACGTTCCGTCTACTCGACCACTTCAAAAATCACTCACCTGTATTTGTCGTCTGATTTCAGGCCATTCCGACTTCGTTCGGCCCGTTTGGACCCCCCTCACGCGCGTTTACGAAGCCCGTGCATCACATAAAATACGAATATTGAGCCGTACAGCGCAAAACGCACATCCGATTGACGTGCCGTCTGGGCGTACACGTCACGAATAATAATTAGAATGTTGCACGGTGGTTTCAGCTCAATCTGAGGTTGTCTGCTATGAATTTGACCGTTGGACGCCCGTTTTGGCCGTTTCTGACACCAGAACTCCGTTGTTGGTCACCGCGGGCACACGGCACGTCTGATTGATGTGCCGTCTGCTCGACCACTTCATAAATCACTCTCACGTATTTGTCGTCTGATTTCAGGCCATTCTGACTTCGTTCGGCCCGTTTGGACCCCCCTCACGCACGTTTACGAAGCATGCGCATCACTTAAAACACGAATATTGAGTCGTACCACGCAAACCGCACGTCCGATTGACGTGCCGTCTGTGCGTACACGTCACGAATAATAATTAGAATGTTGCACGGTGGTTTCAGCTCAATCCGGAGACGTGGTGTGGCCGGCACCACTCAAAGTTTCCGTCTTTTGATTCAAAAGGACGTCATTTTAGGTGAAAAGCATCAACTGACATACGGAAAACCGACCAAACGCATTCCGAATCTGTTGATAATTTATCCCAACAATCCATGGGTCATATGTGATGTGTACGAGCCAACCCGGGATGAATCTGAGTCGCGGTGTGGCCATGATAAGTCTAAGTGACTCTCTTTTGTTTAAAATGGACACCATTTTAAGTACATACGGAAAAACGACCAAACGGATTCGGTTTCCGTTGAAACTTTAGGAGAACGATCCATGGGTCATATGGGACGTGTACAAATCATCCCCGCTTCAATCCGACAAGCGGTGCGGCTAACACCACTCAAAGTGTCCGTCTTTTGTTTCAAAAGGATGTCATTTTAAGTGAAAGGCATCAACTGACATATGGAAGAACGACCAAACGCATTCGGATTCTATTGATACATTAGCACAATGATCCATGAGTCATATTTCACGTGTATAAGTCAACCCCGTCTTAATCCGAGACACGGTGTGGCCGACACCGCTCTAACTCTGTCTCTTTTGTTTAAAATGGACATGATTACAAATAAAAAGAACAACTGAGATACGCAAAACCGACCAAACGCATTCGTAATCTTTTAATAATTTATCACAATGATCCATGGGTCATATGTGACATGTACGAGCCAACCCGGGATGAATCTGAGTCGCGGTGTGGTCAGGATTAGTCTAAGTGTCACTCTTTTGTTTAAAATGGACAACATTTTAAGTACATACGGAAAACTGACCAAACGCATTCGGTTTCCTTTTAAACATTAGGAGAACGATCCATGGGTCATATGTGACGTGTACGAATCAACCCCTCCTCAATTGGAGACGCGGTGTGGTCGGCACCACTCATAGTGTCCGTCTTTTGTTTCAAAAGGACGTCATTTTAAGTGAAAAACATCAACTGGCATACGGAAAACCGACCAAACATATTGGGATTGTGTCGATACGTTAGGAAAATGATCCATGGGTCATTTGAGACGTGTAAGAGTCAACCCCGTCTAAATCCGAGACGTGGTGTGGCCGGTACCACTCTGACTGTGTCTCTTTTGTTTAAAATGGACAAGATTATAAGTGAAATAAACAACTGACATATGAAAAACTGACCAAACGCATTCGGAATCTATTGAAAATTAAGGACAACGATTCATGGGTCATATGTTATGTGTACGAGTCAACTACGCCTCAATCAGAGTCGCGGTTTGGCCGAGACCACTCTAAGTGTATCTCTTTTCTTTAAAATGGACTACATTTTAAATTCATACGGAAAACCAACCAAACGCATTCTGATTGTGTTTATATTTTAGAACAACAATCCATGGGTCATTTGTGATGTGTACGAGTTAACCCCGCCTCAATACGAGACTCGGTGTGGCCGACACCATTCAAAGTGTCTCTCTTTTATTTAAAAAACACTTCATTTTAAGTGAAAACAACAACTGACATACGCAAAACCGACCAAAAGATTTCGGAATATGTTGATACTTTAGGACAACGATCAATGATTCATTTGTGACGTGTACGAGTTAACCTCGCCTAAATCCGAGGCACGGTGTGACCGGTATCATTCCAGATGTATGTATTTTGTTTAAAATGGATATCATTTCTATTAAAAATATATGGTATATGAAAAATCAATAAAATTAGGAATTGAATTCCGGATTCCACATATGATTGTCATCTAAATTTTAAAATGAATTCTAAATGAATTATGTATGTTTATAATTATGTTATGAATTCTAATTTAATTATGGATGAGTATATTTTCAGGATGCATTATATGTGTTGGTTGGTTGGTTTTCATTATTTGTATGTGTTGGTTTGTTCTCTATATGTATGAATTATATGTGTTACTGGTACAATAATTGGATTGAAAAATGAATTGAAAATGATGGCATAATTGGATTGAAAATTGAATTGAAAACGAGGTTGAATGCCCAAAAACGAGACCTGCTGTGCAAATTGCAGGCTTCTGTGCAACTTGCACAGCAAAGCCTATGCCAACGGTTTGAAAACCGTTGGTATAGGCTTTATTGAGCTGTTTTTACCAACGGTTCAAGGAACTGTTGGTAAAAACAGCCTATCCCAACGGTTTAAAACCGTTGGGAATACCCATATAATTGTTGTTTTTACCAATGGTTCTATGAAACATTGGTAAAAACCTTTCCCAACGGTTTGTAAACCGTTGGGAAAGAAAATTTTAGGTTGATTTCCCAACGGTTTGGCAGAACCGTTGGGAAAGGCTGATTTTTTCTCAGATATCCCAACAGTTCTGTGTAAACCTTTGGGAAAAGCCTTTCCCAACGGCTTACTTCCCCATGGTTTGCTGAACCGTTGGTATAACTTATACCAATGGTTCTGTAGCCTTTCCCAACGGTTTGGAACCGTTGGGAAAGGCTGGATTTCCAGTAGTGTTTGGAGATGAAAAATCAAAGGTATAGAATAATCTTTTGAGGATAAAACGTATTATGGTTATTTTGAGTATTTTATCACTTTTTGGGAGTGTTATAAAATTATATATATTTTTCAAAAAAAGTACAACACATATATCGTGTGCTGACCTATCACATCATACATGGCTATTGGAATAGAACCCACCACCGAAGTAGAACTGGGATTTATCGCCTACCACTAGACTATGTGATGTACCTTGTTTATATGACTTATTATTTTTAGTTAAATGATTTTATGGATCAATAATATTTTTATTTTGGGAACTTATGTTTTAAAAAAATTATATCCTTAGTATAGGAAAATGATTTGGTTATTAGGTGGTAAATTTTATTTTGGAATATGTTCTCACATTTGGTAACACTATATGCCTATGGAAAATAGAAAACTAAGAGATTTAATTTGAGGAGTAATGTTTAAATTTAATTTTGTAATAATCTATGTTTTTTTATGGAAATTTGGAAATTTGGGTTATTTGTTGAAATGATTAACCTATCATTGATAAAATGTGATTAGGTTAATTAATTTTATGTATTAGACATTAAAAATGGTTTATGTTATTTTGAGATAGACGTTAAAACTTATCTTAGAAAATAATGTGATAAATCCTTCTGAGTTTTGGATTTCAATATTAGTTGGATTATACTTATGAATTTTATGTACTTCTATTTTGATGAATGATCTATGTTTAACTTGGGTATTGCTGTTGAATATTGGAGATTAAAAGTAGTCCTTCTCCATATAAACTATTATAATTTTTGGGGGATTATCTGATCTTGTACTAACCAGTTTTGTTTTGGTTAATGTATAAATTAGTGGAAAATATATTGTTCATCTATTTTGGATTATGGGATACTATAGAAGTTTATTCTAGTACTTCAGTTATGACCAAGTCTTCAGTAATACTCATAGTTTGGAGATATGATGAGTGTGTGGTAGATATTTATTTAAGGATGGAACTCTACTTGTCTTGTTAGTATTTTTTCATATTATCTAATTCAAAGTAGTAAAATAATTTTTCAAATTTATGAAAATTATCTTAAATCAAAAAAAAAGTTTTTTTTTCATTTCCTACTGTGAAATAAATGACTGTTTATACCACCACATGTTTATGGTATTCTGTTTGTTATCTTTATCCAGATCTTGTTTTCTATCACTCTCCATCAGAACAAGATGGTTTGATTTTTCTTACATATTTGTGTTTTCCTTCATAGAATCCTAGTATGTGTTATATTAGGTGACCTTTGTAAATATATTTATTTATTTTAAGGATATATTTTAATTGTCTATATTTTGATTTGGTATTTTGAATGATGTTTTCAATACAAATATTAAAATTGTGAGGATGCAATTTCCAAATGGGGGGAATGATGTTGCACCCTAGGTATTTATAGAAAAATAATTTTCAAATCTATTAATGTTTATAAATAATATATTAATATTATAATAAAAGGGACTATTTGTCAGATAGAGTACTCAACATGGAACAATGGGTTTCTCTGAGATCTTACATTGCCCACAACATTGATTAATACTGAGAAATAATACAATAATATTAATATTATTTCAAGTGGTTGATAACACCTAGCGGTTATATTTGAGGGAATGAATATAACTATGTAAAATATGAAATCAAATGTTTGTTAAATGTTTTTACTTTTATCCAAGAAATTTTAGAATCTTAAAATGAGAATGAATCGAATTTTAAGCATAAGATACTTTAATATTTTTAAAAGGCTGTTTGACATCATTTTGATGGAGAAACTGTTTTAAATATGGTTTTTTTCACCTTTATATGTTATATTTGAAAAAATAAACATATTATTTAGAAGAAAGATACAAATAATTACTTTTCTTTATTTGTTGGTATTTTTCTGATAATATCCATATTTTAATAAATAATGAAAAATAATGTATTTTGATTCAAAACTAAGTTTTCATCTAATTTATTTATATCTTTATGTTATCCTTTCAATTGGTTTAAAATTTTAACTAGATTATTTTTTTATAATTAAATGACATTTTGGTCATTGGAAGTATTTTACCATTGAAATTGGACATAAACCCCTGTCAATATTTTGATAGTTTTTACTTATTAAAAACATGTTTTCTAGTTTTGAAAATGAGAATTAATTTATAATTAATTACATAATTTTTTTTTGAATTTGAAAAAATGGATTCCATATTTGGAATCAAAATGTCCAATTTGTATAAATAGAAATCTTTTTTTGAACATTTTGAATATTCACTTCGGTAATTATTTTTATTTACCATGGTTAATTGGAAAAATCATGTAAATAAAAGAAAAAATAATATTATAATAATATAAAACTACCCTAACATGTATAAGAATTCTATATTATGAGGTATTTCTGACCATGGGGTTCCATGGGACAATTATAGGACCCCATGCTGTCACTTGGGTGTGATATTGACATTTTATAATATTTATTTTAAAGAAAATGGAAATATAAAATAAATAAGTATGTCCTATCAAAAACAATTTTAATTTAGTTTATATTAATTATCTATTAGAATATAAATATTAATTATAATTATTAAAATACTTCCTATATAATTATTTTTTATTTATAATTTTTATACATTAAACAATTAAATTTATTTATGACACAGTGATAATGAAGTGATTACCTTATTAATGAATGATTCAAATAGATGATATTATAAATATTGATATAAATGTAATTTGAACATTTTTACTCCATTCGATAATTTTCGGATGAAATTTTAATGTTAGGGTTGAGTTAATTTCTTTTTTGTAAGGAATACAGTTACTATGACTTTAGAAAAAGTCAATTAATAAATAGTGTCAAAATTGACATAAATGTGTTTTTAAAGAAAATAATATTTGCCTAAATGATATAATAATCCAAAAATCAAATATTTCCCAAAAATAACTATATATTGTTGAAAACTTCATTAATTATTACCTAGTGGTTTGAATAACATTTAATAGTATCTATAGTAACCATATATTATGAAAATACAAGACGACAAGGTTAGAGTTAATGTTTTTCACTGAGGGTTATAACTGAATGATAAGGACATATTTGTGACCTAAACATTTCTAAAACCTATTGTATTAGTGTAATTCAACCCATATTCATATTATCCTTGAAATATATCACATTGGAACTATTATAATTTTAAAATAAATTTATAATAAAATAATATTCAAAACATTCATAAAGTTCCTCTCCTCCCTCTTATAGAAGGCCATCAACTCTACCTGCATAATCACACCTCTCAAGACTCTAGTATCATACAAATTTATCTCAGAAAAGCTAAAAACATCCCTAATTTCTTCCTATAATCCTTACCTTGGGTATAAGTCAACTCATGAAATCCTTTCCGCTCAAATCAAAAGAAGTTACCTGATTCAGACCTAACGTCTACTCTCAAGTTCATATCAATTATATAAATTCTACACTACATATGCTCTACTTGATGTATGGTTAAATTAAAAAAACGTGTATCCTAAATATAATAGGATTTTTTATGATATGTATTGTAACTACACGTACACACACCTCCATCTAATGGATACGAACATACTGTTTCAGTGTACGATGAACTACTGCCTCACGAAAAGTTGATTGTTCATTTATCTCCTACCACCTCTCATGGTTTACATTATGATGGAACTGTATTTATATATGATAAATATTACATTTATATTATATTTATTATTATGTAATTTTTTTTTACATCATACCATTATGCTTTCTGTAATGTTTACATATGATAATTTCATTTAATGAAGTGTGGACCACCGCCCCCACGAAGTGATTTAACTCTTTCATGTCATAAATGGAAAGTATAATGGATGAATTTAATGAAAATATGTAACATATGTAACATTAATATTATATTTAAATTAAAATATACTAATGTATCTTCAATTTTTTATTTCTTTAATATGACAGAGAAATAAGAGTAGTGTTCATGCATACATACGACCTACCGTCTCTATGAATGTGCATTTCATTTGTTATCTCCAAATGTTATGGACTATTCTAAATACATATATACTGGATATATATGATATTTAAATGATGAATATTAATATGGTGATAATGGAATTATGACCATATGGATAATTTTGATCAAAATAAGTCTACATATAACTCAAATATCGAACATCAACAACACATCGGATATGAACTCAAATAACTAAATAATTGCTATAAAATTGTAATAAGTGATATAAAATTAATAATAAATAATTAAAAAGGTTTTAAAGAAAGTTTAAATTAACATGATATTATTATTTAGTAAATTGAAGAACGAACAAGACAATTTGGACTCAAGGCAAGGGACTTCATCTCAATATCTATTAATTGAGGAATTTATTGATAATATAAACCATCATTCTTTTATACGGTGTATGTACAGACAATGTGACATTTCATATCCATATTTTAACTATACTAATTTTATTTATCAAATAATTTAAATTTAAATTTTTATTTTGATAATGGTATGGGACAACATGAACGTTTAAATTTTTAATTATCATTTCTTTTTATTCATGATATTCAATTAAAAATTTATTTATATCAGTATAAAAGGAATATACAAAAAATAATAATGTCTAAATTGAACTTTATTAAATGTTTTTAAATGGAATATATTTATATGAATCATTTTAATATTTTTCTAAAAATTACAAAGGGATTTTTTTAACATATTTGTGGACAATGAATTCTCTTCCACCATAATTGTTATTTGATAGTTGGACTCCCATATAAGACTTAATATATTTTTAAAGGAAATAAATCTCTTATTCCATTATCTTGGTATCTTTGTATTTAAAATGGGTTCTTAAATGAAAATGTTATTTTTATATGGAAATATATTTCAGAAAGCATTAAAAGTGTTTTTCAAAATGGTTTTGAAATTAACATGTTATTGAAATGGTAGTTGAGTATTATATGAAACAGGTTATCCCGATGTAGCTTATACGAAGGGTTGAGCCCCATTATAGCTCATCGGTGAGCCGAACATAGCTTATACAGAGGTTTGTGCCACATTATCACTCACGGTTGAGTCTCTAATAGCTTATATGATGTTATGAACCCGATTATAGCTCATGGGTGATCGAGATATAGCTTATATGCAGGGTGATCACAATTAATGTTCTTCAATTTGAAATTAGACCATATAGTTATTCAAATTGAATGGGATTTGAAATAGTTTTATATATATTATGATATATGTCACCTAAATTAGTTGTAATTTTTTACTATTGGTTTTAATGTTTTTCTTGAGAAAAAAGTATAAGAAATTTTCATTGGAAAATGTTTTAATTCATTGGTTATAAGAAAATTAAATAGGTTACCATATTTTAATTAGACTAATGGGTTTTATTTATTATTTTGTCCCTTAATGTGTTTTTATGCTCATCCCAGGTTTTTGAAATGTTTTTCACATGGTATAAAAAGGGTAAGTGAAAGGAATAATTCCATTACATTTTTATCAAGAAATGAATTATTATTTAAGTGGTTTTATTATTGTGAATAAACATGGATAGTGTATATGTGTCTACTTTTTAATATCTGATATGTAATTTAATAGCCATGGTTTAATTTTCTAAAACTCTAAACATGGAAATATACTCAATGTTAATTATTGACATTACTCAAGATTACATAATATTTAAGGCTAGGGCCTTATACTATCACCATAACTCTTAAAGAATAAACATAACAATGGGTGATATCAGAAGATAATTTAAGATAAATAAGAGAACTAGTTAAACATTACATGATAATAATGGTATAAGAATATTATTATAACATATGAAAGCCATTCCTTGTATATAATATATAGAAATATTGAGTCATGGCATAAATATAGGTAGTTAATTAAACAGTAATCATAATAAAATCAACGAGCATGAGCTTTGAGATCAAAACATTGATATGAGACATGGAATTGTGTAATATAAATAAGAATATAAAATAATATGTCAAGGATACCCACCATGTAATTACTAACATGTTAGGATTGGGATAATAACCAGTGTATCTACTTTGTGCTTCTGATAACTTGTCAATTACACCATTTTAAGGTATATTATAACCACACATGTAGCCTATGAGATAATAGAACATTTGTAATTACACATGAATTATAAGATGATATAAGTCCCAAAAAAACATAATATATAACGTGTCCAGTATCATTAATTATAACATATCCACTATAAAATAATGAAATCCATTAATAGGGGCTCCACATGATAATAAAGCATTCTTCCCATTAGAACCAATGAAAAAAATCAGTTTCATAAAACATTCCATTATAGAATAGACAAGATAATGGAAATTGGTCTCATAATTATCTCATCAATTCATCATACGATAACATATGGAAAAGAAATATATTTTTTAAAAATAACATCATCACAAAATAAATCATAAATAATTATAATATGTATTGTATCATGGGATCATATCCTTATATAATATTAAGTTACATTAAAGGGTGTAAACATAAATAGAAAATTATTTGGTAAAAAATAACTTCAAATATTTCTTCAGGAAATTAAAATTTCATTGAAAGTATCCATTTTAAATGTATAAATTTCTAAAAAAAAATTGAAGTACTCTTCATTGAAAATTACACTGAAATCTTATAATGGCGTCTTTAAAAATAATTTAATAATTTTCTTGAGGGAATAAAATTTATTGAAAATCTAATTTTTATAACTAGAAATCCATAAAATATTATAGAAATCATTTTCAATTAAAATAACCTTGAAATAATATAAAATAATCATCTAAAATCATTTAAAACATTTCTTTTTGAATATAATTTTTTTATGAGAATACCTTTTTAAAACTATACATTCATAAATTATAAAAAAAATATTTGAAAATAACCTTGAAAATTTATAAAAATTCATTAAAAATAAATTTCATCATTTCTTATGGAAAAAAAATTACTTTGGAATATATTTTTTTTAAACAAGACATTCATAAAATATTCAAAAAATCCTTCCCTTTAAAAATAACATTGAAAATTGTAAGTGAATACATAAAAATCATTTAAAACAATTATTGAGGAAAATATCCCTTTCAATAGAAAACCATTTTTTAAAACATGAATATTTTAAAAACTATTTTCATTGATAATTAGTTTTGAAACATATAATTTTTTCTTTAAAAAATAATTTTTTTTATGAATGTGGGACATTTCTAACACGTTAAAACAATGATTCCTTTCACATTATCGAAAAAAGAAAAAGGATCCTAATTTAGAGAAAAACCAAATGATTACATTAATTCTATTGTCAAATTAAAACAAGGTGAAAATGAATTTACCAAATCTTAGAGGACCATTAAAAAATTTAAATATTTTATAAAAAACTATGAGATGGAAGAAATTAGTGTTTCGATCAAAGAGATATAAAAAGTCAGTTTTAATTGAAAACTTCATTTTTGAATCTTGAGTACATAAATAGAAGAAAATACATGTAAAAAATTAATTCTCGTGAAATAAATATAGGCGAATAAAATTAATGTGTATCTTTATAGATACATCATAGGATTTCATCCTCAAAATCATAAACATAAATAATCCCTAAAAATGATGTGATTGTATCTTCAACCACTTAAAACCTTAGTAACTATAAATTGTAATAACTAAAAAGAAATAAAATTAAATGAAACATAAAATATAATGATAATATATAAATTCATGACATTACATTACGATGGGGCTTTATTAACACCTCATAAAATAATATAAATGAATAACACCCTATCACACCTAGAGAAGACCAATTGAGAAAAAAATATCTTCCCATAAGATTTTACTTCCATCGTAGATATTCAAACCTCGTGTATATAAAATAAAAAATTAATATAAATATATTACATAACTATACCGATATGTTTCGAAACCATATATGATATTAATATGACCTTTTAATAAAATTTTATTAAAACTTCCTTATTAAAATCTTGTTTAGGGTGTTAACTACTTTTTTCTTGTATGTTTTGATTTATTATTTTTAGTCCTTTTAATTTTTCCATTATTACATAATATATATATTTTTACCTTAATTTATATACCATATAAATTCATTATATATATATATATAGAAATCCGTAATAGTTTGATGTAGAAAATGAAATACACCATTCATAGAGATAGTAGGTCGTACATAAGCAATAACCTGGTTTCCATATTCTCCACATATGAAAATAAATAACGGAAAAAATGATATTTCCCATTTAAAGAATAATTTTAATTTTTACATATTTCGTATATGTTTATATATTATATTAATCCTTGTTACATTTCAGGAATAACTATTATGAAAAAATAATAACATCGCTTCGTGAGGTGGTAGTCCACCATATACATGAGAGATATAACCATGTTCACATGGGAGATAAAAGTAAGATTATATATTTGATATATTTATTAAATATTTATAATTATATTAAAATTTTGATATATATTAATTCAATTAATCTTTATTACAATCCAATTAAAATGGATATGTAAAAAAACATCGAATCGGTTTTTGAGGTGGTAGTACATTGTACACATGGGTGATGTTATTGTTTCCCAACATGATGGATAGTAAGATGGTAATCGTGATACTATAACTATATAATAATAATATTATATATATATATATATATGTTATTAAATACACCATTGTATCCATCCATGTGACTTAGTGATAGAAAATGAATAACATCTGCTCGCGAGGCAGTAGTACGTTGCACACTCAATTACAATTTTCATTTTTAATTTGATGAAAGTGGATATTTATATATGTTATGAAACTAAAATTATGACATATAATTATATATGAGATAATGGTTTCATTATATTATAAAATTTGGAAACAATTTTATGGTTTTATAAGTAGATGTAAAATAAATATGCATAATTAAAAACATTACCTCTTCTTAGGACAACATATTATAGTTTAACCTAAAGAATTCAAAAATTTGGTTTATGACCTCACCATAGACTCTAGGATATAGGTATGGAAATATATAATTCATTTATATATAAAATTTCCAAAATTATTAGTATTTAGGCATTAATATAGGATGAGAGCAGTTGTCCCTTTTTATATAGGGGAGGACACACTTGTTTGTTTTTAAATAATAATGTGTATCCAAGTTTTACACCTAAAAAATGACACAAATGGACCATTATCAAACATTAACCATGTCTATATAAAAAATGGTCAATGAAATGGTTGTCAGAAAAGTCTCTAGGCCATTTTACCTCTTATCCTTTCAGTTTAACACCACAAAAAACTTGTTTTACTCTTAGTAGTTGTAATTAATTTTTACAGTTTTTTATAATTAATATGGGAAAAAATTATGATGGAATTTTTATATAATAAAAATTATCATTTTTATAAATATAGATAATATTTTTATAATTTCCATTAAAATAGTTTAAAATTTCAATATAAAATTAAACCCATAGAGGCAACGAGAAAGAATTTTCCCAAAAATAAAATGATAAAAAATTCAAACAATTTTACGATAAAAATTAAATATAATTTTTTTTAAATGACCATAATTAGATTAGTAAATATATAATATAACTAATTATAAATTTATTAAAAACTAAACACAAAATTGACATTATAAAATCATTAAATGAAAAGTCATTTCCCTATAAAATTAGTATTTTTTATTATTCCTCGAAAAAATAATCATTTCAAAATAAAGTCCAAAAAAATATCACTATGATAAATTTCAATTTTATATTAAGAAAAGAAGTTTAATTTTTAAAATAAATTTTACATAAATTTTGAAAATATATTTTTGTTATTTGTTAACAAGAATATTCAATAATCATTGTTTGGTGAAAATATTTTTTTTGAACCATATAAACTCTTTTACAATATTAATGCTTTTTGATACATAATTTTTTATTTTTATAAAACCATTAGAAAAAATATTTTTTAAAAAAATTTCTATAAATCCTTCCATGTTTACTTCCTATGTAATAACGGTCATGTTTACATAATAATATTAATAAATTATCATGGTTCAGTAAAACTCAGTGTTGCATGTAAGGAAAGATATCAAATAAATTAATTTATTCTATAAAATATATTTTATAATGTCTGAGGGGGTTACAAAATTGTTGTTATGAAAACTAGTTTTCAAATATGGGCATTAATGGTGATGATCGATATTGGAAACCTCTTAATACAATAGATAATGGAAAATATCTTATGACCATAATTTTTGACGCAGGGTACGATGGTGGATTAGTTAAAGGTACACCTTCCATGCACTCTAGAGATAATAATGTCTTATTTGATTTGGGATATACACATTCTTTCATACCTGAATAATTTTCAAAGGTTATAATAATTACATCCTCAATTATTAGATATTTAATTAGCTTTGAAAACTCTTAATTATACGATGATTTTGTTTCAAGTTTATGATGCTTCTCTGAATGAAGTTTATGGGAATGTGCAACCTGAAAATATTTTTATTCCCCATATGGGTGAATTTTATTTCATCTTAGGCATAGAATAGATTTATCTACATAAACATTACATCAATTATCAAGGAGGTTAAGTCAAATTTGATAATATGTGCCAACATATGATCATCTACCATTGTGACAATAAATATGAACTTCAACTGGAAATAACATCAACAGAATGTGTATTTATTCTAATTCAAAAGTGGTGTTTATCATTATTGGTTTTGTAAAAACACGAATTCAATGATATTCCTATTGTGTGAGAGTTCTTTGACATATTTTTTGATGATTTTCCAAGTGTTTTGTCTAATTATTAAGATGAGTTCACAATATAATGAATAACTAGTACAACACTTTTTTCAAACACACCATATAGAATATACTCGATTGAGTTGCAAGAAGTTAATAAGAAACTCTAGGAGAATCTTAAAACGAATTTAATTTTTCCAAGTGAATCATCATGGCGTGTATTAGTTCCTTTTGTTTATAAGAAAGATAGACCAATGTGACTTTTTATTTATTATTAGGAACCTAACAAGATCACCATCAAGATAAAAGATCATCAACCCCATATTGATGACCTGTTTTTCCAATTACAAAAGCTCGATAGTTTTCCAATATTTTTCTTCATTCTGGATATAATCATTTGCAGTTCATGTATAGGGATATACCTATAAATAAATTTCATATACGATATGGACATAGTGAATTTTTTTTATTCTATTTGGTCTTTTTAATTTACCTGAAATCATTATGAAATTTGGAAATATAGTGTTTAGAGATTAGATTGATAATTTTGTATAAATATTAATATATGATATTCTTATATATTTAAAAATTAATGAATAGTGTTATGTTAACATATGGTTTTTTCTGAAGACCCTAAGGAATGTTATGATGTTTTAAAAATTTACCATGTGAGAATTTTTTCAGTACATTGTTTCATTATTGGGTCATTTAACCTCAAATGTGGTTATATTTTTGGATGCATCCAAGAAATATTTAATTTAACCATATCACAGACTAACCACTATATTTAAGATACATTTTTTCTTGGATTTCTTATGTATTTTATATGTTTTTCTGGAAAATAAAATCCATTGTCTTCCAATCTAATCTCTATGTTAACTATGAAAAGGGATAAGTTACTGAGGAAAAATTAATGCAAAGAATGTGTCAAGGAACTAAATAGAAGGTTAGTCGTTGTACCTATTCATACGTTACTCTATGATGGATAAGTATTTTTTACTATATGTTGATTCCTTGAAGAAGGGACTTGGTATTTTTCTCATGTATAATGATTTTTTTATAGAATATGTCTCATTCTAATTCATGGTTCATGAGAAAAACTTCCAAACTCTTAATTTGGAGTTAACAGTGGTAATTTTTTCATTAAACAAATGGTGGGATTATATATTTCTAATGTAAAGACCCAAAAAATCCATGAATTTTTTTTAAAAAAATACATGGGATTTTTACTGGACTACGAAAATTTACGGCACTTGATTCTGAGGCCTGGTGTGCCCGAAATCAATTTCTGATGTTTTTTTCAGGTATGTTCAGTAATGGTATAAGAGGGTTTTTAAAACATGTGAACAGGTTCACGGAACTGAAATCTGAGGGCACCGTCAAACCTACAGCACCGGTATTCTCTTAAGAAGTCTTTCACCTCAACCGCAGACGATAGGGAATAAAAGATAGATTTTGGCTTTTTATAAAAAAATAATAAAATAAAGTGCAACACATTAATTTATTTTTAAGCTGTCATGTGTTGAGTGTGTTGGTTAAAACCTCCACTTCAGAGTTAGTGGTGGGACCGTCACACCCTAAGCTCCTATGTGAGGATATAGTGGTGGGCCCACCGGAGCATAACCTCTCATGGGAGGATAATTGAGTTGGGGACCACCCGAGTTGCATAACCTCTCTATTAATGATAGGGGTGGGGACCACCCAACCCATATTGACGGTGGAGGATGAAACCTCCCCACTATCCCACATTAATGAGGGGAGCCACATGACCTCCCTGTCTAATTAATTATGCCAATGTATGTGATTTATTAATGAGATCCTCTTTGAATCCTCCAAATTAATGAGACAACACTCGTGCATTTAATTTGGTGGAGCCGGGTTTTTAATTCTCCTTTTTGAATCGGTGTGCCAATGTAATATTAGACATCTAATCTAATATTATTGCAATGGAATTCCTATCTTGGAGGAATTGAGAGGATCTTGGGAAAAAATTGCTCCCAACAAAGAACGCTCCTCCCAACTAAGAACGCGAAGAACACCAGATTTCTTCTTCGACTTATTTCCTTGAATCCTACGGACGTGGAGCTCCTTTCATAGCCGACTCAACCTGGGATTCGGAGAGCATGGTGGACACGATGAATAACAAATTCTTTCATCTTCTTCTCATGAATTCTAACGTCAATGAATTAAGAACGGGAAATAATAAGGTATGGGTTATTGCATGTTGATGCTTCCCATTTTTCCCTCTCATAAACGAATGAAAAACTGATGCAAAGTGTTGTAATTAATTGTTGAGCTTCATTCTGATTAGCCAAATGATATCATCTCTGAACGCAGAGGGTTCAGGAAAAACTAACATGACCCAACTCCCTCCTTAGTTCTTTCTTAATTTTTCTTCGGCATGGCGATGTGGCGACGACAACGATGGTGGAAACGACAAAGGACGCGTTATCCGCGGCCTCCGCGAATCGCACTGCCCCCACGGTGCACCTATACTTCTGGTCGAACACCATCGCGGCCCTACGTG
Source organism: Viscum album (assembly GCA_963277665.1). NCBI lineage: Eukaryota > Viridiplantae > Streptophyta > Magnoliopsida > Santalales > Viscaceae > Viscum > Viscum album. Next base: position 1,914,968,570 of record OY728165.1, on the reverse strand, counting down.
TGAACCGCAGCTTAACCATGTGCTTCCCCGCATGATCTAGCCTGCCCTGTGGCCTGCCCTCATGCCGCCCCGCCCCGGGCCGGCTTACCTGCGCGCTCCGGCCGGCCCCACGGTTTGTCTGCGCGTTGTCGCACCGCCCCCCACGCTGCCTGCCCACCCACCCCGCACGCTGCTCGGCTCTACCGACACCCTGCCCGGCACACCCGAGTGCTACCCGTGTGCCACCACAGCCTGCCCAGCCCTGCTAGCAGCCTGCCCGACAACCCCGCCATGCCCAGGACCCCCGCACGCTGCATGTGCGCCACCACGGCCTGCCCGGTGCACCCAAGGCCTACCGGGCATCCAGCCCGCCTACCCGCACCCCGCGCAGCCTAACCTATTGACTCCCAACCACCAACCTCCCAAGTGTCAATGCTCGCGGCGCTGGCCAAACCAGCCCCAACCTTTGGGCCGAGTCGCCTGCGTGGCGGCATCTAGGCCGAACCGCCCTCACAGTCTGTTGGGCCTGGCCCAGTGGACTAGGCCTAACATAGTGGGCTGGTCTGCCCAACGGGCTAGGTCAGACCTATCGATACTGTCTAGGTTAAGCCAAACTAGGTCATCCCAGACTGGTTTGGGCTGAGTCGATTCGACCGGGTCGGACTGGACCCATACCCACTACCGACCCTTTGCTTTCTTTGGCCATATCTGTGGCACCAGAAGTCCGTTTGATTATCCATCAGTGGCACTGGTAATCTCACTGAGATACAGTTTTTTTTGGGTGTACCCCACTAGAGTTCGGGGAATAGTTGAGACACGGTTGGGTTGGTTCTTATACAAATCCAACCGAGTTCCTGGGACTCAAAGGCTAATAACTCAAAGACCGGGCGTCTGATTGACGTGATGTCTATTGCATTGAGACCCCTATGAAGTGGAGGTCCTCTGAGAAACAACTACGTGATACTTCATGACACATATATTATCGACCTGTAGCTCATGCAGGGGATCATTCTAGTGATGATCAGACAGAGTACAAAGATCTAGTAGCTGGCTCAGACCTGATGACTGCTTGACCGATTCGACTCGTAGTGACTCGAATAGCCCAGTGGGGAGCTCCTATTTGTGACACGCCATACCCATGGTGGAGGAGTTACTTTGTGTAAGTGTGGCATACCCTCGGCACTCGATAGGAGGAGTACCTATATGGGCTATTAGTGGGAGAGCCTATGTGTGATGTTGCAGACCCCCGGTGGGGATCAGTTCTGTGTGATGCCGTAGACCGACGACACTCGACAGGAGGAGTTCCTCAACCGTCCAAGGTTAGTGGGAGGTGCCTCTGTGTGACGTGGCAGGCCCACTGTACTCGATAGATGAGGAGTACCCCACCATCCATGGTTTCGATAATAAAATTCCTGGTTTGAGCTGAGTCTATGAATTTTTTTTCCTCATCATAGTGTTCGGTTACTAGAAAACATAGGTATATGTATGGCCATATAACTTAGTAATGGTTATCTATTTTTTTCATACAATGTGGTTTATCTTTGTTGGATTTTGTGAGACCTTCAGGGTCTCGGGGTCCCTACTGAGTATATTTATATAGAAACCTGCACTAGTTATTCCCACACCTCATTGTGTTGGTTGAAGATGACAGACAGAGCTGACGGAGGCCGAGAGCGCCCGGACTGGACGATACCTAGAGGTGGACCTTACGACAGGTCGGTACGCACAGCAGTCTTTCATACGTGGAGTGCTGAGGTGCAGATCTGTAACTACCCTTTAGGTAGGAACCCTGGAGGACAATCTAGGAGCTTCTCATTACCTTTCACCAATTTCTCCTTTTTCAGTTGTACATGTACTTTACAGTTGGACTTTTATTTACATCCCCTTTTACGTTCCAGCATACTTTTTGTATACAGCTTTTACTTAGTGTTTTTCATCCAGTTGTGTACTCTGATGTGTTTTTTATAGTTATAAAGGCATTGCCTTCCCAATTTATGGATATACACATTTGGTGCTAGTCGCCAGCCACTATCCTATAGAAGGAGAGATTGGGGTAGTTACGACATGGGCCCCGAAGGGCTGGTCGTGACAAATTGGTATTAATGGGTCGGTTCTATGGTAGAACATAGAACTCCGATCTTTCTTTTCTGTGTAGCAATAGTATTAAGGGAACGAATTTTGGTTTTCAGTTTAGGGAGTCTAGTGTTTGTGCGGGTGGATGACTTATCCATACACCAGGACCCTGCATTCTGATTTCCAGCACATTACATGAAAAACCGATTGCGTGTGTCTTTCGAAAAGTTTTCTTTAAGTCAACTCAACCGGGTCAGCTCACCTGGTATAGTCTTTTGATCATGTTGCATCTGTTCAATTCAGGATGCCTCCCCACGGACGACCGGTTAGAGCCCCGTGATTCGTACATACTGACAACTCACCGAGCTATGAGGCCTCAGTGCAGGGCCCTCTTCCAATTGAGGCACCAGTGGGGGAACCAGCTGTACCACTCCCCATTGGGACACCGATGCTACCAGCCCCAGTAACAGAGAGTGAGCATCACTTGAGCACATTTCACGAGTTCCAGTGCCAGAGGCCACCTAGGTTCAGCAGAGGGAAGGACCCATAGGTAACTGAGGATTTGCTGGAGGTTGTGGTGAAATTCTTCAGGCTAGTGCGGACACCATAAGACATTATGGGGATCATTGATCCCAGCCTTCTTCAGGAATCAGTAGGTAGATGGTAGAGATTGATGCTCCAGGTTCATGATGAGGTGACACTTCATTGGGCAGACATCGAGAGCCTGCTCCGGGTAGAGTTTGTCCGAGCCACCCTTCGAGCGGTGCGGATACAGGAGATACTGCATCTACGACAGGGTAGCATGACGGTGGCATGGTACTCAACGAGGTTCACCAAACACTCTCTCTACTCCACTGATATCATAGGGAACCCATTCTTTAGGGACCAGACCATCGAGCAGGGACTCGGGATGGATATTAGAGCTTCAGTGATCTAACTTAGCATCTCGACTCAGGTTGTCGTGGTAGTGGATCTGGTCGAGAAGCTAGCGGTAGACAACGTTACGAGGTGATACCGCCACCACCAGGAGGTCCACCCCGACCATAGGGATCAGGTGGACTGGGGAGAGATCGGTTTCAGGAAGCTAAATAAAACGACCATGGAAGACCAGATATGATTCGAGGTATGATCTGTTTATTCTCCACATTAGTTGTAGTTCTTATACTCACAGGTTCCAGTAATTCTTTCTTTGCCACTTCCCTCATTGGGATCTCAGAGATTCTGACAGAGCAGTTGGATCGATCCTTACAGCTAGAGCCTTCTATGGGAGCTGATTCGACGATTACACACTGGTAACGGTATTGTGGTCTTACTCTAGGAGGTGATAGCTTCGGATGGGATCTCCTAGTAGTGGCATTGAGGTCTTATGACGTCATCATGGGTATGGATTGGTTATCTACAGTCCATGCTCAGATTGAATGTATTAAGAGAAAAGTGAGGTGTGTCCGCACAGATGGGAACTGTTTTACCTTCACCGGCGAGAAGGGAACCTTTGTAGCATAGGACAGACTTACTTGGAGGAGGGTGCAGCCAATCACTCACCAGTGGGATTGCCTTACCCTCGGAGTAGTAAATATGGAGAGTCAGACTTATCCTGTAGTGGTGGACCAGTACGCATATGTTTTCCCTGATGATATTCCATGACTACCTCCTCCCAAGGAGGAGGACTTCTACATTGAAATGTACCCTGGGATGGAAAAGATATCTACTCCAGCATATCGGATGGCTCCAGCGGAGCTTCACGAGCAGTGAGTACTACTAGAGGACTTACAGGGAAAGGGATTCATCTAGCCCAGTGTTTCTCCCTTGGTAGCCCCAATTCTGTTTAATAAGAAGGAGGACGGGAGCTTGAGGATTTGTGTTGACTACTGTCGCCTGAACCAGGTGACTTTGAAGAACAAGTACCAACTATCCAGGATTTAAGACCTCTTTGATCAGCTAAAGAGAGATCAGTGGTTCTTGAAGAAAGACCTCAGATCAGGCCATCACCAGCTCAGAGTTTGAGACAAGGATGTGAAAAAGATGGCCTCCTAGTGTCATTACGTCCACTATGACTTCTTGGTTATGAACTTCGGCGTAATCTTCGCTCCAGTAGTGTTCATGAGTCTCATGAATAGGATCTTCAATCATTACCTCGATCGCTTCATTGTAGTCTTCAACGACAAAATTTTGATCTACTCATCTTCTGAGGAGGACCATGCATACCATTTACTGGTAGTACTGGACACACTACAAGAGAACCAGCATTATGGAAAGCACCCGAAGTGCCAGTTCTGGATCCGAGAGGTTCACTTCATGGGACATGTTATCTCAGATGCTAGAGTTGCAGTATATCTAGATAAGGATGAGGCGGTACATGCTTGAGATCCACCCAAGAGTGTGACGGAGGTATGAAGTTTCCTTGGTTTGGAAGGGTACTATTGGAGATTCATTCCAGAGTTCTCTAGAGTTACGGCACCACTATCAGCCTTGACGAAGAAGGAGAAACCCTTCGTGTGGTTGGAGAGATTCCAGTAGAGATTTCAAGAGCTGAGGCAGAGGCTGACTAGTGCCCCTATCTTGAGACTTCCAAAGGAATGCGTAGGGTATGTAGTCTACTACGACGCATCAGGGATCGGACTCAGGTGTGTCCAGATGCAGGAGTGAGCAGTGATCGTATATGGTTCTTTGTAGCTGGGGCAGCATGACCAGAACTATGCTACCCATGATCTGGAGTTAGAAGTAGTGGTCTTCACCTTGAAGATGTGGCGGCACTATCTGATGGGTGAACATTTTACCGTGTACTCTGATCACAATAGTCTCATGTATATCTTCTCTCAGAATGTCAAGAACTTGAGACGGCGGTAATGACTCGAGTTACTCCAGGAATATGACTTTGAGATCTTCTATACTCTTAATAAGGGAAAGGTTCTAGCAGATGCTATTAGTAAGAGATCTGGTATACAAATGCACAGAGAGGTGATAGGGCATCTGGGTGCTTTACAAATTTATTATGTGGAACGAGATGGGGAAACTTTCCTTTATTCTCTTAAGGTCACTCCTCTACTTCCTCAGCAAGTCTGGGAGGCACAGCATAGTGACACTAACTGCGAGACGCGACGTGCTCAGATATCCAATGGGCAGGTACCTGATGGATTTTATGAAGGTGGGGATCATTTCATCCTCTTTAGAGGAAATACTATGGTACCAGTAGCATGTCAGGAAGAAGTGTTGAGTGAGTTACACACATCCCCTCTAGCGGTACATCCAGGAGTGGAGAAGATGTACCAAGACCTTCGTCGACAGCACTGGTGTCCAGGTATGAAGAAGGCAATAGCGGAGTTTGTCTCTTGGTGCCTCACTTGTCAGCAAGTGAAGGCGGAGCACCAGGTACAAGTAGTCATGGTTTATCCTTTAGAGGTCCTGGAGTGGAAGTGGGATGGGATATCCATGGACTTCATGACGGGTCATCCACATAAATCTAGGAGTCATGATTCGATTTGGGTGGTCATAGACGGACTCACCAAGTCGTCCCACTTCCTACCGATCATAGAGCTGGGCATAGTAGAGATCTTGGGATGCCTCTATGTATAGAATATTTTACATTTTCTTGGAGTACCTACCTTTATTGTCTCCGACCATGACACACAGTTTACTTCCTGGATATAGAAGGGGTTGCAAGAGGCTTTCAGGATGTAGATCTACCTGAGCACTGCCTTCCATACTTAGATAGATGGCCAGACTGAGAGGACCATTCAGACCCTCATGGACATAATACATGCATGCGTCCCCAAATTCGGTCGTAGCTAGGAGGATCACTTACCGTTGGTGGAGTTTTCCTACAAAAACTACTATCATTCCACCATAGATTTGGAACCTTTCGTGGTGTTCAATGGGTGACCTTGCAGATCACCCCTATGCTGGACAGACCCTGGGGAGTCCTCACTAGTGGGACCAGAGATGGTACAGGTGACCACGGAGAACATGCAGATCTTCCAGGAGTGGATGAAGACTGCACAGAGTAGACAGAAGTCCGATGCTGATAGGAGACGGAGACCTCTAGAGTTTGAGGATGGTGACCACTTCTTTGAATGGGTCTCACCTCGACGTGGTCTATGGTGATTTGGCCGAGGTGGAATTTTATCTCCAATGTTCATCGTACATTTCCAGGTCCTCAGTAGAGTAGGAAAGGTGGCTTATCTCCTAGCTCTTCAACCTCAGTTGCACCGGGTGCATGATGTGTTCCACGTATCTCAGTAGAGGAGATACGTGGATGACCCTTCTCACATTATCGACCATGGGGAGTTGGACATCGACGATGCGGAGACTTTCACGCAGGTTCCAGTGGAGATTGAGGATCGACAGGATCAGATCCTACATGGACGATCGATAAATCTGGTGCACATTCATTGGCAGCACGGGAACCTCTAGAAGAGCACATGGGAGTAGGAGGCTCTGATCCGTGCTCTGTATTCCCATTTATTTCCTTAGAGTGAGTTGCAGCTTATGTGGACATAAAGCACTGAGGTGGGTAGAATGTAAAGACCCAGAAATTCTATGGAATTTTTTTCTTAAATACATGGGTCTATAAAGAGTCCGTGAAAATTTATGGTGCTTGGTTCATGAGGCCCAGTGTGCCCGAAATTAATTTCTGATGTTTTTTTCGAGTACGTTCAGTAAACGTACGAGCGGGTTTTTATAACTTTTGAGCCAGTGCACAGAACTGAAATCTGAGGGCACTGTTGAACTCATAGTGCCGATATTCCCTTAAGAAGACTTTCACCTCAATGGTATATAGTCAAGAATAAAAGTGAATTTATGTCTTCTTTTATATAAAATAATAAAATAAAGTACAACAATTTATTTTATTTTTATGATGCCATATGTTGAGTGTGTTGGTTAAAATATCACCTTGGGATTTGGTTGTGGGACCACCACACGCTAACCTCCCATGAGATTTTATGGTGGTGGGGCCAACCAGAGCATAACCTCCCATGGGAGGATAATTTAGGTAGGGACCACCCGAGTCGCATAGCCTCCCTATTAATGATAGGGGTGGGGACCACCTAACACCTATTGATGGTGGGGGATGAAACCTCCCACTCCCCCTAATTAATGAGGGAGAACCTCTTGACCTCCCTGCAAATTTAATTGCTCCAATGCATGAATTTTATTAAGGAGAGCCTCTTGGAATCCTCTAAATTAATGAGACAACACCCGTGCATTTAATTTGGTAGAGCTGGGTTTTTAATTATACTTTTTGAATCAGTGTGCCAATGTAATATTAGATGGCTAATCTAATATTATTTCGTTGGCATTTCTCTCTTGGTGGAATTGAGAAGAGCTTGGGAGAAAAGTGCTCCCAACGAAGAATGCTCTTCCCAATGAAGAATGCGAAGAACACCATATTTCTTCTTCTACTTCATTCCTCTAATCCTACCGACGTAGAGCGCCTTCCGTAGCCGACTCAACTCATGATTCAGAGAGTATGGCGGACATGACGAATGATGAATTCTTTCGTCTTCTTCATGCGACTTCAAATGTCAATGAATGAAAAATGTAAAATAATAATCTAGGGGTCTGTTGCATGTTGATGCTTCACTTTTATTCCTCTCATCAACGAATGTAAAATTGATACAAAGTGTTGTAACTAATTGTTGAGCTTCATTCTGATGAGCCAAATGATATCATCTCTAAACGCGGAGGGTGTGGGCCAAATAAACATGGCGCTAGTCCCTCCACTATTCTTTTATAATGTTTCTTCGGCATGGAGATGAGGTGACAACAACGAAGGAGGCAACAAAGAAGGCCACACTACCCACAACCTCCACGAATTGCGCCGCCCCCACAATGGACCTATACTTCCGGATAAACACTGACAGGCCCCGCTGCGCGAACCACGGCTTACCCGTGTGATGCCAAGCGTGCCCCGGCATACCCCACGGCCTGCCCGCACACCGCCACACCCCGCGTCAGGCTTCCTGCATGCTTCGGCCTTCCTTCGCGCCCCGCGCTCTGCCCGACTCCACCGGCGCCCTCCCCGGTGCCCCGCACACTGCTTGCGCGCCCCCACGTCGTGGCCAACCTTATCAGCAGCTTCCTCGGTGCCCTCGTGCCCTGCCCAGCACCACCGCGTGCTACCCGCCCACCACCTCGACCTCCCCGGTGCAACCGTGGAATGCTCGGCATCCAGTCGGCCTGCCCGCACCCTACGCAACCTTCCAGCTTACCTCCCTACCACCAACCTCTCGATTTGCGCCCCTCGCGGCGCTGGCCAAACGGGGCTCGGACTTCGGGCCGAGACGCCTACATGGCAACATCCAGGCCGAACCACCCTCGAAGTCCTCTAGGTTGGGCCTAACTTAGTGGGCTGACGCCCCCCCAATAGGCTGGGTCATTCCCATGGAGTCTGTCTAGGTTTACCCAGGCTGGGTCGGCCCAGACAGGGTTGGGCTGAGTCTGACTGACCGGGTCAGACCGGACCTAGGCCCACTACCGATCATTTTCTTACTTTGGCCATATCTGTGGCACCGGACGTCTTTTTGATGAGTTGTCAGTGGCACTGGTAATATCGATGAGATATGTTCCCTTTTGAGTATACCCTATCGGGGTATAGTTGAGATACGGCTAGGATTGTTGATACACGATTCCAACCGGGCTCTCAGGACTAAAATGAAAATAATTCATAGACTGGACGTCTGATTGACACACTTTCTATTGTGTTGATAACCCTATGATGTAGTTTTAATTGGAGATACTTCTACTTGAGACATCGCGACACTTGGAGTATCGACTGATAGATCGTGGATTGGATCCTTCCGGTGATGAGCATACAAAGTGCATAGACCTTGTAGCAAGAAGAGACCTAACGACTAGTTGACCGATTCGACTTGAAGTAACTCTACTAGCCCAGTGGGGTGTGCCTCTATGTGACGTAGTAAACCCATTGCAGAGGATCACCTTTGTGTGAGCGCGGTAGACCCACGGCACTTGACCGGAGGAGTACCTATGTAGGTTATTAGGGGGAGAGACTCTGTGTAACGTGGTAGACCCTAGGTGGGGAGGGCCTCTTTGTGACGCAGTAGAACCATTTCACTCGATAGGAGGAGTGCCTCAGCAGTCCAATGTTATTGGGATGCACCATTGTGTGACACAGCAGTCCCACTGTACATGATAGAGGAGGAGTACGCCATGAGACATGCTTTCGACAATAAAAATCATGTTCTGAGCTGAGTCTATGACATTTGTGTTTTCTCATGATTGAGTTGGGTTACTAGATAATGTAGGTATATGTATGGGAATATACTTATGTAATGGTTATCCATTATTTTCGTACATTGTGATTTATCCTTGTTGGATTTTGTGAGATCTTGAGGGTCTCATGGTCGCTATTGAGTATCGTTATACTCACCCCTTCACGGGCCATTCCAGCACCTCGTTCTGTTGGATGCAGATGACAGACATTGTTGATGGAGGCCGAGAGCAACAGGACTGGATGGTACCCAGAGGTGGACCTTACAACGAGTCGGTACAGAGAGGATTCTGACGGACATGGATTGCTGAGGATATATGTACATACCCTTCAGGTAGGAACCCTGGAGCATGATCCAGAAGATTATCTTTACCTTTTATCTATTTTTCCCTTTTCAGTTGTACTTGTAATTTATAGTTGGGCTTGTATTTCCGGCCCCTTTTACTTTCCAGCATACTTTTTGTATACAGCTTTTACTCAGTGTTTTTCTTCCAGTTGTGTACTCTGATGTGTTTTTTTATAGTTATAAAGGCACTGCCTTCCCAATTTAGGTACATACGCCTTTGGTGCTAGTCGCTAGCCACTGGCCTATGTACGGCGGGCTTGGGGTAGTTATGACATGGGCCCGGGGGGATGGGTCGTGACACTTAAAATGATTGTTCAACTATCTATTCAAGTGATGAATAAATAGGTGTGGAAAGAAGATGTAAAGTTATAAAAGAATGTGAAAAATGTTCTTAAGTTTAACATTTATTATTTTTTGGATGATAAATATTATGAATGGTTATTTTTTCCTTCCATACCTGATTAAAAGAGTTGTTGGATGAGGCACACAATTTTTCATTCCTTAATCATCCTAAAAGTAAAACGATGTATAGATATTTGAAAGATTACTTCAGTTGGGTTGTATTGTAGTGAGATATATATGAGTATGTATCTTGATGCTTGGTATTTCATCAAGATAATGATAAGATATAAAATTACAATGATTTTTTATAGCCATTACACATACAATAATGTAATAGAGGAAAAAAATTAAATGAACATTATTTTTAGAATACTGAAAACATATAAATTCCATAATGACTTTTGGGTTGTAGTGATCTCTTAAAAAGCACTAAAATTCATATCTATTATAAAAGATATATTTGTAGATTAGCTTTTCTTGATATATATTAACATACTGTTAAAGTTTCCTCTAGTACCACATTCTATTTAATCTGATTGTAATTTGAAGATTACCTCTATATTCTAGAACTTTAGATAAAGAGTTGATTCCTAGTACTACATAACATCCTCATATATATGTTCTGTTATAGATAATCATTCAAACCATATAGTGTATTATGAGATCTTATTCTATGGATTTCAATGTTGCTTCAGAACAAAATCATCCCCCAGTTGTGTTTTATTATAACAATAACATTTACACAAAAACTCAAATGAATTGTTATGATTCCCTCTCTATAAATTAGTGTAGACCAAAAATGTCCAAGGACAAAGTTTGAGAAAGAAATATTCTATGATGTGATATTAATATGTACATGTAACATATAGTCAATGTCATTTAACCAAAAATCAAGGCAACTCAGAGCCGATAGAAAAATTATGCCAACAATTTTTTATGAGAATTTGAGTTTGAATTTGGTTATATGGTGTTTCTATGAATTTCTCAATGGAATAAGTTATTGAGATTATAAGGGTATGTAATTTGGAGATCTATTTATATTTTCTTCTTCTATATTATTGATCAATTAATAATGGTATCAAATCAGATGGTGGTTCTACTAAACCAATCCTATGTACATGATGTGTTCCATGTATCTCAATTGAGGATGTTCATAACTGATTCATCACATGAACTGATCTTAGAGGGGTTTTCACTAGATAATGGTCATTAATATGAATAAAATAAAGTATAAATTATTCATCCTAGAGATAATTTTCTACAAAACAAGACTACTCAGTGGGTTAAAGTTCATTAAAGGAATCAATAATTCGAAGAAACTACTTTGGGGCCTGAGGATGTAATGAAATTTATTTTTCCTCATTTTTTGTATCCATTTGATAAAATTTACAGGAAAAAATTTATTTTAAATGGGGTTAGAATGTTATTCCCCAATATTTTTTTAAAATATTTTTTAAATTTCAAATAAATTCAATTTAATCGATTTCTAACATTATATTCAAGAATTATATTTAATGAATCATAATTTACAATTAAAATAATGTAATTTATAAAATAATTTTGAAGTATAGACTTTAAATTTAGTGTATTAATATAAATAACCACATTTTGAAATATATTTAATTCTCCCATACAATAAAAATTTGTTGATGGATTCATATAAAATAAGTAGTCAATTTTTTTTGAAGTCATTTGAAGATTTAAAAATTAATTTTCATTAAAAATGATTTATAATGCAATTTTTAAATCAACAAATAATTAATAATACCACTTTTAGAATTTTAATATAAGAAAATTAAATGAATTAATCAAATAATTAGGTAAAAATTTACTTTGGTATAACTTTATGTTTTTTTAATATTTTTTTTTCAATAAACAATAAAAAATAGCACTTTTTAAAAACTAGAATTTTTTTTAATTGAAATATCCCAATACAATTTTTATTTTGAAATTAAATTAATTTAAGTATCCTTTCCATAAAAAATAAAATTAACTATAAATTAATCTACAATATACGTGACCTAGGTATACAAATACTTTTTATACATAAATATTATTTTTTCAAAAACCCATTTTTAATTACACGTGGAGGGATACATATAAAATACAATTAAATGACATTAAAAAAATGAAATTTAAAAAATGGAATAAACATTTTGAATCATTATAATTAAAATTATTTTACATGTTAGACTTAATTTTTGGTCGTAATGGATTGTAAAAATTGAACATAATTATCACCATGGTAAAATGGTAAATTGCATTAGCATAGATTAAAAACTAAATTATAAGTCCACTAGTAATAATATTAAATCTTATATGTTTAATTTATTTATAAAAATTTAACTTTATTCTTGATATTTTTATATAGGACACCTTTCCATGATTGTGACCAATATAATATTTTATTTAATGAAAAAAATAAAATGACACATTCTTTTAAAAATAACTTTTGTGTTCACATAGGGAAAAAAGATAATGGTAAATGAATTTTTGTGGTAAATTTTGTAATAATAAAGTTATTCTCAAGATTTAAATTTGATTATAATTTGTTTTAATTATATTATTACCTTAAAATCCTATGTACGGAAAAAAAAATTTTCATTAGTTGATAGAAAAATAATGTAAATGGTTTAAAAAAATTAAAGTAAAATAATTTTAGTGAGTTATATTTATTCATTAATTTTTTAGATACATTGAAATATAATGTTTCTATGAAATTATCCGATTTCAATTATATAGTTTTTCATATCTATAATGTAAAATTAAATGAATGGTTTCAAAATTCACATTAATTATATTTTTAATAAATAATATTTTATTAAATTTTTTAAAATTCTTAAAAATAGTATCATAGTCCATGTGAATGTAATATGGATGAATATTTCCACCATGCAGCTTTTACGATTCATTTATTCTATTATGATAAAATTATGAACTCTATAATTTTGAAATTGTTGATATTGTGGTCAAGGTTAAAATAATGTCGAAAACAATTATAGATGGTTTAAAACACTACTTAAAAATATCCATCTTTTATTTTTTTAGAGGTATGTTAACTAAATCCTACCATATCACTACATCTGTTGAAATTTTTAATCAAATTAATATAAACATACCTCTTTATATATCAAGCATTTAAAAATTTCTAAAAGTTCCTCTCCCCTCACTTATAAAAGAGAACATACTCTTCTCCTTTCATCACACTAAAAAGTTCATTATGATTGATGGAATATTTCCCAAATTCCTTACTCAATTCCTTTAAAATTTTATAGATTCATATATTTTATTTGAAAGCCATTAATGGAATGATTCTAGTGAAAACATAAAATGCTTGTCCAAATAAGTGGCATCATTCCTAAATGAGGGGTTTTAAATTATTTAATCATGAACCATCATAAAATATCTTTAATATGTAATGATATAATATTATAAGTATCTCACATGTAATTATATATTATGTTGTTAATTTCATAACCTAAATCCATCTCCTATTCAATAAAATTTGAGATGAAACTGTTGATTGTCTGTACGGAGGACTATCGCATCAGGAATTTGATTTAATTCATTTTAAATCACCCCTATCTCGGAATGATATAATTATGGATTTAAATAATATTTTTTTGAGATATTTATAAATCATTAATAATAATATCATATATATCTTCTTACCTTCCAATGTGTGGGAAAATAATAACGTCACTCATACGTGTGTGTCGAATAATGCCTCCAAGAAGTGATGTGATTAGTTTTTCATTTATGATTTTTACAGAGGGTTATAATGATACATTTAATGAATATATATGGGGTATATAGTATAATAATGTCTCTTGAATGGATATTTAATGTGAAAATTTTTTCCATACCTCAATAAGAAATAATAGTGTTCATGCATACATACAACTTACCGTCTCCATGATCGATGTCATTGCTTTTTCTAAAAATATCATTTATGGAGGAATATAACTATATATATATAATGAATATATATATATAAAAATATATGATATTTATAAAATAATAAAAAAATTATTTTATGGAACAATGATCAAATTAAAATAACCAAAACCACTAAATCAAAACATATATGAAAAACGAAGCACTTATCACTTGAAAATGAAATTTTAATAATTTTTTAAAAAAATTGGCCATAAAAGGTTGTTAATAAATCATATATAGTGTGATATATTTAAATAAAATTATGAAATAAATGTATAATTAATCAATATTAAATACACTGGATTTTCGTACACTAAGAAAGAAATTCAGACCATACGTGTTGGTTTTATGTGACACTCTCATTGTTTATCGGTATTGTTTATGATTATGTATCATATTAAAAAATTCCATGATATACCTCTAAATAAACTAATGAGTTTTATGATAATGCAGTTATTTATTTATAATAAAAGTTTTTTTTTCTTCTTTAAGAATACAATGGACTAAAATAGTATTTGTAAGTAAAAAAATATACTTAATTCATCAATTCGATTGAAGACAATTTCTCTTCCAAGTACATGATTTAAAAAAAATATAGAATTTTTTTAATATCTTATATTTATTTTTTAAATATATTTATTATTAGGTTTTATTTTTCACCAAATTTTTTAAAATTAATATTCCTTTCATTTTTTGAATGATTTAATTTTTACTTTTTATAGAAAATGTGAAATGGATCATTATTTTAACATATATATCCTGAAATTAATTTCCTTACATCATGAATGCTCAATATACTAATGCTTACCTTAAATTTATCTTGGATACTTTTCAATGAAAATTGTTTCTTTAATATATGGGAACTAAATATATTTTAAATAAGTGATTTCAATGTTAAAAGGTTATTTTCATAAAAAAATGATCCCAACGATCTTTTAACAGAATTCAATTTTTATGATGATACAATTTTTTGTTTTATAAAAATTACTAGGTGTATGATACAATTATCTCATCCTTATTCATTCCCTTGGTGGTTTATGATTTTGAGAAGAATATTCTGATGAAAAGCATTCCATTTCGACGGGTTATGATATGATGAAATGATAAACTGTTAATGAGACCAATTTATTTTTCACGGGTTATTACATGATGTATTGAATATGATGTATTTCTATTTTCATGGTTTATTATATGATTTATGATTTTATGGAACATAGGTCTATAATTTTTATTATGTGTTGGGTGTGATAGGAATTATATTTCCCTTTGATGAATTAGAAAAATATGGATATCTCATGAGGTGAACAAGGCTATAATGGTAGTGAACCCAGTTCAATAAGATACTTTCACCACTATGATAGTCTTGGGAATGAACCTTGGATATTATGATGGTTTTGGTCGTAATATCAACCCATAATTAAAATCTTCACTGTACGACTTTACTACTATGTAAATTATTTTCTTTGTTTATGTGTATTGAAAAACACATATCTTATGCATATTTTGTGATATCATTTATCATAATCCATGATTACATGAAGATTCATGTATTATGAACTAAAAATATATAATATATGACTCATTATAAATATATATGATCTGCATGGAATGGTTCTGAAATGTTGATATCAAATTCTCATACCCTTATGCTCATGTTATCTTTATATGAATATTTTTATCTCCCTTATTTAACATTACTGAGAATAAAATATCTCCCTTTAATGTGTTTTTTTTTCCAATTTATGAATAAAGGAGTTAGTTAGGTTATTTATATGGAGGGTTATCACTGTGAAAATCTTAGTGGCAGATGATGTAGTTTTATCTGAAAGTAATTTTTTATGTATCTATGTTTCAAAATATAATATACCTATTTTTTCGATATGGATAATTAAGTTATGTAATGAATATTAATCTAAAAAAATTTATATCAGTAAAAAAATATCAATCGCTATATGAATAACCCTTCTAGGAATATCCACTCCTTTGGTCTTGTTGATTGGTGATGGTTTGATTTAATTGGAGGTTTTGAATTTATGGGTGTTGTGATTGGTATTTTATTTGGATTATGAAGATTATTGATGGACATGTCTGTTGTGGAGGCTACCTTATATAAAAATTTTAATATCATCATGGGATATTAGGCATCTTCGTAAGGGATTGGATATCATAACTACATAATCATGATAGGATATACTAGATCCCCAGATGGAATGATTTACCTAGGCCATGCGAGTGTTCCATTAGTGAGGCGATTTGAGGGCTTCTAGAAGGTTATAGAAAATGTATGAATTAATAGTTTTAAATAAGGTTTTGAATCGAGTAAATCTAGGTTCTCCTCATGTGATGTTAAGTAATTTACAATAATTATTTATCCTTTACCATTTCCTAAATACGGTATTTGGTTACATTATTACTTCACTACTTAATGGTTCTATTATTACATATCTCAATGGTAAAATTTATATATTATGTTGATTCTGTAATTATTTTTTTATTTTTTTAGTATATGTAACCTTTTACAATACTAATGGGTTCTTTAGTATGCGTTCATCTAGGTTTTAAATGATAATTTTAATTTTTTTTGAAAAGGAATGTATGTTAAAGGTTTCAAAAATGATTCATAAAAACATATTTTTTGTTTTAATGATAGTGTTATTTGGAAAATCCCATAGTTGGATTTCTTAAAATAATTAAAAATATATTCTATATGTAGTTAAAGATATAACTTAGGGTATGTTATATAAATGGAAATGAATATTCAATTTGGGTTTTCCTATTTTCATATTTTATCCTTTATCCTTACTTTTAGAAATCATTGTACATAGAACCAAATATATTATGAATGTTCTGTATGGTGTTTTATCACTCATGGAGTGAGTGGTCTTAGGAATAGATAGTTACCAAGAGGTTACAAGGAAATTGTTTTAGGTGGTTTGGATTTATTTTTAATTATCATTGTATCATCAATAACAGTCTACTATATTTTTATCAAGGTATCTAGATAGATGATGTTGCTTATTTTATTGGTTTTTTATTTTATTTATTGTTATTTTTGGATTTCGTTATACAATTGTTTCCCTATATTAATTTTTTATGTTTTGTAACTATTGTTTCAAGCTACACAGGGACTATGTTATTCAGTGGACATGCTAGACTTTCAAAAGAATTTCTATGTAATTTTTTAATTTATCTTGATGAACTAATTAATGTGAACTCTAATCAGATTCCTATGATTATTTCTTTTAAAAATGGGTGGATATGTGACACCCATAAGGATTTTTGGAGCTAGATCAGTGTCCTCATTTAGGGGTTGGTCTGGTTTTGTTCATTTAACCTATGTATACTAAATTTCTAACTAATCTATTGCCTCTCAAGGCACTAGGACTAGAGGATTAACTATTCCTAAACATTTATTGATATATATATAATACAATAGAAATAAAAATAGTTTTTTATATTAGTTTTGTAAAAACCAAGTACAATATAGTAAAACATACAGAAAGATTATGTATGAAAATTATATGGTCCTATTAAGAATTCCAATGGGTTCTACCATCACATCAATTTATTAAAAGTCACCTAACTTGAAAAGAATACATAGTACAATTCATTTACTTAAAAACCACTATTTAATCATGTATTAGAATAAAAACCTTCATAAAGACCATAAAATAGATAAACAATAAATTCCCCCCCCCCCTTTTAGTTGGAAGGAATCCTCCTCATGCATGATATGGAATCAATCCCTTGATGATATTTTAAAACAAAGTTATTGGTGGGTCAGTAATAGAAATCCAATTAAATATTAATTGTTTTATATATAATGATATGAAATTTTAGGGAATGTGAATTGTTTCCATGTAACCAATTTTCAAAATTATTAGGAAACAATTGATGTATACAAAATTATATACAACCGTAAAAGGATCTATAAAAAAAAGAAACATCCACTGGTGTATGCCCTAATCAATCATTCCCTCATTAACGATATCATCATGATAATTATTTTGTGAGACACAACATATAATCAACAATCTATCATCCCATTATCACACACTTATAACTAAATGTACACCATTTATCCCCTCAAACAATTGAAAACCAATTGTTTTAAATGTGATTCGAATATGGGGACACTTTAAAGTTAAAACTGGAGGAATGAAGATGTAATGATAGAGAATTGTGTAATAATTTCACATCACACTGTTCAAATTCACTATCACACAAAAATTAGTTAAATAGTTTTATGAATTTTGATAAAACATACTAATTCCACTATGATTCCCCTTGGACCAACCATAATTGGTTACTTATCCACAATTATTATGTTTTGTATCATAGGTACATCACAATAGATGAAAAACATAAATAAATATAGTAGTAAAAAAATTAACATTCAACATAATTAATAATGTCATTGTATCAATATAAATAAAATTATTGAAATCCGAATATAATTTACTGATTTTTTTAACGATATGGTATCGAATATATTTTAAAAATTTGGAGGAGGTAAATATTTATAAGAATCATTGGGTATTATTATCTTTATAATATTTTTAGTGTGCTGATAAGTAATCTTTTATCACACTCGGATAGATTCCACATGTATAAGTCATTGGTTCAAGATTACACTAGAAAACTTCTCTTAAATATTTAAATATTTTATGTTCCTTATAATCAACTTCTCCTTTTTTCATTTAATGGGTGTGGTCCATGTGTATAAAGAGAAAGAGAATATCTAATTTTTTTTTCCAAACTAAGGATTTTATTTTGTATTTTAGGTTGAGTTACTCAATATTTTGGTTATTTTAGAAATATTAATCATCATATGTGAGGTAATAATCAAATTTTAAAAGTGAAAATATTGTATGCATGATTCTGTCATCCAAAAAACATTATGTATACATTATTCAGAGAAAATAAAATGTTAAATTTCATATTTCCAACAAAATCACAAACTCTAAAATTATATCTATTATTATTACCCTAAAAAATTCTGGAATGTATCCTCCTCATTCATAATAACATATCATACATTTTTTCTACCCTGAGAAAGTCTTATGTGTACACACTGTTAGCTAATTTCCCACCCTTTCTAAGACATAATTCCATGTATTCTCTTCTCCATCTCAAAAAATTTTACATGTCTCACTATAAAGACAAAACCGTTCCATTTTCCCTTATAAATATTAGTCTTCTATAAATATTTAAAATTCAGGAACATACTAGACTTAGTGTAATATTTATTCTAGTTAATATCTAATTGAATTAAATTATAGAAATACATAATTTAAATCCAATTAACTCTTTCAATCAAGATTTACATAAATCAATATATGAAATTCATTAAATTTCAAAATGATTCAAACACTAAAAAATGATGTTTCATACTTTTAAACATTTAATTTATTATTTTCAAACGTAAAAATACAGTGAAATTCTATGTTTTATATCAAATTTTAGGGTTAGTTATCATTGAAAACATGTTACAGTTTTGAAAATTTTGTCTTTCATCACTCCATGACACTCACACCATTACCAACCTAGATTACAAAATGAACTAAGCCTAAAGAAATATTATTTTACCTAATTAAATAAATCAAAAAAATTAGGAATAAAAACAAATATTAATTTTATATTTAGACTATCATGATTCCTCTATGAGTTATGATCACTATGAAATTCCAATTAAGAAAATATTATATTTCCATGAATAATATAAATTGTAATTTTTTCGAAATAAGATTTTAAAAAGTGGTATAATCATAAATCCTTATTTTTAGGGATCTCTTCCCCAAATATCTATTTCCCACTTTTATGATAGAACATAAATTATATTTTTATAAGACAATTTCTCTATTATTCATTTTATTTCAATATTCCCCTAACCTAAATCTATTATTTTTTATAATTATACACTAATTGAACATTTACTATCTATTATTATGTCATTCACTAATTAGATGTACAATTTTTGGGTATTATTAATCAAAAACATGGTGCAAAATTATCATAGAACATCATGTGGGATCTTATTTTTTTATTTTACTCTAGTTTCAAAGGTCTTATATAAATATATTTCGATATAGATCCCAAATTTCATTCATTTCACATTGTAAAATCTACCTATGAAAAACTAATAAATTATAGTTTCCTTAAGTTAAAATTGTGGTTCTATATAAATATTTTCTATTATAAATCATTACATAAATATGAAAAAACCACCTAAAAATGTGAAATCATCCTCATTAATCATTTATCATTAAATATTTCATAAACATTTAATTACTAAAATGTATAATGACATTTTTACAACAGATAATAGCATGTAAATCTTAATTTAAAAAACATCATAGACACCAAAAATATAAAATTGAAAATAAAATAAGATGCAAAATTTTAATAGATTCGAAAAATATATCATAAAAATATTCTACAAATATATTGAAATGATGTATATTTTCCATCACTATAATTATTCCATACTAATCATTTAAATCCATCAAAATGTAAACAATATAGAAGTTGTAAAATATTATAAATGGATTGAAAAAAGGTTTTTATTATTCCTAATGTGATTATGTTAATTTCTTTGCTATAGAGATCCATAGAGATCCTTGAGTAATCATATTTATATATTTTATTATCGAAATCCTATAATGAAAAATAACATGATAATTTTATAAAAAATGATGAAAACTACAGTGATAAAGGGTTTGAGGGAATGGGTCTTTGGTTATATAACCTAAGAGGGGTTATGTGTTTTGTTTCCACTATTAGACAGTCACAAATTCAGCCCTAGTCAAAAATTGTATTTTTTTGGTATTCTAACATCAATTTTTATCAAATGTACATCTCTTTTCACCTCATGGGGAGGGTACCTTTTCAAAATTAAATCCTGTTAACTCCTTAATCAGTAGTGTGTATCCAATAACATTGGAATGGAAGGATGAAATAGGAGGCCTCCTTTTTTCTATTTTCACATGTAAATGGCCAAATGAGTGTGTAAAAACTACTACATGGAGTGTCATATCATCTATTTAATATTTTCTAGGTTATTGTTCTAGAAATGTATTTAACATATCATTATTATATCATAATATCTAACACAAGTGCCTTTTCATTTTCCTCTTTATCATCTTACACTATATTTTCATTAAATTTTGATACCTTCGCATTTTTATAATTTTTATGAAATTATTCAAAAAAAAGACATGTTATATTTGTTATAATCAATATCTGAAAATAATCAATTTACTCAAGATAATATTTAAAAAAAATAAAAAAAGTAGACTTCATTAGTCTCCTCTTTAATTGGGAAAACCTTGGAAAACCCACTATGTAGGCATGGTTTTCCCCAATGAGTAGTTTATCATCTAGTTACTCTTGAACAGAATTTTTTGTAAGAAGTTTTATGTCTATTAAAACTCCCTCTTAAATATTCATCGGTATATAGAGTAATTATTTCGTTCAATTTTCCATAGACTCTTCATTTTCTGCATGGTCATGCATAAATTTTATTGGTTCAGAAATTTCAATACATGGGAGATCAGGATGTAATTTTTTTTAAAAAAAAATTAAGATAATGTTTCAATAAACTCCCTCATATATTTTAGTTACAAACACTTTTTTCATGCAATATCCTTGAATAAAATCAATAAAAAATAATGGAATGTTATGTTCATTAATTTATCATAAAAAAGTACATCCAGTCTATTTTCATCACCATCTAAGATAGTCATAGTTTGAGTTGAGTATATAAAATTAAAACAACAGTGATTGGTGAACTTCTCTATTTTTGAAATAGTACAATGAAATGAGTCCAGTTTAGTGGAACCCCCTACAAACTCTTCCATTTTAACTTATAATGAGGATTTCAGTAGTAGTGGGTACCCATGTTTTAATAAAATATAATAACATCTAAAATGATGTCCCCAATATCCGAGGGAAGGAGTAACTCAATTGAATTTAAAATTTCTTTATGTATGGAGTTATATGGGAATGTTTGTATAGATAGATAAAATAAAATAAAATAAAATAAAATATTAGTTATGATAACTCTATTGGTTTATTCAGTAACATATCCACTAGTAGTGAACATTCATAAATAAAGATTTGGACTTAGTATGTGGTGTTTCATGAATTCTCTCTTAAAATATGATAATTTTTATATTCATAAAATAATCTTCGTCATCCTATTATTCTACCACTTATTGATACTCTTCTCCTTGTTGACCCATATGATCTTGAAACATTTATATGATTTGATTAGAATGTTTCTCAATCCATCCATGTTTCCATGATGTTCATCAATCTTTTCATAAACATGTTGGGGAAAATTTCTCTTAATATATTGGTGAATGTAGTGACATGTAGTATTGTTATTAAAAAAATTCAACTATATAAATAATCACATCATTCATTTCTGATTGGGAATTGAAATAATAGCCTATTATAGAGTAAATGAACTATTCTATTTTTTTACCATTAAAAATGTTAATAAATATATAAATAATGAAAATATTAAAGAAAACAATAAAGAAAATAAATAAACAAAATAAACTAAATAAATATTTGAAAAAAAGTGTTTGTGGTCAACTAAGATTCATATAATCAGTTCCATGTTTTGAAATATGTCTTTAATAATGGTCTATCAAAATAAGAATTTAAAATTACAATATTTGGAAGAAAAAATTCCATATGTTTTTCTCTTATGTAGCTAAGAATATAGGAGTAATTAGTATTACAATTATTAACAATTTTTTCTATGTTAAAAATTATAGAAATAAAAAAGATGTTTGGATTTTCAATTTTATAAAATTCAAAAAGAAATTTTGAAAAAAAAATAGATAGTCAACATGAAATGTTTACATAACATATTGAGATAATTAATCTTAAAAATATACTAAGAAATGTGTTTCCCTTTACTTATTAAAACAAAAATCATTAAAAATGAATATTGGATATAATTTTGTTTATGAATTTTCCTATGAAATTTAACATTCCCACCTCCAATACTTCTTACCACATAAGTAAATTTACTATTTTAACATCATGCTCAAAAGATTGTGATTCCTTCATATAAATATATCACACCATATTATAATTCTAATATTTTACTCTCGAAATTTATTTTCTCCTACCAATATAAAAGTTATAAACCACAAGAATATTTCCCCCAAATTTTTATTTCTGTCTCTATTAATAATTTATATATTCTAAATTGTGAATGAAAATATTTGTTTTAAATGAATAGGGTGTCATAAATGAGAAAAACTATGGATGGAGTTTATAAATGGGTGAATAAATTTTTTTGAACATTTTTATTTATCAATGTTCTTTACAAAAAGGTATAATCATCTGAATGAATACTTTTATTATTATGTGTTTTTTTCTAAAATTTTAATTAATATTATTTTTATTTTTATAATTATGTAAAATATTAAATTTTTTCATTTATATAATTGTAAAATTATTATTTAATCGTATGAAAGTATGGTTATTCTTTTTTATTCACCAAAAATCCATGAATAGGTTTTTCTGTTCTCTAAAAATTTATTTTAAAAAATATAACATAGACTTTAAAATAAAATTGTAAAAAAGATAACATAAATAACATTTATAGAATAATTCATGCTGTAAATATTTTTAAAATAATTTTTAATAAATGATGATAAATATTATTTACTGTATGACTTGAAAATATTTCACCTCAAAAACATAATATAAAAATATAAAACAAATAGACATAAATGCCAATATTTTTTCTATTCTCGCTACCATTACTTCCAAACCACATAACTCAATAAGAGGATCAATATATATTAAAAAAATCAGCCATATTATATTCTCATGATTTATTATAGAAACCTGCTCAGTGACCCTTAAATAGATCATCAAAAGATTTACACTCCATGGTGTGTGGGTAAGAACACTCCCCACATGGTAGAAAGATCCTTCTCTTGCACCTAGAAAAAATGATCACAATTCATCCTCTCAAACACACTCCAAAAAAATGAATTGTGATTACAAGGGAAGAAGTATTAAATGTTGAAATAGTGGATGAATGCCACTGTAATGATGGGGATTGATGTTTGGATTGCTTCCCGATCTCTGAACCTTTATATTCATAAAAAAATATTAGAATTGATGTTAGGAATTAAGAACAAATATATAATAATTCCACTTCTATTCCCCTAAAAAAATCTATAATGTGTTAGTACTATAATTTCTATGTCTGTGAGATCACAATTGCTTCACATTATTTGACAAACCCAAATAAATGGGGATATTAAGAACACAAAATAAATCATGATAAATTCAAACATTATATCAATATGCTTAAAATTATAGAAATCCGAAACTAATAGAGTTAATTCTAAATCCTATGGTCATTAATATCTATATATATAAAGGGGGAAATATTTATAAGCATCACATGTCATTTTTATCATTCTCATAGTTATTAGTGTAGTGAGTAGGGAGATATTATATTCCATAAATGGACTCTATGTGTACTAATAATGGATTCTACAGTCCACCATAAATATCCAAAAAAAATTCTTATATCTGAGGATTATTTGCATCATCTTTGACTTCATCCTTTGAGGGATATGCACCATGTAGATTATTAATAGGATCATTCCATTATTTATCTAAATATCGGAATTTATTCTTAGTTTTTGGGTAAACTATTTTCTATAAAAAACCAAAAAAAATTAACTACATTCCATTCTAAATAAATAAATTCATTATAGGAAACACATACACTATATATCATTGGTGGTTTTAACGGTTATACAATATAAAGATAATTATCATGTAAAAGTTAAAAGGATATCAATCATCAATCCCATTTATAATATATCCACTCTAAAATTAACGTTAAGATTATTATCTATTATGGTTTATAGTTAAATCAAATTAATGCAGATGGAAGAAGTGATGTCCTTGAACAGTAAGATATTACACTAGGAATCTCATTTATCAAATATTTTTGGGAGAGATGTCAGCACTAGGCTTTCCCATGAAAAAAGAAAATCTATGATTCAATAATTTAATATTCAGTAAAATAATTTATGGTACATGTTTTATGATATCAAGATCACCACCCAGACCATGTTTTTCAGAACACCCTAATAAAGTAACATTATCACACAACGTATCCTTAGGGTGTACATTTGGGTATTTAGGGATTCTGTATCAAAACCTTTGGAGTATGAATTTTCATATTTCTTTTTTTAAATAATGTTTATATTTATCAGTTTTCATTTTTATGTTATAGACATGGTTATATAATGAGTTAAATAAAATCTAGATTGTAAGTTTAAGAAACAAAAAATAATATTATTTGGGAAATATATTACTTTTATTAATACACCCTTTCAATAAAAACATGATTTTTTAAATAAATTATATTTTTATTAAATACTCTTTTTAAATAATATTTTTTAAAATGTGTGTGATATAAAAGTTTAATAAAGTCTAGTATGATTTTTATAATGGACTGAAGGTTATATGTGTTGTAAAAACATGAATTTCTTTATAAATAATGCCTTTAATTAAAAATTGTAAATTCACATCTATGTAATAAAATTTTATTTTTTTTACACCACCGAATCAATGTCATCCAATTTTTTTTAACATTATTTTCAAGGATGTATTAATTATTATGAAAAAATAAAATATGATATAAATATAAGGAATTTATTATTACATCATAATTGCCCAAATGAGTAGTAATAGATTCTGAAAAATTCATACCTGAAAAAAAATATTGCCACTATCAAAATAATTCATTTTTTATTTTATTTGAGTAATTTTAAAAACCTATAATGAATACTCTAAAAAATATATTATAATTTTAGATTTTAAAAATTGTTATTTATTAGAATTAATCACTTACATATAATTAGTGGTAATATTTTAGTGATTTACATTATTAACCAGGTACTGTATTAAAATACACTCTAGTATTGGGGAAACTATGGTAAATCCATGGGAATGATTAAAGGTTTTTATTATTTTAACATTTAGTGTCTAGAACAAATGTTTAGAAGAAGAAAAATCATTCCATTGAGTTTTTCTAAAAATACTCACACATCCGTTGTTACATATTCACAAAAAAAACCATTTATCATGAATTTACTATACTTATCCCACTCTAAGTTCATCCTAATCTATTTCTGATATCTTAAAAAAATTCACATAATTGTTTAGAATCACCCTTGCACGTTAAATGGATTCCCTCGTATTCCTTTTTTATTCAAGTAATTTATTTATAATAAGCCTTTTTTTACAATTTTTAATAATGTAATTTTTTTAAAAAATATTTTTAATTTAATTTTGATTCTAATTTATTAATAGAACTTCTTTCACTCTCACTAAACACATCTACAAAGCATTATATAAAACCATTATGTTGGAGAAATATTCATATGATTTTTTATTTCAAACATTGGTGTTGTCAATACCCATCCCAATATTCTCCATAGGATATTCACCTAGATATAATTATCCTTTATTAATTAGGGAATTACATTTATATAACCCATAATCCTTATTTTAGGGATGAATATTAATTGATTAAATAATTATATTGCTTGAACTATTTGGCACAAAAATTCATGTACAAGATATAAACTTGTTGGGTGGGACAATAATTATTTCTTCATCCAATTATTTGGGTAAATTTGATTCTCATGAGATACCATGTATGGTGAATAGATAGTTTTCCTAAGCACATTATGTTATGATGTATAATTAGTTAACCTTGACCTATGCTTATGATTAAATGTGTTATGTTGTCCCTAAATTATTATATTTTGTGGATATTATCATATTATACCATGCATTATTGTTTATATTTATGATTCTAACACTTTTAGTTCATCTTGATAATACACTTCACTCGCCTGTATTTATTACATCGTGTTGTTCTTTGATTATTAATTTAATATGATTTATATCTCACTCTTATCTTATGTATATCCCTAGGTGATCTGATTCTCTTTTATAACATGAATATAATTTAACAGCATGTTCAGAAGTATATAAATTATTGTTTCTAGTCCATGTTTCATGTTATTGTGATATGTATATAAATACGCAAACAAACTAGTAATGAGGAAATTTTGGAATTGTTTAATACATATATTTATCTTTTTAGTCATAAATTAATCTAAATAAAAAGTATTGAAAGGAATTTTTTCCAATTTACTTATTTCTAGATATTAATATCCCCAAAGTAGTTGAATCATAAAATTTTGAAAATAAAAATAATAGTACAAAAGATTTTATCTTCTAGAAAAACATTTGTAACCATTTTAATAGGAATATAATATTTCACATTTTATATTTTAAATTTTACAAAAACTATTAATTGAAAAATATAATTATTACTCTATAAAATATTTTATATATCCTAATTATGCTTCATAAAATATCATATGTATTCTCTTCCGTGGAAAATATGTTACACGTGCACTACATTAGTTTGTTTTATATTTTAAAAAAGATACAATTTAGCACATTCTCTTTCCTAGCCCATAAATGTTTCACATTTCACTATGAGGCCAACCCATTAACTTTTTTCCATAAAAAATACTTCATAACAGAATTATAAAATTCATGAAAATCAAAAACTTAGTATCAGATTTATTCATGTAAATATCTTAGTTATTTAAAAATATAAATATTAAAATTAAAATCCTATTAATTATTTAAATATAAAATTAACACATTTGATATATGGATGTGAGTTAATTCCATAATGAATAAAACATGAAAATTCATAGATTTAAATCCTTGAACAAATTAATTCCAGATTTAAAAAGATAATAAAATAATAAAACATCTCTAGTTATATACCAAATATGGAGTTAATTATCATTGAAAAAATAGATTAAATTTATGAAAATATCAACTATCAGTATCCTCTAAAATTAAAAACATAAGAATGCAACATTTCTTCTAGTGTACGGATTATCTAAACCATCAGTATGACCATACAAGATTGCCCTGTATTGTAAATACATAAATAGAAAAAAAAAATTACATTATGGAATACTCCTAACTCTTGAGTTAAAACATTGATCATGATTAGAGTTTATCATATTCACAAACCTATATGAACAGACATCGTCTTTGATATAAACCCTCACTATATGATCCATTACACTTGACTCATTAATCCCAATGAAATATGTTCTCAACTAATATATAATCACTCAAATAGAATTATATCCGCTCAAGGATATTGTAATCTAGTGAATAATTCTATCAAACTCTCTTGTTGTTTCCACTGAGGAAGTACCAATGGTTGTAGTAGGAGAGTTATAACATTATTCTCTACTATTACCCATTCATATGACAAAAACTAAGAAACAAACCCATTCATTTCCATCAACATCTTGGGCTACTATAACTAATCAATAAGATATTTATACTTCTTAGATATTCATGAATGAACTTTAAATTCTATCTTTTTAACTAATAAAAAACTACATCCTCCATCATCGATGGAATACAAATTTTCTTTCAAAACAAAACCTCATGTGCACTATCCTCTGACCATCCCCTTGGATCAACTCAAAAAATTGCATTATTACTACCCAACGATGCCAAAAAATATATTCACTAGTACTCCTCCATCTAAAAAAACACACCAATAACTTACACCATATTTGTATTCAAAGCTACACGATCTGTAATTATCCTCCACACATCATTAACCACTTAAGAAATATCACCACAATATTTTCTTCATAGAAAACTAGCTACGATATTTACATTCCGTGAATTTTTGGAGATATTGATCTATACTCTCACGATAACTTCATCCAAGTCCACTAATATATATTAAAATATAAAAGAAATATGATATGAAAATGTCTCTTGTGAAAAACAAAAAAACAAATAATTATCTCTAGTAAGATAATTCCATTATAGATTCAAAGATAATACAGTCACTAAAATATTGAGTTTAGGCATAGTTTAATCATATTCATAAATACAAAAATATTGAGATCTAGGTATATAACTACATGTTATTAAATCATGACAGAATCTATACCATGATATAAATAACAAAAACATACTCAAACACAACTTATTCCAATGGAAAGTAAATAATTAGAGAACTGGTTATCTTCAGATTAAAGTAAAAAAACAACCTTTCAATAATATAACTATATAAATTTTTAGTCTTTAATGGTCAATGAATATGGTTATTTTGTAATCTAATAGAAATCATATATAAATTCCTATAATATTCTACATGACCAATAAAATCATCCATCTTTATAACATTCAAGGTGGATACGTAAGAAAAAATCATCTTAATATTTGAAGGGTCGACTACCATACACTATTGACATGTGATATGTCAATGAAGATGAACCCAACATATCAAAAATTTCATTTTGATAGCTTCTCATACAAATATTTTTATCAATGGAACTCCGAAAAAACCCTGAAATAATCACCATGATCCACCTCTGTTCTTGAATATACAAGGATATCATTTATTAATTATACCATAACGTGATTAAGTAAATCATGGAATTGTGAGTTTATAGATATCTCAAATATATTCATCATATTTTTGAATAACAATAAAAAAAAGGAACTCAAAATGACCATAGTGACAGTAAAAAGTGGACATAAGTACATATTCCCACTTCACTCACATTTGATGATTCCCAAACTACAATCAATCTCCATATACTATCTTGAACCCTCTATATATTAAATAAGTCATCAAACCCCCAGGGGGGCTGGGAATTCATCAATTTCATTGCTTAAAAAATTATCATCGATAAAAAACCACAAACTATCCTTTATTTAAAAACCCAAGGAGACCCACAATAAAACACAATGGTACTAATAAAACCATTACACATGAAATATTATACACATGTAGCTAATAAGGTTATGTTGTATAAGGTGACATCAAAATTAGAAAATTTATAAGTTTTAAATCCAACATAAACATGATATAATATGATGAGGGAGAATACAAAACCCATTATGAAAGATATTTGGACTCCCCCAATAATTCTAAAAAACCCCAAACACAAACATTCATATTGAACATAACATTACATCGTAAAATTTTGATAAAGTAGGCTCCAAACCTCTATTTTTTATATTATAATCTTCCTCACTAATAAACACTACACACTCACCTTCTACATTAAATTTAATAACTATCCTATAATAATAATATTTATTAACATACACAATAATCAAATAATACACACTCACCAACATTCTATGAACCTTAGGTACCATGGTTCACAGTAAGGTAGAAAAAACAATGGAGGGAAAATATCCTACACCAATCAAACCATAAACTAAAAATAAATTATAAAATTATTTAAAAAAATAATACTGACTCCTCTTTGTGATGGAACCCCTAAAGAAAAAAAATTTTATTCACTACTTTTATGCCTCAATGGACCATATGACATACACTACCTCCTCTATAGTAATACCTAGGTCATTAATAGTTGATAAAATAATAGTTTTGAACTATATTATCTCCTTATCCATACAATGGTCGAAAATCGTGATGAACCTACTAATACAGATAAGTCCACAAAACCAAATAATAAACTATATCATTATAAAATTAACTACAAACATTGAACTAACCTCTAAAGATGGTAATGAATTGAAACTGTATATTTATTTACACTTTACAGAGAAATTAAATCACACCATATTTAGTATTGGATTCTCTATAACATCAACATGTACATAAAAGTGAAAATGAAAAACAATATTGACACTCCTTATTCAAAACGTGAATCACCAAGAAACACAAGAACCTCCATCCATAGATCTTACGCTAAATACGTTTGGTTGAATTACAAGCCCTGATGAACCCATCTAATTTCATATCATCTCAATCACCTTATCCCATATATACACTTCAAAATATATCAATATCATAAAAGGACTGACCTAATGCTAGAAATTTAGATGAAAATCCTCTATAAAATTCAACAGTAATACCTTTTCATCTAAAATATGATTTTGGATCATACTGAAGGGGATTCATAAACACGATTCTATAATCCCAAAAACCCAAAATTCTTTTCCTTAGATTGAGAAACTACACCCACCATACATAAATTACTGTCAAATATGTTTCTTTATCTCATATATAGATATAAAATATCTCACAAGACACCTCCAACTCATATTGAATTACATGATATAAAATATTTCCCAAACTATCTGTATTCTAGAAAAAACTCATAGCCAATTGAATCCACTGATCCTTCCTTAAATGATGGAATATAAGGAAAATATCAGGCTCCACTAATCACTTATATCCTTATTGGTGAAAAATACCTCATACTTTGGTAATATCTAATATTAAAATATACAAAAGGCCTTCCTCCAAGAATCATCTTACTCATGATCAACATTATGATACACCATAACTAATTGTTATACCTCACTAACCCAAACCAAAAATGACAATAACCTCTACTATACATGTCAATAACAAAAAACAAGAACTCTCAATCTCTATATACTGATTACATAAATATTTTTATGAAATTTATATTAATTTACTAAACATCATTTATAATTATAAAATCAAAATAAAAAAGAAATGAACATTTATCACAACAAGATATCTACTTTTGAAGTAGTATAATCTCAATTTAGCATGAATAATAAAATTAAGGTCCTTATGTTAGATCATAGAGTCCCTTTATATTCTATAGCCTATCTCCCTTTCTAATATATTGTGCAAAGATAGAATAATGTTGTTTCCCAACCAAATCAATAATTTCAACTCCATTTAATAACTATAGTCTACATTCTAAAACCCATCCAAATTTATGATACCACTCTATCATGACCCATCTAAATTAGAACCCGTCTTATGCTGATTGTGAATTTACATGTGACCACTAATAGCCACCTTCAATAGTTCAAGGGTTGGTGACTAGAACAGAGGGTATAAATCACACTATATATGAGGTATTACCCTCTATAATCACATAAAAAACCAATCCACTGATCAAATTAAAATCATATATAAAAATTTAAAAAAAATTAACATGAATTTATTTTTATATTGGAATAAAATTGAAAAATATCTAAAATAAATACCAAAAATAAAAAATATTATGGTAAAAACTCTAATTATAACCAATCACTATTTAATGTTCTAGGTAATCCTATACTGATCACAAAACCCATCTTAAAAAACAATAATGTTAGAATATAGTAGAAATATGTTAGAATACAATTATTTTGAGTATGTTTCTCCCTAAAAAATTTAAAAAAATTAGAATCATACAAACTCCATAATGATCAAGATGTGAAACATCCTCACTGCCTAACCCAATATCATATAAAACTCGACCTCCTTAATTTCCACCAAAAAGAACTACATAAAATGTATATTAATTTAATTATGGTAAATATATACATCGAGAAGGTCCCCCACACCATGTTCCCCTCTACTCCAATCTTTTATACATCAAAACAGCATACATAATATCTTTTTAATCCTCTACATATCCATATAACATAACCTTATAAAAAATCACATATTTTACTACGTAATCATAAAAATATACCATATTATATAGCCAAAAATTATATACAATGTCCACAAACCACACTACCACCACATCATCCAACCTCACTACCACACAACTGCATCATTTCTATAAGATGAATGGAAGTGGGAGTGGAAGAGGTGTGTAGTACTCCATCCATATAACCAACAAAAATGATGTTTAGAATATTTCCATGAACCAAATAATTATATGGGTGTTGGTAAGGTTTCATGATATAGGTGGTGTTTCATGAAAAATAATAAAAAAAAATTATATTTTTATATATAAAGTAAGCTTCCATCATAACCTAGGTTTCATTTTTTATGAAATCACTGATATAACCACTCTCTATCGACAAAAAATTATTAACAAATGACATCATCCAAATACACCACTAAAAATAAAACTATCCCACCCTACAAAATAAAAATTCTTCTCATTTATTATTTCATCACTAATTTAAATGATGATCATTACTATTTAGGTTAATTTTGATGAGCCATATTTATTCAATCACTTAAACATTGACTTTAAAAATCACATAATTCAATTACATCAAAATATTTCCACTATATTAATTTAAAATATTCATATATTAATCTACTAATAATAATACAATTACAATTCATCATTAATAAATTTGATAATTAATTGTACTATTCATTCACATTATTATTCTATTAATCTAACATCTTAGTAAACTAAATTAGGATAACCACAACATATTTAACACACTAATAAATTAATAAAACACAAACCAAACATGCCATAAAATCCTTTATCATAGATAACAAACCAAAAAAAATGAACTATACTCATTGAATCACAATAATAACACATTATATTAAATAATCAAACCAGTTACCACATTATTCATCCTTCATTGTTACATTACCGATTCATAATCCCCAAAATAATTTAAATTAAATTATTTAATATTTATAAATTAATTATTTCACCCCCATATTTAAATTTTTTAACTAATTTGATACAAGTTCTTTCAAAATAAATAACAACATATATAAACCACTATTATTTTTTAATAATCCAAAAATGTTAAAAAAAAATATCCAATTATGTAAAAACATATTTATTTCACTTCCCCATTCACATTCAATGAGATTTTTAT
The DNA here is from genome assembly GCA_963277665.1 of Viscum album. Lineage (NCBI taxonomy): Eukaryota > Viridiplantae > Streptophyta > Magnoliopsida > Santalales > Viscaceae > Viscum > Viscum album. Next base: position 1,914,934,938 of record OY728165.1, on the reverse strand, counting down.
ATTTTTCAAGGAAATTAAATCCACTCACCAAAAATATTAATAAATCATGATAATTCCACCGAAATATAATAAATAAGTAATAGAGAATCTAAATAACCAACCAATAATGAATATTTGGAAACATGCATTGATTAAAAGAATAAAATTAAAATCAAATACTTACAAATAAAATAAGAATATAACTACAAGACATATAAGGGAAAAAATTTACATCAATCATATTATAAACCTCCACTAAAAATAAACATTGATTCATATATAGAATCATAAATAAAGAATAAAAATGTAATGATGAGTGTAATAGAAGATTTATTAAAATTGTTTTGTAAAGAATTCATCACCAAAAATAAAAGGATTTAATGGATAACCATGGATTACCAAAATCATTGAAACTAATCCATGGCGGTTCAAAATGAATTATTATGGGAAAATGAATTTAATTAAGTGGTATGGATAACTAAATTTATAATAAAAATATTATAACCACATCTATGTATGGAGAGAATAAGACACATAATGGTATATCTTGGTCGACAAAGATCTGAAAATAAAAACCATTAAAATAAGTCTCTTCCTTAAATATCAATGACTATATCCTTTGATAAAATAGATCTATCAATAAAAATAATAGATTGACCTCACACCCTGAAATAATCCTTTGATCGTCCCTTAAACCTATAGAATGACTATAGTGAAACCCCCATTAATCCATGTTATTTTCCACTTATTTCCATGATCCTCTATGAAAAGTCTATATTGGGGTACTAAAAAAACCATGAAATTTCACATTATATACATCAACCAGAAATGTTCACCATCTCAATATTTCAAATATGGATTCCTATAAATCTCAGACAAGACCAATACCACGAAAATAGACTACCTCACATCATGATTTTTTACAATTAACTAATATTACTCTAAAAGGTCTATATTCATGTCCAACATCGCTTTTTTTTAAAAAAAATCCATCCAATAATTCCAATAACCAAAATATGACCATCCCAAAATTATGAATTTTGTAATCATGTTTGGACAACATTATTATTTTTAATAAAAAAAAATATAACTTATATCTTTTCCCCAAAACACTACTAAACTCATTTTCACCATCTTTGTAATAAATATGATTTTTCTATTTGGACCCTTTTAATATTTCAAAATATTATTCTATGATTTTATTCAATGATTGAGTAGTATTTTTGGCATCACTAAGCCCATATATCAATATATTATACACATTAAAGTTATTAAACATTAAAAACATTCACATTGTATGAAATAATGTATTTCCCTATGAATGGATCCAATGATGGGGAAACCAATTCAACCATTTAATCCATAACACTATGTGAACCATAGGAATAAGGAAAATTAATTTTTTTAGTAGGACTTGAATTAGTGTATTCCTATAATTCGATTGAATATGTATAAATAGGATAATTTTTAATATATTGACTATAAAAACAAAATCATATCCCAATTAAAATAATAATATGGTGATTCCATAGGGTTAGAAACATAACACATGGAATTGAGATGGATGGAGATAGTGTCACCATGGGGAGAATCATAGATGTGAAAAAATTGGGTATTCAATATCAATGATTAGATTTAGTATAACTAATCATCTACATAGACACAAAACACTTCTTTTTCAGGTAATGGTCTTATAATAATGTATGGTATGTTATTTTTTAATTCTATGCTATTATTTTGAGATTCAAGCATGGATTATTAGACTTTATTTCATTAGGATGATTAGACTCATTTATAATGGACATATATATTTATTTACCATTCATAACCCTATAAATAATACATTGCATTGAAACCCTAATATATTTATTTCATTATATGGATTTAATATGGTGTTCATGAAAAAATGGACACTGGTAATTCTTAATTTTTATGGTTATTATCTAAACTTATTCTATACATTTTTAATTAGCCTATGGTAGAGTGCTGATATTACTAGTAATAATGTTTTTATCATAATAAATACTAATATCCATGGTTCTTAGTTTATTATTGGTAGGGGTAAAAATTGTAAGAATCTTGAGGCTCGATTATAAGAACATCAGAGATGGATTCGATCACACATACCTTCAACAAAAAGTGTGGAAAAGAATTTAATTTATTAAGATTTATGTAAAACAAATTTATAAACACTCTAGGATGGAATTCAGACATTGAATAAATTTTCTGAATGATTTGGCCATTAGATAAATATTTTTGGAAATATTGAATAATGAATCAATGAAATTTTTAAATTATTGTGAAGAATATTTCCTAGTTTGAAAATATTTACTACACACAAATTAATTTATAGGAACACACACCATGTAGTATACTTATTTTTTTTTGAAAGGTTTTTTTTCGAGTTAAATATCACACAATAATATGGTGGGGCCAAATATCATGTGGTGCTAGTTGGGAACTAGACATTGTACCATGAGTAGATGGTTAGGACCATGTGTGGTCCCATATGTCATCTTCCATAAACAACAAGTCATATACATGGATTTTATAGATATTGTCTGTGGTAGTGGTACATGGTTAGGATTGTACATGGGAGTACACCCCATATACCATAAGGAATTCATCTCTTTAATTTTATTATAATGTTATAAATCTACTATATCCTTCCTTGGAACTCAAATTTTAACTTGTATATAGTCCCTTTAAATTATAAATTCATTTAGGGCATGATGGTGGAATTTTTTTTTTGAAATCAGAGACTCGAAATGTTTGTGAATGATTATATCACTTCTTTTAGCATGATATTCTGATATAGAGACTAGAGTGTTATCTATTTGTAATCGAGGATACTACCCCCTCTGAAGGTATGAATACGTTCAGGTTTGATTCCCCTACATATTTGTTAAAGATTATGTCGATAGCCCACCCAAAACATTTCATGGTGTGTTTATTATATCTATGGATTTGTTACCCCCTTGTATAGGATATAAAATGAGGCACGGGACCTACACTGGGGTTTAGTTCCCCCTACACTATGTTTTTCCAATATTGAGGAATTGATTACCCACCTTGTGTATGGAGAAGTTATATTGGGTTACTAGTATTTGGAATGCACTAAATCATAGATCCATTAAAATAATTATCATCCTTATATATTAAAGAATATAAATATATTCCACTCTCTATACCATCATGGTCATTTTATAACCATATCTATATGGGAGTTTCTTTAACCTTCATCATCAGGTGTTTTGAGTTAACTACATTTGTTTTCCACTTCCATTTGGGTTTTAGGGGAATTATTCTAGGTGTGTATATACTCACCCATTCATGGTCTTTTCCCACTTGGGTAATGTCTTTTGAAGATTATATATTTTTAGGCGGTGGCCTTGGAAATCTAGGTGTTTTTGGAGCATAGTGGTTCAATATGATGGTGATAATAGGTCGTGGTTCGTAATAAGGATTTTGAGGAGGGCTCCATATCCTATTCATTTACTAGGTTTGTATTCTCATTATTTTCTTGTTGTACATGTATTTTTTCATTAATATTATGGATGTATTTATATTTCTTCTCTATGGTTCTTCTTAGAGTTTTTTACGTGCATCGTTTTCCTCTTATGTTAAAATAGTTATCATTATCTGATATTGTTGTGATGTAGTGGGATCTGTTCTCGTGTCTATGCTCTTTGTCATAAAAATTCTCATTTCTATGATATTCTTTTTAATAGCTATTCTACACCCCTATGAATACTAGAGGAGGTCCTATGGTGTCATTCGTGGATTACCATCAATTTGGAGGGGCCTTGGTTAGTTAGGTCATGAGAGATAGGTATCAAATTTGGTCCATCTGAGGAATTGTGATTAGATCTAGAAAAAAAATTGGTTAGTTTGGAAAAATGTCGAACTAGTTTTATGTTATCCATTTTTTGTCTCTCAATATAGAGAACCTAGTGATGTAGTTGGGGATTATGTATCCAAATACTATGAATGAGATAAATGTTTTGTCAAATCAGCATGCTGAGACACATATTTAGCAAAATCAATTTGGAGTTGGTTCCATATATCCAACTTCTATGAAAAAAAAAATTATATGTATTTTTTTCAATATTTGTATTGTTTATTATCAAATAATTATTCCTTCTATACATGAAATATTATAAAATAATTTCCTATGTAAAATTTCCATGTTGAATGTTTGTAGATGTTCCACACTATTATGAGATACATTAGATGCTATGATAGTATTATTTAAAACCATGTTTTAATTTTGGTTGATATTGTGTGATGGGGATGATACGATAGAAGATATCAAGTGTAAGAGTCTCTTAAATAATTAAGACACATTTTCATGGTTTTCTCCATTGGTAATCTTCAATAAGAGAGGTTATGATAATATACTTGCTTGTGTGAAATATATATTTTATATGTCATTGGATGTTTCTATCTGTGGAAATTCATATTGATCCTAAAACATTAATAGTATCATTAATTTATACTATATGTCATGTACAATGGTGTTTTGATGAAAATTATGATTTCATAATTTTATCAAGAATTAGGAAACATTGGCTACATCATGAGTTCCCTTGAATTAATGGGTAATTTTATAAAGTATTTATCCCTTCAATCTATTAACATAATTTGATATCTCAAACCCTTTGACGAAAATGGAACTAGCTTTATAAATCTAATATCATCGTGTTCTACAGTCATGTTAATTTACAAAAATTAAATGTTAGAGAAATCAATAATATAAGTTGATGACAGCAGTGTGAAACCTATTTTATTAGATATATTGTTGTTAAGAGATTATATTACACGGTATTATTTTTATGGGTTTATATATCATTATAATATTAACTTATTATCCTATAGAATACTCGATGTGTTTCTAGAGGCAAAACATTGAATTTTTAGTCTATAACCCAATTAAAATTATGAAATATCCCTAGAGGGTAATATTCTAAATTTATTAAAAATATCAGTAAAATATAAATTTTAATTTAATAAGTTATAATAAATATTATCCATACTTCATTGTTTAATATTTATTCAGTTCTTGTTTATTTCTAATATTTAATCAATAGTATTTCACAATTTATAAGTGAGGTAAATAATTATTAATTAATTAATTATGCGAAGGTTTGGTGATTATAATATTTAATATAAATATCAATGAATAATGTAGTGATAATTATTTTCCATCTAAATAGTTAATATTCGTGTTTTTTAAAATGTTAAGGTGGATTAGTTGACTGTGTTTAATGATCTAATTAGAAATAATATAAAAGATATTTATTTATTATTATGTGATAAAACATTTAAGTGAATAAAAAATTATTATTATTAAGATATGGGGTTCACTAAGAATCAAGTAATTTGAAATAGCTTGTGTGTTAGTTTACAAACCTGAACGTACCCTACTATATATCTAATTATATCACCATCTATAAACACACTCCTTCGGAATAAAAAGTATTTAAAAACTATCTCAATCCTTAGAGAGATTTGTATAGAACTAAATTATGGAATACCCTCCTATTATCTCAATCCATTAGAGAACCCCAACTGTTATTCATCCTTATATAAGATTTCTACTCTATTCGACCAAAAAGATCATAACAAATTAGGATTAACCATTCTAGAACTCATCTATTCTATAACATTTTTCAAAGATTGTGGTGCATGTTTAGATCACCACTAGTGGGTTTCCTCACTTTTATCCTAATGTAAGTTTATGGTCATGATTATTTTGATTCAATTACATCATCAAAGAAGAAATAATTATTTGTTCAAGTAATTGTAGATCTATTCATAAATTAATTATAAATTGCCTATGAATAACCTCATCTTTTAGTTTCATTATTTAATAAATTCAAGAAATCTATGAATTCGGGTGGAGATGATGTAACTCCGCAAGTTTTTCATGAATTATTTTTTTTAATAAATTGATTTCCTATAGTAGAATTCATTACACATAAGACCTTGTAAATCATGAATTATATGAAATCCCATGTTAATATTATGTTACACCCAACACCTATTTAATCTTTCTCTATATTCAACACTAGGTTGATAAGTTTTATAGAAGACACATAGTTTTAACAAAACCACAATTTATAATTAATATTGTAATTTAAACATGACCATTACAACCTAGATGTTAATATTAACATAAATAAATATATTAACTAATTTTATATATAAATTATAATTTTTTTATATAAAATATAAATATTGATAAAAATAACTTAAATTTTGGTTATATTTTCATATTTTTTGAAAATACTATTTTATCAATGAAATTATTTTTTTTTATTTATGTAAAATTAATATAATGTATTTTTCCCAGTTTTTTAAAAATAAAAGAATAAAAGATATATAATTTTTTATATAATTTTGTGAGTGTTTCTTAATGGTTAATTTGTTTTCTAAAAAGGTTTATTTTTTATGAATATTGAAAACTACATAATTTTTAAAGAAAACTAACATTTCATTTAAATTATTTCTAATGGAAATATGATTTTCATTTTTTAAAAGTAAATTTAGTTAAATTAAATATATATTAATCCAATATATGTAATTATATTAAATTTTATATTTAAATTGGATATAAAAATGTTTTAAACATTTGAACATTTTCTCTCTAAAAACCATATTTCTCGTCATATCTATAGGACTAATTTTAAATAACTTTTTTCCACTTATGTGATATTAATTTTGAAAAATAGAATCCATATTTTAAATAATAATAATTTATATTATCAAATATGTTCCAGTAAATATTTCTACAAAATTATTACTATAGAAACAAAAAATTATTTTACAAGATTATTGTAAAATTGGGTTTACTGGAGGGTTATACTACATTGATAAGTTTTAAAAATAACAAAAAATGTATCCAAACACCATATTTTTATATTTATAACTAATCTCATATAGTCTGGATAATAGTACATTAGTTATTCCTTGTGATAAGAAAAAATGTTGGATGAATTCTTTCTATCAAAACATTAAAAGTCTACCACTCACAACATTTATAAAATGCCACCCATTCTCCTAACTTATTCGCACCGTAAAACCTTTTTTGGAAAAAGTCTTCCCAAATAAACTACCAAATTCCCTAAGATATTCCTAGCATCTATATTTTGGACATAAATCTAACCATATATGGAATTTTTGCAAGCCCAAGAATGATACGCTTATAAGAGGTATCATTCATTCACGAGACTTTTTGTTTTATTTAATCCTCTTACACCTTATATTATTATTATATAATTAAGATATAACAAAATCAGTATCATACATACACTAATATGTTTTTATATTATGGGTATGACCTAGAACAATCCTTATTTCCATAAAATGAGCTATGAAATGATCATTCTTGTCTTTGGAAAACTACCGTCTCATGAACTAATGTCATTTATTTATCCAATACCGCCTATCATGATTGGTTATAATGATGGATATAATATTTATATGGGAAATTTATGATTTTACTATACTTATTGAATTATTATATGACACATACTGTAAAAGGTACTATGCAGTATTGTAGCAGGTAATGTTGCATGCACAGTTTGGCACTGTAGCAGCCAAGAATATTCCCCCGTTTGGGCCTTCGGGCCACTGATTTAGTCCAGGAATCCTTTAAGTCCTTCAACCCACCCAGGACATATGGTTAGTAAGGATTCTGGGCCACCTCAATGCCTTTAGGCTACCTTAAGTGTAGATACATACCACACAACCTATAAGGAACAAGTTTTAGAAGGAGGATGAGTAAGAAGCATTCACTATAGCAGAAGCTAAACATATTGCAAGAATGATAGGTCATGGCACCTGTTATTGGGAAAAACCTGTGCATGCATGGGAAAGCCTAGCCGAATAGTCATGCAAAGGTGGAGATCTGCTTTTATGATCAAGATGCTGGGGTGGAGCAGTTCCAAGTAGTTATTCTTGGTTGTATGTAATTTTTGAATCCTGAGGGAAAATGAATTCTTCTAAGGCCTAAGAGACATGTAATACATATGCATATGATACTTTTAAGGGTTCCATGTCACCCCCTGGAATGTTTTATTATCAAAAATAAATAAAAAATTAAGGCATTCACGCCATTGGAGGCTATGTATATCCTATCATCTAAATGAAAAATGTATTCCATTTTCTGTCACTAGATTTTATGGACAAAGATAAATACATATATAATGAATATATATGATAATTATATAATAGTTATTATTTTTGATATTATATAACCTTGATAAATGTAATAGGGCATAAAATTAAAAAAACAAAACTAATTTGAGAAACATGTCGATTATTATAAAAAATGAAAATTTATCACGGATTTGTTAAAACGGATATTAAAATTTCATCAAATATAAGATATTTTATGATATATTTAAATATATATATTATTTTTTAACTAATATATAATAAATAAATATTTATTATATAGGATGTTTGATCATGTATGATGGAAGTTAAGTCTTAAGGTAAGGGCTTTTCGTCTCAATTTTCGATCACGGAGAGAACATTAGGTTATGATACTATATTCTTCAAATAGGTGTATATATGGCTTATTTGATATGTAATATCATGAATTAAAATATCATAATGATACTTATCCTCCATTTTATTTTATTACTTAATTGGTTTTTTGATTCCATGTTAACAAATTTGTAATTCTTTAATGTTACAATATCATCTTTTATCAAGATTGTTTCTAATTCTGTTTTTGATGACATAATATTAGGATAAATATCTATATTAATGAATTCAGTTTTCTCCCCTATAGTAATTCAATATATTTTCAATCAATAGTTCCATTTTCCTACTTGTAGGTAATTAAAATTATTGAGAAACGGTTGTTAAGAAAATCTGACTTTATTTCTCTCTTCGGTAGGAAATTTTCCTCTTCCAAAGTAATGTTATTAAAAAATTATTTGAAAATTATTTTATTATAATCCAATGACATGTAAAAAAAATTCCATGATGGTATTTTAAACAAATGATGGAATATTCATGTAATCTTCCAAAAAATGATTATTTCTCTTTAACTAAAATTTTGAAAAGAAATTTTTTTTAGCGTGTAAAAAATGAAAAAAATATAATTTCAACATGAACATTATTTTATTTGATCCCTTATATAGTTTCAATAATATTTTCAAAAAAAATATATTTAAAATATATTTTTTTTTAAAAAATCCAAAGCATAATGAATATTTTCCTCAAGAAATGTTTTAAATGATCGATCAAATTATCTTTCCCTAAAATATGAAATACATGGGTCATACATATGATTTATTGGGGATATAATTTGAGGATACCATTCTTATTATTTCAATGAATTGTTTTTTATTCCATGATGTTTACAATTACTGTTTATCTACCTCATTTTATTCCATGATAAAATTCTTATAAAACCCGATTCTTTTCCAATGATATATTATAATGAAATAATAAAAAGACTATGAATGATTTTTTATCTATATATATGTTAGTATATAATTAAATGTTTACGAAGACAATTCCATTTCATGGTTTGTGATATGATGAATGTTTTATAAATTTTTTTAATACATTAATATGTTTTCATAATGTGATGGGTGGGACCATTATATCCCTCCAATTCATTGGTTATGGATTTAAATTTCATGGGATTGATTTTATAGGAAATGGGAGTGAACCCGGATTAACAATGAACTCTGTCTACTATGATGTCCTTGAGAGTGAACCTTTACTACTATGATAGTTTGGATAGTAAACCCATTCCACTAATATATCCATGGAAATTATACTTGACTAAAATGGATATAATTTTCAAATACTTATGTGTATGTAACAAATATATATCTTTTTTTAATGCAATTATATGATGGATAATGGTATTTTATTCTCTTATTATTCATTTATTATGAGCAACTAATATTTATTACATGACTCAATATTGTAATATTTGATATGAATGTTATGGTTTTTAATGTTTTTTCTCATTTTATCCTACCCTTATGTCCATGTTATTCTTACGTATCTCTATTGTTTACCCTAATTAAGCATCTGAGATCACCCTTTATTTTCACTCCTTTATCTTTTTTATGAAGAAATTTATAATGTATGATATGACTAATAAGGGCGATATATATGAAAATAGTAGTGAGAGATTATGCATATTAACTATAGATAAGTTGTTGAATATCCATGTTTCCAATGAAACTAAATTTCTATACTCCTCAAGGAAGTGTTTGTGTGACGTAATAAATATACATAAAAATGATGTAATATAAATAGATTATAACCCTATGTCACAGTAGTTTGTATTAAGGGATATGTTTAGTTATCCTTTAGAAAAATGGATGAGACAACCTTTGTGAGATACATATGTACATGCCTAAATATTAGTCTAATGATGAGTCAAATAGAGGACAATTTCCCCAAATTTTGGTAGTGTCAGTGGTTTCTATGAAATTAAATCGATTTAGGGATACTACATGTGGATGTGGATCTTGAATATAGATAAAAATGGAAATAAATATAAAAAGGGGGAATTTATCTTGACTATATCATCACCTAGTGCTTGACAATGAGTCTTTCTAAACACAATGTTTTTAAATCTATAGGGATATGCTTAGGAAATTCAAATACTCTTTAGGAACAATAATTAAGTATTTAAATAAATTATGAGTATGAATGTCCTATGAAAAATTTAAGGATTCACATATGAAAAATAAGGGGTCATGATTTAGACATCCTGTATGTGATGTTTTATTATTATGTGGTTCAATATCATGATTCTTGTTTCATACACTATTGTTTTTTGGTTTTATTCAATGGATGGAAACCGAAAAAACTATGTTAATAAGATTTTGAAGGAGAAAAATATGATAGAAAATTCATTTTTAATATTTTTAAACACTTTTTGAGTAAAAAGATAGAAACCGCACAAATAAAAACATCATTCACCATAAGAGATCACTAAAACATTAAAATCAAGATTCAACATATTAAACGCATTATTTGTATATATTTTCCAATAATAAATAGTTACCTTGATGACTGGATCATCCATAATAAGCTCTTAAAACTAAAATTACATCTTTTACAGCATCTAAATGAACTCATCCACATTAATGATACTGTCATTTAATCCACTTGTCAAAAAAATAAATTACTTGTTAATCCACTCGCACTTCTCTTTGTTGGTGCCCAGCAAAATAAGTCTCTTAGTAATCGGGTATGAATCCTATATAGAGGCCATAATGTGCAATGCCTTTTCTAGTATTTCTTCGTTAGATTGGATGCTAATTTCCTATGTAGTCCCCCAATTTTAATCCTGCTTACCAAAATCCCTTTATTTATAAGCCAACAAATCCTTCTTAGTAAAGACCATAATAGTAGAAGACTCATTATTGGCATAATCCACCACCACAGACCCTACCTACATTGCGTTATGGTTTTCCACCACATCACTTGTTTTGTCTTTGATTACCATCTCCACCTTCGCATTCCACCTTATTTGAAATAGAGGTGAAATCTATCTCTTTGGACCTTGACTTCATAATTGATATTTTTTCAAAAGTTTTTTCTATATAGGAGTAATATTTCTTACATCTTTGAGTTTATTCCATGGACTATGATACAACTCCCCAAATCCTAATTTCCTTCCACACATTTTCCTCTATTGGATGTTAAAACTTTTACCATGTCCCTTCACTGAGATGTCACCAGAAATATTGTTAATTACCTAATCACCTAATTTTATCCAAGAGAGACCCTATCCTTATTTGAAGAATATATCCTTCTTAAGAACTTTTTGATCCAGTACCATCACTTCAACTCCTAATATATCAAATTAGTTGGAATGTTTTATAGATGACATATTCCTTTCAGTATTAGACTCAAATTCTACTTTGGTCCTATAGTATAAGCCTTCAATTTAACACTACATAGACTTATAGACTATTTATCCTCTCTCACAAGCCTCCTATATCATGGTTACCAAATTTTGACAATTTCTAGAACACACAACTCTAGGGTAGGAGACATAATTTTTATTGGTAATAAAAGGTACCGAAGAACCGTCAACGCTAACCCCCTCAGATACTAATAACCCTAATGTTGTTTAGAAAATTTTCTTGGAGTTGATTACATCATTCCTCAAGTGGTTGAATATTCCCGAAAAATCCGGGTTTGTTTTATTTTATTTTACCTTTTTTTGGTATTATCATCCACCCCTGAAAATAAGGATGATCAATTATTTGGTGTCTTAAAACCAATTCATCAAAGTAAATTATTCATAGGAGACATTAGTTGTTATGAATATATTTTTTGATGTGCTTTGATGGTTGAAATGAATGTTATGGAAATATATCAACCTCATGGTTTTGATAAGAAGAGGAAAAAGAAATTAAAAGGAATCCGTAAGAACCACGACCAGAATAATATGATCTTCCCATTATCCCAAAAGTGTGGGTAGAAACATGCAATAAATTTTCTTAAGTGGCTGGTAAAGTTTTTATGTGTGTAAGGGGAGCACAACGAAATACTTATTATCAATGTGATGGGAAGAAGTTAACTAATGATTCTAATAGACAGGACACATAGAATTCACCACTATTGCTATACATTATATAAAATACATAGAATATAGGTATTAAAGTAACCAATGAAAAAATCCTATGGTTAATGGAAATAATCAATATCAGCAACCTCTTAAGTAGAGAGATAAATATAAATCCAATGTGTTCACAATTTTTGATGAGGGGTATGAAAAATACATGGTGAAAGGTAAACATACTATCCAACCAAGAATTATTAATTTCTTATTTGAATCTATCTCAACACATGATTTAATATTTTAATAACTTTTGTTGGTATCAATATTCCAACATAATTATTAGATATAGAGTAAGTAATGAAAACCCCAAATCGTATGATGATCCCATCTCAAGTCAATGATTCATCTTTAGTTGACATTGGCTGAAATGTGCTTCCTACAAAACATTTAATTCATCATCTGGTTGAATTTGTGGTTATCTTGGTTATGAATTTTCTTTTTCTACTTAAATCACACATCAATTTTTGGGGAAGTAAAATTACTTTTGATGTTAAAAAAACAACATATGGTAGTCTCTTAATGGGATGATAAATACTAAATTTTGATGAAGATCACATCTTTCTTATGAGTCATAATTATTATCTAAAAGGGATGTTACTCTTATATTGTTGGGGTTTAAATATATATGGATTGTAAGCCTGTTTTTGGAGAATTCATTGAAATATTTCATAAATAGTTTTCTATACTTCCACTAAAATCTGAAGTTGATTTCCTAGTATAACACTTAAAGGTTTATACCCTAATTTCAATGAATCCCTATATAATAGCCCTAATTTTGTTGTAATAATTTTATAATCAACTCTAGGAAATACATGAAAATGGACTTATTTTGTTAAGTTTGTCACCTTGTAGTGTGCATGTTCTTTTTGTTAAAAATAATTATTGATAAATGAGACTCTTTATTAACATTCAAGAGATGAGTAACATCACAATGATGAAAAAGTATCATGATCCCTATATATATTAGTTTGTTGATCAACTTTTTGGAGATAAATACATTTCAAAGATTTACATTCATTTTAGATATCATAAATTGAGGTTAAATATATAGGATATACCTATAACATAATTCTATAATAGGAATGGACCCTACTAGTAAATATGGATGTCATTATTTAATACTAATTCCCCAAAAATATTCATATATTTTATGATTAAAGTATGTTGATATTAACATGATCATTTTTTAGTCGTTATAGGAAATATTCTTAACTTCTCATAGAGTATGTAAGAGAATCAAGACCACTTGAAAATTTAACTAAAGACTATAAAACAGGTGAAACTATATAAAAATTTTAAAATGAATGAATTTTGTTTGTAAGAGGATTAATTTTTGGGTAATATAATCTCAAGTTAGGTTATATTGATAGATCCAACCAAGAAAGATGCTATTGAGTGTTGGCCCAGACCAACCACTGTGGCTGTGATCCATAGTTTTCTTCTTTTTTTAGGATATTATTAATATTTTGGGTGTATTTTCTCACAACTATCTAACAAAATCGTGATGTAATCATGGAAGGGATCATAGTTCCTCCAAAAAAATGAAGTTTTTTACATAATGGGAACATATTGAGAAAAAGGTACTTAATGTGCGGTAAGGTCGTTATATGTTTTGAATATACTATTTTCTAGAAAAATGATATTTATTTAATTTTATAAACATTAATAAAACTAATATTTTACATTTTTTTTAAAATTAACATTATTAAATAAACTTAATTTTTTAAATAAACATCTCTAAATTATCATAGGGTGTATATTTAGATTTTTTGGATTTTTTTGAAATATTAATTTTTTTAATAGTGGGAAATAATGGGATTTAAAATAAAAAATGATTTTTATATTAATTTATTTATAATATTATATTCAAAATGAAATTTTTTAAAGTATAATTAGTTAAATTATATATATTAATCAAATTTGTGATGGTGGAATCAATTTTATTTTGATATTTGACATAAACACATTATAAACTATTGACCATTTTCACTTTAGAATCACTCTTTCTAATCACATCTATGGGATTAATTTTAAATTAATTTCTTTCCACATTTTTTAATTAAATTTGTAAAATTTGATTCCAAATTTTTAATCAACATAATTTTTATCAATTAATAAGTTCAACATTATATTTATTGAAATTAATTATTAAAATAGTAAAAATTATTTTCCACTATAAAATTAAAATTGGGTTTATCGAGGTTACAGTAAAAATATAATGGATATTAATTAACTAAAACCTATTCAACACCCATTTTATGTCTATATTTTAAAAATAACTCATCTATAATTAATAATTTTATAATATTGGTTCATTTTTAAATGAAAAAACATGGGTGGAATTCATTCAATAATAAAATAGAAGTGTGCCACTAAACCAACATATAAAATGAAATCCCTTAAACTGTCTTTTTTACACAAAAATTCCATTTTCGTTTAACTATATCATTCTCAATTTTACTCCCAAAATCCTTCCTCTCATCCGAGATTCCTTTTTGAATATACATACACTATAGAATGATTTTGGTGAATGACTAATAGGGATATCTTTAGAATATATAACATTCGACAACAACAATTTTTGTTTCATTTACTCAAAAATGAAATTAAATATTTATCATACAATGATAATATAATAATATAATTTTATTCTATATTTATAGATATTTTTAAATTATTTGAGTGACCTATAACCAAGTCATCTTCTATCAAATGGACTAAAAAATCATCATTCATGTGTATAGTGGACTACCGCCTCGTGAGACGATGTCATTAATTTTTCCATTACCAGATCTAACGGTTGGTTATAGTGATAGATTAAATTTTTATATATGTAATTTATTATATTATTATACTTTTTGTGTCATTATATCTCATATGACTTCATACTTCATATTTTATGGGAATATGACAATGTCGCTGGTCTGTATGACCGATTAACGTCTCACGAAGGGATGTGATTCATTCAAAATTTACATGGAAGGTAATAAAGATGGGTTTAATGAGAATATGAAATATATATATTACATAAAAATTATTCAAAAAATATAATATATCATTTACCTTTATTAATTTCAATCTGATGTGAAAATAGAAATATCATTAATTTATACGTATGGCCTAACATCTCTATGAGTGGTGTAATAAATATTCTATCACAAAAATTAATTGATTTATATAAATACATATATATGGAATAACTATTATATTTATATCATGGTTATAAATTTTTTTATTACGTAACCATGATCAATTTTAGAGGACAACAATTTTAACAAATCAAAACGTATATGGGAAACAATATTATTATTACCAAAAATGTAACATTAACCCGGAAGTCATCATAAAAGGGGAATACAACATGATGAAAAAAATATAGTATTATATAAATAATTATTTCTCAGTAATTGGTTTATAATAAAATTATAGTTTATATACATGACATTTGAACATATACGATAGAAGTTATGACTTAAGGTATGGTATTTTTTCTCAATTATATTTTTTTGATATGTACGTTGTGTTATGCACCAATATTATTTTTCATGGTGAATATATATCATATTTTACATGTAATTTGTTGAATATAATTATACTCATGATAATTTTACTTCCATTTTATTTTATTTCATCATGGGTATTTTGATTCAAATTTACCAAAGTTTTAATGATTTTATGTTTCAACGCCATTAATTATTGGGATTATTTATGATTATGATTTCAATTATAATATATTTTAATCCATATCTAAATAAACTCATTAATTTTCTTCTTATTTTTTTATTTATGATATTTTCATGTAATAGTTCCATTTTTATCTTTAATACACTTAAAAATAAATTCGAAAATGTTTTTATGAAAATCTGAACTTATTTCTCTCCTCAGTTAGAAATATGTTTCAAAAAAACCATGTTTTATAAAAAAACTCAAAAATGTTTTATCATTTTCATATGATTCTTAAAAGACATTTTCCCATTTTTTATTTTTTTCCACAAATTGTTTTTAAATTAATATTATTGTCATCTTGAAAACAATTTCAATTTTATTTTACTAAGAATTTAAAAGAAATATTTGTTTTAATGTGTTTGATATGAATGAAACATCATGTAGTCAGGACCATTATTTTCATTGAAGATTCTTTTTTATGTTTTCAAGTTAATTTCCCAATAAAATAATTTTCAAAAATATTATTTTAAAAATATCCAAGAATAAATGATATTTTCCCTAGGAAATGTTAAATTGATCGATCAGGATCCTTTTCCATCTATGATTTCATCCCTTGATGTTATGTATACATTAATGTGGATATGATCTTATTATACCATTCGTATTAGTTCTCTGAATGTTTTATTTTTATGCTCTAATTATTTTAATTAAACCCATTTCTCTTCCATGGGTTATACCATGATAAAATTATTATGAAACACGCTTCATTTTACAGTTCTTATGTAATGATGAATTGATGAGATGAATATGGAACCTGTCTCTTTTAATCTGGTTATGATATAATGAAATTTATATAAAACACATTTCATCTAATGGGTTTTATATGATGAATGGTATATGACCTTATGGAAAACATAATTTTGGTCTTAAATATGTGATGGGTGGGATCCATATCTCCCTATAATGTATTGGTTAATTCATTATATATCATGATATAGAGATGAAGGGAATGGGGAGTGAACTCTGTTAAGTAAGTTACATTGTCCTCTATGGTGGCCTTTTGATTGAACCGTGACTACTTTGATGGTTTTGGGGGTAAACTTATTCCACTAAGATATTATTTTCAATTATACATGACTAATGAGGAAATTAATTTATATAGTTTGGTGTATGCCATAAGTTTATATCTTATAAAAATGTTATGCTCTCATGGGACATGTTCTTTGATTACCTTGTGATTTGAGTCTTATGAACTTCCAATATTTATTATAGGAATCTATTTTGTGACCTTTGATATTGGGGGTTTTGTTTTTAAATTTTATTGTCATGTTCTCATACACTTATGTTCTTGTTGTGATTTTGTATCGTTGTTGTTTTCCATTACTTTGAATACTAGGTTACCCTTTCTTATGTTTCCTTTTCCTAGGTTACGTATAATTGTATAAAATATGTTATGTAAAATAATTATTATAGTTATTTTGATCATAGTGTGATATAATGTAGTTTACCTATGTTCCAGTATTTGTGTTTGCACATTTCCAAAGAGAATAAACTATTATGGTCCTCAGGTTTTTGTTTGTTTCATGTAATAAATATTAATAAAAAGGATGCAATATCTATTTATTCTAATCTTGGATTACTATACATTAGTTAAATCATCTTGTATAAAAATTATTATTCATATATTAATAAAAAAAGTAAATTTTACATTCTATATAGGAATTTTCACTGTATAAAAAACATAGAAGTGGTATCAAATAAGTCACATGGATAATTATTAATCTTATTATTATTCATTTATTAAATATAATTCATATTCAAATTGTTTTACTTAAATTATATTCATTATTTAAATATAAACATCATTTTATATTTAATTTCTTCATTCTTTCTTACATAACAAATTAACAAGTTATATTAAAATGGAGAGACATCCAAAAAGTCTATCTATATATGCCAAAAATATCTATGTTACATGAGTGTACATGGAATTTTCACCAATCTATATGGTGTGTACCCTTGTGTATTGCATGTATCTTGTGATAATATGGGACCATATAATGAAATTGGATTAATGATCTGGTAAAATTGGATCATTGTACTAATCTAGATGGGTTGGAATATTTTTTGAAGAACCATGTGTTTTGTGACATTCATAAAGAACCTGTAGTCCTCATGTTTTCATAAGTCATAAAGTAGTAGTTCCAAGCCTGTAATGTATCTAATACATGACAAAGGGATTGAAAAACCATACAACTTTGAGGTTTCATGTCATGTAGGGACATTATACATCATGTGACTCATACAAATTTGTGAAATTGGAGTATGCCAAGTCCTAAGGAATGTGTTGTCGACACAGGAAGAAGAGACCACATGTCATGTAAATAAGTACTCATCCATTAATATAATGAAAATTGTTTAATTAATTTAACATATAAATAAAAATTAATTACGTAATTGAACTTATTTAAATGATTTATGTGTTTAAATTTATTCAAAATATATATCATGTTGTGGTAATTTTAAAAATATATTTATTTTGTTTACTTTTTAGATTCTTAGCATAAATCATGTGTATGATTTTTTCTTATAGTGTACTCCATTAGAATCCATATCATCATATGAATTGTAATTGATTTTTGTTCGATTTTTCATTTGATCAAAAATAAAAACTAGATAATTACCCATAACATAATTTATGATGGATAATAATAGAATAAATAAGAAGCAAAGATCTTGTTGGCTATTTTGGATATGTACATGTCATTTCCACCTAGTACACTTGTGTACTCGATTAATCTTAAATGAATTTTTTTATAATTTTTCTAAAATTATAAATTATGAAAAATTCAGGATCCTCATATAGTATTAAGATCAAATTTAATTATTTAGATATATTTTTTTCTCTTAATCATAATTAAATAATGATTTGAACTTACTAATAGATAAATTGAAAAAAAAAATTTGCTCGGTGGATGATTACATGATTATAATAAACATTTTTATTCATTATTTTTCATTGAGTTTGTTATTATTAAATTAATATGATGGAATGTGGGTAATACCCTATTATTTAGTATGTAAGGGCCTATAATCTCCTATTTTCTTATATGTGAGTCTCCTTTATCTAATCCATTTTATCCCCTCACTTACATGTGAGATAAAACTTCTATGAGCATAGTGGTACTAAGTTGGGTGAGGCTCTTCAAGTCCTACAGTCAATGAGAATTCAATTGAAGAGATTCATAAGTACCATGGAAGAGTGGTGCAGAATAAACTAAACTATGATTCAAGGTTTTTTCACTAGGGTTGAGGGTTAGTTTATAATGCAATAGATAAACCAACCATTAGAGAATATCATTATCATTCTACTTATAAATTATTTATTTCAGTTATGTGGTTGATAATTATTATAAGTGGATGTTATGGGATCACTTAATAAATTAAATAAAAATAAAGTTGTAAAGACCCTTACATTTGAAGGAATCTTTTTTAAATTCTTTGGGATTTTACAAGTATGTAGTTTCTGACGGCGCTTGATTCTGAGGACCGGTGTGCCCAGAATCGATTTAAGAATTTTACCTCGAGTACATTCAATGAACGAATGAACGAGTTTTTCTTACTTTTGAACCAGATCATGGAATTAAAATCGGAGGGTACCAATGAACTCACAACGCTGGTAATTGCTTAATGAGACACTTATCGTAGTTGCGTTCTCAAAAGAAGAGAAGTTGATTTTTGGGAGTTTGTATAAGAAATAAATAAAAATTGGCAGAACAATTTTTTTTACTAGGGAGGTTACTCCCTCTCATGGGTAGTTAAGGGTGGGGCCTTCAGCCACTTAATTTACCATGTGAGGAGGATAGAGTGGTGGGGCTCACACGAGCCCCACCATTTTATTTCCTCTGACCTCATTTATTCCCCAACTGTTTCATTGACATTTCCCCCATTAATATCCCTTAATTAATTCATGGGTAACTCCTCGTATTGATTAATGAGGAACCTTCCTTTTCCCATTTTTATTTTAAACTGCCAGTGCGTTTAATTATGGGGAACCTTATCTCTCCCTCCTTTAATTAAATTTCAACACTTTTAATTAGTGTGGTGAATTATATTAGGGGAGAGTTTCTTTGCGTATAATAAAATAATGGGGGGAAACTATTATTTTATCATGGGAAGAGCTTCGTTGACGAATGAAAGAAAATGGGAGAGTTTTTGAGCTTTGGACAAAGAACATAAGCCTCCGATGAAGAACGACGAAGAACGTTGGTTCCTCGGAGATCGACGATGCGCCGCCAAATCCTATTCTCTGTGACGTCGTGTAAAGTGACGCCTCTGATCCTCTCCTATGTGACGTCGTGTACCGTGACGCCTACAATCCGCTTCTTCGTCACACCGTGTACCATGACGCCTATGATCCCCTTCTCTGTGACGCCATGTACCTCACCGCTGATGAAAATATTCCTTGTCAAGGTAAAGGTTTTGGTTTATTTTACTTTATGTGGATTATACCCTCGACATGTCAAATAATTGTGGGGAGTTGTTTCAAACCACTAACGTGGTGGGTGAGGACCATCGAATAAGTCTGAACCCACCGTTTTGTTGTTCCTGATGCATGGAACATTGGGTGATGATGAAAGGGGACCTAAACGGCGTTTGAAGGCCGTCACAGTGAATAACGGGTCTCGAGACTACCGCAGGCATAGACGGGAGCAAGAACGAGCCACCGGAATGACTCTAGTGGCCCACGGCCATCAATGGAGGCACGGGTCACCGGCGCGGCGACGCCTATGGCCGGAGGCTGCGGCCAGCACCAGCCGGCCACTTGAAGGTGGCGGTGCCCTGGCACGCCGCCAGCAGGAGCCGCTGTGGCTGAAGCCACGACGGCTGGGGACCAGATCCCGCGGTCGCGCGGGATCCGAAGGAGACGCGGCGCCCGCCGAACGCAAAGGGAGGGGGGATCGCATCCCCTACCCCTGCTCAGCCACTGGCCGAGCCAGCGCACCCTCCCGACCAGGCTGGGGTGGGTTGCGTGGACCGGGCCGGGCCGCACCCAACCGGGCTGACCCAGGGGGGGTTGGGCCTGGTCAGATCGGGCCCATACCCCCCATTTCAGACCACTTTTGGTCTTTTTCCCATAAAATTTGCTACGGATATCCGATCGACACACAGTCAGTTTTGTATGAATCCTTGGATCGAGAGGGTCGTTTCGGTATATTACAAATTAGGTTTCGGAAAAGTTTGGGTATGGCTGGGTTGGTTCGGACTCAAAACCAACCGGTCCTTTGGAGCGGAAACGCTTATATCTTAAGGTCCGAACATCCGATTGACAATCCGTCAATTGAATTGGGATAATTTTGTTGAGATGGTCCTTTTTACATACTCCTATTGAGGTTTTGACACATATTGAGTATGGTTGGTTTGGTTTTATCTTAAAAACCAATCGGGCCCCTGGAACGGAAAAACCAATAACTCTCGGACCGGGCGTCCGATTGACGCACCGTCTGTCGCGTCGGGTTTCTTTTGATGAGACAGAACTTTGGGATACATCTACTATGTACTTCATGATAGTTGATGTATCGTCTCTCTCTCTCTCTTTCTTGAGGAGCAGAACCTCCAGGAATCGAGCATTTTATGTGCGGGAATCGTAGAGCTAGCTGCGACTGCGACTGCGACGATGATGACGGCACTTGGATCCTCCGTGGGTTCGGCAGCGACAACGACTGTACATGGATCCTCCGTTGGTTCAGTAGTGATGATGATGGTACTAGAATCCTCTGTGGGTTCGACAGCGATGTCTACTATTCTTGTAACATGTGTGGGTCTGGCAGTATTTGACTATGTACTTGTACACAATGTGCGTCTGGTAGAGTAGCTGGTCTTGTATCCATTGTGGGTCCTACAGAATTGCTGGTCTTGTATCCAATGTGAGTCTGACATCTTAGTTTAATCAGTGGCTATATCTTATCATCTTCATCGCCTTACAATGTGTATGACTGTGTGAGGGGAGTCTTGATTCTAAATCATTATCATTGATGTGGATAAATTTCTTTCCTGTGTTGATTGGGTTATGCTTTCATGTGTGGACTAGGTTTTGCTTTCCCATGTGGACTGGGTTGTTCTTGGGCTTGGGATCCAGAGCCAAACTGTAACTGATTACTTAGTTATATGTATGGGCACATACCTAAGTAGTGTTATTGATACTTCATGATTGTATCTTTCCTTTTTCGTTTATCCTTTATGGATTTTGAGAGACCTTCGGGGGTCTCAGTGTCCCTACTGAGTATCGTATACTCACCCCTACATGGGATATGCCCGCACTACATTGTGTTGGATGCATACGATGGACAACACTGATTGAGGTGGAGGCTTGTATAGCTGGACGGTACCTAGAGGTGGACCACATGGCAGGACGTACACGGAGTGGACGGTCGGGCTGAGGAGCTGAGGAGACTATCTGTATCCACCCTTCAGGTGGGATTTCCGGAGGACGACTCAGTGTTGCTGTTTTACTTTATGTGGTTGTAGTTTCTTTTCAGTTATACTGTACTTTCAGTTGGGTTTGTATACTGTCTCATTTTTCTTTCAGCACTTACCTTGTACCCATTTTTACCTAGTCTTTACTTCACTTGTGTACTCTGTGGTGTTTTTTTACTCTTTAAAGGCAATGACTTCCCTTCTTTTGGTTTTTACGCCTTTGATTCTAGTCTCCAGCTCCTGGACTATGGAAGGCGAGCTTGGGGTAGTCACGGCACGGGCCCCAGCGATGGTTCGTGACAAATTGGAATCATAGGAGTCAGTTCTACCACAGAACTCAGGACTCTGATAATTTTCTTCTCTGTGGTGAAATAGTGTTGAGGGTATTGAGTTTGGTTATCAGTCCAAGGAGTCCATTGTTATTGCAGCAGATGACGTATCCATACCCCAGGACCCTGACTTCTGATTTCTGACTCAGTGCACGAAAGCATTGATTGTATGTGTGTTTCACAAGTTTTCCTTTTAATTACATTGTGTCAGCTCGCCAGGTATATTGTATTAACCATGGCGCACCTGTTTCTTTTTCAGTATGTCCTCATGACAGCAACCAGTTATGGTTATGAGCTTTGTGTGAGACGACAGCCCACCAAGAAACGAGGTCTTGGTGCAGGGCCCCATTACAGCGGAGGAACCGACAGTACCTCTACTCGCCGAGCCACTGATGCTACATGCCCTAGCGGCGAAGATTGCACGCCGCCTGAGCGCATTGCACGAGTTTCAGAGGCATAGGACGCCTAGGTTCTACAGAGAGACGGATCCTCGGGTAGCCAAGGATTGGATAGAGGCAGTCATCAGAGTCTTTAGGTTGGTAGGGACACCAGAAGACCCCATGGTGATCCTTGCCATGAGTCTCCTGCAGAAATAAGCATGTAGATGGTAGTGCTTGATGCTCCAGGTTCACGATGAGGCATCTCATATTTGGACGGACTTATAGAGCCTCTTCTGCACATAGTTCATTCCAGCCAACCTCCGTGTAGTGCGCATCCAGGAGTTACCGCAGCTGCGGCAGGGAAGTATGTCAGTAGCCCTGTACTCGGTGAGATTTACCGACCTCTCACGCTACACCATGGACATGGTATGGGACCCATTCATCCATGCCCGGACCTTTGATCAGGGGCTACGACATGAGATTAGAGGTCTGACGATTCTACTCAGCATCCCGACCCAGGAGGGGGTGTTGGAGCGAGCCCTGCTAGTGGATATATTTCTCACCGAGCAGTCGTTAGTAGCGAGACCCACTACAGGACGGCACAGAGCAGAGTCTCCTGCACCTGGAAGTCAAAAGATGACTCAGGGGTCCAAGCGGACCAGGCCGACAGGTGGGCAACCTCATGATTCGTGTTCAGCTTTGCGAGGCACACAGCATAGAGCCAGCCTTCCGAGGAGTAGACAGTGTTATGCATTCGGCGGGTAGGGCCACACGACTCTTGACTGCCCGACCCGCCATGCAGATGAGCAGCAGACAGTGGAGGGTCCTCCTAGGCAGAGGCAGAGGTTCGGCCGAGGCGGTCCTTAGGGAGCAGGCAGACGAGGCAGAGGAGCTGGCTGAGCAACGGGTGGCAGAGGACGCTTCAAGGCTCTACCACCACCACCCCCAGGAGGTCCACCCCGACCACAGGGAGCTGGCAGGCAGAGGCAGACTCATCTCCAAGAAGTGGAGGCTTACGACCACAGTGCACCAGATATGATTCTATGTACTATCTGTGTCTACTCCACCCTTGCTGCAGTTCTTATTGACACAGGTGTGAGTAATTCATTTATTGCCGCTGCCCATGTTCGGAGCTCGGAGATTCAAACAGAGCCGTTGGCTCAATCATTACAGCTAGAGACTCCTACGGGAGAAGACTCGACCATTACACACTAGTTTCAGTAGTGTGAGATTACTCTAGGAGGAGAGAGCTTCAGCTGGGATCTTCTTGTAGCGTGGTCGAGGCCTTAAGACGTCATCTTGGGTATGGACTGGTTATCTACAGTCCATGCCCACATCAACTATATTAGGCGCAATGTGCAGTGTGTCCGCACTAATGGGACCAGGTTCACCTTCATCTGAGAGAAGGGAACCTTCACAGCACAGGATGGACTCATGCAGAGGAGAGGGCATCAGATCACACATCATTTGGCTAGTCTCATCCTCGGAGCAGATGACTTACAGAGTCCGATTTTTCCTGTAGTGGTGGGTTACTATGAGGACGTTTTTCCTGACGATGTTCTAGGAGTACCTCCTCAAAGAGAGGTAGATTTATATATAGACCTATACCTCGGGACATCACAGATATCCACTTCAGCATATCGGATGGCTCCCGCCGAGCTTCGTGAGCTACGGTTACAGCAGGAGGACTTACAGGGGAAAGGTTTCATCTGACCTAGTGTTTCACCCTGGGCTTCTCCGGTCCTATTCGCCAAGAAGGAGGACGGGGGCTTGTGACTGTTTGTCGATTACCGTCTCCAGAAGAAGGTGACTGTGAGGAACAGGTATACACTTTCGAGGATTGACAAACTCTTTGATCAGATCAAGGGAGCACATTGGTTCTCGAAGATAGACCAAAGGTCAGGCTATCATGAGCTCCGAGTTCGAGATGAGGATGTGTAGAAGATAGCCTTCATGTGTCGGTACGACCAATATGAGTTATTGGTCATGCCTTTCGGTGTTACCAATGCTCCAACAGTGTTCATGAGTCTTATGAACAGGATCTTCCAGCCCTACCTCGATCGGATTGTCGTAGTCTTCATTGACGACATACTGATTTACTCGATGACCGAGGAGGAGCACGCCTACCACCTACGGGTTGTACAGGAGACACTTTGAGAGAACCAGCTTTATGGTAAGCTCTCGAAGTGTCAGTTCTGTCATCGAGAGGTTCACTTCTTAGGGCATGTCATCTCTAAGGCGGGAGTTAGAGTGGATCCTATGAAGGTCGACGCGGTACTTTATTGGGAGCCACCTAGGTGTGTGACGGAGGTGCAGAGTTTCCTAGGTATGGCTGGGTACTATCAGAGATTTGTGCCAGACTTCTCCAAAGTTGAAGCACTGCTTTCAGCTTTGAAAAAGAAGGGGGAACCATTCGTGTGGTCAGACAGATGTTAGCAGAGCTTCCAGGTGCTAAGGCGAATATTAACCAATGCGCCCGTCTTGAGGATACCGGGGGAGTAGGGTACATAGTTTACTGCAACACATCAGGGACCATACTCAGGTGTGTACTGATGCAGGAGCGGGAAGTGACCGCTTACGGATCATGATAGTTGAGGCAGCACAAGAATAACTACGCTACCCATGACCTGGAGATAGTAGCAGTGGTCTTCGCCTTGAATATGTGGCAGTACTATCTGAAGGGCGAGCGCTTTACAGTCTACTCTGACCACCAGAGTCTCAGGTACATCTTCTCGCAGAAGGACCTGAACCTGAGATAGTGGCGATGGCTCGAGTTCCTCAAGGATTATGACCTTGAGATTTTCTATACTCCTGTAAAGGGGAACGTTGTGGCTGATGCTCTCAGCAAGAGATCAGGCATTCAACTACTTGGGGAGGCGACGGAGCAGTTAGCCACTTTGCAGATATCCTTCGTGGATAGTGATGGGGCAACCTATCTTCAGTCCCTCACAGTCACTTCTCCACTACTTCAATGGGTCAGAGAGGCACAGCATGGGGACGTGGACTGTGAGACGTGACGTGCACAGATATCCTCAACACAGGCACCTGAAGGATTTTCTGTAGGAGGAGAGAACGTCATCCTTTTTAGGAAACGTACCACTGTTCCAGTTACACTACATGAGGAGGTTCTGAGGGAGTTTCGCAATTCCCCTCTATTGGTATATCCTGTAGTAGCGAAGATGTATCAGGACCTCAGACGACAGTACTTGTGGCCGGGTATGAATAAAATAGTGGTAGGATTCGTTTCTCGATGCCTCACTTGTCTACAAGTGAAGGCAGAGCACCAGGTACCTGCAGGCTTGGTACATCCCTTAGAGGTCCCATAGTGGAAGTGGGATGGAATATCTATGGATTTCATGATGGGGCTTCCACGTACTTCCAGAGGACACGACTCCATCTGGGTGATCGTAGAACGACTCATCAAGTCATCCCACTTTCTACCTATGAGAGAGTAGGGCTCAGTGGAGAGCTTGGGACGTCTCTACGTTCAAGAGAGTGTACGACTTCATGGTTTTCCATGGACTATCGTCTCCGATTGAGATTCCCTCTTTACTTCCCAGCTTTGGAAGGTGTTTCAGGAGGCGTTTGCGAAGCAGCTACGCCTGAGCACCGCCTTTCACCCACAGACGTATGGTCAGACGGAGAGGACCATTGAGACCCTCGAGGACATGCTCCGTGAATGTGTCCTCAACTTTGGTTGCAACTGGGATGACCATATACCCTTTGTGGATGTTGCATACAAACACAGCTACCACTCCACCATCGAGATGGAACCATACGAGGCCTTGTACAGCCGACCTTGCAGATCACCTCTGTGTTGGACAGACCCTGGGGAGTCAGCACATGTAGGACCAGAGATGGTCCAGGCCATGACAGAGAAGGTACAGATCATCCAAGAGTGGACGAGGATTGCTTAGAGTTGACATAAGTCCTATGCTAATAGGAGGAGGAGACCACTAGAGTTCGAGGATGGCGTCCATGTTTTCTTAAGGGTCTCACCTCGGCGTGGATTACGGAGATTTGGCCGGGGTGGTAAGTTATCTCCTTGCTTCATCGAACTATTTCAGGTTCTCAGCCGGATAGGCGAGGTGGCTTATCGCCTAGCTCTTCTACCTCAGTTTCACCTGGTGCACAACGTCTTCCATGTATCTCAGCTGAGGAGATACGTGCATGACACGACACATATCATTGATCATGGGGAGATTCTCATCGATGAAGGGGCGTCTCATAAGGAGGTCCCAATGGAGATCGAGGATCGACAGGAGGGTGTCCTACGTGGACGGTCGATTCCTATAATGCGTGTCAGGTGGCAGCACAGGATCCTCCTAGAGAGAACAAGGGAGAGGGAGGCTCAGATTCGTGCTCAGTACCCTCATTTGTTTCCCTAGTTTATGATGTAGCTTTACGAGGACGTAAAGCCCTATGGTTGGAGTAATGTAAAGACCCGTAAATTTCAAGAATTTTTTTTTTAAATTCTTTGTGATTTTACGAGTACGCAGTTTCTGACGGCGGTTGATTCTTAGGCCCGCTGTGCCCAGAATCAATTTATGATGTTTAGCTCGGGTACGTTCAGTGAACAAAAGAGCGGGATTTTCTAAATTTTGAACCGGTTCTTGGAATTAAAATATGAGGGCACCAATTAACTCGCAGTGCCGATAATTTCTTAAGGGGGCACTTACCATAATTGCGTTCGCAAAAGAAGAGAAGTTAATTTTTGGGAGTTGGTTTAGGAAATGAATAAAAATTGGCAGAACAATTTTTATAACTAGGGAGGTTACTCCCTCCCATGGGTAGTTAAGGGTGGGGCATGCAGCCACTTAATTACCCAAGTGAGGAGGATAGAGAGGTGGGGCCCACACGAGCCCCACCATTTAATTTCCTCTGACCTCATTTATTCCCCTACTGTTTCCTTGACTTTTCCCCAATTAATAACACTTAATTAATTCATCGGTAACTCCTCGTATTGATTAATGAGGAACCTTCTTTTCACCTTTTTATTTTAAACTTCTAGTGCATTTAATTATGGGGAACCTTCTCTCTCCCTACATTAATTAAATATCAACACATTTAATTAGTGTGGTGAATTAAATTGTGGGATAGTTTCTTTGCAAATAATAAAAAATAGGGGGAAACTATTATTTTATCAAGGGATAAGATTCGTTGGAAAAGGAAATAATGTGGGAGAGATTTTGAGCTTTGGACAAAGAACAGCGGCCTCCGATGAAGAACAACGAAGAACACTAGTTCTTCGGAGATCGACGACATGCCACAAAATCCTCTTCTATACGATGCCGTGTACCGCGACGCCTACAATCCTCTCATCCGCAACATTGTGTACCACGACACCTACGATTCGATTCTCCGCGACGCCATGTACTGTGACGCCTACGATCCACTTCCCCATGATGCTATGTACCGCGACGTCGATGATCATATTCCTTGTCGAGGTAGGGGTTTTGGTTTATTCTACTTTGTGTGGATTATACCCTCGGCATGTCAAAAAATTGTTGGAGTTGTTTCAAACCACTAATGCGGTGGGTGCGGACCAAAAAACAAGTCTGAACCCACCGTTTTTCTACGCTTGATGCGTAGAATGTTGGGTGATGATGAAACGGGACCGCAACGGAATTTGAAGGTTGTCGTAGTGAAGAGAGGGTCCTGAGAAGACGACAGGTGCAGACGGGAGCAAGAAAGGAACACTGGAATGACTATGGTGGCCCGCGGACATCTTCGATGGTGCCCCAGCATGTCGCCAGCAGGAGCCTCCGCGGATGAATCCACGGTGGCGGGGGACAGGATCCTGCGGCCGTGCGGGACCCGGAGGAGACGCGACGCCCACCACTTCTGCAGAGCGCAAAGGGATGGGGGGACCGCGTCCCCCCCTACACGGCTGCGGGCCGAGCCAGCGCACCCACCCGGCCAGCCCGGGGCGGGTCGCATAGACTAGGTCGGGTCATTCCCCGTCAAGCCGGGCCGCGCCCTACCGGGTTGGACCCGGACCCAGGTCGGACTCGGCCAAGACCCCCCATTTCGAACAAATTTTGGTCTTTTGACAATAACGGGTAATATGGACCTCTGATCGATGCACTATCAATTGCGTAATAATCCTTGGATCGAGATGGTCATTTTGGTATATTACACATGAGGTTTGGGAAAATTTTGAGTACAGCCGGGTTGGTTCGGACTCGAAACCAACCGGGCCTTTGGAGCGGAAACGCTTATATCTTAAGGACCAGACATCCGATTGGTGTGTCGTCAATTGCGTTGGGGTCCTTTTGGTAAGAAGGTCCTTTTGGATTACTCTGTTGGAGGTTTTGACTCAGATATAGTATGGTCGTGTTTGTTTTAGCTTAAAACCCAACAGGGCCCCTGGAACGGAAAAGCCAATAAGTCTCAGACCGGGCATCCAATTGACACACCGTCTGTCGCGTCAGGTTTCTTTTGACGAGATGGAACTTTGCGATACATCTACTCGGGACATTGTGGAATTTGATGTATCTTCTCTATGTCTCTCTCTTTCTCGAGGAGCGGACCCTCCCGGAATCGAGCATGCTATGTGTGGGAACCCTAGAGATGGCTCCAACTGTGACTGTGATTGCGACGATGACGACTGCACTTGGATCCATTGTGGGTTCGACAGCGACAGCGACTGTACTTGGATCCTCCATGGGTTCGGCAGTGACAACGACCATACTGGAATCATCTGTGGGTTCGAGGATGATTACTACTTTTCTTGTATCATGTGTGGGTCCTGAAGTATTTGACTCTGTACTTGTATCCTATGTGGGTCTGGCAAAGTAGCTGTACTTGTATCCTTTGTGGGTCTGACAGCTTAGCTGGTCTTGTATCCTATGTGGGTCTGACCGTGTAGATGAATCAGTGGCTACATCTGATCATCTCCATCGCCTTACTAAGTGTATGCTTGTGTGAGATGATTCTAGATTCTCAATCATTATCATTGATGTGGTTGACTTTCTTTCCTTTGTGGATTGGGTTGTGCTTTCCTGTGTGGACTGGGTTGTGCTTTCATATGTGGATTGGGTTGTGCTTGGGCTTGGGAGCCGGAGCCAAACTGTAAATGATGACTTAGGTATATGTATGGGCATATACCTAGTAGTGTTATTCATACTTCGTGATTTTATCTTTCCTTTGTGGTTTATTCTTCGTGGACTCTTGAGAGACCTTCGGGGGTCTCGGGGTCCCTACTAAGTATCGTATACTAACCCCTGCACGGTCTATGCCTGCACTACATTGTGTTAGATGCAGACGATGGACAACACTGATCGAGGTGTGGGCTTGTAGAGATGGACGGTACTCCGAGGTGGACCACTTGGCGGGATGTAGACAGAGTGGACGGTCGGGCTGAGGAGATGAGGAGACTATTTGTACCCACCCTTTAGGAGGGATTTCCAGAGGACGACTCAGAGTTGCTGTTTTACTTTCTGTTGTTGAACTTTCCTTTTAGTTGTACTATACTTTTCATTTGGGTTTGTATACTGGCCCAGTTCTCTTTCATCACATACCTTGTACCCATTTTTACGCAGTTTTTACTTCACTTGCGTACTCTGTGGTGTTTGTTTACTCTTTAAAGGAAATGTCTTCCCTTCTTTTGGGTTTTACACCTTTGGTTCTAGTCTCCAGCCCCTAGCCTATGGAAGGCGGGCTTGGGGTAATAACGGCATAGGCCCTGAGGATGGGTCGTGAAAAAAGAGGGGTGGAATAAAATACAATTAGATTAAACTTAAATTTCATAATAAATATTAATCATTTAAGTTAAATCAAATTAGATTTAATGAGGAATCTGTTAAGATAAAAACTGGGTTATTATTCCTATCCATTAAAATACCTAAACACAAATATTTAGTTGTTATAACCATTCATTAATTATATTACTGTTGAACCCATTGTTAATTGTTCTTGAATTTCCCACGATTGAGTGATTTCTATTATCAGAGAACATTAGGTTGATGTTTTGGCATTACGTGACGTATTTCACATTATGGTTTGACTACCCTAGTATGATTTTTTATAACTGTGGGGAAAATGTTGAAGAAATATTTATCCCAGATTTCATGACTGGGGAGTCTACTCAATAGATAAAGGAACTATCAGTTCATTCATTTGAAAAGATACACCAACCTAAAA
The DNA here is from genome assembly GCA_963277665.1 of Viscum album. NCBI lineage: Eukaryota > Viridiplantae > Streptophyta > Magnoliopsida > Santalales > Viscaceae > Viscum > Viscum album. Next base: position 1,914,903,340 of record OY728165.1, on the reverse strand, counting down.
CCCATAAAATAACTGTTCAGGACAAACATTATTTTATGGTAATTGGAATACGGGTTCTTTTCACCAGAATATCAATGGAAAACAATATCCTGAAACATGTATTGAGGGATAATATGTTTGTTAAAAATAGTGGCATATTAATATTGTTTGAAATTTAATTTAAAATTATAATTAGGTCGTCAACGATGTACTAATATTCTACACTTATGTTTTGTAGTAATGTAAAATCATATGAATCAAAACATACCACTACAATCCATAATAGAGAAGGATGACCTCAGAATGGAATTAATTTCAAGGCTTGGTATGTTAAATTATAAATTATACTATTCCATAAATAGAAATTATACATGTTGGAATCCCCACATCGTGAGTCATTTTTTTGAGAGGATTGCGAGGAATAAGTATCTCTTAATAAAAAACATGTGGATGATGTAGTGGATATAAAATTTCTCATGCTATCCCCCTTGTTTAGTAAAAATCGAATGAAATATAAGGATGTGAATGATATATAATCATTTCTCGCCTTAGTGATTTTTATTATGAGAAGGAGAGACAATAGAGATATGGGATCTCCAGTGCACTATTCACATAAAATGTTGGAGAGTGTGGTCCAGATGGTCCTCTTATAGTCAAAATTCTTGATACATATAATTATTAGATGTCTAAGGTTTTATGATCCCTGATGAGTTGTGCATGTATATCATATCATAATCACTACAAAAAAATATCTAATTTCATTGTGAAATATATTTATGATACATAGTGAGATGACTCATTTAGAACATATTACTTTCATTCACCATGATAATAAATACATGTAGTGTGCCAATCCCATTTTCTTTATGGTCAATATGAAATAGTAAAGTAAAGAAAAAGGTCTGAAGACTCATTCCATGTGGATGGATGTAGAGAAAATTTCTTCAATGATGAAGAAGATTAGACTTCTATAAAAAGAGTAGAATGCAGTGTGATTTTCATACGTAATGTAAGTCTAATAGAAGAGAAATTACACCCAACCAAATAAAAACGGGTAAGATTAAGGATCATTTATTATCGAGGGGAATATTTTAATATATAGAATTTGGGTACAATACATATATCATGTGGTTCTCACATTTATATCCAAATATTATAACCAAGATGATTTTACATGGTTTCCATGGATGAGGTGGATCTATGGGCTACCACTAGGGAGAAGACGGCCAGTATAGTCACTGGAGACTACCACCTCATGTTTTGAATAAGATTGATTTTTATTTTAAGTAATTTTTAATATGTTCCTTGTGTTACAAATAACATCATTTCTATTTATTGTTTTTGTAATGGATAGATTTATTTTTAGATTTTAAAATGACAGTTTCTGCTTTTATAAGGATAGCTTATGTTATAGTATGGGAATGTTGAATTTTTGCCATTATTTATGTGTTTATGAAAAAAAATTATTGTTGAAAATGATTCAAAATTATGTGACACATTTATCACTACGTTTTGGAAGAATTAACTTGGTAATGTAAATAAGATGTCTTTGAAAAAGATATATCGAGACAGTTAGAATTTTTGAGATTAAGCTAATTCAAGGATTTATTTATTTTTATGAAAAAAATTGATCATACCATAATACAATCATCACAGTTTATGGGATATATTTATTCTATAATTGGTAAACTCTAATGTGTGTGGACCTTTTTTGGATGATGATATTGTTGGATCCTCATTCATTATTAAATATACCAATGTCATGAGTATGCATTGTTACATCTACTTGATGAGCTGTAAGTTTGAACCATTTTGGTTGTTCAAGGAGGTAAAGAATGAAGTTTAGAATCACGGTTTTGATAACATAATGAATCATTTGTCAGAATTAGTTAATTTGTATCCATACTATGAGTTTGTTGATTTTATATATAAGTTAGGTATTTTATATCAACTCACTCCTCCTAATATGCCACAATAGAATGGTGTTACTAAAAGTAGTAACTATACCTTGTTGGAAAAAGTAAGCTTGATGATGAGTAATGTAATCCTTCTATTATCCTTTTGGGGATATGACTTACACACTTCTGTATAAATACTAAACCAAGTACTATCTATAGAGTAATAGAATATTCTCATTGAGTTGTTGGGTAGAAATAAATGAATTTCATCACATACTGATGAATGGAGGGTTTGAGGTGTTAGTTATGGATAGATCAATAAACCAAATATCACCATGGGGAATGAAGATTATCATTAAAGGTTACCATATAAGAACAAGGGGATACTACCAATATGATCTCTCAGATAAAAATGATATAGTTTCTCAATATGTTGTATTCCTTGAGAGGGAAAATGTACTCAAGGAAGATAGTGGGATAAAGAATTACCATGATGATATTACTACTCAATATACACAATAGTAATAATATGAAAAGATTCTATACGTCCCTATAGAAAAATTTGTTCCCAAAATGCATGTACTACATCTGAGAATCGAACATGTTTAAGAACTAGAAAGATATATTTTATAGTCATAGAATATGGTGACTCATTATTGGCTGATAAAAATAACAATCTTTCTTAAAAGGAGGTATTGGATATCTCAAATGAATCAATATGGAATGAATCCATGAATTTAAAGATAGAATCAACGAGTCAAAACTAATTTTAGGTTCTGAACAATCCTCTAGATGATGTCTTGTCCATTGGGAATTAATGGATATTCAAGAGAATAATGGGCATTGATAGTCAGGTTATTAGCTATAATGAATGGCTAGTCTCTAAAGGGTTTAGAAAATGTCTTGTAATTCACTAATAGGAATATTTTTCCCATGTTTCTATGTTTCCTTCAATCATAATTATACATGTTATAGAATATTTCTTTGACTATGATATTTGAAATATTAATGTGAAAAATATATTCCATAATGGAAAATTTTGGGAAGATGTGTATTTGAAACAACCATCAAGGGTTACAACATCATAGAAAACAAAAATTTTCTATAAGTAGAAGAGATGCCTTATTAGATTAAAGAAATGATCAAGGTCCCTGAACATTTATTTTAATGAAGATAAAAAAATTTCAATCATTAAAAATGAATAGTATCCTATGTTTATAAAAAAAATTTGGGTTGTATAGTCATATTCATAGTAGTCTATGCTGATGAAAATTTACTAACAGGATATGACCAACTATCCTTACAATAGGTTAAGGCATGGTTAAGTATGTTCTTCTCTATGATGGACTTACTTGAATCATTCAATACTCTAGGGATCAAGATCATGCATGATAGATCAATAAGGAGTGTTAGAAGAATTAAATGGGCATTTTTTGAATAGATACTAAAGCAGTTCAATATGGAAAAATACAAGAGGGGTTATTAAAAATACCACATGGTATACTGAAGAAGATATACCATAAATCCATATTTATATAAAATATATTTATGGAATTTATATTAGATTGCTTAAAAATTATAAATTTTTATCATTGGGTATATTATTTAATGTGTGTTGGACACTGAAAGAATTCACCGATGTAATATATCATTATATAAAAACATTTCTTATTTATATGAAATGGTTGGGAGTAAATTAATATGTTTCATTCATTTCATTAGTAGTATTTATTCATTTTATTTAACTTGTGAATAAATAAGACATCCCAAGCGGAGTAATTCATGTTTATAAATTATATAGTCTTACAATGGATATAGTGATTTTTATTACCTGATGCTCGGCCAAAATTATCATGACTCATAACTCTATTTTTCTCATCTTAATATGAGGTAATACCATACCAGGGAGAGATGATGGATCCCATCTAAAGGTCAGATGATTTAGATTGACCCATGGATACCTATAGAGTTGGGAGTATTTTATTGTACACTTAAATGAAATTAATAAAACAATTCATACAATGATCAAAATGGTTTTCCGAGATCTTAGGTGTATGTTATACTATATTTATTGAATTTCATCATTATGATATTATACATAGTTTCAAACTATATTGCATGGAGATACTCTTAAAAAAGTTCTATATTACTTCCACTACTTCTAATTATTATTATTAGACTATAACTAATCCAAATAATGGTATCAAATGGATCCATGTTTAGTTTTATGAAACAATTTTTGAAATGAATAAGAAACCAAAAATATAGAGTGATGTATCATTTAATAAAAATTATGTTTTTTAAAGGGTTTACCCTTATATAGGAAGGCTATATAATGGCAATCAAGACTTTACCCTAGCATAGCTAATGAGCATACGGGTAACCATGGGATTACCCTTACGCAGAGTGGTATATATAATTATCATATTGACTAACCCGTATATAGATTGGTTATATGTAAAGGTCATCACTACATTCCTTTATGTAAAATATGGGAATCATAAATCTTTCTATGATTTTTAATTTGATACATGAATATAGATAATTTGTTAAACATACATGATACCCTTTTGTAGAAATTATACATATGAGTACCAAATTTTCTATAATTATGAAAATGGTTTCTATGAAGGTTGTCCCGATATAAAGTGGTGACTGAGGACCTACCCTTACGTGATGTGTTAATGTAAAGGTAATTTACACTGCACCCTTACATAGAATGGATTTGGTAATGGTAATTGCAATATTAAATTTATTTTGACTTGTATATTTATGTTGTGTAAAGGTAGTTATTGAATTAAATTTATACAATGGCTTCCATATGAAATGTGTAAGGCTGGATGAAATTACACATATATAAAAATAACCCTATGTGTAAATGTAATGAAAATTATTTTAAATATTTTCCCAAAGTGTTTTTAACATATAAATTTATTTATATGGTTTATAAAACTATATATATGATTATAATTTTTTTGGATTATTGTGATTTATAAAAATTTTTTAAATTAATTGGATATATAATATTTGATAATTATTTAACTAAATGTTAATAAAACATTTTATTCTCAAATATTAAATGGTAATATTTAAAATAAACTTTTCCAAAATATATGTAATTTATTATGATATTGAAATGATTTTTTTGATTTTCAAATCATAATAAATAGTTTATAGAGGGTTATAAATTTTAAAATATGGAAAAAAAATATAATTTTAATATTTATATTATGAATTGTTCAAGAGTAAATATTTTTTCATTGTCATAAATAAAAATGGGAATTATGTGGATATTATTTTTCCTACATTGTAGTGTTATAAAGATTGATATGATCTAGGAATAAGTAATGATCAAGTATAAGGTAATTTTTTATGTAAATTTGGTTTATAATAGAAATTTCAATATAAATAGTATATTATTCATATAATATAATATAATTAAAATTGAAATTTTATATAATGATTAATATAAAATAATTAATATTTGAATGAATATATAATATTTATTTTTATAATTATAAATTATACATAATATAGAAGATGAAAAATAAAATAGGTTTATAATTAACATTGATCTATGAACTTTTCATAAATGTTTATCTCATGTTTAGTTATCTCAATTGTTATCTTATTAAAAAAATTTATTTCATTCTATATTCATGTTTAGTAAATTTTTAATGAAATTTGAATATTATGAATACTTTAGTGAAAAAATTAAAGGCCCCATCTAGGATAGACCATTACATATCATTATATGAATGGCTCAATAATAAATTTATTTTTCATCTACCCAGACCTCCAAATTTTATTGATTTTATTATATTTAATTGTTTATTGAATATTATTTTTATATATTAGGATTATATTTTTTTGTAAATTTCATTCTCAATTGAGGAAATTATCCCATGATATAGGGACAGGGGGCCAAACTATATACTCACCTTGTGGATTATTCTTTAACTAGTTTTTTGAATCATTGTTTTCATATTCTTATTTGAGCTTATTTATATAGACAAATCTATTCCTTTATATGAATTTTTCATGTACCTTATGCATATGATGCATTAAAATATTTAAGGATATATATAATTTCTATTTTTGCGAGTAAAATAATCTTGTGGGTCTTGTATAGGGTTACAAATCAATATAGTTTGTGCATATCGATTTGATGGAGGGTATATGATTCCAAAATAAATACTAGGAACAGGAATATATAAAATGGAATAACATGAAATAAGATAACGATATTAAAATAAAATTCAAATACGAAGTGTGAGATTCCTTTTGAAGTGAAACTTCTCAAGACCATGATCATCGAGCTGGTTAGTTTCCAGCCAAACCTTTGTACCCCAAGAATATCTTGTTTATAAAAAGAAAGTAAGAAGTGATTATGGATTGACTTGTTAAGAGGCTTTATGAAAAAATAGGGTCCCCCATTATTTTAAATAGATATTTTATATTTGGTTTTTTTAGGCAACTCTATTCTTGGAATCCCATATAGAATTATATAGGAATATATTTTAGTTTATTCATACGATTTATTAGAAAATTGGTTTCTCTATAAACTATACAAAAATAATATATGATATTATTGGGTTGATTACCTACCTAAATAGTTATGTGGTGATATAAACAATAAAGAGTACTCATTTTCTAAGGTAAATATCGATGTTGTCAAACTAATGGATATGATGGATTTTAAAAGGTAGTCATTATTTTACTGGGAGATCATTTAATGAAATTTCTTGTTAAATGGTTAAAAATTCATGATACTAATCTAATAAAATCTTATTATAAAGATAATATCACCATAATCATCAAGCTAAAATTATTCATTAATCCTTATATAGATAATATTATTGTAATCTACATCTAAGATTGGTTAATTAGTAAATGATCTTATTCTAGAATAATAATATAATATAATTAATTATTGAAAATGATGTGTGTTAGAATCGATCCTTCATTAATAAAAAAGTTTTAAAATTTTTAAACAATTAGATATTGATTATTATGGATGAATAAAGTGGTTTATTTAATGTTTCAATGTAATTAGATTCCAAAGAACAAGGTAATGTTAATCACTAATCATGTACTCAATATGGTCGGGCATATCATTGATTTTAGTCTCATATGGTATTTATGAATGGGTATATCAAATGATATTTAATATGTTTGAATATTTTAAATGTCTTGTTGATATAAGAAGTTTTTTTAATCTATAATTGTGTATTGAAATAAATTATATTATTCTGATATATATATATGATATCAAATGTATGATTTACATGTGTTGTGAAAATAAAAAATGTTAGAAGATAAGAATAATTAATGTTCAATGTTTTTAACATAGGGGTGAAAATGAGTTAATTCATTGATAACATGAATACTTTATTCTTGGATGATCATGTTAAAAATTTGTATATTCACATTTTTATCTTATTAGGAATATTAAATCAATTATTTTTTAATAAACTGAGACTAGATAATTATACACATGGTTTTGATTTATTATGATTTATAACATGCTTTATGGGGTGGTCTAAAAATGGTTTGTTTCGGTTTGGGAATGTATCATATTTTCATTTTTGGAATTTCTCCAAAAATATTATTGAATTAAAATAAAATATATATTATATTCTCAATGTTTTTAGAAAATAGGAGATCTAGTAATTTGATGTCTAAGCTCTAATATAATTTACAGACAATTCATGTTGGGGAAATTTCAAAATGAATGAATAAAGTTTTATTGAGAAGTTCAATAATTTTTCTTCAAGAATAAAATCATGGTTTCTGAATCATAGGTCTTTGATTGTGGAATAGATATCATTTAATATGATTGTCTTATTTAATATATAACTATATGATTTTTTTAAAATATAAGGAATTTCCATTTTTTAGGATTTTATATGTATTAATTCATAAATTTTGAAAGGTATGTAATAATAAATGTATATTATATAATGTTTTTCAAATATATATGATTTCAAAATCAAAGGAATAATTTATTGAACCACATGTTTAAATTCATGATATGATGTGAACAGTTACTATATTGAGTATTGGAATTTAAACTATGTTCCCATGCTCAAATTAATATATATAAAAGCTGTGTATTTTCTTCTCACTTCCCCTTTGTGATAAGGAATTTTGTTTGAAAATAAGTTTTTTTTAAACATGTATGATATGATTAATTATATAAACTTTTTGTATAATTCAACAATTTATATATCATATTTTTAGAAAAAGACATGGATAGAATTATTTCATCAAGGATAAAATGTTTATCTGGATATTTTTTTAAATATATGGGAAAGTTTTCTTTCCACCCATAAGGGGAATATTTCAATAAATCCATATTTTCAAATAAAAAATGTTCAAAACACATATAATAACATATTGGATATTGAAACAATATTTTATTTGTTAAATATTGGAACAAAAAGAACATAAATTTTAATTGTTAATAAATAAGTTTTTTTTTGAATGTTAGTAAGAAATTATAAAACAATATAACATCTAAGAGGCTAGTGGGAGTATTTTAAATATTAGTGAAGTTCAAAATTAACAAATATATGATAAGGTCGATCTTAAGTTCATTTGATTTCAACATAGTGTTTTAATGTTTTTTTGGATTTGTGATGGTAAAGAAAAATGTAAAGTTTTAAAAAAATTTACCAATTATAAATTAAATATCACAATTTCCCAATGTATTTTAAAAGTAAATGATTAAAAAAAATTTCAATAAATACCCAAAAAAATTATGTGGTGATAAAGAAAAAATTGTAAATAATTACATTTTTTCATGAAAATGTAAGAAACGATTTCTTGTAGGATTATACCAGTCAAAATAAATGGTGATTTACAATTTATATCATAAAATAGTTTAGGGTATGGATATAAATTGAAATATACATAATCACATTAGTTATCAAAACATAATTATTTTAAATCTCTCATAAAAGACATTTGGTGGACCAATTTAAAATATTGTAAGTATATACATTATTTCAAAGAAATTTTATGATAGAATATGGTTACAAGGATGATGATAAAGAATATTTATACGTAGATAATATATGTTCACATTGTAATATTTTATGGACTGAATGTTAATTTTTTTAAGAGATAGGACCACGATTCATAAATCTCAAGATTATTAAAAATTGTTTTTTTTTCACTAAAAAAGTGGGGGAATTTTTTCATATTCCTACATAGAGATGTGACATGGACTGTATATGGGGAAATGAATTAATAAAATATAGAAGGTGTATCAAATAGATGGTTGATCTGGAATTTTCATGTATAAGTTATTTCAAATTGGTTCATCTTTTCATTTTGGTAAATATTCATTAAGTCTTTAAGAATATTGAAATATATCGAATTGAATATCAATATACATTTTATAATTAATTCACATTGGATTTCTAAATATGAATATATATATATTTATACTCTATGAGATACAATGATAATTGAACTCTCAAATTACAACATTGAGTCTATCCATGGCTGATGTTCATCATGGATTATTTTTTTTAATTATGAAATTTTAATATTGGTATGAGTATTATTATTTTATATAGCAAAAGGATTTTTTCATGAGGAACATGAAAAAATATATAATTCTTTGTAAGAACTGAATGACCCAGTAATTATACTGCATGGATTGTTATATAGAATCATTTTGTATAATAGGTGTGTATAAATAGTGTTTGAGAACCCTCCTCCAAATATAAATTTTTATTAAAAGGCCACTTTAAGGGGAAGTGGGAAACCGAGTTCACTTGGCAAAGCACTATGTGCTAAAAGAGCTCACAGAATTACAAAAAACAAGACTAAGATGACTTGAGTTATCCACTTTATATAATTCCCAGTGCAAGTTACCTGCCTGTGTTTTTGGATCCTCTCTGATAATGGCTTCGAGGTGGGACACCATCCTGTCCATTGTCAGGATGAACTCTTCCATGCTTATTATACCGTGGTTGAAACCCCGAGAAACAATCTGGTCTTGTTTGTCAATCCACTCATAAATATCATCAAAAATCTCCCCCTGCACCTGTCTTTCATAAATTTTTAAAATATACTCCTCTGAGGCGTTCGGTCTAAGGACTTTTTCAAACATTTCTTCCTTAGAGTGAATGATGAGTTTCAAACAGTCCCTTACCTCTTCCTCTATCACTCTTGTGTCTCGTCTTGAGACACCACTATCCATGTCATACACAAGTCAATAATTTAACATACCTAATACAGTGGTGGTTAGGTATCTTCCTAATGATTTCATCATTTATAACTTAACCAAGAGGCTATTTTCCCATTATATAATGAGTCTGAAATTTGAGACCTCAATTAAGATAGATTATGCAGACTATGAGGCCACAACTATATATTTTATATCTATATGTATAACAAAAATTTGATATTTTTGATAATGATGAAGGACATGTGATGTATTCTTTGATGAGATCAGTCTATACTCTGAGAATCAAGAACGAAGGATTTGTATATATGGGATTTACATTCGTATAATCTCATGGTCACTCGATGTCTTCTTGGGGGGGAAATATGAGAATTTATGTTGTTATATGATAAAAACTGGTGAACATTGATAAATGGATTCAATTGTTTGATAGAGGTCACCACAGATCCCATTTTATTTTGAGTAGAATTGATTCTTTCATAGATGATTCTCTTTTCTTAAATATATTTCTATGATTATTCATATTTTTTTTAAACACTATAAAGGCCCACAGGATCATACATTTTTGTTCACTAAAAAGGTATTGAATTTAAATTAGATAGATTATGTAAAACTATTTTAATATAAATCAAAATGTTTTTGGGATTGGTGTCTATAATTTATTTAGTTTGATGTAGTGTACTATGTTGTTGATGATATCATTCCAACTGATTTTATATGAAAAAAAGGAGTTTCAGATGTGGTTTCCCATGTATTAATATATGAAACAATATAAGGTGAAGTAGAAAAAAATTATTCAGTCTTTGGATTAAGTGATATATTAAAGGAGATATTCCCTTGATAAATTTTTATTTGTGATATATTTATGGTTTCTAGGTCATATTTCATATAAAATATAATTTTTAATCATCGAGTATATTTTTTTCTTGTGTGTTAGACATCCAAAAAATTCACTAATGTAATCTGTCGTTAAATAAAATCATATCATATTTAGGTGAAGCTATGGAAAGTAAATGAATACGATGAATTAATTACCACCATGGTATTTATTCATGAATTTTAATGACTGAATAAATGAGACATTCAGATGAGTTCCCTTCATGTTTATAAATTAAACATCCCTGTGATGGTTTTAGTATCTTTTTTTCGACACAAATGGCCAAAACTCCTTGAGAAATGTATCCCTCTTCATATTTCATGTATTCATACAAGGTATTGAAAAATATGTAGAAAACATGGATATAAATTGAATGTGGGTTGATTCAGAACAACCCATGGGTACCTATGGTGGTGGGAAGATTTGTTTCCACAGTCATGATCTTTATCAAACTCATCAGACTATATCAAATAGGTTATAGTGTCTCTCTAGTTTAAGGTACACTATATTTATATGATCATTTAGTTCAGTATTACATATAGTTTCATATTATCATGTTTGGAGATCCAAAAAAATGTATTTTTAATTTCTTTGGATGAATTTAATAATTGGTAATAGACTTTAATGAAACAAATCATATATAGATTTATATGAAAATGTGTCATTAGGTCGAATAAAAATTATAGACAGTATGTGATATCTTATATGCTTTTATGATTGTATCTATCATGTATTCAATGTTATGTACGAGGCATGAAGTTGCCTATGATTTGAGGTGAACAACATTGGGTTACTATTAGGGATATACATAAATATTTTAGGCTGAAAGGAAAATATATTCCTTGATTATGGAGTTGAAAAAGAACTTATCATTAGGTTTAATACATATCTAATATTTTAGACAAATCTAAATGATCTAAAGTCATAGTTGAGATATGTATAATGTCTCAACAGAGTAGTTGTGATCCAGAATATTTCAATGTATCCAATTATTGTATTTTCTAAAGAATAGTATAAATATATTATAGCATCTTCTGTAGTTGAATAATTTATTTTTATTTGAAAAAAATTTCAAGAGCATGATGTGTTGACCAATAGTCAATAAATAACATCATTTTTTGGTGATAACATTGCATCAATGGCACTTTCCAAAGATAAAAGGTCACATAAAATGAGAAATCATATATAAAATAAGTTCCATCTCTAGATGGATTTTTCTAGATGAGGTGGATTTGTAGTGAGAGGAGAATCCATAGAAGAAAACATGGAACCCCCTTTGATGGTGGCTATATTTCATCAAACGCATGAGTATCTTGTGATAGCTAGTGGCTTAAAGGATGTTAATAGTTGTTTCTAGTGAATGTGGTAGTTTATTGGAGTCAGTTCCCTATAAAAAAAATTTATGTACCTTATTTTTACATGTATTTATGTTTTTCAATATATATAATGTTTATAGTCACATAGATATTGTTCCTTTCCCTTTCATATTATGTGATAATGTCTCAAGTATTAATGTCATGTTGAAAGTACATAATAGTTCATCACTATGAGGAGATACTATGGATACTATGTAAGTATTCCTTAAACCCATGTTCTATGGTTAGATGATATTATTTAACATGACACAGAAGATACAAGTTATTAAAGCTAGGATGCTAATAAGATATTGAGACATATTCTTAGGGTATTATATCTAGGTAATATCTATGATGTGAGGTTATGAGAATGGATCATCTAGTGGGAAATCTACATTTTAGGTGTCATTGGATGTTCATAATTTTATATGAATGTGTTGATCCTTATTTTTTAATATTATAATTAGTTAATATTGTAATTTAAGTACATTTATGTATAGATAAAACTGTGATGACATATTTTTATAGTGAAATATGTTATGTTGGGTGTCTCACAAGTGGTATGTCATTAATGGATAATGTGATTTAGTATTTATCCTTTTCTTCTATTAATATAATTTCATATATCATGTACTTTGATGAAAATGGAACAGCCTGGATAAATCTAGTCCTATGGTGTTCTGTATTATTATTTATTCCCATTAATTCAAAGAGGGTTATATAAAACACATATGTTGATAAAACTAGTGTGAAATCTTCTTTATTTGATATATTGTGGTAAAGGGATAATATTACATAGTAAGAATTCATATGAGGTTGTAATTCATTATATCATTCATTTATTTCAATTTGGTATTCATGGTATATTGTTATATGTTAACCTTATACTTTAGGCATATATACATATTTTATCTGAGATAGAGGCTTAGAGGTATACACACTAAGTGTATCCAAAATCTCAAATAAATTAAATGTTGAATTTAACAAGTTAGAATAAATATTACTCTTCTTTTTTAGCTTAATATTTATAGATTTTTTCTAGATTGAAAAGATTTTTCCAAAAGTTGTTTGACAGAATAATCAAGTTGAATAATACAAAGATATATTTATTTTATAGGTTTGGAAAATATAACATTTATTATATTTTTTGAGGAATAACAATGTCATGTTTCTTGGTTAAAAATAGTCTATAAGAAAGGATTATTAACTTATAAGGAGGCTTGGTGGATGGATTTTAATTATCTTATGGGAAATAATATCAATGATATTTATTTTTTATTAGGTGATTCAAATTTCAACTAGATAATAAATATATTATTATTAAGATATGGGGTTCTCTAATAATTATTTAATTGAAAATGGTCATTTGTTAATGATAGAAACCCTAATTATTCAATAATAAATATCTATTTATATCACCTTCCATAAACACAAATTTTGTGAACAATGTATAGATGGGATCTCTCGCATTCCCTAGAGGTAGTTATAGATATCTAAATTTGAATCTCTCATCCCCTTCTCTTAATCCATTTAGTGTACACCAGAGTTATTCTACCTTATAGAATAATAATGTTTCAGTCAACCATAATGGGTGCAAGAAATCACGATGGACCATCCTATCACACCAATATTTTAAATCAACATTTAGAGATTGTGGTGTTCATGTGGATCACTAATAGTAGGTTTCCACCGGTTGATAATCATCCCAAGTACCTTGGCCTCCAGAACATTGTTGGTAGATTGAAGAAACATGTTTTCACCATGAATGTGGACATGGTGGATAACCTGATTTTTCTTTGGTCTTGTAAGAATATTTCCAAGGTGGTAATGGAAGTTATCATTAAGTCAATGGACCAAGAAATCCCTGCTTATGTTATGTCACTTATTAAATTCCAATGAATTCTTGTCAATCAAATCCACTCCCGGTTGGCCAATTTTTGGTGGGGTACCCATGAGGGTAGACATAACTCCCACTGGATGTCTTGGGAGAAGCTGTGTGTCTCAAAATTTTGTGGGGGCCTTGGATTTAGGAATCTCAAATGGTTTAGCGAGGTTCCTTTGGAAAATAAAGGATGGAGTCTTCCCTCCCATCCAAATTTAATGTTCTCAAGGGTTTTTTGGGCATAGTATTTCCCTCATTCTGATTTCTTGCACGCCCAGCTGGGGCCACGACCGAGCTTTGTGTGGAGGAGAATTTTGTGAGAAAAATTTCTCATTAATTTGGGCTGCGTTTGAAGAATTGCATATATGAATAATGTTAACATTTGGAATTATCCAAGGCTGGAAGATGATGTTAATAATAAGGTTTCTTTGCTAGTTATTCCTGGATTCGAATATGAAAGATTATGTGATATGCTCGATGACTCGCTTGAGGATTGGGATCGAGGGAAGCTTTGTTGCTGGTTTAACGAGGTGGATCGTCAGCTTATCATGAGTATCCATCTCACACTATATGTGGGCCCTGACTAGATATGCTGGGCTGGGGAACCTCATGGGAGATATTCTGCTCATTCAGATTACAAAATGAGGGTTCAAGTTTTGTCCTAGGTCTTTACTAATTTTTAGTGGAATAGCCTCTGGTCCCTCGCTGCTCTCCCAAAGGTGAATTTTTTTTTGTGGCATGTCTGTGATGGGGTTCTTCCAACCTGTGACATTCTGGTGTGGCGACACTTGGTAGAGGACGAGACATGTCCCTTGTGCCTCCAAGAAGTGGAGTCCCCATTACATGCAATTCATTCCTGTAACGGGGTGAAAGGGGTGTGGAAGGCTTGGAATCCGGATTTTGGTAGGTTCATTGACCGTTCAATTGGGTTGGTCCAAAACTTTTCTTTTTGGTTGTCTTATCTGGAACCGAGAGTGGTTGGACATATCTGCACAATTTCATGGTTGGTTTGGACTCGACGGAATGAATGTATCTTACAAATGTAGGTGACCCCTGATCACATTTGGGTGGATAGAGCATTGGAGTGGATGAATGGTTGGAATACAAGCGAGGCGGTGCATTATTTTGGCCATAGTAGGCATGATTTTCCTTCTTGGTCCCCTCCCCCCTTGAGGATTTTCTTAAGATTAATACAGATGCTGCAGTCTCTTCTTACTCCAGGGTCATTATTGGGCTCATTGCTCATAACAATTCAGGCAAGATTATGGAATCTTAGTGTAGGATTGTGCCTAACACTTGGAGTCCTGTGGTGGTAGAGGCCTCGACTATCCTCCATGGGATTATTCTTTCCCGTTCCAAAAATTAGCCCAAGGTCCTGGTGGAATCTGACTGCCTCACAGTGTTGAACACTCTCCCATAAAAGGAAGATGACTCTTAACCCTATGGCCTCATCGTGAGGAAGATATGGTCCCTGATCGATGGTTTCGATGCATGCACAATTTCGTTCGTCAAAAGGGATGGGAATACAAAAGCCCATCGCTTGGCTCATTTTTGGAAATCTTGGGGTGATCATTGTTGGGTGAATTCGTTTCCAGATTGTCTTTGTCGGTCTTGTTTTCTTGATGAGTAATATATATTTTCATTTCCTTAAAAATAATATGTAATTAAAAGTTCAGGTAATTATAGAGGTGGTCATATTTTTATTATAAAATACTATTCATGGTCCTCCTCTTCTTGTTTTGGAATTTAATGAGGTCATTTAATTAATTAATTTCAGGGTTTGTGCTAAAATTTGTTATGTAAATAAATTAAAATTCATAATTTAAGACTGAGTATATGTGTTTACCATGCTATATAGGCACTTACACTATGCCTGAAACCTACAAACCAATGGAACAAGCATTATATTTGAATTTGTCTTTGACGTCCGTGTCCTTATTTTGTCCTCTCTCATTATATGATCATAAAAACATGTTGCCAATTTTTAACATTTATAAAATTTCCATAATGAAATCAAACTCCAGTTTTTAGATGGTGTTGTGATGATTACTAGTTCTATGATGCAGATTTGGTATGAGGTCATGTTCATGATGTGTTCCCTCTAATAAAGTAGATATTAGTGCTTCCATCTGTTAAGAAATGTTTGGACCGACATCTTGTGGATCAGGTTATTTTATATCTTCATATCAATAATTTTATTTTGCTCATCATTCAAGGATGATAATTCACATAGAATGATCACATTTTCTATGTTTTTGTTGAAATACCACTTAGGTTTCATGATGATTAAGGGCCCAAGGAATACAAGGATTTTGAGTTGTCTGTAATTTAAGTATTATGTCTTTTTTAGACAATAACTGATCATATGGGAGAACTCAGGACAATTCTTATACATGGAGTAGTTGAGGGATGGTGTGTTATATTCGTCAAGTCCCATGATAAGAGAAAACTCCCTTTTATATAGTTTTCATAATTAATCCATGATAATTATTATCATTCATCCATGAAATCTATAAATTTTTAGGATCATCTATAGATACTTCAGGATGATATGACTATTGTGGTGAATTAATCAAGGTTAACTAATCATAATAACTAATCTCCCAATATGGTGTAAGATGGATACTTATAGGGTCATAAGTTTTTGTATGGTAGTTACAATAACATTCGAACTAATCTGGTCTCTCTATATATTCCCAACAATTTTAGGATGCTCTATTATTCCATGGGGATAAAGATATTCCTATAAGATAAGTATCATGAATCTATAGTTGGATGTGGAAATCATGGATCATATTCAATTATTATATATAGTTGGTTCCAATGATCAGGTTCGTGGTGCAGAAGGTAACCGTGTATTCTTAATTAGAATTAATTATACATAGAAAAGCGATACGGTAGGGGAACTAGTCAATTAAGGGATAAATGATGTTTTTTAGGATCAGTGGGGTCACCTAGGATAAGATTACCAAACTATATGCACTGAAATTAGTGGATATATAGTTGAAGGACCTCCATGATAAAGTCATCAACATGATTTGAGATCTCCCATGGGTGGTTAGGACTTCCCCTAGGATGGTAGTACTGACTATAGAGCTGGTGAAGCATTGGGAGGAGGAGATATAGGTGGGGAATGATTCTATAACTGTCTCCCACCACCACACCAAGTGGTCCATGCCTTGTTCAGAAAGGAATTTTACCAGGTTCATTGTCAGTTACAATCTTTGGAGGGATATGATCAAGTTGTGCATATGATGGTAAATTTTTATCAATATCTTATCCACATTATCACCATTACATTCATATAGTAGTATGATCAATGGATCCATTGAAATATCTATTTTTTATAGATTTTATATTCATGTATATCCTTTAGCCCATGAGTTGTGGTTGGAAATTCCTATGATAATTGACTCTATACTATTTCTCATTTGTTAATAGTATGTGTCAATGGGTGTAGAATTTGTAACCATGTTATGTTCAAAGAAAGGATATTATGACCTAAGAGTTAGGTACCTTTTAGTGGATGGGAAGAGATTATCCTAGTATGGTGAGAAGTAACTGATAATAGAACGAGTGGGTTTGTGAGATGAAATCTACAACCTATCTCCCATTATTTACAGAGTTTGTCCTTATGTTTAGAAATATATTTAGACACAAAAAATCTAGTAGTAGTATAGAAACACATGTATGTATTCCCTAAAGATTATATGGGATTTCCTCTATGTAAAGCAATCATCATCATTGTTGACTTGCACCGTAGGACCATAAAATATATTCTACCACATATTGGATGACACATGTTGTGGTCTAAGAGAAAATGGATTCATTGGAGGATATTTTAGAGAATGGATTCATTAGAACCACTATGTCCCCAGAGGAAACTTTGGTTTAGTATGACAGGAATTTGTATTGGAACATGAATCTGTACTTTGAATATCATCAACTAAATCAATATGGTGTGAATAATTCCTTTATTGCCCAATGAGACTATAAATTAGATATTTTTTCCCTTTTGGATAAATTTGTGGGTATATTGGATAATGAATTCCTCATTTACTCTCTATGTGAGGAGGATTATAGAATTATTTTTAATATAGTCCTATAATTACCCTAGTAGAACCAGTTATATGGTAATCTCTTGAAGTGATAGTTACATATAAGTGAGGTTCACATTCTAGGTAATTTCATCTCCTAAAAAAATATTTCTATAGACCCTAATAATAATGTGGTGGTTCTATATTGGGTCCCACCCTAGAGAATATTATAGGTGTAGAGTTTTCTAGTTTTGGTTTGGTAATAAAAGATATTTTTGGTAGAGTTTCCAGGATATCAACCCATTTGACTGATTTGAAATGGAAAGTTTAGTTATTCTCATTGATTTGTAGGTGATGGAAATCATTCAAGGAGAAGAGGCAGATATTGACCAGTTCTCTAATCTTAAGACTTGAATAAGAACGTTTTAAGTATTTGTTTTTCAGTTATTCCATTATTTTAGGTCTCAGTTGCATTCTCATATAGAGGTGGATGGTGATTTATTATATGTTTAGGAGGTTAAGTCCCCATGACAATAACTAAAAATCATAGTTTTCTTATTTCATATTAGTGGTATTCTTTTTGAAGGTATATATTTATTATATTTTTGGATATTATTTCATTTTATATTCATATATCCATAGAATTATGTACATATATTACCAGAGAGACCTGAAACTAAGATATAGGCGTTTTCTATATTTCATACAAGAATATGTTTTCAAGATAGGTTATTACATCGGAAAAGGAAACTTTGTAGGTAATAACCTTTGTTAGAAATCTTTTTCTCCTTTGGTGGAGGAGGTATAATAGTAGTTTTTCACAATCTAGATAACCCTAATAGGGGATATATAGACAGATAATATCCAAAAAATTGTAGTGACTTCTCTATTTCACCAATGTGTGAGAGAGGCTCAGATGGGATAAATGGATTATAAATTTTTGTGATATTTATATACTAATGAGATTTTACAAATTTATTTTTTGATCATGAGGAGTATTTCATGATTTGTAAAGGTTGGATATTATTTTTTTTTTCATTTTTGTGTGGCATCATGTTGAGGTTTTTTTTACCTCCACCTTTTTGGAATATCATATAGTGGAAAATATTTTTTAGTATTTTCATTATTAGTTTTGGTGGGTAGGTATGTGGTAGAATTTCACATAGTTTGTTTCTTGATGCCTCACTTGTAAATTAGAGAAGTCATATCATTAGGTTCTACAAAGCTAACACTTCCTATTAAGATCCTATAATTTATGTGAGATGGAATATCTATTTATTTTTTGATATGTGTGGCATTTATATAAATAGTCCATGAAAATATTTTGGTGATTATGTATTGACTTTCGAAGATAACACACTTTCTTTCTCTCAAAGAGAGGAGTTCAATGCAGAGTTTAGGGCCTTCATATTGATCAGATATCATCTATATTCATGGTATACCCTGGAAAATTATATCCAACCACGATAACCAGTTTACATAAAAGTTGTGGATAGGTTTTTAGGAGGATTTTGGTACCCAACTACAAGAAATCATAAAATTACACCCCTGAAAAGAAGTCCACGTTGATCAAACAATTCAGGTTCTGGATGATATGCTACAAGCGTGAGTTTTGTACTTTAATCAATGTTAGGAGGATCACCTACCATAAGTGGAGTTCACATAAAATAAAATTATCTCTCCACCAATGAAAGGGAACCATTCAAGGATCCATATGATAGAACCTAATGGTTATTCATGGCCTATAAAGAGAGAGTTGAGTCATCTCTTATGGTTCTAGACCTCATGCATGTGATGATTGATAAATTTCATATGTTGTTTAGAAGGAAAGAAGACTTCTCGGAGTCAATGGTAATCTTTTGTGTGTTGACATTATAATCCATTAATTTCTAATTAGGTAGACCATGGGTTCCTAAGAGTCTCCACATTAATGGGTCTATGGAGGATTATTATGGGTTCCAAGTTATTCCCAAGATTCATCGAGCTATTCTAGTTCATATGTATGTTTTGAACAATTTTTTATTTCTTGATTTATCACTATAATTTGACCGAGTGTATGTGGTCATAAAAATCATATAGTTGGGATGTTTTTTTCCTAAACCATTACACATTATTAATTTGGTTCTAATTAATATCAAGGATGAAAAAAATATAATACCCTATGGTGATTGAGGATTGAACAAATAGGATCCTTCATAGGTTAGCCAGTCTATTTGTGTGTGTTCTTTGGCATCAATGGAATTTCGAAAGGATCTCATAAGAGTGTGAGATCCAGATTCTAGCTTACTTCCATCATCATTTAGAGTAGGTTCTCTTTTTGGGGGGTAATACCAATAGGATTGTAGAGAGTGATGAATCTATTTTTCATTATTCAACCCTATAAATTTTTTAAAATATTATTTAGGTTTTTCTTCATCTTTGGAATGGTATTTCAGACTTCGTTGATCCCAAATAACTATATATTAAATATATTAAATATATAATACTTCTCCCATGTAATCTTTCATAAATAGTATATTTTATTTTTAACAATTTCATAGATGAGGAAACATGAGACAACCATTGAATCAAAAACACCAGTTTAACAATAGGAATAGTGTGAATTCCATCACATTATGTCTCATAATTATTCTCCATTGTCATAAGTTTTAAAAAATTTAATTTAGATAATTTATTTATTTATTTATTTATTTATTGTAGGTCTAAATCCTAATCCTCCTTAAATTTAATACCTATAATATAAGTTCTCTATGGTTATCCAAATAACTTTGGGAATTGAGAGGGAGGGAGGCAGTTCCACTCTGGGGAGTATAATCGAAGAAGGATTGAATGGAATTCATTATAAGAACTAAAATTAATTATAAATCCACATTAGTATCAAGGTACAATTTTTCTCCCTCAATGATCATTCCAATGATGAGGTATGAAAAATTATTTATAGATGCGTTCTATTTAATTTATGGTTTCAAGAATGTATTATTATAATTCATTGGATTTTTGTTATTCCCCTCATGTGGCATGGACCTATTAATTAATTTTTATTTCATTACCAACAAAACAATCCTTCTTATCAAAACCCTTATATATTTATTTCATTCTTATTATTACATATGGTGTTTGAGATTAATATAGACCATGATGATTTTCACTTTTTTGATTGTGCTTAGATTCCCAAATTATTTAATACATTGTTGTTCTATGCTAGCACAAAAATTCAATTAATAAAAAATATTAATTATGATAAATCTTTGGATACATAATTATAAGATTATTGATAAAGTAGAAAATGACTAGGATATCATGATTCTTGACAATGGGACAAATGGAGATAGTAGAGATTCGAAAAAACCCTCGGGTAGTCTATACAGTGTGATATACATTGACAATATCAATTTAAATCATTATTTCAATCCATAAGTTGATTATAATTTATTATTAAAGAATTATAACTTGATATCAGGGCCTTGGAGACATATTCCAGAAAGATTCGAGGTACAATCGATTGAATGGGGAAGATCTGGTGAAGCAGACTACCTGATTTAAAATTTTTAGCATCAAACCATGTATTCTATAGGTACACAAAATGTATATCCCACTATTTTAACTATCTATATTTTCCATAATTATTAAATATTACACAACCATATGGAGATCCCACACATAGTGTGATCCAATCCAGGAACATGGATTATATACAATGAGAACATGGATGGGACCTTGGGTGGCCCTACAACATGTTTTACATAATACATACACCGTGTCCATGACCTATTACACACCACATGGGGTTTTATGACGTTTTCTAGCCTTAACGTGATATTATACCATGTTTACCAAAAATGAGACAATATTTACTTTTCCAAAAATTATCTTAGTTATATATCTCCTTCATTGAGACTTGGATATGGACCTGCAACTAGTCTCTCAGAAGTAAAATTTCACTTAAAATGTGATGGTAGCCATTTCTTGGGCATCAGATATATGGGATAAGGTGGAGTGATTAGATCGATTCTTCTATCAATTTTTTTTTTATTTCATGACTCAAGTGTGAAATATACAGTGACATCATGATCTATACCATAAAATAGATTTGGATTAAATGGAAAATATTCTCCATCCCCAAAGAAGAAGAAAATAGTATCTTAATGGGATATATGAATTCTTACACACCTAGGGATATGTATTTATCAAAAAAAATCATATTTTGTTAATGTTGATGTTAGAAATTCCCATTAGATGTATTCGATGGGTTTTATATATTTCTATAAAAGAAGTACCAAAATCATCATACAAATTTTTGAAAGTCGTCTGAAAACAATTTCCCATTAAAAAAACCTTATATAATGGAAAACTATATCTAGGGGAATAGTTTAGTTTGAATGGTTTGTTTTAAATAACCATAGAGCCGCATTAGACATTAATATCAAATTTTATGGCCATTTTATGTTGGTTATCACTCTATTATAAAGTGAAAATAAAAAATAGAATATTTTTTTAAAGTATCGAAAGTAATTTGTGGAAATATCATGAAATACCTTTGTGGACACATAGTTCCTCCAAAACATTATAGTCCATTTTCATCAATTTAGTTCCCTCACATCTATAAATCCTCTTTGTAACTATTTAATTACATTCCATCCATATAGTCCCTTTGATGCCACATAATCCCTCTTCAGTTGTATAATTCATTATCTTTTCTATATATTTCAATGTACCCTTGGACATTATTGAATTTTGGGTTCTACATTTGTTAATATAATTAATTATTTGTATTTTAATGTAATCCATTTATAATCATTATATTACATTATGGTCGTATAACCCATGCACAATTACTTTTTCTGATAAGGTGGTTATGGGATATTACCTATAAATACCCATCACACACTTAGATAAAAGATAATTTGGGAAGTAAAAATTTTTAGGGATACTTTACATAAAGTAATACACTCCCCAATTAATCCCACGTCATGATAGGATCTTGGAGAAGGAAACTTAGTTAAGTATATTTACTAAAGAGAAACTTAGGAGGGTCGTTCATGGACTAACCCTATGAACACAGTTCATGGGGGAAGTTCATGAGTATCCTCTAAGTAGTTATCCCATACATATAGTTCAAGAAGATATTATTACAAAGATACTTTATAGGTTTTATCCATGAAAACAATTTTTGGGGGATAATTCATGAGGTTCCTCTACATTAATTGTGGCTCATGAACTTTTATATCAAAACACCTTAATTTTGAAAAATATTGATTTTCATATATAACACAAAATTCTATATGAAATTTAGAATTAATAAATTAAATTTTAGAAATATTGCATGGGTGAATAGTTTAGGGATCCACCCCCAAACCATTGTTAGGGATCATTTAAACACTATAGTCTCTAACATTCGACCTGGTCCCCCTTCCTTTGTCAATAGAACCATGAAAAATTGGGTTTCAAACCAAAAAAATGGACCATAACTAATATGATTTTTTCATGATATATATAACCCCTCCCCCCACACCTGTAGTTTAGATACTTATCTTGGTTCCCTCATATATATTGAGACTATAATTTTCACTGGGTTCTCTCATATAAATTAACTACAGATAAACCTTTTAGTTGCATCATATTCTATTAGTTGAGATAATCCTCTTGGATTCCATAAATTCCATGTGTTGAGATCCTCCATGGGGTTTCCTAAAATTGCATTGACATATCTCATCTACGTGGGTGAACCTAAAAGGAAATACCAATTCATAAATTCCACTAAATAACTTTTTTACCCATTTAATGGAAAACATTTCCTACTATGTGATGTTAAACTGAATGTATCGGTCAAGATATATGACCTTAAACTATATAAATAAAAATATATGCCCTTTGATTATGGTTCCAAAAGGATATTTAAGAGACTAATTTAAAGATCAAACCCAACACATTGGTTCATATCATGGTCATCCTAATATGTGTAATTTATAACCATATCATCTTCCTTCCTTATTAAGATTCCATTAGAAATCAGGTGGACACCTATTTATGAGCTTCCTCCCTAGTTATAATACCCAACCATACCTTCTCAAAATTTCTTTATGAACAAAAAAAATAAACCATAAATAGATGATAAATCATAAGTCCCACAAAAAATATTTCTAGGTACATATCATATATAATTCCACTTTGTATGATTTAAAACTACTTCAAAGTTTTTCATGGATTCATGAGAATAAAAGGTACCACTGTAGTCCTTATAATGTTATGGTAAATGATTTTTAATGTTGCATTATGTGGCACTAAAAAATACAGGTTCTAAATCCCTTATAAAAAATATGTAAGAAACCCCTCTCATGGGACAAATTCCAACTCCATAACACAACATTCCTCCTTTTAAAATATTATAATTCCTCCTCAGATGGTAAAAAACATAGATTTCTTAACTATATGGATTTAAACAATAGTGGAAGCGAATTAATTGATCAAATAAGTGAAAATATAATTAACTTGAGGGATTACTTATTAAATAAATATTTTGAATTAGTAAATTTCATCAGGTTAATTGATATTGTTACATATTTCATAAGTAATTATTTAGGAAAATATCTTAAATTATTAATAAAGTCTAATAGCAGGCAGTAATTCCCCACAAAATGGTAAGATATGTTTTACCTTAATCCTACTGACCAATTCACATTATAAACTAACACTAGAAAATCCCCAAGGGCAACCTATATTTATAAATAAGGAAAAAACTGATGTGAAGCATATAGGGGTCCGAAATCAATCAAAAATGGATTTATTCAAGTAGTTTTAAAATTTTATTAACTTCAATGTACCAATAGGATCAAATTAATTTGTAATGGATTTGGATCAATAAATTTATTTCATTTTTCGAATTTTCAAATATTTTATTTCCATAAAATTAAATATATCTCCCAAAAAAGTAGGTTATTTTTTTCATCACCCACATTAATTAGTGGAATTGTATATCAAAAATCAATAAATATGTTATAGATGTTGAAAACCAACTATGGATAAAAGGTGTTCAATGATCTCAACATGGATGTTTAATATGGAAATGTGAAAATGTATCTAAAATATTTTTCAAAGGAACTGATTGAAATCCAAAATTAATTCTAAGAATTTAATAAACATTTGATTGAGGGTTATAAAGTGGTAATTTATAACAGATTTGATTAATATTTTATAAAGGTTGAAGAAAAATATTGTAACCCTTCTCCTCAACACATTATTAAGACCCTAATTAATCCACTTGATGAAAAAAATAGATTCCAACTATTAAATCAAATGGAGACAATAAAACCTAATATTAACTTATCTTTCTTTCTTCCGAGTTACGTTTGAAAACTCATACTCCCTATTATTAGTATGATTATGTAGTATTCATGAAGTATGACTTGGTGGTGGTGGTGATGATGATAGTGGTAGTGTTGGTGGAGGAGGATTAGGACCACCCATCATGAGAATATGTAATGGTGGTTTCAGTTGGATATATAATATGTGCTAATTGAAGGTGAATAATTAATGTTGAATGAATTAAATAATTGACCTCCTTAACATTAATAAGAATGAATTTTGGATGAGGAAAAAACAACTAAGAAGTACCCTCTTTTTCTCTAACCACCCCCCTACACTTCTATCCATCACGTATATCATTTTGAGTGTGGGATTATTTTTCATTCCATCTAGGGTTTTCCAATCATGGTATCTATACTTAGTCAGAAGAAGATATAAAATGTAGTGGTTAACATCCCATAAATCCCATCAACATTTGTTTTATATAAAATAAACTAATACTTACCAAGTGATCATAATATATACCTGAAACCTATTTTCCATGTCAAACCAAGATTATTATATTTTTGTCATTCATTTTGGTTTTCATAAAATAGATTTCTTATGTTTTTTTATTGTGTAGGTTCTAGAACCAGTGGTATGGATCCTAACTCATCTCATTGGAGTAATGACATATTATATCTCTCCCCACACAAGCTTACACTATCCATATTCATTATTTTCATGCTTAAATAGGGTATTTAATTTCATTTGTGGGGGTTATTCTTTATTATGTTGTTCATTTAATTTTCTCAATTTTTATTTTAATAACAAAACATTCTTCCACCTCGAGTACATCATTTTCATGAGTAATCTATGTGATATATTTTCATTTAAAAAAATGGATTTTTTACTGTTAAAATTGGAAAATTTATTTTAATTAGAAAATGATTTATTTACACCATTAGTAAATAGACATGAATTCAATCTACGATCGTTGATTTGGGTTAATTTTTATAACTAAATGTAACACCTTGTGGAGGTAAAGTAAATGGAAATTAAATTGGTTATTCAGACTAGAATAAAATGATACGTTAGGATCCAAACTAAAGTTCCACAAGATTACAATATGGTCAATTTTTTTGATTAAATAGAAGATTATTAATATGGGAAAGAATTATTTTTTATCTAGTTTGACAAACCCAACTACCAAGCCTCAACAATCACAACTAGCCACATTGGATGCATGCTGTTTGGAATTATTGATTTAGAATTATCCCTACTCATCCAATATATGTTTTATATAATTTATGGATTAAAATTAAATAAATGTAAAAACAATTTTGGTTATTGAGAGGAATTTGAGGTAATTTGACTATTGAACTAAAATGAATAGGGGAAATGAAATAAAAAATCCATTATTTTTAAGTATCAATGAAGACTATAATCGGGAACTAAATAAGTAACATGAATTAATGGAAATTAAAACATGTATTATAAGTTAATTTTGTATTTATGAGAATCCATAATATCAAACATTAAATAAACAAGGATTGAAAATGGGATAAAATGGATTAAATATGGAAAAACATTATGGAAAATAATTCTATGAGGACATGGAAGAGCTTATGTGTGGGGGTGTGATAAACCAATAAATTTCAATATTTTATATATATATTCTAGGATATTTAATATAAATATTATATTATAATATTAATGAATTAATATAATTTTAACTATGTAAATAATTACATTAATGATGAAATTTCCTAGATAATTGATTTAATTGAATCTTATATTATTTTTAATTTAATTTATTATAGTTATGTTTTTTAGAATTTAATATTTATTTTTTATAGAAAATGAATTAATACTTTTTGGGAAGTGTAGGATGTGTAGTAATGATCTTTAGTTTTGACTATAGATATGAGAATCATTTCATCCCTAGTCTCTGTATGATAATTATCTTGGTCAGATAGTGCTACATTATATTAATCTAATTCCCAAGACATTTCATAGAACCAACTCATGTGATAACCCACTGTGTGATATTAATTTTACTAGATAATTCACTATGTAAGATTCAAATAGTTGTGATGAAGGGTATTTAATATTAACTTATAGAAATCTGTGATTATTGGTATTAACTTAGGGTTTCATCGACTTGCTTCATAGTAATCTGGAGAATTTAGATGCCTCATGAGATCATCCTCCTTATCACAAGATCATTTCAAAATAAATAGGTAATTCCAAAGTGCATTAATTTAAAATCCGATGATTTTTATGAAAAATATAAATAGAAGTGTTACTATTTATCCTCAAATATTTTGGTACACCACTATAGCCTTGGATCACAAATCAAGTCTACACATCAAATATGTATTCTGACATACATAATGTTTAACTATGTCAAGAAGTGATCAATCGATAATTCAATATATATTTCATCTCTTAAAATAGGATACCATGAATAATTAGGAGATTATTCAATCATGAGAGTATTATAGAATGTCATAATTTGAAAAATCTCTTTCACACACCAAGGGTATGTGGAACTCATCCATTCACATCGATGGAGTATTTGTTACCTATATCTATAGATTATTTTCTCCATTACAACGGGTTCTCACCATGATCTTCTCATCCTTAATAGAGTCATGTAATTTTTTTAGTAACTCATTTTCAATAGTTAAAGTAATGGTAGATCTTCTCAAATTATTTATTTTTCTGATTTCATAATCTTACCTGACCATACTACTTTAATGGATGTGTTTATGGTAAACTAACATGAGTGTACTATCTATGGGGGTGGTCCAAGTTTTCTTAAATTCTCATTCTTCATTTATATGAAAAACTATATCATTTGTAACTGGGAATATGGGTGTTTTGGTTTAGTGGAAATGTTTTCTGACTCTAAAAGTATTATTTTAATTTGTTCCCTTCTAAGACTATATCTAATCTCCAACCCTTATCTTGTTTCCTATAATATTAGTTAAAATGAGATAGATCAAGGAATGAATGAATTATAATTCTATCTGTTGGAGAGTGTTGGTAGTTACATAGACCTATATTGAACACCACTTCACACAACAAAGGAGGTGAATTTCATTTTGGTGAAGAGGATTCTAATGTACACTTAATTATATATACTATATATTGGATGATTTCCTAGAATGGTGTATAATGGGGTATCAAATGGAATTCAAACTTCATTAATGCATGACAAAGGATACCATGGGTAATATAGTTTACAACTTCTTTTATCTCTACTATGTTTTCAATATTCAACTCTATTACCATTTTCATTGTATATATCACCTCACACATAACCCTCTTTCCATTTCTAGGGTTTTAAAATTATTACAAATAATCAAAAATGTAAAAAAAATTAAATAATAATATCCATCTAAAATCCTTGGGAAATGAACTTAGTCCATCACAATATTTTAAAATATAATTTCTTTGAATTTCATTGATATGTTCCAGAAGAATGGAACTTATTAATCATAGAAAAGGATCAGATACTATTTGATGATAAAAATGATAATAAAAAACCAATGAACCATTTAAGGTTGATCAAATGGAAAATTTGGTATGTTTGGAAAATTTATAAATTAGTTTTATTTTTAAAGAATCGAATATACTATATAGTGAATTTTCGAATGGATATTGAATTTTAAAGGTTTTTAAATAACCCATATTATTATAAATCACCATATATGATAAATCTTGGAGAAGAATTCAAAAATATAAAATTATATACTATTAAAGACCTATGGATTTCAAGAAGTAAACCAATTATAGAATACTATTGAATTTTTTTAAGTAAACAATCATATATACATCATATAGATGGTGGGTGCCCAAAATACCAAAAGATTCTCTGATTCTTTTATATCGAAAACAGTTGGAGTTAGAGAATATGGGGGGATGAACTCCATTTATTCTTCCAAAACATGGGATATTTTTAAAAATCCTTCGGTAAATTTGGAACTACAAAAAACAGTTCTATTAATTAAATTAAAAATAATATGGTAGGAATTAGTAAAAGGAATTGTGAATTTGGAATGGGTTTAAATTAATGGAATGACTTAATTTGTAGAAAACATTTTTCCCATTTATAAATCACACATTGATCCTAATTATGAATTTAATATTTATAGAATAATTATTTCATCTTATACATTTTTTTGAATAATTATTTACTTCATAGAGATTTGTATGAAAAAATTTACATGGAGAACACAGAAGTATTCATATATTCTAGAAGAAACATAGTGTGTAATATAGAACAGTGTTTTTATGAGTTGAAGTAACAAAATAAGATATTGAACCAAATGTTTTGTGAATTTATGATAGAAGAAATGTTAATTTAGTGTATTTAGGATCATTATACCTATTATATGAAGTTTGATAAAGGAAACATCATCTATATCACTTGTATGTGGATAGAATTATCTTGGCATGTATGGGAAATAAATGAATTAAATTACTAAAGGATGGTTATCATAAATGATTGAGATGATGGATATAAATTAATGTAAATGAATTTTGGTTTGATAAACTTAATGGACTAGAAGTATGAAACATTAATTTTGTATTTGTTGGAGAACATCAAGAAGATTGTGGATTATTTTTCAATTTTTGGAACTAAGTCTATCTCAACCCCACTGGTCATTAATATAAAACTATCAAAATAAAATAAACAAAAATTTACAGATAAGGATAAATATATAAGAGTTATTTTATCCATAAGTGGTAGGGAGGGTGATTTATTATATGATTATTACTTGGATAGACATTTCTCTATCATTGGGAGTAGTTAGATGGTACATCATAAAATTTATTCGAGGAGTATTTAGATGTAGGAATGTAGGTACTCTAGTATCTCAAAGGATTTAAATTTCATTCCTTATGTTTCAAAATGAATGATCCATTACTATGATTTAATGGAGTGTCCTTTTGAGTGGATACATTTTCATGTAAAAGTGTCATGTGATCTTCTATTACCGATATAGGGACTACCATAATTTAAATACCAAGAACAAAACTCATTGTTACATTATAAACTATAGATGGAGAGTATGCTTAAAAAACTAAAGCAATGAAAGAGATTATATGGATCAAGGGTATGTTAGTGGATCTCAAAAGAAATCTGGGGGTGAAATAGTATATTGTGATATTAATAAGGTGACATATAATTTAATTAATTTAACATTTTAATCAATAATAACACACATTCAAATGAAATATCATTTTATATAGATGTTTGTGGAAGATGGGGTTTTATAACTACAAATGATAGATAGAATTAAAAATATGGAAGATATTCTAATTAAGATTTTAGTTTGGGAAAGTATGAGGTTGATTTATGTCTCAATTGGACATATTTGAATAAATGAAAAATTAACAGAGACACAAAAACACATTTCAATAAGATGATGGATAGATGTAGTTACTTCAGTGAAACAATGGGATTTATATTGAATACTAGAAAATAATCATAAAGTATCAGGTTAGAGGGGTGTTGTGATAAATGTAATCCAGAAAATTAATTAAATATTTTTGATTGTATGATTAAAGGGGACCACTTTGGGGACCAGATGAAATATTTTTAAAATATGAAGGAAGTAATGAAATGGTTGTTTGATTCAATGAATAAGATAAAAAATGTTGTTGTAGTGGAGACAACTAATGTTTTTGATGATGAAAATGTGAAATAAAAAAATTATTTTCATTAATGTAACATAGTAGGATATATTAGAGAAACATGTATTTTTTCAAGGGTGTTATATAATAATAATAAAATATATTTCATGAAATATGGATGGGGATATTGGCTTCAGATAAGATCTTCCAGAGCCTCAAGGTATTTCCCATAGATTCTTCGTTGTGTGGGATTCTAATTTAAGGATCTCTGACAGGATTATTCAGTGCATGGTCACTCGAATGGATTCTTCTTAGGTTATTGCATATTTTGGAGATAGTGTCATAGTGGATGACGTGGGATTTTTTTCCTCGGTGGACATGATGAGTGGGTAGGCCTTGATGGAGGAAACGTTAAGCTACGGGCGGCTTCGGTCTCAATGGATTATCAGGAAGAGGTGGTATTCCTCACTGGTGATGGTAATCCTTCTCAATGGATGGATGGTCAGATATGGTCCAGAACTACTATTTCAAACTAGATCACGTTAGATTTGATCTTCATTAATAGTCCTCGGGGGTGCTGGCATCGTGAGGGAATGGTGGGATTCAAATCGACAGCGGCTACGTGCTTCGGTGTCATTGCAATGTGGTGGTTCTCTAGTAGGCAGTGCTTGCTATGGTGGGTGGAATGAGGACAAATGAGTGGAGGATGTGGATTCTTTAGGTTGGTGAGGCGTTTGGGAAGGAGTTGTATCTTTTTATAGTTGTAGCATCATTGTGGTATGCATGGTTGTATCATCATCTAGGTTTAACTGACATGGGATTTTTTTGGGGCCAGTCATGTCTATGTGAATATATTTTTTCTATTTTTACATGTAGGACAATGTACCAATGGTCATATGTCACTCAAAATAAGGTTATATGCCCTTGTCCATTAGCCATGTAATGGGTTCACCCTTTCCCAATTTCAAAAGGGTTCTCCTATTTTTCTTTTTTAATAAATAGGGTTCTTCTCTAATCATTTCAATAAAAATATATTTCACTACATATCACGTATCATTGGTTTAGGAATTTTTGTAACCTGTAGCATTAAATGACAGGAGGGTCATATGTTAAAATCATAAGGTAGTTTGACAATAACCACAAGAAAAAAATTCCAATAAATAAAATTATAAGATCACTTTTTCACTAAAAAATTATTATAATATTTTAATTACTCTCTTATTATTCCATGATTAATAAAATAAATAGTAATTCTCTCATGGTGAAAATTAAATAATAAACCATGTATTTCACTTTTTTATTCCATGTGAGTGTGATATCATTAGTTTCTTGTGCCTCTGTGTGATTCAGAATATCTTCCAAGATTAAAGTGATTCATTGTAAAATATTAGATAAAATTTTCATTGATTGTATGTTTATAATGGGTTCTTTTATTTTGTGAATTCATGAACCTCATTCCACAATTGAGGATACAAAATGGACTTTTGGAACATGGGTATTTCAACATAATAGACTTATCCATGATCAATTATGATCCATAAATTTATGTGAATATATACATATTCATGATTTTTTTGAAAAAATTATAGACACTTATATTCATTAGAATAATGAATTTAACTAAATAATATATATACATAATAACATTTTTTTAAAATATAATGTTTTTCATTTTCTTCATGATACTGTTGATTTCACTATATTACTAAATTTAATTGCTTACCATGACTTACTTATCATGGTTTAACTATTAAGATAAAAATATTAAATTTTAAATATAATGCCCCATTATTTTAGTTTATATTTTCCTTTAATTAAATACAACATATAATATCTCCCTCCACATGAAATGTTAAACTAAATATAAATAGTGATATATTTTATTAAAAGAAATTTACTAGAATTAAAAAATAACCCTTATAATTTATATCATGAATTGGAGTATATAAATAACAGTAAATTCATTCTTAAATATATTTAAAAATAAAAAATAAATTTCTGCTTCATTGTCAATGAACTGATAAAATTAAATTATATAATTATATATCTAATGGAATCATTTTATACTAATAGTTGTATTTTTCTAAAAAATCATTTTAGGTGATATGAATTTTTATTTTATTAAACTAAATGTATTATCATTAAATAATTATCAAATATATTATTTATATTAAATTCATATAAAAAAATTATATAACTAGTAGTTGATTGGATATAAGAATAACAATATAAAGTATTTAAAAAATGTCATCTTCCTAAAAAAACCATTTTATTTTATTTTCCATTTAATACCTAAATTCTTAAATTTGAAAAGTTATTTTCAAAAAAATAATTTCATTTATGAATTTATAATTTTGATACTATCTTTAGAATATATTTTTATATTTTTCTAGAAGGTTGTATTTTTTATGAATTGTGAAAACAACAAATTTAAAAAAAATAATGAAAATTTTAACTTCATTAACAAACAATGATGAATTAAAAATTTATGAGTCCTTTTTAATAATACAATATTAATTAAATTTGCAAAATTTAACTTTTAAAATATTTATTTTAATCTAAAAACCTATGATTGAAATTTTTGAACCTATTTAATATTTTTTAAAGAACATTTATACATTATATAATTGTTATTTTTTGAAATAATTTAAAAAATATAAATTTAATATTAAAAACCTGTTTTAATATTTTAAATTAGAATATAAAAAATATCTAATAATTTTAATTCCATTTTTATTCATAAAAATAAGTTACCATGGCTTAAAATGTGTAATCGTGCTAAAAGAAAATTATAGTAAAAAGGATAAATTACAGGTAAAAACCTGAAATATCCTAAACATTATCACTTATGTCTTTGTATGATAGGTTTATTAAAAAAATTCCTCTCTTATCCACTATTTTCACCATTGGAACCCATTTCCATTGAATGTGACATGACTTTAACATAATGTTATGAATATTTACAAATGCGTCACCCCTTAAACCTATAAAATGATCCCTTTACCACACATTTTTCATCATGCTAAAAGCTTTTTACCTCAATTATTATTTATTAAAACATCATCCCAAATCCATATCACAAGTTCTGTAGTTTCTTGTCTCAAAAAAACACCACTCTAAGATGGATCAAGGATTTGTTCCGATGAGTGTGGTGAGAACACCAAATCACACTTCTTCATAGATATTCTTTTATATATTCATATAACTCCCAAAAATATATTATTTTAATGATAAAATAATTACATAAGATCTATAATTATACATAAATGTTATTATTTTTATATAATATCTATTTTACACCACATTCTGATTCATTAAAAAATAAAAACGTCACTTGTGGATATATGCAGAACACTTCCCCCATAGAAGATGTATTTCTCTTTTAATCACTTGATTACATGTATTTATATAAGGATTTATTTAATTAATGGAGATTATATTTATGAAATAATTATTATATTTTAACGATTAATCATTATGTGCCTTTCTTTCCTTCGGAGATTTGAAAATTGAAAATGTCTTCAATGGGCATGTGGAGACAACTACCTCTATGGAATACAATTTTCCTTTTCCAACACTGCCTCACATAGATGGTTAAAAAATATTTTTAGTGAATTTATATGATACTAATTGTTATATTATTTTATGAATATGGTTCTTATTTGATTACACAAAAATCAAGGGTCATTATAATGTAATCTGTTGAAATTGGTTGTTTCCCCAAGACAGGCTCATCACCAATTTCAAATTCTTGAAAAACAATAAAAAATTCATAGAAAGATAATGTATCATTATAAGTAATTATTTAAATTAATATATAATATTTTTTATGATATAAAATTGATGAATATTTAATTTAATAATGTGGTTATATACCACCATAATAAAACTTGTGTGAAGTCATTAAAATTAAAGTCATCTATTGATTAAAACAAACATTGGATAACTAATATATGGGTAGTGAATGATTATGATTATAAAATGTAATATGTAATATATATTAATATGGTTATTAAATAATTAATTACTATGTTTTTTATTATATAGTAGTATAATGATGTTTCTTGGAAATATAGAGCTATGGTATCTATTTTTCATCTCCAAGTTACTTCTTTGAGAGATGTTTTACATTGGGAATCTACATTGGATTATATAGTGTATGTAATTACTAATGGAATATATTTTTTCACTATTCTCTTTTATTCAATTTAATTATTATTTTAATTCATTTTTTATCTTATAATGGGTTATCAGTCAATTCATACCGAAGCTGTAAGGGCATTTCTTAACTCAATATCTGTTCATTGAGTTATAATGTTTCTTCTGGAAATATATTAGTATAAGTTCAACACATTATTTCCAATTAATTTATTATTTTTTAATTCCTCTTTGATTAATCTGTATTTCCATTTATTTCTTATGAACTCCTTTTTATAGTATTTTAGCATCAATTCTTTTTTAGTGAACATCTTTCGATATTAAAGTAAATTTTTTGTTAAGAATAGTCATCATCCTCTTTAATGGTATTTACCCCCATATTCATATTTTTTATTTCAAAAAATTATTTATGTTATGATTGTGGAACCCAAATATTTTTTATCTCATGTCATATGACAAATTAAATTTTCCTATTTTTTTAAAAAATAGCATTCTT
Organism: Viscum album; assembly: GCA_963277665.1. Taxonomy (NCBI): domain Eukaryota; kingdom Viridiplantae; phylum Streptophyta; class Magnoliopsida; order Santalales; family Viscaceae; genus Viscum; species Viscum album. The sequence goes on along the minus strand of OY728165.1, from coordinate 1,914,867,528 downwards.
CTAACATTATGTGTTTAAAAAAAAGTATTTAAAATTGTAATAAAATGTGTATCCATTCATGGTCACATATATTATACATAACTATACATTTCTTATAAAAACTATTATTTTTATTTCAATGTACTATTATTGATATTTATTAAAAGGAGATATTTTAAACATGTGTTTATTTGTTATTTTAAATGATATTTTAACATGAACCATAACTATTTATTTTTACAAAAAAGCTTAAAATATTTAATGAAATCTCTTTTCATGATTTCTCTTCCACTTTCCTATTTAACTCTAAAGTATTTATCTCATTGGGTGTAATTTTACACGAATTTCTATCACAATTCCATTATAATGTTTTTCATTTTTTTGGATTAAACTCATGGTATTAGAAGATCCAATTCTCAATCCCATATTTTGGGGTACCATTCAATGTTTTCATCATATAAAGTTATTTTTTATTTATTATATCATCCTTTAATGTTAAATATGATACACTATATATATGTTCTAATTCCACCATCACCATTGTTTCTCAATATTTATCATAAAAATTTATATGGAATTTTTCATGAAAACCATCAGTTTTAAAGGGTTTATTATAAAACGGAAAAAATATGAAGGTTTTCATGTTCAATAGGAACACTTATATATGGTTTTCATTATGTGATGGGTGGGATCAAAATTATATTTCCCTTTAAGATATTGTGTAATGTTGGATATATCATGAGATAATTATGGTATTCAAGGACATTAATACCTATCCACATATGTTATGGGAGATTCTTATGTAAATTCTTAACCCACTATGTTCTGTGAGATTGGTATCTAAATTCAAAACCCACTATATTTAAAATAATTGGGAGGGAACCCAATCCTATATCGAACAATTTTTAATGTTATTATAAGAATTTGAATTTAACTCAATCCCATAAGTGACCCTATTAACTATGTTTATTGTAATTGTACTTAAACAAAATCACTTATAAGATTCTTTCTACAGAGTTATTCGGAATGGGAAGAAAACACAGTCCCCTGGGGGATATTTTAGACTATGTTACTAGGAATGGGGTGTGGATCCAATACCCTGTTAAAATTTTTCAATTATTTTTATTGGAATTGGAAGTGAAAATGACCCACTAAGGGACTATTCCTACTAATTTTCTATGAATGTGTATTCAACCCAATAACTAGTTGGACTCCTTCCATTATGAGATTAGGTTCTTAGAAATAATTGTTGATATAGGAAATGATTTTTATATGACTATTTATCTGACATAATTAGATTCCACATTCAAATGACTATGTATATTATCATAGATCATGACTATAATGTCATGTTTTCAAAACTCATATTACTCATGTCTCTATTTATACTTATATCCTTATTCCTTGATTTATTATTGATAATCAATATTTCTTTTTTTATTATTTTATAGTGTTATGTTCTTGTACCAGGACAATTATCTCATTCCAACATACTTATGTTATTCTAATTAATTATTATCAATTGTTATATCTTATTTTTACCCTTACCTTTCATCTTAGATCCCACATTTTTATGTTTCTAGTCCCTAAATTATAGAGATGATTATTACTTATAAGACGTATAGATGAGCATATACATGGGTATGGTTATGGTGTAATGTTCACAAGAATTGTAAAATATGTTTTTGTGTATCTTTTATCAAAATAAATAAAAATGAAAAGTTTTTTAGGATTGTGTGATAGAATTTTGAGGTGTAAAATTTATGTTCAATGTATTCTCGGTTAGCTTATGTTATCTCAATCATTATTGAATCCAGTGTGTAATGAATGAAGGTAATATATAAAAACCATATTATTAGGTTGGGGTCATCATAGATGGTATTAAATAAGGGTTCAATTATTTTTGGGAGACTATTGTAGTATTTTTATTATTAGAAGTGAAGAAAACTGGAAACCATACTGATGATCCTAGATATATGACAACGTCCTTGAATTTTTATATACACTTGAGTATATAATTTCATTTACATAATATCCCTATTTGAACACACACATGTGGATAAATCCTCATCCATAGATTATGCTACTGGTAATAACAAATAAAGAGGTTTTTTATTAATAAATAAATCACCACTTGGGGAAAAAGTTATAATATCTCCACATATAGTTTGACACTCTCATGGAATATTATTTGGGTTAATTAAAAAAATTATAAAATATTATTAAGTATTAAAATATAACTTTATGATGTATTATAAAACTAATTATTTTAGATAATTATATCTGAATATGCTTTTGGGTAAACTATATTGGAAATTAGAGATTCATAAGTCCGATTGAACCCACCATTAATGAGTTACTTCTTAAAAGACTATAGATTCCTTTTATACATGTATTAATTTAATTATTATCACACCACAACATTAAAATACATTATTTATGGATAGAGGAAGTGTAAAACTTGTTTACAAGGTATGTGAATGAAAATTTAAGGGGTTTTACCAATGAAAAAACAATTTGGTTGGAAGATATTGTTAAAAATAATGTGCTTATACTCTTCCATTTTTGAGGAGTAATTATTAACAAACCAAATCCTCAAAAACTCCCAAATATACCAAGTTAAATGATGAATTATTTTAATTGATTATTGGGTTAAAATGACTATGGGGGAAAACATATTCTTACATGTTAATAATGTGGTAAGAATCACCCAAGGGAATTTCATGAAGGAACAATAAAATATTTCATATGAAGAAGGATTCGATATAGCACAAACGATTTTATAAGATAAATAAATAAGTTAGAAAATAAAATTGAAGATAAAAAGGTTACAAATAATTCTCTACCTGCACTTCAATGAATTAAATTAATTTATTTTCTCAATTATACAAATTGATAACCTAACCTAAGGGATAACAAGGATTGTTGGTATAAGTTTTCTCCAAGGGAATAATATAGAATTTATAAAATGAATAATGATGAAGTGAAATATAATAATTAAGTTAAAAATATTATAAATTATATATTTTAGTATTTATTATTGGATTCTATTTATTGATATGAAATTATATCTAGGATGTTTTCAAAGAGAATCAAATCACAACCCTACTGATTTGATAACGACTTATCATAAAAAAATTCTAATTGTAAGAATATTGTATCTCAAGATGATTTATGTGTGATTGTGCTTTGTAAAAATATTATTATTATTCTTTTAGAGTAATTTTATGTTCCTTTGGACATTTATTATCTCCATCTTTATAGATCTCATACAAATTTCAAGAATAAGAAAATTGCATTGCATATCCAAAACCAACCATCATCATCAATAAATGAAATGCTAACTATATACTCCTTAAAAATTTTAATTCCAAGATATGGGTCCCAATACTCAATCATGGGATGATTTTCATACTCTAAATAATTTTATTCAGGTAGATTTTTCATTTGAAATTAAATCTCATGTTATGAATATATTACGAAAATTGTCATTTATTATAATTGGCCATAGAAATTAAAATTGTGATCATCATACTTATTTATGGATATTAGATTATAACTCCCTAATATTTTATAATATAATTTCATTTAATTAAATATTTTTTTTATAAATTTACCTATATTCAAAAATAATCAAAAGTAAATCCATAATATTTTTTAATAAGTGAAAATTACAAGTATTAAAACATAAATGTCATAATGCTTTTATTAAATAGGTAGGTATAAATGGTAGTAAATACAATTTTAAACCTATGTATAATGAAAAATAATGGTCATTTTTTATTACAATTAAATGATAAAATTCAATTTCAATATCTAAATAATTAATAATATCATCTTATGCCTCAAAACATATTTTCATTAAAAATACCTTTTTAGGTGTTGTGGATTTATATTCAAAAAAACTAAATATATTAAAGTTATATAATGATAAAATAAATTTTATATATGAAAAAAATATTAACTCTAATTAAATTATTAATTTATAATAAATAAGAATAAAAAAATTATTAATATTTTTTATTAAAATCAATTTCCTATAAAAATCATTTTTCATTATATTTTATATATACATTTAAAAGATAAGATCCTAAATACTAGAATTTTATTTTCAAATAAACATAAATTTTTGATTCATCAAGACAATACTATATTAAGATTAATTTTTGATATTTTTAAGAAAGAATTATTTTTAGGTGAATAGTATAAAAATCATTTTTACAAATACTGTGAATTTAATACTTTCTTACAGATATAAGATAGAATTAAAATATTAGGAATGAATTTCAATAACAAAATAAGAATTTAATAATAAAATTTATACATTTAAAATATATTTTTAATCTATAAACTTGTGATTGTAATTTTGGATAAGTAATATTCCTTCAACTAACTATTTTTATGCGTTATATATTTTTCATTTTAGAATTAATTATTATCAATTTGAGGAATTTTATTCTATAAATTAGTTTTTATATTTAAAATCATAATATAAAATTTATTAAATAAGTTTAATTTAAGTTGTTGTCATATAAATAATTTACCAAGTTTAAAAATGGGTTACTTTTGTAAAAATAAATTATGGTAAAAAGTTACTTTATTTTTGGAAAGCCTAAAATATCTCAAACCATTACCCTTATTTGTGTGGATGATACTTTTATTTACCAATATTCATATCTTCCCCATTAATTAAATTTATTGGATCCACATTCCTTTCAAAGGTACATTACATTAATATAAATTTGTTAATATTTATAAGATATCCAACCATTTCACTAATAAAAGTACCCCTTCACCAACCCACTTATCTAAAAAAATATCAACCAAATTATAAAACAAAACATTAGAAATTTATATATAAATATATATATTATCTATTCTCTACATAATACCCTTATAAAAATTCATAAGTATTTCTCTGAAGAGAAAGGTAATAGGTGTTAATAACTATTTTCCAATAATAATCAACAATTTCCCCATATACATACTAAAAATACATTCTAAACATACTAAAAGAGTTACTTATGTTTCATAAATAAACTTAATTATTATTATCAGGATGAAATAACAATTTTCTACCACCTTTCCATTCATTAGAATAATGAAAATGTCGCTCATCTATAAGTCTGAACTATTACCTCCAAGGATAACATGTTTCACATTCATCACCCCTTACATGGATGGTTATAAGAATTTAATTCTTGTATAAATATTATATTTATTAAATAATTATGGTTATTTAATGAAAAATTTTGATATACCATCCATTCTTTTGTCCCTTGATAAATTAAAATGTTGCTCATGCGTATATGCCAACTATCGTCTCTATGGACGGCATGGTTTTTTTCATCATCAACATATATGTATAGTTATAAAATATTTTAAATAAATATATATGATATTAGGGATTAATATATTCCATTAATATGGTTCTGAAATGATGAAAAAATCTCATTTATCATTATAACCTTATCCATTGATATTCATAAATTTCTTCAAACAATCTCATTTTCGATATAATATTCACGAATCATAACTGAAAAACTCAAACAATTATAATCAAAATTTAGAAATCATTAGGGAAAAAATAATAAAGTACATTTAATATTATTTAAATGATTAAATTTTTATTAATTATTAGGTATTAATGATTCAATTAAAAAACATGTGGGAAACAATCAAAATTAGAATATTCCTATTATAAAAATAATAATAAACTAACTTATTTATGGGTAGTGAATTATTATAATTGAATAATAAAAAAGGTATAAATATAAATAATCATTTTATATAGGTTATTAATATGTTTATGTCTATTCTACTAGATTCTATGGGGAAATGTTTTATTTTAATGGTTAAGGTAGGGACTTTTTATCGCAAACATCCTTCATTCAGACATTTTTCAGATTTTTCTCCAATTTCTGTTTATATGGTATATATACTGACTTTTTGTAATATTTTATCATTATAGTCTATTATTAATGGTATTTAAAGTAATATTTCTAGTTTTAAATTTCAAATGTTTTTTATTTAAAGGGTTCTAATGTTGTATGATTATTTCATAACTGAATATCTTTTTTATTGAGTTATAATGTTTTCTCTTGAAATCAACTATTACAAGTTATATAAATTATTCACTATGATTATAGTATATTTTTTGTACTCTTTTTTATATTGGTTTAAATTTCACTCTCATGAAATCATTTTCTATTGTTTTTACACTAATTATTCCTTGATGGACTTATTTCTTCCTAAAAATTAATTATTTTCTAGAATAATCCTCATCTACTTTAATAGGATTTTTTCTACCATGAATCAATCATTCCATACAAATAATGTTTTCCATTTTTTATTCTGAAAAAAAAAATTATCTCATGGGATATTCTTATTTATATTTACCACTTTTAAAATTATTTTATGTCATCCTATTTATAATGTGGGTTTCAATAAATGTATTTCAATATATTATAAAAGGGTTTCAATGCATGATCGTATATTTTATATTTTTTCCAAATTTAAAATAGAATACCCTTATATCATTTTTAGAGGATCCATTGTCGGTATTTCTTTTAAATTGGTATTCAAAAAACGTTTTGAAGATAATTTTTTGAAAATGTTTTTGAAGGTGGCATGTAACTTCTTTATTTTACGAAAAACATAAAAAAACTGTAATATCATTTTATGATTTTGCTTAATTTTTTTTATTTACCTAAAAAGGATCTATCTCCTTGGGAGTTATTTTTCATGAATTTCCCCTTTAATTCTAATATACTATTTTACTTTTTGTTGATTAAAATTTTAGTATCATTTGATCCAATCCTTGATTCATTCTAATGTGGTAGCATTCAATGTCATCATTTTATAATGAAAATATTCTTCAATGAATATTTCATTTGATGTTCCTTGTGTTACACTGGGAATATGATCTTACTCTACAATCAAATTTATTTTATTTGAAAGATTGTGACATATTATATGTTCCTTTTCATGAAACCAATCTCTTTTCTATGGATTAGTTAAGTTTATGTTTGAAATATTATGGTTTTCATGTTCTCTTGCAGTCCAATGTATGATTTTCCTTATGTGATGGGTAGGCTCAGAATTATATATCCTTCCAATAAGTTGGGTAAAATATGATATCTCAGGAGATAATTATGGGATACAGGGAAATAAATTATTGAATCACTATGTTATGGGAGATATGGATGTAAATTTAAGAGACTCTATATTATTTTAGATAGGGATATGAATTCATGGTCTACTATATATCTAGGAATAGGGATTGACCCGATCCACTATGGGACGACATGCACCATGTTTATAGAAATAGTAAATATACCCAAAACAATATGGAAATCATTAATCTATGTTTCATGAATTGTTATGTGAACCCAATTCCTTGTAAGACTCTATCCACAATGTTTCTATGAATGGGATGTAAAACCAATACACATTAGGAATCTTTCTACTGTTTTTTTATAAATGGGAGTGAAACCAGTAACCTATAAGATGTTATACACTGTATAATGATGGTAATGGAAATAGAACATAATTAACGAAATTATTTTTCTATTAATATGCATTTGACATGCTGGTATTCCACATTCTTATGCTTGTGTCATGATTTTCATAGCTTGAAACTTGTAGCTCATGTTTTTACACTATCATTATTCATACCTTATAATATTATCATATCATTATAATTTGATTTTTTATAAATGATATATGTTTATTTTAGTTTATATTATAATTTCATATTCACGAACCATGACTATGCTCTCATACCCTCATGCATATATTATAGTCACTTATAATCATTAATTATTATTTTGTATGTTTTCCCTTACAAAGATTTTATTTTAACCCCTTTATTTTTTTCCCATTCAATATAATATATATATAAGTATATCTTATGAGAAGTATAAAAGGGAGTATATAGGGTTTCAATTATGGAAGAATGTTTGCAAGAGTTTAATAATTATTTTTTTATCTACTCACTAAAGACACTAATCTTTTAGGTTCTTGGGAAGATGTGAGATTAATGTGAGACATAATATTATTTTGAAATATATAAATGGTTATATTAGGTCATATCACTTGGTATAGAAGCAGGGATGTATGGTATTTTTTTTTCAAGAATCAGACCATGAAGTACGGGTCATAAGAATCTCAATGAAAGACTATATTGGGAGTTAAATTCCATTGTTTATATCAAGTATTAATTATGATATATATGGTCACCCTAACCTACAATGTGAACTATTTAAATATTTTATGAAGGATACATCTATTAAATGGCCACATGTATTATAATTCACTACTGGGTATACATCATATGATATTAATGCTGATTAAAATAGATATTGATAACAAAATACCAAATATTGAGTAGAATAATTTATTAAATTCTTGTAACATGCACATAAATAATTTTGCTAAAAATATTTTAAATCAATGGTATGATATATTTATTATATATTTCAATAGTGGTATTGAAATCATTATATAAAATCTGTATTAATTATGAGTCTAATGAATTAAATTAATTGGTCTCTTAAGGTGGAAAATAAATATATCAATTATATTTATTTTTAGGTTTTATCCTCGATGTAAATAAATAATCCCAAAAATTAAGATATATAATTAATTTTTTTTTCTTGGTTTATTTCAATTTTTAAATTATTTCAAAACTCATTGAGGAAATTGAATTTTGACTGATGGTTACATCATAGTAATTGGCCCAAATTAATAGATGGATTATGATATAGTTTAATCTATAATAGTTTGGATAGAAAATCCAAATTGAAATTATTATTCAATACTGATGAGATCATGATATAAATATTATTCACACTAATAACGTTTATTATAATTTCAAAATAAAAATATCTAAGGAAATCAAAAAGAACTTCCCCTAATTCCATAAACCTAGATATGGTTTAAACTATATTAAATTTTCCAAAGATATAAGAGATATCACAACATAGGATCGACCAATTTATCAGTATTAGTAAACTAGATAAATATATGATTCCCATAATTAAATTGGAATCATAAAACATAAAAATAATAATAGTAAATGTTCGACATCCTTGAATATTGTTCAATGATTTATACTTCATAACATGGGGAAAGGAAACAAAATAAATGTGAGCTCAAATTCCTAGTAAGGGTTATGTATAGTATATTTAATCACTATTAATATGTTATACTCAATAAAGTAAGGTATAAAATGAAAAATACATTACATTTAATTAAAAAATTGAGCTAAAAATAATTTTTTTTAATTATTTCAATGTAGAAATAAGATGAATAATTATAACTAAATTCCTAATGAAAAAAATTAATACTATTGGACATCATGATTTCATAAATCTAGATTCCTGTAACATCAAGACCTTTCACCAATATCGTTTTAGCCTCTGGGTAATTACCCTTTTAATTTTTTCAAGAAATTTTTCAAATGAGATATGTCAATGTATTAGGGGGAATATAAATCAAGGCCACACATTTCACCGCATGTCCAATACATTCCTCATTAATCAAATGATTGATTTAATTCATAAATTATATTACTTATCAAAAAATTAACATTGTATATATAATATAAATTTATCAATAATTCCCCATTAATTCCTATAATTTCAACTTATATCATCATATATATAAATGGTATACGATTTATCAAAAAATCATATCTATGAAACAATGAATATGGATATTTAAGAGAAATATAATATCCAATAATAAAATGTTTTTAATTTTTCATTGTATGAGATCATTATAACATATCCCCATGGATGAATAAGTAAATTAAATATATTTTTTCATTTATTAATATTAATTACATTTAAATATCTATAAAAATTATTATAGAAAATAACTCTAAATTTTTTAAAATAGCATATCTAAAAAATCATCAAAATTATAATGTAAAAATAATAATTTAAAATAACCTTATAAACATAAAAATTAATCTTAAAATAAAGTATAAGTCATGGTGGGGGGAAAATATTCACATTAAATATAATTTAAAAACATTCCTTCAATACTCTTGTTGAAAAAATCACAAAGTACCTCATTTGAAAAAACAATAAAAATATTCCTTTCAAAAGTATTTTTTTCAATAAAAATCATGGATAATTTTTTATATATATCATTATAGAAGTATAAAAAAATTGAATATTTTTTGGGAATATTTAGATATTTTAGAAGTAAAATCTGGAAAAAAAATATAAATTAGATACGTTTTTCATTAAAACATTACTTTCCTTCATTAATCTTCCAAAGAGATGAAAACATCAAAACATATTTCCAAACTATTTAAGAGTGTACACATGAAATGAAAATTAATAATCATGAATAATATAGATTCATGCTAAATACATAAAATTGGTAATTTATACAGCACATAATGGTAAACTGGTGCATATTTCGAAATATGTCTCAAAGGAGTAGAAATTGAGATGAAGTCCCTCACCTCACATAATTTTTTTAATGTAGGTTCACTAAAGTATTGTATAATTAATTTAAATTTATTATAATTAAATAAAATATTAATATTATTATCTAATATATCATATATTATCTATTCATAACATTTTAGACACTATTTTTAATAATAATTTATTATTATCATTCTTTCAGGTGTTAACTGCATTGTTTTTCAAGTATATAATGATTAGATAGTTGTAGTACATGTATATTTATTATGGTTACATAATATCCACAATATTATTAATTTAAAAAATATCTTATATATTAAATATATTGTTATTTATATTTATCCACAAAATATAGAAATATAAAATGAATTACACAGTTCATGGAGATGGTAGTCCATACGTACGCATTACCGATGTTTTCACAATTCAAATGATATAAAAAAAATTTAAATAATAATCAATATTTCCTGAATAAGTATTATATTATATATATATATTATATTTTCATGAAATCTATCTTTATTACCATCCATTATAAAATTAAATGAAAACAGATCACATCACATTGTGGAGGTGGTAGTCCACATGTAAGCACTATCTACATTATCATCATCCCACGGATTGTATAGTTAGAAGGTACATATGATATTATAGTTCTATAATCATATATATTCCATAAATATCATATATACACAATAGTTTCATTTTTAAAACCATATATGTAATGTGGATATGGAAATGAATTACACCACTATGTGGAGATGGTAAGTCATACGTAGGCACAAGCGATATTTTATATTTTTGTAGGATAGAAAAGAAGGGTAATATTGTTCTCCCATAATAATAATTACATAAAAATATAGTCATGGTACTATATTTGATAAATTAGTATTATTAAAACACTTTAAGAGGAATTAATAGAATAAATAAACGTAGAGGATTCAGAAAAGATGATTACATATTTTTTAAACTTCCATTACATATATTATTAATGGAACTAGGGTGGTTAAATTGTAATGAATAAAACCTCTATATATTATATAAGGATGTTCAGAAGATAAATGGGGATGTTATTTTCAATATAGATTACTGAATGTGTTGTAAATATGTGAGGTAGGAGGTTCACTTTTATAATTTAGTGGAGGGGCCATTTTGAAATTTAGTAAATAATTAAATTATAATAAAGTAATTATCAAGAAAAAATAATCCAATGTTATATGTATTAGAACCAATGGTAGGATATGGTTGAAATATATTCGAAAATTAAAATTTGTATAGGGTTTTTCATGGTTTATACCATATAATTTTTTTGACCCCTTAGTTACTGTATTTTAACATTAATCATCATAACATATTTTTCACTCTTATAGTGTATTTGTTATTACATATAAGATATCTATTGACTCCTAAATTAAAATTGGATGACTGTATATACCATATATTTCTGTACTTATCATTGTTTAAATATTTTAATTATTTTTAAATTATTTCATTAAATATTATTTTGATAAATTATCATTAATGTCAACTTTGACACTATTCGTTTAATTTGACATCAAATTGTTCAGTACATAGGTTTATTTCGAATCCAATTTATTTACCCAGCAATAATAATTTATTATCATATAAATAATTCATTTAATAATATTAATAACTAAAAATATGTCACATTTAATATTTTTAATATCATTCATATTCTATCTGATTAATTGAGTAAATATTGCATGATTGTTTCAAAAGGATTTAGGGTAATTATATAATCATTAAAAAATAAAAATATATTACAATCATGAATCATATTTCTTCAATAAAAAAAACTAACATTTATTTTTGTTCATAATTATCTTTTTTCCATATACGGACAAGGAATATATGTTTACAACTAATAGACAGACATTTTTTAAGCTTCCTTGATTTAAATATTATATTTTCCCACTTCAAGGAAATTTTTTTATTAAACATAAAACATTTAATACAAAGTTGATAAGAGTCCAATGAAATTCATCAAAAAATAAATAATTTGAAATATTATGATCATATCACTTATTTTTAATAAAATAAATCCCTAATTTATGCTTGTTTGAAGTGATTAGTATTACCATACATTATGCACATAATGACTTGAAATTAAAGGGATCTATTTACCAAATTTTTACCACTTGATTCAAAATATGAAATTAATTTTTCCAATATTATATTTTCATAAATTGCTATAAAAATATAAAATATGTACGTAAAACATGATAAAACCAAAGTTTTAGAAAAAGAAAATCATTATTCATAAGACTAGATTTATTTTTATACTATTCCTAGTAAAAAACCCAAGAAGATTGTCAGAAAAATTATTTAATATATAATAAGTAATTTACATTAAATCATTCACCAATTTTGATCTATGAAATTTATAAAAATAATTGCGCAAATAAAAAACATTTCAGAAAAATAATTCTTATACATTCAAATTATTATTATTTTTTGATAAAAATGAATTTATTTTTTAGATATTTAGACCATGAAAATTAAATATTTTAGTTTGTACTAATCATATATTAAAATCTTAATTATAATGTTATACTTATCATAGAATAAAATTTTAATGATAGATCACAATTCATATAAAGTTAGTGTTGTTTTCATTGCAATCTATTGAAGATATTAATGTAATATGAAACAAACCATATAATCATGGGGTGATAAATTGTTCTCTCATTTAAAATTATCTTTACTAAAATTTCAATAATTTCACCTCATGAAGGTATTTGGGAAGTTTTTCATCATAATTTCCTTATGTTTCCATATAACTGCTTTTATATTTTGATCTCTCAAAAGAAATTTACCAGTAGATTCATTTGATTACTCAACGCTTACTCTCTAGTTCCTTGAATCTAGATATAATATTCATAATAAGTTAAAACATGTTCCAATTATATTTCATCAAAATTGATCACTTGTATTGGTTTTGGAATGGAAATCCCTAATATAGTAATATGGAAAATGTCATGTACTATAGAGAGTCTTGGTGTCATTATAAAATGTTAATATATAGCTCCAATTATTTCTTGAATTTTAAATGTTTTTATGTACCTAGGGATCACTTTTCCATTCTAAGTGAATCTTATAGCACCCATCCATGGAGTTTCTGTCATTAAAACATGATCTCCCACTTTAAACTAAAAATATTTCCTTCTATTATCACCATAAATATACTGCCTGAATTGATCCACTTTTATATGTACCTAAATAGTATTTATCTTTTCCATTGTATCCTAAACCTGATCTAGAACCATATGTTTTATTTCAACACATTCATCCCAATAAGTGATATTATTAAATATCATTACATATAATCCTTCATACGGAACAATTTCAATACACAAATAAATCTATTATTATAATAAAATTATACCATATGTAAATAATGATCTAACATACCATAAAACTCAACTGATCAAGACCTCAAAACATCTTCAAATGTTTGAATTATCCTTTTTTCTCAGTTGTTTGATTGGTGATGAGAACTAGTGATCAAATGAAACATATTATTAATATCAATTTGGACATTTTTATAGGTTTTTTATGTTAATCATGGATCCTGTTCCAAAAATATTCAAAGATGTGTGCGATGAAGTATTACAACTTCATTATAATAGAGTCAGGCATGGTACTCCTAAAAAAATTTTATAGTGAGGAAATTTGTATATTTTTTAAGGTGATCAATTATAATCCATATTATAACATTATTTCTTGGATTATTTAGTAATCTAGTGATAACACCAATAGTAATGCCATCCCATTTCCATATAAAAATAGTCATAGGTTTCATGACTCTTGTTTGATGTTGTATCTCATCCTACACTTGTTGAAAACACAACTAGAAAATGGGGTTATCGCCACCCTTATATACTGGTGGTTTATAGAAATAATTGATATATATTTCTTGAATTTTTCTAAACTAACAGTTCATTTAATTAGTTTTTTTAGGTCAGGTTATCCCAATATTTTTAAGAAAAACATTGGTAAAGGTTGAGATGTATCAACAGTTTTTAAAAACCCTTGGTATATACTTATTCATAATACATCACCCCGACCCTCGCAACATATCATTCATGATCCATATTTTAAAATCATCTTACTGATATGTGGTTCTCTTATCCTCCTCTATTAAAAACTAATTCATGGTTTGGGGTTTTTATCTTCTTTAATATCATATTAGTGATTTTCGAATCTTACTTTTTTTTGAACTATTGTATTCATTTGTATCTCTATATTAGAACCTAAACAATATATATTTAGTTCATGATTCTTCCAAAAACATTTTATTTTATTCTATATCGTTCATTTTATTGATTCATTTTATATTTTCATTTTTATTTTTTTATTTTTTTTATTTTTTTGATTTTTTGGTTTATATTATAGTATAATTCATAATATTTAGGTTCTTCTTCATGTATTTGTTTTTATACAACATTTTTTTTACAATTAGGTATTTTTATTCTCAGTTTAATTAAATAATTTTGGTTCATTAAATTTTTTCTATTATGGATTGTCTATATTGGATAGTTGAATTTTAATTAGTAAAGTATTGTTTATAGGGAATATCCATTATAATGATTTTTAATGATGGGGTTCATAGAAAAAAAAGACAATATCAAGTATACCTCTACTAATTTATCAAGAATATATTAAAGGATTGATTATAATTTTAAAAATTCTTAATCTTCCACCAATAATTTTGATGTTTTGGTTGAGAAACGTGTAAAGGAAAATAGTGATAGGATCCAAGCTATAATACACATTCAAGCTAATATTTATACAATTGAATGTTTCATGGACAAAACTTCTAGGATTTGAATTTATATTTCCAAAATAATCCAATAATACGGACATATAGGAATGTTATATGTTAAGACAGCTACTAAAATTTTTTATTTAATGAAAAATGCAATTAAAAATGAACATGATGAAAAAACCATTAAAATTTCATATTTGTATGATTCCATTCACATTTTCTTAATCCTTTTAGTGTTTTTATTTCATTTTCTCAATGTTATTAATTTTTATCTATAGTTCCATCATCTTTCTCAAATGTATTTAATTTATGTTCATCACTCTTCCAAAAAATATAATAATGAAAAATCCATTTTATACTAGAATGTTAAACAAGCATAAAGTCCCCATACTCCCTAAGATGAATGTCAGTTTTACCTTTTCAATATAGTTGACCTAGACCCCAAAATATTTTATATTTTTCATTAATCGATTAATTAATTGGTTTAAACTATGTGTGTAATGAAGCATGATGATGTTATATCATTTATCTTGATTGGTGATTTCACTATGTAATGTTGGGTTAATTTTTTTTATTTTATATTTTTATTTGTTTATGCACTTATAAATTCCCCGATTATATCATTGGTTTATTATTATTTTATTTATTGTGTTTATATTTTTTTATTCCTATTATTTATTTCATTATTTGAATGTTGAGTGGCTCATTTCCTTTACGTTGTTTGTGTATGTATTCTTTATGTCAATATTTTTAAGGTATTTTATATTTATTTATTATTTTTCAATTTATAATATATATTTTTATTCATATTGTTATTTAATTATTTAAAATTTGATTATTTTTGTTTATTATTTACACGTCAGCTATTCATTTTTTGTTATTTGGTTCATTTCAGCATTTCATTTAGGTCATTTTGGAACCTATTGTCTTTTGGGATAGGTTTTTGATTTTATTGATATATTTTGTTTTTTGGACATTTCTTCATTTTTCCATTTGGTCATTCATTTTTATCATCTGGTTCAATTGAGTTTTAGTCATTTTATCGTATTTTTGTTAACCCACTCGATTAATTTGGTTCATTTGGTCCATTTTGGTCCAATATCGACCAATCCATCATGAACTCAAATGAACCAAACCAGTGGAACAAAAAATAAAGTGAATTATATGAATTTAGTTGAAATAAATCGATTAAAAAAATAAGAATTGAAACTTTATACTATTATATTGTTCAAAATTAAATTTATTCTTTTATTTATACATAATATAAAGTTATACATGTAAACTATTTACAATTTACATCAAATTTTTTTATTTGACCATTAAAATTTGATTACAGTTTATATGTGAACTGTAATTATAGTTTACAAATTAAATATTCAATACTATCTTAATGTTTACATGTAATATAACAGTAAAATATTCATAACTCAAAAAATAATAAATAATTTTATAAGGACATAATAATATAATGTAGTATTTTAGTTTAAACCAAAGGAAAAAACAAATGAAAAAAAAATTTATATCTATAAATCTAGAAAGGTAATCATATAATTTTACAAAAATTCATTAATATAAATTTTTGTAATAAATAATACCTCACCTAAGATCAATATCAATTTTATTAGACAGTATCATATTCTAGAATAGGTGCACAATCATGGTTTATTGAATAGTTTGTTGATCAATTAGTGCCCAAACATAGTTTACCCATCCAATGTGGTACTCACAAACTGTTAAATGTAATTTATTAAAAATAATTATTTTATAAAATAATAAAATTACCAATTTGAACTTTATAAAAGGATTTCATTGGATTTACACACACCTAAATAGATATAACTCAATCTACATTACCATTCATATAATACAAATACGAAATTCAATGACATTGTCCATCATAGAGTAAGAACGAAAAAAATATCTTTGGTTAAGATTTAGGAATTGAAAGGAAAAAACTTATACAATAGAACATGAACTAAACAAATTATATCAAAATTATGAATAAAACTTAAAACAGAGTAAAATAATATATTACTATATATATGGGTTTCTAATTGAAAAAATTTGTAGAAACTCTAAATTAAAGATAAAATTATTCCCAAATAAATCAATTTAATCCCACAAATATATTTTTAATTATTTCATATGTATTTAAGGAATATTATTTAATAGTTATATTATGAAAAAAATTATTTTAAACACATTTTTTAATATAAATTAACTCAATTTTTATAAAAGGAAAACAATCAAAACTAAACCAAACTAACCCTTCAATAATTTATTCAACATGAATTAAAATTCCAAAAATAATTCGATATATTTTTTATGACTTATTTGGATTTCAGGATCTATGAATAATTTTTAGAATCTATTTCTAAAACATGTGTATTTAATTATTTTGAATAATATGGAAAATATTATAGATATTTGATGAAAGATATTATTTGAAAATGATTGAAAGATTTACGTGATAGGGTTTCCTCATATGGGTCCCATAGTGAGAATACCAATTTTAATAATTTTCTTATGTATCTCCTTTGATTTCATTATCTTATTATTTATAAAAATAATTAGTGACATGCATTTTAATTACTGTTCACTTCTACTAAATATACTTGTATGTTTCCATGTGGGGGACTTCTTAGAGCTACGTAGAGAACTCGTCGTACCCCTTCGAACCCTGATCCACAAAAAAACATCCCTTCTACCACACCTTTTCATCCTCTATATGATCATTTGGGGATGTTCTCAACCATGCCTCTATCATCATCTTATTTAACCTATTCTTATCTTCAATTTCTACAGTTCCTCCAATTATATTCTATCCTATACTATATTCATGACCTATGATGTATCCCTATCCCTTATTTCTATATTAAACAATGTCTTTTTCACCTCAATTTCTTACTGTCCATACATAATATTAGTATTTTGTTCCTTTGGATTCCTCCCTAGTGAATGTATATGACCTAGTGAATACATTGGAACATTAACATTTTTTATATGGTAGTAATCCCCTTATAATTAGTTTCACATAATATCAATGTCAATAGAGGTTTCCTCATCTCAAATGAAATGTAAGGGGTTTTAGTGCCTTGTCCATTTCCAGGAGCATTGATTTCTAATGATATACATGATAGTATAGAACTCTGGAAGCCTAAGTCCATGGTTTGAAATATACATCCTAGAATGTGAGGAATAAAAGCATCATTATTCCATTGTGTTTGTTCTTGAAAAAAAAATCTCGTCTAAAATTCAAGAGTTCTCCAGAAGGATGAGAAAGAGACACTATCTGCATGGATAACTGGTTAACTACCATATATAGGTCGTATGGAACATTTTAGTGGTGTTAGAGAAACCTATGTCATCATATCAACATTTTAGGTAATGGTGGAGGCAATGAACAAACATTATTTTTATCCTTTGTGTATGATAAACGTGAAGCAAGACTTCGAGAGCAGTTGGGGATTGATATGAGGATGTTTAATCTATGTGATTTAACATGGTTCATTATTTGGAATTTCAGCAATATTATAGAACCACAGGATTTGAAGGAAGTATTTCCATACCCTCCTAGTGATATATTGTCCTTCTGTAACATCACAGTCTAGGAGGGTCTCATGCATTTGGGTTATGTGGGTGATAGTTATACCTTGGGTAACAACTAGAGAGGCATTCAGTATTTGTTGTGTATATTGTACTGGTTTGTCGATAACCTTCTTGAAATATCCTCTAATAAAAATTTAAAGGTAACTCGTCTCATGTATTCCCTATCGTTTCATTCTCCATCCTTCTAAAAACTGAAGTGGGGAATGAAGAATACAAGTCCAAACCCTAGACACACCAACCTTACTTCCTTCTAATGGTGCATCACTCCTATGACTCCCCATCCAAGTGAATGGGTGGCATGGTTTATACAATAATCATAAACATTTGAATCAAACCTATTTACTTGGTAAAAATATCTCCCTTTGAACCAGGCTACATTGGTTGATTTTCAAAGTGAAATTGAGAATGGTGATGCAAGGTTAGATGAGGTGTGGGACGACAATCTCTTTGTGTCCCTCAACCTCAAAAAACAAAATCTTTGTGAAATTCCTATAGAATGTGAGAGGGTTATTAGTGAAAGATCGTGATAAAAATAATTAAAACAAGGGACCACAATACATACATCTTAAATTCGTACTTTAAAGAGATATAGTTGAACTATGATTCTATCATTTGTTGTGATGTTGGTTCATGTACTAGTTACTTTGAGGATATGAGGTTTATGATTAATTAGCATTACCAATCCTTAGAATTTCCTCCTAACCCTTACATATAAAATGGGTATCCTAAAGAGAAGTATTGGATTTTCTCCACAATCCCATAAGCAGCCACTGACCATGACAATACCATGACAAGTAAAAAATCCAGACAAGATGGAGGTATGAGACGCGGTTTGTTCACTCAACCAGGATAGTGTTCCTAGAACCAATGGTTGTTGAGTTTCCTTTTATTATAGAACATGATAAATAATCAAGAAGGGCCATTTTTACCAATCCATGACTTCTTTTTTGGGGGGCCCTCCCTCAGGTTTTTTGGGAAACTATGTTGATCCTCCTCCCTAAGATGAAAAATCCATCCTCCATCAACTAGTTTGGTCCAATTAGCATCTAAAATGTTTTTTATATGGTGTTGGAATCAATTTTTAAGAAAATATTTTCATTTTCTCATCCCATCATTGTCTACTGAATAAAAACATGCATTTTTCTATGTTAGGTCAATTTGGGGTACTATTGATGTTACCCTAGAGATGATCAGTAATATTAATAGAAAAGTGAAAGGATCTAATCTTGTTATTAAGGTTTTCATTAATAGGTCTTACGATCACATGGAGTATGTATTTATCCTTAGGTAAATGAGATGAAATGGTGATAATATATGTTTTTATTGAATATTTTGTTGATATCAATTAATAAAATTTCCCCACATTAATCTAATTTTGATTATTTAAGGGAAAAATGTGTTTTGGGATTGAATTGGGAAATTCCTTGGAAATTCAGTTTTTACCATTTTAGTATCACCTTGGAATTTTTATCATAATGTTTTATGTGTGAAGAATTTTGACATGAATTTTTAAAGTGATATTTGAGAATAAACATTCTACATTATTTATTCATACCATGGAAGCCAGATCATAAATTTGGTGGTCCAAGATATCTAATTAATGATGGGATGGATATAATTCGGTAGATAGGACTCCATGTCATTAAGTGGATGCAACGTCTTCATTATTATATGGATATGGCTGAAATTTTGTGTGGAGTTAAATAAATAAATTTATATAATTCCATTAAACTAGAGTAAAAAATGGTTCACATAGTATGGTGGCCTAAACCACTACTCAATATGTTGTAATTTTTAGAGACCAAAAGATGCATGTACCGTTTTGGAATTTGAAACCCTATCCCTCCCAAACACTATTTAAATACGATTTTCACATTTTGGGAGGGTTTGTCGAGGTTTTGGAAATGTTTTTCCAAGAGGGGGGTCCTATAAACATTTAAAACCTATTGTAAGAAGTGATGATTTGTGCAAAAATCTCTTCCCAGAAGGCTCTCCCCTCCCACCTACACACTGTGCTTCTTTGTTTTCATGCATGTTACATGAGTTTTTTCTCAAATAAATATTCTATGATATTTTATTTTCATTTTCATATTTTTCTTCTTTGTTTTTTAAGATAATAGTGGGGAAAATTTTGGGTTTTCCCATTTCAATCCATTACTTATGCCAAGAATCTCTATGATGACAACTCCACCCATGGAATAGTGATTTCATTCATAGTAGATCTGATACCTACTAAATTAATTTATTTATTTTGAATCCATAAAAATAATATAACTCATAAATTGTTATCAATTAAGTTTACTTTGTTATCTAAGGAGATAAATTTACTTTCACTTGAATGTGATGTCAAACATGCGTAAATCGTGTGAGTCGAACTTTAATCACGAGATCTAATAAACTAAGGATAAAATCATAGAGTTCACTTCACATGCACAAATCAATTAATTCTCAACTCAAGGGAGGAGATACTAGCATAATTGGACACTGACCGTAAGTTTTTTTTGGTTCATAATAACATAAGGGTGTTTCAATTGGGCATCCTGAAGATTACTACGAGCTTATTTTTTAATTTTTGTGGTTGTTTCAATTTTCGTAGGGATCAGGGATTGAAATTATTAGGGGATAAAAAATTAATGATTTATAATCATATGAGATAATGATGAATTAATGGTGAAAGGGATGGTTTATATTAACTAACTATTATCATATTAGAATTTTTAAATATTTTGTGTCCTCAATCCAATCTTCTTATTTGTTTTTTTGATTACTGTCTAAAAAACAACCAAGTTCCCCATTTGTTTTCCATTTTTTCACTTATTTTATTGGTTTATTCATGCCTATAAAGGGTTGTTTAATTCAATTACACATCCTGATAATGTCCTTTTTTATTCATTGTGATTCACTTAGTTAAATCACATATATTTTTGAGATGTTGTGTGACAGCGCTCATCAAATTGGCACTGTTTCTAGAGAGGGATGTGTTTTGTTCAACCTCTTTGAGGTACGTTCTTGGGTCTTCATTATTGCTTTTTTGTTTTATTATACTACCATTTCTTTTCTATTCTTTCTCCCCCCATGTTTTTGGGACATCAATTGAAACCTCGTTTAATGATATTGTTGTCTGATTCTTTTTATTTCACTCTTTTCTATGATTTATGACACGATCAGACCTCAAGGCTCAATTTAATCTAAACCATATGATTGATTGAATCCTTAGGGTCTGAATCAGATATTCTCAATCTGTGGGACGTTTTTTAATTAATCCAACTTGGGAACTACTAAACATTATGAATTTGGAATTTGGAAGCCCAACTGAAACACAAATTAAACCAGATATAATGGCTGAAAGTAATAACAATGAGAATAATCAAACCATTTAAGAGTTGGTTTCACCAGAGGATAATTTCTAACCAACATGTATTTCATACCAAAATCTAAAATCAAAAATAGAATTAAGATCTGGATTGATAAACCTGCTTCTAAAATTTCATGGCCTCTCTAGAGAGGATCCAATCAAATATTTTAATGAATTTAATGTGGTTTTGTCAATACTAAAACCAAGAAATGTCTCTGAAAATCCAATAAAATTAAGGAAATTTCCATTCTCACTAGATTGGTCTACAAAATATTTTATGTGTTACCTATATCCTAAATATGTTACATATTTTAATTATTTGAAACATATTTTACTGAAAAGGTTCTTTCCATAATCACATACAAAATACTTTTAAAAGGAGATATCAGGAATCAACCGAGAGAGGGAGATTCAATGAATGGGTACTCATATTAGTTCTAGAAGTTTTGATCATGTTTACCAAATCACAAAATTAATGATCAACTCCCCATATAATACATATATTATAGAATCACTCTCTTGGAGAGGATCATAGTGGATGCAGTAGTGGGAGGAGCATAAGTTAAAAACCCCACAATGGTTGGTCGAGCATTGATCAACAAGATGGCAAAAACCCATCAATAATTTAGTGGTCGAGGTAAAGTATATTTAAGGAGAGTAACTATTTTATGTCCATATACTATTGATAATCATTTAACTAATATTAATTTAGATGAGTTAACCTCTATGGTGAGACTGATTGCATTGTCCCAAAAAGGTATCACCTCTACATCAATGAAGCTATGTGGCATTTGTACGGCACCAAACAATCCAACAGATTGTTTTACACAAGTAAAAGAGATATAGTATTGTGTATAAGTGTTACCAGGGAGACCATTTCAACAAAAAAATTCACCTCTCCAAAATAAGTATGATTTCTTCTCACCAACATACAATCCACGATGGAAGGATCACATAGAAATGAGGTATGGATGTGAACAACATCAAGTGGAACATTTTAAACCAAAATTCCCGAAACATCCACCTTACCAACAAAATTTTCCACATCCCCAGAGGATATTTGAAGCACAAGCCTCGAGAAGTCAAAAAAATGGAATCCTAAACATTATTTAGATTCAAACAGTGATGATATTTTGAAACAAATTTTTCTTAATCAATAGAATGAGCTGAAGAGTCAAGATACAGAGTTGAGGGAGATGAAGATGAAATTGTGTTAGATTTCCACCGCCCTCCATGAAATATGTAACAAGGACCCTGTAAACCTTCCCTCCCAACCGAGTCATAATCCAAAGTGAAATGTTAGTGCCATCACATTGAATAGTGGGAATCAATCATGTGAGAAAATTGTTCCTAGTAGTCCACTAGGATTCACCCAACCAGAGTAGATTATCCCATCACCAACGAACACTTAGAAACCAACATAAAAGGAAAATTTTAATATTATAATTTCCGATATTCTCATAAAACCCTTCCCTTTCCAAAATTAGTTGTGAAAACAAAAAAATATAGCCGAAGAGGCAATGTAGAAAATAGGTTTTGGACACATTCAGGGGTGTTGAGATAAACATTCCTCTTCTTGACGAAATTAATAAAATATCAATGTATATAAAATTCATGAAATAAAATTGTACCATTCCAAGAGTGATCAATATAAATGAAAGGATCAATCTTGGAAATAATGTTCTGGCACTCATTACACCAACTCAAGAAATTTCATCAAAGAGAAAAGATCCTTGGACTTTCATCATCCCTTGTACCTGAGGGGAGTGGTACTTCTCTAATTCTTTATGTAAATTTTGAGCTTCCATAAAAAAAATTCCTCACTGTGTATTCTCTTCAGTATAGGTTGGTGAGATTAAGCCGATGAGAGTTGTGGTGTAGTTGGAAATATATCTACCGCGTGTCCAGTAGGAGTCCTTGAAAATTTACTTTTTCAGGTAAGAGACATGACCTTTCTAGTAGATTTTTATATCTTTTACATGGAGGATGATCATGTAAGTTATATTTTTCCCATTATCATTGGTAGGAAATTCATCAAATATTTAATAATTATCATAAATTTCCATGGGGGTACACAGTCCATGTATTTTTGAGATGATGTTGTGAAATTTAATGTTTTAGACTCCATGTTGTACCCCTCACAGGACCATTCTACTTTTGTTACATTCCATATTTAACCACCATGTAAATACCCAATCTATTATTATTGTCCAATTCATAGGTAGATTATGATTATTGGTTCTAGTTTGATGTCTAATGGAACTTAAAATCCTATTTCTAATGCTAAAACCTCTCTTGAAAGTGATTTTGATGTGGACACATATTCTGATTTTGATCATGTTCACTCTTATTTCTTCATGGATGTTGATTTTGTAGATGAATTTGATGCATTTTTCTCTGAATTTGATATATTCTATTATGATACTAATTATCATTGTAAAATAACTCGTCTCCTTCAATGAATCTATCAATAAGTTGGCCAATACATTGGGACTCAGTCTATTGACACTAGATCATAGATAATCATACATGATGAATGGTGAGATATTACCTATTATAATTTCTAACAATATCAATTTTGTACAAAAATCAAAACATTTTAATATATTGGGGGATAAAATTTGGTCAATTGGGTGGACCATGGTTGAAATATCATGCATTATACCCTCTATTTTGATACACATAATTCTTTTGGAGGATAGGGATTCACCGAGAAGGTACCCACAATGAAGAATTAATCCAAATCATCGGGAAGTTGTGAAAAAAGAAGTTAAAAAAGGAAGGTATCATTTATCCAATTTCAGATTTCTAGTTAGTGATCCCTATCTAGTTTGGGACTATGAAAAGAGATGCTAATGTGGTAAGAAATGAGAGTGCAGAGTTAGTTCCAGTGAGGATGAAAAATAGTTGTCTTGTGTGTATTGATTATAATAAAATTAATCAAACAACTCGCAAGGAACATTTCCCCCTCCCATTTATGAATGAAATTATTAGGAGACTTCTTGGGATAATAAACTACTATTTTTGGTTGGATTTTCTTGTTATTATTAGGTCCTTATTTCTCTAGAGGTTCCAGAGAAGACTAAATTCACTTGTCCATTCAGTACATTTTCTTACCGAATGATTCCGTATTTGCCTACCAGAGGATTCCATTTGGACTATGAAATGACCCACATACCTTTGAAAGATACACGGTGTGTATTTGTTCAGATTTTCTTGAGACAATAAATGATTATTTAGGATTGATTTTACAGTATGTGGAACCTTATTTGATGACTGTCACTTTACATTGGGAAAGGTTTCGAATCATTCTATTGAGAAGAATCAAGTCTTTGAAACATGAAATTTTATGGTATATCGTGGCATTATTTTAGGTCATGTATTTTCAATGCATGGGATATTGGTTGATAAATTGAAGTTGGATTTTATTTCAGCCTTACCATATCATTCATGTGTACTTGCTGTTCAATCTTTCATAGGTCATGATGGCTTCCATCAGAACATCGTAAAATATTTTAGTAATATGTCTATTCCTCTATTATGATTACATAAAAAAGGATTCTAATTTTTTCATTGAATATTCTTGTAGGGATTCCGTTGATGAACTAATGAAACTTATGAACACTCCAGCAATCATACAACCCCTATGGTGGAACATTCCATTTTATCATATCTGCTAGGTTTAAAACTTTGCAGTTGGAGTTCTCTTATAACCAAAGGTGGAGGGACGTTCACATTTGATTTAATATGATTCAACGACATTGTATTCCTTCACTAAAACTAAAAGACCAAGGAAAATGAGTTTCTTACTGTTATATTTTATTTGGATAAATTCTGTTCATATTTACTAGGCTCTAATGTAGTAGTTTTTTCACACCATGCGACTCTGAGGTACCTGAAGAAAAATATAGATGAAATGTCCAGACTTATCTGATTGATTATTTTTCTTCAAGAGGATGATATAGAGATAAAGGATAATAAGGGTTTGGAGGACTCAATGGTGTATCACCTGAGTAGGATTACTCACACACTAGAGGTGGACACCCTATATCATGAATAAAATCAGGACACATTTCCTGATGTGATTCTTTAGGAACACCCAAGTACACATCCTTGGTGTATGGATTTGGTGAAATACCTTATTGCCTCTAAAATTTCTTCGTATTTAAAGAAACATCATTTTTAAATATTATACAGTGAGTCTCATTTTTATATGTGGGAGGATCCAATCATTGGTGCTTCTGTAGTGATATGGTTTTTATGATTTTTGTTCCAGATCATGAGTTTGAGTTTGTTCCACATTTTTTCCATACAATTTCTTGTAGAGAACACTTTGGACCCCAATGAATAGCTAGAAAATTATTAGACTCTAGATTATATTATCCTAGCTTATTTTGTGATTCATATGTGTTTTTAAAGTCCTGCTCACATTTCCAACACACTATAAAACTTTCTACGAGACATGAGATTCCTCAACAACCAATTTTATTTTGCAACATTTTTTATGTATGGGGAATTGATTTTATGGGACCTTTTTATAGTTCATTTCGTTTTTTTATATTTCAGTTCTTTTTTATTGTGTCGGAAAATTGGTGGAGACCAAGGCCACCGAGACTAATGATTCTCATGTTGTAGTCACTTTTGTCTAGGCACTAATTTTTTGAAGGTTTGGAGTATCGATGGACAAAATCAGTGACCAAGGGAGACACTTTTGGAATCAGAATTTTACATACATCCATTAGAAGTATGGTGTGACACACAATACATTAACACCATACCACCAACATACAAATGGCTAAGCGGATTACTCAAATCAGCAGTTGAAACAAATTTTGGAGAGAACCGTGCAACTAAATAGGAAGTATTGGAGTTGGTTCTTGGATGATCCACTCTAGTCTTATAGGATAGAAAACAAGACATCCATTAACATTTCCCCATTTTAGATTGTTTTTGGCGAAACATTTTATCTGATCTTGGAGGTTGATCATCATGAATATTGGGATGTAAAAAAATGCAACATGGATTTAGCCCAACCTAGAGAACAAGTAAAGATACATGTTCAAGATCTTGAGGAGATTCAATTACCCCATATGCTAAATCAGGGCTATATAAATTAAGATCAAAATAAAATCACGATAAAATGATTAAATAAATGGTTTTTATTGAATATAAAGTTCTTCTCTATAGTTCATGATTGAATTTGATTCTTGGAAACGTTCATTATAGATGGTAGGGACCTTATGTTGTATCTAATTTTTTACTTATGGTACAATGTAGACCAGACAAGAAGAAACAAGATAGATCTTTATAGTCAACGGTCGGTAGTCCAAGAAATACCTTGAGTGATTCTCAACACATGCAGTTTATATCATCACCCTATATAATCCCAACACCACTTGAAAACAACAATTTGTACCTTAACCTATAACCTTTATATTACTTGTCATATTTTAATTTCTGCATTTTATGGAAATTTTATCAATTTATATATTGACATTGTAGAAAATGTAGAATTTTATATGTGGGGGAGCTATGGAATTTTGATTATATTCCATAGGTATTATTTGAGTGTTTCTTATTTTTATTGTATCCAAAAAAACAAACAAAAAACAAAATAAAAAAATATACCATTTCATATTCTCATTACATTCACGGCACTAATTGAGATTGAATATTTGATTTCTCAACCCTCATGGAAATCATGTTGATCATTTGGAATGTTTTTTATCCTTTATTGTTTATTTTTTTGAAAATGGAAGTTGGTCAAATATATGATTTATTGTGTCTTTATGAAGCTTTTGTGCATTTTTACATCATTAATTGTGAGACATTTGTGTGAAAATTGTATCCTTTAATCTCTCCATTCACATCACACACAATAAATACTTTTTAGTTTATCATACCCAATATAATTTATATTAAAGTTAAGTAATACTTTTCAATTCATAACATGGTATTTCCATACATTAATTTCTCTTTTGATCATTTCCATTACTATACTAGATTGAACTATGTGTGTGTGCCTAATATGTAACTATTTTACACCCTAAAAATCAAAAAAATAAATAAATTCCTTCCAAAAAACATTCAATAAAGAGGGGAGTGAAGAAATATAAAACATTTGGGGAAATTTATGTTGAGGGGTCAAGGTTCTAATTATGTGAATGCATAAATGATAGTGTCTTTGAATTTTATTACAAAGGATATTGAAGATGTTCAGTGGAATATAATCCAGTAAGAAGAAAAATTTCTGTTAACCAAAATATACTATATAATGGGTGGATATACAAGCTTGAAATTATTGGAACAAGAAAAAATGGTCATTTTTTTGTAATGTTAACTCGTATGATGTTTTCACCTGATTAGTGTCATTGATTTCATTGAATTTTTTTATACAAATTTTGAGACAATTACTTCTGGATTTTTTGAGATTGAATTATTTTTGGTGAATCAAGATTTATACATATTCCCATCATGGATTGAGAAATTTAAAGGACATTATTTAGAGAATTTAATTCACTCATATGGACATATGGATAGAATGGGATGATGATCTAAAATGTGGCTCAATATGGATTAATTTTTGGGGACCAAATGACACATGTACTCTTTTTGGGATTTGAAACCCTAACCCACCCAAACTCTAGATAGATGAGATTTTCAATCTTTGGGTTGGTTTGTAGAGGCATTGGGAAGGTTTTTTCAAGAGGGTTGATCAAGAAAAAATCTCAAACCTCTTTGAAGAATAAAGTCATTATGCAAAGATAATTTCCATGAAGGCTCTCCAATCCCACCACCACTTTGTGTTTCTATGTTTTCATGATTGTAAGATGAATTTTTTATTAGATAAACCTTCCTTTTTCTTCTCTTTTTGATTTTCATATTATTATTCTTGGTCCCGGAATATTTTATAGTATAAATGATTAGGTTCTTCCCTTTCAATCCATTGATTGTGCAAAACATCTCCACGATAACAACTCCGCCCATAGAAGAGTTATTGTTATCATAATTGATCTAATACCCAATCCCTTTGTTTATTTTTTTTAATCCATAAACATACAAAATCTCATAAGTTTGGGTCAATTAATTATGTAATATTTTATAATCAACTCAACCAACTTTCACTTGACTATGAGGTCAGACATGTGTAAATCTTGTGCGTCAAACATCAATTGCAAGAACTAATCAACTTGTGATATAATTTTAGGGTTCAAGTATCATCCCAAAATCAATTAATTATCAAATCAATAGAGTATATCATTCTATAATTTTAAATTGACCATCCATTAACCTTTGGATCACAATCAAAGCAGGGTTCTCTGAATGGATTTCCTAATGTTAACCTAGGGATCATTTTTTCAATTTTTGTGCTCGTGTTAATTATCTTTGGGATTAGGGATTGAAAAAAATAACAGATCACAATTCAATGAATCATAATCATAAGTTACAATGATAAATGAATGGTTAATTGTTAATTTTGTGGATTATATTTACTACATCTTCTCATATTAGTGTTTTTAAAGAAGTTGAATACTTTATTGTTTCTTCCCATTTGTTTGTTTTGTTTATTGTCTTACAATCACAATCAGTCCCCCAAGTACTTTTTATTTTTGTACATATTGTCTAGGTTTAGTTAATCCTATTAAGGGTTATTTAATTCACTTACTACTCAAGATAATAACATAGGTCATCCACTATGCTTCACTTAGTAATATCACCAATATTTTTGAGTGTGTATGTGACAATGCTCATTAATGGGGTTCTAGTAGTTGAACATTGACTATTTGTTTCAGTGATATAGTTCACCATAGTTTAAAAAAATTTCGGAGAGGCACTATGGGTTCTTGAAATCAATAATGGGTCTAAAAAATGGGGACCCCATCTCTCGTACCATCATTTTCATGATTCACGATGTTCTGAAAAGATATGTTGATTCGAAATGCCTGAATTTATTTTCATCTCGTTCCACTATAAAGGAATCATCTTTGGGGTCTCTCAAATTTTTTATCGATATTACTTAATCTTCATCATCAATGTATATAGTTCCTCAATTATGGGATTTAATAATATTAAGGATGATTATTCTAGGTTAAGTGGGAAAACTATCAATCAAAATAAGAGTCATGCATTCTTTCCATCAAGATGCTTGAAAAAGAGACGGCACATCACTGAATCAATCTTAGGAATATGAGGTAAGAATTTTTCCATGGAATATTGGTGATCTCCCATTGATCCTAGAATAATCTGAAGCCGAAATATTCATGTCTTTGTCCAAAAAATTTCCAACCTCATCAATAATTAAAGGAACTATTTTCTCTCATTTGGTGGGTGAATCACCCTATTAAAATGGGTGTTATCTTCTATCCACAATCATATTCTCTCAGTGCTTAAGATTCCCAAGTCCAATATCAATGAAATTCAAGACATCCCGATATCCTTCATATGAGATGCCCATGGGGAAGGAATATTTCATTAGACCTTCTAGTCCAGTCTATCAATGGGTGTTGAATAAGGGGGAATCAATGAAAGGAATTTGGGGGATGTAACATACTCTCTTCAGCGGAAGAAGGTATGGCATTTTATTGAGGGATGGTCACTGAAGATCAAATTTATTATAGGTAAATATGGATAAGGGTTTAGATATGAAGGAGGAAATCCACCCCCATTATTGAACACCGTGAGAGAAAACATCCCCGATCTCCATCACATATCTTAGTGGATTATACAAAATTTAGACATTAAATTATTAGAGTTTAACTGGGTGGGTAATATTATGGCTTACCTAGGTTGTCTCATACCCAATATGACCTTCATGTAGGACAAGAATGCCCTTTCATTTAACGATGTGACACTCAATACAACTAAAGAATTATGTTAGAAAATATAAAACCAAAGGAAAATATCTAATGATTCAACTTCATGGGCTCCTCATCAGTCCATTCCGCTGACAAGGAATACAATAAGATGGTGTATCTGGCTCCTTCAAGTGATCCTTAGGAGAAAAGACTCGGGTGTAAGAAAATCCCTCAATATTAAAACTTCTTATTTTTGGTAATTAGTAATCAAGTAAAACTAATAGATAGAGATGTGAAAGGAAAATGGTTTTATCTTTCCTCAATGTGATCATGATGCTTTTCTCCCAAGGAGTAAACTTTGTTTCATATTTTCATTCATGTTTTATTGGTGATAAGGCTATCGTGGAGATAAGGTAATTTAATAATCCTCGTAGGAAGGTAGTGTCTTTGGGGGTTCCTTCATGGATGGTTTAGTCAAGATAGTGGGTACATTTATGAGGATATGGATCACTCTATCCTCCATCTTGATGGATGCTGGTCCATTTGGAAAGCATGTAACCATGGTTGGCACAACTGTCCTCGATGGGTTTCCACTAATCTGGTTTTTATGACCAAATGTATGGTAGTAGACTTTATGGGAATCATGAATTCCTAGGAATATGCTCATTCCCTGAGAAGTTTTACAACCAAATCCTCTATCCCAAGGAATCTAGTTTTGAGTAGTTGGGAAGCTTGGTATGTTCGTATGATCACTTTTATGGCCTTAAGTTAAACACTAGTGGTGCGTGTAGGTAGGAGAATCATGTAAGGGATATGTGTGGTGTGGGACTCAATGGGATATGTTTTAATGTCTTTGACACATGTTATTGGTAACAAAACTCTTTGAAGACTAAAGATAATTCTCTTTTTAATGGACATTATTTCTTCCATGAACGTCAGATCTGGTAACCTACAGTAGATATTGACTTAAAAATCATATGCAATTATTTCAAAAATCATTCCTCCACCCCCTGGAACATCATATATCTATTATGAAAATTAAATTATATCATATATATTGAAATGGATATCCCCCATATATGGTGTAAAGGTAGTCGTGTTGGGGAATTTATTGATATGTAGTCCTCCTCAGAAAATACCTTCATGGAATTCTTCACTATATCTTCCATCCCCTCTTGGAGTGCCAATTTAATTTTGGGTGGAACCCATAGGATCATTTTTTTAGAAATTCTTAGAGGATCAATTATTTCTCTTTATTATCTTTCTTCTATTTACATTGGTTTTTTAATAGAATAACTAAAACAATTGTTTTTGTTAAAAAAATGTAACCAAAATCCCAGTAAACAAATTATTCTAACAAAAAAATCAAATCACCAAATAAAAAAAATTATATTACCCTGAAATGAACCAAATGATGTATCCCAAAATAAATAAAATTATCTAATTCAGAAATGATATAACCAAAATATGGACCAAATAACAGAACCAAAAATTTATTAATTGACATAACCAATGTTTAACATCATAATTAGTATGTATTGATTATGTTATGGAATAAGTATTAAATTTCTAATTAAACTTATATTTAGGTGCTTCTTAATTTTTTATAATTTCTTCAATATATAAAAGTTCAATTCATTCTTGGTGTATCAATTTTATATTATTCAATAATGTACTACTATATTAATAAATGTCATATACTGAAGTATAAATGTGCATCGAAGGCTGTGTCACTCAAGAAAAATTAATTTTCTTAAATACGATGGAAAAGGATGGATGTGTTATAAATACACAAACATGAGAAAATATTGTATGTATTTTTAATGAAATTCCAAATTTATTTATATAATTAATAATTAAATAACATGTTTATATTTTCAACAACATTCCCTGGGGTACCTCGATGAGAAATAAGATGAAAACATTGAGCCAAATTATCATTTATGAAAGGTATTAGGTATAGAAAACTAGCAGAGATACTAATGCTAAACTTGAAAAAACATTATTCAGAATAGGTATTGGCCCACATTGGGTGCCTCTCAAGCTTATAACACAATCAATCTATAAAATAATAATGCATAAGATGCTAAGGAAAACCATTGCTATTAAGGAGTGTCAAATAGGTAATCTATTCAATAAATAGTTATTTAAATCTATTTCATTTATATTTCCATCCCTTCAATTAGAGGCTTATAATATTTTTGAATCATGTATGGAAAAATACACTAAATATAAGATTCACCATGTGTTTTCAATGGGGGTATTAGTAGCAGTAGAGGTATCTATAATTATCATGGTCATTGTTGTGGTGATGATGATGATAATGTTGATGTTGGTGCTCCTAATGACCATAATGGTGATGAGTATGTTGGTGATGGGGATGAGGATGCCGATGTTGCTGATGGGGGGATATGTATCCCCTATATTTTTGAGTTAGATGTAAAGAGACGTGTAGATGATATTTAATGAGTTGAATTGATCAGCTATTTGGATGTATATTTATGCTATAGTGTGGTAAATTGTTTGGATTTTATTACAATTATTTTGTTTAATGCGATTGTACAATATATTTATTACATTGAATATTTATCATGGTTTGTATTTTTTAAAAAACATTACATTGATTTTTAGGTGGGGTTGGTTGGGATACAACTACATGGTTGGGATATGTAGTTATACAAATGGTTAAATGAACCATTGGTATATCATGTCTACAGAAAAGGTTATACCCATTTTCCTCCAAACTATTAGTGTATATATATTCCAATAGTTTTAATTAAACCATGGGTATTATAAATAACAAATAGGATTTACTCATGGTTTCTATAAAAACTATGTGTATAGCCCTATACTAAAGGCTTCAGAATCCAAGGTTCTATGAGCCACAGGTATCGCCTATTCCCACGATTTTAAGGGTTGTACCCACTGTTCTAAATCATGGGAATAGGGTAATTTTTCTGTACATAAACCAAACCACTTGAAACATAATAATTAATTTTGTACTTCATGTTATCCAACCAAAAATATTCCCTCAAATATCTATACCTCTGAGTGATATCGATCTTTATTAGTAAATTTTATATGTGAGTATCATATAATAGTTCCATTTCTAGTTCTTGTATAGATGGAACACATATCCTTTTACAAAATTTTATATCCTCATCATCATATTGGAAATCTTAAAATTTCCATCCATTCACCGATTTAATTATCCTTTGAATATTCTCATCATCAGGCAGGTAAATTTTTACCTTTTCTAATAAAGAAGATTTTGAAATAATTTGAAAAATGAGTGATTTTACCATTCAATAATATTTCCCATATCCATATTTACTATATCCAAGGACATAATCTCCCTATCAATCCTCAGTTTTTTCAAAACTCTGTGATCATTTAGACTTAGTGCATTTACTTCCTTATTTTTCTTTCATGGATGGAAGTTTTGTCACGACCCGTACCTCGGGGCCCATGTCGTGACATCCCCCAATCCCACCTCCCGTAGGAAAGGGGTAGTTCAATAGAACCAAAAGAGTCAACTTGAATGTGGGAGTAAATTTCTTAAGTACCTGTATACATGCACAGAAAACCATGTCCAAAATATGGAAAGTTAAATACGCATGCCACTAAACAACCATTGAGTAGAAGAACAAATTATAGGTCAAATGGGCAGAAATAAAAACCCAAAAAAAGTTGAACTGAAAAAAAGAAAGTGCAAGGAAACATTAAAAGGTTGTCCGTGGAAAATCCCACATGATGGGTAATTGTAGAGTAGCTACTGGAATCCATATAAGTATGACCTGCCTACCTGGTCTCACTGGGAACCACCAGGTCCTAGGCCACAAAGTCCTCTGTCATGTCGGTAGGTGACTTCACTAGACACAACACGTGCGGGTGAAGCCCGTGTAGGGGTGAGTAACACAGTACTCTTTTGGTACCCTAAATTAAATAAGGAAATACCATAAAGGAATCCATGAAGCAACCCACGAAGCATGATAATTAAAAAATATAGCTCACACTATGTATAATCTAGAGTAAGGAATGTCCGACCATCTGTCGTATCATCGAAAACATTGGGCTTCTAGAGAACTCCTATTCTATGTGTATAGGGGGGCTTCTAGGTCACATAGAGATGCTTCCCACTAACCTTGGACTATTTTGGCACACATATTTGATGAGTACCAATGGTATGTTGGGTCACACAGAGCCTCTCCCCATTGTGGGCATGTCGTGTGACACAAATCCACTTCCCACCTCCTCCATGATGAGCTTCTCCTCCCCATTAAATATCATGGGTATTCCAGGTAACCCAGAGCCAATTCCCATTGTGGTCTAGTCGGGTAACAAATAGCCTATTCCCACTGCCCCATCATAGCTGAACCACATAGGGTCTCTTGTCCGCAGTCTTCAGGTCTCAGCCAACTACATGGTTTCTTTATATAGTGTGGTTGACTCCTATAGAACCACTCATCTATACATTATACATTTTTAAAATTCAATTAATGTCTCTATATATTATAACAAAAGATACTCCTATCATTAGGGTTCCCATGATTCAAACAGATCATCAATAGAATGCAATCTTTGTAAGTTATTGACGTTTTTGTAAACAATGTCTGGTTGTATCTCATCTTGGTCCGACTAGGTCGGACGGACCCAACCAGCCTGAACTAGGATCCCACATGTCGTGGTTTAGTTCATCGGACCTGATGCAACCCGTTTTGGGTCTCGGCTGGCCCGGTCGATCCATGCTTGTCAGCCAGGCACATTGGGCCCCGTTGCACCCTACTCGGTTCAGCCGGGGGTCCAGCCTGCTGGTTTTCCCAGTGACCTGATCTCATTCGAACCGACATGCAGGGTGCATTTCCACCCTGGAGGGTGCGTTTCCAGAATGAAGGGTGCGGTTTTGGCCTGGAGGGTGCCATTCTAGCCCATAGGGTAAGGGTTTGTCCCACTGGGTGCAGGTATGTCACATAGGGGCAGGTTTGGCCCGTTAGGAGAGGGTCCAGCTGGTTGGACATGGGTCACTCCCTACCCGATCTGCCTCTTGCAGACTTGCTTGCTTCATCCTAGACGTTTGACGCTTCTGGGGAACTGTCACGTGGCTGATCTAACCTGGCCGCCTGGGATCCACACGTGGTTAGGGGACTATATTTCATGCAAATCAACGGCTTGTAGCTACCTGCCACTCCACCGATGAGGAGGACGTGTCGCGTACCTCTACCAGCTGTCAGCCCGAGCCTTCTGTGGCTGCTGCCTCCAGCACACTATCATGGCGCACTGCAACCCTACCACAGCCACCACCACAGGCTACCACCGGTGGTCTCAGGTTATTCCACGTACCACTAGGTCTACTCTAGTGGCCATTTCATAGTGTCTTCTATGACTCTAATCTTCGTGGCGTGTTGTCTTCCCTACCAAGTCCCCAAAACCTTCTTCTCACATATTTGAAGACTCTAAAATGAATAACAAACAATTAAAAGTGGCTCGGTCCTTGATTTTATCGCCCGAAACCATCCTTGTTAGAGTTTTAATCATGTAGGGGTTTGGGATTGATATTTTACCCCAAAATAATTAATCCCGATTTAGAAAACCTAAGAAAAACACCCTCCCATAAGAACGAGCGATCTGTGGATCAACTTGTTCATGGGTTAATCCATGTTTGTCATTTTAGAATAAAGTATGGGGAAACATGAAACACAAAAACCCCTAACTCAAGGTGTTCATAATTGAAGTGTTTCATCTATGGGGGTTCTAGTTCCATTGCTATTCATCTCATTCTGATTCTATTCTTTATGTTGTGTCGAAGTCACTGGTGATTCTCTGGCGTTCTTCATTCGTCATTGGAGAGAGGTCCCACCATTGGTTCTTCAGAGTAATTCAACCAATTGATCCTCCTTTCCTCAACATGTTAAACCATTAATATAAAACACAATGCAACATTTCTGTTACATTGCATCATTTCGTCGTTATGCTGTTTTATTTATGAAATAGCTTGTCTTTTATGGTTCATTTAATGCTCCATTTCATTGAACGTTTATGAGCCCTTAATGAGATTAATTTTATGAGACTCATCATAACTTATTCACTTCACCACAACACCATTGTTCCACCCCCAAATGTTATGAAAAAAAACAAATAAAATAAATTTTTAAGATGTCTTATTTTTTTCTGAAAAGACCAAAAATTAACATTAACTGTTGACCCTTGTCAGTCAAATTTAGGTCATTTATATGAGAATCCCACCGTGATGAGTTTAACAATGCCCTCATATTTTTTATCCGAGCACCAGTTTAAAATTTAGAGAAACTCACTCTCACATTTATTTAAAATAACAAAAAAGTTAAAAATTATATTTCGGGATCATCGGGGCTCGATATCAGGTTTCTTCAGAGTGACTGGTCTCAAAATAATTCCATGTAATTGAAAACAATAATTGAATTTTTGGTACATTACATCACTACCCCCGTTTTGGGATTCATGACATCGTAAATCAAAGCAAGGATAAACAAATAAAAATGGGTACTTAGCAAGAAATAGAGCCTCCCACTCCCATGTGCCCTCCTATTGATTCTCATGCTTCCACTGAATGCGTGGCATAAGAATCTACCATCCATGAAGGCCCCCCTCCTATAGATCCTCAATCTTTGTTGGGAACTCTGTAAATGTCACCCCATTTTCAATGTCCATATCGCCCTAGTCGATAATGTGCGATGGATTATGAATGTACCTTCTTAGCTGCAACATATGGAAAATATCAAGCTCCCGAAGAATCTCTGGGTGGAGAGATAGGTGGTATGTCACCTGGATAACATTCCTCATAATCTGGAAGGGTCTGATGAACCATGGAGATAACTTGTTTCCCTAGAAAAATCTATGAAATCTCCCTTGGGGTGAGGCCCAAAGGAAAACATGGTATCCCTACTCTAACTCCTATGGTCTCTATATCATGTTCGCATAAGATTTATTCATGCTCTGTATTGTCCTCATCCACTCCTAGATGATTTTCATCTTCTCATAAGAAGCTCGTAGCGTCTCTGGACCAATTAGTGCATAATCCCATGGGTCTATCCTGTATAGAGGTGATCTGCAAGAACTCTTGTACAATGCCTCGAATAGTGACATTCCATTGGTGGAGTGATATATTTTGTGGTATGAAACTCCACTATAGGTAAGTGGTACTCACAATTGTGACCAAAATCAATGACATGGGCACAAAGCATATCCTCCAAGGTTTTTATGTTCTTATCCATCTAACCTTTTGTCTGAGGGTGATTGGTTGTGCTCAAATACATTTGAGTTCCGAAATCTTTTTTCAGTCCCATCCATTACCAGTATATAAAGCATGAATCGCCATTTGAAAAGATCATTAGAGGCACCCCACGAATCCACACTATCTCCTGGATATAGAGGCATCACAAGTCCTCTATTGATCCTCGCTTCAAGATGGCTAGGAAGTGAGATGACTTGGTGAGCCGTTCAATGATCACCCAGATAGAATCATGTCCCTTGAATGGGCATGGTCATCCCATTACGAAATCCATCAAGATATCATCCCACTTCCACTCAGGTACCTCAAATGGTTATGCCAAGCATGCCAGAACCTGATTCTCAAACTTCACTTATTAACAAGTGAGGCATCATGAAATGAACTATTCTACATCTTTCTTAATTCTCGTCCACCAGTACTGAGGTTGGAGGTCATGTTACATCTTCATTATACCACGATATACCACCAACGGGGATGTATGGAATTCCATCAAAACCTCCTCCCAAAACATCACCGGTACAATGATGCATCCTCCGAAAATGATTATGTTCTCCCCACCTATCGAAATTACATCAGGAGCATGTCCTGAGGATAACTAATCTTTTTGGGCCTCGCAGTCAGCATCCACAATATGTTCCTCCTTGACTCGTTGTAAGAGTGGAGGAGTGATATTCATCGACTAAAGGTAATCTAATCTATCATTATCCATGAAGAATATTTTCATTAGGGCTAACTGCTTTGTCCCCTCACTCAGGAGTTGTAGACCAGGCCCCCTACTGAGTTCATCAACCACCACATTCCCCTTCCTAGGATTATAGACTATCTCAAATTCATAGTCCTAGAGGAACTCTATCAATTATCATTGACTTATGTTCAAGTAATTATATGAGAAGATATACCTATGACTCCTATGGTCGAGGTAGATGGTAAACTGTTCACCTATCAAGTAGTGCTTTCACATCTCAATAACAAAGTCCATTGATGCTTACTTCAGTTCATGGGTTTCATAGTTCTGTTCATGTTTCCTCAACATGCATGATCCATAGGTGATCATGGATCACTCCTACATCAGGACAAAACCCAGTCCAGTCCCTGATGTGTGACAATAGACTACACACCCAATGCCCTCTTATAGTAGTCTAAAGATAGGGGCACTCGTCAGTCTCCACCTTAGCTCCATGAAACTCTATAGGCACTTCCACATCCACACAAATGGTTTTACCTTCCATTTCATGGATGATAAATGATTTTCAACACTAGAAAAGTTAGTAATGAACATCTGGTAGTATATGGACAACCCCATGATACTCTACAACTCAGTCACACCCATTCGTGGCTCCCAAGCCAGCACTGCCTATATCTTTGCTGAATCCATGGAAAATTGAGCCTCTGGGATGGCGTATCCAAGAAAGTGTACCACCCAAACCCATAATTGGATCTTCGAGAGATTACCATAAAGTTGGTTCTCTTATAGTTTACCCAGGACTATCTATATGTGTTTAGCATGCTCCTCTTTTGATACCAAGTACACCAAGATATCATCAATGAAGACTATAATGAACTAGTCAATGTAAGGATGTAATATCCTATTCATGGGTCCCATGAAATATTACGGGTCATTGATGTTGCAAAAAGGAATCAACAAAAACAAATAGTGTCCATAATTGCATCTAATGTTTATCATTGGTGCATCCCCATCTCGTACTCCAAGCTGATTGTTGATGGATCTGAGGTCTATCTTCGAGAACCACCTCGAAAAATTTAGCTGATTGAAGAGGTCATAAATCCTTGGTAGTGGATACTTGTTCTTCTTGGTCACTTGGTTCGTGTTTCTTAATTCCATGAATTTCATTAAGTTCATGTATACCTTCTTGGAAAAGAATACTGGGGCTACCCATGGTGAAATTAAGGTCCTCATGTATCCATTCTCCTATAATTCCGCAGATTCTACCCTCAATTCACGAAGCTCCATGGGAACCATCTAATATAACGCTGTGGATATTAGTGTCATATCAGGGTATAGTTTGATGTATAAATCTACCTCCTTGTGAGGAGGTTGTCCTAAAACATCCTCCTGAGAGACATCCTCATACTCATCCACCACTATAGGAATGCTTGGACTCCTCTCATCCATTGAACTGAGGGTGAGACTAGCCAATTGGTGAGTGATTATCTTCACCCTCCTCTGAGATACTCTATCATGGGATAAAAATGTACTCTTCTCACCGGTGAAGGAAAACGTGGTCCCATCCTTTTAAACACACCCCAAATTACTCAAAATACAGTCGATCTGAGCATGGACTGTAGATAACCAATACATACCCAAGACGATGTCTTAAGGACTCAATGACACTACTAGGAGATCCTAGTTGAATCTCTCGCCTCCTAAAGTAATCTCATACTATCAGCACCAATGTTTAATCATTGAATCCCCACCCATAAAAGTCTCTAATCATAAGGATCGAGCCAACAGCTCCACCGAAATCTCCAAGACTCAAAGGAGGTCCATGGCAAGGGAAATGTGACTAGAACCAATGTTTATAAGAATAGAAGATAAGGTGGATAAGACATAGATATTACCTCTAATCATCTTCAGAGGTCCGTGGTTGTTAGACTCCACTTAGTGAAGTGGATATTTCCCCTATCAACATACAATATGAGGCCGTGGTGGACCACCTGGGGGTGGTAGAGGTAGTACCACGAACTACCATCCTCTGTATGTCACTTGACCTGCCCTCATGCCACATCTGCGACCCTGCAGACTACCTCACTTAAACCACTTCCTCTACCTTGGAGGACCCTCTACCATATACTAATCATCTTTGTGGCGGTTTGGGCAGTCCCGAGCCATGTGTCCCTTCCCTCCCCACAAGAAGCACTGCCTTTCTCCCTGATGACTCCCTCTACACTGGGAACCCCAAAATAATGACCATGATACCATGGGTCATCCTCCGAAAGATCTAACCCACTTCAGTCTCTATTTCATATACCTATTTCTCACCACTGAAGACTATATCGCTTGTCTCCTGGTGGTATCTCCTACCATCAGTGCCTTCTCTACGAGGAATATCTCTACAAGAAGGGCCTGCTCTAGCACTCTAAACAAAGAGGGGATGCTGAGGGAAACCATAGACTCCCAGATCTCCCATCAGAGTCCCTGATGAAATGTCTAGGCCATGAATCAAGGGTTATGAACCATGTAGGTAGAGTAGAAGTAGAGGTCTGTAAACCTCACAGAGTACTCAGACACTGACATGATACCCTGATATAGGTGAAACATCTCTTGAATTCACACTGAGCGTAAGGTCTCGGGGAAGAACTCCACCCAGAAAATACGCTCGAAGTCATCCTAGGAGAAGGTCACCTCATCGAGAGTCCGAATATTCAAGCTCCAATATCTCCATACTGAGACCTAATGAAGGCTTGTAGAAAGGATCAGCATCTGGTCAAGTGGAATCCTCGCTAAGAGGAATACCAACATCTCAACCTTCATCCATTCCTCAATGGCATGAGGATATATCTCTCCCTAGAACATGGAAGGTCTCTGTCTTTGGAACTCAGGAGAGTTATTGATCCTGTGTGCATCCTCTATTGGTAACACCGGTAGTAACTACCAATGAATGGGTGGTGGTATCACATGTTCAACATCCAGTGGGGCAATCTGTAGTACTAGTCCCTGAACTGATGACACATCACTAGGCGGGCTATCCACATGAACATGTATCAAAATCTTGGTTAGTCTTCTACATTGAGGCAACCTAAAATTGATCCTGATGGACCACCATCAATAGATTATACCTAGTGAGATAACTATTATTAAAGAATTACATAAAGAAATAATCAATTCATATATGATTCTTGTAACTAGTGTTTTTATGTATAGAGGTGAATGTAGAATTCATGGTCCTGGTGTATGGATATGTTGGATGCAGCCCCATAACTAGACTCCCCAAATCTAAAATTCGATATCAAAACATTTAAAAATGTTTCCCAAAATCAAACCAATATGCCTCTATTATTTGGGGTATAACTGACGACCTATGATACCACTTTTTCACGACCCGTCCCCCAGGTCCCGTGCCTTGAGATCACCCAATCCAGCCTCCCAAAATCCATGGGGTTGCAATTAACACCGAAGTTGTCAACCTACAAGTGGGAGGCATTTTCCTGGGTACCAATACGCACACACACACAACCACGCCCCAATGATATAAAGGTAAACATGCATGCCACTAAACAACCACTAATTAAAAGTATGACTATAGGTAAAATGGGATAGAATACAAACCTAACAAAAGATGAACTGAAAACCGAAAAGTAAAAGGAAATTATGAAATTCGTCGGATGAAAACCCCACCTAATGGGTAAGTGTAGAGTAGATTTTTGGAAGTCATAGAAGTACGCCATGTCTACCTAGTCTCATTGGGCACCATTGGGTCCTGGGCCACCAATTCCTCTGTCTAGGCAGAGGTCATCTGCACTAGACTCCACACATGTAGGAAAAGCCTGTATAGGGTTCAGTAAAAAATTACACAGTAGGGAACCCTGAAACCAACAAGAAAAGACCATGAAGAAATCCATGATGCAGAACACAAAGCAGGGTCGTGAATCCAGATAGCTCACACCAGGTATAATCTAGAATATGGAAATTATGACCATTAGTCTTGTCCTTAAACA
Source organism: Viscum album (assembly GCA_963277665.1). Lineage (NCBI taxonomy): Eukaryota > Viridiplantae > Streptophyta > Magnoliopsida > Santalales > Viscaceae > Viscum > Viscum album. Next base: position 1,914,824,612 of record OY728165.1, on the reverse strand, counting down.
CATAGGGATACTAAATAACTCCTCCTCTATGGATACAGTGGGCCTATTGGGTCACATATAGCTGCTTCCCACTAACCGTGGAGGATTTTGGTACTCCTACCTTATTGTTATTGTGGTTATGTAGGATCACATAGAGCCCTCCCATTTGTGGGAATGTCGGGTAACATAGAGCCTCTTCCCACCTTGTCATATTGAGGAACTCCTCCATGTAGAGTATCATAGGTCTTCCATGTCACACAGAGTCTCTCCCAACTATGGGCCTTCAGAGTCACATAGATCCTGTTCCCATAGGTCAATCATAGTTTATCCATACAGGGTCATTTTTTAGTAGTCTTCAAGTCTCATCCAACTATAGGGTTTCCTTATATAGTGAGGTTGATTCTAGAAGAAAAAATCCTCAATAAATACATTGTATTCCAATATCTAATAAATCTTCCACATAGTATTCCAAATGATCTTTCTCTTTGTGAGGGTTCCAACGCAACAAATAGCTCTTCAATCAGACGATTGGTTTGTAACCTAGTGGTGTTTTAGTAAACAGGGGTCAGTTGGGTCTGGTCCCTATCCGACCCAGTCGGACAGACCCGAGCAACCTGGCCAAGGGGACCTATAATCCCCAGTTTAATCAACTAAACCGACCCGACCCAATTCATCAGGGACAGTGGGCCAGGCCCACAGGGCCTTATTGGAACCGACCCGACTCGGCCGGGGGTCAAGCCCGACAGGTCGCTCAGTGACCTTGCCTCATTTGTCCCAGCCCAAAGGGGAAGGTCTAGCCCTTAGGGCACCGATCCTACCCATACTGTGTGGTCCCAGACCACTGGGTGTGGTCCCGACATTTTGGGTGAGTTTCTGGCACATGGGGCATGGGTGGGGCCCTACCCAGTCCGCCTCATGTAGATCGACATCCTTAACCTGGATGCATAGTTTTTCGGGGGTGTTGTCATGAAAACAGAAAAACCCAACCTCCCAGGTTCCTCATGTGGTCAGGGGACCACATGTCATGTGAAGCCATGGGCCTCAGTTGTGGGTTGAATCACCAACATAGCTAAGGGTCCACTTCCCTCCACCACCCGTTGTCCTAGCTAGCGTCTCATATCGCTTCTCCCTGGCCCATGCCAGCCACGACTACAACATCTTTGACATGGCCTGAGCGGGCCGCATCTACTTCCTCCGGTGCACCGTTTTGGCCCACCACCACCCTCATGTGGCCGTTGTTGAGGGACTCCACTAGCAGGTTATTCCGTTGACCACTGGGCCCACTCCGGTGGTCCGTTCTTCACATCGGCTATGCCTCCGGCCTCCCCAGGGTGCTTCCTTCCCAGCCAGGGCCTCAAGAAGCTTCTCCCCACCAATTTAAAGGTACGTCCATGAAGAACGGACAAGGAAGAGGGTTACGTGCCTTGTTCATATCATCTCATACCCTCCATGTTTTATTTTTACACTTGTGGAGTTTTATGATTGAGGTTCTATCACAAATAATTATCCTATGTTATAGAAAACCCAAAAAAACACGATCCCGCAAGAGTGAGTGATCAACTGATCAACCTGTTCGTGTGTTCATCCACATGTGATGTTTTAGAATAAATGATGGGAAAATATGAAACAAAATAAACCCCTACGTTAAAGGTTTTCGGCGTTGAAGCGGTCCATCTGGGGGGGGTTCATGTTCTGTTGGCATTCATCACTTTCTGATTCCATTCTTCAAGGTGCGTCGAAGTCGATGGCGATTCACCAGAGTTTATCATCGGTATTTGGAAAGAATCATTCCATTTTTTTTCAAAGTAATTTCTCAAATTGATCCTCATTTCTTTAACCCATTAAAAAATTAAAAGAAAATATGTCGCAACACTTCTGTTACACTTGTCATCACGTCATTACACTTTTTCATAAATGAAACAACATATCTGTTACTCTTCATTTAATGCATCGTTACGCTACACGTTTTTGATCTATTAATGATATTAATTTAATGAGACTCTTCCTTGGTTCATCTCTGCCATAAAATGTTGTTTTTATACTACCCAATGATCCGGAAAAACATGTAATATATCATTTAATGTTTTTTTCTGAAAATTATGATAATTAACTTTTTTTGGTTGACCCTTACTATCCGTTGTAAGGTCCATTCTATGCGAATCTCATCATTCTGAGTTTAATAGAGCCCTTGTATTTTTTATCTGAGAACTAGTTTAAAATTTATTTAAACCCACAAGCAGGTTTATTTAAACGAACTGAAAAAATTTAAAAATACTATTTCGGGATCACTAGGACTTGGAATCAGGAGTTGTTAGAGCGCATGGTCTCGAAATTATTCCACATGTTTAGTTATTTAAATGAGAAAACATAATCCTTATATAGAACAATATATTATATTTTCCAAATATTCAGTTTGTTCACTGAGAATATATATTTCAAACTCTTTTTATGTGTATAAATATCACATCTTTCATCATTGATACAGTGTGGCGATATGTTCATTGAAAGGATTATAGATTCCAACTCAAGATCATGGGTTGGATAGTTTTTTTCATTAATGTTAAATTGATTTGATACATGGGAAATTAATTTAACATTATTCATAATGACACAACCATGTCCCATCATCGATGTGTCATTATATATAACAAATTCAAAATTTAGTGATGAGAGATTAAAAATTTGACCATTTAGAAATCGCCTCCTCAAATATTAAAATTAGTAGTCACATTCATTTAATCAGATGAACATAACACCTTTGTGGGTAATACTAGTTAATAGGTTTTCCATTGAAGAAAAATGTAAACAAATCAAAGATAATATCCTAATAAATTGATGAAACTAAATAACTCATTTATGTTCTTTGTTGTATGACATTTTTAGACTACATTTTTCTTTACAGGATCTACTGAGATTCCTTCCTTGGAGATTGTATATTAATGAATATAATATTTATCAATCACGAATTCACAATTTCAAAATTTCCAATATTAATCATTTATTTTAGGAGTCTCAAAAATGATCTAAATGTTATTTTCATGGTCCTCGTATCTTTTCTAGTACACCAAGATATAATCAATAAAACCCACAAAAAAAATTCTATATATCACTCGAATTGTCTATTCATTAGATACATGAAAATAGAGAGTGAATTATTCAATAAAAATGTAATTAATATGAACTCATAACATCTATATGCTGTTTCAAATGATGTATTCAGGATATCAACCATCTTATAATTGGTTTTACCATAATGAAGTTAAAACATTGAAATATAATTATACATGTGAATTTTATAGAATAAGTCCCAAATGTGAGGTAAAGGATACATGTTCATTGATTCCAAACATAGTTGAAGTTGTAAAATGTTTAATTATTTATATTCCTACTGACTACTATATATGTTGAAAGTAGAGATGAATCCTCCAAGAAGGAAATTTTGAGAACAACTTTTCTAAAACTCTTCCAAATACCCCACTGTTGTCAGTAGTGGGAGAGATTTCAATTTTTTTGCTCTTTATATTTTTTTTACAATGAAATAAGTAACACAAAATTATTTAGTTTTAGATCTTGAATAAAATGATGAGGTAGAATTTTTTTTTAAAATAGTGAACCAAAAATATTAAGAACATTGATAAATGAACTAACAAAGTAAATAGCCCGAGGAAAATTTCACCATTCTACTGGATTAGAAAGTATTCAAATTAACATAAAAGTTGTTGCAGTATAACACCATTTAAAGAGAATGACTTAATTCCCTCGCTAAGATTCATGTCATACAGGTTGATCGAGTTCAGAGTTCACCACTCCAAAACAGATCAACTAGAAAAATAGTAATTTTAAATTGACAACAGGAAGAGCTCACCATAATCCCTGAATTTGTATGAATTTTTTATCTTTGGAAAGATGTATCGATAGTCAATGTCACCAAATGATTATGAAATTTTGAAATTAAGTTCTAGTGGTACAAAAAATTGAATGAATTCAGTATTGATCTCCCTGATCAATACGGAATAGATCAAAATGATGCAGTGAAAATAATATTAAAAAATAACCAGTGGAACTTCAGTTTATCACCAAACTAAAAGATTTCGCTAGAAAACATGTTCATTATCATTAAAAAAATTGATACATTATAAAATAGAGTACAAAGACAAGAACATGAGGGAAAAATAACTCCAAAAATGATGTTATGCTCTTATACTCTTCAACTCCAGGAAGTGGTTTAATGACCTCCCTATGTTGTTACTCTGCTCAGACGTCGATGATTGAATGTGTATCCCCCCAAAACAATTATTGTTGCACTTCCTTAAAACCCACTATCATCTAATACACATCACCACTTATTTTCCACCGACTTCAAGTGTACTTCTCTTGTGCACTGCACATGTTTGTTTTTTTATGAATGACATGTCGCACTTGCTTTTCCCTTGTAAATAACTCTGGTTGAGTTAGCTGAATGCATCTGGATGGGTTTTAGTCTCTTGCATGAACCTGCACAATATAAAAAACATAGAATAGTTAAAATAATTAAGGAAATATATATATATATAATTAATGTCATTAATTTATTAAAATTATTTTAAAAGAATTAACAAACATTATAAAATAATATTAAATAAATTATTTCATCAGTATTATTAATAAATTGTAATCAAACTATACAAAATTGGATAAAAATTAATTAACATAGTTATTATTATAAAAGTTGAGTAATAATAATCAATTATATATATAAGTATTTTTAGGTATTTTATTGTATATAATTTATTATTAAATAAATATTTATAATTAAAAATTAATTTATTTAAATTAAATTAAAAATATAATTAAATTTAGTTTAATAATGTTTAATTTAAGTTAAAATAATTACAAATTCTGTTTTATTGATTATATTATAATTATTATTTATTTAAGAGTATTATTATTTAATATTTTATTTTAATTTTTGAATTATGTTTTCTATTTTAAGAAATTTTTATATGTAATTTCATTTTTTAAAATATTCTTCACCCCCCCCCCCCCAAATCGGCTCAACAGGGGGGTATGGCTAACGGTGAGGTGTAGGGGAGGAACCATGTGAGGATTAGTGTCGTAACAGAGGTTATCGATAGATAATAAAAACAAAGATTACTATTAGTTTAAAAGTAATATAACTCTGTTGGAGAAAAAAGGCCATAGTTATTTTTAAATTGAAAAGGTTACCGTTATAGATAAAAAAAGTTACTAATAATTATAAAATAAAATGTCACCAGTTCTTATAAATATTATGTTACCGTTAGTTAATAGAAAATATAAAAAATTGTCACTAATGAAGAAAATAAAAAAGGTCACCGGTAGAGATTACTAAAAGTTCACCGTTAGTTGCAAAAGTAAGAGGTTACCGATAGGAAAAAAATAAAGAGGTCACTGTTAGGGATAAAACGTCACCGATTGTTTATAAAATATTATGGTTACTCATAGAGATAAATTAAAAGGTCACCCATGTAGTTAAATATTATGGTCAGTGATGGCCATAAAATAGAAAAGGTCACCATTAGCCATAAAATTGAAAAGGTCACTATTGGCCATAAAATAGAAAAGGTCATTATAAGTCAATAAGTGACTGGTACCGATGCACAACAACATCAGTGAATGTTTTAAAAAAAGAACTAACATTGACGCATAAAAATTAAAACTACATACTTGATTTTAAAATTAAAAACATAAGTAATTAGATAAAAATAATGAAAATAATTAACCAATTAAAAACCTAAAATAAAAAATAAAAATATTGAAATATTAAAATTCAAAAAAGTCTAATTCAAACTGATTTATAGTTAAACATTAATATTTTAAAATTACAATTTAAATTATTAATTTATAACATTTAAATTAAAAGTGGGATTATTATTAAACTAAATTCCTAGAAGACATAAATAAAAAATTTTAAAGGGTCTATATTTAGTAGGGAATGATCACATCGTTGAATAAATAAGTCACTGATAGCTCTTCTTTATCTCACCAGAAGACTAAAAAAAGTTAAGGACTTAATAATTTAACTACATACTTAGGATTAAATAATTAATGTCTCAAAACCCTAAATAAAATAATTAACTAACTAAGTGAATACTTAATGTTAAAATAGCACTATTTAATTTAATTTGAACTCAAAATATTAAATTAACTAATTAGCAGGATGATTAAACATATTAATTAACAAAGTCAAATAATTTTAATGAAACAAAATTAAAACATAAAATATTAAAATAATGACTAAGTTAGATATATAGAAATATGATTATTAAATAATTATATAAAATAGATGTTAATTTAATAAAAAGGCAAGTAGATTTTAATTAACAAAACTAATTAATAATTAATTAAATAAGATAAGTAAAGTAAGATTAAAATAATTAATTTAATGACTAAAAAACATAATGAATTATAAAAATTGACTATTTAACAAATTTAATTATAAAAATAAACAAATATTTCTTTTATCTATAAGTGATTTAATAATTATTTAAATCATTAAAAATTAATTAAAAAAGATGTCGAAAAACTATTTAAAATAAGGCTAAATGATATTACCCCATTCATAACCATTGTTTATCCTTAAAAAATCTCTTTCTTTGTAATATTTGAAAAATAGAAGTAGTGTTAATGATTCAGCTCAAACTGTATTATGCATAGAACTTAAGGACAGAGGACCGAAAATTAAAAATAGAATATTGAAATGATATTTTCAAATCATGTATTTCCTTGAAAAAATACTCAAAGGGTAATCAATATAGCCAAGATAATCCAAAAAATAAGGTGGCATTCCTCATATGTGACTCCTCTTAATGATTTGTTTCAATCCAGGATTTAGTCCAAAGTAAAAGAGGGAAAATAGGTAAAATATCGATAGAGTAAAAAACTTAATAGAGGAACCTTGTACTTTAACTCAATCCTATATTCCAAAAATAAACAATTTTTTTTGTGAATCACCTTAATGATATAACCTAAATGATTTATATATAAACCAAATGATCCCTTCTTCATCTAACGTTCATCATTACCCTCTCCTTGATGAGCTCGTTTTTGACCCAAGACACTTTATTTATTTATTCCCAAGACATCTATCTTGTGATAAACACTATGGAATTAACATATTCAAGGTGTACATAGAGATTATAGTAAACAGAAATGCACCTAGCTTCTAGGGTCTCTGAGACTCACTGTGGGATCCCAAATGCCTAAAAATCTCCAGTTTCAATGGATTTTTGTGAATAGAATTTACATTGACTCAATAAGGTAATTAATTTTTATAATTAAAAGTTGAATGAGGCCCCTAGGATCAAGATAAATCACCCAGTTCCAATGGATGTGATTATAAATTCACAAAAAAGATACCCATATCACTCTCAATAGTAGTTCCTAAACCAGAATCTCATAAAATCACTAAGGATACTAACTCAGAAATCATCCACCAATAATAATTTCCAAATTAAATTAGTTATTAAATACTAATCAAGCTACATCCTTATGTAAGAACCAATTGAAGAAAGAAACAAGCCTAAAATTGTGCAGAAAATTTGAAATTTTTTAAACCATTTACCATTTTATATGACAAAAATGTTACTTGCAGTGGGAGTTGATGGGATTTCAATTAAACATAGGTCATCATAGCCAATAATTGACCCCCTCCACTACACATAAAACTCAACTTTTTTCCAAAGATGAATTCCAAATATGTATAAGAAAAATTAAACATTAAAGGTTCAAAACAGATTTTTCAATTTAATATATAGATGATATGTATAAAAGGGTCTCTTTGAAGTTCAAAAATATTGTTTGCCACAAATATTAACTCAACACCATGCCCAAATCCATAGACATGGATTAAAAGTTACTCTATTGAATAATATTCAATACATCTCAAAAGTAACATGTGAGGTGTAGGTGAACAAGGTACTGGGTGTAATAATTTAAACAGATTAAGATCAATAATGTATATAATATAGCTGAAGAATGAGTGCTAAAACATAGAAACCTAAATCAGTTTCAATAAAAATAATTCTCAGCATGCATGTCCCTCCCACACACACACTTAAGTTCAAGAAGTGGAATGATTTTATCAATAGTGAAATTCAGTTTCTCAACAAGGAGTAACAAGAAGAATTTTTTTAAAAAAAGTGACATGAAGCATAAACCTTTTAGTATGATTGGACATGCTACAAAAAAATTCTACAATTTGAATTATAAAAGTAACAATCAATGTCTCACCATTGATACTATCAATGTGTCACCAACAATAACATTAATGAGTCACCAACAACAGTTTAATAGTTGCTCATGTGAATCGGTGAGTAAATGACACGCTGATAGTAATAACTATGACTTACAATAAATTTTATTAAGGTGATCAAGGAGAAGAAAAATGGGTGAAAACTAAATAATAGAGTACTTCCCTGAATTATAGTTTATTATTTATGATTCAGCAAGTAAATTCCACACCTTAAATGAAAAAATAATAGCTTCTTTGTAGATACACAAAGCTTGACGTACATGGACATTACATTACTTTTGAGGAATACTTATTACATAACAAAAACAGACACACAAGGACCGTAATAGTTTAGTGTTTTTGAAAACTCGAAATATAATCTTCTAATCAGGGTGGAAGATCTTCATCATCTTCCATAAAGATCTTCACCTTTTTTTCTTATCTAAAACCTTTCTTTATATACTGGGGAAAAATATAATAGGGGTGAGCTCAAATGACCAATAAGGGTAAACATAGATAATATAAAACAATCCAGGAACATTTGAATGCAAAAACTTGAACATAAAATCTAAACATCAAAATCTTGAGCAAAGACATGAATCTTGGAAGTACGTAAGGCATATATCATAAGGGAACATCAATCATGATAAAATAGAATGGGAATAAAACATGTAATTGTCGAAACCATTAAGCACATGTTATGATTTCCATAGTAGCCAAGGTATTGTTTCAAAGACCATCTTAGTGGACAAAGTCCCTTTCTGAATCGAGTTCACTCCCCGTTTCAGTCCTGTAACACTGAACCAGATTAACATACCATTCCAGCCATTTCTATCTCATGAGATATAAATATTTACCCAATTAATTGGAGGTAGATATAGGTCCCACACATCTCATAATGAAATCATTCTTTCCTGTGCCACAAAATCATAAATCATACATCATAGCATAACCCATGTAATAGAATGGGATTATTAAACATCATTCCATCATAAGATAATACATATATATATATATATAAAAATTGATATCATTTAATCATAATAATACTCAAACCATTTAAATAATGGAGACATTATACTTAAAACATAAACATATTAAATAATGTCATTTTTGATAGAAAATATTCTTGATAAAACACTTGAAATGAAATCTTGAGGAAAATATCCTTTCTTCTTCAAAATCATTTTATTTTCACAAAATTCCATGAAATTTTAAAATAAATGGGTTTTCTTGAAAATAATCAAGAAATATTGGATAGGAAGCTTCATGAAAATGAGGCATTATGAAACCGTAAAAATCCCTTCATGCCGTATAAGATAAAAAAACATTCTTCTTGTACTTTTTCTGGAAAAGTCAAAAAGTACCTCATATGGTAAACAAAACGAATATTCTTTAAAAAATATGTAGTAAAAGTAAAAAATGGGTAAAAAGTACTTTAAAAATACATGAAAACATTTTTATAAAACTTGTACATGGATGATAACCCCAGTAAATACTTACGTATAAGCAATCTCGGGTAGAAAACAATTGAGATTGCAACATTATCCCTTACCTTAGGTCCGATATTCTTTGTACGTTTCCGAACCTCTTGTATAATGATTTAAATAGTGTCATTTATGTATTAAATAATAATATTCATTGTTATGATATCATACATGGTTCACTTATGACTTTATATTACCTGTTCTTTTGTAAGTTCCATGTTAAAACAGCGTTTTGGGTTAAATTGTTTTATTTATCGTATGTGCTTGGACTTGTTTTTCTTGATATTATTAATTTTATCCTGATTTACTTAATTCCTGAATGTGAAAAATGATTTATATATAATATATATTCAGTATATACATATATATATGATAGATCGATTAAATGGAATGAAATACACCGTTCATGGAGACGGTAGGTCGTATCTATGCATGAACACTGTTTTCCTTTCCTTATTGAATTGAATGAAATTAAGTAGATGACATACATATATATACACATAAATACAGTATCACTATTATGTCATATATTTCATGATTACTTATTATATATACTTTATAATCATTCCTGAATGGTTAACATGGAGAATGAATCTCATCGCGTCATGGAGACGGTATTCTGTGTGTACGCAGGCGCGGTGATTCTGTTTTCCGTAGGATTGATAGATGGTGAAATAGGGTTGTTTCATAAATATAATAACATATCAGTATATTATTGATACTGATGTTATTACTTCATAATGAAACAACTAAAGAAGAAGAAGTAGAAGAAGAAATAAAGTTGAATGAATCGGTAATAGATATTACCTCTTCTTTCGACACGACTTTTTGAAACCTCCTATTAGGGAACTAAGATTTGTCTTTAAAGAACACCATAACCTCTAGGCTGTTTCTAGGAAAGTGTTGAAAAGAAATTATTAGGGGTTGGCCGAGCTTGAAGGCTCAATGTGGTGTGAGGAAGAGAGGGAGGAGGTTCCCTATTATAATGGAGGAGAGGGGCACCCTTGGAATAACAAAAAATATTATTTTATTATAAAGTCATATTCGGTTTTAATAGCTCCAAATTGAGTAATGTAGAAGGTAATGTGGGGATGGGTCTAAATCCTCTCATCCAATATAATTTAGACATGTTTAGGTTTCTATTTTAACCTTGTCATTTAGATTTAACTTTAAGTTAAATAATTTTTCTGTTACCGTGTCTTCTTGTTTTCTTACACTATAAGATTAATAAACTTACTATAACAACACAAACAAACCCCGAGTTGTTTATTATTAATATATATAACCGTATATAAGTCCTTTGGATGAACCTTTGATTTTTAATAATAAAATTACAATTAATAATATAATATTTGTTTTAAAAACTATTTTATGTCAATTTTGACACTATTTGGTAATTGATTTTGGTGAAAATCATAACAGAGAGAATAGTTCGAAAAAAGTTAATTAAATCAGTAATAATATGTAATATTAACCTATAAAATTATTGGAATTCATAAAAATTCTCAAATTACATTTATTTGGGTATTTATAACATCAATTATGTCAATATTTCATTAATAGGATAATTACTACATCATCATTGTGTCATAAATAAATTAAATTATTTATTGTCCAAAAATTAAAAATAAAATAAATTTATGTAGGAAATATTTTTATCTTTCTAATGAATATTTATAGTTGAATTTATCTTATGTATATCCCTATATTAAAAATGATTTAGTTATTTAACTTTGATTTTAACTATTTTAACCCTTCTTTAAATAAATTAATAATAAATGTCCTAATATAATCCAAGTGGGCCTAAATGGTCATATTTTATTCCTAAGGTTGTTTTGGTCGAATTACACTTTTCCAATAGAATTAGTACATGTGTTAGGGTAATAATAATATCATTTTTACCCTTAATTACCCTATTAACTTTTAGCTGTGGTAAAAAAAAGTAAAAAGTTACTATTCACTAAAAATTATTTTCATCTCATTGAACCACATTTTAGTCCATGATATTAATCGTGACTCTCGTATTTTCGAAATTCCACTCATTGAAGTGGTAAAATTATGTTTTATTTGAATTTGCAAACTCTCCCAGGTAGTGGTTAGAAGACGGTGAAAAGTTCAATAAAATTTTTTTATATCTAAAATTATTATAAAATGACTCCAATGACTTAAATTGAACTTATATAGGTATTATGTATCAATTTTGACCTAAAATAAATTTATATATATAAATAATTATTTAAATAAAAAGTCAGGTTTTTAATAGTAACCCACTGTTTTCACTATTCATCAAAAATTGAAAGTTTTCAGAAAAATACCAAAAATTTACCCTAGGATAATTTCGATATTCCGAATCCAAAAATGAAGTAAATTTTGAAAAATAAAATTTTAAAAATTTCAAAAATTGGGTATTACTATTTATAACTGCTAGTTTTAATAATAATAGCATATCGTTGTTTAGTGAAACTCGGTATTGCATACGATGGAAGTTATCGAGGATGGTCGCGATTACGTGTAAAGTAAGCCAAGCTAGTGTTGTGTGTAGTGAAAGATTCCATTGATGATTTATATAACATAAAAACAAAATATTTATCATAAAAGTCTCGGATGTTACATTCTTGATAACTCTAAAATAGAACAAGTAAACCATGAGAAAGAAGTAATATGAATTTCACAAAAATAGAGCACAATATCAACACTTTATTCAAGGATAAAATAATAAAAACAAAAAGAAACATGTGTTGCCTGTCTAGACGTTCTATGTTTTAAATTCTTCACCCAGACATTATTCAAGATCAGTTTTCAAGCACAGTGAAGGAAGCCAAGCCCTTCGGTTGTCCGTCAAAATAATGTTTCACTCCCCATCCTTTAACCATCATGGGTTTGTTTAATTCACCTACAATTTTTGATAGATTCATTCTTTAGTACTCTTAAAAAATTAAACATTCTAGGCCACTTCGACATAAGGTTTCCAGGAATTATTTTGAGTCTATAATTAAAGAGAGGTACCTTCTATCTAGGTTTGAATTATTTTGTTGGAATGATATAATCATGAATTTTTTTAGTCCTCTGTTTATATATTCTGAAATTATCATAAATCTCTCTCCTAATTTCATCTAACTCACTCAACTCAAGTAATATCCTCTCACCAGCACTATTAATGTCAATGTTCAGAGCCTTAACTTCTTAATAAGACTTTTTTTGAAACTCCATAGGTAAATGACAACATTTCCCAAACAAGATCCTGTAAGGATACACGCCTATTATGGTCTGAACTGCAGGTCTATATTCCCATAAAGATTCATCCAACTTAAGCAACCAGTCTTTCCTAGAGGTTGACACCATTTTCTCAAGTATTTTTTTTAGTTCTCCATTATAGATTTCAACTTTCCACTGGGCTGTAGATGATAAGGAGTTCTAGGTTTATGAACAAAACTAAATTTTTTCATCAATGATTTAAATTTATAGTTCCTAAAATGTGTTCTATTATCAGTGATAATGGTGTTCGGAACTCCAAATCTTGAAAAGATGATATTTTTGACAAATTTAATTACAGAGTTGTCTTGATTGTTGGGAAGTGAAACTGCCTCCACCCACATTGACACATAATCAGCAACAATAAGAATATACTCATTCCAATGAGAAGATTGAAATGGACCCATGAAATCTAAACCCCAGAAATCAGAAATATCTACTTCCAGAATTCATTTTTGGGGTAACTCTTTCTTCCTACCAACATTTCCAGTCCTCTGACACTTTTCAAAGACAACTACAAACCACTTAGCATCCTTAAAAAAATTAGGCCAATGGAATCCTGATTCTAATAATTTTTGAGAAGTCATTTCACCACCATAGTGACCTCCCAAAGTTTAAGAGTGAATACCCTCTAAAACAAGAAGCATCTGTTCCTCAGTTACAGATCTCCTAATGATACCATTTTCACATCTCCTAAATATAAGGGGATCATCCCAAAGGAAGAATATAAGTTCATAAATGAATTTCTTCCATTGGTTATTAGAAATATTTTAGAGAGAGACACCTTCCACGATGATGTTGGGAAAATTTGAATACCTAGAAGATTACCCAGTAGAAAGAGAGAGTAGTTTTTCATCAGGAAAGGAAAAGTTTATTTCCCTAGGATCATTTGATTGGGTAAATAGAAGCTTGGATAGGTGTTCAGAAACTACTTTTTTAGCTCCCTAATTATCCCTAACCTATATATCAAACTCTTCTAGCAACATAATCTATATACTCAACCAAGGTTTAGTTTCATTCTTAGACAGAAATTACTTTCAAGCTAAATGGTTAGTGACAATGATATATTTTGAGCTTAAGAGATACTGTCTAAACTTCTCTAGAGAAAACACAAGAGCTTGCAATTAATTTTTAGTGGTGGTATAATATTTTTTGGCCTCATCTAACAATCTGATAGCATAATAAACCACATGTAACTTCCTATCTTTCCTCTATCCAAGGACAGAACCTACATCCACATTTATATCATCACACATAAGTTCAAAAAGTTATTTTTGTTGCTATGTGTTGTGATAATCAGTTATGTAGTGAGTTTTTATTAAATAAAATTAAATTATTTCGAATATTTTTCATCAATTTTGATTAGTGAATCCATAACAAGAAAATAACACAAGGCCTTGGTAATTCTGGAAAAGTATTTTATAAACCTCCAGTAGAAACTGGAATTCCCTAGAAACCATCTAATACATTTTACATTTTGAGGAGGTGAGAGTTTTTGAATGACATCAACATTAGAAATATCAACCTCCAGACCTCTCTTTGAGACTTTATGACAAAGAAATATACCTTATGTGACCATGAATTGACACTTCTCCCAGTTAAGAACAAGTTTGGTTTCAATGCATCTTTTTAAGTCTAACTCAAGATTTCTTAGAAATGTATCGAAATTGCTACACACAATAGAAACATCATCCATGAAAACATGAATAATTATTTAAATCATATCAGAAAAGATAGCCATCATACACCTTTTAAAGGTGGTGGGAGATGCACACAACCCAAAGTGCATCCACCTATAGGAAAACTCCCCAAAGGGGCATGTGAAAGTATTATTTTCTTAATCCTCTAGAGCAATAGGAATACGGTTGTAACAAGAATACTCATCCAGTAAAGAAAAAACATCATTGCCAATAATCCGCTCTATTATATGATCAATTAAAGACATTGGAAAATGGTCCTTCCTAGTGGATACATTATGATTCTTATAAACTATATAGACTCTCCATTTTGTAGCTTTCCTTACTTTTATTTCTTCATTTTTTATTTTTGAACTAGATTGAAACCTCTCTTCTTTGGAACAACCTAGACAGGGCTGACCCAAGAACTATCAAAAATGGGATATATGATTCCAATGTCTAGAAACATAATCACTTCTTCTCCTACATCTTCTTTCATATAGTGATTAATTATTACTTGACACTCTTCCCTAGGTTTATGGTCAGGCTCTACAGGTATATTACGTATGTAGAATTAGGGACTAATACCCTTGATATCAGATATGGTCCAGCCTATGGCAGATTTAAACATTTTAAACACAATCAACAGTCTTGGTTATTTATTTTATGGAAGTTCAAAAGAAATTATTATAGGCAGAGTGGAATTATCACCCAGAAATGAATATTTCAATTGAGTAGGGATTGGTTTCTGGTCATGAATGGGTGGTTCTACAATAGAATGAAAAATATTAGGCATGGGAGGTCCAAGATCATCAATAAATCTCTTGAATGGTGTGTTAAATGCTGAATTTTTTTAATATTTAGCTCATATTAAGACTTAACAGTGTTGTCATTGAATGTGGATAGCACACTATCGAAAATTTCTAGGTCGGAATTTTACATGTTAACCAAAGAAGAATCATCATGTTGTCTTAACGGTTCTACCTATAAGTAATCAAAATAATTATAAGGGTTGGTGTTAACAGAAACAACTTCTAATTCAATAAAAAATTTCCTAATTTAATAAACATGGGACTCCCCTACAATAGAAAAAGGAATGTTTAGCAGTTCTGGAAAATTTTCTAGATTTAGTGTTTAGGTAGAACTTGCAATTTGTGAAACATATAATTCATTAATTTCAACATCCAAATTTGTTTCATTAATAAATGATTTATTTTCATATTCTTCAATATTTTCATTTGTATTTTCAACCTTTAAGGACTCTATCATTGAAAAGTTTTCAGAAAACATTTGTCCTTTAAAATATATAAACACAATGAATTTTTCTTGTTTTTATACAATTTTAAAAATAATCTAACCCATAGACACATCAATAACATCACCACCTGTGTGAAATAAGGGTATACCCACGATGATGGGAACCATTTGATCATACTCCATGTCTAAGACTAAAAAGTATACATGAAAAAACATCTTCCCTATATCAAATAGAAAATAATTTTTCCTACCCACAGGATGAGTGAAAGATCTATCAACTAACTATTGAATGATTGTAGTTGGTTAAAGGTCAACCAACATAAACTATCAAAACAATGTGTATGGAAGCAGGTTAATTCTAGAATCTAATTCACACAAATAGTTGAGATGATCAGAATTTCCTAAGGATCATGGAATAAAAATAATACCTAGGTCTTTATATTTAGCTGGGATTTTCTTTGGGAGTACAGCACTGCACTCTACAGTGAGGCTGTAGGTAGAGAATTACTCAAGGGTATTTTTGATAGAAATGCTTTTTTGAGAGATTTAAAGTAAGATGGAATTTGAATTACGGAATGGATGAGTGGAATTTTTCCTTGAAGTTTGTAACGGAAACCATGAAACTAAAGAAGCTCAGCACTGGTATTACATTGAGGTTTCAGCTTCTCAGGGAAAGGGATGGGTGGGAAAATATTTTATGGATAGTGGGAATTTCTATCACCTCTTCCTTATCTTTTTCTTTCCATTAATAATGTGATTTTAGATGTGTTTTCATCTTGAGTTTCAGATGATATATTCAGATTTTAATCATTTTCAAGACATTTCTGTGAATTTCTATCATGAGAACAAGGTATATTTTCATTACCAGATTCAAGATGATTATCATTTTGTGCATTTTAATGGACTTTATTTGCAATAGTTGGAGTATTTATCCCACTTCTTGTTACTACCACTATGGAATTATCTTTAGGAGTAATTTCAGTTGTTCTTGGAAGTCTACCTTTTTTCCTAGATGAAAAATCTCATGCAAGTTGTCATAGTTGTGTTTCCATGTTCTATATTCTCACATCAGTTTTCATTTTATCTAACTCAGATTGATATTGATGTTTGGATAGCTTAGTCATGTATCGTTCCACTTGAGAGTTAAATATGTTCAAGATTAAATCAAGATTAGAAGACTTTTGATTATCATTGGATCCTTGTGAATTTGAAGACTCACCCCTTTGTTGATTTAGAATTTTTGCTCTTGGTTGGTTATAATAGTTAGGGGTAGTAGATTTCTTAATTATTCCATGATCTTCCTAAGACATGTTTGGATGGTTCCTATAGCATCAGGTATGATTTTTTGAAAATGGATCTTCATTTAGAGGAATTCTAGGACTATAGTTAACAAATTTTGAGTTTTCTTGTTGTTTGGTAGGAATATAAAAGTTTGGACACACGTTTTCAAAATGAACAAAAATTCCACACATTGAACATTGTTTTATTAATGATTGATTGGTGTTTTGACATCCAACATTATTAATAGTTTGTTTTGAACACTTTTTCATTAAATATTGAAATTGGTTGGTGATTTAAGCACATTGAGATTGAGTTTCATTTGTTGATCCAGTAGTAGCATTAACCTTTCTATTGACTCTTTTCCTTATTGAATTTTTATGTTGTGAATTCAGTGAAATATTATTAAAAATTTGTCACAATTCTTCATCTTTATTTCCAATATAATTACCTCGAGCAGCCTGATCAACTAGATTTTATCCATAGGATGACATCCCTTAATAGAAAGAATCCCTGGGATTGTGAAATGGGAGTTGATGATGGAGACACAGCCTAAGAAGGTCCCTAAATCTATACCATGATTCATGAAAATCTTCTTCATACTCTTGATAAAAACTAGTTATCTTTGTTCTAAGTTCACCCTTAAGTCTTTGAGGATAAAATTTCCTAATTAAAGAATTGTATACTTGATCCCAGTTCTCAAAAATGTTCTCATATATGATTAAAAACAAATTCCTAGCATTCTATTTTTCATAAAAGGGAAATACTGTCATTTTTATCTCATTAATTATAAGTCCTAGAAGAGGTAAATGCTGCATAGTATTGTAAAAATATTAGAGAATTCTACAGAGTCCTCATCATGCAGTCCATTAAATGTGGGCAGTAGTGAAATGTGTGACTATTTTAGCTCATAATTTCAAGCCCTATGAGATAACCTAATAAAATTAGGATTACATGAGACATTAGGGAGTTTGAATTCCCTCATCCTAGTCCTTTAAACTTCATCTAAGATTTATGGTTGATTTTGAAAACTGTTAGGTGTAAGAACCCTATCATCTTTGTTCTTCATTTCTATTTTGTTGTTCTTTCTTCTAAGAGCAGTTAAATGTTTGTTTATTTCAATGTTTAGTGGCTCTAAACTTATAGTAGTCTGTCTTGTGCTATATCAAATTATATCAACCATTTAAGAAGCACAAAAGCAAAAACTAAAATGGATAAAAACAATATAGAAAATAGTATCAATGCATAAGAAAATGAAGCAGATTTTTTTATAGTTTTAAAATTTTCAATTTTTATGGATTTATTTATATATCTGTTGTTTTGGATTTTTTAGAAGTAAAGGCTGGTGACTTCCCTGGAAACAGAGAAAAAAACATGATGTCAAATTTTAATTATTTATATTTCCACTAACTACTGTATATGTGGCAAGTTGGGTCGAACCCATATAGAAGAAAATTTTGAGAAGAACATTTCAAAAACTATTAAAAATACACCAATGTTGTAAGTAGTGGGATAGATTTACAATTTATATACTTTTTATATTTTTTTTACAATGCAGTAAAGTAACACAACATTCTTTAGTTTTTGATCTAGACTAAAATGATGAGGCCAAAAACTGTTTGAAAAAAGTGAACCAGAATTATTAATAACACTGATAAATGAACTAAAAAACTAAAATTCCCAAGGAAACATTCTCTATTCTACTGGGTTAAAATGTATTCAAATTGGCATTAAAGTTGTTATATTATACAACCGTTAAAATAGAATTACTTACTTACATCTCCAAGAGTCAAGTCACACAGGTTGATCAAGTTCAGAGTTCATCGCTCCAAAATAGATCAAATGTGAAAATAGTAATTTGAAATTTACAACAGGATGAAGTGACCGTAAGTCCTTATTTTTTATAAATTTATTATATTTCGAAAGATGTATCCACGGTCAATATTTACAAATGATTGTGAAATTTTAAAATTATGTTCTAGTGGTACAAGCAATTGAATGAATTTAGTATTGATCTCGCCGATCAATACTAAATACATTAAAATGATGAAGTGAAATGAATATTAAAAAATAAGTAGTGGAAGTTCAATTTCTCCATGAACTAGAACATTTAGCTAGAAAACATGTTCATTATCATTACAACAATTATAGCATACTAAAATAGAGTATAAAAAATATAATATGAGGGAAAAGTAACTCCCTAAATGATCCTCTTCTCTTGTACTCCTCAACTCTGGGATGTTGTTTAAGAACCGCCCTCTTTTCTTACTCTTCTCGGACGTGGATGATTGAATGTATATACCCGCAAAAAAAGTATTGCGGCTCTGCCTTTAAACCCGATATCATATGATATATGTCACCCCTAATTTTCCACTGGCTTCATGTGTCCTTCACTTGTGCACCATACATGAGCGTTTTCTCAGGACTAACATGTCGGAGAAGATTTTCCCGTGTAACTAACTCTTGGTGAGTTAGATGAATGAATATGGACATGGTTCAGTCTCTTGCATGAAGCTGCAAAATGTGAAAAACATAGAATAGTTAAAAACACAAAGGAAATAAATAAATATTTATAATTAAAGACATTATTTTATTAAAAATCTTTTAAAATAATTAACAATCTTTAAAAAAAGTTATTAAAAAATTATTTTATTGGTGTTATTAATAACTAGTAATAAAACTATACTAATATGAAAAAAAATATTACTATTAACATATTTATTATTATAAAACTTAAATAATAATAATCAATTATATATTTCAGTATTATCATGTATTTTATTTTATATATTTTATTATTAAATAATTATTTATTTTTTAAAAATAAATTATTTAAATTAAATTAATAATATTTTTAAATTTATCTTAAAAATGTTTTATTAAAGTTAATTAAATAATAAATTATGCTAAATTAATTATCTTATAATTATTCTTTATTTAAAAGTTTTTTTATTTAATATTTTACAGTAATTTCTAAATTATGTTTTATATTTTAAAAATTTTTATATGTAATTTTATTTTTTATAATATATTTCTTCCCCCCCCCCACCAAAAAGGTGAAACATGGGGTATTGCTAATGGTGAGGTGCAAAGGATGAAACATGTGAGGAGTAGTGGGGTAACAGAGGTTACAAACAGTTACGAAAAACAAAGATTACTGTTAGTTTAAAAGTAAAAGATCTCTAATGGTGATAAAATGTTACCGTTAGCTTTAAATATAGAAGGTCACTATTACAGATAAAAAAATGATACTGATAATTGTAAAATAAAAGGTCACAAAATGCTTATAAATATAATTTTACCGTTAGTTAAATGAAAATATAAAAACAATCACCAATGTAGATAATAAAAAAAGGCCACCGGTAGATATGACTAAAAGGACACCATTTGTTGAAAAGGTTAGAGGTTTCCGATAGGTAAAAATTAAATAGGTAACTGTTAGGGATAAAAGGTCACTGATGGTATATAAAATATTAAGGTTACCGATACTAATTAATAAAAATTTCACCAATGTAGTTAAATATTAAGGTCACCAATGGCCATAAAATATAAAAGGTCATCATTGGCCATAAAAATAGAAAAGGTCACCATTAGCTAATAAGTGATTGTTACTGATGCACAACAACATTGCTGAATGTTTTAAACAAAAGAACTAACATTGACACAGAAAACATAAAACTGCATATGTGAAGGTAAAATTAAAAATGTAAGTAATTATATACAAAGATTCAAAATAATTAACCGTTTTAAAACATATAATCAAAAATACCAAGATTTAAATTTGAAAATTCAAAGAAGGATAATGAAAACTAATTTTATAGTTAAACTTTGAACTATTAAAATTAGAATTTAAATTATTAATTAATAAAACATAAAATAAAAAATGGATTGTAGTTAAACTAAATTTATAGAAGACTTAAATTAAAATTTATTAAAGGGTCTACAATGAGTAGAAAGGGATCACATCGATGACTAAATAAGTCAATAATAGCTCTTATCTGTCTCTATGGTAGCCTAAAAAGAAAACATAATGACTTAATAATTTAACTAAATACTTAGGATTAAATAAGTAATTATTTAAATTGCTAAATTAATTAATTAACTATCTAAGTTAATACTAAAAGTTAAAATCACACTATTTAGTTTAATTTGAACTCCTAATATTAAATTAATTAATTAAAATGATGATTAAACATATTAATTTACAAAGTAAATTTATTTCAATAAAACTAAATTAACGGATAAAATATTGAAATAATGACTATGACAGATAAATTGAAATACAACGACTAAATAATTATTTAAAATATATGTTAATTTAGTAAAAATTAATGTAGTGTTTAACTAAAAAGATAATTAAGAATAAGTTTAATTATATATGTAAATAAGATTAAAAAAATTAATTTATTGATTAAAAAACATAATTAAAAATAAAAATTGATTAATTAACAATGTTAATTATAAGATTACAAAAAATAAAATTATTTAGTTGAATGTGATTAAATAATTAATTAAATCATAAAAAATAAAGTAAAAAGATGTTGAAAAACTATGTAAAACATGGCCACATCTTCCATTATTGTAATAGTATTGATTTCCCTGTAATAAATTAATAGCCTCATATATCCAACATTATTTTCAATGAAAAGGACAGTGGATCCCCAAGGTAAAATAACTATGGAATATTAATCCTTTAATAGAAAACTCCTCAAATTGTTTATTTAATTCCACTACTTCCATATTGGATATTATATAGATATCTTTTTATATAGGTATTGTATTATAGATTTAGTGAGTGGAAAAATCAACTTCATAAATTGGTGGATGTCAATGTAATTCACTGGGAAATAATTCATTGTATACATGTAAAATAATCGCATCCTCTATTTTGAGATTACATTTTCCATCAATAGGTTGTAACTAATCATTTTCCTGAAGATCACATTTAAAAGATCTATTGCGGATGGATTTTTACAAATTTCAATTGATTAATTCCCCCTCTAAATATACAGAAGACCATATCTTCATTATGAATCGTAACATCCTTCTCTTTACAATACATTTTTCACAATTTTTTGAAATATAATCCATTAGAAGGATTATATGAAATTTAAAAATAGGTATAATTATCATCTTTAAAAATAGAGACCTTTTTCAGGACATAATGGGAACTTATTGAAACATCCTTGTTATAATGAGATTTCAACTGTGATTTTAGACTGACAACTCCATTCTAATGATTTTAGGGAAATATCAAATTTTATTTAAAAATGTGGATGATATAAAAGAATGAAATGATATATAATCAAATAAATAATTAGATAAATTTAATGTTGTTATTAAAGTACCCTCCACCACATTATTTGGAAGATCATCTTTAGCTATAGTGATCACATATTCAGTCCCTTCTACCCTAAACCTTTTCTATGGTATCTTCCCCTGATTCTTGGGTAATTGGGGTGAATAATTCCAAATTTTAAAATATTTTAATAACTTGGAATAATTTATTTGTTTCTTACACATGGATTAATTAACAAGATGACCCATATCTCCACATTTTTATAAAACTCCAATGGACTTCAATCATTCTCCATGATGTTTCTTATACTGGTTTTCACATGATGGGAATTACACTATTCCATTATTCTTAACTTATTATTTACCTTTTTCATCTTTCTTATTATACCTATTATTCCCTTTATTTCCCATAAGTATAAATGATCTATAAAATTCATTCTCTATTTTTAGGGTACATAATAACAATTTCATCATTTGATGAATTTTTTTTAGAATCTAGTTCTCTTTAGAGGTCTGTATTAATGCCTTCCGAGAAATGATAAACATTTCTCTATGGATTATATATAAAATACATTGTATACCTAGATATCAGGGTAATGATTTACTTATACACTAGAATACATTATTCCTCCTTGTTCCTTAAGTTAAGGATCTTTCTCTTCATTTCATTTTGTCACTGTTTCAATAGAGAAACTGCAAAATGTTCCTTCAATCGTAACTTGGTGTGAATAAACATTCCATAGGCTTGTAGTCAATTGTGGTTTCAGGAAAAAAACTCTTAGGGACTCACATTGGTTGAGAGGATTCATGGTCGAGATCATAAAACCTTGTTAGGGTGAATTGTTTCCTTCTATGGGACACTCTTATTTTTTTAACATACGTTTGAAAATGTCTTCCAAATCCTAATTTGGGACCATTTATCCTAAATAATTATTTATGGGTTATGTATATATTTTTGTAAATTATGGGGATCTCATCTATAAATATAGGGAATGGGGTATCCTTAGTGAATCCATCTATATATATTCAAGGTTCTTCATATGTTTCTCGACAATGAATAGTAGATTATGTGTTTAAGACTTATGAAAATGAGATTCAAAATTTGAATCCACATAGACAGTTGGATAAAATTATAAATAGAGGAATAAATATTTATTATTCATCATATTTGTTCTTTTTATTGATGGAATCATAACCCATGTAGTACATTAAACTCATGCAGTTTAACATCGTATAAAAAAATTTATGACTGGGTTCTTAGGAACTAGGTATAGATCCTCAGGTCTAGAGGAGATATCCTATGTTTCCTATTTCAGGAGAGGATAAAATTTTTCATTGTTCATTTGGTTTCTAAGTCCCCTAGAATATGAGGAATTATGATCATTCCAATTTAATTATTGGGTCTTCATGGTTGAGATGATGGAGATATGGGAGGAATTATACTGAACTCGGTGTCAATTTGAGTTTGGGCCTTAAAAATATGTCCTATGTATTATGGATATTGTTAGAATCTGAGTTATCATATTTCATTCATTCCCTTAGGACTATCCCCAAGGTAGATGTCCTCGTATGGGGAATCTATATATCCTGCAATTTATTAGGGCTTATATACTGGTATTTCCCCAGATGGTGGGGATTCATGATGCGAGTGATTTGACTATTAAAAATTTCTATGCTCACATAAACTATGATAAATGTTTTAAATGGTAGATAACAAGTAGTTATACTTACTATATATGGATGTGGGGATAATGTGTCAAGAATTCTCTTTATTTGTTAAATATAGATTTCGGGCCCTAGGGAGGCATCCTATGTATCCTAGTTATGGCAGGAATCAGAGTCATGGTAGTTTATTTAATTTCATAGTCCATTGATGGATGAGGTATAGTGACCAACCCTTTCAAATAATTGGGTATTTATGATTTAAATTTCATAGAAATTGAGGGTCCCACATTGTGATTGGTTCCCATTTCAGGTTGGGCTTGGGTCTTTGGACAGTTTCATTTTTATCTTGGTTATGGATGGAATTAGTTTTTTTGTAGTTCAGTTGAGTGGGTCTTACGCACTAAAATTTTCCTTCTCCTGGTGGGGTTTTATGGTGCATATGATATGATTATTGCAACTCCTTAAGCCCATGTGATCCATTCTCATTATGAGAAACAAGGGGTGGAAGGTAATGAATCTCATTTCTTTTGGAGCTGGGACTTGTATGTAGGAACTAAACTTGGAAGATTTAACAAGAGATCGAACCTCGGGGAGGTGTCCTACATATCTTGGGTTTGGAAGATATCTGATTCATTATAGCTCCTTTGATAAGGGATTACACATTGACATTTCCCTTGTAATCTTGAAAAATCATATTATAATGAATATTGGGGATTATAATCTGAGGTTTCCCATATAATCAGGACATATAATATTATTCCACGGAATAGGGCTTAATCTCTAAGGTGTCCCTTTAATTGTAACATATCATATTATGTTGTTGGTTGGGGAATACACTCCGAGGATACCCTTGAATTTGAGGCATATCACAATATTCCACTAATCAGGGGTTACACAATGAGGTTACACATATAATCGGGGAATATAATATTATTCTAGTGATAAAGGATTACACTCTATGTTTTCCCTTATAATCATGTCTTACACACTGAGGATGGACAAGTTCCTCAAACCATGGGATGTATTTTATTTGGCCTAATTTCTTTCCTGACATACGGTGGTTTTCCATTCAATCTTCATTTTTTTCATTCCTGACTTGTAGTAGAGTGTATATCTAACCTTTACAAAGACAATAATGTCTTTTGGTTGACTTATACATGGGTATTTATATAATTTAGATGCCATATCATGAGGGATTCACAGGATCGAGTATAGATTTTGTGGAGGACATCGCAAAACTTGGATGGTAGACCCTGTAATCCATCACATGACCTGGATAACATGTCAAGAGGTTGTCTCATGATCATAATGAGTTTCCCAAGTTCCACTGTAAGATATAGCTAACACATATATAAGGAGTCATGATAATAAATGAGACATGTCTTCGAGGGGGTCACAAGTCCTTGCTGACATTTCTAGAGGACAATAGGAAGCATATCTATAATTCCTAAGAAAGGTCAAAAGTGTTGGCTGACATGCCTAGGTGCCACTATGAGATGAATATATGATATTTTGGTACCATTACATGTGTAAGGAGAATTTTTTGAAGTACATCACAAGACATAAATGTAATTTTTTGATGGTTTCATGAGACTTGGTAGGAATGCCCTTGGGGAACTGTGTGACTTGATCCGACTTGTTCATTGGACTTCAAATGACCCAAATAGTATACCATAAGAGCATCACAAAATATAGTTGACATGTATTGTTGTTGTTGCATGTATTATATTGTTAATATAAAGTGCATGAGGGTCACAGTTTTTGTTCTTTTTGTATGTATCCTACCTTCAATCTTTTTTTAGTATTTATATTGAGAATGGATTAAATTTTTCCAGTGTTAGATTAATTTATGTCCCACATGATCGAGCTGATGTGTGGGATGTCCTTCACAATTCCTTCAAGAGGTACTTCACATGATCTATAGTGATCAAATGAAGTATATATTCTAACTTCATTACATATCTAGATATTCACTGGTATCTTACCTAATGATAATCATTCTAGTTGGAAGATCAACTTCTCCATGAAACCCACTTTGGCGCTTGGATGTAAAATGTGAACATCTCATTAGGGGAATCTTCTTTGTTGTAGTCATCATGGTGTATTTTCTATCCAAGGTTGGGGGGTTTTTAGGACTCACCACCTTTATTTATTTACTCATTTCATGATGCATATTGTATGATTTCGTGAAGGGGTCAGTGAAGGCTTCGGCACCACCCATCATCACGAGTCTCTACCATAGATCTCTCTGTGCTGGTCTCCTAATTTTTAGTGACCATGAGGCCATCCAATAAACTCCCCCTTTAATGTATTATTACCAATTAATTTAGAAATTTTGAATCATGTCAACATGATGATGGAATTCTATATTTTCATATTGAACTGTCCAAGTGCCTTAAAGATATCAGGATTCTTATTGAAAATAATTCTCACATTCTCAGGTGACTTGTTTGGGGAATTCCATAAGGCAAGGATGGCTTGTTAGAGTAACTTCATGGGATTATAATGACTTGTCAAGGGGTCTTGAGAGACCATTTTAGAGATGAAAATAGTATGTCACAATGTTTTTATGACTGAGAGGCTCTCACCTCTTTTTATTTTTGTTTCCACTATTTATTTTTATGAATGTTGAGAGTCATGTGATATTGCATTATTAATGTCAAACAAAATACTCTACCTCTTTCTGATTCCTTGGAAGACAAAAAATGTACCTATAGAGATTATCAATCGTTTCATGGAAAAGTCCATCCAACTATCCTTAGGGACCCAACGGGGGAATGTGGGGTTAATTGGACATATCCATTCTCTTTGTCTGATGAGGATCACATGTTGGTGATCTTTTGTGAGGTGGGGTGTACATGTCGCAAGGGTCTTTTAATGTCTTGTTGGTTGTCAGGGGTGTGTCTCATAATATTTATTAATGAAAGTGGATCTCTCCTCCTCCCCTTTTATTTCCATTATTTTACTTTAAAAAGGCTTAGGGGGTCTCATATGATTTCTTGAACATTGTCGAGTACATTCATTCTCTTCATAAATGACCAATCACGTGAATTTTACAAATGCATGAGGCCTCATATTTTTGTAAATTTAACTCTTGTTTATGAATTACTTTTTGATATGTTCACTACTATAAATTGGAAAATTAAAAATTCTAGTAAAATGATTTTTTGGATAAATAAGTGCTGATAATGTAAGTGATGATAAAGGGTCAGCTATAACATCACTTTTTAAGCACTGATAAAGGGGACTTTATCAGCACTATAAAAGGCCACATTTATTAATGTTTTTTAGAACTATTAAATTCCACCTTTATTAGGGATTTTTTAGTGCAGATATATTCCCTGCTGATAAAGGGTATAATTTTTTAATACCCCACCAACACCCTCCCTTTATCATTTCCCCTATTTATCAGTGCATCTCACCCCCCCCCCCCCAATATATCAGTGCTTCTCTGACCCCTTAATCAGAACTCTAGTGCATTCCCCTACCTCCAAAAAGTTCGGAACCTAGGACCTCCAGTTTATACACCACTGAATTTTCCACTCCACTATACTATTTTTTTACATTATAGGATATGTATATATATTTATATAAATATCATTATATTTTCTATCTATATGTTTATATTTAAATTTATATATATTCCTATAGATATATTTTTTTATATTTTTTTCAAATAATTATTTTTTTATATTTACATATTTTAAATTGGATATTAACTTTAAAACCTCTTAAAATATATGAAAACATTAGGAAACTATGAAAACCCTAAAACCCATAAATATCCTAACACGACAATAACATCTGATCTAGAAGTCTTTTTTTTCTCCAAAACCAATAAAATTGAAGCTCATGAAACCATATTCAATTTGATATGTGGTACATTCTAATAGGACACTAAAATTTTATGTTATAACTAATTAAATTTTAAGAAACCGGGGTCAACGACTAAAAACTCCATTTTAGTGGCTTTCAAGGGATTTCTGGGGTTTGCAAAACAATATGTAGGTCATAGACCTCATCCTATCAATATATGGTATAGATCACATCATAGGCTACAATTGTATTTATGGTAGAGCACAAATAGACACACAAATCCTAATTTATGGTTGTTTGATGTATGAGTTTGATTTATGTCTTTTTTGAGACTATAATATATTTTATTCCACTAATTATCACATGATTTAAATACCATATGGTTTTAGAAAATTTCAAAATTGGTGAAAAGAGTGTTTGTGAAGCTGAAAAAGTCTCTTGAATTAAAATTTATGATCCTTTAGTGTTTTAGGGTTTTTAGGGTTTCTATGGGTTTTAAGGGTTTTTCACATTCGATGGCCTTTAAAATGGTCATAACATTTGAACCGAGTGTCCATTTTTCCTATACCACATATCAAATATTTTATTTTGATGAATTTTATGCCTTGGTGAACAATAGGAAAAGGCCTTGAAGGAATCAAAATGGCCACAACTTCTATTACAGTTTCACGTTAATGAAATAATTATTTGTAGTATACCATTTATTAGTGCTACTAATAAATGGATAATAAAGGGGGTTTTGTTTATCATTTCATCTTAAAAAGAACAGATAAAGACCCCCCTTTTAACATCACTTTTTTAGAAGTGCTGATAAAGACCACCCTTTATCAAAACATTTTTAATAGTGCTTAAAAATGCCCCTTTTGTTAGCTATTTTTTTACTAGCACTAATAAAGAGGGTACCATTATCAACACTTTTTGAAAGGCACTAATAAACGGCCCTCTTTAGAAGTAAATTTTTAGATATATTAAAACCCATTTAATAAAACTTTTTCAAGCACTATGAAAGGGTTATTTATTAGTTCTTTTAGTGAGCACTATTAAAAACCTAGAACTAGATAGACCTAATTTTGAATTAGTGGTTTTCAAGATATTTCCAATAGACAAACTGTGTTACCTTTGAGAGATTATCTGTTTATATCTATGTGACCACTAGTTTTTTGTTTATCCTTTGAGAGAATAGAAGGATGTGTAAAATGGGCTTCATGAGATCTTCCCCATGCTATGTGTTGCACATTGTTCTTTCATGTGACCTTATTATGGTCATTGGATTGCATGACTCTTATACTTTTTCTTAAGCTGTGGGTATCTCCCTCATTCTCATTCCTTCAATTTTGTAGTAAAAATAGTACCAATATCTAGCTACTTATTACATTTATAATTTTCTGATGCTCATTTGGAAATCGTCAACAAATTTGTGCATTTTAGAGTGACCTACATAAGGTAAAGGTATCGATTTTGAGGAAACTAAATGCCTTCCTAAGTCTTTAGCACTGTCGCAAATCGGTGTACTAGTAAAAACATGGTCTATAGAGTGAGGCTTAGTATTCTAAGATATGACCAAAATATATAGGTAAAGATAAATTCATTTCAAAGTCTACTCATTTCTATCGATAATTGTCTCCTTTCATCCATCACATGCCTTTATCATGAGAATCTTCTTCAATACATGATAGAAAAAACTCACCACGGTCTTATATTATTGAGTATTGTTCTGCAAGACTTCATTTTCTCATGTGACCATTCAAAACCATCAGAAAATGTATTTCAATAACTATTCAAACATCATACATAGGGATTGTGATTTTATTGATTAATTAATGGGGTCTAATGACTTTATACCATGATTGAATGATTATTATAAAAATTATGTGAACATGTCTAGGTTACAAGATTGCAAGTCTTAATGGGGTCATGTGATTGTGTAAATCCCTATGGGGTAATGTGACACAGAAGATCATTGAGAGTTTGGAAATGTGTGATTTCATAATGTGATTCGTAAATTTCCTACTAATTCATGTGATGTGTGTGACACTACCAGGTTTATTATGTCATTATTTTAACAATATTTCTATTTTATCTATATACCATATGGAACATACTTCTGTTCATATGGATTATATTTCTTTTTATGGTTCCTCGCCAATATCCAAATAAAAGGTGGATGATTGCCATAAATTTCCACATTGACCCTTTATATTACATGTATTATAATAATGAGATTTTGAAGAGGTGCCTCTATTACCTGAATTAGGAAGTTACACTATCTCATAGAATTCTTCTATACAGGTTTGTTTTCCAATAAAAAAATTTCATCCCTCCATCGAACATCAATTTCCCAACTCAACGGGTGTCTATTTCTTCTCATTGCATTCAAATTTCAATTATAGAGGAAGGACAGGTGGACACAGTTCAACCCTGGGTTTTCTATTATATATTTGATAAAGCTCCCTTAGGTATGGATGTCTTTGATTTCATTCATCATTCTATCGATCTGAACTAATAGAGTATATTTGCATCTTTTTTAACCAATCATGGTAGCAGATGGAGCTCAAAATGGGATCATTATCCTTGTGATAATTTTTATGATGAATTTGGTCCGTAAAAGTTTCATAGAATTCACTAATCAGTTATAGGTGATCCATCTTTATGAATCCATGTGGATTTCCCAATTCATTGTCTACCACCTTCTCAATTATGTTAAATAAATGATCAACTATTAGTACCCTAGTACAAAACAATTCCATTATTTTAATGGTGGATTGGATATCAGCTTATGTGACATCTACCAAATGGGTGGGATTCCCCCTCTTTGAGAGATTTATGATGAGTTCATCCTTACTACATATGTTGGGGATTATCCCTTGAAGACACAATCATTTGTGAAGGAGATACTTATCATTGTGAAGGGGAAAATGAGTAATGAGATGAAGATGTGCTCACTCATCTGAATGACTAGATTGATATCTTCTATTATCATAGCAGGGTCAGGCCAACTACAATATTCCCTCATCATTTCCCTTCTTACAGGTCTGAAATAGTTCAGGCCCATATTGGGACATCATGGAAATTGGCTATTATTCATCTTTGGGCTACCCTGTGATCCAATATTATCCCCAGATGGTATTATGGTATGGCGTTATGGCCATGTTTTTTAATAGATGGATTTTCTCCCCTACTAATGTGCATTTAGGGATCTGTTCCATCAGGTTGGTGGTGATGGAAGATCTTGTGGGTGGAAAACACCTTAATTTAGAAGTGGTGGTCCTTTCCTTCCTTTATCAATTCCTAGTCCATATTAAACAATGTAGCACCCCTGACAGGATCAGTTGTCCACCCCATATTTTTTGTCTGGATAAGGGCACATTTTCATTGTTGTGAATACAGTAATTCCACCTAGATTTATGATGAAATATCCCTTCCAAAACTGGTGAATATTTCTTTAGTTGGAACCCCATCTCTAAACCCTTTTGAGGTTAAGGACACACTGATCAAATCTGATAGTTTCAATTTTACCCCTTACCTTCTACCAAATGGGTTTAATATTGATAACAGATATAGTTCCCTAGATAAAATGATTTATATTATCTATTGTTTTGATGGGGTTCTTATAGTCGAGATTGATAAGTTATTAATATATGATACTTATACAGACTATCAATTCTAATATTAGTTTGGCTGCACCCCAAGGGTCTCCCCTCCTCCATTCACTAGCGTACATGGACAGCTGTGTCCTGGGGTCATCTTCCAGTTATGGACGATTTCCTCACATGATGACACAGAGGCTGAGATCATACTTCATCCAATTGATCCCCCTACTTTCCTTAACTAGGATTATTCCTAGACTAGGTTAGCATCTTATCGTGTTGGTGTGCTAAGATAGCTGGTCTATAATGTGGATAGTCTTCTTACCTAACCAACCCCTCTATCTATGGTGAATATGTAATTGATTGAATACATATATAATAAGTTACGGAAGAACCCACATTCTAATGATGAGTACCTTGATATTGAAATAGAATCTAATGATGAAATTATTCCCCCAGTATGGGCTACAGATGGTACACCTATGAAGAGAAAATCATATGAGGCTTCTTATCCTTATTCCTTACAAGATCAATTGATTATTACTCCTCTACCTTCACCTTATACGTCGATCATAGAGTATAAAACAATGTGTAGGATGATCTAGAAACATATTCATTATTTTATTGCTGATACTCATTTGGAAGTATTCTGTGGCCAAGTGGAATTCCTTCACCCAAAATTTCATGACTTGGGTTTAAGTAGTTTTGACCAAATGACACTATTTGAAATTGAGAAGAAACTTTTCACGATTCATCATGATCTATCCACTAATGAAATTTATTTTCATGATATTGCAGATGAGACCCCTCGTACTGGGTAGATGAAGGAGATGTCAGAGGCAACATAGAATGGTCTCTTATTGATATCCAAAGTTTATGATCATATTGTATCCTAAACTATGAAAATATACAGACATCATGAAATCATAACCTATTTAATGTTTGACCTTTCAAAATATTCATCCTTATTGAGATTTTCTCAAAATTTAATTGAGTAGCTGACTACTTTGGTCAAGACCCTCCTTCCCATAGAAAATTTGGAAGAGGTGAGGAAAATGAAACTCTAGAATTCAATTGATGCATATCGATGGACCCTAATATACATGGATAGTTCAGGAGATCAAATCTTATCATAATTCTATGTACTCTATTTATTTATAATTCTTATAGAGAATTCATAATAGGGGGATTCCTCCATCCTTCCACACTATAATTGAATGAAATTCCAAGAACCCTCCATTTTGTTGTATTGTTTTTTCATCCATGATATGGATGACATTTTATTTATTCTATATTTTTTTAATCATCAAATTTTCTCATATCTTTCATAACACAGAGTAAACAAGAATTCCTACATTTTAATGTTTAAATTCTAACATATTCGTTATTGAGAAAATATCATGAAGGAATAACAACATGATATTATTCATTGATAATTTTTTCTAGTTTTCTTGAGATAACCTGATTTGTAGATGTATTTCTTGGGTATGATATATAAGTAATATATAGAGTTTTTTATTCATCTTTCAAATATGATTGTATTGGTGATTATATATTGAATTATTATACTTCAATATAGTGGGTCATATAATCCATTTCATGCTAAATCAATGGTGCTATATATTTAAGGTTCTTTTATCACATGAATCTTATTGCTTTACTTTAGTGACATTTAGCTTATACCTTCTCTATTACTAATTTAGGGTATTTTATGTCAAACCTTATTTTGATTTAGTTTAAGTTCTTTTATCTCAGTCCTTATATTACTATTGTTTAGGGTCTTTCAAATTGGACCTTTTATTGCTACATTTTAGGCTCTTTTAGCTCAGACCTTCAATCATTATAGTTTATGGTCCTCCAAATCGGATGTTTTATTGATTTAGTTTAGGTTATTTTAGCTCAGATATTCTATTATTATAGTTCAGGATCTTTTAGCACAAACATTTAATTTCTTTAGTTTAGGTTCTTTTACCTCATACTTTTACTACTTTAGTTTAGGGTCTTTTATCACATACCTTTTATTGAATTAGTTTACAGTCTTTTAGATTGGGCCTTCTACCATTGTAGTTTATGGTATTTTAGCCCAGACCAAATGTTGAAATATTTTATGGTATTTTATCTCAAGGATTCTATTATTGTAGTTTAGGATTTTTATCTTGGACCATTTATAGATTTATTTTTGGGTCTTTTATCTTTCTCATGATCATTGATCATGGAATATGGAAAATACATTCCATTAATGAACCATAAAATCTATGTTGATGGTTTCTTCTATGGTGTTGTAAGGGATCACAAGAATTATAAAATCCTTTTGTATAATTACATATTTGGTTGAAATCTATAGTCTTATATGCAGGATCCATATGCATACATGCATAGTCAATAAAATTCTCTCTTGAAGTCGGGTATCCTTTCTAGAGTTTTCAAAAGATTTAAGGAGGTCATAAAAGTTAATGGAGAAAACCTACGGATGCTAGGTCTTCATGGATTTTTAGAATATCGGTGATGTAATTCATAACCCACAATTTTGAGTCTAGGAATATCGGATGGGGTAGACATTCTAGGGATGACCTATAACACACTAAGGTGTTGGGTTCTATCATAGTCTTGTTTGGGATCAAGAGGATTAAATCTCCTTTGTTTTAAGGATGATATTTTTTCAGTTGATGGGTCTAACGCCTTATGAGTCAGAATCAACGTCAAGAAAAAGATGATATCCAATCCTTCCTGAGGTACAGGAAATATTTTGGAAGAATCAATGTCTGGATGATGATATTGGGAATTGGAGGATTACCTATCCGGTAAGGATTTTTCCACCCTATAATAATTTTTCACATATATTGTAAAGCTCGAGCCCTACGACCTATTTTGGTGAGTCAATTTGTATTATCCATCAAAGGTTCATGAATTTAGTGTTTCATTCCATATTTGATAATGTTTTTAAAAGTTGGTGACATGACATCAAGGATGTAAAATACACTCCTATATTTAGGTTTGAAGATCATAAATCATGGTCCAAGGTGCTCTGGTCAAGGGAATAATATGGAAAATCATACCAGCAATGACCTAAAACTTATTAGGGTGTGGGGTTCTTCCTTAGTGATTTTAGGGATCATGAGGATCAAAAATACCATTTTTCGGAGTGATACCTTTGGTTGATAACCATTGGCACATATGACAGATCCTTGGGCATATATGCATAATCAAGAAAAGGTCCCTTGAAGCCAGGTATCCTTTCTTGGAGCATTGAAGTATTACCGTGATATGAAACACTCAAATCATGATGTGTGACTAGTGTAAAGTGTAATATCCAAGAAGGGTTTGATCACTCTAAAATTTGTGTAACCACTTAACGAACATATTTTTGCAATGAGGAAATGTTAAAAATCATTGCTCTAACTTCTTCATGAACTACACTATCAAACTAGTATGGCCTGGGTTTTTATAGGGATAAAAAGTAGATCAAAAGACCTTTATTCCTTATTTATTCACACCAAAGTTTTTCCTAAACTCTGAAGATGAAGGGTTAAGAGAGTGAAGACATGACTTTTTGATTGGAAACCCTTTGTGGTTTTTCAACTAGACTAGTTTTATGCCCATTTTTATGGAAATTTAAGGTCATTATATTTGGACCATTATAGGATATAGTTTGAGGACGTAAAAATTTGACAAATGTGAGGTGAATTTAAGAACATGATGCACATGAACCTAATATGGAGGATGATACACAAGACCCCCATTAGGATACCAGGGGTCAAAATTACCCAAACATCCTATAAAGAAGGATATGAAAATGTTTTAATTCATGAATCGAGGTCACTAAATCAAGATTAATGATATAGTAAAATAATATGAGAAGTAGTTTAGATCACACTGAGGTGTTGAGTTCTTCTAAGTTCATGTTAGGGCTTAGAAGGATTGAAAATCCATTTTTCAGAGTCACACATTTGGTTGATAGCCATAGGCACATATGCATAATCCATATGCATTCATAGATATTTATGAAAAGGTTCAATGAATCCAGGTATCTATTCTTGGACCATTAAGAATGTTTTGGAGACCCAAGGCCCTCGAGACATGAAGTAAGATTAATGGATTGCGGTGATTTTAAAATAATCTATAATCACATCGTACTCTGGATCACAAAGGTAAGGTTCTTGGGGTCCCTAGATAGGGGATAAAAAATTGGTTATGGATACATAGTTTATTTTCATGTTATGATGAAATGTTCTATGTACTTTAATTTCATATTTTATGTACATATGATGTGTAGTTTATCATCATGCAGTGACGGCATTATTATTGTGTGGTTTTAATGTCATGCGACCTGGATATTTGACTCATATTTTATTCTCATGAAGGAAGGTCATGAGAATAGTCATGAAAAGTATGTGCATGATAATATAAAAAAGCAATTCGTATATAGATCTGGCTCATAGGTAGGAAAAAAATGAGTTTGCGGGGCTTTGATCTGATGTAGTTGGGGTGAATTTCGTATCGATTTTCACCAATGGGACAAGGAATAGATATCCATACATCACTACCTATCTTGTAATGATAGTAATCAAGTCACACATAGTTCTTAAATGGGATATACTCTATAGGTATGGTGCATGCATAGAGGAGGGAATTGTTTTCGTTTATTGCTATAGCTTGGACTTGGATTGGAGATCTACATGTTACTTCATATCTTGTGATGACAAGAATCAAGAAACAAGTAGTTCTTGAGTAATTGTGCAGTTTAACATCATCTGGAAATGACGTGGGATTATCTACATGAAAATGGGAATTGTGGTTGGACCTAAAGATGAAAATATGGGTGTTACAATATATCCTATAAATATATGAATGAAGAAAAACATAGTTCTTTAATTATCATGCAGTTTGACGTCATTCAATGAGGACGGTGATAAACCAGCATGAAATAATGGAAATATTGATTTAGTGACCACTATTAGAACATATAGAATCCCTGTGTATCTAATGATGATGAGAAAAAAGGCACACATTGTTCTTTATAATGACCTTCTTTCACAAGTTTTGCCGATACACAGAGTGGGGGGATTTTTATATGTGTCATGACTAGACCCAGGATTAAAGAGATAAGCATCACTACATATTATGCGATGTCAATAATCAATTCAAATTTATGTCATGAATGTAGAACTGTTAAGATACCAACACTTGTAATGGGGGTCCTATTAGGTGAGGTCCACATGAATGTACTATTTTATGTCATACAAGGGACATCAACAGTGCTATTTTACATCGTGAAGAGAGGACTCATGGAATGACTATCATGGTATTTCATTCAGGACCATGAAGATCTTTCCTTGGTATTTTAGGCCTTATTTTCAGGGGGATTCCCTCAAAAAAACTCCTACGCTCACGTGAGCTATGATCAATGTGAGAAACAAGGGATAAAAGGTGTTTTCCTTACAATGCAAAGACAATTAAGGATAAGAAAATAGTACATTGAATTATATGGTGGTGGGACCATGATAGAGGATCAAGACATCCCTCTGTACCACATTAAAAATGATTTTTATGCTATAAGTAGTTCTAGAAGACCTATGCAGTTCAATGCTATGATGAAAGGATGCCAATAATGCAGTTTAACACATTGTGGTAAGTTTTTGGATCCTTTTACCTGATTTAGGATATGAACATTTTGGATCCATACAATATAACGTCACTTGGTAAGTAAGTGGGTAACTTGATGTTAAAGAAATAGAATTTTAGAGTTGGTACCAAGATTAGAGATTAAAATATTCCCTAGATATCCTCTATGAGAATGTTTCAAGCCACACATAGTTCTACAAACCTGTACATTTTTTATTTCATGGGGTAAGCACATCACCTGTGCAGTTTAACATCGTGCGGTAAAGATGTTATTGTATAGTTTAACATCATTTGACCAGGATAACATTTTCATGTTTTGACGTTATATAACTAGGATTATTGGTGGGACATATACTGCGATGGATTCCAATTTGTTGTGAACTATCAAAAGTATATCTTGAGAAATATCACATTGGTGTGAAGTTTTGCATGCTCTCCATCCAATTTGTTCAATGAGTATGATAAATTATTATAGGCCATATGTATGATAAAAGGCCCTTCCCACTTGGGA
The DNA here is from genome assembly GCA_963277665.1 of Viscum album. Taxonomy (NCBI): domain Eukaryota; kingdom Viridiplantae; phylum Streptophyta; class Magnoliopsida; order Santalales; family Viscaceae; genus Viscum; species Viscum album. The sequence goes on along the minus strand of OY728165.1, from coordinate 1,914,786,933 downwards.
TCCAATTTTAGTTTATTCTTCCATAGTATCATTGGTGTTCTGAGGTCCAACACCAGTTCTCCTTGAAGGAATGAACATAGGAAAACCTTCTTATTAAAGACTCATGTGATCTAATTATGATGAACTCCATGGTTCTAAAATTTATGCAATATACTCTCATCAGGATTCTCCAGAACACCAAACCACTTTTATGATTTCCCATTATTTGAGAGTTTTCCTCAAATGGATGTTTGTAATAAAGGATGTTTGACATCTATGGGTAACACTACCTTGGTAACTTAAAATAATGAGTATTTCTTTTCTTTTGTAGTTGTACGTGCGGTGTTATAGTAGGCCCATAAATCATAGAGGATCTTTTTCATCAAGGGATTTCTATCCTTGTTGACAATATTATGAAGTATATTTGATATTGACTTATTAAATGACTATATCTATTCATTTTCTACTACATGATATCAGGATGAGTGATTGGACAGATATTTTACTCCCAATACATTTTATTTAATTCCATAAAATAGAAGTTGGTGTCATTTTCTATAAGTATTTTTTTAGGGGACCTAAACATGGTGATAATATGGGAATTTATGAAGTAGATTATTTTCTTCATCTCGTCTTCATTTAGGGGTAGTGCTTCAGTCCATTTAGAGAATATTTTATTTGAATTAACGATGTATTTGAACTACTTTTCTATAGAAGTGGATATATTGTCTCAAATATACTTTCTCTAAATGAAACAAATACATGAATATTTAGTTTTATATAGAAATTAGGGGGGTTTATGATGATATTTTCATAGATATAGCTAGTATAACATTTCATAGAGTATTCCACATAGTCATGTATCATGTTTTTTCAATAATATCCCATCCTCATCATTTGGTGGAAAATAATTGTCTCAGATTGATGGGAGCTGCAAGATCCAACTTGTAATTCCACCATGATGGTGTAAATCACTCACACTACTATGCATCTGAAGAGGATTCTGTGAAATTATCCTCTGTGGAGGGATTTTTTTTCCTTTGGAGAGTACTATCGGGTGAATTTTTCTTCACAGTATCAATTCCATTTAATATTATTCTATCATAAGATTCCAATTTTTTAGATAACATATTATAGGATGCATCCATATAGGGATGTTCATTGGTTTATCATTCTCTAAGGATATGTTGAACTGATTTATTTCTTTCATATCACATACAATGATTAGAAAGGCCATTACTTAATGTTTTATATAGAATATTTCTTCAACCTAATTAGTATCGGTCAGGATGGAGGATGTAGTATCCAATGTTTCAATGTGATCATTCTATGACCGGGGAGCATGATGTAATTTGGGCTCAAAAGGGAGCTCTTCCATCAGTCCTCTGACATAGATAGTGAGAGGGTCTAGTTCAATCTTTTTGTTTGCAGATTTTCCATCGACTTGGTTTGTCACAAGTTCTGAATTCCATTTGATATATAGGTAGTATATGTGAAGTTTTAGGGATTATTTTAACCTTTTATTTAGGACTCAGTATTCTTCCTCATTGTTTTTTTAGTCTTTGGATAGTGATAAAGGGTAGCGAGAAAATTTCTCATCTAGAGAGTCAAATACAATACATAGACAAACCTGATTCGGCAGTGGATTTTCCATCCTCTTTTCAATAAGACTTCCAGAGTTGAGATCAAAATACATATCCCATATTCAAGGAGAATCATGGGCATATAAGACCTCCTCATCTAGATCCTTGATGTTCACCAGTGTATTTCATGGGGTAGGACGTTTTGCAAGGAAATCAGTCAAGTCCTGTCATTTCACATACTCTTATGATACAAAATAAATGTGGAATTTCTATAGAATGGCCACCCATCAAGAATATCACCCAGTCAACATAGGTATTCCATGTATGTACTTGATCGTATTAACAGGAGAGACCATACGGGATTCATGGTCCTTCATGAAATGCCTCATCTTTTTCACTTTGAAGTTGAGTGCAATGTAGTTCTTCTAGACATCATGGTATCTAGTACAAGTACCTAGAATTCTCCTAGTGAGGTACTAAACAATTTTATCATACCTTGAAGCATTTTTGTGTGTGGGTAGGTTACCCACTAAGTGTTTCATGATATCCACATACAATATGAGTGTCCTCCCTTCCACTGGATGCATCAGAATAGGTGGGTGCAGTATGTAATACTTGTGACATTTGAATGCTTCATGGAATTCTTCATCCAATTCCTAGGTGGTTCCCTTCTCTATTATCCTTTTGAAGGGTATATATTTGTTGGCCATGTTTTCTATGAATCGTATAATGTAGTAAAGGTTCCCATGGATCCCCCTCAGTTCATTGAGATTCATGGGGGTGACATTTCTATGATTGAACTAGTCTTCTATGGGTCAACCTTGATATTACAATGGCATGAAACATAGCCAAGGAATATCCCTGATGTTATCCCAAATGCGTATTTCATAGGATTCATCTTTAGAGTGTTTTTTAATAGTTTTTTTATGATTTTTAGATGATCCTTGAAGTAATCATATCACTTTTGGGATTTTAAAACCTGGTTGTCGACATAAAATTCTGAAATCCTTCACAAATATTGGTTAGAGATATGATTTAATAAACATTGGAATATGGAATAGGCATTATTTTACCTAAAAGGAATGAATTTATAGAAGGAGATCCCTTTAGGAATGCTTAAGGTTCTAGATTCCTCATATTCTGGGGACCTATTTATTTAATTGTACAATGACTACCCATCCATGATGGAAATGTCTTGGAAGAAATCAGTTACATCGATCAAAAGTTTTGTGATCAAAAATGGGAAGTCATCCTTTTGAAAATCTAGATTGAAGTTTCTATAACCAATTTAGACATTAATCTACACATTATTCTCATATATAAAGACGATGTTCTAAATCCATATTGTGTATTTCACTTATTGGACAAACCTTGATTTTGATAAATTTGTCAACATCTGCCTCTATATTAATGGAATGATAAGGGTGTATCCTCCAATATGCATGTTTTAAGCCTCAATTATCATTGGGTAAGCCGATATGGTTCTTTTACACATCTATATTCAATATTAGAATTTATTTATAATTCCAAGAGAGAACATATCAATGTTTCGTGGGAAATGCAATGTTCACCACTTTCTCTTCGAGGGCAAGGTGGAACTTATCATTGTAGGTTTTAAGTCTACTTATGTTCCCATTGTTATCTATTGTAATTAATCTATGGTGGTGGAGACACCTTCCTCGAACATGGGAGGGGTGTTCCAGAGGGCATCCTCATCTCCCTCCAATTCAAAGTCTATGATACATTTTATGATGAAGACAATAATATAGAGTCAACTCCATCACTATTTGGGTGAGGGAGTCCATGAGAAGAGACGATACCATCCCCTATAATCTTACTCATTTGAGATTGAAGCTGAAGTATAATTTTTTATACACTTTTTTGGGGATAATAAGAGATTGGATCTTTGGGGCCAGGGTTATCAAATCAATAAGAATTATGGGGAGCACATAGTTTCTAGTGAGAATACTCTAGAGGTTTGCATGGGGTGTTCCTAATCAATTAGGATCTGTAAAATGTGTATCATTATCCATCATTGTTTTTTTTCACCCTTTTTATAGAATATTACTCCAACATATGTGGCTTCACATGCTTCAAAGTGGATAATATCACTGTTTAGTTCCATTGATGGGGTATTTTAGACATTGATTGAGTTTTAAAGGTACAACTATGAGGATTTGGAGCTCGGGCCTTTAGATCATGACATTTTATGTCTTTACTTTCATGATAATTGTAAACATATATTTATATTTTAGCTCAAAAAAATAATTTTTCGGTTTGATCTTCCTGAGAGGTCATTGCTCTTGCTTATCATATCCTGGAGTGGTATGCTTTGTGGGATACAAATCTCCTTCGAATTAACCAAAACATCATAGGGTTCAAATTGGAATGAGATCAATACTGGATCCATTTCCAATCAGAGCCCTTCTGATGTTGACATTATCACATATTCACAAAATATATTGGGGTTAGATATTCCAATAAATAACCATTCCCTGATCATGCTCTATTAGAAATATGGCATCATGGAACTCTGCTGACATGGTCTCCATTTGATAGACCTCGGCTATAGTGACTTCAGTCTCAAATTCAATTGATCATTATAGGGATTTAATGAGTGCCTAACTATGTACTTTTGAAATACAAATCAAATCATTTATTGGGATTTTGGATGGTAAAATTTCATAATTATTTAAAATGTCGTAAATTTGTATCATAGGTTGGTGCTTCCCAATATGGGGTTTCTCCTAATCACGTGGCTTCAGAATTGATGAATTTGATATATATTGGACTTGTTATTGTGAAGAGGTTGTAGGAGCATCTGATGCATGTGGTGTTGATCGTTTTAGTCTCCCATAATGTTTAGGTTGATCAGATAATCAGAACCTTGTCAGTCGGTCATGCAAGATAACGGTGTACAGATGACCACTAGAGGGTTACGAGACACCCCAATGTTTTTTATGAGCACAATAGACTATCTTCCCAAAATTATTATCTACATATATCTTCTCCATCAGAATGAGACATAATTATTGTGTTTGACCATGGCTGTGTTGTACCCTGTATCCTCAATTCCTAAGTATGTAGCCTCGTATTCACCAGTTATGTGTGGGAAACTCATATTCTATGGAAAATTCATTATAAGTGATGGATTATTCCATGTTTATCATATTGAAATAATAAATTGAAATCACTTCATCTGATGAGGTTTCAATTTGGTGGGGTGGTTCTCAATCTGTGAATGTCATAGGTAAAAGTCTACAAGAGTAAGGGATTGTGTTAGAGGAGAGTGTGACTATTCCTCTTAAGTGTCTTCAGGTTTCTAGTGTTCGCACCCACCATTAGTTGGAATGTTTGTTTTCAAATCCTCCATTGATAGATCTATTACAGGTATAAAGAGTTGTTCACTTATGGTGTCATGGTCTTGGTCAATTGTTTTCTAATTCATCCAATAATCAAAATTTTGTGCATTCATAACCAGGAAATTCATCCAACAATACACTTCTAATTGGGAAAATTTTATACAACCCACCTTTTCTGAGGAGTTATCTATCACCACTTATCCAGAATTGAAAACTCAGGATGGAAATATTTGAAGATGAAGTAGTCATGGATACCATGTTCTAGACCTCTATGGAAAAAGAAATAGTCGAGATGGTTGATGAGGTTTTCCACATTGGGCTTCCTAAGATATGGTATCCTGAGTAATTTACTTTCCATGGATGCAAAAAAATAAATGGGAAATTATAAATTTTAAAAGGAGTATTATTTATTCATCTGTACCACAAATCTCAAATGTCCATGATTCCTCAATGATTCTGGATTAAGGATATTTGGTGGTTTTCATCGCTCAACAAGAGGTGGTGGGTGGTTAAGGACCTATCAAGTTTCCTGGATGGGCATTGTTTCTAGCATGGGACTGAAAACTTCAACTTCTGTTTTTCTTAGACATTTTTCCTTTGTTGACAAGATCTGGTATTGAATTAAGTTTTCTAAATGGTGTCTTCGAGTCATTGTGTCGTTTCTGTAAAATCGCATAACCTGCTACATTAATTCATTAGTATTATAGGATTATACATCTCATCTCACATATTTTTTACAACAAATCACTATTAATTTGTCTTGTGAGAGAGGGATGATGTGTGAATAGGTTAATACCTTCCACTAAGCTATGAAGTCAGACACCCCCACATTTGTTTCATTGGTTATAGTTCACTAGGTAAAATACCATCATTTTTATCAGCATTGATTTGAATTGATAAAGTATCTAATGATGAATTTACTTCAATCCTACACTGGATACTTCTCTAAAACTATTGTACAAGACAAAATATTTCTCTATCAGAGACTCCATGAAACATCTCAACTTTGTTTCCTCATATTGATCTTGAGGGCCCATTATCAACCCACATCAGGATATGAAGTGTGTTAGATGATGTTTACAATTTCATACACCATCAAAGGAAGATAATATATGATTTATGATGTATGGTGGTTGAAAATTGTGGCCCACCCACTCAGGATATGCCTTCCTCTCAAGCTGCACAGGTGAACATCGCCCTTCCATGGCTTCCATTCAAGTACCCAGGGACTCAATGACACTTAGAATATCAAAGGGAACTTCTATAATATCCATCTACTGTATATAGGGAATGACTATTTCTTGATGAGGTGGTCTCACTTTCACCCCTTTTTTATTATAAATTTGTCCTATGACCGAATTAATACCCTGGATAGGGAGAGGATGTCACTGCAACAGAAGGAATTCATGATCATTTTTGACTTTCTTGTCCATGTAAACTGGAAACCTAGATCCAGATCTGGTCTGATTCTCATAAGATTATTTTTTTAGAGGATCAGATATTATGGATAGAGGGATAATTTCCTTAACCTTAAGACAATACCCAGTGAGGATATTTCCCTTGGGTATCCCCTCATTGAGATGTTGGAGAGTTTTAATTTCACTCTCATATTGTGACAGTTGTTCCACTATAGGAGAAACCTAAATTATTCTATTGATGATTGGAATTAGTACATAACTTTCCATTTTTATTTGGATATTTTCCATTGTGGAGGTGGAAACTCATTATTTGGAGCCACTTAATTTTGGAGCATTCTCAATTTCTGGGTGCATGCAGCCACAGATGGTGCATCCAAAACACCCTCCTCCAGTGGTATGTTTTCTATGCTAGAGGGCCCTTCATTTTAATCTTTATTGACAATTTCTTTAATATTGATAGTGATGAGATTCATAGATGCATATCGAGAAATGGTTATTGTACCATTACTTTTGACACAACAAGATGATTCTACACTACCTTCATCAGGTTCATCACTTACACCCATGTCCATATTGTACCATTTTGGATTGTGACCCCAGTGGGGTATGATCACTTTATCCATACTTTTCTCTCCTCTTGGCCTATGAATAGTGACTTTGAGGGATATTTATTTTTTGATTTCTGTATAAACCTCGTCAAATAGAGGTTAGTCTTATGGTCGGGGGAATATGTGGGATGTCGATGATTTTTTTTCATCCCATCATTGAGATGTATAATTATCTCTTTGGTGATGATGATAATGAAAATTCCCACATCCCTTTGGGATGGGGATTATTCGAGGCCATAATTATCATCGATTGGCCCTATTGTTGAGGATCTTATTACTAGATTTAGATATTTTATTATTCATAGGATGAACATTGATATATATATTCCCCTAGACTAGTGGGATAAGAGTGATATGGAATAACAGTTGGTGTTACAAAGACCCTTTAAAATGATGAAGAACCTTGTTTTGGTGATTGAGATATAGATTCCCCTAGCCATGTTGGAGGGTTTTGTTTGTAGTTTCTAAAGATATGTCTTAAATAATATAAATAATTGACAATCTAAGGGGTGGGGTGGTTGTAGATATTCCCTCCGACCTAGTGGGTTGGGTCTACCCCAAGATGTATCCTACGGTTGCTCCTAATGTGGCCCATTTGATGTGATGCAGTTGTGGTCATGAAGAAGCTCAGTGCAATGGTAGTCCATTATGAGAACCATTTTTTATGGTTATTTGTCTGGATGATCATAACTTATCTCTTTGTCTTTTAAATGAATTCTCATTTCGTTGAGGGACCAATTTGAATTATTATTGACTATTATCTCCCTCCATTTATAATGTGTGATCATTTTTAAGTGGGAAAATTCTATTTTAGTGACCAACTAGCTTTATTTGTACCCAACCCCAAATTTCACCACAGACTATAACATTAAAATTCATTGTTTCTAAGGGTTTATACTATTCTAGGGTTGAAAAAAGTGTAACACTCCATACTCTCCACATCCATTAATTTGGATGAATGATTTGGCTTCAGATATCTTTTTATAATGGTTTATAATGAAATGGTGGAAATCCTATTGTGTATTTTCACTATGAGTTTTGGATGTTGGATCCTAAGCATTGGAAATAACAGTCAGGTCTAGCTGGAAACCGTGTGACTAGATGTTCAAAAGTTGAGATTTTAAAATTGTATAAGGGAGATGTTGAACCTTCAGTCGCTAATGAGTAACCCACATATTTTGTTGTAAATAAGGCATTCACTCCATTTCTAGACCATTTAGACCTCATAGTTAGATGTGACGAGGGGCCAGAACAAGATGTGGTTTGTTTCCATCTAACCCTCTATATATATCAATTTCTACCCCTTATTGATTAGACTTTCATGCCTCCATCTAGTCCAACCATATAAGATTTGTTTGAGGGTAACCTACTGAATACATTCAAGTGATGACATGGGTTTATGGGAAACAATATGGAGTTTACCCTAATGTTTCTGTCATCTCTGTATATAAAGGTGTCATAGTTTTGAAGACCTCTCTATATGGATGTGTCTGGGGAATGGTGTAATTTCCATGTACATGGTATATATTTCTATGGAGAGGTTGACCATGGTGGATTTCATAATTATATTCCTAGTTATCCATATATAAAACTCCATGAGAAGGAATATGGTGGTAATTATCAAAATCTGATTCGGTTGTGTTGTTTTCAGACACTAGTTGTGTTTGTAATGTATTTTGAATAACCTCAAGGACACAATAATTAATCAGGTTGGGAAAATGGTGTACCTTCCATATCGTGGGAAGAATATTCCAACATACCTTTTGGAATTGTGTAGGGATATGGGACAACTGTATGATGGTTTCTAGAACATGTTTATAATTATCTTGTGTCGTGGTAAAATGTTTCTGGCGCTGAGAAGCTACTAGAGTTTTCCAAGGAGCTATCTCATTTTTTATAGTAATATGATCTTATCCCAAGGCATGTGTCATTAACACTTAGTGAGCCTCATATATGATGTGAGTATAATCCCAATACCGATCCTTAAGAATATGTTGTTGGACTTTCTTGGTTGGGACATCATCCTTCCCTAAGAAATGTGCTTCTATCACCCGGTGATCCCTGGTATAAAAAGAAATATAAGTCTAGTACAAATATACATTGCGCACAAACATTTGTTGATGGACTTATTAAATATGATCATGGATATGAACTGCCTCTTATATGGCCTAAAAATATGATGGTGTAGTCATTCATTGCTGGAAGTAGGAATATGTGCATGGATTTCATTATCTGCTAGAATATTCCTGTTAGATTCACTGAAATGAATAATGAATTTATCAAGGTTTGTTTTATTCTCACATGGTCAACCCCAGTCAAAACATGGATATATACTCACCCATGGACCTTTGGAGTATGCTAGTATAATTATTCGATGGAAATATGATACATTCCTGAGGCTTGTTCCCCTCTTACATGGTGATCCCTAACTAGAATGGGGATATGAGCCCAATCATAGGCCTTTGGAATATTCTACTAGAGGTTTTTGATAGGCCCGTTCCCCTTTACAAAGAAATGTTCCACTCTCACCAGGTGGGCTTTGGTTGGAACAACAGTATTATCTTAGTCCAATGAATTATTCCATATTAGAATATACCGATAATCATATTGTATGGAAGAAAGGATTTTTTCTTTCTCTGGATTAACCACTTTATCATGTTGATCATAGTGTTGTGATGTCCTAGCTATTGGGATTGGACTATGAACATTTCCTTACAAATTAAATAGTTCTAGAATATGCAGATGGAGATCTCTACCTATTGATAAAATATATTGGAATTATATTAATGTGTGTGTTGGGATATAAGCCTTTAAATTTTCTCGCTCCATTCTTTTCTAGGAGATTTATAGGATTGAATCGGGGATATGCACCCTCTTTTTCTTCCTTATTCCACAGGAATATTTCAATGGGTTTTATGCATGGGGGGATATGATCATCCCACATGCCTACTGTGGGAATATGAACACAGACTTGTTCTGAGTGAGTATAAATATGATCCTGCTCTTTGGTTACCACTAGAATATATGAGTATACTTTATTTTTTAGAGTTGTGATTTATTCCCACTCAGGGGAATTCAGTGTCTTTCTTTACTATTGTGGTTTCCCGGATCCATGTTCATGTGTATCATAGGTGGTCATTTGTTGGGGGCTACCCTCAGGAGATGAATGGTGGATACTAGTGGGATTGTTCTAGAAATGGTGGCTGATAGGTTCCCTACCTAGTGGCACTTGAACCGTAATGGGGATGTATTTTAATTCTTGGTCCACCACCATCAGATACCGAAGGTGGAATTTGTCACGCTCCAGGGATAATTTCTAGAAGTTGTTGGTTTAACTGATGAGGGCCACTAGATTAATTGCATCTTTCCCTGGGTGATGCAGAGTCGCCAATTTTCATGCTTGGAGAACCTCACAAAAAGCATCAAAGATTGATATTTTATGATTATGAAGGTACTAAGGGAGCATAATGTTCACCACCAGATGTTGAAGCTATCAAACATGCGATATCCTTTTGCAACCTTTAGTGGTTGTAGTTTTAATTTATCTACTAGATAGATTATTTGATGAGGACGAAATTCTCTTGAATCAGAATCTTATTGATGAGATAAGTATCTTTAGTCTAGTAGATAATTGAAAACAAGTACATATATTATTTCAATATCGTAAGCATGATACACTCAATTAGTTATGCATGGTTTACACAATTGTTCCTTTACACCAAATGTGGACTCTCTAATCGCATGGACTTTTCATGGTGATGATGGACTTATTTCATGAGAAAAAATTTTATAGAGTATCAGTTGTATGATCATTCTAGTCTTACTCATTTTTTTGTAGGGCATGTAAAAAAGTGTCTTAGTGTATAATGATTCAAACATTCCATTTTTTCATATTAAGTGAAAAAAATGGGGTGATATGTAATAAACTAATAAATATTTTATTAGATAGATTCACATTGGATCCACCATTTTTGTTTGTGTATAGTGTGAAACAAATGGACTGATGAAAAACAACCTAATCAATTTGTTATCAGATATATTCACACTGGTTTTACCATTTTTTTAGGCAAAGAATCTTCTGATGCTTCCCTCATTAGTAACTTAGTACGGAACTTCTTCCCAAAGGTCATTTCTCAGTTGGGGTTTTAAATGTAACAAATCCTACAGACTCAAATTGGTTGAGGGGATGGATTTTTGGGTTCATCACACCCTTTTAGTGGAAATTATTTCAAACCATGATAATATCTTATAGATTTATGATTTGTTTGTGAATCACAAATTAATCCTAATATGGGAAGGGTTTCACTGACAAAATAATTATGGGTTTTGTCTCTATTTGTAAAGAAGATGGGGGTCTCGTATATGGACATTGGAAAGGGGATATCATGAGTAAAATGATCTATTTGTATCTAAATTTCCTCATCAATTTCTAGTAATGAAAATCATCTTAGGTGATGAAGACATATAAAAAGGTTCTTCAGAATTTGCTGCCAGATAAGGAGGCGGTTAATATTCTTGGGAGGGGATTGATCCATTATGATGCGTGATATATATTATTTTAATTATAGGAATAACAACGCGTGTAGTTAATTAATCCCATGAATATTAACATAGCACTAAAATGACACATATGAATGGGATCATATGCACTAGGTATTAAAGATCTAGTCCCGAGGTGACATCGTACACATCCTGGTTATATTGATTATTAGATTCTTCATAGTTAATTTTATTCATTACTCCCCTAGTGGATATGTTAGAATGATCAGTCCATGTGAATGATTTGATCCCAATGGTTGAGATGTTGGAGACATAATAGGAATTATACCAAATTCGATGCCCATTTGAGCTTAGACCTTGGAGAGGCCACCTATGTATCCTAGTTATTCCAAGAATCAGAGTTCTCATATTTCATCCACACCCTTTGAACTTGCCCCAATGTTTATTTTCTCATATGAGGGTGGTTTATAACATTACACTTATCTGGGATTACGTACTAACATTTCCCTAGTAGGTATATTTCCTCATATGTGGTAGAGTCACTAACCCAAGGGACTAACTGGGTCCCAATAGTTGAAATATCATATCTATGATGGGACCCACACTAAGGTGGATGCTTTATTGAGTAAGGGATCGGGAATTTGGAAGGTGTCCTATATATCATGGTAATGAGAGTAATTAGAATGGTCATAGTTCATTTGATTTGTTCTTATACAATGATATTTCCCTTATCCATGTAGGGGTTTATGGTGAATGTGATATGATTATTTAAACTCCATAAGCCCATGCAATCCATGCTCATTGTGAAAATAAAGGGATGAAATTTAATCAATGTCATTTCATTTGGATGTGGGACATATATGTTATGACTACCCTTGGGTGATCTATATAGAGATCAAACCTCAGTGAAGTGTTGTATGTATCTTGGGTATGGTAAGAATCAGATTCATTTCAGTTCCCTTGATTGGGGAATACACACTTACGTTTCCCTTATAATCAAGACATGTCATATTATGTTGTTGATTGCGACATACCCAATTAGGCTGCCCTTATAATTTGGAAATGCCTTATTATTTCATAGATCAGGGAATACAATATATGGTTTACCTTAATTTCTTGACATGTCATATTATGTTGTTGATCGATACATACAATCTAATGTGTACCTAATATTTGGGTCATATCATATTATGTCGCCAATTAGGTCTTACACCCTACATTTTACCTTATAATAGAGACATATTATATTATTCCATCTATTGTGGATTATATTTTTGGTTTTACCTTATAATCAGGTCTTACACACCAAGGATGGATAGGTCATCAAACCCTATGATGCCCTTGATTTGGCCAGCTTTCTTGTCTACCATATGCTGATGGAATATACTATATGAATTGATTTCATGCTTGACACATAGGAGATTGTTTTCTAGACATTTATAAATATAATCATGTGGTAAAGTTGACTTTTCTGGAGGAATTCTCATAATATGGATGGCATGTCAAAAGGTTATCCCAAGATCAAGGACAGATTGTGCAGGGGGCATCACAAGACTTGGATGATTGACCCTTGAAGCCATTGCATGAACTAGCTAACTTGTCAAGAGGGTGTCGCATGATCCATTTTAATTGACTTGTTATCATCATATGAGATGTTTTAATCATTTAGAGGGAATCCCAAGAGTCAATGTGATATTTCTCATAAGGTGTGGCATGCCCTGGTTGACATGTCTGGAGGACATCGTGAATCACAGATGGAATGTACAAGGGTCAATTAATGAGCTGACTAACTTGCATGGGTGCTGCCAAAAGAATCATCTAATATTTTCTGGTGACATTATATGAGTCATGGTATTTTTCTAAAGGACATCGCATGACTTGAATGGTGATCTTGGAGGTTTTAACAAGACGTGGTTTCCATGCTCGAAGGGAACCATGTTAATATCTCTGACACATTCGAAGGACTTCATACAACTCAATTTCTATATTTAAGGATAATTTTGATATCTAGGTGACATTTCTGGTTGGTTCCATTCGGCATGGATGGTGTACACATTATTTCATTATCATAGATACAACTAATCCCACCAAACATGATTGATAAATTTATAAGTCTTCATAAATTGGATATACAAATGATTACCATATTACATTGGAATTATAATTTAGAATCATAACAAATGTAAAATCTTAGCATCCATGAAACTCATTCAATGATTTCTTCTTCTTACCCTTGGGAAAGGAAAAAAATTATAGTGTGCTCAAATGTTCTATAAGGGTAACGTATAATTGAATATATCAAGAGTATATAAGTAGTAATCAATATAGAAACGTAAATAACAAAAAAATTAATTAAAAATTTAAGCATATAATGAATACATGGATGTTATCAAAAAAAGTAATATCATTGATAATAATAACAAAAATATCAATGAATGAAATGCATACTATTGTGTGTCGTGATCTTAGACATCCTGATATCTCTAACATCCAGACCTTATTCCAATATAGATTAAAATCATGGGTAAAGACCAATTTAATATGGATAAATATTTTTTTCTGATACATATCAATTCATCAAGGGGTCTTCTAAATATGGTCCCAACCCATCCCTATAATTCAGATACATTCCTCAAATATTAAATAATCAATTTAATTCATAAAAATTATCCCTTGTTAATAAATTTTTGTATTCAATAAAGAATATGGATTTATAAATACTTCCCTATAAAATAAAATACTTTAATTTTATAACACCATTTTTAGATATGTAATATGGTTTATGAAATAATCATATCAATGACATAATGAATATGGATCTTTAAGAGAAGTGAAATATCCTATTATCATAAGCAATTTAACATTTCTAAGGATGGGATCATTATAAAATATCTATAGTGGTGATTAAGTAAAGGGAAGTGTTTTTTTCATTGATGAATAAAAATTAAATTAAAGTATCATTAAATCGTTCTTCTGGAAAATAACATTTTTATTTTTTCAAATCTCTAATAAAAAAACAATTCAATTATAATGTAAAAATATTTCCATGAAAATGAACTGGTAAAAATGTAAAATATTATTGAATAAAAATATTATTATTAATGGTTGTAAAATATTTATAGGATTTATAGGTCAAAAAACAATACTTCCAGATATTTTCATAAATTTTAAAAAGTAACTTTTTTGGAAAAGGATAAAGAGATTCCTTTCATAAAATTCTATAAAAAATCAATAATGGATAAAAATATATTTTTATAAATCATTGTGGAACTATAAAAAATTGAAATATTTTATAGAAAATATTAATATGGATGTAAAATATATGGGACCAAAAGATAATTTTTGTCCAATTTCTTTTTAATTGTTCCTTTTCTTGATTCCAGTTCCAAAGAGAGGAAAAGTTAGAAGAAAATATTAAAAAACATTAATTGAGTAAACATGAAATGAAAATTAATCATATTGAATAAACATATGTTCATGTTAAATAATTAAAATTGTTCATATATACAATAAAATAAAATAAACACATGTATAAAATCTAAATAAGTGTCAATGTAGTGGAAAATGAGACTAAATCCCATACCTCAAGTCTGATTTGTCACACGGGTTCCCTAACCATGGATTTAATAAATTAAAATTTTTTATTATTATAAAACAGAACCATATTAATATCTTATAAATTATATATTATCTATTTATACTAATTTATCACCTTTTCATAAAAAAATATTAGTATTATCATCATTTCAGATGTTAACTATGTTTTTTAAGATTGTTTTGATTAAATATTTCAAATACATGTATATTTTTTCTTATAAATCTTCTTAATAATGTTATTAACGTTATAAATATCAATTATATTCTATATATAGATATTTATATCACTCCATATTAGATAGGGATATAAAATAAATTACACCATCACTGAAGATGGTAGGTCATATGTATGCATGAACGTTGTTTTCACATTTTGAAAGATGGAATGAAAGAAAGTATAATAATAATTAATATTTAATAAATAGTGATTATATAATATATATATATATATATATATATTCATTACTTATATCCTTATTAACATCCATATAAAATGTAAATGAAAAATAGATCACATCGCTTCTTGGATGGGGTAGTCCACACATACGAACAAGTGTCCTTGACATTTTCCAACGTATTGGAAGGTAATATGGTATAAAGGTTAATATTGTAAAATAATTATACTTATATAATAAATATAATATATACTTATCATTTCCTTTTTATAACCATCCAAGTAAAATGGTGATGCAAAATGAATTACACTGTAATGCGAAGATGATAAGTTGTATGTATGCATGAGCGATGTTTCCACTTTTTATTAGATGGAAAAGAGATGTGATATGGTTATCACCTAATTATAAAAAAAATATGAGAATAATTACTTAATGGATTTATTATATTAGTATGGTTATAACATGTTAATATGAAGTATAATAATAAATAAACATTAAGGACCTGGTAAATATGATTACCTATTCTTCGTTAAACATCCATTAAATATCATCCTATGGGGAATACGGTAGGTCTAATGGATTGAAAAAAACCCATAGAACCTATATGAGGATGTTTATAAGAGAAATTTGTAGGTTTTAGTTGAGATATATGGTTCAATGTGGTTTAAATATGTGATAGAGTATGTACCCTTTATAATTGAAGTGCAGAGATCTTTTAGAATTTTAAAATATGTTAAATTATAATAAATATATTATGAAGAGAAATTAATCCAAAATTCCTATAGATTAGAAAATTGGGAATAAAAAGGTTGAAATTTCAATAATAATAAAAAATTACATGTTTTTGAGGTTTTATAAACATTATTTTATGTCTAACTCTTTATTAATCATATAATAACATTAATCATAGTAACTGATATTTCACAATAAAATAATTATTAATGTAAATATAAGATGAATAATGATTCATAAATTTAAAGGGGATTAAATTATAGACTATATATTACTTCTATGATATCCAGGTTCCAGGTGCTGCCCAAAGGTGCCCCATACCCAATTGGTCACATGTCCTCAAGAGCATTTCCACGAATGCTAGAGGCTGCCGAATAGTAGAAAGGGCATTGGGTGGGATAGTGGAATAACTATACCCTCATTAGTTGAGTAACATATGGGACAAAATATTAAATAGTGACGGAGGCAGTAATACCATACAACAAGTAAACAGTGAAAGACATATTGTAAATAAACAACTAGAGAAAATATATAAAGGATGCATGTCACATATGTCTTAGAAAGTAGCTAAATAGGTCATAATACTCTAAATAAAATACTAACACAATGTACCAATTAAACAAGTAAACTCTATGAGCATTGAAAGCCTCAGCTTCATCCCATGCCCTTCTATCCAACAGAAATCAAGTAACTGATGATGTAGGACTCTTTTCCTTATCTATACATGCAACCATATAATCGATTTGGGTCAAAAATCATGACCTAAATATTGTTTTAGAAGAATACCAATAGGAATACACCAAAATAAATGTGTCTAACTATCAGTGAATATACATAGTATGTAATATGCAGAAATGAAGCAATAAACTACGACGTACTCAAAAGTAAGCAATCCTACATTTTTCAATAACATTCATTTACATTTAATAATTATTAAATCTATTTAATAATTAAACCTCAGGATCTAGCCTATGCTCAGTATCCCCTATTAATAAAATAACAACAGATGTGTCAAAAGACCATATAAATAGTCAAGAGTGATAGAGTCCAAGCTTGTGCATTGGCATGACAAACTCCTCATAACCATACAATCATTCACAAGCAACCAACTAGGAAAGTTCTCACAATCTAATCCCCTATGTTTTCACACATGATCAAATTAATAAATAATAAAAACCCCCTAGTAAATCTCACACGGCCTTACACCTTTTGTCTCTTATAGCACTATTCCTTTACAAACAACCATTCGAGTAGCTCTCATAGTCAATATCCCCTTGGTCTGGATTATAATGACCCCCTGAATTCTCTCACGGTAAATTCCTTGTGGTATGACATTTATTTAGTAACGAACCTCTAGTAGCACTCACAGTCTAACCCCTCTGGTAAATGGCCCATGGTTGCTCTCACAATCAATACATCTAGTCAATCATAGTAACAATTCTAAATTTAAAGTCCATTCTTCAGTAATCTCTAACTGTCATTTCCCCTTGGTCATACATTCATAATGAAAAACCCATTAATACCATAAAAACATCAACTCCATCCTAACAACAATATGAATTGAAAAAAGAATCCTAACATTCTTTATAAACCCAATGTCCATAACAAAAACAAAAAACATAAACAACTCCATGAACAAGGTTGTAATCCTTATGCACAATCAATAACCCATTCTCAATCAAACACATCATATAATGCATTAATCATGGTTAAATTCCAAAATGCGCAATACCCTAAACAAGGGTATTCGTCACTTTTATCCTATATAATCCAAAGACACACATAGAAAGGCACAACCCACCTACCTCAACGTCGTATGACAAATACTCTTGAACTTCAGCCCTCGAATCGGTGTAGAACAACCTAGATCTATGAAAAGGGTAAAACCAATAAACCATTGATAACTCAATAGGGATGGGAAATCAGGAAGAGAGGCTTTAGGGATAGAGTGAACTCGTTGGTGGGAATCCAATGCACCTCGTGGAGTCTCTATCAGAGCTCAGATGCAAGAACAGAATGAACTCCAAGATCTTTGGCCATTTGTCACTCTCCAATACAGAACGTGGGTAGAATAATGGAGTTCTAGGGATGATATGCAACCATGGCCTGATTAATGAAATAAAAATAAAAATAAATTGTGTGTTCATTTAATGTACATGTTGTGTACTAGCCTCAACTGGCCCCCCTCTTTAGGCCCTCTACCATGTCACCTACAAGCCCATGTAATCAGTCATTACATTCCCAGTACACGGTTATGCGTGGAAACTGGGTACACATCATTTACTCAGGAGTACATGGTGTGTACTCATAAAATTTTCCCTTTCATCCATTATCCTAAAAACAATCTGAAATAATGATCCATAGTTAAAATGATGATCCGAGTTGTTAAAAACATCCCCACATAATGCAATTTGTCCCTGAATTTCCCTTCAAAGGGTGGTGATTAAGAAAATTCAAATAACTCTTGCCACTAGGATAGTACACCAGCCTCTCTCTCCCAAGTCTCATCCTACACATTCCCATGTTTCCATAGTACCCTTACTAGAGGAACACAACGGCCATGGAAAAAAATTGTGCTTCGATCCACAATACGAATAGGGTGCTCCTCAAAGGATGCATCCACATCCAAATCAATCTCCTTGGGTTAAAAAATGTGAGAGGGATCCGAAACGTAATACTAAAGCTAAGGAACATGAATGATGTTGTTCATAGCCGGGTACCTTCGAGGTAACTATAACTTATAGGAAACCATCCCGGCTCTCCCCAAAATATCATATTTACCAATGTATCTCGGTGAAAGATTTCCATGTATCCTAAGCCTCTAGGGTCCCAACCTTGAGGTGACACCTAAGAAAACATTCTCTCCGACCTCGAACTCCTGAGGTCATCTCTGTTGATCAACATAAGATTTATGGAATGGTTGTGTAGTTTCCGTCCTTTTCCAAATCAAATCCACTTACTCGGTGGTCTCCTGGACATGAAAAGGTCCTAGTATAGGTGTCACTCCTACCTTCATCCAACATATGGGTGATGTGCATGTCCAACCATATAAATCCTCATAAGGTTCCATCTAAAATGTCACCTGAAAGCTGTTATTGTAGGAAAACTCCACTATGGGTATGTCTCCCCCAAGATCCCCCCAAAACCCGGATGCGTGCTCGATGCATGTCCTCTATAACCTGAATCATGTGCTTTGACTATCCATCTATCTAGGGATGGTAAGTTGTAATCAGAAGTACCAGTATACCCAAAGCCCTCTATAATCCCTTCCAGACATGAGAAGTAAACTGGTAATCCCTGTATGAAACGATATAGTTTGGAACCCAATGAAAACGTAAAATATCCTAGATGTACAACCTATTAAGTTCATTAACATGGATGGTTTCCTTAATCATAATGAAATGTGAAACTTTTGATAGTTTATCAACAACAACACAAACCGAATCATTCCCTCTAGGAGGCCTTGGTAAACCCGTCAAGAAATCCATCGCGACATAATTCTACTTTCTCTTGAGAATGGGTAACTGCTGAAAAATCTATACCGGTCGCTGATTCTCCACATTCACATGCTGACATGTGGAACATCTCATAACAAAACCAACAACATACCTCTTCATTCCTGGCCACTGATACTAACTTTCTAAATCTCAATACATCTTGTTGACACTAGGATGAAATTTTGAAATTGAGTAATTAAAATCCTGCATCATCTCCTCACATATTTCTGTTGACACCCATACGCACCCATTAAAATGAAAGATATGGTCCTTGACTACGGTCCATCTAAGGATAGGGTCCTCACCTGACACACTCTTCTATATGACTAGGCCTTCAGAATCTAATAGCTTCCTTATTCGCACTCGGCCCTGAATAGTAGAGGTAAAAAC
Source organism: Viscum album (assembly GCA_963277665.1). Lineage (NCBI taxonomy): Eukaryota > Viridiplantae > Streptophyta > Magnoliopsida > Santalales > Viscaceae > Viscum > Viscum album. The sequence continues at coordinate 1,914,766,872 of OY728165.1, read as the reverse complement.
TAATGTAAAAAAGAAAATTCTTCCCCTATATATCGTGCACCTCAAAATGCATCTTATAGAAAATACCCATAAGCTTCCACGAACTACTGGACTTATGAACTACCTGTATCAAAGTCCTACTACTCAACGCATCAGCCATTTTGTTGCTTTTCCCAGGCATGTAGGCAAGCTCAAAGTCAAAATACTGAAGGCACTCAACCCACCTTCACTATATCAAATTCATATCACACTGAGTAAAGATATACTTGAGGATATTGTTGCCAATGTTTACCAAAAAATTCTCTTCCAAAAGATAATGTCTCCATCGGCATAAATCATGCACAACTATAGCTAACTCGAGATCATTCATCTCGTAATTCCTATCATGTGGCTTCAAATGCTGAGACCCATAAGCAAAAACATCATCCCCTTGCATAATAACTACTCCCAGCCTAATTCTTTACACATCACAATAAAGGGTGTAACAATTTCTTGGCTCCGGAAAAATCAGTATCGGTGATGAAGTCAACCTACAGTTTATCTCTTGAAAGGCTAAATCGTAGGATTCTATCTACAAGTACTTAACATAGTTCTTAGTTATGCATGTCAGTGGTCATGTTAAGCATGTAAAGTCTTGTATAAAATTCCCGTAGTAACCAACCAGCCCTAGAAAAATATGAACATAAAATAATTTCTTTGTATACTCATATGAAACTACTACCCTCGCCTTATATGGGTCTACCGATACACCTCTCTCTGAGATAATTTTACCTAAGAAGAAGATATGGTCCATCTAAAAGTGGTATGTTCAAAGCATGGCAGATAATTAATGATCTATCAGTGTACTATGTACAATCTCAATATGGGTGGAATGGTCATCTTGAGAGTGATATTACAAAAATATATTGTACATGAGGACTACCAAAAAATAATCCAAGTATGAAAATACATCCATGAAATGATCCACTAGTGGTGGAAAGTCTATCTATGATGTCCCCTGGTAATTCAAATACAAACTAGAAATATGGGATGTAATTCCTCTAAACCGATGATGCTTGGGTCCAGATCTACATTACTAGACATCCCTTTCACCCTTGTGTATAAAAGACCCACCTTAGGGTGACGTGGAACTCGCCCTACATCAATAGAAGTCGAAAAAGGCCTAAAAAGAGACTAACTAGTCCATTCTAAGAATAACATTGAATCCTGACATCTCCACGACATAGAGGTCCCATAAGAATTGACACCCACTAACCTCAAGAGGGATCTCCATGAACTGACGTACACTAGCTGTCCTAATCCCCAATAGAGTTTCTTGTGTCATAAAAACCTCAGAAGTAAAGATATAAAGCCCAAGGCTCTCCTCAATAGCACCATATATTAAACTATGGTATTCCCCTGTATCAAAAAAAGTAGAAGCTAAATCTAAGGAAACTAGAATTGTACATCGAACTATATAGGGTCTGGGATCCTCCTCTTACTAGGGCTACTCCATTGAAAAAGTTTATCTTGTATTGTGGTCATACAACCCTACCTAAATTCCCTATGCTGATTCAACCTGATGTTATTGAATGCATACTGATAGGCTACCACGGTTACAACCTCCTCTTCAGCCAGAATGGATAGACGAACTCCAGTTCCCTAAATAATGAGAAACTGGTGCTCCTTATCCTGAACGTGGAGACCTAATAGAACCCCTATCACTCACTGATTGTGAGAACACCCATAAAAAATGTTGAAGGTGACCCATATTTCCACAAGACCGGCACTCAACAGGGTCCTTTGAGAAATGTGGTTTCATATAGCCACTCTTCCCTCACTAGTTGAATACCACTTGGATACCTGAAGAAACATCGTGTGAATCCTCCCTACATAACTTCCAGCTATCTATTGAACATGTACCAGCCCTAGATGTTTATCCTCCCTGGATTTTTGCTCCCAACTCACTCTGATTCTGCTCGGTAATCAGTTTCTAGTTCAGTATAGCCATCACCAAAGTCAACCTAAAAACATTCACCTATGATCAGATGTCATAACTGAGACCATCCTCAAATCACCTAGCCAAATATTACTCATCACCTCCAAGAACTGGTGTGAAGTGCTAATACTCAATAAAATGAGATGAGTAATTCATCACTGAAAGAGATCCCTCCTCCAAAATCTTGAGATCTCTGTCTCGATCACCCCTCAACGTCTCTTGATAGAAGTATTCATAGAAGGTTCTTATAAATTATTCCCAATCCATATCCCAATGATGTCCCACCTGTGAGATAATATTTTACCATCTCTTGGCAGAATCACATAACATGTACATCGCGAGCTTCACCCTCCTCTTCAGAGGCATCTCCAGATGCTCAAAGATAGTAAGAATGACCTCTAACCATGTATCTATAGTTTGTGGTTCTCCATCCCCATAAAAAGTGGGAGGATTCTACTATTGGAACAGCCTATTCAACTCTTCCATAGATGGGGCAGGATGGAGTGCTCCCTAAAAAGTCTATAGCATCCCCAAAGGAATTCATGGAACTGTGCATCAGCACCAGTATCCAGTATAACATCTAGTACCAAGACGGGCATGACGAGAGGATCTGCTGGTAGTCCCTGATCTATTATTTCATGTATATGGTCATCACCCAACACCTGGTGGACAACTTTAGGACAACTCAGTGGCATAAATTTGAAACGTTAATCACACACCTCAGTAAAATATTATCAAGGACAACAAATTATATGTGCAAGAGAGGAAGTGGAGATAAAAACATTCAATTTGTACAAAACAGGGTTTCACATTGTGTATAACCCCCACACATTGTGTTCCATTAATCTTCTAACATGGAGTGTACCTCTGCTAAACCCGGTCATGTAACACCCAGACACACAGTGTGTTCTGCCTATGACACGATGTGTACTTGTATTTTCCATCATGCTAGAGTTCTCTTACATGGATATAACTACAGAGTTATCTCCGAGGTAACACTACACATGGTGTTCACCCTAGACATAATGTTTACAAGTTCAGTTCCCTCTACCCTTGTTGTTAGTCACATGGTCAGTTACATGGTCGAATCTATGTGTCATGTACAATCTAGACACGACGTGTAAAATCTAGGTTTCATCCACCTGTGTTGCAGGTCACATGACCAGATACATGGTTCTCTATACATGGAGTGTATAATCTAGACACAGAACGTTCTACTAGTAGTTTCCCAACTGCGTATCTCAACCACACAGTTAGCCAGGCGGTTAAACACTACATGGCGTGTACTAATAGAACACGGTGTGTACTTAAGAAAAGTTGTTTCTTCCAAAAAAAAAGAACTCATGCGTGTGTTTATGACACCACACACATTGTTTTCTAGGTTTCCGAATATTTGGCCTCTAGAACTCATCTGAAACCCCTAAAAACATGGAATTTTGTTCATTTCATGACAAATTTTGACCCATGCGAGCCTATACTCCTGCAAATTGTTGTTTGGCATCATTATTAATGTCATAACTTGACAAAATTAAATTTAATGTTGAATCTTGATCCACAAAATTATGACCCTATAGGGCCCATAACACCTCAGAGTGCAACGCTTGGAATCCATCCAAATGAAACTTTTCAATTTATAATTCCCTATCAAAATAGTAGCTATTCTATCATGGAATCTATCACGGCAGTAATAATCAAATAGAGAACATATATAAATGATGCATGCCATATATATCTAGGAAAGTGTCCAAATAGGTCAAAATGATGGAAATACAATACTAAACCAAAGTACAAAATAAACAAGTAAACTCTAACAACATCGCAAGCCTCATCTTGGTCGCATGCTCATTAACTCTAACAGCAATCAATTACCTGATGATGAGGGGATATTTCCCTTATCTATACCCACAACCATATAATCTATTTGGGTCAAATAGAATGTCCCAAACAGGGTATGAGACGAATCCCAGTTGGAAACCACCAAATAATCTTTTCCTAACTATCAGTCAATATATATATCATGTAGTATGAAGAAATGAAGCAATAAACTATAAAGTACTCAAACTTAAACAATCTTATAGTTTTCAATTACATTCATTTACATTTAATAATTATTCAATACACTGAATAATGTATCCTCAGATCTAGCCTAAGTTCTATATCCCCTAGTAATAAAATAACAAGATACATCTCAAAATACCATCTAAACACTAAAGCTAGACTGATTCCAATCTTGTGATTTGTCTTGGAAGAATCTTCATAGTCATAGAATCATTCACAAGTAACCCCCATGGAAATTCCTCATAGTATAATCCCATCTGGTTTCATATATCATCAAATCAATAACTAATAATTACCATCTAGGAAAGCTCACATGGTCTAACCCCTTTGGTCTCACATAGCACTATTCATTTATAAACAGCCACCTTGGAAGCTCCCATGGTCAACACCCCATTGGTCTACAATATAATGACCCATTGATATCTCTCACAGTCAACGCCCTATGGTCTAACATTTATTTAATAATGACCTTATGGGTAGCTCTCACAGTATATCCCCTCATGTCAATAACCAATGTCAGATCTCACAGTCAATACCTCTAGTCAATCATAATAATAATTCATAATTAAAATACCCTAATTTGGGAAGCTCTCATCATCAAATCCCCTTGGTCCTAATTTCATTATGCGAAGCACTTGCATTTCAGATAAACCAAAACTCGATCCTAACTACCATAGGCATGGAAGACAAAGTAGCCTAACATTCTTTCTATACCCAACGGCTATAACCCAAAAAACATGGGAAAAACCTCCATAATCAAGGTAGTAAACCTTATAAACAATTGATAAACCTTAATCAATCAAAAAAACCATAGAAGGAATTAAACAATGGTCGAATTTGAAAACATTCAATATCCTAAACAAGGGTAGTCAACACTTTTAGCATATATAATCCAAAGATAAACAAATAAATGCACAAACTACCTACCTCGATGTCATATAACAAATAATATTGAAAGTGAGACCTTAAATCGGCCTAGATTGACATAGAACTAGGAAAAGGGTAAAAATGATCAACCCTAAATTACCTAGGAGAGAAGATAAATCAATAGGAGATGCTATAGGGAATGAGAGAACTCGCTTGTAGGAATCCAACACACCCGGCAACATCTCAATCGCTGGTCAAATGGAGGTACGGAAAGAGCTCGAAGATCATTGGTGGTTATCTGCTCTCCTGTATGAACTAAGGGCAGAATAATGGAGTTTTGTAGATGAGATACGACTCTGGTGTGATCAATAAAATAAAAAAGAAAATTACATTGTGTGTTCATTTAATGTACACATCGTGTACTAACCTCAGTCGGCCCACACTTTAGGCGGTTTTCCAAGTCACCTACATGACCATGTACTCGGCCTTTACACGTCCTGTACATGGATATGTGTGGCAACTGGGTACATGGCATGTACTCCGGAGTAGACGATGTGCACTCCTAAAATTTCCACTTTCTTCATTTTTCCTCAAAATAACCTCAAATAAAGTTATATACCTGAAATTAATATCCTTGTTCTTAAAACATCACTTTTCCTTATTCAATATATTAATTATTTTTAAATAATTTAAAAATGTATTATTTTCTTTAATTATCAATAATGTCAATTTTGACACTATCCAATTAATATGACTTCAAATACACCTAGATAAAGAATGTTTTATAATAAAATTAATTTAATCATCATTAATATTTTATAATATTCTAAAAAAATTGTAATACTTTAAGTCACTCAAATTATAACAAATTTAATATATTAAATATACTTTACTTTATTATTTATTAATTGAATAAATAATTATTAATGACTATGAATTTAATTAAGGAGGTTATATAATCCCTAATAATTATAAATAAATTATAATCATGAATAAAATTTCAAAATGAAAAAAATTGACATTTATATTTAAGAATAACATTATTTTTTCCCTATATGCACACATAATAGTTTTTTAAAACTAAGAGATTGACATCTTGAAAATTTAATCAATTTTAATATTATATTTTTCTTTTTTAGGGTAAAGTGTCTATTAAACACATCAATTTCCCACATCATGGGAGAAGGGTATAATTAAATTCATCCAAAAATAATTAATATGAAATTTTATGTCCTTATAACATTGTTTTAACTTAGATTACCCCGATTTAGCATTTACTAGGGTGATAAATTTTTCCATAGTAACTATTAATTTTGAACAAAACAAAATGGGACCTGTTTAACATATTTGGATTTCATATTTACATATATAAAATTCATTTTTCAAGATTCAATTTTAATTAATTTTTGAAATTAATTGTTAAATATGTGCACAAAACATGATGAATATTGTTTTTTTAGAAAAATACAGTATTAAGGTATAAAACATGATTTATTATTATCATATATCCAGTAAAAACTATAGATGAATGTTAAAAAAAATGTATTGAATATATAATATGTATATTTAATTAAAATAATCCACCAATAGTGATTGTTTAAATTTATGAAAAATATTCGGTGCAGTTAAAAACAGATTCTTAGACAAATAAATCTTTTACATTCAGATGATTTTCTTTTATTCATGACCAATAAATTTATTTTATAAATGTGTAAACCATCTATTTTTTATAAATTTGTTATTCCAATTTATACACATAATTTTTAATGTTTTGGTTTTAGTGGTAACATTATATTATGTCAGTAATATATCATTGTTCATTTAAACTCGGTGTTTCATATAATTAAATCTATTAATGTTTTTTGTTTAAAAAGAAAAATACCACAATATCATAGGGATTTAAAAAATCCATGAAGAATATTTAGAAAAATAATGTTTTTTATCCAAGTTGATAAATTATTGTAAGGGTTAAAATGAATCATATGTATTTCATCTATACATCTTAAAATATTTTCATACAATAGGTAATGTAAAATATTTATCATCATAGTATTATTTAAATAAATTGTTGTTGTTATAATTATACATGCCTTTTAGATAAAATTATTAATGTTATTACAGAATATATGGAATTTTTGATGTCACGACCCGCCTTCACCAAAAGGAGGGAAGGGTCAGCAGGTTGCCAGGCCCTTCCTTATTTAAGTTGAAGGAGAGATAATGACCCCTGAAACCCGCCTTCAATAGGTCCCGGAGTGGCGACTAGCACCAATGGTATAGGAAATTCTCGCAAATGGAAGGCATTACCCTTTTTATTTTATAGGATTGGAAGATAAGGAGGAGAAAACCCAACAACACCAAGGTAGAAAGAAAAGTAAAGCCAAAAGTAAACCATTCCCACATGCATGTTTCAAAAGTGAAAGCCACAAAGTGCAAAAGGTGACTACAAGGTAAGTACCAAAAGAAAAGAGAAACAACTGCAACTGCTCCAAAAGTCTGTGCTAGTAAGGTCCTGTGTGATCCCGGAAGTCCTCCTGGAAACCTGAAAGCAGTTTTATATACGTAGGGTGAGCATACAAGTACACTCAGTAGGGAAAACAAAGACTCTCGTGCACAAGTGGGGGAACGTACTAAAGTCCCGTGAGAAAAGAGAAGAACCAGAAACTAACAAGGCAACTATCCATCCCAGGCCTCACCAAGGCTCGCTCCCCAAATAACGCAAGTCAAGTAATATATATATAAGATCACATCGATGTTTGGGTACCCCGCGCCACTTTCCCACTGGTTATTGAGACATCCTACACATCGGACCAATCCCGCCATTCTCACCGCAGTCCCACTGCCACACCCGCCCGCACACACCTGGGCCACAACCACACGCAGTCCCACTGCCGAATCCCGCCCGCACACACCTGGGCCACAACTGTCACATGTAACCATTCCTGCAAACACCTAGGCTAGAACAACCACCGCTACGCCCGAAGACACCTGGGCTAAAGGATCCACTGCCACGCCCGAAGACACCTGGGCCTCATCCCGAAGACACTTGGGAAACCACCTGCCGCACACACCTGGCCAACCACCACAACACCCTGCCCGATGGTTCTTGGGCTAATAATGGACTTCAGGCCATCACAGCCTGCCCGAAGGTACTTGGGCTATCCGGGAAAGGGAGCAGAAAAGGAGCTAATAACCAATCACTAAGTATAGTGTTGGGAAAAACACACTTCCCCCATAAGTGGGGGTGTTCGGCACTAAGTGCTCAACTTGGGTGGGGCGCGAATAAGAAACACAAATCTACAAGTATAGGTATTGGTAACAAACACTCACCCAAAACTTAGGTTTTCCTAGCCAACCTACAGAACACAACACCACTGAGTTCGAGTCACAATTCACAACCCTTGCCCACAAAACCATCTGTCCCATTCATGTTTCACGTTCAGTCAAAATGTTCAGTCAATTTTAAGCACTACTGGGCAACTACCATAAGCATAACCAAGGAAAGCGTCAAAAGCATAGATCAACCAAAACACTCACACCCGGTTCTGCCAACAGAGGATCTCTCCCCAATTTGTGATAAAAACTCACAACCACTGAAACCATACCAACAGGAGATCCCATCCCCCAAATTCACACAGCCACCGAGAGTATAAAGGAACAGGGGATCCCATCCCCTTCCACATTTCCAGCAAACGGCCCGAAGGGAAAACAACCAACTACCACTACCAACACAAGTCAGGGATTTTCAGATTTAAAGGATTTAACACACTCCATGATTTCAAAATCCGTGTGTTCTAACTGGGAGTTATCACAGAAAGGTTGATCCTGGTGCTTTCAAATTTTCAGCCGGATATACGTGATTAACCAATTTCACCGCAAGAGTTCACAAATTCAGCAACCCATTTAAAACATCACGAGGGGATTTATCAGTGCACATACAACGACCACCAACGGCCTCAATTTTCAGGAAACATAAACCAGAACAAATAAAAAGGATGATCACAAGATAAGGCATAAACAACGATCACAACCCCTTCCCCTTCTTTAACCAGTTATTATCTTCATTTAAAGGCTCAACCATTTCTTATGAGAACAAAAGATAACGCCCACCCCGCATGATACACAGAAGTGAGAGACGAAAGAAATTCCCTACCTGTTGATAGATGATCGACGTTTAGGCCGGGGGCGCGGAACTTTACGGATAACGATGCGGCAGTCCTGATGCACCAGAAGAGCCACGATCGAAGAAGGGGGAAAACCACGGCCTAACCCTTAATTTATAAGAGCCGGGAACGGTTGAGATAAAAATGCTGAACCGCGTAAGACGTGGAAGTCGTGGGTTGACCACGCGGCTTGACTCATCATTAAAGGTGCTGAGTGGTTTAAACCGACTCATGAATTAATGAAGCATTTAATTAAAACTTTTGTGCGCGTTTTGGGTTTCCAAGACATTTTCACGAGGCAGAATAGGGTTTAAAACCCTATTTGCGAAAAAAAGAGCGTTACTGGAACATCTTGGCAAGGTCGGGCGACGTCGGCCGGTTCCGCCGATCGGTCACACCGATCGGTCTCACCGATCGGTCGCACCGATCGGTCTCACCGATCATTCGCCCCGATCGGTCGCACCGATCGGTCTCACCGATCCGTCGCACCGATCGGTCGCACCGATCGGTCTCACCGATCGGTCGCACCAATCGGTCTCACCGATCCGTACACCTTAAGGATTCGGATTTTGGCAAAGGAAGGGACCAAGGGGGTCTGGGTCATCACATCAGATACCTCTTAAACGATTCTCGTCCTCGAGAATCAAAACAAACCAGATGGAAGGAGAGGGTCCGAACAACCATCTTCGAAAGATACCTCTTAGGAGTGAACCTCTTATAACTAAAAACACTCTCCTGACAAGAACTCAGCAACATACCACGCCAAACAGCCCGGTCATGCGGGTTTGGGGAGTTCCCCTCCCCCATGTCAAGATATTATCTGCTTTGGGCGGCACTGACTCGCCCGCACGAGTTCAATCGCATCCACCTTAATTCATCTTGATTAGGGGTCGGGTTCCCTCTTCCCTTTAGCCGGGGCTTTTCACACACAACAGAGGAAAGGAACTAGTACACTTCATAGACAAAAAGGTCAAACGTTCTACCACAGCAGGTACAAAAGGAACAAAGCTCAAAACAACTCGGGGTATTGGGCACGCATCTGTGCTTCCCTTTCCCACGTACTCTCTTTGAGGCCGCCATGTCTCCATAATACACGAACCAAGCCGATGGTTTGTCCACAGAGCACTTTCTCCTTGCGATCCTCGATCCTGACTGGTCGTTCCTCGAAGGTCACGTCTTCTCCCACATCTAGCTCTCCCCAGTTGATGACATGAGAGTCATCATGTAAGTACTGACGAAGCTGGGAGACATGGAAGACGTCATGGACCCTTTCCAACTGAGGTGGTAGGGCCAGCTGATATGCCACCTCGCTAACTCGCCTCAGCACCTCTAAAGGTCCGATGAACCTAGGGGAGAGCTTACTCCCCTTTCTGAACCTCCGCCGCCCCCGTCGTGGGGAAACCTTCAAGAACACATGATCTCCCACCTCGAACTCCAAGGGTCTCCTCCGACGATCAGCATAAGATTTCTGCCGATCCTGGGCTGCTTTCATCCTCTCCCGCACTAGCTGGACTTTCTCCGTGGTACTCTGCACTACTTCTGGTCCAAGAGTACCAGTCTCACCAACCTCTGCCCAGCATAAGGGTGAACGACATGGTCTTCCATACAAAGCCTCAAAAGGAGCCATGCCGATAGTAGAGTGGAAGCTGTTGTTGTAGGACAACTCTACTAAAGGCAAGTGTCGTACCCATGATCCTCCGAAATCCAGAACACATGCTCGCAGCATGTCCTCCAATTTCTGGATTGTCCGCTCTGTCTGTCCATCAGTATGAGGGTGAAAAGCAGTGATAAGGCGTAGCTGGGTTCCAAAACCATGTTGTAACCCCTTCCAGACTCGTGAGGTGAACCGAGTGTCCCGATCTGAGACGATAGTCTTTGGAACTCCATGAAAACGCACCACATCATCCACGTACCTCTGTGCTAAGGTACTCACAGGTCCTGAATCCTTGATAGCCAAGAAGTGAGCATATTTTGTCAATCGATCCACCACTACCCAGATAGCATCATGCCCGCCCTGAGCTCTGGGTAGTCCTGTGACGAAGTCCATAGAAACGTCGTCCCACTTCCACTCGGTAACATCTAAAGGATGCAACAAACCACTAGGAACACGGTGTTCATCCTTCACCTGCTGACACACCAGGCATTTAGCCACAAACTCTGCCACTGCCCGTTTCACCCCGGGACACCAAAACTGTCCCCTCAGGCCTTGGTACATTTTCGAAACACCCGGATGTACTGCCAAGGATGAGCTATGGAACTCACGAAGGACTTCATCATGCATCACCTATGGAACAAAAAACCTCCCATGAAAGAGAATCCGACGTCGGCTGTCCTCCGACCATCCTTCCGGAGCGTTCCCCTGATCGACACGATCCCGCAACACTTCCTCCTCAGGATCTCCCCACTGAGACTCTTCCACTTGTCGAAACAGAGATGACTGCACTATCATCTGATATAGGCAGCCTCTTCCACTATCCATCTTTGCATCCAGGTGTATGGAAGCCAACTCCTCCATCGCCTTCCAGGAATTTTCCGACTCTCGGACCGCATCCTTCTGCGTCCTCCTGCTCAAGGCATCGGCCACCACATTGCCCTTGCCCTCAGTATAAGAGATTTCAAAGTCGTAGTCCTGGAGGAACTCCACCCATCTCCGTTGTCGCAAGTTCAAGTCCCGCTGGGAGAATATGTACTTTAAGCTTTTGTGATCTTTGAAGACCACAAAGCATTCCCCGATGAGGTAGTGTCGCCATAACTTTAGCGCAAAAACGACCGCTGCAAGCTCCAGGTCATGGGTGGCGTAGTTACGCTCATGGGGGCGTAGCTGCCTGGACCCGTAAGAGATCACCCCTTGTTGCTGCATCAACACGCATCCCAGGCCCTGTCCTGAAGCATCACAAAATACCTCATAGGCCATCCCTTCTTCTGGTAATCTCAACACTGGGGCACTAACCAGCTTTTCTTTTAGGTAGCTGAAGGATGACTCACATTTCTCGCTCCACACGAAAACCTGGTCCTTCTTGGTCAAAGCCGTCAAAGGGGCTGCTACCCGGGAGAAGTTGGGTACGAATATCCGGTAGTAGCCTGCCAGTCTGAGGAAACTCTAAACTTCCGCCACATTCTTGGGTGCTGCCCAAGAAACAACTGCCTCAACCTTTGATGGGTCGACTGCTACCCCCTGCTCAGACACTACATGCCCGAGGAAGTGCACTTCTCGTGTCCAGAACATGCACTTGGACAACTTCCCGTAGAGCTGGTGCTGTCGGAGGACATCCAAAACTGTCCTCAGGTGCTCTACATGGTCCTTTTTTGACCTTGAATAGATCAGGATATCGTCGATGAATACCACCACAAACCGATCCAGATACTCCCGAAAGATGGAGTTCATAAGCCCCATGAACACGGCCGGGGAGTTCGTAACACCAAAGGGAATGACCACGAACTCGAAGTGCCCATACCTGCACCTGAACGCCGTCTTCGGGACGTCGCTATCCTTTACCCTCAGCTGGTGGTATCCAGATCGCAGGTCGATCTTCGAGAACCATCCTGCTCCCTTCAGCTGGTCAAAAAGATCATCTATCCTCAGAATAGGGTAGCGATTCTTGATCGTTACCTGATTCAGCCTCCTGTAATCGATGCACAACCTGAGGCCACCATCTGCCTTCTTTGCGAACAAGACAGGGGCACCCCACGGTGACGCACTTGGACGAACATAACCCCTCTTCATCAGATCATCAATCTATATCCGCAACTCCCGTAGCTCCGAAGGTGCCATCCGGTAAGGAGCCATCGAGATTGGTCGAGAGCCGGGCTGCAGGTCTATCCCGAACTCAATATCACGTCGAGGGGGTAGAGTCGTCACCTCCTCAGGAAAGACGTCCATAAATTCACGAACGATCTCTGGTACTTCCACCATTTCCGCATCTATTGATTCTATCGTCAGTTCGGTCAACAAAAAGAGGAGAGGTTCCTCCCTCCTGTTTCCCTTCGGACAGCTCCGCTCGCCAGTGAAAGTAACACGCTGGCCGTCCAAACCGGAGAACACCACCCTCCTTTGGAAACAGTCGATGACGGCGCACACAGAATATAGCCAGTCGATGCCTAGGATGACATCGTACGGCTGAATCTGTAGCAGAAGGAGATCCCTAACCGACTGATGTGGCCCTAACATCAGTCTACATCCCCGACAAACGAACAGCAAGTCGGTCTGACCTCCAACTAGTGTGCTCAACACAAGGGGCACTGGAAGTCTCTCAGCAACTAGACCCAAGGCGCGGGCTAGACTGGGTGCAACAAAGGAGTGCGAAGCTCCGGTATCGAACAAAGCATAAGCAAGAGTGCTAAACACACTGATCATACCTCGAACAACCTTTTGCCCTGCTGGAACTGTTGCTTCTGCGGCGTGTAACTGTCCACGCCCAGCTCCCATGCCCCTCAGCTGTCGGCCACCTCCCCGACCATGCCCTGGTCGAGGTCCCTGGGGAGCGCCCTGAGGTCGGACTCCTCCTCCAACGTCTGCCTGCGGAGGAGTGGGAGCTTGCTGTCCCTGCTGCTGCTGCTGGAAGGGTCTGGCTGGAAACTGCTGCTGCGGCGGATGCTGGGGATGACTTCCACTACTGTACTGCACCCGATCGGGGCACTGACTCCGGAGATGTCCAGGTCTCCCGCAGATGAAGCACCGTGGTCCCGAGCCTGAAAGAAAGGAACGTGGGCCAGGGGATCGAAACTGAAACTGATGCGGCCTGCTCCCTGCGGGTCGGAACCTGGAGGGTCCCGATGCTGGAGGCCTGGCGCTGACGGCTTTCCCCTTCGATGGTCCCAGCTGGATCCCTTCTCGTGACACTCCGCCCAGAGCGTGCATCCTTTCCACCACTTCGGCCTTCTTCTGAACCTCTAAGTATGTCGGAAGGGTAGAGGGGGTAACAGCATACTGGAGGGAGGGTCGGAGCGCCTCCTCCAAACGTCTTGCCCGAGACTCCTCATCGGGAAAGAGGTCCGGAGCAAAACGCAGGATGTCCTTGAACTTGATTCCAAGTTCCCTCACGGACATGCTCCCCTGCTGGAGGGAGAGTAGCTCCTGCCTCTTCTCCGCCTTCATTGTCAAGGAGAGAAACTCCGCCCGGAACTCCTTATCGAAATCTGCCCAGGCAACCTCAGACTCTTTCCTACTCCCCAGGTGAAGCATCCACCACTGACGTGCCGCTCCTCGCATCTGGCTAACAGCCAGAGGAACCCAGTACTCAGTCGGGGCCCGAATCAGGCCGAAGGCTATGACTAGCTCCTCTAGCCAGCCTTCCGTCTTCATATCGGAGGTGCTGCCCTCATATTTCTCGAGGGCCTGTCGCTGGAAGGCTCGAAGAGTCTTCTGCCACTGGTCATCCTCTTCCTCTCGATCAGCCCTCTGCTGATTGGCCAAATTAGTCTCAGGAGTCTCGATCGCCTGTACCACACGTGGTCGCCTTCCAGGTGCCATAGCTGCAAGGTAAACAAGGAATGCCTAAGCCCAGTAGTGAAAAAAAATTGTTCTTAAAACTTATTAAGATTTAATTTATTCTTAATTTCCCAAGACATCCCAGAAACACAAGAACACAAGTCATTTATGATGCATGTACCTTTCCTAGGGTCTCTACCCTGCAATCAGTGTGGCCTCACTTGGTCGTTCGGTAGGTCCAGAGTCCTTGCATCGGATCATGGGGGGGCCTAAAATCCCGTGTCCTAGCCGGTCCTCCCTAGCCTAATTCACGCACCAAGGTCACCCAACGTTGTTGCCTTACCATCCCATGCAATCCTCACTGTGCCTAACTCCAGACTCCGTCCTATCTCTCAACCTGCCTCTGATACCATCCTGTCACGACCCGCCTTCACCAAAAGGAGGGAAGGGTCAGCAGGTTGCCAGGCCCTTCCTTCTTTAAGTTGAAGGAGAGATAATGACCCCCGAAACCCACCTTCAATAGGTCCCGGAGTGGCGACTAGAACCAAGGGTATAGGAAATTCTCGCAAATGGAAGGCATTACCCTTTTTATTTTATAGGATCGGAAGATAAGGAGGAGAAAACCCAACAACACCAAGGTAGAAAGAAAAGTAAAGCCAAAAGTAAACCATTCCCACATGTATGTTTCAAAAGTGAAAGCCACAAAGTGAAAAAGGTGACTACAAGGTAAGTACCAAAAGAAAAGAGAAACAACTGCAACTGCTCCAAAAGTCCGAGCTAGTAAGGTCCTGTGTGATCCCGGAAGTCCTCCTGGAAACCTGAAAGCAGTTTTATATACGTAGGGTGAGCATACAAGTACACTAAGTAGGGAAAACCAAGACTCTCGTGCACAAGTGGGGGAACGTACTAAAGTCCCGTGAGAAAAGAGAAGAACCAGAAACTAACAAGGCAACTATCCATCCCAGGCCTCACCAAGGCTCGCTCCCCAAATAACGCAAGTCAAGTAATATATATATAATAGAACATCGATGTTTGGGTACCCCGCGCCACTTTCCCACTGGTTATTGAGACATCCTACGCATCGGACCAATCCCGCCATTCTCACCGCAGTCCCACTGCCACACCCGCCCGCACACACCTGGGCCACAACCACACGCAGTCCCACTGTCGAATACCGCCCGCACACACCTGGGCCACAACTGTCACATGTAACCATGCCTGCAAACACCTAGGCTAGAACAACCACCGCTACGCCCGAAGACACCTGGGCTAAAGGATCCACTGCCACGCCCGAAGACACCTGGGCCTCATCCCGAAGACACTTGGGAAACCACCTGCCGCACACACCTGGCCAACCACCACAACACCCTGCCCGATGGTTCTTGGGCTAATAATGGACTTCAGGCCATCACAGCCTGCCCGAAGGTACTTGGGCTATCCGGGAAAGGGAGCAGAAAAGGAGCTAATAACCAGCCACTAAGTATAGTGTTGGGAAAAACACCCTTCCCCCATAAGTGGGGGTGTTCGGCACTAAGTGCTCAACTTGGGTGGGGCGCAAATAAGAAACACAAAGCTACAAGTATAGGTATAGGTAACAAACACTCACCCAAAACTTAGTTTTTCCTAGCCAACCTACAGAACACAACACCACTGAGTCCGAGTCACAATTCACAACCCTTTCCCACAAAACCATTTGTCCCATTCATGTTTGACGTTCAGTCAAAATGTTCAGTTAATTTTAAGCACTACTGGGCAACTACCATAAGCATAACCAAGGAAAGCGTCAAAAGCATAGATCAACCAAAACACTCACACCTGGTTCTGCCAATAGAGGATCTCTCCCCAATTTGTGATAAAAACTCACAACCACTGAAACCATACCAACAAGAGATCCCATCCCCCAAATTCACACAGCCACCGAGAGTATAAAGGAACAGGGGATCCCATCCCCTTCCACATTTCCAGCAAACGGCCCGAAGGGAAAACAACCAACTACCACTACCAACACAAGTCAGGGATTTTCAGATTTAAAGGATTTAACACACTCCATGATTTCAAAATCCGTGTGTTCTAACCGGGAGTTATCACAGAAAGGTTGATCCTGGTGCTTTCAAATTTTCAGCCGGATATACGTGATTAACCAATTTCACCGCAGGAGTTCACAAATTCAGCAACCCATTTAAAACATCACGAGGGGATTTATCAGTGCACATACAACGACCACCAACGGCCTCAATTTTCAGGAAACATAAACCAGCACAACTAAAAAGGATGATCACAAGATAAGGCATAAACAACGATCACAACCCCTTCCCCTTCTTTAACCAGTTATTATCTTCATTTAAAGGATCAACCATTTCTTATGAGAACAAAAGATAACACCCACCCCGCATGATACACAGAAGTGAGAGACGAAAGAAATTCCCTACCTGTTGATAGATGATCGACGTTTAGGCCGGGGGCGCGGAACTTTACGGATAACGATGCGGCGGTCCCGATGCACCAGAAGAGCCATGATCGAAGAAGGGGGAAAACCACGGCCTAACCCTTAATTTATAAGATCCGGGGACGGTTGAGATAAAAACGCCGAACCGCGTAAGACGTGGAAGTCGTGGGTTGACCACGCGGCTTGACTCATCATTAAAGGTGCTGAGTGGTTTAAACCGACTCATGAATTAATGAAGCATTTAATTAAAACTTTTGTGCGCGTTTCGGGTTTCCAAGACATTTTCACGAGGCAGAATAGGGTTTAAAACCCTATTTGCGAAAAAAAGAGCGTTACTGGAACATCTTGGCAAGGTCGGGCGACGTCGGCCGGTTCCGCCGATCGGTCGCACTGATCGGTCTCACCGATCGGTCACACCGATCGGTCGCACCGATCGGTCTCACTGATCGATCTCACCGATCGGTTGCACCGATCGTTCGCACCGATCGGTCTCACCGATCGGTCGCACCGATCGGTCTAACCGATCTGTACACCTTAAGGATTCGGATTTTGGAAAAGGAAGGGACCAAGGGGGTCTGGGTCATCACTTTTGATGACAAAATTATAAGTGTTTTCCTTTTATTTTTAATAAATCATCTAGAATATGAAATTATAAATTTTTTGAATGAATTTAAATATTTAGGAAAATACGATTACTGAATAATTAAATATCTTTTTTCAAAACATTTTTTATTTTATACATGTGAAGATATTGAATAAATTAATTCTTATAATATAATTAAATGTTAATAAATATTTTATTTATCCCTAAAGGATATATATATACATGGGTATATGCACCATGTAAATAATATGTAGACTTATTATAATGAAATTCATGTAAAGTAATTCTCCTCTCCTACTCCTTTTGATTTATGACTACAAATGATTACATATTCTGAAATTGAGATTAAAAACTATTAATTTATGTTAATTATGAATATTTTTATGTTCCACATAAAAAATATGAAGATTTATATTTATTTACATGAAATGGAATGATTATACCACACTGTTCTATAAAAAACCATTTCAAAAAATAATGAAGTACACGGAATGTTTTTCACTAAGATAGAATATTTAACATATCTGAAATAAATATTGACCAGATATAAATAATTATATCCCCAATATATTGCATGAATATAATTATAATTTCTTATAAAAATTATAGTTTGGATATATTAATGGTGATAAGAAAAAAAATACATCACCAAAATACCTTTTTAAACATTACTTTCAAAATATTTGGGAGATAGATTTTCAAAACATTAGTTTTTGTGAAATATTATATTTAATCAAAAAATTCTTTTCAAAATATAACTTTTTCTAATAATAACTCTAAAATTGGAATCTAAGGCCTCATAATTATTCAAATGTCTGGTTAGGGAGAGTATAGAATGTTGAACACATTTCCCCTACATACAGTTTCTTCTAATGTGTATTCTTGATATGGTTTTTAATTTGGTAGCTTTAAATTTCATGCAAATCAATTATTTTTATAATCAATTTCAAGTTTAAATTTTTGATATTTTATTAAAAAAATATGGATGAGTTGAATAATTTTTGGGGATCTGTGAGGATGTAGATATACATAAATTATACGGATAGGTCATATCGTCAAAAAAATTTCATGTCAAGAATGGAAAAGAAATAAAAAAATAAAAAATACAACATAAGGGTAAAGAAATTATTTCATAAGGGTCTCCTTGAGGAAATGTAATTTTTATTTCTTCACCAAATTTGAAGTGCTCAAATCATGTCATGAAATATCAGTTACCCTATAAATTCGACATTGAAAAATAAATGGTTTTGGTTATTTTAGGTAACATGTGATATGAAATAAGTCTCAATAAATGAAAAGTTCAGTCATAAAATATGTTTTACTAAATCATTGCATGGTTTACAACAATGAAATGGAAATAGGATCATGATTCTAAAGTTTTAGGCCATTATGAAATTATAATTATGTCATTTCTTGAATTTATGTATCACACCAAAACTCATCATTAGTTGATGGAAGTTATAGGAGAAATTGACCTAACATTAAATGAATTGGTATTTTTCTCCATGATTTATGGATTTTCAAAAAATTAAAATAGTCATGATTATTTTCCAATCTTAGGTATTTCTGGTAGTTTTGAATCATTTATTAAGTATCCATTTGAAATTCACAACTGTAGATCATAGGGGAACTCATCAATGGATATATCTGATATGAAATATGTTTTTAGTTAATTGAAGTTTTATTTTTGAATTTGAGATTAAAATATAATAATTGATAGAGAAGAATAGGTTTACTAGAATGAAAATAATTATAAACACATAAAATGGAGATAATATTAAATATTTAGAAGAGGTGAGTATCTATAGTGGTCTTTATTAAATATATGATAGTGATAATTGAGATTAAATAGATTCAATTTAAATAAATATCATGTTTAAATGAAAAATTATTGGGGATATCCTTAATTATTTGGAACTGAAGAATAGAATATCAACGAGAGAACCCATTTTTGTTTAGTTCCTTAACATTGATTGATATCATTGTAAATTTGAACTGAATTTTGATTATATATTGGTAACCAGCATGAATGTAATGAGAGGAAGAGAGGAAGGGGTTGCAGACCTTTATTGAGAATTCAATTATCATAATGTTGTAGTCACATACTAGTTGAGCAATAACAAATTTTTATATTAACACATTAGTGATATGTTATCATGAAATTTATCCCAATGTAGGTAAACCATGTAAACATACCCTTATCCATTCTTCTTTATTTTTTTACTTGTGTTGTTCTTTAATTTTATCATTGTAAAAAAATCAAATTGCCTTTTGGAACATGTATAAAAAATCTATATAATTTGAGAATAGAAAAAATTTAAATCTATATTAATTCACCCCAAGTGTTATTTAATGTGGGGCTTAGATTTTAGCAAGTTTTATCAGAGACACTAGTTATTTCTTGTGTAATTTGTTATAGAACATTTTTTATGGAGATTAACATCAATGTTAAGGGAGTTCCCTTATTAGATAGTTTCAATTATAATGTATAGAAAAATATAATGGGATTGTATTCATTAATGCTTAGTCTATATGTTTAGTGTGTAACAGTATATAGAATCCAAATAACTGATTACAATGGAAGTTTAATGATATAAGAGGAAAAAAATTTGGAATGATGATGTAACATATACAAATTATTTAGCAAGAGCATTTTCTAGTTATTTTTAATTAGAAGTCATATAATTTATAACAACCAATAGAATTTGATAGTAGATTATTAATATTTATGATGTTTATCTTATAGTAAAGGAGGAAATGACATGGGTGATTGGAAATAGATTTGATGATATGAAGGTGAGTTCTAGTGAAAATATTGACAGTTTTCCAAACTTTTTTGTGGATGTAATTTGAGCTATTTGTGGACTTTAGAAGGAGATGAAGAATAATTTAATTTTTTAGAATATCAAATAGAGATTACCAAAAACATACAATCCAATATTTATTACATTTAAAGAATTAAATCAAATATATTTATCTCAAGATGACTTATACCGTAAATAAGTGACATAAAGATTTTATATGAATGTCAGAACATCTTTAGAATATACATCCAAATAGATGAAATTGGAAGAATTAGATGTGAAATTATTTCAAGAGGAATAAATTAAATAATATTTAAGAGATGATTTCTTATAATGTATTTCATGAATGTTTAAAAAAGGTAAAAGAATATTTAAAGGAAATTTATCCTTTCTCTATTTTCATTGTTGAAAATTCGAGGACATGACAATAAGGTTTCCTAAATAATTTCTTATCTAATTATGGTGAGTATGAATTATCCAAAAAACATAAGTAAGAAAATTAAATAGGAATGAGTTTCAATTCTTGAAACTCAAGTAGAAATTGGTTTTTGGGAACATTTTTGGTTAGAAATGAAGAGGAAGATGGTGAGGAAGATCTCTGGAAAGTTATTGAGAATCAATTTTTCTTAGACATAAAATATAACATGATTCATTATGTGGAGAAATATAAAGTTCTAGAATAAATGTATCATCAATGACTGTTAGTTTTTTATCTCTTCATATAATTGAAATGGAATCTTAATGATATAGTAATACAAATAAATAAAAATTAGAATAGTTTATAAATAACCAATTTATAATGAGGAACTTGTTGTAGAGTCTAATCTCATAGAAAATTTTATGAAAGTATACAAGACTATTCAAGTGAGATCCGAAGAATCAGAAAAATATAGTTTGATGATTAAGGAACCTAAAAATATCATTGGTGGTGTCTGTTTTCATAATAAAGAGAGGGTTTAGAAGATAAAATAACTATAAAAATAAGTAAGATACTTTAGTATTAATCTTTATTATGAAACAAGAACATTTCAATCAAATTTATCTCTATATTTTGGTAAGTATATAGATTAATTTTTAACAAAATAGGTTGGATGAGATATACTGAATGTTATGGAAGTGTTCAATCCACAAACACCAAATTGTATTTATAGTATTGGTGTTGTTTATGAGGCTATAACATAAAATGTGATATAATAAAACATACCAAAAAAATATATCTTTGAAAGGGGATAAACATATCAACCATCAATAGAAGAAAAATAATCAGGGAGTTTTCCAAGAACTGGAGAAATGTGAAGAAATGGTAGAAATAAAATATTTGTAGTTATGAAGTACCAATTCTATGTAAATTTAGGCTACACTATGTATTTCTATTGTGAATCCTAAATTTACATGGGATTATAAAATATTAGTTACTTAAAAGGGATTAGTAAAACATATCCATTATACCATAGTATAATTTCATTCCATAAATACTATGTCAACTATTCAATCATTGGGAATACAGTTCTCTATAATAGGAAAAGATGTGGTATTTTTTCCAATGAAATAAAAAAGTGAATGAAAATATTAAAATCCAATCCAAATCTAGAGAAATGTGGTTTTACCTACTAGTTTATGAATAGTAACATCTAATTACCATTACTGAAGATAATTTTAGAAAAAAAATAAACATTTAAACTCACTTTGAAATCTTATGGAATGAAGGGAAGATGATTTATAATTTTAGTCAACCTGAAAATTCATTAATGATACACAGAATTGTATAAAGTGGATAATAGATAGTGGGTTCTCATCTCACACGATGGGTAAAAAGTATATTTATAAGAATTTGATATTAAGATTCAACATAATAGATCATTTTTTAAAAAATAGAACTTTAAATATTAAAGGATGTGGCAATACTCGATTAACAAGCAATAAATAGATAAATATAGAAGTGGATTATGATTATGTCATGAGACATAATATATAAGTGTGATTAAACTTTATAGATATTCAATTAGCTTACATTTAATAAAAAGGATTCATGGATATGTTCTTTAATTCTCTCATGAATGGATTTGGGGAAAATTAAATTTTATACCTAGTAAATAGTAAATAAAAAAATGTTTTCTTATATTGGAAAAGGGATATTTTTTATGGAACCAAAGGTGGGACCAAATTAAAAAAAATAGATAAATTTTATATGATAAATTATATAGTGGATATTCTAATCATGAAGTTAGACTATAAAAGTAAATTTGATTCTTGTATATAAGGAAATATGGTTTGGAATTTTTTATCAACAAAAGAAAAATGTGAGCATCAGATTGGATGAATCTAATCCACCCTAATGTGTGTAGTCTAATTGGTTATGTTAGAAATTATGGTGTGAAATATTTAATTCTACTTTCAAATTTATTTAGTCATATGTTATTCACCTTGATTATAAATATGAAAATATTATTGTTGGATTGTACTAAAAGGTTTTTAAGAATAGAAGAAATTGAAACTCAAAGAACATTTCTGATTTTATTATCAACTATTGGAATATAAAACACATCCATTAAGGTTTAAAACTACCATGAGAAACATAATATTACGCATGGGGTATCAACAGTGATAAATCACCAATATAATGGATTTTTTGAAATAATAAACCACATTGTAAAAATCATGGCTAATAAATTATTGATTAAAAGTGTTATCTCTAGTCAATATTAGAAAGATGTTGTTAAAGTGGTTGTGTATACTCCGAATATAGATTTTATCAGTCTTGGAACAGAGAATATTCTATATGAAATGCGACATGGAATAAAACTCCCAATTATGATTCTCAAATTTTATAAAAAAATATTTCATCCAAAATGAAGAGGGAATTCATTGAGGTATGGATATTCCGGAAAACAAAATGAGTATTTATTGGATACACATCAAAAATTAAATCCTTTAAATGTATCATCAAAAGTCTCAACATGATATTCTAAATAAATGATATTATGGTTGTTGAAATTAGTGCCAATGATAATTGGGGAATTCTCTCACAAATTAAGTATATAAAATATAAGAGGAGTGAGTTGTTTATATATTAAAATTGTAGAATAATCAAATTAATAATGATTCCCAAGATTAATTGATGGAAGAGAAAGGTGGAGATATGAGTTTACATGTGACTCAAAGAAGGATAATTAGAGGTGGTGTTTATACAAGAAATGTCATTGGGGATAAATATTCTCTAATGAGGACCTGGAGAATTAGAAAAATAGAAAAAATTTAATTATCATCTAAGAATGAACTATACTATTTTGAATAATTTTATAAGGTTGAATTAAGGGTTAAATATATGAATGAATAACTAGAACATATTGATAAGAAACAAACATGGGATCTTATAAACATACCAGGACCCCAAAATGGGATAGGTGGGAAAAAGTTATTCAAAAAGTGCTAAATGGAAGAAAAAGAGTGGTCCAGAATAAATAAAGGCTGGTGATTAAAGAATATTCATAGGTTTAAGGAGTATATAGTGAAGAAATATTAACTCTATTGGAAGTAATGGATTCTATAAAAATCATCATAGAGGTTGTTGTTAAAAAATATATTATAGTTTTCCAAATGGATATGAATAAAAACATTATTGCTGAAATTAATAAAATACATATAATTTAAAAATTGACAGTTTTATTAGATATGGTGATTCAAAGGTTTTGAAACCAAAATCTATTTGTATTCCCTAATGAAAGAACATAATTCTTGGTATGCATGGCTTGATTATTATTTGATAAGGTTATAATTTAAGAGAGGATTCGTTTCTTACAAAATATAACTGAAAAATTCAAATGATGAATTACTTATTGTGATGTTTTATGTGGATTGATTTTATGTTATGAGGCAACAAGAAGAATTTAGGACATGAGTTTTCTAAATAAATGAGTTCTATTTTTGAGATATTAATTATTAGAGATTTTTCATAGTTTATTTGTCTAAAATTTCATCAAGATAAATTGAAAACATTCATTTAAAAAGTGAATTATGTACATAAATTGATATTGATGTTCACTACAGAAGGGTGGAAATATAATAAAACTCCAATATCAGTTGAAAAAAAACTGGTAAAATTAGGATATAATGTTAGAAGACTGAAATCAACATTGAATAATTGTTGGAATATTTCAATATAATAAAATTTTTCTGAATGGACCATATGCCTTCTTTTTAATTTTATTATCGATAATCCTGCTTTTATGGGTTTAAGGGGAACCCTTACATGTCCCTTAGGCCCAGGCACAGTGCAGCTTGGTATAGGGCAATTCCAGCCGATCACCAATGTAAGGTGGCGAGCTAGGTGATCAATGATGCAGAAGGTGGGGAGGGTCAGTTCAAGTAGATTGGGCCTATGGGTCATGTATTGGGCATGGTATGCCTATGGGCTTCAAGGATGATGATGATATATTTGTTTTGGAAATTCAGATGTTGACCAGACTGGAGATAATATGGATCAAAATCCACAACTGGTAGAGCTTTCATAAATAGTGGAATCTATTTTGGATGGCTATGTAAGAAACAAGAATGAATTAATGTGAATATAATATAAAAGAGGTATATTTTAGTTTCCAAAGCCTATACACAACTAATATGGATGAAGCAATTGTTGGAATATCTTTATGAAATAGGAAAACATAATATTTTTATTCAACATTTTAAAAATTCCATTGAGTTGAGAAATTATTTAGTATAATAGTATCAAATGAAACATATAGATATTATTTATCATTTTATAAAGGAGAAGTTGGATAAAAAAAATTGAGACTACACTTTTTTGGAACCCAACACTCTATGGTATATTTCTTTTTTAAACTATTTGAAAGACATTTATTTTATTATCAATTTTTAATCTCAATGTTCAATTGATATCTAACAATTAAGAAGGTTTGGAAACCTCACTACACCATTTCATGTAATGAATTACTTGTATATTTATAATAATAACTATAATTTATCTTCAAAATGGGATAATAAGAAAGGTGGAGATACTATCTATGGTGATTAATAGTGTAATGTGGATAATTAAAGAAAATACAGACCTTATTGTAGCAATTAACTCATTAATTTGTTTTATACACTGAAATTTAACTTTAATGGGTCTATATATTTTGTTATAAACACATTTTTATGGATTATAATTTATAAATCTCATTGTTAAAACTTGTTGAACATTATTTTCAATGTGGGAGAAATATTATTGAATTACAGAGAATAACTACATGTGGAACCAGTACAGGAAACATGGAATCAAAAAAGAAGATATATAAAGGCGGCACCACATTGATTGTGTATTGAAAAAATATCCAAAGGATAAGATTGTTTAAATCATTGGTTGATAAATTGAATTTTTCATAAACTCGAAGAAGGATGAATTAAAGGGATTGGAAAAGAAATAATTATTTGAAGATACTTACATTCAAGTAATTGGTCACACTATGATAACAAAAGATACATCATGCATTGATTAGAAATCAGAAAAACGTAAAGGTAGTTTATTAGGTTAAGGTGTATGATCCAATTATAGATTTTATTGCCACTAATAGGTGGGGGTGATTCATTACAAGTAAAATTTATATTTATACATTTTTATTTACTTTCTTCTACCTTTGTCACCTGTTATGATGAATTTAATCTCATGATATCAATCTCTATCCTCTTATTGTTTCTCTTATAACACACCCAAAACAAAGAAAAAAGGCTACACAATGATTTTTAGGGTTCTTATATTAGTTTGATAAGGTTAATCCTTAATTTTATCCAGTAAAATATTTGGTCACATAACGCACTGGTAAACCCCAATGAGTGTTAAACTATATTCTCTTGATAGTGTAGAGTGTCAATTCCACACACTTGTTCAATGCATATCACCCTCAAGTATATATTCTTCCTTTAAAATTAAATATATTAAAACAACATAGTATTATATTATAAATATAGAATGTTTCATTTATTTATTATTTCCTTCTTTTTATTTTTATTCTATTACACAGAATAAATTCTTTTCATCTATTTGTATACACAGCACTACACATAACCTTTTCTTATTCCCTTTATAATAAAAAATTGATAGGTTTCTTCTTCTTCTTAAAATTACCTCACTTATTTTTTTCGTATTCTTTTTCTTTGAAAAGAACAAGTGCACATACACATTTTTCTCTCTATAAACAACATGGACAACTTGACCAATTATTTTCATCATCTCTTATTCTTATGAATATAGATACACATATGTCTATTATTATCTTCTCTATTCATATATATTTCTTATTCAATGTATGATAGACTACACTAGGTCTAGTTTTCTTACTTCATCTATTTATAATGTATCCAAATAATCATATTCAGGATCTATTTATTCTTCTTTGATACTCGTAGATATTTCCTTGAGAATCTGTATCATACCCACAATAATTGTTGTCACTCATTTAATTTTTCAAAATCTTACAATATAATTGTATATGATAATAATATTATTATTAATTTTACTATCATTTTCTCCTTCACACAACATTCTCCCTTATATTTTCCTCTATGATTTCTTCTTCATAACTACTTATATCCAAAAGTAGTTATTCTCCATTTTAATTTGTTCAAAATTATCCCTATATCATATATCATTAATTCCAAATATTATATTATACATAATATCCCAGAATTATTATTCCTAACAATTACAGGATTCACAATCCATATATCATGATCACCTTAATTGGACGCTCATATTTGTTGTGTTGTCATAATTATTTCTTCCACAACGTCCTCATTTAAATACCCAATGGCTCAGGTATTGTTCCTCATATTGCTTCCCATGGTTTTTAAAAACCAAAGCATTAATATCTTAATTAACATTCCATGAACAACCTATATCCTAGTTCAGCATGTAGGAATTCACAAAATATTAATATTCATCGAATTTTCTGTGTTCTAGGAATCACCATCATAGCCCATTTATCTTTTTGGATCGCCTATGTGACAATTTAGCTATATAATTTACGTATGTGATCATACACATCATTCATACATTCATGTATATATTTTATTCATGTCATTTTCATGTTCATAAAATAGTGTATATATGATTATAACATGTGTGGAAAGTGCTATTTATTCATTCAATATAAGGAAACTGGATGTTATGTATTTTTTCTTTCCCATTATTTATTCATGATACAAGTTTCACAACATTAAACATCCATCATTTTGATCACAAATCTTTCATAAATCCAACTGAATTACCATCCATGTTTACTACTCAAAAACTGGTGTACACGGTGGCATAATATCCTATAAATCCACATAAAAATTTATTAACAAGGCACGACTCCAAGAGAAAATAATATATAAATTGATGGAGGATAACACTAATAGTGTTTTCCTCATATACATAAAATATTTTCATATCATACAATGCTTCTCCGAACATCTCACACAAATGGTAGAACCTCCAACCATCACACATATATGGTAGAACATCTTACCATTTCTCCAATGGTAGTATCTCTAAGCATTGTACTCCATTAGTAGTACCTCCTTCCATTACTAGAGTGGTATAACCTTCTACCATCACTCACCAAACAACAACACCTCCTACTAATGTACTATAATGGTAGAACCTCCTACTGAAACATTATCTATAGTATATTTATTATATGATGTATTCTCACCGTCATATAGATTTAAATTAACCCTTACATGGAAAATATAAACATCTTTGAACCCTTATGATATGCTTCCCAGTGATACACCTAAAAATCCCCATAGTACCCTTATGAAAGACATGGAAACACTTTTTTACATTTCTAAAGATATCGTTTACCTTTTTATAATTATACAGATAACCTTACAAAAGATTGTAGATGTGTTGAATTCCCTTATAATGCCTGAATTATACCCTAACACAAGGCATTTTTACCTTGATGCTCTTAGGTTACCCTTACATAGGTCACCTTTACTCATTCATAGGTCACATAGATTTAGTAACATTTTTTCATTAGGCATTCTACCCTTATAAAAGATAAATATACCCTTACATAAACATCCATACCCTTGCAATGTATTCCATATTCTTTCAAGCTAAACATCTACTAACGGTTTCATGTAATCATCAAGAATACAACAATGTTACACAATACTAAGGACCAGTTATGATAATTTATTTTTGTTATATTTTGTTTTTGTGTTCTAATTGCAACATGTGGGAGATGGAGCTCCATTATAAGTCTCCTGAGAACTTCTATTTGTGAGATTATTCTTGGCTAGTTGAAGGATACTTCAACATGGTCATGGTGGTGTCATAGAAGAAGAGAGGAGTGGCTTATCCAAGGAAATACATTCAAGAGTTCATAGTCTTTGCAGCGTATTGTAGACATTTGACATAGGGTATAAATGGGACAAATTAATTTGGTGTATGAATCAGGGGGAGGTTTTCATACAAGTTTCGTATTATATCGATGGTTGGATGATTATCAGGCCATTTATTCCTTCCGTAACACAAAAGTGGATCACCTCGTTTGGGAATTGTTAGCCCATTCCACACTTCTCATTCATCTATATGGTAGTGATACTAAGAAAATTCATTTTCTCTAATAATTAAATTGGATATCAAAACCTAACTATCATCTACTGTTCTGAGCATCATGTAAAAAACACAAGAGTGAAGGCTTACTGTTCGGGTTTCACAACAGGTTATAACAGTTGAAACAAGACCTTAGGACTTAAGAATACAGAAATCAATCCTAGTTTTAGTATTATGATAGACATATGATAGGAATTGATTTGGATGAAGTGGAACTTGAATCTTAATCGGATCATAACTTCTTCAGAAACATGGTCATCATGAAGAAACATCTTATAGAGTTTCTCCTGGAATAGGAATGAGAAGTAGGGGAAAGGTCATGAGTGACCTAGCATAAAGTTGGGGATAAAAATACTTCCTTATTCCATGAATTAATTAGGTAATGAATGTTTTAAATTTCTCTAAATATATGTCTCATGGATAGCATCTTCAAAAATCATACTCAAGTGGTTGGAAGTATGTTTTCTTCTTACTTTGGTTACTTAATTTAATATGTTAACCCTTTATTGTAGGATGACTATACTACCTATAGTGTTTAATCCTTTGAAAACATTCCACAATTTGTTTCCCATTATATTAATAGTTTATTTAATAAGATATTAGATGGGGTGGATTCCATGGATACTATTAAGTCCCTCATTTTGGGAAGTTCCCCAAGTCAAGATAGCTTTTTGGGATTCTTTTATATTAATTCTTATAACATCATAAAAAATTTGATGGTGGGTATCATCCAAAATATTTTCCATATTGGGAGCATACCCTGAGTGGAATATTCTAAAACATTGATCCTCATACTAAAGGTTAAGAATCTAAATTCTCTCTAGCATTATAGACCTATTAGTATGTGTAATTTCCATTATAATGTTATCAAATCTATTATCAACAAAAGGATCTAAGTGCATATCCACAAATTGATCTAAGAACAATAAAAAGGCTTTATTTATGGAACATATAAAAAAACCTCCATATATTAAGCTCAATAAATGATGTTTAATATAAATAATAAGGTATCATGATCTAACATTTCCATAAATCCTTATATTGAAAAGGCAAATGGCTGGGTGGAGGGACTTTTCTTCATTAAATTCATTTTTTTAAGGGTTTTTATGAGTAGGTGATTGCCCTTTTCTTCAGGATTATTACTTATCATGGATTTCAATTACATTTATGGGTAAAATCTTAGTATTATTCATGATGATATAGGTAAAATGATAGGGCGATCCATTATCCCATAGAATTTTCATTGAGTCCCATTAATCTTTCCGCAAATATTTAAATTGAAGCATTAATGATGGTTACTTGAGGCAATTTTGGTGTAGGCCTAACTTCAATGGGATCTACCACCTCTTCTTTATAGATAACCTAATTCTTCTCATCAATAGAAATTTTAGTTCGATATAGGTTATTAATCTTATTCTTGAAACATATAGAATGTGGAGTGGTCAAACCGTTAACCAAGAAAAATTATTGTCCATCTTCCAAGATCATGCCCATATGGAAAGGGAAAGAAGATTGTTAATAGGCTTTTAATTCATAAAAGTAATTTCACCATGGAATATTTGGGAGGTATGATTTCTCCTAAATGAATTTTAATCCATCACATTCAGGGGATCATTGAAAAATAATCCAAATATATTCTCAATTGGAATAAATAGTTCCAATCATTTTTGCAAAGGCATCACCCTATTTAGTTGTGTGATTGCCTACGTCCACATGCATGTCTTGTTGGTCCTTATTATTCTCAATGTGGTTCTATGGAATATAGATAATATATTAATCGCCTTCATATAAGATGCACATGATGAAGGGAAACACCATTATGAATCATGGAATAGCTAAACCAATGAGGCTGGGAGTGGGGGAATTGGGCTATAAAGCATCACAAAATCCATGAACTGCCTCTAGGATCCACTAAGTAAAGACTCCAACCATAGTCGCCCAGATTTGGTGCCTTACATTATTATAATGTCATAGATACAAGAGATCACATTACCAGGGATTGATTAATTTTTTAAGTCTGGAAGAACTAGATACATACATGGATCTCTTATTACATTGGTAATTAAACATATAATATAAAAAGGAAAATAAACTCCTTCCTAGAAACATGTTCAAAGATTTCATCATAAAAACAATGGTAATGATAAAAAATAAAAGGGTGGGATCAAATGCTCAGTATGTGTAACATATATAAGAATCATTAATCAGTGATAAGTGTAGAATAATAAATAATAAATAATAAATTTTTAAAGGAAAATAATATAAAAATACGTTTTATTTAATCAATAAACTGAGAATGAATCCATCTATAGATTTTTTCACAGTGAAAATATCATGGATAAAAATATCTTGATTCTGAATGAATGAAATTCTTATTCATTAGAAATCATGAATCTGGAACAATAACTACTATGGTAAAAACCTTTCATAAGAGGTTTTATGTTTGTGGGTAGAAACCCCTATTATTCAACATGGAAAAAAACCTGAAGGGGTTTTCTTTAACTTTTTTTTCTTATTAGAGTTGTTGCTGCATGAAGGGGATATCTATAACCTGAACCCAACAATGTATGCATGTACAAATAATTAATCAAATATTGAAATGATTTATTTAACTTATGAATCAGAATAACTTATCAAAATATTCATATTTATTAGAGGATATAAATTTATGAATATTTCCCCAGTATAATTAACATTCAACGTAAACATTGTATATAAATATAGTATACGGCTTCAAAAATAATCCTATACATGATAAAAATAATATGGATATTTAAAATAAAAATAATTCAAATTAAATATGATCTCAAATGGGTTATAGATAAACCACATAAAAATTATTAGGTGCAAAATATCATGTATGTCTTAATTATATGAAAATTGGGATGAAAACCCTTACAACATTGTAAATCGTCAAACCATATTCCCCACAAAATTAATGATTTTCAAATAAAATGTTTAATACCATGAGGATAAAGAGGAACATGAAATATATTATATATAATAAACATTGAATTTCCAAGCTCACGTGTAACCTTCCAAATCAACCACCTCACCTCCAAATCTCAAAACCTTCTCCACCTCTCGGTCGTCCCGTGATGGGATGTGCTTATTCGCTACGATTACTCATCCCCACCCTCATTTTTAGGGTTTCCTCTATGCATCTATTTTCTTTGGAGATCAACCAATATTCCTCTTGTACCTACCCTCCACTATCTTCAGTCCCTCAACGACCATACAGTTTCCATCGCACGACCAAAGGTAGTCGACGAAGATTATAATATAATTCTTCCTTCAGTAGGGTTTGTGATCGAATACTCATAAAAATATGTTTCTTACCATCTATCTTCTCCCATATTTCACTATAGTTCCAATATTTTATCTTTATTATGGTATCCCAGTATCAGTAAGCTTCATCGAGTCCGATAATGATCTTCCGACATCTACATGTCTGTGTAACTACAATCTCTCAGATCCCCCTGGAGCTACCTCTTCGCCTTTATTGTGGCCTGATTCGTCATCACGCACATAAAATATCCCACTCTTCATCCCCTGTAATGGCCGATGAGTCCTTATTATTGTGTATCAATCCGCCGGAAGATCATCGATTATATATCCCTTGGTGTTCTACAATTGAAGCAATCTGTCAAATTATCTCCATCAACTACAAAACCAGCTGTCAACTTTAAGCCCATGAATTTACCCTATCTCACACAACTACTTATAAAATTATAATAAAATAATACAATAAACCATCACCTCCATTTTATTCATATTCCATGAATATGATAACTTTCGACAAAACTATTCAGGTCTACGAAAAATTAAGTTAATGTTGGTTACTACTATAACAAACCAAAGAATATGAAAACCCACTTTCTATTGTTTTAACATTATACTATAAATAAAATATTATTATTTCTATCATGTTTCTATCCTTGCATTATAAACCCATTCTCTATTTCAGGTGGAATACTGCCCTATTATACATCAGAATAGCTATTCTTCCAGAGCAATATAGAGAATGAGTATCCATGGTACTTCAATCAATTCCGTCGAAAATTATTTATGTGGTAAAAAAAATCACATTTTCTCTAACAAAATAGTTCACAACATTATTGCAGTTACTAAAAAAATAACTCACATGAATCTATGTGCTTGTATTTAATATTTCCATTATTAATTCAGTAAGAAACATTTTCACAGTATTCATTCATTGTCTACCATTCCTTACATGCTAGACATTTCAATTACACAAATAAAATATGTTTCAATATATTTATGAAAGATATACAAATTTCTTCTCATTTTATTTTTAATTTAATCTAACATTCCATAAACATACTATGGATTACTTCAAAAAATGTAACAATTCAACAAAAATAAATCCATTACCAATTTCAGACACCATCACCATCGAGAGATGCAAGGTTTCAAAGGAGACTACGTATGAGAGAATGACAAAAAGGTAGCATGTGAATGTTACTTCATCCAATAAATCCATAATTCTAGATACTCTTTTAGAAATTCATAAATTTACCGTAAATTCACCTACCGACGACCATCACCAATGTTCTACTGGAACATAGGAAGCAGCACAATTGAGTTCTAATTTGAACTGAGAAGTACGCATACCCTTATCTCCATTATCTACCAGTAGTGATTTCAATTCCAATTTACAATAAATTTTAAATACAATTGATATGTTAATTACAAATAATGTAGAATACATTATTCTACTGTTGATTTCACAGTGCCTCGAGAATGTGGAACATCAGCACCAATATCTTTTTGAACAAGTAATATAAAAGGTTTTCATTACAAAATTAAATGCAATTGAAATAATTGTTGCTTCTTTTTATTCTTTTAATACATTGGTTTACTTTAATTCAATTTCATAAATGTACTAGCTATTGACATATGCACTATACTATCGTCTGTTGTACTAAACCATCTGAACCACTACAACAGATTTTCCCCACCAAAGGAGGAGCGCACATATCGTTTTAACCCATTTCTTTAAATGGTTAATTCCATTACAATGCCACAATACATTGACTAAAAATATTATTTTTATTGTGACGTAATATTGATTAGTTAGTTAACTATTTTATTTCATTAACATATCATCGTGACTATGAATCTTCGTCAACAAAATCTTCATGATGTGGAAATAGAAATCATATATCTGAATCCAATGTTGAAAATTATGTCCCCGTTGGTGAGGATTCTGTCAACATTTTCTTTTGAAAAACATTCCAGTCACATATCCCTTCTATTAAAGAGTTAACTATATCTTCATTACTTATGCGAGCTCTAACGACTGAGATAGACATTCTCACCTAACCATCACCTACCTCTTTATCAGAGTGAGCACAAGTCATAATTTCAAATTCTTTTCAATTTTCACATAATGCAATTTGTTGCATTCTCAGTTTTCAACAGATACGGTTTTCCTTCTTCAACAACTGGAAACAAAGAAAATTTTCTTGGTATAGGTGTGTTTTATAGTGTAAACAAACTTTCTTATTAATTTCTATGTATACATAAATATCTTCAAGATTTCGGAATTCAATAGTAGATTAAATGCAGATTCTACCCAAGAATCATAGGTGTTAACGACATTGACTCCTGTTAGATCAGAAAGACATGAAACAATAACTGCAAAAATACATGCTAAAAGAAATCATGCATGAGACTTTTCAGGTATGAGTTACTAAACATTCATTTGTTAGTGTACAATCATTTTGGATGAATTGTCTTACTAACAATAGTAAATACTGCTGCAGAAATAACACAACTACTAAAACAGGAAGAAAATGTAGGACGCTATAATATTTTTACCTATCAGTACACTAATATTCAATTCATGAAACATTTATAAAATTTATAGAACCAATTTTATTATCCCCGTATAGGTGTGTTGTAAATTGTAATAATGATTTCTTATTAGTTAGTATGTATACATAGATATCTTCATGCTTTCATAATTAAATATTAGTTTTAATGAATATTTAACCCAAGAACCATAGGTGTCAACTACATTCACCAATGTTATATTAGAAATACATGAAACAATAACTACATAAATACATGTTGAAATAAATCATACAAGATACTTTTCATGTTTGAGTTACTACACTTTCATTTGATTGTTTACAATTATTTCGGATGAATTATATTTCTATCTTTAGTAAATACAGCTGCAGAAAGAACACAACTACTACAATGGTTAGAAAATGATAGCCACTATATTATTTTTACCTATCAGTATACTATAATTCAATTCATTACACATTTATGGAATTTATATTGCCAATTTTATTAACACCTTTTATTTAATCATTATTTACCTGTAGATCATTGGAAAAGTGGAGATCCTTCTAATGTATGTTAGTGTTGTTGTTTTATCTTTCGATTTAATGGGAGAAATAAAAAAATCATTACCAAATAAAACCTCTGATATGCTCTATGCTACTCATTCATCAAAATTTATTTGTAATTACTCCCATCATGTCATCAATACCTTAGAACGTTATTGTTCAATCACAAATCCACAGAGGCTAGAGAATTCTAGAAGAATATTTATATTTAAAATTATATGTTTTCATTCACTTCAATTGGTGTGGCGGGCGCGCAACACCGGATGCGGGCGCGCAAAGGGGGGCGGCGCTCACAATACCGAGGGCGGCGGGCGCGCAAAAGGAAGCGGTGTGTGCAATACCGGATGCGGGCGCGGAATATGCGGCGGGGCGCGCAATATACGGCGCCGCGCACAATAGGGGCTTCGGGCGCGCAATACCGGATGCGGGCGCGCAATATGCGGTGGGGCGCTCAATAGCGGTTGGGCGCGCAATATGCGGCGGGGCACGCAATATGCGGCAGGGCGTGCAATATGCGGCGGCGCACGCAATAGGGAATCCGGGCGCGCAATACCGGATGCGGGCGCGCAATATGCGGCGGCGCGCGCAATAGGGGCTCCGGGCATGCAATACCGGGTGCGGGTGCGCAATATGCAGCAGGGCGCGCAATAGCGGCGGGGCATGCAATAGGACCGGTGCTGCACTAGCGCACGAAAAAAATCGGGCTCAGCGGCACTGTTGCGCACAACAATTATGAGTTGCGCGGAAAACTGGGTAGGTTGGCCCTTTTCCGCACAAAACTAATGTTTTGCGCGCCGGAGGGGAGTATTTTGTGCGAGCGCGAAAACTGCAGACTTACGTGCATCAGAGTGGTGGAAGACCTCTGGGGGTTCCCTTTTCCAAAGGGGGGTGCCCTCGTATTTATAGGTGGAACCCGGACGCCGGAGCGCGGAAAATTCCGCGCACGCGACGTGTTTTCTACGCGCCAGGTGGCGCGCAGAGAATTCCGCGCGGGCAAAGCGCTACGACTAAAATTCTGCACGCGCAAATATGGGCGCATAATATTCCGCGCGCGCACATGATTTTCCGCGTGAAACTTCTTTTTTACGTGCAAATTCATACTTCGCCCCGAAACCGTCCTGGACGGCCATCCCAAGCAGTCCAACTTAAAACATCCATAACTTCTGATCCGTAACTCCGTTTGGGCCCCACATCCAGTCAAATCAATGCTTGAAGAACGAGATAGACTCCAGGATCATCTATGAGGACGTTTGGAAAATTTTGGATGCGCTTTCAGGGGTCAACAGATGCCACCCCTAAGAACGGGGTCCAATGAGGACGAGGGCGAGGCAGACCGCGTTCTGAGGAAATGACTGAGGAAAATGCGTACCTCGAGGTCCATTGTACCTAGATCGTATTAGGGATACAGTCGACTAAAACTCTAATCCCGCATGAGCCTTGCTCGATACGGGAAACAAGAGGTAATTGGAGCTCCTATACGAGAGTTCTAAACAACGGAAGGTGTGAGGTGATCAGCAGGGGGCATTGATCGCCATTTGGGAGAATCCTGAAAGAGAAGGGTCACGACTGGAGAACATAGCTCTCTGGACAGTCGACCTACTTCACCAACTGTGCTCTGGCGCACAAACGGGGTAACACCGGGGGTGTTAGAATCAATCCAAACAGAGGGGAGTGGAAGGTGTGAGTCACGATACCCAAAATCTGAAACACTATGGGGGTGGCGTGACGATGGAGGATAGCTGTTAACCATGGCATAAACACAGCATCCATATCGCATTAGCCTGAAATGGGGATAACAAATGAGGGCTAACTGCTGACCATGTTCGCAACACGGGGCCTAACTCAAAAATCATCGATCAGTCTTCCAGAACGTTGGCCCAGGACAGCAGGCGGACCATAGGTCGAGCATCCATACTGTTAGGGGGTCCCTTCAAACATGATCAGTCTTCCGAAACGTTGGCCCAGGATATTAGGCGGACCATAGGTCGAGCATCCATACTGTTAGGGGGTCCCTCCATACGTGAAAGAAAATGAAGATCCGAATAATGGGGGTACGCAAAGCGTGGAAGGTGGAGTGGTGGTTTGTTCGAACAGAGTCTAACACTCCCAAAATTGCACCACCATGGCGGAGGCGCATTAGTCATACATACCAACCTGATCGTGGATCATCCCAATTCTCAGGCAGGTCTTTTATGGTGAGAGAACTGCCGCTTCCCATTATTACCATGGGGCATCCCGAACCTGCTCGGGGTAGATGTCCCGATGTCCGGCCGAGGGTCCGACGACAAGGAGGGACGGGGTTTGGTAATCCCTGGGGCTGGACCCGAAACAAAATGTCTGGGCATTCCTACGTATCTCATCAGGATGAGATTCAATCCACACGTAGTTCTAGAAGTACAGTTTAACGTCATGTTGGACGAAATACAGTTTAACATCATGCGGGACGGAATACAGTTTAACGTCATGCGGGACATAATACAGTTTAACGTCATGCAAGACGGAATACAGTTTAACGTCATGCGGGGAGGGATATGGATCTTAGTTTTAGGTCTTAGATCTCGGACCGTGAGGATCTTAGTTTTTGGTCTTAGAGCTCAGACCCTGAGGATCTTTGTTTTAGGTCTTAGAGCTCGGACCGTGAAGATCTTAGTTTTAGGTCTTAGAGCTCGAACCGTGAGGATCCTAGTTTTAGGTCTTAGAGCTCGGACCATGAGGATCTTAGTTTTAGGTCATTGAGCTCGGACCATGAGGGGAAAGGGGGAGAAACGGACACATGGCAAGGCGGTTACAAAACCCGACGTGAGTGAGGACCTAAGCCCTACTTACCATGTGCTCTCCGGGGAGATGCTCGAGTCGAGGGACCGAACACAAAGGTCAGCTGGGCCTGCGGGGAAGTGCCCCAGGCGCTTCTACGTATCTCATAAGGATGAAAATAAAGCCATACGTAGTTCTTGGAAACATCATAGTTTAAGGTCTTAGAGCTTGGACCAACATCACAGTTTAAGGACGTATGGTTTGGACCAGCAACACAGTTTAAGGTCATATGGTTCGGACCAACATCACAGTTTAAGGTCGTATGGTTTGGACCAACATCACAGTTTAAGGTCCTATGGTTTGGACCAACAACACAGTTTAAGGTCATATGGTTTGGACCAACACACAGTTTAAGGTCATATGGTTTGGACCAGAAACATAGTTTAAGGTCATATGGTTTGGACCAACCGAGAGAGGTGCCTTGGGCCAAAGGGGCCTACGAGGGTTCAACAATCAGGGAGGGGCAGGAGATGCTAGCTCCCAGCTGTGCTGGGCCCGAAATGCAATGTCTAGGAGACTCCTAGTTTCCCATGGGGATGAGGGTCAAGCTGCACGCAACCCGTAAAGAAGAGACCCAAGAACATACTCCAGCGCTCATATCGTAGGAGCCCCGAGAGACTGTTACGCAGCTCGGTCTGTCCGATGTGTGGGGGTGTACTAAGGGTTAGTACAAGGAGTTTCGAGATTCCACCTTGACAAAGTGGGGCGGAACATGACATGAACCATGCCACCAATATTCAGGGCCCGTGGAAGCCGGCATGACGACTGAGGATTAATGCTGACCATGTTCGCAACGTAGCATCCTGTCGTGTTAGCCATGGGGAAAAACAAACGAGCATCAACCTCTAACCATGTTCGCAACGCGAGATTCGTAATGATTTGTTGTCTGAAACCCGCGGGGGCATTGACCCATGGCGGTAGGAGAGCCCTTGGGCGTTGTATCCAGGCCGTTCTTGGGGGTCCCTCCGGGTGTGAAGGATGACGGTGGCCCGAATGAAGGGGAACACGAACTTGGAAAGTGGATGGAACTTGCCTAAGTTGA
Organism: Viscum album; assembly: GCA_963277665.1. Taxonomy (NCBI): domain Eukaryota; kingdom Viridiplantae; phylum Streptophyta; class Magnoliopsida; order Santalales; family Viscaceae; genus Viscum; species Viscum album. Next base: position 1,914,727,704 of record OY728165.1, on the reverse strand, counting down.
ATCTGGCACTCCAAGTCCTAGACCAGAGTACCCTGAGCACATAAGTAGACCACTAGAAAGGGTCAGAGGGCTCAGTCTGAGAACGGCCAAAAGATGGCGGATTCCCAGGCAAAAGAGGGGGCGTAATGCCAAATACCCTGAGAACCAAGGGATCGCGGGATCTCCTAAGATATGGGGCTGGACCTGACATCTAGGTGTTCAGGCGGTCCTATGTATCCCATAAAGATGGAAATCAATCCATACGTATTTCTGGAAATACAGTTTAATGCCATTTTTGACGAAATATGGATCTTAGTTTTAGGTCTTAGATCTCAGACCAAGGTGATCTTAGTTTTTGGTCTTAGAACTTGGACCACGGACTCTGAAAAAGACAGAGTACGGATCTTAGTTTTAGGTCTTAGAACTCGGACCAGGGGTTCAGTTTAAGGTCGTGAAGGACCATATAGTTTATGGTCATGCAGGACCATGGATCATAGTTTTAGGTCATAGAACTCAGACCAGGGGTGCAGTTTAAGATCGTGCAGGACCATACAGTTTAAGGTCATACAGGACCATAATGTGCAGTTTAATGTCATGATGGACGAAGATGAATAGTTTAACATCATGCAGGATGATAATTGTTATGCAGTTTAACGCCATGCAACTAGGACGTGAAACCACAAGGATTGTGTCAATAGAGGGATGGTATTCTCTAGCCCATTGCGGTCATTAGAATGACAGGGCAGCGAAGCCCAGTAGGCGTGGAAGATATTGGGGATGGGGAGGACCTCCGTTCCGGTGAATATTGTAGTGCGAGGAGGACCTACGCAATGACTGATAGTGGAAACGGGGAGGACCGACGTGCTGGTGAAGATTGCAGTGCAGCGAGGACCTCAGCAATGACTGACGGTGGAAACGGGGAGGACCTCTGTGCCTTTGTATGGGGGGTGGTTTCACCATACGTGGCCTCTTGAGGCAGCGGGGTCGGCGAGGAGCCGATGGAGTCGGGTGGCGGATGCCGCCTTCCCGGACTCTTGAGGCGGCGGGGTCGGCGAGGAGCTGACGGACTCGGGTGGCGGCTGCCACCTACACAACTTATGGAGGCGGCGGGGTTGGCGAGGAGCTGACGGACTCGGGGGGGCGGCTGCCACCTGTGCGGCCTCTTGAGGCGGCGGGGTTGGCGAGGAGCCGACAGACCCAGGTGGCGGATTCCACCTGTGCGGCCTCTTGAGGCGGCGGGGTCGGCGAGGAGCCGACGGACTCGGGTGGCAGATGCCCCCTGCGCAGCCTCTTGAGGCGGCGGGGTCGGTGAGGAGCCGACAGACTCGGGTGGCGGCTCCCACCTACGCGGAATCTTGAGGCAACGGGGTCGGTGAGGAGCAGACGGACTCAGGTGGCGGATGCCACCTGTGCGGCCTCTTGAGGCGGGGGGGTCGGCAAGGAGCCGACGGACTCGGGTGGCGGATGCCACCTGCGCGGCCTCTTGAGGTGGCGGGGTCGGCGAGGAGCCGACGAACTCGGGTGGGGGATGCCACCTGTGCGGCCTCTTGAGGCGGCGGGGTTGGCGAGGAGCCGACGGACTCGGGTGGCGGAAGCCACCTGCGTGACCTCTTGAGGCGGCGGGGTCGGCGAGGAGCCGACGGACTCGGGTGGCGGATGCCACCTGCTCGGCCTCCTGAGGCGGCGGGGTAGGTGAGGAGCCGACAGAGTCAGGTGGCGTCTGCCACCTGCGCGGCCTCTTGAGGAGGCGTAGTCGGCGAGGAGACGACAGACTCGGGTGGCGGATACCACCTGCGCGACCTCTTGAGGGGGTGGGGTCGGTGAGGAGCCGAAGGACTCAGGTGGCGGATGCCACCTGCGCCGCCTCTTGAGGCAGCGGGGTCGGCGAGGAGTCGACAAACTCGGGTGGCGGATGCCACCTACGCGGCCTCTTGAGGCGGCAGGGTCGGCAAGGAGCCGACGGACTCGGGTGGCGGATGCCACATGCGCGGCCTCTTGAGGCGGCGGGGTCAGCGAGGAGCCGACGGACTCGGGTGGCAGCTGCCACCTGCGCGGCCTCTTAAGGCGGCGGGGTCGGCGAGGAGCTGACGGACTCGGGTGGCGGCTGCCACCGGCGCGGCCTCTTGAGGCGGCGGGGTTGACGAGGAGCCGACGGAGTCGGGTTTCGGCTGCCACCTGCACGGCCTCTTGAGGCGGCGGGGTCGGCGAGGAGCCGACGGAGTCGGGTTGCGGCTGCCACCTGCGCGGCCTCTTGAGGCGGCGGGGTAGGCGAGGAGCCGATGGAGTCGGGTGGCGGCTGCCACCTGTGCGGCCCCTTGAGGCGGCGGGGTCGGCGAGGATCGGATGGACTCAGGTGGCGGATGCCACCTGTGCGGCCTCTTGAGGCGGCGGGCTCGGCGAGGAGTCGATGGACTCGGGTGGCAGATGCCACCTGCGCGCACTCTTGAGGCGGTGGGGTCGGCGAGGAGCCAACGGAGTCGGGTGGCGACTGCCACCGGCGCGGCCTCTTGAGGCTGCGGGGTCGGCGAGGAGCCGATGGATTCGGGTGGCGGCTGCCACCTGTGTGGCCTCTTGAGGCGGCGGGGTCGGTGAGGAGCCGACGGACTCGGGTGGCTGATGCCACCTGCGCGGCTTCTCGAGGCGGCGGGGTCGGCGAGGAGCCAATGGAGTCGGGTGGCGGCTGCCACCTGCGCGGCCTCTTAAGGCGGCGGGGTCGGTGAGGAGCCGACAGATTCGGGTGGCCGCTGCCACCTGCGTGGCCTCTTGAGGTGGCGGGGTCGGCGAGGAGCCGACGGAGTCGGGTGGCGGCTGCCACCTGCACAGCCTCTTTAGGCGGCGGGGTCGGCGAGGAGCCGACGGAGTCAGGTGGCGGATGCCACCTACGTGGCCTCTTGAGGAGGCGGGGTCGGCGAGGAGCCGATGGACCCTAGTCATCAAACACCGGATGTTACTCATCCTCTCACTTATAAAGGAGAGGGTATTCACGGAGGTGATGGATCAAATTTCCCAACACATTTGGTCTACTCGCTGTTGAAGGAGAAGAGATTCACGTCGGGTTCACCATTTTTGTTTCTGACGCTTTCGCTGGGGCGCGCACATCCGTCTGCGGGGAGGACGCGCTGCTTGTTGCCCCGCATTCCCGCTTTCCAAAGGCGGGTGGCATCCGTTCCTTGTTCAGGGACGTCTCTTCTTTGATCAAAATCGGGATGATGGGATGTCGGTTCTTCCTTCCGTGGATTCCTCCTCGGAGCTCATCACCTAGTCCGGGTCTCCCTCATAGATTTAAGACGTGCTCGTGAATCTCGTTCCCGGTGCCATATCTTCATGGATGCCGGTTAATTACACTACTTCTTCCTGAACATTCCATGGGGTCCTAACAAGGTAGTGACCTTCAGTCGGAGTAGACGACAACATCAGGCATGTCGAGGCATCTCTGGGTGCGTGGACATAGGGGAACCTGTATTCTTCCTCATAAGAGGGCATCTCAAGGGTGCAGAACCCGAGGCATCCCACATCAGATGCGGGGAATCATACGCCATTTGAGGTTTTCCTCAGCTTCCCATGTTTATCACGGGGAATGCCGTCAGTTTAACGTCTTGTGGAGACAGTTACGCCGAGGGTGTGTCTTCTGACGTTTTCCTTAGGCATGTCATGTTCAACACGAGGTAGGCCGCGAGTTTAACATCTTGCAGAGACGGTTACGCCAAGGGCGTGTCTTCTGAGGTTTTCCTCTGGCATCTCATGTTTAACACGAGGTATGCCGCGAGTTTAATGTCTTGAGGAGATGGAATGAGAGTGGTCAAAACGTCCCATAGAGACAGATCATACTGGTATATCCCAAGGAGGGGACACCTGGAAGATGAAGGGATCAGGACGCCCAGTGAGGACGGATCAAAGGTGGTGCGCCCCATGTAGGGGAGAAGTCACAATATGGCTGATCTGAACACCACTGAGGGCGGATCAGGGAGAATGCACCCGAAAATGGGAGACACCAGGGTTTACCATCAGATGGGATTGAGCCTCATAGAGGTTTCCTACGTACCCTGTGTAGAGGAAAGGGATCAACACCCATGTAGTTCGAAGGGGTGATGGTCCGGGGTGTACACAAAGGACAATGACCCGGAGACATGTTGGGGCTTACACATGGATAGCTGCCCGGGTTCCGTAGGGAGCGGTGCTGGTGGATGAATGGCATGATCTCACCGGGATGTGGCGTCCCGGGTAAGAATCATGATGGGTGGTGGATGGATTAATGAAATGGAGGGGGAATGAAATGGGACCATCGCAAGGGCGACGGTGTAGTTGGCCTTGAGCCTCGAAGAGGCTTCATACGTATCCTCATGGCAGGGAATCAAAGTCCACGTAGTTCGGGATGGATTGGGTCTTACACAATGGTGTTGCCCAGGTGCCGCTAGGGAGTGGAAATGGTGAATGGGGTCTGCACTCTGAGGCGGCCCACAATGGCGGTATGGGGCTTACGCTCTGAGGTGGCCCATTTTGGTATGGGGCTTACGCTCTGAGGCGGCCCATGGTGGTATGGGGCTTACGCTCTGAGGCGGCCCACGTTGTATGGGGATCATGCTCTGAGGCGGCCCATGGTGGATAGTGAACCGACATGAAGAGGTCGGAACAACTGGGTAGTGGGATTGAACCTCGTGTAGGCTTCCTACGTATCCCCGTGGCAGGGAATCAAAGTCCATGTAGTTCGAGATAGATTGGGGCTTATGTAAGGGTGTTTCCCAGGTGCCGCTAGGGAGTGACAATGGGGAATGGGGTCTGCGCTCTGAGGCGTCCCACAATGGCGGTATGGGGCTTACACTCAGAGGCGGACCGTTGTGGTATGGGGCTTACTCTATGAGGCGGCCCATGGTGGTCGGGGAACCGACGCGAAGAGGTCGGAACAACCGGGTGGTGGGATTGAACCTCGTGGAGGCTTCCTACGTATCCCCGTGGTAGGGAATCAAAGTCCACGTAGTTCACTGGGATGAGTCTTATCCTCTGGGGAAGTCCATGGAGGATGTCATGGTCGATGCACACTCTAAGACCATGTGAGTCATGCTCGGTGTGGGAAACAAGAGGCTGCAGGGACCAGACAATCACGTCGCGAAGGGCGTGTCCGTGAGAAGCGGAATGGGGATTACGCGTTGAGCGGCCCATGGTGTCTTCCTCATGTCTGGCCATGAGGGCATCCCAACACACTAGCGGGTTGAGGTAATCACCTATGCGCTAGTGCACAAGTGGGATAACACCAAGGGAATCAGAATCCATCCTAACAGAGGGATATGAAAAGTGTGAATCACATGCCCAATATTCAGAACGTCGTGAGATTGGCGTGGTGATGGAGGATAACTGTTGACCATGGAGGAAACGCAGCATCCATATCATGTTAGCCAGAAATAAGGACAACAAATGAGGGCTCACCACTGGCCATGTTTGCAACACGGGGCCTAACTCAAATAACGTCGATCAGTCTTCCAGAACGTTGGCCCAGGATAGCAGGCGGACCATAGGTCAAGCATCCATACTGTTAGGGGGTCCCTCCAGACTTGGAAGTGGGTGACGATCCGAATGAAGGACACGCAAAGCGTGAGGTGGAGTGATGTAATGTTTGAATGGATTCAAACGCTCTTGATATTACGCCACTGTGATCATGGCATAATGCATCTCATGCTTGGAGCAGAAGGCATCTCTCGTTAGAAGCGAGAGGCATCCTATGTTTGGCACATAGGGATTACTACAATTTATATTCATGTAGATAGGACTACTGGCGTCTCCTTCTTGGAGCATGAGGCATCTCTAGTATAGGGAAAGAGGCATCCTATCATTTGTTAGATAGGGAGTACTGCAGTTTATAGTCATGTAGATAGGACTACTGACATCTCATGCTTTGAGCATAAGGCATCTCTCGTTAGAAGTGAGAGGCATCCTATGTTTGGCACATATGGATTACTACAGTTTATAGTCATGTAGATAGGACTACTAGCATCTAATGCTTGGAGCATGAGGCATCTCTCGTATAAGGAAAGAGACATCCTATCATTTGTTAGATAGGGAGTACTACAGTTTATAGTCACGTAGATAGGACTACTGACATCTCATGCTTGGAGCATAAGGCATCTCTCGTTAGAAGCAAGAGGCATCCTATGTTTGGCACATAGGGATTACTACAGTTTATAGTCATGTAGATAGGACTACTGGAGTCTCATGCTTGGAGCATAAGGCATCTCTCGTTCGAAATGAGAGACATCCTATGTTTGTCACATAGGGATTACTACAGTTTATAGTCATGTAGATAGGACTACTGCCATAAGGCACCTAGAAAGGCTGTTGTTGGGTCTTACGCAAGGGCGGCCCATACTGGTTCATCCTGAAATGAGAGCAAGGGGATAGGGTTTGATGGAGCTGCCTGAGGAATGATTCGAATCAAGGTACTCGGGGGATTGATGATGAGAATCTCGACTCACGACACGTGAAAGGGACCAAGAGGAATATGTCGACTCAAGGTATTTCATGGTGTGCAGAGGAGTATCTCAAATCATACTATTCGATAGGCGGAAAGAGGCTGCGCATAAGGGCGTAATGGAAAACCTCGACGTCCCGGACCGAGAAGATCGCGGTGCGACTCTCCATTTTTCATTGGGGTCTGTGAAGGTTGCGAAGGGACCGGCCCGGAGGGCTGGGACCGCAGGCCGGTAGTGACCCCGAGCGGGGGTGCGGGCCTGAACACTGTTGCGCAGGGTAGGCATGTGTGCAATTGAGGCTTCTGCGCGAGAAACACTGGGTCGGCGTGCAATAGGTGTGGCGGGCGCGCAACACCGGATGCGGGCGCGCAAAGGGGGGCAGTGCGTGCAATACCGGGGGCGGCGGGTGCGCAAAAGGAAGTAGCGCGCACAATACCGGATGCGGGGTGCGCAATATGTGGTGGGGAGCGTAATATGTGGTGGCGCGCGCAATAGGGGCTCCGGGCGCGCAATACCGGACGCGGGTGTGCAATATGCGGCGGGGCGCGCAATAGCGGGTGGGCGCGCAATATGTGGCGGGGCGCACAATATTCGGCGGGGCACGCAATATGCAGCGGCGCGTGCAATATACAGCGGCGCGCGCAATAGCGGCAGGGCGCGCAATATGCGGTGGGGCACGCAATATGCGGTGGCGCGCGCAATAGGGGTTCCGGGCGTGCAATACCCGATGCGGGCACGCAATATGCAGCGGCGCGCGCAATAGGGGCTCTGGGCGTGCAATACCCGATGCGGGCGCGCAATATGCGGCGGCGCGCACAATAGGACCGGTGCTGCACTGGCGCGCGAAAAATCGGGCTCAGCGGCACTGTTGCGTGCAAAAATTATGTGTTGCGTGGAAAACTGGGCAGGTTGGCCCTTTTCTGCGCAAAACTAATGTTTTGTGCGCCGAAGGGGAGTTTTCCACGCGGGCGCGGAAACTGCGGACTCACGCGCATCAGAGCGGCGGAAGACCTTTGGGCGGTCTCTCTTCCAAAGGGGGGTGCCCTCGTATTTATAGGCGGAACCCGGACGCCGGTGCACGGAAAATTCCACGCGCCAGGCGGCACGTGGAGAATTCCGCGCTGGCAAAGGCGGTGCGCGCAAAATTGCGCGCGGGCAAAGCGCTGCACCTAAAATTCCATGCGCACAAATATGGGTGCGTAATATTCCGTGCATGCACATGCTTTTCCGCACGGAACTCCTTTTTTACGTGCAAATCCATACTTCGCCCCGAAACCGTCCAGGACTCCATTCCAAGCAGTCCAAATTCAAACAGCCATAACTTCTGATCCGTAACTCCGTTTGGGCCCCACAACCAATCAAATCGAAGCTTGCGGAACGAGCTACGCTCCGGGATCATCTATGGGGACGTTTGGAAAAGTTGGGACGCGTTTTCATGGGTCAACACTATGTAGTTATGACAAATCAAATTCAAACACAACAGTCTATTTTAATATTACTTTTGACCTACAAAATATGCTTCATGTATGAAATGCCTTAGCTCATCATTTCAAAAGTGAAAAGGGATGTTCCTGATCTTAAATAAATTCCAAACTCAAATTTGTGACTACTTAAGAGAATACAAACAAATGCAGTGACATAAAACATTCCTACTACTTCTGGGATTTCCATTCCTATTGTCAGTGACATTGAAGATCTCAACTATGAAATAGATATTATCATTCAAAGAAAAATTTTGGAATTACATAATATTGATGAGCTTCATCCCTTTTATCTTTCATTGAAATATCAACTAATTTCTATAGGTGGTCAAGATGGATACGTTGACAAAATTACACATAATTCTATATCATTGAGTTCCAGTACAAATCTTAGGAAGGTTATAATGCAATAATACTTCTTCTATCACTTGCAGTGTCATTTCAATGATACATCAACATTACAACATTCAAGAATACTATTGAAATAATTTATTGTTGATTCTCATATAATGATATTGTCTCAGATAATTTCTTTCATTCACTTCAATCAAAAATGCTTGAGGGTTGAGTTGTACAATGGGTTTCAAGATGATTTTATTTGTGGCGACTTTGATGGGTATTCATGGGTGAAGCGAATTATTTTACCTTCTACATTTAATGGTGTTTCCTGGTATATGCATCAAATTTACAAAGATTCTATGTCAATATCTAATTGGGAAGGATATTTATATTTTTTTTAACATATACATGCAATACACTATGGCCTGAAATTAGTATATTTATTTCACAATACAATCTTTGTCTATCCGACTATTCGCGCATTGTATCCATAATTTTCAATATTATGGTTTATTAGTTAATGAATGATTTATGAGGTGGGTGCATCTTTGGGAAGTCACGATCTGGTAACTAACATCATACCAATTAGTTGAAAAATATAAACTTTCTTATTTAATTTATCGATTATTGAAATGTTTCATTAACCTCAGTATTTTTTGTATAGTTGTTTTTACAGTGGATTTTCTAAATCATGGACTACCTGATGTACACATTTGACTATTTTTATGTCTAGAAAAAAAATAATCAATCATGTGTGCATTGATAAAAAATTTTGTTTTGAAGTTTCAAATCAAGGTGACTTCCCAAATCTTCATGAAGCTAGGAAACATTTTATGATACATGGACCTTGTGGCTATGAAAATCGTAACTCACCTTGTATGAAGAATGAAAAATGTACTATTGTTTTTCAAAAAAAATTGTTGATAGTACCATAGTTGATGATGATTGGTATGTTTTATACTGAAAAATAAACAATGGAATCACTATCATGAAAAATGGTGTCCCTTTGGATAATCGGTTTGTTGTACCATATAATCCTTTTATTGCTAATGAAGTTTCAAGATCTTCTGAATATTGACATTTTCAATCAATCAACTTTCATCAGATATCTTTTTTAAGTATATTAACAAAGGTAATGATCATGTTATAGTAAATTTGTATCAGACTAACAAAAAAGAGTTGTCAGGAAATAATGGTGATGAGATTAAGATGAATTATGAATACCGGCACATCTCTCATTGCAAGGCTTCCTGGAGGATATTTTCTTATGATATCCACCATATATATCATCTAGTTGAAAGGCTTCATTTTCATTTAACAAGAAAAAATAGTATTACGTACACTAAAACTGATCATATTGAGGACGTCTTGAGTGAGGTTATCATTTATGACTAAATGATTACGATGTGGTTTGATGCTAATGTTCCTAACCAAGAAGGTAGATGTCTCACAAATGCAAGATTTTCAACAAGATTTGTATTCCACCACTGAAAAAATAATGGTATCCAATAAATCAGGGGTTTAGTATTGGTATAATTTCATATGAGCCGCCAAAAACTGGAGATCTATATTACATGTGACTAATACTCACAAATATAAGAGGTTCAAAACCATTTGACAGTATTAAAAGTTAGAAAAAACATTACACATGGAACTTTTCAGGAGGTGTGTTCTGCTTCGGGACTTCTTGCTGATGACTGGTAATTTATTGAAGCAATAAAAGAGGTATCTACTTGGGATATAGGACAGTCTATGCACAGACTTTTTTCCAGCATTTTGTTCATAAGAAAAAAGTTTCATCCAGACATTGTGTGGCATGAAACCTGGAAGATCTTAATTGAAAACATTTTTCATGTGAAACAATATAAGATACAAATTCCATGTATATATTCAGATTGTTGATTATTTATCTTCTTACCGATGTAATTTTCCATTATGTTAACTATAACTGATTTAGTAAAACATTCAAATAATTTTGTAAAACTATTCCTAAATTTCATTTAGATTTGACACTTAGGATGATCAAAAATATATGTATTCCTTGCTTGATATAGAATAGACTCTTCAAAGGAATGGTAGATCTCTTCATTCATATCCACCAATGTCGGTTCTAGATTCCTAAATTTTTTCTTAATGAAATTAGTTGGTAGCAGATGCACTAAACTATAATAGAGACAACCTTCAGAATTAGTATCTAACTTCGCAGAGTAAGCTTACAGATGAATAGAAATACGTGATTACTATCATTATGACTTCATTAACTACATGTGCTAGTGGTTTCTTTTTCTTAAATGGAAATGGAGGCACATGTAAGACTTTCGTCTGGAAATTATTAACATTTCTACTATAGTCATAAGTTAATATCTTTATAGCAGTGGCATCTAGTAGAATTACATCATTTCTGATACCTAGTGGGAGGAAATCACATTCCAAATTTTGAATTCTGGTATCTATTTCAGATAAACCTGTTTTCAATATTCCACAAGGGAGTGATGTAACAATTCTTCTACAGTTAACAAAGCTATATATTTGGGATGAGGTAACTATGATTAATAAGAAATACTTAGAAGCTCTTGATAATACATTAAAAGTTATAATGTCAATAAAAAGTAAAAACGCTTCACACATACCAATTGGTGGGTATAACGGTTGTCTAGGGTGGGGATTTCGGGGAAATACTACCTGTAGTTCTATGTGGTAACAGAAATGAAATAGTATTTGCATGTATAGCATCTTCATACTCTGTGGAAACATTTTCAGGTCATAACACTAAAAAAGAACATGATATCTAGTTCCAATTATTCTACAATATCAAATGATGTTCATGAATTTTCTAAATGAAATTTACATATTGGTGAAGGTATCATTGGAGAGAAAATTGACGGTGAAGTAATAATTTTAATTCTATCATCATATCATCTTGCCGGGACTATAGATCTAATTTCGGTCGTTGTGGAACATACTTATCCAAATTTCATGTGAATCGTTTCTGATGTAAATTATCTTAAATACCATTCCATATTAGTTCCATCTCGTGATATTGTTTAAGATGTAAATGAGTATAGAAATTCTCTCACATTTTCTAAAGGAAAATATTTTTTCAGCTTAGATTCAGTTTGAGATGCTAGTTTTGATACAGAGAGGCCACAAAACATTTACACATCTGATTTGATAAATGGGATTAATGTTTCAGTAATGCCTTCCAATAAAATTACACTCAAAATAAGGGTGATCATCATGTTCCTTAGAAATTTTGATCGATATGTTAGATTTCATAATGGTACTTTCTTGATTGTTACACACATGGGTGACCATGTCATCGGAGCAACAATTTTATGTGGTTGTAATCCTAGATATCTTTCATTCATTCCAATATTAAATATTACACACTATGATTGTCTATTGTCGTTCAAAATAAAAAGAAGACAATATCCTTTGATTGTTTCGTATGCTTTGACTATTAACAAAAGTCAAGGACAATCATTGTCTTCTGTTGGAATGTATCTTCGAAAACTTGTGTTATGTCATGGTAATCTATATGTTCTAGTATCTAGAGTTACATAACTATTCGGTTTGAAAATAGTACTTGGTGATAATAATCCCACAACATCCGAATCAAAAAAAATATTGTCTACAACGAAATATTTGATAGATTGTGTTAGGTACATCTTAAATTAAAGGTAAAATAGTCAGTGTTGGGTTTTTTGACATATTTATCTATGATTTCATGAATATAAATGTTATTAAATATGATCTATTTTTACACATAGTCAAACATTAGAGATTATCCAACATCTTTCGAACTATTACCCCTTTGAAATGATATCACACCTAAGAACGATGAGACGTTGAAGATACAATTGTGTATTTTGAATCTGTCATGCAACAAATCATACAGGTACTCTAATGATGTAGTTTCCATTTATATGATTCTTGTAGATCAGTAGCTGACTTCAAATTTGAAATATACTACTTTTTTTTCTGGTACTGTATTTGTATTTTCATTTTAACTATAAAAGAACATTGTAAAATTGATTTGTCTGTTATTCAATGATTAACAATCCTAGAAAAAATATTCTGTAGGGAAAATAGATACATTGTACTATTAATGGTCATCAAATTATCTCAAAGTTCAAAAATTTGTTGCATGAGTGAATATGCTATTTTATACAAAACATCCAAATAACTGCTAATCAAGGTACCTACTTTGGAACTAGACAAGCTGTTCAAATATTGTTCACACCAACAACGCATTTCTAGCCATGGGATGAACCGCTGCAAACATTTTTGTTTCAATTTTACTTCTTTTGAAAGCATAAATCAGAGAAGGGTTCTAGAGAAACATTTAATAGGTACAAATTTATTTATGTTATTGTAACTATTATAGAATGTTTAAAAAGTTCCTCTCTAGATCACTACATATATTAATGAAATATATTCAACTTACTATAAGTTACATTACATAACATTTTGTTCTATCTTATCTATTTTGGAAATAATTGGACATGTATGTTGGTAACATCTTCTTGAAACTATAAGTAATTCCAATTTTAAGATGTAGATTGTAAAAGAGGATGAATGGTTAGTCATTATGGCCTTTCAATATATCTGAGCAGTTATTTACATTTTACATTATGTTGTACATCTTTTTTTACAGTCGGTTACAAGTCAAAAGTATTTTATGGGGTGACTATGCAAATCTGATGTCACGTTACTTGTAACACAATGTTGGGTCATCAACTATTTCAATATTGCATCTTGTTAGAGTGGATAAATTGAATATAAAACTTTTAAATAACAAAATCGCTTACGACCCATTTGATTATTCATTACTTTTTAAAGTTATAAACCAGGTTAACCACTAAATTCGTTTCTAAACATATTTTAGGCTTTGTCATAATAACAACTACCATTAATGCGATAAAATTCTTTTTCGACTTTGATATTGAAGATGTAGAAAAATTCAGAAAAAGGTGCTCTAAATACATAATGGAACTCTGAATTTTATATCAGCTGGCCAGTGTGTACTATATAATTAATGTACAGATTATCTTTCACAGCTGACTTGTATTTTTTTATATTCATATGTGGGTTTATAAGGGAATTAGAGGATCGTATTCCAACACCAACATACCAAAATTTTCTAAATCAGATGTCACATTACTTGTAAGACAATGTTGGTTCATCAACTATTTCAATATTGCAGCTTGTAAGAGTGGATTAATTGAATATAAAACTTTTAAATAACCAAATGACTTATAACCCATTTGATTATTCATTAATTTTTTAAGTTATAAACCAATTTTACCTCTAACTTGGTTTCTAAACATCTTTTAGTCTTTGTTATAATAACAAATACCATTAATGCGACAAAATTCCTTTTCGACCTTGATATTAAAGATGTAGAAAAATTCAGAAAAAGGTGCTCTAAATATATAATCGAACACTAAATTTTATAAATGTTGGCCAGTGTATACTATATCATTAATGTATAGATTATCTTTCACAGTTGACTTGTATTTTTTTATATTCATATGTGGGATTATAATGGAATTAGAGGATTGTAGTCTAGCACCAACATACCCAACGTATTCCTATTCATCAATGCTTTATGGGGAAAATTAAAAAACTATTTCTAAATTCATGAATTGTGAACAAGTTTGTAATATATGGTAAAATTATAAAATTAATTTTTTACTTTATTGTATTGTAGTTACCAGTAATGTATTGTACTAATTAATAAACAATTGTATTCTCAACATACCATAGCCAAAAAAATGGTTAATTTTAGTCAAAATACAAAAAAATCAAACCACTCAAAACTGATTCTACGAATCATGCAATTTTAGCATGAAAAAATTACATAATGTTGATGGAAATATTTGGGTAAATGTTTCAAAATTTCTCCAAATTTCACTACTCCAAGGTTATTTAAAGTTCTCTCAAATTTTTATTAGTCATTTTATATTTAAAAGTAGGGACTAATTTTACTAATCTGTAATCCCAGAAATATCACGTTTATAAATCAATATATTTAGAGTGCAGCGGATTGTGACTGATATCACTGACTCCTTCTCAATAGTTATTTTTGATAAAAAAGTAATAAATTTTGTATGAAAAATAGCTAAAATTTGAGATAAACATTGACACAAGTATTTCTACTAAATAATATAGAATGATGACAAAAAATTTTCTCTTCATTTAAACTAAAGGTTACTTTCATTTTCTACTTATGATGATGTTTGTTACGGTTTTCCTACAAAAATAAATGTTTTAAAATATAAAAATGTTCTTCTGTCAATCAAGGAATCAAATTATAATATTCAAAAACATCATTATTTAAAAGAACAAAATGCACACAAGGTTATATTCATTAGCGACAATGAAAACTACATCATCAATTTCAATGAAAACTTCCTAGAAAATATGGTACTGTTTATTATATATTCCTAATTTCATTAATATAGAAAATCTAAAATGTGTGAATTATATTATTATTTTTATATAGAATTATCAGATCTGTGGATATATAAATATAAGTAGTGGGTATGAGCATATTCAGGTACAATATATTCCATTATCTTTATTTTCTTTTCCCTACCTATAAATTACATGTAAATAGACTATTAGTTTTGTCGTTCCATTATAAGATCATTAGAGTGTTGAAACTTTTCAACTCTGTGAAAAGGTTGACTTGGGATTTGTAATATCATATATGGTTTTATCAATAATTTATGTATATATATATATATATGTTATCTTTTATATGTTGTGTTTAACAATCCCTTATTTTTAACCATCCATAATGTTTCTTCGAGAACCACTATTTCATTTAACAACATTATATATGCAGAAAAACATGCTGAATGGATTTTCTAGTGAAGATTTTTTTGAGAAATCACATCATTTTCCACATGATATCGTGGGTAGAACATGTCAGAAAAAAAATTCGGAAATCTGAATTACGGAGAGATTAAAAGATAGAACAGAGAAGAATGACTGATATTTTCTACAGATATGGAAGGTAATAAAATATTAGTGATTTCTTTCTTTCATTTTCTTCTATGTAATAAGAGTTAATATTACATTCAAATATTGTATTTCTCTTTTTATTTCATTATACCATTAAATTAAATCAAATCTCTACAAATCATATGTAGAGTGATATGTGTTCCACAACACTACTAAAAATACATGATGTACACCATATATTGTTGTGGTTTTTTTAGGTCAACTATATATAACATCATTGTTTTCATATTCATAATAAACTATTATAGTTATATTCTTTATCAATTTATATCATTTATTAACATTCTATGTAATAAATATTAATTTAGGGTATCATGATTGCAATTATTGAAATAGGGATTACTGTATCTTCATATTAGAGATATGAAACTTCATCGAATGGACAAGATATGAGGGGATGCATGAGATGTCGAAATTTTTCTAATGTTTCTGTCATTAGTTTATTCTACCTGTATTACATATATATCATCAATCATGTATTTCAAAAACTGGACCACTATATTTTACGAGACTGATCAACCCTCTTAAGTAAGGGATTTATATTTCCTTCTTTTCATTTGTTAAATCACCCTTTTAATTGTGTCAATATCCATTTCACAATGTTTAGTAATCATCCTGCCTGTTTTCATACAGGTATACCTTACACTTTTCATTGTCCCATATCCATGTTTGATTGTATGTCTATTTATATTGAAGAAGTTTTCACTTACAGGAAGTCTTACTTTCATTATATGTGTTGAACTACAAAACTATTATCCCACCTCTTTTCATACATGTATACCTTATAATTTATAATTTCCAACATACATGTATGTGTTTATTTCTAGTTATGTTGTTGCTGATTTCAGATATAGGCAGTCTTACTGCCTTTAAATGCATTCAACTTCAATGCAGTGATCCAACCACTTTTCATGCATGTATAACATACAATTATAATTTTCTCACATCCAAGTATGAATGTATTTGGGTTTATATTAAAGAAGATTTTAGTTTCAGTCAATCTTACCACCTCTAAATGTGCTCAATTTCATTACAGTGAACCTGCCTCTTTTCACGCAGGTATAGCTTAAATTTCTCAATTACCCATGTCAATGTATGTGTATTTTTGTTTATGTTGAAGAAAATTTCAGTTTTAGGTAGTCTTAATGCCGCTAAATGTGTTCAACATTATTATAGTGATGCTGACTCTTATAATGTTGGTATAGGTTACATATTTCATTTCCCCACATCCATGTTTATAGGTATATCTTTTTATGTTGAAGAAGATTTCAGTTGTTGGTACTCTTAATAACTCGAAAATTTTGATTAATTTAATGAATTTATTACTTTTTTTGATTGTTTGTTTAATTTTACATATTCTATTATAAAAGGCACATGCTAAACATGTTTAGTAAACCCACATTTTTCAATTTTTAATCATTTTAATGAAATCGTTTAATGTTGAAAATTCATAACTATCCAGGTATTTCTTTCATCATTTTTTTTGATTTTATAGGTTTTTATTCATTATTGTTGTGTGTTTTCCCCCAATCATTAAATTTCATTTGTGAAAATTCATATTTTTAGAGAAGTGGATCATTTCATTTAATTAAATTTTAGCAATCATTTTGTTTTACAACAAATGTTCATCTATCGATTATTCCTTAACATATTTCTGTTTTGTAGCTTGAATTAGTGACTTGATTTCACCAACATCATTAAGAAGAAAGACTTATTCTCTAATGAGGCTTGTTATGACATTTGAATCAATGCAACAATTTCATTCATATTCATTATTAATAGGAAAGTAATATATGATAATTTATTTTTTTTGGAAACGTTCTAACAGAATGTTATTGAAATGAACATGTCATTTTAATAAAAAGTATTAATCCTTTATAAATAGGGAAAAATTATCTTATAACATAATCCTTACTCATGCATTAATTCAGGTATGAAATTGTTTTTGTTTATAGGGGGTCATAATAGGTTTAGATTGAAAAAAATGTTTCCAATTTACTGGACATAAAAGAAACATTAACATACTAAATTTTTTCACTTACAACTTCTTTCATCAGACCAGGGGAATGATAGAAGAGGATATACTTCCTTGTAATGTCCCCTCTATATCCCATAATTCCATGTTTGCATCTATCCAGATAATCTTTTTCCAAAACCTTCCCTACTATTAACTGTTGATTTAATCTGTGTATGTTCATTGATGTCCACTGTGTTGTAACTAGTGATTCAGTTGTAGGATACCAAGGGAGTTGATGTGCATGGATTAATGATTTAGGAAATAGAAGGTGTCTTGCTGATGTATTGTTTTTCACTAGAATTCCTAATCTTCCCCCTCAAAATATATGTACACGATATTGAATTGGAATGAATCTCTACCAAAACACCTAAACTTCACCTTAAAAAGTACCGACTATTTCTAGGTTCTTGATTACTATTTCTGTGTAAAAAAACTTTCTTATTAATTTCTATGTATAAATAAATATCTTCACGATTTTGGAATTCAATAGTAGTTTAAATGCAAATTCTACCCAAGAACCAGAGGTGTTAACTACATTGACTCCTGTTAGATCAGAAAGACATGAAACATTAACTGCAGAAATACATGCTGAAAGAAATCATGCATGAGACTTTTCAGGTATGAGTTACTACACGTTCATTTGTTGGTGTACAATTATTTTGGATGAATTGTGTTACTAACATTAGTAAATACTGCAACAGAAATAACACAACTACTAAAAGAGGCAGAAAATGTAGTTCACTATAATATTTTTACCTGTCAGTACACTAATATTCAATTCATGACACATTTATAAAATTTATAGATCCTATTTTATTTTCCAGGCATAGGTTTGTTGTAAAGTGTAACAATTATTTCTTATTAATTTGTATGTATACATAGATATCTTCATGCTTTCAGAATTAAATAGTATTTTTAATGCATATTTAACACAAGAACCATAGGTGTCAAATACATTCACCCATGTTAGATTAGAAATACATGAAACAATAACTACATAAATACATGTTGAAATAAATCATACACGCTACTTTTCATGTTTGAGTTTCTACATGTTCATTTTTTAGATTACAATTATTTCGGATGAATTATCTTTCTAACTTTAGTAAATACTGCTGCAGAAAGAACAAAACTACTACAATAGGTAGAAAATGATGTTCACTGTATTATTTTTACCTATCAGTATACTATGATTCAATTCATTATACATTTATGAAATTTATAGTGCCTATTTTATTAAAACCTTCTATTTAATCATTCTTTACCTGTTTATTATTGGAAAATTAGAGATCCATCTAATGTATGTTAGTACTATGGTTCTATATTTCTATTTGATGGGAGAAATAAAAAAACATTACCAATGAAAGCCCATGATATGCTCTATGCTTCTTTATCAGTAAAATTTATTTTTAAATTACTCCCATCATGTCATCAATACCTTAGAACGTTATTGTTCAATCACAACTCCGCAGAGGAAAGAGCATTCTAGAAAAATATTTATATTTACAATTTTATGTTTTCATTCACTTCAATGTGTGGGAAGGTTTATAGGTCACTCAATAATGGTAGAGCAGTAAATATATTCAGATTGAATGGGCCAAACTATCATTGCATAGGTAGTTTTGTGTCCTCCTGAGGGACAACCACCAAGGTTTGCCCTGCTATTTGTGTATGATATTTCTATTGATTCTGAAAAAATGATTCAGAACATCACATAATATTTACAGTCATTAGTTATCCAATTGACATGATGGTGATGTTTTCAATTCATTTTAAATTTAATTTACTATGTAGTTATGACGGAGCGAATTCAAACACAGTGGTCTATTTTAATATTACTTTCAAACTAAAAAATATGCTTCATGAGTAAAATTCCTTAGCTCATCATTTAAAAAGTGAAATGGATTTTCGAGATTTTCAATAAATTACAAACTCAAATTTGCGAATACTTAAGATAATACAAACAAATGCAGTGACATAAAACTTTCCTACTACTTCTAAGTTTTCTATTTATATTTTTAGTGATAATGAAGATCTCAACTATGAAATAGATATTATCATTCAAAGAAAAATTTGGGAATTACAGAATATTGATGAGATTCATCCCTTGTATATTTCATTTCAATATCCACTAATTTTCACAGGTGGTATAGATGGATACGTTGACAACATTACACATCATTCTATATCTTTGAGTACCAGTACAAATCTTCGGAAGGTCACAATGCAAGAATATTTCTTCTATCAGTTGCAGTGTCATTTCAATGATACGTCAACATTACAACATTCAAGAATACTATTGAAACAATTTATTGTTGATTCTTATAAAATGATATAGTCATAGATAATTTCATTCATTCACTTCAATAAAAAATTATTTAGGGTTGAGTTGTACAACGGGTTTCAAGATGATTTTATTTGTGGCGACTGTGATGGGTATGCATCGGGGAAGAAAATTATTTTACCATCTACATTTAATGGTGTTCTCAGGTATATGCATCAAATTTACCAAGATGATATGTCATTATCTAATTGGGAAGGATATCCATATTTTTTTAACATTTACATGCAATACACTATGTCCTGAAATCAGTATATTTATTTTACAATACAATCTTCGTCTATCCGACTATTCCCACATTGTATCCAGAACTTTCAATATTATGGTATATTAGTTAATGAATGATTTATGAGAAGGGTGTATCTTTGGGAAGTCAAGATCAGGTAACTAACATCATACCAATTAGTTGTAGAGTTATAAACATTCTTATTTAATGTATCGATTATTGAAATGTGTCATTAACCTCTGTATTTTTTGTATAGTTGTTTGTATAGTGGATTTTCAAAAATGTGGACTAGCCGATGTACAGATTTTACTATTTTTATGTCAAGAAAGAAATACCTAATCCTGTGTGCATTGATAAAATTTTTTGTGTTGATGTTCCAAATCAAGGTGACTTCCCAAATCTTCATGAAGCTGTGAAAAATTTTATGGTACATGGCCCTTGTGGCTATGAAAATCGTAACTCACCTTGTATGAAGAATGAAAAATGTGCTAAAGTTTTTCAAAAAAAATTATTGATAGTACCATAGTTGATGATTATGGGTATGTTTTATACTGAAAAAGAAATGATGGAATCACTATCATAAAAAATGGTGTCCGTTTGGATAATCATTTTGTTGTACTATATAATCCTTTGATGCTAATGAAGTATCAATATCATCTGAATATTGAATTTTTCAATCAAAAAACTTCCATCAAATATCTTTTTTAAGTATATTAGCAAAGGTAATGATCATGTTATATAAATTTTGTATTAGAATAAAAAAAAAGAGTTGTCAGGGAATAATGGTGATGAGATTAAGATGAATTATGATTACCGATACATCAATCCTTTCAAGGCATCATGGATGATATTATCTTATGATATCCACCATAGATATCATCCAGTTGAAAGGCTGAATTTTCATTTACCAAGACAAAATAGTGTTACATACACTAACACTAATCATATTGAGGATGTCTTGAGTAAGGGTAACATTTATGAATCAATGATTATGGTGTGGTTTGATGCTAATGTTCCTAACCAGGAAGGTCGATGTCTCACATATGTAGAATTTTCAACAAGATTTGTATTCCACCAACGACAAAAAAATGGTATCCAATAAATCAGGGGTTCAGTATTGGTAGAATTTCCTATGTGCTGCCAAAAACTGGAGAGCTATATTACATGTGACTAAAACTCACGAATATTTGAGGATGAACATCATTTGGCAGTATTAAAAGTGTGAAAAAACGTTACTCATGGAACTTTTTAGGAGGTGTATTCTGCTTTGAGACTTCTTGCTGATGACAGGGAATTTATTGAAGCAATTAAAGAGGTATCTTCTTGGGCTATAGGATAGTCTATGCGCAGACTTTTTTCCATTATTTTGTTCTAAAGAAAAATGTATCTGCCAGACATTGTGTGGAATGAAACCTGGAAGATCTTAAGTGAAGACATTGTTTATGTTAAACAATATAAGATACAAATGCCATGTATACATTCAAACTATTGATTATTTATATTCTTACTGATGTAATTTTTCATTATGTTAACTATAACTGATTTAGTAAAACATTGTAATAATTATGTAACTATATTCCTAGATTTCATTTAGATTTTATACTTAAGATGATCAAAAACATATGTTTTACTTGCTTGATATAGAAATGATACTTCAAAGGAATGGTAGATCTCCTAATTCATATCCACCAATACCGGTTCTAGATTCCTAAATTGTCTCTCAATGAAATTATATGGTAGTAGATGAACTAAACTATAATAGAGACAACCTTAGGAATTAGTATCTTACTTCGCAGAGTAAGCTTATAGATGATCAGAAATACGTGATGACTATCATTGTGACTTCATTAACTACATGTTCTGGTGGTTTCTTTTTTCATACATAGACATGGAGGCACATGTAAGACATTAATTTGGAAATTATTAACATCTCTACTATGATCAGAAGGTAATATCTTTATATCAATTGCATCTAGTGGAATTACATCATTACTGCTACCTGGTGGAAGGACAGCACATTCCAAATTTTGAATTCCGGTATCTATTTCAGATAACTGTCTTTGCAATATTCTACAAGGGAGTTATGTCACAGTTCTTCTACAGTTAACAAAACTATATATTTGGGATGAGGCAACTATGATTAATAAAAAATATTTGGAAGCTCTTGATCATACATTAAAAGTTATAGTGTCAGTAAAACATTAAAATGATTCAAACATACCATTTGGGTGGTAAAACGGTTGTCTTGGGTGGGGATTTCGGGGAAATACTACATGTAGTACCATGTGGTAACAAAAATGAAATAGTGTTTTCATGTATAGCATCTTCATACTTGTGGAAACATTTTCATGTCATAACAATAAAAAAACATGATATCTCATTCCAATTATTCTACAATTTCATATGAAGTTCATGACTTTTCTAAATGGACTTTACATATTGGTGAAGGTCGCATTGGAGAGACAATTAACGGTGAAGCAATAATTTTAATTCCATCATCGTATCTTCTTGCCTGGACTATAGATCTAATTTCTATCATTGTTGAACATACTTATCCAAATTTAATGGGTAAAATTTCTAATGTAAATTATCTTAAATATTGTGCCATCTAAGCTCCAACTCTTGATGTTGTTGAAGATGAAAATTAGTATAGGAATTCTCTCACATTTTCTGAAGGAAAAGATTATTTCAGCTCAGATTCATTTTGTGATGCAAGTTTTGATACAGAGAGGCCACAAAATATTTACACTTCTAATATGTTAAATGGGATTAATGTTTTAGGAATTCCATCCCATAAAATTACACTCAAAATAGGGGTGATCATCATGTTTCAACGAAATGTTGATCGATATGTTAGATTACGTAATGGTACTTGCTTGATTGCTACACACATGGGTGACCATGTCATCGGAGTAATACTTTTATATGGCTGTAATCCGGGATATCTTTCATTCATTCCATGATAAAATAAGACACACTCGGATTCTCGATGGTCGTTCAACATACTAAGAAGACAGTATCCTTTGATTGTTTTGTATGCTAGGACTATTAACAAAAGTCAAGGACAATCCCTGTCTTCTGTTGGGATGTATCTTCGAAAACCTGTGTTATTTCATGGTAAACTATATGTTTCCGTATCTAGAGTTACAACACTATTAGGATTGAAAATAGTACTTGGTAATAATAATCCCACACCATCCGAATCAAAGAAAAATATTGTCTGTAAGGAAATATTTGATAGATTGTTTTATGTACATCTTAAATTAAAGGTAAAATTGTTAGTGTTGGGTTTTATTCCTTATTTATCTATTATTTCATGAAATCAATGTTATTAAATATGATCTATTTTTACACACAGTCAAACATTAGAGATTATCCAACATCTTTTCGATCTATTACCCCTTTGAAATGATATCACACCTTAGATTGATAAGACATTGAAGATACAATTGTTTATTTTGAATCTTTCATGAAACACATCATCCAGGTACTACCATGATGTATTTTAAATTGATATGATTCTTTTAGATCAACAGGTGACTTCAAGTTTAAAATATACTACGTTTTTGTTTCATGTATTGTATTTCTCTTTTAATTTTAACTATATAAGATCATCGTAAAATTGATTTATCTATTATTAAATTATTAACTATCCTAGAAAAAATATTCTGTAGGGAAAAAATATACATTGTACTATTACTGGTTGTCAAATTCTCTCAAAGTTCAAAATTATGTTGCATGAGGGAATATGCTATTTTATACAAAACATCCAAATAACTGCTAATCAATGTACCTACATAGGAACTAGACAATCTTTTCAAATATTTTTCACATCAATAATGCATGTCCGGCCATGGGATGCACCGCTGCAACATTTTGGTTTCAATTTTACTTCTTTTGAAAGCATAAATCAGAGAAGGGTTCCAGAGCAACATTAAATAGGTACATATTTATTTATGTTTTTGTAACTATTAAAGAATGTTTAAAAAGTTCCTATCTAGATCACTACATAAATTAATGAAATAATTTCAACTTACTATAAGTTACATTACATGAAATTTTTTTCTATCTTATCTATTTTGGAAATAATTGGACATGTACGTTGGTCACATCCTCTTGAAACTATGCGTAATTCCAATTTTAAGATATAGATTGTAATGGAGGATGAAAGGTTAGTCATTATGGCCTTTCAATATATCTGAGCATCTATTTACATTTTACATTATCTTGTACATAATTTTTTACTATCGGTAATAAGTTAAATGTATTTTATGGGGTGACTACGAAAATCAGATGTCACATTACTTGTAAGAAAATGTTGGGTCGTAAACTATTTCAATATTACATATTTTCAGAGTGAATAAATTGAATATAAAACTTTTAAATAACAAAATTTTTTACAGTCCATTTGATTATTCATTACTTTTTTATGTTATAAACCAGTTTTACCTCTAAATTGGTTTCTAAAAATCTTTTAGGATTTGTTATAATAACAAGTACCATTAATGCGAAAACAATTCCTTTTAGACATTGATATTGAAGATGTAGAAAAATTCAGAAATGGGTGCTCTATATGCATAATGGAACTTTGAATTTTATATCTGTCGGCCAGTGTGTACAATATCATTAATGTACAGATTATCTTTCACAGTTGACTTGTATTTTTTTTATATTTATATGTGGGTTTAAAAGGGCATTATAGGATCGTAGTCCAGCACCAACATACCCAAATCTTTCCTATTCATGAATACTTTATGGGGAAAATTAAAAAAAACCATTTCTAAATTCAATAATTGTGAATAAGTATGTAATATATGGTAAATTTATAAAATTAATTTTGTACTTTATTGTATTGTAGATTCCAGAAATGTATTCTACTAATTAATAAAAAAATGTATTATCAATGTACCATAGCCTACAAAATGGTTAATTTCAGTCAAAATACAAAAAATTCAAACCACTCACAACTGATTCTACGAATCATGCAATTCTATCATGAAAAAATTACATAATGTTGATGGAAATATTTGGGAATATGTTTCAAAATTTCACCAAATTTCACTACTCTAAGGTTATTTCATGTTCTCTCAAATGTTTATTAGTCATTTTATATTTAAAAGTACTGACTAATTTTACTAATCTGTAATCCCTTAGTTATCACATTTATAAATCAATTGATTTAGAGTGCAGCAGATTGTGACTGATATCACTGAATCCTTCTCAATAGTAATTTTTGATAAACAAGTAATATGGTTTGTAAGAAAAATAGCTACATATTTGATATGAACATTGATACGGGTATTACTAAAAAATAATATATAATGATGCCAAAAAAATATCTCTTCATTTTAACTATCGGTTACGTTCATTG
This sequence comes from Viscum album, assembly GCA_963277665.1. Taxonomy (NCBI): domain Eukaryota; kingdom Viridiplantae; phylum Streptophyta; class Magnoliopsida; order Santalales; family Viscaceae; genus Viscum; species Viscum album. The sequence continues at coordinate 1,914,702,457 of OY728165.1, read as the reverse complement.
TCGAATTATGATGATGTTGATTATGGTTTTCCAACAAAATTAAATGTTTTCAAATCTAAAAAACTTCTGCTGTCAATTAATGTATGAAATTTTCATATTCAAAATCATCATCATTCAACAGAACAAAAGGCACACAAGTTAATATTCATTAGAGATAATGAAAACTACATCATCAATTTCAATGACAGCTTCTAAGAAAATATGGTACAGTCTATTATATTTTCCTAATATCCTTAATATAGAAAATCTAAAATTTGTGAATTATATTATAATTTTTATATAGAATTATGAGATATGTGGATATATAAATGTAAGTATTGGGTATGAGCATACTCAGGTACAATATATTCCATTATCTTTATTTTATTTTCCCTACCTATAAATTACATGTAAATAGCCTATTAGTTTTGTCGTTCCATCATAAGATCATCAAAGTGTTGAAACTTCTCAACTCTGTGAAAAACGTGACATGGGATTTTTAACATCAAATATGGTTTTATCAACAATTCAGGTATATATATATATATGTGTTATCTTCTATACATTGTGTTTAACAATCCCTTATTTTAAACCATCCATACAGTTTCTTCGAGAACCACTATTTCATTTAACAACATTATATATGCCGAAAAACCTACTGACTGAATTTTCTAGTGAAGAAGTTTTTGAAAAATCTCATCATTTACCACATGATATTGTGGGTATAACATGTTAGGAAAGAAATTCGAAAATCCGAATTAATGAGAGATTGAAGGACAAAACGGAAAAGAATGACTGATATTTTCTACAGATATAGAAGGTAATAAAATATTAGCGATTTTTTTCTTCCATTTTCTTCTGTGTAATAAGATTTAATATTACATTCAAATATAGTATTTCTATTTTTATTTCACTATACCATTAAATTAAATCAAATCTGCACAAATCATATGTAAAGTGATATGTGTTCCACAACACTACAAAAAATACATGATGTACACCATATATTGTTGTGGTTTTATTAGGTTAACTATATATAACATCATTGATTTCATATTCATAATAAATTATTATAGTTATATTCTTTAACATTTTCTATCATTTATTTACATTCTTTGTAATAAATATTAATTTAGGGTATCATGATTGCAATTATTGAAACAGGGATTACTGTATCTTCATATTGGAGATATAAAACTTCATCAAATGGACAAGCTGTGAGGGGATGCATGAGATGTGGAACTTTTTCTAATGTTTATGTCATTAGTTTCTTCTACCTGTATTACATATATATCGTCAATCATGTATTTAAAAAACTGGACCACTGTATTTTACAAGACTGATCAACCCTCTTAAGTAAGAGATTTATATTTCCTTCTTTTCATTTGTTAAATCACCCTTTAAATGGTGTCATTAACCATTTCTCAATGTTTAGTAATCATCTTGACTATTTTCATATAGGTATACCTTACACTTTTCATTTTCCCACATCCATGTTTGTCTGTATGTCTATTTATATTGATGAAGTTTTCACTAATAGGAAGTCTTACTACCATTATTTGTGTTCAACTACAAAACTGTTATCCCACCTCTTTTAATACAAGTATACCTTACAATTTATAATATCCAACATACATGTATGTGTTTATTTCTAGTTATATTGATGAAGATTTCAGTTATAGGCAGTCTCCCTGCCTTTAAATGCGTTCAACTTCAATACAGTGATCCAAACTCTTTTCATGCAGGTATAAATTTCAATTATAATTTTGTCACATCCATGTATGTCTTTATTTCTGTTTATGAATATTTTAGTTGCATTCAGTCTTACTGCCTCTAAATGTGCTCAATTTCATTACAGTGAACCTGCCTCTTTTCACATAGTATAGCTTACATTTCTCAACTACTCATTTCCATGTATGTGTATTTCTATTTATGTTGAATAAAATTTCAGTTTCAGGCAGTCTTAATGCCGCTAAATGTGTTCAACATTATTATAGTGATGTCGACTCTTAAAATGTTGGTATAGGTTACATATTTCATTTCCCCACATCCAGGTTTGTGGGTATATCTTTTTATGTGGAAGTATATTTTAGTTATAGGCACTCTTAATAACTCTAAAATTTTGTATTATTTTAATGTATTTATTATTATTTTGATGTTTTGTTTCATTTTACATATTCTATTATAAAAGGAACATGCTAAACATGTTTCATAAGCACACATTTTCCTATTTTTAATCATCTTAATGAAATAGTTTAACGTTGAAAATTCATAACAATCCTGGTATTTCTTTCATCAATTTTTTTTGGATTTTATAGGTGTTAATTCATTATTAGTGTGTGTATTACCCCAATCATGAAATTTCATTTGTGAAAATTCATATTTTTATAGAAGTGGATCATTTCATTTAATTATATTTCGGTAATCAGTTTGTTTTACAATAAACATTCATCTATAGATTATTCCTTAACATATTTCTGTTTTTTAGCTTGAATTAGTGACTTGATTTCACCAACATCATCAAGAATAAAGACTTGTTCTCTACTGAGGCATGTCATGACATTCTAATCACTGCAACACTTTCATTCATATTCATTATTAATAGAAAATTAATATATGATAATTTATTTTTTATTGTAAACGTGATAACAGAATGTTATTAAAATGAACAGATCATTTTAATAAAAAGTGTTTAACATTTTGAAATAGGAAAATTTTTTATTATAACATAAACCTTACTCATGCATTAATGCATAGATGAATTTTTTTTGTTTGTATGTTGTCATAACATGTTTAGATTGACAAAAATGTTTCCAATTTACTGGACTTAGAAGTAACATTAACATACTAACTTTTTTCACTTACAACGTCTTTCATCAGACCGCGGGCATGATAGAAGAGGCTATCCTTACTTAAAATGACCCTTCTCCATCCCATAATTCCATGTCTGTATCTATCCAGATATGCTTTTTCCAAAAACTACCCTACTATTAACTATTGATTTAATATGTGTATGTTCATTGATGTCCACTATGTTGTAAACAGTGATTCACTTATGGGATTCCAATGGTGTTGAAGTGCATGGATTAATGATTTTGGAAATAGAAGGTGTCTTGCTGATGGATTTTTTCACTAGAATTCCTAATCTACCCCCTCAAAATATATGTACATGATATTGAACTGGAATGCATCTCCACTAGAATGCCTAAATTGCCCGTTCAAAAGGTACCGACTATTTCTGGGTTCTTGATTACTATAGAATATTCATTCAATTTGTAGTTTCCAAAAAACACATTTTATGGTCATTTTTGTTTTCTAGTTTATAAGATTTACCAATTTAATATATTTTTCATTACTGGATTATTTTTTCCCATTTTGATGATCCGAGAAAGACACTGACATGATCTGGGTGAACCTTACATAGATGGGGATTACCAGTTATGTGATCCAAGTTACCCTTAGGTGAGATGTAATATCATTCATGTAGGTTCTTATTGACCTTTATGCAACTCAATATGACCTTTACATGCCACAGTAATGACCATTACATGAGGTTTAATACCCTTACATTAATAAAGATTATCATTTATACAGAAGATGAAAACCAACCTTACTCTTACATGAACATGTAATACCATCAATGAGTTTAATTAACCTTACATGATTCATAATTTTCATTTCATTAATGTATTAAAATCGAGCTTAAACATTTTTTATCATAGAAGACCCTTACGTGAGGTAGAGTAACTCTCCGAAATAATAGATTTATCTTATATAAATGATGTTTGTTCTATTTAAGCCAAAATAAAATCACAAAAAATGAAACATACACAACCATAATATGTGTCACTAACTCAAACAATTCTGATTGTCTCTACTATTAAGTTGATGTGTTTTAGGTTTCTAGTTCTTCTTTCATAATAATATCTGTCATTTACTCACATTCAGTTTTAATTTCATATTGCAGGGATCAAAATAGCAATATACTGGTTGGTTGCTAATATGATGACTCCAATGCTTAATCCATGTGCATGGAATTTCCTTTTCATTGTTGGGTGTTGTGTAATTTCAGTGGTTTCATCATCCATGGACTATAATGATGCACCACCTCCACTATATTTGTTGGTTGCTTCATCAAGTGTGGGATCGATCTCTAAGTTGTGGTATGTGCTAAGGCGGAGTGCTCAATTTTGGAAAGTCCCAACTAAATCTCGATTCCTAATCACATCATCCTCTGCCCACGTGTATGTGATATGCCTTATAACGTACAAACAATAATGTTATCCATCCTTAAGTTTCAAATTATGACTGTAAATATTGGATCCTATTTCAGTTATCAAGATAATTATAATTAATTTTAATCAAAGAGGTGGATGATTTCAGACATTTTGGGCTAGGTTGTGGAATTAGTACTTTCTCACAGTTTTTATTCTGTAATATTTAGTGTTTTCTTATCCATAATCACATACAATTTTGAATCCTTCCTTGGATAGAGTTTTCCGGTATCAGTCCACTACTGTTTTAAAACCTTGGAATGTTGCCACATCATGACCTATAGGCTATTCATTTTTTGGTATAATTACACAATGACTACAATTTATTAATATTTTAGGTTCCTCTTCATATATAATTAACTTATTAGTAGTTGTTATATTAAAAACACATCACATTAATCACCAAACCACCAGCTTGAATGGTAGTTGTTGTTGACTATTTCATTTTTTTGGTTGGAATATACACCTTTTTTCATGTTACATAATATTGTTTTATCATGATATATCATTACTCCTTGATAATGAACACTATACCAAATTACCAATTGATGCTAGAAACACACAACACTTCAGTCCTGAAATTTTTAATATATCGGTTTTATTACTTGATTATGAATGTCATTTTTTAAAATATTTTCAATATTGTTATGAAATTATGTTCCAGAAATGGTATACTATTATTTATAATAACAATTAATTTATACCACCATGTGAATTCATCGGAAGAGTACTAGTAATATGTAAAAGGGTAGAATACATACACCATAAACAAGAAATAAGTTGTGAATAAGGCTTATATCATTAAAATAAAATGTAGATGTGAAACACCATACGTTATGTCCGAAAGAATTATGAACATATACTAAATATCACTGATAATGAAAATATATTCATTAAATACTTAATAAATATCCTCTTAAACATTTATTGTATTCATTAAAATTTTTTAATTTCATTTATGGTAATTCTAATGAGTTAAAATGTTTAATTTCATTGTTTTGAGAGCATAGGTTTTATGGTTTTATTGTTTATTATCTTATGTATAATTTTGGGAATTCATATCGAATGGAAGAAAAACTCTATAAGTGGTACGTAAAGATATTAATATTCTTCTAGTATTTTAAATTATTCTCACTTATATTTTTTTATATGGACTATGTATGATTCACTAGATAAAACATTAAGGAAAGATGATTAGTTTGTTTTGGTGGTTTTTAAGACCATCATAAACCTATGTTATTTAATATAATATTATGTTTATATAATGGTAAAATAACATTAAATAATTTGTAATATTCTTGTTATAATATTGTTTATGAATAAAAACGATTTATTACCCATCTTTAAAGAGGTAATAAAAATTGAGAACATGTCGTCCATAGGGGCGGTGAATTGACACATCTCAAATGATGTTTTCATATTTAGAATTAATAGGAGAGGAGAATATATTTGATGATGAATATTATTTTAAAAAAATAAATTTATGGGTTATATATAATAATTGAGTTACCATGACAGTTTGGATAGGTTTGGTTGGGATATTATATGAAAATAAATGAAATTAAAAAAATGAGGATCATAACTCATGGATATTGTCTCTTTAAGAGTGTCCTTAAGGCACTAGGGAATGGTCTTTCGGTGAGACCAGAAAAACAATGATGTGGAGAAGTTGACTGAGAGTGTAATTGGTTAGAATATAGACAAGATTAAATTCTTATACAACTCGAGTAGAAGTGGTTGTGAAGGGTGGTATTTATAGTGGGAGGAGATGGGTGTTTTTGATTAGTTTATTCATTTGTTTATTTTTGGGCTCAAGACTGTCAATAATGTAGATTCCCAGGACTAAATAATGCAACTAGATCATTTAAATCTAACTAATTAGTGGTATCTTAATCCCTATATCACCCATAACTCAATAATTAATTTATTTTCATATAATATTATGTACCATAAAGTATTATATTTTACTATTCGCAAAAAAATTAACTATTTCAGAAAAATCCAAAAAATTCACCCTAACAATTTTTCAATGTGTAAATTTAAAAAATGAATCCCATTTTATGAAAATAAATTTATTAATATGATAAATTTAATTTCTATTTAAAATCATCATTTATTCCAAAAATATGGATTTTAATATAATTAGTGATTTTATGACACTTTAAAATTTTAATTATGGTTTCATAAAATTATATTACAGTTATAATTTGAGAAAATATTAATTAAAGGTTCTATTTTATGAAAATAAATTTCCTTTTAAATCTCTATATTTTATATATAATTAAAAATACAACTTTACATTTCACAAAAATACCAACACTTAATTTATCATTTTTAAAACAGCTATTTACTAATTATCAGATATAAATAAATTATATTTTCATTTATTGTATTTATAAATTTTTATTATATTTTCATAGGTGATGTTTTTATTCCAATGGTCATATTACTATTCCTAACGGTTATACTACTGTTGAAATAGTCATTCAATTTTTTAATATTATATCATTGTTTGTTTTTAAAACCAAAACTATCAATTAAATTGAATTTATTTAAGAAGATACATTCTTTAAAATCATGGTGTGTTATATTATTTCCAACTTTGAATATTTTCCCTATGCAATTTTTCATGAATATTTCTTTCTAAAGAGAACAGGGTTCTTCTTCTACAAAACATCCTCAATTTCCCATGTTTCTTTCTCCATTTTATGGATTCTCCAAAGAATTTATACTAGTCAATTCATATAATTTACCAATACTTTCTCTCTAGTGTCATGAATCTCATTTGTCTCTTAACAATAAGAAAAATTATGTTTTATTTATATTTCTTCATATGTGAGTACATGCATTGGGTTTGGCATGTACTTATTTATTAATGATATGTGGAATGCATCCTAAATTTTGGAGAGTATTGCTGGCATTGCTAATCTGTAATCTAAATCTCCAATTATTTCTAGAATTTTAAATGGTCTGATTTACCTAGGGGTAAATTTCAATTTCTTACCTAACCACATGACACCCTTCTATAGAGATACTTTCAGAAACACATGATCTCCCTCTTGAAATTCCAATGTATTTCCGAAGTTGTGAGCATAATGTTTTTTCCTAAATTGATATTCATTAATATTATTCTAAATATCTGTTAACATTTCATTTATCTCTTCAATAATATTAGGACCTATATGTTTCCTCAAACAAAATTCACCCCTAAAAGTTTGTGTATAATATCTGTAACGATATAATGCTTTATATGGCACCATTTTAGTACAATAAAATAAACTATTCTTATAGGAAAACTCTACCAAATGTAAATAATAATCCCACCTACCATGAATTTCAATTGAGAAAGATATAAACATGGTTTCTATTGTTTAAATAATCTTTTAAGACAGACCATCAGTTTGAGGGTGATAAACAGTGCTCAAATTAAACTCAATATCTAGAACCTTCTAAACAAATTTCCAAAATTTTGATGTAAAATGGAGATATTTATCAAACAAAATTGAAATATTAGAATAATTAAGTACTAAAACAACATTAATAAAGAGTTTTGTTAGGATATCAAGAGTTATATCTTCTCTTATAGAAATAAAATGTAATGATTTTTTCAAACGATTGACAATATAAAAATCATATCTTTTATTTTAGAAAATTTTTTTAATATAGTGATTAAATATATAGTAATGTCACACCAATTTAAAATAGGAATAGGTAGATTTCTCATGACTCAACTATGATGTTATCAATCAGCATTTACTAATTGATAAAATAGATATCATGTAACATAGTATGCAATTTTACACTTCATATTATCCCACCAAAAATGTTCATTCATATCTCAATACATATTGTTAATATCATGGTGTGTAGAGAAATTTGAAAAATGATCACCATATAATTGTTCCCTTTTATTTCAAGTGTTGATGGAACACATATCCTTTTTCCAAATTTCATAATATCACCATCATACAAGAATTATACCAATCTTCCATCCTTAACAGCTTTAATTTTTTTTTGAAAATTATCATCATCTAATTGAAAACCCATTTATTATCCATTAAATATGGTTTAGTAGTATTTGGATAAAGGAATAATGTTCCCCATTCTTTAACAAAACCTATATCCATATTTACTAAGTCCATGAACATTGGATCTCTATCAACCTGCATCTTGGAAAAAACTCTGTGATCTTTCCTACATAATGCATTAGCAACCATATTTGATTTTTCTAAGATGTAGTGTATTGAATAGTCATAATCATTGATTATCTAAAGTCATGATATTTTCTACATATTAAGTTATTTATGTGTAAATATTTATTTCAAACTCTTTTGATCCTTATATATATCACATATTTCTCTATAGAGATTGTGTCTTCATATATTTTGAGTAATTATTACATTTTTTAACACAAGATCATGTGTGGGATAATTTTGTTCATGATTCTTCAACTTCTTAGATACACATTCAATAAGTTTATCATTTTTTATAAGTATCATCCTCATTCCTTTGTTTGATGAATCATTGTATATTAAAAACCTATCATTTCCAGTTGATAGATTCAAAATCAGTTCATTGACTAATCTTCTATTGAATTATTCAAAACAGTATGCACATTATTTATTCCATATAAACATAAGACCTTTACATGTGATCATGGTTAATGGGATGTCCAATTGGGAAAAATTATGAATGAAATGTCCATAGTAACCTGCTGAATTAATAAATCTATGTACCTCGGTAATGATCATTGGTTTATCACATTCTTGGATTGCCTTTGTCGTTAATAGATCAAATGAGATTCAATCCATAGAGTCAATATGACCAAGAAAGTAAATTTATTGAATCTAAAATTCACACTTTAAAAACTTACCCTATAACTCGTTCCTCCTATGACTCTCAAGAATGATCTACAAGTGAATCTCTTGGTATTTATTAGTTTTATAATATACCAGAATATCATCAAAGGATACGAAAAAAATCATCAAGATGCTCCTTTAATATTACGATCATAAATATATTAAAATTGAGGGTCCATTATTAAATCCAAATGGAATTAGTTTAAATTTTTAATGTTAATAACTCATTCGAAAATCTTTCTCTAAAATATCTTCCTTCATTACTCATAGTTGATGATACCCATAACAGTGTTCAATCATCAACAAATATTTACCTCCACGAAGTTGATCAAATAAATCATCAATAAAATTAGAGGATAATTTTTTTATTCATATAATAGCATTGAATTCCATATAGTCAATTTAAATCCACATGGATCAAATGTTTTTATTAACAAAGTGAACAGGGGATCCCTATGGAGTAACACTAGGGTGGATAAATCCATTATTACTTAACTCATCTAGTTGTTTCATTACCTCAAAAAATTCCATTGGGTCCATTGTATGGTGAGTCATTGATATTAGTATTTCATTATGTATTAAATTAATGGTAAACATAACCTCACACTCTGAGGGTGTCCATGTAATTAAATTGGAAAATAATCAATGTATTCTTGTATAATTTTTATATCCTCAATTTGAAAATTTATTTTCTCATAAAAATACATTGTTTTATCTTCCACACCCAAAAATTTCATTCAGTTGATATACTCTGGGTGGATCTAGATAAGAATCAGATGATGAGGTTTCTACTCTGAATATAAGGAATTTTATATCTTCCCCATAAATCAGAATTCCTTTGTTCTTATAATGAGGGTTTTCATTATATTAAGAAATCCAAACGATTTCGATTATTATATTAAAATTAACTATATAAATGATGATACAGTTAGAAAAAAAGTAAATTTGTATTCTATAATGGGAACTCCCCAACACAATTATGTTAAAATGAGACTTTCCTTAGGGTTTTTTACTGAAAAATCCCGTATTAAATCAACAGAGAAATATCTAATTTTCTTGTAAAACTGGGTAGATAAAAAAGTTTTTAATGGTCTAAAATAAAATAATGCATTTCTAAAATTTGATTTTAGGAATATTTTTCATTATACAACATCATTTGGTACTTCTACCTCAGTTTTATTGATCACATAAACTTATCCACCTCCCCATGGCCTCTTCTACGGTAAATTCCTTGGACTATTGGGGATCAGATTGAATAATTCCACATTTCATTAAAGCTAATCACTAAAATTAATTTATTTATATATTCTCCTTTCATTCATTTTCTTGATGACCCATTTCCACACACTTGTAACAAACTCCAATTATTTTTGAAAAATTTTCAAGGATGATTCTTTCCACAATTTTCATATAATGATAATTTATATATTACCCTATTCCTATTATATGATTTATCTTTTTCATGCTTATCATAATACCTCATCTTCTTTTGATTTAAGTTGAATATATAGGATCTAGTAAATCAGTTCTCCATTTTGATGGAACATTATACTATTCAATCATATGATGAAATAGTTTCATATTCTAGATCCCTTCCAAGACTTGTCTTCAGACCATAAAAAAAGTGACCAATCTTGTTTTCCAAATCACATATTTATTATGTAGTGTACCTTCCTAGTCTTGTGATGGTAGTATCATACTCATCAACACTCTATTACTATTTTTTCATATATATATAAAAAATTATCTTTACTTGTCTTTATTTCTCATGAGGGAAGTATTGTAAAAATAATTTTTCATTAAATGTTCTCCATTCCATGTCAACTATTTCATCTTCCTCCTAGGTATTCTAAGTCATTGACCACCATTAATCTACATCACCCTTGAAGAAATATATTACTATCACTACATTTTCCCTTTCAACACATCCTAATGCTATAAATTTTTTCCAAGGGACTTAATCCATTTCTCATCTGCTAATATATTAGCAGTCCCACTAAAAGAAGGTGACTTCTACAACATAAAATGATCAAATGTAATAATAGTATGCTTATTATTTATTAATTGAGTTAGTTATCCTAATATGGTCATGATCACATCAACCCCAACAGAAACTATGTTTATATGCAGAGTGGGGCAGTCCCTACATCATCTTTGGGAGTTGATCCCCTTTCTTACATTAGGTTTCATCACCAAATAATGGAAAACACTGAGTTAGCTCATAATAATCTTCTGTATTATTCCAAAAATTCACTGTAAGAAATTTTTATAATTATTATGTGTATTTAACATCTAGTTTTTAAGGATTCAACCAAACTACCACTAATAGAAAATGTAAATACCTCGACCCCAATAGTCCAAAGTTGGTGACTTAGATTATAGCAATAGCATAGATACATGAGATCACATCACTGAGGATTGATTAGTTTGTTATTCTTGAAGAACTAGATACAAAAATGAATACTTTATTACATTGGTAATTATAAAAAGAACATAATAAAATTAAAGTAAAATGCTTATTTCACAATTAAAAAAATTCTTTTTAATAACCCTGGGAAGGAAAAAAAATAAAAGGTTGAGATCAATTTCTCTATAAGGGTTACATGAAGAAAAAAAAAATCAATGATAATTGAATCAAAATAAAAAAGAAGTAATAAATATGTAATGGTAAATAAGTAATAAACATATCCCATTTAATCAATAAAATGATAATAAAAACGAATCCATATATTTTTTCAAATATAAAAGCTCCTGGATCATAATAACTGAATAAAGAATAAAGGAATTCATTATTTATTTCATACCATGTATCTGGAACACAGACCAATAATGTTAAGACCTTTCACAATATGGTTTATGTATTCGTTGAGAAACCCATATTATTCTACATGGAAATAAGTGTAAACGGTTTATTGCCAACTGTTTGGTCTCATGAGACCTGTTAATGGAAAAATGGGATATCTATAACCAGTTCATGCTCATGTATGAATGTCCAAAGGATTACCCAAATATCAAAATGATATTTTCAATTCATTAATTGATAAGTCGTATCAAAATATCCATTTTGAGTTGAGGGTATGGATTTATAACTATTTCTCCAATTAAAATAACATTTAAAGTAAACATCGTATGTAAAAATGGTATAATGATTAGACAATAATCATATTCATGATAGATATAATATGGATATTTTAGAGAAAAACTATTCAAATTAATGTTTTTCTCAAAGGGGTAGTATATACACAACATAAAAATTATTAGGTGAGTAATACTAAGTAAGTCTCTATGAAAAGAAAATTGGGATGAATCCCCTTGCAACTTTGTATTGAGTCAAACCACAGGCCCCATAGAATTAATAATTATCTAATGAAACATTTAATACCATGAATATAAATATATTAATGATTTTATATGTAAAAGGAAAATATACATACACCACAAAAAATAAATGGTGAAAAATAAATATCCCACAAAAATAAATGTGAGATGAGATACCCCTTACATTATGTCCAAAAACGTTGTGTACATGTAATTATTGTTACGAAAAATCAAATAATATTAGTTAATTACTTAATAGAGAACCTATTTAACATATATTTTATTTATTATAATTTTATTAGGTTCATTTATGTCTATTTATATGAGTTATAATGTTTAATTTTGTTGTTTTGAGAGCATTTGTTTCATAGTTTAATGGCCATTTCCCTTGTGTATAATTATTGTAGTTCTAGTAAAATAGAATAAAAACTCTATCAATAGAATAGAATGAAATTAATATAATTATTGGATTTTAAATTATTCACATATATAATTTTTTTATATGGTATGAGTTTGATTCATCAGATAAAACATTTATAAAAGTTGATTAGTAAATTTGTAATTTTTTACCACTAACACGAACTAGTATCGTTTTATTTAATGTTATGTTTAAATACTAGTTTTAGAATATTAAATAATTTTTAATACACATATTATAATATTTTTTAACCATCAAAATGGTTTTATGACCATCCTTAATGCTGGAAATGTAAAATAAAATCTCATCATCAACAGAGGTGGGGTATCGACACCTCTCAGACAATATTTTCATTTTTTAATTAAAACGAGAGGATAAGAAATTTGATGATGAATATTTCATTAAAAATAATAAAAATAAAGTATATATATCATACTTTTGTTACCATTCCACTTTTTAAAGGGTATATGAGGAGAGGATAATAAAAGAACCTAAATTAAAATAGAAAGACTCATAATTTTACCTCTCGAATACAATCTCCTTGGGAGCCTCTTTAAGGAACTTGGGAATTTTATTTTGGTGATACCAGAAATAAAAAGACATGGGGGAGTTTCTTTGGAAAATAATTGGGCAGAATTTAAATAATATTCATGGCCTATAAGGTTTGAGGAGAAGGGGTGATTATTATAGTGGTATGAGAGGGGTGTTTCTGATTATTTTCATCATTTGTTTGTTATTTTCACTAAAGACTATGAATACTGTTAATTACAATGAATAAATATAGTAAATTTAGCATGTGAGTTTAAAATAATGTTTTCTTACCTCATACATTCATCACCAATGATTCAATAATTCATTTATTTACTTATTATATTAAATATCGTAAAGTACCGTATTTTACTATTCACCAAAAATAAACTACTTTAAAAAAAATCACCCTAAACATTTTTTATGTGTAAATTTCAAAATTGGAATCCATTTTATGAAAATAATTCTTGAGATATGTGAAATTTAATTTCAAATTAAAACCATTATTTATTCAAAATCTATTTATTTTAAAATTATAACAGGTTTTATGAAACATTAAAAAATTAACTATGGTATCATAAACTTATCATATAATTTGAATAAAAAAATATTATTTAGTGAATATATTTTAAGAAAATAATTTTTATTTTAAATTATTATATTACTTGTAAAATTGTAAATAAATATTTAATTTTCACAAAAATACCATCTTTTAATTTAACATTTCTAAAAAACTATTAACCAATTCTATGATATAAATATATTAATATTCATTTATTAGATTCCTATATTTTATTTATAATTTTATAAGTGAGGTTATTTTTATATTTTCTAAATTATTATTCCTAATGGTTATAACACTATTCCTATAGTCATTTTAATATTCAGTTTTATATCACAGCTCGTTTATGCTACATAAACTATCAAATAAAGTGAATTTTTTTAAGATGATATGTAACGTAAATTCATGGGGGGTTATAACTAGACTAGGATGTCATGTACATAATTTCACTATGGGAAAAAATCAGTACTAACAAATACGAGGAATATTATAGTGTTTTGGGAGGTAGGAGGTCAACGTTATTGGATTCGGTCAAATGTAACATTTCTGTTCTTTAACATCATTCGCGATGGATTGTGGGTTTTTTAACAATTAAATTATATATTTATAATTTGGTAGGGAGTGTGTTGGGATTCATAGGTTTCTCTATTTTGTATATAACGTTTCATAGTCAAGTGCTTTTCTCTCGTTTATCCATTACACACTCAACCCAAAGCGATATGAGGTTTACCGTGAAATTTTGATCATCACAGAGTAGGATAGTATTGTTTACACTAATTCCTTGTCTAGGATTTTCTATATAAAGTTGAACATACGAATTCTATACGTTATCCCTGAAAATTATGAATTTATAGGGACACTGTTGTGTAAGGAGAATCTTGTTATATTTGAATTCTTTCTATGTAGAATCTGGAAGTAGGCACTTACAATGGATAAGTTAATGAAAAGAAAGGGGGTATCCCTTGTCTATCGGTATAGTTGTAGTCAACATCCCAAGTATGATTCTACTAATCATATATTCAATGAAGAAGTGTGGGAATCCTATGTTTGGAATGGATTTGACACTTATAGTGGATGGGATGTGCCGAAGATCTCTGACATGAACATCCTTCATTTCTCGTTTAATGACATGAATAACAATATACAGTAACTTAAGGGGAGATCTATATTCATAGAGGAATGATTATAGAGTATATGGAATGCTCACCATAGGGTTAGTCATTATGGGATTCCTAGTTTGGCACTAGATATTATGGTCTAAGCTCAATCACATACAATTAAACTAATCCCTCTTCTTAAATAGAAGGAGTTTGTTGCTTCTTTATGGATACCCATGGAAGTAAAGGGTCATGGTCACATTGATCGTAGGAATGTATTGAATCGAAAATGGGTTCATTGTCTCCCATATGTTCATGGTATGAAATTTAATGTATATTGTTCATGTATCAATTGAAACATTAGGGGAGGATGGGTTTTTTATTAAAAGGATAGTTAAGTCATCTTATAATTGAACACATTATTCGGCCAGGGAGAATCCCTCATTTCTGAAGTCTTCTCCATACTCTAGGGGTTTGAATTTTTTCCTTCCCATCGTATTACACTAGAGGGGGTTGAAACCAATTATTCAATATTACATGGTTCTATCTGGGGAATTATCTCAATACCTGGGGCTGTCACCTATCGTGTTGGTAGATTCACGAGCCTCTTTATTGGATATGTGGATACAACTCGCATGTAATGGGAAGAAAATATAGTTGATGAATTTTTAGCTTCCCGAACCACGACTAGTCACCCGTGTAACATATTTACTATCATTGTATCCCTTCCACAGATTATGTTAACTTGGATATAGATGATTCACAAGGGATCCATTATTTCAAACCCCATTGACCTTTTTGGAATTTTCCTCCTTTTCTCAATAAAATATTCTTAAAAGCGGATTTATGGTATAAATTCATACATAGAAAATTCCAAAAACCATTCAATTATATTTTTCTATGATCCATGTTATGTGTATAAAACCAGAGGGTTAAATATAAATAACTATTTTATCCCATAAAAATATAATACAAACTAATGAAACGAGATAAATTTTCTTGTTCAAGTATAATCCAAAAATATTCCTGGTTGATACAAATGTCAGATACTAATATAATACAAAATTATCAACCTGAAGCTCTAATACTCACCTAAATAATGTGTTTAAAATCATTCAAGTTCAAATTGAAAAATTTGAAAATAGCCTTGCAACATTCAATAACCTCTCACTTTCATGTAATAGAGAAAAAATCAATCCCCGTTATTTTACAAAATAATTTTTTTTATGAAGGATGGGAGAGTTAAGAAATAATACCAAGTGAATGAAATTCACTTCATTATCTTTCTACAGTCCTAATGTTTTTATGAGAAAAGTTTTTTTGTTATCTTCTTAAATTATTTCTCATTTGTATCCCCCTAAAAGGAGAGACTCATCAACATCTTCAAAATTGATAATCTATTCAACAATGGGTTTTAAGAAGTTCCAATATAGAGAATAAAAAAACATATATCTTTAACTTGTGGATATCCAAATGTGACCACATCCATAACATTACAACGGATTATCTTATTAAATATTATTTATTCTTGATACCAATTATATGATCCAATCAATATGGTATGATCTCCATCCATGTTTTCAATGATACAAAAACACATTCTTTGAATTCATAAACGATGGTCCTATATCAAAGTCATATTTTAATAAAAATTGAGAAATCATTCAAGGATAGAAAGTTCTTTATTTTTTAATTCATGAATTTATAGTACTAACTAATTCATAGGTTATCTTCTAGAGAACTTGCTTTACCTTTAATTACCTCAATTATCATCATATATACAATACAAAAATACTAATTGAATAAGGTGGATCTTAATTTCGTCTAAATGTGAATTGAAAGGTTAAAATTTTTATCAACCGTCATTCTATGTTTCCTTTAGTCTTCATGAATTTACATATACTTTTATGATATATTTTATCCTTTAGTTTCATGGATAACAACAAATCATCTGTTTCTCTAGGTGATATTATTCTTCTCTCTTCATACATCATATAATATCCATCTCTTAATTTTTTTCTTCATTTTCTTCATTGATTCTTCTTGTGCTATATATTTTCTTAATAATCCTTTTCAAATGTGTGAATCATTATTTCATCTCTCACACAAAACATACTCTTTAAAAAAATGTTTTTTTGATGAAAAAACATTCATGAAATATGAGTTCATTATGTGGATAAATTGTTTTACCTTGATCACTATATTTTACCAATGAATCAACAATTTTTCTTTCCCTCTCAAAATATTTTAGCCGGATTACTAAAATATCATTATGTTCATTGAGAGAATGTTTGAATTATCCACATGGATTATTTTAAGTGCATTTCTTCACATTAGTTATTTTGGATGTTGCACTCTCATTGAAATTTCTAGGTCTGTTACCCAATAATGAACCATGAAACATCATTGATGTTTAGTTAGGAGAATAAAGATTTACAACTCCCCTAAATTTATTTTCCAAGGAAAGAAATTCATTATTTCTTTATGGTCTTCGTTACTTTATTATTTTATTACATTTTGGGATGAGCCCACATCATTTTTGTGACCACAAACTCTTCAAATTTCAATTAAATAATTATGTACATAAAATCTTTTTGATACAAATAGATTCATATTGATCTATGCATATTTTTTCAAATTCAATAACATACCTCCTTGGAATGGGAATCATTTATTGTTTTTAATTTAAATGATTGTATCAAAACCCTAATAAAAATTCCCAAATATATTGTTAATCCATGAAATACCCACAAACACTAATCTTGTTTTATCATTTGAATGCTGTCTAGAATATTCAGCATAATCATTATATTGGTTTATGCTTTTCATCACCATATATTTGGTTATTCATTAGGATCCAACTCTCAAAATAAATCTTCTATGCACACTACATATGGTGGTCGAATAATCATTACTTTTCTATATCCACACTTATACATAATTTGTTTTGAAACATTTACTCGTAATGAAAGTAGCTTTGATAAAATATTATGAAATGGTATGGATGGTACCTATTTATTGGAAAATTCTTATGAAATATCCTCAAATAATTTAGTGATACTTTTTTCACATAATAGTGGACTTTTTGAAATAGAATACTCCTTATAATTTTATAAAATAAAAATTAATATTCTATATTAAGTGTGATGGATCAATATGGGTTATTGGATTAGTCAATTTAATCTTTAATTTAGGAAACATCATATTGAGTAAATTCTTGTAATATTATTCCAATTAAACTCTCTAATTATAACCATTTCATATCTTCTAAACACCATATTAATGTATAAACACATTCCATTGCAATTGAAAGAGAATCTCCATTATTCACATATTTCTAATATCAAGTTGTGTATTCTGGACATCAATGATGTTTTTCAAATTTTCATCCAATACATGAATATTCTTATAAAACTCTTTTTTGGACTCACCCTTACCTTGGACTATTTTTAGACACTTCTCATTAAATATTAACAATCTCTCTAAAATAATTATGCAATCATGTACTTTGAAAGTAGCTTATTTGGAGAGATTTATAGTATTCAGATCTCTTTCTATTAAAGATTCCTTTAGGTTATATATATCACTTTCATGATAAGGGATATCTTCCAATTGGATTTCTAAAATTCAAAATGTAATAGAGAAAAATTATTTCAGAATAGATTTAATTATATCCTTTGATTCTTAATCAGATAAATCTTCTAATATATGATAACACTAACATGATTCTTCATCTTGAGGTAATTTCAAACCCTAATTTTCACATAACATAGGATCACCTTAATCCCTTAATACCTTTTAGGGAAAAATAAATATACATTGTAGTATATTGAACCACTAGTTTATATCATTCCAAGATAGATCATCCTACCTTTCATGGAGCACATGAGAATTATTCAAATTTTAGAAAGATTGAAAAATTATTCATTAACTTCTTCTATTTTATTTTCCAATTAACCAAAGTAATGGAAGAAACTAAAATTATATTTTAAATAGAATTAAATTCTCTAAAACTACACATCATTATTATTTTTGGAAATAAACTAAAAATCATTAAAGAAAACTATTTCATATTGGGAATCCAAAAGATTGGGACTAATGATCTAAAACCTATTGTATAATAAATGTTTTGATATCATTGTCACTGGGAGTGATTTAGTATTGGTCAAATTAATACTTTTACCCTTTTTTCAATTTTCCTTTACCACTATCACTTGTTATGGTGAATTGAATCTCTTATTATCTCAATCATCTCTTGATTTTTTATTATAGAACAACTAAACACAAACACAAGAGGTATAATTATTTACAAGGATGGCCTATTCATTTTATAATTATAATCCTCACGGTGATCCAGTAAAAGCTATGGTCAGACAACCCAATTGTAAAACCCTGTGATCATTACATTATTGTTTCTCAGTAGTTTAGATTGTGCATCCTAAACAATTTTTTGGAGTATATCACACTAAATAACATCTCATACCATTAAAATTAAATATATGGGAACAATAATATATTCCTCTATTTGTATATAATGTTTCCTTGTTATTGATCTTTTTTCTCCTTCTTCCCTTTCATGGTAACTTGACTTTTCATCTATTTGTTGGCATAGTACTACACACAAACACTTCTTCTTTTCATAGTAGAAAAATGATATTTTACTTATTCTCCTTTAACTTATATCTATTTTTATATTATTCTTATTATTATATGAAAAGAATAGTGTATAGATTTATTATTATATTTATAAACACCATGACCAACATGAAAAATAATTTTCAACTCCTCTTCTTTCGGTACAAATTGATATGCACAAATATCTTCCTTTATTATCTCTTCATCTCTCTTTCATCATTAGTTCAAGATAGACATATCTAAATATCATTTTCATTATTAAACTATTTAGAATGATTCTAAATAACCAAATTTTATATATCTCCATTTTTTTACACTGGTTGGTATTTCCTCGAGAATATGTATCAAATTTGTAATAAAAGTTATCAATAATTATATTATTAGATATACTGGGATATATCTGTTTATGATAATAATAATAATAATAATAATATAGTTTTATTATCATTCACATGATATTTTCTCACATACTTTTCTCCATGATTTCCACTTCATAATTGTATGTAACTAAAATTAATTACTCTTCCTTTTAATTTGGTCTGAATGAAGCCTAACTTATCATCAAATTAATTTTTTATATTATTTTCAATATAATATCCAAAAAATATTTTCCATAATTACAACATGAATTGAGATAAAGATATCATGATTATGTTCATTGGTGTCTCTTCTAAGTTTCGAAATCACAATTATCTATTCTATAACATCCTCATTCAAATACATAAAGGGCTTGGGAATTATTCCACCTATTTCTTCATGTGGTCTGTAAAAACCACAACATTTCCGTCTTCATTAAATTTTCATGAACAATATATATACCAAATCATAATGTATACATCACTAAAAAAATTGATAAATCATATTTTATATGTTTTAGAAATCACTTATATAACCCATATAGATATATAGATCACCTAGGTGACCAGTGAACAATACAATTCATGTACATGACCATTCTCATCATTAATACTTTCACATAGCAGTGTGCATGGAATATCTATCTTCATGTTTATGAAAGAACATATTTATCTGTATCCCATGAATTGAATGGATGGTATATTTCATTAATGAAATGTAAATGGATGCACTACATTCATGATACCTTTTTTTGATCAAACCACAGGCATAAACCATCTAAATTTTCTTAAAATTTTACTGCTCCGGAACAGGTGGACATGAAAGCATGAGATTTGATAAATAAATATGGAAATATTTAAAATTGGAATGACTCTAGGGGATTGAAAAATTTAAAGTGGGGAATGATAACCATTCAATCTATTCTCTAATATGTATAGAAGCTTCTCAAAATATGTAAATCTTATTTTATAGTTATACCATAGTAATTGATCCTCCTACCATCACAATTCAATGGCAGTGCTTATTACCATTTCAAAAATAGTTATATCTCCAACTTTTCTACTCCAATGGTTGTACCTCCTATCGTTACTCTAACAATATAACTTCCTACCTTCACTAACCAATAGTACCACCTACAATCATTGTACTCCAATGGAAACACCTCCTACCAATACTCCTGTAGTAGTGTATCTCTCTTAGGGAATAGTCATAAAAAATTAGATATAAACATACCATTATCATGGTAGTGGAAACATTTTTTCCCCTTATATTGTGATTCGATGTGATACACTTACTCAACCCCATAGTACACTTCTAAAATCCATCAAAATATGGGTTTACCATTATGTGGGTATCATTTAACTTTTTGTATCATTACACATACACTTATACAAGCTATTAGATGTGTTGGTTACCAATACATAGGCTAACCTATGCTATTATGAATGGAGTTGTTAAGCTTTACTCTCTTGGGTTACCCTTATACTAGACGACCTTACCCTAAATCAGGTCATCCATGTTTAGATACTATTACACACTGGGCATGCTACCATTACACAAGCTTCTTGAACCCTTATCTAAGTTACATTAACCATTTGGAGGCTTCCATATAATTTAAAATTAATCTTTAAATACATGTTTCATGAAATCATAAAGAACATAATAAATTCACATAAAACTAAGGGTCATTTTGTACTCCAATATTCGGTTCCTCAACATTCAACATTCATGAATATTCTTCAATGTGCATGGGTTATCCACCAACCCACCAAGTATTGAAAAGAAATTTCTTTAACATATTGAATTCATCTAATTTAAATAACATTAAAAAAATTAAACTTCCACAACATTTAGTGAACCTAAATAAAAATCTTAATAAGGGTCACCTAGAGGAAACATATTGAATCTTTCATTACCAAATTTAAGGAAATCAAATCGTTATATGACATATCATCTGTATTGTTAATGAGATATGGATGAAATTAGTTGTTTTTGATTTTACGGTTCCCATATCATTAGAGTAGTTTTCCATCTTGAAAAGCTCATTCATAAAAAATTATTGATGGAATAATGTCATGACTTCCTTCCATGAAAAATATATAGTATTTCAATTCTTAAGTTTCACATTTTTTTTAAAAAAAATTGGCCACATCATAAAGCTATAAAATATTTCATGAATCATTTGAATATAAAATAATGTTGAAGGACTGAAAGAATTATCATTCCATGAGGTAGTATATAACACTATGATTTATTGACTTCTGATGAATTTAAACTTTTATCTTTACTTGGCTCTCCTAACTATGTTTGGTAGCTTTAAAATGATTATTAACTATGAATTTGAGATTAATTGGTGGGAGTTTACATAGGAAATCATCAATGTATGTATTTGAAATAAAATAATTTGGTTTCCATTTTATGTTAGAATTTTGAATTTGAAATTGGAAAAAATTGTGTGATGATAAAAAATAAGTCACACATGAAGGAATGATTGATAGGTATAAAGAGAATAAAGATAATATTTTAGATCATGAATAATTGTTTATCTATATTGGACTTCATTGAATATCTGATATTTTGAATTTATATTGATTAGAATAAAATTCATTAAGGATATATTTTGGAATAAATTTTTTTGTAAATGTCATTGATCATTTGAATTAAATAACAAAAAAAAATTAATAACAACCATTTGGTTTGGTGCCTTATATTTGATTGATATATTTGTGAGTTTGGCATACCTTTTCATTATATCAATTTAACCTTCTTGAAAGAACTGAATGGGAGAGATGAAGAGTTTTTTTACCCTTTTTTACGTAGTGATAATTTCCTAAATTTATAATCACATTCTAGTGGAGTATTTTAAAATTATAATATCAATACATCATTGATGTGTGATCTATGGCCATATCCCAGTGTGGGTGATCCAAGTAAAACTATTTGTGTATTAGTATATTTATTTATGAATTTAGGATAATACTTATATAGATCATTGTTACATATTCAATGTTGTTTTCAAATGTAAAGATAAAATCAAATTGAACGTGAAAAAATAAAAGATTTTAGGACACCCTGATTCTCCTAGTAGATATTTACTAATGGACCTCAATTTATAAAATTTTTTATTTTCTTTTTTTAACATGATTTTTTTAATAATGGATAATATAATTTTTCATAAAATTTTTGAAAATCATGGTGGTTCTATATATTAATATTTTTATAGATGTCATAATCCCCCAATAATGTGAATTATTAAATTCTAAATTCCAATCTTTCATATCTTATCTCTTTAAAATCCAACAATTCATGTCAAATCCATTTATAATCCAACCATTCATTATCTTTTATTAATAAAGTGATATATTTGAGCATGGTATTTGACATAGAAGAAGTGGATTAATATGCGTCATTAATTAATATATAATGTGGAATATATATATCTAATAATGTGATTGTGAAATAATAACTTTATCTTACATACTTTCTCATTTTATCCTGTATGATTCTTTTACAATGTAATTGCATAATAATCATATTCACCTATAGTATAAATTATTTTTTATCGTGAATCATCATAATGATTCATTCACAATTGAAAATGAAATCCCAATTTTTAAATAATTCATGATTTCACCATGTGTCATGGCCTTATTTAAAAACAATTTTTTGTAATGCTTGTAATTAGTATTAAGAAAAATATTTTTAATATATATGAAAAAAGGATTTACAATATTATAAAATTATTAATATATTTAATATAATGAATTAAATTAGTTTTAATATTTAATATCTTATTAAAAATAAATAATTAATGTATTAATAATTTTATTAATAAATATTAATTAAAGTATGCAGTGGGGGACTTACCTGAGTGGTAATGTAACCCTGTAATCATGCATATAACCCAAGTTCAAATATATTAAGAGGTGGATTACCATGTTATTTTTTTTATTGTTGCACTATAGTAACAAAATTACAGTATAAGTACTTTATTCACAATACAATAGAAATAGTATTATTCATTTGAACTGGGGTTTCAAGCAACATATGTGTACTATAATGAAACATGACCATCGGGACATCAAAGGCCTCTGGGTCACTAAGAATTAAAGATATCATAGTGCTACACAACATTTGGAATCTAGGTAGTATAATTATACTAGGAAAATAGTTTGGCGAATTGATGTATGTGGTACATCTTGGAAAAACATAGGCATCACTAGGTGTGCGGCTCAAAAGAGTGATGGGTGTGTTAGAGATTGTCATATATGCATGTGATGAGATAGATTTGTAATGTGGGGTGGAGGGATGAACTATAATGACATGATGGAGGGAATCATGACATGATTATTATTAGTAGGGTTGGAAGGTCGTGTAAACTAGGGGCACTACTGTTAGAGTGGCCAAGAACATGACAAGGTGTCGTTCGAAGGACGATCCATGTGATGAAATGTGGTTTCATCAGGTGGGTGGAGTGAATGTGTTATAGGTGGGTTGGTTCCTATCATCATGAATTATACCTAAAGGTATTTTTGAAGTGGGCTATAGGGATAAACTGGCACTGTGTGATGGATAAATATAGAAATATAGTTTTGTAAGGGTGTGGAACGATGTAAATACTCATGACAAGTTTTAACATATTGGATACACATCTAGGTAATTTGGTTTATCTCTTTCATAGACCCTTGGGAAACACTTATCTATGATTTTTTTCAAAAATAACATGTGACTTTAGTCTATTAGTATATAAAATAAGAATTTCAATCAGTTCTTGTCCTTCTTTATTGGGAGGGATGAAGCTTGACCCACCGTGGTGCCTAGGTGTGTATGTGTTATTTGAATTTTGTAATCTCATAAAACTAATATGATTTAATTTTACTGTTATTTAATTTCTAATGCTTCAAATTTTGAACTATATAGAGAGATATAAAGAGAAAAATAATGTATGAGATAGATCCATGAATTAATGAGATCGTAGATTTTTAACCTTTGATCGGTTGCTGATCTATTCAAACCTAGATAAAATCATGTTGTTATTTAGTTGTTAATCTCTAAAATCACTCCTATGAAACCCATACTATGTTAAAATCCATGATAGGGTGTTAATAAGGGTGTTATATGTCTATTTGGGGGGTTTAAATATTAATAAAAGAACTGAAACCCATCTATATGGACAAGTTGGATGGTCCTTAGGACCGTGAACCTGGTCGTGCAAGATTATATACCCAAGAACACCAAAATACATAGTCTTTCTACATGGTTATTTGAGATGTGCACTAAATTAAGCAATCCTCATTTACATGATTTTTGATATACATTGTATCCCTATATGAGTTCGTATACTGTACACCTAGACATGATTTCATCATTATCCTTCCGAAAACTCTAAATTATAACATGAAAACCAAGAAAATTAATATAAGCCATACATTCCATGTTTGGGGTGTCATAATTAAGACCTCTAAAAACCAGTGGAAGTAATAGATTATAATATATTAGTTTTTTATGGTTATACAAGAAAAAAATTGATGATTGTAGGAAATAAGTGTGTAAATATGAATGTTGTTGGTTAAATTAATTACATGACCCATGAATTATTCATTTTATAGACATAGAGACATGTCATCAAAAAATATATCATCTCCTGGTAAATTTTATAGGTTATTATTTCAAAATATTATATCTATTTTGATTTCATCATGTATATTAGATCATACTTCATAAAATTAGTGATACATATGACACCCAACTTGGAAATAGATGTGTCCATTATATCAAGCCTGATTATATACAAATCAAACCAACTCTATTAACTAGTTTGACCCACTGAATGTGGAGACTCTTACCAATGCACCCTGGAAATTGACAAGTATATCATCATAGCACCACATTGAGTAATTTTATGTATGACCATTTGAATGGAGTGGTCTACCATCCTATTAAAAATTTATACAGCATCATTTCATTTTTTTAATATTGATAATGTGAGAACCTTTATCAGATGTCCCCCTCTCCCCTCACATTTATATGTGAAATTCCAACTCCTATATATATTTATTCCCCTTTTATAATAAACTAGAATTTAACCCATTCTTCCATAC
This sequence comes from Viscum album, assembly GCA_963277665.1. NCBI lineage: Eukaryota > Viridiplantae > Streptophyta > Magnoliopsida > Santalales > Viscaceae > Viscum > Viscum album. The sequence goes on along the minus strand of OY728165.1, from coordinate 1,914,676,329 downwards.
TGTATTATTTAGATATTAAAGTAAAATAACATTTCATAAAGTTACAATTTCAAAATAATGTGAATTTTTGGAAAAGAGATTCAAGGTTACATAAATGACAGACATTAATATGTATGCCTAATTTTATATAAATATGAAATATTCCATATATAATTATGATGGATTATATAATTATGTTGAATTTGATATATATTTATGAAAAAAATATATTAGATATACTATAAAATTTTATATTTCCAAACCATATAAATATACTAGAAGAATTAGGATTCAATATTTGGAATATATGAAATTTTGATGAAATATATAGGTTGAATAGAACAATATAATTACAAATATTTAAATTTAATAATTTTATACATAGATAATATAATGTATAATGAACATAAGTAGATAAATAGACTCAAAAAAGACACTTGAATCATAAAACATAAATGTATATAGCATGATGTAATGGTTATGATAGGGACATCTGTACAAAATCTATTTAAAGTAATAGAGATTGTTATTTTTATAAGAACCAACACAGTGGAATCAATTTTAACAATAATAATTTACTTCAAAAACTCCAAATCACACTAATAGTCACTAAATTACTAATTTCAATGACACCAAGGACCCCAAAATGTTCACTAACATGGTTTTTTTTTCTTCCAATACACATTCAGGTTCATGAAATTAAAATAATGGTAATAATCCTGTAAAAAGCTATAACACAATGATATATTATGATGAAACTAGGTTCAAAACTATAATTAAATATAAGACAAATTATTACCTGGTCTCTAAATGAAAATATAATAGATAAAACATAAAACGAATCAATTCACCGGGTCATAAAATATAATAAATATTATAACAAAAAATATTCAAAAATTATTTTTTTGAAACATTTTTTCTCAATATAAATTGAATAAACTATAATCATAGCACAATATTGAAGTAACAAGAACTTGATCTCAAGAAAACATATAACTAAATAATGATCAAAACCACTCATAATCAATAGATGGGAAAATCTAATATTATTACTCACATTTCATGCATACACATGAATCAGAATATTAAAAACTATGAGCCCTTATTAATGTTAAATAATTCATTGATGAATAGAAAGCATTATATAATAATATTTTCAATAGTTTTGAATTTGTCTTCCATATTATTCTATAAAAGAATATTTAGTATTTTTATATGAATAAATAAATACCACTTTTAACTACTGAGACTTGTGGTTATAAATCATTTAATTGACAAAAATTTATAATATTTAATATTTATTACCATGTAAATATAATACATAATTGATAATCATTAAACGTAATCCATGTTTCATAGTTATTATTTTGTAATTTAAAAATGAAACAAATTGAAAAGTTCTAATAAATAAAACATAATAAGTGATGTCAGATACATTCATCCTAGTATATAAATTAGTTCAAACTATAGATTTTTATATTTGAAAAAAATTACTCACTGAACTTGTTATTTCATTCCCAATTAAATAAAAATTTACAATACAATTAAGATAACAAAACAAGGGGAACCTTTTTCAATATAAAAATAAAAAGAGAATATATCGACAGCTCAAAAAGAATCAAATATTAGTATGAAATGTGATGCGGAAAATCATAAATTTGATTAGAATATAGAAAAAACATTGGGTCATGTGATTAACAATGATATGTAAAATTCAGAGGCCAAATGAATAAAATGAAGAAATAAAAAAATCAATTTTATTCTAAGAATAAAATTTTCAAGTGTATTTATAGATATTCAATTTGAAAAATAAATCATACCAGATAAAATATAATAAAAATAAAAAATATGGTTTATTACATACTAAAAGTGAGTATAAAACAAAATAACATACATTTGAAGATATAATTCAATATACTAATTGATATTTAGTTATCATTGAACCAGAAACTTGAAAAAAAATCAGTTATCCCACCATTGTGAATGAATTCCAATCACAAGTTCCTATATGAACACAAATTATTACCCAAAGTAAACCCATCCATGGAAAAAATTATAGAACTCATGAAAAAATTGGTATTAATAATATTAAAGAGTAAAAAATGTTGTTTTTAAATATCAAGATTTAATAACAATGAGGTATATCAAAAAAAACAATATCATTCATAACAGAATAAATTAAAATAAAAATGATAAAAATTTATAAAATGATTACTAGAGGCATTTTGGAAGAGGTATTTAAAACAAAACAAACTAGTTGATCTATATCAACCTGACCTGAGGACCTGAATACTAAGTCTTCTGTTAGGGTGATTCATTTTCTCAACCACACCCCCAATCCCCAATGGCTTCCAATAAGTGGTGAGGGAAAAAACCAGGGGTAAATATTTACCATCAAGTATAAAATCTATCCATGTATTTCAATGAAAAAAATAATATATTTAAAAATAATTATAAAAAACATTTAGGGATTGAGTAACCAAGATTTTTATAGAATCAACCACGAAACCATAGTACTATATAAAAGTTAAAGGACCTGTCAAAATAGAGGACCCAATATCCATAACTAGAAATCATATCCACCACCATAAATTTAAAGTGGAACTACGACACACCACTAATTAAGAACAAAGTCTTCACCTGACTTGAATATTTTTAAATAGAATCCATAGGTTCACTAAAATTCTAATTTAATGGTTGGATATAAAACTGAATAGAAAATAATAAAGACTCTATTGCACATCCATTCATAAAAAACATCATAAAACATTTCATCAAACTATCATAAAACCAAAATAGTTATAAACATAGACATTTGATTTTCCAATTTTTCCAAAGTTACACAAAAACATTTTTTTAAAAAGAATAAAATAATTTATTACAATTTATTTCCAATTATGCATGTTTAATAAATTTATTAAAACTAGGTTTTTACCTAGAAAACTCACCTTCCAAAAAATTCCAATTTCTTAACACCTGAGAAACCATTTTTCCATGTCGCAAAAAAAATTCAATTTCCCAAAAACAACTTTTGGAAAGTTACAATTTCAAAAAATATATTTTTGTGCTTAGGCTTCACATACATCAATAATCAGAAACCATATATTCATAATTCCTTTCCTAGGTGGAATCAATATTTTATGAACTCAATTCATATGTCCAAACTCACACCATAGTTGTTGTAACATTTTTTTCCTAGTATTATAAATTAGTTCATCACCTTAATTCACACTCCCCAATTCACCAAAATGTCCATGGTGTAAGTTTAATGGGTTCAAAAGTAGACCTCAAAGAAATATTTATATAGCATGGACAAAAAAGAGTCGTTAAATCCAAAAATCCATAATAAGTAACATGTTTGACAATTAAAATAACAACCACAATATATGAAAATTGAATTCTTCATCAGATTTCAAAATTTTCAAATCCATATAATTTCATTTACAAAAACATAACATTACATTGAAAAGTAAGTTTTAAATTATAAAATAAACCTTCATTATCAATTAAAAATGGAATAAATTTAAAATACAAGGAAAATAAATTAATATATTCTAATTTAATCTACTCAATAATATTTTTTATAACTTATATATTTATATATTCTAAATTCTATATAAATTAAAATTTCAAATCAAGGTCATAATATTTACCCTAAAATAATTATTTCAATTCTAAATTCAACCATTAATTTCACATTAATATTCCCACTTAAATTTTTAAAAAAATCACACAAATGTTAACTCTTGAAATATTTATTTTCACAATCCAAAAAAATAGAATAAAATTTCATAAAATCTTCATCATCATAACTAAAATGTCCTTCCTAAATCATGGATTATAAAAACCAAAAAAATCGATCAAAATATGTATGTTGAACTCTAAATTTTTCATAAATATATATTCTAATAATAAAATAATTAAATAGTCCATCAATAAAATCTATACTACCAAAAATATATATAAAAATAATTTATTAAAAGAAGGTATCAAATCCACCTACCTGGTAACATACGTTTCTAGTATTCATAAATTCACAACTTAGAAAATTATAATTAATGTGATTAATCCTTTATTTCATTAAAATGATGTAAAAAATCATCAATTCTCCGTTCAAGGAACACATAAATCTATCAACAACATCCTGAGATTCTAGAAAATGATATTTCTAAATGAAAGATCCCAATATGGAGCAGAATATTAAATCCCAACATATGATTCCACTTCAATCTGTTCAATATCTAAAAAAAGTATTTTTTTATGATGGAAAAGCCCCAAAATTCTAGAATAAATCAATGGATCCATTAAATATACCATATTAGGGTTAATGGAGTATTGCAGAATTAATACGATAATTAAAAAAATAAAAATTATCAAGACATTCATGGTTAGGGTGTAATGACTCAGATTTTCTGTATACTTTTTTTGAAAATATATGGGATTATTTCAAGACTAGACGCAGAGACAGAACATGATTCCAAGTCCCAAAGTTCCAATAATAAATGTTTGAACTATTTTAAGTAATTAAAATATCGTTCGTGTGAGGTTTTTAGAAAAAGTAAGATAACTTCTTAATGGGTGACCTGATCAGAAATCTTAGGGCACCAGTGTGTTCAGAATAGAAGGTTTTAACAAGGTGGGTCTTAACATCGACCGATAGAGGTAGAGCATGGAATGTATTTTTCAGACATTTTATGAAGAATAAAAAAATAAACATAAAAGTTTATTTTATTTATCTTATGTGTTTCACAGTGACGCAGTGACACTATGTCACCATGAAAGGGAATCATGTTTTCTCTCTTAAATGAATTAGTGTGGAAATGATACAATGTTGCAATGAAACAATATGGGATTGATCTTTCCTTCCCTAATTAATTAAATAGTAATCTGGGGTTAAGTGAACAACCCTAGAATTCCTCTAGTGAGTGACAAAGGAACATTTTATAATGAATGTATTCATATCCAGAAGCGATGAAAACAGATTTGAGAGTAAAATCTAGAACAAATATTAAAATATTGATGAATTAAGACACAAATTCACCCTTCATAAAAGATCGGCCCAATTTTTAGGTTGGGGTCTATTATACATTAATTTCTTCCCACGTTCATGAACCCAAGGATGAATGCAGACCTACCCAGAATCAGGTTGATCTGTTGTTCAGTCTATCTTGTGGGATGGTTAATTTGAGGGATGGATAATTTTTTAGATTTAATAGATTAAAGCTTACTGATTTATGCTTGTTGTTTTCCCCCTTTTCAAATAGGATAAATGATGGACAAAACTAACAAGGTCTCCATTCTATATAAGCATGTTCTTGTGCCTATGTTTTTATCCTCGTCCTTCATTATTCGCTATCAGATCCCCATGGTCACATTAGGCTTCATTGGGAGGTTCTGAATGCGACTGGACCCCCAAGTTGTTGAAAATATGAATTGGATCCCACAGTAGTGATGGTGGAGACCCAATGCTCAAGAAGGAGTTTTTGGTTCTAAAATTGGACCACCACAGCGATGGTGGAGGCCCGTAGAAGGGGATATGCCACCGCCAGCACATGTCTAGCCAGCTAAAAGAGGCCACCATCTTGATGGAGAGTCATGGAGGGTCCCACGACGACACTACCTAGGGCAGCGATTGGGATCCTCGCCAGGGAAGGCTACGGCGGTGCATACTGGTTATGCGACAGGGCGCCATGTCATCTACCTGGAACACGGTCCCATGGAATGTGTTCGAGAGGATCGGTCGAACACATTGACTGGGTGATACAGTCACCTAGAAACCTCTTCTAGGTGGGAAGGGCGTAGCCCACAGAGTTGGGCTAGGCTGGAGTAAAATCGGGCCACTGAGACGGGTCGTACTTGGACCCAACCAACCCATGTTTACTAAAATTCCCATAACACTCAAACCATGCATTTGTTTGATGATCTGTTTTTGGAATTGGGATGCTCTCGATGTGGTGGTCCTTTTGAGAAACTCTATGGAATTTTTCAAAGAGGGTGGAATATTAACTATTGGCACAAGTAGTATGTTCTCTCGGAATGAGCACACTAAGAGAGAAATCATGTGGATAATACTTATGCGGAGTATGTATCCAAAAAACTGTGACATATGTAGAGAAATTCTCAAACAAAGATGTGTATTAGGTCTCCTTTGAAGAATTAGAGTGGATTTCCTATGAATACATGTAGTATGTCTCTTGAAAATACTTGGAGTAGGTCTCCCGTGAAGACGTGGATTATGTCTCTAGCAAAGACTCGAAGTAGGTCTCCTAAGAAGATACAGAGTGAGTCTCTTGTAGAGAATATATGTATAATAGGATTTAAATATACCTATAAATACTTAAGTATATTTATTTTATAGACATGTACCCAGTATGAAATGAATTTAGTGAATCTATTGACTATATCTAGCTTTTTGGTTTTTCCATAGTGGTTTTGGGGTCCCTACTGAGTATTTTTTTACTCACCCATGAACAGGCTTCGATTGAATGTGTCTTAAATTTTGTAGAGGATAAATAGATTGGATGGAGTACTTCGTGGGAAAAAGATATGTGGTTCTTCAGGGTGACTAGACATACATGGTATGCTTCCAGGACATTCAGACGTCTTACTGTACATACCCTTCAGGTAGGGTTTTCTGCTAACAAAAATTAGTATCTTTCACCTTTTAATTTTTTTTATGGGCATGTTCTAAACCCGTTTAACTTTCAGTTTTGTACGGATACTCCAGTAGTTTTCTTAGTGGGATTCATATATGTCTACTCTATTTTTTTAGTTTCAATACTTTTTCTTAGAGACGGGTGTGTGTGTGTGTAGGTACTTACGAAAAAAAACTCCCCTTTGGGGGATATTCATACTTTGAACTAGTTTATAGCCCTTGGCCTATGGGATGTGTGATTGGATTAGTCCTATAATGGGCCCCAGGGGATGGGCCATGATAAAGTGTTACCAAAGGTTGATTGGATTTATTTTCGTTTTGGGGAAATAGTGTTATGTGTTTCAAGTTCTCTTTTCATGATAGGGAGTCTAGTGTTAGTTTTGCGGCTGAAATATCCATACACTAGGACCATGAATTCTTATTTTAGACTAGGTTCATGAAAACACTATTTAGATGCATCATATAGGAATTTTGTGGAAGGATGATGAGGATGGTCCACCGATTGATGAGGCATCGATGTAGTGATTGTTTCCAGAGATAGATCCTCCTAGTGGTGTACTAGTGATACCACTACCTATAGATCTATAGTTCCTAATGGAATTACTTGTATAGGAGGAACACATGCTCAGTGTGTTGCATGAGTTTCAAATATTATAACCTCCCAAGATCCAAGGAGAGACATATCAGCATGTAGATGAGGATTAGATGGAGGTGGATACCTGAGTTTTTTCCTAGTGAGGATGCCTCTAGACCAGATGGTTGTCCTAACTGTGACTCCTCTATAGGTCTCGGAGTGGAGATTGTGGAGCTTGATGATCCAGACACATGGAACAGAATATATCACATGGTAATACATTTAACGCCTCTTTATAGTGGATTTATTTCCCATGATTTTACACTCTATACGTATACATGATCTAATACACCTACAACATGGTAACGTGATGGTAGGATAGTACTGACAGAGATTCTTATATCCTTCTCTCTACTCTACAGACTTGGTGTGAGGCCCATTCATAAGGCCTAGACCTTTAATAAGGGAATACTCATATATATTATGGAGACAATGATATCCCTTAGAATTCCTATGCATGATGGGGTGTTGGAGTAGGCTCTACTGGTATAGAGATTTATTCTTGAGTAGTCACCAGTTGTGGGAGCTACCATTGAGCATCATGTATGTGATTCTTCTTTAGCAGGTAGCTGATAGCTGGCAGATTGGTCAAAGGGAACATGAATGTCCTGGGGACAACCCATATACATGGTATCAGTGGTTTGGAGGTTCTATGTTATATAATGTTGGCCAAAGGAAGGGTTATGCTACACGTGCAACCATCAGGGACATACGTCTAGAGATTGTCTGACCTGCCGTAAGACTGACCAGGAAATGGTTGAGGAACTATCAAGGTAGCGATAGAGGTTGGAATAGGGTGGTCCTCCAGGTGGTAGATATGGAAGAGGAGAAGGATGAGAGGAAGGAGGTGGGCAGAGTTTCAAGTTACTTCCACAACCACACCCAAGTGGTCCACCACAAGCTTGGGGAGCTGGTGGATAGGGGAGAGGATATATCTCTAGGCAATAAAGAGTTATGATCCTGATACTCCTAAGAAGATCAGAGGTATGATATATATCATTACACCCTAGATATAGTTTCAATAGAAATAGGTTCAAGTCACTCTTTTCTCTCCATGTCCCTTGTTCAAGACACGAAGATTCCAATGGACGAATTTACTCTATCCATATGCTTAGAGAGTCTTACGGGAGTAGATTCGATGATCACACACTATTGTTGATAGTGTTCCATCACACTTGTGGGGAGAAGTAGTTTCGGTTGGTATATATTAGTGATATCATCGAGTTTGTACAACATCATACTATGTATGGACTGTTTATCCACTGTTATTTCTAAGATCGTCTATTTTAGTCACACAGAATAGTGTGTCTGTGAATATGGGACTAGGGTTTCCTTTATCAGAAAAAGGGAAACACAAGAAGAACATGATGGACTTTCACGTAGGTGGGTGTATATGATCACACATCAGTTGTCTAGTATGACCCTCATTGAAGTGGACGAGATGAGTTCTCAATTTACTATTGTGGTGGATGAGTATGAGGACATCATTCCGAAAGATGCACCAAGACTACCTTTTTATAAAGTGGTTGATGTCTACATTGATCTATACACCCGGACAAAATTGTTATCTACACTGGCATATCAAATGTCTCCCATAGATCTTTGTGAGTTGGGGGTAATGTTTAAAGATGTGTAGAGGAGGGGCTTTATCATTCCATGTGTTTCACCGTAGGCATACCATGTTTTGTCTACCAAGAAGGGAAATAGGAGACTAAGATTATGTGTGGACTTTTAGCACTTGAACCATGTGAATTTAAAGAAAAAGTGTACACAAATGAGGATTGATTACCTCATTGATTAAATTAAGGGAGCAAGATTTTTCATGAAGATAAACCTCATATCGAGCTACCACCATCTTTGTATAAGGTATGAGTAAATTCTGAAGACGGCTTTTAGACATCACTAAGTCCACATAGAGTACATATTGATGTCATTTGGCATGAAAAAATCCCCAGTAGATTTAATGGTACTTATGAACTAGATCTTCCTACTTTACCTTTACCAGCATGTGGTTGTCTTTATAGATTACATCCTAGTGTACTTGACACCTTATGAGGAGCACGCAATACACATGAAGATGTTCTAGTACTTACTCCTATAGCACCAGCTTTATGGGAATCCATCAAAGTTTCAGTTTTGGATTGAAGATGTCAAAATTATGAGACACTACAATTTAGAGGCTATAGTTTCAGAATATCCGAAGAATATACTCGTACTTCTTTCTTGGGATCCACCCAAGAGTGTTAAAAAGGTGTGGATTTTCCTTGGATTGGATGGGTACTATCAGAGGATTGTACCTGAGTTTTATAGAGAATCAATATCCTTGACTGCTTTGACATGGAAGGGGAAACCTTTCTTGTGGATAGGGAAGTTCCATGTGATCTTTCAGCATCCGAGGCAGAGATTGATTAGCACTCCCTTCCTGATATTACTAGAGGAGGGTGTCTAGTACATGGTGTTTTTTCACACATCATGAACTGGGATTGGTTGTGTCCCGATGCATGGGAAATTAATGATTTCTTGTGGATAATGGTAGTTGATAACACATGAGAAGAACATTTTGAACGACAATATGGATTTGGATGTTCTAGTCTTCATATTTAATATGTGGGAACACTATCTTTTGGGAGAGTGGTTTATCATTTACTCAGAACAAAAAAGTCTCAGGTATATCATCTCTAAAAAATATATGAACATGATACAGAGGCATTGACTATAGTTCCTCCAGTTCTATGGATTCAATATAGTCTCTACTCTTGGGAAGGGGAATGTGGTGGAAGATTCTCTTAGTAGGGGATCAAGTTCACAACTACTAAATGAGGCATCAGAGCAGTTATCCTCATTGCAGATATCCTTCATCGATGGAGATTGAGTATTTTATCTTTAGTCGATGATAGTTACCCCTCCACTCATATAATGATTTTGGTAAGAACAACATGACGATACTAACTACGAGAATACAAATTCTCATATGACCATGGAGAATTCCCCTATTGTATATTCAAAATGTGGGGAGCACAATGTTCTTTTTTGGGGATGAAAAATAGTACTGGCGACGTTACTGGAGTTGGTGTTGAGGTAGTACTATACATCCCCTTTTGTAGTGCATCCAGTTTTGGAAAAGATGTACTAGGATCACTAATGTCAGTATTGGTGGTCGGGGATGTAGAAGGTAGTTTCAAGGGTTGTCTCTAGATGCCTCACTTGTCCGCAAGTGAAGGATGAGCACAAGGTTCCAGTGGGTTTGACTCAACCCCTTGTAGTGATATGGTGGTAGTGGGATGGAATATTAATGAACATCATGATAGGTTTACCATGTATGTCCAAGGAAAATTATACCATCGGGGTGTTCATTGACTCACTCACCAAGTAAACTCACTTTGTAGTGATTCGGGAACAGGTTTTAGTAGAGAGCTTGGGATTCCTCTACATTAAAGAGATAGTTCAAAACCATAGAGTCCCATCAGCGATAGTATCATATCCTTATTCTTGTTTCACATCACTATTTTGGAAGGGATTGCAAGAGGAATTTGGGAATCAGCTTCCCTTGAGAACAACTTTCCACCTGCAGAGAGATGACCAGACGAAGTAGACCATTCCGGTCCAAGAGGTCATGCTACATGCTTGCATTCACGATTTTTTCCACATTTTGGATGACCAACTACATATTTTATAGTTTGAAAACAACAATACCTACTAATCCAACATCATTATGGAACTGTTTGTGGCCTTTTAGGGGTGACCCTGCAGGTCACCACTTTGTTGGACAGACCTCGGTGAGTCAGCACTCTTAGGCCCGAACATAGTCCAGGATACTATAGAGAATGTTTAGGTCATCCAGGATCAGATGATGGATGTATAAATCCTTATGATGATAAGAAATGGAGGCCCTTTGAGTTTAAGGATGGAGACCATGTATTCCTTTATGTCTCTCCTTGACACGGGATACAATGATTTGATCGGTACACCAAGTTATCTTCGTGGTTCATCAAAACTTTTTTGATATTGTGTACAGTTGGTGAGGTGGTGTAATTCTTGTTCCAACCACCATTGTTAGAGAGGGTATATGACATCTTCCACATATCCCATATGAGGAGATACAAGAAAGACCCATCACACATCATTGACTATGGAGAGATATACATTGATGATGGGGAGACCTTCAAGTAGTACATGGTGGAGATATAGAATCAATAGGAAAGGAACCTTTCTGGGTGCTTGATTCCTCTAGGGTGTTTTTCGTGGCAGCACAAAAATCTCCTGGAGAGAACATGGGAGCTGGAGTCTTATATTCATTCTCAGTGTCCCCATTTTTTAGCCATTATTTTGTCTTTTGGATATGTAAATCCCTAAGGTGGGGAGAATTTAATGTCATTCATTTTCCATGTAAATTGTTTTGACAATTATATGGGATTATTTCAGGACAAAGCACGGAGACGACCTGTGATTATGAGGCCAATGGTGCACAAAATAAATGTTTGAACTATTTTATGTAATTAAATTTTCACATGTGTGTGGTTTTCTAGATATGTGAGATAACTTCTAAATCTATTCTCTGATTAGAAATATGAGGGAACTATTGCATTTAGAATAGTGTTTTTTGCTAGGTAGGGCCTAACATCAACCGGCACGGGTAGACTGAATAAAATAATTTTCAAACATTTAAAAAGATAACAAAAATTAACAAGAAAATTTTATTTTATTTATTCTAATCATTTCTCAGTGACACTACATCACCATGATGAAGCATCTCGTTTTATCTCCTAAATGAAGCAGTGTGGTGACAGAGCCACGGTACAATGCCGAAACGAGGAAGCATGCTTTTCATACCTCCTTAATTAAATTGGAATCTAGGATTAAGTAAAAAAACTCTATAATTCTTTTAGCAAAAATTTAAGTAACTCTCCCCAAAAAACTCTGGCAGATCGGGAATCGACGACGACAGATTGGAGTGTAGAATCTGGATCAAAGATCGATGGATCAACGAACCACGATACATCATTTCCCTTCATCAATGATTTATCCAAACATTAGGTATGGGGGTTATTTATTTATGAATTTATTTCCTCATCCTTGAATCCAATGAAAAAAATAGAACAACCCATTAATAGGTGTATCTGTGGTTTGGTCGTTCTTCGGGGATGGTTAATTTGCAGGACTTAAGGGATTAAAAATTAGAGATTTTTCCTTATTGTTTAGTCCCCAATTTTATAATGGGATGAAAGAAGGTAGAAATGAACAAGGTCGATGTTCTATATAATGGAGTTCTTATTCCTATTATTTTATCCCTATCCCTCATTCTGCGAGGAAAAACCCTCTTGGTCTTGTCAAGATTTATCAGTAGGTTCCAAACGTGACTAGACCCCCAGAGCGACAACAAGATAAATTGGAGACCATGACAGTGATGGTGGAAACCCAAGGATTTAAAATGCATTATATGTTCCAAAAATGGACAACCACAATGATGGTGGTTCCCCACATAAGAGGAGATGGGGGTATCGGCGTGCAGCGGTGCAACCACTCAGTAGGAGGAGGATACCGGCTCGAGGGTCAGTGGTGGAGGGGCCCCCAACAACATGTTTGCTGGTATCAAAATTGAAATTTATCCAGGGAGGGTGGAAGTGGTGGGAACTTATGACATGTAGGTTCACCACATCAGCCGGCTAGCATTTCATCCCACGAACCAGGTGCAGGAGGATCGGTTGGCTTGACGTCTTCTAACCATGTCTTCTACGTGGGAGGGGTGTGCACCTATCGTCGCACCTAGCTACACGAACCTGACCGCATAGGCAGGCCATGCTGGATGAAAAAGGGCCCTCCATGATATACCACGCAGCCCAGTGGGCCGCAGTCTGGTGGCCTAGTTTTCCAGGCAGGTTTGAGTCGTGTTGGATTGGCCGAACAGGGTCTATTCAGACACGAACCCAACAAACCCATTTTTACAAAAATGACCATAACACTCAAACTCGGTGACTATTTGATGAGTTATTTATATTTTTCTGACCCTCACAATGAGGTAGTCCATTTGAGGTATTCTACATGAGTTTTAATGGAGGTTTTTATAATTCTTATTATCTTGGAGAGTAGGTTCTCCTAGACTGAGAGCAGTAAGAGAGGAATCATGTGAGTCAGACCTATGCAGATTTAGTCTCATGCGAACTATTCCATACGCAGAGTAAGTCTATAGTGAATATATGGAGTAGGTATCCAAGGAAAACATGGAATAGGTATTCTATGAATACACATAGTAGGTCTCCTACGAAGATGGGGAGTAGGTATCCTGTGAGGATGCAGAGTATGTCTCCTATGAAGATGCGGAGTAAGTCTCCTGCGAAGAGGTGGAGTGAGTCTCTTGTCTTATGTAGAGATGGTATGTCTAATCAGATTTGAATATGTCAGGAATTACTTTAGTTTATTCATGTAATATATTTGTACCTTGTGTGAATTGTCTCTAGTGACTCTATGAACTATATATTTCTTTGTGGTCTTTCCTTTGTGGTTTTGGGGTCCCTACAACGTATTTTTTTACCCACCCATACATGGACTTCACCCGGAGGTGTCATGTATTGTGCATAAAATCGACATCTATGATGGATTCCTTGGTGGGTCAAATATAGGTGGGGAACTAGGGTGACACGATGGACATCGTGCGCTTCAACGACATTTAGATAACTCACTATACATACCCTTCGGGTAGGGTTTTCTAGGGATGGACTTCAAGAGATTTCACATTTTCAGTATGGATTGGGCTTGTTCTGACCATGTTAACCTCTCAGTTTTGTACTGTTAAACTCAATGGTTGTCTTAGTGGGATGCATACGTGTCTACTTAGTGTTTTTAGTTTCAGTTTGTTCGCTTGGAGATGGTTGTCTTTGTACATGTACTTAGAAAAATGCCACCACTTTGCGGAATATTCCTACTCGATGCTATTCGCCAGCCACTTTCATAGGGGAGGCGGCCTTCATGTAGATACAGCATAGGCCCTGGTAGACGGGTCGTGACATAAGGATCAAGTTTTAGATAAATACATGACTAACCATGCTTATCTACTGACTAAAAATTACTAAGAATCATTTGGAAAAATTGTTAAACTTAATTCACTCCAATAATTTCGTTTTAAACTTTCTTCCTTATAAAATATGTTTATAACTTCAATTTTAAAGGATCTTTGTCCCTAAGTAAACGCCCAATTCTAGATCCCATAGTGAAATCAAAACTATCTTTTGAGATCATCTAGGAATCCATTTATAAACATTAATCAATTAAACATCATAATCTCTCATTTCAATATCAATATTAAATTCCACACACATAAATAACAAATTCTTAAAACTCATGTATTACAATTTTTCCCACCATGGGACATCCAATTCATGAAATTTCACTATGATATCTTCCCCATGAAAAAATTTGTCCATTACTATCATATCTCAAATTATCTCTCCCATGTCTCTTCTTAGATCAATTGATGTTTTCATAAAACCTGATTGATTGCAATCCTCGTTACCTGATTGAATTTATCTCTATAATATATAACCCAATAATTTTATCCCCATAATATTTATCAGGATCTAATTGCTCATCCTCTAATCCAAAATCGTCATATAGATCTAGTTGATAATAATTTAATTGAATCGAATAGGAAGTGTTTAAAACTATCGCATAAGGATATGGAAAATTAATTTTATAAGACACTTATCTAATTAAATAATTATACAAAATGGATTCCAAATATCTTGGCATTAACTTTTCCATTTTCATTTGTACATTGTGTATGAAACTAGGAGGCACTATGAAGAACATAAAATTACAATAATAAAATCTAAATGTCATTCATTGAATATTGTTTCAATATTTATTCAAAATATAATATAAAATCACATTCCATTGGATTATCTTAACATATTACATTATCTCTTTTACCAAATTGGGTCCTTCAAAATTCTTCTTAGTTAACTCAACAGATAATAATGTTGACAGTAATATAGAACAATAAATTTCATAATATTGTTCCACTTAAATCGATGTTCAGTTATACTTTTTATACTAAAACACCACAATAGGAAGATGATAATCCTAAGAAATATTGAAATCTAAAACATATTCATTGATCATTTCCTATAAAATATGAATATAATGCTTATTAAAATCATCTATATATGGATGATATGACATGATAATATTTAGTTGTATTACCATGACATAAAAGAGTCCACCAATGAATATTAATGTAAACCAAGGATCACTATCCAATACAATGAACTTTAGAGAACCACAATTTCAAATTAAATCTTTTCATATAGAGCTTGAAAATATCATCCACAAAAAATTGTTTTTCATATAGGTATGAAAAACACTGACTTCTTAAGTGGTTCCACTATCTCCCAAAAATCATTATTCTTCAATGGTGAATTCGTTAAACAAATAACAATTTCCATATAAATATTCTGTCACATCCCCTTTGAGAATAGAAAATGTTTCAGAACCCCACTAGTAGATTATGCTCAATGTTCTCCAATTATAAACAAAACAACAATAATTAAATTTAAAAATATTAGTTTTAATCTACATCAAAAAAATTTACATTTGATCTTGTGAAATATATCTATTTCACTAGGATTTACATCTCAATTTTTATTATGATACTCCCACAATGATGATTTTTTATCTTCTAAGTAATAAAAATTCAGCCCCTAAAATAGTGAATTGAATCCACTAATAATGAACAACAATAGGTTCAATTGTCACTATTTCTAGTGGAATTCATTCTTATATTTTCATCATCAAGAACATACCCTCTTTAACTTGGTCTATCAATATGGATTTCAAATAAAATCTTGTTAATATCAATATTTTTTCTTATATCAATTCTATGTGATAATTATTAGAATTCCCATTGATAATAATTTCTCTACAGCTACCTTCATATCATGAGAAGTAATTTTCTTCTTTAAGTAACCTACCACCATGATTCCTTTCCCCACTGGGTAAATAATCATAAAATCAAATTTCTATAGATACTCAACCCACTTAAATTATCTTAAATTGAGGTCATTCAATTAAAAAAAAATTAAACAGTTTTTTAACATATACACCCATAATTTATCATCAATGATATAATTCTTATTTACAATTTGAGGATGGACAATAGTTTATCAGTCAATTTCTTGGGTAGAGTAATTCTTCTTGTTGTGTATCATTTTCCTCGACACATGTAATATTGGTTTACTCAAATGCATTAGTAAAAAACTAAGTTAAAACCTAATGTTTCATAATAAACTTTATAACTAACTCTTTACTTTGGAAGAATCAATAAATATATTTATATTATATTCCTATTCAATTCCATGAGTAACTCCTTACTCTTCACACATGACAAAAAAATTTCTCAAAAAATAAAATAATTTCATTAGAAAATCATAATACTATAAGTCTAGAATTACAATATATTAATATTAAACCATTCCTCGAAAACTATGAAAATAAAACACATTTTTTAACCCTACACAAGACATCAATTCTTTGACCTTATTAGAATCAACTAAGATCATTTTATCACAAACAATATGACTAAGAATATTAAATTTCATTATATAGAAATGAAATTGAAATTTTTTTTCATAAAGCTTATGATTATTGAATATTCCAAAAAATATTTATTCTATTTCCCATGGTGATACTAATTCTATGAGTAGTTAATGATTTTATCCAAAAATAATAATATAAATCAATAAAAATACCTATAGAAAATCATATTCATCAAGACCATGCAGACTTCATATAAAAGATTAACACTAAATTGAATAAATAAAAACTCATAGAGGATAAATTAACATCATAATTTAAATTTTTGGATGTCCACATATTTTAACTTTAATTGATGATATCTATGTCACAACATGATTTTGAAAAACCAAAGATATCACCTCAATTGATCAAGAAGTTTAGAAAATTTTATATAGAGGATATTTAATTTTCATTTTCCATTGATTCATCTTATAATATTTTATACACAACCTGAAACTAACATTGACATTAATTTCAAATAATAATATTTCATCCAAAGGGGAAACTCTTAGTTGAATGAACTTGTTTTTTCTCAACAACATCTAAAATAAAATTTATTTCTTGAATCATTTATAGTGTCATGTGATATGATGGAAATGATATAGGTCTCCTATTTTTTAGTATTTTGGGATAAAGATTTATGTCCCACCATAGTGACAATGTAGAGAAATATTAAGTAATTACAACTAGATATAGACACACCACTCTCGAAAGTAAAGTCAGGCACTTACCTTTTAAAGACCCTTGAACTACTTCTTTCAAATAATAAGATAAATATATAAAAAACAAAACCCATTAGACCATTCCAACTTTCTTGAACATCCCACTCTCCCCTAAATGTATGGGAAATCTCATATAGTGTTATAAAAGGAACTCATTTACCATTAAAGTGATTTCTAGGTACAAATAAAACCCACTAATCAGTCACAATGTTTAAATATTATGTTATTTTATAAATAAATAGTAATTACCATGATGTTTATAGATTCATAATAATGATGGTTCATGAAAAACCTTTAAACAATGGTTCATTTCCCCTTTAAATCATAGTGTCAATCCTCAAGGAATAAGAAATCAAATCCACGTGTAGCCCTTTGAAATCAACAAAAGGCGAATTGATAAACAACCATATATCTATACTATCAAAAATATATACATATAATAAAATCTATTGGTATTGGATTTTGAATGTAACACCACAATCTTCCAAGGTATGATTCTCTTTAATAATACAATAGTGTGCGATGTACACAACACTGACTTCAAGTGCACAACGAACTATCAAAAATTCTATTTAGAAAGGAATTATGACTAGTAATAACCATATTTTAAATTATATATATATACCATATAATTTTAACATTCATCTTTTGTGTTTCTTAGATATAATATAAGGATAAATTCAATTTTTTAGTTAAGATAAGTATTTTTCAAAAAATTTATTTTTTCCACCATTAAATGGAGAACCCTTTAAAAATATAATATGTGAAACATTAATATGTTTTATTTGAAAAAATAAAATTCTTATTTAGAACCAGGAAATAATAATTTTATTTTGGAAAATTTGTTGTATTTTTCTGATAAAATTCATTTTTTTATGATTACTGAAAAATATTGTATTTTAATTCAATAATAACTTTTAATCCGATCTATTTATATGGATATATTATCTATTTAATTGGTTTTAAAGTGTAATTAGATTATTATTTTACCATTTAATCCAATTTTGTTCATTGTAAGTAATTTCACTCTGAAATGGGACATAAACAAGTGCCAATCTTTTGATAGTTATTATTTCCTAAAAACACTCTTTTTGTTTTGACAGTGGGAATTAATTTTAAATTAATTAATGAAACTTTTGTGTTTTTAATTTGGTAAGAAACGGGTGATTTTTTAATTCAGAATATCAAATATAGATTAGGCTGAATTTTTCGTATTTTGGTGAAAAACTTCAATTTCTGATGAATAGTGAAAACACAAAGTAGTAGTTTGAAAACCGACTTTTTCATTTAAATAAAATTTTTCTGCTTCTATGAATTGAATTTTGAAAATATGAGATACATGGTTGTTTTTATTAAGTAAAATGTGGTTCAACATGATGAATCTTTTTTGGTCAATAGTGAGTTTTGACTTTTATTTTTCATCGTTAAATGTAAATAGGGTAATTCAAGGTAAAAAATATTATTATAATATTAAATTACCCTAACATGTGTCATAATCCTGTTTTTTAATACATTTCTGACCATGGGAATCCTTGGGTCAATTTCGGGAACCTTTTGAGGCTCATAAGAGTAATAATGACACTTTATATTAATTAATTTAATGTAATGACCAAAAAGACATTAACATATATCTTTTAGTAAATGAATTCTTACATGAGATTATATAAGTAATATCTTCTACTATAAATATTAATTTGAAAGCTAAAAATATTTACTACATCATCGTATTTTTTTTATAATTTTTTTTATTAAAATAAATAAAATTATTTATGACACAATAATGATGCATTGTTTACCTCATTAATGAATGATTTAAATAAATAAGATAATAAATATTAAAACAGTATCCAAAACGTGTCCAGTTCTTATTGGATGATTTTATTTCGAACAATAGTCATCTTATCTTTAAATTTAATAAGTTTTGGACCCTTATAAACTGAAAATTTTTATATAATAAAATAATATTTTAGAACATTCCTAAAGAGCCCCTCCTCCCCATTATAAAAATCCTTCAACTCAAACCCATTAATCCCTCCTCTCAAGCCCCTTGGATCATCCATCCTCTTCCCAAATAATCTCTGAATATCCCTCTCTTCCACCTAGAAGCCTTAAATTAGGCATAAGTAGCTTCATGAAATCCTTTTGGTTCAAACCAAAGGGAGTTAACTGATTTGAAGGTAACATCTTATTTATATTCCTTTCATTTATTTTACTTCTCCAAACCCCTAAAATCATTAATTCATCTGTTTTATAACAACATCAGTATCCTAAATATACTTTTTTGTTTATATGATAAATATTTGAACTAACATTACCCCCACCTCTGTCTAATGGTTAAATAACATACTGTTTCTGGAGACGGTGAACTACAGACTCACGAAATGATGATTGTTCAATATTATCCTACCACCTCTTATGGTGTTTATTAAGAAAATTACTAATTTAAATTAAGTATATATTAGATATATATTGTCTATATACTTCTGTATTTTTCTTTTATATCATACTTTTATAGTTTCCATAATGGGTAAATATGATAATTTCATTTGAGGAAGTGCGGACTACTGCCCCTAGAAAGTGATTTGACTCGTTCATTCCATACGTTGAACATATAAATTATGGATTTAATTAAATTATATGACATAGATATTATACTGGAATTATAACATTCCTATGTATTATTAGGATTTTATTCCATTAAATATAAATTATAAATGAATGTTTTGTTCATGCGTACGTACGGCATACTGTCACCACGAACACAATGAGATTAATTCTCCATCGCAACCATTCAAGAATAAATATCATTTTATGATTAAAAAATAATGTTTAAGAACATAATATAATTCGGTATATGAGTGAATTACAGCTTATCAATAAAAAAAATGATTTACGTAACAAATCATATAAAGAAAAATGAATCAATTAACACCTGAAACAATGATACTACTGATGTATTATTAACAATGAAATATTGAAAGATCATATATGATATCATATTTATGTATATGGTTCACATATAATTTAATAACATTTATTTTTCCATTATACATGAGGTTAACATACCCTCAAAAAAGGAAAATTACAAGGTAAGGGGTTTCTTATCTCACTTTTAATTCCTTGAGATTTCCATTGTTCGCCACTTATTTGTTGCATGTGGTGTATTGTATACTGCCATTTCATATATATTGTCATGATTCTCTTTACTTTCATGGTATTCTATGATTTATTTGTTTGTCATTAACTTTTTCTCATATGAATCGATTGATTACAATGTGGTAAGGGAATTTCATCTCACTTTTATTCCCCTTAGTTTCATGCTATATTTTCCACTATTACCAATTTTGTGGTGTATGTACTTACCATGATTGTATTATTTGTCTAATACACTTTAATTTATGGGTATTAACATCATCATTTTATGATCCTTCATTCATGGGTTGTATGTTTCATATGTTACCAAATCTGTAAGGGAATTTCAAATTTTAATTTCCACTCATTGGGTTTTATGAAAACCTCATCGATTATTTTACTCCATGATTATGTGTGAAATCACAATTTATTTACATATGTAGTAATTTACACTACCCTTTGTGTGGATATAATTTTGATACACATAGTCACCCCCATTGATAAATTCTCATATCATCGATATGAACTAGATAAGGGAAATTTTAACTCAATTTTCATTCATTGAGTTAAACATCCAAGTCAATGGTTTTGTTTTTACTTGAATATGTGTGAATTTACTCTAATTTATTTACACTAAATATCCAATTATATTGATTGTACTTATTTTTTTCACAAATAACTATGTCATTGATTTATCCGTAACCTAAGGATACAGTCTTTATAATGGATTTCATCTAAATTTACATTCCATTGAGACTTCTTTGTGGTTATACGCCAATTAACTTTTATATGGTTTATATAGTGTACTTTGAAAGAATATATCATGAATCCCTTTATTATCATGATATTATAAAGATTTTATTACCTCAATTATTTGTATCCAATCATCTCTCATTTGGTAAGGAACTCTAACTAATATATCATTTTAAAGGTTTTAAAGATTTATTCCTAAAATTCATTCTCATTAATTTCCATGTTAAAAAAATGGTTTAAAGGATTAATTTATATGGAAATTAATGTTTTAAAATTAAAATTCCTTTTAAAAGATTCAATGTCGTATAGGAAACTTTCATTACAAAATTTATTTTAAAAGGATTCTTGATAAATATTGAGTATTATAAATGTTATCAGGAAAACGGGGGATATATCAGTCATATAGTTTTGATGATTATTTTCTTCTATATAATTATCCTTCATTATTATCAATTCAGGTTAATTTATTATAATAAAATCTTCTATATTGTATAGAAATAGTTATGCTTCATCGTGGATGTGCTATTTTTATACCATTAATGGATTTTGGTTAAAATAATGACATTTTGTATGCTAGTTTTAATATGAATGTTTAGATTATGTTTTAAAATTTTCATAGGAGGAATGCATTGGACTTAGTAAGTGACGGGTGGAGCCCGCTATATCTCATGGATGCATCAGTATGTCTCATGAGAAAAAATAGTGTTTTGGCATAAGGCCTTGACAAAATCTTATTTTTTAGTCTTGGAATGAGGCCTTAACTATGTGGTTATGATGTATGGCATAATGAAATACATCACTATGAAATGGGATATTGATATTGCATTTGATTATTAGACTAGTAGAATATCCATGTGAAAAAGTAAACTGAATTATTTGATTTATATTTTCTATATTATGATGAAGTTTATGTTTAAAAGGCTTTTGTTTTAGTCTTAGACATTGCCTTAAATGTTTATGATTATTTATGATAGTTTCCTCTATATTTTTATCCTTACTATGCATCTGAGCTCACCCCTTTATTATGTTTTATTTTTCCCAGGATGCAAAGAAGTATATTACGATTAACATGCAAGAATAGGCTAAGGGATATAATATTGTTAAGAGGGGACACAATGTTGTTTTTTTATTTAATGATGTAATGTAAAACTTATGTTTGTATCTATTAATTCCAAGTCTACGAAACTGATCAGTCTTTCGGGACATCATTCATTGTATAATTCCAATGTTATGTAATAATTCACCAACTCTGGGAAACTGGTTTCAGGGTGTTACAGTTGGTTTTAGAGAATGTTTAGTACAAACATTGGAAGCTAGATTTGTAAAAACATTTATTAGAAAACACTACCCTAAGATAGGATTTGAGGATTAGTATAGAAGAACATCCAAAAAATTTGGTAATGTAAATATTATGTGGGTTTTCCAGGAAATACATCCCTATCTTGGTATGAGTAGAAGAGGCGGCTTTGGCACAAATGTACATAGGAGTGAAAAGTCCGAAAAGGAGTTTTGGCCTTGACCTAGGGTATCTTGGTACATGAAAAAGAGCCTTGCTGCACTCTTGGTTACAACACTCCAGGGGGAAATGATTAGGATAATTCACATTTTAATTACAAACCAATTTGATGTATTTTAATATAAGATGATAATAAATAACCTTGGTTAATATTAAAGTGTTTTGGATTGAAAATAAGGTGTCATTATATTCTTTAAATGATTTCATAACTCACACTATGCTTTCTTGTGTTAGTCAATCGTTGCATTCCAAGGAAGTCATAGTAACATTGAACATGATTTATAAGGTGGGAATGATGAAGAAAATGAGAAAATAAATAGAAATTTAATGGGCGTAAAAGATGTCATGTTTATGCTGAATCAGTTTTCCAAAAATGCGATCAAAAAAATATATATTAACCGAATCTCGGATCGATCAAAGAAGGTAAAGGCAGTGAATGATAAGATCTCCGGCAGTGGAGACCATGGAGAAAATAAATCTAACATTCAATCATGTTTGAAATATGGAATGAGACACCCAGGAAAATGTCTCAATGGAACAAATAAATGTTTTATTTGTAGGAAATAAGGACATAAAGTAAACAATTTCCAAGTAAAGATAAAGACTGATATGGAAGAAAATAAAAATGATCCTAAGAATCCAATTAGAGTAATTGGTCATAAATTTAAGGGACCTTATCATTACCTGAGTCAATGGCCTATTCTATAGGATAATCTCTATGTCAGGGAAGAACCTATGTGGAAATAAATGGATGGAGAAATGTTTAAAAGTAATAATGATATTTTTTAAGGGGTTACACTGGAATACTATTTTCTTGTATGTGTAAACATACAGTTTGTTATGTGAAGATGATATTTGAGGAAGTATTATCTATTAATTTGTGGATATAGTTATAAATAACCATTTGGGTTTATATGACATTGAATTTGAGGAAATTTTAGGTTATTAATTTTTGGGATGAAAATGTGTGGTATGAGATAACATTTGTGGTCAAATAATGTTATGATTATTTTGATGAATTTATCTCATTTTGGGAATGTTGTAAAAATAGTTTTTGAAAAGGGAAAACACGAAGACCGTGTGACAACCCTTCATGTCAGAAAAAGTTGCAGGAATCGAACTCGCAAATAGAGTGCGATTGGGATTTATCACATACCACTGGACAATATGAAATCCCAGGTTAGTGTGACTAATTATTTATTGTTGATTGATTTTATTGATCAATAATAAGTTTATTTGGGATATTTTCTTATATCAAATGGAAATCCTTAGTGTAGGAAAATGATTTCATGATTATGTGATAAATTTTATTCTAGAAGACATTCGCTATGTTGGGAACACTATATGACTAAGGAAAATAGAATACTATGGGATTTCATTTGAGGAGTAATGGTGGATTTTTATCTATGTTTTTATTATGGATTTATAGTGATTTGGGTTATTTATGGAAATGATTAACCTATAATAGAGAATATTTGATTAGGTTAATTACTTTTAAAAATGTGACTTTAAGAGTAGTCGATGTTATTTGGACATACAATTTAACATGGAAGACTACGTAAGAAAATTGTTCTGATTTTTGGGTTCCAAAATTAGTTTAGATTATATTTAATGGTTTTAAGGACAATTGTTTACTGAATGTTATTTATTAAACTTTGGGTATTGTTGGTTAAATTTTAGAAATTAGTATAAGTATTTCTTTCTCTAAAGGATTATCCTTTTTTGGGATCATCTTATCTTATACTAACCATTTTGGTTTTGGTTAATCTCTAAAGAAAAGGGAAATATATTTTTTATCCTTTGTGGATTATGTGATTCTCAAAAGTTTATTCTAGCACTTTAGGTGTGACCGAGTCATCTTGAATAATCATAATTTGGATAAAAGTTGAGTTAGTGGTATAAATTTACTAAATGATGAAACTATACATAAAATTTAAGTATATATATTTATTTTCTTAGTCAATCTCATTATTAAATTCCATGACTTTACGAAATGGAACATAAAAAAAATGTTCCTCGTTTACTTTTCCTACTGGGAAACTAATGAATATTTAACCCTTAACAAATTTGTGGTTTTCTTGTTTTTTAATTTCTCCTGATCATGTTTTATATCACTCTCCATCATAACATGACATTTAGTTTGTCTTCCATGTCCATGTTGTCCTACATGGAATCCTAGTATGGGTTATCTTGGGTGACCTTTTTACTTCTCTTTATTTCTTTTAAATTTAGAGTTTTATTGACTCTTTTTTCATTATGGGACTTTCAATGAAGTTCCCAAGCCCAAATTTAAAATTGTGATGACACAATTTCCAAAATGGGGTAAGAATGTAACAGCCCATGTTTCCATGATACACTTCTCTTTGAATAATACAATAGCCTATCATTTACACAACACTGAGTTCAAGCGCGCCATAACCTATCCAACTAGCCATTTAGAAAGTGGTTATGAATAGTAATAACCACATTTTAAATTTTATATATGTCCCATATAATTTTAACATTTATCTTTTGTGTTTCTTAGAAAAAATATAAGGAAAAATTCAAATTTTCAGATAAAATAATTTTTTTTAAAAAATTGCAATTTTTCATATTTTTAATGAAGAACCCATTATAAGTCCAATATTTGATACTTTATATGATCTATTTCTAAAACAAAATATTTTTTAAAATTGGGACATCATAATTTACTTTGGGTAAATTTTGGGTATTTTTCAGATAAAATTCATTTTTTATTAATAGTGAAAAATATTATATTTTAATTCAATACTGCCTTTTAATCTATTTTATTTATATGGTTAGATTATATTTTTAATTTGTTTTAAAGTGTAACTAGATTTTATTTTTACCATTTATTCCAATGTTTTTAATTTTCAGTAATTTCAGTTTGAAAATGGATGTAAACAAGTGCTAATCTTTTGTAAGTTATTATTTCTAAAAAAACCCACTTTTTGTTTTGAAAATGGGAATTAATTTCAAATTAATTGATGAAACTTAGATGTTTTGAATATGGTAAAAAAGAAATAATTTTTGAATTTGTAATATCGAATATTTATTAGGCTGAATTTTTGGTATTTTTCTGAAAAACATCAATTTTTGATGAATAGTGAAAACACTAAGTAGTAGTTAAAAACCCGAATTTGTCATTTAGATAAAATTTTACCACTTATTTGAATTGAATTTCAAAAATACGACATACATGGTTGTTATTAGTATTTAAAATGTGGTTCAATATGATGAAAATAATTTTTGGTGAATACTAACTTTTGACTTTTATTTACCGCGGTTAAAGTTAAATAGGGTAATTAAAGATAATAATACTATTATAATAATATTAAATTACCCTAACATTTATCCTAATCCTATTGGTTGATAAATATCCAACCAATTTCATCCCTAGGTCTATTTTGGGACCCCATGGAGCCACTTAAGAGTGATAATGACAATTTATATTAATTAATTATTACTAATGACAAAAATGACATAAACATGTATCTTTTATTAAATAGATTATTACATGGGGTTATATAAGTTATCTCTTCGACTATAAATATTGGTTTTAATGATAATAATATTTCCCACATCATGTTAGTTTTTTATAATTTTTTGAATTAAA
The DNA here is from genome assembly GCA_963277665.1 of Viscum album. Taxonomy (NCBI): domain Eukaryota; kingdom Viridiplantae; phylum Streptophyta; class Magnoliopsida; order Santalales; family Viscaceae; genus Viscum; species Viscum album. The sequence goes on along the minus strand of OY728165.1, from coordinate 1,914,649,755 downwards.
TAAATAAAATTATTTATGACAATATAATGATGCAGTGTTTACCTCATTAAGGAATGATTTAAATAAATAAGATAATAAAGATTAAAAAAATCAAAAACCAATAAAATTATTATTGGATGTTTTTATTTCGAACAATATTCATCATATATTTGAATGTACTGAGTTTTGACCTTTAGAAAATGAAAATCAGAATATAATAAACTAATATTTTTAATATTGCCTAAAGAACTCCTCCTCCCCCTTATAGAAATCCCTCAACTATAACCCATTACTCGCACCTCTCAAGCCCCTTAGATCATCCAGACTCTCCCCAAATATGCTCTCAAAATCCCTCTATTCCACCAATAATCCTTATCTTAGGTAGAAGGAACTTGAATAAATCCTTTTGGTTCAAACCAAAGGAGTTACCAGATTTAAAAGGTAACATCTTCTCTTACTTTTCTTTTATTTTCACCAATCCAAACCTCTAAACTCTTTTATTACATACTTTTATAACAAAAAAATTATCCCAAATATACTATGTTGTTTATATGAGATGAATTTGAACTACAATTACACACCTTTATCTAATGGGTAAAGAAAATATTGTTTCTGTTGATGGTGAACTACTACCTCACGAAACTATGATTGTTCAATATTACCCTTACACATCATATGGTGGAAATTAATATAGAAAATTATTTACATGTGATATATATTATATTTATATTGTCTCTATTCCATTTTATTTTTCATTTATACCATACCTTTATGGTTTATATAATGGGTAAATACGATAATTCCATTTGAAAAATTATGGACTACCGCCCCCTCAAAGTGATATGACTCGTTCATGAAATACGTGGAAAGTATAAAGGATGGAGTTAATTAAATTACATAAAATACATATTATACTAGATTTATAGTAAACTTTTTAATTATTATGTTTTTACTTCTTTAAATATAAAATAGAAATGAATGTAGTGTTCACGTGTACGTAAGGCTTATTGTCTCCCCTAACGCGATGAGATTCATTCCCCATCATTAGCATTAAAAAATAAATATCATTTTATGATTAAAAAATAATGTCTAATAACATAATAACTTTCTGGATATGAATAAAATACATCATATCCATAACCAACATGACTTACGTAACAAAACATATAAAGAAAAATGAATCAGTTAACACACAAAACAATGATACAACTGAAGTATTGTTAACAAAGCAATATTAAAATTTCATATATGATATAATATTTATTTATATGGTTATTTTATAATTTAATAAAAATTATTTCACTATTATAAAGAGGATTAACATACCCTAAACTAAGGAAAAGTAGAAGGTAAGGGGTTTCTTATCTAACTTTTAATTCCATGAGATTTCCATTGTTCGCCACTTATTTATTGCATGTGGTGTGTTGTGTACTGAAATTTGAAATATATTATCATGATTCTATTTATATTAATAATATTATGTGATTAATTTGGTTTTTATTAACTTTTTTCATACAACTCAATTTATTAAAAATTGTTAATGGGTTTTCTTCTCACTTTTATTTTTGTGAGATTCAAGCTACATATGCTATAATTACTATTTGTGTGGTGTATGTACTCCCATGATTATATTCGATGTGCGGTATATATTAATTTATATGTATTTACTTCATAATTGTATGATTATTCTTTTATGGGGTGTGTGATTCGTAAGTTACCAAGTCACTAAGGGAATTTCAAATTTCAATTTCCACTCATTAGGTTTTATGAAAACATCATTGATTATTTTACTCCAAGATTATGTGTCAACTCACTGTTTATTTACTTATGTAGTAACTTCCACTTCCCTTTGTGTGGATATAATTTTGATACACATAATCACTTTGTTAATAAATTTTCATGTCATCAATATGAACTTCATAAGAGTAAATGTTACCCAATTTCAATTCATTAAGTTAAACATCAATGTCATTGGTGTTGTTTTTAAAAGAATATGTGTGAATTTCCTCTGATTAATTTACACTAAATATCCAATCACATTGATTTTATTTTTTATTTTTCACACATAATTATATCATTGATTTATCCTTAACCTATGGAAATGGTCTTTATAAGGGATTTCATCTCAATTTACATTCCATTGAAACTACTTTGTTGTTATGTTCCAATTAACATTTATAAGATATATATACTGTACTTTGACTTAGTATATCATAAATACCTTAATTATCATGATATTATAATGTTTTTGTTACATCAATTATTTTTATTCCAGCATCCCTCATTAGGTTAGGAACTCTGACCAAAATATCATTTTAAATGTTTTAAAGATTTATTCTTCTAAATATTTCTCATTAATGTCCATGTTTTAAAAATGGTTTTAAGGATTTATTTATATGAAGATTCATGTTTTAAAATTAAATTTATTTTTAAAAGTGTCAAAGTGGAATGGGACACTTTGATTCAAATATCTATTTTAAACGACTTCTTGATAAAAAGTGAGACTTTTAAATGTTTTCAAGAAAAAGGGGGATATTTCTCTCATATAGTTTTGGTGATTATTTTTATCTCAGTTAACATCCTTCATTATTCTCAATTGAGGTTAATTTAATATAATAAAATATTTCATATTGTATTGAATGTGTTATTTTTGACTGTGGATGTGGCATTTCTATACCATTCGTGGTTTGTGGTTAAAATATTGACATTTCGTATGCTAGTTTTAATACGAATGTTTAGATTATGTTTCAACCATTACATATGAGGAATGTATTGGACTTAGTAAGTGATAGGTGGAGCTTGATTTAGCTCCTCGATTCATCGTTTTGTCTCATGAGACAAACTAATATCTTCGAATAAGGCCTTGAAAAAGTCTTATTTTGTAGTCTTGGCATGAGGCCATGACTATGTGGTAATGTTTTCCGACATTATGCATTCCATCACTATGAAATTGGATATTGATATTACATGTGATTATTTGACTAGTAGAATATCCATGTGAATAATTAGATGGAATTATTTGATTTATATTTTCCATATTATGCTAAAGTTTAAGTTTAAAATCCTTGTGTTTTAGTCCTACACATTTACTTAAATGTTTGGGTTTATTTATGATAGTTTCAGCTATATTTTTATCCTTACTGAGAATCAAGGCTCACCCATTTCTTATGTTTTATTTTCTCCAGGATGCGGTGAAGTATATTACGATTAACCTATATGAATAGGATAAGGCATATAAGAGTGTTCAACGGGTGGAAAGTTTTGTTGTTTTTTATTTCATGATGTAATGTAAAACTTATGTATCTATCTAGTACTTCAAAGAATACTGAACTGATCAGTCTTTCGGGACATTATTCATTGTATCATGCCAATGTTATGTAATAATTTACCAACTCATGGTTACTAGGGTCAGGGTGTTACAGTGAACCATAGATTCCCCTTCGGAACCCACAATCTCGTATAGTTCTTACTGAACATGAAATAGTTTTCCCTAGCTTTTTTATGTGTTAAATTCCATTCTTGGAAAGGATTTCCAACTCCTCCATGATTCCATAAGAGTATCTCTATCAGTTCACCGCCATGTATCCCTAATCCCTACACTTTATTGGATGCCTCACCACTTGTTTCTCCTTATAAATTATTATAGTACTTCATTAAGTGGTCCATATTCACGAAATTGAAAAATATTAGTGAATGATTCAGTTAATGAGATTTTGGGTTTCAAATATATCTATACTAAAGAAATATAGTGGTCCACTTACATAGGAATCCTAGAAATAATCATTAGCTGGTTTTACCAAGGAAATTATTCTACTTCTTCATATTCCCACTTGATAAATCATTCCCTATACCCAACCATGGAAGTAAAAAAGTTATATAAATAACTTCTATAATCCCCTTTAAAAATTCCACCATGTTAAAAACCGTTTTATAGGGATAGAAAATTCATGATACTAAACTTAAAATAATCATTAGTTACAATATTATATAGAATATTCTTCTCCTGATATTATTACTATGCACAATTGGAGTGGGTTACCTAGTACTATGTTATTTTTAACATTTTATATCATAATTATTATATAACTAACTTTTCACATTATTATTGTTATTATATTTAATATTAATCTGATAATATAATTTGAATATTTTTCACATAAAATAGATTTAGTAGATACCTTTGATAATGAGAACATTGATATTCTTATTAAATATTTTTAAAAAAATGAAATATGCTCTATATAACATCTATATGTTTGGACAAAAGGTTTTTTTACTATCAGGTTCTATAAGCTCAATGATATTTTGAATTCTTCACATTAATTTCAAAAATAGTAATATTAAGTAATGGAGGTTATGTAGATATAACCTATAATAAGACTTCCTTGTGATATATGTTTCATTGGATATTACAATCGAATGATTTGAGTATTATTCATTATAATTGATATTATTATTAACTTATCCCATTAATTTCAAACATTTATGTATGGATGAAAATCCTAAAAATATATTCTCATATAGAGGTATCATATGATCAGTTATTTATAAATGATATGAAACTAATTGAATATATTAATAATGGATTTTTCCTTTTAGAGTTAATGGAAGAATATATCATTAGACCATTGATTGAAATGGAATTGTTGAAATAAATCCTTGTCCATAATAGTTAATTGATGATTTAATTTCCATATATAAAAGAAATATAAATAAATCACATTCAGTCAAGAGAAAATTATGAATCCTTCATAATGGGATATTGAGAAAAAGGGATTATATTTAATCATATCATTCTTATGAAGGTTGTCTTATATTGAAAATTAACTTATTTATCTATGGGTTTTGAGAAATGAAATTAAATTATGATCTTTTACATTTGGGTGTTCCACCTAATTCCACTGAGAAAGAGTCCTAGAGGGTCACACATTTCAATGATGTTTTGTTAATAATGATAAATATTTTTCTCATCTTAAGGAATAAAAAGTATTCGGGTATTATCAATCATATAAATTAAATCACTAGATATTGGAGTGTAGAATATGTAAGATCAATTTAATATCTTATTGATTTTTCAAAATGAAATAAATAATTATTTATTTATTAACCAGTTTAGTGAATTAATTAATATAAATTGTTGTCTTGTTTTATTAGTATATTAATTAAATATTTATTCATGAGTTTAGTGAATATATTATTTTCTAATGAAAAATTTTATTAATGATATTAGAGAAAATCATATTTATTTATTTAATCATCATAAAATATTTATTTATTAAAATAACTATTTTATTATTCAAGGTTTAATAAATTGTGGGGATTCACGGGCCACTTTAGGTGCTTGATGAAAATGATATAATTTATTTGATATCACTTAAAATCAAATTAACTTATTTAATTATCTAATAATATCTTAATATACACATGTGAAGTAAAATAATAATGTTATTGTTATTATTATATATGTGGAAAAAATAGATTAGATTTTTTATAAAGGGATATTTTGAATTCATTAAATATTAAAAAATAATTATATATTTTAGTTTATATCATTTTATAAATGAGAATAATTTCAAACATTTATGAGATGCTAGGAAATTATCTAAACCACTAGAGATAAAAACATCCTGCCTCCCACGAAAGAGTAGGATAGAACACAAAATTATTTTTTTCAATCAATGGAAAGTGAGTTGATGCACTAGTTTCCTATATATAAGAACCCATAATACAATGAGAATAATTTAGAGATTCATGAAGCACATGTGTGTGATACAATTGGAATTCTATATTTCATTCTCCATAGAAAAAACTACCAACATGATTAGAAACTGAATTTATCAAAAAAAATAACATAATCGAGGTAATTCTTTTTTTAAATTTAAATTGAAAGATACTATATTAAAAATTAAATGGTTTAATTTATTAGGTTCATCATATATTATCAATTAAAACCTATAAAAAATCATGGTTAGGAACTCACCCAATTCTTATACTGCACCTCAATATCTTAATTTTGTATGTCAGAAGTCACATTAAAATTTGGATTTACATATTATTATTTATTATTTTTTCATTTTATTTTTAATTTTTTTTTCTAGTTTTTTATTCTTAATTCCAGAAGTTGATAGAACATATTCTTAAAATTTATATAAAAAATAAGTTTCCATGAATAGTTGAATAATTCTTTAAGGTACCATTTGGAGGTGCCAATGTTATTGGATACATGACCTAAATACATAACATGTAATATTAAATTACATATTGTGTACCCTCTATCGACCAAAAAAGGTATGTGCCTCTTAAATAATGGCATGATAAATGGGTGTTGGTATGCGGTGTTATTAAATTTCATGTATTTACCAATAGCCAACATACATCTTTATAGGTATTTCATGTCATGTAACGGGTGTATATATTTTGTAACCCCACATGGTTTTGCCTCCAAGTGAATTGAGGCATGTTGTGTGTTTAATTACCCAATGTAATTACATACTGTGTATTGACTATCAACCGAGAGAAGTGGAAAAAACATATTACATGGTGCATATGTGATTTTACATGAGGCGTGACATGTAACAACACATGTGAAATAGACACATAGATTTATGGAATATTGTGGGGGTGTCCGGTTACAATTTACAAGGTGTGTAGATAGTAGTACATTACATTTAAAATATGAATAATTATGTAAGGTAAATGTCATGACGTGTATTTTATGTGAGTCAATTCATGTATAATAAAATTTAATCTAAATAGAAAGGCATGTTTCTATTTGTACACATATTTTAGTGGGTTTTTACACACTAGGAACACATCGATTAATTTTCAAAAAGTGATATGGGAATAAATGAATAATTAATTATTTTAACTGTAATTAGGGAACATCGTGATGTGTAACAGTCTATTACACCCCATTTAATTTTTCATTCTTTCCCATTGGTGAACACTGTGTATATTTATATCACATCATGTGGCTATAAATTACACATAGACTGTATATCTTAACTCATGGAACTCTGAGTCGTGTGGGAATACAAGTTATGTATGTACAAAAACAAACGATGACGATATATAAAATAAGTCAAACATCATATTGAGTGACAAAACATGTCATATTCTAATTAAACTACATAAATTAATTTAATCAAAAGAGGAAGTCGCTTTTTAATGTCTCCTTTAGACTATTTAATGTGTATTAAATTCTTGTAATAAATTTAAACTAATGAGGAGGGTATATATTGTATACCCCATTAGTATACTCCATGTAGATAATAAATTTAACCCAAAATAAAATTTATTTAACTAATTTAAATAATCACAGTATGGGGATCTCAAGGAATTTTTGGAAAGGTTGTGAATATAATGAATGAATTAATTAATTAATTAAATTAATATTTTTAAAATTCAATTAAATTTATCATAATAAGAATAAATTCCAATGAATGTTAGTATGTTTAAACATATAGTCCTTTTATGTTGTGATAGATCACGTTCTTGACCAACCAATGTATATATTGGGTTAATATTAATTTAATTATTTATTATATATGATTTATTTGATAAGTAATTATTAAATTGAATATAACGATTAGTTTATCATCCACTCCTCCTTTATTTTGCATGCCCCTGAATTTCAAAGGTTTATTTTATGTAACACTAAACCCATGGTTCTAATCATTTAGGAAGGAGTAAAAAAATTTAAAGGATAATGAGATCTTCACAAGATATGTTGGTTGATGACCCAATCAAAGGTAAAAACATCCAAGTAGACACTTGGTTTGATGGAGGAATAATGAGACAAGAGTGAGTAATCAACTCATGGTTTTATTTATCTATGGTTGGGGATGGTTAATATTAACTTTATAAACCAAGAAGTAAAAAAATATTATGATCACATGAATGATATCAATTATTTTATTGTGAAAAGTGATTTATTTTTAATGAATTTCATATATTATTGGATTATTAGACATATTCTTATAAATTAAATAAATTAACAATCTTGCTGAGAAGAAATAAAATATACTTATTATGAATAAATTATTTTATCATATATGTTTGAAAAATTATAAAAAATAAAGAGAATATTAAAAGGATTGTTATTAATAAATTCAAGAGTTTTGTTCATAATTTAAGAAATATACCTAAAATAAAATATTAATTTAGTAAACATCTTTCATTACTTAATTTATAATTCTTCCATGGATTAATGTTTTGGTTTGTACCATTCCATGATAATTTAATTAAAAGGGGTGTTATTATGAATATTTGGGGTTAACAAAACCAAGTTATCATAAATATAAGTTCCCTCAAAAAACATATTGTAAATTTTATGTAATAATTGGGGAAATACATGTTTAGGATTTTTTTATTGGGGGGTCTACTCACCAAAAACAGAACTTAAAGTTAATTTAGTTATAGAGAAATAGAAAACAAAATTCCTTGAAATAATTTGATAACCCATATGTATAGGTTATTTAAATGGGATCATGGATCTTTTCCACTAGAATTTCCAAGAAATAAGATATTATAAATCCAATGGTGAGGGAATTTTGATTTTGATAAAATAATGGGAGGATGGAAAATTAGATTTTCACATCACAACTAGTAATAAAGATAATCTAAAAAATTAAACTATTCTTTTTTATTGAAAATTAGAATTTCATATATCCATGAAACTCTGTGTAAACCATCATATAGAAACACATTCTATTGGTCGTTAGAAACATACAAGAGTAGTATAGACAATTTTTCATTGTAATATTAAAAGAGTTGTAGATTTATGTAAAAAGACCCCAATTCATGTTGAGCCACCAAAAGAGGGATGTGGGAAGGTAAAAGACATATTATGGAGTTTCTTGGATGATGAATTGGATTTATAATGCCACGTTTTATCATACATGAATTGTGAATTTCGAAAAATTCATAATGATAAGGATACATATAAAATGTTAGCACAACGATGTGATCTCTCTTAGTAAAAACCAATAAAATAAATGTATGAATCCTACAAGAACATTTTTACATGAAATCTAATTGGATAAGTCTTATCTAGAAAATATTTATTTATTGTGGTTGTAAATATTTATAATTTATAGTTTATGGGTTTTAAGACCCGTAATTATTTATGAATTGATATCATACTTTCCTCACTTCCACATAAAATCTCACTTTTAATTGTGAATTTCAAAAAGATCAATGTAGTAAAGACACTACTAGATCTCTTAAATCTAATTAAATTATAAGATAAATATATTAAGCATGAAAAAATAATGTCCTTATGGTGAATAAGAGGAAAGGCAATGAGAAAGGGATGAATACTAGTCCAATGTTTAAGTAACCTACACATCGATCTTCCAAGAAGAAGAAGATCTCAGGAAAAATTAAGGATTTTGATGTAGTATGTTTTAAAATAGAAAGTGAGGTATTTGAAAAAATAACTATTCCATTGTAATGATTCAAGGGTATTCTTCATTAAAATTTCTTATTGATTTTAATTCATCTATTTCTAAAAATTGGTTAGTGAAATAATTCTTTTGGTACTCATATTTATATCAAAATATATGAACCATGTAGCATTTAGAATATTAACTCGGGTGAGGTGGCTTTAAATCCAATAACAGATCAATAATAGATGTGTTTTCTATATGATAATACCATATAACATTGTTTACTATATTAGTTCTATTTTTAAAAAATTATTTTATGGACCTATTGTAACCAAGAATATAACATCTATTTCAATATTAGACATGGTTGGATTTATTTTCATGGTCATAATTAAGGGATTATAAATTTATAAATATAGAAAAAAATTTGGGATGGAATTTATAAATAATAATATTTTTGTAGTATAATATTAACATAATGTGTGGAAAATAGAAAAATAATATAGTTCACGTGGCTTACATCACACTTAGTTGTGGAATCCCTAGCATGGTAAATTAAACAATAAGTGTTTTACCAAGTCATATCAAGAAGTATAACTAGATTATTTTTGTCTGAAACCCTGAGATATAAGTTGTAATTTCATGTGAGAAAAAACGAAAAAATATTTATATTTTATAAAAGGTAGAAGATATATAAAGACTATATAATTATTTTATAACGATTTTTGTATACCATTTCTTATTGATTAGTAAGGTGGATACTCTTACTTCATAATTTTTTTATTAATTTAGTAGAGATGGATGTATCTACATAATGAGTAATATGTCTAATGCCCTTGATAAAATTGAGGAATACAACAAATCAATACAGAATTAGATTGGAAATAAGGTAATGATACTCTTCTCAAACTATGGTGGTGACTTCCTTAACCAATAGATCATAAATTATGTAAAATATTTTTGAATTATAGCCCAACTCACAATTCCTTATACCCCACAGTGTAATGGTTGCACTTAAAGGAGTAACTGAACCTTGATGGACATGGTGTGATCTACAATGAGTCATAAATGTCTTTTATTTTTGTTTTTTCCATTTGACTTATAAATAGTTGAAACGCACTAAATTGAGATCAAACTAAATTAGTAAAAAAGAATAAAAGTTATGGTATATAATGAAATATATTATGTCACATTTATATATATATAAATTTAAATCCTTTGTTAAGGATAATTTCAAGCAAAAAATTCTATCTCAATGAACAAAGTATATCTTTATATGATATTTAGTTGAATGAATTGGATATTATATATAAAATCCATCAAATAAAAAGGTAGTCATGGAAATAAAAATTATATTCCTTAAATAGGATAAAATATTCAGTAGACATCATGGGATTGATGTTTAATTTGATGAAGTTTAATCCCAAGATGTATAAGAGTTGGCATAGGAATAAATTCCATAAGACCTAGTTGAATAAGTTTGTCTACAGGAACAATTAATTAATAATATAAACAGAGCAGTTATAGAACCAAAGAAAACTAGTTTTCTAGTAACTTACGATGGTGAGACATTATTAATTTAAAATAATGAAACTTTTTCTTACAAGGATATGGTAATCATCTTATATGTTTAATAGAGGTAAGTATCCATGAATTCTAAAAAAGATTTCTTATACAATAACCAATGCTGAGTTTTGGTAGATCCTCTAGTTGATGTAAATAATTTTGTGTGAAAATGGGTACTCAAGAGGAAAATAAACATGGTTGGTGAATTAAATATCTTTAGGGAATGACCAGTATCTAATCGGTTTATTGTTGTAATCACAGAATCTATAAAAAACGTTTTCATGAATTTCAACACCTAAATCTAGTAGAATTTTTCACTCCATATCAGCATACCATGATTATGAGATTTAGAAAATGGATGTAATGATAATATCCTATAATGGAAACCTTGTGGATGGTTCTTATGTGACACAAGCAGAAAATTTTGTAGCGCCAAAGGATGCCAATAAGTTGTGAAAGCTTCATACCTCTATTTATGGGTTGAAGCAAGCGTCCAGATCATCGAAAATTCATTTCGATGAATATATAATAGAATTTTGTTTCATAAATAATTATTATGATATATGAATATATAAGAGGTATAGTGGGAGTGAATCAATTTTCATATTAGTATATGTTTATGATATCTTTCAAATGGAAGACTAGATAACATTCTTATAATCTGTTAAGAAACAATTAAAAAAATCTTTCTCTATAAAATACTTATGTGTAGTCATTTAAATTCTAGGAACCAAGATCCATAAAGGTAGATCAAGGAAGATGTTTTGAAAACTTCAATATATATACATTGATTTTTTTTATAGATACAATATTTTACAATCCAATATAGGATTCTTTCTAATGTTTCATCATATACATCTCTCTAAGAAAATGTGACCACATACAAAATAGGAGATATATGAAGACATAATATGTAGAATTAATTATTCTTATAAGATAGGATCTATTATTTATGGATTTCTATGTACCACAATTGATATTTCATATACATTTAATGTGGTGGGAAGATATAAATTATACCTACATGAGAAACATTGGTTCAGTGTAAAGATTATCTTAAAGTTCATGTGGTTTACATATGACATATTCCTAGTTTATAGAGGATATAAGGATCTAGTTATCATGGGATATAAATATTATTTTTTCTATATGGATCATAATGATAAATAAGTTTCATTGGTATAATGTTTATGGCTTAATAGATGACTTGTGTGATGGAAGAGTTCTAAGAAACCAGTTGTCACCAATTCTATAGTAGAGTATGAATATATAACACTTCTAATAAATATAAACATGTTGTGTAGATATGAAAATTATTCCTAGAGATTCTCAATCTATGTAGTAGTAAAGATTATCTCACTCTATATTGTGAAAATATTGTGGAAGTGATTCTATCCAGAAACCCATGGTCATATCAATTTAAGATGCATACACATTCTATGTATTAACTCTTGATGTGTTTTCATGATGGGTTAAAGTCATTGTAATAATAGTTTAAACAAGGGGTAATGTTGTTGAAATAATTAATAATGAAATATCTTAGAAAAATAATTATTATAATTTAATAAATAACGGACTAAAAGTAGTTAGTAGTTATCTCTATTGAATGTTGGAGTATGTTGATGTTATTTTGTTTTAACCAACTAAAATTTGACATTTGATTATCAAAATATTAATAAAAAAATATCACATGATTATTGTTATTTTATATAAATTTAATTTCTTAATTACCTTAAGTTAATTTTCTAATTTAATTTTTATTGTAGTTCTCTTATATAATTAGATCATAGAGAATCCATGACGATTTTAATGACTACTGTCATTACGGGTTATGAAATTATTAGGGTATTTAGATTTTTGGTCCCATAGTAGGGGAAGTTTTGAGAATAAGTGTTGAGATTCGGATTGTAATATTTGTAGGATCACAAGTAAACATTTGTATACATCTTTAAAGGTCCAAGATGTGTTTTAGGTGCTCGTGTGAATGTCGAAATAGGGTTATGGTGACCATTTTCTTATTTTTATTGAAAAAGGATCATCATAATTTTATAGAGGAATGATATACATGATGATCTCTAGTTGAGGACACACTATATATCAAATAGGGTTCCATAGAATATAGTATAGAGTTCATGAAGTGACCAATGGGTTTCATAGTGTGGTGGAATTATAATGGTTGGGATAATATCCATGGGCATGGAGGTCATTCCATAACCAAAGGTTGTCATAGCTTGGTATATTTTATTATGTGTTTTTCATTAAGTAAAATATAAAATATATGGGCATCCCACCATGTCTAAGGGATCCACACCATGATGAGTTCCCTTTTGTGATATATTATAAATTATTTTTTATTCCTTTTTTATTTTACTAGAGGAATGGATGGTCATAACATGATGATAAGGTTCACATTATGATGGATTTCAATGATGTGGTATCACGAAGTGGAGCACAAAGGTTGTGGAATGGAGTGTTGGGGATATAACTATGTAAAGTAGGATGTGTCATGGAAGTATGGAGATAATTCCTTATAGGTCAAGGCCATGGGATTTCATTTCCTCCTAAAGGGTTTTTGATCTATCATGAATAAAGGGATTTTGTCATGGGGGGAAAACATTGGTAAATTTTTTCTTCTCAATTGAGGTGCATCACATTATGAGGGACCAATCCATGATAAGGGAAAAAACTAGCACCACTTCTTGACACCTATAGGTCACAACATGATATGTCGATGTTATAATTTTCAAAATAGGGGCGGGTTAATCTTTTCATGGTTGTCCCCCTTTAAAAGTTATGTCATGTATGGTTTGTGGGATTATTATTTTAGTAGTTCATGTTGATAATTTAGTCAATGAAATTTGGTGATGGCAATATAGTCCCTCTATTCAATGGATTTATAGTGACCCTTGTTGGGTCGATATAGGAATTGAATGCCTTGGTGTTGGAATGTTGGTCAGTTTGGTGTAGGAGATGTATGAAAAGAATATGATATAAGGATATAAATAGGTTTCTGTAAGTATGTGGGTACCCTTATTGGGGATGAGGAAATTCATGTTTAAATGACTTGGGTTCTTGAGATTTGAAGCGCATAGAGTGATTTTGGTATCGAGGTTGGGTTTTAGAGGGTGGGGTCATTTGGTGGCCTAGACTTGTGGATAGTGATCCATGATGGTTGGGTATAGTATAGATGGAGTGTGGCTATTTATCATTGTATTAGAATAGTATATAGATAGTGGATTATTAGTTGGATAACCTTCGTATGCGTGAGATTTATTTTTAGTAAGAAAACATCATGTATTACTTTTTTCTAGAAGATATTTTCATGAGATTGGAGAATAACCAATTTTTAGGTGCATGAGTCTAAGATTGATGTGAAATAACTCATAGAAATATGAATCTGGTTATGTGATTTGGTTTTATAGTAATGTGTGACAATTTTGGGTTTAGATGAGATCTAGGTGGATAGTGGGAATGAATATGTGAGAGGGATTTTCAAGATGATCAAACTTCAATGGAAAAGTATTGTATGTGATGATATGTCATTTTTGGGAAGAGTCCTGAATTTTGAGGGAATGTTCATCCTAGACCTCCATAGTTACCATTTTCATTATGGTTTGGTGAGTGGCAATTTATGGGTTGAGGAATAATGGATTTAAATGAATTTTTTTAGGATGGGTGGCCTATGGTTTTAATGGGGATGGGAGGTGTATCAGTATGTAATAATGAGACATTACATATGGATTAGGGTAGCATGGTATGTTAAACCTGTAATATTCCATAATATGGGTTCTAAGAGAAGATTAATGCATGTATATTGATTGAAACTATTGAGCAAGTGCTCAAGGGGAGATGTAATAGAATCCACATGGTGGGGAGTGAACAATTGGCTATTAGAGGGTATGAAACTAATTTCATATTGACTTTATTTAATTTCAAGTTTATAGATCCTTGGGAATTGTGAATTTATAGAGATGGGTTTTTGATATTCTTCCTCAGGTATTGATGGGAATGTCTTATGTAGCCATTATATTCCATAATGGATGGACTATTGTCCATGGATATATGGTTCTTTTTTATCTTGGTAAAAATAAAGACACTCCATTAGTGAGGAGAATAAAATTGTTCAAGGATGAATGATGCTTTTGTTGGTATGGTTGTGTTAGTGGTGTAAAATGGAGTTTATATGTTTCTATAAATCTTTATATGGATTTTTGTGTGATAAATGAGAGTGTAAAATTACTTATTCACTAGTTCTCATGGAAAGATAATGAAAACTAGTGAGGATTGGTGAGAACCCAACCGGGAAAATACACTATGTTTTGGTTCACAATTACATGAATTATTTTATATAATTATTTAATGAATGTGGGTGTTATTCCATCGTGATTAGGTAACATGATTTTATTTCAATGGTTAAGACTGAGAATTATCATGAAATTTCACACAGGGGATGACTGACTAGTGTTTTTGTGTGGAATTATGTGAGGTGAGGTGGAAACTGCATTAAAAAAGCAGATAGAACCCTGGAAGTTCATTTTCAATTTGAAATTATTATTTTTGGGAGCACTATAACCAAAAGGTGTACATTATCATTATATAGTTATGGTGGGTACTAGTATAATATGAGTTGTGAATCAATTTATAATGATTTGGAACATTATGATTTTTAGGTGTTGTTTAGTGTTTTATATATATTAGAGATAATGAAATGTGGGTATATTAACTTTGATGAATAGTGTGACTTAGTATTTAGAGTTATGCAGTACAATCTTATTCCATGTTTGTGGATTGAAAACAGTGTTTTAGTTATGTATTTATGTCCTTGGTAAGTTAGTGGTGATGGGCAGTGGAATGATGTAGATTCTCTAGAAAAAATACATTATGATGGGGAGTTTGTAATGACACTTTCCATTATGTGTTATAAAATTCATATGAAACATCAATATTTATTCTTAGAGTAGTGTATATTTCATGAATTTTAATTTTAATTAGTATTATGAGGTTTTTAGAATCTCTATGAGATGTTTTTAGATGTTTTCATAGGATCGGGATATGTTTTGGGTTCTTCAGAGAATGTTAAAGTTGGGATGGGGTGACCCTTTGCTAGTTTTTTTATGAATGACTCATCATTCCATGATAGGGGTAGGTCATTTTGTGATAATGGATAGTTAAGTATTCACACCACGACTTGGAAGGATCCATATTATTGAGGCCAAAAAAAATTCTGTGACTTATGGGTGTAACGAAGAGGTGCAGGTGTGAAGGCTAGAATGACATATATACATTGAGAGTCCATATCCTGACCTAAGGGTGTCACAACATATAGATTTTCCTATGGTATTTTTTAATAAGTAAAATATACATTTATGGGATGAATTAATTTGTTTAAGTTTAAATTCTATGATATGTACTCTTTAGTAATATATTATAAAAACATGAATATGAATTTGGAATTTTTATTGAAGAAAGGTTAGTTAAACTATTATTATAAGGGTTAGGTATAGATACCTTTTTATGAGTAGGTATCAAGGAATGGAGCATAAAGGTTGATATTTAAATAATAAGGACTATAAATAGGGGAAAAGGACACACTGTAGAGGGAGGGATGATATATCCATAGGATTTTGGTTCATCCAAATCTTTTTGAGTGATGTTGTGGAAAAAGAGGATACACCTTGAGGGGAATATGGTGGGGTCTTGGGTTTTTTCCAATGGAGTACGGTCACATTATGAACTAGGTGGAAATTTCATGATGGGTGACTAGGAATGTGTGTCACCCTATGACACTAATGGGTAACACTTAGATAGATCCCAATTTCAGTTTCTCAAAAAGGGGTAAACAAATATTTTTATGGTGGGACACTATGAAATTTAGGTTGAGATGGATATTAGGGAGGTTCATTTTAGCTAGTTCCTCCCAATTTATTCCTCATTTTTTATCCCCCTTTTTATGGGTGGTTCTTTTATGATTACATGGTGGGTTTACGGTAAAATCTTCCACTATTTCCCTATATCTTCACTTCTGTTAATTAGCCATTAATTTTAGTGTCTTCTTCTAGGGTTTTGGTAATGATTTAAATGGATTATGAGGGAAATAATTTGAAATGATGGGAATTTTGCTTTTATTTTTTAGAAGATATTTTAGTATCATAGATTCACATTATTTTTTTGGGTTTTTGTGATATAGTGCTTCCCAGTTATTTTTATACTATTAACCCTCATTTGATTAAATTTAATATTTAATTATAAATTATTATAATGTATTATTTGGAATCTTTATCTTGATATGGGATCTTGGGAGTTGGTATGGGATTGTATAAGGTATGGATAAGATTGGACAAGTATTAGAGAAGCATTGTGAAGATGGTAACATCATGATTGAGATCAGTGGTCCCTATAATATAAAATCATATTCTTTGACATATATGTTTTTTCATGTCTATAAGATTTCATGGGACTAGGTAAATGGATAGGGACTGAGTTCACCCTAGAGAAAGAGGTAGGTGGATTTGAGTCCCTAAAGTACATATTAGTTATTCTAGTGATCTTTATAGAAAATACAACCACCTTATGTAAATGTCAACAATGAGAAAATATTTACATTAATATTGTGTGAGGGCCATGATAGGTCCTTGGGCTTGTAATGAGGGTTTAGTATCATATGTGGGTTTCCTATGGTGAGATATGTTGGAACTAGAGGCTCAGATCTTTTCGTGATGGGTGAGATGGCCTAGTGTTCCACACCTATAATGGAACATGTTATTGTGGGACTATTGGATCCAGAGAATGTTTCATGAGTGAGATAAGTCCTTTGAGGCTTTATAAGGTGAGATTTGGATGGTTTACTCTTGGTGAAAGGGTTGAGTGATCTCTTAAGGGAGATGTTAGACATTCCCCTAGTACGACCCACAGGAATTAGTTAGATTTATAAACAATGGTATTCCAATGTGTTTAGAGTGATTTAGCATGGGATGGACCATAGGTAGGGGTATCAGGTTATGATTTGCGATTTTGATGATATTTTGGACTAGCCTCTCGAAGAAAACATAAAATAGAGCCCATATGAAGGGAGACACTCAGGAGTGTTTGATACGGCTTTATTCTGATAAGAAAATAATATGACAAGTCTTATGGGGTTAGACTTTGTGGCTATATCAATAAAGAGATATACATTGGGGTGTTGGACTAGTTATCATGTTACTAAAACCATAGAATGAGTAAATTATCTTTTGGGATGTGTTTTGTTCCCTTTTTGTTATTTCATTTATGTTCTTGGTTGTGTGTATACTAGATTAAAACATGAGATATTGGTATACCTTGAGAAAAAATATTTGTTTTTTAGGCTTATTTTGAACCCTATTCTAAGAGAGGCATGGTTAAGTAATTAGTTTTAAAAACCTCATATTTCACTATGTGTTTTCCTTAAATAAATATTATGTTAATAGCTCTCTCCACATGAAACATCATACTGACCAAATATTGTGATATGTTTAGAATATTAAAACAACGTTATTGTATTATTAATTGTGAATTTGAGTAACCATATAATAAAATATGTGTGAAATTAATATAATGGTCAAATTAGATCAAATTAAATTAAATTGATATAGTTAAAATAGCTAATAAGATCATTTTTTGAATAAAAATGAATTTTTACAAATAGTGACTTATTATGAGATAAGAATTTATTTTACCATGAACTTGGGAATAATTCATGATAAAATAAATAATATATTAATATTAATTTAATTATTTAATAAAAATAAATTATAATAACTATAGTTAATATTCAAAAAAAAATCTCTAAAAAAATTGTTATATATTAAATTTTATGATTTTATTAAAACATTATATTTTTTTTACTTTTTCAAATATACTAAAAATAAATTCCTTTTTTGAATTAAAATACTATTATTAACATAAAATTAATTGTTCATATTTTTTAAAAAAATACGTCTTTTTAGGTGAATAATGCTAAATAATATTTTTACAAATAAAATAATTTTTTGTATAATTATTTGTATATAAGTATGCATTTTAAATTCATTATTAATTTTTATAGAGAAAAAAATTAATTTTACGAGTGAATTTTTGTTTTAAATTTTTATTGATTAAAACCTCATATTTTTAATTCTATAACATAAGTTATTTATATAAAAAATACATTATATATGTATTATTTTAAAATTTATCATTATCACTTTTATAAAATTAAAAAAATAAAATATATTTCAAATTTTTAATAATTAGGTTCAAATTATGTAAATAGAGCCATTCTATATTAAAACGTAATTGATAAATTACGTTAGTAAAAACTAGTAACCTTGGTAAAAATCAAAAGGGGTGAAACGGGCTAAAACAAGAGAGAAAGAAGATAATCGCATTTAAAACATGTGTTTTAATGGGTGGTTAAGTCCTTGATTGGCCTTTTCCCTTAGCCTCTCTATTATTTACCAATATTGGACCTATTTTCTATGATATTGACCCTTGGGTTTCAAAATATATTGGGTCTTTACAAAAAACATAAATCTTTTTCACATATAACGGGGAAACACCCCTCCTCACTTCCCCTCACAACACAATCCAATTACTTTGGACCAAAATATAATAAAGCCTCTAATGAAAATTCCTATACATATTGAAGAGGTTTTCCCTTCTCAATAGACCACCACATATATGATTAACCCCTTTTTAAGTAGATAATTCAAGAAGTAAGGTATAAATTTCTAACTACTCATGTCTCATTTCAATATTCATATACGAACTTATTCTTATTAAAACCCATTACATAATATTAAAATGAAAAAATCGTTGTATTTATTATAATTTTATAGTATTATTATTATGGTACAATAATTAAACAAAATTCCATTTTCTACTAAGATAACAAAAACATGCATTCATGTGTTGTGTAGAATTTTTCCTCCATGATACAACGTTTTTCATTTTCCATCATCGCAATTAAAGGATTTACCGAATGGTTAATTTTTAATATATGATTTATATTTATGAAATATTTTCGATTCTAAAATGTTAAAACATTTTACTTCTTTTCCACATTATATGGAAAATGAAATCACCATACCTGGGTAAGGGTGGACTACCTTCTCTATGGAACGATTGATATCCATTTTTCATTTCATCACCACCATACATGGACAGTTATGAGAATGGATTTAATGTACAAGAATTATTTTATGGAAATTATTAGGGCTTTGTAAACTCAAATTGGAAAATATATAATCAGTATTGGAAATAAAAAATAGCGATAAATTCAACCATCCAAAAGAGTGTTCTAAGAGAAAGGAATGATTTCATTATATTATAAAATAACAAAATAAAGTTTATCTTAATATTATAATTAATTATTATTGAAATATTTCATAATAATAAACAAAAAATATGACAATTAGGATTCTATTAAAATAATATTACACATACATCACATCATATATATCAATTAATTATGGAATGTTCTTATTTGGGTTTGTTTAACCACATATGTTAAAATTGTTATAAATTTATATCCTGGATGAAAATGGAAAATTAATATATTATAATAAACTATATAAATAATTAAATAAAGAGTAATTTTTGGTTCTCAATAGGAAATATAAAAATGTTAATCATTATTTAATAAATCACACTTAATTAACTAAAAATAAACAAAGCATGCACATCGTCGATTTCGTCCTTATGGAACATAACAAAAAATAATGTATTTTTAGCATTATAAATAATTATAAAATATAAATTATATTTCCTTTTATATCAGGGAATGATTAAATTAGTGAGAATAATAATTTTCAAAACCACTATTACAAAACATGGTTAAAAGGATCAAGATTTACCACACTCGATATTGAAAATATATAATGAATAAGTAAAATGAATATAGAGAATAAATATAAACGAATTTTATAAATGACTATAGATATTAAAAAGAATCTAAAATGGGTGATTATCATAGTTTCTATTTTATATTGGATGTAAGAGCACATTTTGACTATATAAGAATTAAGGTAAGGAATTTCTATCTCAAATTTAATTTCATCATGCCTCATCTTAATGAGCACCATGATACCTTTAATATAGTGTTATTTCAATTTAATTTAGTTATTTTACTAAATTCATAGATTTTCAAGATCCATATCATTTACTTTCCTCAAATTTACATCAATTTAATAGATACCCAAGTTAAAAGGAGTTTTAATCAAAATATTACTCAACCCATAAGGGTTTCTTATCTCAATGGTTCACCCATTGAGACATATTTCTTATTATAAACCATGTTTTCACTAGAATGGGGTATTTAATGAAAATTAAAATAATCATTGATAATATTATTTTTTGTAATATTTAATATTTCTTTATAAATCATATTCTTCAAGGGAATTTTACCCTAATGATTAAATGGTTATAAGTGAATTTCTATTAATTTTCTATTCCCTTATACAAGTTTAAAATTTCACACCAAAAATTAAATTAAATAGAGTATTAACCACCCTATTTACTAAATGTATAATGAATAAATTTAATTTAGTGGTATTTTAATATCCATTTAATAGTGACATGTACATTTCATACATTGAAATTATATCTTTTTAGATGAATTTTTATTACATTACATAATGATCAATGTCAAAATCGTGTAGGTCTACTATCTTGGGAAAAATGGGGACATAGATATCATTTCTCATAGGATTACTACATTATTTACCACTAAATTATTTATCGCTATCAACCAACTTATAAAAATAAT
Source organism: Viscum album (assembly GCA_963277665.1). Taxonomy (NCBI): domain Eukaryota; kingdom Viridiplantae; phylum Streptophyta; class Magnoliopsida; order Santalales; family Viscaceae; genus Viscum; species Viscum album. The sequence continues at coordinate 1,914,628,059 of OY728165.1, read as the reverse complement.
ACTTAGTTCATTCTCTCATAATATAGGGAAAAGAAAAATAAGAAAGGGAGAGTTCAAATGCTCAGAAAGGATAAACAAGGGAAATATCAATCAATATTTGAGTATAACATGAGTGTAAGTGTATGAGAAAATGAGAAAAAAAATATAAATTCATACCCTATATATCTAATATCAGAATATTGAAGAATAGAATAAAACATGGTTATTCATAAGACATAAATCATATATGAATCATAGAACATGAGTCATGAGATATTAATATTTTTTAAATACACGAGTTTGTGACCTACACATAAGAATAGAAAACCATTTCCATATTATTGAATGATCATTAAAAATAAAATAATGGTGGATTTTTTTACTCCCCAAACATTCATTGTTGTCAAGGTTCACTTTGATTACTATCATAGTGGACAGAGTCCCTGAGTGAACTAAGTTCACTAAAAATTCTTGTCCTATTTATCTCAGGAATTATAAATTTTTACCCAATGAATTGGATTTCAATATAATTCCAAGCTCAATAATCACATAAATAAAATAATATATATTTTTTCCAAAAGATCACCATAAATTAATTATGTCACAACATGTGAAAAGGTAATGGGTTTCAAAAAAGTTTCATTAATTCATAACTTGTGAAAGAGAAATAGGTTTCATAATTATTTAATGAATTATTTATATCATAAATAATGTAAAATGTAAAAAACAAGGTACTTATATAATTATTTGTTTGCATTTGGGAATTAAATAGTGGAATTCAATTCAATGGTATAATGACATAAGTGGTATTTATTTAAATTCAATAATTTATACAAATAGAATGTTTACCACACCTATTAAAATATAAATTAAATGTATGTATCTTATTGGTGAAAGTATAATATATTTACATCACGGAATAAGTAGATATATTTTTTAAAAAATAATAAATTAATTGTAAGTAATTTTGGGACCCATAAATTTTTATTTAACATTTTAAAATAAATGTAATGATTTAGAAGTAAATTTATCTTCATAAAATATATTCCTAAATTATTTTTTTCTTATTATTAAAAGATAATTTAATGAGACCTTAATTAATTTTCAAGTGTTATAAAAACTGTTATAATTTTAAAATTGGAATTTTTAAATAAATGATTATTTTATTTAAAAATTATTCTTATCATATTCGGAATATTATTTCAATAAAATAGAGTTATTTTTTTAATTCTACAAGCTGAAAAATGGTTAGTCTGATTTAATGGTATTTTCTGAAAAGGTATAATTTTTTATGAAAATTGAAATATAGAAATACATGGTGCATATATAGTATAAGTTAAATACATTTTTACTTCAGTCATCACTGATGTAAGAAACCTAATCTCGATACCTCCTTCATTATTTTAATATATTTAATGATAATTATTAGTCAATTAAATGAATTGATGCATAATAAAAAACTAATCAATAATATAATGAGAAGACACCCCTCTCCTCTACTATGAATACCACTCCTCCCCCCTCTTCTCCTCACACTTCAGATCCTTGTAGATTGCTTAATTCAATCCCAATTACCTTTCCAATACTATAAAACATTTTCAAGACCTACTAGTATCACAAAAATTCTATAATCAAGATCATCAAAGAGGTTCTCACTGAGAATAATTTAAGATGAAAAATACTCTTTCATTTTCTTTTATTTTATTTTAAATTTACCCTCTTATTATCTACTCACATCCCTTGTACAAAGTGACATGATAACTATATTATATTTCATATATTATAATGTTATTGAGTTAATGTAATATCCATAAACAAACTTCTTTTATTATCCTCTTATTATATTAAAATTAAAACATTGTTTGTAATGTGTCGATTTACCTCCATCGTGGACGATGTGTTTTTATTTTCCTTTACCGCCTTCAAGACAGGTCATAAAATACTTATTATGGTTAAATATATTATTATTATTATAAATATTATAATTTAAATGATTTATGGAACTAGTATATTAATATGGTATTATATAAAATGATATGATTTCATAATGGTCCAAAAAACCGCCAAAATAAATTAAATCATTTTTTTAATATTTAATCTAACGAGTCATCCCCATATCAGAAAAAATGGATATATTATATCATTTTAAATTATGGAAACATATTAAAACTATTTTCCTTCCACTTATGGATATTTTATTCCATTTATTAATAAAATAAATAATGTACCAACCATGGAAAAAAAGAAATAAATGTGCTCGAAAAAATGGATATAATAAAATATTATAGAAATATTGATGGAATAATGATATAAAAATATAATATAAGTTTTCATAAATATTAATATAGTTCCCCAATATATTAATAATTCTTCTTAAACCATTATATATGAGGTTACCATCTTGTTTAATAATGTAAAACCCAAGGTAAGAGACTTTTCATTAAAAAAATAATTTTCAAATTCATTTTTTACAAACATCAAAAGGAATGTTTTCATTGTGAAAGTATTAATTTCTAATGATTTTTTTTAGTTATTAAGAATTTTTTATTGTAAATTTTGGTACCAATATCTCTTTCTAATGCCATTGGTATTTAATTTTGAAGGTCAACTGTGTGGTTACTCCAAGTGTAACTGTAATGGTTAAACCATATGGTAGCCATGAGGGTTACATCAGATGATGGTCGTGAGGGTTACATTATAAGGAATCTTTGAGGGTTAAAAATAAAATTGTATCCACTAGGGTTAAAATATTAGTTAATTATTTCAATAATTTACCTTTATAGTACTATTTATGTTTTTTTTATTATGAAAATCTTTTGTGTTCATAAAGTAAGTATATGATACTTTATTTGTGAGAAGTATGTATTTTCAAAAATGATTACATATGGTTATAAGAATTCATGAACTAATGGTTTTTTTCATCATTTTAATTTCCCTTACATTTTTTTCTCCCAAAATTATTTAAAATGTTTTTTAGTGTTTTATGGATGGGTAAAAGAATAGAAAAAGCCAAGATAAATTTTGTATAGATTTTTCCTGGAAGAATACATGTTTTAAAAAAAATTTAAAAACCCTTTTAGCCGTGCCATTTTTTATTATTTTGGGTTTATATGAATGAATTATGTCCTAATTATCTAAAAAACTAAACCTAAAGGATCTTTGTAAATGTAAAATGTACATTCTAATTGAATTAACTAGGTTGAGTAATGTTTAAGGTCGTGTCCTTATAGTTGGTATCAGAGCATGGTTTAGATAACTTTAGGTGTAAAGATGATGTTTGTAGAATACCATAAATTATTTTTACCATTTAGTTAAATTGAAATTATATATCATTTAATGATTACCATTTTTCTTCATCTAAGATATTTTTATTCATAATTGTTTTCGGAAGATGTAACAGTGATGTTAAAGTAGGAATTCATTGTGAGGATGATATCATTCCAAGATCATAATGTGGAATGTTGGGAATTGGAAGTGGTAAATTTTTTACAGTAAATTATCAGTTTACTTAGGATAGAAATAGGGAGGCATCCATGCTAGATAACAGCCAGAGAAACCACAAAAGAACATGACGATAGTGGATCATTTTATGAGGGACAACATTTTTCTTACAGTGGATCTTCTAAACCAGTGATTGGTGAAGCGTGGATTAAATCCACTGAAAAGATATTTAATGGAATTCAATGTTCGGATAATAAAAATGTTGGTATTTCAATTTATTATTTTGAAGGTAAAGTCGATCAGTGATGGTCAATTGTTAATAATATTAGGGATAGTAGTGATATTGATTCCTTGTAATGAGATGAATTTAAAAAAAATTCATTGAATTTTTTTTCCAAAGGTGGTTCTACGTAGGTTAAAAAATAACTTCAATGTATTAAAACAAAAGGAGGAATATTTTTTTTGTCTTTTATGAATCATACTTCACCTGATTGAAAGGTATGATCCAAAACTTATTTGTGACCTTGATAGTAAAATCAATCATTTTTTCTAATGATTGAAGCCAATATATCGAAAAGAATTGACATCCCATGAATTAAAAAGTAATGAAGAACATTTAGATTGTGTTGAGAGGGTACAAATGGAGTTTTGTGATGATCGCATTTACTTTTACAAAAAACAAAAAAAAATTCTACATGCAGATAATGGGTAAGAATAAATCAAATAAATTTTAAGGAATGAGATTATATTTTATTTTTTATAGGAGGTGTGGTAAAAAGAACAATGGGTAATTACTTAAAAAATATGGGAAGAGTTTTTCTGTTATATGTTTGTATATATGGCCCAAGATTTAAATGAAAAGAACTTGGTGGTGATATGTTTAATTCTGATAAGAAAACTGTAAAGTGATTTAAATGTGGTGAGATGTGACATTATGTAAATACCTACCCAAAGAAAGATCGGAATGATGGAAAGAAGCTAGATTATATGAAAAAAAGTGATGTGAGATCCTTTGACACTACATTATTATATGCATGTTCATCCCATGAAGTGGTATCAAGAAATGTTTTTGTTTACTCAAATTTTTCTAATGTTTTGTTTTCTATAGGGTCTATAAATGTCTTTATTTTGGAGAAATTTTCTAGTAAATTAGAAAATTCACTTCAAGAAATGAAAATAGATCTTATGGATGAAACACCAGGGGAAATATTTCAATAAATATTCATTATAATAATATTCATGTTTTTTTTTGTGGAAATACCTTTCCTTCCAACCTTATTTTTCTCTTAGTTGAGTTTGATGTTATTCTGGGTATGGTTTGGAATTATATTTATCATGCTAAGATTTATTATAAATCTAAAGAATTTTTTTTAGAATGAGTTTAGTTTTGTATATAATAATGAAACCATGTCATCGATAACCTATCAAGAAGATTAGAAAGTATTAAATGATAGAAATAAAATTTATCTTTCTCATATTATTGAAAACATGGGAGTTGTTCAGATTAATGATATACCAGTAGTTAATGAAAACCTAGATGTTTTTTTTAATCAGTTTCACAGTGTTATACCTAATCAAAAAGTTTAATTTACTATTGACTTAATTCATTATTCTAAGCCAATTTTGAAACAAACTTATCAAAAGAATCATGTGAAACCTGTTGAATAAAAAAATTAGTCCCATTAGTTTCTTAATAAAGGCTTCATTCATCCTAACACATCACTATGGTGTGCCACTATTTTTTCTTTAAAACATCAATATAGTTCAATGAGACTCTTCATTTATTATATAACATTAAATAACATAACTTTTAAGAATAATTATCCACTTTATCGTATCATTGAATTGTTTAATTATATCAAAGGAGATAAATATTTTTCAAATATTGACTTCAGATCTGGGTATCATCATGTAAAGGTGATGTATGATGACATTTTAAAAGTATTGTTCAGAACTAGATATGGGAATTATGAGTTTTTTATTATGCTCATTGGTTTGGAAAATTATCCTACAATATTTTTAGATATTATGATTAGAATAATTTTATGAATATATTTTCATTGATGATATTTTGGTTTATTAAAAGAGTGTTGGGGGCCATGAAAAAAATCTATTCATTGTTTTGAAAACCTTTAATGAAAATAAGATGTATAGGAAATATAGAAAATGAGATTTGTTCTTAGAATAGATTTATTTTTTTAGGAAAATTTTAAATAATGATGGAATAATAGTTTGACATTCCAAAACAATTATAGTTGATGAATTGAAAAGACCTAAAAATGTTATAGAGATTTATATATTTTTATATTGGCTGGTTATTATCAATGATATGTTAAAAAAATTGCATGGTTATCTATCCCTCAATCTAAGTTTACACAAAAAGAGGTTAAATTTATTTGGTTATAATAATATGATGTTATTTTAATATATAAAGAGGAGATTGGTGAATGTTCCAATTTTTACCCTTCGTTCTGAAATTTGTGAGTTTTTCATCTATAGTAGTGCTTTATCGAAGGTACTTGGTTGTTTTCTGATATAGAATTATCAAGTGATTTATTATCCTTCAACACATATAAATCCTCATGAGTTAAATTAATGAAATATTGAATTTTAAATAAAATTATTTGTTTCCACATTGAAAATTTGGAGGCATCATTTATATGGATCCAAATATGAAATATATACTAACCATTAAATTTTGAAGGTTATATTTTCTCAGAAGTAATTGAGCATGAGGTAGATATAATATCTTGAATAGATAAAGGATTTTGATTCCATGATCAATTTTATTCCTCGAAAATAAAACAATTTGGTAGATTCCATGAGTCAGAAACATCATGAATCACTTACCATGTTATGTTTGAAATATGACCCCTTGGTTTATGGATTGATGATTTTTTTTTGGAAATTTGTTGGTGAAAGTAAATCGTCAATTTTATTTTAGGTTTGAGTGCAGTACACTCAATTAGATAGAATTATGAAAGCATGGAAGGAATATGGTGAGTTACAGAAAAAGGTAGAATTAGTAAAATAATGTATGTTTCTAGAATTTAGTGTTGATAAATATTGTATTTTGAGATTTTGGAAGAGATTATTTTGGATTTGGAGGTCTAGAACCAACTAATTTTTACTATATTCATTAAATAAAAGCCTTATCACATCTTGATTGTTCTTCTGTGTTACATGTCATGTGATAATGTCCTAAGGACAACTGTTTCATTAAAGGGTCATAGCGGATCCCTGCTATGATGAGAACCCGGAAGTGCCATAACACTGTTCTTGAATGTATGTTCTATGGCCGGATGATGTTATTTGAGGGACACAAATAATACAGGTCATTAGGGGTGAGGACTCATAAAACATTGAGGCACCTTCTCATGGTGTGCGCCCTTGGTAATATCCAGGAGGATATTATGAGAACGAGACCCGCCAGTAGGAAATCCACATTTCATAGTGTCATTGGATGTTCCTATCTGCGGATATATGTATTGGTCCTTATACTTTAATATTATTATTAATGGGTATTACAACTCGTGCACTTAGATGTATTGAAGAAAACTGTGACGACACACTATTCGCAGCGAGGTAGGATACGTTGGGTGTGTCACGAGTAATACCGCATTAATAGATAATGCGAGAAACGATTTTTCCCTTCCGTTCCATAACGGAAGTAGATATCTCAGGGCCTTTGATGGAATTCATATAGCCTAAATAAATCCATGGCCATGGTAAGGTATGGGATGTTCAATTTCGGGAAGTAAAAGAAAGAATAATCAATCACATGGGTTGATGGCACTAGCATGCAACCCGCTTGATTGGAGATATCGAGACAAAAGGATTATTTACATGGTAAGCGTTCATAAGAGGTGACACGTCATTGCGGCATTAACTTCTTTCTCTATGGGTTACTTGGCGTTTTTCTAGACTCTAAGCTTGGAATTTAGGCCGGATCCGCCTAATGCCACTGAGAAAGAGGCCTAGAGGGTCACACACTATGTGTGTCCATGTATCTCAGTTATATATTAATTTAACAAGTTGAATAAAGATTATTCCCGATTGTGGTTTAATAATTATTCAAGGATGTCTGATCGCATTTATTTCGACAGTAGTTATTCGAGAGAATATATTGTGGGCGAAATAATATATATTTATTATTGAGTAATGCAGTTACATTTATTTGATAAATAAATATCCATTACTCATGGTCTAATAAATATGGTGGAGGAAAATAAATAAAACTGAAAAAATAAAAGTACACACCGTGTATATTTATATATACACGCCGTGTAGTTTATTTTTTGGGATTCATGAGAAAAATATTGTTTATTTAATTAAATGATATCAAATGTAATACGTTGGATGCATGTCAAGTAATAATGATGGTCAACTGTCATTATTAAGACATGGGGTATTACTAAGAATTCAATGAAATGATTAAATGCTTATGAGAAATTAATTTATTTTATTATTATAGGTATTATAAATCCTAATTACATTATTCTCAAAAGGGGTTATTTGTAGAGACCCGAAGCTTGACGTACATGGACTTTACATTACTTTTTCGGAATACTTAGTACATAACAAAAACACACACACACAAGGATCGTAATAGTTTAGTGTCTTTGGAAACTCGGAACGTAATCTTCTAATCGTGGTGAAAGATCTTCAATATCTCCCATAAAGATCTTCCCTTTTTTACCTAAAACCTTTCTTTATATCCTGGGGAAAAGAAAACATAAAAGGGTGAGCTCAAATGCTCAGTAAGGGTATACAAAAGAAAAATCAATCCCATCATATTCATAAGAACATAACTTTTGGAAATCTTAACCTGCAAAAGAGAGCATAATTTCATAACATGGGATAAATCAAAGTAGTTAAATGAAATCCCAATAATCATAACTTAAAACATTAAACTTTTTGGCATACACACATAATCATAGAGAATCATTTCTTGTTAGTCAAGACTCATTTCCAAGACTATCTTAGTGGACAAAGTCCCTTTCTGAATCGAGTAACCCTCGTTTCAGTCCTGTTTCACTGAACCGGTATAACCTACCATTTTAGCCATGTCTATCTCATGAGATATAAAATCGTTACCCAATGCATTGGAGGGAGATATAGGTCCCACCCATCTCATAATGATACCATTCTTATGTGTGCCACATAATCATAAAACATACATCATCGCATAACACATGTAACAAAAATGGGATTCTTGAAACATCATGACATCATAAATCAATTCATATAAGATAAATAAATTCATAAAAATAATTCCATCACAACATGATCAAATAAATTTAATAATAGGGATAAAAGCAGAACCCTTTATTATCTTAGATGGAAAATAATTTTGACAAAACACTTGAACTCCATTCTTGAGGAAAATATCCTTTCTTCTTCAAAAACATTTTTCCTTTCATAACATTTCATACAACATTAAAATAAAAGAATTTGATTAAAAATAAACTTGAAAACTTGTAAAGGAAGCTTCTTGGAAATAATGTTTTAAAAATCCATTCATGCCGTATAAGTTAAAAAAAAATTCTTCGTACTTTTGTCGGAAAAGTCAAAAAGTACCTCGTACAAAAAACCGACAAAAGATTCCTTTCATATTCTTTACTAAAAACTCACCGAAGGGTAAAATTGGATTTAAACTATTGTAATTGGATGGACACAATATTACATAATGAGGGGACATGGATGTGGATGATAAAATACACCCCAGTAAATACTTACGAATAAACAATCTCGGATAAAAATGAGATTCTGATATTTCCCTTACCTTAGGTCCGATTTGCTTTGTACGTGTCCAAAGCTTCTGTATAATGGTTTAAATAATGTTATTGACTTATTCCAGAATCATACATATTGATATGATATCATATATGGTCATATTCTTAGCTTCTTGTTAGTAATATTTCATTGTTACTTGTTACTCGGGTCTTTATTGCCTTTTGTTCTTATGCGTGTTTTGCCGAATAAATTCTTATTCTTCTTTTAAGGTTATAGATACCTTATATCCAAAATGTTATTAGTGTAACATATATCATATTTATTCATTCAATTCATTTATATAATTATTATGTAATGATGATCATGTAGAACGAGTCGCTTCACATCGTGGAGACGGTATTCCGTACGTACGCACGAGTGATGATATCGTTCCTATGATCGTGGAATTGTATTGGAGTATATATATATATTATTTCAGTATCAATATTACTTTATAATAATCATAAATAGTTACTCATTACACCATTATACCCATCCTTGTAAAGTGATGGTGGAAAATAGATTACACCACGGCGTGGAGACGGTATTCCGTACGTACGCACGCGCGATGATTTCATTTTTCCGTAGGATGGATAGAAGGTGAATTAGGGTTGTTTCATATTTATAATAACATATCAGTATGTAAGTAATACTGATTTTATTACTTTATCATGAAACAACTAAAGAAGAAGAAGTTGAAGAAGAAATAAATTGAAAAGATCGGTAATGGATATTACCTCTTCTTTTGAACGCTTCTTTGAATCCTCCACTTAGGGAACTAATATTGGTCTTTGAAGAAGACCAGGACCTCTAGGATTATTCTAGGGAAGTGGAGAGGAGAAAATGGCAGGGGTTGGTTGAGCTTGAGTGCTCAAATTGGTGTGAGGAGGAGGGGGGAGGAGGTGCCCTTTTATAAGGGAGGAGAGGGGCACCTTAGGAATATCTCAAAATATTATTTTATATTAAAGTCAAAATCGGTTTATAATGGTTCCAAAGGGTCTTATTTCGAAGCTAAAGTGCGTAAGGGTCGAAATCCTATCAACCAATAGGATTTAGACAAGTTTAGGGTATTATTTTAACCTTATCAATTAGATTTAACTCTAAGTTAAATAATTTAACTTTTACCATGTCTTTTTGTTTTCTTTCACTATATGGTTAATACACTTACTATAACATTCCAAACGAACCCCAAATTGTTTATTATTAATATATATATCCTTATCTAAGTCATTTGGCCGAACCTTAGATTTTTAGGAATAAAATAACAATTAATAATATAATATTTGATTTAAAAACTATTTTGTGTCAATTTTGACACTATTTGATATATGATTTTTGTGAAAGTCATAACAGAATTATATGTTCTAACCAAGTTGATTAAATCAACCCTAATATATCATAGTAACCTAGAAAATTAGTGGAATTCATAAAAAGTATCAAATTATATTTAGTTTTGTGTTTATAACATCAATTATGTCAATATTTCATTAATAAGATAATTACTGCATCATCTTTGTGTCATAAATAAATTAAATTATTTGATGTCTAAAAATTACAAATAAAATACCATTATGTGGGAAATCTTTTTAGCTTTATAATGAATAATTAAAATTGAATTTATCTTATGTATAACCCTATATTAAAAATGGTTTATTAAATAAACTTTGATTTTAACTCTTTTAACTCTTCTTTGAATTAAATAATAATAAATGTCCTAATCTAATCCAAGTGGGCCTAAATGATAATATTTTACACTTAAGGTTGTTTTTGGTCGAGATAAACTTGTCCAATAGAATTAGGACATGTGTTAGGGTAATATTAATATCATTCTTACCCTTAATTACCCTATTTACTTTTAACCGTGGTAAATAAAAGTAAAAAATTACTATTCACCAAAAATTATTTTCATCTCATTGAACCAAATTTTTCTTACTGAAATCAACCGTGTCTCTCGGATTTTTGAAATTCCATTCACAGAAGCGGTAAAATTAAGTTTTATGAAAAATTCAGTTTTTTTAACTACCACTTAGTAGTTTCACTATTCATCAAAAATTGATCTTTTTCAGAACAATGCCAAAATTTCATCCTAAGATATATTTCATATTCCGAATTCAAAAATGAAGTCTATTTTACCAAATTCATAACATAAAAGTTGAATTAATTAATTTTATAATTAAATCCCGCTGTTAAAACAAATAGCGTGTTTTTAAGAAACAATATCTATCAAAAGATTGACACATGATTATGTCTGGTTTAAATGTGAAATTACATCCAATGACCAACATTGTATTAAATTGTAAAAATATATTCTAAATATACTTTAAAACCACTCAAATTAATGATTTATCACCATTAATTATTTCTATTAAAAAAGTTGTTTTTAATTATAATTTAGTAATTTTCACTATTCATCAGAATATGAAAGTTATCCGAAAAGTACCAAAATTTCACCTTAGGCTAAATTCGATACTCCGAATCCAAAAATGAAGTCCATTTTGAGAGCTAAAATTTCTAAAATTTAAAAATTGGTTATTACTATTCATAACGGCTAGTTTTAATAATATTTTAATAGCATATCGTTGTTTCGTGAAACTCAGTATTACGTACTACACACGCTATCGAGGAAGGTTGCGATTGCGTGTAATGTAAGGAAAGTCAAGGATGCGTGTTGTGAAATCTCCTTTTGGTGTAGCATACAACACAAGACATTAGTGAAATAAAAAAGAATATTTTTCATAAAATCTCGGGCTGTTACATTCTACCCCCCTTAAAATGAATTTCTCCCTCGAAATTCGTCGGGGTTATAAATGGTTTACTATTCGATAGTTTCTTTAATAGAAACCCACATCGTAAAAAGGAATACCAAAACTTGGCTTTAAAAACTAAAGTATGAAATGTAACGATTACCCAAATAAACTAATCGATGGGTTTCCACATAGGTAAAAATATGGATATGGAAGAGAAATCTAACCATCATGATCTGATGGAGAGTGGTAGAGAACATGGCTATGAAAAAGCCAACAATCACAAATCCATAAATTTGTGACGATCTAAGGTACCATCTGATTAATCAGATATAAGAGCACTAGGACAACATTTTTTGTTTTCAAGATCGTTTCCCTAAAGTTGAAGAATTTGAATTAGAATAAATACTTACTTTATTTTGGTACAATCTCACTGTTGTTCATGCCTTGAACAATTTCCACTTCATCTCTTAAATAAATGAAGTTGAATTTGTTATTCGTGAAGTGTTAGCAGATCATGTGATAGAATGACGGGTCATTCCATCTGTCTTAAACAAAAGGTTAGAAAAAGTTATTAAATATACATAAGTCATTCTATAGTGAGATTAATCATATATGGTTCCTAAAATGGACTTATACATCATATATCATACAGCTTAATATAATAAAACTAGTATCTACTAAACAAGGACTTCCTGTAGGCCAGTGGTAGGTGATAAAGGCTAGTCGCACTTCGGTTGTGGGTTCGATTCCCACGTCCTTGTCCGACGCGATGGGTTGTCGCCCGTCCTACAGGTTGTTCTTTTTCTAAAACTATATTACTATAACATCCCATAAATAATATCGAAAAACTTCTATCCTTAAACAATACTATCTTATGTCCAACATAATCCATTCCAATCTTTAGGCTTATCCATAATACTGCAGTCCACTCTCATATTATAGTGAAAACAATTACCAGAGATTTAATACCATCGTTGATCCCCATATATCATAAGATATGTCTTGTCGGTCACATTCCAATCATGTGAATACCTTAATCATGTATTCTCTTGAAAAAATGAATACCAATTAAACCTTAGTGAAAACATGAATTCTGTCAAAAGTTAACTCTTTCCACATACCAAAATCCAAAAATTCTATATACTCAAACCATGATATCACTTAGTCCTTATATCAATCATGAGCTCATGAATACTGTCAAACATTTCATTTTCTCCTTATCCCTTCATTATGCGCATATCATCTACTTTCCAAAATATTTGAATCACTTTTCATGGTTACCGGTACCTTAAAATTATTGAAAACCACAATAGACCAATACATAAATATTTCAATACACCATAAAATTACCTCAACAACATTATTCCTGAATACCAATACATAAACACTTCAATCCATCCACTTCAATGATTGTCCTGTAATAAGTCCTTCCTTGATTTAGAAGTAACTTTTTAGGTCAGGGCATTGAGTTGGGTAATGCCCATGTTCTCCACAAATAAGAAATTGAACTCTATAACAGTCTGTCACTCTATGATCCTTTTCTCCACACAGATAACATCGGTCCCTCCATTTGAGGTATTCCTCAAGGTTCTTCTTCCCTTCTTTAGAAATCTCAATCTTCTTTTCTTTATGCTCCTCAACATGTGAACGTGCATAATAGTTTATCTTCCTCTTCTTTGATGAATTAGGCATACCACTAAATTTCACCTTGTTAATCATATATCGCGATGACTGATTCGGCATAATCACAATATCTTTCTCTCTAGGAATTACACAATTTTGTTGGTCATAGTCACCAATTTGTCCATTGGATTCAATGTTAACCGAATTTTTTCTAGTTCCCTCCATTAACTAAAACACAAAAAGAATCTTGTGAGAGGCAAAAATCATGCTAGGGAAAACAACATAGTAAAGGGGGAGTAACCTTAATATCTAACATCTTAGGTTAAATTATAAGATCGTTATCGTAGTTCTAGGATTATATCCTATATGTATACTTATCCTTAGGGACATCCCTAGACATACCTTAGAAATATCTCTAGGGATCTTAATAACGTTTTCACATCCTAGTTTCCAAAGGTTGACTAAAATTTTCCTCTGATACCAACTGTAGCGGTCTATAATTACTTCCAGTGGACTACAATTGATACCTATCAGGGCACTCCATGGGCGGCTACACCCCTTTGGCGGGACACACCACCATCCCCAGTGGCAGCCATTTCTTCATTAAGCCCTTGGGCGGAGAGCCATGCTTCGTCCAACGCTCACATGCGAGACTTCCCAAGGATTGGATACATTCCTACCTCCTTTGCCTCTGATACCAACTTTAGAGACCCGAATCTTGACGTACATGGACTTTACATTACCTTTGCGGAATACTTAGTACATAACAAAAACACACACACACAAGGATCGTAATAGTTTAGTGTCTTTGGAAACTCGGAACGTAATCTTCTAATCGTGGTGAAAGATCTTCAATATCTCCCATAAAGATCTTCCATTTTTTTACCTAAAACCTTTCTTTATATCCTGGGGAAAAGAAAACATAAAAGGGTGATCTCAAATGCTCAGTAAGGGTATACAAAAGAAAAATCAATCACATCATATTCATATGAACATAACTTTTGGAAATCTTAACCTGCAAAAGAGAGCATAATTTCATAACATGGGATAAATCATAGTAGTGAAATGAAATCCCAATAATCATAACTTAAAACATGAAACTTTGTGGCATACACACATAATCATAGATAATCATTTCTTGTTAGTCAAGACTCATTGCCAAGACTATCTTAGTGGACAAAGTCCCTTTCTGAATCGAGTAACCCTCGTTTCAGTCCTGTTTCACTGAACCGGTATAACCTACCATTTCAGCCATGTCTATCTCATGAGATATAAAATCTTTACCCAATGCATTGGAGGGAGATATAGGTCCCACCCATCTCATAATGATACCATTCTTATGTGTGCCACATAATCATAAAACATACATCATCGCATAACACATGTAACAAAAATGGGATTCTTGAAACATCATGACATCATAAATCAATTCATATAAGATAAAGGAATTCATAAAAATAATTCCATCACAACATGATCAAATCAATGTAATAATAGGGATAAAAACAGAACCCTTTATTATCTTAGATGGAAAATAATTTTGATAAAACACTTGAACTCCATTCTTGAGGAAAATATCCTTTCTTCTTCAAAAACATTATTCCTTTCATAACATGTCATACAACATTAAAATAAAAGAAGTTGATTAAAAATAAACTTGAAAACTTGTAAAGGAATCTTCTTGGAAATAATGTTTTAAAAATCCATTCATGCCGTATAAGTTAAAAAAAACATTCTTCGTACTTTTGTCGGAAAAGTCAAAAAGTACCTCGTACAAAAAAACGACAAAAGATTCCTTTCATATTCTTTACTAAAAACTCATCGAAGGGTAAAATTGGATTTAAACTATTGTAAGTGGATGGACACAATATTACATATTGAGGGAACATGTATGTGGATGATAAAATACACCCCAGTAAATACTTACGAATAAACAATCTCGGATAAAAATGAGATTGTGATATTTCCTTTACCTTAGGCCTGATTTGCTTTGTACGTGTCCGAAGCTCATGTATAATGGTTTAAATAATGTTATTGACTTATTCCAGAATCATACATATTGATATGATATCATATATGGTCATATTCTTAGCTTCTTGTTAGTAATATTTCATTGTTACTTGTTACTCGGGTCTTTATTGCCTTTTGTTCTTATGCGTGTTTTGCTGAATAAATTCTTATTATTCTTTTAAGGTTATAGATACCTTATATCCAGAATGGTATTAGTGTAAAATATATCATATTTATTCATTAAATTCATTTATATAATTATTATTTAATGATGATCATGTAGAACGAGTCGCTTCACATCGTGGAGACGGTATTCCGTACGTACGCACGAGTGATGATATCGTTCCTATGATCGTGGAATTGTATTGGATTATATATATATATTATTTCAGTATCAATATTACTTTATAATAATCATAAATAGTTACTCATTACACCATTATACCCATCCTAGTAAAGTGATGGTGGAAAATAGATTACACCACGGCGTGGAGACGGTATTCCGTACGTACGCACGCGCGATGATTTCATTTTTCCGTAGAATGGATAGAAGGTGAATTAGGGTTGTTTCATATTTATAATAACATATCAGTATGTAAGTAATACTGATGTTATTATTTTATCATGAAACAACTAAAGAAGAAGAAGTTGAAGAAGAAAGAAATTGAAAAGATCGGTAATGGATATTACCTCTTCTTTGGAACGCTTCTTTGAATCCTCCACTTAGGGAACTAATATTGGTCTTTGAAGAAGACCAGGACCTCTAGGATTATTCTAGGGAAGTGGAGAGGAGAAAATGGAAGGGGTTGGTCGAGCTTGAGTGCTCAAATTGGTGTGAGGAGGAGGGGGGAGGAGGTGCCCTTTTATAAAGGAGGATAGGGGCACCTTAGGAATATCTCAAAATATTATTTTATATTAAAGTCAAAATCGGTTTATAATGGTTCCAAAGGGTCTTATTTCGAAGCTAAAGTGGGGAAGGGTCGAAATCCTATCAACCAATAGGATTTAGACAAGTTTAGGGTATTATTTTAACCTTATCAATTAGATTTAACTCTAAGTTAAATAATTTAACTTTTACCATGTCTTTTTGTTTTCTTTCACTATATGGTTAATACACTTACTATAACATGCCAAACGAACCCCAAATTGTTTATTATTAATATATATATCCCTATCTAAGTCATTTTGCCGAACCTTAGATTTTTAGGAATAAAATAACAATTAATAATATAATATTTGATTTAAAAACTATTTTGTGTCAATTTTGACACTATTTGATATATGATTTTTGTGAAAGTCATAACAGAATTATATGTTCGAACCAAGTTGATTAAAGCAACACTAATATATCATAGTAACCTATAAAATTAGTGTAATGCATAAAAAGGATCAAATTATATTTAGTTTGGTGTTTATAAAATCAATTATGTCAATATTTCATTAATAAGATAATTATTGCATCATCTTTGTGTCATAAATAAATTAAATTATTTGATGTCTAAAAATTACAAATAAAATACCATTATGTTGGAAATCTTTTTATATTTCTAATGAATATTTATAATTGAATTTATCTTATGTATATCCCTATATTAAAAATGGTTTATTAAATAAACTTTGATTTTAACTCTTTTAACTCTTCTTTGAATTAAATAATAATAAATGTCCTAATCTAATCCAAGTGGGCCTAAATGATAATATTTTACACATAAGGTTGTTTTTGGTCAAGATACACTTGTCCAATAGAATTAGGATATGTGTTAGGGTAATATTAATATCATTATTTCCCTTAATTACCCTATTTACTTTTAACCGTGGTAAATAAAAGTAAAAAGTTACTATTCACCAAAAATTATTTTCATCTCATTGAACCACATTTTACTTACTGACATCAACCGTGTCTCTCGGATTTTTGAAATTCCATTCACAGAAGCGGTAAAATTAAGTTTTATGAAAAATTCAGTTTTTTAACTACCACTTATTAGTTTCACTATTCATCAAAAATTGATGTTTTTCAGAACAATTCCAAAATTTAATCCTAAGCTATATTTCATATTCCGAATTAAAAAATGAAGCCTATTTTACCAAATTCATAACATAAAAGTTTCATTAATTAATTTTATAATTAAATCCCGCTGTTAAAACAAATAGCGTGTTTTTAAGAAACAATATCTATCAAAAGATTGACACTTGATTATGTCTGGTTTAAATGTGAAATTACATCCAATGACCAAAATTGTATTAAATTGTAAAAATATATTCTAAATATACTTTAAAACCACTCAAATTAATGATTTATCACTATTAATTATTTCGATTAAAAAAGTTTTTTTAATTATAATTTAGTAATTTTCACTATTCATCAGAATATGAAAGTTATCCGAAAAGTACCAAAATTTCACCTTAGGCTAAATTCGATACTCCGAATCCAAAATTGATGTCCATTTTGAGAGCTAAAATTTCTAAAATTTAAAAAGTGGTTATTACTATTCATAACGGCTAGTTTTAATAATATTTTAATAGCATATCGTTGTTTCGTGAAACTCAGTATTACGTATTACACACGCTATCGAGGAAGGTTGCGATTGCGTGTAATGCAAGGCAAGTCAAGGATGCGTGTTGTGCAAGCTCCTTTTGGTGTAGCGTACAACACAAGACATTAGTGAAATAAAAAAGAATATTTTTCATAAAATCTCGGGCTGTTACATTATCCCTTTTGGTTGTGCACAATGGATTGGAAATACTCTCAAGTCAAGAGAGAATTCCCTTTCCACCAAGAACGCTTTCAAGTTATGAAAGAAAGATCATCCACCGGATCAAAGTGATCGAAGACGAACATTGCAAGAAAAGGATCTTCCGTGCTAGCACCCAAAGTTCCCTTCGGTGATGTCCAGAGATACGTAGCACACATTTGGATCATCTCTAGAGGAATCCTACACATGGATTCTCCGATGTAACGACGGATCACAGGATCGCGACAGGAGACACCAACGAAGAAATAATTCCATCGAGGTAATTCTTATGAATTAATTAAATTAATTATAACC
The DNA here is from genome assembly GCA_963277665.1 of Viscum album. Taxonomy (NCBI): domain Eukaryota; kingdom Viridiplantae; phylum Streptophyta; class Magnoliopsida; order Santalales; family Viscaceae; genus Viscum; species Viscum album. Next base: position 1,914,609,437 of record OY728165.1, on the reverse strand, counting down.
AACATATGAAGATCCTATCTCAAGGGTTCCGGGACTCTTCTTTTCTTTTTTGTTCTTCGTTCTATTCTGAAGATCCGGTGTTTTATATCATGATGGATCTCAGATTGAACGTCGTTTAACGCTAAAATCAATGTTGGGAAAACCCACCAACGCGCTTCGGCTGCGCCCAGAACTATCAAGTGGTATCAGAGGGGTCATGTCGTTGATTATAATTATTTAGTTTTTCGTTGTTGATTTATGAATTTAATAATTTAGTTATTTAAATTCAGGTTTAATCATTCTGGAAATTTGAATATCGAGATCTATTCCTCCTTCCTCGTTTCTCGTTCACCTTATAGAAACAATTTTTTCTTATAATTTTGATTAAAATAAAATATAGTAACTCATCCGGAGGATCCAAATGTTTCTGGACGTACAATACTAGAATACACGGCATGTATTTGGAAGTACACGTCGTGTAGTCTAGGTTCAATGCATTGACTGATCCGCCAAATCGGGTCATGTATTGAGGTCATTTATGACACCGTGTATTGCCCAGAAATAGGTGGCACATGGTTTCTGGATTACACGTTGTGTGGTACAGCTGAACACGGCATGTAGTCCCTTCGGGTTCGGGTTAGGCCGTGTACCCCATACACGGCTTGCCTGGCTGGAAACTGTGTAACGCGGAAACTACACGGCATGTGTCCAAAATAACACGCATTGTACTCCGAAAATTTCCGAAGTACATTTACACGCCATGTCCCCGGGCGTGTACTTCGGATGGACGGTGAAGAAAAGTACATGTCGTGTCGTCGTAACTACACGTCGTCTACTCACCCAAATTACGCAGATTTATTAAAATTTAATTATTATATTATACAAACCCTTGAGACGTGTACCATAGTGTAGGCGTAAAGCTGAGGCACAACACGTGATAGGTGTTTTATATATATGTGTTTAATTTAACATCTGCGTAATAAAATGGAACTCACCGTGTTTCCTCCAAGGTACAAGTTACATAAAAGGATAATTTTAAATGAATTTATTTGTTTAAAATTATGATGGATGAGAATATCAAGGGAATTCAGAAAAGGGATTTAAGATAAAAGGATTGATTAATTAAAGATAATTAATTGATTCGAGTGTGATTTTTCTTAAACAAGAACGATTAAAGAATTGAATTCTAGTTTTATTTATGCGTAAATATCATTGCATGTATGGATGATCATGAGCTAGACAGAGACCTTTATATGTGAATGGTTTCTTTTAATTTATTTATTTAAATTAAAATTGTTGGCCTACGAGCCATCTCCTCATTAATATGTAGGGCCTACGTGCCCAAGGATTCTTTTCTGTAAAAACACCTTCTTCCCCTCACCTGTGTGTGAGATAAATGTATATGTAATGGATGGAGCTCCCAAGCTAGTGGAGGCGGCTCAAGTCAGGATCCAAGGTGAAACCAATCCAAGGAGATACAAAGGTGGACAGGTGGAAAGCTGTAAACACGAACCCGAAAGGTTCAAGGTGTTTCTCCCCTAGGTCTTGGGTTAGTTTATCAACAACTAGATTAACTAACCAACAGAAAATCTCATGATCATACCATTTATTTTATTTCTCCCAGTTTCATGGTTTATTTATTGTGGGTGTGTTGTCACGATCACACAATTAATGATTTAAACGATCATGCAAGATGGAACTAAAATAAAATCGGCTTATACGTAAATATTATCTTAGACATGGTTAATCACTTAATTATATCCCAATTAATATTAACAAGCATGTAATCAAAGATAATAAAATGGAAATTTATGTATAAAGGATAAAATCCCTCAAAATAAATATTAAGTCGGCATTGCCTTCCATAATCTTGGTTAGAATCGAACCATAGTTCAAAGTGCTTGACCGACCGTAGTTGGGGTGCTTTCAATTATCTGGGAATTCTAATTCAAGGTTTTGGGTTGACTTGAATTTGTTCGCATCAAGGGTTGACTGCCACAGCAGGACTTTGTGTGACCAAGAGGCAAAGGTTGAGGAAATCCAAAATAAAAAGATTTCAGGATTGGGGAGTCCACTCAGCGGATCAAGGAGCTGCGAGTTAATGCAGTTGGCATTTGGAATGCCTACCTAAAACCCTTAGAGTTTCTTGACCAACCCTAGTTGGGGTAATGCAAAGGGAAATATGGATCATTGCCCCTAGAATATTCACGCAACAGAATATTCCAAAGTCAATGGTGAGGGCTATTGGATTTCGATAAAATAGTGGGAGACTAATAAGTATTAATTTATTTATTTGTCTCAATTATTTGTAAAAAAGTACTAAACCTTTACTCATCTTAATTTGTAGAAACGGAAAGAAAATGACTTCAAACATATCATTGTGCACCATACTTGAGAAGGAAAACCTTCTCACCAGCACCAATTTCCAAGAGTGGCAGAGGCATTTACACGTCGTCCTTTTCCACAAAAGGAAATTGTATGTGCTGGAAGAGCCTATTCCAGTTGCGCCTGGAAATAGGCTAGTGATGAGGAATTATCTCTTTACATGAAAGACATGTATGATTCCACAGATGTCCAGTGTTTCATACTATCGGCCATGTCTAATGAGCTTTTGAAGCAACATGAAAACATGGACGCATATAGCATGATGTCTCACCTTAAAGATCTCTACCAAGAGAAGGCAAGACAAGAGAGGTATGAGATCTCCAATGCTTTGTTTACCACGAAGCTTGGTGAGTCTGTGATAGTTGGGCCTCATGTAGTCAAGATTATTGGCTACATTGAATGCTCGGACATCTTAGGGATTAAATTCCCATATGATTTGCGTATAGATCTCATCTTATCATCACTGCCCAAGACCTTATCCAGCTTCATTGTCAACTATAACATGAGTGGCAATGAGAAGAGTCTATTGGAGATTCTCACCTTGATTCTCCAGGTAGATAAGGACATGGGGCGTGACAAACCCTCAGTCCATATGGTGAACATGAAAAGGAAGGACAAGGCAAAGGGGCCAAAGACTTATAAACGGTCTGAATCCCCCGAGCATTATCCCTCCAAGAAGTGGAAGATCCAGAGGCAGGGCAAGGAAAGGGATCCAATGTGTTTTTCATGTGGCAAGAAGGACCACTGGAAGAGGAACTGCACCCACAAGCGTGGGGACGCTAAAGGTGCATTTGTTATCGAGTGTAATATTTCTATTTCTACACATTGGGTATTAGATACATCTTGTGGGTCTCACATCTATATTCAAATGCAGGAACCAAGTAGATTTAGAAAGATCTCCAGAGGAGAGGTGGATCTTCAAGATGCCAATGGCGCAAGGCTGGTTGTGTTGGCTATTGGAGATTACCACCTCTCATTGCCGACTGGGATGATTTTGGTTTTACATAACTGTTATTATGTGCCTAGTGTTACCAAGAACATAATTTCTATATCTTGTTTGGATATGGATAGATTTGTTTTCAAATTTGGAAATAAGGGTTGTCTCTTTTATAAGAACAACGTATGATATGGTATGGAACATTTAAATAATGGTTTGAATGTATTGAATTACGAAAACCAAGTGTTGGCAATCGATAATGAAACAAACTCACATGACTCATACATCACCCAGTTATGGCATCACCGCCTTGGTCATGTGAACGAGAAGCATTTGAAAAAGCTCTGCCAAGATGGCTATTTAGACTCTACTGAGATAAAACCACTTTATAGATGTCACACTTGTTTACAAGGAAAAATTACCAAGCCTCCTTCTGGTGTACAAGGTGAAAGGGCCACAGAGCTTCTAGGATTGGTACACACGGATGTTTGTGGACCATTTCCAGTAGAAGCTAGAGGTGGATATTATTACTTGATTACTTTTACTGATGATTTGAGTAGATATGGCTATGTCTACTTAATGAGGTATAAGTCAGAGTCCTTAGAGAAATTTAAGGAATTCAGGAATGAAGTAGAGAATCAGCTTGGTAAGAAGATAAAGAAGCTTCGATCAGATCGAGGTGGAGAATATCTGAACCAAGAGTTCATCGATCTTCTATGGGAGTCTGGGATTCTATCTCAGCTCACTCCTTATACACCACAGTGGAATGGTGTTAGTGAAAGGAGGAACCGCACCTTGTTGGACATGGTGAGGTTGAAGATGAGTCATGCCGATCTTCCATTATCCTTTTGGGGATATGAATTAAAAACTGCAGCATACACATTAAACCGAGTACCAACTAAGGTGGCAAATGGAATTCCATCTGAGTTATGGAATGGAAGGAAACCCACTTTTTCGTACACACGTGTATGGGGATGCAAAAAATTTGTTAAGGCCTTCTCAGGTAACAAACTAGCACCCTGGGGAACGAAGTGTATCTTTATAGGATATCCCAAGGATACGAAAGGATATTACTTATATAACCCTCAAGACAAGAATGTGATTGTCTCTAGACAAGCTGTCTTTATTAAGAGGGAGCACATCCTCGAGAAGGATAGTGGGAACAAGATTTAATTTGACGAAGTTGATCCTCAAGATACACAAGAGTTGGTACAGGAACAAGTTCCACAGGTCCCCGTGGAAGAGGTTCCAGAAACACAAGTACTGCGTAGGAGCTCAAGAGAGGTAAGGGAACCAGAGAGATTTGGTTTCCTAGTCACTGAGGATGGTGAATCATTATTGTTGGACAATGATGAACCTCTTGCCTACAAGGAAGTAGTAGAAATCTCAGAAGCTGCAAGACGGCTAGAAGCTATGAATTCAGAGATGGATTCCATATATTAGAACCAAGATTGGGTTCTGGTCGATGAGCCAGTTGATTTAAAGCCTGTTGGATGCAAATGGGTATTCAAAAGAAAGATGGACATGGAAGGTCAAGTTGGAACCTATAAAGCAAGGCTAGTGGCTAAAGGATTTAGACAGTGTCAAGGAATTGACTATGATGAAACCTTCTCACCAGTTTCCATGGTTAAATCCATAAGAATCATACTTGCCATAGCAGTTTACCATGACTACGAGATTTGGCAGATGGATGTCAAAACATCATTCCTTAATGGGAACCTTCAGGAAGATGTCTATATGACACAACCATAAGGGTTTGTGACACCAGGTGAAGCCAAACGGGTTTTCAAGTTGCAAAAATCCATTTATGGATTGAAGCAAGCATCCAGGTCATGGAAAATTCGATTTTATGAAGCCATAAAAGAATTTGGTTTCATTAAGAACGAATGTGAGCCATGTGTTTATAAGAGGTTTTATGGGAATGTGGTTGTCATCCTAGTGGTATATGTTGATGACATATTGCTTTTTAGAAATGACGTACCATCCTTACAGTCAGTAAAGGACTGGTTGAACAAGTGTTTCTCCATGAAGGACTTAGGAGAAGCAGCCTACATTATAGGGATCAAGATCATTCGCGATAGATCCAAGAGGCTACTTGGATTAAGTCAGGGTACATACATTGACCAGATACTAAAGAGATTTAGTATGGAAAAATCCAAGAGGGGATAGGTTCCAGTGTCACATGGCTTACATCTTTCTAATAAAATTTATCCCCAGACACAACAGGAGAAATATAGGATGAGGAAGATACCATAAGCTTCGGCTATAGGATCCATCATATATGCCATGTTATGTACCAGGCTTGATGTTGCCTTTGCACTGAGTATGGTAGGCCGATATCAAGCAGATCTAGGAGAACAACATTGGACTGATGTTAAGACTATCATTTAGTATCTAAGAAGAACTAAGGATATGTTCCTGGTGTATGGAGGAGATGAGGATCTTGTCATCAGAGGGTATGCTGATGCTGGTTTTCAAACAGATCAGAATGATCTGAAGTTGCAATCTGGATATGTTTTATGTCTCAATGGAGGAGCTGTGAGATGGAAGAATTCAAAGCAGCCAGTTGTCGCCGATTCTATAGCAGAGTCTGAGTATATAGCGGCTTCTGATGTAGCCAAGGAAGCCATCTGGATTCGGAATTTTTTCTAGGATCTTGATGTGGTGCCTAGCAGTAAAGATCCCATTACATTGTATTGTGATAATACTGCAGTGGTGGCTCTTGCAAAATAACCAAGGTCACATCAACGGACAAAGCACATACTCCGGAAATATCACCTCTTAAGGTATTTCTATCAAAGGGGTGAATTTGTAGTGAGCAGAGTGTCCACGGAAGAGAACGTGGTGGACCCCGTGACTAAAGGCCTATCTTAAAAGAAGCATGAATATAATGTGAGAGCTAGCGGGTTAAAGGTTGTTAGCAGTTGGATCTAGTCCAAGTGGGAGTCTGTTGGAGTTAGTGGTCTAGAACCAACTACTTTTTACTTTATTCATTAAATAAAAGCCTTATCATAACTTGATTATTCTTCTACGTGACATGTCATATGCTAATGTCCTATGGACAACTGTTGCATTAAAGGGTCGTAGTGGATCCATGCTATGATGAGAACCTGGAAGTGCCATAACACTGTTCTTTAATGTATGTTCTATGGCCGGATGATATTATTTGAGGGACACAAATAATACAGGTCATTAGGGGTGAGGACTCAAAAAAATTTGAGGCACCTTCTCATGGTGTGTGCCCTTGGTAATATCCAGGAGGATATTATGAGAACGAGACCCGCCAATAGGAAATCCACATTTCATAGTGTCATTGGATGTTCCTATCTGCGGACATGTGTATTGGTCCTTAGACTTTAAGATTATTATTAATGCGTATTACAACTCACGCACTTATATTTATTGATGAAAACTGTGACGACACACCGTTCGTAGTGAGGTAGGATACGTTGGGTGCGTCACGAGTAATACCGCATTAATAGATAATGCGAGAAAGGATTTGTCCCTTCCATTCCATAACGGAAGTAGATATCTCAGGCCCTTTGATGGAATTGATATAGCCTAAATAAATCCATTGACATGCCAAGGTATGGGAAAGTTTAATTCTGGGAAGTCAAAGAAGGAATAATCAAGCTCATGGGTTGATGGCACTAGTATGCAACCCGCTTGATTGAAGATATCAAGACAAATGGATTATATTACACGGTAAGCGTTCATAGAAGGTGACACGTCATTGAGGCATTAACTTCTTTCTCTATGGGTGCCTTGGCGTGTTGCTAGACGTTAACCTTTGACTTTAGGCAGGCTCCACCTAATGCCACTGAGAAAGAGGCCTAGAGGGTCACACACTAAGTGTGTCCATGTATCTCAGTTAAATATTAATTTAACAAGTTGAATAAAGATTATTCCCGATTGTGGTTTAATAATTATTCATGGATGTCTGATCGCATTTATTTTGACAATAGTTATTCTAGTGAATATATTGTGGGAGAAATAATATATATTTATTAGCGAGTAATACAGTTACATTTATTTAATAAATAAATATCCATTACTCAAGGTCTAATAAATATGGTGGAGGAAAATAACAAAAACTGAAAAAATAAAAGTACACATCGTGTATATTTATATATACACACCGTGTAGTTTATTTTTCGGGATTCGTGAGAAAAATATTGTTTATTTAATTAAATGATATCAAATGTAATATGTTGGACACATGTCAAGTAATAATGATGGTCAACTATCATTATTAAGACATGGGGTATTACTAAGAATTCAATGAAATGATTAAATTCTTATGAGAAATTAATTTATTTTATTATTCTAGGTATTATAAATCCTAATTACATTATTCTCAAAAGGGGTTATCCATTTTGGTTGTGCACAACGGATTGGAAATACTCTCAAGTCAAGAGAGAATTCCCTTTCCACCAAGAATGCTTTCAAGTTACGAAAGCAAGATCCTCCACCGGATCAAGGCGATCGAAGACGGACATCGCAAGCGAAGGATCTTCTGTGTTAGCACCCGGAGTTCCCTTCGGCGACGTCTAGAGATATGTAGCACATGTGTGGATCACCACTAGAGGAATCCTACACTTGGATTCTTCGACGCAACGACGGATCACAGGATCATGACCGAAGACACCAATGAAGAAAGAGTTCCATCGAGGTAATTCTTATGAATTAATAAAATTAATTATAACCAACATATGAAGATCCTATCTCAAGGGTTCTGGGACTCTTCTTTTCTTTTTCGTTATTTGTTCTATTCCGAAGATCCGGCGTTTTATATCGTGACGGATCTCGGATTGAACGTCGTTTAATGCTAAAATCAAAGTTAGGCAAACCCACCAACGCTCTTCCGCTACGCCCGGAACCATCAATTATGTGTTATTTATGATTCATGTATAAAGAAAGGTTGTTAAGATAAACTTATAGTTCTCCATTTTCATTTCATCTTTATATCAATAAGATGTATAGGGACCTTGGAATGTATTCCCGGTGAGATGGAATAAAAATAGATATTGATGATTTTACAATGAAATGTTTGAATTTTCAATATGATAAAGTAGAGATCCAACTACCAAAGGGTATGTTTTAGCCTTTTGTAGTTCCATAATAGAAATGGGAAAATATATCCTTTGATTTAGTGGTTATAATACCAAGTACATATCGAGATAATAATGTGATTTGTCTTATTGTTAATCGACTAACTAAAACTACGGATGATCTTCTTATATTAGATAATATGCCAATAGGATTATCTTTCTCGGTTGTACCTAAAATATTTGGTCAGATTACATGGAGTTACTCTCTATATTGTATTTGACCATGAACTCATGCTCACTTATAGCTTTTTTAAATTCCTTTAGATGCTTCTGGGATATTGACTAAATTCTAGCACAAAATTTCTTCCCCAATCTGATGTACAGACTGATCTAACAATTGAGATCATGGAAGGCATGTTAGATGTTTGTTCAATGGATTACCAAGGAAGTTGGGATCAAGATATTTCATTTGTTGTGTTTTCTTATAATAAAAATTTTCATTATAATATATAGATGAAACCAATTAAGGAATTCTATGGAAAGTTTTGTTGAACTCCATTAATCAGGGAAGAAGTTGGGGAAAGGAAGTTGATAAGACAAGAATTTTTAGAGGAACTAACTGATAATGTAAATATGATTCAGAAATATATGGGTAAAACTCAGAGACGACAGACAATCTTAGTAGATAACTGGAGGAGAGACTTTCCTTTTGAGGTATCTGATCATGTTTTCATTCAAATATCTCCTTGTACAAGTTATATGTGTTTTGGTAAGAAAGTAATGTAATGTCCATGGTTCATTTTACCTTAAGAAATCCTAGATAAAGTTTTAAAATTTCCCTACTGAGTATCTTTTCCTCTAATTTTATCTATGATACATAATTTTTTTCATGTATCGATGTAAAGAAAGTATGTGCCAGAATCATCTCACGTTTTGAGCCCAAAAGTAGTATAGTTATAGGAGAACCTTTCTTTTTGAGGAAAATCTTATTCAAATTCTTAATTGTAGGGAGAAATTATTGCAGAATAAGGTAATTTACCGCATTATGGTTTTTTTGAGAAACCACATAGTTGAAGTAGAAACATGGGAATATGAAATTTATATGAGGGAAATGTATATTCACTTATTTAATATGAAAATAAAAAATTTCAGAATGAAATTTACAGATTTTGGGGATAATTTAACATCATAGGTCCATATAAAATAACTTTTTTTCCATTCTTGAAATAAATAGTTAAATTCATTGTAAATTAATAATGAAATAAGTGGTATTTGTTGAAATTAAGGAATCTATAAATAGTATAATAACCTCACATGTGAAAGTATTAATAAAATTTATGTATTTAATAAGTAAAAATATGATATATTTATATCATGGAATTAGTTAATAAATGTTTTGAAAATGATAAATTAAGTGTAGGTATTTTTGTATCACATAGATTTTTAATTACCATTTTATAATTAATATAATGATTTAAAATAAATTTTTTCTTTATAAAATATAAAATTAAATTAATATTTTTTGTCTTATTATTATAAGTAAATTTTAGGTGACCTTAATTAATTTTTAAAGTATTCTAAAATCTATTATAATTTTAAAACTTGTATTTTTTGAATAAATGATGATTTTAATTAAAAATTAATTTTATCATATTTTGAAAAATTATTTTCATAAAATGTATTTCAATTTTTAATTGTACACATCGAAAAATGGTTAGTTTGATTTTTTGAGATTTTTTTAAAATAGTTGATTTTTTTTATGAATTGTGAAATATGCTAATTTATAATATATATACAATTCAAGTTAAATAAAAAATTCTTTGTGTCATAGTTGATGAAAGAACCATAATCTAGAATCATCCTTCATTATTTTAATATACTTATTGATTATTATAAATCTATTCATAGTCTTCAGCAAAAATAATAAACTGATGAATAAAATAATGAGACCACACCCCTATTCTCCAATCCAAATGCTACTCATCGCCACCTCTTCTCCTCAATCTTCAAAACCTTTTAGTATCATTAATTTATAACCAAATCCATTTTCAAGCCACTTACCCACATCCAATACCCACTAGCTGAACCGGTAGGCCAAAATCATGTTCATTATGGAGGTTCTCAAGGAGGGCAATTAAAGAAGTAAAATCCTCTTCATTTTGTTTTATTTTATTTTCAATTTACTTTTTTATTATCACCTAAAATTACTTATACAAGGTAAAATTACAACCCATATATCATAAATATACAATAATGTTATTATTTTGATATAATATCCATCACTAAACCTCTCCTATTTTCCTCATATTATAAAAAATGAAAACATAGTTCATGATCTGTTGATTTACTGTCACCATGGATGATGTTTTTTTATTTTCTTTTACCACTTTCAAGTATTGTCATAAAAAAATTATTATGGTTAAATAATATTTTATTATATATATTAAAAATTATATAATTTTGTGAATCTAATTTATAAACATGCTATTCAATAAAATGACATGATTTTGGGATGGTCGTAAAAACCAATAAATTAAATTAAACCATTTTCATTGATGATTTATCTAATTAATCATGACCATATCATAAAACAAAATGATATATGGTACAATTTAAAATTATGAAAACATATTAAAAACTTTTCATTCTAATTCTGGGGGTTTTCTTCAAATTGAGAAGAAAATCCTTGATGAACCAACTATAGAAACCATGCAATAAATGAACCAAAAACTATAAAAATAACAAAAAATTATAGAAAAATTGATAGAAAGATCTAATAAAATTATCATATAAGGTATTAAAATATTAATAAAATTATATAACATATTAATAATTCTCTTTAAACCATTATATAGGTGGTTTGAACACATTTGAATGAAGACGAACCCGAGGTAAGGGACCTTTCTTTAAAAATCCACTTTTAAAATTCTACTTTTACAAAATTCAAATGAAATGTTTTTATGATGAAATTGTTCATGTTTTATGATAATTGTTTTGTTCTTGGTAATTATTTAAGATGAATTAGGAGAAATATATCTCCCTCCAATTCATTGGGTATGTTTGTTTTTGAGTTTGATCATATAGTTACTCTAATTATAACTATGGCAGTTACACCGTAAGGTAGTTGTGAGAGTTACATCATAAGGTGTCCATGAGGTTTAAATTGTAATGTATACATTAGGGGTACAAATAAAATGTTAGACACTAGGGATATAATACTATGTAATTAATTCTCCAAGTAACATTTATGGTATTATTTATGTTTTCTATGTTTTACGGAAATCACATGTTTTCACAAAGTAATTATATGATACTTTATTTGTGAGAAGTATGTATTTATGAAAATTATTTAACATAGTTATAATTATTCATTCAATAATTGTTTTTTACTTCTTTTTATTTCCCTTATTTATATTTTTGTGTTCAACCCATGTTTTTAAATATTCATCACAAGGTATTAAGGATGTGTAAAAGAAACGAAGAAGAAAAGGTGAATTTTGTTGATATTTTTTATGGAATAATACATTTTCTATAGAAACATTTGTTTTTGAAAAAAACTAGATACTATTTTAGTACATCTATTTTTTATTATTTTTGGTTGATATGTTTAATTATTTACTAATTATATAAATCTATAAACTTAAAATATCATTGGGAATGTAATAAGTCTATTCAAGTTGAATTAACTAGATTAAGTAATGTTTAAGGTTGTGCCCTTATATAAAAGGAATTGGTCTCATAACAATCCTATCATAAAAATAATAATCCATCCATAGAAAGAATAATTATGGTATCATTAGATCATATCTCCAATAAACTAATGTAACATAAAAGGATTTCATTGTAGATGATTATTTTTGTAAAAATTCATTTGAAACATTTCGTCATGAAAATACATGTATCTCTTTAAAATAAAATTTTAAAAATAAAAAAACATACCAAATATTAGGGAAAATTTATTTATTAAAAATAGTAATTAAAATTGTAAAATTAATCTTCAAATAATTTAGTATTTTTTATAGTGGTAAATTCTATTCATGCTGTATAAGTTAAAAGAAAACATTTGTTTCATACTTTTTTAAAACAATGTAAAAAATGTACATTGTTTCGTAAATAAATATAATATTCCTTAATGAAATTATAAAAGAGTAAATAATGGTTTGAATTGATTTAAAAATAATTTTATAATATAAAAAATATTTTTTAGAATATTTTAATAAAACATGGGGAAGGAAGATAAAGGATTTTCAATCAAATAGATAAAAAAGCTGATTTTACTCAAAAAAATTATTTCAATACATTGAGTAATTAATGATATGAAAATTAAATAAAAACATATAATTTCTGAAATTACTAGATAATAAGAAAACTAATTAGTTTCATCAGATGTAGATCATAATAATTAATCAATGGAAACTTAATCATAAACAATCTCGATAAACTATGAGATTGTAACATAAAACCCTTACCACTTAGGAAACATGAGAATCATAAGACCGATGAAATAAATAACCTTAGATTGATATGTCAATCACCATAAAATCATTATAATAATAATAATATACATTTATTGTTTTTGTATACACCATATAAAATAAAAAATAGATGAATATTTCATGTGTCTCATAGAATAAATGTGAAACAAAAATTCTATGCCTTGGTTATGAATTCCTTCATCATGTTCAAACCTCCTAAATAATAAGTAATTATTTAATATATATCTATTAAATAATAATAATCACATATATAACATCATACATTATTTTATTATAACCTTATATCACCAGTTTATTAACAATTAATTATTAAAATCACATTTCTAAGTCATATATTTTTTTCATATATCTGTTGGTTTCCATATATATTTGTTTGGTATTTTGGGTCCTTGTACTTTGATAATTGTTACGTAATATCAATAATTTTAAATATTATATAAATGTAATATATAATCATTAAATTTATATTTATATTCATATATAACTTTAATGATTGAAAAATGAATTTCACTCTTTATGGAGACGGTAGGTCGTACGTATACAGGGAAGTTGTCTTAATTTTTTGATAGATGGAGTGAAGGAAATGTAAATAATAATTAAATTTTATATTATTATTATTATTTCATATATATATCATATATATTCATTATATCTATCCTTATTACAATCCATGTAAAGTGGAATTGAAAAATGGATCACATCGCTTGGTTGTGGTGGTAGTCCACACATACAAATGAGTGACGTTATTATTTTATAGAAGAAAATGTGGTAAGAAGGTAAAAGTGATATTATAATACTAGAAATGTAATTTTTTCATAAGTATTATATAAAATAATTAAACCTGTCATAATAAACATACATGAAATATAGTGGGGGGAAATGAATTATATTGTGACGTGCAGATGGTAATTTGTACTTACGCATGGGAGATACTTTAACTTCCCATTTATTGAAAGTAGGTTGAATAAAGGTTTTTTAGTAATCATTAAAACATTAAATTATATTTGTGATATTGAAGTTAATTTTAAAAAACACACAATATATTTATTGCAAGTAAAAGTATAATGAAAAATAAAGTTATCGGTTAATGAGATTACCTCTTCTTTGAAATAACTTATTTAGATTATCTCTTAAGGGCACTAGGGTTGGAAATTTTTTAAGATAAGAATATATATATTGTGTCTAGTAAAGTATAAAATATTCCAAATTAGGGTTTTTTTGAGCTTGAAGACCCAAAGTGTTGTAAGGAAGAGAAAGGAGGGTGTCTTTTTATAAGATAGGGACATGACACACTTTGAATGTTTTAAAGGATTAAAATATAATAAATTAATTATCAAGAAAAATGATTCAAAAAGGACATTAATTGTATGAGAAATTATATTGAGTTAAAATGATATCATCCAAAGAAATTTATATATAATTTGGTGCTATTTCTAAGCATTTTCATTAATCACCAAGTTAATTATTTTTTTCCTTAACTGTTAAGACAACTATTTTAATTATAAATGGTTAAGAAAGTTACCATAACTTGAAAATTAATCGATAATAGAACATGGTTTATGTTTTCAACTATATTAAATCCATGGGGATAAATATTATATTTTTAAGTATTATAAATCATTTAAAACATTATTTTTTATAAATATCATTAATATCAATTGTAAAACTATTCATATAATTTGACCTTATTGACCGAAAGAAAAAAATAAAATTCGAATATAATATTTTTAAAAATCACTAACTTGTAATATTTATCCTGAAATTTTTTGGATTGCAAAAACCCACTCATATTATATTAATTTTAATGTTTTTAAAGTTGTGAATTTTATTTTTCAATTAATTGAAGAAATACTATATCACAGCGTTTAAGGTAACTATAAAAATACATAAAATTAGAGAACAATTTTTATCATTAAAATAATATCCTTATTCTAAAAATAGATATTTTTGTTTTTTTAATAACCTGTATCTATCCCTTTGTGGACACATAATAGATATTTAAAACTAAGAGAGTCATGCATTGTAACATTGTTTTCTTTAAATATTTTACTTATCATTTTCAGGTAAAATAATATATTAAACAATAAAATCTTGATCCAAATGTGATTATAGTTAAATTAAATCCATCCAATCTGAATTTATATAAAAAAATTCACTATAACACTTAGTTTTAACCGATATTAACCTGATATACCATTTACTACGGAGATAATTTTACAATGATTAAAATTCATAATGCCTAAATATAACGGGGGAAAACTTTACCCTATTGCAACATTCTAATGAAAAAATTTAAAACATTTTTCAATATTAAATTTTTATAAGTGGAAAAGATTAATTTTAAAAATAATAATGAAAAACTAGAATTTTTTCTAAAAAAAATACATTTTTAATCATAAAACAGAATATTTTCTTATCTAAAACATAGTGAAATTTTATATTATTTTTAAAATAATTAAATAATATATAAAATATAAATATCATTTAAATAATTTACCAATGTTTTTTAACTTAATTTAACAATATAAAAAAACATTTCACGCATAAAAACGGTTTTCAAATAAATTTTTTATTTTTTGATGATTTTTATTTTTATTTTTATATTTAATTAATTGATAACTAAAAATTAATTTTATTGACATTTAACTATAAATATTTCATAATGTAGTTAATCCAATTGATTCCTACCAATCCAATGACTAGACAATAACTATCACATTATAATATTTTAAAAGTACATTGCAGCTCGTTTAAACTCAATGTAGCTTGTAACGAAAAATATAGAAGAAATAAAATTATTTGAAGAGAAATATATTATAAAAATATCAAGTTGTTAATTTATATCTCACATAAAATTAATATATCCCAATAATTTATCACCCTAACACAAAAAATGGTTATCATTATTTCATCACATCCTCATGTTCCCATATAGCTTCATCAAATTTCTAATTTCTCAAGAGAACATTAACTATTTGAGTAGACTTATTCTATATAACTTTATCTATATGAAATAAGATTTATAATAGTTTTTATTTCTAAGAAATATCATGTGATAGTGTTAATTCCTATGAGTTCAGCACATGTGATAGATCATGCATGTACTACCTTATGAGAGATACATAGAGAATTTTAGTGGAATAACCAAGTGATAAGATACCATACCTCCAATATTAAGAATCTGAAAAGTGAAGATACACATAGGGAACTTATTAAACTTATTTTTGAATCTCATAATCTTATTTCATTAAAAAATTCATAGAAAAATATTCTCACCAACTATAAATTCTAGATCACCCCAACAATTGTTAGCATAACTGTTTGATTGACTATCATCTTTCCTGATGTTCTATTGAGTGGCTCTATATTTCTCTACCATTAAATCAGATAGATCATGTACAAATATATTTCTCCCTCTCTAACATTATCACATTACATTTGAGTTCTACAATTCTTTTTATATAGGGCTTCCTGGGGAGCCAACTGAATGCTCGAGTGAATGAAATTGACGCATGAAAACTCATTAGGGGAATGTGTTAATCCTAAATAACATTAAAATCCATAAAACATTATCTCATAATATCCTTTAGTATTTTAAAGGTTCTATCAAACTAACCATCTATTTCAGGATGATAAGTTATTCTAAAACTCGTCTCTGTGTCTAGAGATTGTCAAAAAAATGATAGAACTTTGAGGTAAACCTCTGATCATGGTCATTTAAAATGGAATGTGATACTCCATGATACCTCAACACTTAGATATTTTATATTATATAAATATAATCAAGAAGGATGTATTATATGATAAAAATAATTTGTTATTAATATATAATGTGATCAACTATAACTCAAATTGAATTATGGCCCTTTGAATTTTTAGGAGTCTGATGATAAAGTACATGGAGATGTTTTCTCAATTTCATTATGGTATGGGTAATGGATGTAACATCCCCATATGATTATTTCTCTCATCGTTAACTTATTGACATATGAATCACCTTGATACAGACTCATCAATACCATTTTTCATGTTTTCCTTCCAAAAATACTCTATCAGGTCTTCATATATATTTGTATTTCTAGGATGAATATATAATGATAAAATATTAGCCTCATCCAATAGATCCTTCATAAAATCTAGCATTTATGGAACACATAAATTATTCCTAAACATTATTATTCCATCATAATCAATGTTAAACTTAGGAGTTTTCTCACCTTCTTTTTTATCTATATATGTTCATTTTACACCTCTTTAATCCTAAATTGGACATACGGTAGAACACTCATTTGGGAAATATAATATTTTTCCATTATCTCAAAATTTAAAAAACCATTCATTCAAAATCTAGAAATATTTGATATTTTAGGATCCACAGAATATATAATTGAGCATAATACTTTTGACATATATAATCTACCACCTTTCTCACATTCACAATGAAGTAATACATTGATAATTTACAATATATAATAATCTCCAACCATGTTTTCTGGAAAATATTAATCTCTTTATAAGTGAATATATACATTATATTTTTTTTATCAGTATATATATCATAGCTTTCTCTATATAGATAATTCCTCTATATATTTAATGAAATATTTAACACAACATACCCTAAATCATAATTTGGGTAAAAAATTTCATGAACCTTCTATTAGTGTTAGCTATAAGCTATCACCATATCATTCTATGTGATAATGCATCCAATTCCCTTTTTCTATGCATTACTATAGATTATATATCCTTCTCTAATGTAAGTTAATGTATGTTTAGCTTCACTAAATAACCTTTTCTTTAATTCCTTGAAATGCTTTCCACAATTATCTATCCAAAGGAACTTATCTTCATTCTGATTTAACTTAGTAAGTGGATTAGACAATTTCTATAAATTATATACAAAGTACTGGTAATATCAAGCCAAAATAAGAAAACAATAGATCTCATACAGAGTGGTTAGTTGGGGAAACTCCTATCATTAAAGGATATATTGATATAACATCACATGAGATTATACAACCCCATAAGTTAACCTTTCATAGACAAGATTCACACATTGAAAATTTTTCATAAAGCTTGTCCTTCCTCAAGGTATTTAGAAAAATTATCAATTGATATTTATTCTCTTCCTTTCTTTTTAAATATATAAGATATAATGTATAAATATTATGAAAAACTAATAAATGAAATATGTAGACTCTATTAATTAAATCCATGAAGATATCATGGGAATTAGTAGGACCAAATGGCCTAACTATAAATTAATAGTGTATATTCATTTTATGAAATGGTTTGTTTTGTGTATCCTCTTTCATGACACTCAATTAATGATATCTAGAGTCAATTTTAATCTAACAAAAGTATTAATAACTATGCAGTTCATAAAATAACTGATCAATATGGGTTTGAGGGTTATTATTCTTGATTTTGATCTTGTTGTGTTAAAAGGAATTAATACAGAGTCTCTTTAGTGCATATTTCTTCTTAAAAAAGGAATAAGTGAACCCCAACATGATTCACTTGGGTGAATGAATCCATTTTCAATATTCATCTTGAGATTATTCATTAATTCATGTAACTCAACTGGGGTCATTCAATATAGAGTTTTTGAAATATATGTAAAACTATGTATGAGATTTATTAAGATATAAAATTCATCATTCGATAAAATACTATGAAAGTATTTGTGAAAAACATCAAAAAAATACCCATACAATTTGAATATCTTTGCCTATTATTTTGTACCCAACCATCTATGATAGAAACCCATTTTTAAAAGTTATCAAGATAAATACAATGGAGTCCATTTCCATCATAATTTCATATATATTTTCTCACTGGTAGATGATAATTGTTTAGTTAAAAATAACAAATGATAATTTCCTTCTTCAAAAATTGATGTCGTATTAATGTAGAGAAATACAATCCATGCCTAATATAATATCAAATTCACTAGTGGGACAATAAAAATATTTAACGGAAGAATAGTCACACATACTTCAATGAGATACAAATCATAGACTTTATATGTAATCATCATACCATTAAATGGTTTTAAAAATAATTCATTATTTAATAATAAGGGGGGATTTGATACCCTTAGAAAATTATTGAGATATAAATGAGTAGGTAGATCTATAATCAAGTAAGACATTAATAGTTTAAAAGTTGATGTTAATACATTTCACCAATTTATTATTGTACCATACATAACCAATAGTGAACACATGTGATTCCTCTTTGTGGTTGGAATTAAGAAGATGATGGCATTGATCCCATCATTAACATTTCGAACTGAGTACTAGATAGAATAATGCATGTACTAATTGTATTTAAAAACTAAATTGTGGATGGTTCATTCTGTGGTGAATTTTTTTGAATCCTTTCATTAAATGGTCTCTTCACATCAATTTGGAATTAAGTTTCTCAATGAACATCCTTTTCACAAATAAAACTTTTAAAATCACCCTTAAGATAATTTCCTCCATTTTTTCATCCACACATTCAGCGTAAAAGGTATATCATATTCTTATCTCCATGATTTTTAGAATTTAAATTTAATAATATCTTTCTTTTCCTATCCGAACAAGGATCTGGATTGGTAATTCCGATTTCTATTTCAACTTTCATTGTTGTGTAACAAAATTATTTATAGATACTAATGTATCTTATGGATAATTCTTTTTTAGGACATAATTTTAAGACACTAAAGAATTAATCAAACTTAATTTTAGATTGGATGATAATACCAAAAGTGTACCTCACATATCTAGTAAAATGTTCCTCATATGTACCAATTGATTCATCATAATTTTCTTATTTTACTCCAAGAATTACTTATGAATTTTTATAAGAAAAATATAAGGAAATTACTTATTAAAAATAATCTCTTAACCTAATCCCATTCCATGGATTCAATTTAAATATATTTCCTCATATTCTTGATAAGATTCCACCATTGATCTACTTATCCTTCTAAACAATAGATGAAGAAGATGAATATTTCTTTATTCGATCATTGGAGAATAGAAAATATATTTTCTTTAGTAATGATCCAATTATTATTAACTAGAAGATAAATGAAAGTTGTTGTTTACCCATGAAAGATTAAATAAACGGTGTTACCTCTTTGTCTAATTTAGAAGTTCAGCATCATTAATATCCCGAGAAAGTTGTTTAAGGGTACCAATGAGATTTTCAATCCCAACTCCCAAAATATTTGTTTACTTTGGGGGAAATCATTTAATTATCCATTTTATTCAGAATTGACTTGATTCCTTCAAGTTTCATCCACTAACTAAAACCAAAAGTCATAGTGTGAGTAACAATAATCATATGTAAACAACATAATCCTGAAAAAACATTTGTAGGATATCTAAATAAAGAAACCTTATTTTAAATCTACGACACATTTTGTTTTCCTAGCCTATCCATGATCCTTACCAAAAAATTATGATGTTATCCAACATTTAGACTTATTCATAGCGCTCTCGCTAAATTTTTCTCATAAAAGTCTCTAATGGATAACTAAACCTTTATTGGATACCATCTATTGGGACCCATAAATTTCATATAAATATATTAGATCATTTTATATGAATAATTAATACATAACATAATGATCCACTCTAGAATCATATAGATATAATATCATTGGAAACATGGATAAATAAACCAATGCTTCCAAATTGTACTACATCATTTCCCACTAAAATCATTATAAGTAGCTCAATTTTTAGGAACTAAGGAAAAGGAAATATAAGAAAGGGTGAGATCATATTCTCAATAATGGTAAATAAGGATATATCATTAATCACTTGAGAATAACATGATCAGAAGGGCATGATAACATGAGTATAACATTTCAAAATCATACCCTATATATCATAGATCATAATATTGAGTCATTGAATAACTCTTGAAAGTTAATAAGACATGAATCATATAGGATTCAAAGAACATGATTCATGATATCATAATATTATCATAAGACATGAGTTTGTTACATACACATAGGTATAGAAAATCATTTTTATAGTATTAAAGGACCCCTACCGAGAATCTCATAGTGGGATGGAATCACTTCCCAAAACATCATAATAGTAATGTTTTACTCCAAAGACTATCATAATGGACACATTCCCTTATTGAATTGGGTTCAATCCCCATTATAGTCCTATTTATACAATGATATATTAGTCCTTACCCAATACCTTTGAGGGATATATAATTCTAGTCCCACCAATCAGATAATGAAAGTAATATATATGTGTACCATGATAATAAAAACATTCATCATATAATATCCCATGAAAAAGAAATTGGTTTAATGAGAATTTCTTCGTGGAAAAACTTGTGGTAGGGAAATAGGTTATACAATCATTTCATCAATTCATCATATCATAACCCATGGAAAAGAAATTGTTTTCTTAGTTATATTTTCATCATAATCAAAAATGATTTCGAGAAATAATATTAGTGGTATCATTAGATCATATACTTAGTAAAACATAATTCACATCAATGGATGTAATCGTAAATGAAAAATGTCTTTAAAACATCAATTGGAACATTTCTTGGAGAAAATATACATCTTTATTTAAAATAAATAATTAAAAATATAAAAACATCCACAAAATTATTGAATAAATTTTATTCTAAAAGAACCATTAAAACAAGGGAATGATTATTAAAATAATTTCTTGGTCATGATGGAAAGAATTTTTATACAAGTAATTTATGATAAAATAAAAAATTAAATTCATTCTTTTCATAAAAATTTATAAAGTACCATGTTTGGAAAAATAAATGAATATTCCTTTTAAATTGTTTTCTAAAAGAGTAAAACAATGGTAAAAATGACTTTAAAAAATAATTTTAGAACCACTACAATAAATTAGAACTTTTTAGAATGATATAATATGCCTTTTTAGTGGAAAAAAGCATTGACAACTGATGTGTGGTTCAAAGTTGTATGGCTTTATCAGTGCTAGAAAAGCGCTCACAAAGGCCACCTTAATCGGTGTTTTTTTTATCACTAATAAAGGACCAACTTTTTTCCACTTTAGTTTATATCTAATAAAGGGATCCTTTATCGGTGCTAAAAATAGCATTAATAAAATTTAACTTTATTAGTGTTTTTAATAGTTGATAAAGTGTCCCATAGTCGACGATTTTCATAGTTCTTATAAAGGATAACTTTATCAATGATTTTATTGTTAGTGGTAAATGATACCTTAATTAGTGGTTTTAGTAGTGTTGATAATGTATCTCTTCATCCATGATTTATATACTGCTAATAATGGGGCATAATACTTAAGTGTGCAATTAAATTTACTGCACACAGCACTAGAGAAAAAAATAAAATACTAAAGAAAATGTAGAATTTATTTGAAATTAAATTTACGACAGAAATATAAGAAAAAAACTATATTATAACATTTCAAACATTGTCTTGTACAACTACATGAGTAATTAAAAATTATCATATACATTCAAAAACCTCAAGGTTACTTTGTATGTGGCCCCGACCCCCGATCATGCTATTAGTTTTTGAACAAACCACCAATGCCCATGTAAAAAAACTCACATGTATAAGAAAAATATTTTCTTGTTAGTTATAATATAAAGGTATAAATTAAGCCAAATGTTTCAATTTAAAACTAATAACATACACTTTGAGTCACACTAGGCAAACCATGTATTAGATTTAGTTGTGGTTGATTCATTCATGTAAATCCATTTCAATTTATTCATAAAAGTATGTGATCTTGAATTCAATCCCATCAGTGGTGATACTAAACTAACTATGGATAGGAATAAATATAGGAGGACTTTCTTATTAAGAAAAATACATCAAAAATAAAAAAAAATCTTATTTTTCATCGGCCATAATATTTGTGAAAGATAACTAAATACACATAATATATAAATGATAAGTAAATTATTTAATTAATATTAGATAAACTGATTAAAAAACACAATCTGATCTTGTTTTCTTAGTTTTGGATATTTTATGTGTGTTTTAAAATAAAATATCACTTTTGTATTGAAAACACACACTTCGAGTATCATCGACCACATCCTATGTCAGATTTATGTGTGGTCAATTCTTATAAGTGAGAAATTAATTATTAAAAAATTTCTTAAACTATGAAATTAATTTGAGTTAGTTTTCTTGGTTTTTAGTATTCCTTGTCTGTTTTAAACTAAAATGAAACTTTTTTATTGAAAACATGCACATCGAGTAATATCAGCCACATGGTTTGTCATGATGATATGAGGTTAATTCCTACATATGAAAAATGGATTATATACCATTTTTCTAAATTTTTAAAACAATCGAAGATTTTTGTCATTGTTTTGGATATTTGATGTGTGTTTTAAACTGATGTGGAACCATTACATTAAAAACATGCACAATAATTAAAATTGGTCACATCATTTCTTATATTTATTTATAGTCTATTATTAGAGGTCTCAAATTAATTATTGATTATTTTCCTAAATATGGAAAATGTTTTGATCTTTTTTTACTTTTTTAGCTGTTTAATGTCTATTTTAAACTAAAATTTCACTTTTGTATTGAAAAAAGAACTCCAAGTCATATCGACAAAATCATGTATTAGATTGATGTGTGGTCAAATTCTACCCATATGAATGGAATTATGGATCTTTTTTCTAATGTTTAAAATCAATCTAATCTAGTTTTCTTAGTATAGGTTATTTGATGTGTTTTTTAAAGTAAAATATCACTTTTATATTGAAATCATGTTCATAGAGTCATATAAGTCACATATGATTCCATATGGATGTTTTTTCAATTATTACACATGAGAAATTAATTTTATACTGCTGTCTAAATAATTGAAAATAATAGATGACTGTTTTGTTAAATATGATTATTTTATGTGTGTATTAAACTAAAATGGTGCTTTTTTATTGAAAACACGTAATTCGAGTTACATTAACCACATCATGATTCAGATTTTTGTGCAATAAATTCCTACAAATGAAAAATTATTTATGTATCATTTTCAAAAAAAAATTAAAACAATTTGGTTTTGTTTTCTTACTAATAGTTATTATACATGTTTTAAATTAAAATGGAACCTTTCTATTAAAAACATGAACTTTGAGTCATATTGATAAAATCATGAGTCCTATTGATTTCCAGTCTATTCTTTCACATCACAAATGAATTATGGATTAATTTAAAAATTTGTTAAAATAATATTGTCTCATTTCATTTATTTTGGCTATTTGATGTGTGTTTTAAATTAAAATGACACATTTGTAATGAAAACCTGCACTTCAAGTCATATCAACCATGTCATGTGTGAGATTTATGTGTTCTCAATTCATTAAAGTGAAAAATAAATTATAAAATATTTTTATAAATTTTGAAATTGACTTTATCACTTTTTCTCATTTTTAGATATTTTATGTGTGCTTTAAAATGAAATGGAACTTTTTTATTCAAAACATGCACTTCATGTAATATAAGTCATAGTGTGTGTCAGGTTTATGTGTAGTCTATCCCTACACATTAAAAATGAATTATGGATTTTTTTTCTTAAGGCTTTATAATAATCTATGTTCATTGTTTCAGTTTTTTCTATTTGACAAGTGTTGTAAGCAAAATGACAAAATTTTGTTGGAAAAATGCACTTTGAGTCATATTGAACAAATTAGGAATTGAATTTATTTGAGTTAAATTAAAACATATGAAAAACTATATATGAATCATTTTTATAAATTTTGAAAACAATTTTTTCTCACTTTCTTAGTTTTATGGGTTTTGGATGTGTTTTTTAAACTAAAATGGAACTTTTTTATTGAAAACAATCACTTCAAAACATATTGACCTCATCATGTGTAGAATTTATGTGTAATCAATTAATAAATGTGAAAATTGAATTATGTCTCATTTTCTTACATTTTTATAACAATACGACTTTGATTTCATTTTTTGTTCTACTTGATGTGCGCTATAAACTAAAATTCAAACTTTACCCTGAAAATGCGCACATTAAGTCTTATCAGTAACATCTGGTGTCAATTTGATTTGAATTCCACTCTTACACATCAAAAATTAATTATATGTCATTTTACCTAATTTATAAAAATGATCCATTTGATCGATTTTGTCTTTTTGATGTATGTTTTAAATTAAAATTGAGCTTTTATATTGAAAACATGCATATTAGCTCATATAGACCACATAGTGTGTCTGATT
Source organism: Viscum album (assembly GCA_963277665.1). Taxonomy (NCBI): domain Eukaryota; kingdom Viridiplantae; phylum Streptophyta; class Magnoliopsida; order Santalales; family Viscaceae; genus Viscum; species Viscum album. The sequence goes on along the minus strand of OY728165.1, from coordinate 1,914,584,348 downwards.
TATGTGAGGTCAATTCCTACACATGAAAATATAATTATGGATCATTTTTTTAAATATTGAAAACAATCTAGGCTCATTTTCTCAGTTCAGTCTATTGGATGTATGTTGTACCCTAAAATGACACTATTATATTGAAAACACACACTTCGAGTCTTATCGGTCACATCATGCATTGGATTGATATGTAGTTGAATACTATGCATAAAAAATGAAATATGTATCAATTTTATAATGTTTTAAAATTTTATGAGATAATTTTATGGATTTTGGTTATTTGATGCGCATTTTAATATAAAATGGAACTTCTATATTGAAAATATGCAATTTTTGTTATATCAACCACATCGTTTGTATGATTTATTTTAGGTCAATTCATACACATGAGAAATTAATTAAGGATCAGTTTTATAACATTTGAAAATAGTATAATAATGTTTCTTGTTTTTGGAAATTTGATGTGTGTTATGAACTAAAATATAACATTTTTAGTGAAACACGCACTTCTTTTCATATTGGTCACATCATGTGTGGGATGGATTTCTAGTCGATTACTACACATGAAAAATTAATTATGAATCATTTTACTAATTTTTTAAAATAATATATGCTCATTTCCATTTTATTGTCTATTTGATGTGTGTTTTAAACTAAAATGGAAATATTATATTGAAAACATGCACTTAAACTCATATTGACCACATCATGTGTTGGATTGATGTGTGGTCAATTCCTAAACATAAAAAAAGAATTATGATCTTTTTTTAAAGATTAAAAATAATATAACATTTTTTTCAGTGTTGGTGATCACATGTGGGTTTTAAACAAAAATGGAACATTTCTATTCAAAACACACACTATGAGTCATATCGAGAACATTGGGTATTGGTTTAATGTGTGATTGATTCTTACAGGTCAAAATGAATTATGGATCATTTTCATATATTTTTAAGACAATCTAGGCTCATTATCTTAGTTTTATCTATTAGATATGTGTTTTAAACTAAAATGGCACTTTATTACTAAAAACATGTAATTTTTCTCATATCGAATACATCATGTTTTATATTGATGTTTATTCAATTCCTACACATGTAAAATTAATTATAGATCATTATCTTATTATTTTAAAATGATCCAATCTCATTTTCTCAGTTTTGGCTATTTGACATGTGTTTAAAACTAAAATGGATTTTTTTATTAAAACACACACTTTCATTCATATTAGTCAAATCGTTGTCATATTTATATTTGGTCGATTCTTTCATGTGAAAAAAGAACAATGGATCATTTTCTTAAATTTTGAAAACAATCTGAGGTTTTTTTGTCTTAGCTATTTGATGTGTGTTTTAAACTAAAATGGAAATTTTCTATTGATAACCTGAAATTTGAGTCCTATACACCACATTGTGTATCAAATATATGTGTCGTTAATTATTACAATTGAAATCTGAATAATAAATCATTTTTCTGATGTGGAATAAAAAATTAATCTCATTTTATAGGTTTTGAATATTTCATATGTGTTTTAAACTAAAATAGAACATTTCTATTAAATACATACACTTCAATTCATATTGACCATATCAGGTGCTGGATTAATTTCCAATTAATTACTATAAATGAAAAATGGATTATAGATCATTTTCATAATGTTTAAGAATAAAATGTGCTTGTTTACTCAGTTTTTAGATATTTGAGGTGTATTTGGATCTAAAAATGAACTTTTTTATTGAAAACATATACTTTGAGTCAGATCTACCCCAAAAAGTATTTGATTCATTGTAGTAAATAACTACACATTAAGAATGAATTATTTATTCTCGTCCTAAATATTGAAAAAAATACAGGCTCTTTTGCTCGGTTTTGGTAATTTGATGTTTCTTTTAATCAAAAATGGCACTTTTGTATTGAAAGCACACACTAAAATTCTTATTAGACACATCATTGATTACATTAATTTGATATAAATATCTACATGTGAAAAATAAATTATGAATCAATTTACTAAATTTTAAAAATAATTGATTCTCATTTTCATGGTTTTGGCGATTAAATTTGTGTTTTAAACTAAAATAGAATTTTCAATTGAAAACATGTACTTTGAGAAGTATAGAACACATCATCTATTTTATTGATGTGAGGTCAATTCATATTCATGATAAATGAATTATGTATTTTTTTCATAAATTTTGAAAATAATATGATCTCTTTTTCTTTGTCTTGGTGATGTGGCGTGTGTTTCAAACTAAAATTTCACCTTTCTTTTGAATACATGAAATTTGAATAATATTGATCACATCATGTCTAGGATTGATGTGTAGTGGATTTATAAGGATCAAATATTAATTATTTAATTTTTTCAAGAAAATTATAACAATACTCACTTGTAATCATAGATTTGGCTATTAGATGCAAGTTTTAAACTAAAATGACACTTTTGCATTGAAAACACATAATTCTCATAATGACCACATCAGGTGTCTGATTTACATGAGGTCAATTCTTACATTTGAAAAATGAAAAATGAATTTCTTTTCCTAGAGTATTAAAATAATTAGAGACCATTTTCATTGTTTTGGATTCATGATACTTGTTATAAACTAAAATGACACTTTTATGTTGAAAACACGTTCTTTATGTCATACTGACCAAATAGTGTGGCATATTAAAATTTGTTCAATTAAAACCCATGAAAAATGAATTAAATATCATTTTCATAAATATTGAAATAAAATTGTTCTCGTTTTCATATTTATGGCTATATAAAAAGTATTTAAAACAAAAATAACACTCTTGTATTGAAAACATGCACTTTGAGTCATGGATATGATATCATGTGTAGAAATTATGTGTGGTTAAATCCTAGATGTCAAAATGACTTATGGATTATTTTATTAAAGTGTTAAAATAGTATAATATTTTTTATTTGTTTGGATCATTTAACTTGTATTAATAAATAAATGTGTAAATTTAACCAAATGAATATCGAATTAAAATGATAAAACAATTAACAAAAAAAATTAGATAAAATTGTGTGAAAATTAATTAAATAATTTGTAGTAAGTGACCAATTCATGATGCCTATATAATTTCTAACACAATGTACTCTGCCTATTTTTAATAAAAAATTTATTTCATCCATTATACTTTTTATACGGAAAGATATCAAAAGTAATATTCAATCATTATGATACTAAGGTTTAACATCCCAAGCTTATCTCAAAGGGCATACCCCATACAATATCAAAAAAATAGTAAATAATCCCATAAATATTATTTTAAAAAAAATTATGACACCACATAAAATCCCCACTCGTCTCTAAATAAATTTACTTCATATTTTGAGAATATATATTTTCTATAATATTCATAGAAATGTGACAATATAGAAAAATACAATTAATAATCGTTATTAATGAAATTTTAATTAATTTCAAAAATTACATGTTTATGGTCGATAGTCTTCCAATGGTATATGATATATTTAATAAACATTCTAAGATAATTTCCAAAGTCATATTTGTATCTTCATTCAGATACTGTAGAAACATTATCCAAAATAAAAAATTGTTCTGAAATATTTTTGTATAGTTAAATATTTCTATATATACCTTAATCTGTATCCATTAAATGTAATTCATATGATTATTACATTCATTCATTGAAATCATACAATAATTTAGACAATATTTATAGATCATTATATCATAATAAAATTCTTGTTAAAACATAAACTAAAACTTACAATCCGACATTTATCTCTAAAAATTTTTTGTAGTGCATTTAAATTTCACAATAGACAGCATGTGTGGTCAGTTTTATGGAAATAAATTCATTGGATCCAAAATATAATTAATTTTTGAATCTAAATTGATAGCGATAAGTTTCTATTTCTCCTCAAAAAAAACAAAAACAACTAGTTATTAAATTAACTGAAAATGTATTTCACATTACTAGATATTAGATTTTTACCCCTGTATTATAGGTATAAAAATGAGTTCTTCATTCTTTTACTTTCTTATCAAAAGACTTTTTTAGATATTACATTTTCTTATCAATTTTTTCAATATCAATGAAATTTCTTCCATAGAAATGATGAAAGTATTAATGAACCCAAATCATGAATCACAAGGTTTTACCGTTATATAGTAGTAATATAAATTCCTATTAAAAATATTAATATTTATAACTTTAAAAAAATATTAGATAATTATTTGGATACAGATAATATTAAAATTTACTATCTGTAAGTACTCACAACTGAGACTCACATCCATTCAATCATGAAAATCTCATTTATACTCTCATGAATAGTTGTGCCTATAATAAAAGATCCAAACATTTATTCTTTATATAGAATGTGGTAAAAATATCCATATTTAAATGTGTTGTCTACATGAGGTTGTAATGATAATATATTTTGCAGTGGAATTGGTAGTGAGAAGGTACTCCAGTAATCTCTTTTTGTTTTCTTTGTCAATTAACTAGATTATCTTGATTTGAAATTTTTTTCCCTTGTCTTTTGACCCATATGTATTACCATACCTCACTTTCTTTCTTTTTAATCAATTTTTACGGGTTATTCATTTAAAAAAATTGTTACCGAAAAACCTTATGTATCTTTATAAAAATATATGTTCATGTTGTGAAAATTCCAATAGCATCATTGATTTTTATAATATCCAAATTATAAAGTGGAATAAGAAACTTGGTGATAGAATCTTTCGCTACTTCGATCCTCACTCTCGTGTGATGTTTGGTGACTTATTTTCTCTTTAACATGCCTCCCAAGATATTATACACGATACCCATCATAACAAGGAAATTCCTGAGTGTATATAGATATAAATCATTTACAACATTACCCGACATAATTTTTGTAATATAAAGTTATTTGAATTTTACTGATTTACATTACGGAGAATGGTTAAAGAAAAAATTGATTTACTCATTTTAGGTAAGTAGTTGAGTGTAATGACTAGCCTAAAATCTAGTCGGGTTATTTGGTTGTTCATTTACTTATCATTATGCCACTTCTAATTCTCATTTATCCTTTCATATATGTTTTTCTTCTAAACCAGAAAAGACAAAAATATCTTCAAAAGTTTCAATTTTTTCTTACAATCCTTTCATCATCTGACATGTATCTTCTTAGGGTTTTTTATTCCCAAAATATTTTTTAAGAGACCCTCCAAATCCTACACCTCTAATGTGACAATATTTTTTCATCCACTTCCAAACAACTAAAAGTGTTTTTTATATTCGTATGTTCTTTAAAGATTCTTGTGTATAAACCATATAAAAAATAAACCTAAATACATATTTTTATTTAATAATTACATAAATCATATCTAATCATTATTATTTCAATATTACACATGTTTCTGATAATGTTTTGGTGATTTCATCAACTATTTTACCATCCTTATTTACGTGGGCATATTCCATAGCTCATAATGTGGGATGGAAGTGTCTTTAAATTTTGATTCATAAAAATGAATATAAACAAAGGAACATATATTCTATTATACCAAATATATTTTTTATTTTTTATTTAAAATAAATTCCATTTTCTTCTCTAGTGAAGAACACCAAATCCTTTCCTTGTGATAGGGGTACATGGTGTTTTAGTCACATTGATAATTTTTAGAACTCCTTTTTTCTTTCATAAATTTTCAATTTTTAATCATATTGGATAAAATAAATAATTTAATATAATATATTATCAACTACACTTCACATAAAATTATATCTCATTGTGATTAATGATGATATAATTCCATGTTTCATTATTTATATTGTGTTTATAAGTAACTAATCGGTGGGACATTAGCTTCCCCTCAACATCACTAAGTTGATAATTTTTTAATGATGTTCGCAAGCCTCTATAGGTTTATCTTGTGTCATATAAGAAAAATTTATTAAGGAATTAATATAAAATTAATTAACACTATAAGGGACAATGAAAATTCATCCATTTTTCATTATATAATTTTTTGGTAAAATGGAGAAATTATATCATAAAATTACATTAAAATATTTATAATAGGTTTCCTTCATTGTGGGTTGGAAATGGTTAGAAAAATATTTATAAATCAATAAGTTCACACTCATTGTGATACAAATATAACTAATGAACATTGAGTTTTTGGGGTCAATACTTTGGTCTTATTGATTCCATACAACCTCAAATTTTATACCCTTACTTCTTACCTTGATAATTTTATACAACATTGTGGTACTACGTTTTTTATTTTTCATCAACACAATTTTGATCCCTTATAAATTATTTAGTTTCATCATAAATTACTAGTTTATCATTGATATTGGTAATGTCATCATTTGAAGAAGTTATTTTCTACATTATTTGTCAAAAAATTGATTTAGTTAATGTAAATATATTACATAAAATAAAATATTAAAAGTAAAAGAATATTATATTAAAAAAACACCTTAACCTTATCGTAGAACACTCTTCCCTTTCCATTAAAAGATAAATGGATTTGGATCCTATATCGAGATTCCAAATCAACTATTTGTGGTACCCTCTAATGTATACTCAATTTTCTATATTGGGACACTGTGGAATTATTGTGATCTCCCAATTAAAGGGTTATCCTTGATTGAATTTCCATATATACCTATAGTTTTATTAGTCACCAGTAGGACAATTGATAGATTATTTTTTTGATAGATCTAAGACATAAAATATTGGCACTAATTGTGATCCTATTATGAATAGCTCGTCCTTTTCACCTTCCACACTAAAACTTACCTTCAAGAATCCCATTTAATAAATTTTAAATTCACATAAATTTTTATCCCATTTACAAAAGAGAATCAGTATGTAACGCCCCAACCCCAGCTACCCAGAGTCAGTGCATTACTTCGTAACATTGGCATGATCACAAAAGATCAAGTCTCGAAAGACCGATTAGTTTAGTAGCCTTGGAAACACTAGATACATTCATAAGTCTAACATTACATCATAAAGTAAAAAACTAATAACAAAGTCTTCATAGTCCACACTCATATCCACTTCTGACTATCCCTGCAGGTCATACATAAAATACTTCTTCACATCCTGGAAAATATTAAAACATTGAAAGGGGTGAGCTCAGATGCTCAGTATGGATAACAATATTTCGGAAGCTTTCATAAATAAATATAAAAATTTAAGGAAATGTATAACTAAAACAAAAGTCTTTTAAACTTGAACATCAACATAATATGGCAAAAGTAAAATGAGATAATTCCATTCACTTCTTCACATGGATATTCTACTGGTCGAATAATCACATGAAATAACAATAACCACTTTCATAATGATGGAATGTATAATGCCAGACATTCTGAAACATTTTGTCAAGGCCTCGGCCAAGACGACTAAAATGATTAAGGCCTCGGCCAAAATCACACATCAAATTGGGAAAGGGCCTCGGACAATTCCACGTCTAGTTGTCTCATGAGACCTACCGATGCATCGAGGAGCTATAGCGGGCTCCACCCGTCACTTATTAAGTCCAATACATTCCTCATATGAATAGGTTTAAGCATATCATAAACCATAACATAATCGTATCACATAAAACATGCATAAAGGAAACATAAAATTTCCACATTTCAATCACAAGATATCAATACAACACATTGATATAATAAAAACTCTTTCAAAGCCATTTTCAATACCAAAATAAAATAAAGTTAATACTTTGTATTTATTTTTCATTAAAAAAAGTGATGGCTTGTAGAGGAAGCCGAAACTCAAATAATGGTCACGGCGGCAGAGAAGTCGTTGTCGCCGCAAATGTACGGAAAGAAAAACATTCCTTTTTTGTCGTTTAGTAAAACGCTTCATATAAAAAAGAATCCTTTTGAATAAATGTAAAAGTCAAAGGGGTTTATACACCGTATAAAGAAAGTTGTGTATAAAACCAAATATGCCTCAATGAAAGGGGATTGAGACGAAGTCCTTAAAAAATCATTTTTTTTAAATAAAGTACATATATAATGTGTATTAACTATAAGTACACATAAATAATGTAAAAATACAAGATAGTACATAATAATATCATGACATAATTTGAATGTAGGAGATTAACCCAAAGAATAGAAATTGGGTTAAGAAGTTCCCTTACCTTGCATCTTGTCCTGACTCGGCCATTCTTTAACCTCCTGAATAATAAACTAGAGTTAATTTCTATTTACTTAAGAACCTTTTTCATGTTCATTATTCCATTTATATCACTTATTACCATGTTATGAACATTATTTAATTATTTAAGTTAATAACGGTCGTTTTGTCGATCTTTGGTACTTGAGTCAAAAATAAACTTCCTATAATTTCAAGTTGTTCATGTGGTGAAATATCCATTATATCCAGAATTATATTCATGATGTAGATATCATATATATGATATATATCCAGTATATACATTCATTCATAATGTCACGTAACATTTAGAGGTAAGAAATGAAATGCACCGTTCATGGAGACGGTAAGCCGTACGTACGCATGAACGCTACTTTCATTTCTATTTCGTATTTAATGGAACGGAATCATAATGATATAAATTTATAATATAATTACAGTATAATATAGTGTATAATACCATTTAATCCATCCTTTATACATCCCACATATGGCATTAACGATTCAAATCACTTTGAGGGGGCGGTAGTCCGCACTTCCTAAAATGAAATTATCGCGTTTTACCCATAATGGAAATCATAAAGTATGCCATAAATGAGAAATACAGAAGAATAAGTAAAACATAAACACATTATTTATCATATATAAATATAGTGACATCTTAATGGCCACCTTTGAAGGTGTTATATGAGTGTTGAACAATCATCGTTTCGTGAGGCAGAAATTCTCCATCCACAGAAACCGTATGTTCTTTAACCATTAGATGTAGGTGTGTGTAAGTGTAGCTCTAATACTTATTATAACAACATCCTAGTATATTGAGGATACTGGTGTTGTTACAAAAGAAATGAATAAATAGAGTTTAGGGTGTTGGAGAAGAAAAATAAAACAAAACAACATTAGAGAAGACATTACCTCAAAATCGGGTAACTCTTTTTGATTTGAGCCGAAGGCTTCCTTGAGAAGAGTTCTGCCCAATGTGATGCTTCTAGGAGTAATAGGGGGAAGTTGGGAGAGTATTTGGGCAGAGTTTGGCCGAGCCAAATGGCTTTAAAGTGTGAATGAGGTGGTAGAGGTGGGGGCCTTTTATAAGAGGAGAGGAGGGGATCTTTTGGAAAGATTGAAATGTTACATTATTATACAATGCTTTTAGGATTCTAAAGGTCCCACACTTATACAATTCCTGGCTAAGGTGATAAGGGTTAGAAATATCCTCATCCAATAGGCTTTGGACAAGTGTAAGCCTTGGATTTTGCATTATCTTCTCATTTTATTTAAATCGTTAAATAATGAGGTCATCGCTGCACCATAATGATGTCATAAATAATTTAATTTATTTAAGGTCTAAAAATTATAAAAAAAATACTATGATGTAGGAAATCTTATTATCTTTCTAATGAATATTTATAGTAAAAATTTGGACTTGTGTAACCCCACTTAAAAATTGTTTTATTAAAACAACTCATGTTTGTGTCAATTTAATTTTAACATTAAATAAATATATTTTAATGTCATTTTCCAAATAAAGTGGCTCCATGGGGTCCCCAAGATGACCCATGGGTTGTATTGGTCGGCCATGACTCATCCAATAGGAGTAGGACAAGTGCCATGCTCATCTCATATTATTAAAACATTATTTGTACCTTAAACTACACTAATTACCTCTAATCGCGATTAAGAACTTAAAAGTTACTATTCACCAAAAATTTATTTTAATCTAATTGAACCACATTTTACTTCTTAATGACAACCATGTATGTCGGATTTTTGAAAATCAAATCACAGAAGTGGTAATATTTCATTTAAACGAAAAATCAGTTATTTAACTACCACTTAGTGGTTTCACTATTCATCAAAAATTGATGTTTTTCAGAACAAAGCCAAAATTTCACCCTAAGCTATAATTGATATTCTGAATTAAAAAATGATGTCTATTTTACAAAATTCTAAACATATAAGTTTCATTAATTAATTTTATAATTAATTCCCGCTGTTACAAAAAAATAGCGTGTTTCTAAGAAACAATTTATATCAAAAGATTGGCAATTGTTTATGTCCAATTTCAATGTTAAATTAATTCTAATGACCACCATTGGATAAAATGGTAAAAATATATTCTAATTATACTTTAAAACCACTAAATAGTATAATTTATCACTATAAATTATTTTTATTTAAAAAGTTGTTTTTAAGTATTTTTCACTATTCATAAAAAATTAGAATTTCTCAGAAAAATACCAAAAATTCAACATAGGCTAATTTCGATATTCCGAATCCAAAAATGAAGTCCATTTTGATAAATAAAATTTATAAAATTTCAAAAATTAGATATTACTATTCACAACGGCTAGTTTAATTAGTTGTGGTGTTTTAGAACTCGAAGTTGCGTACAATGCAAGCTATTGCATTATTGAATGAGAAGCGTATCATGGAAGCTCGGGGTGTTACATTCTCCCCTCCTTCAATAAATTGCGTCCTCGCAATTTGAAATTTTTCTTTGAAAATAAAAGGTTGAAAAGAGAAAATACCTTTGAGGAAAACCCACATCGGAAATAAGGTTAATAAATATATAACATTAAAAGAAAGCAAGATAAGTACAAAGGTCACCCGATATAGCCAATTCTAGGATTATATGAAAATATGGATATGGAGGAGAAACAAACCATCAAGGTCTGATGGAGAGTTATAGAAAACAGGATTAGGAGAAAGTTTAACCACAAGAAAATCACAAACTTGTGATTGGTTAAACGGTCATTGAATCCCCAGTTGGAAACGTTAACCGACAAAATTTTTGTTTTAAGTTACCTTTTATAATGTTGAGGAATTTATTTAGGAGATTTACTAAGAACGTAAGGGAATATACATACTTGTTATGTATACTTTCATTCGTTAATAAATTTTTACCACAAACCCAACTTTTACTCCAAATGGTAACGGAACTCAAAAATATTCTATTTATCCTAATTGTATAAGGTTACAAATGTTAACACATACCATTTAGATTAGTAAAACTATTTTGTAATAACCAGGGACTTCCTGTAGTCTAGTGGTAGGAAATAAAGGCTTGTCGCACTATGGTTGTGGGTTCGATTCCTGCAGCTTTGTCCGACGCGACGGGTTATTCCCCACCCTGTAGGTTGTCCTTTTCCAAAAACTATAGTATTATAATATTCCAAAGATAATCTTCAGAAATGCTTTAACCTGAAACAATACTATCCAAAGATCAACTAAATCCATTCCAACCTTTAATAGTTATCCAAAATACCTCCGTCCAGACTTTCTCTAAAAGGTCTCTTAATTCCAAAATCAATTTATCAGATTCCCCAAACAAAGTAAAGTTTCTCTTATTGTCACAAACAAAAAATATAATTACCTTCATCATATTAAAAACTTACTGAAATCAACAAGTATTGTAGTACAATCCTGATATATATATATCACATTATTCTAATAACCAAAATATAATCCATGAGTCCAAATGCACCAATACATTAGTTATTCTGCTTCAACTGTAGTAACAGCATAAGATTTTCCTTGATCCCTTGGCCTTTTCTGAGGTAAGTTTCCCTGACGCTTAGGACATTCATTTGCATAATGACCCATTTCTCTACAATTATAGCATTCAACTTTGAGAGCCTCTTTCTTTCCCTTGAAATCACGAGCCTGGTGACCCTTTTCTCCACATTTATAACAAACTCCCATTCCTTTTAGACAAGTACCAGGGAGATTCTTCCCACAATTATCACATAATGGAAAATCCTTCTTTCCCTTTTTCCCTTTATCTGTCTCTTGTTCCACCATTCTCTTCTTCTCTTGCTTTACTTTGTTGTCATAAGACTTAGAGAATTCCTTTTCTGTCTTGATAGCACACGAGACAATATCTTCGTATGATGAAAAGGATTGTGATACTAAAGATCGACGGAGAAATGGTTTTAACCCATCAAAGAAACGATCAATCGTACTCCTTGGGTTACGTATATAATCGAAAGCATGCCTCGCTAACCTTGTAAAGTTAGCCTCAAACTTTGCAACATTCTCATCCTCCTTCTGCCTCAGACTCAGAAATTGCATTTCAATATCTGCTCGATGGTCACGAGGAAAGTATTTTTCTAAGAAAAGCTCTTTGAACTCCCTCCATTCCATATTCGATACGTCATCATCTTCCTTTGTGTTTTGAATCAGCGACCACCACTGATCGGCATCTCCAGTGAGGCGGTAAACTGCCATGACAACCATCTCCCTTTCACTACTCCCCAAGGCATGGAATATTTTCTCTAAGGAATTTATCCATTGCTCAGCTACTATAGGATTTGTACTCCCATTTAAGGTTGGTGGTTGTTGCCTCATGAAGCGGTCTAACATTGATCCTCCACGTTGCGGATCAGGGTGCTCCATATGAGTAAGGTTATTATTCATAACCTGAGTGAGTTGTCCCAGTATGGTAATAAGTTGATCAGCACCAGTTGTATCTCCAGCTCCACAATAATTATCTTGAGCAGGAGGGAAATCCCTACACGGAGTTCGTGCATTGATACGGTTTCCATTCCTTCCACTAGGCGCCATTTCTAAACAATGACATAAACTAGATTAGTTTATAAATCAAAATACATAATTCCATACTTGTAAAATACTTAACATAAATTGAACTATTTATGGATATAATCCATAATCATAAAAAGGATTTATTTGAGGAAGTATATACTCATAACCCTTCATAGTGGTTTGTAAATAAAATGAGAATTATCCTAAGCATATCCCCCAGGAGTGTCGTAACCAAGAGTGCAGCAAGGCCCGTTGTCGTGCACCAGTTCCCGTTCGAGTCTAGCTCAAAGCGGTGTTTTCGGGTTTTACCCCTAGGTACATCTGTGCCAGAGCCGCCTCTACCTGCTCGTATCCAGACAGGGATTTATTGCTCGGAAAAATCACAAAAATCTCTACAATAACAAAATTATAGGAAGTTCTTCTATACTAATCCTCAAAGTCTATCTTTGGGCTATGTGCTCAAATCAGAGTTTATCTAAATCTAGCTTCCAAGGTTAGTACTAAACTACCTCTGATACCAACTGTAACGCCCAGACCACAGCTACCCAGAGTCGGTGCATTACTTCGTAACATTGGCATGATCACAAAAGATCAAGTCTCGAAAGACCGATTAGATTAGTAGCCTTAGAAATAGTAGATACATTCATAAGTCTTACATTACATCATAAAGTGAAAAACTAATAACAAAGTCTTCATAGTTCACACTCATATCCTCTTCTGACTATCCCTGCAGGTCATACATAAAATACTTCTTCACATCCTGGAAAATATTAAAACATTGAAAGGGGTGAGCTCAGATGCTCAGTAAGGATAACAATATTGCGGATGCTTTCATAAATAAAGATAAAAATTTAAGGCAATGTATAACTAAAACAAAAGCCTTTTAAACTTGAACATCAACATAATATGGTAAAAGTAAAATGAGATAATTCCATTCACTTCTTCACATGGATATTCTACTGGTTGATTAATCACATGAAATAACAATAACCACTTTCATAATGATGGAATGTATAATGCCAGACATTCTAAAACATTTTGTCAACGCCTCGGCCAAGACGTCTAAAATGATTAAGGCCTCGTCCAAAATCACAAATCAAATTGGGAAAGGGCCTCGGCCAATTCCACGTCTAGTTGTCTCATGAGACCTACCGATGCATCTAGGAGCTATAGAGGGCTCCACCCGTCACTTATTAAGTCCAATACATTCCTCATATGAATAGGTTTAAACATATCATAAACCATAACATAATCGTATCACATAAAACATGCAAAAAGGAAACATAAAATTTACACATTTTAAGCACAAGATATCAATACAACACATTGATATAATAAAAATGCTTTCAAAACCATTTTCAATACCAAAATAAAAGAAAGTTAAAACTTTGTATTTATTTTTCATTAAAAAAAGTGATGGCTTGTAGAGGAAGCCGAAACTCAAATAATGGTCACGGCGGCGGAGAAGTCGTTGTCGCCGCATATGTACGGAAAGAAAAACATTCCCTTTTTTTCGTTTAGTAAAACGCTTCGTATAAAAAATATTCCTTTTGAATAAATGTAAAAGTCAAAGGGGTTTATACACCGTATAAAAGAAAGTTGTGTATAAAACCAAATATGCCTCAATGAAAGGGGATTGAGACGAAGTCCTTAAAAAGATCATTTTTTTTAAATAAAGTACATATATAATGTGTATTCACTATAAGTACACATAAATAATGTAAAATTACAAGATAGGACATAATAATATCATGACATAATTTGAAAATAGGAGATTAACCCAAATAATAGAAATTGGGTTAAGAAGTTCCCTTACCTTGCGTCTTGTCCTGGCTCGACCGTTCTTTAACCTCCTGAATAATAAACTAGAATTAATTTCTATTTACATAAGAACCTTTTTCATGTTCATTATTCCATTTATATCACTTATTACCATGTTATGAACATTATTTAATTATTTAAGTTAATAACGGTCGTTTTGTCGATCTTTGGTACTTGAGTCAAACAAAAACTTCCTATAATTTCAAGTTGTTCATGTGGTGAAATATCCATTATATCCAGAATTATATTCATGATGTATATATCATATATATGATATATATCCAGTATATACATTCATTCATAATGTCACGTAACATTTAGAGGTAAGAAATGAAATGCACCGTTCATGGAGACAGTAAGCCGTACGTACGCATTAACGCTACTTTCATTTCTATTTTGTATTTAATGGAACGGAATCATAATGATATAAATTTATAATATAATTACAGTATAATATAGTGTATAATACCATTTAATCCATCCTTTATACATCCCACATATGGCATTAACGATTCAAATCACTTTGAGGGGGCGGTAGTCCGCACTTCCTAAAATGAAATTATCGCGTTTTACCCATAATGGAAATCATAAAGTATTCCATAAATGAGAAATACAGAAGCATAAGTAAAACATAAACACATTATGTATCATATATAAATATAGTGACATCTTAATGGCCACCTTTGAAGGTGTTATATGAGTGTTGAACAATCATCGTTTCGTGAGGCAGAAATTTGCCATCCACAGAAACCGTATGTTCTTTAACCATTAGATGTAGGTGTGTGTAAGTGTAGCTCGAATACTTCTTATAACAACATCCTAGTATATTGAGGATACTGGTGTTGTTACAAAAGAAATGAATAAAAATATTTTAGGGGGTTGGAAAAGAAAAATAAAACAAAACAACATTAGAGAAGACATTACCTCAAAATCGGGTAACTCTTTTTGATTTGAGCCAAAGGCTTCCTTGAGAAGAGTTCTTCCCAAAGTGAGGCTTCTAGGAGTAAGAGGGGGAAGTTGGGAGAGTATTTGGGTAGAGTTTGGCCGAGCCAAATGGCTTGAAAGTTTTAATGAGGTGGTAGAGGTGGGGGCCTTTTATAAGAGGAGAGGAGGGGCTCTTTTGGAAAGATTGAAATGTTACATTATTATACAATGCTTTTCGGATTCTAAAGGTCCCAAACTTATATAATTCGTGTATAAGGTGATAAGGGTTCGCAATATACTCATCCAATAGTCTTTGGACAAGTTTAAGCCTTGGATTTTGCATTATCTTCTCATTTTATTTAAATCGTTAAATAATGAGGTCATCGCTGCATCATAATGATGTCATAAATAATTTAATTTATTTAATGTATAAAAATTATAAAAAAATACTATTATGTAGGAAATCGTTTTATCTTTCTAATGAATATTTATAGTCAAAATTTGGACTTGTGTAACCCCACTTAAAAATTGTTTTAGTAAAACAACTCATGTTTGTGTCAATTTAATTTTAACATTAAATAAATATATATTAATGTCATTTTCCAACTAAAGTGGCTCCATGGGGTCCTCAAGTTGACCCATGGGTTGTCTTGGTCGGCCATGACTCATCCAATAGGAGTAGGACAAGTGTCATGCTCATCTCATATTATTAAAACATTATTTGTACCTTAAACTACACTAATTACCTCTAATCGCGATTAAGAACTTAAAAGTTACTATTCACCAAAAATTTATTTTAATCTCATTGAACCACATTTTACTTCTTAATGACAACCATGTATGTCGGATTTTTAAAAATCAAATCACATAAGTGGTAATATTTCATTTAAACGAAAAATCAGTTATTTAACTACCACTTAGTGGTTTCACTATTCATCAAAAATTGAAGTTTTTCAGAACAAAGCCAAAATTTCACCCTAAGCTATAATTGATATTCCGAATTCAAAAATGATGTCTATTTTACAAAATTCCAAAAATATAAGTTGCATTAATTAATTTTATAATTAATTCTCGCTGTTACAAAAAAATAGCGTGTTTCTAAGAAACAATTTATATCAAAAGATTGGCAATTGTTTATATCCAATTTCAATGTTAAATTAATTATAATGACCACCATTGGATAAAATGGTAAAAATATATTCTAATTATACTTTAAAACCACTAAATAGTATAATTTAACACTAGAAATTATTTTGATTTAAAAAGTTGTTTTTAAGTATTTTTCACTATTCATAAAAAAATTAGAATTTCTCAGAAAAATACCAAAAAGTCAACATAGGCTAATTTCGATATTCCGAATCCAAAAATCAAGTCCATTTTGATAAATAAAATTTATAAAATTTCAAAAAGTAGGTATTACTATTCACAACGGCTAGTTTAATTAGTTTTGGTGTTTTAGAACTCGAAGTTGCGTACAATGCAAGCTATTGCATTATTGAATGAGAAGCGTATCATGGAAGCTCGGGGTGTTACATTCTCCCCTCCTTCAATAAATTGCGTCCTCGCAATTTGAAATTTTTCTTTGAAAATAAAAGGTTGAAAAGAGAAAATACCTTTGACGAAAACCCACCTCGGAAATAAGGTTAATAAATATATTACATTAAAAGAAAGCAAGATAAGTACAAAGGTCACCCGATATAGCCAATTCTAGGATTCTATGAAAATATGGATATGGAGGAGAAACAAACCATCAAGGTCTGATGGAGAGTAATAGAAAACAGGATTAGGAGAATGTTTAACCACAAGAAAATCACAAACTTGTGATTGGTTAAACGGTCATTGAATCCGCAGTTGGAAAAGTTAACCGACAACATTTTTGTTTTAAGTTACCTTTTATAATGTTGAGGAATTTATTTAGGAGATTTACTAAGAACGTAAGGGAATATACATACTTGTTATGTATTCTTTCATTCGTTAATAAATTTTTACCACAAACCCAACTTTTACTCCAAATGGTAACGGAACTCAAAAATATTCTATTTATCCTAATTGGATAAGGTTCCAAATGTTAACACATACCATTTAGATTATTAAAACTATTTTGTAATAACCAGGTACTTCCTGTAGTCTAGTGGTAGGAAATAAAGGCTTGTCGCACTATGGTTGTGGGTTCGATTCCTGCAGCTTTGTCCGACGCGACGGGTTATTCCCCACCCTGCAGGTTGTCCTTTTCCTAAAACTATAGTATTATAATATTCCAAAAATAATCTTCAGAAATGCTTTAACCTTAAACAATACTATCCAAAGATCAACTTAATCCATTCCAACCTTAATAGTTATCCAAAATACCTCCGTCCAGACTTTCTCTAAAAGGTCTCTTAATTCCAAAATCAATTTTTCAGATTCCCCAAACAAAGTAAAGTTTCTCTTATTGTCACAAACTAAAAATATAATTACCTTCATCATATTAAAACCTTACTGAAATCAACAAGTACTTCAGTACCATCCTTATATATATATATCACATTATTCTAATAACCAAAATATAATCCATGAGTCCAAAAGAACCAATCCATTAGTTATTCTGCTTCAACTGTAGTAACATCATAAGATTGTCCTTGATCCCTTGGCCTTTTCTGAGGTAATTTTCCCTGATTCTTAGGACATTCATTTGCATAATGACCCATTTCTCTATAATTATAGATTTCAACTTTGATAGGATCTTTCTTTCCCTTGCAATCACGAGCCTGGTGACCCTTTTCTCCACATTTATGACAAACTCCCATTCCTTTTAGACAAGTACCAGGGAGATTCTTCCTACAATTATCACATAATGGAAAATCTTTCTTTCCCTTTTTCCCCTTATCTGTCTCTTGTTCCACTGTTCTCTTCTTCTCTTGCTTTAGTTTGTTGTCATAAGACTTAGAGAATTCCTTTTCTGTCTTGATAGCACACGAGACAATATCTTCGTATGATGAGAAGGATTGTGATACTAAAGCTCGACGGAGAAATGGTTTTAACCCATCAAATAAACGATCAATCTTACTCCTTGGGTTACGTATATAATCGGAAGCATGCCTCGCTAACCTTGTAATGTTAGCCTCATACTTTGCGACATTCTCATCCTCCTTCTGCCTCAGACTCAGAAATTGCCTTTCCATATCTGCTCGATGGTCACGAGGAAAGTATTTTTCTAAGAAAAGCTCTTTGAACTCCCTCCATTCCATATTCGATACGTCATCATCTTCCTTTGTGTTTTTAATCAGCGACCACCACTAATCGGCATCTTCAGTGAGGCGGTAAACTGCCATGACAAACTTCTCCCTTTCACTACTCCCCAAGGCATGGAATATTTTCTCTAAGGAATTTATCCATTGCTCAGCTACTATAGGATTTGTACTCCCATTGAAGGTTGGTGGTTGTTGCCTCATGAAGCGGTCTAACATTGATCCTCCACGTTGCGGATTAGGGTCCTCCATACGAGTAAGGTTATTATTCATAACCTGAGTGAGTTGTCCCAGTATGGTAATAAGTTGATCAGCACCAGTTGTATCTCCAGCTCCACAATAATTATCTTGAGCAGGAGGGAAATCCCTACACAGAGTTCGTGCATTGATATGGTTTCCATTCCTTCCACTAGGCGCCATTTCTAAACAATGGCATAAACTAGATTAGTTTATAAATAAAAATACATAATTCCATACTTGTAAAATACATAACATAAATTGAACTATTTATGGATATAATCCATAATCATAAAAAGGATTTATTTGAGGATGTATATACTCATAACCCTTCAAAGTGGTTTGTAAATAAAATGAGAATTATCCTAAGCATATCCCCCGGGAGTGTCGTAACCAAGAGTGCAGCAAGGCCCGTTGTCGTGCACCAGTTCCCGTTCGAGTCTAGCTCAAAGCGGTGTTTTCGGGTTTTACCCCTAGGTACATCTGTGCCAGAGCCGCCTCTACCTGCTCGTATCCAGACAGGGATGTATTGCTCGGAAAAATCACAAAATCTCTACAATAACAAAATTATAGGAAGTTCTTCTATACTAATCCTCAAATTCTCTCTTTGGTCTATGTGCTCAAATCAGAGTTTATCTAAATCTAGCTTCCAAGGTTAGTACTAAACTGCCTCTGATACCAACTGTAACGCCCCGACCCCAGCTACCCAGAGTCGGTGCATTACTTCGTAACATTGGCATGATCAAAAAAGATCAATTCTCGAAAGACCGATTAGTTTAGTAGCCTAGGAAACACTAGATACATTCATAAGTCTTACATTACATCATAAAGTGAAAAACTAATAACAAAGTCTTCATAGTCCACACTCATATCCTCTTCTGACTATCCCTGTAGGTTATACATAAAATACTTCTTCACATTCTGGGAAATATTAAAACATTGAAAGCGGTGAGCTCAGATGCTCAGTAAGGATAACAATATTGCGGAAGTTTTCATAAATAAACATAAAAATTTAAGGCAATGTATAACTAAAACAAAATCCTTTTAAACTTGAACATCAACATAATATGGAAAAAGTAAAATGAGATAATGCCATTCACTTCTTCACATGGATATTCTACTGGTCGAATAATCACATGAAATAACAATAACCACTTTCATAATGATGGAATGTATAATGCCAGACATTCTGAAACATTTTGTCAAGGCCTCGGCCAAGACGTCTAAAATGATTAAGGCCTCGGCCAAAATCACAAATCAAATTGGGAAAGGGCCTCGGCCAATTCCACGTCTAGTTGTCTCATGAGACCTACCGATGCATCTAGGAGCTATAGCGGGCTCCACCCGTCACTTATTAAGTCCAATACATTCCTCATATGAATAGGTTTAAACGTATCATAAACCATAACATAATCGTATCACATAAAACATGCATAAAGGAAACATAAAATTTCCACATTTCAATCACATGATATCAATACAACACATTGATATAATAAAAACGCTTTCAAAACCATTTTCAATACCAAAATAAAAGAATGTTAAAACTTTGTATTTATTTTTCATTAAAAAAAGTGATGGCTTGTAGAGGAAGCCGAAACTCAAATAATGGTCACGGCGGCAGAGAAGTCGTTGTCGCCGCATATGTACGGAAAGAAAAACATTAACTTTTTTTCGTTTAGTAAAACGATTCATATAAAAAAGATTCCTTTTGAATAAATGTAAAATTCAAAAGGGTTTATACACCGTATAAAAGAAAGTTGTGTATAAAACCAAATATGCCTCAATGAAAGGGGATTGAGACGAAGTCCTTAAAAAGATCATTTTTTTAAATAAAGTACATATATAATGTGTATTCACTATAAGTACACATAAATAATGTAAAATTACAAGATAGGACATAATAATATCATGACATAATTTGAAAATAGGAGATTAACCCAAAGAATAGAAATTGGGTTAAAAAGTTCCCTTACCTTGCGTCTTGTCCTGACTCGACCGTTCTTTAACCTCCTGAATAATAAACTAGAGTTAATTTCTATTTACTTAAGAACCTTTTTCATGTTCATTATTCCATTTATATCACTTATTACCATGTTATGAACATTATTTAATTATTTAAGTTAATAACGGTCGTTTTGTCGATCTTTGGTACTTGAGTCAAAAAAAAAACATCCTATAATTTCAAGTTGTTCATGTGGTGAAATATCCATTATATCCAGAATTATATTCATGATGTAGATATCTTATATATGATATATATCCAGTATATACATTCATTCATAATGTCACGTAACATTTAGAGTTAAGAAATGAAATGCACCGTTCATGGAGACAGTAAGCCGTACGTACGCATGAACGCTACTTTCATTTCTATTTCGTATTTAATGGAACGGAATCATAATGATATAAATTTATAATATAATTACAGTATAATATAGTGTATAATACCATTTAATCCATCCTTTATACATCCCACATATGGCATTAACGATTCAAATCACTTTGAGGGGGCGGTAGTCCGCACTTCCTAAAATGAAATTATCGCGTTTTACCCATAATGGAAATCATAAAGTATTCCATAAATGAGAAATACAGAAGAATAAGTAAAACATAAACACATTATGTATCATATATATATATAGTGACATCTTAATGGCCACCTTTGAAGGTGTTATATGAGTGTTGAACAATCATCGTTTCGTGAGGCAGAAATTCGCCATCCACAGAAACCGTATGTTCTTTAACGATTAGATGTAGGTGTGTGTAAGTGTAGCTCGAATCCTTCTTATAACAACATCCTAGTATACTGAGGATACTGGTGTTGTTACAAAAGAAATGAATAAAAAGAGTTTAGGGGGTTGGAGAAGAAAAATAAAACAAAACAACATTAGAGAAGACATTACCTCAAAATCGGGTAACTCTTTTTGATTTGAGCCAAAGGCTTCCTTGAGAAGAGTTATTCCCAAAGTGAGGCTTCTAGGAGTTATAGGGGGAAGTTGGGAGAGTATTTTGGCAGAGTTTGGCCGAGCCAAATGGCTTTAAAGTGTGAATGAGGTGGTAGAGGTGGGGGCCTTTTATAAGAGGAGAGGAGGGGCTCTTTTGGAAAAATTGAAATGTTACATTATTATACAATACTTTTAGGATTCTAAAGGTCCCACACTTATATAATTAGTGGATAAGGTGATAAGGGTTCTAAATCTCTTTATCCAATAGGCTTTGGACAAGTGTAAGACTTGGATTTTTCATTATCTTCTCATTTTATTTAAATCGTTAAATAATGAGGTCATCGCTGCATCATAATGATGTCATAAATAATTTAATTTATTTAATGTCTAAAAATTATAAACAAAATACTATGATGTAGGAAATCTTTTTATCTTTCTAATGAATATTAATAGACAAAATTTGGACTTGCGTAACCCCACTTAAAAATTGTTTTAGTAAAACAACTCATGTTTGTGTCAATTTAATTTTAACATTAAATAAATATATATTAATGTCATTTTCCAACTAAAGTGGCTCCATGGGGTCACCAAGTTGACCCATGGGTTGTCTTGGTCGGCCATGACTCATCCAATAGGAGTAGGAAAAGTGTCATTCTCATATCATATTATTAAAACATTATTTGTATCTTAAACTACACTAATTACCTCTAATCGCGATTAAGAACTTAAAAGTTACTATTCACCAAAAATTTATTTTAATCTCATTGAACCACATTTTACTTCTTAATGAAAACCATGTATGTTGGATTTTTGAAAATCAAATCACAGAATTGGTAATATTTCATTTAAACGAAAAATCAGTTATTTAACTACCACTTAGTGGTTTCACTATTCATCAAAAATTGAAGATTTTCAGAACAAAGCCAAAATTTCACCCTAAGCTATAATTGATATTCCGAATTCAAAAATGATGTCTATTTTAAAAAATTCCAAACATATAAGTTGCATTAATTAATTTTATAATTAATTCCCGATGTTACAAAAAAATAGCGTGTTTCTAAGAAACAATTTATATCAAAAGATTGGCAATTGTTTATGTCCAATTTCAATGTTAAATTAATTCTAATGACCACCATTGGATAAAATGGTAAAAATATATTCTAATTATACTTTAAAACCACTAAATAGTATAATTTATCACTATAAATTATTTTGATTTAAAAAGTTGTTTTTAAGTATTTTTCACTATTCATAAAAAAATTAGAAGTTCTCAGAAAAATACCAAAAATTCAACATAGGCTAATTTCGATATTCCGAATCAAAAAATGAAGTCCATTTTGATAAATAAAATTTATAAAATTTCAAAAAGTAGGTATTACTATTCACAACGGCTAGTTTAATTAGTTGTGGTGTTTTAGAACTCGAAGTTGCGTACAATGCAAGCTATTGCATTATTGAATGAGAAGCGTATCATGGAAGCTCGGGGTGTTACACAGTACTTGAAATGTTTTATATTCTAATTCATGTATGATTCTGAAATATGATAAATTCACTTAAATTTTACTTTTATCCTTGTAACTATATATGTGCATCACAAACTCCACAAGCATTAATCCACTATTTCGAATCATATTTCAATCATCATGTTCTTTTTTATGGACCATATAACAATTAATTACAAAACAAGTGTAAGATATAATGTTTTCATTTGGTCTCCTATCTATCCATTAATGTCATTCAATAATTGAATATTTATTTTCAGATAACTCCTTATAAATATGACCTCATAACAATCCTATAAACTATATATTACGTATATTTCATAACCATCCTTCAAGAATTTCTAGATTCGGATGTCTATGAATTTATTTATGGGTTTCAACATATTGATCAACATCTTTACTATTATATAAAAGTTAAGGGGTACATTTCTCTCACTCTATGATTTTAATTATAACAATATATCTTCTTGAAATCCCATCACCCATAAGAAATCTATAGTGACTAATATTTGGGAGACTGATGATATCATCTTTTTAAAGGTAACTGGTAAAAAAATTGAGATGATTTTTAAACAATATATCATTATTCAATAAAAACTTTTGGCTGACTTTGATTCATGACATACCCTTTAAAAATCATCATATATAATTCAATGGGGAATATCCATATCTAATGGTTAATACCATATACTGTGTCCTATCTAATGACGTGGACCATCAATTAAAACACTATATCAAAGAGTGATAGTGGGAAAAACCTCTCTAATTCAGATAATATGAATGTGACCACCTTATTCATGATTGTAATTTTTTTTAGTTCTAAAAAATTAATTCATATTTCTTGGTAAATGAAATGGAGTCTGATTAATGTATTTCATACATTTTTAGTCATAATGCAATATACATCAGTGGGAATAAAATTGTACATTAGAACATATAATTTGTATGATTTTAGTCCCTATAACATCAAATTATCCATTAAATTAAATTCTTGGTATATTATGAATTCCCCTCAAGAACTATTTCACCATTAAGAAAAATAAAAAAACGAAAATTTTCTTGTTTGGATAGAGTGTAAGATACTAGAGGAAGAAAGGGTATGACTATTTTCTTTCATGGGAGCCAACTCTTCCCTTATCTCCTTGTTAATCATTTAAAACCCATCCATGATTCCATAATTTTTTTTTACCTGGAAATATTAGTAATTTTACAATAACACTATCAAATACATTTTTCTCTACATGCATGACATCTATAAAATGTATGAAATACACAACATTACAATATGTAAATTAAAATAAAATCGGTCACTTTTTCTACCATGATTTCTGATTTTTTTAAAAAATTGTATTATAAAAATATTTTTTATATCTTTTACTTTATCAAAAAAAAATTCACCCATTAGGGGATATAGTACTATACCTTATTCTATTCCCATTGAATTTTTGTCTAGAATTTGTATTTATTTCATTAGTCTAAAGATTTCACTTTCCCTAAAAACATATTTATTGAGAAATGTTTCAACTGAAATGAAAGTGTGGATTATTAAAAAATTGGATACACCAACATTCCTTTCATGTTATACCCAGACAAATTTTAATAATAAAAAAAGTGATTTATCATCCCATACATCTTGTCCCTCAATGTGAATTTATCAATTCAATGATAATCATACATTGTGACACATATATCCCCTATTGATTTTAGATATTTGTCCAATGGATCAAATATGATATAAATATCACTCAATATGAAAATTTTATTCAAATAATTTGGGCCTCAAGGAGGGGAAAATTTATGAAAACCAAGAGAATAACCATAAATAATAGACTGAAAGTCATAAGAAAAAGATCTAAAAAAAGAAATAGATTAAGTCTTTCACTTGATCTTTCTTTCCTTATGAGAATATCTACAACATAATTCCCTTCCCCATAAGTAAGGTGAACGTTTGTGCCCTATTCATTGCAAAACATACAGTTTTGGATTAAAAAAGTCAACCCCCATGGAATATTAAAATTACAATTCACATAGACAACCAAGATTTATGAGTTAAATATTACTTGTGAAATATGGTTGTTGAATTTTTTTCACTATAATAGTCAACTATATAAAGCCCTTGACTCTCCCCCCAGTAAATTATAAAGGCCATAAAAGCATATGAAACCTAAGATAACACTTCCCCCACCATCATATATCAGCCTTCAAATCATATGTCCATTAACACAAGATCTTCCAACATTCAATTTCAAACCTTTACTATGAGGATCCCACATCATCCAATTCCATGGAGTTGATGGACTATTATCCCCCTGAATCAGCCCATTCATAATAATAATGCCTCTAATGAAGTCCCTTGACCTCGCTTCTAAAATAAATGATCCAAATTAAATAATTAATTTTCTCACCAAGACCTGAATGTTGATATGTGAGGAGGACCTACCATCCCTCACTTTATTCCAGGATTCCCAAAATCAACAAATAAACCACATTAAAAACCATTCGATAGGTTTTGGTATCACAACCGTGGTTATCCCCCTAGAAACAACAAGTCGAGATTCTAGACATCAATATCATTACTAAGTTGTTTTGGTCTATATATAAGTAGGGAAAACATAATGTATTTTCACTTCATGCATAAATAATTTGATAAGTTTAAATTTAACAAAATTTATATCAATGTACATTGAGTACTACTTTATAAACAAAATTCATTTATTCCATCTATAGGTAATGCTAGATAGAATTTTTTCAACTCATTTCAAAATTTAGGATACATGTTATCGGTTTTCATCCATTGAAGAAATTCTACTAGATGATGTAGTTTCCCATATCTTGTAATCTTATCTCCATGCAATATCTATTGTCTCAGATTTTTCTAACATCCATATAGTCTTCTAAACCATGTAATTATAGGAATGTTCTATATATCTTTTGAAGGAATTGATTCACCTTTCTTATAACAATTGGCATCACACGTTGGGCATTTTATGAGTGATTCATGGTCCATGAAAATAAATACAAAATAATTTGAAAAAGAATTTATTTTTTAAGAGATAATACACATTTAATATATCATTATTTTAACATCATATGTTTGACAAGGAAGTTCATTTTCATATGGTATCTTATCATTCACTAGACAAATTTTTTTAATAAAAAAATTGTAACTTCACACATTTCCCACTTTTATATTATATAAATTCAATACAATAGAATATTTTATGTAATTAGTACAACTTGTATAAAATGGTCTCTTAGAACAACTATTTAACTTCACAAATAAATTTGTAAAATCATGAAGTTCATCTTCAATTTCCATTTTTATTTATTCCATATGATTCCCATCATCATTTACACTGGTATTTATATCAAATGCTCTATAAACTAATGTATCATTCAAATCAATGTGAAAGTTCATTTTTACCCTTGCTTAGTATAATATTTATAGGTTTGATCTATTCCATGGAAAATAAAATTTCCATCCAACTTTTACGAACTAATTTTTCTTGAATACCAAAAAAGTAAACCCAAAAAAAAGAATTTGAGGATGGATATATGCAAAAAAATTGAAAACATGATTCATTATTCTAATAATAATTTTTCATATAAATTGTGTGCATCCAATTTCAATTCATATTCATTATATCAGGTTAATAAAATATTTATTTTTTACAATAAATAAATAATTAAACATAATATATTCATAATAAAATGATAAGTTTATCAATAATACTAATAAGGGAAACCCAACATTTGGCTGTTATTGGTTATGATTCCTGACAAGTTATCATTTTACACAAGGGTGAAATGAAAAGAGAAAAACATGTGTTAAATATTTGGATGTTGTTACATGTTCTCGATTTGTTTTTTGTGGGAAAAATATTAAGTAATAAATATAATGGTAAATAAAATTTATGTATTAGTAGATGGTAGGATTCCCTTTGAAATTATTGATCTTTCTTATCATTTAATTATGACCAAGATTTATAAATTTATGTAAAAATATCTTTCCTTATAACATAAAAGGACATGTAATCATAATATTTTGACACATGGTCAAGAAGCTCAAAATTTCATGAAAAAAATGGATGAAATAGTTATTGCAAACTGAAGTGAATTTAGATTCCATGTTACAAACTTTTTCTCCAGGATATTCTACACCATGTATTACTGGAATACCAACAAATATATTTATACTATTACCCACTAAAGAACAGCTATTTGAAAAATAGTATAGGTATAAATCTTTGGTGTAATTCTCATATACTATAATTTCCAAAACAACCAATAAATTTCATTAAATACTCTAAAAATTCATTCCATTACAGTTAGCATGGATTTAACATCCCTAAGTTCCAAAACATTTTTATCCATCCTCTTTCAATGAGAGTGATCATTATAAGATATCTCCCAAATCTAGTAGTGAAAACCATCATAGGTATATCCAAGAGAGTATTTTCATTATTAATAATGTTCATACCATATGTATATTAAGGGATATTATAATAATCTTTATAAAATTACTCAACTATCTTATAATACTTCATGTTTCTAATGTAATTTTTTTTAAATTAGAAATTATTATCTATTACGCTCAAACCATTATTAATGATACAATTTATTTTTAGAATAATAATAATAATAATCGGTACATGGATTTATCAAAATTAAAAAAAATGTAAACTAACGATGATTTTTTATGCAGACCATATATCTACTGTAAATACCAATTTTATGACTAAAATTCATCATTCTAACTTTATACATTCCTCATACAACATAAAATCAAAAACCCACCCATTATAGGTGTATGTTAGCTTCTATAAACATGTTTTAATGTGTTTTACTCATTCTATCACTTTTTTCTTTATAAAGCATCATAAATTTCATGGAAAATCCGTGACTAGATATTTCATTTTCATAATTCGTGAGAAAAATAATACACATTGATATAAAATATGATCATTAAAGCATATTAAACATGGTCCAAACCTGAATTATTATTTTTTAAATTCATATGAAACATGAACCAATATATAGCCCGAGAACATCATATAACTAATTTAATATAAGAAATTTCATACTAAATTCAGTAACACCAAAACATTTTAACCCAATGATTAATTATATGTAATACAAATAAATACAATAAAAATCACTTTCATAATGAATAAAATCATAACCAAAACCACTTTCATATAAGTAGACAAATAAAAAACCAATTATATAATGATAAAATAAAAGGTGTTTACAATTAAAATATCATAAACTAATATTTTTAAAATATATATTCTCCCAAACAATACATTGCACTTAAAATGGGTCAAAAACAATCACATTTATTTCTTAAAATATATAGAAACTATTTTATTTCTATGAAATACTTTGAAACCAAATAAATAATAAAATTTTCAACTTCAAAAGTTTTAAAACATATTTATTCTAAATAAAACATAACAAACAAAAACAATATCGATATATTTAATTTATAAACTCTTCAAAACTCCATCAAATACGACATTAGAAAATAATGTATATATGAATATAATAATCTGTTTAATATATGAAAATGAGTATTAATTCAATAATAATTAATTCTAATTACTAGGAAAAACAATTTATAATTTTACTCAAGCAATGAACAACTTCAACTATTTCATTAAAACATTGAATTTCATAATAATATTTTTTTAATAATTTTTTTAAGTATCTTTTATAACAAAATGTAATATTTTTCGAAGTCACTATACATGGAAAACAAAATATATAGAAATATATAACAAAACTATAAATATACATTAATCAAACACTTACAAATAATTAAATGAAAAAAACATGATAGTCAGTTAATGTTTCGTGAATCCCATTGAATATTAAATATTTTAAAAACAAAATACACTAAAAGGGTTTTGGAAATTTAGAATGAAAATTTTGAAAACCCCATTAAATAAAATAATGATTTAAAAATTAAAATATTATATATATATATATATATAAATTCAATTTTGAAATGATACACCAATAACAATATTTTTCCCTCGTGCCCTATGCTACTAAATAACCTTTTATATTCCATTTCTATACACCCTCTTCAATGTAGTGTCCCATAAAATTAAATCTCATAAAAACTCTCTTAGTGACTGAGAAACATGGGTTACATAGGATATGAATCATAGTAGTGCTCCTCTTCATAAATATATCTTTACACAAGTCTCCTACCATAGGAGGACCGAAAACCATCCCAATTTTTTCTTAAAGCTAATGAGAATGAGAAAAATGTGTAAATGTGTGATGGGATTAGGGCTACAGGGTAGTGGAGGATCAAGAGAAACTAGAATGAAAAAACTTGGGGAGAGAAAAATCTAAACACCACATCGTGAACGAGATGTCATCAGAGTAGGACCTATGTGATTCATAGTGGGGTAAAATCAGGAATGTAATAATGCTCAAACATGGAGATATCATAGGAGGATGAACAATGGTGGGGACTTCATCGACATAGAACCTAAAAGTGGATCTATGAGACCATTGATCCAAGATAACATCGGCCTATCCCACACCGCTAAACCCAGAAAAGCGATCAATGAGAGGATATGAGAAATAAATAACAAGCTTTAGATTTTTTAGTTTATTTATCCAAGAAAAGATTTATGGGGACTGGTGGAAGAGATAAACTTCTCTGAGAGCTTGAATGGCATTATAGAAATCATTTTGGTTAGGTTTTGTTTTAAAATATCATGGAGGGTTTTATCAGGGATTCCAATAAAGAACTCATAATGATGTGTTTTATCACTAATAAAATAATTAATGCTGATGAAAAACCTCTTTATCAACTCTTTCTTAGTGCTGATAACGATTTATAATTATAAATATAAATAAATATATTTGTAGATATATTAATAAAAATTACTACACAATTATAAATATATTTATATTATTATATATATATATATTAATATAATTATATATATTTAAAAAATATATATATTAGTAAATATGAATAAAATAAACATATTCATTATTTAAATATATAATTATTTATTTATAATTATATAAATACTTTGATATATATATATATATATATAATTCTAAATATGTAATTCTATAAATATTGTAAATATACATTAATTATTATATTTCTTGATAAATATTTATTTATAAATATATTTTTAATATTATTAATTAATATATAATATTAAGTGAATAAATTTTACAAATGATTGAAATTGAATAATTAAAAATTAGTTGACTTTAAAAATATTGAGAAAAATTATATGTTTTTTAATTTATAAAACTACCTCAAGAATAAAATAAATATTTATAAATACATATATTTAAATAAAGATGAATACATTTTGAAACTATTAAAACAAAATAAAAAAATATTATAAACGGATTAAATAATGAAACACACATATATATAATGAATAAATAATATAAACTATAATATTATTTAAAAAATTAAATAAATGTTACTAATTAGAGACATAATATATTAAAAATAATTTTTAATAAAAAGAAATTATAAAAGTAATATTAAAATTAGAAAAAATTAAATAAATATTATTGGTATATACCTCTATATAAGATTTCATTAAATACATATATATTTTGTTATGTGATATTAGTGTTTCTGTGTGCATATATACTTACAATTTCGATATATATAATTTAATAAAGAAATTATGTTACATATAACATCTATTAATGGAATAAAAAATAATAATAATGAATAAATTTAAAAAATGGATAATTGTTATTAATTATATATATAATTTTAAAAAACTTAAATTTATTATTTCCATATGTGAAGATATAAGTGAATACATATTAATTAAATAAATTAAAACCACTTAAAATTTTAAATTTTAATGAATAAAATGTATAAGTAAAAGTTGAAAATGTATAAAATTACAATCATATTTAACAATAAAAATTTGAAATTGAATAAATTAAAAAAATATAATCAAAATATGATTTATATTCAATTTATAATAATAACGATTAATATATTATATAAAATATTATAGATTAATAAATAGTATATATATAATAAAAATATAAAAAATGAATAAATTTTCCGATTCAAAACATTATATATATTAAATATATTATGTTAATACTTATAATTCAAAAATGAATATTAAAAATTGAATGAATTACAGAAATATTATGTGTCTATGAATTGTATATAAAAAAGCATTAATTATGTATATGTATGTGTGAAATCAATGTAACACACATTTGATATATGATAAACTGAAAAATCAAACGATATTCAATTAAATTCCCATTACTCGATACAAATAGTCTATATTTTTAATTATTATTAATTTGTAATTATAATCCATTTTTCACTGAATATATGACTTCTTTAATGTAATAATAAATATTTTAGATTATATAAATCATAGTTTAGTAAATATTATATATATTGATATATATATATATATATATATATAAAATAAAAATATTAAATATATTAATCCATAATTATGTATAAAACCCATTAAAATGATTAATAAATTGATGTGATTTTAATTTTTGCATATTATTCATTTTTTATATTTATATTTTATATATATTATATATTACAGTTTAAAATTAATATATTTTATGATTAATCAATTTTATTAATAATTTTTTCATTATTAATTTTTTTAATAATTTTTTAAGTCATTCATTTTTAATTTTTTTCTTCAATTATTATAGTTTTTTTCATATTATATAACTATATTTAATAGTTAATATTTATTAATATTTATAATTTATATATATGTATAATGAATATATTCATTTTTATTAATAAATATATAACTAATAATATTTCAAAAAAATATTGACTCATTTTTTAATTTTTATTTGTTTTATTATTTAAATTTATTTATTTTATATATCTATATATAATATACACTATTTATTAGTATTTATATATATATATATATATATAATTTGTGAATAATTATATAATTACTAGAAAATTTAATATTTTTTAAACTTATACTTTATTTATTTTTTGTAATTATTTCATATTTTTTAATATTTTTAATAATCTAATTATTTATTGGTAAAAATTGGGGTCACTGCTGGCATGTGAAGGTGGGGTTATCCTTGTATAGGCCTGATTAGGGTTAAATTGGTCGGGTTGTGTACAACTCAACCAGTGTGTATGTAGGTATGATATAGCCAAATGGAATCCTAGGGAGTCAAAGACCCAGGCCAACCTCAAAGTGTAGGGACATGCCGATATATACGAGTGTGGATTGTGAATGTGGGAGTCCATCCCCATGTAGGATTGTGTCCCTAAAATGTGGTAGAATCATATATAAATAAGAAATCAAAATTCCTCTATTTTGATGTGGGTCACACATAGGTGATAATAACCTTTATCAGTTCTAGAAAATACACTAAAAAAGGTTAGCATTTGTTAGTGAAATAAATAAAGTGATGGTAATGGTTACCTTTTATGAGTGATTTTTTAGCACGGATAAAAGGTATACTTTATGAGAGCTTTTTTAGCACTAAAAGGTACATATAATTAGCGTTTTTTCTAGTGGTGAAAATATTTAACACTTAATAAACCCAAAAAACAGTACTAAATAGTAAAAACATTCCTAAAAACATTTTTATAAAACATATACATGGAAGAGAATGGATTTTCAGTCAAATAGAGAAATAAATATAATTTTTGTTTAAATAATTTTTTCAGTTTCTTGGGTGATTAAAGAGTGTAAAATTAAATGACACATGTAATTTAAATAATTTACTATATGAGAATATAAATCATTAGTTTCTTCAGATTATGATCATAATAATTCGTCATCATAATCTTAATCATAAACAATCCTTATAAACAATGACACTATAACATAAAACACTTACCAAATTGGTAACATTTGAATCGTAAGTCCCATGAAATATATAGCATGATTGGATATGTAAATCCCTCAAGAAAGTTTTCATAATCATCATAAAATATATTAATGATCAGTGTGTACATCACAGAAAATAAATAAGTTGTGAATATGGAATATTTTTTCGTAGAAAAAAAGTGTGATGTACATCCCTTACCAAAGTCCCTACTTCTTTTTATGAGTTAGAAAATACACTATAATAAATATATATTTATTATAAATCAATTATAGAACCACAATAATATATATCATACCATATATTTTTTACTTATAATCTTTTATCATCCATTTACTAACAATTATTTATTAAAATCACTATTCTTGGTGATATCCCCTTCATTTTTCGTGTAAGGTTTAGTTCAGTAGTTTGAGTCCATATAATTTTTCCATCGTTCCATAATATCAAAAAAATTAATCATTAAATAATTATTATATATATTTATTATATATTTATTTATAGTCATTTATAAATGTAGAGATATAAAATGGATTGCATCGTTAATGGAGACAGTAGGTCACTCATAATAAAGAATGTTTTTTTCATTTTTCGAAAGATGGAAGGAAATAAAGGTAAATATTTATTTAAAATTACATAATTTTTTTATATCTTATATATCACATATATTCATTATATATATCTTTATTAGCTTCAATGAAAAGTGTAAATGAAAAATGAATCTCATCGCTTCGTGGAGGCATTTGTCAACACGTACGCACGAGCGACATTATGATTTTCCAATGGATTTTAATTTAAAAAAATTAGATGTGATGTTATATTAATTGAATATTTATTATGTAATAATTATTATGTATAAAAATTAAAAACATAATAATAACCATATATGACATATGGTGGCGAAAAATGAATTGTATCACTGTATAGGGATGGTAAGTAATATGTGTGCATGAGTGATAGTTTCTCTTCACATTTTATGAAAATATGAATAGTTTAGGTTTTTTCATAACCATAATAAAATTTTAGTATATTTAGGATTCTAAATTAACTATTTAGTGAATAATATAATAGATTTATTTTCGTTAAAATAAGAATTAAAAAAAAGAAAGGGTTCCATTAAGGCGATTCCATTTCTATGAAACAACTACTTTAGATATTCTCTTAAGGACCCTAGGGGTAGCCCTTTGAAATACTAGAACCAATATAATGTGTATAGGGTAGTTTATATGTTAATTTTTAGTTAATTTGTTGAGCTATAATGACCAAAGTGTTGAATGGTAGAGGAAGTATGGATGTCCCTTTATAAGGGAGGCAGTAGACACAACCGAAATTTCCTAAAATATTTAAATATAATAAATTAATTAACTATAAAAATGTTTCCAAATAGAAATTAATTGGAATATAAATAGTTTTCAGTTAAAATAACATCATCTAATTATATTTAGATCAGTTTTGATGTAATTTCAAACCTTATCCTTTTTATCTGTCCCTTTGATAATTATTGTTTTCCTTCACTGTAGTAATAACTATATTACACATAAACTGTTAATATTATGACCATAAATATTCAATTTTATCATAAATGGAAAATGTATGATGTGTTAAACCATATTCTATTCACATTCCCATATAAAATATTTTTATGATCTATAAATCATTTATTCAAATATTACTAATAATAAAATACGATTAATGATAATTTTGGTACTATTCAATTAGTTTGATTATAAATATAATAAGAAAAAGATAAAATTAAAATATAAACCTTTTACACATCACTTATAAGTTTTAATTATCTAAAAAATCATGTAACACTATAAATAACTCAAATTATATTACATTTAATATTTTCGATACTATTTATTTATTTTTTATACCAATTGCAGAAATATTGTGTTGTCGTGGAAACAAATATGGTAATTATATACATTCAAAATTTTAGAAATAAACATCCATTATGAAACCAATTTCATTATTCAAAAAATATACATTTTTATTCATTCAATATTATTTTTACTAAAGTAGACTCATAAGAGATATTTAAAACTAAGAGAATGGCATTTTATAACTTGCATTTCTTTAAATATTATAGAGGTCATTTTCATGGACAAGTATAGTGACCCAGGATTTTCATACATGTTTATTACATATTATTATATGAATATTAAATAATTTACGTAAACCCATTAATGTGGATTTTAATAGTTTATCTCCTTCAGAAACATGGAATTTAATATTATTAATTTTTTTGAAACGTCTTAAATGTCTCCAACAATGATCGTTTTCTTTAGTATTCTTCACAAATATACCCCAAATTATCATTTCTTCATAACCTATGAAAATAAAATAAAAGAAGAAGCTATCTGGTATTCCCTGTAGGTGTAATCATGGGATATATGTAAGCATAACATGAACAGAATTGTTGGATAACATGATCCAAACTTAGGAAAACCATAACCCTCATATGAATGGACGGAATATTGATTCTTGACATAAATATTGACAATTAATTAGACATTAAACATAATTAAATCAAATAAAATGATCCATGGGATCATAAAATTGGAATAATTCACAGATTTTTTGCATAAACATAATCATAATAAAAAATTCAAGTCCCCCAACAATATAGCGACCCTGCCTTTTCTTACATTAATATTACATAATTTCAAAGATAAACAACATAATAGTATTACACATAGAGGATCCAAAGTTTTAGTGTCTTGGTAAATCTAGGACCACACATAAAAAATACAATATCAAGCATAAACATTTATTTAATTTCTTCTTCTCTAGCTTCTTATTGGAACATTACCTCTCCATTTTACATGTAGCCACCTAAGGATATACATCAAAAGGGGTGATCTAGAAGCCTAGTAAGAGGATATTTAAGAACAATATAGAATGGTGTGATCATAATAAAAACATAGGAAAAATATCATGAACATGAGAGGAGCATAAATAAAAGACTAGAAATGTGGCAATTCATAAAAATAAAACATCATGTCTTAGTGGTTAACTACCACACATACTTGTGAACCAAGGTAGAATCTTGTTAACCCATCATTTCACATTTACTCATGAGATTAATCACTTTACCCAATGCATTAGAGTGATGTATAATTCCGGACGAACACGTCACTTTGAAACATTCATAATTGCGCTATATAATTCCGGGTGCACCCGTCACATCATAACATTATCATTTATCATGCATGACACAATGAACATATAACAAAAATTAACAAAAATAACCCATGAAAAGGAATGGTAATAATATCATAAGAACACATTTATAAACTTTGGGTTCCCAAATGAAATAGGGAACAACATACTTGATACAAGAACCATCAACCTTAAATTAGAGGTAAAAGGTGAGTTCTTAAAAGAAGAGTTATTTTGGAAAACATGGTGATTGAAATAAACATTTGTGTAAAACATGTATATACCATAAAAGGTAAGATAATTAGGATCAAATGATATTTAAGGAGTAACCCTATAAACAATAGAGTGTAAGAGGGATAACCTGAAGGATGAATGTTGGGTTCGAGAATTTCCCCTTACCTTGTACCTGAATGATTCCATCTCTTTAATGTTCTGTATAATGAAATTATATTCATTAATTAGAAATCCAGAACCATGTGTACATTAATAAGGTTCATTCTCGTTTCATTAGGTCATATTATGTTCCTATGGATGACTAATAGAGTATAAAAACATTATTCGGGGATGTTCATTTTTAGGGTTTTTCTTGGGTGGTTCACTTGTATTCATAAATTGAAGTTTGGGTAGAACATGAGTAAACATACATAAATGATATAACATGTCATTAATTATATTAAAGGAGTTTGAATTATTTTATAATGAATTATATTAGAACCATGTGGATGAATCATTAGATAAGAATTAAATAATGGTTATTTGGGGCAATTTGGATGGTTTTTGGATCACAACGAACTTGTTTTAACTTATCACATAGTAATATGTGCACAGGTTATTTACAAAAATTTAAATAGAACATAATACACATAACATATTCTAGTTGAACCATAAAAATGGTTTCATGACCATATCTGAAGGTATAAATGGAAGAAAAAATCATGTCATTCTTAAAGATGATAAACTAACACCTCACGAACAAAGTAATTTTTAATAAAATAAAAGGAAGATGAAAGGGGTTTGGATGATATAATATCCCATTAGAATCATACAATTACATTATATTTATAATACTAGAGTTACAATACAATTTGGATGAAGATATGTGGGGATAGATCAAGAAATGAACTTGAACTTGAAAGGAAATTAAAGGAGAAGAGGGAGGGAAATTACCTCTTGAATCCTTCTCTTGAGAACCTCCTTAAGGTCCTAAGCTTGGTCTTTTGATGAGACCAACAACTCTTGGATGTGGGGGAGGGGATAGGGAAGGTGTTTTTTAAGAGTTTATTGATGTATTGGAGCTTGAGAGGAGTGAGTAAATGAGGGTGTGACGAGTGGCTTTTATAGTGGAGGGGAGTGGGGTTTCCTTAATATAAAATTCATTAGTATATTATTTCCCCACAAGATAAGGAATAGTGAGTCTTGAATGACCAAGAATCGTAATTTCATAATTTAATCCAGAACCATGTGAGCTTATATCAGTATAACATCACACATGACCCTATAATTAGCTTATTTTTCTTATTTTGTAAATTACGGTATTTCACTATTCATAAAAAATTAGTTTTGTTTCAATAGACTCCAAAAATCATCTTGAAAACAAAACCGTGTATGTCGGATTTTTGAAATTCCAAACATAAAAGTGACAAACTTATGTTTAATGTTCACTTATCAATATGTTGATTATTTTTTTGTGTTTTCATGTTATTTTAAAACATAAATATAAGAAGGGAATTTCTATTTAAAAACATTGGGTTGTTACATTATTTCCCCCTTAAGAAATCTCACCCCCAAAATTTCACTTTAAACAAATAGGTTAGGGTACTTCTCCTTCATTGCCTCTTCTGGTTCCCAAGTTGCTTCTTCGAACTTATGGTTCCTCCACAACACTGTTACGAGATTGGTTGTCTTGTTGCGTATAACCTTATCTCTCTGATCCAGAATCTTTATTGGATATTCCTCAAAGGAGATATCATCTTCCAGCTGCACGACCTCTGAGTTTAGTACATGTGAGGGGTCTGGTATGTACTTTATCAGTAGTGATACATGAAACACATCATGAACTTGAGACATATTTGGTGGAAGTGAAAGTTGATTGGCCACATCTCTTATGTGGTAAAGGATCTCAAAGGGGCCAATATACCCTGGGATTAACTTCCCTTTCTTCTCGAATCGCATGGATCTCTTCTATGGAGATATTCTAAAGAAGACTTTATCTCCAACGTTGAACTCCAAGTCCCATCGATGGTTGTCAACATAGCTCTTTTTCCGACTTTGAGCAGCTTTGATGTGTTTCTGGATGAATTGAACCTTCTCTGTCATATCTTGAACAAGATAGGGTCCAAGTAGCATTCTTTCTCTATCTTCATCCCAACAGGTTGGAGTTCTACATCGCTTTCCATACATATCTTCTTATGGAGCCATCTGAATACTCGAGTGGAAGCTATTGTTGTATGATAAGTCAACCAATGGGAGACGGTGATCCCAAAAACCTTTGAATTCAAGAGAGTAGGCTCGTATCATATCTTCAAGTGCCTGAATTCTCCTTTCCGTTTGGCCATCTGTTTGGGGGTGATAGGTCGTGCTGAAATTTAATTTAGTACTCAAACCATGTGAAAGGATCCTCCAGAATTTAGATGTGAACCTTGGATCACGGTCAGATTGAGATTGGAATACCGTTCAGTCTCACCACTTCCTTCACATATATCTTTGCAAGTTTTTCAAGTGAGAGGTCTTCCCGAATAACGATAAAATTGGAACTCTTGGTGAGTCGGTCAACCACAACCCATATCGCATTATTTCCATTTTATGTCTTCGGGAGACCTGTGACAAAGTCCATAGTAACATTTTACCATTTCCACTTTGGTATAGGCAATGGCTTCATCATAACTTTGGACTTTGGTTTCTCAGCTTTAACTTTCTGACATACCAAGCACCTTGATATAGATTCTACAATCTCCTTCTTCATGTTATCCCACCAGAAGTGTTCTCGGTGATCACGATACATCTTGGTACTCCTAGGATGGATAGAAAAAGTTGAGATATGTGCATTATCCAAAATCTCCTTATTTATCCCGGGTGATGAAGGCACACAAAGCCGCGTTCCAAACCGAATCAGCCCATCATTGTCGACATGGAACTCTGGAATCTTCCCTTCCTTTATTGCATTAACCCTCTTTTGAATCTCCACGTCATCCCTTTGTGATTCCTTAATCTTCTCCGGGATATATGGTTGCACAATAATTTGGGCATGTTAGGATGTATCCCCTGCCCTTATGATTTCCAAATCAATTCTTTGCATATCCAAGAAGACTGGGTCTTTCTCAATCCATAGCATGGATAGAGTAGCAGGTTATTTTCTTCTTAGAGCATCAGCTACCTTGTTCACCTTTCAAGGATGATAGTGAATAGAGCAATCGTAATCCTTGATTATCTCTAACCATCTCCTTTGACACATGTTGAGATCCTTTTTTGTGAATATATACATTAGGCTCTTTTGGTCGGTATATATGTCACACTTCTCACTATAAAGGTAGTGCCGCCATATTTTCAAGGAACAAATCATAGCTACCAAATCTAGATCATGAGTCGGGCAGTTGTACTCATGGATCTTCAACTGTTGTGAGGCATAGGCTATCACATTGTCATTTTTCATGAGTACACAACCCAAGCATTTCTTTGAAGCATCACTATATACCACAAAAGATTCTCCACTTTTTGGTAGTGTGAGTACAGGTGCAGTGATAAGCCTTATATTTAGCTCCTTGAGGCTTCCCTCACATTCTTTCGTCCAAACATACTTTACTCTTTTCCTTGTTAACTTAGTTATCGGGCTTGACAATCATGAGAAGTTTCCCACAAAAAATCTGTAGTACCCAGCTAATCCAAGAAAACTTTGGATTTCTATGACACTAGAGGGCCTAGGCCATTCCTCAATCACCTTTGTCTTTAAAGGATCCACATAAATTCCCTCACTAATGATCACATGTCCCAATAACGTGACTTGATTCATCCAAAAGTCACACTTGCTGAACTTGGTGTACAACTTCTCATTTTTCAATGTCACCAAAACAATTATTATAAGTTCTTCATGTTCCTCCTTTCTCTTGGAGTAGACGAGAATATCATTTATAAACACTAACATAAATTTGTCGAGGTAATGTCTAAATACTCTATTCATAAAATCCATGATGATTGTAGGGGCATTGGTATGTTCGAAGGGCATCACCAAAAACACATAGTACCCATACCTTGTATGGAAGGCAGTCTTCTGAATATCATCCTTCTTCACCTTTACCTGATGATATCTAGAATAAAGATCCACCTTTGAGAGGTATTGATATCTTCTTAACTGGTCGAACAAGTCATCAATCCTTGGTAGAGGATATTCTTTCTTTATGGTGATCTTTTTGAGTTCCCGATAATCAATACACTACCGCATTGTTACATCCTTCTTCTTCACAAAGAGAACTGGTGCACCCCAAGGTGATGCACTAGGGCATATGAACCCTTTGTCCAGATGATCTTGCAGCTGTTTCTTTCACTCCTCCAGTTCGATAGGAGCCATCCTATAGGGGCACTTCGAGATAGGAGTAGCTCTAGGTATGAGTTAAATTGAGAAATCTACCTCATGATCTGGGGGAATTCCAGGTAACTCTTCGGGAAATACATCATCATATTTCCTCACGATGGACTTTTCCTCAAGGTTGGAACTTTCCTATGACTCAACCATTTTGGAAAGCTATGCTTCTTCATAGGGAATCAACACCCACACCATTGAAGGATTTTAAAATAGAGGTTCATGATCTTCCTTGAATTTGTAGAGGAGCATGGGATGGTTCAGAATATGAAAAGATATTTCCTTTTCTTGACAGTTTATATGCACTCTATATAACGAGAGCCAATCCATTCCCATTATAGAGTCAAATTCCACCAAGGTAAGTATGATGAGATTTGCTGGAAGAATCTTCCCACATACTCTAATAGGA
This sequence comes from Viscum album, assembly GCA_963277665.1. NCBI lineage: Eukaryota > Viridiplantae > Streptophyta > Magnoliopsida > Santalales > Viscaceae > Viscum > Viscum album. The sequence goes on along the minus strand of OY728165.1, from coordinate 1,914,542,978 downwards.
TAAGAGTCAAACACTTGGGTTGAAATGATTTCACCACTTGGTGTTTTTACATATATCTCTAATTCAAGGTTTCGGGGCTTCGATTCTATAGTTCTAGAAAACATGAAAGTTATAAATGAATGCATAGAACCTGAATCAAATAATACTTTTTACATTCTTTAGTGAATAGGAAGTGTACCTTGTACGACTTCATTATCAAGCTCCACCTCTGCAGTAGTAAGGGAATAAGCCTTCCCTTGTTCCTTTGGCATTGGTGGTTGCTGATGTTGATTACCCTCGAGAACTCAAGGATTATTGCACTAGTTGGCATAGTTCCCTGGATCTTTATAGTTGTAGTATTGAACCATGAGGGGTTCTCTACATTCATCGGCTAAATTCTCCTTCCATTTCATGTCTTTTCGACACTCTTGAGCATGGTTTCCTTCTTTCCCACACTTGAAGAAATTTCTCTTCCCTTTGAGTCAGTTCCCATGGTGCAACATCCCACATTTTTGCCATGTGGGTCATTGATTTTTCTTCCCACCTTTGTCACTAGATCCACCGGCTTGAAAATCCATATTTCGTTTCTTATCCTCATAGCCATGGGACCATTCTCCAAACTACATCTCCACTTAGATATCACACCGAAAAAATTCTTCATAACTCCCAAAGTATCGAATTACAAGAGCTCTTAGAAGGTGTGGTTTTAATCCACTAAAGAATCTATCAATTTTTCTATCATTGTTGATAACAAAAACTGAAGCATACCTTGAAAAACTTGTGAAATTCTCTTCATAGGTTGTGACAGATTCTCCTTCTTTTTGCATGAGCTCTATGAATTCTGTCTCCATATCTGTGTGATGAGTTCAATGGAAATACTTTTTAAGAAACATTATCTTAATGTCTTCCCATTCCATCTCTTCAATTTCCTACCTTGTCTTGGTGTTCCTAATCAAAGACCACCATTGATCAGCTTCTCCATCTAGACGATAAACAAATAGAGTAACCTTCTCCATCTCAGCACAGTGAAGCACAAAAAAGATCTTCTCCATGGAGTTGACCCACTATTTTGCAACTAGTAGACCAGAAGATCCACAAAATGTTGGTGGTAGTTTCCGCATAAAACATTCAATATACATTTCCTCCCTCTTTGGCGAAGGAGGAAGTTCCCCATTATTATGGTTATTGTTCATAACCTGAGATAATTGGGTAAGCATCGCCATGATGTTTTTAACTCCACCTCCCAAATCATTGGGGATGTCGTTCGGTCAATCGTTACATTGGCCCTCGCATGAGTTGTTGGCCTGATATCTCCCAGTTCCCACCATTTTCTAAAATAGAAAAGGTTAGAACAAAACATAAGTAAAGAAGTCATGAATAACTTATAAATTTAAACCATTTATACTGAAAACATAACACATGGGATCACTAGGTAAATATTCTTGTGTGCATATTTTTACTTAGTCTTATACGAGAGGTTTTCTCTAGGGTTCACTAATCCTAATTCCCAAATTAACTAAACCTTTCCTCTGATACCAACTATAGCGACCCTGCCTTATCTTACATCACAATTACATCATTTCAAAGATAAAAAACATAATAGTATTACACATAGAGGATCTAAAGGTTTAATGTCTTGGGAAAACTAGGAACACACATAACAAATACAACATCAAGCATAAACATTTATTTCATTTCTTCTTCTCTAGATTATTATTGGCACTTGACCTATCCTTAGTACATATAGCCACCTAAGGATATAAATCAAAAGGGATGATCTATAAGACTAGTAAGAGGATAGATAAGAACAATATAGCATGGGGTGAGTATAATCATAACATAAGAAAAAGATCACGAACATGAGAGGAGCATAAATAAAAGACTTGAAATGTGGCAATGCATAAAAATGAAACATCATGTCTTAGTGGTTAACTACCAAACATACTTATGAAGCAATTTAGAATCTTGTTCACAAATAATTTCACATTTACTCATGAGATTCATCACTTTACCCAATTCATTAGAGCACTGTATAATTCCGGGCACACCCGTCACTTTGAAATATTCATAATTACCCTATATAATTCGGGGAGCACCTGTCACATAAAAACATTATCATTTATCATGAATGCCACAGTGAACATATAACATAAATTAACATAACTAACCCATGAAAAATAATGGTTTTAATCTCATAAGAACACATTTATAAACATTGGGTTCCCAAAAGAAAGAGGGAACAACGTACTTGATACAAGAACCATCAACCTTGAATGAGAGGTAAAACGTGAGTTATTAAAAGAAGAGTTATTTTGGAAAACATTGTGATTGACATAAACTTTAGTAGAAAACATGTATATCCCAGAAAAGGTAAGATAATTATGAAAAAAATTTCTTTAAGGAGTAACCATATCATAAATGGATTGTAAGAGGGAAAACCCGAAGGATGAAAGTTGGGTTCGAGAATTTCCCTTTACCTTGTACACAATTGCTTTCATCTCTTTAATGTCCTGTATAATGAAATTATATTCATTTATTAGAAATCCAGAACCATGTGTACATTAATAGGGTTCATTCTGGTTTCATTATGTCTTATTATGTTCCTTTGGATGACTTATAGAGTTTAAAAACATTGTTTGGGGATGTTCGTTTTTATGGTTTTTCTTGGGTGGTTCACTTGTATTCTTAAATTGAAGTCTGGGTAGAACATGAGTAAACCTCCATAAATGATATTACTTTTCATTAATGATATTAAAGGATTTTTAATGATTTTATAATGAATTATATTATATCCATGTGGATGAATCATTAGACAAGAATTAAATGACGGTTATTTTGGGCAATTTGGGTGGTTTTTTGGATCACAACGAACATGTTTTAACTTAACAATTAGTAATATGTACATAGGTTATTTCCAGAACATTAAATAGAACATAATACACATATCATATTCTATTTCAACCATAAAAATGGTTTCATGACTAGATCTGAAGGTAGAAATGGAATAAGAAAGCATATCGCTCTTGAAGGTGATAAATTAACACATCGCGAACAAAGTTCTCTTTAATAAAATAAAAGGAAGAGGGAAAGGGGGTTGGATGATATAATATCCCATTATAATCATACAATTATAGTATATGTATAATACTAGAGTTACAATACAATTGGGATGAATATTGTGGGGGAGAGATCAAGAAATGAACTTGAACATGAAAGGAAATTAAATGAGAAGAGGGAGGGAAATTACCTCTTGAAGCCTTCTCTTAAGAACCTCCTTAAGGCCCTAAGCATGGTCATTTGATGATACCAGTAGCTCTTGGACATGGGGGAGGGGCTAGGGAAGGTGTTTGGGAAGAGTTTAGTGAAGTCTTGGAGCCTGAGTGGTGTGAGGAAATGAGGGTGTGAAGGGTGGTTTTTATATTGGAGGGGAGAGGGGTCTCCTTAATATAAAATTCATTAGTTTATTATTTCCCCAGAAGACAAGGAATAGTGAGTCTTGAATGACCAAGAATAGTAATTTTATAATGTAATCCCGAACCAAGTGGGCTTACATCAGAAGAACATCACACATGACCCTATAATTAGCTTATTTAGCTTATTTTGTAAATTACGGTATTTCACTATTCATCAAAAATTATATTTGTTTAATTAGACTCAAAAAATCATCTTGAAAACACAACCGGGTATGTCATATTTTAGAAATTCCAAACATAGAAGTGAAAAACTTGTGTTTAAATGTCACTTATCACTAATTAGTTAATTTTTTTGTGTTTTCATGTTATTTTAAAACATAAATATATGAAGTGTATTACTATTGAAAAACTTTGGCTTGTTACGACCAAGATATTCTTAACATGTCTGGATTGGGAAAACCACCCTTGGACTTGCTTCATGCTTGGGCTAACCACCTGTGTACCTTCTTCGGTCTTCGTATAACCATCTGTGTACCCTATATTAAATCCCAATTTATCTACCATTATACCTTCTTTGTAGATTATTCTAACAACCCATGTTCCCTTTGAGCTCATAAAAATTTCTCATTACCCAATGAATTTGAGGGATTTATCGGTCCGCCTGCCACATAATTAAAATCATGATTATTTGTACTATATGATCGTAAAACATTTATCATATAATAACCTATGAAATGAAATGGGTTTCTACACAAAATAATCATATAATAACCTATGTAAAAGATATTATTTTCTTAATAACATAATCATTTCATCATAGCATAACCCATGAAAAATAAGATGGTTCTTTTAAGAATTTTTTCATGGTATAACCCATGGAAGTTATATGGGTATCATTAAAATATTCCTATATTAAACCATTCAAATAAATAAAGGGAATTTCATCATTAATTCGGATATTTATTAATTCATATGTAACATTAAATTATGTAATTTTATATGGAAAATTATTTAGAAATATCACTTAAAATACTTAATGAAGAAAATAAATTTTCAATGAAAATAATTTAAAAAAAAATCATAAAAATTTTTCAAATTACATTTCTTTGAAAATAACCTTACAAACATATAAATAAATGTTTATAAAACATTAAAAAAATTTCTAGATTAAAATATATTTTCTTCTTGCAAAAAAATATTTTACGAATATATCATTTTTGAAAATATTTTTCATTGAAAATTACCTTGAAAACTTATAAAGGAATTGTTAAAATCATTTAAAACCTATCTTGAGGAAAATATCCATTCCAATTTTAAAAATATTAATATACAAAAAAAGTTTGAAATTTTTTTTTCTATAAAATCACTTTGAATACATATAATGTATTTTTCAAAGAAAATAATGTACATTAGGACAGAAAGTCTTGTTCAAGTTGTATACATTAAAACAATGATTTGATTAAACTGTTGGTAAAAAATGGAAATTGTTTAGAAAATGACAAGAAGATTCCTTTCAAAAAATTTCTAAAAAATATAAACAATAGTAGAAATTTTATTTCAAAAATAATATGATAATAATAAATATTTTTCTAAAATATTTTAACAAAAAATTATTTTGGAAGAAAATGGATTTCTAACTGAAGGGAGAAATAAAGTAAGACTTTATAAAATACATTTTATCAATTATCTTATATACCAAAGAGTGATAAAATTTTATTAAAACTTTAAAATATCAAGAATAACCAAAGGATTAATAAATCATGATTTTATTTGGATATGAATAAAAATATGTTATCATTAAAACCATAATACTAAATAATCCTAATAAATGATGAAATGGTGACCAAAAATCATTACTAATTTGGTATATTTGAATCATATGAACCCTGAAGGAATAACATAAAATGGAACATAAAATATCATGAGGATAAATAAATTCATTACATTACATTTCAATGAGTACGTATATACATCTCGTTAAATAATATAATTGCATAACATAACGTACGTCTCAAAGTTGGAAAATTGATAAAAAATCCCTTACCACTTTAGTAATCATTTAAATAATAATAATTAATAAATAATAACATAAAATGAAAATTTAAATTGAATTAAATGAGTTATATTCTTAATATGTAATGTCCAATGGTAAGTATATGAACCATACAAAAGAAACGAGTAGAGAATTTTCATATGTCTCCTTGAAATAAAAGAGAAACAATAAATCACCTTGACTTAAGTCTTGAATTCCATCACACACATTCAAACCTCCTGTATAATAAAATTAATTTTATTATATATCTATTACATTACCATTATTATATATATTAGACCATATATGATTTACTTAATCTGTTTTATTACTTGTTTATTAATAATTTCATGTTAAATTCATGTTTTCACTAATAAATAATTTTTTTTTAGTATATGTTTTTATTTTTTATTTTCTATCCTCTTGAAAATCATTCCATTATATAAAGAATAATAATAATCACATAATTATCATTTTTATATATCAATTATACTATTAATACTAATCATGAAACATGGTTTTTAGAGATGATGTGTGTTACGATCATGGATACAATAGGTTATACATACGCATGAGTAATGTTTCCATTTATCAATGTTTATTATCAAAAATGGTAAGTAAAATTTTATATATATGAAATTATCATAATTTCGTAAATAACATGTTATATGATTAAATATACTTATACATATCATAATTTTGGCATGGTGAAGAAAAGAGTGGGTCACGTCGCTTTGTGAAAGTGATGGTCTACATGTACATGAATGATGTAATCATCATGAAGTGAGTCGAAATAAAAAATTTAAAATGATAAATTATACATTAATAATGATAAATATTTCATTAATATAAATATAATTTCATTTAGGTCACATATACTTTTCCTTATTATCTACTATTTTAAAAGGTTAATGAAAACAGATAACAACACTTTTTGAGACAGTTATCTTCCACAAATACGAACACAGTTATTGTATTCTATATAGAATGAAAAGTAAAAAAATGTATATATTGTATAATGTATCTATAGGTATTGTAATTTTTTAAATATAATATACATACTTTATATCCATCATCATACCCAACCATGATATGTGGTAATGGAAAAATGAATGAAATCGGTTCGTGTAGCAGTAGTTCGTCGTACAGACAAATTATGACTTCATAACCCATTTGATTGAAGAACATATGGCTATAGGTCATGAAAATAACCTAAAAAAGTGTAATTTTATGGAATATAATGAGGTTTTTATATATTAATGTAATATTAAGAATTTTGAAGAATGTGTAGGAAGTAATAAACCAAAAAATCTCATTGATGAATGTTACAACTTCCTCAGGTATTCTCCATATGTTTTTAGAATAATTAATTTTTTAAATTTCAATACAAAATAAGGAATATAGTATGATAGTATGTAATTTGGGAGGTGTTTTGGGCTATTATTGTCTGAAATAATTTTTTTTATGTTACTAACATGACAGGATTGGGGTTGTCCTTTTATAAGTGAGGTGAGGGACACACTTATAATCTTTTATAAAATAGAATTACACTGACATTTTTTTCATTTAAAAATGATCCAATAAAGAGAAGATAAATATAATAGAATCGATTTGGACTAAATATGTCCATTAATTGGTTTTTGGGAATGTTTTGGGTTATGTTTAAACATTAACAGTTTAGTTTAACCACTCAGTAAAACAATTTTTCCCTAAATCGTGGTAAATAATGTTTTACTATTTTTACTATTAAAAATTAATTTGACCATATTATATGATATAAATAATTATATTCCAAAAATATAATCCATTTTTCAAAATTACAATAAAAAAAATTGGAAATATTAATATAAAAATTTCCCCGCAGTCACAATGAGAGAGTGGGCTTTTTAAAGGGTAAATGCTCAAAAGTGTGAGATTTTTTTGTATATAAGTTCAACATGAATTTTATATAAATTAAATAAATTTTATTATTGGATTCATAACTTAAATAATTTTACTTTAAAAAAATTTCATATATAATTTTACTCTATAAAAAAATATACAAAAAGTATATTTTAAATAAAATTTAGTAATTTTCTCTATTTATCAAAAAAGTAAAAAATTTCATAAAATTATCCAAACCTCACCCAAACATAATTTTTCAATTATGATTTCAATAATTAATTTTATTTTTAAAAATTAATTTTCTAAAACTGGATAAAATTAAAATTAAAAACCCACGCAGATGCGATGAAAAGAGGGTTTTTGATATGTGTATTTTTTAAGGGAAATATGATTTTATATTAACTCTTTTTTATAATAATAATAGTATGAATATTAATTTAAATTTACTTATATATAACCTATAAATTTAATTTATGGAAAACCTCATTATGTATTATTTTAATTAATTAAAATGGAGAAAAATTAAACACTTTAAAAAAGTTTTCAAAAAATCCTCATTAAACCCCCAAAAACAAACTTAAACAAAAAATCCAATATATAGTGGATTCAAAAGTAAATAAGTGGAATAAATATTGATAAATAATAATTAAGTTTCTTTAAAAAATAATTGCGAATTTAAATTACATAATTTATTTAAAATAAATGATAATTCTTCATAAATCTGAATTTTTCACCATTCACAGAAAAATGAATATTAAAAAAACCAGAAAATTAGCTTTTATTAGTTAAATATAATTATTACAAAAATTACGTTCTTTTTATGAAATAAATTCCTTAAAATATATATAAATTAGTTATAATATTTTCTTCTAAAATTTAATAAAATTCCTTTTTTAAGAAAACATAATTTTGATGAATATATCTACTTTACTAAAAACTGATTGACTACTTACTTAGAATTTATAAATAAATTTATATTTATTATGAAATATATATGTATATTACATAATATAGTTAATACAATTCGTACCTGCCTATTTAATGGTGAGTTTGTAATGGTCTTATTTGAAATAATATTATATCATGGTTCTCTGAAGCTCGGTGTCAAGTGTCATGCACACTCTCAAAGAAATTCCTTGTTTCATGTAACACAAGCTAAACTCATTGTTTCATATTAATCAAGAAAAACACATTTTTTCATGAAATATAAAATATCAATATGATTAAATTCATTTAAAGAAAAATATTTCAGAAAATATTGATATGTAAAATTATAACCCCCCTTAAAATGAATTTCTACCTAAAAATTAATCTCAGTCATTAGAGATTTAACAACTTGAAAATTTAGTTATAGAAACACACATCATATAAAAGGTTAATAAAATAACCTCTTGAAAGAGAGTAATCGATGTGTGAAATTTATGTGAAATAACACATATCCGGATTCCAAAGAGGAGATCATCAGTGGGAACTGAAAACATAAAAAAATAATAGAAAACTAAAACCCAAATACTGATGGAGAGTGAGAGAAAAAATTGACCACAAGAATATGGGTGATCTTGAAAATGTTAACGACCATAAATCCATAAATAAAAGAGGAATGAAAATGGACATTTATCTCATTAAAAATGATGGTAATATGATAACATCTTATTTCTATATCCTTTTCCTATTTTTTTGGAATTACTATCCATCTTGGATGATAATATATAAAAATTTAATTACTTGATATATTATTCTTCCATAGGCACAATTTCATCCTTAGGTTGTTCCATGATCTATTTCCTCTTCATCGCTTCAGTGCAAGAATATTATTTTTGTGTTAGAAGAACTAAATAAAATCCAAAAAATAATGCTAAGTTATTCCTTAAATATACTTTTAAACAACGTTAACACTTGTCATCCAATATGGATAAATATTTATATTATGAATTAATTTTTTAACCTATAAAACTTCATCCAATGTTCAACTAAAATTTTTTTATAGGTGGTTAACAATATAACACTTCCAAATGATTAGGATCCAAAACATTAGAAAAAATGTCATAAAATTTAAAAAATAAATTTATTATTAAGTCCCCCAAAAACATGAACTTATCTCAATTTTTACATTCCAAACATGTAAACAACATCGTCATGTATTCTATTGAAACATAGTAATAGCCTAAATTACCATAAAACCTTAATTAAAACATATATGACTCCCTATTCCTTGAATAAAAATATATATTTTTGACTATTTCCCATAAATCCAATAATGTGGTAAACTCCAACAATTGTAACATAATCCACTTCATCCAAAAATTATATGTAAGTTACAAGTTAATCAATTCTATGAAATTTATATTATCCTAATAAATCTTCTCTTTACTCTAAAATAATTATCTCTACTCATGAACATATTAATGGTTATCTTTCCATTAATAATTTTTCTTCAATGAATATCAGATTTTCATTAAATAACGTTTCCAGGGCATCAAGATCATTCGACATATTCATTCAAATAAATGACAAAAATATTATACTAAAAAATATTTATATATTTCAAAATTCATATAACATAATTTTTTAATCCATAAACATAAATACTTCAATTCTTATACTTCAATGATTTGGGTGGAATAGGTCATTCTTTATTCTAGAAGTTAATTCTTTAGATAGTACATTCAGGTAGGTAATGCCTATATTACCCACACACAATACATCGAAATCCTCAAAAAAATCACTATATGACCTTCTTTTCTACATAGATAACTTCATCCCCTCCTGTTTAGATGTTCCTCTAGGTTTTTTTTCACCTTCTTGTAATGTAGGATGATAAATCTTCTCCCATATGTTTTTATCACAACATGAAATTTCAGAAAAATTCATCTTCCCCTTATTTGATGCATTAGGGATATCATAGAAGTTCACATTTTTATCCACATATTATTATATCCAATTAGGAATAATCACAATATCTATCTCTCCATTCCTCATCCAATTTGGTTTCTCATAGTAACCAAATTCTCTATCGGATTTACTGTTAACATTATTCCTCCCTGTTCCATCAATCGACTAATACCAAAATAATAGTGTGAGACACAATAATAATATTGGGGAAACACATAATCATGAAAAATCAATTATAGGGTGTCTCAATACTGAATCATTGTTTTCAATATTAGAAACATTAGTTTTAATCTAGGACATTCATAGTCATAATCTATATAAATCCTTCATAATAGTTCATAATGAGTTTTTGAATTTTCAAATCATACCCCCCAAGAGTGTCAAACTAGGTGTGCATCAAGTCTCATTATCATGCACTAGTTTAGGATCAAGTACAGTTCAAAAATACTCTTTTGTACTTATTACAACAAGGTACTTCATCTAATTTTAGTATCCTGATATGGATTTAATTTATTGGGAACCACTTCCTCCATCCTCTACCAAACCTCAAAATCATTTTCCTTAAAATTCAATAATATTTAGACTTATCATTAGGGATATACCTAGACATATCCTTATAAATATCTCTAGGGATCTCCCTAATGTTTTCTCGTCCTAGTTCATGAAGGTTAGCTAAACCATTCCTTTGATACCAACTATAGAAACTCAGTCTTTTAATACATTGATATAACAGATTTTTATATTAATATTCAATTCTTTACAGAAACAGACATCTAATTACATTAATAGTTTAATTATTTTGGAAATATTGAAAACTATCTTATTTATTTGGTTAAATTTATCCAATGACTCAAAAAAAGATCTTACCGTTAATTGTTCTTCATAAACATACCCTTTTTAAACCTTTCATCAAAACCTGGGGAAAGGAAATATATGAAGGGGTGGTATAATATAAATAGTAAGGGTATGAAAGGGAGATACGTAATCATTAAATTATTACAAGGTCGATTACATCTATAACAAAAGAACACAATGCAATGAAGAAAATGGAAATAAATACCAGGCCCACGGACATGACCCTATGATCTGCCCCTCACCACACTCAATCCCTTACTACCCCACCACCAATGATGGGGAAGATACGTAAGCCATATAATAACATAAGGTTATGAGAGATTGATAATTATATATTAAAATCGTACCCTTCATATTGGTGTCTAGAATCCTATGTTATGGCTTAAATATTGGCGGTTCTAAAACATGAATCATAAATAAGTCAAAGAACATGATCTATAAGAGTTTAAAATTGTAATAACACATAGATATGTGGAATATAAATAAGAATAAAAAATATTATGTCATGGATACCTAGAAAAACATTCATTACATGTTAGGAATGGGATAACAACTTTTGTAACTACAGTAGACATGGGTTAACTACCCATGTACCTATTTGAAGCTTGGGATAACCACATGTGTACAGATTTTTCAGGCTTGGCATAACCAACCATGTACCCAACTTTTCAATATTAGGAAAAAAACTGGTGTACCCTTTAATCTAATATAACATTTATCATTACCAAATGCATTTTATGGATATATACATCCCACCCAGAACATAATGAAAATCATACATATGCGTTCCAAAAGATCATATAACATTCAGCATATCATAACCGATAAAATAAAATGGGTTTTATAAAATTTTATTATATCATAAAATATGAAAAAAAGGCAGGTTTCATTTCCATTTCACCATTTCCACATATCATATCCCATGATAAAGAATGATTTTTTTAAGAATTATATCATGGAATAACCCATGTAAGAGGGATGGAATTTATAAAAATATTATAATAATAATCCATTCATAGAAAGGATAATAATTTTATCGTTGATTTATATTCCCAAAAAATAATACGTAACAGAAATGGTTTTCATTTAATATTAAAAAATATTTATAATTTAAACATAAATCATTTTTTAGGAAAGTAAATTCTCTTTCAATATCTCTGTTAAAACTAAAAAACATAAAACAGTTTTTATATCCTTTTATTTTAAAATAACATTGAAAGCTAAAAAATAATTATTTAAAAGTCATTTAAAAATTTTTTGAGGAAAGAATCCATTCCTCTTTGAAAAACACTTTATAAAACTAAAATATTTTGAAAATATTTTTCATTGAAAATAACCTTAAAAACTAATAGAATAATCTTTAAAATTTATTTATAACATTTAATGAGTAAAATATCCATTTCACATTGAAAAATGATTCTTCAAAAATAGATTGAAAATATTTTTCTTGGAAAATAAAATTAAAATTTTTTAATTTACAATTCATATAAAACAATGTTCTTGTCCAAGGGAATTTTTTTCATGATGTACATGATAAAAAAATATTCCTTTAAAATTTTTATTAAAATTAAAAGGGGAATTATTGGGGAAATGAAATTAATATTCTACTCAAAAAAATTTAAAAAATTAAAATTGGGTAATTTTTTTTTAAAATCATAGTACAATAATAAATAATTTTAGAATTTTTTTTAGAAAACATGGTTTTGAAGAATATGGATTTTCGACCAAAGGGAGAAATAAAGTCATGTATTTTAAAAATATATTTTCTGAATTATATTAGGAAAAAATGAGTGTAAAATGGTGTTATAAGCTAAAAATATAAAGAATAAAAATCGTTTTACAAAATTTATGCATTTCTTGATATATAAATCATAATATTTTATCATTTAAAATATAAATATAAACAATCTTGGTAAATAATGAGATTATAATATAATAAAATTTCAAATTTGGAATCTCTGAATAATAAGAAATATGAATGAATAACATAAAATTAAAATTAATATATCATTAGGAGAAATAAATTAAAAATATTACATATAAATTTTTGGTATATACACCCCATGAAATAATATAGGTTCACAACCTAACGTCCATCTCAAAAAGGAAAATTTAGCCAAAAAAATTACTGCTTTGGAAATATTTCCATAATAAAACCCAATAAATAAGAACATAAAATGAGACATCAAATATCATTAAATGAATGATATAACATGTCAAGGTTTTAGTATATTCTCTACAAAAAATAAATAAGTGTTCAATTTTATTATCTCACCTATAAATAAAACAGAGACTAGAAATCCACTTACCTTAAGTCTTGAATTCTTTCGTACATGTTTGAAACTAAAAATTATAAATAAAAGTTTATTATACATATATTACATAGCCATAATAATATATATCATACCATTATTTATTTATTTTTTTCCATTTTCATACATTTTTAATATCAATTTCTTATTAAACTCATTTTTGGGTAATAACCTCTTTGTTTGTCATACACGTTTTGATTTTTTGTTTTTGGACATATTGATTATGGTTAAATAATATCCAGAATAATAATAATTACATAAATTTCATATTGATACATTATTTATACTCTTATGATCAATCCTGAAATATGGGTTTGAGAAATGAAGTACATTACGATCATGGGGACGGAAGGCAGTACGTACGAATGAGTAACATTTCCATTTTTCAATGATAATTATGAAAACAACGTAGGTAATATTTTTTATTTATAGAATAACTATAATTTCACAAATAAAATATTCTTTATTTAAATAGAGTTATATATATCATCCATATGGAGTGGGGATGAAAATATAGAATCACATCGATTCATGAAGGCAGTAGTCCACAGGTACAAGAATGATGTTATCATATTTTAGTGAGTGAAAAGGTAAGAAATAAAATGACATATTATCCTTTACGAATTATAAGTGAGCCATTAATGTCAAAATTATTTCATATATATGTCATATATTTATCCTTATTTCCTTACATCTAATGATTTAATGAAAATAAATCTCATTGTTTCGCAAGGCAGTAGCCCTCCGTACACACAAACAACGTTATCATAGCCCTTATAGAATAGGAATTAGAAAAAATATAAATCATATAATTACTCCGTACATATAATAATGTTATAAATATCATATAAATACTTTTTATCCATCATCTTACCCAATCATGAGATAAGGTAATGGAAAAATGAATGACATATGTTCATGAGATAGTAGTTTTCCATACACATGAATGATGATATTCTAAACCATTTGATGGAAGTACATATGGTTGTAGGTAATGAACATAACATAAAAAAATATAAATATATATAATATGAAGAATTTATTATATCATAATTATATTATGATAGTTGAATGAGGTGAAGGAAGAAATAAAACAATAACGCTCATTGATGAACATTGCCTCTTCTTTGGGTATCCTCATTATTATTGCACTAAAATCCATCCATTGAGGGATTTATTTAGAAACTAATTCTTCTATTAAGAAGGGATTAAATTTTTTATGTTATTTTATTAGGTATTTTCTGAAAAAAAAATTGTTTTATGGTGTGAAGAGGGGACGAGAGTTGTTTCCTTTTATAAGTGAGGTTAGTGGCATACTAGTAATTTTTGAAAAGATAGAATTCCGTCCATGTATTATTTTATAAAAATTATCTAATAAATGAAAAATATTGAACCTATTAGGTATGAGGTATAAATAATCCCATCCAATAGGTTTTGGAAACGTTCTGTATTATTTTTATCCATTATCTAGTTAGTTTAACCCACAGTAAAAATTATTTATACCTTAACCACGGTAACTGATTTTTTGAAAATTTACTATTAATTTTTGTTAAAAATTATATTTAAATTATTATATAATATAAATTTATCTTATTGAAAATATATAATCCATTTTTTTCAAACACCAAACATAGAAGTGGAAAAATTTTACATAAAATATTTCCCACATATGTGATGAGAAAGAGGGTCTTTTTAAGCGAACATGTTCAAATGTTGAAAAAGTTTTTATAAAAAAAATCAATATTAAATTGATCCAATTGAATTGACTTGGATTAATAAATATATTTACTTAAAATTATTTTAATTTAAAACAAATAGAAAGTATAATATAACTTTACAATCGAATTAAATGCAAACATTGTTTTCAATTAAAATTTAGTATTTTTCACTATTTATAAATAAATTTACTATTTACAAAACAAATTGAAAAATTATCCCCAATATAATAATGATTATATCCTATAATTAATTAATATTAAATTAAAAATATAAAATTGGAATAAAACAATTTTAAAACAAAATTTGCAGACACGATGAAGAAGATAGTTTTGAGAAGTGTGTTTTTATCAATAACATTAATTTATATAAATATAAATATATTAATAATAAATTTATGAATATTAATTAAAATTTATTGATATATAATCTATAAATTTCATTTAACACATTCCTCATTATTAATTATTTAAATTAATTAATATGGGGAAACATTATAAACATTAAAATAGTTTTTAGAAAAATCCTCTTTTTAACCCCATAATTAAACTTATACTAAAATTCAGTCTAAAGTTGAATAAAAATTAATTAAGTGGATAACATATTAAATAATAATAATTATGTTAATTTAAATTATAATTGGGAATTTTATTATTTTATTTATTTTAATTAAATGACACTTTTACAAAAAATTGTCAATTTACACATTTCATGGAAAAATCAATATTTTCAGAATGATCCCAAAATATTTAAAAAAATTAATTTTGATATGATGATTACAAAAAATAATTTAATTTCATCAAATAAATTTAATAAAATCTGTCTAAATTAATTATAACATTTTATCATAAAAAGGTACAAAAATAATTTTTAAAGAATACATATTTTTTTTGAATATAATTATTTTATCAAAAATTGATTGATTGTGTAATTATAATTCATAAATAAATTTTTTTGTAGGAAATTTATATTTATATTTCATAATATTTTTAATACAATTTAGAATGACCTATTTAATGGCTATGTTATAATCATTATAAAAAAATATTTTTATTTCATGGTTCACTGAATCTTGGTGTCCCCAATCACGCATGCCCTTGAAGAAAATCGTTGTTTCATTTGAAAAAATATAAACTTGGTGTTATGTATAATGAAAGATATATTTATTTTTTACGAAACATAATATATCTAAAATATTGAATTCATCTGAAAAAAATATTTCACAAAACCCTTGATTCTTATAAAAGGGGTGTCTTAAAAAAGTAAATTTATATCCAAATATGATAAGGGTAGAATTACATTTATATAATAGTAATGTTGAGGGAAAATAGTGAACATAACACTTATTTTCAACCTAGATTATTCAAATTCACCCTTTACTAATATGATAAATTTTCCCATAGTAACTATTCATATTCTCGTAAAATAAAAGGTATTTTGAAAATTTTAACCTCTAAATACAAAAAATGAAATGAATTTCTTATGATTGACTTCTATAAGGGTCATAAATAAATTTTTAAAATAAGTCCCCAAAATGCGACAAATGTTTTTAGAGTATCAAATTTTTAATCATAAAAATTTGATTATTTTTATCCTATATATATTAAAAATATTAGTTAAATGTTAAAATATTTTACTGAATCTATAATATATAAATTTAATTGAAATCTTTCAACAATGGTGATTAATTTAATTTTTTAAGAAAATAAAAATATATTACCTGCATAAAAGTAGTTTTTCATGAAAAAAATCAATTTTAAATGAATTTTATTTTTAATTCTAATAAATTGAGAAAATTTTAATTAATTTTATACATATGTAATAATATTTTTACAAAAATTTTTTGGTCCTATTCATATACTATATTCCAACTTCTAGGAGATAATTTTTACATGATAATCTTTTAATAATATGTCATCATTTGTTTAAACCAAATGTTTTATGTAATGATAGCTATCAAAAAATTATTTATAGAGAAATAAATTATAAAATCAATAGGTTTTATAAATTTTTTGGTAACATTGTCATGTTATTTTTATTCTAATGTTACCATTTACTTAAAGGTTTTGTATCATGAATTAATTTCTTTGAGACATAAATTGTTTTATGAACATAATATAAATTTATTCTTGTGTAAAATTCATACTTAAAATATTATATCATGTAATATCTTTTAGTCATTGTTTTTGAATGTTTAATTTCAACCCCTCACTTTTAAGTGGTTTCATTTTAAATGTTTCTCGATCTATAAAGGTTATCTTTACATAGATTCATTCTCCTTGATTTGCAGCTTTATTTTTTGGTTGAAGTCTTCTATGTCTCTTATTTTATTCAATTCTTTTTTCAATATTGTATATTTCCTTCCTCTGTGGGTAAAATCTCCAACACTTCCTATTTAAATCCAAACCGTCCACTAGAAATTTCCATAACATTCTTACAATATCTTTCCATTTTGAATACCATGTTTCCAATTTCTTTGATTAAAGTGTATTCACCTAGATTCATTACATCAGTTTATTAGGGATAATATTTACTAATCCTTAAACATTTTATCTATACAGTGTAGATACCCTATAACTCATCATCTTGATTTAAGTTTTTTAAAATAATTTTACTGAATGTATTTATAAACAGATTTATTTTCCTTCGGTTTATAATGATTATGATTTTCTTAAGTTAATCTATTTGAAAATGATACGAAATCAATTTTTTATAGTGGTTATTTTTTATGTGATGGATGAAATCCATTTTATTTCCAGGGTTTCACTATGATGTATAGAATAAAACCCACTTTATTTCAATGGGTTATTTAAGAATAGTTATTGATAGATTCCTTATGGAAGTCATATGTTTTGATGATGATGTATGGGGTCCTACATCACCCCCAATGCATTATTTTAATGTTTATATCTCATGAGATATCTATTTAAGAATACATTTTAGATTCTTTTAGGAATGATGTCTACTAGTGTGGATCATCAAATTAATGTTTACATTTACTATTGTTTATTCGATTTTTGAATAATTTTATAGTTTTATACTTATTATCATTCTTATAGCATGCTCTTACCGCTCTTGTTTATTTATTCATTTAGTTATTATGTTATTCCAAGCCTTATGACATGACGTAAAATCTCTGATTTTTTGGGTATATGTTTCTTTTGTTTCTTGATTATAATAATATGATCATTCTACTATATATATTAGGGAAGTTACATTTTTATTAAGAAAATGAAAATACAAGACAAAAATAGGATTGATGGGGCCATACAAGCATTTATACACACATGCTAAGTAGAATAATAGAGAAGAAACACTTAAATATCAAGGTCACTTTGATAAGAAACATCATAGATACCATACCACTTAGAATCATAACCAAAAGGACCATGAGTCTTAGTAACCATAGTTTGATTTATATATGAGTAGTATTTCCTATGTATTACTTTCCTAGTAGGTACTAGTTGAAAACCTTCAGCATCCACAACAACATTTTTCTTTTTTGACTAAGCCTGACTATAGGTTAGTTTTTTTGGTGAGTCATATTCAACATTATACCACCATCAATGAATTACTTGTATTTCCATTAACTGAATAATTTAATCTAGATTATTTAAGTAATACATTATATCACTCATAATTTGTTTCTCCCCAATAGCATGACCCAATACTTCCTATTCCTTTTCCAACGCCACTCTGGATGTTATTTCACCCTCAAAATTGGAATTCACATCAGGCCCAGTCACCGAAGACAGTGCCAAGTCTCTCTTAGATATTGTTAACCATTGTCTACATTCCTCAATTTCATTCACTATAAAACCTTTATTTATCCTCAACCACTTATGGTTGCTGAAAAGATTCTTTCAAATCATCTTCCACTGCTTTCAGAACATTACTGCCCATATATTTTTCTCTCTATCACTAAGTGATTTCTTTTTGCAACAAAAATTCTATTCATTTTGTGTGGTTTGTCTCTACATTATCTTCCTACAAGAACATTCATAGTTCCATTTTAATGATTAAAAAGTGCATAATTTTTTTTTATTGAACCTGTCTTTCACAAGGTCGATAACATGGAAGTCAAGATAGATGTTAGGTAATCTCACATATTAGAATTTTAGATATATAACATCATCTAAGGTGGATAGAAATATATTCTAAATTAGACAATAAATTAGATCAAATTCCACCATGACCATAGTATAATATACAAATTTCACAGTTTTGGTTGTTCTATCCATTTTTATTGGAATACCCACAGTAGATGAAATGTAAAAATGGATTTTAGGATTCCATAGGAACCAGTCCAGACCAATAATTTTGATCTATACCTTACCCATGGTATTTTTTATATATAAAGGATTGAAATGAAAATCACATTCATGAAGGAAAACCATATCTTGATTAAGATAAATTGATCTGAACCCCCAAGTAATTTGTTTGAGATCCTCTAATGGAATGATTATATGCAAAAATCTCATCCCTGTAGGTACACATCTCCAATCATAAAACCCCCATACCAAGGTTAGCTTATAAACCATTTTTTCAATATTACCAATTTTACCCATGATAGGATGAAAAAGTATAGATTTAATTGAACACTCACATATCTTAAATAGATCAAGGATATCCTCTTTATTAGCAAAAACATGGGCAGTTTCACCGATTTTATCAATTCACTAAATAAAACCATCATGCATAAATGTGAATTTCACCTAAAGAAATCCACTTCAACTCATGTAAGGCCCATACTAGTGTTTCCCACTGCTATCAAATTGGAAGATGAATATCTCATCCCTATATTCATATCTAAAGGGTTAATATCAAACGACTTCCCCATTGTGTATCGAGCCATTTCATCCAATGGAAGAACTTGATGGCCAGTTTACTTCAAATAAGACAACACCACCATAGAACTATTCATACCTACTACCATAGGCTATCCTCGATTGATGGACCTGGACACCGCTGTAATACTATGATCCACATCACCGATAATCACATCTTCCTTGAAACAAAGCTCATTCGGTACTAGAAATGGGGCCCCAACAAAGGCAAACTCTTAAGCTGATGTACCGGTGGTGAAAACAGCAACAACAGAATTGTTAACCCCATCTTCCAACATCGAGATATTTTTTATATCCATAAAATTGTCACCCAATATGGATCAGCTAATAGTAATAGCATTACCTTCACGTGTTTCTGCTTCTCCTACACTCACTAAGGATAATAAATTGTTATCACTTACATTTACCATTATGAAGAATCATAGATCCCCCCTTACGTTTTTTATTTAATTAGGTTATGAAGATAAAAAAGTTTAAATAGTATCTAAAAGTATCAATTATGGAGAAATTGGGGGATATTGGGAAGGTGTATTGTGGATTAAGGGGGTTCATAAATAATGGGAAATTGTCCAATTGATATAATGAAAATGGGATTTTTTAGCTAATTTTTTATCCCAATTATCTAAAACTCTAAACCATAAAGGTATATGGAATTTATTAAAATGAAATATTTTCTTTAATTTATAAGGATGAGATGTTCATGTTTTCCAACTACTATATTTGGTATTACAGTAAGGTTAGTAAATTTTAGATAATATGATGATATCAGTTCTGTGTAAATTCATATTTAAAATTTTCATCAAAGATTTATAAGTTATATTTGATTATAATTTTATAGTTATAAATTACCAATTATTTGGTTGAAGTAATAATATGGATATTTGGATAAGATATCTTTATTGAAAACACTAGGGATTATTTAAATAGATGGTTTTAAGTAATGGATAGCCCCTTAAAATCTTGGTAATATCGATATTGTGTGATTTTATTAGAAATAAAATCCCAACTTTGATACTATATATGGATGGAGTCATTGTAAAATATGTGTATGGGTGTAATAACCCTTAAAGGATGATATTGGGTATTAACTCAATCATAATCTGGTTCATGGAAAATAGGGAAAACTTCATACCTAGTTTTCCACTCTTAAGGGATAAACTTTAGTTATTGACAATGAATTTACAATACATTATGAAGGATTTAAAATTTTATGGAATTATGATAAGAATTATGAGAGAACCCAACATAAATAAACCTAGATTAAAATTACTGTTTTTGAGTTTGAACTGAAAGATTATGTAATAATTTGGAAGAGTAAGCAGTTTTGAGATAATATTTTGCATGAAATTTTCTTACAATAATTCTCTTATGGTTTCAATTCATCATCCCTCTCGATTGGAACCTTTTTGTTTTAATCACCATTTAATCTTAAGTTAACCAAGATAAAAGTGGATTATATAGAAAATGTAGAGATTTTCCCATTGAGAAACCTAATGAGATAATATATTGAGTGAAAACACTAGTCATTATTCCAAACCCTATATTAAGGATTGTGATTAACAATAAAATCATATTCAATCTTCCAGAATCACAAAATTAGAAAAAGTTTGAGTCTCATCGAATTTATAGTGAAAAGGTTTATGAAGGAAATAGTTTTCAAAACACATCATGAAAAAAAATACGAAGCACCAAGGATTATTTCTTAATAGAACATGGATATGTTTTATGTTTAGAAATGTATGGTATAGAATAACAAATTTACAATAAATAGTGAAGATCTTGGTAGAAAAAGTCAATGGAAAAAAAGGTTCACACTAATATACCACCAACAGTTCACTCTATTAATTATAGGGAACAGGGAAATTATCCAAGAAAATCCCCCTATGTAGTGGATAACACATATGATAGGAACTATAACCTTATAAGAAAAGGGGTTTTTTATGCTACCAAAACTATTTAATTGGATTATAAATATAATAAAGAGTGAGGAATAGAGACCATACACTCAACAAATGTGAGTGTTACATTCATATCTCATTCAACCCACTTATATTTTTCTAGAATGTTTTAGAAGGATATAAAATCTCCACACTGATGAATAAATTTTGAATTATTAATATAAAATTTCAGTTCCCATGTCACGTCCCGGCCCTACCCGGGCTCGAGCCGCAACTACCCCAAGCCCGCCTCCATAGTCCAGGGGATAGCGATAAGCGCCGAAGGATAAAAAACTTGGGGAGGCCTTTTCCTAAGTACTTGTGCACACACACGCAGCCCACTCAATGCAGAATTGTAGAGTAAAAAAGAAAATAAAATAAAGTAAAGTGCCAACTACTATAAACAGAACACAAAAGGTGAATCGACCTATAAACAGTACAAAGTAGGTGCTGAAGGTAAAGTGAAAAGAAAAGGGGAAAAATACATGCCCAACTAGATAAGTTCCACAACCCGGCAACAGGTAAAAAAAAGTAACCAGCCAGGAGAGTCCCACACCTGGAACCCGACTATGACCACCGCATGCAGTCCAAGCTCCTGAACTCCTAAGCTCCTCTATAGTCACGAGTAACATGTTCGTCATCTGTAAGGCCACACCAAGTGCAGGCAAAGCCCAAGAAAGGGTGATTATAAAAATACTCAGTAGGATACCCCGAAGGCTCGAGGGAGAAACAAAGGAGGTACCAAAGAGTGAGATGTAGATTGAACATGGAATAGTAAAGGAGTACAACAGAGAGTGCAGTAAAGATTACAGCTCAACCCAACAAGAGGAAGGAAGTAGACTCGTCCAAACACAAGGAGCTAGAAACGGTGAGATGGTGAGATTCTCATCGAGTCTTCGCTACCTATAGCATGAGAGTAGACTCATCCAACCACGAGAAGCTAGACACGGAAAGCACGTGGCATACCCCGTGCGTCTTCGCCTCTCCTGGAAGGAGAGTAACCAAAACCCAAGAAGTGGGATCTGGAACATGGTATATACATATTCATATGCTCTGTCAAGAAACTCAAACAAGATCGTAAGGGGATCTCCATCCCGTAGCTCATCCCAAGTTAGTGAGTAGCCAACATTACCAGAAGTAAACACTATCGATGCCCATCATCCTGCACGGATGATCTGAACTGCAATCCAAACAGCTAAAATCACCTCACCTTGACACTATACGCTTTTAGCGACACTGACTTGCCCACACAGTTTTAGGTCATGTCTCAAGGACACGTCTTGGTGGGGAAAGTTCCCCTCATACATGAGAGTTCTAGGGAAATTCAAACCAAACCTCGTCACTGTCCCACAGTCGAGATGTCTACTCAAAGCCAAGATACAACATCACTGACCCGTACAACCAAGGGTCCCACTCCAGTAATCATGGAGAAAAGCCACAGACTAGCCTGGTATAAATGAATGAGTCTAAAAGAAGTAATCGGTAACCCACTTTCCAGCCCTACTGGAGGGTAAACCCTAAGAGGTCGTTGGGTAACCCACTGCCCTGTCACTACTGGAGGGTAAACCCTTAGAGGTCATCGGGTAACCCACTGCCCAGTCTCTACTAGATGGTAAGCCCAAAGAGGTTGTCGGGTAACCCAATGCCTAGTCTCTATTGGAGGGTAAACCCTAAGAGGTCTTCGGGTAACCCACATCCCAGTCATTGCTGGAGGGTAAACCCTAATAGGTCGTTGGATATCCCATTTCCCAGTCTCTATTGGAGGGTAACCCTAAGAGGTCGTCGTGTAACGCACTGCTCAGTCTCTGCTGGAGGGTAAACCCTAAGATGTCATCGGGTAACCCACTGCCCAGTCTCTTCTAGAGGGTAAAATCTAAAAATTCAATGAGCAACCCACTGCCCAGCCCCGCTGGAGGGTAAACCTGAAGAAGTAGATGAGCAACCCACTGCCCAGCCCTGCTGGAGGGTAAACCCGAAACTGCTCAGGCCATCCCTACTGTATGGTACAACACTGGCCAATAGAACAAGGAGTGGGTATCACACAACCACCCAACTATAGAACAATTCACCTAATAGAGGTTCAGCGCCCATGCCATCACTGGGTTCCACTAACACTGCTACCGTGTGTAGGTTCGGAGTATGACCAAAGAATCCTCCGACCAACACACTTTTCATATTCCCACATTTAATGATATCTCTAAATAATCTTCGCTCTATCAATCGGATTACACAGTTGTAATCCTCGTGGAAAAACATGTGAGATAGACTACTTACTCGCTGGAAATGGAATCCTGGTGGAAAAGTTATTCAACCCCGCTTTATGGACAAACGACATCTCGTGGTGCCCGCACCTCGGTCCCGAAAGCGGTAGGGCGAACTACGCCACCACGATGCTCTCAGGAAAGAACACTGAATTGAAAATTCATATGCCCCAAACGTACGCCTAATGAAAAAGTTGTATTATGTTGCACACTTCTTAATAGATGGCTCGTGGGTCACATGCCTCAACTTCAGCATCAATGCCTGAAACCACCCCGGTCAATTATGCCTCGATCCCAGGGTCACAATTCTGTTGACGGCGCCTAAAACGGAATCCGGATGCAGAAGCTGCAACTCCCTGCATTATACAAAAACGGGGCCCTATGGGGCCCACACATCGAGCCTGGATATAGGTGAGCGGATTACACCATTGCAATCCCTTCAAAAAAACACTCAGAAATGAGTACTCAAACACCCTAAACGGATGTCGGGTGAAAAAGCGGTGTTTCACAGTAAAATGTGTGAACTAGGCCATGTGGGTCCTACACCTTATCTCCAACCCGAACGCTTCAGAAAGAATCTCATAAAGTTCTTATGGGGATTGTGGTTCTGCTACCGCTGACATCACGTCAATCGAACATCCCAAGCATGAGTTAGGTCTGAAGCAACAATTAATTAATTAAATAATTAATTATTTAATCACATTTACTGTTTCGTGCTACTAAGTAATGAAACCTACCCACAAATTTTCTGAACCAACTTGGAAGGACCATCTTGGTTACGGAGCCACTGCGCCTCTGACGGAACATCAAACGGACATCCGGCTTGCGAGCCACGTCCGATGCAACTTTAATAATAATTTATTATTATTAAATCAAATATCTTCGGGTTACCCGTCTTCGGCCGTAGAGACCAAAAATCTCGGAACCTACTTCAAAAGGACCTTCCACCTGACATGGACCTACAGCCGCAGACGGTGCGTCAAATGGAGGCGCCTTTTAGAAGATACGGCCCCCTGAATGCAAGGGGGCCCAACCGGGCCTGTTCACCCCGGCCGGCCCGAACCGACCACCAACTCGTAGCCCAGCCACGGGTCTGGTCCCATTTGCTGCAGCCTATTGGCCGCGGCCCGCCTCAAAACCACCAAACCCTCCTCAGGTCCGGTTTTTCATATGGACCAGCCATCCAGGCCGGTCCCCCCCCCCCCCTCCCACGCCATGTCAAAGAAAACCCGCAGCGCGCGGGTCTTGCTCCCCTGGGGTCGCCGCCTCCACAGACCGTCCAACCTGGTCGGTCCATTCTCCTGCACGCCGCATCAACAAGGACCCACAACATGTGGGTCCTATTCCCCTTCAACTACGAAGGACCCCGGCCAGCACCTCCTACAGTGCGCCGTTGCGCCTAGCTGTGGCCAGCGCCACACGATGTCGTGCCCCCTGCTCGCCTGCCGAGCTCCGTAGCCGCCTCACACCGGGCTGCCGAATGCCGCATCCTCCTCACACTGTCTGTGCCCTATGCTCCTTCTGGGATTTGTTGTGATTCCTCCACACACCCAGACTCCGTTACCTACCCCTCCTTTGAATAGCTTGCTGCTCCGCCTCTGAGCTCCCCCGCTCGACACACTGTGGCTGCCGCGCACAGCCGCTGGCCACTCCTTCCGGCCCACACTGATGGAACCTTACGCGGACCATCGGGACCACATCAGAGGTCTGATTTTGATTTTGAGGGCAGAATCCAGGTTCTCAGGATGAGGCTGTCACAGTGCGGCCCCTCACTCGATGATCCATCAATGTTTCGCGCATCTGGATTTTGGGATGAAGAACGCTCAAGCACGGTTTTAGAACGGGACTCGGACGATGGTCATGTTCATTCGGTCATCTCCCCAATTTATGATTTTTATAAAATCAAAATGATGAAGTTGAAAGTAACACTCGAAATTGACGAAGGTGCGGAAATTTAGAATAAATCCTACCTCGTTGGATCTGTTCATCGTTGGTGATGCTCCTGCTCGATCATGCTTCGATCTGCCAGAGTCTGCTCCTTAATCCGGTGAAGAACAGAGATGAACGCCAAAGAATTTAAGAGAGATATAGAGAGAGATGAAGGAATAAATAGATATAGAAATGGGTTCTCCCCTCCCAACAATTAATCAAATTTATAAATATTCAATGAAACTCTCTCAACGGGCACAGATTCCGAAACCTCCGCGCCCACTTACTTTATACCGTGCCTAGGAAAAACACCCCATTTCAAACTCAAAGGAAGTCTGAGGATTCCATTCAGAGGCTTCATTCAAAATTTATTCGAAAAGAATGCCCGTGATAAAAATCACTAGGTCATTATTTTAAAATGACGATTTTTCCCTCTGGGTGACATCTCTCACAGAATACCCGCGCCCGAAACTGTTACACCCTTCTTAGGTTAAACGGCACGCTATGGACATAATCGTGCCCTTGGATTCCCTATATGAGCTACTGTTTATGATGTATTCAGTTTTGAGCTATTAAATGAATAATTTGATAATTTAATTATCCATTTAACACATTTCCAATGAGCGAGGGGTCTGAACATCCCACACCGACTCATTTTATGTCGCGCCTAGGGTAAGAACCGCGTTCCAGACCCAACCACATTCTCGGATTTCCAATTCGATCAACCGTTTAAGAGATATCACATTTTATTTAGTTAACCTTGCATGAATAATATAAAAACACTTAAAATTTTTATATAATTTATTCTGAGCACATCATGCCTCATAATTTCATGTCGCTTTAATGCCTTGCTCTGGAATAACATAATGAAATTTTCCATTGACTTTTTATAGAAAAAACCGGGTTCTTACATCATTTCCTTCTTCATGATTTTTCCCCAAAAATAAAAACTATGGGAACAACTCGGGGTACTAAGCCCACACCTGGCTCTCCCGTACCCGGAAAAACTCTTTCACTGTTCTGCGTCACCACGTAGGGACCGAAGGATGTGGTCCATTCGCATGGGGTCTTCCCTCGCTGATGATGTGCATAGGTGCACGCACACTTCTTCTCAGGTGAGTCATGTGGGATACGTCGTACACCCATTCCAGACTTCAGGGTTAGGGAAAGGTGGTAGGGAAGCTCTCCATCCCTTCGCACGGTCTCAAACGGCCTGAAGGACCTCGAGGGTAGCTCACCTCCCCAGTCGAACCTCTACGTCTCACGTCATGACTGGAATCATCATTTGGACATGGGGAAAATCTCGATTATTACCTCCTTCAGAATA
Organism: Viscum album; assembly: GCA_963277665.1. Lineage (NCBI taxonomy): Eukaryota > Viridiplantae > Streptophyta > Magnoliopsida > Santalales > Viscaceae > Viscum > Viscum album. The sequence continues at coordinate 1,914,515,594 of OY728165.1, read as the reverse complement.
TCCATATGGTGAAACACCTAAGGATATCTGGTCACGCAAGGTTTCATAGTCGATGTCCCACGACCCGGCCTCTCTTAAACTCTCGGAGAGCGAAGGAGTCGACACCATCAACTAAAGAAAAAGTCCACATGACTTCTACCTTACCAACACAGGGTTACACCCAATGTCCTGCATCACCCTGGTAACAACTCAAGAATGGAGCAGGGAGAAAAATCATTTCACACCCAGAGTCTAACAATTCTACTAGAAAAAAAGTAGAAGAGTCGTAAGTAATTCCTCTTATCATCCCATGCTCTGCAGGATCATAGACATCCAAAGCTCGCAGTTGTCCACGGTCCAAACTGTAATCTCCTAGAGCCTGACATGGACCACCTAGTGGTGATGGGAAGACCTCGTATAGTCTTCCAACACTGCCAGCTCCCCCCGCTCCTCTGCTAGAACCACCTCTCTGGCCACTACTCCTATCACAGTGCTGCTTCTGTCGGGGTGGTGCACCTGCTGCCTACCCAATATTCTCTGTATGCCTGGTCAGTTAGTCCCCTTCCAAGTGACCTTACTTGTCGCAATCATAGCACTGACCCTCTATGGGCTGCCCTGGTGCCCCCTAGCACCACTGTGGTGTATGACCATGTCCTGGAGTCCACTCACAGAAGGGTCTCCTTGGCTAAGGCCCAGTGCGTTGTTGCCATAGTGGTGCACGACCAATTCTTCGATACCGGTGGTGGGAAGGACACCTTCATCGAGGTTCTGTCATCAGGCGCCTCCTTGATACGGCAGACGTCTCGGCTCTGTCGTGCCTACTGCCACCACCAACTGTAAAACATGACAGGAAGCTCTCTGTCACCAGCGCCTGCCCTAGAACCTCTTCATAAGTGGGGATTCCCAAGGGTATTATTACAGCATGAATCTCTCTATGGAGACCCTGCTCAAATATCTGCCCTCAGAAGTTGTCGTTGTGGACCAAGTCTGGGTAACAACAAGCACGGTCTGTGAATCTAGTCGCGTACTCAGTCACCATCATCCCACCCTGCTGAAACTGCAGGAGCTACTAAATATGAATGTACCATAAGCAGGAGGGGTAAAACTCTTCATGAAACAACAGCTGAATGTCGCCCCATGAAAGTGACGAATCATCAAGTAACTCAGTCACCAGACTCCACCAATGCCCAGCTACTTCATGGAAAAGGTTGGCTGCCAAAGTAACCATATGATCTACTAGTGTCTTCACAAGACTGAAGAGGCGAACCACTATCTCTAGCCAAACCTATTCTACCAGAGGGTCTGGCTCACCACTGAACCTTAAGGGTCTCTATCGCTGTAACTCACGGAGCGCGCTCAACCTACGCTCAAGCTCTGTCTGCTCTACTGGAGATTTATGCTGCTCACTGGGTGGGGGTACTGCTACCGTCCCACCCTAAGAAAGGGACTTGCATGATGGGTCCTGGACTGAGGCCTCGTAGCTCACAGGTTCATCATCATTAACCAAAGCTGGTATCCTAGGTGGCTGTCCTTGCAGAGACATATTAAATGTTATCAAGGAGTGTCGCGATCAGATGAGAATATATGTATATCACAACAACAAAAAAGGGGAGCTATCTCATGAATGATAGTCAAAGACTCAATCCTATATGATGAAACAACCAATTTCCCTACAATGAGTGTCTCTGTATGCTGAGTGGACAAGTGGGTTATCAAGGTCCTGGTGAATGAATATGTCGGTCGTCGCACCATGACTGGACTCTCTGGCCTGAGATCCGCTCTCAAGAAACGTTGGCACGGTTGCCCTAAATCTCAACTAATTCCTTTTTAAGGACATCCAAACAGCATCCCAAGGAATGATCCACCTCTGATACCACTTTTTCACGACCCGACCCCACCCAGGATCAAGTTGCAACTACCCCAAGCTCATCTCCATAGGCCAGGGGCTGGCGACAAGCACCAAAGGCTAAACAACTCTGGGAGGTCTTTGCCTAAGTACCTGTACACACACAAGCAGCCCACTCAATGCAGAAGTACAGAGTAAAAAAGAAAAGAAAAGTAATTTAAAGTTAAAACTGCTATAAACAGACTAGAAAAGGTGCATCAACCTCTAAACAATAAAAAGTTGGTGCTGAAGGTAAACTGAAAAAAAGAGGACAAACACGCACCCAACCAGAAAAGTGCCACAACTCGACAACAGTTAAACAAAAGTAAATAGCTGGGGGAGTCCCACACCTGGAACCCGACTGTGACCACCGCACACGGTCCAAGCTCCCGAACTCCTAAGCTCCTCTTTAGTCAGAAGAAACATGTATGTCATCTTCATGGGCACACCAAGTGCGGGAAAAGCCCAAGCAGGGGTGAGTATAAAAATACTCAGTAGGATACCCTGAAGGCTCGAGGGAGCAACAAAGGAGGTACCGAAGAGTGAGCAGTAGATCAAACATGGAATAGTAAAGGAGTACAATAGAGAGTGCAGAAAATAGTACAACTCAACCCAACAAGAGGAAGGATGTAGACTCGTCCAAACACAAGGAGCTAGAAATGGTGAGAAGATGATCTTCTTGTCGACTCTTTGCTACATAAAGAAAAAGAGTGGACTCATCCAACCATGAGAAGATAGACACAGAAAGCACGTGGCATAGCCCACACGTCTTTGCCTCTCCTGGAAGAAGAGTAACCAACACCCAAGAAGTGGGTACTGGAACAAGGTATATACATATTCATATAATCTGTCAGGAAACACATACAAGATCGTAAGGGGATCTCCATCCCGTAGCTCAGCCCAAAATAGTGAGTATCCAACAGTCCTGGAAGTGAACACCATCGATACCCAGCATCCTACACAACTAACCTGAACTACAAGACAAGGTGCTAAAATCACCTCATCTTGACACTATCCTCTTTGGAAGGAACTACCTCGCCCGCACTGTTTTAGGTTGCGTCTCAAGGACACATATTGGTTCGGAAATCTCCCCTCGTACTTGATATTTCTGGGGAAAGTCAAACCACACCACGTCACTATCCCACATTCGAGAGGTCTTCTCAAAGAAAAACCACCACATCACTGACTCATACAAATAAGGGTCCCGCTCTGGTAGTCACGGAGAAAATCCACAGACTAGCCTGGTTGAAAGGACTAAGTCTGAAAGAACTCATCGGGTAACCCACTACCCAACCCCACTGGAGGGTAAACCCTAAGAGTTCGTCGAGTGACCCACTTCCCAGACTCTGATGGAGGGTAAACCCTAAGAGGTCATCGGGTAACCCACTGCCCAGTCTCTTCTGGAGGGTAAACCCTAAGAGTTCATCGGGTAACCCACTACCCAGTCTCTGCTGGAGGGTAAACCCTAAGAGGTTGTTGGGTAACCAACTGCCCAGTCTCTGATGGAGGGTAAATCCTAAGAGGTCGTCGGGTATCCCACTACCCAGTCTCAACTGGAGGGTAAACCCTAAGAGGTTGTCACGTATCCCACTGCCCAGTCTCTCCTGGAGGGTAAACACTAAGAGGTCATTGGGTAACCCACTGCACAGTCTCTACTGGAGGGTAAACCCTAAGAAGTCAATGAGCAACCCACTACCCAGCCCCGCTAGAGGGTAAACTAGAAGAAGTATATGAGCAACCCACTACCCAGCCCCGCTGGAGGATAAACCAAGAACTGCTCTGGCTATCCCTACTGGATGGTACAAAACTGGAAAATAGAACATGGAGTGGGTATCTCTCAACCACCCAACACCAGAAAAATTCACCTAATAGAGGTTCAGCGCATGTACCATCACTGGGTGTCACTAGCACTGCTACCATGTGTAGGTTCTAAGTACGTCCAAAGATTCCTCCAACTAATGCCCTTTTCATATTCTCACATTTAATGAGATCTCAAAAGAGGCTCTGGTCTCCCAAATGGATTACACCATTGTAATCCTCGTGGAAAAACATGCGAGATAGACTACATTCTTTCTATAAATGGGATCTCGGTGGAAAAGTTATTCAACACCACTTTAGGCCCATGTGACGTCTCGTGAGGCCCACACCTCAGTCCCAAAAGATGTCGGGTGAACTGCGCCACCACGATGCACTTGGAAAATCATGCTGAATCGACTATTCATATGCCCGAAATGGGCACCTAATAGAAAGGTCACAGTATGCTACACACAGCTTAAGAGACATCCCATGGGGCCCACGCCTCAACTCCAACTTCAATGCCTAAAACCACAATGGTCAATTTTGCCTCAATGCCAGCGTCACAATGCTATTTACAACACCTAAAATGGACTACTGATGTAGAAGCTAGAACTCCTCGTGTTATATGCAAATGGGGCCCTATGGGGGCCACACCTCGAGCCCGAATTTAGGTGGGTGGATTGAACCATTGCAATCCCCTCAAAAAACACTCAAAAACGAGTACTCAAACACCCTAAATGGATGTCATGTGAAAAAATGGATTTTCATCGTAAAATGTACGAACTAGGACCTATGGAGGCCATACCTTTTATCTAACCAGAACACATTAGAAATCATCTCAAAAACTCTATACGAGGACTGGGGTCACACTGCCGCTGACTGCATGTCAATCAGACATCCTAAGCAGGAGTTAGGTCTGATGCAACAATTAATTAATTAAATAACTATTTAATTACTCACCTTTAGTGTTTCATGCCACCGATCTAAGAAACCAACCCAAAAAGTTTTCAAACCAACTTGAGAGGACAGTCTCGGTTTCGGGGCCACCGTTCCTCTGACAGCACGTCAAACGGATGTCCATCTCACCAGCCACGTCCATCACAACTTTAATAATAATTTTTTTTTATTATATCAAAGCTCTTTGGGTCACCCTCCATCGGGTGTAGATCCCAAACATCCCGGAACCTACATCAAAAGTCCCATCCCCCTGATATGGACCTGTAGCTGCAGACGCTGCGTCAAACGGTTATGCCGTTTAGAAGATACGACCCCCCGATTGCAAGGGGGCCCAACCATGCCGGTTCACCCCGGCAGGCCCAGACCGGCCACCGTCCCACGGCCCAACTGCGGGTCAGGTCTTGTTAGCCGTGGCCCAATGGACGCAACCCGTCTCAAAACCTCCAGACCCGCCTCGGGTCCAATTTTTCAAATGGACTGGCCATCTTGGCCGGTCCCCCCCCCCCCTCCTTGCACGTCGCGTCAAAGAAGACCCACAGCGCGTGGGTCTTGCTCCCCCAGGGTCGCTGCCACCACCGACCGGCCAGCCAAGCCAGTCCCTTTTCCCGCACGCCGCGTCAACGAGGACCCACAACATGTGGGTCCTATTCCCCTTTGACTACAACGAACCCCAGACGACACCTCCTACAGTGCGCCGCCACGCCTCGCCACAGCCAGTGCCACTCACTCCTGTGCCCTCTGCTCGCCTGCCGTGCTTCGCAGCTGCCTCACACCAAGCTGCCGAACGTCACAGCCATCTCACACCGCCTGCGCCCACTGCTCCGTCTGAGCACTGCTGCGACGCCGCCACACCCCCAGACTTCGGTCCCTACCCCGTCTTCGAACAGCCGGCTACCCCACCTCCAAGCTCCGCCGCTTGACAAAACGCGGCTGCCGCGCACAGCTGCTCTTGCCGGCCCACACCGTGGGTCCCTTCGGCAGACCATCGGGACCTCATCGGAGGTCCGATTTTGATTCCGAGGCCAGAATCCTGGTGCTCAGGACACGGCAGTCACAGCACTGCCCCTCGCTCGATGATCCGTCAAAGATTTTCACGTCTGGAGTTTTTGAAAAAGAACACTCAAGAACGGTTTTAGAACGGGACTCGGACGATGGTCGTGTTCGTTCGTTTGTTGCCCCAATTCAAGAAATATATAAAATTAAGACTATTAAGTTGAAAGAAACACCAGAAATTGAATAATGTGCAGAAACTAAGCAAAAATCCTACCTCGTTGGATATGTTCATCGTTGGCGACGCTCCTGCTCAATCCCGCTTCGATCCATCGGAGTCCGCTCCTTTATCCGGTGAAGAACAGTAAAGAATGCCGTAGAATGAATGATAGAGAGAGAGAGAGAGGAAGGAAAATAGGGAGAGAAAAATGGGTTGTCCCCTCCCAACACTTAATATAATTTATAAAAATTCACTGAAACTCTCTCAACGGGTGCAGATTCCAAAACCTCCGTGCCCGCATACATTATATCATGCCTATGAAAAATTCCCCATTTCAAACTCAACGGAATTCTTGGATTTCCATTCTGAGGCTTCGTTCGAAAGTTATTTGAATATAATTCCAATGATAAAAATCACTAGGTCATTATTTTAAAATGCTGATTTTTCCCCTGGGTGATATCTCTCACAGCAGGCCCACGGCCGAAACTTTTAAACCCCTACAAGGCACAATCCGGACGAAACTGTTCCCTTAGATTTTTGATCCAATCTACTATTTAAGAGTTATTCAAGTTTGAGATATTAAATGAATAATTTGATAATTTAATTTTCCATTTAACACACTACAAATGAGCGAGGGGTCCAATCTCCCCGCGCCGACTAATCTTATGTCGCGCCAAGGGTAAGCACCACGTTCCAGACCCAACCATGGTCTTATATTTCCGATCCGATCAACCATTTAAGAGATATCACATTTTCTTTAGTTAACCATGCGTGTGTAATATAAAAACACTTAACATTTTATATAATTTATTCAGGGCACACCGGGCCTCGGAATTGCACGCCGTCTGAACACCCGGCTCTGGAATAACATAAAGAAATTTTTTAAGTCTTTTTATAGAAAAAAAAGTTCCTACATCCCAAATATATAACTCCTCTAATATATTCTTATGGTGATATTTTTCTTATAAAATACGTTTATATTTCTTTAAGGTATGGATTGGGTCTCCTGAAAATGATAAATGATGAGATTGGAAAATGATATAAAATGTCTAACCAATATCACTAATTAATATAAATATGAATATAAACTCCCCTTAAAAAAATCCTCACATTTTATAGGGGTATGTAGTATAAATATTTAAAATTAAAAATATAAGTTGACTAGTAAAACCTATGACAATGAGGATGAAACCTAATTGGAATTTAAATCATTTGTCATGGAATCACTAAACTCATTTAATTGATTTATAATTAAAATTATGATGATGAAATTTAATTATTGGGGGATGTAATGACATGATATTTTACTATGTATTTTCCTTACATAAATATTATGTTAATAGCTTACTTCACATGAAACCCCGTACTAAATGATGCTATGATATGTTTATATTTTTAAAACATATAAACTTAATTATAATTTTTAAATAGCATTAATTTTTTTTAAAAATATATGAATATGTAATGTAAAGGTAACATTTAATCATAATGAAATGCAATTGTTATAGGTAAAAATCTAGTAAGAACATTTTTTTCTTGAAATGTATTTTACAAAAAAAAATCTTCTATATTTTATAAGAAATATATGTCAAGAAAATTTTGATTAATTTACTATAAAATTAATAATTTTATGATACAATTTAAATTAATAAATCATAATAAATAAGATGAAGTATATTTTTTATTTTAAAACCATATTTTCCCTACAAAAACCGGTTTCCGTTATATTTTATGATCATATGGAATAATGAAATTTATAAATTATAGAATTTAAGTATGATAAAACTAACCTCATGTATATATTTTTTATAGCAATTTTAAGATAACATTAATTTTTTGGATTTTTCTAAAAAGAGTTATTTCTAAGTGAACAGTGAAAAATACCATGTTTACAAATAACATGAATTTTATGGAATTATTAGTATATAATTATTAATTTAAAATACATGAAACATTTTTATAAGACCAAAAATATTTATTTTATCGGTGAATTTGTGTTTTAAAAAAATAACTTACAAATTCATATTTTAAATTTCAGAACATATGTTATATTTTTTGGAAAGGTTTTTTAATACATTGTACATGTAATATTATAAAATTGAATTTATCACTTCTATAAAAATAATATAACAAAATAAAATAAAAAATTATAATAATTACGTTTAAATTATTCAATAGGATATATTTTATTTTTATTTATAAATGTTAAATTACTTTATTAAAAACTAGTTACCTTGATAAAAATAAAAATCAGTAAAAGGGGTTTAACCAAGAGGGAAAGGCCCCAAAAATGCTTAAAATATGTGTTTTAATGGCTTTTTGACACCATGAAGAACCTTATAACTTCTCCTATATATTATTTCCCAATTTTTTTAACTATATTCCTTTATATCAGAATCCCATTATAAATTTTATTTAAGTATTTAAAAAATTGCTATCTATTTTATTTATTAAAGGGGAACTCCTAACCTCAAATAATCTCACATCATAATTGTTTCGGTGCGGATGTGCGTCGGGTTACGCTGTTCCGCCAGGACGCGTTCGCGCGTGCACCCGTCAACCCGAGGGGATGGGCGCGCGGCTTGTGGTCCCGCAGTCCCGCTTTCCAAGGGCGGGCGGCATCCGTCCCTTATTCAGGGGCGTCTGCTCCTTGATCGAAACCGGGATGATGGGATGTCGGCTTCTCCTTCCTTGGACGTCTCCTCGGAACTTGTCGCCTAATCCGGGTCTCCCTCATAGACTTAAGAATGTTCGTGAATCTCGTTCCCGGCGCCATATCTTCATGGACACCGGTTAATTACGCTGCTTCCGCCCGGACGCTCCAAGGGGTCTGGACGGGGCAGCAACCTGCGGTGAGAAGGCCGGGTGGCTCTGGGTGCTGGGGGCGTGTCGTAACACTGCGGCTCTGCACATCTGTCTTCCATCCCTAATAGGGCTTCTCGAAGGCACGATGGCCTGAGGCATCCCGTACTAGGTGCGGGGAACTGTGTCACCTGAGGTTTTCCTCAGCTTCCCGTGTTTAACACGGGGTATGCCGCGAGTTTAACGTCCAGCGGGGACGGCATCGGACCGATCAACACGAAAAGTGGATCAGATGACAGAACCCCTTGCGGGGAACCTCCGACGCTGGGGCCAGCACATGGGCGGCTTCCCAAGTAACGTGGAGTGAAGTGAAGTGGCATGACCCCACCGGGATGTGGCGGCCCGGGTAAGGATCAGGATGGATGATGGAGTAAAGAGCTTGGACCCCAGAGGGGCTTCCTACGTACCGCGCGTTAACACGGATCAAAGTCAACGTAGTTCGGGCATACAGTTTAACGTCATGCTGGACGTCGGCAAGCCGACTCACGAAGAGGTCAAGGCCGCCGGGCGGAGGATTGAACCGAACCACCTCGCACGGAGGGGGGATGGAACGGCCGGGTGGATCACAGTTTCACGTCATGCTGGACGATAAAAGGGGAAATGGAAAACGGGGGCTGTGGGGAGGCACCGTGGAGATACACACGGGCAGTCTTCCACAGGGGCGGATTCATAGGTGAATCAACGCAAGCGTGAACCCTGGAGGGGTCCACTGATGGACGAACGGACGTAAATACGACCGGAACGACCAGGTGGTGGGCTTGGGCCTCAGGGAGGCTTCCTACGTACCCTGTATAGAAGACAGGGATCAAAGTCCACGTAGTTCATTCTGTCAGGACTTACGCACTTGGGGCAGCCCGGATACTGCAAAACTCAGTTGGAAGGGACTTGGACCGAAAGCAAAAGACACCTCGATCCCAGTCAGACCCTCTACTGGCTTCGGCAGTGGGGAGGTGCAATGGAGATACACATGTGCAGCCTCCCACGAGAAACTAGGGGTTTGTAATACCCTGCCCCCGTAGGGAAAAGCCACTCCCATTAAATCGTCCCAAAAGGGGGACAATCCCGACATCCCTGCAGAGACGAGCGGGTGGGGGCCACGTCCAAACCGGGGGAGACCCTGCGTGCGGAGCACGGGATCAGGTTGCGGACGGTTTAGCGTCTTGCCAGACGAAGTACAGTTTAACGTCATGTGTTGAGGACGAAGCGGACGGTTTAACGTCTTGCCGGACGAAGTACAGTTTAACGTCATGTGTTGAGGACGAAGCGGACGGTTTAACGTCTTGCCGGACGAAGTACAGTTTAACGTCATGTGTTGAGGACGAGGCACTTGGCAGTTTAACGTCTTGCAGCACGGACGATGGGGGCTAGGCAGTTTAACGTCGTGCAGCTTGGACGGGTGTGCAGTTTAACGTCATGCTGGGCATAGGTTGCCGGACGAAGCACTTGGCAGTTTAACGTCTTGCAGCGCGGACGATGTACAGTTTAACGTCGTGCAGGACGTATATGCAGTTTAACGTCATGCTGGACGAGTATGCAGTTTAACGTCATGCTGGACATAGGTGCGTGTCACTTCGCGCAAGCCTGGAGGGCCGCACGGGAAGACAACGCACGGTGCGGGCACCCGGGATGAGAATCATCGGGTGCCACACAGGCGGGTACCCTTAGGAGGTCAACGGGGACGACCCTGGCAGATTGCGCGCAAAAAGGAAGCTTTGCGCGCAATACTGCGGGCCGGCGCGCAATCGGGGCGGCTGGCGCGCAATTGGGCCAGCGCCTTGCGCGCGGATGCTTGAGATTGCTCACACCGGGCTTCGGATAGCGCGCGGGGGCAACGGCTCATTCTCTAATGAATGGCCACTTGAAAGAAGGGGGGTGCGCGCAATCAGGCCGGATTGCGCGCACCCCGGGGGCAATTGCGCGCAAGCGGGTTCTTTTGCGCGCAAAGGCCTTAGGGTGAATGTTTAGTCAAATGAAAGGAGCCAGCGGGGATTGCGCGCGAAGGCGGACCCCGAGGCTTTCTTGCGCGAAAGAAAGGAGGTTACCTGAAGTTCGTCATTGCGCGCGGAAGGGGTTGAATTGCGCGCACGGGAGACGTTTCGACTTCCAGCAACCTTTGAAACGTTGGGGGTCGCCTTGTATTTATAGGCAACCCCGGGCGCGGAATCCAGGGTGCGAGCGCGAAATTCCCCCCGCGGGCGCGGAATCGGGCGCGGCGCGCAAGGGAGTCGCGCGGACCCGCGGCGCGCAAAATTGCGCGCCGGACCGGCGCATTGCGCGCATCCCGGGGGGTTTGCGCGCGGAACATCCCCTTTGCGCGCGGGCCTCTGAAATTCCGCGCAAGGCCTCCGGGCCCTCCGAAACATCCTTCCGACTCCAAATATGACCTCGCTTTCCGCATCCGGAGCTTCGTTTGGGAACAACGGACTTTTCCGGCGTCTACAAAAGCCCCCCCTCGGAATCTGATCGGCGAGAGGTCGCAACGATCGGGTTCCGAGGGAGACGCCGGAATGCCGAAGTCCTGGGCGGCGCGGGACTTAGGCGCGCAAAAAGGGGCGCCGGTCGCGAAATTCGCCGCTGCGGTCGCGCAAAGCGCTTTCCGCGCAGCGCGGGCCCGGCCTCGCCTATAAATAGGGGCGCTGGGTCCCGCGTTCCGTACTCTGGCCTTCCGCGCGATAAGCTCCAAAGCTCTTGTGCGCGAAATTGCCTCTTCCGGTCGCGAAATTCGCCCGATCGGCGCGCAAAACCGTCCGGATTTCGCCTGTTTTTGCGCGAAAACCCGGAACTTTGCGCGACAGTCTTCCCAATTGCGCGCCGTCCACTTGGATTGCGCGCCGCCTCTCAAACTTTTCCACCAGCCTCGTCCGATCCCGCACGCTTCATCCCTTAACCCGCACGACTCCCGAATCTTCCGAGATGGCCGCGCACAGAGGAAATGAAGGGGATGCCGCCACCCGCAGAGCCGAGATGGCGACGAACGAGGAGGTTTACGGAGCCAAGGAGATTGTTTCTAACAATCAATCCTTGTTCGACTTACTAACGCCGGCCCAGAAGACATATCCACTGTCGGACAACCTGCCGCTCTGGAACTTCGGCATCCTCGATGAGGTTCCGGTGCCAGGATTCGAGGTTGATGCGCCGCGAACCTGGGTGACTCGGGAGGACGAGCTTCACCGCTATAACATCACCAACAATGGGCATCCTGCCAGGGAAACCAGGCACTTGGATGTCTACGTCCTGAACCCGAGGACGCGAACCATTGATGGGGGTGAGCCTACAGCGGAGAATTCTCCAGCCCTCTACTCGAGCACATACCGTCAGAGTGTCACTGACGACACCAAGGGCTGGCTGAAGGACTGGGACTTGCGATCCGGGGGCAACTTTACCAGTGAATGGGCCTGGGCGTTCTGGGTACGCCACACTTGCGATCACTTCGCAGAGGAGCTGCGGTACATCGGCCTGTTCGAGGCGGTGTGGACGTCGCAGTTCCACTTCTACCAGCAGTCTGAGCTCGGGTCGGAGCTGTTCACTCGCTGGTCCCCGGATACCAACACCTTCCATCTTCACCATGGGGAGGTCGGCATCGGTCTCTGGGACATCCACTGCATCGGAGGTATCCCGCTGGAGGGCTACCAGTACGATGAGTTCCTGCCACCGAAGAACATCTGGGAGGACAGGTCACGGACTCCCATTCTGACCTGGCATCTTCTTGACCTGGCTACGCAGCGGCTCGGGATCCAAGACTTCCAGAAGGACATAGCCTACAAGGATTGGTTCGGCCAGTTCCTGGAGCATGACCCGGCGGTCAAGATGCCAGGCAGGGGGAAGCGGTGCCCGACCGCAGCTCAGAGGAGCCGGAACGGGTCGTACTGGCGGGTCCTGGAGACGGGCGATTACCGCTCATGGGGGTACCGCGTCATCGAGGCCCGGGACCCGAACGTCCGGTACGCGGCGTTCCTGGCCGCCTTTCTGAGCGGGTGGCTCCTGCCAGTGCGGGATGCGAGGATGGGCGTCCGCCCGGCGACGCTGGCGATGGCGGGCGCCATGGCTGCCAATAAGAGGTACAACCTCGGGGTCCCAGTACTGGCGAGGCTGTATGCCATTCTGGGACGCATCTCACGAGGGGGGTCGCCACGAAGGATCTGTGGGCCCTTTCAGTTCTTCCACGGATGGGTGGCTGCTCACCTCGGTGGGTATACGTTCCCAAATGCCATCAGTCCTCCGGGCAACGGCCTGCGACCCTCCCTGCTGAACATTGCGGGGGTCGCTCCGATGACCCTCAGTGAGGAGGGCGTGAGGGTTCGGATTGGCAATCATGCCAATTTCAACTTCAGCCCGTTCCCCACTCCCGTCGGCCAGATGATCGACAACGGACAGGGCCCGCTGGAGCAGCATGAATACTTCCTGAACATGCGGGGCGGGGTGCTCGTGACTCGGATCGACGGGAAGGTGATCTGCGAGCCTTACGTGCCGACCCGGTTCGCCAGGCAGTTCGGGTGCCTTCAACGGATGCCGAAGAGGGTATTCACTGCTGTTCGGGAGGAGACGAACCCTTGCGTCCTTCGCCAGATGTGGCTGATGTTCGTCGCCTTCGGCTCTGGCGACGTCATCACCCTCCCTCCTACCGGAGTTAACGCAGGCTTGGCAACCGAGTACGCCGAACACTGGGTCATCGCGTACCCTGAGGGGCTCTTGCGGAAGCTAGTTCGGCGGCTCGAGGCTACCCGTGCGGAGACCGGGCGTCAAGGAAGGAGGCGAGGCGCCGCCACATGGGGGAGAACGGAGGCGCGCCAAGCAGCGGGGCCGGCACGAGCAGGGACTTCGGCGGCGGGCGCATCGCAGGCTGCCGCTACGACCTCGGCGCCCAGAGAGGGGGCACATGCGGCGGTCGAGGAGCGGCCCGGGAAGCAGGTGAGACGTCTGCTCGAACCCTCCCACGATGCAGTCTTCCCGGCGCTGTGGTCGGCCTGGATGACCCTGCGGCAGTCACTGGGGACCGACGTCATCTGGCGAAAGATACTCAGAGAAGGAATCTATCTGCCAGAGGTCGGGCGCCTCCAGATCACCGACAGGGTGGACTTCAACCGGCAATATGCATATCTGACGGCCATGGACGAGTACGCGCGCCAACGTGGTCAGCGTGCGGAGCCATCCCTTCTGGTGAAGGTGATGCTCGGTCTCGAGCCCGCTCCGGAACAGATGCCGCCGGAAGAAGATGACAGTAACGACTCCGAGGAGGAGGAGGAGACGGGGGAGGATGAAGGCTCCGAGGGAAGGTCCCATCGGGGGAGCCCACGGGAGAGCGGCGAGGTGGCCGGCTCTGACAACGTTGATGTCACTGAGCTCCTCGAGGTCCGCTTCTATCCCTACTCAACTTGCTTCATCCATTCTCTTATGCAGCTTCTAACCCGTTTCTCCATCCTTCTCAGGAGCACACGGACGTCGGTCAGGCGTCCTCAACAGGAGTAGGAGAGGCGCCAGCAGGACAAGGCGGGGGCCAGGCACCCATTATCGAATTGACAAGCGCTAAGGGGTCCCCTGCTGCAACTGTTCCTGCGGCGACCGGGGTAGCGGAAGATGACGCTCCGAACTCCCGTAAGTCTCCCTACTTTACTGCTGGTGCTTGCCATTGACGATCCGTGACTAACCATGGCATGCCCTGTGCAGTGATCTCAACATCGGAGGCTCGTCGGGTTGCCGAACCCGGGCCATCTACGAGTGGACCAGTGGTGGACATGCCGCTTGCTCCGGAACAGGCTTCCCAAACCGAGCCGGCCCCACCAACTGCTGATCAAGGGGCTGCGGACATCGGCGGTGCTGACATCGGAGAGAGGTTGGGGGCTGACGAGGGTGTCAGCGCCGCTGGGGAGAGAGAAGAAGGTTGCCCGGATGTTGGGGAACCTATCCCTCGTGAGGACCTCCCAGGGGCGGACCCTGCAGCAGACCTGCTGGCTGCCTTCCCTGCCTACCGGCCTGCCGACCCAGAGGAGATGGATGACTCGGACGCGGAGGCGGTCGAGGATAGCCGGGTAACGCGACGCAGGGGGTGGAAGTGCATCCAGCGCTTCCTCAAGCGAGACCCATCGGAATGGCTGGGGCGCATGGGATCACTTCAGACCTGGCTGCGCTTCCTGTGTGCCGGGGGAGCTGATGCTCAACGCCTCCATCTGACGGTCCGTGATTTCATGGCCGAGAAGATGCGCGAGAGCCGCCGGCGTGCCGACGTCGCACAAAGTCGGGACATGTCGGAGAGCACGCAGGCGCTCATCGCGGCAGAGCAGGAAGTCTGGCGCCTCGAAGGGCAGGCGGCAGAGAAGGAGGCCTTCGTCGCAGCATGTACCGAGCTTGTGGAGCAACTATCGGCACAACTGATCGACGCTCAGGTACAGCTGACGGAGGCGGGCCAACAGATGGTCACACTCCAAGTCGAGCGGGAGCGTGCACAGGCCAGGATTGACGAACTGCGTGCTGCGACCGCCGACGAGGAGAGGGCACGCAGAGAACGAGAAGCAGCCCTGGAGGCCGCCAGCCAAAGGGTAGCGGCATTAGAAAGACTCATTCAGCACGCTAATCCCTAAAGGCTATTTTTTGCCATTCCCAGAACATTTGCTTCCGCTACTTAATATTTTGATCCACTTGTATGAATCGCCATATTTATCTGCGTCTTTTGGTTTAACATGCTCAACCACAATTCGTTGTCTTGCGGGAGTGTTAACCAAGCATCAGGAATCCATAATTGGGCCTGGGTTTCTGGAGAAAAGAGGGAGGTCATTCCTAGGAAAGGAGACCTCAGACCTAACCAATGTATCATCCCCCAACTTGTTCCAACACACGAGCGGGACAACGCTAGGGGCGTTGAGATTTTATCCGAACATAGGGAAATGAGAAAAGGTGAATCGCGTGTCCCGAATCCAGACATCCACAACGATCGGCCTTCCAGGAAATGCCCAAGACGGTAGGCGGACAGTGGATCGACCATAACAACTGCAATAGACGGACCGAAAAAGGCCATCATTCATATTGCAGGAGGCGGACCACATGTCATCATGAATACCGCTTTGGGGTTCCTTCAGACACAAGGGTGGAAAATCCAGATCAACAGGGCATGCGAAGCGTGGGGCGAAGTGACGATTTGTTCGGACAGAATCCAACGCTCTCAAAATTGCGCCACCGTGGGGAAAGCGTATTAGGCGGATGCACTAATCTGGCCGTGAGTCACCTCAATTCTCAGACAGCACCTCTCTGACGAGGAAACTGTCGCTTCCCATCATTGCGATGGGGCATCCCGAGCTGAATCGGGGAGAATATCACAACTGCACCACTCTACCCGAAGTCAGGCCAGACGGCCGGCGACGAGGAGGGGCGGGACTTATCGATCCCTGAGGCTGGACCCGAGTCGAAATGCCCGGGCGTTCCTACGTACTCCATCAGGCTGGAGATCAAGCCACACGTAGTTCTGTGAGTGCAGTTTAACGTCATGCAGGACGTAGGACCCCATTTGGGGTAGATCTTAGTTTAGGGTCTTAGAGCTCGGACCATAAGGGCTGGATCTTAGTTTAAGGTCTTAGAGCTCGGACCATAAAGGTGGAGGATCTTAGTTTAAGGTCTTAGAGCTCGGACCATAGGGCTAGAGGATCTTAGTTTAAGGTCTTAGAGCTCGGACCATAAGGGCTAGATCTTAGTTTAAGGTCTTAGAGCTCGGACCAGAAGGGGAGATCTTAGTTTAAGGTCTTAGAGCTCGGACCATAAAGGGGGGATCTTAGTTTAAGGTCTTAGAGCTCGGACCATAAGGGCTCAAAGCACGCCACATCGTGGTCATATCCCCTGGATATGCGAAGATGCACTGAGGGATAGTGTCAAGAGTGTCGAGGTTTCGCCTGGTCAGAATGGGAGGTGGAAAATGTGAATCATGCGGCCATTCACTCGAGGACCGGGAGCACCGGCGTGACGATATGAGAATACTGCCGACCGTGGCGGAAAAGCAGCATCAACATCGCACCAACCGTTGGTGGAATGAGGCAGCAAACGAGCATCGACCGCTCAATCGCAGGATTTATATCGATTTGCTGCCCGAGGCCATTGGGGGTACCGGCCCGAGTCGGTGGGAGAGCACTGAGGCATTGTGTCCGAACCGTTCACGGGGGCTCCACCCAGGGCGTAGACGATGGGTCCGAATGAAAGGGAGCACGAAGCCTGAAAAGTGGAGGAAACCTGACCAAGCGGATCCTGACCCTCCTGGCAATAAACCAGAGTACTCTTGACACCGGTGGACCACGGCAAGGGGTCGGGGAACACGCCTTGAGGGTGACCTGAAGGCGGCGGATTCCCCAGAGAAGGGGGAATCTCTAAGAGGTGGGGGGCTGGACCCGAAGTTTCAAACATCCGGGCGTTCCTACGTATCCCATAAGGATGGGAATCAAGCCGCACGTAGTTCTTGAAGCGCGGTGCAACACAATCGGGCACCAGCGCGGGGAAGAGTGCGGGTCTGACCCTCGCACACAAAAGGAGCGGCATTTGATATTTCTTGTTTGTCCTTAAAGATGAATGGTTTTTCTTTGTGCGGCGACATGCCCGTGATTGAGAAATCTCTGGCGTCGCCACAATAATCAAGCCATGGAAGGCATTGATGAATGGCGTGGTCATTAACCAGCGCCCAACATGAGTGTCCCCTGAGGAGGACATCACGATGCAGTGCCGTTTCTCGTCGGGCGGCCAAGACGATCACAGTTTACGGTCGTGTGGTAGGACCAGACAACACAGTTTAAGGTCGTGTGGTTCGGACCATGGAGGAACCCGCTTATCGCGGTACGGCGGACACGGCGGAGGTGGGAACATACCCAGCCCTGCGGTCACGCACGATTCCAGGAAAAGAGTCTTGGGATAGGGGTCTGCGTATGTCCATCACCCGAGGGGCAGAGATGCTAGCCTCCAGATATACTGGGCCCAGAACGCAATTGTTCGGGCGACTCCCTCCTCCTTATGGGGACGAGGGTCCAGCTACGCATGGCCCTTAGGGAGGATATCTGCATATATCCTTGGTGCTCAGATCATGGGAGCCTCGAACGACATCATTACCCTGGTTGGTCTGCCTAACGTGTAGAGGCGTACCGGAGGTCGGTATGAAGAGAGTGTCAAGATCCCACTACAACGCACAAAGGCGGAGTGTGATGAGGACTGCGCAACCAATGTTCAGAGCCCGAGAGAGCTGACATGGCGATCAAGGACGTTGCTGACGCATTCGCAACACAACATCCGATCGCGTCAGCCTAAGACGGGGCAAGCAAACGAGCATCAACCGCTCAATCGCAGGATTCATATCGATTTGCGGCCCAAGACCCACCGGTAAATCGACCCGGAGCGGTGGGAGAGCACTGAGGCATCGTACCCAAACCGCTAACGAGGATCCCTTTGAGTGAAGGCTCGAACAAGAGGAAGCGCGAGGCCTGACAAGCAACACAGGACTTGTCGGGATTGAATCTGACACTACAAGTCATAGACCGAAGCACCCAAAACATGTTAACAGATCTCCGGAAAGGGTCGGAGGACTCACCCCGAGAGCAACCGAAGGGGGGCAGATCCCCGCAATCAACCAAGAGACGGGGCTGGACCTGAGACACAAGCGTCCAGGCGGTCCTACGTATCCCATAAGGATGGGAATCAAGCCATACGTAGTTCTGAAAAGGCAGTTTAACGTCATGCAGGACGATGAGGGGTGTGAGGTAGTCCCACACACGGGGGAGGCGTACGGCGCGGCCAGTAGACCGACGTGAATGAGGACATAATCCCCTGCTCACGCGATACGCCTCGCACAAAAAGGAGGGGAACTGGGGCCAGAGGCCCAACGCGGGATAGAGATTCCCGGGAAATGGGGCTGGGCCTGAAACATGAATGTCCAGGCGGTCCTACGTATCCCACAAGGATGGGAATCAAGCCATACGTAGTTCTTAAAGTGCAGTTTAACGTCATGCAGGACGATGAGGAAAAAAGAAGGGGGGAGCAGAAGGCATCCCCAAACGTGGGGGGGGCGTACAGCGTGACGAACAAACCGACGTGAATGAGGGCATAGCCCCGCACTCACACCATACGCCGCACACCCCGGGGCAACTGGGCCAAGGGCCCGAGATGGGATGGAAATTCCCGAAGGATGGGGCTGGGCCTGAAACACGAGGGTTCAGGCGGTCCTACGTATCCCATAAGGATGGGAATCAAGCCGCACGTAGTTCTCGAGTGGCAGTTTTACGTCATGCAGGACGAATGCTGAACAGTTTAACGTCTTGTAGCTCGGACGTAGTGCAGTTTAGCGTCATGCGGGACGAAGCACTTGGCAGTTTAACGTCTTGCAGCGCGGACGAATGCTGAACAGTTTAATGTCTTGTAGCCTGGACGAATGCAGTTTAACGTCGTGCAGGACGTGGTGACACTCAGGCAAAGTATTGCTTGAGGAACCTAGCGTTGGTGGGAGGAGTGACACGCTCACCATCCATAGTCGCTAGGGAGTACGCGCCATTGGGATAGACCTTGTGGACAACAAAAGGTCCCTCCCACTTGGGCTCCAACTTGGGCGGCTTCCTGCCGGGGATCATCGGTGCTCTTAGGGCTAGCACTAGATCACCCTGCAGGAAGGAGCGGAGGCGAACCTTCTTATTGAAAGCTCGAGCCATCCTGCTTTGATGCCTCTCCAAGTTGTGCAAAGCGCGAAGTCTATTCTCATCCAGTGCTTCCAACTCGACTAGACGGGCTTCAGCAACTCTGTCCGGCGCTTGCTGGTCGTAGACCGCAGTGCGCAAGGACGGTAACTGGATCTCGATGGGCAGGACGGCCTCAGCTCCATACACCAGGGAATAAGGGGTCATCTGGGTGGAATTGCGAGTCGTCGTCCGATAAGCCCAGAGGGCGTTGGGGAGCTTGTCCGGCCAACTCTTCTTGTTCTGACCAACCATCTTTTGCAGAATGTTAGAGAGGGTTTTGTTAAACGCCTCGATCTGTCCATTCGCCTGCGCATGATAGCGAGATGTATGGTTCGAGCGGATGTTATACTTGGCGTACAACTTCTTCAACTCGGCTGCTCGGAAATTGGTTCTGTTATCCGTGAGGATAGCGTGAGGCACTCCAAATCGATAGATGATGTTGGAGGTCACGAAGTCAGCGATCGAACAGGATTTGACCTCTCTGAGCGGAATCGCTTCTGCCCATTTGGAGAAGAAGTCCGTGGCGGTCAGAATGAACCGGCACTGGCGAGCTGTCGCCGGCGGGTAAGGTCCCACAACGTCCAGTCCCCAGACTGCAAAGGGCCAGGAATACCTTGTGGTATGGAGAGGCTCCGGCGGCCGATGCACAAAGTTCGCATGAACCTGGCACGCATGGCACCTCCTGGCGTACTCGATGCAGTCATGGATCATAGAGGGCCAGAAGTATCCCAACCTCCGAATCTGGTGGGACAGCTTCGGCCCAGTCTGGTGGGCGCCGCATGAACCAGCATGAACCTCTTGCATGACTCGTGGGATCTCAACTCCCTGAAGGCAACGGAGGAGAACACCATCAAATCCGCGTTTGTAGAGGATCTGCTCCAGGCCGGGACTGCTCTGGAGGACGAACTGCGATGCGCGGCGTCGAACTCGCTCGCGCTCGGCCCGATCTGACGGAAGAATGCCATGTTGGAGGTACTCAACCAAAGGCGTCCTCCAATCAGGGGCTGATCCGACTGCTATATCTGGGGTACTCGGGGCTCCGGGCATAGGGGCAACCGTGGTGAGATTACTTACCAACGGGCCGCGATCTTCTTCCGGGATAACGGGAGCGATGAGCCTGCGGCGCGTCACGCGGACGATCAGGTTGTCCTGTTCAGGTTCCGCAAGTGACGCAGCCAGGCTGGCCAAAGCATCTGCTCGACCGTTCTGCGACCGGGGAATATGGACAATTTCTGGCCGAGAAGGGAACCGGGCCATCAGAAGGAGGGTGCACTCCAACAATGGCACAAGTTCCGGCTTCCTGACAACATAGTCGCCATTGATCTGCTTAACGACCAGTTCGGAGTCCCCTTTCACGCACAGACGGGGCACGTCGATCTCGAGAGCTAACTCGAGGCCGGTGATGAGGGCATGGTATTCCGCCTCATTGTTGGTACAGCCCTCCGACAACAGGAAAGAGTATGGCAGCACGGCTCGCTCCGGGGTAATGAAGACGATGCCCAAGCCCACTCTATTGAGCTTAGGATTATCGAGTCTTCTACCGGTGGGGCTCTGGGAGGCACCGTCAAAGTGCATCTGCCAGCATGGATCGGCTCGATCAACCGAGAGAATGGTCTCATCAGGAAAGCCTAGATCCAGCGGCTGATCCGCGGAGGTCGGGTGAGCGGCCAGAAAGTCTGCCAACGCTTGCCCTTTGATGGCCTTCTGAGACACATACCTGATGTCGAACTGCTGGAGAATCACAGCCCACCGCGCTAGACGGCCAGTCAACATAGGTCGGCTCAGGATATATTTCAACGGGTCTACCCGAGAAACCAACTGTACCTCATGGTGCTGCAAGTAGTGCCGTAATTTCTGTACGGCAAATACGAGCGCCAGGCAGCTCTTCTCGATGGGGGAATACCTAACCTCCGCATCGAGGAGCATGCGACTGAGGTAATAGAGGCTATTCTCTGTTCCCTCGTTGTTCTTCTGGGCGAGAAGGGCACCCAGGGACCGTTCCAGGGCGGTCACATAAAGGACCAGCGGCTTTCCGGATACGGGCGGCATCAGGACCGGAGGTTGAAGCAGGTACTGCTTGATTTCCTCGAAAGCGGTCTGACACTCTTTATCCCATACATAGGTGGCACCCTTCTTCATAAGCCGAGAAAAGGGCTTACACTTGCCGGCCAGATTCGCGATGAATCGGCGTATATAGGCTAAGTGGCCTTGGAACCCTTGCAGTTCCCGGACGGTACCCGGGGGAGGCATCTGGCTAATCGCCCTGATTTTCTCTGGGTCGATCTCAATACCCCGGTATCTTACCACAAATCCAAGGAACTTTCCGGAGGTGACCCCAAAGGCACACTTCAACGGGTTCATCTTCAGGCAGCGAGACCGGAGGAAGCTGAACACTTTCTCAAGATCTTTGAGATGGTCCTGACGCTGGCGCGATTTGACAACCAAGTCGTCGACGTAGCATTCCACCAGTGTGCCGAGGATTGGCTTGAATATGCGGTGCATCGCCCGTTGATAGGTGGCACCTGCATTCTTCAGGCCGAAGGGCATGACCCGGTAGCAAAAGGTGCCTTGGGGGGCCCTGAAGGCAGTGAACTCCTCATCCTCAGGGGCCATCCGAATTTGGTTGTATCCGGAGTATCCATCCATGAAGGAGAGGGCTTGGAACCCTGCTGTGGCATCAATCAACAGCTCTGTCACTGGAAGGGGAAAATCATCCTTCGGACAGTGGCGGTTGAGATCGCGGAAGTCGATGCAGACTCTAATCTGCCCGTTCTTCTTCCTGACCGGCACAATGTTGGCCAGCCATTTGGGGTACTGAACTTCCCTCACGAAGTTGGCTTTGATAAGCTTGTCAACTTCGGCCTCAACCATGGCACCATGGGATGGGTGCATTTTCCTGGGAGGCTGCTTGAACCCGCGATGGTTTGCCGGGAGACCAAGGCGGTGGACGGCTACTTGAGGATCTAGCCCCGGCATCTCGTCATAGCCCCAAGCGAACACATCACGGTGCTGCCTGAGAAAGTCCACGTACTGCTGCCGCTCCTCAGAGGGCATGGCGGCACTAACCAACGTGGGTCTTGGATCGGCCTCGGTTCCAAGGTTCACCTGTATTAACTCATCGACCGTGGCGGGGACGCCCTCCTCAAAGGCTGGGGGTGCGTCTTCCATACCCTCTCCACTCGGGGAGGGATCATCCACGGGAGAGACTGCGTTGGAAACTGCATTGGGGCTACCAGATCCTGCTGGGCCACTGGTGCTGGCGCGGGCGGTCGCGGCCGTCTCATCAGGAGACTCGCGGACCGTCAAGACCATGGCGACGTCCAACCGGTGAATCGGGAGGACGTAAGCGTCATCCAGACTTGCCCAGGGATCGCTTGCAACAGCGACAGGCTCAACCTCACCTGCCAGGATCTGCTTATCCTTGCTCTTGTAATAGTCCGCGTCCAGATAGCGGGCTTCACATGAGGCAAAAGGAGAGGCATCTCCTTGAAGCACGCCTACTCGACCATTAAGGGAGTATTTGAGGCATTGGTGGTATGACGAGGGAACCGCCGCATGAAGGTGAAGCCATGGCCTGCCCATCAATGCGTTATACGCAGTGTCCTGAGAGACTACCATGAATTCGGTGTTGGCAACCAAGTCACCGAACTGGGTCTTCAAACGTATCTTGCCGACCGGGGTTTGCTCGGTGCGGTCGTACCCCTGGATCCTGAGGTCGGAGGGAATCAAGTCATCCTCAGACAACCCCAATCTCCGGAGCGTCCGAGTTGGAATCAGATTAATCCCGGACCCCGTGTCGACAAGACAACGCCGGACTTCAAGGCCATTGAACTGGCCAGTGACATACAGCGGACGGATGTGTCCCTGTATAGGAGGGTCCTCATCCTTACCAGAGAACGAGATAACTGCCTGACATTCGGCGTCCTCGATCGTTTCGGCGTGGAAGGCCTCTGCAGCCGCAACCTCTGTCTCGAACTGGAGGGGGCTCTTCAGGGCTTCAGCGAGTGCCTCGCGCATCTCAGATGACATGCGCAGAGCCTCAAGGATGGAGAGCCTTGCTGGGATGTCGGCCAAGTGCTTCAGGACATCATACTTTTTGGCCAAGCGCGAGCTCCTGGTTGCAGGAGATTGCTCTGCGGTTGGTGGCATGACGGGCCTTACCGGTTGGATCGGCGGCCGACTGGTACTTGGCGCATCTCGCTGTTCACTGGTCGCAGTCCGGGAAATGGTCACCGTACTGGAGTCAGGAGGCCGGGATGGACTTGTGGCAGGGCGGAGCTGGTCGCGACGCGGCTGAGGCGGTTCTGCCCGGTCCCATACCACAAACAGTGGCGGAGGCGAATCCGTCATCCCCGGATGGGGAGCCTGCGCACGTTGAGCTCGATCTTGAGCCTGCCGCCTAGTCTCAGTGGCGTGCACGGCCTGGCCGGAGGTACCGACGGCTGTGCCCCGGCGACTCCTGCTGCTGCGGTTCTTCCGACGGTGGCGACGACCGGGGACACTAGGGAGGTCCACCTGGTGTTCTTCAACGTCGGGAACCGAAAAGGGATTTACCAGCTCGACGGTGTTAACCGAAGCGTACCCAATACCGTCGTCGGACGAATCATCCATCACCGGGCGGATCCGAGGAGGGACCCCCATCTCCGGGGGCATGAAATCGCCGAGAGTACGGGATAGTGGCGGAACTGGCGGGGCGCGCTCTTCCTTCTTGCGCTGCCGCCGTTTGCTCCTCTTGGAGGAGGCAGACTGGGACGACGATGCCGAAGCAGCACCCGCAGGTTCTGGGGGCTCAGGCTGATTCAAGCACGCACGGATGATTCCATGGGCGCGAATGGTCGTCTTGCGGGCCATCCAGTTATTATACTTCTG
This sequence comes from Viscum album, assembly GCA_963277665.1. Lineage (NCBI taxonomy): Eukaryota > Viridiplantae > Streptophyta > Magnoliopsida > Santalales > Viscaceae > Viscum > Viscum album. The sequence continues at coordinate 1,914,491,350 of OY728165.1, read as the reverse complement.
GGATCCGCGGTCGGAGACCAGCTGCCATTCGTCCTCGTTGCCACTATCGTCATCTGATCCCACGAATACGCCCGCCACTTGTGCTGGAGCTGGGCCCAACCTGATTACATTGTTGTTAATCTGGTCTTGGAGCCAGTCCTTGAACACATAGCACCGCTGGATGGTGTGCCCCAGGGCTCGATGGTAGGGGCAGTAGCGGGGGTTATCCGTGAGATGTGCCTCCTCTGGCTTCCAACACTCAGGCAGTCGCACAATCCTCTGCTCCAGGGCGCTCCAGAAATAACCGGGGACCTGATCCTCATGGAATGAGTACGTCAGGTGTCGCGGGCCCCTGGGAGCGCGGTCTTGACGAGGGGCTGGAAGGGCCTGCCGAGGAGGTGGACCCTGATTATCTCGCCTGGGTTGCGGCGGTACATTACGCGGAGGGGCCGGCCGGTTCTGAGGCTGCCATTGCTGGGCCGGGAACTGAGCCCGTGGAGGCGGATTCCTGTGAGGCTGCGGAGCTGGCCTCACCGGCAGCAGCTCCAACGGCCTGGGAGCCTCTATCTGGGCCACAGCAGCGGGCTCAGCCCTGCTGGCTCTCCTTGCAGGAATCATAGGAGGCAGCGGGTGTGCCTGGCTGGCCTGTTGCAGGGCTTCCTCAAGACGTTGAGCTTTGTCTGAGAAGTCCCTAAACCCTCCGGGGTAATTCTGAGTGATCAGGGAAGGGACCAGCTCGGTCTTGACGTTCCCGACGCACATTGTCAGCAACTGCTCCTGAGTCAATGGCATGTCAAGGGAATACGTGAGACCCTTCCATCGGGCGACGAAGTCCGCGACTCGCTCATCAGGCCTCTGCTTGCACTTGAAGAGGTCTGCGATACTCGTCTTCCGGGTCGTGGAACTGAACTGGTAGAGGAATTGTCTACGAAGGTCCTCCCAGCTAGTTATCGACCCGACGGGAAGCTGGCTGTACCAGACAAATGCTGGCCCTTCCAGTGTCTGGACAAAGCAGCGAAGCTTAGCGGCCTCTTGCTGCGCCGGAGTCCCCAACATAGGCCCGCACCTCGAGTTGAAATGGGCCAAATGTTGTGGCGGATCTCCGGTCCCGTTGAAGGGGGCGAAAGTGGGATTCCCGAATCCCGGAGGCGCCGGCATGTCATCCACCCATGCTGGGTATGGCTTGCCGTCCGGTGGGATCGCCACCTGCCGAGTCTCCAAGGCTTCCAAGCGGGCAATGAGTGCCGCCATCGGATCGTCCGGACATGGGTTCCAGTCCTGGCGAGGATCTCTAACCACGAGCGCATTGCATGGCCCTTCAATCGGGTCGTCGACCGGATCGTCGAACTCGGCAGCTCGTGGGATGGCTGGCGGAGCGGCCCTTGGGGCAGCGGGAGGAATCCGAGCGGGATCTCTCGGGTAGTCACGCCGCTCGGGAGGGTGTGGCGAAACATACCGCGCCCTCTTGCCGTAGGCAATGGCCTCTCTCCTGTCGGCGAACACGGCGTAATCACGGTTGCCCGGGAGAGTCTCATCGAGGGGTGGTTGTTCCGGTCCCTGCTGTCCTGGCCTGGGATCACCGTAGTCAGGCCGCCGTTCTGCAGCGCGCTCGGCGAGGAGCTGGTCAACCAGCCTCTTCTGTTCGGCGAGCTGCTGACGTAGCGTAGCCTTCTCGGGATCCTCCTCTGCCCTCCGCATGGAGGCAGATGGGTCGGCGGGCCTTATAGCCTCGCTGTGCTCTTTTCCTTTGCTGACGTTTCGGCTCAACGTCAGTGCTTCAGTGGGTGCGGGGAGCCCCAGGAGGTTCCTCTGATGACGAGTAACTCTCACTGATGGGTCTGACGACGGCTTGTCTTCGGGGGGGAAGCCCCCGTCGAGAAGTTCCAAGTCGTTCCCCTCTCCCGACAGGTCAGCCATATTGACCGTTCCTGTCCCTGGGGATGTACCCTCAGGGCCACCCAACGAATCGGGCTGTCGGCGAATCACACTGAAGCGTAGGGCAGCGTACTGCCCCCATCCACGGATATACACGTGGGGAGTGGCTTCCTCGATAACTTTGCGGAGTACTTGAAAGCACTCAACGCATCGTTGTTGGAGGGCCTCATGGTGCCCAAATGACCCGGGGTGCCGAACCGCGGGGAGCATGGCCAGGTCAATTTGACGGCACTGCTCACCAATATCCTCCAGGTGTAGTTGACTCCCGGGGTATGGCATTTGTAGGCAGTGAAGACGGGAGTGAGTCTCCCGGAGAGTTCGGCGGAAGCACTCGAACTCATCCGGGGTGAGCGATTCGGGTGCATCAAAGCCCGGTCCTGCGACTGGCCAAAACTTCTCAGGGAAGTGGCCCTCTGCAAGGACGGTCCAGAAGCTCCACGACTCAAACTCGGGACCCAGATCTCCTCGGTCCTCTTCCATGGCTGGGAACGGACGGGGAACTGGTAGTGGTGCCGAGGCGGGCCGTCGGGCCGACGGGCTGGCCGGCGGTGAATACGGCGAGCAGGCCGATTGGCCTCCATATCCCGGGCCTCCCCCTGAGGGTGGCGGTGCCCCAGCTACCACATCACGATAGGACGGGCCGGCGAGCGAACATCCTGCCGTAGCATCGGTGCTCGCCGAGGGCGCACCAGATCGTGGTTCGACCGTCGGTCCCCAGAAAAAGTCTCCGGCTTCTCTGATCGAGACGGAAGGCACTTCCGGAGGGGCCGGTACCAACCGCAAGTTTGATCCTTGGGGGTCTACCAGGCCCTCGTTACTCCGGATATACCTTCGGAGAGACGCGGGGATCACATCGATCTCGCTCTCGGGGAGCACGAGGCTGACGTGCCGCATTCCTACCCCTGCCCTTGACTGGCGGGATTGGGGAGAGGGCTCAGTCGCCGAATCGTACTCCGCCTCTGAGTCAGAGAAGCAAACCGGTCGGATCTCTGTCCGGAACTCCGCAACATTCTTCCCTCGGCGTCGACGCCTTGCCTTCCTGCCCCTGGGTGGTTCTTCGGGGCAGGGCTGATCTCTGTCCTGGCGTCCTCCGGCCGCACTGGTGCTGGGGCCGAGAGGACTGGGAACCAAGGTGCGAGGGGCACCGGGACAGATATCAAAGGGGACGCGGGGAGAGATGATTCCGGGCAGGCCTCCGGGCCGGGATCGGAAGGTGGGATGACCCACGCCTCCTGGATCGGCCACACAGAGTAGATCCTGCCGGTGAATAGCGCTACCGCGAGGTGGTCCGCGGTGGCTACTGCCAGTGCCAGCAACCGGGAGAGTCAACCCAACCTGCCTTTGGGGCGGTCGGGGCCTCGATCCGGGTCGGGCATAGGAGTTCCCCTGCTCAGGATGCGCAGGGGCCTGGCGACTGGAGCCAGCAGTGGCTCGGGCCAGTGCGGCCGCTGTTGCTAGAGCCCCAAGGTGGGCATCCTCTTCCGCTCGCGCCCGACGTTGGCGTCGAGACAGACGAGTCGGGATGAGCGGCGCGGGCAGGTGGAGAGCCTGTTCCTCGATTGGAGAGGCCTGGCGGCGATGTCACCGTGGCCTGGCGGGAGCCCTTATCGTGGATCCCTTTAGCGAATCCCGGATAGGGTGATCCCGGGCCTCTTCCACCTAATCCGCGTAGGGAAGGGAACTGTCAGAGCGCTCCGGGGATAAGCTCCCGAAGCGGTTGGACGTTGAGGTAGGCAGCGGTGCCTCCCTGCGCGGCCCTCGGGGGCGGCGGTGGTGGCGAGGCGCGGCCTCCTCAAGGTCTAGGCGAGCCATTTCCCTAGTGGGGATGACTCCCTCTTCCTCGTATCTCCGCACCAGGGTGTTGATCACCCTTCTCTGGATGACCTCCGCGGGGGAGAGAGGGCGTGGTCGTCCCGCAATTACGGCTGCTGGGACGACTGTGGAACGGGCAGGACCGCGCGGAGTAGCCGCGTCGGTGTTTCCCCTGTCCCTGCGCCAGTGGGCGGGTGGCGATCGGGCACTAGATCGGGCGACCTGATTTCTGCAAGCAGGGAGAATGACCCATTAACACTGACAGGAAAAAGGAATCGACAACCAACCATTAGTGCCACGACGCCTTCCGTGGGGGGAACCCAGGCCCTCGACGTTGCGAGACGGAGTGCCCGATGTCCCTTCCCCAGCCCCTGGCGGGTAAGACTGAATGCTTGGCCGGGCAACACGCCGGTCTTCCAACACCTCTGAAAGCCATCGGTCTTCGTATCGAGGAGAAGAGATTCACGTCGGGTTCACCATTTTTCTGTTTCGGTGCGGATGTGCGTCGGGTTACGCTGTTCCGCCAGGACGCGTTCGCGCGTGCACCCGTCAACCCGAGGGGATGGGCGCGCGGCTTGTGGTCCCGCAGTCCCGCTTTCCAAGGGCGGGCGGCATCCGTCCCTTATTCAGGGGCGTCTGCTCCTTGATCGAAACCGGGATGATGGGATGTCGGCTTCTCCTTCCTTGGACGTCTCCTCGGAACTTGTCGCCTAATCCGGGTCTCCCTCATAGACTTAAGAATGTTCGTGAATCTCGTTCCCGGCGCCATATCTTCATGGACACCGGTTAATTACGCTGCTTCCGCCCGGACGCTCCAAGGGGTCTGGACGGGGCAGCAACCTGCGGTGAGAAGGCCGGGTGGCTCTGGGTGCTGGGGGCGTGTCGTAACACTGCGGCTCTGCACGTCTGTCTTCCGTCCCTAATAGGGCTTCTCGAAGGCACGATGGCCTGAGGCATCCCGTACTAGGTGCGGGGAACTGTGTCACCTGAGGTTTTCCTCAGCTTCCCGTGTTTAACACGGGGTATGCCGCGAGTTTAACGTCCAGCGGGGACGGCATCGGACCGATCAACACGAAAAGTGGATCAGATGACAGAACCCCTTGCGGGGAACCTCCGACGCTGGGGCCAGCACATGGGCGGCTTCCCAAGTAACGTGGAGTGAAGTGAAGTGGCATGACCCCACCGGGATGTGGCGGCCCGGGTAAGGATCAGGATGGATGATGGAGTAAAGAGCTTGGACCCCAGAGGGGCTTCCTACGTACCGCGCGTTAACACGGATCAAAGTCAACGTAGTTCGGGCATACAGTTTAACGTCATGCTGGACGTCGGCAAGCCGACTCACGAAGAGGTCGAGGCCGCCGGGCGGAGGATTGAACCGAACCACCTCGCACGGAGGGGGGATGGAACGGCCGGGTGGATCACAGTTTCACGTCATGCTGGACGATAAAAGGGGAAATGGAAAAGGGGGGCTGTGGGGAGGCACCGTGGAGATACACACGGGCAGTCTTCCACAGGGGCGGATTCATAGGTGAATCAACGCAAGCGTGAACCCTGGAGGGGTCCACTGATGGGCGAACGGATGTAAATACGACCGGAACGACCAGGTGGTGGGCTTGGGCCTCAGGGAGGCTTCCTACGTACCCTGTATAGAAGACAGGGATCAAAGTCCACGTAGTTCATTCTGTCAGGACTTACGCACTTGGGGCAGCCCGGATACTGCAAAACTCAGTTGGAAGGGACTTGGACCGAAAGCAAAAGACACCTCGATCCCAGTCAGACCCTCTACTGGCTTCGGCAGTGGGGAGGTGCAATGGAGATACACATGTGCAGCCTCCCACGAGAAACTAGGGGTTTGTAATACCCTGCCCCCGTAGGGAAAAGCCACTCCCATTAAATCATCCCAAAAGGGGGACAATCCCGACATCCCTGCAGAGACGAGCGGGTGGGGGCCACGTCCAAACCGGGGGAGACCCTGCGTGCGGAGCACGGGATCAGGTTGCGGACGGTTTAGCGTCTTGCCAGACGAAGTACAGTTTAACGTCATGTGTTGAGGACGAAGCGGACGGTTTAACGTCTTGCCGGACGAAGTACAGTTTAACGTCATGTGTTGAGGACGAAGCGGACGGTTTAACGTCTTGCCGGACGAAGTACAGTTTAACGTCATGTGTTGAGGACGAGGCACTTGGCAGTTTAACGTCTTGCAGCACGGACGATGGGGGCTAGGCAGTTTAACGTCGTGCAGCTTGGACGGGTGTGCAGTTTAACGTCATGCTGGGCATAGGTTGCCGGACGAAGCACTTGGCAGTTTAACGTCTTGCAGCGCGGACGATGTACAGTTTAACGTCGTGCAGGACGTATATGCAGTTTAACGTCATGCTGGACGAGTATGCAGTTTAACGTCATGCTGGACATAGGTGCGTGTCACTTCGCGCAAGCCTGGAGGGCCGCACGGGAAGACAACGCACGGTGCGGGCACCCGGGATGAGAATCATCGGGTGCCACACAGGCGGGTACCCTTAGGAGGTCAACGGGGACGACCCTGGCAGATTGCGCGCAAAAAGGAAGCTTTGCGCGCAATACTGCGGGCCGGCGCGCAATCGGGGTGGCTGGCGCGCAATTGGGCCAGCGCCTTGCGCGCGGATGCTTGAGATTGCTCACACCGGGCTTCGGATAGCGCGCGGGGGCAACGGCTCATTCTCTAATGAATGGCCACTTGAAAGAAGGGGGGTGCGCGCAATCAGGCCGGATTGCGCGCACCCCGGGGGCAATTGCGCGCAAGCGGGTTCTTTTGCGCGCAAAGGCCTTAGGGTGAATGTTTAGTCAAATGAAAGGAGCCAGCGGGGATTGCGCGCGAAGGCGGACCCCGAGGCTTTCTTGCGCGAAAGAAAGGAGGTTACCTGAAGTTCGTCATTGCGCGCGGAAGTGGTTGAATTGCGCGCACGGGAGACGTTTCGACTTCCAGCAACCTTTGAAACGTTGGGGGTCGCCTTGTATTTATAGGCAACCCCGGGCGCGGAATCCAGGGTGCGAGCGCGAAATTCCCCCCGCGGGCGCGGAATCGGGCGCGGCGCGCAAGGGAGTCGCGCGGACCCGCGGCGCGCAAAATTGCGCGCCGGACCGGCGCATTGCGCGCATCCCGGGGGGTTTGCGCGCGGAACATCCCCTTTGCGCGCGGGCCTCTGAAATTCCGCGCAAGGCCTCCGGGCCCTCCGAAACATCCTTCCGACTCCAAATATGACCTCGCTTTCCGCATCCGGAGCTTCGTTTGGGAACAACGGACTTTTCCGGCGTCTACAATAATCCAATTATTTTGGACCAAAATATTAAAATAAATCTTCTAAATTTTCCAGGAAAAATTTAATATGTTCTATCCTTCTCAAAAGTCCATCCCTCAATGGAATTACCCCCATTGTAAAGTAGATAATCGAAGAAGTGTAGAATAAATTTGTAACTACGCCTTTCTGATTTCTATTTCTATATGTACGCGTAATCTTCATAAAATTCCATTAAAACGTGTCAAAATGATAATATAAATATTATTGGTATACATTAATGTTATTATAATGATTTTATAATCATTATACACCTTTCCCTTTTCTATTATGAGAAATGAAACCATTGTTTGTGCATTGTGCGGACTACCACCTCCACGACACAACATGATCCATTTTCCTTCATCACATTGTAAGGATGTTCCTAATACATAATTTAATATATATTTATGAAATTTATGAAATATATTATATTTTTAAATTATAAAACTGAATAATCATTTTTTCCATTGTATGGGAAACAAAATCATCATTAATTTATACGTGTGGACTACCGCCTCCATTGAATGACTTATTTTATTTTCATAACATCCTTACCTAAATGGAAAAGAAAATGGGATTAGTGAATAAATATGATGTTTATAATATAAATATTTTTCTATAAAGAAAATTTTGAAAACCTATTAACAATATCAGTAATAAATAATCGTTAAAAATTCAACCATCCAAAAGAACATTCAAAGAGAAAAAATGATTTCTCTGTATACATAATATTATAGATATAATTCATTTAAATTAAAATATATCCTAATTATAAAAACTAAATAATATAATTATTCATCTATTATAATTATATTACAACTAAATCACATCATAATAGTTCATTAACTATGAAATGTTCTTCTTTGGGTAGGTTTAAACCCCTACTTGAACAATTATATAAATTTATATCATGTATGAATATGGGAATTTAATTTCTTATCATATATGATATAAATAAATAATTATTTATTTATTTATATTCTTTAATGGTAATATAAAAATTTAACTCATTTTTTCATAAAACACTCTTGGTTCTCTATAAATCATAAAAACATACATGTTGATGATTTCATCGTTATAGATCATAACCAAAAATCCCATAGAAAGTATTTATAGCACAATAAAAATATATAAAACATAAATTCCAACACATTTTATGATATATGTGTGATTAAATTTGGTATAATGTTGGATAAAAATATTGTTATTAAGAAACTAGTTCAAAGAAATCTTATTTACTCACACTTGATATCAGAAATATAAAATTACTAGCTAATATACATGTAAAGAATAATTATAAATAAAATTTATAAGTTTTTATGGAAATGAAAATGGCTCTGAATTGGATTATTATAGTTGTAACTTTTTTAACACTAGTGGTTAGAGAACATTTTTACTAAATTGGAGTTAATGGAATGGGATCTTTGTCTAATTACTTAAGGCTTGTTTCTTAATGTACACTATTATACCTTTAATATGGTGTGATTACTACCTAGTGAATTAATTTTACCATATTCATTTATTTTTATGATCCATATAATTTAATTTATTTAAATTACTTTGATTCAAAAAATACTAATGTTGAAAGTTGTTTAGATCAAAATGTAATCAAATCAAAAGGGTTTCTTATCTTGAATTTTCACTCCTCGAGAAATATTTCTTATTATAAATTATATTTTGATTAGAATGGTGTATATACTACCAAATTAATATTTTTTTATCATGATAATATCATTATTCATTTTTGTAATTATTCGTTAGAAATAATATCCTTTAAGGGATTTCGACTCGAATATTTCAAATGTTGTGAGATCTATTTCTCTCTATTTTGAATTCCATGAGACATGGATTATATTACACGCCATTAACTCTTTTATATGGTGCATTAACTTCACATTATCATTCAATTATAGTTAATATATTTCATTTAATGATATTTTCATATCAATTTCAATAAAACTCTCTTATATACTTTTGATTCTTACATTAGCATTACCATAATGGTTTTGCATCTAAAATTTTGTTTTTATGGGGATGTTTTGTTTTATAGAAAAAATATCATCTTAATGAGGGGTAAAATTATTATTTGATATATTATATCATGAAATATATTTTACTCATTGTAATTTAATGTTCAATTGTTATCCCACACTATTAAAAGTGTTTTTATTTAAATTTTACTCGTGTTGTAATGGTTTTCATGACTCAAATTTTTTATCTATGAGTCATAACATTCAATATTTATTATTATATTATAAATATATTTCTTCACACTAATTAATTTTCACTATATTATCTTTCCTTCCTTTTTTCAAAATGATTTATCACTACTTTTTCATACCAATCCATCCACTCTGGATAGGAATAACTTTATTCCAACTCCCTTTCGTTGTTGATACACTATTTTCTCTTCCATTTATTAAAGGGTGTTCACATATATTCCACACATCAATTTATTAGGGATGTAATTTGCTAAATTTTATACATTTTATCTACACGTTGTAGATTCCCTGTACCTCATAATCTTTATTGTAGGGTATTTTCTATAAAGTTAATAAATATATTTGGATACCCATTTATTATATATATGTTTATAAAGTTGATGATTTACTCATGTGGATCTATTTGAAAAGGATATGCGACACATTTTATTCCATGGTTTCTTTTTTATCTAACGAATGAAACCCATTTTCATTCTATTTGTTCGTTAGGTAATATTGAATTAAACCCATATTATTTCTATGGGTTCTTTATGATATGATGAATTATTTATTTTTTATATAACTAATAAGTATTGATGATGATAGATGAATTCCAATATCACCCAATAATAGATTGTTTTAATGTTTACATCCCACGATATAATCATTTAAAGTAAACCTTATTTTCCTAAATTTGTAAAAACAGAGGGTGTGGATCATGAAATTAATATTTCAGTAGATTAATTATTGTGACATATTTGAAAGGTATCATAGTTTTATGATTATTCATATTCTTATCTTAAGACATCAATGATAATGTATATAGAATCATTCAGTTATTATATTATGTCAAGAATTATTCCATGATTTATGGTCTATGTTTTGTTTGGTATAATTTTCTCATTTATATTGATTATTCACATGTTCTAACATTATTCTTAGTAATTATATTCAATTTTTTACACTTATATTAACCCTAACTTATAATATTAGCGCAACCCTTTTAATATGTTTCCATTTCCAAAGGTTTTTAGTAGATTAAAAGTATGAAAGTCATAAAGGATTCCCATATGTGTAATGTTTAGACTCTTTATGGAATAATTAGTTTCCTAAATAATGGGAAAGATTTATAATTTTTACGAAGAACTTGGGTTTTGTTAGTTAATTTTTTCATAATTATCTAACACTCTAAAACTAAAAGGTCTTGGGAAAGTATTGAAATTAAATATTTGATTAATGTTATGTGGATGATATAGTCATGTCAGTGGGATGCAATATTTATAGAAAAAACCATCTATTGAAGAGGCTGTGTTCTAAACCTTATTGTTTCCCTTATAAAATGATTATTAGGTTTGACACTATGATGTGTGCCTAACCCTACATTGATTGTATATGGTTAGGTAATTGATGTCTAACCACCCCTTAGTGGTATGGGATTGTTTGAGACCTTTTGTACCACCTCCCTTGAGTGTGGGGGATGGTGTGGGTAATTTATTTGTTCCATACCGGGAATAGGGGATGGGTTGGTTAATATATGTATGGAATATCCTAAGAGAGAAAGGATGAATAGGGTACTATTTTTGTGGCTTCTACTATGGATACAGGGATGACCAAGGTAATATTTTTACAACATCTCTTGTGTGAGTTGGGATGAATATGGTACTATTTGCGTAGAATATATTGATAGGGTAAGGATTAATATGGTACTTCAAGTGTTCCCTATTTTCAGGGGGATGGGTTGGATACTTGATGTGAGGTCTTCCCTAAGAATTATTTTCTTGGGTATATATTATGTAAACTCGTTTGAGGGGGCTGGTTTTGGTACTTGATATGGAAGAATCCATAAGCATTATGGTGGAGTTTGAGACATAAAATTGAACCATACCCTAAATCTTAGGGAATTTTTTTGGTTTTTTGGAACTAAAAAATGATTACTAGCATAGTTTAAACATGGAATGTCTGTGTGTTATTGTTTCCTGGTTAACACATGATAACCCAACATGCATATTTATTTTTCTATCATTTATTTTCCTCATGAATAAATTTATATAATGAATTATATTAGGGTCACTTAGTGAGAACTAAATAAGATGTATTTATCACACCCTGCATGGGAAACTGGTGTGCAAGAAAACCTTATATCCAGTTACAGGTTTACCACAGGCTGTGCATTGTATCAGAATAGGGTAGCTCGATATGTTATTATGTTTTGAGGGTGAGATGACTCTCAAGGAAGAAAATATAGAATATTATGAATCCTTATGATTATTTTTTATTTTTTACATGTCATCATTTAAATTTGATATCACTTTCTATGTAATATTTTATGATAAAATTTCATTTGATACAAAATAGATGTTTTTTTATTTATTATATGTGTTCTGGTTATATATTATGGATGATATTTGGGTATTTTTTCTATGTTGATGGTTATCATATCAAATTAATATTATTCTCGTGTATGATTTAGTTCCTCACCTATGGTTATAAAACTTTAGTATATGGGGAGGCATGACATAGGTCATGTCGAACTCTAATTCTGAAACTGGTGAGTGGTACCTATATGTGGAATCACAAAAATATAATTAGTCATTTTACTTTGGTCTAGATAATATTTTCCTAATAGGAAACTGATGTTTTTTGACTCTCAGGTGTTGGAGGCACATAGTACATTGAGACTTCTTCTCATGATGTTCACACTTGGTAATCCCCAAAATGTGAGCATATAAGGATAGACCCACCAATAGGGATTCCACCTCTTATATATGTTATTGGATATTTTTATATGTCCATGTGTTTATTGGTCCATATACATAATATTATAATAAATATATTACATGGATCATGTACTTTGATGTATGTCTAAAAATAGGGACGATAAATGTTCAGGGATACATAGCATACATTAGGTATTCCTTATGTTATATGATAATAATTGAATAATTTAATCAATGATTTTTTTTCCTTTCAAGTTTATAGAAGAATATATCTTTAGAAATTTCCTTGAAATAGATCTATCTGATTAAATCCATGGTCATTTGAGTTCATATATTATTATTATTCATAAATTCAAAGAAATGTATTTTAATCACATAAAGTGAAGACACAAGTATGAATATTAATTAATGAGATATTGATAAAAATTCATTATATTGCATAGTAGTGTTTGTATGGAGGTTGTTTCATTGAGACTTCATTTTTTTCTTTATTGGTGTCTTAACATGTTGTGAGATGTCAATATTTGACATTTGTTATAATCACCTAATCCCACTTAGAAAGATTCATATAGGGTAACACTCTAAATGTATATAAGATCTAATTAAATTCTATTGAATTTAAATAATAAGAATAAATATAACTCCAGGATTATAGAATAAAAATTATTCAAGTTTCCTTGATCACATAAATTCAATCAACATATATTCTTGTTTAGAATATGTGAGTTAAATTTTTTTTGGTCATTAATTATTGACAAGGAATTAAAAATTTATTTATTTAACTACCAATTTTATCATAAGGATTAGGAGGAAAAAATTCCTACTCCTAATAAATTTATTAGAAAAATAAACATATAAAAATAGTATTACAAGGGGGATTTACAAAGTCCGGTATAAAAATAACCATGTGCATCCAACTCAACCAAATATGAACAAAAATATGGAACCAAAAAAGACCATCTTTAGTTGGTCTCCATAACATTCCTCTTGGAGAGATCACTGGTAACTTAATTTGATTCCCTGTAAACATGTGTAACATATTGGAAAAGAGAATCCACAATATGAAGACAACCAATCCAGTACAAAAACATTCTCAAAGTAACATTTATAGAATGTGAATTAAAGATATCCAATGCAAAACTGGAATCAGATTGCATCCATAGGGACTACCGACAATAATAGACAGCATACCTGAGCGCATTTATCATAACCCATAATTCAACTTCAATTGGATGACCATTCCCATTGAAATTATAAAACAAACCTATAATGAGACCCTGATGAGTATGGAAGATTCCACCATAACCCAATGGTCCGGGTGGACCTGAGGACACCCCAACAACATTAACTTTTAGCTACCCAAATATCAGAGGAATCCATCAAATTGAATTAATAACCAATAATTGTTTTCCTTGCAACTAACACCAATAGATCTCAAATTAGTGATGTAAGAGAAGTCATTATTCCGAGATCCAGTTTTTATTTTGGAATTGGTCATGATTTCTTAATGAATTGAAATAACTCCTTCATGAAAAGATGGGCATAATCCTAAAAAAATTACCCATTTCTTTCCATCTAAAGGTAATATATCGTGGCAGATATAGATGTTAGCTGATGAGCCTGAATCATCCCACTACAACCCTCATTATAGATGGATGTCATCATCATATGAGAACCTCCATGTTCAAAGTTGAATCGAATAATACACTATAAATATAGACAAAACCTACCAGTTAATTTACATCAAACAAAAATATGATTGATAGACTCCCCACCTTGGAGACAGAGATAACATGAAGAAGAAAGATAAAACCCTATATATTGAATGATTCCATTCATAAGAAACCTCTGCCTCTAGATTCAATAGATCATAATGAATGTGGATAGTAAAATATAGGAATTCCTAATGCCCATGATCCCCAAATACATAATTAATGATCCATTAATACAGTGTTTATAGTAGTCCCTTTCAATGAAAAAACCACTCAAATCTAGTTTCCAGACAAGAATGGCACATCGAGTTCACTAATATCTACAAATCCCCATATTGAGCTAGGGGATCCCATCATAAACATTAGTATTACCATTAATATCTACAATGGTGAAATGTTTCATATAATGAGGAATAACAACTTATTCATTAATTGGAATTTAAATCCATGGTGTACTCCAGAAATTCAAAATAGATTGTCTACAGACCATACCCATTGTAAATTGCACTATGTCTTGAAAATATTATTTAATGGTGGACAAAATAAAAAAATTAATCAACAGTTTAGTTAATATATAAAATTGATTATTTACTTAGTTATAAGGGTATTAAAAATAAATAGTATTCCAAAATTTATTTAATTTAATAATTATGAAATTAAATTTTTACTTGTGATTTTAGTGAATATATTTTTTATTTTTTGGATGATAGAATAATAATTAGTTTTTAAAATGAATATTTTTTTATTCAAGGTTTAATAAATTCAGAGGAGGATTAGTCGTCTCAGTTAAGGGCCGAATAGAAATGATTGTATTCCTAGCGGTTATGGACTTAGTGGGGTATCCAATGGAGATAGGTTCATGTTATTGACTATGGTGGAATTAATCCTTCACTGATGAGGGAAAGTACATAACGAGAATAGTTTTCTTGGTAGGCTTGATGGATAGGGTGATTGACGTGACACTTCCCTAGGGTGTAGCAACATTGCTAAGTGGAGGATTATCTACAGAGATGATAGTGGTCTGACATCACTACTGGATGTAGTGGTGGGGATTGTGTTGGATGTTGTGGAGAAGGATGTTATAAAGATTATGGTGGGGTCTCTACTGGATTATGTGGTGTAGACATCATTGCGGGTATGAAAAAACCGACTGCTTCAAAATGGCACAAGCAGGTTGTAGGGTGATGTGTCTATGATAGTGTATTGTTAGGAGACCTTGGGTAGTAAAAATATATGGGTCACATGCCCACTAGGCCTTTGGTCGATCTATTTATGTATAAATAATGATTGATGGGTTTTTTATCCCCTTATGGGGATATGAACTGCCTTTCCAAGCCATTGTGTGAGGTTTGTGTGTGTGTGTGTTTGATGTAGTTATACCAAAAAAGACCATAATATATTTTATTCATGTAAAAAGAAATACTAATATTATATTTATCATTAGACACAGGGAATACCATAGATTATATATTTGATGATGGGATTTTAGAAAATTATTTAATATTAAACTCTAGTTATATATTACACTTTATATCATTTTTAAAATGAGAGGCATTGAAAATATAATAGAGACTCAATTATTATTTCTATCCCTATTGAGAAAAATGGCATCCCTACCTATCAAAAATAATAGAGAAAAGGATAAATTATTGGTTGTGAATAATAGATAGTGACTCAAATCATGAGAAACTTGTTTATAGAACCCAAAATACAAAGCCTTTCAATTATATATTTGAGTATCAAAGGTATTTACAACTAGAGGATCCCATCTTGTATTATCCACATCAATAACTATATGAAAATAGCAGTCACTGAATTGATCAATAATAATTATCATAATTAAGGTAATAATAATTTTAAATTAATTACATGTTAAATTTCAAATATCCACTCCAGAATACTATAGGGTTTCTTTTTGATATTATCCATTGAAACCGAAGAAACCCTATTAATGGTCACTCACTCAACACTTTAGTTGGGCCCTATAACATTCAATCAAAATATTTCACACATACTTCACTAGCTCAATCAACTTTGACTCATAGTCCATCATCATTAAACCAACCTAATTGAGTTAAAATAACATTTGAAATCCTATTAATGTTATCTCATCTTGCAAAAATTGGTCACTTGTGCACCCAATTCCAGTTAAGATATTCATCCATCACATCTTATTCATTTATCTCCCACAACTTTATATCAATTATTTCAATAAATTAATAACCTAAAATTAACTTGAAGGTTTGTTAAATAATAATAACTTAAGGATATAGATTAATTTATCCATATATTCGTTAGCATTATTCGGTCTCACATCACCCAAAAAAGGCAGGATTTTTCTTATAGAACTCTAACACCCTTTCTTTCTTCTATGAAATATCCTAATTGGTACTATTTCAAATCCATTGGATTGATTTCATAATAACTCTAATCTATTAGGGGTCTATTGGGGAAACCTAGACCATCCACTTCACTTTCAAACATTCAAGTGAGGATCTTATAATTTCAATGTAAAATAAAAGCTATATATTTTGCAAAAATTAACATAATTCCATTAGTATTTGTCATCATAAAAATACATATTTTATACCATGACTGTGTTTCTTCATATTCCACTGGATAATTTATTTTACCAACTATTTACTCCAACGATTCATTCATGTTTACAAAAATTATTTATTTCAAAATTACATGGAAATCACTACAATATTTGGTCATTATAAATAATTTTTCATGCATGAAAAATCATTTTCATTTAAAACTATAAATTATGATGCAGAATCAAATATTTTTACCATGAAAAATGAAATTGTTATGGTTTTAACCCTATGAGTTCTAACGTGAAAAAAATATAATCATATAATATCATTACCTACATCTCATTTACCCAAACATCTTGGTGGATCAATGTGCTCTATAAAAGGTTATCCATGTATTTATATTGGTACATTCCAAGAAAAAAATTTATTATCCACACCTACCATACATTCCAAGACATAACTAAAATAACCAACTCTGATTCCATATAATAAAAACCGAAACAAAGGGACTGAACACTGCCTCTCGAGCTAGAATAGTACACTAACTTGAGAAAATCCCATTATCGACCAAGGTTATCGATAAGTGGTGAGGTAAAAAAACCACGGGTAAAAATTAAACCTAAATTATAAAATTAAACCATGGATTATCATGAAAAAAATATTTAATTAAAACATTTTATAAACAAACATTAATAGTGGATGTAAACTATATTATATAGAATCAAACCCAAAACCAAAGTACTACATAAAAATTAAATGATGCACAAACACAATAGACCTAAAATCCACCATTAACAACTAATACCGATATTAAAAGTATAAAGTTTAATTATAACTCATCACTAACATAGAACAAATTCTTTTCACTATAATTATTATATATGAGAGCATCTATAATTCCACTAAAATTTACTTGTAGGTGTGAGTATAAAATATAGAAAGTTATCCACAAGAATCTATTAGATGTCCATTCAAAATAAATTTCATAATCAATCCTCATAAACTATGATAAATCAAGAATAAATATAATAATAAAAATTTGATTTATGACTTTTTTCAAAGCTAAATCAAAACATTTATTTACAGAGAAATAAATAATTTATTAAATGTAAATTCCAAAAAATCATGTTTTGTAAATTTATAAAAACCATGTCTTCACCATAAAAAATAAAATTCTAAAAATAAGCAATTTTACAATTCTTTATAATCCCTTATTTTATGTCATAGTATAAAAATTTCCATTTCACTAAAAATATCCTTTGGAAACTATAAATTTTTAAAAAATTAATTCTTATGTTATGTATTCCAAAGAATCACTAAAAGGAAAACTCTATATTCCATATTACATAACTAGGTATTTAATCCATTTTATAAACTTCATTCATACATATAAACACATACCATCATGATTTAAACATTTTAAACCTAGTCATATAAATTAATTTTTTACCTTGATATGTGCTCCCTAAGTCTTCAGTTTCACCAAGATAGAAGCGTAGGGGTTTTCAAAACATATCTCAAAAAAAGATCACAATTAGTCAACAAGAAATTATATTTTCCATAGAAGATATTAGATTCACATACCTAGTCATGTTATTTATGGAATTCAATATAATTTAACTCAATGAATAAAACTAATGGATTTAAATATTTCATTTCATAATGGTGATGACAAAAAATCCTTAATTCCCTATAAAAAAAATAAAAAATCCATCACTAACATCGAAAAATTTATGAAAAATAGATCTAGATAGATATATCCAAAAATGAAAAAAATAAACAAAAACTGTGATTCTATGATAATATAATCAATCCTAGAAGAGAATTTTTAGTTTTAAGGTTGATAAACTTAATAATTTCCCAATAAAGCCCTAAATAAATTTAATAATAAAGATGGGTGTTAATGAGGTTTTTGTAGTTAATATGGTCAATATAAATTTGGTTTTGGGAATTTTCATAATGTTCATAGTTGGTATGTTTGGTTAAGAAAATAGTATGCTTAAACACGATTCAGTACAGCCTATAGAGGACTAAGAATAGTTACGATGCATAGTTAGAATAAGTGTACGCCTACCCAGGTTATCTTTTTTAGGTGTGTGGTACAAAGTCCTCTTCATTAAAAAAATGTAGCAAAATACAATGGGGGAATCAAAAATAGAAATAATGGGAAAAGAGAACATAATTAGGAAAATTTAGACTGAGTTCTCATATTGTGATGAGGGGAGTATCCACCCCACCCCTCAGTATTCTGCCCACTTATCCATATTTTGGCCCGCATCCATGGTCCCCCTTTATCATCAAGAAATTAATCAGCATCAAAAATTTTCTCTCATAATCTCCACATACATGAACACTTCTTTGAACATCTTCCTCGCTAAAACCTAATGCATGAAACTCCAATGAATTATGCGTACTTACCTTAACAAGATGTTTGTATTTCATACTCTGAAAATTGTCATTCCAGGGGGGGACATCAAGACTAAATTCCTAGTTATAGTCAATTCAAAGCACCCAAACCCCATTTCATTGAGTTACTGTGGAACATAGTCTTTGAAGATCCTGGCATCTTTCAGAATGACATCAATAGAATGAGGAAATTTTCTATGCGCTGTATAGGAGTAGAAGAGCTTTGAAAAGAAGAAGGGACTAACCTACTTTTAGCTCATCCAGAATGAGGATCTTACACCCTAATTTTTTTGGATGAGAACCAATATATATTTAGAGCTTTATTTTCAATCTCTTTCAACAATTATGAATTCAGAAGGACCTGATATTCTCATGAAGAAGAAAATTTCTAGGTGATAAGGATTTGGTGAAAGGAAATTATTATGTAAATTAATATCCAGAGCATTGGAATTGATATAAAGGGTGATTCCATAAACTCATTCATCTGCAACTCGGTTCACGAGATTGATTTTTTTATATCTAAAATCATATTTAATGGAATTAGAATGTTTTTTGGCTCTTATATGATATGGGAGGCTTTGAAAGATGTAAGTATC
Organism: Viscum album; assembly: GCA_963277665.1. Taxonomy (NCBI): domain Eukaryota; kingdom Viridiplantae; phylum Streptophyta; class Magnoliopsida; order Santalales; family Viscaceae; genus Viscum; species Viscum album. Next base: position 1,914,472,138 of record OY728165.1, on the reverse strand, counting down.
TATGGTAAAAAATTCATGTTCTCTTAACTAAATGTGAAAACATGTTCACTCATTATGTACCTCTTCTCATAGATTAATCAAAGGGGTGTCTCAGAAAGCCTCCAGAATTTCCATATCCTCTCCCTATATGATATTGTGAGCAACAAACACACCAAACAATGTATTTTGGTTTATTGGGAATCTCCTACAAATAGCCCCAAACATAACACTATCAGATCCTATAGAAAAATCATAATCATAGAATTTGGAATCATCCAGGACACGTAGGGGTTGGTTTTATTAGCCTTTAGTTCTTACTATTGTTTATTGGACTATCTAACAGCTGAGAAAAGATCAATTCCCTACGGCCACTCATGAGGAATGATTTTTAACCAAAAACTACATGAAATTGAAACAGACTTTAATTTTTTAAATTTTTTAGGTCAATCTTTAACTCACTAGTTGTAATATCCTAATATTTTAAATGGTAATACTATGTGTATGAAACATAGATCTTAACCGAACAATGACATATTATTATGTGACTCTTGTATCCTAATTGTTAAATTTGTGGGTATGAATATGAATAACAATTTTATGAAATATATAATGGTTCTAATAATTTCTAAGGTATTAATTAATTCTTTATAAATAATCACACGATAATTAGTAAAGTCATTTTATTCTTCAATAAAAATTTTCAAAAAAATAATTTTTTTAAAATTTACATAGAAAATAATTAATTTATGAAAATGTATTTGATGAAACAAACTTAATTTTTCAATCCATAATGTCCAAAATATCATTGGATGTTTTTTTGGAAAATTTTCATAAAAGAATCATTTTTTCAATGATTACTGAAAATATTAATTTTTATTGAAACTGTATCTTATTTTAAAGTGTTTACAATGTAAGATTTTATTTTGGATTAGGTTTAAAATTTCATTAGTTTTTTATTTAACTTAATTTTTTTAAATTATTTTTATACATGAATTTTCTATGAAAAAAATTTCAATTTAAAAATTACATTTTTCTTAAAAATATTTTCTCATTACATTTTTCAGATTTGATTTTAAATTAAAATGTGAATTTTTTTATTTTAAAATTTTAAAAAATGGAATATATATTTTCAATAATTATTTAAAATTTAGTAAATATTTCCCTTATATTTTTTTATATGATTAGTAACCTTAGTACTTTTATTACCATTGTAAAGGGTAAATCTGGTACATAAAAAATTGATTTTAATTAAAAAATGACCGCGAAAAATTCAATAATTTTAATGGATGATTTCATTTTGTGAATATTCATACAATATTATATTATGGGGATTTTTCTGTCTATTTGGATGAGATTATGACCTTTGTAGTATTTTATTTCTATAACATCCAATAATGTCACACTCTTAATACTAATAAATATAATATTTTAATATGGGATTATCCAAAAGATATTTTAGACTTTAAATAGTATATTAAAATATAAAATATTTATATTCATAATGTCAATTTAATTAGAAATATTTGTGTAAAAATAATAACCTTGAAAACTTTCGTAACGCTAATGTAGTAATTATTTAATTGATAGAAAAATCAAATAAAAAATATTAGAAATATTAAATGTATTATCATTTGAGATAAGATTGTGATCCATAAATTTTAAATATTTCTTTTTTATTTTATTTACATAATATCATATTTTTTCAAATTATATGTGTCATCTTGATATTATTAGAGTCAAGGTAATAAATAGTTCTAAAAAATGATATTATAGATATTTTATAATAAATAATATTTTTTAAAATGATATAAAAATAATAAAAAATATTAAATTAGTTAATGCTATTATGATATCGATTCTAATATAAAAATTGGTCCATTTTTAGGTCTGTTTCCCATTTATAGTAACTATATTGACCTTCAAAGTGTAAAAATACTTGATGTTATAGTATGTTTTAAAAAGGGTTTTAAGAGGGGTTAAAAAATGATAAGGATTTAAATGTGACCTAAAATTATCGAAAAGTAATTATAAGAAAATATTTATACCCATAATCATCTTATCTTTAAAATAAAATAGTTTGCATCCATTTTAAATTGAATATTAATGTATATTAATTTAATGTTTGGAGAAATTCGAAGAGTACCACTCCCCTCACTTATAAAAGGGAACATCTTGTTCTCAGTACATTAGACTTCAACCAACATTTAGTTTATCCAATGACAACCTAATCCCTTCCTAGGATCCACACACACATTCTAGAGTTAATTTTTATGTATAACATGAACTTTTTTGTCTGAATTTGATATGAAAAAAATGTTTTCCAATGAAGATGTATCATTTTAATAGAGTATTTCTATTTTATTTCTTCCTCCACCACCTAAAAATATTATTTATCAATGATAAAATAATAAAAATAGTATCCAAAATATAATAATACGTTATTATGTAATTTAAAAACCTATATCTATCTGCTCTTCCATCAAATGGGAAATGAAACCATCATTCATATGTACGGTAGACTATTGCCTCTTTAATAAATGTAATTTTTTCATCACTGTATCACAATACTAGATATAATGATGGAATTTATTTTTATATATGATATTAATGAAATATTTTTCATAATAAAAAATATATTATAACATTTTCCTTCTTACCATTCCAGGAACTGATAAATGATAATTTCATTCAGGCATATATGTGGACTACCACCTCCACTAAGCAATGTGATTCCTTTTTCATCACCACATCACATAGATGATATTTATGTATACATATATATATTTACTGAATTAATATGATATATATATTATATGATTATCATTATCGGAAAATAAAATAAAACTTACCTTCTTTCTATAGTGATCGTTGAATAATGAAAATCTTATTCATGCGTATATACGACCTACCATCTCTATGATTGTAAAGTTGTTCATGGTTTATAACCATATATAATGGTTTAATTTAAAAGTGTGATTTATTTATAAAAATGATAATTATTTCCTAATTATTATTATGTATATGTTGGATTAATGATCACTTTGACCATAGTTAACCATTCTAATTCATTTTATACTTATGTACCAATTATTACTAAAACATACGACATGACCATAAATTATTATGTAATTTTTATAACATTGTAATCAGTGATATAAAAGGAATAAAAAACATGAAAAAGTTTCTTCATTAGGTAAATAATTTACATAATTTTTTTATTATGGAATATGAAAAATGTACTTGATGAGTCTGACTCAAGGTAATGTATTTTCATTTCACTTTATTTCTATGGGGAATTTTCCTTATACACTACATTTTTATTTTGTGTGGTGTATATACTACCCAAGAATGCATCTTATGAAAATTATCATTAAAATTATGGGATATTCATATCCTTATAAATTTCGATCCTTTATGGGGAATATGTTTCCAAAGTTACCCAAGTGGTAAGGGTTTATTTTACAATTTCATCATTATTCGAGATTGTTTATGTTTATGTATCCAATACGACAAATTTATTTTCTAAATTCTTATTTTCTAAAAAAATTAGAAATGGATTTTACTATTCTTATATAATTATTTTTTCATGCCCACCTCCCCACAAGATATACCCCTCCAGGGTCAGCAATGTGAGAAGGGAGATAGTGACCCCCGAGTCCCGCCACCTGTAGGCCCCGGATTTCCAACTAGCATTGAGGGTATAGTAATCACACAAATGGGAGTGATTACCCTCTAAGAGAACACATCAAAAAGATAAAGATAAGAATCATACGAAATAAATCCAACTCAAATTGTAATATAATAGAAATCCCATGTACACATATGTAATGACATGGAAGAACTACTCTAACAGAATGGGAAAACTCCAAGTACCAAGAGAAAGTAAAACAGCAGTGACCACAAAGGCCAAAGAGCTCCTGCAACCCCAAGCTAGTAGTAACCAGCCTAATATCAAACTATCAACAAGTGACCTAAAAATACTTAACATATACGTTTGGTGAGTATAATAGTATACTCAGTAGGATCCTCCTCCATGCCTAACGTGAAGATGTAAAGAAACCATGCTAAAGCATAGTGAACAACAAGTGGAACTAACTCATCACCTAACAAGGTATACTATTTCCCCATCCTCACCATGGCTACTCTCACTAAGTATTAAATACAATATTATATAATATAATATGGAATATCATGGGTACCACACTACCACTTCCCATATGGCTAGCCATTTTACCCCAACATCGTACGTCCTTAGCATGTCTCTCCAAAAAGTCTTGCCTGCAGTCACCTGGGTGAAGAACCAAAACATTCAACTTGTGAAAAAAAACCACTATGTCTATGTGACAAGGTAGTTTCCATGATCCACCATAGCTCGCATAATGTTTATCATACATTAGTCATTATAACTCAAGCCATTGCAACCCATACACCGAGTAAGGGTCCTCAAGCCATCACAACCAATACACATTACGCCTATAGTAGTAAATAAAAAACTATATTCTAAATATATGTGTGTGAGAAACCACAAGACGTTACAGCCCACTAGACACATATATATATTAAACTAACTAATTTTCCTACCAGCACAGTATCTATGAAGAGAAGATAGTGGGGCCAAAGGGGGTAGGTTACCATCCATCCCCCACTGGGATGTTGGGGAAAACACCCCCCCCCCCCCACAGGGCTCAGAATCCCTGGGGTGTTAGTTTCCCTAAATGATGGGGATAGTAGTGTATAGAAACAAAAAATTTACATAATATACTATATCTCACAACCACACTATGGACATAACCTAGTCTTAGACTCAATTACAACTAACATCTCTCACACTCCTGACGGCCACTACTAAGACTAGGTTTCCTATAAGCACACAACCATTTAATGAACAAAATTTGAATGCTTTATCCCTTATTATCAGTTTCACTTTATGTTAATTAATTCTTTAACCATTAATTAACTGTTATTAATTCCACATTACATTTCATTAGAATCAAACCAATGTTTTATTCCCTCTAGGAATAACCCATCCAAGTCCACAACATCTCAAAAATATTACCATAGCATTGCATCCCAGTAAGCTCCAACCCCATGAGTTAACATAATTTATTCAATCATTTATTAACAACATTATTACTCTCCGATAATTCCAAGTAATTATACAAAAGAATTCTAAGCTAACAAACACAAGTGGCTTAGCACAGTGAGTATATGAACTACTCGTCATGTATTTTCCACCTATAGTAGAAGCGTAGACCAATCATCCCTCGAGAAACTAAACACGGAAAGCATGTGTCATACCCCATGCATCTTCTCCCCATTTGGATGGAGGGTAATCAAGATCAAATGCCTTGAAAAGTAGGGAAAGTAAAGAAGACAAATAACCAAAAATGTTCATCAAGCAGCCAATCATTTATATCGAATCTGTTTCATCTTCTCGGGTGTCCTCCACAATAACCACATGTATAAATTGATGCATCTCTCCACTCTAGGCATCAACTACTGCCAAAAACACCCGGCCTCCTTTCTCCCACATCTCACAACTTGCATCCAGGTTCATAACACATCACAAGAAGCAAGAAAATAATGAGAAAACTAGGCTCTTTTCCCTAAACAAGGCATTATTCCTTCACACAGAACTACCTCTCATGGCTCCAAAGAAGAAGGGACTCGGCCTAACAAGAAAAAGGGTAACTCAGAACCCCAAAAGGAATTAACTTTTATCTATCAACCAGCTCTTTAATCCATCATAAATTAACCGATTTATTATTTATAGGTTCCAACAATGTGAAACCTAAATAGTGAGCTATCAAAAATTAACTCATTTGTTAATTTTCTTGCCTTGAATTCATTATCAACAAGAATCAACATGCCTCTGGCTCATCAATTAATTCAATTAAGCATGATTACTGCAAGAACAAAAAAATTCATTTACATGCCTCTTTATCATTAAAAAATAATTACAATTAATCCCAAATTTTTGTTCTTTACCAATTTCCATCAAGAATCACATTCTAAACAAAAAAAAGCATAGATATCACGCTATCTTAAGAGTAAATAACGTACGATCGATATCAATATATTTATCAAGTTCAAACACTTACTAAATAAATTTCGTTGCGATCTAGTGGGATAAGACATACTAACTCTATATTTTCAAGTAATTAAATAAAGAAACCATGAATACCCTACCTCAAATGGGTTCTTAATTTTCTTTACACTATAATGATCCACACAGCAGAGCATGATCGCCTCCCCCCACTACAACTAAATCCACCTGAGGACGTTGTGGCACGACCGCACCAATCGAAACCTAAGAAAACTTCATTAGAAACAGGGATATCACATGTTATAACATGAAATGGAAAAATATTAGAGGAAGGATCAAAGAATATATGAGAACGGAGGTAGATCATACCTTATATAGATGATGGATCGATATTGGTTGCTATCACCAAAATAAGGTTTGTGCATGTATTAGGAAGAAACATCAAGGGGAAACGATCCAAGGAATAATGTTCGATCACACCACACCTATTGGAATAATGTATCAAGGCACCTCACACCAAGATAAAGGAGAAGGAATGAAAGAAGAGAAGGTGACCAACTTTTAAGGATTTGATTCAAGACTAACAGGATTTGAAATGGTTTATAATCTATATTAATTTGGATCACATTAATCCACATGGTTTGACCAAGTAAATTCATAATGAGCCTTAAAAAATTAATATATGAGTTATGGGATTTGAATTGGCCTAAAATCCCATAAAACAAGGCCTTGAATGTGTTTTTCCTGAATGAAAACGCTAAAGGGGAGAAACTGTAGGAAGATGGAAACCCTATACACCTACCAACAGCTAGAAACAATATACACCTACCGACATCTAGAAACACTATACACCTACCGACGTTTGGAAACAATGTACACCTACTGAAATTTAGAAATAGTGTACACCTACCGACATCTAGAAACACTCTACACCTGCGAAAATCTGGAAACACTGTTCACCTACCAACGTCTGGAAACAGTATACACCTACTGACGGTTGCAAACACTGTAAACAAAAATGGAAACACGGTTCATAGAACTGGAAATTTGGAAAAGTGTCGGGGATAAGTCACCTTGACCTCCTGGAACACCTCAAAAAAAATATTTTTTTAAAACAATGGATCAGAGAGGTCACGAAAAATTCATATTTAAAATAATTTTTTCATATTTTTTACTTTTTACAGTATGGTTTGGAAGGAATATTTTTTTTGAGTGAGTTACTTTTTGAATTTTCTAAAAAAAGGCATACCTTTTTAACGTATAGGCCATGATTAAATTTTCACACTATCGTGAATACATAATTATTTGAAGATTCATTTATAATTTTAAACAATATTTTTTTCTAAAAAAGGTGGAGCCTTGGTCAAAAGACCAAAGCAAGATTTATTAAAAATAAAATCTTACAAGAGTCTAAATGATGGGATCATAATAAAATCTTTGACATTAATAGGAAAAAGGATGTCCAGAAGATCCTCGAGCCAGGTTATGTTTGGTGCGACTCCTTTATTGGCAAGAGCATTAGCAACCATATTTGCCTCATGTCTATATGTGTTGCAATAAAATTGGTGCCTTGAAGAGAATAGAGACAATTCATACCACGAGTAGTAAGCGGCCAAGCTAGGTGAGTCATTCCATTCCAAATGGCACACACCACAGTCGTAGAATCACTTTCAATCCACAAATTATTTCAGCTGCGGTGTATAGAAAAGGAGACTACATGAATCACACAATGCGTTTCAGCTTCAAAGGAGGTTGCAACACCACAACCTCCATAAAAGAACCCAATGATTAGACCAAAATTATTTCTGTTGATGGAACCACACCCTAGAGGTCCCGGATTCCCTTTTGAGGCACCGTCCACATTGATTTTAATCCACCCAGGTAGCGGCAGTCTCCAAAAAACCTCAAGAGTGTGTCTTAGTTGGCTAAAGATGGTAGCAACCTGAAAACATCGTAGAATCATAAAATCATCCAGCAAGTTGTCACAACACCATTTCTGGATTAATGCGGCTTCACGGACAGCGATGAAAATCCGCATTTTACCTGCATTGATGTTCAAAGAGAAATTTTTGTGAAAAATATCATTTCTATCATACCATATTATAAGAAGAATCTCGGCAATCCTGGCGAGAAATAAGTTCTTCATATGTTGGGAGCCTTCATATTCCACACAACGTTTTAGGTTAAAATTGACAGAATCAAGCATCGGCCATCTGTAATCAAAGATGTCAAAAATATATCTCCAAAGAGCAGTGGCAGTAGCACAAGACAAAAATAAATAATTAGTATCCTCTCTATATTGACTACATAGACGACATTTAGAAAAAAGTTGGATCCCAAAAATTTACAAACAAGAATCAGTGGGAACCCTGTTATGAGAAATATGCCTGATAAGAGTGTGTCTTGAGGGTTTAATCCAAGGCTTATCAAAGAATTTAATCCACATAAAATCATTTTCAGATTTATGAAAGGAGTGGTTGCTGAAGCTTCTTGAGTTTAGAAAACCATTGTGTGCAGATTCCCAAGTTATAAAATCCTCCGAGATAGAAAATGATAATTATCATATTTTGGACAACATTTTCAGGAAGAGTATCAAAATGATAGTTGAGGACATTGTTGATAGTGTCGTTTAAAATCTTCAGGTATGTGATAAGGAGCAAGTAAAGTAATTAGGGGAGAGTCCCAGTCCAGTTATCCTATCACACACCCCGAATCCTTAAATTATTTTATTTTTATTATCTATTTGTTTTTGTTAGCCTTTCCAAGGTGCGGGGTGAGCACAGGTCTAATATGTATATCGTTTAATGTTTTTTGGCAGTTTTGGACTAGTGTGCGGGAACCACATGGTCGGTTGTGGCTGCGCAGTCTGTCTACATACCTTTGCAGTTAGCTAATGTTTAAATAAATAAAATTTTATAAAAAAAATGTGTTAAATGTTTGCGCCATGATAATAAAAATATTATTGTTGTATAGATAATAATAATAATATTATGGGATGTGTTATTATTTTCATTAATATGTTTTAATGTTAATTGGTTGATAAACGTGTTTTTAGTATTTTTTTATGAGTAAATTGTTATTAAATAAATTGTTAATGTTATATTATAATTATTAATGTTGTTAATTTTTTAAAAAAATAGAATGAACAAGATTATTATTTTTATTCTTCTCACTTTTATTATTAGTATAATTATGTTATTATTAACATTAAGATTATTATTATTATCATCATTATTATTATAAATAATTTGATAAAAAATATAATTTTTTAAGGATAACCCTAGGGGCATCATTCCCCCCCCCCCCCCTCTCTGCGCGATGCATCCCACCACCCTTGCTCCTCCTTGTGCTGCCCGACGGTCACCGGCCTTGTTCTCCTCCATTTTCCACCCCAACCACTACTGGAATGCACCTCCTCCCAGCACCGCCACCTGCCATAGCTCCTCCATTCCAGTCGATGTGGCTCCGCCATCGAATAGTCGCCCCACCACCTCCCGCCTACGGGCCCTCCCACCCTGCTCATGCGGCCCCCTACTGTAGAGGAGCTTCTTAAACTGGCACGCGGAGACCCTGTCCTATCCCCCCACACAATGGCTAGGCTTCCTCCATCCAAGCTCCATTACAGCTAGCCCTCGACTCTACGTCCCGGACTTCCGCCTCTATCCGGTCGTGTTCTGGCCATGCCTCACCCTCCGTGCTCTAGCCAACTAACCCTCCATCTTCTCTCTGGCGGTCTTCTGGTAACCTACCTCTCCGGCGCAAATTCGACCCCCTTATTCCGGTGTGTTTTATTCATTTCCGTTTTGGGGTTTTTCTTCAAATTAGCCAAATGATAATGTTTCTGGTCATGGTTGTTGAGTATTTTTTTGTGTCTAGGGTATGTGATTGGTCTGCGGAGTGATATTCCTCCTTCTGCTGAAACATCACAGTGTTCACATAGGTTATGGTAGGTGTTTCCTTTCCCTTGTTTCCCTTTGTTTTTTAATCCATTTAATTCCTGGGTTTTCATAATAAAATATAAAATTATGTTTCGAGCTATTATTGTAATCTTAGTTAGATTATGTTAATGATTTATTGTTGGTTTAACATGATAAAAATAGGTTTTGGCGTGTACTTCCATTCTTGCACGTGTTTTTGTCTATGCGATTGAATCTGGATAAGTGAAGTTGTTGGGGAAATGGTTTTGTTAAATGTTTTCAGTCGTGGTTTATCTTTTTAGGCTTCTTATTAATGTTTTTAAACTTGTTCTTGGGTGGCTTTGTGAAATTTGGATGCTTTAGTGAGTTTTTCCCCATTTGAAATGTTTTTGTAAATTTATTTGAAGTATGTCTTGGGTTTTCAAATGAGGTTTGTCCCAGAAAACATGGTGATTATGGACCTTTAGATTTGTAAAATATTTTTGTTTTCAAATGGTGGCTTGGATCATGACAAACTGTTGTGTATAGTGTTAATGGTTTCTTACTAATTTAGTTAGGTGTGCGTTGGCCCTTGCCGCCTTGTTTTTGGGTATCTTTTGTTGTTATAGTGAATTTATGGTCAACGACTCTGGACACACATACATACACCAAAGGTATGTATATATGTAATATATATATGTCCTCCGAGTCTGTATTCCCTCATGGTGCAGGGAATACGTGCATTGGATTATGGATATATATATATATATATCTATGTGCATGCTAGCGCGGGCCGATTTCGAGTGGTCTCTTCCCTTTCTGTCAAGTTCTAAAGTGTTCGATTTGACCCGGTTCTTCCATGAGGTATAGGAATCCCCATTTTCCCTTTTTAAAATAAGTCCATTTAATGCTTGCATATTTTTAATAAATTATTTTACTAGATTAATATCTTTGAAAAGTAATTGTCCAACCTGCTATAGTGTTTTCCAGTTTTCTTTTGGGCGTGTTAAAAAGTAGTTTGTTACATTATCATTAAGTTTGTCTAATTAGTCTGATTTGTTAATATATTTTTTTAACGAACTGTTTGATTTGTTTATGGAATGACTAGTAAACTATTCCTTTTCATTAAGTGTATTGGAAAACATGGTTTTAATGGGTTTTTTATGGTTTAACCATTAGGTTTGAAACATGTTTTGGTGTTTAGCATTGTTTCAAAAATGGTTTGTAAATGTTTATTGTTTTATTATGTTTTGGTAAATGCATGTTTTGGTAGATGCATGTTTTTGTGAACGAATATTGGCACATTTTGGTCTTTTTGACCATGTTTTTAAGAAATGATGTTTATTACTATTTTGGAAACATTCCTAAATGTTCTGGTAAATGGTTGATGTGGTAAACCTAAAGGCCCATTTGGCATTTTAGAATGGGTTTTTACAAATTTTTTGATGTGTTTGAATTGTATGAGGCCCGTTTTTCATCTATGAAACTGTGTGTTTGGGAAAACCCCTCTTTGGTTAGGCCATTTTTATAACGACCCATACTTTACATACATTGTTAAGACTTCGAAATTGAAGCACACTTATTACAACATATGACAAAACCACAAAGGACCGTATAGGTATAGTGTCTTTAGAAACTGGGAAACATAAACAACTGGTTCATAAATCTTCTACAGTGTCTCCCATTTATTTCATCATATCTAGGGTCCCTTTTAGCATATTCTACTTAATATCCATCTTCCTGACCTGGGGAAAAGAAAACATAAAAGGGTGAGCTCAAATGCTCAGCAAGGGAAAATAAAGGAAATAAAAATCATATCATATCTTTATGAAAATCAAAACCTGCAAAAGAGATCATAATATCTTAACATGGAATAAATCATAGAAGTGAAAATGAGATCCCCATAATCATAACATAAAACTTGAAACTTTGTGGCATGCACACATAATCATGGAAAATCATTTCTTGTTAGTCATGACTCATTGCCAAGACTATCTTAGTGGACAAAGTCCCTTTCTGAACCGAGTTCACTCCTCGTTTCAGTCCTGTTTCACTGAACCGAAATAACCTTCCGTTCCAGCCATGTCTATCTCATGAGATATAAAATCTTTACCCAATGCATTGGAGGGAGATATAGGTCCCACCCATCTTATAATGAATCCTTTCTTATGTGTGCCACATAATCATAAAACATTCATCATCACATAACACATGTAACAAAATGGCATTCTTGAAACATCATGACATCATAAATCAATTCATATAAGATAAAGGAATTCATAAAAATAATTCCATCACAACATGAACAAATCAATTTAATAATAGGGATAAAAACAGAACCCTTTATTATCTTAGATGGAAAATCATTTTGATAAAACACTTGAACTCCATTCTTGAGGAAAATATCCTTTCTTCTTCAAAAACATTTTTCCTTTCATAACATGTCATACAACTTTAAAATAAAAGAAGTTGATTAAAAATAAACTTGAAAACTTGTAAAGGAAGCTTCTTGGAAATAATGTTTTAAAAATCCATTCATGCCGTATATGTTAAAAAAAACATTCTTCGTACTTTTGTCGGAAAAGTCAAAAAGTACCTCGTACGAAAAACGACAAAAGATTCCTTTCATATCTTTTACTAAAAACTCACCGAAGGGTAAAAATGGATTTAAACAATTGTATGTGGATGGAAATAATATTACATATTGATGAAACCTGGATGTGGATGATAAAATACACCCCAGTAAATACTTACGAATAAACAATCTCGGATAAAAATGAGATTGTGATATTTCCCTTACCTTAGGTCCGATTTGCTTTGTTCATGTCCGAAGCTCCTGTATAATGGTTTAAATAATGTTATTGACTTATTCCAGAATCATACATATTGATATGATATCATATATGGTCATATTATTAGCTTCTTGTTAGTAATATTTCATTGTTACTTGTTACTCGGGTCTTTATAACTTTTTGTTCTTATGCGTGTTTTGTCGAATAAATTCTTATTCTTATCTTTAGGTTATAGATAATTCATTTACAGATTGGTATTAGTGTAGTATATACCATATTCATTCATTCAATTCATTTATATAATCATTATGAAATGAAGATCATGTAGAACGAGTCGCATCACATCGTGGAGACGGTATTCCGTACGTACGCACGAGTGATGATATCGTTCCTATGATCGTGGAACTGTATTGGAGTATATATATATTATTTCAGTATCAATATTACTTTATAATAATCATATATAGTTACTCATTACACCATTATACCCATCCTTGTAAGGTGATGGTGGAAAATAGATTACACCACGGCGTGGAGACGGTATTCCGTACGTACGCACGTGCGATGATTTCATTTTTCCGTAGGATGGATAGAAGGTGAATTAGGGTTGTTTCATATTTATAATAACATATCAGTATGTAAGTAATACTGATGTTATTACTTTATCATGAAACAACTAAAGAAGAAGAAGTTGAAGAAGAAAGAAATTGAAAAGATCGGTAATGGATATTACCTCTTCTTTGGAACGCCTCTTTGAATCCTCCACTTAAGGAACTAAGATTGGTCTTTGGAGAAGACCAGGACCTCTAGGATTATTCTAGGGAAGTGGATAGGAGAAAATGGCAGGGGTTGGCCGAGCTTGAGTGCTCAAATTGGTGTGAGGAGGAGGGGGAGGAGGTGCCCTTTTATAAGGGAGGAGAGGGGCACCTTAGGAATATCTCAAAATATTATTTTATATTAAAGTCAAAATCGGTTTATAATGGTTCCAAAGGGTCTTATTTAGAAGCTAAAGTGGGGATGGGTCGAAATCCTATCAACCAATAGGATTTAGACAAGTTTAGGGTTTTATTTTAACCTTATCAATTAGATTTAACTCTAAGTTAATTAATTTAACTTTTACCGTGTCTTTTTGTTTTCTTTCACTATATGGTTAATACACTTACTATAACATACCAAACGAACCCGAAATTGTTTATTATTAATATATATATCCTTATCTAAGTCATTTGGCCGAACCATAGATTTTTAGGAATAAAATAACAATTAATAATATAATATTTGATTTAAAAACTATTTTGTTTCAATTTTGACACTATTTGATATATGATTTTTGTGAAAGTCATAACAGAATTATATGTTCGAACCAAGTTGATTAAATCAACACTAATATATCATAGTAACCTATAAAATTAGTGGAATTCATAAAAAGTCTTAAATTACATTTATTTTGGTATTTATATTATCAATTTTGTCAATATTTCATTAATAAGATAATTACTGCATCATCGTTGTGTCATAAATAAATTAAATTATTTGATGTATAAAAATTAAAAATAAAATATCATCATGTAGGAAATCTTTTTATCTTTCTAATGAATATTTACAATCGAATTTATCTTATGTATAACCCCATATTAAAAATGATTTACTTATTAAACTTTAATTTTAACTATTTTAACCCTTCTTTAAATAAATTAATAATAAATGTCCTAATCTAATCCAAGTGGGCCTAAATGGTCATATGTTATTCCTAAGTTTGTTTTTGGTCGAATTACACTTGTCCAATAGAATTAGGACATGTGTTAGGGTAATATTAATATCATATTTACCCTTAGTTACCCTATTTACTATTAACCGCGGTAAAAAAAAGTAAAAAGTTACTATTCACCAAAAAATTATTTTTATCTCATTGAACCACATTTTACATACTGATATCAACCGTGTCTGTTGGATTTTAGAAATTCCATTCACAGAAGCGGTAAAATTAAGTTTTATGCAAAATTCAGTTTTTAACCTACCACTTAGTGGTTTCACTATTCATCAAAAATTGAAAGTTTTCAGAAAAATACCAAAATTTCACCCTAGGCTAATTTCGATATTCTGAGTCCAAAAATGAAGTCCATTTTGAAAAATAAAATTTATAAAATTTCAAAAAGTGGTTATTACTATTCATAACGGCTAGTTTTAATAGCATATTGTTGTTTAGTGAAACTCGGTATTGCGTACGACGCAAGCTATCGAGGAAGGTCACGATTGCGTGTAAAGCAAGCCAAGCAAGTTTTTTGTAGAAAAAGATCCCTTTGATGATTTATATAACATAAAAGTCTCGGGTGTTACATTCTACCCCCCTTAAAAAGAATTTCGCCCTCGAAATTCGTCACTTTGCAACAAACAGATGAGGATACTTCTCCCTCATCATATCCTCAAGCTCCCATGTAGCTTCTTCAAGTTGGTGGTTTCTCCATAAAACTTTCACCAAGCGAGTGGTCTTGTTTCGTAGGAATTTTTCGCTACGATCCAGAATCTCTATCGGCTGTTCTTCATAAGAAAGATCTTGCTCCAGCGGTATAACTTCTGAGCTGAGTACATGTGAAGGATCTGGTATGTACTTTCTCAGGAGAGATACATGGAACACATCGTGAACTTGAGAGAGATTCGGTGGAAGCGCCAATCGGTAAGCTACCTTCCCAACACGATCCAGTATTTCAAAAGGACCGATATATCTAGGGCTCAACTTCCCCTTCTTTCCAAATCTCATAACCCTCTTCCAGGGAGATATTCGTAAGAACACTTTATCGCCCACTTCAAACTCTAGGTCTTTTCTTCGGTTGTCGGCATAACTTTTCTGTCGACTCTGAGCTGCTCTTATGTGTTGTTGAATAGATCTGACCTTTTCTGCCATTTCATCAACGAGATCAGGTCCTAATAGCTTTCTTTCCCCAACTTCATCCCAGCAAGTTGGAGTCCTGCATTTCTTTCCATAGAGAGCTTCATAAGGAGCCATCTGAATACTGGAGTGAAAGCTATTATTATAAGAAAATTCCACCAAAGGTAGGTGTTGATCCCAACCTCCTTTGAAATCCATAGAGCAAGCTCTCAACATATCTTCTAGGGTTTGAATTGTTCTCTCAGACTGACCGTCTGTCTGGGGATGATAAGCAGTGCTGAAACTCAACTCTGTATCCAGAGTATGCTGAAGACTTCTCCAGAACTTCGAGGTAAATCTCGGATCTCGATCAGATATAATAGAAAGTGGTACTCCATGCAATCTTACCACTTCCTTTACATATATCCTGGCAAGCTGATCTAGAGAGAAATCCTCTCTAATAGCAATGAAGTGTGCAGACTTTGTAAGACGATCAACTATGACCCAGATAGCATTATTGCCTTTGGATGTTTTAGGAAGTCCTGTGACAAAGTCCATAGTGATGTTTTCCCATTTCCATTCGGGTATGGGTAATGGTTGTAACATCCCCTTAGACTTCTGTCTCTCAGCTTTAACTTGTTGACAAACCAAGCATCGAGAGACATATTCAGCAACATCTCTTTTCATGCCATCCCACCAGAAGTACTCTTTCAGGTCCCTATAAATCTTCGTGCTTCCAGGATGAATAGAAAATGAAGAACTATGAGCCTCATCCAGCAGCTCCTTCTTTAATTCGGGGATGGGAGGAACGCAAACCCGATTCCTGAACTTTATTATCCCATCACTATCAAGGTTGAATTCAGGAACATTTCTCACCTTCTTTTGTAACTCGACATCTTCTTTCTGTGCCTCTTTAATCTTCACATGTATAGATGGTTGAACATTCATTTGAGAAAGATAAGATTTTTCCCCTTCCATTATAATTCCAAGATCCATCCTTTGTAAATCCATAAATATTGGATCTTTTGTGATCCTCATCATGGATAAACTAGCATGGTCTTGTCGACTTAATGCATCTGCCACCTTGTTTGCTTTCCCAGGGTGGTAATGGATTGAGCAGTCATAATCCTTAATCAGCTCCAACCATCTTCTTTGACGCATATTCAACTCCTTTTGTGTGAAAATATACTTTAAACTTTTATGATCAGTATAAATATCACACCTTTCACCATAAAGGTAATGCCTCCAAATCTTTAATGCAAAGATTACCGCAGCCAACTCCAAATCATGTGTTGGGTAATTTTGCTCATGGATTTTCAACTGTCGTGAGGCATAAGCTATCACCATATCATTTTGCATAAGAACACACCCCAATCCCTTCTTGGATACATCACTGTAGATCACAAACCTTTATCCACTACAAGGTAGTGTGAGCACAAGTGCACTGGATAACCTTCTTTTCAACTCCTTGAAATTCTCTTCACATTCCTCTGTCCAGACAAACTTAACTCCCTTCCGAGTCAACTTGGTGATTGGATTAGATAATCGTGAAAAATCTTTTACAAAACGTCGATAATATCCAGCCAAACCAAGAAAACTTCGGATCTCAGTTACTGTTGTTGGTCTTGACCATCTTTCGATAACCTCTGTTTTTACAGGATCCACAGATATCCCCTCTTTTGAGATTATATGACCCAAAAAATGCAACTTTTTGAATCCAAAATTCACACTTGGTAAATTTGGCATAAAGCTTCTCCTTTCTCAGGGTCTTCAATATAATTCTCAAGTGATCTTCATGCTCTTCCTTGCTCTTTGAATAGACAAGAATATTGTCTATAAAGACTACCACAAATTGATCAAGATAGTCTCTAAAGACTCTATTCATTAGATCCATGAAGATAGAAGGGGCATTAGTAAGACCAAATGGCATCACTATAAATTCATAGTGTCCATACCTTTTACGGAAAGCCGTCTTTGGTACATCCTCCCTTTTGACCCTTAATTGATGATACCCTGAACGAAGATCAATCTTGGAAAAGTATTGAGCTCTGCGTAGTTGGTCAAATAAGTCATCAATGCGTGGGAGAGGATATTTGTTCTTGATAGTGATCTTGTTAAGTTCTCGATAATCAATGCAGAGTCTCATTGATCCATCTTTCTTCTTAACAAATAGAACCGGTGCTCCCCAAGGTGACGCACTAGGGCGTATGAATCCCTTATCAAGATTCTCTTGGAGTTGCTTCCTCAATTCCTGCAACTCAATTGGGGCCATTCTATAAGGTGTCTTTGAAATAGGCAAAGCACCCGGTATGAGTTCTATTGAAAACTCAACTTCACGATTTGGTGGAAGACCCGGTAATTCCTCCGGAAAGACATCATCAAACTCCCGTACAATGGGCATATTCTTAATCGTGAGTTTCTCACCAACCATTTGAGATAAATAAACTTCATTTAGTGGAATCAATACCCATAAGATGGAAGAAATTTCCACTGGAAGGTTATGTTCATCCTTGCATTGATATACGATCGTAGGTTGATCTGGAATATGAAATGTGACTTCCCTTATTTGGCAATCGATATGAGCTCCATGTAGAGAAAGCCAATCCATGCCAAGAATCACATCAAATTCCACTAAAGGAAGGATCACAAGATTTGCAGGAAGCACTTTCCCACAAACTTCAATCGGAGAAGAATTATAAACTTTTGATGCGATTGATGTGCCATTAGGTGTTGTCACAGCTAACTCAACATCTAATTGTTGAGGTAATACGGTGATACCCTTAGAAAAGTCTTCAGAAATAAAAGAGTGGGTGGATCCAGAATCAAATAAAACATTTCCTACTTTAGAGTGGATGGTAAGTGTACCTTTCACCACATCGTTATTGTACTCCACATCGCTGATAGAAATTGCATGTGACTTTCCTTTGTCTTTAGCCTTAAGAGTTTGTTGACGTCGACCATCATCATCAACCCTTGGATTTGGGCATTGATTGGCATAATGCCCCATCTCCTTGCACTTGAAAAATTGAAGTGTAGTAGGTTCATTCTGTGTATCCCTTCCTTTGTTTGCGTCATTAGACATCTTCTTCCCATTATCACGGCATTCAAATGCCCGATGACCTTCTTTTCCACATTTAAAACATTTACTTGTCCCTTTAAGACAACTCCCTCCATGTTTCTTTCCACACTTTGAGCATAAGGAAAAGCTCATCTTCTTTTCCGTGTGCTCTTTAGATTTTTCTTTGAATTCCATCTTCCTCTTCTTATCAAACCCATGTGACTGATGGGTTACTCCAATCTCCATCTCGACTTTGAGAGCACATCGAACAATTTCCTCATAGCTATTGAAGTCCCTTATGGCTAACGCCCTTCGAAGACTTGGTTTTAAGCCACCAAAGAATCGATCGATCTTACTCTCAGGTTGGATAATAATACCAGAAGCGTACCTTGCAAGTCTTGTAAAATTTGCTTCATAGGTACCAACAGATTCATCATCCCTTTGCTTCAGTTCAAGAAACTCTTTCTCCATATTTGTTCGGATAATACGAGGGAAGTACTTATTGAAAAATAAGTTCTTGAACTCGTCCCATTCCATAGACTCAATTTCATCCCTTTGCCTCGTATTCTTAACAAGATTCCACCATTGATCAGCATCTCCTTCCAAACGATACACTGCTAGGATGACTTTATCATGTTCAGAACATTGAAGAACTGAAAATATCTTTTCAGTAGTACTAATCCATTGTTCAAAAACTAATGGATCAGTAGACCCACTGAAAGAAGGTGGACGCTGCCTCATGAAGGATTCAATAGAATGTTGCTCCCTCCTTTGCTCGTTTGGAAATCCTGCATGATTCATAGCTTGAGAAAGTTGTGTGAGCATGGCTACAAGATTTTTCATTCTAGCTCCCATATCGTTTGGTTGCTCAGGGGGACAATCATTTCATTGCCCATCGCATTCCGCATTAACACGGTTCCTTCGGGTTCCAGCCATTGACTAAAACCAAGAAGAATAGTGTGAGCAACACTAATTATAATAGGAAACCACATAATTCAAGAATAAAATTTTCATGCTTAAGGCCTTATCCTAGGTTATTCAAGGCCATTTCTAAAACACTAAGATTGTGTTCTATGCTTAGACTTATCCTTAGGGTTCTTACTAAGGCTTTCACATCCTAGTTTCCAAAGGTTGACTATACCTTTCCTCTGATACCAACTATAACGACCCATACTTTACATACATTGTTAATACTTCGAAATTGAAGCACACTTATTACAACATATGACAAAACCACAAAGGACCGTATAGGTATAGTGTCTTTAGAAACTGGGAAACATAAACAACTGGTTCATAAATCTTCTACAGTGTCTGCCATTTATTTCATCATATCTAGGGTCCCTTTTAGCATATTCTACTTAATATCCATCTTCCTGACCTGGGGAAAAGAAAACATAAAAGGGTGAGCTCAAATGCTCAGCAAGGGCAAATAAAGGAAATAAAAATCATATCATATCTTTATGAAAATCAAAACCTGCAAAAGAGATCATAATATCTTAACATGGAATAAATCATAGAAGTGAAAATGAGATCCCCATAATCATAACATAAAACTTGAAACTTTGTGGCATGCACACATAATCATGGAAAATCATTTCTTGTTAGTCATGACTCATTGACAAGACTATCTTAGTGGACAAAGTCCCTTTCTGAACCGAGTTCACTCCTCGTTTCAGTCCTGTTTCACTGAACCGAAATAACCTTCCGTTCCAGCCATGTCTATCTCATGAGATATAAAATCTTTACCCAATGCATTGGAGGGAGATATAGGTCCCACCCATCTTATAATGAATCCTTTCTTATGTGTGCCACATAATCATAAAACATTCATCATCGCATAACACATGTAACAAAATGGGATTCTTGAAACATCATGACATCATAAATCAATTCATATAAGATAAAGGAATTCATAAAAATAATTCCATCACAACATGAACAAATCAATTTAATAATAGGGATAAAAATAGAACCCTTTATTATCTTAGATGGAAAATCATTTTGATAAAACACTTGAACTCCATTCTTGAGGAAAATATCCTTTCTTCTTCAAAAACATTTTTCCTTTCATAACATGTCATACAACTTTAAAATAAAAGAAGTTGATTAAAAATAAACTTGAAAACTTGTAAAGGAAGCTTCTTGGAAATAATGTTTTAAAAATCCATTCATTCCGTATATGTTAAAAAAAACATTCTTCGTACTTTTGTCGGAAAAGTCAAAAAGTACCTCGTACGAAAAACGACAAAAGATTCCTTTCATATCTTTTACTAAAAACTCACCGAAGGGTAAAAATTGATTTAAACAATTGTAGGTGGATGGAAATAATATTACATATTGATGAAACATGGATGTGGATGATAAAATACACCCCAGTAAATACTTACGAATAAACAATCTCGGATAAAAATGAGATTGTGATATTTCCCTTACCTTAGGTCTGATTTGCTTTGTTCGTGTCCGAAGCTCCTGTATAATGGTTTAAATAATGTTATTGACTTATTCCAGAATCATACATATTGATATGATATCATATATGGTCATATTATTAGCTTCTTGTTAGTAATATTTCATTGCTACTTGTTACTCGGGTCTTTATAACTTTTTGTTCTTATGCGTGTTTTGTCGAATAAATTCTTATTCTTATCTTTAGGTTATAGATAATTCATTTACAGAATGGTATTAGTGTAGTATATACCATATTCATTCATTCAATTCATTTATATAATCATTATTAAATGAAGATCATGTAGAACGAGTCGCATCACATCGTGGAGACGGTATTCCGTACGTACGCACGAGTGATGATATCGTTCCTATGATCGTGGAACTGTATTGGAGTATATATATATTATTTCAGTATCAATATTACTTTATAATAATCATATATAGTTACTCATTACACCATTATACCCATCCTTGTAAGGTGATGGTGGAAAATAGATTACACCACGGCGTGGAGACGGTATTCCGTACGTACGCACGCGCGGTGATTTCATTTTTCCGTAGGATGGATAGAAGGTGAATTAGGGTTGTTTCATATTTATAATAACATATCAGTATGTAAGTAATACTGATGTTATTACTTTATCATGAAACAACTAAAGAAGAAGAAGTTGAAGAAGAAAGAAATTGAAAAGATCGGTAATGGATATTACCTCTTCTTTGGAACGCCTATTTGAATCCTCCACTTAAGGAACTAAGATTGGTCTTTGGAGAAGACCAGGACCTCTAGGATTATTCTAGGGAAGTGGATAGGAGAAAATGGCAGGGGTTGTCTGAGCTTGAGTGCTCAAATTGGTGTGAGGAGGAGGGGGAGGAGGTGCCCTTTTATAAGGGAGGAGAGGGGCACCTTAGGAATATCTCAAAATATTATTTTATATTAAAGTCAAAATCGGTTTATAATGGTTCCAAAGGGTCTTATTTCGAAGCTAAAGTTGGGATGGGTCAAAATACTATCAACCAATAGGATTTAGACAAGTTTAGGGTATTATTTTAACCTTATAAATTAGATTTAACTCTAAGTTAATTAATTTAACTTTTACCGTGTCTTTTTGTTTTCTTTCACTATATGGTTAATACACATACTATAACATGCCAAACGAACCCCAAATTGTTTATTATTAATATATATATCCTTATCTAAGTCATTTTGCCGAACCTTAGATTTTTAGGAATAAAATAACAATTAATAATATAATATTTGATTTAAAAACTATTTTGTGTCAATTTTGACACTATTTGATATATGATTTTTGTGAAAGTCATAACAGAATTATATGTTCGAACCAAGTTGATTAAATCAACACTAATATATCATAGTAACCTAGAAAATTAGTGGAATTCATAAAAAGTCTTAAATTACATTTAATTTGGTATTTATATTATCAATTTTGTCAATCTTTCATTAATAAGATAATTACTGCATCATCTTTGTGTCATAAATAAATTAAATTATTTGATGTCTAAAAATTAAAAATAAAATATCATCATGTAGGAAATCTTTTTATATTTCTAATGAATATTTACAATTGAATTTATCTTATGTATAACACCATATTAAAAATGATTTACTTATTAAACTTTAATTTTAACTATTTTAACCCTTCTTTAAATAAATTAATAATAAATGTCCTAATCAAATCCAAGTGGGCCTAAATGGTCATATTTTATTCATAAGTTTGTTTTTGGTCGAATTACACTTGTCCAATAGAATTAGGACATGTGTTAGGGTAATATTAATATCATATTTACCCTTAGTTACCCTATTTACTATTAACCGCGGTAAAAAAAAGTAAAAAGTTACTATTCACCAAAAAATTATTTTTATCTCATTGAACCACATTTTACATACTGATATCAACCGTGTCTATCGGATTTTCGAAATTCCATTCACAGAAGCGGTAAAATTAAGTTTTATGCAAAATTCAGTTTTTAACCTACCACTTAGTGGTTTCACTATTCATCAAAAATTGAAAGTTATCAGAAAAATACCAAAATTTCACCCTAGGCTAATTTCGATATTCTGAGTCCAAAAATGAAGTCCATTTTGAAAAATAAAATTTATAAAATTTCAAAAAGTGGTTATTACTATTCATAACGGCTAGTTTTAATAGCATATTGTTGTTTAGTGAAACTCGGTATTGCGTACGACGCAAGCTATCGAGGAAGGTCGCGATTGCGTGTAAAGCAAGCCAAGCAAGTGTTGTGTAGAAAAAGATCCCTTTGATGATTTATATAACATAAAAGTCTCGGGTGTTACAATTTTCCTCGTCTGTCGATCATGTGACAGGAGGGTCCTCGGTATGGGCCTCCTTTGGAGAATATTTATTTTAAGGAATGAGACTAACCTTGAGGTGGTTGGGGTGGTGCCGGTTTTTGTCATGTACTGGATTATATAAATATGGCTTGTTATTTGAATGTGTGGCACACCTATTTGTGAACATAACACGGAAACTTACATAGTATGGGGGTTTACTAAGAACGATTGTTCCACTAGTTTAGACTACACACTGGCTAGTGGTCCCTAGTATGGATTATACTCGGCTAGGGGATTGGGCCCCTCGGTTAGGCCATGAAGGGAAACACCAGGCGTTATGACATTATGATTTCATCGATAGTATTCATGACTTCAAAATGAGTCACAAGTATAGTATGTTCTGGCCTTTATATGAGTTCCTTGGTTTTCTATGATCCTTTCGTATGAGCACTATTAGTACCATGGCCCTTGAAGTGTGTAGAATCATACCCTTGAAATTGGTTTTGGTGTTTTCTTGGAAACGTTTTGTGTGTAAGGTTGGTTTTAAAATGAACTTCAAAGTAGCTATTTTGGAAAAGTTCATGTGAGTCCCTATTTTTCATTCGTTTCCTTGTTTTTGAATTATAAGGGCAATGGATTTGTGAATGTCAGTTTTCAAAATATAGTGTAGATATGAAAACCTTATTTCTATAACTGTTGTTCAAACTTGTATTATTGGATTGTTTTGGAATTAGAAAATGTATGGATTTTGTGGTTCATTTTTGGAATTCGTACTGATCATTTAAATTCTCACGCCTATCTTACCTTTTCAGATGCAGGTTTAGCTGTTTGGTTTAGGTTCTTGTTTTGTATGCCCGTGTGAGGCAGACTGTTAGTTGTTGGAAGAGGTCACATAGAAGAATGTGCAGTCTTGTTTTCTTGCCGCTTCTAGTTTTCTTTCTCTTTGTTTAGTCTTTATTAATTTATTTTTCCTCCTTTTATGGTCCAAATCGGTCCCACTTGTATATTTTTGATGCTTGGAAATAGTTGCCAGCCCATAGGGATCAGGAATGCCCCTCTGGACATGCCGCTGGCCGGCTCGGGTGGCCGATTCAGGGTCGAACCGGGTTGGTTTGTGACAAAATGGTATCAAAGGGGGGTGATTATACCATCCCCAAATGATACAGGGTTAAATGACTAAATGATATAACTCATGTCAACAAGGTGCACCTTCATTTTTGGGAGCCTAGATGATTAGAACTTCACAGTTAAGCGTGGTTAGCCTGGAGTAGTTATCAGGATGGGTGACCTTCTAGGAAGTATCTTAGGGTGTGTGTGAGTGATCACAAAGCACACCGGAAAGGACGTGTGTTAGCCTGTGGGGATTTTCGTTTGTCAGATGACCCGTTCAGGTATGTGGGTGGACCCTTGGGTGGGGAAAACGTGTCAGCAAGGAAAATGGTGGCACCTAGTGGGCCAGGACTCGACGACTATGTTAAGGCGGGGTGGTTATGCTATCACTAGGACCCAGTTGTATCATTTGGTATTAGAGGAGGCGCATGTTATTTGGAGTGTTTAGTAGAAGGAGATTAGGACTTTAACGGCTCATGAGGTAGGTTACGGGTCAGTGCCTGATCACCACCGCTCGCAACGAGACCCGAGCTACCAAGGGTAGTTCGGGATATGAATCTTTCGCCTTTGGTTTTTTTGGATTGAGGGATGAAAATGGAGGTGAATCAGTTCAAGTTGTGGCCTCATATGGGGTGGTGGGCCATGTTAAGTCCATGTACCGATTTAAGTTCCTCTCAGGGTTATGCCTTACATGGGGCATGGCTCACCACTATGTCGTCGGGTCAGATGTATGCACTAGTTCCTAATTTCAGTGGGTTTTTGTTCACGGGGTATTGTTTTATTCTCGGTTGATGCGAGTGTGATTTAAAAGTGAAATTGATTTTAAAATTTTAATGTGTTTCTTTTAATTTGTTTTGAAATTGGTGAAGTGATTTTTTAAAGGGCAGGTGTATCGGTTTGGAAAAACTTGGTATGTGTTGGGATTGGGTAAGGAAAGGAAGTGGTTGAACCTTGTCACTCCTTATGGTGGGTCACACGTGCGTGGGGGAACTTATTCGCAGATGATGTGAGCAAGATTGAATGAACACACAAGTGACGGTTCATAAGGTGCCATAGGTGGGTTTTAATTTTTTTAAGGAATAATGGTTTTTGAAAACTGATTTTTTCTTGTATTTTTATATTTTTGGCTTATGGGCCTGTTTCCCTTATCTTGTGTTGTTGCTTTGATTCAGTTTTGGCATGATTCTGGTTACAATGGTGTTTTTCGTGTTGTTATGAGTATGCCACCCAAAAGCCTCCAAATTTTTTTAATGAGTTATACCCAGTTCCAAATTCATTTTGTGTATTGCCTACTTATTGAAGTAATCAATGTTTGTTAAAGGTAGTTGTATAGTTTGGGAAGATAGTGTGTCTTTGGGTTGTTGGGAACTACCAGAGTAATTATGGTTTGTAGCATCCCAAAGTTATTTGAGGGTTCAGTTCTCGACTAGTAAAGGTGGGATGTCTCATCATCATTAGAGTTTCAGGTGTAGTTGGTGGGGGTCGACTCTTATGAATATTTCCTATATGGAAAGGATCTTTGTCTGTACTAACTCCCAATCTGTGGGACCATTCTCTCACATGCCACTAGTCTGGACGGTTCAGGAATTCTAAGCCACTTTGTCGCATCCCTCCGAGGTTTTCTTGGTGAGAGTTCCAAAAGAAGCGTCATTCGGGATGAAGGTGTTAGGGACCGGAAGATTCAAATGATTGACTATGAGGCAGGAGATGCTTCAGCCATCAAGGCCCCAACCATGGGTCTCGGGGTGAATCTTGCACACAGTCTGGAGTTTTCGAGGGTGTGTGGAACCTCGGTCTGGATAATGTTTTCAGCTTTGGGATGGAAATTTCCGAAATTTCCTTTTTCTATTCTCGTCGATTTCGTAATATCATCCTTGTTGTGGTGGCGTGATGAGCGCGTTCTCCCACAATCCAAGTGGTATTATCTACTCTCAGCGTGGTTTTTGAATTGTTGGTCTCTTTAAATGGTGTGGGCCATGAATGAATGGACCTGTTCTAATTTTGTTTTGTTCTTTTATGTGTTTGTTATGGGGATGTTTGTTTTATGAAATTGATGGGAGGTGCTGAGTTAATTCTTCATCCTTATGTTGTTTGGTTGTTTCATTACATGTTTTCCAACAAAGGATCAGGTGTGTTATTTGGTCAATGTTGGGAAAATAAAAGATTTTGGTTTAGGAGTTCCCATGTTGGCCGCTCCCTGGGGGGGAGGGTGGAGTGTTCGGGTTTCAAAGGTTTCTGTATTAGTGAATTCTTGTGGTGGGGAGATCCCTCTTGTGTTCTCCCCTCAACTTCGGGCAATGTTTGTTCTGGAGTTGGTCGGGTGTAACGTGTGTGGATAATGGTCACCTCGAGGATCTCAGTTACTCCAGGTTTGGTCTGGTAATTGACTATAGTTGTGTCAATTGTTGTCTTGGTGACTTTCTAGGGGCAAAAAGTTTTTTGGTGGGGAGAATTGTCACACCTCAATTGCTTAAATTATTTTATTTTAAGATCTATTGGTTTTTGTTAGCCTTTCTAAGGTGCGGGGTGAGTGCGGGTCTAATATTTTTATCGTTTAATGTTTTCTTGGGGTTTTAGACTAGTGTTCGGGCACCGCATGGTCGGTTTTAGCCGTGCGGTCTGTCTACATACCTGTGCAGTTATCTAATGTTTAAAATAAATAAAATTTTATAAAATAAAATGTGTTTAATTTTTGCACCATGATAATAAAAATATTATTGTTGTATAGATAAGAATAATATTATTATTGGAAGTGTTACTATTTTCATTAATATTTTCTAATTTTAATTGGTTTATAATAGTGTTCTTAGTATTTTTTTAATGAGTAAATTGTTATTAAGGAAATTTTTTATGTTATATTATTATTATTAATGCTGTTAATTTTTTAAAAAACAGAATGAACAATATTATTATTTGTATTCTTCTTACTTTTATTATTATTATTTCTATGTTATTATTAATAATAAGATTATTATTATTATCATTATAATTATTATAAATAATTTGTTAAAAAATATAATTTTTTTAAGGAGAACCCTAGGGGGAGTCGTGCCCCCCCTGTGATGCAACCTGCCTCCCCTGATCCTCCCTATGCTACCCGACCACCATCAGCCTTGTTCTCCTCCCTGAGCTGCCCAACTGCCGCTGGCCTGCTCCTCCTCCCAGTGCCGCCACCTACCGCAGCTCCTCCCTTGCAGCCGATGTGGCTCCACCTTCAAACCACCATCCGACCACCAACCGCCTCTAGGCCCTCCATCCGGCACCTAGTTTTTCCCCACCATGATCGTGCGGCCCTCTACGTTGGTCATGCTTCTTACACCAGTGCACGGTGGCCCTTTCCTGCCCCCCATACACCGTCTAGGCTGCCTCCATCCAAGATCCACTTCTGCCAGCCCTCGACTATACGTCCCAGATTTGCTGCCTCTATCTGGTCATGTTTTGTCCAAGACTCACCCCTCCATACTCTGGCCAGCTGACCTCCATCGCCACTCCAGTGGTATTCCTGTAAACCCGGACCTTCTTCGCAACATTTCTGCCTTGTCCGGTGGCTTCATTTTCCCCTGCTGGCAGCCCAACCCCCCCCCCCCCCCATGCATGCCTCTCCAGTGCAAATTCAACCCCCTTGTTCTGGTATGCTTTCTTCATTTCCTTTTTTGGGGTTTTCTTCAAATTATCAAAATTATAATGCTTCTAGTCATGTTGGTTTTGTTTTTTGGTGTTTAGGGTATGTGATTGGTCTTCGGAGTGATATTCCTCCTTCCGCTGAAACATCATTGTGTTCGCACAGGTTGTGGTATGTGTTTCATTTCCCTTTCTTCCCTTTGTTTTTTAATCCATTTAATTCTTGGGTTTTCATAATTAAATATATTATTATGTATTTCACTGTTATTATAATCTTAGTAAGATTATGGTAATGATTTATTGTTGGTTTAACTTGCTAAAAATAGGGTTTTCCATGTCCTTCCATTCATGCATGTGTTTTTGTCTATTCGATTGAATCTAGATAAGTGAATTGGTTGTGGAAATGGTTTTGTTAATTGTTTCAGATGGGGGTTTACCTATTGAGGCTTCTTATTAATGTTTTTAAACATGTTCTTTGGTGGCTTTGTGAAATTTGGATGGTTTAGTGAGGTTTTCCCCATTTGAAATGTTTTTATAAATTTATTTGAGTTATGTCTTGGGTTTTCAAATGAGGGTTGTCCATGAAAACTTGGTGGTTAGGGACCTCTGTATTTGTATAAGTGTTTTGTTTTCAAATGGTTTCTTGGATCATTAACAATGGTTTTGTATAGTGTTTATGGATTCTTAATAATTTATTTAGGTTTCCGTTGGTCCTTGTTGCCATATTTTTGGGTATCATTTGTTTTTATAGTGAATTTATGGTCAACAACCATGGACGCACACGCATAAACCTAAGGTATGTATATATATATAATATAAATATTTCTTCCAAGTACGTATTCTATCATGGCGTTTGGAATACATGCATTGGATTATGGATATATGTATATATATATAGGTATGTGTGTGCGAGCGCGGGCCGATTTCGAGTGGTCGCCTCTCTTTCTATCAAGTTCCAAAGTGTTCAACATGACCTGATTCTTCCTCGAGGTAGGAAAATCAGCATTTTACCTTTTTACAATATGTCCATTTAATTCTTGAATGTTTTTAATAAATTCTTTTACAATATTAGTATTTTTGAAAAATAATTGTCCAACCTGCTATAGTGTTTTCATGTTTTCTTTTGGGCTTGTTAAAAAGTTGTTTGTTACACTATCTTCTAGTTTGTGTAATTAGTCTGATATGTTAATATAGTTTTTCTTAATGAACAGTTTTATGTGTTTATGTAATGACTTGTAAACTGATTGTGTTTCTTTAAGTGTTTTGGAAAACATGGTTTTATTGGTTTCATTAAGGTTTAACAATTGGGTTTGAAACTTGTTTTCGTGTTTATCGTTATTTCAAAAATTATTTGTAAATGTTTATTATTTTGGAATGTTTTGGTAAATGCGTGTTTTAGTAAATTCATGTTTTCGTGAAAGGATATTAGTATGTTTTGGTCCTTCTGACTATGTTTGTAAGAAATGAGTTTTATTACTGTTTTGGAAACATTCCTAAATGTTCTGGTAAATGGTTTAATAGGTAAACTTAAAGGCCTGTTTGGCATTTTATATTGGATGTTTACAAATGTTTTGATGTGTGTGAATTGTATGAGGCCTGTTTGGTATCTTTGAAACTATGTGTTTGGGAAAACCCCATCTTTGGTTATGACCTTTGCCTCGTCTATCAGTCATGTGACAGGAGGGTCCTCGGTATGGGCCTCCTTTTGAAAATATTTATTTAAGGCATGAGACTAACCTTGAGTTGGTTGGGGTGGTGTTGGTTTATGTCACGTGATGAATTATATATATATGGATTTTTATTTAAATGTGTGGAACACCTCTTTGTGAACATACCACAGAAACATAACATAGCAAGGGGGATTACTAAGAACGATTACTGCACTAGTTTAGACTACGCACTGGCTAGTGGCCCCTAGGACGGATTATAATCTGTTAGGGGATTGGGTCCCTCGGTTAGTCCATGTAGGGCAACACTGGGCGTTAGGGCGTTATGACATCATCGAGTTTAGGCATGCCTTCAGGATGAGTCACATGTATAGTACGTTCTGGTCTTCCTCCGAGTTCATAGGTTTTTCGTGATCCTTTGGTACGAGCACTATTAGTACCATATCTCTTGTTGTGTGTGGAATCATACCCTTGAACTTGGTTTTGGTGTTTTCTTGGAAGTGTTTTTTTGTGTAAGGTTGGTTTTTAAATGAACTTCAAAGTAGTTTTTTTGGAAGAGTTCGTGGGAGTCCAATATGATGTTTTATTAACTAGTTCAATGATATGAGTTTTCATAAAAAAATTCAAATGTCAAACATTTTTATTTTCTAGAACAAGATCAAATTTTAGGGATAAAATATATTTAATGGGGATATAATGTAATATCCTTATATATTAAAAGTATATACTATGTTCGATGTCATACAGGGTACGCAACCTAGAGCATAAATGAACAATAAGATTTTATTATGTGACTGTTATATCCTAGCGAGTAAATTGAAGGGTATTAATATGAATCACCAATTTATTAAATATATATTGGTTCTAATAATTTATAATTTATTAAATAATTCATTATAAATAAGAACTCAATTATTAGTAAAGTTATTTTATTCTTCTTAAATACATTTACATAAAAATTATGTTTTTAAACTTTTTATCAAATAATAGTTAATTTATGAAAATTTATTGATTTAAATGATCTTAATTTTTTAACTCATCATGTCAAAATTATATTCAGATGGATTTTATATAATTTTCTAATAATGTAAAATTTTCAATGAATAGTGAAAAAGATTTTTTATTGAAAATTTTATTTTATTTATAAATTATTTCCATTAAAAAAAATGTTTTATAAATTATTTTTACATTTTAATTAGTTCCTTTTGATTTAAATTGTTTTTTTGATGATTTTTATAATTTATTTTAGAAAAAAAATATTTTATTTTTAAAAATGACATTTTTTAAGAAATATTTATCATTTCATTTTTCCAATTTGATTTTAAATTAAATTTTAAAATTTATATAATTTGAATTTTGAAAAAATTATTCATATATAGAATCATAATTTTCAAATTCATTATATAGTTACCTTTTATTTTTGTACAATATGAATAGTAATATTAATTATTTTTGTTTCTATGATATAGAGTAAAACTAGAAATTGAAGTTAAAAATAAAATAATAAGGAATACAAAATAACCACAAAATATTCCTTAGTTTTATTTTATGAAAAAATTTAATCCATTTTCATCTAATAGTCAAATATATGGAAATAAAATTCTATTTTGATGAGATTATTACCCTTATAGAAATTAGTTCAAAAAAATTCAAACATATCACTCTCTTTTTTTAATATCTATAATATTTTAATATGGGGTAATATATGGTATACACTTGAATAAAAAATGTATTTTTAAATATAGAATATTTATCTTCATCATGGAAATTTATTTTTAATTTTTAGTGAATATATAATTACCATAAATGCATTGATAAAGCTTATTGAAAAAATATTAACTTAATGGAAAATCAAATAAATGATATTAAGAAAATTAAAAGTAATATAATTTGAGACACCTAATATGATCCCAAAGTTTTTAAAATTATAAAGTCTTGTTAGGGATGTAATAAAATATATTTTTTAAATTTTATTTGTTTTATTAATATTATTAAATTCAAAGTAATTAATAGTTCTAAAATTTGACTTTAATAATAGTTTATAAAAATAATATATTATTAATTAATATGAAATCAAATAAAATATTATTTTTTGTGAAATTGATTATGATATGGTTTTTAATATCAATCATGGTCCATTAATGGGACTTTTCCCATTTATAGTAAATATATTAACAAACAAAGAGTAAAAATCCTTATTATCATGGTAAGTTTTAAAATGGTTACGGGGGAGGGGGGGGGGGGTTAAAACAAAATGATAAGGAGAAAAATGTGTCCAAAAAATGTCCAAAAATATTTAATTAGATTTTTTCTTCCTAAACCTATCTTATTTATCAACCAAATGAATTTTTATCCAATTTTTAATAATATTAATTTTTATTAATTTAGTATTTTGTGAAATTCCAAGAGTGTCTCTACCCTCTCTTATAAATGGAGACCTATTCTTCTCAATAATTTAGACTTTAAAAATTATTTGGTTTAGAAACTTACCACCAAAATACATTTCAACAATCCAACCAAAAATTCTATATTTCTTTCCATTGTCATAAAACCAACCTTAGTTATCTTATGGTGATAAGAAAATGAGGTTTTCCAAAGATGATATAGCCTTTTTAATCAATAATTTCAATATTATTTCTTATTACACATACTTAAAATATTCCTCAACCATTATAAATTTATAATAACGGAATACACTATAAACTAAGATGTTATTATTCTAATGGAATTACCAATATCCATCTCCTCTTCTATTAAATGGGAAATGATGCCAGAATTCGTGTGTAGAGAAGACTACCACCAAACGAAAAAAATACAATTTTTTTTCCATCAATATATTTCAATAATAGTTATAATGTTTTAATAAATGTTTATATATTATCTTAATATAATATTAGTCATTCTTAAATGATAATACATCATTTACCTCCTTATCATTCCATTCACTAAAAAATGATAATGTCGTTCATGTGTTTGTGTGGAATACCACCTCTATGAAGCGATGTGATTCATTTTTAATAACCACATCACATAGATGATATATATATATATATATTTATTTAAAGAATTAATATAATATATATGACATGATAAAAAAATTTAATGATAAAATAATACTTACCTTCTTTCCATAATGATCGTTGAAAAATCGAAACATTACTCATGCATACGTACAGTCTATCATCTTCATGATTATAATGTAGTTAAATTTTGATAAGAATGTTTAATGGTCTTATTTAAAATGACACTTGATTTAAAAATTATTTCATTATTATTATTCTGTACATGCTGGAGTAATGACCACTTTTACCATAGTCAACCAACATAAGTCCTTTTGGACTTATGTACCAAATATAGATTAAACATCCAACAATAAAAGTTAATACATAATTGTTATAATATGGTAATAAGTGATATAATAGGAATAATAAACATTAAAAATTATTCTTTTGTAAGAAAATAATTGTCCTAAGTTTATTATTCTGGAATATGAAGAACGTACGTGGTGAGTCTGACTAGGTAAGATATTTTTGTTTCACTTTTATTTTTGTGGGACACATGCCATATACACTACATGATTGTTCTATGTGGTGTATATATAGAAAATGAACTCATTTTATTATTATTATCATAAACATTAGGCGGTATAAAAATCCATATAAATTTCATTCCATTATGGGGCCTATAATTCAAAAATTACCCAAGTGGTAAGCGTTTATTTCACAACCTCATCATTATTAGGGATTATTTATGTTTAAGTATCCACTGGGGAATATTTCTATTCCATATCATTATATTTTAAAAAAATCAAAAAATGTTTTTACTACTCTCTAATATTTTTATAGAATAATGTTCTCCATAGTTTGACTTTCTACAAAATGGTTTAATGGAATCATTTTCCTCATTTACATAAAAGTTACTTTCTAAACGTCTTACCAAAATATGAAAGGAATAGTTTTTTAACATATAAGGATTGGGATAATTTTTTCACCATATTAAAACCATTATGATATGAAGATTACTTTATAATCATACAAGTTTTATTTCAATGAAAATTATATCAATTATAACTGAACAACTTTTTAAAAATATAATTTATTTAAAAATGGGTGAGTTATTTTCCAAAAAAATTATTCCAAGTGTTATTTAAATATAATTTTCCATCTAATATGGGATACCTTGATGATTAATAAGAAATTATTGTGATATAATCCAATGATACCATCCTTATTATTTCTCTATATAGTAAATGTTATTTATAAAAATATTAAATTGTTATGAAATTTTTTTTTCATGGGTTCTAAAATGATGAATGTTTTTTATCATATGGAACACATGTGTATAATTTTAATTATATGATTTTTGGGGAATACATATCCACATAATTCATTAGGTAAGGTATTATATATTATGAAATAATGATGAGAAATAATTCAATGTTCTAGATCATCTATTGAAAATAAGTAGGTGATCTTGGTCTTTCATAGGAAACAAGTCGATGTGCTTGATCTGTTATAGGAAACTAGTTGATGTACCTGCTCTACTATGGGAAACATGTTTTGATGCATGATGTTATTTTCAATATTGTTAGACTTAAATTATGAAATAGTGTCTATATTTATGATGGTTCAACCCACACGCACACATGTATGACATGAACTTATGTTTCATGATTTATATATGATGAATTGTCTTTATTATGATTCATCTATTTTGAAATGATATTTTTTTATACCATATTTATTATTTATGATCATTATCTGATTTGGTATAAACATTTTAAGCTATTTTCATGTTTTTATAGCCTTACGATTATATTTTTCATTCATCAGCTCATTAATCAATATATCATATGCATACCCTAACTAATTAATTGAGATCACATTTTATTATGTTCCATTTAACCTGGCCAAGAAGATTGATACTAAAAGATTTTTGTTTATAATGTCTTCATTTTTGGTGAATTTTTTGTCATATATTGAAGACATTCCATGGAATATGAAATTATGGCTATAGTGTGAGTTAATGTTATTCTTTATGAACCAGATGATTATAAACCCAAGTTATCAAGAAATTCTTCTAATTATATTAAAATCTACACCTAAAAGATTCATGGGTATATATGTAAATCAATATTTCTTTATGATGTTTTATGGTCTATTAGGGAATAATTGGGTAATATTTTTATGTAGAAAATTACAAAGTGTAAATTTTATGTTTTTATCATGGGATTTAGGAGTTCGTGTCTCAAGCTGTTACACTAGTCCATCACTTACAAAATCATATCATGAAAGAACATTCTCATCCCACAAGTATAAATTTCATACACTTGGTGAGAGGGTAATAGGGAAGCTAAAAACCTCATAGTTTTATGAATAATATAGTACTTTATTATCATTTACTCATGTCATGCTAACTTACCACCCAAATTTATGTGCATTTTCAGAGAGGATTCAATAGGGATACATCATTTTAAATCGCCATGAAATTTGATTTGTTTGGAATTTCCCCTTAATAAAATATTTAACATTAATAGAATGTAATATTTGAGATAAAAATAAAATTTAAATATATGACATTATTTATGGTGTTAAGAGAAAAAGGGATAAAATATATATTTAACATATTTTAGAAAATAAACTATTCTAAATTTTTAATAAATATAGAAAAATAAATTTCTAATTTTTTATATTAAAAAAAAAAAAGGAATTTAATGGTTATAGGGTGTATAAAAATTCTATAGGATTATATAAATTTTATATCAATTTTTATGAATAGATCTGAAAAAAATCATCAACAAAATGGCGATGTCCTGGATCAGATCACTCGATAATAGTATCCAAAGCAGGGAGGCCATGTGAACTCAAGTTTACTCCCCATAAGTCAGAGTTTACTTACTAGTATCCCTGGTTTATTAAGATATAGTGGGGATATTATAACCTCTTGTTTCAGAGTAGCATAGTGGTTAAATAAGTGGATATATAATGGAAGACTAATAATGAGAGTATAACAGCAAATATAAAGCATCCAAATGATAATAAAAAACAAGACAAACAAAGGAACCATATTTTTAATGATGAGTATATCATGCATCTAACTAAAATAAATATGAATTCATGGAATAAGGAAATTATAAATGTAGTTATATCAATTGGTCCAAAAAGACCAAAAGGTTGTCTCTATATAGAATCATGATCCATAGCTCTATACTATTCTCCCCCAGTCCCATGACACGATCAATAAATCATCAACAACTGCAAACTTTCCCCAATCCCTACCTGCATCAATGAAGTATGTTAGGGTACTAAAAATTGTACTGAAGAGGGTGAGAGAAAAACTCAGGAGGCCACCACAAATGGTTTCTATTACAATCCATATTTTCCATATAGTATGAGAACTTTGAAAATATAATAATTTTAAAGAAATAATGTGAACTATAAATGGAAGGATCTGGTTCCTGATGGACACTAGATTGAAATTTCCTACCTCGACCCATGCCCGGAAAACCTCTAAGGAGATTTCACATTAAACATTTACAAACAAGTGTATATAATTATATGTATATATATGCACTATATATAGTGAAGTTTATATATATATACATATAAACATATATAGTGATATCCAAGACCTTTGGAGTAACACAAGAATCCATGTCAAGTCACTCATATCTCATAAATTAGTTGGAGATTCCATGCCCAAGTATCATAGATCATAGGGGTCATCATTACCATGAATCATTAGTATAAGAGATGCAGATCTCAAGTATCATTGATTTATGGGATTCCATTATTGAGTTTCATAACTGTATGAACTCCATGACTATGTATCATAATTGTAGAGATCCCATGCCCATGTATCATAATAGTAAGGATGTCATGCCATAGTTTCATAACAGTAGGTCCACCAAGCATGAGTATCATAATTATAGGTACATCAGGATAGAGTATCACAACAATATAGATGCCCTTCCGGAGTATCATAACAGTAGGAATGTTATGCCAAAATCTCATAATAATAGTGAAAGAATCCTTGAATCCCATAAATCATAAGGTTCGACATTCCCACCTATCACAATGGAGATAAGTATTAAAATGATTTAGTAATAGCTAATAGATATTTGATAGTTTACATAAATTACTCTTTAACAAGCATGTAACCATTGATCTGGTAAATCACATGATGTGGCTGTATGACTCACTTCCCATTTAATTCAGTATATATTTATAATCATGTTAGTCATGCTACACCCCTACAATTATCTATTACCATTTATGATATCACATTTTTAATGTCAAACCAAAACACTAATGGGTGTTATTGTTATATAACAATAGAATTAAAATAATAATATAAAGCGAAAAACCAAAGGGGTGGCTTACATTGAGGTGGATTACCTCTAATGTATTTAAGGGTCTAGAAGAGACATTGATATCTAGACTAGGGAAACTAATTGAAGGAAGATTCATTTTAGGGGAAATGATTGGTTAAACCAATGTGTGTCAAAATGGTAATAATTATAAACATTGATACATGAAGGGAAAAATTTATAGACCACCTAAATTATGCATATATAGGTGCACTCGTCTAGTATCAACATTTTATTTGGTCCAAATTATAAGAAAACAGAAAAGAAACACCCAGAAAATGGGGAAAATGAAATCAACCCAAAATTACTCCATCAATAGGATGGAGAATTAAGATATGATATAGAGGAATATAGAGATTTAAAATGGTTATATAATGTGATAAAGTGTGTTTTAATCAGTGAATAGTTAGACAATCTGCATTAAAGCCAATCATTTGTCTTAATAGAGTTCAAACATGAGGAGGAGAGGTGGTGTGTGTATGGCGAGGAAAGAGAGGGATGAGGTGAGTTAAATAGAAATAAAGGGAACTGATAGTTCACCACATTTTTTATCATATCATGTTATTCTATAATTTTTGAATAAACCATTCGCCAACCATGCACACCCCACTGCCCAAGGAGCACACCCCCATGGCCTCTAATGCATAGTTATACAAATTGTGTACAACTTCTTTTCTCCCTATATCTCATCTTCACACGGACAAATCCTCCATCACATGGTCTATAAATAATGTGTGGCACCCTTCTTAGAACACATGTTTTGAGGTGAATGGTTATCACTAATAGTGCACTAACCTTGTGCCTCTATTATATAATACAAAAAACTGGAGATCCGGGTTTCGAACAATCCACACATGCTCTTAAACCCTTCCCTAAACC
This sequence comes from Viscum album, assembly GCA_963277665.1. Taxonomy (NCBI): domain Eukaryota; kingdom Viridiplantae; phylum Streptophyta; class Magnoliopsida; order Santalales; family Viscaceae; genus Viscum; species Viscum album. The sequence continues at coordinate 1,914,434,096 of OY728165.1, read as the reverse complement.
ATAAGGAACATCCATAAAGATAAAATAAAAGGCTTAATTTCCAAATTAAGGGTCTATACCAGATAGAAAATATGATATCATGGAATATCTCCCCTCTAAATAAACTTATCGTTATGTTTCCCTTCTTTGGGTTGTGAAGCTTTGTTTGATAATAACTTTGGCCTCTAAGAATGTACATCAGTATCTATCTCACATGTATCATTCTATATATGTTCATGGTTACATATAACCTAAACTAGACTAGGGTGCCTTCCTTTGAGATTATTTATTCTTTAATAAATAATATGGGTATGATACTCCTCAATGGAAGCACCAGCATCCAATTTGATATCCTTAGGATCAAATGTATGATACATGTTAAATATATATTGGTGAATCAATGGTATATTGAATATTTATTGCATGGATTGGTACATATTAGGTAATAGTAACTCATAGGATACTTTCTCAACACTATCTAATATCTTTAAGGGCTCAACGTAATTAGATGATAATTTCCATTGTTGTTGAATCTGTCTATTTCCCGATCTAGGTGAAACACCCAAGAAAATATGATACCCGACCTTAAAATCAATAGGAATTTGATAGTGAATGGAATAATATCTATGTTGAAACTGATCAGTAAAAATACACTTCCTAATAAGCTACACCTTCTCTGAAGTATCCTGAATGTGATGAGGACCCAGTAGCACTACCTATTTTATCTATAATTTGAACAGGGTTGTACAAAATGGTCTACCATATAAATCCTCAAAAGGATCTATATGTATGGTCGAATGGAAAAGTATTATTGTAGAAAAACTCAAAATGTGGTATATGATTTGACCAAGAACCTCTGAATTCAGGGACACATTCTTGGAGTATGTTCCCCAGTGCCTTGATCATCTGTTCTAACTAATTTTCGATCTATGTGTGAAAGTTTGTTCCCAAAATAACCTGTGTACCAAAATATTTCTACAACCCATACCCAATCAATTTGAAAAGATCAACAATATTATAAATGATATTATGAATGAAGTTGTGTGGGAATATAATCTAATTTATATACATCCTCGAAGGATCATTCTCTTAGATGGTCTCTATGATATGTTGGAAGTGAAAAACATCCTGATCGTGTCGATGATAACCCATATTGTGTCACTGGATAGAGGGGCTCTTGGAAATCTAGTCACAAAATCCCTTATTACAACATCCCATTTCTATTATAGGATCGATAAATGTTTTAAAAAAATAACAAGCCACCGATTCTCAATGCTTACATGCTAACAGGTGGAACAAATTGTGATAAAACCAATAATCGATCACTTCAACCCGGGTCAACAATAATAGAGGTTCATGTCTTGAAACATTTTTGATATATATTGCTGTACTAAACATTGTGAAGCATGGTATTCTCATATTAGTTCCTCTCATATATCAATAACCACCCAGATACACCCATGAACAATAGGATCCTTACCTAATTCTATATTAATCACAATAAAGGGAATATCTTCAACCCATGTTTGGAAGAATCAGGATTAGTGTTGAAATCATTCTCCTTTTCATCTCCTAAAAGGTTGTCTCAAAGGCTTATTATCATATGAATTTCACACCCATCATATTCAATCCTATAATAGGTGATTCTTGTAATTAAAATTCTTTAATTAAGTTCATATAAAATATAGTTATCTCTAAGAAACTCAACATATCAAATACTTTCTTAGGTTGATATCGAGAAATAGAATTTCTCTCCTTTTATGGTCAACTGATACTCCATTCATTGAGATAATGTTACCCAATAAGTTAAACATTTTTGTCCAAAAAAATAATTTATTGATCTTAGAAATTATCTTATTTTCTCTTCATGTATCCAATACGATCTTAATATTTTTTCCATTATAATTACGAGTATGAGAATACACCAAGATATCATCCCTCAAAACTACAAAAAATTCTTCTAGATACTGGTGGAAAACCCAATTCAATAAATACCTAAAAACGAAAACAATTTTTCTAAGACCGACAACATAACCAAATACTTATATAAACAATAATGACTCTGTAAATTCATATGACTAACATATAAAGGTTATACTTATACCTAATGATATCCTGACCCCAAATCAATAATGGATAAAACTTCAGCTCCTTATAGATGATAAAAAAATGTTATTTATACAAGGAAGTGGATACTGATTCTTTACCATAAGCATGTATAACATACCATAATCCATGAAAATCAAGAAGGTTTCATCAGCCTTCATGGTGGAAAGGACAGGTGATCCCTATAGTGAAGTACTAGTTTATATAACACTCTTAGCCTCTAAATCATCAAGATGCCTCCTAAGATCATGAAACTAAGTAGTAGATATCCTATTATGGGTAATGGATATCAATGAAGATCCTAGAACTAGTTATCTAGTAAAGTCTGTCGCTCCCTTGGGAGTGTTTTTAGAAAATTTTTAGGAAAAACATGTCTGAATTGATCAACTAATGTATGTAAATCATCTGGACGTACACCCCGATCATATAGAAAACGGATAACAATTTGGTATATCACTCCACTCAATCCATTATTCTCTGGTCTATCTTAGACCTCTGGGACATCCCTTTCACCATTATGTATATAACTACCACCCTTTAGTGATGTAAAGAACACCCTCCAGTGATAGAAATCGAAAGAGGCAATGTAAGGAACCATCCAATCCATCCCGAGAATGATGTCAAAACTCTTCATCTCAAGGTTGAAGAAGTTTCATATAATATAATAGCCACCTATCTTATTGGATAACTCATCTCACTAACATACACTCTAAAAATTTAAACAAAATGAGTATTAAGTTTCACCACCCAACCAAGATACCTAATTTCAAGTTTGAAACTTTCCAAAATTTCTAATGATATGAATAAATGTGAATCTCCAACTTCAAATAAAGAAGAAACTAATGTAGAGGATTCTAGAAGTATAGCTCAAACCGCAGATGTCCAGGTTCACTAATCCCTTAGAAAATTATAAAATACATAGATATGTCTAGGTCCATATCCCTGAGATATAACCTTACATCCCTAAGAATTCTTTATTTTTTAGAACTATATATTTAGAGCCTGACTACCTCATCCATCACCTTCTCCTCTTCCCAAATGGTTTGAAGTAATCATGCTACCTTCCTGGCAATGTTTTTTTGATACTTCTCCTGAATTCAGAGCTAATATGGATCATATCCCACAATACAAGGATGGTAAAGTCCTAAAAAATGATGAATATTCTATAATCTACAGAAACCTTAGTACTTAATAGGTTATCTAGGAAATTGTGGCTTCTTATTCCCTATATTACCACACTACTGAAAAACACATAACTATCGGTGGGTGTATCCTAGTTTTAAAAGATTATGAATGTTGTCTTAAAGCATTGTTTCTAACAACTAGTTGATCCAATTTCCTATATTAATTATGAACTACCTTTACCCACACCGTCAGCTTCACTCTGGTTCCACATTGTGAAAATGATCCTGGTTTACTAATTATGAAATATTTGTGAACCTAAAAAAATTCATCTGATTTCTAAATGTCGATAACATCCCATCATCAAAACATATTTTTGATTATAACATGTAACCATAAAATGTCAGTGTGAAGTGTTGGTTATCCATTAACAAATTATAACAGTTGATCATGAACATAGTGCCCTTCTATAGATGAATAAACTCTATATATTGATCCACTCATGGGGTCATTGGAAATAAAAAGTCATAGAAGACTGTCTGAAAATTATCCCATGCCATGCCCTGATGATGGTCATCCTAGGTGATAACATCCCAACATCACTCATTAGAATCTAAAAGCATATATGTATAAAGATTAACTATCCAATAAGGATGTTTCCTAGTATGCCCAAAGATAATTAGCATGGCCTTTATCCATGAATCGGCATCCTGAGGACCATCATCCCCTAAACAAATGGGTGATGCAGCTATTAAAACACTCTTGTCAAATATATAAGAGATGGGATAGGTTATAGGCCTCCATTTTTGGTTTTCATAAGACACAAAAATCCCTCTTGAAATTTGGAATCATTTCTTATGTCAAGATAAAGAAGAGGTTCCATATGGGTCACTACGAGAGATAACACTAGTAGCTCAAGGCCCATCTCTATCAGAGCATGTTCATCACCACACTCCTTGAGCCTGAATCGAGAAAGTCTTGGTGGAATATCTATAAAATTTACTAGCACACTCATCAAATAGGATTTGATAATGGAATGATCCAGAATTATAGGAATAGAATAGGTATAAATCATTTTCATATAGAGGTCACACCCCTCTACCAGCTCTTAAAGTGTGGAATGTGAAACATACAGATCTTAATATCATAATAGATACTTCCTACTTCTCACTATTAAATTTTAGGTTAAGGTCGTGTTCTATACTATAATCCAGGGGTCCCAATATATAGAGTTTTAATTGTATGTTATGGAGTAAACAACCTTTAAATTGTAATTGGAATATCCATTTAAATGATACCTTTTCATTTCATAACACGAATTCATTTAAATACATACTTATTTATATTGAAAAACTTATTAACTACATAAATTATATATATTACCATTTCAAACATATAAATTCCCATAAACTATATAAATTTAATTGTGGCATCCATGTAATCTTAACCATAAACACATTCCTTCCCTTGTGACTAGTGTTCCATGGATCAATGTTCCAAAATTGACCACATAAGGTATCAACAATAATATATGGGGGAAAACACTATTATGTTGATATAGTAACATTATATATCCAGTTATGTTTCTCATTCCCCTACAAAAACATAAGAATAATTCTATTAAAATAATTCAATGAACTCATAGTCATCATGGAAAATAGCAACAATGAGATTCCTTTTATGGAGATAAATAGTGCATGACATGTGAATCACTACAGGCCTAAAATTATGAATTTTCTAACACTTTATTTCCATATAAGGATAAGGGTATGATGTAATCCTAAAACATAGTAATAATGATAATAATAAATATCATATATCATGTTTTCCTCCCAACGGTTGAATCAATTAAATTATAACAATAATAATCCAAAATAACAATTCTAGTCCTTAGTAATTTTTACATTCTCTATAGATGGGTTATAAACTATCAGGAATAGTTTAATTACCAAATTACAACACATACTAGCCTACTTTATACCATGCCAAAATAGTAAGGAAAAGAAAATAAACCTCTAATACAACTTTTTAAGGTCCTGTCCCATTTCAATCAATAAAAGTAGCTGAACTGGAGGCCGTATGAAATCAAGAGCCCCACCCCGTACACTAGGTGATGCTAACAAGAAGTAAGGGTCTGTGAAGATAGAATAATAATACTACATCCACTAGTTTTAGAGTATTTCTATGGTAAAATAAATGGATAAATAGTATGATAATATTAATGAAAATAAGATAATGAAAGTAAGTCATCCAAATGATCATACCAAAAAAAAATATTGGCACCAAATATAGAATGATGATTATCTCATGTATCTAAGTAAAATAAATATTAATACATGGATTTTTGAACACATACATATAGGTATATAAAAATTAAATAAAAATAACAAAAGATTATACTATAATATAATAATGATCCATTTCCCAGTCCACTACTCATGGGATCCCATGCTATGATAAATCAAGCATTGAAAACTAGTCGCTTGTCAATATCCCTACATGCATCAATGAAGTATTTCTGGGTACCAAATAGAAACTTGAATAGGGTCTAAGATACACTTAGTAAGACACCACCAATGGTTTCTATAAGTATCCTACCTATATATATACTAAGATTTTTTTAAAATATAATAATGTTAAATAAATAATGTAAACTCTAAAGCATGAACTCTAGTTCCTGAAGGACACTACGGAGGCCCTACCTGTTATGTTCTACGCCAGGAAAAAAACTAAACAGATGTCACTATAAACATATAAATATAATAGTATATGATTTTTGTGTATATATATAAGTAAAATATTCGTATCATTGTTTATAGGAATATATATACATAGATTGTGCTAGATATGACCTATGGTGTAACACAAGAATCCATGTCTAGTCAGTAGTATCTGACTAGGTATCAGGGGATTCCATTCCTATGTATAATTTATTATAGGGGTCACCATTCCAAAGTGTCACTAGTATAACAATCGCCATGCCTATGTATCATTTGTGTATGGGATTCCATGCCCAAGTATCATAATAATAATGATTCCATGTTCAATTATCATAATAGTAGAGACTTCATGCCCGAGTATCATAATAGCAGGGACACCATACTTGAGTATCATAATGGTAGGACTACTATGCCCGAGTATTGTAATAGTAGTGACAACATGCTTGTGTATCATAATAGTAGGGATTCTATGCCTGAGTATCATAACAACAGGTACATGATTATCGTGTATCATAACAGTGTGGAATCCATGCCCTAATATCATAACAGTCAGTACATCATTCCCATATCTCATAAATCATAAGGGTCTCCATGAACAACTATCACAAAAGTGAAAGATAGTCAAATTTATTAATAAGTGAAAATAGATAGTTCATAGTTCATCAGCATTCCACTTCAACAAGGGTGTAACAATTATTCTATTTAAACACATTATGTAGTCATACCACTCACTTCCCATTTAATTTAGTATAGTCTGATATGTTTGTTTTGCATGTTTCACTACTACAATTATCCATTATCATTTATGATAACACATTTTTTATGTTTTAACAAACACCCGGATGTGGGTTTTGGTTATATCACCATGTAATTAAAATTGTAATATAAAGGATACACTAAAAGGGGTGGATCTCATTATGTTTTCTGAGATCCTATGTCTTTGTGATCTTAAAAATTCATTAGGTTTCAAAATAGGGAAACTAATTGAAGGAAGATTCAATTTAAATGAATTACATGGTGAAACCAGCATATAGAACAATGTAAACTATTATAAACATGAATAATTTGTAACAAAATTTCAAAAACCACATTACTTATGTCTATAAAGGATCACTCATCTAGTATTGGCCTTTGGTTGGGCCCAAATCAAAAGAAAAAAACATAGAAACACCCAGAGAAAAGGTCATACGTGCTCACACCAAAATAAATCCATCAATAGAAATAATAATGAATAAATGATCTAAAATAAGGTAGATATTACCAGTGGTTATCCAATATGATAGATGTCAGTGTAATTGGAGTTCGGATGGTAAATATATTCAAAGAAAAGATTATGGATTTAGAGTGGTCAAAAGAGAGGAGGAGAGGGGATGTACACATGGATAGGAAATAAAGTATAATGGTGAGTAAAATAGAGATAGTTTAATAATGGTAATTCACCAATTCTTAATAGTTTTCATGGTTTTCCAGCATGGTTATCCTAAATGTGCCCCAATCATGCACACCCCACTACAAAAGGATCACACCTTGCATGGCATACAACACACGGTTAAAAAAACAATGTGTAGCCCATGAACACCCTATATATCAACCCCATATGGCCAAATCCTCCCCATTATGGTTTAGAAAAACTACGTGGCTCCCTTATAGGTCTTTACATTTAGCAATAATAATTTTTTAACCATGTGACTCTGTTGTCTCCTCTGAAAACTAGATCTCTGAGCCCTAAAAAAGCCCCAGACGATCCTAAACACTCCCTTAAATCATCAAGAACATTTAGAAGGGTAAAATAAAGGGTTTAAATTGAAAATAAATGGTCTATCCCCCATATAAATGTTGGTATCTTAGAAAAATCTTAGGTTCTTCAAAGATATGATTTTCCCATTTAATTTATTATTTATATTAAACAATAATTACCTGGATTGGATAATTATTCTTGTTATCGATCAATAAAATTACCTCTATTCTTGTATCAATATATTGGTGAAGAATCTAAACTATAAGTCTTATATTAGTATCCAAATAGACTCCACTAATCTCAAAACTTTTCTCTTATTATTTCAGGATCAAATGTTGAGAAACCAAGTGCCTCTCATTTTTCATCAATGATTACAACAAATAAATTATATTGTTCTAAAAATCATGAGAGGGTCGTATGTTATTTCATTATATATTCTTGAGAGGTTCCCCCATTCTTGAGATGATTCTATTTAGTTCATTTTTAATGCACAAAACATCTTTTGGGAAATGAAAAAAGAAAGAATATATAGTTTGGGTTAAATATTTTATAATTATAAGGATTCTCTTAATAAAATATTCTCTTTAATAAATTCCAAATATTAGATAATAATATTTTTATTATTATTTTATCATGTGACATGTGATAAAATCGTGGATATTTAAATACCTCTTTTTAATGACATCAATCGATATTTTTTAAAATGAGGTTTAATAAAATATATCATTTTGATCTATCTTTTTACTCAACTCACCAATATTCAAAATTTATTGAACCATACGTAAAAATTAATTATTTTTATAAACTAAACATATAAATATATATTTATTTTAATGTTCACGTGTCTAAATAAATATTTTGTTTCAAACTAGTCACTGAAATAATGTTTAAACATTTACTTATATACAACCTAACAAATAATAAATTAAAGATAAATTAATATTATATTCATCAACTCATAAATAGAGTTTAATTAATATTTAACCCACATATATTCTAAAATAGAATATATGGTGATTTAATTTGTGTTACTAAATTAAATTGAATAATTATTATTCTACAAGGTAAGAGACGTATATATTTTTTATATCAAATTCAAATATAATTTTACTACGATTCTTGATATAATTCATGTTTAACCATCTTGAACTAATTCTCTATAGAATTTGGAACACTTTCCTAAATTTGAAGACCAACATATATAATCACATCAAGGAACCCATAGATAATAAAGTTAATTTCATGGTGAAAAAACCTCTTACAAACACCTACTGTGTAATATAAGCACTTTGTCTCGATATCTTATCAAGGGGTTCCATACATTGTTCCATAAATCTATATTCTTTATTTCTATTTGTTTGACTCAATGAATAGAAAGTTTTGATTAAATATATTTTCCATATATCTAATCATAAAATTTAATTTTAATGAAAGGTACTGTGATATAATCTTCTATATATCGTAAGGTAAAATTCCTTTCTTTAGTTATTCAATTAATGCTATATCCCTCATGACGCACCCAATATATGTTGCATCGCCACAATAGTATGTCTTCATAGTATTCCAGCATACATTAATGCATATTATTCATAATTTACACAATAATAATCTCAAATATAAGAACCAATAAACAAGTCCATATATAGGAATATCCAATTACATATATAAAACGTTGAATTCTTATAGGTGGGTATGTTATCATAACCTCTATTCTAGGACATTACCAAGTGATAACTTCATGAAAATAAGTCTCAGTGACTTATAATCGCCTCACACCTGATATTCCAACATCATATATATTACATTACATGGATGTCTTCTAGACTATAAGATATATATTTAAGACAATGTTATATCATTTCAAGGTTTTCATTATAGTGGATAATTATTATAACCTTTTGATAGAATAAATAATTTAAATACATTATCACATTAATTTGATATATAATAACACTCATAATGTGATAATATATTAATTAATATTAATATTATGATAATCTAAAGTACAAATCTAGTTAGTTTTAAAGAAACAACTCTAATATATTTCTACTTTATCTATAACTAATTATTTACCAAACAATAATTATCTCTCACAAAGACAATATTATTTTTTTAGGAATTTTTTAATATTTTGGACATATAATAATCTCATGTACTTATTCTTCTTTTGGTGGCCTCACTACTATGAGAAAATCCCCCAATATTTTATATATTTGATTATTTTAAATTTTTCCTTTATCATAACCGTGTCATATTAGTTATCACTATAGTATTATGTTTATATACTTATATAATGAAAATAATTTACTATATTTTTACAATTAAAAAATCTGTAAAAATAATTATTAAACTACTTCATAAGCTTTATTAAAATCCAGAGTTTACTCAATATAAGTATATATAGAAACCACTGGTAAAATGAATTTTTCGTATTTATTACTCTATCCTTAATAAAATACTAGATCAATTGAACAGTTGGAATACGTGTTTTATATCCCATTAATTACTAGAATTTCTACTTCATCAATTACCATGAACACATCCACTTTACTTTCTCAAGTAATTTTGAACATTTCTAACTACTAGAATATGATGTTCTCCTAGTTATGTTTCATGTTTTCCAACTAAAATTCCAAAATAGAGAAGTTTGATTTATTTTAAATAATGATATAAATAAGAAAATTCAATGTCTTTTTTTCAAGATGAGTATGCCTCTTCCATCATAAATGTAAAGGAGAATAAATTTGATGAGGATTATACATAGAGATCTACTTAGATTGATTCAAGAATGTGTTAATTTATAAGTGATAATTGGAGATATTTTGTGAAATATAATATAGGATATATGTTAATGGAAGAAGAAACTCCACATAAAATAGGTTTCAACGGAGTTCAGTGATAATGGACAAATAAGAGTTTGAAGAATTGTTTTAAATAAATAATTATAATTTGAATACATGTAGTTAACCTCAATGGTTCACCAAGTATACCAGGAAATGTATCAAGTGAAGGGAAAACATTAGATGATGTTATTTGATGAATTACAGGGATTTAAAATTAACTGAGATAAATTAAAGGGTCTCTATGATTGTATGAGGATGTTAGGAATTTGGAGATACGAAAAATTAGTTAAGTAATGGAGTATGTATGTGTAATTTCGGAACAAGGGAATGATTGTATATGTTTCATTTATAAGACATAATATGATTCATTATTTACCTATATATGAGTGAGTTAAATCCATATTATGTAATTCCAGGTCTATTTACATGTCATGTTAATACCTATATATGAATCCTCACATTTTGATAAAGAGTCATTTCAAGATTTAGTGATGAATATTTGGTATATGGATAAACACAATGTTCAGATTCACAGAGTTATCTAAGACATTATATAATAGTTAGTGGTCTTTATAGAGTTCTAAATCAATACTTTTGCGTTCAAAAGTAACTGAATTATGAGAATATAGTAAATTCAAGTGGCTCATATATTTTGTATGTAACTTTATAGGGTTTTATTCCTATGTAGAGTTATTTCAGTACAACATAGAGTTTAAAATAGACTTTATAGAGATCATTGGATGTTTATTTTTGTTCATTTAAACTTCTTAGATGAGCTTCATGTTATGAGACACTATTCCATGTCACAATGTATGAATCCATGAACACGCTGATAAAGTAATTGAATGAGTTAAAGATATAGATATTATGATGTATTAAAGTAGAGAATATATATCATGTCTTTTGGTATTTAAATTAAGTCACTAGAAAAGATTAAAATGATTTTGAAAAAGGAGATAAATCAAGAATTGTACTGACCAATTAAAAATACATAATGACTACTCTAATATGAATTATATGAGCTTCCATAAATCAAAATTTAAAAAATATTAATGATTACCCAGTGAATATAAAATGTACATGAAATAAATAAGATGTATATAGTGTGTGAATTGATAGTAGATAACATTATATTTCCATGTATCATTAAATAAATATTGAGATATTTCAGCTAGCAGATATTCAATGAGGAAACTTGTAGTAACTGTATATTTTAGATTTTCAGAAAAAAAAATATAAATTTAATGACCAGACTACACTGAGTAGGGCTAGAGGACATATTTTTAAAAATACCTGAATGTACATAATTTTTTAAGTGTACATGAGTAGACTAGTTGATCCAGTTTTATCAAGAAGAAAGATCAAAATCACATGGCACAGAAGAAACTAGAAGTAGATATGGACCTTTCATGTTTTTGGATCAAACCCTTTTATAGTTGAAAAAAATAATTCTTCTAGTGGGACTCTGTAATCTAGAATATAGTTGTACTCTATGTTAATAGGACAATGAATTTCTTCTAGGTAACCTAAATAGTTTATCGACTGAAAAATTATGGGTTCTAAAAAACCATGATAAGGACTAAGGTCACATTGAGACTGAAACATGTAAATCATGTTTCTTGTACCATTATATTCTAGAAATTTTTCTCATATTGAGAGATAACCACATTTAAAGTATCAAATATTTAATTATCCACAATGGATATATTAAAAGAATAATTAATAAAATATATATATTCAACCATTTATTTATCCCCTCCCCTATCAGTGGTACCAACTAACTTGGAATCTATAAGTGGTGTCAGATACAATGTCCCCTTTAAATGATCTAATATGTATCCAAGAATAGATAATATAAATTATGTGATTACAAGGTGTGTCTATACATTACATTTAAAGATTTATAATTGTTATAATATTATGATTATACCCTTCGTCCTATCAGATAACCTAGAAGTTAAAGATGTAGGAATAGTGGGATTTACACCAATTACTAATGAATTTTCAATATCCTTCAATAATAGGAGAAATTTAAAATTGTATGTAAATGCACAGAATTACATTTTCATATAACTACCAAAAATTGCGTACCTATAATTCTTGGGTCTAAAAACTAAAAAAAAGAGATTTTTGATAAATTTAAGAGCAGTTTTAATGGAAATATAAAATTCAATGAAGAAAAGTTAAAAGTATTTTGTATTATAATTCATGATAATAAAATGTAATATGATGAATGTATTTATGAGTATTTTATAAGGTTAAATGAGAATGTAAACAACATCCAATGTTTTGGTGAGAATGTTGATGATACTATTATTACCAAAAAAACTAAGGAGAAATTTCCTAGATAGATTTGACCCCTGAGTTTCATCTTTAGGAGATATGTATAATAAATATTTAGATGAACTATATATAATTATATTTCAATATTAAACTATAGTATCTTCATCTTTTAATATGATGTTCTAGGATTTGATAGCTTTTTAATCTATGAGAATGATTAAATTAATGTATAATCAATTGACTCTGATAATGAGGAAGATGGTGAAGTCTTTACTAGGATTTTTTCCTTTTATAAAATTGTTCTAAAAAGGTAAAATTTAATGGAAATTGAATACTTCCAACATTTTGATAAACTTTTAATGTAATTTGAAACATTTCAAATAATATTTCAAAGAATAGGGTTGCTAAATTTGAATCATAAGAGGATGATGAGAAACCTAATAATTAGAAATGGAGTCTAAATATGATGATAGATTTTATAAAAAATCAAATATACCTAGTGAAAAATAAATAAATATATGACATGTAATAAACAAATGAGTATGATGATAAATCTGATTTTATAGCTTGTATTTTAAATTTTTTTGATACCTCAAGCAGTAATGATAGAGAGGAAAGTATTGAGATGGTATACATGTTAAAAATTAGATTAAATATTTATTGAGTATAATAAACCTCATCAGAATGAAAATTAAAAATAAATGAAATAAAATAATATGATCGATACTATATAGTAATAAAATGATAAGAAATAAGTTTATTTTATTGATGAAGTGAAGAAAAATCCTCTAAATGTTACTGATCAGGGAAATATTTTGAGTGATCTTGAAGAAACATTGGTTGATACGGAAGAGGAGTTGTCTGAGACAAAAAAAATATGTATTAGAGAAAACAATTAGTTAAAGAAGATTGAATAATTCTTCCCTAATTCAACTGAGGTGAAAGGATAATATTCCCAAGAGAGTGAGAAGAAAGGTCTTTAAGGATAGGTAAATTCTTCTGAAAATTATCCTAAAAATAAACCTATTCTATCTAATAGTTTTGGTTGTAAGAAAAGACTGAGTTTTTTATACCAAAAGGATAAGTGATAGACACTCTTATATATCAAAATAAGAGGGTAATATGTCATTCAAATAACTTCCCGTAGGTAAAATATTCCTCGGTTTGAAAATAATGGAAACACTAGTTTTTGGATAGATTTATTATCAAATTAATAGATCAAGGCTCGAAGGATTTTATTGGCGATGTGGAAACTATATACCCAAAAACTACTCGTTTTTGTATAACATTCATTTTTAGGGAAGGGGTAAAAACCCAGTGGGGATTTTGTGAGAATATGGGAACAAATTAAAAAATAATTAAAGTGGTCATGATATTTACAAATAATCTATCCATGTAGAAAATATTATGTTTTAAAGATATTTATGTGGTAGATGTGATACATAGGTTAAAAAATAGATAAATGTATGACAAGTCTTCCGATATAAGTTCCCTATGGTGTGAAGGGATGTAAATTAAGAATATAAAGGAAGAACATTCACATTGTATTTAGGATACTATGAAATAAATTTTAGGACTCAACGATGTTGAGAATATCAAGGAGGATTTCATAATGGTTTGTTTTCCCAATAAGATATGTCCAAGAGATTTTAAAATGCATAAACAAAAACTAGGTGTAAGGGAAAGCAAGTGTTTTCATGTGATGAGGTCGAATTCCATGAGAATTTTTAAAAAATTTGGATCTAAAATTTCAATAATGACTATGTGGATTATGTAAATGAGCTAGTAAAGATATGAAAAATAATATGAAAATTTTACAGGCTAAAAAATAATTGATGAGGAATATAATTCAAACTCAATGAAATAAATTTTCATTTACTTATCTTAATAATAAAATTACTCTAAATAAAAAAAAAAACTGAGTAATGGAAGTGAGCATTAAATATTTGAATTCTTATAATAATAAATGGGATCATGAAGGACTCTACAATGATAAGATCATGAAAAATATAGAACATGGGATTATTGAAAACTTGCATCTATTTTTATAACTTAATAATTAATAGGTCACTCCTTATTCACTATAATTTTTATTTATTTATTCTAACATGCATGGAATTGAATGAGTTAAATTACGGGAAGCATGATGAATGATGTTGTTTTGATTTAGTAAGATAAATGTTCCATCACAGAGTATGCTCAATTACATGATGTTGAGCAGAGTGCATCCCTTAAGTGGGGATTACTTAAAGAGGATGACGTCAAAATTTTTTTTATAAAAATTGGTAATCTCTAGAAAAAATTTAAAAATATAATATTTGAGGTAATTAAATTCTCTATAGTATATATACTGAATATTATGAATTTTTCACTCAAGGGGGAACAATATTTGGTTAGAATTTTGGAGTTTTATGTCATTCAATTGAAATTTTTTATGGGATTGTTAAGATGAGTGAGGGTTTAATTTTAATGAAAACACAATTTTTGAAGCAACCCCTATAATAAGAAATTTGGAATGAATCTAAGATAATATCACATGTTCAACATTTATGGACATCCACGGTGTCTTAGTAAAATATAACTATATTTCTACACTAGTTTATCCCACATAGACTTAGATTATATTAAATAAAGGCTATTGTTCATGTTTTATGTGGTATTATTCTTATCATAAAATAGATCAGGTTATTATGTGGTGAGTATTAATATTTTTCAAACGATTATTCTACTTTTTCATGTATTTTCATCTAGGGGTTATAAAAAACATTGATTTCAATGAAGATAAATGGGGTATTATAAAAAATCATAGTGAAAGATTAAAGTTCCCAAATAGAGAAGTTAGATTTATTATCAATTATTCTTTGAAGAATTAAAGTTAATGTGTACTACTAAAGATGAGTATTCGGCTTCAATTATAAATGGAAAAGGGGAAAAAATATGTAGATATTTTTTGTTTAATTTCTCATTAGAGAGATTTCAGAATGTAATAATTTATACATGGTGATTACATATAATTTTATAAATAAAATATAAGACAACTTTTGATGGATAAAGAAAAATTTATTATAACATGTTTCAAGGGTGTTTGGTGTAACTGAATAAACATGATTTTGAAAAAAATTAATAAAAACAATCTAGATAAATGTTGGAAGTTACCCTCTATGTAGAGCCAAAAAAACCAACTAATATATCAGGTAATGGTATACACTTGGGACGATGTTTTAATTGATTTAAAGTAATTAAAAATTCCATGAGATGAATTAATCTTGTATAGACACCCTAAAATTCCACAAGAAATTTGGATTCAACTATAGGAAGAGGTGAATTTTTGTGCTCTATAGTAGTATGGTAGCACTATATCAGTGTGGTACTATAGTAAGTAAAATATCTACGTACTATATAAATTTTCATATTTAACTGAAATATGATTTATAGAAACTAAATGGTCCTTTTTCACATAGGTTTATCAGTCCATCAATAGAATTCTATCAAAATACCCTTTAGTCCAGTTGGGATATCATTCAAGGGTTACATCCCTATCTAAAGAAACAACTACCAAAGGATGAAATAGTGTGAGTAAATTCAAGGTTGAAACATGAGGTAGGATGATCATATATGTGAAAAACCCCTAGTAATAGTAAATGGATTTCTAATATCACTCATAGCCTCATAATATGGAAATGATGACAGGTTGTAAACATGACATTATAGAATCAGTCTTGTGGATGATAAGATGGTGGAAGAGGTTGGTTCATATTAATTCATGGTTCTATAAGAATTTAATCCATGTGATATAGGGTCATTAAGAATGTATTATGTTGAATTTTTTCCATGTAGGGGTTCTTTATCAACCAAATTAAAAATAGGGATCATCAATAAAATAAAATAAATAGGTAGTTCAAAGTATAAATTAAAGTCACTCTGAGATTATTTGAGGATGTTGGGAATTTAGAGATATGTAAAATTGGTTATGTTATATATTACATAAGAAGCATTTCATAAAATGGTAAGTAATTCACATGTTTAATTTCCATGATTTCGTATGGGAAATTCTTCACCTGCATATGAGTGATCTAAATCCATATACGAGTAATTCCAAGTATACATACATGTCATATGAAGATCTAATTATGAGTCATCATATTCTGTAAATGAGTCATTTAAAATTTAAATGATAAGGATTTTATAAATACTTAAGCTCTATTTGAGACTTTATAAAGTTATTGGAGACATCATCGTATTTTCATGGATCTTCATAGAGTTAGATCTTAGTACATTGCAGAGTTTAGCACTGGAAGAAGTCTGAGAATTTAGAAAATGAAATTGGTTTGTTGAGATGGTATGTATCTTTATAGGATTCTCTTATTCCAGTTGTTGAGTATATTAGAGAAAATCATAGAAAAGATTTTTGTACTTCATAGATTTTATTAGAGACTTAATAGAGTTGACTTACACTTCATCAAGTTCGATACAAAAATAAATATAAGGTGATTTTTTTGAAATATGGAAATAAATATTTCTATAATTATATTATTTGAAGAAAACAAAATTAAATTAGAATATGAAAAAATACTATTTCTTTATGATTCAAACATTATTGTCATCAAAATGTATCACGATTCACGTTGTGGAGATAGAAGAAACACCCAAAATAGAAACTGGTGATTTTGATATGATTTTTACTCCATGAGACACTATGTCAAATCTTATTACATAAATACAAGAAAATATGAATGAATACATCAAAATGAGTAATATTTATTGACCCTATAAAGTTTTAGAATAAATTAAATATCATGAGTTTTAAAGTATTTTTAATGAGGATGTTGACATATATTTAAAAGAGTATAGATGTGGGAATAAATAATTAATTCTTTTGAATGATTTAATATAGTCAAAGAATGCCCTTTTAATAATTATTAAATCTTATAAAAGTAATTAGGGAAATAATATTCAATATGACCCTATTAATATAAAATTTTCATGTAATAAATAATATGTATGTCAGGAATGAATTGAGAATTTAGAATCCAATATTTCTAAGTATCATAGAGAGAATATTGACAGATAATGAATTCGGGGTCCATTCAGTAAGTGTACCCAAGAAGACCAGTTGATCTAGTTTTTAGGAGGAATGTCAACATCAAGTGGTGTAGAAGCAATAAATAGTAGACATAGATTTTTCTAGTTTTTTATCAAACTATTTTATTGTTGGAAATAAATATTATTCTAGTGGGACTTTAGAATCTATATCATTATTGGAACTTGTGTTACTATGACTAGGACGTTCCTCTGTGTGACCTCTTGGGTTTGTGGCAGAGAATAAATATTTTTGAAGTATAGAAAACCAAGTTATTGAGTAGGCTCACATTGATAATGAACATTTTAAATCATGTGTCTTGAAAATTTATATTATTTATAAACAATGGTTATAAAGAGAAAATTATTTTTTATAATAACAAGTTTTTAATTAACTAGAGAGCTTGTATTAAGAAAGAAAATTTATAAATAAATATAATATAGACCACTGATTCAACCCCCCTAGTGGTACCAATGGATCTACACATACTATGCTTTACATATATGGATATACCCCCCCAGAAGTTGTATCAATTAACCTATGATCATCACCCACAATAATTTAGGCTTAAAATATAATTCTATATAATATGTCATGGAAATTATGATAAATTTAATCATTTAGTAAATAGAATAGATTCATACAATTAAACCTATGAAATAATATTCACCATAATAATATCCTCTTGTGTTCTAACACTTCATCTTGGATATATTCCATGATATGTGACATATGAAACATTTCGGTCTTTTATTTTTCCATATTTTAATTTTCTATACTTTATAAATGTAATTATTATGACTAGATATTAGAAACCAAATATATCTATTTTATAAGATGTTGTTCCATGTATCTTGGCTTTGTACTTTAAATAATTCTAATGTAAATATTTTTTTCTCAATATTAAAAAATTTTAAGACTAAACATCTATTTTAAAAGTGTTATCAAAATATTTGACTTGCAAAACTATGTCACTCACAATAACCCTTGTAGACACATGCATTAATTTCAATATTAATAAATACAAACTCTCTTATGGATTCATTTAAATGAAAATTATATTATTTGTTATTCGTTACTCAGTCCATAAATTGATTTATACAACTTTCATGACTTATTATCTTTCATTGGTGTCACAAACACTTCTAATTGTGTTATATATGAATAATACATAGGGTTTTGTTCAATAAAGTTGGGTTTTCATCCAATCCCTTAATATAATAATAATATAATGTTTCTTTGAAAAGAATAATTTTATTGGATTTATCATGATAATTGATTAATGGTTTTTTATAAACATTAATCTTCCCTTCAAAATATTGAATGTTTTTTATTTGTTGTCAACCATGGTTTATTTATGATGATTGGTGTAATGATCTTCAAGGAAATTATGACAAATGTTGGTGGATGTAGAAGAACTATCAAGAAATGTTTTTCAATAGAATTATATAGCTTAGTAAATAAGAAAAACAAGTGATTAGAATGGGGGAAATCAATTATAACATGGTGATTATTGAAGATGTTATATATAGGCTTATTGATAATGGATTTGATATTTTTTGTGACTTTTTTTATGTGTTGAGAAGGACTCATGATTGTTCTGAGAGGTTATAAAGTGTTTTTAAATAAACCTTGGGGAAAATTATAAAGTTCTAGAACCATTAATTAGGGTCTCCTATGTAGATGAAATCTATATAATAGAATTTTCCCATGTATGAAAATCCATAAGAAGGGTTCATATAGCCAAATTCATACATATATTTATGAAAAAACATTAGTAAATCCACCACATATATAATTTTTTCATATTTATGGTTATGAAAACTCATCTGAATTATAATATGTATATGAATTCATATTTTGATACCAAAATGAGAACCATGTTGGTATATTAGAAAAGTAGTATCACATACCAATATTTGGGATACATGAAGGGTCTTCTAAGAGGTTTCTAACCAAACATACAAAGCTATTTTTTAACATATTTTCACATATAGGGTATTTTTCATTATACAAGTTGATATTTTAGAGTATCCATATTTTGATATCTGAAGAATGTGAATCTAGAATAGATGATACTATATAGATAAAATAATATAGCATCACAATATCTAAGTGTAGTGATCAAAATTGAGTTCAAAGAAGAGGATCTCAGTTCCATGTATGAGTATATACCATATAAATATGAAGTAACATTTAAAAAAATATATTTATTACTATATTCCCAAGAAAAAGAATTATCAACTATTTCATTCAAGTATTAAAGTATGATAAATCAACATGGAGATCCAAAACTAACGAAGGTTATAATAAAGTAATCTACAAGATTCAAGGAGTTACGAAAGGGTAGGTGATTTTTTGTTTGAATGTTATACAGAGATTCTAGGAGCTACACCATGGTTATCTATACTTATGTAGAGGTACCCTGAGTAATTATGTTATGAATAGACTAATAGTGAGGTATCTAACTAAAGTTATATTTTAAAATCCACAATTAACTATTATTATTAAGAATTAATGAAAATTATTGGATGTGTGTTATCTATTCTTCATGATTTATGTATCATGGTTAATTTAAATTTTTATGAATCTAGAAATACATAAAGGATATTTAATGGTTAGTCGAGTTTCACACTATAAGTTGAAGGACCACATGTAAATTTTTTATGTTTTTATTCTTGAGATATTTAAATGTATGCAAATGTGAGGGATAAGTGGAGAAGATGTGCAGTGATACCTAAATATAAAATATGGTTTTAAATACCAGAATAAAAGTTGATAATTTAGTTATTATTTCCATGTTTTTTACAAATTAAATGTTTTTTTATTATTTGTTAACCATGTGATGATTAGTGAACACCCAAGTATTTAGGTTATTTAACATTAAAAATATTTGAGGAGATGTTGAGAACACATATTTTAAAATGGTTTATACAACGTTCGAAAATACCCGCATCTTTTGGTGGATTAAAGGGAAATTGTATAATTTATCATAATATAAGGTCTCTATCTTTGAAATGGGGTTTTTTAAAAATTAAACACTAAGACTCAAGGTATTTAAAATAGAATAATGGGAAAAATATTTGTGTCTGTGCATTACTGTGAATATATATAGATATATATATTTATAATTATATAAATAATGAAAAGTTATTTAATCATTCCAGGGGGTGGACAACATCAATTGATTATTCTATGTTCCAATTATAGTTATAAAGAAGATCTAATCATGTGTGTATTATCTCATTCATGATATATTCAATCTAATTTGGTGAGAGGAATATTAATCTACTTATATTTCAAATTTATTGTTCTATAAGTTGAGGAACATCCCAAATAAGAACTTATATTTGATGAAAAAGAATCTTAGAGTATATTGAATATCTATTTTATCTTAGATCAGGATAAAAATAATTAAAGAACTCGTAGTCTTATAATAAATAACACAGTATCGTAGAATAAGATAATTCCTACTCAAACATTGTGAACAAATTTTAGGTGTTTTAAATAACTTAAAATCTAGTCTTAAGAAAATTAATGTACTCAAAAAAAGTAATACACAAGGATTATTCTCTCATATCAAGTTTTAAAATTGTAAAAAAATTCTGAATCATTTATTTCAAGCATACTAGTGAGAAACTAAAACAAGAGAGTGGATCATGATATTCACCTATCACTTGTGTTAAAATATGATGAAATAATTTATAAAATAAATCATATAACTTATCCACATATCAATCGTATCCTTAAATTATATGGGTTATAAAAGTGAAATTATATAAAACTAGGTTCCCCTGAGATTCTAATAACCCTATTGAATCATGGAGAATTTTATTTTTAAGAATACTAGAGGGGTTCTATTTTTTATGGAAAGGAATTTTTTGTGTGGAGGAATAAAATGATATCATTTCTATTATCACAAGACTTGAATTGGGTAATATTTTCACTATGGTATACACACCAATTTCAAAGGATAATGTTATGATGTTTTTTTGTAAAAGGTGAATATTGATATATATATATATATAATCAAGAAATATTGTATTCTCATAATTATCTGAAAAAAGTGTAAAAGAATGTAATGGGGCTACAGACATCTACGTAAATATCAGATAATCTTCAAAACATATATGAGGTGAACAAGAAGATAAAAGGACTAAATTTGAAAATATAAAGTTATAAAATTTAAGATATTAGAAAGGATTATTATGAGAATTTTTATGACTAATTTTCTTGGGTTAATGAGATAGATAGAAATATTAGAGTCTTCGGGGGAAAGAAATATGAATCAATTGTGATAAAATAAATAATTAGAGATTTTCCGAATATATTTTATCTAATGATCAAATCTTTTAAATAAATTCCTAATATATCCCTCGATAGGATATAGAGTACCCTTCAAAATTGTGATATGAGAAAAGATCAAAATTTTATAAATAAATATAAATAAGGGATAGATTTTAAATCCATGAATAAATTAAAAATAATTCAAGAAGAAAATTATCCCTCATGTAAATTATATAGATATAGTGAGAGTGATAGAATCATAAAAAAAAATCATGGTTTTGAAATCAAATAATCTCAAAATAGGTAAATAAAACTATATTAAGGATATCATTGAAATGATATAGGTATTGAAGAATTGGAATGTTTTTTATATATTATCATAAGAAAAAGAAATCTATGTAGTTGGGTGAATAAAAAAAGATAAATCTAAGTGGATGTCAAATGAAAATATACCAAAATATTTAAAATTTTTAATGAAAACAAGTATAAGAAATTCGGGAATAAAAGAAAAATTATGTTGAAAAAATATGAAGAATATATATCTTCCTCTAGTGGAGAATTATATTATTAGTAATATTGAAAATACAATTACATCATGGATCATTTTGAGAGTATATAAGAAATCATTGGTAGTAAATACGAAGATAATGAATAATCCTACATGATTCACATATTGAAGATAGAGTTTGAATTCTATATTCAAAGAAAAAATATACTCAAGGAGGAAGTTAAGATCTAAAAAAATGATGTTTAGAGAAATTAAGAGTATTGAATATGAGATTCTCAATGAAAAAAATTACAACATTGAGGTGATCAAATTACTCAGGGGAAGTGGATGACCAATAAATAATAATAAATGAATAATAGAAAATGATGGATTATCAAGAATAATGTCTCTAAAATTATGAATTGGGATGTCTTTGGAATATAAATACACTTTTCCAAATTAAATTTGACTATGATAAAGATGTTGAAGTTAGGTGTGGGTGATTAAGGAATATTTAAAAAATAGGTTCCTCGTTTTTTGTTAAATCTACATCTGTAAATACTGAATCCATAAAATCTTTATTGAAAAACAATACATTCAATAAATATCAAATTGGATAATCCTTTTTTGATAAGTCTAATTAAATAGAAAACTCATTATCAAAGGGAGTACAAGTAATCCAAAAGAACCAAACACCCTAAAAATCTATGAAAATTAAGGAAGATTTTATACCAAATCAGAGAGTATATTTTTAAAGAAAAAATTGAAAAATATTATGGAACGTGTAACTTTAGAGTTTTTTGTTGGTGCTTTGGAACCTGTGGACCAAAATATTATGCCATTTGTTATAATCTGTCTCATGCTTGGAATGATAGAATGCTTGAATTGTGACGTATCTTCTATAATAGTTTAAAGGAAAAATCTATTATGAAGAAATATGTAATATATATAGAAAGAAAAATTAATAACATATTTATTTATCTTGAAGAGATTTATAGAATGTGCGAACAATAATTTCATTGTGTATAAGATTGTATGAATTTTCATCAAGAGAAAAAAATATTTAAAAGTAGGAAAATATCCAAGATGAGGTAATACATAAAAATCCTTTATCATTAAAGTGGTTCTAAAGTATTTCTAGAGGAGTGGGACATGAATCTTAAATATGAGTTACTCATTACACATTATAGAATATGTTATAATTTTGAAAATAAATAAATAAAGTTATGGAGGTTTAGAATATTTCTAAAATTAAATCTCATTATAAATCAAGGAATTTTCCTTATCTATGATTTATTTAAACATGTTAAAATAGAAACGTGTTTTATTTTTATATGGAATAAAACACAAACTATTGAGTGTTAGTCAGTTCTGTGATAGTGTTAATGTGGTTATATTCATGAAATAAACATGTCACATTAAAATATTTTTAGATAGGAAAATTATCACAATATGATAAATAGACAGTGGGAATTTATAATATATTGGTGATACTATTAATTCGTACTATTTTAGTTTTTGGGAATAAACAAATAAGTGGAATATAAGACATTTCCACATCAGCCCAAATAATTTGTGAAAAAATATATAATGGAAATGTGGTTATATATAGACCTCTATTAAATTGATAAATAGAATAGGTTTAAACATCATGTTAGAAAGGCAATATAGTTTAAGAAAAGGTCAAAATTTTGGAAAAGTAATTAGCAAGGCCTATTCAATTTTTCTACTAAGATTTTTTGGTCCCATGAGACACAAATATATAATGGTGACTTGTATTTTATCATATTTATTGATTATTATAAAAGGATTTCAAGAATTATATTTATGAAGCATAAGTCTCGGGTAATGGACACACAATATATTTAGAGAAGAGAAATTTAGAGGGAACATGGAATTTAAACTAAGAAACTATGAACCGATAATGGGAAAGGGAATACTAGAAATAAATATGAAACTTATCTTCTAAAATATTAAATTAAATAGAAATATATTACTCCATACACACCTTAATAAAATGGATTTTCTAAAAGAATGAATATATTCGTTTTGGGGTTGGGAATAACTATGCTGAATGAATTTGAGTGGTCGAAATTCATCTAGATAGATTTTCTTTAAAATATTTAACAAATTCAAAACCATGGATTTCTAAGCTAAAATTTAAATAGGACCTCATATGAGATGTTTTATAAAAATAATTCAATGGTAATATTCATTAGAGTCATTGGAAACCCTAGTATCAACAAATTTATGGACTCAAATCTGGGAAAGTTTGATGAAAAAACAGTGGAAGGTATCATTATTGGGTACCTATAAAATAGGAAAGTATATAGATTCTATAGTAAAAGAATTCACATGATTTTGGTTTTTTATTATCCTAAAATACTAGAAAATAAATCAATAATTATTATTATGAACACAATATTTTCTCCTAAAATTAACAAAAATAATAAACAAGTTTCTATGTTGGATTGTAAAAAATGGATATAAATTGTACATAGAGTAGGATATGATGATTATGACAAGATCAATGTTGAGGTTAAGTTGGATAAAATTGTAAAAAATGAGTATCAAAAGTTAAAAATTCATTCAGTAGAATAAAATATTATTAAATATAAAATAGATCATTTTCAAACTATAAAAAAGTTGGGATATGATGAGCCAAAAAGAAGTCCACTAGAAGAATATTGAGGGTTGAAAATTTTTCCACCTTTGTATATTTGGCTAAACCTTAGTCTATGATATAAGCCTTTATTTATAAATATTTGGTCAAGGCTTTTGATGAATAACTATATCGTATCGATAGGAATTCCCATAGGACCTTTTTCCAAGAAATGTAAACAAAAATGTTTTAAAGACCAAGTGGATATTTAGAAATAAATAAAATAATAGGGGTGAACAAGAAATATCAAAAAACATCATTGCAAGGATTACTTACATTTTTTAAAAATTTATTTTGAAGATACATTTTAACTAGTTTCAAGGATATAAATCATTAGGATCTTCCTTGTTATTGCAGTTTAGAGGAAGTCCAAAATCATTTAGATAGATGTAATATTTTCCATCTAAATTGCTGATCATTAAAAATAAGTTTGTATTACTAATTTATATGGTTTTCTTCTAGATAATAATTTTATAAGACTGTGAAAATTCGTTAAGGATTTATCAAGCTTGAAACAAACCCCAAGTTCATAGTATTTATGGCTATATAGATACGTGAAGGAATAACAATTCAATAAATGAAATGTGGATAGAAAAAATATAGATCAAAGTAATCAAGAAGATTTCACTTATTGTAATTTTTTATATTTATAGTATCATGTTTATGGGTTATTAAAAAAATTATTGTGGATATTTTTCCAATCTAATGAAGTAACATTTTCAGATGTCAATTCTGGGTGAGTTGAATTACATCAGAGGATCTCAAGATATGGAAGGAAAAAGTTTATTTTTATATTAAGACAAGTAATCAGAATAATTGTGGCTGAAGTTTTATATAGTAGATTTAAATATAGTATCAAAACGTATTCAAGTTGGGATAAAATTATCAAAAGATTTTGAAGGTGAAAGTTTAAACCAAAGAAAATTTTAAAAACAAATTTTAAGACCATAATATATTAAAATATCTACAATGGATGTTGTTTAGGTTGTGAGTATTCATTCCAGATATCATAATGATCTAAAAGACTCACATATTATCTATGCTAATAAAAAATTTAGTCATAGAAAATGTAAAAAAATATATGTGTTCTTCAAAAAAGGGGAAATAATTTGACACTATCTAGTGACATAGATGTTGATTGGTACAGATTATTTAATGATAGAAGATCCACATCAGGTTGAATTTTTTTAAAGGAGATAGTATTGTAAGTTAGTAATCCAAAAAATATAATTAATTGACACTAGTTACTACTGAGGTCTAATATGTTTTTTATTTCATTTAATTCACTCAAATGATTTTTATAAAATAGTAACCATATTATTTATGGGTAATAGTAAAAATACCACACAAAATTCATAGTGATAATCTTAGTTTATTAGACCATTTTACAATTTTTATGAAACAATAAAGGTATAAGAATATTTATAATTGGGTTAAATTCATAAATGAGAATTTTTCCAATGGTGATATGAAACTAAAATTTACACATACCCATGAAGAACTTTATAATTTGTTCACCAATGCAATTCATAAAGATTATCCTTTTGGAACTATGGTTGATGATGAGATTTTGACCCTTTATCTCTCTTAAGATACAATGGTATAAAACCCATTATTAAATGTGGATTATGTTATGAAAATGGGAGAAAAGGTAAAAAATCATATAAAGGAGGATAGTAATTTTATTCATATTTTCATTTACTATTATAATTTATTTAAAATGGAAGAATTTTAGGTAGAATTTAGTTCCATGATTAAGATTAAGAGTATTTTTTCTCCTCGATAAATATTTTTCTTATCAGAGATGTGTGAGGTTCTCTCCAAAATAATTCTCCAACATGTTGTGTGGTGTTAGGATATGTTTCCTTTTAAAAATGAATTATTTTTTGACTCTTGGAAAATTGATTGAGAGAGGCTCATATGGGTTGAAAACAAATATAAATGGATATATTTAATTTACCTTGGAATTTGTGATGGTTTTTTCGTTCTTTAAACCTTGTTTTACTTCGGACGGCTGATGTGCTAATATTCAAGGTAATTCTAAAAATTTCTATAACTGTATAAGTAATATCAATAAAAATATTCCAAGGATTTTGGATACCATAGTCTATAAAATTAAGAATTTATTATGATGGAGTAAATCATATATAACTTTAATATTGTTGATTTTTCCCTAAATAATGCTTTTGGTTTATGATTTTATGATTTTTTATGATTTTTTTGAGGTGCTGATAAGTCCAAAAGATTATTCCAAGAGGTTTTAAATTTTATTAAATAAAATAAGGAAAAACTTATAAAGTTTCAAAACCAGGTTAAAATACATCCCACATATAAAAAATATGCATAAGTGATTTTTACTAGGCATGAAAATCGAAAATAAGGTTTCTAGTAACCAAACCTTTTCATATATAAAGGGACCAGGTAAAAAAATACACCATATATAAAAATGTTTTCATATGTAAAGATACAAACCTTGTGGATTCATACAAGAAACCATTTGAATTTATATTCACATTACCAAATGTGAACCACAAGGGTGGATTGGATCTAGAGCACTATGTACTTCAATTTTAGATGTGTGAATGGTCTGTTAATGGGTTTGAATAAAATATACATAGTAAAGTTTCACCAAATTTTCACATATTAGGTATAAGTATACATAGAAGATAATATTTTAGAGTTTCAATATTTTGATATTTGAATAAAGTAAAGCTAAATCAGATGATACTCTATTGATATAATAATGTAGCACCACAACATCTCTGTGTCATGAACCAGATTATACGTATAAATTTCTATATAAAAATGATCACACATAAGAAAATATCAACATTGCTAGGTTCCCATGAACAATAATTATAAATTATTCCATTCATATAAAGTTGAATGTGTTATCTACATTAATCAGACCCAAGAATACTGGAGGATGTGTTAAAGCAATTTATAAGTAACTGATATATATAGAAGTGTTATCTATATTTTGTGTAAATTTCATAGTAACATTCCCAAATATAAATCAAATTTATTTATACCTATGAAAATTTATGATATATAATTATATAAAGGTAATATTGATAGCTAGGGATCAATGTAAAGGTATGATATAAATTATAAAATTAAATATTTGGGGAAGATATAATTTAAATGATTGGATTTGTGTGAGAAATTATACATGGTTTATGTAACCAGCTAAATTTAATTGATCATTATTCTAGTAATATCAAAGGATTATTGAATGCTGAGATGTGTTATATACTTAAAGTAGGAGGTCCTTATGAAAATGTTGTTTTTTTAATACATGTGGGATTTAAATGAATCTAAATGATTTGGATCAGTGGAGAGGATGTGCTACGTTATTTAAATATCACCTTCGGTTATAAATATCAAAATATATAAGGATTAGGGAACTATTATTATATCATTGCTATTTATGAATTTAATGATCTGTCTCTATTTATAGTCCACATGAATATGTGAGAATTCCTGATTCCTTTCGATATTTAATAGAAGAAATATTTGAGGAGTTGCAGAGAACAATGATTTTAAAATAGTTTTTAAAGTGTTTGAAAATTATTGAGACTTCATGAGGATTTAAGGAAATATATATAATTTATAAAGACTGGATATTGTGAAATTTAATATGGGATTGTACAAAAATCTATTTCAATATATAAGGAACTTCAAAGAAGAGAATGAGAGACAATATATCTATGCATTACTATTAAATAAATATGAGGAATTATAGAAGGAAATTTTTTTAACCATTCTGTAGTTGGAGATATACAAACGATTATTTTATTACCTTTTTTTAAGGAGAAAAAATATCATATAATCTGTGTTTTCCATTATTCATGAGTTTTTTCATTTTGTTTTTGTGAGAGGAACCATGATCTGAAGTTGTTTCACTTCGTTAATTACGGAAATCAAGGACCTTCTTGAATAATATATTATATAGTTTTAAAAGTCATACAATACTATAATAAGTATTTGATTCATCCTAGAGTAAGGTGTGATTCTTAAATGAACTATTTTTTCCAATATAATGAAAATAATATCCGATAAGTGTATAAATACTTCTCAAAACATGTGCACTAATTTCAGGTTTTTGTAATCGCAATAATTATATACTAATAGAAAAATTCATGTACTCTAAAAACTTAAAACATAATAATAAGTAAGATCTCACATAAATTCTAAATAGTGTAAAACTTTCATCTTTGTTATTAAAATCATTTATTTCATTCAAATGGGTGAGAAAGAAAAATATGACACTGAATCACAAAATTAATCCATCATAGGGGTTATAATATAAAGAAAAATAATTGATAACAATCAGTAGATATGATTCACCCGCACACCCACATAGTGGTACCCTAATAGGAGATGTTCTCAATGGGTGATGTCTAGATATTTATCAAATATTTAACCACTAATCCTAACTTATTGGTACTAACATGTACCAGCCATTTATTTTCTCTCCTTAATTCCCACCAATATAATTACATCAATGGTAAAACCCACAAAAATAAATAATTGGATTTTGGTGCATGGAATCCATTTATGAATTTTTATGTTCTTTTAAATAATACAATGTTTCCATTTATTACTTCCTTTTAGGATTTAATATTCTTATTGGATAATATTACACTTTTCTTGGTGGATATGTAACCACTATGTGGTTTAACCTTTTATAGTAGTATATATCTCTATAACAAGTCATACTACTAAATTTGGTGAAGTATAATGTTCTTATTAGAACTCAAGTGAATTTGGATCCTTAACATCATTAAAAAAATCTTCGTCCCACTATCAAAAATGAAATGTTCTTCCCTCTTATAGAAATATTGTACATTTTACCCAATAACTTTCTATATTTTGAAAAAGGGATTTCTTGAGAATATTTAAGATAATTAATTTATATGAATTTAGTGTTCTCATTTATATAGGTATTTTCTACAGACATATATCATTAAAACACGTGAATCAATGAAATAATGAATTCCCATCATATTTCAACATAAATGATATCAATTACTCAATACAGTTGTTATATGGTCATCTGTTACAAATGTTCTATTGAAACATGTCTTCAATGAAGTTATTGAAGAATTGTAATATATATAAGACACCTAATTCATCCTCCTTATACTATAATCATGTTTTGTTTTGTTTAAGGAAATATTAGTTTATTAATGTAGCCACTCTATATTTAAAAGATCGAATAATACTTGATTAATATATTCTTTAAATATCCCAGCTGGAGGATCCTATATCTTTTACCAAGTTTGTTATTTACTTGTATTTTATGAAACGAAAATATATCTATGTAATATTGTGATGTATGTAAACATAACTCATGATTTCCCCCAAAATAGTTCTCACATGACTTACTGAACAAATTATTAAACCTATTAGATTATCTTATTTTTAAAAGGTTTATTATTTTTATTAAAACATAATAAGCATAATATAATTCATAAGAGTTTTATATCCAAGGATTCTAGTAACCATTTAGGGTATATAAATGAAAAATACCATTATTTTAATTTGACTAGGAATTATATTTCCAATATTATGTTTGAGTTATATTGTATATTACACATTCATTACTAATATTAGATATCTATGATTCATGTACTAAAAAAATATTAGTTAACAATAAAATACCTTAAAAAATTATTTCAAACATGAAGTATTTATTCTTTGGGTATATAAATAGATATTGAGATAAATTTTTTTGTTACAGTAAATGAAAAACAATAGTTTAACTATAATCATTCTACCTTTAAAATAGAAGTTGTGTGTATCGCTTTGTTAACATAGGAATCTCCATTTTCTAGCTACTTATACAATTCACATTACATCTTGTAATGTTTTGGAACTTCCTTGGTTTTTGTATTTCAAAAAATATTTCAAATTCAAATTTTATTTAGTACACATCAAGTGAAAATGAATTATTAAAATAAATTATGAATGTACCAAAATTCTAAGTTTATAATTTATTCTTCTTCAATTCCATGCAGTGTCTTTTCCATTTACCTTTCCTGTGATATGAGAAGTAGATAACCTCCTATTCACTACTCTCCCTTTAAATATTTTTTTCTTTATTGTTTGTTGCAAAGTATGCATTAAATTTTAATATTTCACGGTATTTTTAAAATTTTATATTAATTCAGTCACTATAATGGGTGATGAACTATTTTCCCACCAATCATTACCTTCTAGGAAAATCAAATACAAAATATTCCTAATTGGATTCTTAATATTTCCTATTGTATAATTATTAATGAATAAGTATAAAATTAGAGATATGAATGATAATATAATATTTATGGATAATTTAGTATACATATGGAAGCCTAAATTTTCTAATATATCATTATGTTTCTGTATATTGAAGGAAAGATCAGTACCTTGGTACTCATCTTAAAATTTTAACTAATATAGTTATGTGATAAACTAGTTTATGTTAAGTCTCTATTTATCTTTTTAATATTCTAGGAGATGAGTTATCATAGTAAATTCATCCATATCATAATATATCGATTTTATCTCTTCTAATTTAAATAATAATGTGATTCAGAAAACATTATAGTAATCCTATTGTATCTTATAAATGGATCCTTTTAACCCTCACTCACTTTCTATGGTGATTGATCAGCATTAGGGGATTCACGTACATAGTATAAATTTTATTATAGTAGTGAAATGTATAAATGACTATACCACTCATGGAATTTTTTTATAGTGAGTACGTGTAATTTGACCAGGAATGATTATAATGTTATCATTATTTTAATTTCTATTTTCTAAAATAAAAAAACTTATTTTAGTACATTATCTTTATTACCAACACAAATGTAATAAAAAACATTTCACTAAAACTTTTATAAAATCTCCACATCCCCCATCGTTTCATTTATAATATCATATCATGTGGATATTTTAGTGGAAATGAACAATATTTCCATTCATATAATATGGAATTTGACCTGAAAAAAATAGTCAAAGGTATTAAGGTATACTATCTTTCCAACTCCACTAACTCGTGTTTCCTTGATCGATTGAGTGGGCTCCCAAATCCTAAAATCCTATAAAAGGATTTCCTAAATACTTACATCCAATTCACACAAAACCTTTCTTGAGAAATCATCCCTTCATTATAGATAGGTTAATTCAACCAAAGACATTAGTTAGAACTCCCTGATAATGGAAATCACGAAGACTTAGTCCATATAGGTACATCAAAAAATGGTTACATTCATACATAGGTGATATAAGGTGATATTTGAAATAATATTTTATAAATTGACATTTTTTAAAATATGCATAAATAGTCTTTTATTAATCCTTAACATATTATTTAATATTATATGAATTTGACATTATTAATTAACTATGTATGATAAAATAATTTATACATTATTTGATTTATTTAATTTCATCTAGCATGATTTTTATTTACTTATTTTATATGATCACATTTAATAAAAAAATAAACATGAATTACATAAATAAATAACCATTCACTTGAAAATTAAAATGAATAAGTGGTGTGACCATGAGATTTTAACTACCTCTTTGATTTCCAAGTGGATGAGAAAACAACCTTGACCCCAATGTAACACTATTTGAGTTGATACTTTGATTTTGCTGTTGAATTCCACTATTTACCCTAGTCTCTACATGGTTGGATTTACCTTGGATCGATTTTTAAAATGTCCCCTCTAGCTGGGTGATTTTTCCATTTACAATTCTTACTCACTCAAAGGTGATAGGAAACTGGGTATTAAAGTTATATAAAAAAATTCTTGGACTTCAATGTCCATATATAGTAAAGTTGGAATGGATGATTTTAACAGCATAAGATTTTGTGATTTATTTCAAATATATTTACTCATTTTTATAATCTATGTCACATGAAACAATGATTTTACCTTACATTATATGAAATAATATGTTTGACTTCTGGTACACACAACTATTATTTTTTCATCTATTACCTGAAATAGCATGTATTAAAAAATATAATACTATTTAATTATTATTATTTAATATGATAGTTATCAATGTTGTTTCTTGCCATAGAAGCTATTGGGTGGCGCCCCGATATGGTCACTAGAAGACCTCAATCCCACCTCCTTATACGTTAGAGGCTTCCTATTAGTAGCAATGGTATAGGGTATGTCTACGAGGATAATATTCTATCATTGGTATGAGTATAACAATATGGAATATAATTGTGGTAATTAGTAGGAAGAAAAAAGAACAATCAATAGTGGAAATAATAATGATAAATCATCCAAGAGAACTAAACTATTGGTAGAAGGATAATAAATAGATAATGATTTATGATGATGATAATGTAATGTAACTATAAGAAAATGAGTAAATGTGGACACAAAATAAACAGAAATATGCCACATGTTATATAAAATAATGAATGCCAAAAAGTATCTACTACTAGAATCATTAGAATAGGCTCGATTCTCTGCTCCTAAACTTCATCCTAGAACAAGAAAGCAAGCATCAAATGCTGGTTGATTCCCTTTATCTATACCTGAAATCATGAAGACTACTTGAGTCCCATGGGTGGCCCAAGAATGGTGTGAGATACACTAAATAGGATACCACAAATGGTGTATAGATCAATCCAGTTTGTTCATATAAATTGATAGTTCCAAAAATATAAAATGAAAGGATATAAATAACTAAATAAATACATCAATCTATGTTTCTCAAGGGATATCCTATCGATACTATATGCTTTTTCCTATTTTGGATGTATAAACAAAGCGAACATGAACTAGGATGATAAGGTCTTCTCAAGGGTCAATCATAAATAAGATATTACGAGAGGACATATAACAATTAAGATTACAAAGCACACTGATCTCATCCAATAAATCCTTCATTCGAGACCATTTTAATGCTCTTGGATCATATTAAGTTAATGATTTTCAATAAAAAATCATTCAATCTGAAAATTAATTTCATGAATTACCTAGTAACCAAATATTCTAGGAATTTAATTTAAACGATTCTACTACAGTATAAAGAAAATGTAATAAAGAATAGAGCATAATGATTAAGGGAATAGCTCATGGTAATTCAAATCCATTATGTATTTATCATTTAAAACAGTTATTAAAAAGGAACCCACTCACCTAAAGTGTGGTTTAATAGATTTTGGAAAAAGGGAATGCATGCTATCGAGGAAGGGAACACCCATATGGGTAGCCCAAGTTAAGTAGAAAGACCTGCGATGCGATTTTCAATAAGATATGGTCATATTAGGCATCTGAAAGAACTTAATTAATTTATTAATAATTTCAGGGGAATCACTAAGAAATTATGGAATGTGGAACAATGGTGAAAATTATAAATGCAACAAAACCTTGGGAAAGAAGCTAGACCACCTACCATAGGTTCTTAGTTCTCTACTCATTCAATGTCAGCTATTGAAACGATATAAAATGGGAGATATTAGAAGAATCATCAAATGACCTGAAAATGGGTTAAATGAGGTCATACCAAAATAAAATGTCACGAGGTAAGAGAAAACATAAATAGAATCAAAATAAATTGAGATCTCACTCTTATCATTCAAATGAATTCGATACTAAACTATGTATATAATGGATGAGGGAGGAATAAGAAAAACTACCAAAGAGAAGAAGAGGAGCTCCCTACATGAGCTTCACTTGAAACAAGAGGGGATGAAAGATTTTAGGGATTAAAAACATAACAGGGGAAAAGTTTGGAATTCCACTTCAAAATTAGGGTCGCACGGTTTGGCCACACGGTTGACCAAACCTTAGACCAACCATATGGATTCTATAACCTAAGGAACCCCATCACATAGTCTAGGTTCACGGTTGGACTAATTGTGTATAGTCCATGTGAAAAAACTCTATCAATATGATCTGAAATACCATATAGTCATATGGTATGGATCACATGGATGTAGGCAAGCAGTGTGGTATCTTTCTTTGCACTAAGTGTCTGCACAATTTGGTCACTCGGGTTGTACTAACCATGCGCTAACAACACGTATTAGTCTACAATCTTATTTTTCAGATCCATGGGCTTTGAACAAGTCCCAGACGCTCAATAAGAATTTCATATCTTTTATAGCACATAAAAGTATTGAAAATGAGGGGTTCTCAATGTTAACAATAAATTTTTTACCTCTTTAAAAAGCTTGTATGTTACCACCTCCCCTCTGTAAAACAACTTTTCCCTGAGTTTTCTTTTCGATGGTTGTAAGACGTCGTCTAATAAAAGTTTCAGCCATTGTTCATTTTCAATGTCCTCCCTCTCCTAGGTATCATCCTATACATTTTTGTTCTTCAATATCACCCAAACTAGTGGAACTGACCAACCTCAGTTATTATTCATTCTCTAATCAACTACACATATCATATTCTCCTCATATAATCCATATTCCCCATGCTCATTTCCCTCAGGGTCAAAAAAATGATATGTATCAGTGTGATACCTGTGAAGCTATGATATGTGGAATACGTCATTCATGGAGTGATACATCTAAAGAAATTAAAACTAATAGTCTATCAGCCATACTCCCTCTACGGTTTCAGAAGTCCATAAAAAGTGTTGTAATAGAATTGTTTATATTTCTATCCTTGTATCACCCACTCTATGATATACTCACAGAAAGGCTTGATGTCCAACCTAAAACTCTAGATGCTGACGAAAATGATCAGAATAAGACTACTTCAAGGATTGGGTTGTTGTCATATGCTTCTAAATCTGTTAAAATTATACTGAAACCTCTTGAATGAGATGATTACCTAGTAGTGTTGCCTCACCATCCTCTAACAAAAAACAAGGGAAACGACATGATCAACAATAAATGTCCCCGTAAGGGTCTATCTAAATACTTTATTGAATGTTTTTGATTTAGGAAAACACAATGAGTGGTATATGTTTCTCTCGTGAACCTATTAAATCAAGGAAGCATGACTAGAGAACGTCCCCTAACACATATATTGTCATCTCAGTCTACCCATCAATCTGAGGGTGTAATCATGTACTCAAGAGCACTTGTAAAACCAATGATTTCTACAACCCATTACAGATCCTTGATGTAAATTATACATAACTGTTTGATATGATAGAATGGGGAACAAAAATAATGTTTATAATATCCCTAAAATAAAGCTCTCAAACTCATAAAATAATATGGTATTTCAGATAGGTAGGAAATGTTTGACCTTGGTCAACCTTTCAATAATCCCCAATTACATGTCGCTATATTCAGGGGATCTTATAAATACAATCATGAAATCCAGGGTGATGTCATTACATTTCCATTCAATAATGGACAAAGGCCACAAAATTCTAGTAGGTTACTGGTGTTCAGCCTACACCTGATGATAGGTGGAGCACCGAGTAATAAAAACCACAATCTACCTCTTCATTCTTGACCACCGATATTCACAACATAAATCATAGTACATCTTTATAATCCTCAGATGAATCTGCAAACATGGGAACGAGATTCCCACATCAACTCTTCCAATATATCAACATGTACCCATAAATTCCCACAGAAAAGTAGGATGTATTTCTCACTAACAACCCAACCAGGTGTGGGGTTCTCACCAAAAACAATCTCTCTTCCGGAAAGGACCCAAGGACCTAATAGTTATCACATCCACACCCACTCTAAAAGAGAGGATGTCACTATTATAGCTACTAAAATAGGATATATGGGTTTCTCATAAACCTCCAAGTGTATCTAAGATAACATATCCATCAACTACCACTCATTTCTATCCTCCTAGTTGGCATATCGCTGAGTCTTCTAGCCTATGGTGTCATCCCTGGAATTACCCTTCACGGGGGTATAAGAAAGACCAAAATAAAATTATTCCAAGTACTCTACACACCTGAAATTCTTTAGATTCAATTATCTCTATGTGGATATATATTTGAGAATTTTATGGTCTGTGTAAATGAAAAATCACTACCCATATAATTAGTTCCTACAATATTTAAGAGAATGAACAATGAATTCTAGATCGAGGTTGGGTGTATGATAATTCAACTATTAAGGTATCCGTTAGAGGGACCTGTATGCCATAAACTGATTACAATGAATTAGATCTCTTCCTAGACCAATCCATGAAGCATCAAAAAATAAATAGTATTTATTCACCCCATATCTAACATAATTAGGATCAATGATGAAGTCAGTCTCCTCTTAAACACCTAAAACGTTGTCCCAAATTCTTTTTTCTATGTGAATTTCATGTTGTTCATAGTCAGGCCCAAGAAAATTACTTGTAAGTGTCAAAAATCCAAAATTAATCTTCTATAATATCCACCAATCCCCAAGAATGTATGTGTATCTAATACATTCTTGGGTTTCCCCTGGAAACCGCAGAAATCCCCTTATATGGGTAAACATATATGCCTGCCTCTAAAATGATATAACCATAGAAAAGAACATTATTGATCCAAAAGAGGAATTTTAAGTTCTTTTCATATAGCCGATTCTCTCTGAGTGTATTCAAATTTATCTCAATATTTTTGTTATGTTCATGTCTGGTGTGTGAATACACAAAGATATCATGAATAAATAATACCACAAATAAATCTAGATATGGGTAGAAAACCAAATTCATCATAGCCATAATGACATTTAGTGTGTACATAAGGTTGAACGGTATAACCAAATACTCATATAAGAAGTACCCTCTTTGAAACACCACACATGGTATATTATATGGTATCACATTCACCTGATGGTAGTTCGACCATAAATCAATATTTAAGAAAAAAAATCTCTTCAATGCTTGTCAAATAACTCCTATTTACAAGGAAGTGGATACCGGTTTTTCACTATCAGCAGGTTCAACCATCTATAATACACCCATAATCTGAGGGTACCATCCAACATCTTAGAAAAAAAGGATAGTTTTTCCCCATTATGATGTTCTGGGTTATATAAATACCTTTTCCTCCAGATATTACAAAAACATCTTGAGTTCCTGGATATCAGTAGGTTCCATCTGGTAGGGAGGAATGTAAATTGGTTCTACACCTAGAACTAGTGTGATGGTGAACTCCACCACTCTCACAAGAGCTAATATAAATAAATCATTAGGGAAGAAATCCCAAACATGATACAAAATAGGATGTAATTATACAAGATGCATTCCCAGATCACTTATAAAGATACTATCCATCCGGTCTATCACCTTACCCAGCCTAGAATTCCCCGGTCCATATCAGATCACCTGGATATCCCATTCAACCTTATGAACAAACATGCTTACCTCAGTTGAGGTAAATAACACCTTCTAATTGTAGAAGTCAACATGGAATTGATAAGGAACTAGAAAATCCATACTAAGATTGATGTAGATTACATCAATCTATATGGTGAATAAATTCCATAGGAAATGTTACCCACCTATATCAAGTGGAATTCTTTGAATTTATGTATTATATCTGATCGAACTCTTATCTTTGTGTCAAAAGTCATCATGCCACTGAAGTACACTATCTTTTGGCCGGTACATTCCATAATAGTAGCAAATATGAATGAGTGTGGTGCACCTGTATCAAATAGGGAAGAAACTAAAGTAGGGGAATGACACGACACGACCTATACCACATCTATTGTCATATTAGACTACCCATCAACCTGAGGGTGTTATCATGTACTCAAGAGAACCTGTAAACCCAATGATTTCTACAACCCCTTATAGAACCTTGATGTAAATTATACATATCTGTTTGATATGATAGAATGGGTAACACAAAGAATGTTTATAATACCCCTAAAATAGAGCTCTCAAACTCATAAACTAATATGTTATTTTATATAGGTAGGAAATGATTTACCTTGGTAAACCTATCAACAATAACCTATACCATGTCACTACATTTATAGGATATTATAAATACAATCATGAAATCCATGGTGATGTCATTGCATTTTCATTCAATAACGGATAGAGGCCATAGAATTCTATTAGGTCACTGGTGTTCAGCCTTCACCTGATGATGGGTGGAGCACCGAGTAATAAAAACCTCAATCTACATCTTCATTCCTGACCACTGATATTCACAACAAAAATCGTAGTATATCTTGATAATCCTCGGATGAACCCCTAAACATGGGAATGAGATTCCCACATCAACTCTTCCCATATGTCAACAGGTACCCCCAAATTTCCATGTAAAAGTAGGATTTATTTCTCACTAACAACCCAACAATGTGTTGGGTTCTCTCCAAAAACAATATCTCTTTAGAGAAGGACCTATGGATCTAATAGTTGTCACATCCACACCCACTTTAAAAGAGAGGATGTCACAGTTATAGCTACTAAAATAGGATATATGTGTTTTTCCTAATCCTCCATGTGCATCTAAGATAACATATCCATAAACTAACACTCATTCATATCCTCTTAGATGGAATATCTCTGAGTCTTCTATCATATGGTGTCACCCATGGAATTACCCTTCATGGGGGTATAAGAAATCTCCAAATAAAATTAATCCAAGTACTCTACCCACATGAAATTCTATAGATTCAATTATCACTATGTGGATATATATTTGAGATTTTTATGGTATGTGTAAATGAAAAATCCCTCCCCCAATAATTAGTACCTACAAGATCGAAGAGAATGAACCATGGATTCTAGATCGAGGTTGGGTGTATGGTAACTCAACTCCTGAGGTCTCAGTTAAAGGGACATATATGACATAAATTGATCACCATGAATCAGATCACTACCTAGAGTAATCCATAAAGCATCATAAAAAATAGTATTTCTTCTTCCCTCATCTAACAGAATTAGGATCAGTGATGAATTCACTCTCCTCTTTAACACCTAAAAGATTATCTCACAGGCTTTTGTCTATGTCAATTTTAGGCCATTCATAGTCAGGCCAATGAAAAGTACTTTTAAGTGTCAAAAATCCAAAATTAATCTTCTATAATATCCATGAATCCCCAAGAAAGCATGTATATATAAAAAATTCTTGGGTATCCCCCCGGAAAACATATAAATCCGCTTATTTTTGTAAATATATATGCCTGCCTCTAAAATGATATGATCCAAAAAAGAACATTATTGATCAAAAAGTTGAATTTTCAGAGATTTTCATATAGCTAATTCTCTCTGAGTGTATTCAAATTTTCTCAATATTTATGTTATGTTTATGTCTAGTGTGAGGATACTCAAATATTTCAGGAATAAAGACTACCAAAAATGAATCTAGATATGGGTAGAAACCCCAATTCATCATATCCATAAAGCAATTTAGTGTGTACATAAGGTTGAACGGTATAACTAAATACTCATATAAGAAGTACCCTCTTTGAAACACCACACATGTAATGTCCGATGGTATCACATGCACATGATGGTAGTCTGACCACAATTCAATCTTTGAGAGAAAAAAATATCTGCAATGCTGGTCGAATAGCTCATATTTAAAAGGATATCAGTATGTTCCATCTTATAAGAGGAATGTAAATTGGTTCTACACCTTGAACTATTGTGATGGTGAACTCCACCACTCTCACAAAAGATAATATAAATAAATAATAAGGGAAGAAATCCCAAACATGATCTAAAATAGGAGGTAATTATACAAGATGCATTCCGTGATAACATTTAAAGATACCATCCATCTGGTATATCACCATACCAAGCCTAGCATTCTTAGGTCCATCTCGGATCACCTGGATATCCCATTCACCATTCTGAACAAACATGCATACCTCGATTGAGCTAAATAACCCCTGCTAATTGTAGAAATCAACATGGGATTGATAAGGCACTAGGCAATCCATACTAAGATTGATGTTGAATCCATCAATATATATGATGAATAAATTCTATAAAAAATGGTACCCACCTATCTCAAGGGGGACTCTTTGAATTTATGTATTCCCTGTGATTGAACTCTTAT
Organism: Viscum album; assembly: GCA_963277665.1. NCBI lineage: Eukaryota > Viridiplantae > Streptophyta > Magnoliopsida > Santalales > Viscaceae > Viscum > Viscum album. Next base: position 1,914,392,826 of record OY728165.1, on the reverse strand, counting down.
TTGTGGGTCGAAATTCAACATTCCACTGAAGTACTCTATCTCTTGGCAGGTACATTCCATAATAGTAGCAGATATGAATGACTGTGGTGCACCTGTATCAAATAGGGAAGAACCTAAAGTAGAGGTTACTAGAATTGTACCACATTTAGCAAAATCCCTTTGGACTCTCCTCCTTAAGTGTAGATGGCACTGCATAGATATGGCCCCAACCACATCCTTGAGATGAAAACTGACTAACCTAGTGAGGCCCTCTTTTCTTAGGTTGTACCTATCAGGTCTCACTTCCTCAGTCATGACCTCCTCTTTATCCTGATCGAATTATGTGAGACCAACTCCTTTTCATATAAGGATTCACCAATGTTATACCAGAATACAGTGTTTATATAGATCCTCTCTCACTAGATACTGAAGAAGAAACTTAGAAAAATCACTACATTTGACCCATCAGTCCACAAGCATGGCACTCTATTAGGTTCGTTGTGAAATGGGGATTCTTATTGCCTATCATTCCACACTAGTGAAAAATCATATAGTTATTGGTATGTGTCATATGGCGGGTATTTCCCCCACCTGCACCCTCAATTCAATGCTTCATATAGTTGATGAAACCATCCCCTTTCCTGATAACAAAGCCAAAATTGTTTACAATTCCACCTATGATTAGGTTCTTCTCAATGATGAGGGACTAGTTCACTATTTTTGAAAACATAGTCACCTATAAAACATTCTCCCATGATCGGATGGCATGTGAAAGACCATCACGAAAATTTATCATAGTGGTTAACTCTTCAATGGTTAGAGTTAGTGAAAAATGATAGAGCTTAGTGAAAGAGATGAATACTCCATCAATGGAATGGAATCTTGCTTTAGGTTCATAATCTTCTTGGCATGATCTGATCTCAACATCTGGGGGAAGAAGTGGTCATACAAGGCTCTCTAGAATCCCACCCGGACCATACCCTAATGACAACAGACCTTGATAAGGACATCTCTTCACCGTTAAATAAAATATTGCAATATATAGGTAATAATCTTAACCCTCCACTCTGGAGGCATCTCTAGGAGGTCGAAGATCAAAATAATGGTTTATAGCCAATAAATTGTAGCCTAAGGTTCTCCGTCCACTAAAAAGGTGCAAGGATGCTACTGCTATAATTCCGAGGTTAGGTCTTCTAATGTAGGGGAAGGTTTGGGAAAACTCTTTATAGATTGTATGAAGTGGTAGAAACTATCTTTGAACAATGAACCAGTACCTAGTGGAAGGTCTATAAAAGGTGCCTCAGGTGGAACTATAGGAGCTAATATTGGTGTCTCACATCACACCACCTTTGGATAGTGTTCATAGAAATCCTTAAAACATAAAGAATGAGGATGTCGAGGTATCATAGGTCTACAATTTCCATGAATATTCCTCATATATTATTTAACAGTAGATCTTAAAACCAATTAAATGAAGGACCATGCACAGGTACTTATTATTAACTAGTCACACCCTCATACTACTAATTTATCCATATCTAGATGATAATAAAGAGTCCTATGAGGATCATAAGACACATGGCCTACTACCCACTACAAACGTCATGTGGGGGTAAAGGTCTCATACAAAATAGTAGTGCTTCCATTATATGGAGTGTCAACAGTAATGTATAATAAAAAACACCATTTAATTTGTACTTGGAATCCCCATTTAGTGGTAGAAATTTGATATTAAATATCATTTTTATTATAGTTAATTATTATTAATATTTATATTGATATCTCAATTTAGTTAAATAAATCACCATTTATAATTTATAAAGGCACATTCTCTTTATAAATTGCAATTGGTATGCCAAGAAACTTCATTCTGACCATTACACTTGGTATTATGATTTAACAGGTCAGTACAATGATTTGATTGAATGAACTATAATTCCCAATTTATAGAAGTAATTACTTCATGAATTAAAATTAATAATAATCAATTAAAATAATAAACATTTGGTCCCATTGAACCAATGGTTCATGGATCAAACATGGCATAATGGGTAAATTATAGTGTTATCATTAATCTATGTTGGAAAATACCATTTAGATTGATGTATGTACTATAATTTTTCCCAATATATTATCCATGTACGAGAATTTAGCACATTTAAATATATAACAGTCAAGGTACTCATAACAGGAATATAAAATATAGTAAATCAATGATGAAAATTTAAACATTAAATGGAATAATGCATGGAATGTAAGTCTTCTGGTGCCTTGTATGATGAAAAAATTTTCACATTCAATCATATCATCGGGCCAAGGTAATTAATTATTCTATAAGAATATCAACAATGGTAACATATTAAGACATGTGTGTAACCCAATAGTTAAATCAATTCAACTGTTACAATCCAATAATAGAAATAATCCATCCCAATTAATTTAGGTTTCCCCTATATGTGTATTAGAGACTCCCAAACATAGGATCACTACCAAATTCCAATACATCTTAATCTCCTTTATAAAACTGAAATAGTTAGATAAAATGAAAATAAATGTTTTGATACCAATTTGTAGTGTCATGTCCCAAAAACCACTATCTGTTGCATCAACATGGTCGACCACAAGACCTAAATAACACCTCCCCATATGCCATAGGATTCCAACTAGTAGAGAGGGCCAGGGTTTTTTCAATGGAGTTGTTATTCCCTCATCAGTCAGAGTATAACATACTAAAATTTAATAGTATAAATAAATGGGAATAGAAATGAACAATTAACAGTATGAATAATAACCATAATTCATCCAAGAAAAGTAAGTTGATGGAAGCATAATAATAAATAGATAAAATTGATGATAATAATAATGTCATGTAACTTTATAAGAATGAGTAAATGGGGATATAAAATAAACATTAATATTCCACATGTTGTACAATATACAATAAAGGGTAATAGAATCTACTATTTTCATCACAAGCCTAGGCTCGGTCTTATGATCACATACTCTATCCTAGAACTACAAATAAGGCATTGAAAGTTAGTTGATTACCTTTTTATATAACATTAATCATGAATTATTTTTGGGTACCAAGGTCATCCCAATAAGGGTGTGATATACACACAGTAGTCCACCAACAAAAGTGTTTAGATTTATCTAGTTCATGCATATAAAATGAGTAGTGTTCCAAAATAATAAATTCATGGAAGTAATTAAATAAAAAAATACATCGATATGGGTTTACTCAGGGGATAACTACCCAATACAAGATTCTTAGGGAAAATAAGAATTTTTGAACCCAGGGAACCTTTACAAGGATGATAAGGTGTTCACAATGGTCAATCATAAATGAGGTATCACCAGTGGACTATCCTAATGTATGTGATTTTTCTTGGTGAATGCACCCCTAACTTAGTAAGTTGGAACAAAAATGTTTTAAGATACAACAACACCATAGTTTAAACAAGTAGAATCATGGACCCATCCAAGGTGAACCGTATAAAGAACCCAAGTATCCCATCAGGATCACTATAAATAACAAACACTGTAGATTATTATAAAGGAACGGGTATAAGGAATCCAAAGTACCACTCTCAGAATGGTGTAATAATTAACCTCTGAGAACATCCAATTTATCTCACATATGGGATAGAGAATCACTTGAGGAATAGTGTAATCATATCTCCAGTGAGCCAATTCACAGTGTCTCGTCCATAGAGCCAGTATTTTCCATGGGTACGTAAATCACCTGGTTATCCAATCTAAGGAAAATCTAAGTATCTCTCCCAAGACGTCTAATAATTCCATGTACAAAACATGGCATTCCCATCCAAATCATTCTTAATTCAGGACCCTTTTATCATTCTTGGATCATATTAAGGTAATTCTAAGTAATCAAAACTAAGGTCATGTAACAAGACATTGAATGTATAAAATATTAGAAAAATTTTCCTAGAATTTAATTCAAGTGATTCCAATGTGGAATATGGAATAAAAAATAAAGGATAAATTATAAGGCTTAACGGCCTAACTCATATATGTTCAAATCCTTTACTCATTTCCCATTTAATATAATTATTTAAAGGGAAACAAGACAACTCAAGGTTGGTTTTACTAGTTTTGGAAAAGGGGAAAGTTGGCTGTCATGGAAGGGAATAGCCATAGTGGTATCCCATGTCAAGGAGAGAAACCTAGGACATAAATCTCCATAAGATAAGGTTATATTAGGCGTGGGTGAGAAATTAATTTAATTTATTAATCATTTTAGGGTAATCTGTATGTCAGTTCGGCATGGGAAAAAATGTTGTATAATATAAACACAAAAAAATAGGGGAAAGAAGATAAACCACCTAACTTAGTTTTTTAGAGCTATCCTCATAAGGTTTTGGTCCATTGATTGAGATAAAATAGGTTATATCATAAGAATCATAAAATTACCTAAAATTTCGAAAATGATGTACCTATAAAATAGTGCATCTGGAGGGAAGAGAAATTATAAATAAAAGTAATAGGAATCTTGAGATTATTATTACCTTTCCAATGCATCTGATAGCGAAGGGATTGGATTATGGGTGGAGTAAGAATCAAAATCTGTACAAAATAGGATAATAGGATCTACCTATATGTGGAAAGCTATAAAAAATAGGGAAAGGAATATTTAAGGGATTAAAAACATAACAGGGGAAATGGGTATATTCCCTGTTAAAAGTGGGGTCACATGGTTTAACAGCACAGTTGGCCAACCCATGCACTAACTATGAAGTTTCTTCGGCCAAGGGAACCCCCTAAAATGGTCTATAAGAATAGATTGAATATATATTTCCAATCCATTAGAATCATCTCTATCAATATGGTCTATAATCTCACAGAGTCATGCGTTCTATATTACGCGGTTGTAGAGAAACTCTACGGCCTCTTTCTATGCATTGGGTTCCCACATGGTTGAGTCACATGGTTAACACTAACTATGCACAAGAAATTTAAGACATCACTATCAAGATGGTTTATAATCTATCATGTTCATGCATCCTCGCTCTCAGGGTTGCAAAGAAATCGTATGGCCTCTTATTCTGCCCTGGGAACCCACATGGTTGAGTCGCATTGTTAGTACTACATGTCCACTAATTGTGAGACATAGTATGACTCTTTAATTTCAAAATCTCTATGATCAGATCAAGCCTCATACTCTCTCAAACCATTTATTTTCCTTTATATCACATTAAAATTCTTATAATGAGAGGTTTTTGAATAGTAACTAAAAACGTTCTTACCTCTCTGAAAATTTGAGACATTACAATCAACTAGTCACTGGAATGGATTGAATGAATTGGATTAAATAAATTTTGAAAATATGGTTTATAAATGTTTATATAATGAATTATTTGGTTACCAATTAATTTTAAATAAAAATAAGATAAATTCTTTTTCAGAAAAACTATTTTTATGCACACGAGTGTGTTTTATGTCAATAAATTAACCAAATAACTATTGGATACTTAATTTAATGAAGTTTATATATTATATATTAAATAAAAAATTTAACTTTCAAATTATATGTTTTCTATTCAAGAGATAAGAATGAAATGGATTTTTCGTTTAAACGCTATTTGATTCCTCTAAAAACCAGTTTTCACCTTTTTATGTTGCACTTATTTAAAAATTAATGTTATAAAATTTTAAAAAATTAATTTAGTAAAATAAAAAATTACTTTTCAAATCCTAATATCAAAAATGTATTAGGGTGTTTTTTGGTATTTTTCTAAAATGTTTTATTTTTGGTTTAATGGTGGAAATGCTAAATTTTATTTGTAATTTTCTTTTTCATTTTACTTATTTATAGAGTTAAATTATATTTTTAATAGTTTTTAAAGAATTATTAGATTAATTTTACATCTATTAATAAAATTAAGGTTATTGGAATCAATTTCACATTGAAATTAGATATAAATTACCTTGACAAACTTCTAGTCATTTTCTCTTAAAATCTACTTTCTCATCACATCTATGAGATTAATTTTAAATTATATTCGTCCACATATGTTATTTGACTTTTTAAAATTGAATTCCATTTTTAGGATTATAATGATTTATAATATAAAATATTTCCAACATAATTTTTCACAAAAATTAATAGTGAATGCATTAAAAATTAGTTACTGATGTTAAGGTAAAAAATTAGTTTAACTGGGGTTAAACAAGAATAAATAGAGTAAAAAATGACTAAAAATATTATCTCAATTTTATTTAATGGTTTTATTAAAATACTTTTCATCAAATTATCTGAAATATGGAATTTTATTTCCAATTTCATAAGAATAGGACCCATATACTATGTTTTGTAAATAAAAAGAAAAGAATGATAATTTTCTAACATTAAATATATATAAGGATTTTGAATAGGGAAAAGGAAAAATTTATTTATTAATAAGTATTATTTTCAATTATAAATGTTTTTTTATTATGATAATTTTTTAAAATTTTTTACATGAAATTACTAATTAAATGATTTTGAAAATCCACCATGATAATTATTTAGTTAACAATTAAATGATATAAATGATACAAAAATATTAAAAGTGAAGTGAATTGAATGAATTATTATGTTAAATAATTTTTATAAATGAATATATCATATTAAAAAGGTTGAAAAATAGTATATTCGAATTCCATCATTGTATTTATTTTTGAAAATTCAATTCAATTGAATAGTGTTAAAATTGTCATTAATGTCATTTGATGATAAATTCTATTTTATTAAGTGATTAAAAATTACTAAAATTATTATATTCCCCCAAGAAATTTTTAAATGAAGATAAATATAAAGAATTTTTCATCCATAGACTAATGGATTATTCTAATGAATATATGTACCCCTAAATGGTATAAACTATGTTATAGTGGTTGATGTCAAATTAGTTCTTTTTCACGTTACATGTACTTGTGTCAAAAATAATTTCCAACACACATAGGATTTATATTATATAAAATATATAAAATATTTAGGATATATGGGGTCCAAATTATCATGTAATTATCACTCTAATTTATTCGTAAATGATAAATTACCATGTTTATAAAACTACTTACCATTGTGAAAAACCAAAATGGTAAAAATAGTGATACAAAGAAGTTATGAAATGAAATGTTTAAAAAATGTGTTCTATTGAGTGGTGGTTGTGTTTCTACATCATCTATTCCCTAAAAACCTTCATTTATCGTATTTGGATCCACTTTAGGGAATATTTTCCTCCTAGTAGTGAATACATTTGAGAGTTTAGAAGAATGTAACTCCTTGTCAATTATAAAAGGGAACTCACTCTCCCTACATCATTACACCTCTCAAGCCTTTTTATAGAAAAATATCTACCCAAATAACTTACAAACAACTCTACCCTCATCCAAGAAGAATTATTTTGGACATAAAATCCACTAATCCAGGCATTAAAGAAAACCTGAGGATGATACCCTAAGAAGATGCAAATTCATCAATGATAATTTTCATTTTATTTCATCCTCCACCCCCTATAATTCTTATTATATGATGATTATATAATAACATCAGAATATTATATATACTAATTTTTTTAATGTTATTTTTTATACCTATAAATTAATACACTTCTATCGAATGGGTTATTAAATCCTCGTTTATGTGTACAGAGGACCACCGCCTCACAAACTGATGCCATTAATCTTTACATAACCCCCATTAAAAGATTATCATCATTATAGAGTTATATATTATATATAATATTTAAGATATAAATATTATTTTGGAATTATTATATCACACATACAGTCATGATTTTCATTTTTTGGGAATTCCATAATGTCATTCATGTGAAAGGCGAACTACTCCCTCGTGAAGTGATGTGATTCATTTACGCTTAACATGGAATGTATTATGGATGTGTGAAATAAATATATTTTCTATATATATGAAATATAAATACCATTGGAATTATAATATATATATATGTCATCTAATTTTATTTGTTTCGATACAATAATAAAACGGAAACTCTATTCATGCGTATTAATGGTCTACCGTTTTAAGGAACAGATTATTTTATTTTCTATCACTAAAATTTGAGAGTGACTATAAATAATTTTATATTTAATATATAAGTTAATTATTCCCAGGATTAAATTATTTTTATGAATAAAAAATGATTTCATTACAAGTTTCATAAAAAATTAGTGAAAATAAAATTGAAAAACAAAGTTGTTATTACCCAAAACAAAATTTTAACATGAAATTGTTAACAAAAAGGTAATAAAACTTCAAAATAATATCATAAATGGTATTATATAGATGAATATCATTCTTTAATATATTTATAAAAAAATTAAATTTACTATATATGAGGTTTAATGTGTGTGAAGGAAGTCATTACTCAATGTAATATATTCTCATCTAACATTTACTTTATGGGAGACAAATTCAATATTCAAAACATGTTTATTTTATATGGTGTATATATTTCACATGAATTTACATTATAATGGTTATATATAAAACTATTTTCATTTAAGTTTCCATTTTATAATCTCTCTTTTCTGGTGATTAAGGTTTAAAAATTATTAAATTGATAATGGATTTTTTCTCAATTTACCTTCTTTGAGATGTATGTTATGTTGGGCACCAATATTCTTTCACAAGATGTACATATAGTCCCTTTGAATTGTATAATCATGATTTGATTCATCCTTGTGGTATTTTTTGTTTCATTTTATGTTATTCCTTTATAGGTCTTATGATTCAATGTTACCAAAGTTATAAACATTTTATGTTACAATCTCATCATTTATCTGAATTATTTAATAATAATAATCCAATTTTGAAATCTCATGGTATATCTCTCAATAATACTCATAAATTATATTCTTGTAAGTTTATTTATTATATCTTCAAATATTTCTACAATTTTTCCCTTCTTTGGTATTTAATATAATTAATAATCTTTTAAAAAAAAACGGCCTTATTTATCTCCTCGGTCTGAATTCAGGTTTCTTCAAAAACCTGGTTTAAAAAATGTTTTTTAATAATATTTTTAACTCATTTTAAAGGAAAAGTATTTTGAAAATGTTTTGTGTTTTAAAAAAAATTAAATGATTTTAAAATTTTATGTTATATTTTTTATGGTTATTTTCACAGAAAAATGTTTTTCAAAGGTTTTATATATTATGAATCGTTTTTTAAAGAGGAAATGATAATTTTCTCATGAAATATTTTGAATTAATTTTAAAATATTCCATTAGAAGTTTTAAAGGTTATTTTCAAAGAAAAATGTTTAAAAAATATTATTTTTTATAAATAATTCTTCAAATTGGAAAGGATGTTTTTTTCAAGATATGTTTAAAATGAGTTTTATAAGATTCCTTTATATGTTTTCAAGTTACTTTTAAAAGAAATGGTATTATATATTTTTTCCATTTAAAAAAATTCAATGTTTAAAGGATATTTTACTAAATAAATGTTTTAAAGGATATATTGAAATCATTTACCATCTAATATTTCATCAATTTATATTATCTATATCTTAATGGGGATGTAATCCAAGGATATGATTCATATTCCTTATCATAATGGTTTCTGTTTATAATGAAAATTTGTTTATGAAACTAGTTTCTCTTCCTTCGTTTATACCTTAAAAATATTCTTATGAAGTACACATATTTTCACATGTTATTCTTTGATGAAATGATTATTAAACCTATATTTTTTCAAAATGTTATGATATGATGAAATTTTTATGATAACAATTTCATTTCAGGGGTTATAAAATGATCAATATTTATGATATTTTTGGAATAAATTTGGATGGTTTAATTATGTGATGGTTGTTACATATATCTCCATACAATGTATTGGGTAACGATTTATATCTCATTAGATAAACCATACTAGAATGGGGACTGAACATGGTTCTTTAGGACAGGGTTAGAATGGGATGAAAACTTTGTTTAGTAGGACATGGATGAAATGGGGACAGAAACAAGTTTAGTAAGGGACATTGTCCTCTATGATGGTCTTCGCAGTGAGCCTTGACTAATATAAAAATTATTTTCTATTCTTATTTTTATTCCAAAAATTCAATGTCTTATGAAAATATTATATTCTCATTGATCATTTTCTATAATTTCAATATGATTCATATATTATGAATTTTCAATAATTATTTCATGATTCAATGTTATGTTCTTTGATATTCTGGTTATGCTTTTCAAATTTTATTCTCAAGTTCGTATAACCTAATTTTCATGTTGTACTTAAATAACTCTCTTGTTTACCCTTAATAAGAATCTGATCTAATCCTTTCTTATATTTTATTTCCCCAAGTTATAAAGATATTTTTTATGTAGGATATGTTCAAAAAGGATATTAGTTTTGAGGAGTGTATTGGTTAATAGAATATCTCAGTTATGAACAAGTGTTTATGTTTCCATGTTTCCAAAGGTACTAAACTATTAAGGTCCTCAGGCATGTGTTTTTTAATGTAATTAATATTCATAAAAAAGAATTTAATGCCTATTTATGATAATATTATGTTGTTATAATTGGTATTTTAGTAAAATGTTAGTAAGCCTATATAAATATAGATGAGAAAACACTAGTGAGATCCCAATGGTTATTTAAATTGATATGTCTAGTGATTTATCTAAGGATAAGTCTAAGGGTGAGACATTGTTTTGGAAGATATACAGTAATTTTGTTAAATGATATAGAGAATGGTATACATGAAATTATATATATCTCTAGATACTAAAAGTGTATGTGGATATAGAACAGATGTATCTTGGGGTAGTATCCTCAAAACCCCATTTTGAGATTGACTCTATTAGGATCTAGTGCACGAAAGCGGGCCTTGTTGCACACCAAGTTTGTCTGTCCAAGGGGATATACTTTAGATGTTCACTAACTCTTTATGAACCATCATAAAGTATTTAAATAGAGGATTAAAATGAGTAATCTATGACAAAACTAATGTTCCATAGGCTATAAATATGTTGTCATGATTTATACATCCTATAAGTGAATTTGATTCATGATTTTTTGCTTTTATGTCCTGATTAGTGTTTCTCACAGAATGCTTTATAATTTAGTCAATGAATGGAACTAGATGGAACTGGGTTAACATTGAATGTGATAATAAATTTTTTAATTAGTATCCAAATGTGATGGTGGCTAAAGTAAAGTATGTAGTGATATTTTATAATTTGTTATCACATAACATGATTAAAAATGTGTGCCTTAACCAACTCTCATACTCAACATAGAAGAGACAGAAAGAGTTCACTTGGAGTTAGAATGATGGTAACCATGTAAGAAAGAATATTTAGTTTTCTATGTGTTGATAATGTGGTAATAAATACTCATTTTATGTCTTAGAGGAATAATAAGATGTTTTCACTGTAGAAAATAAAGATGAAAACAAAGTAACTACAAAGGAAAAATGAACTCTTTGGTTAACGAAATGGATGGGGAATATTAATCTCCCAAAGGAACAATATATATATGAATGCATTAGATATATAATTTATATGAATTATGAAAATAAATTTACTATGGGGAATATTAAAAAGAAAATTATCAGGGTGGTATGAGTAGTTGTTATATTGCTGATGATGAGGAGACTACAAATGATATATAAATGGAAAGAAGTGATAAGAAATAATATAATAAAGTTGTTATAATTGTTTGATAAGGGTGGGGGATTATTGATGTATTTATGTACTATAATTAAATGATTTTTTTATATTAATAAAAAAATATATGAGGATCATTTATTATATATGTTTTTTAAGGATTTTAAAAAACAATCAAACTAGTGTTGATGGACATGAAAAGGTATTCAATGGAAAGGTGGTATTTTATTTATGGGAAGGTAACAGTTAATATGTTCCTCATGTATAGAATATAGTGTGTACTTTGGATAAATGGATGATTGCTATTGATAAAGAAAATCAGATAGTATTGATGAACTTATAGTTGATAAATGATTTATTGAATATTTGTTTTATACTATCTTGGATGGAGTTTACATCATTTTTTATATTTAAATAATACATCCAATAATCTATGTTCAATATAAGGATTGAATAACAATTTATGTTTTTAGTATGGTTTTATTTTAAATCAGGTTATTAATATGATTCAATAGAATACATGATGAAGGTATTCACATGATTGGTATATGACAATCAATAGCTTCTTTATAATATATGGTGGATCATTGTCAATCATATTTTGATAAATTTAGTGACCTTTTTTCTGATGTTTTTTATTTTCATATTTTGGAATAAAATTTTTTTAACCGTTTTAAAATCATTTATTTTAAACTTTGAGTGATATTTTAGATATTAATACATTAATTCACCATATTAAGATTTATCAACATTTGATAACTACTATTAACATTTTTTAATTGATGATTGATGGAATGAACTATCATTCTATTTATGGATCTTATAAACTGTTTATCCTCTTGGTATAACAGATTAAAATTTATTTTATAGAGTAATAAATATAGTGTTAATTGAACATGGAACAACCAATTTATGTTGTTTTCTTTATTAAATGGAGTGAAATCATGTACATTTATCTTTTCATGAATCTTATTCAATATTATGAAAATGGTCTTGAAATAAAATGGTGTTTTTATATTTATTTTTGATTATATAAATGATATTTTTTTCCTCTTTGGTCTATGGTTTTATGGTCTGTGGTTTTACAGTCAAAAAACCTCTCTATATCGCCCTAATTCTCAAGATCAGTTATCTTTATCACTCTCTATAACTATTTACAATTTTCCTTCATGTCCAAATCATCACTTCCAACCTATTTTCACTTTTATGAAAAAACTATTTATGAGTTAATTTAGGTGACTATTATGATTCCCAAGTTAATTTGTATTATGTATTTGTTTGATGTGGGTTTCAATATAAGAATTTTATTATGTTTAATCTTTGATGGTCAAGAAAAAATTTATGATGAAATTCATTTTAATAGAGGTTGATTGTAACACCATGATATTTTTTTATAAAAAATAAAATATATTTAACCATTTTGAAATTTTGTGTTACACGAAACATTAAGTTCATATTTCATTGTATTCAATACTATGTCTTTTTAATGTGAAACATTATTCTGATTTTATCTTCAGTTACACTCAACACCAAGATAAACCCAAACATAACATACAATTTAAAAATTATTAATTAATATAATAGTTATCAACTAGTCGTTGGAATGGTGGAAATGAATAAAGTATACTAAATTATGAAAATATTTTGTAAACATGTTTTTATGAAAATTTTTTGGTGAAAATTTAATTATAAATTAAAATAATATGCATTAATAAATAAAAGGAAATCTTTTTTCGAAAAAATATTTTTATGCGCACGAGTGTGTTTTATATAAATAAATTAACCAAATAAGTTTTGGATAAGGATTTTAATAAAAATTTAATATTTTATATTCATTAAAAAATTTAACATTCATATTCTATTTTTTCTAGTCAATAGACATGAACATGTCTAATTTTATTCTTAAAAAAAAAATTCAAAAAAAAAGAATTTTTTCCCATTTTTTATGGCGCATTATTTTTAAAAATAGATTTAACCACTTTTATAAGATTAGTTTCATAAAATAAAAATAATTTTTTAAATGGTAACATTAAAATTATATTTGAGTGAATTTTTTTTATTTTTCAGAAAGTGTTCAATTTTTTGATTAATAGTGAAAAATGATGAATTTTAATTGAAAGATGTTATTTAATTTAATTTATTTATAAATTAAATTTATATTTTAAATTTATTTTAAATAATAATTAGTTCAATTATACATATTTTAATCCAATTTGGGTTACTATAATCAATTTCATATTGTAATTTGATATAAAAATCATTGTAATATTTTGATCATTTTCTCTTTAAAAACTTGATTTATAATCACATCTGTGGGAATAATTTTCAATTACACTTTTACAATACTATGATATTAATATGGAAAAATTTATTTTATATTTTTAATAAAATTAATTTATAATTTATGATATTTCCAAACAAATGTTTTTTTAAAATGAATGGTGGAAGAAATAAAAATTAATTACCGCAGTTACGGTAAAAAAATGGGTTTACCGTGGGGTTAAACAAGTATAATAAGAGTTAAAATGACCTCAATTATTACCTTTAATTTATTTAATGGGTATATATAGATATTTACCATAAAAGAATGTGAGATAAGGAAATTATTTTCCACTTTCTTCTGAATATGTCACAAATAATATTCTACATAAAGAAAAAGACAAAAAAGAAACATTTAAAACTTTTAATATCTATAATGCTTTTGGAAAAAGAAAAAAACAACATATGTTCAGTTATAATTATTATATTTAAATAAAAATGATTTTTTATCACAATAATTTATTTGAATTGTTTTAAATTAATTAAATACTTAAATGCTTAATAAACTCCAAGAGAGTAATTATTGATTTCACAATTAAATTAAATGAAATTAAACTAAAGATATTAAAATTGAAGTAAATTGAATGAATTATTTTTTACATTATTTTTTCAGATTAATATATTATTTTAATTCATTTTATCATAATATATTCAATTTCCATCTTTGTACTTATTTTTTATAATTCAATTTAAATGAATAATGTGAAAATTAACATTAATTTTTTTTATGATAAATTATATTTTATTAAATGATTCTAAATTAATAAAAATACTATATTATTCCAAGTTATTTTTAAAATGAAAATAAATATCAACTATATGTATTTAATATACAAATTTTTTCTTTTATAGTGAATATATTTACCTCTAAATGGTAGAAACTCTATTAACATCGTTAAGTTTAAAGAATATATTTTGTACATTACATGCGATTGTGAAAAATAAATATCCCAAACATGTAGGATTTATATTTTAGGAAAAATAAATAAAAGATATATTAATAATTAATAAATTATCTAGTAAATATCACTCTAATTTAGTCTTAATGTATAAATTACCATGGTTATAAAACTAGTTAGCTTAGTTAAAAAATAAAATTGTAAAAGTAGGGAAACATATAATTAAAGGAATTAAATGTTTAAAAGATGTGTTATATTGTGTGATGGAGGTTTTTATAGATCATATAATCCATAAACCCATTTAATTATTATATATTTACCTAATTTATGTAATATTTTCTTCCCAATAGTGAATACCTTTGAGTTTTTACAAGAATGGCACTCATCCCCAACTATAAAAGGGAACTCACTCTCCCCACTTCTTCACATCTCTCAATCCATTTTTATCAAAAAAAAATCTAACCAAATAAATGAAAAAATCCCAACCCTCATCCTAGAAGCCTTATTTTTTATAGAAAACCCACCAAGAAAATCATTAGTTTAAGCCTAAAGAGGATACACGAAGAAGTGTTACATTCATCAACAAGCATTTTCATTTTATTTCTTCCTCCACCCCAAAAATTATTATTATAAAAATATTATATAATAAATTAATTATTATACATATAAATATATATTTTTATGTTCAAGTTTTGACCTACAACCTCAATGAATTCCATGAAATTGGTTATGAAATCATTTTTTCTGTGTATGGTGGATTACGACATCACGAACTGATATTGTTCGTCTTTCCATTACCACCATTCAAGGATGGGAATAATGATATATTTATCGTTTATATAAGATATTTATGATATTTATGATGTTACCAAGATTTTTTAATTATTATTTCATGCATACCTTCATGCATTCCATTTTTTGGGAACATGATGACGCCCTCCATGTGTACTGTTGGCTACTGCCTCATGAAGGGATACGACTCATTCACACTTGACATTGAATGTATTAAGGATGTGTTTAATAAAAATGTGTGATATATATCTAAAATAAATATTATACTAAAATTATAATATATATATCTCATTTAATCTTATTTTTTCAATGTGTTATGAAAATGGAAACATCATTCATGCATATGTAGGGCTTATCGTCTCCATAAATGATTTATTTAATTTTATATCGAATTTTTTTTGAGTTACTCTATATAATTATATAAATAATATATATAATGTTTATTTGGTGTTTTAAATTCTATATATTATTAAATCATGATCTATATAAGAAGAATAAGAATACAAAGCCAAAACATATATGAAAAACAAAGATGTTATTCAATAAAACATGACATTTGCATGAATATGGTTATTTAATTGATTTTTAACTAAATTTATGAATATGTTTATTTAATATATTACTAAAAAACTTATATTTTTGATATATAATTTTTTATTTGTGTGAGGGAATCAATAGTTAAGGTAATGGATTTCCATATCACTTTTACTTGTTGTGAGACAAATTCCATATTCACCACTTGTTTCCATTATGTGGTGTATATAATTCCCATGAATATATCTTATAATGATTATAAATAAAATTATTATTATTTATATATACATTTTTATCTCTCTTTCATGGTGTTAACATTACAAACGTTAACAAATCGGTAAGGTATTTTTTTCTCAATTTTCATTATTTGAGACATACATCATGTTATGCACCCATATTATGTCATGGGGAGTATATAAAACCCCTTTGACATGTAGTATCATAATGTTATTAATAACAATTATATTTTATTTGACATGGTAGGTTATTCCATCATGGTTCTTATGAATGAAATTTATCAAATTTGTAATGATTTGAGGTTACAACCTCATAAATTTTCAGGATTATTTATCAATAATTATCCAATGTTGAAATATAATGATCTACCAACAATGAATTATCATTAATTTTATTCTCCAAATTTTATTCTAGATATCTTAAAATAATGGTACCATTTTTCATTCTTTTTTATTTATGATTAATATGAAAAAATATAAGAAAACACGACTTTATTTCTCTCATTGGTCAGAAATATTTTCTCTTCCAAAACCATGATTTCATAAAAATGTTTTAAAAAAATTTTAAATTAATTTTTAACAATTTTTTCGAGTAAAATTATTTTTAAAATTTTTTATTTTATATAATTGTTTTAAATTATTTTAGAGATTTATTTATCATTTTAAAAGTTATTTTAAAAGAAAAATATTTTCAAAATGCTTTATGTTTTAAAAAGTATTTTCCCAAGAGGAAAGGATATTTTCCTCAAGATAGGTTTTTAATGATTTTTAAAATATTCCTTTATAAGTTTTGAAGGATAATTTCAAAGGAAAATATGTTCAAAAATATAAATCTTAAAATGTTTTTTTCAGATAAGAAAGTGTATTTTCCTATATAAATGTTCTAAATGATTTATGAAGATATTAAATTATATGTTTTAAAGGTTATTGTCAAGTAAAATAGTTTTAAGAAATTTTAAGTTTTAAAAATAATTTTTTAAATTGAAATGTATATTTTCCTCTATAAATGTTTTAAATTATTGATCAAAAATTATTTTCCATATATTATTTCATCCATTGGTGTTACTTGTGCCTTACTATAGATACGATGTAAGCATACCATTCTAATTAATTCTCTAAATGGTTTATGTTTATGATGAATATTTTTTTGAAACTCACTTCTATTCCACAGGTTATTCCAAGAGGAAATTCTAATGACACATGCTTCATTGAAAAGTTTATTCAATGATAAAATGATTTTGAAACCTGTATATTTTCAATATGTTAAGATACTATGAAATGTATATGATACTCATTTCATTCCATGCATTAGGATATGATGATTTTTTATGATCTTGTAGAACCCATATTTTTATTTCAATATGTGATGGGTGGGACCTGTATCTATATCCAATGAATTTAGTAATGATTTATATCTCATGAGATAGATAGGACAGGAACTGAGAGTCAACTTGTTTTAGTAAGATCAGAATTCCATGAGATATTAGCCTGGTTAAGTAACATAGGGAAGGAACTAGGAGTGAACCCAGTTTAGTGAAAGAATTTTTCTTCTATTATGGTCTTGGAAATGATCCTTTCCTAATGTGGAAATAATTATCTATTCTTATGTGTATGCCACAAATTCCATGTCTTATGAAAATATTATTCTCTCATGGATCATGTTCTTAACTATCCTTATGATTCATGTCTTATGAATTGCAAATTTTATTTCATGATTCATGATTATGATATTTTATATTCAAGGTATGCTTTTAAAATTTAATTCTTTTTTTCTCATACCCTAATGTCCATTTTATGCTTAAATATCTCCCTTGTTTACACATACCAAGCATCTGATCTCACCCATTATATTGTTTTATTTACCAAGTATGTGAAGATATGTATTGGGTATGATATTTCTATAAGAGGTGCTAGTTGTGAATAATTTAGTGTGAGATAACGTATATTACCTATGAACCATTATTTAGGATTAAAATTTTCCAATGGAAGTAAACTATTATGGTCAACTGGCGTGCATTTATATCATGTAATTAATATTCATCTTATATGATGTAGTGTCTATGTATTAGAATCTTGGGTCATTATAATGATTCACATATCATCATATTTAATTTATTGATAAATTTATTAGAAAAAACCTAAGAAATAACTAATTTAATTAATTAGAAATCCAATATATACATAGGTCATTCAAGATCACGCTTAATCATGAAATGAAACCACTACATAAAACCATTCATTTCAATTCCTTATTTACTAAGACAATTTTCTAAGATTAATAATTTATTTCATTATCTTAATTTTCATTCCAAATATACCTTGATATTCTCCTATGTATCAATTTTAAATTAATTAATTTTAATCAAAAATAATTTAGTACACAACGTGTTCTCACCGGGACAACGGTGTAATGCACCATAAATTCCATATAATTTTTTTTAATTATGTAGAAGTATTTCGAGACTGTGAAATCTGATGGCACACAATTCCAAGGCCTGGAGTTCTTGGAATGATCCGTCAAATTTTGGTTAACTATTAATTAACGCACGTAAGCAGTTTTCCTGAAAAAAGTGGAATAACTCTTAAATGGAAACACAGATCAGAAATATGATGGCACCATTGTGTTCAGGATGGCAGGTTTACCATAGGTGTGACTAATGTTTAGTCAGCGCGGGCCTCCTATGAGAAAACCCAAAAATGGCATAACCGTAAATAAAATAATTAAATAAAGTTATTTAATTTTCAAATGCTTATAACTCATGAATGGTAACTCATTTTGAAAATCTAAGACCACTTTTGAACTCGTGAGGGTATACTCTCTTTAGGCATAAACTAAAATTGGTCGGCGAGGGCCAATAGTGAAATTTAGTTTTTGGCCGTAAATAAAATATTTAAGTGAAAATTATTTTATTGTAATATTCATAACATATAAACAGTAACTCAGATTGATAATATGAGAGTGTCATTGGGTTCATTGGGGAGTGTTTCACTTAGGCAAAGCCTAACCTCGTCCGACGCAGGTCAAGGGTGACTGTTATAATTTTTATGACCTTTTTTTTGGGTACGTTCAGTAGACGCGTGAGTGGCATAATATATCTTTGGAACTAGTGCTCATAATAAAAATATGAGGGAACTATTGAAATCGCAGTGCAGATATTCTCTTAAGGAAACCTTCACTATGACCGCAGTAGGTCCGGAGACAAAAATAGTTTTTGGATATTTTAATAGAATAAATAAAATAACTTTATTATTTTATTTTTATTCTTTTCCTCCAACGGATGAGCGGTAAGGTGGGACCAGCGATGTATCAGGCCAATAAATGGATAGAATATTCTATTCTAAGTAACCGCACCATTGGGGAATTAGAAAGGTTCCTAATTAATGGGCCTCCATTAATCCCATGAACATTGCACACCCTTCCCCTCTCCCATTTATATAGAGTTTGGGGAGAGGTGCCGACATTGCTTCACCAAGAAACAAAGTGCTGAAAAAGTGAAGTGGTGCCAAATCCTTGGAGGATGGGGCCGGTTATAGTGGGTGGTGATGAGAAAAGCCAAACCAAAAACTGAAGAACGATAATCGAGCGACGTCATTGGAGGTTTTTTGCAGGGATGATGAACGCTGACACTTCCTCAAACATAGACGCTCTCCAACAAACTTGAGGTAGGGGTGTATTTTCGATTGATCGTAATTAATTTTTCTCTCACGATGAATCAACTCTCTTGTGTCTCTTTCTACCACCCTAAAGTAGAGGTTACCTACCAAAAAAACATGGTCGGACCTCACTGCAAAATCGTTGTGGTTCTTGGTCTGTTCTTCGCGATGGAGGAGGATGGAAACTGACACTAGTGGGGCTTGGGAATGACGGCTGACACCACGGCCAGTTGCGAAGACGATGGTGGCATAACTATGCCGTTGGAGAAGGTCTTTGTCCCATAATACATGGAGAAACAAGGGTGGAGGCTAGTGGAGTCCGGCCAGATGACGGGGGATGCGGCGCGCGTCTTCGCTTCCCATCGAATAGGGGTCACAGATTTGTGACGCGGCGGTGGGGGGAGGGTGGTCTGCCAAGCTGGCCACAGAGGGGCGGCACACGATGTGCCGCTGGGAGGAGAAGGGACAGAGCTTTGTGTGTATATCTTTGTTAACATAAGAATCTCCCTCTAAATATTTTTCTTCTTTAATGTATGTTGCAAAGTATCCATTGAATTTTAATATTTTATGGTATTTTTAAACATTTCTATTAATTCCTTCACTATAAGGGGTGATGAACCATTTTCCCACCAATCATTACCTTATAGGAAAATAAAATTCCAAATATTCCTAACAGGCTTCTTAATATTTCCTATTCTATAATTATTAATGAATAAGTACAAAATTGGATATATTAATGATAATATAAGATTTATGGATAATTTATATACATATGGGAGCCTAAATTTTTCTAATATGTCAATAATCTTCTACATCTTAAAGGAATGATCAGTACCTTTGTACTCATCTTAAAATGTTAACTTATAAATTGATGTGATAATCTTGTTTATTTTAAGTCTCTATTTATCCTTTTTATATTATAGGAGATGAGTTATCATGGTATATTCATCCATATCATAATAAATCGATTTTATCTCCTCAGAGGTAAATGATAATGTGATTCAACAAACATTATCGGCATCTTATTGTATCTTATATAGGAATCCTTTTAACCCACACTCAATTCTATGGTGATTGATCAGCAGTAGGGGATTCACATGCATAATACAAATTTTATTATAGTAGTGCAATGTATAAATGACTATACCACTCATGGAATTTTTTTTAGTGAGTAAATGTACATTAACCAGGAATGATTATAGTGTTATCATTGTTTTAATTTCTGTTATCTATTATAATAAAACATATTTTAGTACATTATCTTTATTACCAAAAATAATTTAATAAAAAACATTTCTACCAACATTTTATAAAATCTCAATGTCCCTCATCGTTTCATTTATAAAATAATAACATGTGAATATTTTAGTGTAAAGGAATTATATTTCCATTCATATAATCTGGATTTGGACCTGAAAAAAGTAGTCAAAGTTATTTAGTTATACTATCTTGGAAACTCTACTAACTTGTGGTTCCTTGATCGAATGAGTGGGTTCCAAAATCCTAAAATCCTAGACAAGGATTTCCTAAATACTTGCCTCCAATTCACACCAAGCCTTTCTTAAGAAATCATCCCTTCATTATAGATAGGTTATGTCAACCAAAGACATTAGTTATAACTCCCTGATAATGGAAATCACTAAGACTCAATCCATATAAATACATCAAACAATGGTTACATTCATACTTAGGTGATATAAGGATATATTTGAAATAATATTTTCTGAAGTGAATTTTTTAAAAATATTCATAAATAATATTTTTTATCCTTCACATATTATTTAATATTATATGAATTTGAAATTATTAATTAACTATATATGATAAAATAATTTTTACATTATAATATTTATTTATTTTCATCTAGCATGATTTTTATTTACTTATTTTATGTGATCACATTTATTTAAAAAATAAACATGAATAACATATATAAATAACCATTCACCTAAAAATTAAAATTAACAAGTGTTGTGACCATGAGATTTTAACTACCTATTGGATTTCCAAGTGGATGAGAAAACCTACTTGATCCCAATGAAACGCTCTTTGAGCCGATACTTTGATTATGTTATTGAATTCCACTATTAACCTATGTATCTACATGGTTGGTTTTAACTCGGATAGATTTCTAAACTGTCTCCTCTAGCTGGGTGATTTTTCCATTAACAATTCTTACTCACTCAAATGTGATAGGAAACAAGGTATTGGAGTTGTATAAAATAATTCTTGGACTTCAATGTCGATATATAGTAAAGTTGGAATGGATGATTTTAACACCGTAAGATTTTGTAATTTATTTCAAATATATTTACTCCTTTTTATATTCCATGTTACATAAAACAATGATTTTATCATACATTATGTGAAATAATATGTTTCTCTTATGTTACACACAACTATGATTTTTTGATGCATTACCAGAAATAGCAAGTATAAAAAAAATATCATACTATTTAATTATTATTATTTAATATGATAGTTTTCAATGTTGTTTCCCTCCTTGGAAGCTATTGGGTGGTGCCCTGAGATGGCCTTCCACAATTCATCAATCCCACCTCTTTATATGTTAGAGGCATTATATTAGTAGAAAAGGTCTAGGGTGTGTCTGTGGG
Source organism: Viscum album (assembly GCA_963277665.1). Classification (NCBI taxonomy): domain Eukaryota; kingdom Viridiplantae; phylum Streptophyta; class Magnoliopsida; order Santalales; family Viscaceae; genus Viscum; species Viscum album. The sequence continues at coordinate 1,914,370,152 of OY728165.1, read as the reverse complement.
GATAATATTCTATAATTGGTTTGAGTATAACACAATGGAATATAATTGTGGTAAGTAGTTGGAATAAAAAAGAACAATCAATAGTGGAGATAATAATGATAAATCATCCAAGAGAAATAAACTAGTGGAAGATGAATAATAAATAGATAAAAAATTATGATGATTATAAATGTCATGTAATTATAGGGAAATGAGTAAATGTGGACACAAAATAAACATACATATGCCAAATCCTATATAAAATAATGAAATCCAAAAAGTATCTAATACTAACATCATGATAATAGGCTCGGTCCTCTTCTCCTATAATCCATCAGAGAACTAGAAATAAAGCATCATAAGCTGGTTAATTCCCTTTATCTATACCTGAAATAATGAAGACTACTTTGGTACCATGGGTGGCCCAAGAATGGTGTGAGATTCACTCAATAAGATACCACAAATGGTGTATATATCTATCATGTTTGTTAATATAAATTGATAATTCCAAAAATATAAAATGAAAGGATATAAATAAATAGATAAATAGATCAATCTATGTTTCTCAAGGGATATCTCATCGATACTACATTATTTTTCCTAATTCGGATGTAGGAACAAAGGGAACATGAACAAGGATGATAAGGTCTGCTCATGGGTCAAACATAAATAATATTTCACGAGAGGATGTATAACAATTCAAATTGGAAAGAACAGTGAGATTATCCAATAAATCTTTCATTCAAGACCATTTTATCTCTCTTGTATCAAATTAAGTTAATGATTTTCAATAAAAATTCATTCAATCTGAAAATTAATTGCATGTATGACCTATTAGAAAAAAAAATTCTAAGAATTTAATTTAAACGATTCTACTGTAGTATATAGAATAAGTAATTAAGCATAAATCATAAGGATTAAGGACCTAACTCATGGTCTTTCAAATAATTTACGTATTTATCATTTAAAACATTTATTAAAAAGGAAACCACTCACCTAATGGGTTGTTTAATAGATTTAGGAAAAAGGTAATGCATTCTATCAAGGAAGGGAACACCCGTATGGGTATCCCATGTTAAGGAGAAATACTTGGGATGAAATTTTCCATATGATAGGGTCATATTAGGCATCTAAAAGAACTCAATTTAATTTATTAACCAATTTAGGGGAATCACTAAAATATTATGGCAGTGGAACAATGGTGAAAATTATAAATGCAACAAAACATAGGAAAAGAAGCTAGACTACCAACCATAGGTTCATAGTTATCTATTCATCCAATTTCATCTAGTGAAACGATATAAAATGGGAGATATTAGAAGATTCATCAAATGACATGAAAATGGGTTAAATGAGGTCACACCAAAATAACATTTCTTGAGGTTAGAGAAACCATAAATAGAAGAAAAATAAATTAAGATCTTACACTTATCATTCCAATTCATTCGATAGAAAACTACATATATAAAGGACAAAGGAGGAATCCAAAAAACATACCAAAGAGAAGAAGAGGAGCTCACTACATCTACTTCACTTGAAACAAGAGGGGATGAAATATTTTAGGGATTAAAAACATATCCAGGGAAATGTTATTAATTCCACTTTAAAATTAGGGTCGCATGGTTTTCCCATGCGGTTGACCAAATTGTGGACCAACTATGTGGATTCTACAACCCAAGGAACCCCATCACATAGGATAGGTGCACGGTTGGACTAACTTTGTGTATTCCATGCGAAAAAACTCTATCAATATGATCTAAAATACCATATAGGCATATAGTATGGATCACATGGTTGTATACAAGCAGTGTGGTTTCTTTCTTTGCACTGGGTGTCTACATGATTGTGTCACTCGGGTTATACTAACCATGCACAAATAACACGTATTAGTCTACCTTCTTATTTTTCAGATCTCTAGGCTCTGAAAAAGTCCCGGACTCTCCCTATGAATTTCAAATCTTTTAGAGTACATACAAATATTGAAAATGAGAGGTTTTAAATGGTAACTATAAATTTTTGTACCTCTTTAAAAATCTAGTATGTTATAACCTCCCCTCTGTAAAATAACTTTTCCCTGAGTTTCTATTTCGATGGTTGTAAGACATCGTATAATAAAAGTTTCATCCATTAGGCATGTACATTGGCCTCTGGCTCCTAGTTATCATCATAGACATTGTTTTTCTTCAATATCACCCAATCCAATGGAACTAACCAACCTCAGATATTATTCATGCTCTAATCAACTACACATATCAGATTCTATTAAAATAATCCATATTAATCTAGCTCATTGTCCTCAGGGTCAAACAAATGAGATGGATTAGTGTGATACAAGTGAAGCTATGATATGTGGAATACGTCATGCATGGACTGATACCACAAAGGAAACTTAAACTAATAGTCTATTGGCCAGACTCCCTCCACGCTCTAAAAATTCCTTACAAAGTGACGTAATAGCTTTCTCTATCTTTCTATTTTTATATAAACCAATCTATGATATAATCATAGAAAGACATGATGTCCAACCTAAAACTCTGTAGGTCGATGACAATGATCGGAATAAGACTACTTCATGGACTGGGTTGTAGTCATACACTTCTAAATCTGTTAAAATTACACTGAAGCCTCTGGAATGAGATGAGTACCCAGTAGTGCTGCCTCACCATCCTCTAACCAAAAACTAGTGGAAAGACACGACCAACAATAAATTTCCTCGTATGGGTCTATCTAAATAGTTTCTTTAAAGTTTTTGTTGTAGGAAAACACAATGAGTAGTATATGTTTATCCCATGAACCTATGAAATCAAGGAAGCATTCTTGGAGAACGTCCTATACCACATCTATTGTCATATTAGACTACCCATCGACCTGAGGGTGTTATCATGTACTCAAGAGCACCTGTAAACCCAATGATTTCTACAACCCCTCATAGAACCTTGATGTAAATTATACATATCTGTTTGATATGATAGAATGGGTAACATAAATAAGTTTTATAATACCCCTAAAATAGAGCTCTCAAACTCATAAACTGATATCGTATTTTATATAGGTAGGAAATGATTTACCTTGGTAAACCTATCGACAATCACCTATACCATGTCGCTACATTTAAAGTATATTATAAATAAAATCATGAAATCCATGGTGATGTCATTGCATTTGCATTCAATAATGGTTAAAGGCCATAGAATTCTAGTAGGTCACTGGTGTTCAGCCTTCACCTAATGATGGGTGGAGCACTGAGTAATTAAAACCTCAATCTACCTCTTCATTCCTGACCACTAATATTCACAACAAAAATCGTAGTATATCTTGATAATCCTCGGATGAACCCCCAAACATGGGAATGAGATTCCCACATCAACTCTTCCCATATGTCAACAGGTACCCCCAAATTTCCATGGAAAAGTAGGATTTATTTCTCACTAACAACCCAAAAATGTGTTGGGTTCTCTCCAAAAACAATATCTCTTCAGACAAGGACCTATGGATCTAATAGTTGTCACATCCACACCCACTCTAAAAGAGAGGATGTCACTGTTATAACTACTAAAATAGGATATATGTGTTTTTCCTAAACCTCCTTGTGCATCTAAGATAACATATCCATAAACTAACACTCATTCATATCCTCTTAGATGGCATATCTCTGAGTCTTCTATCCTATGGTGTCATCCATGGAATTACCCTTAATGGGGGTATAAGAAATCTCCTAATAAAATTAATCCATGTACTCTACCCACATGCAATTCTATAGATTCAATTATCACTATTTGGATATATATTTGAGATTTTTATGGTATGTGTAAATGAAAAATCCCTCCCCCAATAATTAGTTCCTACAAGATCGAAGAGAATGAATCATGGATTCTAGATCGAGGTTTGGTGTATGGTAACTCAACTCCTGAGGTCTCAGTTAAAGGGATATATATGACATAAATTGATCACCATGAATCAGATCACTTCCTAGAGTAATCCATAAAGAATCATAAAAATAGTATTTCTTCTTCCCACATCTTACAGAATTAGGATCAATGATGAATTCACTCTCCTCTTTAACACCTAAAAGATTATCTCATAGGCTTTTGTCTATGTCAATTTCAGGCCATTCATATTCAGGCCAATGAAAAGTACTTTTAAGTGTCAAAAATCCAAAATTAATCTTCAATAATATCCATGAATCCCCAAAAAAGCATGTATATATAAAAAATTCTTGGGTATCCCCCCAGAAACCATAGAAATCCGCTTATTTGTGTAAACATATATGCCTGCCTATAAAATGATATGATCCAAAAAAGAACATTATTGATCAAAAAGTGAAATTTTCAGAGATTTTCATATAGCTGATTCTTTCTGAGTGTATTCAAATTTATCTCAATATTTGTGTTATGTTTATGTCTAGTGTGAGGATACTCAAATATGCCATGAATAAAGACTACCACAAATGAATCTAGATATGGGTAGAAACCCCAATTCATCATATCCATAAAGCAATTTAGTGTGTACATAAGGTTGAACTGTATAACCAAATACTCATATAAGAAGTACCCTCTTTGAAACACCACACATGTAATGTCCAATGGTATCACATGCACCTGATGTTAGTCTGACCACAATTCAATCTTTGAGAGAAAAAAATATCTGCAATGCTGGTTGAATAGCTCATATTTAAAAGGATATCAGTATGTTCCATCTTATAGTAGGAATGTAAATTGGTTCTACACCTTGAACTATTGTGATGGTGAACTCCACCACTCTCACAAAAGCTAATATAAATAAATAATAAGGGAAGAAATCCCAAACATGATCCACAATAGGAGGTGATTATACAAGATGCATTCCATGATAACATTTAAAGACACTATCCATCTGGTCTATCACCATACCAAGCCTAGCATTCTTAGGTCCATCTCGGATCACCTGGATATCCCATTCACCATTCTGAACAAACATTCTTACCTCAGTTGAGGTAAATAACCCCTACTAACTGTAGAAATCAACGTGGGATTGATAAGGCACTAGATAATCTATACTAAGATTGATGATGAATCCATCAATATATATGATGAATAAATTCCATAGGAAATGGTACCCACCTATCTCAAGGGGAAATATTTGCATTTATGTATTCCCTCTTATTGAACTCTTATTTGTGGGTCGAAATTCAACATTCCACTGAAGTACTCTATCTCTTGGCAGGTACATTCCATAATAGTAGCAGATATGAATGAGTGTGGTGCACCTGTATCAAATAGGGAAGAAACTAAAGTAGAGGTTACTAGAATAGTACCACATTTAGTAAAAGCCCTTTGGACTCTCCTCCTTAAGTGTGGATGGAACTGCACAGATATGGACCCAACCACATCCTTGAGATGAAAACTGACTAACCTGGTGAGGCCCTCACTTCTTAGGTTGTACCTATCAGGTCTCACTTCCTCAGTCATGACCTCCTCCTTAGCCTAATTGAATTATGTGAGACCAACTCCTTTTCATATAAAGATTCACTGATGTTATACCAGAATGCAGTGTTTATATAGATCCTCTCTCACTAGATACTGAAGAAGAAACTTAGAAAAATCACTACATTTGACCCATCAGTCCTCAATCATGGCACTCCATTAGGTTCATCGTGCAATGGGGATTCTTATTGCCTATCATTCCACACTAGTGAAAAATCATATAGTTGTTGGTATGTGTCATATGGCAGGTATTTCCCCCTCCTGCACCCTCAATTAAATGCTTCATATAGTTGATGAAACCACCCCCCTTCCTGATAACTATGCCAAAATTGTTTACAATGCCACCTATGATTAGGTTCTTCTCAATGATGAATGACTAGTTCACTATTTTTAAAAAAAATAGTCACCTATAAAACATTATCCCATGATCGGATGGCATGTGAAAGACCATCATGAAAATTTATCACAGTGGTTAACTCTTAAATGGTTAGAGTTAGTGAAAAATGATAGAGCTTAGTGAAAGAGATGAATACTCCATCAATGGAATGGAATCTTTCTTTAGGTTCATAATCTCCTTGGCATGATCTGATCTCAACATCTGGGGGAAGAAGTGGTCATACAAGGCTCTCTAGAATCCCACCCGGACCATACCCTAATGACAACGAACCTAGATAAGGACATTTCTTCAACGTTAAGAAAAATATTGCAACATGTAGGTAATAATCTTAACCCTCTACTCTGGAGGCATCTCTAGGAGGTCAAAGATCTAAATAATGGGTTTTAGCCTAGACCTTATAGCCTAAGGTTCTTTGTCCACTAAGAAGGTGCAAGGATGGTACTCCTATAATTCCTAGGTTAGGTTTTCCATTGTAGGGGAAGGTTTGGGCGAACCCTATATAGATTGTATGAATTGGAAGAAACTATCTTTGAACAATGAACTAGTACCTAGTGGAAGGTCTATAAAAGGTGCCCCATGTGGCACTATTGGAGGTAATATTGGTGGCTCTTGTCACACAACCTCTAGATTGTGTTCATAGACACACTCCAAGCATACAGAATGGGGATTTTGAGGTTTCATATGTCTATAATTTCCAAGAATAGTCCTCATATTTGATTGAACAATATATCTTAAAACCAATTAACTGAAGAAACATGCACAATTACTTATTATTAATGAGTCACACCATCATCCTACTACTTTATCCATGTCTAGATGATAAGAAAGATTCCAATAAGGATCATATAAAACTTGTCCTACTACCCACTACTATGGTCGGGTGGGGGTAAAGGTCTCATACAACACAATTGAGGTTCCATTATATGGAGTGTCAATTGTAATGTATAAAGTAAAACACCATATTATTTGTACTTGGAGTCACCATTTAGCAGTAAAATTTTCATTTTAAACATAATTTTTATTATAGTTAATTATTATTAATATGGAAATTGATATCTCAATTTAGTTAAATACACCACCATTTCTAATTTATAAAGGAACATTCTCTTTATAAATTGTAATTGGTATGCCAAGAAACTGCAGTCTGACCATTACACTTTGTATTAGGATTTAACAGGTCATATATAGTGATTTGATAGAATGAACTATCATTCCCAATTTATATAATTAATCACTTCATAAATTAAAATTAATAATAATCAATTAATATAACAAACTTTTGGTGGCATTGAACCCATGGTTCATGGATAAAACATGGCGTAATGGGTTAATTATAGTGTTATCATTAATCTACGTAGGAAAATAACATTTAGATTGATGTAGGTACTATAATTTATCCCAATATATTATCCATGTAGGAAATGTTAGCATATTTAAATATACAACAATCAAGGTACTCATAACAGGAATATAAAATATAGGAAATAAATGAAGAAAATTTAAACATTAAATAGAATAATGCATAGAATATAACCCTTATGGTGCCTTGTATGATGAAAAAATTTCATATTCAATCATATCATCGGGCCAAGATAAATAAATTATATCATAACAATATCGATGATGGTAACATATTAAGACATGCGTGTCACCCAATAGTGAAATCAATTCAACTGTTACAGTATAATAATTTCAATAACCCATCCCAATTAATATAGGTTTCCCCTATATGTGTATTAGAGACTCCCAGACACAGGATCTTTACTGAATTCCAATACTTCTTAGTCTCTTTTATAAAACCAAAATAGTAAGATAAAATGAAAATAAATGTTTTGATACCACTTTGTAGTGATGTGTCCCAAAAACCACTGTGTGGTTCCTCAACATAGTCGACCACAAGACCTAAAGCACACCTCCATATATGTTTGAGGCTTCAAACTAGTAGAGAAAGCCTAGGTTGTTTCTGTGGAGATATTATTCCCTCATTGTTCAGAGTATAACTTACTGAAATATAATAGTGTTAAAAAAAGGGAATAGAAAAGAACAATGAACAGTATGAATAATAATGATAATTAATCCAAGTGAAGTAAATTAATGGAAGCATAATAATAAATAGATAAAAATGACTATAATAATAATATCATGTAACTATATAAGAATGAGTAGATGGGGATATAAGAGAAACATTAATATTCCATATGTTGTACAAAATACTCAAAAGGGTAAAAGAATCTACTATTATCATCACAGGAATAGGCTCAGTCTTATGCTCACATACTCTATCCTAGAACTAAAAATAAATTATTGGAAGTTAGATGATTCTCTTTTTATATAACATTAATCATGAAGTATTCTTGGGTACCAAGGTCATCCCAATGAGGGTGTGAGATACACATAGTAGTCCACCAACAACAGTGTCTAGAATAATCTAGTTCAAGCATATAAAATGAGTAGTGTTCCAAAATAATAAATTCATGGAATTAAATAAATAAACAAATACATCGATATGTGTTCTCTATGGGATAACTGCCTGATACTTCCTGCTTTGGGAAAATAAGAATTTCTAAACCAATTGAACCTTCACAAGGATGATAAGGTGTTCACAATGGTCAATCATAAATGAGGTATCATCTGTGGATCATCCCAAGGTATGTGATTTGTCATGGTAAACGTGACCCCAACATAGAAAGTTGGAACACCAATGTTTTAAGATACAAAAACATTGTAGTTTAAACAAGTAGAATCATGGGCCTATCCAAGGTGAACCATATAAGGAACCCAAGTATCACATCGAGATCACTCTAAATAACGAACACCATAGATTATTCTAAAAGAACAGGTATAAAGAATCCAATGTAACACTCTAGGCATGGTGTAAGAATGACCCTATGAGAACATCCAAGTAATCCCACAAAGGGGATAGAGTATCACTTTAGGAATAGTGTAACCATATCTCCAGTGAGCCAATCCACAGTGTCTCCCCTATAGAGCTAGTATTTTCCATGGTTACATAAATCACCTGGTTTCCAATCCATGGAAAATCTAAGTTTCTCTCCCGACACGTCAAATAATTCCATATACAAAACATGGTGTGACCATCCAAATCATCCTTAATTCAGGACACTTTTATGATTATTGGATCATATTAATGTAATGCTTAGTAATCAAAACTAGGGTAATGTAACAAGACAATGAATGTATAAAATATTAGAAAAATTTTCCATGAATTTAATTCAAGTGATTCCAATGTGGCATAAAGAATAAGGAATAAAGGATAAATTATAAGGCTTAATGACCTAACTCATGTTTTTTAAAATCCATTAATCTTTTCTCATTTAAAATATTTATTTAAAGGGAAACTAGACACCTCAAGCTTGGTTTAACTGGTTTAGGGAAAAGGGAAAGCTGACTATCATGGAAGGGAATACCCATATCAGTATCCCATTTCAAGGAGAGGAACCTAGGATATAATTTTCCCCAAGATAAGGTTATATTAGGCATGGGTGAGAAATGAATTTCATTTATTTATCATTTTAGGTTAATCACCATGTTGGTTCGGCATTTTTCACAATGATGTATAATATAAAACCAACAAAATTTAGGGAACGAAGCTAAACCACCTACCTTAGTTTTTTAGAGCACTCCTCATAAGTTTTTGGTCCATTGATTGAGATAGAATATGTTATATCATAAGAATCATAAAATTCACTAAAATTGGGAAAATTATGTCCCTATAAATTGTGCATCTGGAGGGAAGAGAAACTATAAATAAAAGAAATAGGAATCTAGAGCTTCTTATTACCTTTCCAACGCATCTGATAGAGAAGGGATTGAATGATGGGTGGAGGAAGAATCAAAATCCCAACCAAATAGGATAATAGGATCTACCTATGTTTAGTATGATATAAAAAATAGGGAAAGGAATATTTAAGTGATTAAAAACATAATATGGGAAAAGGGTATATTCCCCATTAAATGTTGGGTCACATGGTTTAACAACATAGTTAGCCAACCCATTCCCAAACTATGCAGATTCTTCGGCCCAGGGAGCCCCCTAAAATGGTGTATAAGAATAGTTTGACTAACTATTCTCAATCTATTAAAATTATATATATCAATATTGTCTATAATCTCACTTAGGATTGTGTCTTATATGAGACGGTTATAGAGAAACTCTACGACCTCTTTTTTTGCATTGGGTTCCCACATAGTTGAGTCACACGGTTAACACTAACTATGCACAAGAAATTTGTAACATCCCTATCAAGATGGTTTATAATCTAGCATGGTCATGCATCCTCACTCACATGGTTTCAAAGAAATTGTACGGCCTCTTATTTTGACATGGGAACCCACAATGTTGAGTCGCACTGTTAGTACTACATATGCACTAATTATGAGACTTAATAGGACTCTTTAATTTCAAAATCACTAGGATAAAATCAAACCTCATACTATCTCGAACCATTTATTAGCCTTTAGATCACATTAAAATTCTTATGATGAGAGGTTTTTGAATAGTAAATAAAAAAATTCTTACCTCTAAAAATTTGAGATATTACAATAAACTAGCCGCTGGAATGGCTTGAATGAATTGGATTAAGTAAATTTTGAGAATATGGTTTAAACATTTAATATAATGTATTCTTTGGTTACCAGTTAATTTTAAATAAAAATAAGATAAATTATTTTTCAGAAAAACTATTTTTATGAACATGAGTGTGTTTTATTTCAACAAATTAACCAAATCACTATTGGTTAATTAATTTAATGCAGTTTATATATTATATATTATAAAAATTAACTTTGAAATTAAATATTTTCTATTAAAGAGATAAGAATAAAATATATTTTTTGTTTAAAAACTATTTGATTCCTCAAAAAACCAGTTTTGACACCTTTTTAAGTTGCACATATTTAAAAATTAATGGTATAAAATTTTATAAAATTAATTTAATAAAATAAAAAATTATTTTTCAAATCATAATTTAAAAAATGTATTAAGGTGTTTTTTGGTATTTTTCTAAAATGGTTTATTTTTTTTATGAATAGTGGAAATGGTAAATTTTAATTGTAATTTTCCTTTTCATTTAAATTATTTATAAAGATAAATTATATTTTAAATATTTTTTAAAGAATTATTAGATTAATTTTACATCTATTAATAAAATTTAGGTTATTGGAATCAATTTTACTTTGAAATTAGATATAAATAAACTTATCAAACTTCTAATCATTTTCTCTTTAAAAATCTACTTTCTCGTCACATCTATGAGATTTATTTTAATTTATATTCTTCCACATATGTTATTTGACTTTTAAAAATTGAATTCCATATTTTGGATAATAATAATTTATAATATACAACATTTCCAACATTATTTTTCACAAAAATGAATAGTGAATGCATTACAAATTAGTTACTGATGTTAAGGTAGAAAAATGAGTTTAACTGGGGTTAAACTAGAATAAATAGAGTGAAAATGACCAAAAATATTATCTTAGTTTTATTTAATGGGTTTATTAAAATATTTTTAATCAAATTATCTGAAATTTGGATTTTAATTTCCAATTTCATACGAATATGACCCATATAATATGTTAAGTAAATAAAAAGAAAAAAATTATTATCTTCTAACAAAAAATATATATAAGGATTTTGAATAGGGAAAAAGAAAATATATATTTATTTATAAGTATTATTTTTAATAATAAATTTTATTTTATTATGATAATTTTTTAAAACAAATTGCCTTGAAATTACTACTTAAATTCTTTGGAAAATCCACGATGATAATTATTTAGTTTAAAATTAAATGATATAAATGATACAAAAATATTAAAAGTGAAGTGAATTGAATGAATTATTGTGTTAAATTATTTTTTTAAATGAATATATCATATTGAATAGGTTGAAAACCAGTATACTCAAATTACATCATTTTATTTATTTTTAAAAATTCAATTCCATTGAATAGTGTTAAAATTGACATTAATGTCATTTTATGGTAAATTTTATTTTTTTATGTGATTAAAAATTACTAAAATTGTTATATTCGTCTAAGGAATTTTTAAATGAAAATAAATATCAACCGTTTTTCCTTAATAGACTAAATGATCATTTTAATGAATATATGTACCCCTAAATGGTATAAAGTATGTTATAGTGGATAATGTTATAGTAGTTTATTTTCACATTACATGAACTTGGGTCAAAATTAATTTCCAACACACATATGAATTTTATTTTATAAATTATATAAAATATTTAGATTCAGTGTGGTCTAAATTATCTTGTAATTATAACTCTAATTTATTCTTAGATGATAAATTACCAAGGTTGTAAAACTACTTACCATAGTGAAAATCCAAATCGGTAAAAATAGGGATATATATAAGTTATGAAATGAAATGTTTAAAAATTTTGTTTTACTGAGTGGTGGTTGTGTTTCTACATCATTTAATCCCTAAAAACCATCATTTATCATATTTTGACCCCCATTAGGGAATATTTTCCTCCTAGTAGTGAATACTTTTGAGTGTTTAGAAGAATGTAACTCTACCTCAATTATAAATGGGAACTCACTCTCCCCACTTCATTACACATCTCAAGACATTTTATAGAAAAATATCTACCCAAATAACTTACAAAAAACTTTACCCTCATCATATAAGCCTTATTTTGGACATAAAATCCACTAATAAAGGATTTAGTACAAACCCAAGGATGATACCCGAAGAAGAGGTAACATTCATCAACGATGATTTTTATTTTATTTCATCCTCCACCCCCTAGAATTATTATTATATGATGATTATATAATAATATCAGAATATTACATATGCTGAGATGTTTTAATGTAATTTTTTATACCTATAAATTAATACACTTCTATCAAATGGGTTATTAAATCATCATTTATGTGTATAAAGGACCACCGCCTCACAATTTGATGCCCTTCATCTTTACATAACCCCCATTAAAGGTTTCTCATCATAATAGAGTTAAATAATATATATAATATTTAAGATATAAATATTATTTTGGAATTATTATATCACACATATGACAATGATTTCCATTTTTTGGGAATACCATAACATCATTCATGTGTAAGGCGAACTACTCCCTCGTGAAGTGATGTGATTCATTCACGCTTTACATGGAATGTATTATGGATGGGTCAAATAAATATATTTGATATATATATGACATATAAATAACATTGTAATTATAATATATATATATATATATATTATTTAATTTTATTTATTTCAATACAATAATAAAATGGAAACGTTGTTCATGCTTATTCATGGACCACTGTTTCAAGGAACGTTTTATTTTATTTTCTATCACTAAATATTATGAGGTACTATAAATAATTTCATAATAAATATATATTTAAATTATTCCCTGTATTAGATTATTTTTATTAATTAAAAAATTTCATTAAGAGTTTCATAAATAATAAGTGAAAATATAATTCAAAAACAAAGGTGTTATTACCCAAAAAATAATTTTAATGAGAAATTGTTAACAAAAATGTAATAAAACGTCAAAAGAATATCATAAATGCTATTATATTTATGAATATAGTTCTTTAATATATTTATAATATAAATAAAGTTACTATGTAGGAGGTTTAATGTGTGTGAATGAAGTTAAGACTTAATCTAATGGATTCCCATATCACTTTTACTTTATGGAAGACAAATTCAATATTCAACACATATTTATTTTATATAGTGTATATATGTAAAGACCCCAAAATTCCAACTAATTTTTTTTCTTAATTTTCTTTGGAATTTTACAAGAATGCAGTTTCTGACGGCACCTGATTTCGAGGCCCGGTGTGCCCGGAATCATTTTCCGAAGTTTGGCTCGGGTATGTTCAGTGAACGGACGAGCGAGTTTTTCTAACTTTTGAACTACTGCTCGGAATCGAATTCTGAGGGCACCGATGGAATCTCAGCGCCGGTAATTGCTTAGAAACGCCTCTTTCGGAGTTGCGTTTGCTCGGCTGTGGTTTTTAATTTTTGGGCTTAAAGTTAAGAAATAAAATAAATTGTACGACAAACTTTATTTTATTTCACTTAAGCCGCTTGGAAGACACTTGAAGCCACTTAAAGTAGCTTAAGTTGAGTCGATGTGGATAGGGTGCTATCCAGAAATATCCTACCCTCTTGGTAGTATATTTGTGAGGTGGGGCCCGCAGGAGCCCCACCGTTTATTTCCGCTAAGTAACGCACCCGTGAAAACTCGTCATTATGAAAGTCAACTGACGCGTTTTCTTAATTTCTTAATGCACCAATTAATTGGGTGGTTTTATTCGTTGAATTAATTGGGCGGTTTTATTCGTTGAATTAATTTGATGAATTAATTTTAATCGTTTCTTAACCTGTTTTCAATCCGTTGGCGTAATAATAAATTAAGACCAACACACGACTTCTGAAAAAATGCTCGTTGAGAGGTTTTGACAACTTTGTGCCTTCATCCTTCTTCGCGAAGAACACGAAGAACGCGAAGAACGCGAAGAACGCTGTCAACCTCGGAGATTGACGACACTTCTTCTGAGACGTTCTTCCCCACAATGATCTCCGATCACCAACTGCTTGAGGTAGGAGATTTCGGGTTTCTTTTAAATATTCTTTGTGGTTTATAACAACACATGGATTTAATCAATATAATTAAATCTTCATGTTCTTGATCCTCGGAGTTCGTCGACGTGTCACCTTTCGGCGACGACGCGACGCCTTTCCGCGACGACGCGACACCCTTCCGCGATGACGCGACGCCTTTCTGCGACGACGCGACGCCCTTCCGCGACGACGCGATGCCCTTCCGTGACGACGCGACGCCTTTCCGTGACACGATGATCGCCTCCTTCCGCGGCGATCAAATCTGTGAAGAATGCGCGTGCGACGACTTGACGAGGTAGGGATTTTATTTTGGAAATACCTTTTTTCCCGTGATCGTTTCTTTTAAAATAAAGAACCCGGATTCTTATGAACAATGTTATTTTTATTAAAATTATTTTTGGATATGTTGTTTTATCCTCCCGATTGATACCATCTAACGTGGAGGGTGCGGGCCAAATGATTACGGCCCGACAACCCTCCGCCGTTCTTCGTTGTTGTGCGGATTTGGCGGGCGATGACAAAACGTGATGCAAGGGCGATTTGTTGATCCCGTAGTGAAGAACGGAACCCGGGAGGAGCAACGACGTAGACGGGAAGGAAAACGAACCACCAGAGCAATTCCGGTGGATCGAGGAAGCTACCGGCGGTGCGGGTCGCCGGTGCGGCGGTGATGGCCAGCGGACCCGCGACCGCGCGGGTCCGGCTCACACGCACGGGACGTGGCGACATGCCACATCCGCTGAACCAGCGCGGCCCCACGCGGGGCCGTGGCACCTCCAACCCACGGGGGCAGCGCCCCGCGGCATCCGCTGCTCGGCCGCGCGGCCAATCCGAGTCGGGCTGGTCCGACCGGCCGGGCCGCGCCCAGGCCGGACTGGACCAGGTCCATCCGGGTTGGACCGGGTCGGGTCGACCCAGTTCGGTTAGACCTGGTTCGGCCGACCCAGGGGGGGGGGTCGGCCCGGGCCCAGACCCCCCGTCTTCGGACTGTTTTCGGTATTTTTCCCGTAACTTGAGCTACGGGACTCCGAACGACGCGCCGTCAGCGGAAACACTATCCTTAGATCGATACGGTCGTTTAGGTATATCACACTCAAGGTTTCGGAATACTTTGGGTTCAGCTGGGTTGGTTCATCCACGAAACCAACAGGGCCCTTGGAGCGGAAACGCTCATATCTTGAGCTCCGGACGTCCGATTGACGTGCCGTCGACTTTGATGGATTCCTATAAGGGAGACAGATCTTTTGGCTTACTACGCTCAAGGTTTGGACGCAGTTGGAGTACGGTCGAGTTGTTTTAACTTAAAAACCAACCGAGCCCCCGGGACGAAAAAGCCAATAACTTCCAGACCGGGCGTCCGATAGACACGCCGTCTGTTGCGTTGCGTTCATGTTGACGATATAGAACTTTTGGAATCCTCCGCCTGAGTTTTTGATGCAGTTGGGTTATAGCCGGGTTGGATTGTGCCCGAAATCAAACCGGGCCCCTGGAACGGAGAAAGATTATATCTTTCAGACCAGACGTCCGTTTGACGAACCGTCAGCGGCGTTGGTGATCACGTTGAGAAACGGTCCCTATGAGTATACCCTATCAGTGTTCGGGGTATAGTTGAGTTATGGCTAAACTGGTTCGCACACGAAACCAGCCGGGCCCCTAGGATGAAAAGGCTAGTAACTCACTGACCGGGCGTCCGATTGACGCACCGACTGTTGCATTGAGACCCCTATGACGAGGCGGTCCTTTGAGATACTTCTTATTGGGACTTTGTGATACTTGGAGTATCGACCAGTAGCTCGTGGAGCGGACCCTCCAGGAGATGAGTGTGCAGAGTACGGAGACCGTGTATCTGGATGAGACCTGACGACTGCTTGACCGACTCGACTTAGAGTGAGTCGACTAGCCTAGTGGACGAAGCGCCTGGTATTTGGTGGTAGACCCACAGCAGATGTAGTGCCCGGTAGTTGGCCGCAGACCCGCGGTACTCGACAAGAGGAGTACCTCTGCAGGCTATTAGGGGGGAGCGCCCGGTATTTGGCGACAGACCCACAGCGGACGGAGCGCCCGGTAGTTGGCCACAGACCCACGGTACTCGACAGGAGGAGTACCTCAGAAGTCTTAGGTTAGTGAGCAGTACCTCAGAGTCGTGACAGGTCCACTGTACACTCCATAGACGGAGCTCTTCAGCAGTTATAGTTTCGATAATGGAAATCCTGGTTGAGCTGAATATTTTGACCTTTGTGTTTACCTCATGATTGAGATGGGTCACTTGATAACCTAGGTATATGTATGAGCATATACCTGGGTAGTGGTTATCCGATGATTTCACAATCCTTGTGTTTCCTCATGATTGAGATGGGTTACTTGATAACTTAGGTACATGTATGGGCATATACCTAAGTAGTGGTTATCTGTTGAGATCTTATTTGTGGTTATACTTGTTGGTTAGTGAGACCTTGAGGGTCTCGGGGTCCCTACTGAGTATCGTTATACTCACCCCTGCACGGGCTATGCCCGCACCTCGTTGTGCTGGTTGCAGACGACGGGTAGTGCTGACGGAGGCCGAATGTTCGAGGACTGGACGGTACCCGGAGGTGGACTACACGACGAGTCAGTACTCGGAGGTGGACTGCAAGATGAGTCGGTACCCAGAGGTGGACTACATAACGAGACGACACACAGAGGAGGATGACGGGCGGGAGTGTGGAGGAGGATATCTGTACCTACCGTTCAGGTAGGATCCAGGGTGGATGACCAGGAGTTGTGCCATCTGTATCTACCCTTCAGGTAGGATCCGAGGAGGATGACCCAGGAGCCGCTTCCGTCCTTCAAGCTGTTATCTTTTTGTTGTACTTGTTCAGTTGTAGTTGTTCTTTCTTTTGGGTTTGTATTCTGGCCCATTTACTTTTCAGCACTTCTCTTGTACTTAGTGTTTACTTTTTTCCGCTTACTTACTCTGTGGTGCTTGTTTTCTTTTATAAAGGAAATTCCTTCCCAGTTATTGGGATTTACACCTTTGGTGCTAGTCGCCAGCCCCTGGCCTATGGAAGGCGGGCTTGGGGTAGTCACCGCACGGGCCCTGAGGACGGGTCGTGACAAATTGGTATCAGATGAGTTCGGTTCTACCGCAGAACTTTTAACTCTGATGTTTCTTTCTGTGAAGAAATAGTGTTAAGAGTATCGAGTGTGGTTTTCAGTTCAGGGAGTCCTGTGTTGGTGCGGGCGGCCGATGTATCCATAAACCAGGACCCTGACAACTGATTTCCGACTTTGTGCACGAAAACACTGATTGCGTGTGTGTTTTCCAGAAGTTTTATTTAAATGACATCTCAAACCAGGTCAACTCACTAGGGATAATCTTTTGACCGTGTCATGTTGTTTCTTTTAGGATTCCTCCATGTGGACGACCATCTAGAGCCCCGAGAGTGGTACGTACTGACAGCCCGCCGAGCGACGAGGCCTCAGTACAGGGCCCTATCCCAGTTGAGGCACCAGCGGAGGCAACATCGGTACTACTACCCATTGGGCCACCGATGCCACCAGCCCCAGTAGTAGAGGATGCACGTCGCTTGAGCGCATTGCATGAGTTCCAGTGCGAGAGGCCACCCAGGTTCCAGGGAGGGACGGACCCGCAGGCGGCTGAGGATTGGATGGAGGCTGTGGTGAGAGTCTTCAGGCTAGTGGGGACACCGACAGATTTCATGGTGATCCTTGCTTCCAGCCTTCTTCAGGCAGCATCAGGAAGATGGTGGAGCCTGATGCTTCAGATGCATGACGAGGCGACACTTATATGAGCAGGCTTCGAGAGCCTGTTCCAGGCAGAGTTTGTACCATCCACCCTTCGGGCAGTGCGTATACAGGAGCTACTTCAGCTGCGGCAGGGCACCATGTCAGTGGCGCATTACTCAGCGAGATTCACAGACCTCTCGCGCTACTCCACAGATATGGTACGTGATCCGTTCTTCAGGGCCCAAACCTTCGAGCAGGGGCTCAGGCGAGATATTAGAGCTTCTGTTGTTTCTCACAGCATTCCGACGTAGACAGGGGAGTTGGAGAGAGCCCTCATAGTGGAGAGTTTCCTTGCTGAGCAGTCTCCAGCAGCAGAACCCACCACTAGCTCGCTTGCGACAGAGTCTTCTGCAGCAGGTAGTAGACAGATGACGCAGAGGTCCAAGAGGACCAGACCTACCGGTGGTCGACTGTATGACTCAGGTTCAGTTGTGTGGGGAAACCAGGGTGGAGTCAGAGCCAGACGTGCAGAGAGTGGACAGTGTTACTCCTGCGGCGGAATTGGTCACATGGCACGTGACTGTCCGACCCACCATGCAGATGACCAGCAGTTAAATGAAGAACCTCCGAGGCAGAGGCAGAGGTTCGATCAGGGCGGACCACTAGGAGTAGGCGACAATGTCAGAGGAGCTGGCCATGCAGCTGGAGGTGGATGACGCTTCGTGGTGTTACCACCCCCACCACCAGGAGGCCCACCCCGATCGCAGGGGACAGTAGGACATGGGAGAGCTCAGCTTCAGGCAGCTGAGGCCTACAGTCAGGGAGCTCCGGAAGGAGATGGACAGGAGCAGGACTAGCTTCCGACCTGGAGGCTATTAATCCTGTTGATTCTATTTTTGTTGATGTTTTTTCTGTAGTTTCTTTGTGTCTTTGTACTATGAGCTGCAATAATGAAAAGACACTTATCTTTGTAAAGTTTTCTTTCCTTTCCTTTTTGTTTGGTTGATACTGAGTGGTCTCGGTTAAGAATGTTGACTTGACCCTCACATTCAAGTTTTCTACTGAAGGATACCTAGTAACCTCACACTGATGCCGACAGTGTGACTCGACCCTTGGAGGCGAGAGTGACAGTTGGATCTCTTGGTAGTTACATCGAGGCCTTATGATGTCATCCATGGCATGAATGCATCATTCATGTTAGGATTGACTGTATTAGGAAGTGAATGTGGTTCATCCAGGGGATGAGACCGGATTTCTCTTATCGGCAAAGAACAAATCATAGCAGCTCTTGTGGGACCATGGATGGTCCAGGACACGGCAGAGAAGATCCAGGTCATCCAAGAGCGGATGAGGACAGCTCAGGGCCGACATAAGCCTTATGCTGACAGGATTTGGAGACCTCTAGAGTTCGAGGATGGCGACCACGTCTTCTTACGAGTCTCACCTCGACAAGGTTTACGGAGATGTGGCCAGGGAGGCAAGTTATCTCCGAGGTTCAACGGACCTTTCTAGGTCCTCAGCTGGGTAGGTGAGGTGGTTTACCACTTGACCCATCCACTTAAGTTGAACTAGGTGCACGAAGTTTTCCGGGTATCTCAACTGAGGAGATACATGGTCGACCCTTCGCATATCATCGACCATGAGGAGCAGGACAATGGCGAAGGGGTTACTTCGATGGAGGTTCTAGTGGGGATTAAGGATCGACAGGAGCGGATCTTACGGGGACGATCGATTCCTCTGGTGCACTTTCTTTGGCAGCACGGGAACCTCCAGGTGAACACATGGGAGCGGAAGGCTCAGATGCGTGCTCAGTACCGCCTTTGTATCCCTAAGTTTGTGGTGAAGCTTTACGGGGACGTAAAGACGTGTGGTGGGAGTAATGTAAAGACCCATAAATTCCACGGAATTTTTTTTTCTTAATTTTCTTTGGAATTTTAAAAGAACACAGTTTCTGACGGCACCTGATTCCGAGGCCCGGTGTGCCTGGAATAATTTTCCGAAGTTTGGCTCGGGTACGTTCAGTGAACGGACGAGCGAGTTTTTCTAACTTTTGAACCGGTGCTCGGAATCGAATTCTGAGGGCACCGATGGAATCGTAGAGCCGGTAATTTCTTAGAAACGCTTCTTCCGGAGTTGCGTTTTCTCGGGTGTGGTTTTTAATTTTTGGGCTTAATGTTAAGAAATAAAATAAATTGTACGACAAACTTTACTTTATTTCACTTAAGCCGCTTGGAAGCCACTTGAAGCTACTTAAAGCAGCTTAAGCTGAGTCGATGCGGATAGGGTGCTATTCAAAAATATCCTACCCTCTTGGTAGGATATTTGTGAGGTGGGGCCCCCACGAGCCCCAACGTTTCATTCCGCTAAGTAACGCACCCGCGAAAACCCGTCATTATGAAAGTCAACTGACGCGTTTTCTTAATTTCTTAACGCACCAATTAATTGGGCAGTTTTATTCGTTGAATTAATTGTGTGGTTTTATTCTTTGAATTAATTAAATAAATTAATTTTAATCGTTTCTTAACCTGTTTTCAATCCGTTGCTGTAATAATAAAATAAGACCAACACACGACTTCTGGAAAAATGCTCGTTGAGAGGTTTTGGCAACTTTGTGCCTTCATCCTTCTTCGTGAAGAACGCGAAGAACGCGAAGAACGCGAAGAACGCCGTCACCCTCAGATATTGACAACGCTTCTTCCGAGACGTTCTTCCCCGCAACGATCTCTGATAACCAACTGCTTGAGGTAGGAGATTTCAGGTTTCTTTTAAATCTTATTTGTGGTTTATAACAACACATGGATTTAATAGATATAATTAAATCTTCATGTTCTTGAACCTCATAGTTCGTCGACGCGTCACCTTTCCGCGACGACGCGACGCCCTTCCGCGATGATGCGACGCCTTTCTGCGACGACGCGACGCCCTTCTGCGACGACGCGACGCCCTTCCGCGACGACGCGACGCCTTTCCGCGACGCGACGATCGCCTCCTTCTGCGGTGATCAAATCCGCGAAGAACGGGCGTGCGACGACTTGAAGAGGTATGGATTTTGTTTTGGAAATACCTTTTTTTCCCGTGATCGTTTCTTTTAAAATAAAGAACCCGGATTCTTATGAACAATTTTATTTTTATTAAAATTGTTTCTAGATATGTTGTTTTATCCTCCCGATTGATACCATCTAACGCGGAGGGTGTGGGCCAAACGAACACAGCCCGAAAACCCTCCGCCGTTCTTTGTTGTTGTGCAGATTTGGCGGGCGACGACAAAATGTGACGCAAGGGCGATTTGTTGAACCCACAGTGAAGAACGGAACCTGGGAGGAACAACGGCGCAGAAGGGAAGGAAAATGGACCACCGAAGCAACTCCGGTGGCCCGAGGAAGCTACCGGCAGCCGGAGGCGACGGTGCCCCGGCGCGCCGCCGGATAGGGCCGTCGCGGCTGAAGTCGCGGCCGCGCTGGTCCGGATCGCATGCACGGGATACGGCGACATGCCGTGTCCGCAGAACCAGTGTGGCCCCACGCAGGGCCGCCCCACCTCCAACCCGCGGGGGCAGCGCCCCGCGGCATCCGCTGCGCGGCCGCTCGGCCGAGCCGAGCCGGGCCGGTCCGACCTTCTGGGCCGCGCCCTGGCCGAACCGGGTCGGGTGACACGGTTCGGGTCGACCCGGTTTGGCCGACCCAGGGGGGTCGGGCCGGGTCGGCCCGGGCCCAGACCCCCCGTCTTCGGACCGTTTTCGGTCTTTTGCCCATAACATGAGCTACGGTCCTCCGAATGACGCGAAATCAGTGGAAATGTTATCCTTAGATCGAGACGGTCGTTTCGGTATATCGCACTCAAGGTTTCAGAATACTTTGGGTTCGGCCGGGTTGGTTCATCCACGAAACCAACCGGGCCCTCGGAGCGGAAACGCTCATCTCTTGAGCTCTGGACGTCTGATTGACGTGCCGTCGACTTTGATGGATTCCTCTAAGGGAGACGGATCTTTTGGCTTACTCCGCTCGAGGTTTGGATGTAGTTGGAGTACAGTCGGGTTGGTTTTAACTTAAAAACCAACCGGGCCCCCGGGACGAAAAAGCCAATAACTACCAGACCGGGCGTCCGATTGACGCGCCGTCTATTGCGTTGCGTTCCTGTTGACAATATGGAAATTCTGGCATCCTCCGCCCGAGTTTTGGATGCAGTTGGGTTATAGCCGGGTTGGATTGTGCCTGAAATCCAACCGGGCACCTGGAACGGAGAAAGATGATATCTTTCAGACCAGACGTCCGTTTGACGAACCGTCAGTGGCGTTGGTGATCACGTTGAGAAACTGTCCCTATGAGTATACCCTATGAGTGTTCGGGGTATAGTTGAGTTATGGCCGGACTGGTTCGCACACGAAACCAACCGAGCCCCTAGGATGAAAAGGCTAGTAACTCACAGACCGGGCGTCCGATTGACGCGCCGACTGTTGCGTTGAGACCCCTATGACGAGGCGGTCCTTTGAGATACTTCTTCATGGGACTTTGTGATACTTGGAGTATCGACCAGTAGCTTGTGGAGCGGACCCTCTCGGAGATGAGCATGCGGAGTACATAGACCATGTAGCCGACTGAGACCTGACGACTGCTTGACCAACTCGACTTGGAGTGAGTCGACTAGCCCAGTGGACGGAGCTCCCGGTATTTGGCGGCAGACCCACGGCGGATGGAGTGCCCGGTAGTTGGCCGCAGGTCCGAGGTACTCGACAGGAGGAGTACCTCTGTAGGCTATTAGGGGGGAGCGCTCGGTATTTGGTGACATACCCACAGCGGACGGAGCGCCCGGTAGTTGGCCGCAGACCCGCGCTACTCAACAGGAGGAGTACCTCAGCAGTCTTAGGTTAGTGAGCAGTACTTCGGAGTCGTGATAGGTCCACTGTACACTCCAGAGACGGAGCTCTTCAGCAGTTACAGTTTCGATAAAGAAAATCCTGGTTGAGCTGAATATTTTGACCTTTGTGTTTACCTCATGATTGAGATGGGTCACTTGCTAACTTAGGTATATGTATGGGCATATACCTAGGTAGTGGTTATCCAATGATTTCACAATCCTTGTGTTTCCTCATGATTGAGATGGGTTTCTTGATAACTTAGGTATATGTATGGGCATATACCTAAGTAGTGGTTATCTGTTGAGATCTTATTTGTGGTTATCCTTGTTGGTTAGTGAGACCTTGAGGGTCTCGGGGTCCCTACTGAGTATCGTTATACTCACCCCTGCACGGGCTATGCCCGCACCTCATTGTGTTGGTTGCAGACGACGGACAGTGCTGACGGAGGTTGAGTGTTCGAGGACTGGACGGTACCTGGAGGTGGACTACACGACGAGACGACACATAGAGGAGGTTGACGGGCGAGAGTGTGGAGGAGGCTATCTGTACCTAACCTTCAGGTAGGATCCGTGGTGGACGACCAGGAGTTGCGCCATCTGTACCTACCCTTCAGGTAGGATCCGAGGAGGACGACCCAGGAGCCACTTCTGTCCTTCCAGCTGTTATCTTTTCTGTTGTACTTGTTCAGTTGTAGTTGTACTTTCTTTTGGGTTTGTATTCTGGACCATTTACTTTTCAGCACTTCTCTTGTAATTAGTGTTTACTTTTTTCCGCTTGCTTACTCTGTGGTGCTTGTTTTCTTTTATAAATGAAATACCTTCCCAGTTATCGGGATTTACACCTTTGGTGCTAGTCGCCAGCCCCTGGCCTATGGAAGGCGGGCTTGGGGTAGTCACCGCATGGGCCCCGAGGATGGGTCGTGACAATATAATTTGCATAAATTTCTATTATGATGATCATATATAAAATTATTTTCATTTATGTATCCATTTTATAATCTCTATTTTCTG
This sequence comes from Viscum album, assembly GCA_963277665.1. Lineage (NCBI taxonomy): Eukaryota > Viridiplantae > Streptophyta > Magnoliopsida > Santalales > Viscaceae > Viscum > Viscum album. The sequence goes on along the minus strand of OY728165.1, from coordinate 1,914,346,080 downwards.
GCGATTAAGGTTTAAAATTTAACAAATTGATAAAGGCTTTTTTTCTCAATTTATCTTCTTCGAGATATATGTTATCTTAGGCACCTATATTCTTTCACAAAATGTACATATAGTCCCTTGGAATTGTATTATCATGATTTTATTCATCCTTGTGGTATTTTATGTTTCATTGTATGTTCTTACTTCATGGTTCTTATGATTCAATGTTACCAAAGTTATAAATATTTAACGTTACAATCTCATCATTTATCTGGATTATTTATTAATAATTATTCAATGTTGAAATCTCATAGTATACATCTCAATAATACTCATAAATTATATTCTTGTATGTTTATTTATTATATCTTCAAATATTTCTACAATTTTTCCATTCTTTGGTATTTAATATAATTAAGAATCTTTTTTTAATAAAAACAACCTTATTTATCTCTTTGGTCAGAAATCAGGTTTCTTTGAAAACCAGGTTAAAAAATTAATAATATTTTAATCTCTTTTTCAAGGAAAATTATTTTGAAATTTTTTTGTGTTTTAAAAAAATTAAATTATTTTAAAATATTATGTTTTATGTTTTGAATTTTATTTTCACAGAAAAACGTTTTTTCAAAGGTTTTATGTATAAAAATAATTTTAAAATATTCCTTTATAGGTTTTAATGGTTATTTTAAAAGAAATGGTTTTACATTTTTATTTAACTTTAAAAAAATTCAAAGTGCAAAGGATATTTTACTAAATAATTGTTTTAAATGATAGATTAAAATCTTTTTCCATATAATATTTTATCTATTAATATTATCTATGTCTTAATGGGGATTTAATACAATGATAACATTATAATTCATTATCATAATGGTTTATGTTTATGATGAAAATTTGTTTATGAAACTAGTTTCTCTTCCTTGGTTTATACCTTAAAAATATTCTTATGAAATACACTTATTTACACATGTTATTGTATGATGAAATAATTATTAAACCTATCTCGTTTTCAAATGTTGTGATATGATGAAATGTTTATGATACCAATTTCATTTCATGGGTTAAAATATGATCAATATTTATGATATTTTTTGAATAAATTTTAATGGTTTAATTACTTGATGGTTGTAATATATATCTCCCTCCAATGTATTGGGTAAATATTTATATCTCATTAGATAAACCAAACTATAATGGGGAGTGAACTTAGTTCAGTAAGATAGGGTTAGAACGGGATACAAAATTGGAATAGTGAGACATGGATGGAATGGGGACTGAATCTAGTTTAGTAAGGGACATTATCCTCTATGAAGTTCTTCACAGTGAGCCTAGAATAATTTGTAAATTATTTTCAATTATTAGTTGTATTCCACAAATTTAATGTCTTATGAAAATATTATATTCCCGTTGATCATTTTCTCTTATTTCAATATGATTCATATATTATGAATTTTCAATATTTATTGCATGATTCTATGTTATGATATTTGATATTCAGGTTATGGTTTTCAAATATTATTCTCATGTTCTCATAACCTAATTTTCATGTTGTACTAAAATATCTCTCTTGTTTACCCTTAATAATAATCTGATCAAATCCTTTCTTATATTTTATTTCCCCTAGTTATAAAGATATGTATTATGTAGGATATGTTCAATAAGGATACCAGTTTTTAAGAGTGTATTGGTTAATGGAATATCTCACCTATGAAAAAGTGTTTATGTTTCCATGTTTCCAAAGTCACTAAGCTATTAAGGTCCTCAGGCATGTGTTTTTTAATGTAATTAATATTCATAAAAAAGGATGTAATGCCTATTTATGAGAATATTGGGTTGTAATAATTGTTATTTTAGGAAAATTTTAGAAAGCTTATGTAAATAAGTATGATAAAACATTAGTGAGATCCCAATGGTTATTTAAATGTATATGTCTAGTGATTTATCTAAGGATGAGTCTAATGATGAGTCAAAGTTTTGGAAAATATAATGTAATTTTGTTCAATGATATAGATAATGGTATATAAGAAATTATATCCATGTCTAGATACTAAAAGTGTATGTGGATTTAGAACAGATGTTCCTTGGGGTAGTAACCTCAAAACACCATTTTGAGACAGACTCGATTAAGAACTAGTGCACGACAACGGGCCTTGTTGCACACCAAGTTTGACACTCCAAGGAGATATGCTTTATAAGTTCTCTAACTCTTTATGAACCATCATAAAGTATTTAAATTGATTATGAAAATGATTATTCTATTACCAAACTAAGGATCTATAGGCTTTAAATATGTTGTTATGATTTAGACATCCTATAAGTGAATTTGATTTGTGATTTTTTGCTTTTATGCCATGATTAGTGTTTCTCACACAATGCTTTATATTTTAGTCCATGACTAGAACTTGATGGAACTAGGTTAACATTGAATGTGATAATAAATTTTCTAATTATTATCCAAATGTGATGATATCTAGAGTAAATAATGTAGTTATTATTCATAATTCGTTATCATAGAACATGATTAAAAATATATTCCTTAACTAACTCGCATACTAAACATAAAAGAGATAGAAAGAGTTCAATCTGAGTTCGGGTGATGGTAACCATGTAAGAAAGAAAATTTAGTTTCTTATGTGTTGATAATGTGGTAATAAATACCCATTTTTATGTCTTATAGGAATAATAAGATATTTTTATTGTGGAAAATAAAGATGAAAACAAAGTAACTCCAATGGAAAAATGTACTCTTTGGTTAAAGAAATGAATGGGGAATATCGATCTCCAAAAGGAACAATCAATAGATGAATTAATTAGATATAGAAATTATAGGAATTATGAAAATAAATTTACTAGTGGGAATCTTAAAAAGAGAATTATCAGGGTGGTATGAGTAGTTGTTATATTTCTATGATGAAGACACTATAAATGATATATAAAAGGAAAAAAGAGCTAAGAAATAAGATAATGAAGTTGTGTTAATTGTTTTATAAGGATGAGGGATGATTGATGTATTTATGTACCATAATTAAATGATTATGTTATATGAATCAAAAAATATACAAGGATCATTCAGTATATATGTTTTATTATGGATTTTCAAAAAAAAATCCAATTGGTGTTGATTGACTTGAAGAGGGATTCAATAGAAAGGTGGTATTTTAATTATGGGAAGGTAAACATTAATATGTTCCTCGTGTACAAAAAATAGTGTTTACTTTGGATAATGGGATGATTGTTATTTATAAATTAAATCAGATAGTATTGATGAACTTATAGTAGATAAATGATTTATTGAAAATTTGTTTTATACTATCATTGATGGATTTTACATCATTTTTTAGATTTAAGTAATATATCTAATAATCTATGTTCAATATAAGGATTGAAGAACAATTTATGTTTTCAATATGGTTTTATTTTAAATCATATTATTAACATGTTTCAATAGAAAACATGGTGAATGTATTCACATGTTTGTTATGTGATAATCAATAGATACTTTATGATATATGGGGGATCAAAGTCAATTTTATTTTGATAAATTTTGTGACCTTTTTTCTGAAGTTTTTTATTTTCATATTTTGAAATAAAAAAAAAGTTTAACCATTTTGAAATCATTTATTTTTAACTTTGAATGATATTTTAGATATTAATACATTAATTCACCATATTAAGATTTATCCCCATTTTATAACTATTATAAACTTTTTTTAAATGATGATTGATGGAATGACCTATCATTCTATTTAAGGATCTTATAAACTATTTGACCTCTTGGCACAACCGATTACACATTATTTCATAGAGTAAGAAATATAGTGTAATTTTATTGAGGAACAACCAATTTATGTTATATTCTTTATGAAATGGAATGAAATCATGTATGTTTTTATTTTTATGAAACTTATTCAATATTATGAAATGGGTATTGAAATAAAATGGTGTTTTATCTTTATTTTTTATTATATCAATGTTATTTTTTTCATCTTTGGTCTATGGTTTTATGGTCTGTGGTTTTGCGGTCAAAAACCTTCTCTAGATCTCCCTCATTCTTGAGATCAGTTATATTCATCACTCTCTATAACTATTTACACTTTTCCTTCATGCCCAAATCATCACTTCCAATCTATGTTCTCTTTTATGTAAAACATGTTTTGAGTTAATTTATATAACTATTACGATTCCCAAGTGAATTTTTATTATCAATTTGTTTGATGTGGGGTTCTATATAGAAATTTTGTTATGTTAAATCTTTGATGATCGTGAAAAAATTGACGGTGAAATTCATTTTAATAGAGGTTTATTGTAACACCATTATATTTTTTTATAAAAAATAAAATATATTTAACCATTTTGATGTTTAATGTTAGATGAAACATTAAGTTCATCTTTCATTGTATTCAATACTATATTTTTTTAAGTAAAACTTGATTCCGAGTTTATATTGTGTTATACGCAACACCAAGATAAACCCAAACATAACATACAATTTAAAAATTATTAATTAATATGATAGTTATCAACTTTTCATTGGAATGGTGGAAATGAATAAGGTAAACTAAATTATGAAAATATGTTTTAAACATGTTTTTATGAAGAATTTGTTGGTGAAAATTTAATTATAAATGAAAATAAAACCCTTTTTTAAATAAAAGGAAATATATTTCTGAAAAAATATTTTTACGTGCACGAGTGTGTTTTATATAATTAAATTAGCAAAATAAGATTTGGTTAAGTATTTTAAAAAAATTATATATTTTATATTCATTAAAAATTTTAACATTCAAATTATATGTTTTCTAGTGAATTGATATAAACAAATATAATTTTATTCTTAAAACTGTTTTAAAAAAATAGTTTCTCCCTTTTTATGGTGCATTATTATTTAAAATAAATTTCACATCTTTATAATATTTTTTTTACAAAATAAAAATTATTTTTCATATTGTAACATTAAAATTATATTTGAGTGAATTTTTTTTATTTTTCTGAAAATTTTCAATTTTTTGATTAACAGTGAAAAATACTAAATTTTAATTGAAATTTATTATATAATTTAATTTATCTGTAAAGTAAATTTATAATTTTAATTTATTTTAAATAATAGTTAATTCAATTATATATATTTTAACTTAATTTAGGCTAGCGGAATAAATTTTATATTGTAATTTGATATAAAAACATAGTAGACTTTTGATCATTTTCTCTTTAAAAAGTTGATTTCTAATCACGTCTTGATGATTAATTTTCAATTACACTTTACCAAAACTATTATATTAATATGGAAAAATTTATTTTCTATTTTGATTAAAATTAATTTATAATTTATTATATGTCCAAATAAATGTTTTTTGAAAATGAATAGTGGATGAAATAAATATTAATTTCTACAGTTTAGGTAAAAAAATGGGTTTACCAAGCAGTTAAATAGGTATAATAAGTGTTAAAATGACCTCAAATATTAATTTAAATTTATTCAGCTGGTATATTTATATATTTACTATAAAATTATCTGAGATATGTAAGTTATTTTCCACATTCCTTTGAATATGTCACAAATAATATTCTACTTAAAGAAAAAGACCAAAAAAATTCAATCTTTTAATATCTATAATTATTTTGGATAAAAAAACAACATATGTTCAGTTATAATTTTATATTTAAATAAAAATTATTTTTTTCACAATAATTTATTTTAATTGTTTTTAGATTAAATAACTAATTAAATGCTTAATATTCTCCAAGAGAGTAATTATTTAGTTCACACTTAAATAAAATGAAATGAAACTGATGATATTTAAAGTGAAGTAAATTGAATGAATTATTTTTTTAATTTATTTTTTTAGATGAATATATTTTTCAAATTTGTTTTATCATAATATATTCAAATTTCACCTTTATATTTGTTTTTTAAAATTAAATTTAAATGAATAATGACAAAATTAACATTAATATTTTTTATGATAAATTATATTTTGTTAAATGATTTTAAATTAATAAAATTACTATATTATTCCAAGTTATTTTTAAAATGAAAATAAATATCAACTATATATATTTAATATACTAATTTTTTTTATAATAAATATATTTACCTCTAAATGGTAGAAACACGATTAACACTTTTAAGTTTAAAAAAGATTTTCTGTACATTACATACACTTGTGAGAAAAATTATTTCTAAAACGTGTAGGATTTATATTTTATAAATAATAAAACATATTTATATTAATAATTAATAAATTATCTAGTAAATATCACTCAAATTTAGTCTTAAAGGGTAAATTACCAAGGTTATAAAACTAGTTACCATTGTTCAAAAAACAAAATTGTAAAAGCAGGGAAACATAGAAGTTAAGGAATTAAATGTTTAAAACATGTGTTATATTGTGTGACGGAGGTTTGTATAGATCATATAATCCATAAAAACATTTAATTATTATATATTTACCTACTTAATGTAATATTTCCTTCCTAATAGTGAATACCTTTGAGTATTTACAAGAATGGCACTCATCCCCAACAATAAAAGGGAACTCGCTATCCCCCCTTCTTCACACCTCTAAATCCACTTTTATCAAACAATATCTCCCCAAATTACTTAAAAAATCCCACCCTCATCCTAGAATCCTAATTTTAGTATAGAGAATCCACCATGAAAATCATCAGTTTAATCCTGAGGAGGATACACGAAGAATAGTTACATTCATCAACGGGAATTTTCATTTTATTTCTTCCTCCACCCGTTCAATTATTATTATACCAATATTATATAAAAATTTAATTATATTACACGTATATATATTTTTATGTTAAGTGTGTGACCTACAACCTCAAATAATTCCATGAAATTGGTTATGAAATTATTTTTTTGTATGGTGGACTACTGCATCGTGAACTGATATTGTTCATCTTTCTATTACCACCTTTCAAGGATAAGAATAATGATATATTTATAGTTTATATAAGATATATATGATTTTTATTATGTTAGAATGATTTTTTAATTATTATTTCATGCATATCTTCATGCATTGTATTTTTTGGGAACATGATGACACCCTCCGTGTGTACTATTGGCTACCGTCTCACGAAGGGATGTGATTCGTTCACACGTGACATGGAATGTATTAAGTATGTGTTTAATAAAAATATTTGATATATATATAAAATAAAAATTATTCTAACATTATATTATATATATATATATATCATTTACTCTTCTTTTTTCAATGTGATAAGAAAATGGAAACATCATTCATGCGTATGTACGGATTATCATCTCCGTAAGCGATTTATTTAATTTTCTATCACAAAATTTTATTAGTTACTCTATATACTTATATACATAATATATATGATATTTATATGATGTTTTAAATTCTATTTATTATTAAATCATGATCTATGTAAAGAATAACAATATTACAAAGTCAAAACCTATTTGAAAAATAAAGCGGTTATTAACTAAAACAGGACATTAACATGAATATGGTTATTTAATAGATTTTTAACTAAATTTATGAATATTTTTATTTAATATATTACTAAAAAAGTTATATTTATGATAAATAATTTTTTATGTTTGCGGACAAAATCAATACTTATGGTAATGGATTTCCATATCACTTTTACTTGTTGTAAGACAAATTCCATATTCTCCACTAGTTTCATTTATGTGGTGTATATAATTACCATGAATATATATTTTGGTGATTATAAATAAAATTATTATTTTCTATATATACATTTTTGTATCTCTATTTCATGGGGTTTATAGTACAAACGTTAACAAATCGGTAAGAGAGTTTTGTATCAATTTTCATTATTTGAGACATACATCATGTTATGAACCCATAATATTTCATGAGAGGTATATACAACCCCTTGGATATGTATTATCATAAGGTTATTCATAACCATTATATTTTATATAAAATATTAGGTTATTCCCTAAAGGTTCTTATGATTGAAAGTGACCAAATTTGTAATGATTTGAGGTCACAATTTCATCATTTATCAGGATTATTTATCAATAACTATCCAATGTTGATATATAATGATCTACCCACAAAAATTATCATTAAGTATATTATCATATGGTTATTCCTAATATATTGAAATAATGGTACCATTTTGAATTCTTTTTTATTTAAGATCAATAAGAATATTTTTAATAAAAGATGACTTTATTTCTCTCTTCAGTCAGAAATATTTTTTCTTCCAAAACCATGATTTCGGAAAAATGTTTCTAAAAATAGATTTTTAATTATATTTTAAAAAATATTTTCGGTAAAATTATTTTTAAAATTTTTTATTTTAAAACATTGTTTTAAATTATTTTCAAAGTTTCATTATTCATTTTAAAAGGCATTTTCAAAGAAAAAGGTTTTCAAAATTTTTTATTTTTTAAAAAGTATTTTGGTAAGGGGAAAGGATATCTTCCCCAAGATATGTTTTTAATGATTTTTAAAATATTCTTTTATATGTTTTGAATGTTATTTTCAAAGGAAAATATGTTCAAAAAATATATATCTTAAAATGTTTTTTTAAGATAGAAAATTGTATTTTCATAGAGAAATGTTCTAAATGATTTATAAAAGATTAAATTATATGTTTGAAAGGTTATTGTCAAATAAAATGGTTTTAAAAATGTTTTATGTTTTAAAAATAATTTTTTAAAGTTAAATGGATATTTTCTTCCATAAATGTTTAAAATTATTGATCAAAATCATTTTCCATATACTATTTCATCTATTGGTGTTACATGTGACTTACTATGTATATGATGTAAGGATACAATTATAATTAAATCTCTGAATGGTTTATTTTTATGATGAATGGTTTTTTATGAAACTTGCTTCTATTCCACATGTTATTACAAGAGGGAATTATTATGAAACATGTTTATTTGAAAAGTTTATTCATTGATAAAATGATTATAAAACCTGTATATTTTCAATAAGTTATGATACGATGGAATTTTTATGAAACTGATTTCATTCCATGTGTTATGATATGATGAATTTTTATGATCTTGTAGAACCAATATTGTAATTTCAATATGTGGTGGGTGGGACATTTATCTCTATCTAATGAATTCTGTAGATATTTATATCTCATGAGATAGATAGGGCAAGAACTGGGAGTCAACTCTTTTTAGTAAGATAGGGATGCAATGGGATGTTAACATGGTTAAGTTACATAGGGTAGGAACTAGGAGTGAACCCAATTTAGTGAAGGAATTTTTATTTAATTGCGGTCTTGGAAATAAACCTTTCCTAATATAGAAATAATTTTCTATTCTTATGTGTATGCCACAAATTATATGTCTTATGAAAATATTATGCTCTCATGTATCATATTCTTTACTTTCCTTATGATTCATGTCTTTTGAACTTCCAATATTATTTCATGAATCATGATTATGATCTTTTATATTTAGGGTATGCTTTTAAAATTTTATTCCTTTTTTCTCATACCCTGATGTCCATGTTATGCTTACATATCCCTCTTTTTTACCCATACCAAGCATCTTATCTCACCCATTATTTTGTTTTATTTACTGAGCTTATGAAGATAAGTATTGGGTATGATATTTCTATAAGAGGTGCTAGTTGTGAATAATTTAGTGGGAGATAACGTATATCACATATAAACCATTGTTTATGTTTAATTGTTTCCAAATGCACTAGACTATTATGGTCATCCAGTGTGCATTTATATGATGTAATTAATATTCATCTTATATGATGCAGTGTCTATGTATGAGAATCTTGGGTCATTATAATGATTCACAGATAATTATATTTAATTTATTGTTAAATTTATTTGATAAAACCTTGGAAATAACTAATTTAATTTAGTAGAAAGCCAATATATACATAATTCATTCAAGATCATGGTTGATCATGAATAAAACAACTACTTAAAACCATTCATTTTGATTCATTATTTAATAATATAATTTTCTCAAAATAAAAGAAAATTATTTCTTTATCAAAATTTTCATTCCAAAAATACCTTGATATTGTCATCCGTAATAATTTTAAATTAATTAATTTTATTCAAAAATAAATTAGTACATAAAATATTCTCACCTGGAAAATAGACTAATGTCTCGGAAATTCTTTGTAATTTATTTTAATTATATGGAATTATTTTGAGACTGCAAAATCTGAGGACGCACGATTCTGAGCGCCAGAGTGCTTGGAATGATCTGTCGATGTTTGGTTAACTTATAATTAGTGCACGTAAGTATTTTTCCTGAAAAAAGTGGAATAACTCTTAAATAGAAACTCAGATTTGAAATCTGAGGGCATCATTGCATTTAGGATGGCGGGTTTACCCTAGGAGTGAATTATGTTTAGTCAGCGCATGCCTCTTGTGAGAAAACCCAAAAATTGCATAATCGTAAATAAAATAATTAAATAAAGTTATTTAATTTTCCAAATGATTATAACTCATGAACGGTAACTCAGATTGAAAATCTAATACCACCATTGAACTCGTGAGGGTATACTCTCTTTAGGCAGATACTAACATTGGTCGGCGCAAGCCACCAGTGAAAGTTAGTTTTTGGCCGTAAATAAAATATTTAAGTGAAAGTTATTTTATTGTAAAATTCATAACATCTAAATGGTAACTTGGATTGAAAATCCAAGAGTTCCATTGGGTTCATTGGGGCGTGTTTCACTTAGGCAGAGCCTAACCTCGACCGACGCATGTCAAGGGTTGCTGTTATAATTTTTCCGAACAGTTTTTTGGGTACGTGAAGTAAACACGCGAGCGGTGTTATATAACTTTGGAACTATTGCTTAGAATTTAAATATGAGGGAACCATTGAACTCACATTGCTGATATTCTCTTAAGGAAGCCTTCACTTCAACCATAGTAGGTTTGGAGAAAAATGTAGTTTTTAGGAACATTTAACAGAATAAATAAAATAACTTTATTATATTATTTTTATTCTTTTCCTCCAATGGACGAGTGGTAAGGTGGGACCGACAATGTATCAATCCAATATATGCCTTGACATTTCAATTATAAGTAACCACACAATTGGGGAATTATTAAGGTTCCTAATTAATGGGCCTCCATTAGTCCCACGAACGTTGCACACCCTTCCCCTATCATATTTATATGGAGTTTGGGGAGAGGTTTCGCCACTGCTTCGCCAAGAAACGAAGTGCTGACAAAGTAAAGTGGTGAAAAAATCGTTGGAGTATGGGGACGGTTCCAGCAGGCAGTGACGAGCTACACTAAACCATGAACCGAAGAACGACGATCGAGCATCGTCGTTGGAGGTTTGTTGCGGGGAAGATGAACACCGACACTTCCTCAAATGCAGATGCTCTCCAAAGAACTTGATGTAGGGGTGTGTCTTCTATTGATCGTCATTAATTTTTCTCTCATGGTGAATCAACTCCCTTGTCCAACTTGCTACCGCCCTAATGTGGATGGTATGGGCCAAAAAAACATAGCCCAACCTCACAGCAAAATCATTGTGGTTCTTGGTGTTTTCTTCGCGATGGAGGAGGATGGAAACCAACACTGGTGGGGCTTGGGAATGGTGGTCGGCACCATGGACAGCTGTGAAGACAACTGTGGCGCAACTGTGACATCGGAGAAGGGTTGTGGCCCGTCGACCGTAGAGAAGCAAGGGTGGAAGCCGCCGGAGGCCGGCCGAATGACGGGGGATGCGGTGCGCGTCCGCACCCCCCGGTGAGCAAGGGTCACAGATTTGTGCCCCGATGGTGAGGGGAGGGTGGCTGGCCGATCCGGCAGTGGAGGGGTGGCCCACGACGCGCCACCAAGTGGAGGATGGGTCAGCCATTTCGATTGGCCGAGCTAAACCAAGAAAGACCCGTGGTGGATCCCGCGTGCTGCTTGGCAACTGAACAGCTTCGGGTGTTCGGTGATTGTGAGTGGGAGCGCAGGACTCCCCCCCCCCCGCATGCGGCTAGGGAGGACCGCCCGGGATGGGCCACCTGGCGTGGGTCGGGCCGCCCAGCATAGGCCGGGTGAGCCTAGACCAAGCCGGGATGGGTCGTCCCGAACCGGGTCAGGCCAGCCCAGGCCGGGTCGGACTGTACCCAGACCAGTTTCAGCCCTAAACCTTATTTTGGCTATATCTTGAGCTACAAGGGTCCATTTCACGAATCGTATGTGGCACCAGAAGCCCTATAATGAGATGTTACTTTGGGTATACCCCACTTGAGATTTGGATAATTATGGGGTAATTCAGATTGGATCGAGCATGAATCTAACCGGGCCGTCGGGACTAAAAAACTAATAACATACAGACCGGGTGTCCGATTGATGCACCGTCTATTTCGTTAAGACCCCTATGATGTGGCGGTCCTTTGGAAAACTTTTTCATGGGACTTAGTGGCAGTTAGTGTGTCGACCAGTGGCTTGAGGAGCGGACCCTCTTGGAGACGAGCAAGCTTAGAGCGGGTACCATGAAGCTGGCTGTGACATGTGAATGGGATCCTTCGTGGGTCTGAGATTGAGGGTCCCATATGGATCCGCTCTAGGAATCCAAGAATAAATTCTCTTGGATCATTTGTGGGTCTATTGTACAAGAATCATGTGTTGGTATGACAATGTACTAGGATCCTATGTGGGTCTGAAGATGTACTAGGATCCTGTGTGGGTCTGACGATGTACTAGGATCATGTGTGGGTCTGATGATGTACTAGGATCCTATGTGGGTCATATGATGTACTAGGATCTTGTGTGGTTCTATGATATATGATCCTTAGTGGGTCTTCCTCTTAACAAAGTAATATGATTCACCAGTTACATCTAATCATCTCTACTACTGTACATAAGTTATACCTGGTATGAGCTGAGTCCTTACCTTCGTGGTGATACCTTTGTGTTATTCTTCTGTGTGGTGTACCTGTGTCGTACATTCATTCATGGTGATACCTTGGAGGTATTATTCTCTGTGGTTTACCTTTGTGTTACTTATCTTCGTGGTGATACCTTGTGGTCTTCTTCTGTGTGGCGTACCTGTGTGGTACATTCCTTCGTATTGATACCTTGTGGTATTCTTATGTGTGGCGTACCTGTGTGGTACTTTCCTCCATGGTGATACCTTTGTGGTATTATTCTATGTGGCATACATGTGTGGTACTTACCTTCGTGTTGATGCCTTGTCGTATTCTTCTGTTTGGCGTACCTGTGTAGTACTTTCCTTCGTGGCGATACATTGGTGGTATTCCTCTATATGGAAAACCTGTTCGGTACTTTCCTTCATGGTGATACCTTTGTGGTATTCTTCTATGTAGAATTACCTTTGAGGTATGTACCCTTGTGGTGTTACCTTCGTGGTATTCTTTCCTTCGTGGAACAGTTGAGCTATGAGCTAATGAGTTGGGCCTTGTGTTTCCTCATGAATGAGATGGGTATACTTGATAACTTAGGTATATGTATGAACATATACCTAAGTAGGGTTGACATGTGTTTTAATGCTTTTTGGTTTATCCTTTGTGGATTTTCTTAGACCTTTGAGGGTATCAGGGTCCCTACTGAGTATCGTTATACTCACCCATATATGGGTTATTCCTACACCTTGTTGAGTTTGGTGCAGACGACAGACATCGCTGACTGAGGAAGAGAGTATCAGGACTGGAGGTAGCGTGGAGGTGGACCTTAGACAATTTGTACTGCAAAGATGACTATTCTAGAGCTCTACCTACCCTCCAGGTAGTATCCTTGGTAGGTGCTCATAGGAGCAGTTTCAATTTACTTGTACTTTCCATTTTTCTTGTACTTTCCATTTAGGCTTGTATTCTGGCTCCTTTACATTCTGTACACACTCTTTTTACAATTCAGATAACATGTGTTCATATCTTTTTATTTTCATGGTCGTGTGTGTTTACAGGTTATAAAGGTAATTCCTTCACGGTTTTAGGGAATATGCCTTTCGGTACCAGTTTCCATCCCCTGGCCTATGGAAGGCGGGCTAGCGGTAGTCATGACACAGGCCCTAGTGGACGGATCGTGAAAAATTGGTATCAGAGGAGTCGGATCTACCGTAGAACATAAGACTCTGATATTTTTAATGGAAATAGTGTTAAGTTTAGTGGGAGTGGTTATTAGTTTGGGGAAACCAGTGTTGGTGTCATGGCTGATGTATCCGTACACCCGGACATCGACTTTTGATTTCTGACTCAGTGCAAAAAATCATTGATTGCATGTGTGTTTTGAAAAGTTTTCTTGTGTTTTCATAAGTCAGTTCACAAGGTATAACTTAATTACCATGGATCACCTGTTCCTTATCAGGATGCTACTATGTAGACAGCCAGCTAGGATTCCCAAGAGAGTACACGATGACGGCCCACCGAGCAATGAGGCTCCGATGCAGGGCCCTCATACTATGATGGCACCTTCGGGTGGTGTACCAGCAGTATCACCGCCCATTGGGTAGTAGTTACCACCAGCCACACTGTCAAACAGTGCACACCGACTGAGCGCATTTCACGAGTTCCTGCATCAAGGGCCTTCGAGGTTTCGAGGCGAGATAGATTCCAACATAGTTGAGGGTTGGTTGGAGGAAATTGCTAGAGTTTTCCGCCTTGTTGAGATACTGGTAGAGCATATGGTGATCTTAGAAACTAGTATGTTTTAGTGAGTGACCATGATGATGGTCCGTATAGTGATGAGGATTCAGTATGTGGACCATTACCTGAGATAGTACCTTCAGGTTGTGTGTCAGCTATATCATTGCATGTTGGTCAGCAGTTACAACCGGCAGTACCGATATAAGACATATATAGGCTTAGTTACTTACGCGTGATTCGACATTAGATACCCCTCTAGTTTCAAGTTTCTCCCGACTCATAGGCGGCTGGGTACTGGCTTTAGTGGGTGGTTGAGAGTTCTCTAGAGCTTCTACAACTTCGACAAGATGACATTTCGGTAGCTGAGTATTCATCTAGGCGTACTGATCATTCCTGGTTCTCGATGAATACGATATGATCAGTTCTTTGGGTCTCGGACCTCCGAGATAGGTGTGTTTAAGGACATTAGATCCATCACTATTCCTCTATGCATTCCTACTTATGTTAGGGTGATAGATAGAACCTTTTTGGTTGAATATTATTTTGCTGAGCGGATGAAGCCAGTGAATGTTTGTAGTGGGAAAGCAGGAAACAACCAGTGTGTTTGCTATATCATTGCCCGATTGTTAGTTAATTTTTTCATAATTATCTAACACTCTAAAACTAAAAGGTCTTGGGAAATTATTGTATTTAAATATTTGATTTATGTTATGTGGATGATATAGTCATGTTAGTGGGATGCTATATTTATTGAAAACATCAACAATTGAAGAGGGTATATTCTAACCCTTATTGTGCACCCTTACCAAATGTTTATTGGGTTTGATACTATGATGTGTTCATGTCCCTAAAATGATTTTATATTGTTAGGTAATTGATGTCTAACCACCCCTTAGTGAAAGGGGATTGTTTAGGACCCATTGTACCACCTCCCTTGAGTATGGGTGTTGGTGTGGGTAATTTATTTGTGCCCTCCCTGGAATAGGGGATGGGTGTGTTAATATATATGTGGAATCTCCTAAAACAAAAAGGAATAATATGGTGCATTTTTTGTGGAATCTGCTATGGATGCAGGTATGACCAATGTACTATTTATATGAAATCTCTTGTGTGAGTTGGGATGAATATGGTACTATTTGAGTGAAATATCTTGATTGGGTAAGGATGAATGTGGTACTTTATGTTTTCCCTCCATTTAGGGGGATGAGTTGGATACATGATGCGAGGCCTTCCCTAAGAATGATTTTCTTGGGTATATATTGTGTAAACTCCTTTAAGGGTGCAAGTTTGGTTAATTGATATGGAAGATTCCATAATCATGATGGTGGAGTTTGAGACATGAAATTGAACCATACCATAAATCTTAGGGTATGTTTTTGGTTTTGTGGAACTAAAAACTGATTACTATCATAGTTTTATGAAGGTATGTTCGGGTGTTGTTGTGTCCTGGTTAACACAAGATGACCCAACACACATATTTATTTTTTTACCATATATTTTCATCATGAATACATGTATATTATGAATTATATTAAGGTCACTTGGTGTGAACTAAATAAGATGTATTTATCACACCCTGCATGGGAACTTGGGGTGCTGGAAAACCATATATCTAGTTATAGGTTGACCATGGGTTTTGCATTGGATCCGAATAGGGTAGCTCAATATGGTATTATGGTTTGGGGTTGAGATGGATCTCATGGAAGAAAGTAATGAATAATATGAATCCTTATTATTATTTTTTATTTTTTACATGCCATTATCCAAATTTGATATCTTTTTCTATGTATGATTTTATGATATAATTTCATTTGTTACAAAATAGATGTGTTTTTATTGATTATATGTGTTCTGGTTATATATTATGAATGATATTTGGTTATTTTTTATATGTTGATGGTTATCATATTAAATTAATATTATTCTTATGTTTGATTTAGTCCCTCACCTTTGGTTAGAAACCATTGGCATATGGGGAGGCATGACATAGGTCATGTTGAACTCAAATTCGGACACTACGGAGTGGTACCTATCCATGGAATCACAAAAATATACTTAAACATTTTACTTTGGTCTAGATAAGATTTTCCTAATAGGAAACTGATGTTTTTTGACTCTCAAGTGATGGAGGCACATTGTACATTGATACTTCTTCTCATGATGTCCGCACTCAGTAATCCCCAATATGTGAGCATATAAGGATAAACCCACCAATAGGGATTCCACTTTTTATATGTGTTATTGGATATTTTTATATACTGATGTTTGTATTGGTCATTATACATAATATTATAATTAATATATATCATGGATCATGTACTTTGATGGATGTCTAAAAACCATAAAGATAGATGTTTAGAGAAACATATCAAACATTAGGTATTCCTTATGTCATATGATAAAATTGAAAAATTTAAGAAATGATCTTTTTCTTTTCAATTTTATGGAAGAAGATATCTCTATAAATTTGATTGAAATATATCTATCTGATTAAATCCATGGTCATTGGAGTTCATATATGAGTATTATTTGGAAATACAAAGAAAGATATAATAATCACATATAGTGAAGACACAAGTATGCATATTGATTGATGAGATATTGATAAAAATGGATTATATTACACAATAGTGTTTGTATAAAGGTTGTTTCATTGAGACATCATTTTATTTCTTTATGGGTGTCTTAATGTGTTGCGAGATGTACATATTTGACATTATTTATAATCACCTAATCCCACAAAGAATGATTCATATCTGATAACACTCTAAATGTATCTAAGATCTAATTAAATTCTATTGAATTTAAATAATAAGAATAATTATAACTGTAGAATTATGGAATTGAAATTATTCAAGTGTCTTTGATAACATAAATTCAATCAACATAAATTCAAGTTTATAATTTGTGAATTAAATTTTATTTTTCATTTATTATTTACAAGGAAATAAAAAATTATTTATTTAACTACCAATTTTAATTGAAGGTTCAGATGGCCAAAAATCCTACTCCTATTATATTTATTAGAAAAATAAAGGTATAAAAATATTATTACAAGGGGTATTTACAAAGTCTGGTATAAAAATAACCATGTGAATCCTCCTCTACCAAATATAGACAAAAATATAGAACCACGATAGACCATCTTTAGTTGGTATCTATAATATTCCTCTTGAAGATATCACTGGTAACTTCATTTGATTCCCTCTAAACTTGTGTAACATCTAGGAAAAGAGTACCCACAATATGAAGACAACAAATCCAGTAAAAAAATATTCTTGAAGTAACATTTATGGAATGTGCATTAAAGATATCCAATGCAAAACTAGAATCAGATTGCATCTATAGGGACTATTGACAACAATAGACAACATACCTAAGTGTGTTTATCATAATCTATAATTCATATTCAATTGCCTAACCATTCCCAATGAAATGATAAAACTAACCTATAATGAGACCATGATGAGTATTGAATATTCCACCATAACTCAAGGGTCCGGGTGCACATGAGGATACCCCATCAACATTAGGTTTTAACTACCCAAATATTAGAGGAATCCATCAAATAGAATTAATGACCAATAATTTTTTCCCTACCACTAACACCAATAGATCTCAAATTAGTGATGTAAGAGAATTCATTATTCCTAGATCTAGTTTTTATTTTGGAGTTGGTCATGATTTCTTAATGAATTTAAATAAATCCTTCATGAAAACAGGGGGCATAAATCTCAAACACTAACCCATTTATTTCATTCTAAATGAAATATATAGTGGCATCTCTATATGTCAACTGAAGAGACTGATTCATCCAACTAAAACCATCATTATAAGTGGATTTCATCATCACATGAGAACCTCCAAGTTCAAAGTTGCATCCAATAATACCCTATACGTATAGACAAAACCTACCATTTAATTTACATCAAACAAAAAATATGAATAATAGACTCCTCACCTTAGAGACAGAGCTAACAGGAAGAAGAAAGATAAAACCCTATATATTGAACGATTACATGCATAAGAAACCCATTCCTCTAGATTATATAGATCATAATGAATGTGGATAGTAAAATATTCTAATTTCTAATGCTCGTGATCCACAAATACATAATTATTGATACATTAATATAGTGTTTGTAGTAGTCCCTTACAATGAAAAAACCACTCAAATTTAGTTTCCAGACAAGAATGTCACATCGAGTGCACTAATATCTAAAAAACATCATATTGAGCTAGGTAATCCCCTAATAAACATTAGTAATACCCTAAATATCAACAATGGTGAAATGTTTCATAGAATGAGGAATATCAACTTATTCGTTAATTGGAATTTAAATCCATGGCATACTCCAGAAATTCAAAATGGATTGTTTACAGACCATCCACCTTGTACATTACAATATGTCTGGATAAGATTATTTAATGGTGAACCAAATAGAAAAATAAATCCCCAGTTTAGTTAATATATAAAAATGATTATTTATTCAGTTATAAGGATATTAAAAAAATAGTATTCCTACATTTATTCAACTTAATATTTATTAAATAAAATTTTACTTGTAATTTTAGTGAATATATTATTTATTTTTTGGGTGATAGAATAAAAATTATTTTTTAAAATTAATATTTTATTATTCAATGTTTGATAAATTCTGAGGAGGATTAGTCATCCGATTTAAGGGACTGATAGAAATGATTGTGTTCCTAGAGATTATGGACTGGGTGGGGTATCCAATGGAGGTAGGTTCATGCTATTGATTATGGTGGAATCAACCCTTCACTGATGAGGAAACGTACATAAAGAGTATAGTTTTTTTGGGTAGGCTAGACAGATAGGGTGATGGACGTGACACTTCCCTGGGGTGAAGCGGCATTGCTAGGTGGAGGATTCTCTACAGAGATGATAGTGGTATTACATCACTACTAGATATAGTGGTGGGGATTGTGATGGCTGTTGTGGAGAATGACGTTATACAAATGATGGTGGGGTCTCTACTAGATGCAGTGGTGAGCACATCACTATGGGTAGGAAAAACCGACTACTTCAAAATGGAACAAGTAGCTTGTAGGGTGATGTGTTTGTGAGAGTGTTTTGTTAATAGACCATGGGCAGTAAATATATATGGGTATCATACCCACTGGGTCTTTGGTCGATCCGTATATATATAAATAACTATTTATGGGTGGTATATCACCTTCTAAGGATATAAACTTCCTTTCAAATCCAGTGTGTGAGGTGTGTTTGTGTGTGTGTCTGAGGTAGTTACACCAAAATAAGACCATTATATATTATATTCATGTCAATAGAAATACTAATATTATATTTATCATTAGACATAGGGAATACCATAGATTATATATTTGATGATGGGATTTCAGGAAATTATTTAATACTAAACCCTAGTTATATATTACACTTTATATTATTTTAAACATGAGAGTCATTGAAAATAAAATCGATACTTAATTATTATCTCAATCCCTATAGAGAAAAACATCATCCCTCCCTATCAAAAATAAGAGAGAAAAAGATAAATTATTGGTTGTACCAATAGAGAGTAACTCAAATTACGAGAAACATCATACTAGAACCCAAAATACCAAGTCTTTCAATTATATATTTTAGTATCATAGGTATATACAACTAGAGGATCCCATCGTGGATTATCCACATCAATAAATATATGAAAATAACAGTCACTAAATTGATCAAGAATAATTATCACAATTAAGGTAATAATAAATTTAAATTATTTAATAGTTAAATTTCAAAGATCCACTATAGAAAACTATAAGGTTTATTTTTAATAAGTTATCTAGATATTATCCATTGAAACAGATGAAATCCCATTAATGGTCCCTCACTCAACACTTTAGTTGGGCCCCATAACTTTCAATAAAAATATTTGAAACATACTTCCCTAGCTCAATCAACATCGAATCATATTCCATCATCGTTAAACCTACCTAATTATGTTCAAATTACATTTTATAACCTATTAATTTTCTCTCATCTTGCAAAAATTGGTTATTTGTGCAGCCAATTCTAGTTAAGATATTCATCCATCAAATCTTATTCATTTATCTCCAACAAAATTATATTAATTATTTTAATAAATTAATAACCAAAAATTAACTTTATGGTATGTTAATTAATAATAACTTAATGATATATATTAATTTATCCATATATTCATTAGCTTGATTTGGTCTCACATCACCCCAAAATAATGGATGATTTTTCTTATTGAACATTAACACCATATATTTAATATATGAACTATCGTAATTGGTACTATTTCAAATCCCTTGTATGGATTTCATAATAACTCTAATTCATTAGAGGTCTATAGGGGAAACCTAGACCATCCACATCCCTTTTACACATTAAAGTGAGGATCTTATAGTTTCAATGTTAACTAAAAGCTAAATAGTTTCCTAAAAATAACATAATTCCATTAGTATTTATCATCATAAAAATACATATTTCATACTATGACTGTGTTTCATTATTTACATTGAATAATTTATTTTACCAACTATTTACTGTAATGGTTCATTCCAATTTACAAAAATTATTTATTTCAAAATTACATGGAAATCAAAAAAAAAACATTTAGTCATTAAAAATAATTTATCATGCATGAAAAATTATTTTCATTTAAAACAATGAAATCTGATACAGAATAAACTATGTTTACCATGAAAAATGAAACTTTTATGGTTTTAACCCTATGAGTTATAACATTACAAAAATATAATCATATGATATCGTTACCTACGTCTCATTTACCTAAACATAATGGTGGATCAATTTTCTCTATAAAATGTTATCCATGTATTTCTATTGGTACATTACAAGAAAAGAAATTATTATCCACACCTACCAAACATTCCAAGGCATAACTAAAATAACCAACTATGATTCCATATATTAAAAACTGAAACAAAGGGACTGATTACTGACTGTCGATCTAGAATGGTACACTGACTTGAGAAAATCCCATGATCGACCGAGGTTATCGATAAGTGGTGAGGTAAAAAACAAAACCATGGGTAAAAATTAAACCTAATTATAAAATTAAACCATGGATTATCATGAAAAAAAATTAAATAAAACATTTTTGAAACAAAATTTGATAGTAGAAGTAAACTTTATTATATAGAATAAAACCCAAAACCAAAGTTCTATATAAAAACTAAATGATGCATAAAAAATATGGACCTAACATCAACCATTAACAACTAATACCAATATTATATGTATAAAGTTTAATTATATCTCATCACTAACATAGAACAAATTCTTTTCACTACCTGTATCATATATGAGAGCATCTATAATTCCACTAAAATTTACTTGTAGGTGTGAGTATAAAACATATAATGGTATCCCCAATAATCTATTAAACGTCCATTCAAAATAAATTTCATAATCAATCCTTATAAAATATGATAAATCAAAAATAAATATAAGAATAAACCTTTGATTTATCACTTTTTTCAATGCTAACCCAAAACATTTATTTACAGAGAAATAAATAATTTATTGAAATTAATTACAAAAAAATTAGGATTCATAAATTTATCAAAACCATGTCTTCACCCTAAAAACTAAAATTCTAAGAAATACCAATTCTACAATTCCTTAGAATCCCTTTTTTCATGTCACGGTATAAAAATTTCCATTTCCCAAAAATATCCATTGGAAACTCCAACTTTTTCCAAAATTAATTCTTATGTCATGTCTTCCAATGAATCACTAAATGGAAATCACTATATTCCATATTCCATAAATAGGTATTTCATCAATTTTATAAACTTCATTCATACATCTAAACACATAACATCATGAGTTTCACCTTTTAACCCTAGTCATATCAATTAATTTTTTACCTTGACATGGGCTCTCTAAGTCCTCAGTTTCACTAAGATGGGAGCATAGCGGTTTTCAAAACATATCTCAAAAAAATATCACAATTAGTCAAAAAGAAATTATATTTTCCATAGAAGATATTAGATTCACATAACCTGTCATGTTATTTATGGAATTCAAAAAATTATAACTCCATGAATAAAACTAATGGATTTAAATATTTCATTTCATAATGGTGATGAACCCAAATCCTTAATTCCCTATAAACAAAAATAAAAAATCCATCACTAACATCAAAAAAATTAGGAAGAATAGATCTAGAGAGATAAATCCTAAAATGAAAAAAATAAAAACAATCTGGGATTCTATGATAATATAATCAATCCTAGAAGATCATTTTTATATTTAAGGTATATAATCTTAATAATTTCCCAATAAAACCCTAAATAAATTTATGGATAAATATAGACGTTAATGAGGTTTTTTGTAGTTAATATGGTAAATATAAATTTGGTTTTGGGACTTTTCATATTGTTAATAGTTGGGAAGTGTGGTTAAGATAACTTTGTGATTAACCATGATTCAGTACAGACTGTAGATGACTAAGCATAGTTATGATGCATAATTAGAATAAATGTGCACCTACCCATGTAATATTTTTTAGGTGTGAGGTACAAAGTCCTCTTCATTAAATAAAAAAATGTAGCATAATACAAAGGAGTAATCAAAAATAGAAATAAACGAAAAAAAGAACACAATTAGGAAACTTTAGACTGAGTACTCATATTGTGATGAGGGGAGCGTCCACCCCACCCCTCGGTATTCCGCCCTCTTCTCCGTATTTTGGCCTGCATCCATGGTCCCCCTCCATCAACATGAAATTAAGAAACATCAACAACTTTTTTCTCATTATCTCCACATACACGAACAATTCAATGAATATCTTCCTTGCTACTACCTAATGCATGAAACTCCAATGAATTATGTGTAATTACCTTAACAAGATGTTTGTCTTTAATAATTTTAAAATTGTCGTTCCTGGGGGGGGGGGACATCAAGACTGAATTCCTAGTTATAGTCAATTCAAAGCACCCAAACCCCATTTCATTGAGTTCATGTGGAACATAGTCCTTGAAGATCCAGGTATCTTTCAGAATGACATCAATAGATTGAAGAAATTTTCTATGTGCTGGATAGGAGTAGAAGCACTTTGAAAAGAAAAAGGGACTAACCTACTTTTAACTCATCCAGAATGAGGATCTTACTCCCTAAATTTTTTGGAAGAGAACCAATATATATTTAGAGCTTTATTTTTGGTCTCTTTCAATAATTATGACTTCATGAGGAACTGATATTCTCATGAGGAAGAAAATTTCTAGGTGATATGGAGTTGGTGAAAGGAAATTCTTATGTAAATTATTATCCAAAGCTTTAGAATTGATACAAAGGGTGATTCCAAAAACTCATTCATCTGCAACGGGGTTCACAAGATTGGTTTTTTTATATCTGAAATCATATTTTATTTAATTAACATGTTTGGTGGATCTTATATGATTTGGAAGGCTTGGAATGATGTAAGTATCTATGGAAAACAATTCTTTTTCTCTTAACTAAATATGAAAAAATGTTCACTCATTATGAACCTCTTCTCCTAGATTAATCAAACGGTTGTCTCGTAAAGCCTCTAGAATGTCTATATCCTCTCTCCATTGGATATTGTGAGAAAAAAACACACCAAATAAGGTATTTTGGTGTATTAAAAATCTCCTAAAAATATCCCAAAACATAACACTATTAGATCCTATAAAAAACCTTAATAAGAGAATGTGGAATCATTCAGGACATGTAGGGGTTGGTTTTATTGGACTTTAGTTCTTACTATTGTTTATTAAACTATCTGACAGCTGAGAAAAGATCAATTCCCAATATCCTCTCATGGGGCATGATTTTTAACCTCAAACTAGAAGAAATGGAAATAGAATGCACTTTTTTTTTACAATTTTTTAGGTCACTCTTTAAGACACTAGTTGTACTATCCTAATATTTTAAATGGAAATACTATGTTAGATATCAAAAAAGGTGTGAGACATTGATATTAAACTAACAATGAAATATTATTATGTTACTTCTGTATCCTAGATGTTAAATTGGTTGGTATGAATATGAATAAAAATTTTATGAAATATATAATGGTTCTAATAATTTCTATTGTATTAGTTAATTCTTTATAAAAAAACACATGATAATTAGTAAGGTCATTTTATTATTCATTAGAAAATTTTCAAAAAAAATAATTATTAATTTATTTTACTTAGAAAATAATTATTTAATGAAATTATATTTGATAAAACGAACATAATTTTTCAATCCATCATGACAAAAATATCTTAGGATGTCTTTTTGGAAATTTTTCTAAAAGAATCATTTTGACAATGAATACTGAAAATATTGATTTTTATTGAAATTGTATCTTATTTTATAGTGTTTAAAATGTAATATTGTATTTTGGATTATATTTAAAATTGAATTAGTTTTTTATTTAAATTAATTTTTAATGTATTTTTATACATTAAATTTGTATGAAACCATTTTCTATTTAAAAATTTCATTTTTCTGAAAAATAATTTCTCATTATGTTTTTCAGATTTGATTTTAAATTAAATTGCGAAATTTTTATGTTTTGAATTTTAAAAAAAGGAATATATATTTTTAGTCATTATTTAAAAATTTAGTAATTATTTCTCTTATATTTTTTGTTATATGAGTAGTAACCTTAGTATTTTTATTACCATGGTAAAGTGTAAATCTCGTAATGAAATTAAAAAAAATTATATGAATTAAAAAATGACCACGAAAAATTAAATAATTTTAATGGATGATTTAATTTAGTGAATATTCATACAATATTATATTATGGGGAATTTTCTAGCTATTTGGATGAGATTATGACCTTTATAGTATTTTATTTCACGAAAATCCAAACATGTCACATTCTTAATACTAATAAATATAATATTTTAATATGGGGTTATCTAGAGGATATTTTAGACATTAAATAGTATATTAAAATATAAATATTTATATTCATAATGTTAATTTAATTTGAATTTTTTTTGAAAAATTATTAACCTTGAACACTTTCATAATGCTAATGCAGTCATTATTTAATTGATAGAAAAATCAAATAAAACATTTTATAAATATTGAATGTATTATAATTTGAGATAATAATGTGATACATAAATTTTAAATATTTACATTAAATTTTATTTATATAATATAATATTTTTCAAATTATATGTGTTATCTTGATATTATTCGAGTCATGGTAATGAATAGTTCTTAAAAATGACATTATATATATTTTATAACAAATAATATTTTTTTAAATGATATAAAAATAATAAAAATATTATATTATTAAAAGTCATTATTATATAGATTATAATATAAAAATTGGTCCATATTTTGGTCTTTTTTCCATTTATACTAACTATATTGGCCCTCAAAGAGTAAAAATACTTGATGTTACAGTATGTTTTAAAAAGGGTTTAAGAGGGGATAAAACAAAATGATAAGGTTATAAACGTGACAAAAAATTATCCAAAAGTAATTATAAGAGAATATTTATACCCATAATCATCTTATCTTTTAAATAAAGTATTTTTTATCCATTTTAAATTGAATACTAATGTATATTAATTTAATGTTTGGAGAAAATCCAAGAGTGCCCCTCTCCTCACTTATAAAAGGGAACATATTCTTCTCAATATATTGGACTTCAAACCACATTTCGTATATCCAATAACAACCAAATACCTTCCTAGAATCCATTCACACATTATATAGGTAATTTTTAGGCATAACATGAACTTTAGTGGTCTTAATTTGATAATTAAATAAGGTTTTCCAAATAAGATGTATCATTTTAATCAATTATTTCTCTTTTATTTCTTCTTCCACCCCCTAAAAATATTCTTCAACAATGATAAAATAATAACACCAGTATCCAAAATATACTAAGATTTTATTCTGCAATTTAATAACCTATATCTATCTTCTCTTTCATCTATGGGGAAATGAAACCATCATTCATATGTACGGTAGACTATCGCCTCTTGAATCGATGTAATTTTTTCATCACTGTATCACAATAATAGATATAATGATGGAATTAATATTTATATATGATATTGAGGAAATATTTTTCATTATAAAAAATATTTTATAATATTTTCCTTCTTACCATTCCAGGAAATAATAAATGATAACTTCATTCATGCATATATGTTGACTACCACCTCCACGAAGCGATGTGATTCCTTTTTCATCACCACATCACATAGATGATATTTATGTATGTATATATATATATATATATATTTAATGAATTAATATGATATACATTATATTATTATCATTATGGGAAAATAAAATAAAACTTACCTTTTTTCTGTAGTGATCATTGAATAATTAAAACGTTACTCATGTGTATGTAAGACCTACCATCTCCATGATTGTAAAGTAGTTCATTGTTAATAACCATATATAATGGTTTAATTTAAAAGTGATATTTCTTTATAAAAATTATAAATATTTCATGATTATTATTATTTATATGTTTGATTAATGATCACTTTGACCATATTTAACCAATCTAATTAATTTTAGGCTTATGTACCAATTAACACTAAAACATTCGACATGACCATAAATTATTATGTAATTGTTATAAAATTGTAATCAATGAGATAAAAGGAATAAAAAACATGGAAAAGGTTCTTAATTATGTAAATAATTTACATAATTTTATTATTAGGGAATATGAAAAATTTACTTGATGATTCCGACTCAAGGTAAGGTATTTTCATTACACTTTATTTCTATGGGGAACATTCCTTATACACTACATGTTTATTTTTTGTGGTGCATATAATAACCAGGAATACATCTTATGTCCATTATTAGTAAAATTATGGTATTTTAATATCCATATAAATTTCAATACTTTATGGGGATTATGTTTAAAAAGTTACCCAAGTGGTAAGGGTTTATTTCAGAATTTCATCATTATTCAAGATTGTTTATGTTTATGTATCCAATACAGAATATTTATTTTCCATATACTTATTTTCTAAAAAAATTAAAATTGGTTTTTACTATTATTATACATTTATTTTTTCATGACCACCTCCCCATAATATATACTGCTCCTGGGTCGGCAATATGAGAAGGGAGAAAGTGACCCCTGAATCCCACCTTCAGTCGGCCTCGGATTTCCCACTAGCATTGTGGGTATAGTAATCACACAAATGGGAGGCATTACCCTCTAAGAGAAAACATGAAAAAGAGAAAGATAAGAAACACACCAAAGAAATCCAACTCACATTGCAATACAAAAGTAATCCTAAGTACACATATGTAATGACATTCAAGAACTACTACAACAGAATGGGAAAACTCCAAGTACTAAAAGAACGTAAAACAGCAGCGACCACAATTCCCGAACAGCTCCTGCAACCCCCAAGCTAGTAGTAACCAACCGAATATCCAACCTGCTACAAGTGACCTAAAAATAGTTTTTATATACATTGGGTGAGTATAATAGTATACTCAGTAGGATCCTCCTCGGTGCCTCACGTGAAAATGTAAAGAAACCATGCTAAAGCAGAGTGAACAACAAATGGAACTAACTCATCACCTAACTAGGTATACTACATACCCATCCTCACCTTGGATACTCTATCAAAGTATTACATAAAATATTATATAACATAATAGTTAATATCAAGGGTACCTTGCTACCACTTCCCCAATGGCTTGCCATTTTACACCAACGTTGCACGTCCTTAGCATCTCTCCCAAAAAGGATTGCCCACAGACACATGGGTGAAGATCCAAAACATTCACCTTGTGCAAAAAAATCACTATTTCTATGTAACCAGGTAGTTTCCAAGATCCACCACAGCTTGAATAATGTGTATCATACATTATTCATTTTAACTCGAGCCATTACAACCCACACACCGAGTAAGGTTCCTCAAGCCATCACCACCAATACACCTTACACCTATAGTAGTAAATAAGAAACTATGTTATAAATATATGTATGTTAGAAACCAAAAGCCATTACATCCCACTACACACATATATAGGGTAAACTAACTGATTTTCAAACCATCACAGTATCTATGAATAGAAGATAGTGGGGACAAAGGGGATATTTGACCATCCATCCTGCAATCGGGATGTTGGGGAAAACAACCCCCCCCCCACAGGGCTCAGAATCCCTGGGGTGTTAGTTTCCCTAATTTATGGTTGGAGTAGTGTATAGAGACACAAAATTTATATCATATACTATATCTCAAAACCACACTATGGGCACAACTTACTCTTATAATCAATTTTATCTAACGTCTCTCGCACTCTCGATTTCCACTACTAAGACTAGGTTTCCTAAAATCACACAACCATTTAAAGAACAATATTTTATTTCTTTATCCCTTTTTATCAGTTTCACTGTTTGTTAATTAAATATTTAACCATTAATTAAATGTTATTAATTACACATTACATTTCATTAGCATCACAACAAAGTTTCATGCCTTCTAGGAATAACCATGCCAAGTCCACAAATTCTCAAAAATATTACATTAGCATTGCATCCCAGTAAGCTTCAACACCATGATTATACATCATTTATTAAATCATTTATTAAAAATATTATTACTTTCCAATAATTCACAAGAATTCTAGAAAAACATTCTAAGCTAAAAAAGACATGGGGCTCAACACAGTTAATAAATGAACTACTCATCATGTATTTTCCACCTATAGCTGGAGTGTAGAACCATCATCCCTCAGGAAAATAAACACGGAAATCATGTGGCGTACCCCACATTTCTTCTCCCCTTTTGGATGGTGGGTAGGAAAGATTAGATTCCATGAAAAGTGGGGAATGTAATGATGATAAACAACCAAAAAGAATTATCAAGAATTTTATCATTCATATCCAATCTGTTTCATCATCTCGGGTGTCCTCCCTAATAACCACATGGATAAACTGATGCATCTCTCCACTCTAGGCATCAACTACTGCTACAACCACTACGCCACCTTGCCCCCACATATCACAAATTCCATCCAAGTTCATAACACATCACCAAAATCAATCAAATAACGAAACAACTGGGCTCTTATCCCTAAAAAAGGCATTCATCCTTCACACGCAACTAGCTCTCATGGCTCCAAAGAAGAAGGGACATGACCTTAAAAGAAAGTGGGTAACTCAGAAACCCACAAGGCATTAAATTTTATCAGTCAAACAGCTCTTTAATCCATCTTAAATTAACCAATTTATTATTTATAGGTTCTAACTATTGGAAACATAAATAGTGAGCTATCAAAAAATAACTCAATAGTCAATTGGCTTGCCTTAAATTTATTATCAACAAGAATCAACATGCCTTTGGTTCATCAATTAATTCAATTATGCATGATTACTAAAAGAACAAAAAAATTCATTTACATGCCTCTTTATCATTAAAAAATAATTACAATTAATCCCAATTTTTTTTATTACCAATTTCCATCAAGAATCACATGCTAAACAATGAAAGCATAGATATCACACTATCATAAGTGTCTATAACATACGATCAATACCAAGTTTATTTATCAATTTCAAATACTTATTATATCAATTCCATTGCTATCTAGTGGGATAAAACATACTAACTCTATAGTTTCACATAATGGAATAGAGAAGACATGAATAGCCTGCCTCAAAAGGTTCTTAATGTTCATTACACTGTAATAATCCACACAATAGAGCATGATCACCTCCCCCCACTACAAATACATCCTCCTGAGGACGTTGTGGCACAACTGTACTAATCGACACCCAAGAAAACTTCATTATAAACAAGGATATCACATTCTATAAAATGGTATGGAGAAATAGTATAAGAAGGATCAAAGAAAACATGAGAACGGGGGTAGATCATACCTTATATCGATGATGGACTGATACTGGTTGCTTTCACAAAAACAAGGGGTGTGAATGCAGTAGGAATAAGCATTAATGGGAAACTATCAAAGGATTATGGTTAGATCACACATCTCATATTAGAATAATGTCTCAGGGTACCTCACACAAAGATAAAGGAGAAAGAATGAAGGAAGGGAAGGTGACTAACTTTTAAGGATTAGATTCAAGACTAATGGGATTCGAAATGGTTTAGAATCTCTGTTAACGAGGATCACTTTAATCCACATGGTTTGACAAAGTAAAGGATTACTGAGCCTTATGAAAATTGATATGTGAGTTATGGAATTTGAATTGTCCTTAAATCCCTTAAAAAAGGCATTGAATGTGTTTTTTGTGAAAGAAAATGCTAAAGGGGAGAAACTGCAGGAAGTTGAAAACACTATACACCTACTGAAAGCTGGAAAAAATATACACCTACCAACATCTAGAAAAACTATACACCTATTGACGTCTAGAAACATTATACACCTACTAAAATTTAGAAACATTGTACACATATCGACCTCTAGAAACACTCTACACATGACGATATCTGGAAACATTGTACACCTACCGATATCTGGAAACACTATACACCTACCAATGGTTAGAAACACAGTACACACAAATGGAATCACTATTCATAGAACTGGAAATTTGAAAAAGTGTTGGGGATAAGTCACCTTGACCTCCTAGAACACCTCAAACACTATATTTTTTAAAAGAAATGGATCAGAGAGGTCTCGACAAATTCATATTTAAAATTTTTTTTTCTAGTTTTTTAATTTTTACAGTACGGTTTAGAAGGAATATATTTTTTCGAGTGAGTTACATTGTGACTTTTCTCAAAAAAGGAATTCCTTTTTTACTTATAACTCATGAGTGGATTTTCCCACTGTCATGAATACATAATTATTTGAAGATTCATTTATAATTTTAAAAAATCACGATTCATAAAAAAAGGTAGAGCCTTGTTCAAAAGACCAAAGAAAATTTTATTAAAAAGAAAAGATTACAAGGGTCTAAAATATTGGATCATATAACAATCTTTGACATGAAGAGGAAAAAGGATGTCCAGAAGATCCTTGAGCGTGGTTATGTCTTGTGTGACTCCTTTATTGGCAAGACCATCAGCAACTATATTCATCCTCATGGTAGGTATGGTTTGCAATGAAATTGCTGCCTTGAAGAGAACAGAGATAATTCATCCAACAGGGAGTAAGAGGCCAATCTTGGTGAGTCATACCATTACAAATGGATTTCAATAGAGTCGTAGAATCACTTTCAATCCCCAAGTTGTTCTAGCCACGGTGTATGGAAAAGGTGACTGCTTGAATCACACTCATCATTTCAACTTTCAAGGAGGTTTCAATACCACAACCTCTATAAAGTCACCCAATGATTTGACCAAAATGTTTTCCATAGATTGTGCCACACCCTACGGGTCCTGGATTCCCTTTTGAGGCATCGTCCACATTTATTTTAATCCACCTAGGTAGCGGAAGTCTCCAAAAACCCTCAAGAGTGCGTCTCAGTTGGCTAAAGTTGGTCGCCACCCAAGGACATCACAGAATCATATTATCATCCACCAAGTTGTCAAAACACCCTTTCTAGATTAACACAGCTTCACAGATAGCGATGAAAATCCACCTTTTACCTAAATTGATGTTAAAATAGAAATTTTTGTTAAAAATGGAATTTTTGTCATACCAGATTACATGAAGAAACTCTACAATCCAGGCAAGAAATAAGTTCTTGATTTATTGGGAGCTTTCTAGTTCCATGCAGCATTTTAGGTGAGAATTGTTAGAATCAAGCATCGGCCATCTGCAATCAAAAATGTCAAAAATATAGCTCCAACGAGCAATGGAAGTATCACAAGACAAAAATAAATGATTATTATCCTCTCTATGATGATTACAAAGAAGGAATTAAAATAAAAGTCTGATCCCAAAAATTTTCAAACCAGAATTAGTGGGAACCCTATTATGACCAATATGCTAGATAAGAGTGTGTCTTGAGGGTTTAATCCAAGGCTTACAGAAGAATTTAATCCACTTTCATTTTCATAGTTATTATAGTAGTGGTTGTAGAAGATTTTTGATTTTATCAAACCATTGTGTGTTGGTTCCCAAGTTAGAAAATCCTACGAGATATCAAAATGGTAATTATCAATAATTTGAACAACATTTTCAGGAAGAGTATCAAAATGAAAGTTCAGAACATTGTGGATAGTGATGTTAAAATCTTCAAGTAGGTGATTAGGAGGAACTAAAGTAATTAGGGTAGTCCCAGTCTAGTTATCCAACTAGAATTTCCTGGAAGAGTTTCTCGTGACAATCCATCTAGCATTGGTCAAAATGTTAGCATATATATTTATGAAAGAGGGACAAATGTAATAATTCAGGTAGCCCTTACTACCTTCCCTCAATATATCCAGGAACCTATTATTGATGAAATAAATCGAAGGGGTATCATTGAGAATTAGTTTCTAGGTGATTCTGGCTTAAGGGGCCTCATTACAGAGTTTTAAATTTTTAATACAAAGGCCACATTTGTCCAAAGTCTTACAACAAGTAGCCCTGGGGATTGTCACAAGCTTTCTATCCAAGGTGATCCATGTCCAAAAAACGTTTTTAATATGAATGTTCATTTTTTTTGTAAGACAAGCCGACCACTTGTAGACCATAATAGAGTAGACCAATTTAAAGATAATGAACAATTTGAAAAGGCAGACCATCCCTGCCATGGAAAGAGATTTAACTTTCCAAACAGAGAGCTGACTGAGGATTTGATCAACAATTCTTGAAAAATCACAAGCGTTGGGTCAACCCCAAAAGATGGGAACCCCAAAATAGTTGATGGTAATTTTCTATTCTTTAATTCCAAGATCATTTCTGATAGATTTTTTCCTAATTGTGGGGTTGTTTTTTCCAAAATAGATGGTGGATTTTTTCTAACCAATGACTTGACCCGGGACCTCGTCATAATGAGCGATAATATATTTGAGAGTTCTAATATTTTTCATACCACCCTTAAGAAATAAGATGATGTCATCAGCATAAAGAAGGTGAGTGAGATAATTCACATTTCTAAAGGCATTAATAGTTTTATGTATATTTTGGTCAAAAATATGGGTGAGAACATGACTTCAATAGTCTTCTATGATAGAAAAAAGGATTATAGATAGAGTATCACCATGTCTGACACCTTTGGTGCAATTGAAGTATACTCTAGGAGATCCATTTATCAGAATGGATATGTGGGGTGAGAAAAAAAGTGATTTGATTCTAGAAACAAATAGATTAGTGAAGCCAAAGCCATGAAGAACTTTTAAGATGAAGTCCAAATCCATTGTATCAATGGATTTTCTTATGTTAAGTTGAATTGAAATATTACCACCCCTATTAATATTATTCAAATTGTTAGTGCATTTTGAGGTGAGAGAAATACAGTCTTTTATGATCAACCCTTCAAAAAACCAAATTGGTTCCTGGAGATAATTTTATCTGTAATAGAGGTGAGTCTATTAGCATTCAATTTGTTGATGATTTTAAAGAGATTGTTGATAAGGGTTATGGGTCTAACAAGGTGAATTTCAGAGGAATTTGCAACCTTGGGAATCAAAGTGAGGAATTGGGCATTCAACCCATGTGGGAGGCACCCACTAGAGAAAAAATGATTAACAAGTTTGCAAACATCAATTTGGATGAGATCCCAATACTTATCATAGAATTCATTATTAAAACCATCATAACCCAGGTCACTATCAGGGTTCAGGCTAAAGGCAGGGTCTCTGATTTCATGGTCAAGAGGAACATAAAAAAGAAAATAATTCTCAACATTAGTGAAAATTCTTGGAACGACAACATGAATGAGATCTTTGTTAAGGGAAGGGTCATTGTATAAGGACTCAAAGTAGGAGACAACATGTCTAGCAATGTCTTCTTCAGTATCCAATAGATTGTATCCATCTTTGGGAAAGGACTCAATGTTCTTGATCCAATATAGGAAAGGATGTTTTATGAATGATATAATCATATTTTTAGTTATCCTTGAATTCTGTTATGGTTTCTATATTTATGATATTGTCAAAACCACACACACAAACAAACATTTATGACCTGAACTTAGGTTTCATGATTTAATTTTGATGAATTCTCATTCTTATGATTCATCTCTTTTAAAATGATAATGTTTTATGAAAAACATCATGTTTATGATCATTTAAAGTTTTTTATATGAACATTTTATGTAATTCACTTGATCTTAAACACTTTTCATTATCGTATTCTTTCATCTGATCATCGTTTTATATGTCTCATGCTTACCCTTACTAAGAATCTAACCTCACTCTTTCTTATGTTTACTTTTCCCCAAGTCATGAAAATTTATGATAAATGTTTTTTATAAGATGGTTTCACATGTAAGGAATTTTATGGGAAATTTTGAAGACATAAAAAGGAATATGAAAATATGGGTATATTGGGAGAGTATGTTGACCGTTATAAGCCAGACATTATGAACCCAAGGTGTTGAAATTTTTTCATACTTCTCAAAAAAAAATAAAACTAATAGGTAATTGGTTTTATAAGTGATACAATATTTAATAATTATGTTGTAAATTTTGTATAATATCAATTGGGTCACATTTATCTATATTAAAGAAAGAAATGTGAAGTTTAGGATTTTTGAATTGGATCTGGGAGTATGGGACTTGGGCTATTATAGTTCTTATTATGGGAGGGCTTAGAAAAATTTTTAGATTATGATATTTTCACAAGAATTTGTCTTAAGAGTTATGGATACTATCATGGGTATATAAGTTTGAGGTTGACGATTAGTGTTGGGTATTAGAAAACAATTTTGAGGTTTTATGTGATGGAATTTTTAGGAGGATAATGATATTTTGGGATATGAGTATGTAACAATTATGTTTAACATGAATTACTTTTTTAGGTAAATGTGTTTACATTTTATGGAAATAAGTTATGATATTTTATTTTTAGGTTAGTATAGGTTATTATAGTTTTGGGATGCAAAATGAAAGGTATAAGATAGAATTTGAGGATAAAACGTTTGTTTAACATGGAATATATTAAGGTTATTTTTTAAGATTCTTATAACATTGCAAAGAATTTTATATGTATTATATTAATATTATATTAGAATAAAATACAAACCAAAAGGTGTGAAAAGACTTATAACCTCTAGCAGGGTTGTGAGGCTTGAACCCGAGGCTAAAGGGTGACAAAGTCGCATCTCCTACCACTGGATTTGGTGATGTCTTAGTTATCATGATATTATTTTTATTTATTTAAACTATCTGATAGATAAAAGTTCAATTCATTTTTAGAACATCTTGAATATCATATAGGTAACCATGGAATTTGAAATTTATTGGGTGTTAGGTGATTAATATTTTTTAGAACATGATCACTATTTTGGGAACCCAATATGATTAAGGTAAAGTGAATATTATGGAATTTTATTTTAGAAATAAATTTTTAATTTTATTTGGGAAGGATATATGATTTTAATGTTGATTTTTTGTGATTCTGGTAATTTATGGAAATGGATAGAATATCATTGAGATTATATGTTTAGGGTGTGTACATTTTGCGATATAAGTAATATATTTATCTTTGAAGATGATGTGTTTAAATCTTCTCGATTTTTGGGTTTCGATCATAGTCTATAATATTTTGATGAATTTTTAAGATAGTTATTTATTAAAGCATATAAGTTGAACTTTGAGTATTACTATTGAATTTAGGAGAATAAAGTAGTTTTCCTTAAATGAAAGATTATTCTTTTTGGGAATAATTTTATCACGTGCAAACTATTCTATTTTTTTAAAACATAAATATAGGATAAATGTTTTTTCTTTTTGTATTTTGTGATCCATTAGAAGTTGATTTTTTTTCTTCAATCGTGAAAAAATAATTTTAAATACACATCATTTAAAGCCAAAGATATGATTATTTTGGATATTGAATAAGGATAAAACTATACTTACCAAGTAATTATATTTCCACATGTTATAGACTAGAAAATAATGTAATTACTTAACTATTGTAAATGGATATTAAGACAAAAATGTTGTCCTATAACATTCATGTTTGATGAAATGATGATCTTTTCCACATCTATGGTTTAAAGTTTTTTTATTATTAACTTTCTCAACATCATTCAACTTCTTGAGATCAATGATATATAGAAATTAAATTTCTTCCATTTCCATAACTTCAATTTCCACAAATGTTATTCTATTTGAAAACATGATATGTGTTATCTCAAATGACCTTTTTTACTTCCCTTTATCTACAATATGATGTTTTTTAACCCCTTCAATAATATGGTTTTTCATAAAAAAATTCAAATGTCAAAATATTTTATTTTCTAGAACAAGATCAAATTTTTACGAATGAAATATATTCAATGGGAATATAATGTAATATACTAATATGTTAAAAGGATATACTATGTTCGATGTCATACAGGGTACACAACCTAGAGCCTAAATGAATAATAAAATTTTATTACGTGACTGTTATATCCAAGCTAGTAAATTGGAGGGTATTAATATGAATCACTAGTTTATTAAATATATATTTGTTCCAATAATAGATAATGTATTAAATAATTTATTATAAATAAGAATTAAATTATTAGTAAAGTTATTTTATTCTTCATAAATACATTTTCATAAAAAATATGTTTTAAAATTTTTTATCAAAAAATAGTTAATTTATGAATATTTATTTATTTAAATGATCCTAATTTTTTAACTCATCATGTCAAAATTATCTTAATATGAATTTTTAATAATTTTTAAATAAGGGTAATTTTTCAATGAATAGTGAAAATGTTATTTTTTTTGTGAAAATTTTATTTTATTTTTAAATTATTTCCTAAGAAAACATATTCTCTAAATTATTTTTAAATTCTAATTATTTCCTTTTAATTTAAATTATTTTTTTCAATGATTTTTATAATTTATTTTAGGAAAATTATATTTTATTTCTAAAAAGGATATTTTTTATGAAATGATTACCATTTCATTTCTCCAATTTGATTTTAAATTAAATTTTAATATTTATATGATTTGAATTTTGAAAAAATTATACATATCTGGAATCATTAGTTTCAAATTCCTTAGATAGTTACCTTTTATTTATGTACGATATGAATAGTAACATTAGTTATTTTTGTTTCCACGGTGTAGGGTAAAACTGGTAATTGAAGTTAAAAATAAAATAATAAGGAATAAAAAATTACCTAAAAACATTAATTAGATTTATTTTTTGAAAAAATTTAATCCATTTTCATATAATATTCAATTATATCGAAATAAAATTCCATTTTGATGAGATTATTACCTTTATAGTAATGAGTTCTACAAAATTCAATCATATCACACTCTTTTTTTAATATTTATAATACCTCAATATTGGGTAATATAGAATATACAATTGAATAAAAAATTTATTTTTAAATATAAAATATTTATCTTCATCATGTTAATTTATTTTTAATATTTATTGAAGATATAATTACCTTAAATGCTTTGATAAAACTTATTGATAAAATATTAACGTAATAGAAAATCAAATAAATGATATTAAGAAAATTAAATGTAATATAATTTGAGACACCTAATGTGATCCCAAAGTTTCTAAAATTAAAAAGTCATGTTAGGGTCATAATAAAATATTTTTTTGAATGTTATTTGTTATATTGATATTAATAAATTAAAAGTAATAAATAGTTCTAAAATATGACTTTATTAATATTTTATAAAAAATAATATATTATTAAATTAAATGAAATTAAATAAAATATTATTTTTAGATAAATTGATTTTGATATGGTTTTTAATATCAATCATGGTCCATTAATGGGACTGTTTCCCATTTATAGTAAATATATTAACCAACAAAGAGTAAAAATACTTATTATCACAGTAAGTTTTAAAAGGATTAAAGAGGGGTTAAAAAAATTATAAGAATAACTATGTGTGAAAAAAATGTCCAAAAATATTGAATTAGTGTTTTTCTACCT
Organism: Viscum album; assembly: GCA_963277665.1. NCBI lineage: Eukaryota > Viridiplantae > Streptophyta > Magnoliopsida > Santalales > Viscaceae > Viscum > Viscum album. Next base: position 1,914,307,553 of record OY728165.1, on the reverse strand, counting down.
GAAACCATCTTATTTATCAAACAAATGAATTTTTATCCATTTTTTAATAATATTAATTTTTATTAGTTTAGTATTTTGCGAAATTCCATGAGTGCCTCTCCCCTATCTTATAAATGGTGACCTATTCTTCTAAATAATTTAGACTTTAAAAATGATTTGGTTTAGAAACTTACAACCCAAATACCTTTCTAGAATCAAAACCCAAATTCTATATTTCTTTCCATTGTCATAATACCAACCACAGTGTTCTTAAGGTGATAAGAAGACGAGGTTTTCCCAAGATGATGTAGCCTTTTTAGTCAATAATTTCAATATTATTTGTAATTACAAATACTTAAAATATTCCCCAACCATGATAAAATAATAATACCAGAATCCAATATATACTAAGTTGTTATTATTCTAATGGAAGTACCAATATCCATCTCCTCTTCAATTAAATGGGAAATGAAGCCATCATTCGTGTGTATAGAAGACAACCACCAAATGAAAAAAATATAATTTTGTTTCCATAAATATCTCGAAATTAATAGTAATTTTGTTATAATAAATTTTTATATATTATCTTAATTTAATATTTATCATTCTTAAATGATAATACATCATTTACCTCGTTATCATTCCCTTCACTAAAAAATGATAGTGACGTTCATGTGTTTGTGTTGAATACCACCTCTATGAATTGATGCGATTCATATTTAATAACCACATCATAGAGATGATATATATAGATATATATAAGTAATATAATATATATTATGTGATAAAAATTATTTAATGATAAAATAATACTTACCTTCTTTCCATAATGATCGTTGAAAAATCAAAACCTTACTCATGCATACATATAATCTGTCATCTTCATGATTGTAATGCAGTTCAATTTTGATAATAATATTTACTTTTTATATTTAAAATGACACTTGATTTAATAATTATTTCATTATTATTATTAATTAGATACTGGAGTAATGACAACTTTTACCATAGTCAACCAACCTAAGTCATTTTGGACTTATGTACCAAATATTAATAAAACATCCAACATGAACAAAAATGAATACGTAATTGTTATAACATGGTAATAAATTATATAAAAGAAATAATAAACATGAATTTTTTTCTTAGGTAAGAAAATAAATATCCTAAGTTTATTATTATGGAATATAAAGAACGTATGTGATGAGTCTGACTTGGTAAGATATTTTTGATACACTTTTATTTTTGTGGGACACATTCCATATATACTACATGATTGTTCTATGTGGTGTATATATTGAACATGAACTCATTTTATTATTGTTTTAATCAAAATTAGGGGGTATAAAAATCCATATAAATTTCATTCTTTCATGGGGCTTATTATTCAAAAATTACCCAAGGGGTAAGGGTTTATTTCACAACCTCATCATCATTAGAGATTATTTATGTTTAAGTCTCCACTAGGGAATATTTCTATTACATATCATTATTTTATAAAAATCAATAAAATTACTTCTCTCTAATATTTTTATAAAATAATGTTTACTATTGTTTTACTTTCTACAAAATGGTTTAATGGAATCATTTTCCCATTTTACATAAAAGTTAATTTATAAACTTCTTACCATAATACGAAAGGGATAGTTTTTTAACATATAAGGATTGAAATAATTTTTCCCCATATTGAAAAAATAATAGGAATATTAATTTAAAATCTTACAAGTTTTATTTCAATGAAAATTTTTTCAATTATAATTGCACAAATTTTTAAAAATAGAATTTATTTTAAAATGGAAAATTTATTTTCCTCAAAAATTATTCCAAGTGTTATTTTAAAATAATTTTCTATCCATGATGGAATAACATGATGATTAATAAGAAATTACCGGGATATATTCCAATGATATAATCCTTATTATTTCATTTTATAGTTAAAGTTTTTGATAACAAGATGAAATTATTATGAAACCAATTTTTTCATGGGTTCTGAAGTGGTGAATGTTTTTTTATCATGTGGAACACATGTGTATCTTTTTAATTATTTGATTGGTGGGTCATACATATCCCTATAATTTATTGGGTAAGGTATTATATATTATGAAATAATAATGGGAAATAATTCCATGTTCTATATCAACTATGGAAAATAAGTTGATGTTCTTGGTCTTTCATGTGAAACAAGTCGATGTGCTTGATATGTTATAGGAAACAAGTTGATGTACCTACTCCACTATGGGAAACATGTTTTGATTCACGATGTGATTTTATTTATAGTTAGACTTAAATTATGAAATAGTTTCAATATTTATGATGGTTCAACCCACACGCACACGTGTATGACATGAAATTATGTTTCATGATTCATTTTTGATGAATTTTCGTGCTTATGATTCATGTATTTTGAAATGATAGTTTTTTATAAAATAGTTATTATTTATTGTCATTCTCTAATTGTGTGTGAACATTTTATGTTTTGTTCATGTTCTTATACCCTTAATATTATATTTTTCTTTCATTGGGTCATCAATCGATATCTCCTATGAATACCCTTACTGATTATTTGAGATCAACTTTTATTATGTTCTTTTCATCCTGGCCATAAAGAATGATACTAAAGGTTTTTTGATTATAAAGTCTTCATTTTTGATAATTTTTTGTCATATATTGAAGAAACACCATGGAATATGAAAAAAAGGCTATAGTGTTAGTTGATGTTGTACTTTATGAACTATATGATTGTAAACCCAAGTTATCAAGAAATTTTTCTAATTCTATAAAAATCAACACCTAAAATTTTCTTGGGTATATATGGGAACCAATATTTCCTTCTGATGTTGTATAGTCTCATAGGGAATAATTGGCTAATATTTTTTGGTATCAAATTAAGAAGTTTAAATTTTATGTTTTTATCATGGGATCTGGGAGTGCGGGTCTCAAGCTATTATACTAGTCCATCACATACCAAATCATATCATGAAAGAACATTCTCAACCCACAAGTGGAAATTTCATACAATTGGTGAGAGGGGAATAGGGAAGCTAAAAACCTCATAGTTTTAAGAAGAATATATGATTTTCTTAACATTTACTCATGTCATGGGTCCTTAAAACCTATATTTATGTGCATTTTCAGATAAAATTCTATAGGGATACATCATTTTAGACCACCAAAAAATTTGAGTTGGTGGTAATTTCCCCTTAATAAGATATTTAACATTAATTGAATGTATTATTTGAGATATAAATAAAATTTTAATATATGAATTTATTTATGGAGTAAAGAGAAATAGGTATCAAATATATATTTAACATATTTTAAAAATTTAACTATTCCAAAATATTAATACATATAGAAAAATAAATTTATTATTTTTAATAATCAAAATACCAAATGAATTTAATGGTTATGTGGTGTATAAAAAGTCTATAGGATTGTATAATTTTTCCATCAATTTTTATGAATAGATCTGAAAAACATGATCAACACAATATAGATGTCCTGGCTCGTATCAATCGATAATAGTATCCAAACCCGGGAGGCCATGTGACCTCATGTTTACTCCCCATATGCCAAAGGTTACTTACTAGTTTCCATGGTCTATTAAGATATAGTGGGGATATTATAACCTCTGGTTTCAGAGTAGAATAGTGGTTAAATAAGTGTATATATAATGGAATACTAATAATGAGAGTATAAAAACAAATTTAAGTCACCCAAATGATAATAAAAAACAATACAAACAATGGAACCATATTTTGAATGATGAGTACATCATGTATCTAATTAAAATAATTATGAATACATGGAATAAGGATCTTATACAAATAGGTATATCAAATGGACCAAAAATACCAAAAGGCTATCTCTAGATAGCATCATGATCCATAGAAACATACTATGATCCCCCAATCCCATTGATACGATCAATAAATCATCAATAACAAGGAACATTTCTTTATCCCTACCTTCATCAATGAAGTCTGTTAGGGTACTAAAAACTGTACTGAATAGGGTGTGAGATAAACTCAGTAGGACAACAAAAATGGTGTCTATTACTATCCATATTTTGCATATAATATGAAAATTGTGAAAATATAATAATGTTAAAGAAATAATGTGAACTATAAATGGAGGGATCTGGTTCCTAAGGAACACTAGATAGAAATTTCCTACCTCGACCTATGCCAGGATAACCTCTAAAAAGATTTCACATTAAACATTTAAAAATAAGTGTATATAATTATATGTATATATATGAACTATATATGTAGTTATGTTTATATCTATATATTTACATACATAGTGATATCCAGGACCTTTGGTGTAACACAAGAATCCATGTATAGTCACTAATATCTCATAAATTAGCAGGGGACTCCATGCCCAAGTATCATAGATCATAGGGGTCATCAATACCATGAATCATTAGTATAAGAGATTGAGATCTAAAGTATCATTGGTTTATGGGATTCCATTATTAAGTTTCATAACATTTGGGAATCTATGTCGAAGTATCATAATTGTAGAGATCACATGCCCCTGTATCATAATTGTATGGTTTCCATGCTAGAGTATCATAACAGTAGGTCCACCATGCCTGAGTATCATATTTATAGGGACATCAGGATAGAGTATCACAAAAATAGGTACGTCCTTCATGAGTATCATAACATTAAGAATGTTATTCCAAAATCTCCTAATAATAAGGAAAAAATTCTTGAATCCCATAAATCATATGGGTCGACATGCCGAATTATCAAAATTGTGATAAGAAATAAAAGGATTAAGTAATAGCTAATAGATATTTGATAGTTTATTAAAATTACTCTTTAAAAAGCGTGTAACCATTGATCTATTAAATCACATGATGTGGTTGTATGACTCACTTCCCTTTTAATTGAGTATAGATTGATAAGCATGTTAGTCATGATACACCCCTACAATAATCCTTATCATTTATGATATCACATTTGTAAAGTAAAACCAAAAAATTAATGGGTGTCATGGTTATATAACCATGGAACTAAAATGATAATATAAAAGGAATATCCAAAGGGGTGGCTCACATTGATGTTGATGACCTCTAATGTATTTAGGGGTCTAGAAGAGCCATTGATATCCAGAATAGGGAAACTAATTAAAGGAATATTTTTTAGGGGAAATATTTTGTTAAAACCATGTGTTTCACAATGGTAATAATTATAAACATTGATACATGATGAAAAATTCATGGACAACCTACCTTATGCCTATATAGGTGCACTCGTCTAGTATCAGCATTCGATTTGGTCCAAATTGTAAGAAAACAGAAACCCCCCCCCCCAGAAAATAGGGAAAATGAAATCACACCAAAATTACTCCATAAAGAGGATGGATAATGAAGATATTATATAGAGTAATATAGAGATTTAAAATGTTGATATAACGTGATAGAGTGTGTTTTGATCAGAGTATGGTCGGAGAATGAGCATCAAAGCCAAGCATTATGCTTAATAGAGTTCAAACGGGAGGAGAGGTGTTGTGTGTATGAAGAGGAAATAGAGGGACGTGGTGAGTGAAATAGAAAGAAAGGGAACTAATAGTTAACCACAATTTATGTCGTATTAAGATTTTCTATAATTTTGGAACAAACCATTCGCCAACCATGCACACCACACTGCCCAAAAAGCACACTCCACATGACCACTAATGCATAGTTATACAAATTGTGTGCAGCTTCTGTTCACCCTCTATCTCATCTTCACATGGAAAAATCTTCCATCACATGGTCTATAAATAATGTGTGGCGCACTTCTTGGAACACATGTTTTGAGGTGAATGGTTATCACTAATAGTGCACTAACCTTGTGCCTCTATTGTATACTCTAAAAACTGGAGATCCGGGTTTTGAACAATCCCTGCATGCTTTTGAACCCTTCCCTAAACCATAGGGAATATCCATACACATAAATTAAAAGGTATAATTTATAAATTAAGTGTATATACTAGATAAAAAATATGGTATCTTTCAATATCCCCCACCCCTGTGAAAGAAACTTATCCTTATGTTTCCCTTCCTTGGGTTGTGATGCTTTTTTTGAGAATAACTTTGGCCACTAAGCATGTACGTCATTATCTCTCTCCCAAGTATCATTCCATATATGTTCATGCTTCCATATAACCTATAATATACTAGGGGTCCTTCATTTGAGATTATTTATTCTTTAATCAATGATATGGGTCGGATACTCCTCAACGGAAGCATCGACCTCCAATTCGATATTCTTAGGATCAAATGTATGATACCGGTCAAATATATATAGTTTAATCAATGGTATATTGAATATTTCTCCAATGGATTGGTATATATGAGGTAATTGTACTCATATGATACTTTCTCACCTATATTTAATATCTTTAAGGGCCCAATGTAATGAGACAATATGTTCCCTTGTTCCAGGATCTATCTATTTCTGGATCTAGGTGAAACACACAAGAAAATATGATACCTGACCTTAAACACGAGAGGTATTCGATAATGATTTGTATAATATCTTTGTTGAAACTGAGCAGTAAAAATACACTTCCTAATAAGCTACATCTTCTCTGAAGTATCCTGAATGAGATGAGGTCCCATTAGCAATAAATCTCTTATCTCTAATTTTAACAGTGTTGAACAAAATGGTATACCGTATAAATCCTCAAAAAGAACTAAATATATGGTCGAATGGAAAATTTTTATTGTATAAAAACTCAACATGTGGTATATGTTTCTACCAAGAACCTCTGAAATCAAGGAAAAATTCTTGGAGTATGTCCCCCAGTTCCTTGATCATCTTTTATAACAAATTTTCAGTTATTGTGTGGAAGGTCGTTCTCAAAATAACCTATGTACCAAAATCTTTCTACAACCCCTACCCAATCTATGTGAAATGATCATCCCTATTATAAATTATAGTATGAATAACCTTGTGTGGTAATATAATATAATTTATATACCGCCTCCAAGGATCATCCACTTATATGGTCTTTATGATAGGTTAGAAGGAAAAAAACATCATGATCATGTCGATGATAACCCATATTGTGTCACTGTATAGAGGGGCTCTGGTTAATCTGGTCACAAAATCAGTTATTACATCCTTCCATTTCTATTCTAGGACTGATAAAGGATTAAAAAAATAACAATCCAAAGGTTATCTATGTTGACATGCTAATAGGGGGAACAAAAAGTGATAAAACCAACAATCGAACACTTCAACCCAGGTCAACAATACTAGAGGTTCATGTCTTGATACATTTATGAAATACATGGGTGTACTAAACATTATGAAGCTTGGTATTCTCGTATTTTTTCCTCTCATATATCTATAATCACCCAGACACTCCCTTGAACAATAGGATCTCATCTCCTTTGGTAGACCATCCCAATGGTGGATTCTCACATGAAACGGTATCCCTGAGGACTTAGACATCATGATCAAAAAATCACCCCCTCTTAACTCATTCCAGAAGTGATGAGTTCAACAATAAGGCCAAAAGGAAAGTCTTATCAAGACTCTCTTGAACCTTCAAATTCATCTTAGAAATATGATTCATTAACCTTCATTCATTTCTATATTCCTAAATAGCTTGCGTATAGGTCTTCCAGCTAATAGAATCAGTTGCTTTATTACCCTTTATAGGTGTAAAGGCAAGCTCAATGTGGAATGACTGAAGTTACTCATCCCACATCCTCTATCTGAGGTTCAAGTCATATTGTGTAAAGATATATTTGAATCTTTTGTGGTCTAAAAACACCATAAACATCTCTCTAAGAAGATAATTCCCCAAACAATGAAATTCTTGGAAAAAATATATCTTCTTCATCTCATTTGTTGGGTAATTACACTCATGTACCATCAATTAGAGATACTCTTACACCATGAATCACCCCTCCTACATCATAATGGATCCTTAACTAATTCTAGATGAATCATAATAAATGGAATGTCTTCTACCCATGTTTGGAAGAATCATGATTAATGTTGAAATCAGTATCCCTTTTATCTCCTAAAAGATTGTTTCAAAGTCTTATGTTCAAATGAATTTCACACCCATCTTATTCAATCCTATAATAGGTGATTCTGGGAATTAAAATTCTTTAATGAAGTTCATATAATATATATATATCCCTAAGAAACTCAGTATATCAAATTTACTCTTAGGATTCTACCAAGAAATAACATTTCTCTCCTTTTTTGGTCAACTGATACTCCTATCATTTAGATAATTTTTACCCAATAAGTTAACCTTTTCAGTCCAAATTTTTTTATTTTTTGATCTTAGAACATATATTATTCTCTCTTCATGTATTCAATATGATCTTAATATTTTTTCCATTATAATTTTGAGTATGAGAATACACCAAGATATCATCCTCAAAAACTACAAGAAAGGCATCTAGATACTGATGGAAAACCAAATTCAACAAATCCCAAATAACGACTTCAATGTTTCTGAGACCGAACAACATGAACAAATAATCATATAAACAATAATGACTATGTAAATTCATATTATGTATATATAAAGGTTATACTTATACCTAATGATATCCTGACACCAAATCAATCATGGAGAAAACCTGATCTCCTTATATCTGATCAAAAATGTTATTTATACAAGGAAGTGGATACTGGTTTTTAACCATAAGATAGTTTAACATACCATAATTCATGAAAATCTTAAAGGATTCATCATCCTTCATGGTTGAAAGGACAGGTGATCCCTATAGTGAAGAACTAGTTTATATAAAACTCTTAGGCTCTAAATCATCTAGCTGCCTCCTAAGCTCATGTAACGTAGTAGTAGCTATCCTATAAGGGGTAATGGATATCAATGAAGATCCTAGAAATAATTATCCAGTAAAGTCCATATCTCCCTCGGGAGGTTGTGTAGAAATATTTCTGTGAAAAACATGTCTGAATTGATCAAATAATGGATAGATATTATCTGGACGTACACCCTGGTTATCTAGAAAAAGGATAAAAATTCGGACTATCACTTCACTCAGTCCATTATTATCTGGTCTATCTTAGATCTAATGGACATCCCATTCACCATTATGTATATAACTACCACCCTCTAGTGATGTAATGGACACCCTCTAGTGATAGAAATCTAGAAGAAGGTAAGGAACCAACCAGTTCATCTCGAGAATGATGTCAAAACTAGTCATCTCAATGATGAAGAATTTTCATATAATATGATAGCCACCTATCTCATTGGATAACTCCTCACACTGAAATACACTATAAAAATTTAATCCAAAATGAGTATTAAGTATCACCACCCCACCAAGATACCTAATTTCATGTTTGAAACTTTCCACAATTTCCAATGATATGAATGAATTTGAATCACCAGCTTCAAATAATGAAGAAACTAATATAGAGGATTCTAGAAGCATATCTGGAACAGTAGATGGTCTGGTTCTCGACACCGCTAGAAAATTATACAATATGTAGATATGTCCAGTTCCATATCCCTGATATATAACCTTACTTACCTAAGAATTATTTATTTGTTGTAACTATAGATTTATAGCCTGGCTACCTCATCCATTACCTTCTACTCTTTCTGAATGGTTAGAAGAAATCAGTCTACATTCCTGGCAACGGGTTATTGATCATTCTCCTAAATTATGAGATAATATGGATCGTATTCCCCAATACAATGATGGTAAGGACCTAAAAATGATCAATATTCCATAATCTATAGCAACCTCAGTACTCAATAAGTTCTCTAGGACATTGTGGCTTCCTATGCCGTATATTACCACACTAGTGAAAAAAACATAACTATCAGTGGTTGTCTGCTAGTTTTCAAAGATCAAGAATGTTGTCTTAAAGCATTGTTTCTAACAAATAGTTGATCCACTTCCCTTTAGTAATTCTTAACTACCTTTACCCACACTATCAGCTTCACTCAGGTTCCACATGTTGAAAAAGATCCTGGTTTAATATTTATTAAATAGTGGCCAACCTAAAAAATCACCTGATCTCTAATAGCATATGACATCCCAATATCAAAACATATTTTTCATTCTAACTTGTAACCATAAATTGTCAGTGTTAAGTGTTGGTTATCAATTAACCAATTATAATACTTGATCATGAACATAGTCCCCTTCTATAGATGAATAAACTCTCTAGATTGATCCACTCTTGGGGACATTGGAAATAAAAAGTCATATAAGACTCTCTAAAATTATCCCATGCCATGCCCTGATGATGGTCATCCTAGGTGATAAAATCCCAACATCAATAATCATAATCTCAAAGAATAAATGTAGAAAGATTAACTATCTTATAAGGATGTTTCCCAGAATTCCCAAAGATAATCATCATGGCCTTTATGCGTGAATCAGTATCCTGAGATCCGCTATCCCCTAAAAAATGGGGGGATGTAGCTATTAAAACTCTCTTGTCAAATATGTAATATAAGGGGAAGGTCATTGGCCTCTATTCATGGTTTGAATAAGACACAAAAATTCCTCTTGAAATTGTGAATCATTTCCTATGTCAAGATAAACAAGTGGTTCCATAGGTGTCACTATGAGACATAACACTAGTAGCTCAAGGCCCATCCTGTCACGACCCGTCCTCGGGGCCCATGCCGTGACTACCCCAAGCCCGCCTTCCATAGGCCAGGGGCTGGCGACTAGCACCAAGGCGTAAAATCCCAGTAAACAGGGAAGGCATTGCCTTTATAAGTAACAACCACACAGAGTCAGCAAGCGGAAAGTAAAGTGCAGAAAAGTAAAGGGGGCCGGAAATACAAGCCCAACTGTAAAGTACAACAACTGGAGAAAAGACGGCGGCCTCGTGTCGTCCACTGGAAATCCCACCTGAAGGGTGGGTACAGATAGCCTCCAGGCTCCTCGGGTCCCACGTCCGCTCCGAGCACGTCCCGCCCAGTGGTCCACCTCCAGGTACCGTCCTGCTCCACGCCCCAACCGTGATCAACGCTGTCCGTCGTCTGCAACCAACACAACAAGGTGCGGGCATAGCCCGTGCAGGGGTGAGTATAAGCTACTCAGTAAGGACCCCGAGACCCCCGAAGGTCTCCCGAAATCCACAAAGGATATAGCACAAAAGAAAGATGCAATCACGAAGTAACATCTGACTCGACTTAGGTATATGCCCATACATATACCTAAGTCCCCAATTCTAGCTCTGCTCACGAGCTCAAGAACAACTCAATCCACAAAGGAAAGAAAGACTCAAATCCACAAGGAGAGTAAACAGTAAAATCCACATAGGATAGTTCAACACAATCCACAAAGGAGAGTAACAGTAAATCCACATAGGATAGTTCAACACAATCCACAAAGGAAAGTAACATATGATTCAGCTCAACCAGGTATACTTTTTCAGATGACGTCAAAGATGATCACTGATCCATCTAAGTCGTCGGACCCACGAAGGATCGATAGGTACTAACCCCCGCAAAAGACCCACGTAGGATCGGGCTCACACAGAACCTGTAGGCAGTGGCTCACACAGAACCGGTAGTAAGGACCCACATAGGATCGGGCTCACACAGAACCTGTAGCACTGATCCACGTAGGATCGCTGAGTGCAGTAGTCGACGCAGTCCACTGAGGATCTCTGCATAGTCGTCGCCGCAGTCCACGAAGGATCTCTGCTCTGCCGTCGTCGCAGTCCACGGAGGATCTCTGCTCTGCCGTCGTCGCAGTCCACGGAGGATCTCTGCTCTGTCGTCGAAGTCACAGCCAGCGCTAGGGTTCCCGCACATAGCGAGCTCGTTTAGGAGGGTCCGTTCCACGAGCCGAGGGGCTGATACATCAACTGACACGTAGTCCGAAGTTGATGTATCCAAAAGTTCCGTATCGACAACAGGATCTCAACGCGACAGACGGCGCGTCAATCGGACGCCCGGTCTGAGAGTTATTGGCATTTTCGTCCCAGGGGCCCGGTTGGTTTTTAGGGCAAAACCGACCCGACCGTACTCCGCCTGTATCCGATCCTCGGGCGGAGTATTCCAAAAGTTCCGTCTCACTTAGAGGAAACTACCACAGCTGACGGTACGTCGATCGGACGTCCGTAGCTCAAGTTATGAGCGTTTCCGCTCCGAGGGCCCGGTTGGTTTCGTGTACGAACCAACCCGGCCGAACCCAAAGTCTTCCGAAACCTTGAGTATAATATACTGAAACGACCGTCTCGATCCAAGGATCGCGTAGCCGCTGACGGTTCATCAATCGGAGGTCCCAGGCCCAAGATATGGGCGAAAGACCGAAGAGGGCCCGAAACGAGGGTTCTGGGCCCGGGGCGACCCGGCCCGAACCCCCCCCCCCCCCCTGGGTCGGCCGAACCGGGTCGGCCCGACCCGGACCGACCCGGCTAGGCCGGGTCCGGTCTGGCCTGGGCGCGGCCCGGCCGACTGGACCGGCCGGCTCGGTCTTCGGCCGAGCGGTCGAAGGAGGGCGCCGCGGGCTTGACCCGCGGCTCAAGCGAAACGCGGCCCCGCGGGGGGCCGCCTGCCACGCGGACGCGGCCGGGCTGCCGCGTCCGTTCCCGGTTCCGCGCGGCCGTGGAACCGGCCGCCGCCGCCGCCGCGGCTTCAGCCGCGGCGGACTTCCTCCACGGCGGCGCGCCGGGCGCCGCCGCCTCCGGTCGCCGGCGCCGCCGCGCCGGCGACCCGTGCCGCCGCCGCCTTCCGCGGGCCGCCGGAGATGCTCCGGTGGCCCGATTCCTTTCCCGTCTGCGCCGTTGCTCCTCCCGGGGGCCGACCTTCACTGCGGGATCAACAGATCGCCCCTGCCGCGCGGTTCGTCGTCGTCCGCCATATCCGCACAACAAAAGAGATCGGCGGAGGGTTGCCGGGTCTTGTTCGTTAGACCCGCACCCTCCGCGTTAGTCATAATCCACGGGAGGAATAATCAACAACAATTTTAAATAAATTAAAATTGTCGAAGATCATGTTCTTCACTTTAAAAGAATAAACACGGGGGAAATAAGATAAAATAATCCAACATCCCTTACCTTGTCGTCGTCGTCGGACGAGAGGTCGTCGCGGAATCGCTCATCGCGGAAGAAAGAGATCGTCGCGTCGTCGCGGTATCCGGCGTCGCGTCGCCAATCTCCGGATCAAGATCAAACGGATTTAATTAATTTAAATCCGTTGATATCGATTTATAAAAAGGAGAGAATTAGAAGATTCGATTCTCACCTTTGTTGTCGAACGAGGATCGGCCGCGGAAGAAGAGGCGTCGCCGAAGAACGTCGCGGGTAGGGCTCGTCGACGTCGCAGATCACGGCGTGCGTCGTCGAATTCCGGTCGCCGGCGTTCTTCGCGTTCTTCGCGTTCTTCGTGTTCTTCACGTTCTTCGCGGGGAGAGTGGAGGAACGAAGATTCTCTCAAATCCTTTCCAAGGATTTTTAGGTTGGTCTTATTTTAAAAACATGCCAACACACGAAACCGGTTAAGAAACGATCCATCAATTCGAAAGAAACGACCCATTTAATTCATGAAAGAAACAGCCCATTTAATTCACGAAATAAACCGTCCAATTAAATGGTCTGTTAAGAATTAAAGAAAACGCGTCGGTTGACTTTTCAGTTACTTTGACGGGTTTTCGCGGGTGCGTTACTTAGCGAAAGAAACGGCGGGGCTCGTGCGGGCCCCACCTCACAAATATCCTACCAAGGGGGTAGGATATTTCTGGATAGCATCCTATCCAGTTCAACTCAGTTCAAGCCTCCTTTAAGTGACTTCAAGTGGCTTCCAAGCAGCTTAAGTGAAATAAAATAAAGTTGTCGCACAAACTTTATTTTATTTCTGACTTAAAGCCGCAAAATTTAAAAATCACGTCTGAGCAAACGCAACTCCGGAAGAGGCGTTTCTAAGCAAATACCGGCGCTGCGATTTCATTGGTGCCCTCAGAATTTGATTCCGGGCACCGGTTCAAGAGATAGAAAAACCCGCTCGTCTGTTCACTGAACGTACCCGAGCCAAACTTCGGAAATTGATTCCGGGCACACCGGGCCTCGGAATCAGGTGCCGTCTGAAGCTGCGCTCTTGTAAAATTCCAAACAAAATTAAGAAAAAAAATTTCCTTGAAATTTGAGGGTCTTTACATTACTCCCACCTCAGGGATTTACGTCCCCGTAAAGATACATCAAAAACTAGGGGAACAAATGGGGGTACTGAGCACGCATCTGAGCCTCCCGCTCCCAAGTGCTCTCCTGGAGGTTCCCGTGCTGCCATCTGACGCGCACAAGAGGAATCGACCGCCCACGTAGGACCCGCTCCTGTCGATCCTCGATCTCCACTGGGACCTCCGCGAAAGTCGCCCCATCGTCCACGTCCAGCTCCCCAAAGTCGATGATGTGCGTCGGGTCGTGCACGTATCTCCTCAGCTGAGACACGTGGAAGACGTCGTGCACCCGGTGCAACTGAGGTGGTAGAGCCAGGCGATAAGCCACCTCTCCTATCCTGCTGAGGACCTGGAAAGGCCCGATGAAGCGTGGAGACAACTTGCCGCCTCGGCCAAATCTCCGTAAACCACATCGAGGTGAGACACGCAAAAAGACGTGGTCGCCATCCTCGAACTCTAGTGGCCTCCGCCTCCTGTCAGCATATGACTTCTGCCGGCTCTGAGCTGTCCTCATCCTCTCCTGGATGATCTGGACCTTCTCTGTCGTGGCTCGGACCATCTCTGGTCCCACGAGTGCTGACTCCCCAGGGTCTGTCCAGCACAACGGTGATCTGCAGGGTCTGCCGTACAACGCCTCGTATGGTGTCATCCCGATGGTGGAGTGGTAGCTGTTGTTGTACGCGAACTCCACCAAGGGTAGGTGGTCCTCCCAGCTGCGACCAAAGTCGAGAACACATGCACGGAGCATGTCCTCGAGTGTCTGTATGGTCCTCTCCGTCTGACCATCCGTCTGAGGGTGGAAGGCTGTGCTCAGATGGAGCCGCGTCCCGAACGCCTCCTGCAACCCCTTCCAAAGCCGGGAAGTGAAACGAGCATCTCGATCGGAGACGATAGACGATGGCACACCGTGAAGCCGTACGATCTCCTGGACGTAAAGACGTCCCAAGCTCTCCACTGAGCCCTGCTCTCTGATGGGTAAGAAGTGTGCCGACTTGGTGAGTCGGTCGACAATCACCCAAATGGAGTCGTGACCTCTGGAAGTGCGTGGAAGTCCAGTCACGAAGTCCATAGATATGCCATCCCACTTCCACTCCGGGACCTCCAAGGGCTGTACCAAGCCTGCTGGTACCTGATGCTCTGCCTTCACCTGCTGGCAGGTGAGGCATCGTGAAACGAACTCTGCCACAGCTTTCTTCATGCCCGGCCACCAGTGCTGTCGCCTGAGATCCTGGTACATCTTCGCCACTCCCGGATGTACCGCCAAGGGAGAAGTGTGAAACTCTCTCAGCACCTCCTCTCGTAAAGCGACTGGTACAAAGGTACGTCCTCTGAAAAAGATGTCGTGCTCTGCTCCAAGGGAGAAACCATCAGGCGCCTGACCTGAGGATATCAGTGCACGCCGGGTCTCACAGTCAGCGTCCCCACGCTGAGCCTCTCTGACCCGCTGTAGAAGCGGAGGAGAGACTGTGAGAGACTGAAGAAAGGATGCTTCGTCTCTATCCACGAAGGATATCTGTAAGGAGGCTAGCTGCTCCGTCGCCTCCTCAAGTAGCTGAATGTCCGTCCTCCTGCTGAGGGCATTAGCTACCACGTTCCCCTTCCCAGGAGTATAGACTATCTCAAAGTCATAGTCCTGGAGGAACTCAAGCCATCTCCGCTGTCTCAGGTTCAGGTCCTTCTGAGAGAAGATATACCTGAGACTCTGGTGGTCAGAAAAGACTGTGAAGCGCTCGCCCATCAGATAGTGCCGCCAAGTCTTCAGAGCGAAGACCACTGCTGCTAACTCCAGGTCATGAGTGGCGTAGTTCTGCTCATGCGGCCTCAACTGACGTGATCCGTAGGCGATCACGGCCCGCTCCTGCATCAGGACGCACCCGAGTCCAGTCCCTGATGCATCGCAGTAAACTACGTACCCAACTCCCTCCTCAGGCAACCTCAAGATAGGTGCGCTGGTCAATCTCTGTCTCAGCTCCTGGAAGCTCTGCTGACATCTGTCTGACCACACGAAGGGTTTCCCCTTCTTCGTCAAAGCTGAGAGTGGTGTCGCAACTCTGGAGAAGTCTGGCACGAATCTCCGATAGTATCCCGCTAGGCCCAAGAAGCTCCGCACCTCCGTCACGCTCCTGGGTGGCTCCCAAGCTAGTACTGCCTCGATCTTCGCGGGATCCACTGCAACTCCCGCCTCAGAGATGACGTGCCCCAAGAAATGGACCTCACGTAACCATAACTGGCACTTTGAGAGCTTGCCATAAAGCTGGTGCTCTCGGAGTGTGTCTAGCACAACTCGCAGGTGGTAGGCATGCTCTTCCTCAGTCGTCGAGTATACCAAAATGTCGTCAATGAAGACCACGACAAATCGGTCAAGGTATGGCTGGAAGATCCTGTTCACGAGGCTCATGAACACTGCTGGAGCATTGGTTACGCCGAACGGCATAACCAAGAACTCATAATGGCCATACCGACACCTGAAGGCCGTCTTCTGCACGTCTTCGTCTCGAACTCTGAGCTGATGATAGCCTGACCAGAGGTCTATCTTCGAGAACCACCGCGCTCCCTTGAGCTGATCGAAGAGGTCATCAATCCGTGGCAGCGGATACTTGTTCCTCACTGTCACCTGGTTCAGGCGACGATAGTCGACACATAGTCGCAAGCTCCCGTCCGCCTTCTTGGCGAACAAAATCGGGGAAGCCCAGGGTGAAACACTGGGTCGGATAAACCCCTTGCTCTGCAAGTCCTCCAACTGTATCCGCAGCTCCCGAAGCTCGGCGGGGGCCATCCGATATGCTGGAGTAGATATCGGGGCTGTCCCGGGGTACAAGTCGATGTAAAAGTCTACCTCTCTACGAGGAGGTAGCCCTGGAACGGCGTCGGGAAAGACGTCCACGTACTGGTCCACCACTGCAGGAAAAGCTGGACTCCGCACGTCCACTGCTCCTAGGATGAGGCTAGCCAACTGATGAGAGATGGGCTGCACTCTCCTCCGCGGAAGTCCATCCTATGCTGCAAAGGTTCCCTTCTCGCCGGTTAAGGTAAACCTGCTCCCGTCGGTGCGAACACATCGCACCTTGCGCCTAAAACAGTCGATCTGGGCATGAACCGTGGATAGCCAATCCATGCCCAAGATGACGTCGTAAGGCCTCGACGCCGCTACAAGGAGATCCCAGCCGAAGCTCTCGCCTCCTAGAGTGAGCTCACACTGCCGGCACCAGTGCGTAATCGTCGAGTCTGCTCCCGTAGGAGTCTCTAGCCGTAAGGATCGAGCCAACGGCTCAGTCAGAATCTCCGAGCTCCGAACAAGGGCAGAGGCTATGAAAGAGTGACTCGCTCCTGTGTCTATAAGTACTGCAGCAAGGGTGGAATAGACACAGATCGTACCTCGAATCATCTCTGGCAAGTCGGGGTCGTAGGCCTCCACTGCCTGGAGCTGGGCCTGTGCCTGCCTGCCAGCTCCATGTGGTCGAGGTGGCCCTCCTGGTGGTGGTGGGGGTAGTGCCTGGAAGGGTCGCCCACCACCCGCTGCTCGGCCAGCTCCTCTGCCTCGTCCGCCTCCTCCCTGCGGACCACCACGGTCGACCCTCTGCCTCTGCCTGGGTGGCCCCTCCACCGTCTGCTGCTCCTCTGGTCGGCGAGTCGGGCAGTCACGAGCCATGTGACCCTGCCCGCCGCAGGAGTAGCACAGCCTGCCTCTCGGAAGGCTGGCACTCCGCTGTGTGCCCCGCACCGCTGAGCCGGTGTCCTGAGGCCGTCTGCGTGGGGGTCTGGTCTGCCTGGACCCGTGAGTCATCCGTCGGCTACCTGCTGCCGAAGACTCAGCTACCTGCCACCCTGCGCTAGGTCTCGCCGCTGAAGAAGGCTCTTCCAGGAAGCTCTCGATCAGGAGGGCTCGCTCCAGCACTCCCGCCTGGGTCGGAATGCTGAGGGAGATCAGCGACGCCCGAATCTCCTGTCGCAAGCCCTGCTCGAAGGTCCGGGCCCAGAAGAAGGGGTCCCGTACCATGTCGGTCGAGTAGCGAGATAGGTCAGGGAACCTCGCCGCGTACTGAGCGACCGTCATGCTGCCCTGGCGCAGCTGGAGAAGCTCCTGGATGCGCACCGCTCGGAGGGTGGCCGGGACGAACTCAGAGCGGAAGAGGCTCTCGAAGTCCGCCCAGAGCAAGGATGCCTCATCGTGAACCTGGAGCATCAGGCTCCACCATCGTCCTGCCGCCGCCTGCCGGAGGCTCGCCGCGAGAATCACCATGAGATCCGCTGGTGTCCTCACTAGCCTAAAGATCCGTACCACCGCATCTAGCCAGTCCTTGGCGGCCTGGGGGTCCGCCTCACCACGAAACCTGGGTGGTCGCTGGCTCTGAAACTCATGCAGTGCCCTGAGGCGACGTGCATCGTCAGCGTCTGGTACTGGAAGCATCGGTGGCTCGGCGGGTAAGGCTACCGCCGGTGCCACTGCTGGCAAAGGGCCCTGCACCGAGGCCTCGTCGCTCGGTGGGCTGCCGTCGCGCCCTACACTCGGAACCCTAGCTGGCTGTCATCGCGGGGCCATCCTGAAAAGGAGAACAAGAGCACCACAGTCAGAACAATATACCTGGTGAGCTGGCACAAGTAATCACAAGGAAAACTTGAGACTTTCATAAGGCAGATCAGTATACCCGGTGAGCTGACACAAGTAATCACAAAGAAAACTTGAAACACCCACGCAATCAATGTTTTCATGCATTAAGTCGGAAATCAGGGGTCAGGGTCCTGGTGTACAGATACGTCGGCCGCCGCACCAACACTGGGCTCCCTGAACTGATAACCACACTCAATACACTAAACACTATTGCTTCATATAGAAAGAAAGGACGATCAGAGTCTGCGGTAGAACCGACCGCCTCTGATACCAATTTGTCACGACCCGTCCTCGGGGCCCGTGCCGTGACTACCCCAAGCCCGCCTTCCATAGGCCAGGGGCTGGCGACTAGCACCAAGGCGTAAAATCCCAGTAAACAGGGAAGGCATTGCCTTTATAAGTAACAACCACACAGAGTCAGCAAGCGGAAAGTAAAGTGCAGAAAAGTAAAGGGGGCCGGAAATACAAGCCCAACTGTAAAGTACAACAACTAGAGAAAAGACGGCGGCCTCGTGTCGTACACTGGAAATCCCACCTGAAGGGTGGGTACAGATAGCCTCCAGGCTCCTCGGGTCCCACGTCCGCTCCGAGCACGTCCCACCCAGTGGTCCACCTCCAGGTACCGTCCTGCTCCACGCCCCAACCGTGATCAACGCTGTCCGTCGTCTGCAACCAACACAACAAGGTGCGGGCATAGCCCGTGCAGGGGTGAGTATAAGCTACTCAGTAAGGACCCCGAGACCCCCGAAGGTCTCCCGAAATCCACAAAGGATATAGCACAAAAGAAAGATGCAATCACGAAGTAACATCTGAATCGACTTAGGTATATGCCCATACATATACCTAAGTCCCCAATTCTAGCTCTGCTCACGAGCTCAAGAACAACTCAATCCACAAAGGAAAGCAAGACTCAAATCCACAAGGAGAGTAAACAGTAAAATCCACATAGGATAGTTCAACACAATCCACAAAGGAGAGTAACAGTAAATCCACATAGGATAGTTCAACACAATCCACAAAGGAAAGTAACATATGATTCAGCTCAACCAGGTATACTTTTTCAGATGACGTCAAAGATGATCACTGATCCATCTAAGTCGTCAGACCCACGAAGGATCGATAGGTACTAACCCCCGCAAAAGACCCACGTAGGATCGGGCTCACACAGAACCTGTAGGCAGTGGCTCACACAAAACCGGTAGTAAGGACCCACATAGGATCGGGCTCACACAGAACCTGTAGCACTGATCCACGTAGGATCGCTGAGTGCAGTAGTCGACGCAGTCCACTGAGGATCTCTGCACAGTCGTCGCCGCAGTCCATGAAGGATCTCTGCTCTGCCGTCGTCGCAGTCCACGGAGGATCTCTGCTCTGCCGTCGTCGCAGTCCACGGAGGATCTCTGCTCTGTCGTCGAAGTCACAGCCAGCGCTAGGGTTCCCGCACATAGCGAGCTCGTTTAGGAGGGTCCGCTCCACGAGCCGAGGGGCTGATACATCAACTGACACGTAGTCCGAAGTTGATGTATCCAAAAGTTCCGTATCGACAACAGGATCTCAACGCGACAGACGGCGCGTCAATCGGACGCCCGGTCTGAGAGTTATTGGCATTTTCGTCCCAGGGGCCCGGTTGGTTTTTAGGGCAAAACCGACCCGACCGTACTCCGCCTGTATCCGATCCTCGGGCGGAGTATGCCAAAAGTTCCGTCTCACTTAGAGGAAACTACCACAGCTGACGGTACGTCGATCGGACGTCCGTAGCTCAAGTTATGAGCGTTTCCGCTCCGAGGGCCCGGTTGGTTTCGTGTACGAACCAACCCGGCCGAACCCAAAGTCTTCCGAAACCTTGAGTATAATATACCGAAACGACCGTCTCGATCCAAGGATCGCGTAGCCGCTGACGGTTCGTCAATTGGAGGTCCCAGGCCCAAGATATGGGCGAAAGACCGAAGAGGGCCCGAAACGGGGGTTCTGGGCCCGGGGCGACCCGGCCCGAACCCCCCCCCCCCCTGGGTCGGCCGAACCGGGTCGGCCTGACCCGGCCCGACCCGTCTAGGCCGGGTCCGGTCTGGCCTGGGCGCGGCCCGGCCGACCGGACCGGCCGGCTCGGTCTTCGGCCGAGCGGCCGAAGGAGGGCGCCGCGGGGTTGACCCGCGGCTCAAGCGAAACGCGGCCCCGCGGGGGGCCGCCTGCCACGCGGACGCGGCCGGGCCACCGCGTCCGTTCCTGGTTCCGCGCGGCCGCGGAACCGGCCGCCGCCGCCGCCGCCGCTTCAGCCGCGGCGGACTTCCTCCACGGCGGCGCGCCGGGCGCCGCCGCCTCCGGTCGCCGGCGCCGCCGCGCCGGCGACCCGCGCCGCCGCCGCCTTCCGCGGGCCGCCAAAGATGCTCCGGTGGCCCGATTCCTTTCCCGTCTGCGCCGTTGCTCCTCCCGGGGGCCGACCTTCACTGCGGGATCAACAGATCGCCCCTGCCGCGCGGTTCGTCGTCGTCCGCCATATCCGCACAACAAAAGAGATCTGCGGAGGGTTGCCGGGTCTTGTTCGTTAGACCCGCACCCTCCGCGTTAGTCATAATCCACGGGAGGAATAATCAACAACAATTTTAAATAAATTAAAATTGTCGGAGATCATGTTCTTCACTTTAAAAGAATAAACACGGGGGAAATAAGATAAAATAATACAACATCCCTTACCTTGTCGTCGTCGTCGGACGAGAGGTCGTCGCGGAATCGCTCGTCGCGGAAGAAAGAGATCGTCGCGTCGTCGCGGTATCCGGCGTCGCGTCGCCAATCTCCGGATCAAGATCAAACAGATTTAATTAATTTAAATCCGTTGATATCGATTTATAAAAAGGAGAGAATTAGAAGATTCGATTCTCACCTTTGTTATCGAACGAGGATCGGCCGCGGAAGAAGAGGCGTCGCCGAAGAACGTCGCGGGTAGGGCTCGTCGACGTCGCAGATCACGGCGTGCGTCGTCGAATTCCGGTCGCCGGCGTTCTTCGCGTTCTTCGCGTTCTTCGCGTTCTTCGCGGGGAGAGTGGAGGAACGAAGATTCTCTCAAATCCTTTCCAAGGATTTTTAGGTTGGTCTTATTTTAAAAACATGCCAACACACGAAACCGGTTAAGAAACGATCCATCAATTCGAAAGAAACGACCCATTTAATTCACGAAAGAAACAGCCCATTTAATTCACGAAATAAACCGCCCAATTAAATGGTCTGTTAAGAATTAAAGAAAACGCGTCGGTTGACTTTTCAGTTACTTTGACGGGTTTTCGCGGGTGCGTTACTTAGCGAAAGAAACGGCGGGGCTCGTGCGGGCCCCACCTCACAAATATCCTACCAAGGGGGTAGGATATTTCTGGATAGCATCCTATCCAGTTCAACTCAGTTCAAGCCGCCTTTAAGTGACTTCAAGTGGCTTCCAAGCAGCTTAAGTGAAATAAAATAAAGTTGTCGCACAAACTTTATTTTATTTCTGACTTAAAGCCGCAAAATTTAAAAACCACGTCTGAGCAAACGCAACTCCGGAAGAGGCGTTTCTAAGCAAATACCGGCGCTGCGATTTCATTGGTGCCTTCAGAATTTGATTCCGGGCACCGGTTCAAGAGATAGAAAAACCCGCTCGTCCGTTCACTGAACGTACCCGAGCCAAACTTCGGAAATTGATTCCGGGCACACCGGGCCTCGGAATCAGGTGCCGTCTGAAGCTGCGCTCTTGTAAAATTCCAAAGAAAATTAAGAAAAAAAATTTCCTTGAAATTTGCGGGTCATTACACATCCATATCAGAGCATGTTCATCACCACCCTCCTTGAGCCTAAATTGATAAATTAATGGTGTAATATCTATAAAATTTACCAACACACTCCATAGATAGGACTTGATAATGGAATTATCCAAAATTATAAGACTAGAAAATGTATAAATCCTTTTCATATAAAGGTCACACCCCTCTACCTTCTCCTAAAGTGTTGACTGGGAAACATACAGATCATAAGATCATAAGAGATATTTCATACTTCTCACTACTAAGTTTAGGTTAGGGTCGTGTTCTATACTATAAGCCAGGGGTCCCTGTATATAGAGTTTTAATTTTATGTTATGGAGGGAACAAACTTTAAATTGTAATTGGAATATCCATTTTAATGCAACATTTTCATTTCATAACACAAATTCATTTAAATTCGTACTTACTTATATTGAAAAAATTATTAACTACTTAAATTATATATATTATCATTTCAAACATATAAATTCCCATACAATATATAAATTGAATTGTGGCATCCATGTAATCATAACCATAAACACATTCCTTCCATTTTGACTAGTGTTCCACTAATCAATGTTCCAAAATTGACCACATAAGGTATCAACAATAATCTATGGAAGAAAACACTATTATATTGATACAAGAACTTTATTTAACCAATTATGTTTCTCATTACCCTATAATAACATTAGCATAATTCTATAAAAATAATTCAATGAACTCATAGTAATCATGGAAAATAAAAACAATGAGGTTCCTTATATGAAGATAAATAGTGCATGACATTTGAATCACTACAAGACTACAATTATGCATTTTCTAACACTTCCTTTCTATATAGGGATAAGGGTATGATGGAATCCTCAAACATAGTAATAATGATAATAATAAATATCATATATTATGTGTTCCTCCCAACGGTTGAATGAAATCAATTATAATAAGAATACTCCAAAATAACAATTCTAATCCTTAGTAATTTTTACATTCTCTATACATGGGTTATAAGCACTCATGAATAGTCTCATTACCAAATTCTAACACATACTTTTCTACTTTATAAAATTCCAAAATATTAAGGCAAAGGAAGTAAACCATTAATACCACTTTTTGAGGTCCTAGCCCAGCTCACTCAATAAAAATAGCCGAACTGGAGGCCATATGAAATCAAGAGCCCCACCCCGTACACTAGATGATGCTAACTAGTAGTAAGGGTCTCTAAAGATACAACGATAAGACTATATCTACTAGTTTCAGAGTAGTTGAATTGTAAGATAAATGGATAAGTATCATAAGAATATTAATGAAAATAGGAAAATGAAACTAAATCATCCAAATAATCATACCAAAAAATACAAATAGTGGCACCATATAGAGAATGATGATTATGTCATGTATCTAAGTAAAATAAAAATGAATACATGGATTTTTGAACACATACATATTGGTATATAAAAATTAAATAAAAAGAACAAAAGTTTATACCCTAATAGCATAATGATCCATTTCCCGGTCCTCTACTCCTAGGATCCCATGCTATGATAAATCAAGCATGGAAAACTAGTCTCTTGTCACTATCCCTACATACATCTAGGAAGTATTCCAGTGTACCAAATAGAGGCCTGAATAGGGTCTAATATACACTTAGTACAACACCACCAATGGTTTATATAAGTATCCTACCTATATATATACGATGATTTTTTTGAAAATGTAATAATGTTAAAGAAATAATGTAAACTACAAAGGGTCAACTCTTGTTACTGAAGGACACTCAGAAGACCCTACCTGTTATGTTCTACCCTAGTAAAAAACTAAACAGATGTCACTATAAACATATAAATATAATAGTATATGATTTTATGTATATAAATTAGGAAAACATATGTATCTATGTTTATAGGTATATATATACATATATTGTCCTAGCTAGGACCTACAGTGTAACAGAAGCATCCATGTCAAGTTAGTAGTATCTAACAAGGTAGCATGGGATTCTATTCCTATGTATAATTGATCATAGGGGTCACCATTCCAAAGTGTCACTAGTATAATAGTCGTCATGCCTATGTATCATTGGTGTATGGGATTCCATGCCCAAGTATCATAATATTAATGATTCCATGTTCAATTATCATAATAGTATAAAATTCATGCCTGAGTATCATAATAAAAGGAACACCATACTTTATTTTCATAATGGTAGGACTACCATGCCTGAGTATCTTATAAGTAGAGACATCATTCTTGAGTATCATAATTGTAGGGATTCTATGCCCGAGTATCATAACAGTAGGTACATCATTCTTGTCTATCATAAAAGTGTGGAATCCATGACCGAATATAATAACAGTCGATACATCATGCCCATATCTCATAAATCATAAGGGACTCCATGAACAACTATCACAAAAGTGATAAATAGTAAAATGAATTAATAAGAGAAAATGGATAGTTCATAGTTAATTAGCATTCCACTTCAAAAAGGGTGTAACAATTATTCTATTTAAACACATTATGTGGTCATACCACTCACTTCTCATTAAATTTAGTACATTTTGATATGTATGTTTTCTATGTTGCACAACTACAATTATCCATTGTCATTTATGATATCACATTTTTTATGTTTTACCAAACACCCCGATGGGTGTTTTGGTTATATCACCAAGTAATTAAAATTTTAACATAAAGGATTCACTCAAAGGGGTGGATCTCATTGAGTTTGATGGGATTCTATGTCTTCGTGATCTAAAAGATTCATTAGGTTTCAAAATAGGGAAACCAATTGAAGGAAGATTCAATTTAGGGGAATTACATGGTGAAACCGGCATAAAAAATGTTAACAATTATAAACATGAATAATTTGAAACAAAATGTCAAAAAACACATACCATGTGTCTATAAAGGATTACTCAACTAGTATTGGCCTTTGGTTGGGCTTAGATCAGAAGAAAACAAAAAAAAAACATAGAAACACCCAGAGAAAAGTTCAAATGTTCTCACACCAAAATAAATCCATCAATAAGAATAAGAATGAATAAATGATCTAAATTAAAGTATATATTACTAGTGGTGATCCAATGAGATATATGGAATTGTTATTGGAGTTCAGATGGTAAATATATTAAATGAAAATCTTAAGGATTTAGAGTACTCAGATGAGAAGAGGAGAGGTGATGTGCATAGGGAGAGGAAATAAAGGAAGGTGGTGAGTTAAATAGAGATAGTGGAATAATGGAAATTCACCATTTCTTAATAGTTTTCATGGTTTTCCAGCATTGTTATCCAAACTGTGCACCAATCGTGCACACCCAACTAAAAAAGGATCACACCCTGCATGGCCTATAGCACACGGTTAGAATAAAAATGTATATCCCATGCACACCCTCTATATCAACCCCATATAGCCAAATCTGACCCATTACAGTTTATAAAACCCATGTGGCTCCCTTATAGTACTTTACATTTAGCAATAATCATTTTTTAACCACGTCACTCTGTTGATTAGATAGTAATTCTTGCTATCGATCAATAAAATTACCTCTATTCTTGTATCAACATCATGGTGAAGAATCTAAATTATAATTCTTATATTAGTATCCATATAGACTCCACTAATCTCCAAACTTTTCTCTTATTATTTCTGGATCAAATGTTGAGAAACCAAGTGCCTTGCATTTTTCATCAATGATTGCAATAAATACTTTCTATTGTTCTATAAATCATGAGAGGGTCGTATGTTATTTCATTATATATTCATGAGAGGTTCCCCCATTATTGATATTATTATCTTTAGTTCATTTTGTATGAACAAAAACTCTCTTTGGGAAATGAAAAAAGAAAGAATGTACAGTTTTGGTTAAATATTTTATAATTATGATGATTCCCTTCATAAAATATTCTATTTAATAAATTCCAAATGTTAGATAATAATATTTTTATTTTTATAACATCACTTGACATGTTCTAAACTCATGGATATTTAGATATATTTTTTTAACTACATCAATTAATATTTTTTAAATGATATTTAATAAAATATATCATTTTGATCTATATTTTTACTCAACTCATCAATCTTCAACATTTATTGAACCATAATAAATAATTATTTATTTATATAAACAAAAAATATGAATATATATTTATTTTAATGTTCATATATCTAAATAAAAAAAATTCATACTACTTACTGAAATAATTTACAAATGTTTATTCATTCATTACATTACAAATAATAAATTATAGATAAATTAGAATTATATTCATGAAATCATAAATAATATTTCTTTAATATTTTACTCACATATATTTTTAAAATAGAATATATGGTGGTTGAATTTGTGTGAATAAATTAAATTAAATAATTATCATTCTATAATATAAGAGTCATATATATTTTTAATATCAAATTCAACTATAATTTTACTATGATTCTTGATATACTCAGTGTTTAACAATCTTGGCCTCATTCTCTATGTAATTTGGCACACTTTCCGAAAGTTCAAGACCAACATATAGAATCACATCACGAAACCAATATATAATAAAGTTAATTTCATGATGACAATAACCTCTTACAAACACATACTGTGTAATATAAGCACTTTGTCTCGATAACACATCAAGAGGGTTCCATACTTTGTTATATAAATATATATTATTTATTTCTATTTTTTTGACTCCATGAAGAGAAATTTTTGATTAAATATATTTTCCATATATCTAATCATAAAATTTAATTTCAATTAGAGGTACGGTGATATAATATTCTATATATCGTAAGGGAAAATTCCTTTATTTGTCTATTTAATTAATGTTATATCCCTCATGACACACCTAATATATGTTGCATCGCCACAAGTGTACGTATTCATTGTTTTCTAGCATATATTAATGCATATTATTCATAATGTACACAATAAAAATCTCAAATATAAGGACAAATAAACAAGTCCATATATAGGAATATCCAATTACATATATAAAACTTTGAATTCCTATTTGTGGGTATATTCTCATAACCTCTATTCTGGGACATTACCAAGTGATATCTTCAATAAAATAAGTCTCAGTGACTTATAATCCCCTAACACATGATATTAAAACATAATATATATTAATTTATATGGATTTCTTCTAGACCATAAGATATATATTTAAGACTGTGTAATATCATTTCAAGGTTTTCATTATAGTGGATAATTATTATAACCTTTTGATGGAATAGATACTTTAAATACATTATCACATCAATGTGATATATAATAACACTCATAAGGTGGTAATATATTAATTAATATTAATATTATGATAATCTAATGTACAAATCTATTTGGTTTTAAAGAAAGAACTATAATAGATTTCCACTTTCTCTATAACTAATTATTTACGAAACAATAATTATCTCTCACATATACAATATGATTTTTTGAGGATTTTTTGTATATTTTGGACCTAAAATATTCTCATGTAGTATTAATTCTTTTGGTGTCCTCACTACTATGAGAAAATCTACCAATATGTTATATTTTTGAGTATTTTCCATTTTTCCTTTATCATAACCTTGTCATATTGGTTATTACCATTTTATTATGTTTATATATTTATATAATGACAATAATTTACTATATTTTCACAATTACAAAATCTGTAAAAAAACGTTGTTAAACTACTTCATAAGCATAATTAGAATCCACAGTTTACCCAGTATATGTATATATAGAAACCACTTGTTAATTGAATTTTCCTTATTTATTACTATATACTTACTAAAATACTAGATCAATTGAATATATGGAATACATGTTTTATATCCCATTATTAACTAGAATTTCCACTTCATCAATTACCATGAATACAACCACTTGACTTTCTCAATTAATTTTCAATAGTTCAAACTGCTAGCATATGATGTTCTTCTGGTTATGTTTCATATTTTCCCACTAAAATTCCAAAATAGAGAAGTTTGATTTATTTTCAATAATGATATGAATAAGTAAATTCAATGTATTTTTTTCATGATGAGTACACCCCTTCCATCATTAATTGGAATGATAATAAATATGACGAGTATTCTACAAAGATATCTAATTGGACAGAATCAAGGATGTATAATTTATAAGTGATAATTATATATATTTTGTGAAATATAATATAGGATATATGTTAATGGAAGAAGTAAGACCACATAGAATAGGTTTCATTGAATTTTAGTGATATTGGACATATAAGAGTTTGATGAATTGTTTTAAATAAATCCTTATAATATGAATACATGAAGTTAACCTCAATGGATCACCAATTATACCAGGAAATGTATCAAGTGGAGGGAAAACATTAGATGATGTTTTTTGACGACTTAAATGGATTTAAAATTAACTAAGATAAATTAAAATGTCTATATGATTATATGAGGATGTCAGGAATTAGGAGATATAGAAAATTATTTAAGTTATAAAGTATGTATGTGTAATTTTGGAAGAAGGGAATGACTGTATATGTTTCATTTGTAAGACATAATATGATTCATTATTCACCTATATATGAGTTAGTTAAATCCATATTAAGTAATTCCATGTCTGTGTACATGTCATGTTAATACCTATATATGAGTCCTCGCATTTTGATAAAGAGTAATTTCAAGATTTAATAATGAAGATTTGGTTTATGAATAAACACAATGCTTGGATTCACAGAGTTAACTCAACCTTTATATAATAGTATGTGGTCTCTATAGAGTTCTAAATCAATGATTTTTTGAGTTCAAAACAAACTGAATTATGAGAATATAGTAAATTCAAGAGGCTCATATATTTAGTATGGATCTTGATAGGGTTTTATACCTATGTTGAGTTATTTCGGTACAACATAGAGTTTAAAATAAACTTTATAGAGATCATTGGAGATTTATTTGTGTTGATTTAAACTTTATTGATAATCATCATCTTATGAGACACTATTCCATGTCACAATGTATGAATCCTTGAACACGCCGATAAAGGAATTGAATGAGTTAAAGATATTGATATTATGATGTATTAAAGTAAGTAAAATATCTCATGTATTTTGGTATTTAAATTTAGTCATAGGAAAACATTTAAATGAGTTTGAATAAGTAGAAAAATCAAAAATTCCACTGACTAATTGAAAATACATAATGTCTACTCTACTATGAATTATAAGAGCTTCCATAAATCACAATGTAAAAAATATTAATGATTACATAGTGAATATAAAATTTTCACGAAATAAATAAGATGTATATGGTGTGTGATTTGAGAGTAGATAACATGATATGTCCATGTATCATACAGTAAATATTAAGAGATTTAAGCCAGAAGATATTCAATTAAAAAACGTTTAGTAACTGTATATGGTGTGTGATTTAATTATCCACAATGGATATATTAAAAGAATAATTAAAAATATATATATATATATTCAACCTTTGATTTTCCCCTCCCCTATCAGTGGTACCAACTAACTTGGAATCCATAAGCGATGCCAAATACAAGGTCCCCTTTAAATGATATATTAAGTTTCTTAGAATAGATAATATAAATTCTGTTTGTATAATGTGCGTATCTACATTAAATTTAAAGATTTATAATAGTTATATTATTATGATTATATCCTATGTCATATCACACAGCCTAGAAGTAAAATATGTGGGAATAGTTGTATTTACACACATTACTAATGAATTTTTGATGGCCTTCACTAATAAATGAAATTTAAAAGTGTATTTAAATGAACAAAATTAAATTCTCATATAACTAACAAAAATGGTGTACCTATAATTCTTGGGTTTTAAAACTAAAAAAAATTGGATAAATTTAAGAGCAGTTATAAAGGACATATAAAATTCAAGGAAGAAAAGTTAAAAGTATTTTTTATTATAATTCATGATCATAAAATGGAATATTATGAAAGTATTTATGAGTATTTTATAAGGTTAAATGTGATTGTAAACAACATCTGATGTTTTAGTGAGAATGTTAATGATACTGTTACTACCAAAAAAAATAAGGAGAAATTTCATAGATAGATTTGACCCCTGGGTTTCATCATTACAAGATAGGGATTATCTATATTTTGATGAACTATATATAATTATCTTTCATTATAAAACTATAGGATCCTCAAATTTTAAGATGAAAATCTAGGATTTGATATCTTTTTAATCTCTAAGAAATATTAAAGTAATGTATAATCAATTGACTCTGATAATTAAGAAGATGGTGAAGTCTTTATTAGGATATTATCCTTTAATAAAATTTTTCTAAGAGGGTAAAATTGATATTAAATTTAATACCACCAACATTTTGATAAACTTTTAACAGAATTTGAAACTTTTCCAACATTTTTTCAAAGAATATAGTTGCAAAATTTGAATCATAAGAGGATGATGAGAAAACAAATAATTAGAAATGGAGTCAAAATAGGATGATAGATATTATCAACAATAAAATATACTTACTAAAAAAGAAATAAATATATGAATTGTCATCAATAATTGAGAAGGATGATAATGATAATTGTATATCTTGTGTTTAAATAATTTTGGATACCTCAAGAAGTAATGATAGAGAGGAAAGTATTGAGATGGTATAGATGTTAAAAAATGAGATTAAATATTTATTGAGTATAATAAATATCATGAGAATGAAAATTAGAAATAAATGAATTAAAATAATATGATCGATACTATATAATAAGAATATGATATGAAAGAAGTGTATTTTATTGATGAAGTGAAGAAACATACTCGAAACGTTACTGATTAGGGAAATATTATGAGTAATCTTGAAGAAACATTGGTTGAGAAGGAAGAGGAGTTGTCTGAGTGAAAATAAATATGTATTAAAGAAAACAATTAGTTAAATAAGATTGATTAATTTTTCACCATTTCAACTAAGGTTAAAGGAGAATATTCCCAAGAGAGTGAGAAGAAGGGTCTATTAAGATAGGTAAATTATTCTGAAAATTATCCTTAATATAAACCTATTTTATCTAATAGTTTTGGTTGTATGAAATGATTGAATTTATTTAAATCAAAAGGATAAGTGATAGACACAGTTATATTTAAAAATAAGAGGGTAATATGTCATTCAAATCACAACCCTTAGGTAAACTCTTCCTTGGTTTGAAAATAATGGAAACAATAGTTTTTGGATAGATATATTATCACATTAATAGATCAAGTCTTGAAATATTTTATTGGTGATGTGGAAACTATATACACAAAAAGTAGTCATTTTTGTATAACATTGATTATTTGGGAAGGGGTACAAACCAACTGGGGATTTTTTGAGAATATAGGAACAAATTAAAAAATAAAGAAAGTGGTCCTGATATTTATAAATAATATATCCACGTAGAAAATATTAAGTTTTAAAGATACATATGTTGTAGATGTGATACATAGGGTAAAAATATAGAGAAATTTATGACAAGATTTCCGATATAAGCTCCCTGTGGTGTGAAGGGATGTAAATTAATAATATACAGGAAGAAGATTCTTGTTGTATTTGGGATACTAAGAAATAAAGTGATGGACTCAAGGATGTTGAGAATATCGAAGAATATATTCCAATGGTTTTTTTATCTCAATTATAAATGGCCAAGAGATTGTAAAATGCATAAATAAAAATTAGGGGTTATGGAAAACAAGTTGTTTCATGTGATGAGGACAAATTCCATGAGAAATTTTTAACAAATGTGAGTCTAAAAGTTCAATAATGACTATGTGGATTATTTAAATGATCTATTAATGAAAAGAAAAATAATATGAAAATTTTACAGAGTAAAAAAAAATTGATGAAGAAGATAATTAAAACTCAATGAAATAAATTTTCATTTACGAATGAGAAAAATAAAATTACTCCAAATAAAAAAACAAAATGATAAATGGAAGTGATCATTAAATATAATAATTCTCATAATAAAAAAAGGAATCATGAAGGAATCTATAATGATAATATCATGAAAAATATAGAACATTGGATGATTGAGAACCCTCATCTGTTTTTTTTCAACTTAAGAATCAATAGGTCCCTCTTTATTCACTGTACTTATTAATTATTTATTCTAATATGCATGTAATTGAATGAGTTAAATTAGGGTAATCATGATGAATTATGTAGATGTGATTTAGTAAGATAAATGTTCGATCATAGAGTATTATCAATTATATGATGATGAGTCGAGTGGATCCCTTCCGGGGGGGATTACTTAAGGAGGATGACGTCAAACCAATTTTTTTTATGAAAATTGGTAATATCTAGAAAACATTTAAAAATATAATATCTGAGGTAATTAAATTTTCTATAATATCTATACTAAATATTATGAAGTTATCACTCAAGTGGGTAGAATATTTGGTTAAAATTGGAGAGTTTTATGTCTTTCACTTGAAAAATTTAATGGGTTTGTTAAGTTGAGTGAAGGTTTAATTTTAACAAAAACACATTTTTTGAAGAAACCCCTAGAATTAGAAATTGGGAATAAATATAAGATGATATCAGATGTTGGACATTTATGGACATCCATGGTGTCTTGATAAAATATAACTATATTTATACACTAGTTTATCCCACATAGACTTAGAGTATATTAAATAAAGGCTATTGGATATGTTTTATGTGGTATTATTCTTATCAGCAAACAGATCAGGTTATAATGTGGTAAGTATGAATATGTTTCAAACCCCTATTTTACTTTTTCATGTATTTTTAATAAAGGGGGTTATAATAAACATTTATTTCAGTGAAGATTAAAGGGTTATTATAAAAAATCAAAGTGAGAGATTAAAGTTCCCAAATAGAGAAGTTGGATTTATTATCAATTATTATTTGAAGAAGTAATGTTAAAGTATACTACTAAAGATGAGTATTCTGGTTCAATTATAAATCGAAAAGAGAAAAAAATGTTTATATTGTTTGTTAAATATCTCATAATACAGATTTGAGAATGTAATAATTTATACATGGTGATTAGATATATTTTTCTAAATAAAATATAAGATAACATTTGATGGATAAAACAATTTCTATACCATGTTTCAAGGGAGTTTGGTGTAACCGAATAAACATGATATGGAAAAAAATAATAAAAAATGTCTAGATAAATGTTGGAAGTTACCCTCTATGTAGAACCAAAAATATCAACTAATATATCAGGTAAATGTATACCCTTGGGATGATGTTTTAAATGATTTAAAGCAAGTAAAAAATTCCATGAGATAAATTAATCTATTATATATATCATATAATTCCACAAGAAATTTTGATTCAACTATAGAAAGAGGTGAAGTTTTGTGCACTATAGTAGTGTGGTAGCACTATATCGGTGTGGTTCTATAGTAAGTACAATATATAGGAACTATATAAATAGTTTTATTTAACTAAAATAGGATTTATAGAAACGAAATGGGCCTTTGTCCCATAGGTTTATCGGTCCATCAATAGACTTCAAGCCAAATATCCTTTAGGCCAGTGGTATATCATTCAAGGGCCGCAACACTATCAAAAAAAACTTCTACCAAAGGATGAAATAGTGAGAGTAAATTCAATGATGAAACATGAGGTAGGATGATCATATATGTGAACAATACCTAGTAATAGTAAATGGATTTCTGAAATCACTCAAAACCTCATCGTAGGGAAATGATGATAGGTTGTAGACATGACATTATAGAATCGATCTTGTGGATGATAAGATAGTGGATGGGGTTGGTTCATATTAATTCATGGTCTTCTAGAACATAAGGACATGTGATCTAGGGTCATTAAGAATGTATTATGTGGAATTTGTTCCATGTACGAGTTCCTTGTCAACCAAATTAAAAATAGTGATCATTGAAAAAATAAAATAAAAATGTAGTTTAATGTTTAAATTAAAGACACTCTGAGATTATTCGAAGATTTTGGGAATTTGGAGATATGGAAAATTGGATAATTTATAGTTTACATAAGATTTATTTCATAAAATAGGGAATAATTCACATGTTTAATTTCCATGATTTTGTTTGAGAAATTCTTCACCTGTGTATGAGTGATTAAAATCCATGTATGAGTAATTCCAATTATACATACAGGTCATATGAATATCTAATTATGAGTCATCATATTCAATATTGGAGTCATTTAAAAATTAAATGGTAAGCATTTTATAAATACATAAACTCATTTTGTTACTTTATAAAGTTATTGGAGACTTCATCGTATTGTTATAAATCTTCATAGAGTAAAATCCTAGTATATTGTAGATTTTAGCACAAGAAGAGGTCTGAGAATTCAGAAAATGAAATTGGTTTGTAGATATGGTATGGAACTTTATAGGATTCTCTTATTCTAGTGTAGAGTAAATTATAGAACATCATAGAAATGTTTTTTGTACTTAATAGATTTTATTAGATACTTAATAGAGTTGACATACACTTAATAAATATCAACTCAAAAATAAATATAAGGTGATTTTTTAGAACTATGAAAATAAATATTTCTATAAATATATTATTTGAAGAATAAGAAATTAAATTAGAATATGAACACAAAATATTGTTTTATGATTCAAACATCATTATCGTCCAAATGGATCTTGATACAAGTTACAAAGATGGAAGAAACATCCAATAGATAAGCTGGTGGTTTTGATATGAGTTTTACTCCATGAGATACTTTGTCAAATCGAATTACATTAATCCTTGAAAATATGAATGAATCCTTCAAAATGAGTAAAATTTATTTACCCTATGGAGTTTTAAAATAAATTTAATATCATGAGTCTTAAGGTATTTTAATGAATATGTTGACCTATAATTAAATAAGTATAGATGTGGAAATAAATAATGAATTAAGTTGAATGATTTAAAATAGTCAAATTATGCACGTTTAATAATTATTAAATCTTCTATAAATAATTGTGGAAATATTATTCAAGATTAACCTATTAATATAAAATTTTCATAAAATAAAGAATATGTATGTCAGGAATGAATTAAGAATTTAGAATCCAATATTTCTATGTATCATAGAGAGAATATTGAGAGATAATGAATTCAGGGTCCATTCAATAACAGTTCACAAGAAGAACAGTTGATCCATTTTATTTGGAGGAATTTCAACAACAGGTGGTTTAGAAGAAATAAGGAGTGGACATAGATTTTTATAGTTTTTTTATCAAACCATTTTATAGTAGGAAAGCATTATTATTATAGTGTGACTTTAGAATCTATAGCAATATTGTAACTTGTGTTACTATGACTAGGATGTTTCTCTGTGTAACCTCTTGGGTTTCTGGTAGAGAATAAATATTTTGGGACTCTAGAAAACCAAGTTAATGTGTAGACTCACATTGAAAATGAACATTTTAAATCATGTGTCTTGATAATTTATATTATTTATAATCAATGATTTTAAAGAGAAAATTATTTTTTATAATAATAGCGACTTAATTGACTAGAGATCTTGGATTAAAAAATTATAAATAAATATAATATAGACCACAAATTCAACCCCCCCAGTAGTTCCTATCAACCTAGGAGCTACAACCACTATGCTTTAAATATATGGATACCCCCCCCGTAGTGGTATCAATTAACCTAGGGTCATCACCCACAATAATTTATGCATATGAAATATAATTCCATAGCATATGTCATGGAAAATATGATAAATTTAATCATTTAGTAAATATAATAGATTCATAAATTTAAACCTATGAAATAATATTGATCATAATAATATCCTCTTGTGATTTAACACGTTATCTTGGATATATTCCATGCTATGTGACATATGAAACAATTTAGTCTTTGATTTTTTTTCATATTTTACATTTCAATAAATTATAAATGTAATTTTTATGACTAGGTATAAGAAACAAAATAAATCTATTTTATAAGATTTTGTTCTGTGTAACTTTGGTTTCTAATTTAATTCATTCTAACAGAAATATTTTTTTCTCAATCTTATCATATTGTAAGACTAAACATCTATTTTAAAATTGTTATCAAAATATTTTACATGGAAAACTATATCACTCTAACTAACCCTTGTAGACACATGCATCAATTTCAATATTAATAAATAAAAACTCTCTTATGGATTCATCTAAATGAACACTATATAATTTTCTATTCTTTATTCAATCTATAAAAAGATTTATATAAATTTATTGACTTATTATCTTTCATTGGTGTCACCATCCCTTCTAATTGTGCAATATAGGAATACTCCATAGGGTTTCGTTCAATAAAGTTAGGTTTTCATCCAATCCCTAAATATAATAATAATATAATGTTTCTTTGAAAATAATAATTTTGTTGGATTTATAATGATAATTGATTAATGGTTTTTTATATAGTTTGATATTCCCTTCTAAATATGGAATGTGTATTATTTTTTGTCAACCTTGGTTTATTTATGATGATTGGGTTAATGATCGTCAAGGAAATTAGGACAAGGGATGGTGGATGTAGAAGAACTATCAAATTATTTTTTTCAATATAATTATATACCTTAGTCAATATGAATAAGAAATTATTAGAATGGGGGAAATCAATTATAACATGGTGATTATTGTAGAAGTTATATAAATTATTGGTGATTATGGTTTTGATATTTTTTGTTACTTGTTTTATGTGTTGATAAGGACTCATGATTGTTCAAATAGGTTATAACTTGTTTTTAAATAATCTTCATGAAAAATTATACAGTTCTAGAACCATGTAAGAGAATACCATATGTACATGAAATCTATGTAATAGAATTTTCCCATGTATGGAAATTTAGAATAAGGGTTCATATAGCCAAATTCATACATATATTTATGAAAAAAATTAGTAAATCCACCACATATATAGTTTTTTCATATTTAAGGTTACGAAAACATAGCTGAATTATAATATGTATATGAATTCACATTTTGATACCAAAATGAGAACCTTGTGGGTATATTAGAATAAGATTATCACATTCCAACATTTGGGATACATGAAGGGTCTTCTAAGAGGTTTCTAACCAAACATACAAAGCTATGTTTTACCAGATATTCACATATGGGGTATTTTTCTTTATACAAGTTGATATTTTAGAGTATCCATATTTTGATATCTAAAGAAGGTGAATGTAGATTAGATGATACTATATAGATCTAATAATACAACATCACAATATCTACATGTAGTGATCCAAATTGAGTTCAAGGAACAAGATTTCAATTCCATGTTTGAGTATATACCATATACATAAGAATTAATATGTAAGAAAATATATTTATTACTATGCTCCCAAGAAGAGGAATTCTCAACAGTTTCATTCAAGTATTAAAGTATGTGAAATCAACATGGAGATCCAAAAATATGGAATTTTATAATAAAGTAATCTATAAGATTCAATGATTTAAAAAATGGTGGTCTATTTTTCATTTGAATGTTATAAAAAGATTCTAGGAGCTACACCATGTTTATCTATACCTAGGTAAAGGTACCCTAAATAATTATGTAAATAATAGAGAGATAGTGTGGTATCTAACTAAAGTAATTTTTTAAAATCCATAATTTACTATTATTATAAAGAGTTAATGAAAATTATTGGATTTGTGTGATATATTTTTCATGGTTTATGTATTGTGGTTAAATTAAATTGTCATGAATCTAGAAAGAAATAATGAATATTTAATGGTGAGTTGAGTTCCACACCGTACGTATAAGGAAAACATGGATTTTGTTTTCCATTTTTTTTGATATTTAAATGTATTTAAAGGTGTGGGATAAGTGGAGAAGATGTTCAGTTATACTTAAATATAACCTATGGTTTTAAATACCAAAATAAAATAAGATAATATAGTGATTATTTCCATGTTTTTTACAAATTAAAAGATTTTTTATTATTTATTAACCATGTGATGAATATTGAAGACAAAAGTCTTTAGGTTATTTAAAATTAGAAATTTTTGACGAGATACTGAGAACACTTATTTTAAATTTTAATAAATTTTTTGAAAATATCTACATCTTCAGGTGGATTAATGGGAAATAGTATAATTTAACATAATATAGGGTCTCTATCTTTGAAAGGGTATTTTTAAAAAATTAAATACTAAGGCTCAAGGAATTTAAAAGAGAATAATTGGAAAAAAAAATATATGTGTGTGCATTACTGTGAATATATATATATATTTACAATTATATAAATTAGTAAAAGTTATTCAATCATTCCAGGGGTGGAAAGCTTCAATTGATTATTCTATGTACCAATTATAATTATAAATAAGATCTAATGATGTGTGTATTATCTCATGCATGAGATGTTCATTATAATTTGGTTAGAGGAATCTTAATCTACTTATATTTCAAATTGTTTGTTCTGCCAGTTTAGGACCATCCCAAATAATATCTTATATTTGATGAAAAGGAATCCTTGAGTACATTGGATATCTATTTTATCCTAGACCTGGAGAAAAATCATTAAATAACTCATAATCCCAGAATAAAAAACACAATATCATAGAATAAGATAATTCCTACTCGAACCTTGTAAACAAATTTTAGGTGTTTGTAATCACTTAAAATCCAGTGCTAAGAAAATTAATGTACTCAACAAAAATCATACACAAGGATTATTCTCTCATATCAAAGTTTAACATTGTAAAATGTTTCTGAATAATTTATTTGAAGCATACGAGTGAGAAATAGAAAAAGGATATTGGATGATGATATTAACCTATCACATGGGTTAAATTCTCAAGAAATAATTTATAAAATAAATGGTATGAATTATCCACATATCAATTGTATCCTTACATTATATGGGTTATAAAAGTAAAATTATATGAAACTAGGTTCCCGTTAGATTCTAATCATCTTTTTGTATCATGGAGAATCGTAATTTTGAGATTAATTTAGGGGTTCCAATTGTCTATGTAAAGAAATTTAGTGGGTGAATGAATAAAATGATATCATTTCTATTATCCCAAGACTTTAAGTGGGAAATATTTTCACTATGGGATACACAACGATTTCAAAGGATAATGTTATGATATTTTTTTGGAAAAGCAGAATCTTGATATATATATATATAACCAAGAAATATTATATTTTCATATTAATCGGAAAAAAGTGGAAAAGAGTGCAATTGGGCTATAGGCGGCTAAGTAAATATTAGATAATATTTAAATAATATATGAGGTGAATATACAGATAAAATAACTGAATTTGAAAATATAAAGTTATAAAATAGAAGATATTAGGATGGTTTAATATGAGAATATTTAGGACTAATTTACTTGGGTGAACGAGATAGATATAAATATCACTGTATTTGGGGGAAAGATATATGATTCAATTGCGATAAAATAAATAATGAGGGATTTTCCAAATATATTTTATCTAATGATCTCATCTTTTTAATAAATTCATAATATATCCAGTGATAGGATACAAAATAACCTTTTAAATTGTGAGATGAGAAAGATCAAAATTTTATAAATAAAGATGACTAAGAGATAGATTTTAAATCCATAAATAAATTCAAAATAAATCAAGAGGAAGATTATTACTCATGTAAGTTATATAGAGATAATGAGAGTGATAGAATCATAAGAAAATCATGGATCATATATCAAATAATCTCAAAATAGGTAAACAAAACTAAATTAAGGCTACCAATGAAATGATTTATGTATAGAAGAATCGAAAAGATTGTTATATATTATCCTAAAAAGAATAAATCTATCGAGGTGGATGAATAAAAAAAGAGAAATATAAATGGAATTCAGATGAAAATATACCAAAAGATTTAATCTTTTTAATGAAAACAAGTGGAAGACATTCAGGAATAAAAGAAAAATTATGTTGAAAAAATATGAAGAATATATTTCTTCCTCTAGTGGAGAGTTGTATTATTAGTGATATTGAAAATATAATTACTTCATGGAAAATTTGGAGAGTATATATGAAATCTATGGTAGTAAATAAGAAGATTATGAATAATCCAACATGATTCACATGTTGAACATAGAGTTTGAATTATATATTTCGAGGAACGATAGACTCAAGGATGAAGTTAAAATATACAAAAAGGATGTTTAGAGAAACAAGAGGAATTAATGTGAGATTAAAAATAAAGAATATTACAACATTAAGGTGATCAAATTACTCAAGGGGAGTGGTTGACCAATAAATAATAATAAATTAATAATAAAAAATGATTGATTCTCAAGAATAATGTCTCTAAAATTATGAATTGGGATGTATCAGGAATATAAATACACTTTTCCAAATGAAATTAGACTATGATAAAGATGTCAATGTTTGGTGTGGGTGATTAATTAATATTTAAAAAATAGGTTCCCCATTTTAAGTAAAATCTACATCTGTAAATACTGAAACCATAAAATCTTTATTGAAAAACAATACATGCATTAAATGTCAAATTGGATAATACTTGTTTGATAAATCTAATTAAATGGAAAACCCATTATTAAAGGTAGTACAATTAATCCAAAATAACAAAACACCCTCAAAATATATTAAAATTAAGATATCTTTTATACCAAATCAGAGAGTATATTTTTAAAGAAAAACAGTAAAATATTATGGAACGTGTAACTTTAGAGTTTTTTGTTGGTGCTTTGGAAACTATGTCCATAAATACTTTTCCATTTGTTATAATATGTCTCGCCCTTGGAATGATTGAATGCTTTACTTGTGAGGTATCTTTTCTAAATGATTAAAGGATAAATCTAGTTTGAAGAAATATGTAATATATATAAGAAGAACTATTTATAACATATCTATGTATCTTGAAGAGATTTTTAGAATGTGTGAACAATAATTTCACTGTGTATAAGATTTTATGACTCTGTATCAAGAGAAAAAAAATATATTTAAAAGTAAGAAAATATCTAAGATTAGGTAATCCATAAAAATACTTTATCATTAAAGTGGTTCTTAAATATTTCTAGAGGAGTGGGCCATTAATATTAAATATGATTTACTTATCACACATTATAGAATATGTTATAATTTTTAAAATTATTAAATAAAGTTATGTAGTTGTAGAGGATTTCTAAAATTAAATCTCATTAAAAATCTAGGAATTTTTCTTTATCTATGATTTATTTCAACTTGCTAAAATCCTAATTTTTTTTATTTTTATATGGAATCAAACACAAACTATTGAGTGTTAGTCAGTTCTATGATAGTGTAAATTTGTGTATATTCAATAAATAGACATGTCACATTAAAATATTTCTAGATGGTAAAATAATCACAATAGGAGAAATAGACAGTGGGAATTTATAATAGATTAGTGATGTTAGTAATTCCTACTATTTTAGTTTTAGGGAATAAAAAATAAGTGGAATATTAGACATTTCCACATCAGCCAAAATAATTTGAGAAAAATATATAAAGTAAATGTTGTTATAGATAGACATTAATTAAATTGATAAATAGACGAGGTTTACACATCATGTTAAAAATGGAATATAGTTTAAGAAAAACACAAAATAATGGAAAAGTAACTAGAAAGGCCTCTTCAATTTTTCTCCTAAGATTTTGTGGTCCCATGAGACACAAATATATAATGGTGTCTTGTATTTTATCACATTTATAGATTATTATAAATTTATTACAAGAGTTATATTTATGAATTATAAGTCTCAGGTAATGGACATGCAGTATATTTAGAGAAGAGAAATTGAGAGGGAACATGGAATTTAAACTATGAAACTAAGAACTGATAATGGGAAAGGTAATACTAAAAAATTATAAAACTTAACTTTGAAATTATTGAATTAAATAAAAATATATTACTCCCTACACACCTCAATAAAATGGATTTTCTAAAATAATGAATATAATCATTGTGGAGGTAGGAATAACTATGCTGAATGAATTTGAGTGGACGAAATTTATACGGAGATACTTTCTGTGAAATATTTAACAAATTCAAAAACATGGATTTCTAAGGTAAAATTTAAATAGGACCTCATATGATATTTTTTCTAAAAATAATTCAATGGTATGCTTCATTAGATTCATTGGAAACCCAAGTATCAACAAAATTATGAACTCAAATCTGGGAAAGTTCGATGAAAAAACTGAGGAAGGTATCATTATTGGGTACCTATAAAATAGGAAATATATAGATTCTATAAGAAAAGGATTCACATGATGTTGGATTTTTATTATCCTAAAATACTTAAAAATAAATCAATAGGTATAATTATAAACACAGTATTTTTTCCAAAAATTAACAAAAAATAATAAACAAGTTTCTAGGTTGGATAAAAAAAATAGATTTAAATTGTACATAGTGTAGGATATGATGATTATGACATGACCAATGATAATGATAATTTGGATAAAAGTGTAATAAATTAGTATCAAAATTTAAAAATTCATTTAGTAGAATAAAATATTATTATAGATAAAATTGATCATTTTCAAACTATAAAAAAGTTGGGATACAATGAGCTGAAAATGAATCCACTAGAACAATATTGATGTTTGAAAATTAGTCCTCCTTTATCTATTTGGTTAAACCTCAGTCTATGATATAAGAATTTATTTATAAATATTGTGTCGAGGCTTTTGATGAAGAACTATATCATATCAACATGAATTCTTGTAGGAAATTATTCCAAGAAATGAAAACAAAAATGTTATAAGGACCAAGTGGGTGTTTAGAAATAAATAAAATAACAATGGAGAGGTGAACAAGAACTAGCCCAAACATCATTGCATGGATTATTTCCAAGTATTTTGAATTTATTTTGAAAAGTCATTTGAACTTTTTTCATGCTTAGAAACCGTTAGGATCTTCCTTGTTAAGGAATCCTAGAGGATATCCAAAATAATTTAGATGGATGTAAGATATTCCATCTAAATTGGTGATCTTGAAAAAGAAGTTTATATTAATAGTTTTTATGATTTTATTCTAGATAATAACTGTATAAGAGTGTGAAAATTCATTAAGGATTTATCAAGCATGAAACAAACCCCTAGGCCTAGTATTCAATGCTATATAGCTACGTAAATTACCACCAATTAAATAAATGGAATGTGGATAGAAAAAATATAGATCAAAGTAATCAAGAAAATCTCACTTATTATATTTTTTTATGTTTATAGTATCATGTTTATAGGTTATTATGAAAATTATTGTGGAGATTTTTCCAATCAAATGAAGTAACATTTTTAT
The DNA here is from genome assembly GCA_963277665.1 of Viscum album. NCBI lineage: Eukaryota > Viridiplantae > Streptophyta > Magnoliopsida > Santalales > Viscaceae > Viscum > Viscum album. The sequence goes on along the minus strand of OY728165.1, from coordinate 1,914,263,828 downwards.
ATTTCAATTCTTGGTGAGTTTAGTTATATCAGAGGATTTCAAGTTATGAAAGGAAAAAATTATTTTTATATTAAGACAAGTAATCAAAATAATTGTGGATGAAGTTTTATATAGAGAATTTAAATATAATATCAACACCTATTCATGTTGGGATAAAATTATAAAAAGATGTTGAAGGTGAAATTTTAATCCAAAGAAAATTTAAAAAACTAATATTAAGCCAATAACATATTACAATATGTAGAATGGATGTTGCTTAGTTTGTGAGTATTTATGACAGATATCATAACGATCTAAAATAATCACATATTATCTATGAAAATAAAAAATTTAGTTATAGAAAATGTTCTATAGGATAAGTGTTTCATTACAAAAGGGTAAATAATTTGACACTATATAGTGACACAGATGTTGATTGGTAAGGAGTTTTTAATGATAGAAGATCCACATAAATTTTAATTTTGTTTAGGGATGTAGTATTGTTATTTAGTAATTCAAAAAATATAATTAATTTACACTAGTTACTACTGAGGTCTAATATGTTTTTTATTTCATTTCTTTCACTCAAATGATTTTTATAAAAGAGTAAAAATATTATTTAAGGGTAATAATGAAAATACCACTCAAAATTAATTGTGAAAATCATGGAGTAATATAACATTTTAAAATTTTTATGATATAATAAATGTCTGAGAATATTTATAATTGGGATAAATTCATAAATGATAATTTTTTCAGTAGTGTTATAAAACTAAAATTTATACATACCCATAACCAACTTTCTAAAATTTTCACCAATGCATTTCATAATGATTAGGCTATTGGAACTATGTTTGATGATGAGATTTCAATCGTTCATCTCTGTTAAGATACAATGGGATGAACCCCTTATTAAATGTGGATTATGTTATAAAAAGGGGAGAAAAGTTAAGAAAACATATGAATGAGGATAGTTATTTTATTCATATTTTCTTTTAATAGTATCCTTTCTTTAAAATTGGGTAATTTTATGTATAATTTAGTTCCATGATTAAGGGTAAGAGTATTTTTTTCTCCTTGATACCTATTTTTCTAATCGGATATGTGTGTATTTCTCTCCAAAATTATACTCCAACATGTTGTGCGGTGTTAGGATATGTTTCCTTTAAAAAATAAATTATTTGGTGACTCTTGGAAAATTGGTTGATAGGGGTTCATATGGGTTGAAAACAAATATAAATGGGTAGATGGAATTTCCCTTGGAATTTGTGAGGTTTTTTCCTTTATTTTCAACCTTGTATTATTTCTGACGGTTGATGTGCTAATATTCAAGGTAATTTTGAAAATTTCAGTGGGTGTAGAAGTACTATCAAGAAAATTCTGACAAGGATTTTGGATACCATAGTCTATAAAATTAAGAATTTATTTTGATGTAGTAAATTATATATAACTTTATTATTGTTGTATTTTCCATAAATAAAGATTTAGTTTGATGGTTTTATGAATTTTTAAGATTTTTTTGAGGTGCTGATAAGTCCAAAAGATCATTCCCAGAGGTTTTATATTTTCTTAAATGAATTAACGAAAAACTTATAAAGTTTCAAAACCAGGTTACAATACATCCCACATATAAAAATAATACATAAGTGATTTTTACCAGGTTAGAAAATCGAAAATAAGGTTTCTGGTAAACAAATTTTTTCATATATAACGGGACCTCATAAAAAGAGTCTACCATGTGTAAAAATGTTTTCATATGTAAGGATACAAACCATGTGGATTCATACTAGAATAAATTTTAATTTATATTCATATTATCAAATGTGAACAAAAACGGTGAATTGGATCTAGAGCACTATGTACTTTAATTTTATATGTCTGAATGGTCTCTTAATGAGTTTGAATGAAATATACATAGTAACTTTTTACCAAATATTTACATATTATGTATAAGTATAAATAAAATATAATATTTTAGAGCTTAAATATTTTGATATATGAATAATGTAAAGCTAAATCATATGATACTCTACTGATATAATAATGTATCACCACAACATCTAAGTGTCGTGATAAAAATTCTACATATAAGTATTGATATAAAAAAGATCACACATAAGAGAATATCCACATTACTAGGTTCCCATGAACAATAATTATAAATTATTCCATTCATATTACAGTGAATGTGTTATCTACATTAATTAGACCTAAGAATACTAGAGGTTGTGTTAAAGCAATCTATAAGTGGCATGGAGCTATATAAGTGTTATCTATATTTTGTGTAAATTTCACACTAACATTCCAAAATATATATCAAATTTATTTATACCAAATAAAAGTTACCATAAATAATTATATAAAGGTAATATTGATATCTAGGGACCAATGTAAAGGAATGATATAAATTATAAAATTCAATATTTGTGTAAGATATAATTTAAATTATTGGATTTGTGTGAGAAATTTTACATGGTTTGTGTAACAAGATAAACTTAATGGATCATTATTCCAGTAATATCGAAGGATTATTGAATGATAAGATGTTTTCTACACTTAATTTAGGGGGTCCATATAGATATTTTGTTTTCTTAATACATGTGTGATTTAAATGAATTTAAATTATTTGGATCAGTGGAGAGGATGTGCTATATTATTTAAATATCACCTTGGTTTATAAATATCAAAATAAATGAGGATTATGGGACTATTGTTATATCATTGGTATTTATGAAATGAATGATCTATATCTATTTATAATCAACAGGAATATGTGAGAAGGACTTATTCCTTTAGGAATTTAAAAGAAGAAATATTTGAGGAGTTGCTGAGATCATTGTTTTTAAAATAGTTTGTCAAGTGTTTGAAAGTAACTAGGATTTCATGAGGATTTAAGGAAATATCTATAATTTATTAAGACTGGATATTGTGATTTTTAAAAGGGGATTTTAAAAAAAATCAATTTTAAGATATAAGGAATTTAAAAGTGGATAATGAGAGACAATATATCTACGCAGTAATACTAAATAAATATGAGCAATTATAGAAAGAAATTTTTTTACTCATTCTGTGGTTGGAGATATAAAAATGATTATTCTATTCCCTTGTTTCAAGGAGAAATAATATCATAGAATTTGTGTTTTCCATCATGCATGAGATGTTCATTTTGATTTCGTGAGAGGAACCATGATCTGATGTTGTTTCATTTCGTTATTTCTGGAAATCAAGGACCTTCTTGAATAATATGTTATATAGTTTGAAAATTCATCCAATCCTATAATAAATGTTTGATTCATCCTAGAGTAAGGTGTGATTCTTATTTTTCCAAATATAATTAACATAATATCATAGAAGTGTGTAAATCCTTCTCAAAACATGTGCACCAATTTTAGGTTTTTGTAATCACAATAATTATATACTGATAGGAAAATTCAAGTACTCCCAAAAATTAAAACACAATAATAAGTAATATATCACATAAAGTCCAAATCGTGTTAAAATTTCATGTTTTTTATTCAAATCATTTATTACATTCAAATGGGTGAGAAATAAAAATAAGAGAGTGAATCACAAAATTAATCCATCATAGGGGTTATAATATGAAGAAAAATAATTGAAAACAATCGGTACCTATGATTCATCCGCACACCCACATAGTGGTACCCTAATAAAAGATGGGCTCAACTGGTTATGTCTAGATATTTCTAAAAACATTTAACCCCTAATCCTACCTTATTTGTATTAACAAGTAACAACCATTTATTTCTCATCTTTAATGACCACCAATAGAATTAATTCAATGGTAAAACCCACCAAAAAAATAATTGGATTTTAGTACATGTAATCCATTTATGAATTGTTATGATCTTGAAAATAATAAAATCTTTCCATTTATTACTTCCTTTTAAGATTCAATATTCTTCTTGGATAATATAACACTTTTTTTGTGGATATGTAACCACTATATTGTTTTAAACTTAAAAAATAGTATATGTCATTAGAACAACTCCTACCACTAAATTTGGTGAAGTATAGTGTTCTTATGAGAACTCATGTGAATCTGGATCCTTAACATCATTAAAATAAATCTTTCTCCCACTACCACAAATGAAATGTTCTTCCCTCTTATAAAAATATTTTATATTTTACCAAATAACTTTCTATATTTTGAATAAGGTATTTCTTGAGAATATTTAAGATAATTAATTTATATGAACTTAGTTTTTTCCTTGATATATGTATTTTCATCAAACATGTCTCATTAAAGAACTTGAATCTCTGAAATAATGAATTCGAATCATATTGAAACTTACATGATATCAATTACTCTATACAGTTGTTATATAGTAATATATTACAAATTTACTTTTGAAACATGTCTTCAATTAAGTTATTGAATAATTTTAATATATATAAGACACCTAATTCATCATTCTTATACTATAATCATGTTTTGTTGTGTTTAAAGAAATTTAATTTTATTAATGTATCCACTTTATATTTAAAAGATCGATGAATACTTGGTTAATATATTCTTCAAATATCCGACCTGGAGGATACTATATCTTTAACCAAGTGTATTATTTACATCTATTTTATGAAACAAAAATATATTTAAGTAATCTTGTGATGTATATAAACATAACTCATGATTTTCCTCAAATTAGTTCTCACAAGTCTTACTGAACTAATTATAAAACATTTTGGATTATCTTAATTTTGAATGGTTTATTATTTGTATTAAAACATAATAAGTATAATTTAATTCCAAAGAGTTTTAGCTCAAAAAATTCTAATCACAATTTTGGGTATATAAATGAAAAGTAACTTTATTTTAATTTTACAAATAATTATATTTCCACAATTGTGTATGAGTTATATTGTATATTCCACATTAATTACTAATATTGGATATCTATGATTCATGTACTAAAACAATATTAGTTAAGTATGAAATACCTTAAAAATCATTTCAAACATGAAGTATTCATTTTTTGTGTATATAAATAGATATTGAGATAAATATTTTTGTTACAGTAAATGAAAAACAATAGTTTAACTATAATCAATCGATATTTAAAATTGAAGTTATGTATATCTCTTTGTTAACATAGGAATCACCCTTTTCTAGCTACTTATTCAATTCACATCACATCTTGTAATGTTTTGGAACATCGATGGCTCCGATATTGAAAAAATATTTCAATTTCAAATTTTATTTAGTACTAATGAAATTAAAATGAAATATTAAAAGAAATTATGAATGTACCTGAAGTGTAAGTTTATAATTTCTTCTTCTTCAATTCCTTGCAGTGACTTTTCCATTTACCTTTCTTGCCATATGATAAGCAGATAACCTCCTATTCACTACTTTCCCTCTAAATATTTTTTCTCTTTAATATATGTTGCAAAGTATCCATTAAAATTTAATATTTCATTGTATTTTTAAATTTTTCTATTAATTCATTCAATATAAGGGGTGATGAACCATTTTCCAACCAATCATTACCATACAAGAAAATCAAATTAAAGATATTCCTAACAGGATTCTTAATATTTCCAATTTTATAATTATTAATGAATTAGTATAAAATTGGAGATATGAATTATAATATAAGATTTATGGATAATTTAGTATACATATGGAAACCTAAATTTTTTAATTAATCATTAAGATTATGTATTTAGAAGGAATGATCAGTACATTTGTACTCATCATAAAATTTTAACTTATATAGTGATGTGATAATCTTGTTTATGTTAAGTCTCTTTTTATCCTTTTTATATTCTAAGAGATGATTTATCATGGTATATTCATCCATATCATAATATATTGATTTTATCTCTTCATAGGTAAATGATAATGTGATTCAACAAACATTATAATCATCCTATTGTATCATATAGAGGAATCCTTTTAACCCTCACTCACTTGCTATGGTGATCGATCAACAGTAGGGGATTCACGTACATAGTATAAATTTTATTATAGTAGTGCAATGTATAAATGACTATAACACTCAGGGAATTTTTTTATAGTGAATACATGTACTTTGACCAGGAATTATTATAGTGTTATCATTGATTTAATTTCTATTTTCTATAATAATAAAACATATTTTAGTACTTTATCTTTATTACCAACACTAATGTAATAAAAAACATTTCTCTGAACATTTTATTAAATCTCAATATCCCCCATCGTTTCATTTATAATATCATATCATGTGGATGTTTTAGTGGAAAAGAACTATATTTCCATTCATATAATCTGGACTTGGACCTGAAAAAAATAGTCAAAGGTATTTAGGTATACTATCTTTCCAACTACACTAACTCGTGGTTATTTGATTGAATGATTGGGCTCCCTAATCTTAAAATCCTATACAAGTATTTCTTAAATACTTGCCTCCAATTCACACCAAGACTTTCTTAATAAATCATCCCTTCATTATAGAAAGGTTAAGTTAACCAAAGACATTAGTTAGAACTCCCTGATAATGGAAATCACCAAGACATATCCCATATAGGTACTTCAAATAATGGTTACATTCATACATAGGTTATATAAGGAGATATTTGAAATAATATTTTCTAAACTGTTTTTTTTAAATATTCATAATAAATCATTTTTATCCTTCACATTATATTTAATATTATATGATTTTGGCATTACTAATTTACTATTTATGATAAAATAATATATACATTATAAGATTTATTTAATTTCATCTAACTTTATTTTTTACATATTTTATTTGATCACATTTAATAAAAAATAAACATAAATAACATAAATAAATAACTATTCACTTGAAAATTAAAATAAATAAGTGGTGTGACTGTGGGATTTTAACTACCTGTTGAATTTCCATGTGGATGAGAAAACCACCTTGACCCCAAGAAAACACTCTTTGAGCTGATACTTTGATTGTGTCATTTAATTCCACTATTAACCCATGTCTCTACATGGTTGGATTTACCTTAGATCGATTTTTAAAATGTCCCCTCTAGCTTGGTGATTTTTCCATTAACAATTCTTACTCACTCAAAGGTGATAGGAAATAGAGTATTAGAGTTATATAAAATAATTCTTAGACTTCAATGTCCATATATATTAAAGTTGTAATGGATGATTTTAACACCCTTATATTTTGTGATTTGTTTCAAATATATTTACCCTTTTTATATTCTACGTTACATGAAACAATAATTTTAGCTTACATTATATAAAATACTATGTTTGTCTTTTTTTACACAAAACTATACTTTTTTAATGCATTACCTAAAATACCAAGTATAAAAAAATATCATACTATTTAATTATTATTATTTAGTATGGTATTTATCAATGTTGTTTCCCGCCTCAGAAGCTATTGGGTGGTGCCCTGAGATGGTCTTCCACAAGACCTCAATCCCACTTTCTTATACGTTAGAGGCTTTCTATTATTAGCAAAGGTCTACGACATGTCTATGGGGATAATATTTTATCATTAGACTGAGTATAACACAGTGGAATATAATTGTGGTAAGTATTAGGAAAAAAAGAACAATCAATAGTGTAAATAATAATGATAAATCATAAAAGAGAACAAATCAAATGGAAGATGAATAATAAATAGATAAAAAAAATCGGATGATGATAATGTCATGTAACTATATGAAAACGAGTAAATGTGGACACAAAATAAACAGACATATGCCACATGATATATAAAATAATGAAAGCCAAAATCTATCTACTACTAGCATCATGAGAATAGGTTCGGTCCTCTTCTCCTATACTTTATCCTAGAACTAGAAATCAACCATCAGAAGCTTGTTGATTCCCTTTATCTATACCTTAAATCATGAAGACTACTTGGGTCCCATGGGTGCCCCAATAATGGTGTGAGATACACTCAATAGGATACCACAAATGGTGTATAGATCTATCCATTTTGTTCATATAAATTGATAGTGCCAAAAATATTAAATGAAAGGATATAAATAACTAAATAAATACAACAATCTATGTTCCTCAAAAGATATCCTATCGATACTACATGCTTTGTCCTAATTCGAATGTATAAACCAAGGGAACATGAACAAGGATGAAAAGGTCTACTCGTGGGTCAATCATAAATAAAGTATTAGGAGAGGACTATCACAAAGAATATGATTTTTCATGGAGAATGTGACCCTAACTTAACGAGTTTGAATAATAAGGTGTCACGATAAGGAATCACTATTTTTCATACAAGTGACATCTTGGGCCCATCCAAGTATCACTCGAGTTAGGGTGTAACTATCTCACCCACAATACCTTCAACATTGTCTCCTCTCATCAACTGATATAACACATTGGTATGTAAACCACATAATGAGACCATCCAATGCAAAGCCATGTATTTCGTGTAGCACTTATAACAATTCAACTTTCAATGTATAGTAAGATCATCAAATAAATTCTTCATTTAAGACCATTTTAACACTTCGGGATTATATTAAGTTAATGATTTTCCGTAAAAACTCATTCAATCTAAAAATTAATTTCATGCATGACCTATTAGACAAAATTTTCTAAGAATTTGATTCAAATGATTCCACTACAGTATATAGAATAAGTAATAAAACATAAAGAATAAGGATTAAGGGCCTAACACATGGTCGTTCAAATCCTTTATGTGTTTATCATATAAAAAATTTATTAAAATTGAATCCACTCACCTAAAGGGTGGTTTAATAGATTTAGGAAAAAGGGAATGCATGCTATAAAGGAAGGGAACACCAGTATGGGTAGCCCATGTTAAGGAGAAAGACCTGGGATGAAAATATCAATTTGATAGGGTCATATTAGGCATCTTAAAGAAGTCAATTTAATTTATTAACCATTTTAGGGGAATCACAATGAAAGTATGGCACGTGGAAAGTTGGTGAAAATTATAAATGCAACAAAACATAGGGAAGAAAGCTAGACCACCTAACATAGGTTCTTATTTCTATCCTCATCCGATGTATGCTAGTGAAACGATATAAAATGGGAGAGATTAGAAGAATCGTCAAATGACCTGAAAATGGGTTAAACGAGGTCACACTAATATAACATATCATGAGGTAATAAAAACCATAAATAGAATAAAAATAAATTAAGATCTCATGCTTATCATTCAAATTCATTCTATAGAGAACTGTATATATAAAGGAAGGATAGGGAATCAGAAAAATCCTACCAAATAGAAGAATAGGAACTCCCCACATGTGATCCCCTTGAAACAAGAGGGGATGAAATATTTTAGGGATTAAAAACATAACTAATGAAAAGGATTTAATTCCACTTTAAAATTAGGTTCGCACTGTTGGGCCACACGGTTGACCAAACCGTGGACCAAGCACATGGATTCTACAACCCAAGGAACCCCATCACATAGGCTAGGTGCACGATTGGACTAACTATGAGTAGTCCATGAAAAAAAACTCTATTAATATGATCTAAAATACCATGTAGGCATATGATATGGATCACACAGTAATAGAAAAGAAGTGTGGTATCTTTCATTGCACTGGGTGCCTGCACGATTGAGTCACTCGGGTTGTACAGACCATGTGCTAACAACATGTATTAGTCTACCTTTTAATTTTTTAGATCTCTGGGCTCTGAAAAAGTCTCAGACTCTCCCTAATCATTTCATATCATTTATAGAACATAAAAATATTGAAAATGAGAAGTTTTCAATGGTAACTATTAATTTTCATACATCTTTAAAAACCTTGGATGTTACAACCCCCCCCCCCCCCGTTGTAAAACAACTTTTCCCTGAGTTTCTTTTTTGATGGGTGTAAGACGTCTTCTAATAAAAGTTTTACACATTTGGAATGTGCATTGGCCTCCCTCTCCTATGTATCATCTTATACATTATTGTTCTTCAATAGTACCCAAACTAGTGGAACTAACCAACATCAGATATTATTCATGCTCTAATCAACTACACATATCTGATTCTCCTCAAATAATCCATATTCTTCTAGCTCATTTCCATTAGGGTCAAGCAGATGAGATGGATCAGTGTGATACTAGTGAAGCTATGATATGTGGAATACATCATGCATGAAATGATACCTCTAAGGAAACTGAAACATATATTCTATTGTCCAGACTCCCTCCACGGTCTCAAAAGTCCTCACAAAGTGTTATAATAGATTTCTCTATCATTCTATCCTTATATCACCCAATCTAAGATATAATCCCATAAGGCATGATGTCCCACCTAAAACTCTAGAGGTTGATGGCAATGAACAGAATAAGACTACTTCATGGACTGGGTTTTAGTCAAACACTTCTAAATCTGTTAAAATTATACTGAAGCCTCTTGAATGAAATGATTACCCAGTAGTGTTTCCTTACCATCCTCTAACCAAAAACTAGGGGAATGACACGACCAACAATAAATTCCCCCATATGGGTCTATCTAAATAGTTTCTTGATATTTTTTATTGTAGGAAAACACAATTAGTGGTATATGATTCTCCCATAAACCTATGAAATCAAGGAAGAATGCTTGGAGAACGTCCTCTAACACAACTATCATCATATCAGACTACCCATCGATCTGATGGTGTTATCATGTACTCAAGAGCACCTGTAAACCCAATGATTTCTACAACCCCTTATAGAACCTTGATGTAAATTATACATATCTGTTTGATATGATATAATGGGGAATACAAAGAATGTTTCTAATATCCCTAAAATATAGCTCTCAAACTCATAAACTAATATGGTATTTCAGATAGGTAGGAAATGTTTGACCTTGGTCAACCTATCGATGATCACCTATACCATGTCACATCATTTAAGGGATCTTATAAATAGAATCATGAAATCCATGAATATGTCATTCCATTTCTATTCTATAATGGTTAGAGTCAACATAATTCTAGTAGTTCACTGGTGTTCAAACTTCACTTGATGATAGCTGGAGCACCGAGTAATAAAAACCACAATCTACCTCTTAATTCCTGACCACCGTTATTCAAGACATAAATCTTAGTACATCTTGATAATCCTAGTATGAATCTCCAAACATGGGAATGAGATTACCACATCATCTCTTCCCATATATCAATAGGTACCCACAAATTCCCACAAAAAAGTAGGATATATTTCTCACTAACAACCCAACCAAGTGTTGGGTTCTCACCAAAAATAATCTATCTTTGGACAATGACCCATGTATCTAATAGTTTTCACGTCCACACCTACTCTAGAAGAGAGTATTTCACTATTATAGCTACTAAAATAGAATATATGTGTTTTTCCTAAACCTTCATGTGCATCTAAGATAACATTTCCATCAACTACCACCCATTGCTATACTCCTAGACGGTATATCTCTGAGTCTTTTAGCCTATGGTGTCATCCATGGAAATACCCTTCAATGGGGTATAAGAAATCTCAAAATAAAATTAATCCAAATACTCTACCCACCAACAATTATTCAGATTCAATTATCACTATGTGGGTATATATTTGATAATTTTATGGTCTGTGTAAATGAAAAATCACTCCCACAATAATTAGTGCCTACGAGATCAAAGAGAATGAACCATGGATTCAAGATCGAGGTTGGGTGTAGGGTAATTCAACTCTTGAGGTCTATGTTAGAGGGACCTGTATTCCATAAACTGATCACCATGAATCCTATCTTTTCCTAGATCAATCCATAAAGCATCACAAAAAATAGTATTTCCTCTTCCCATCTATAATAGAATTTGGATCAGTGATGAAGTCAGTCTCCTCTTAAACACCTAAAAAAGTTGTCTCATAGGCTTTTGTATATGTGAATTTCACACCATTCACAGTCAGGCCCATGAAAAATACTTGTAAGTGTTAAAAATTTAAGATTAATCTTATATAATATCCATTAATCCCCAAGAAAGTATGTATATCTCATACATTCTTAGGTTTATCCCTAAAATCCACTGAAATCCCTTAATTTGAGTAAACATATATGTCTTCCTCTAAAATGATATGACCCAAATAAAAGAACATTATTGATCGAAAAGTGGAAATTTCAGATCTTTTTATATAGATGATTCTCCCTCGGTGTATTAAAATTTATATCAATATTTGTGATATGTTCCTGTCTAGTTTGAGAATACACTAATATGTCATGAATAATGAGTACCACAAATGAATCCTAATTTGGGTAGAAAACCCAATTCATCATAGTCATAAAGACATTTAGTGTGTACAGAAGGATGAATGGTATAACCAAATACTCATATAAGATGTACCCTCTTTGAAACACCACACATGGTATGTCTGATGGTTTCACATGCTCCTGATGGTAGCCCGACAACAAATCTATCCTTAAGAAAAGAAATCTATTTTAATATGGTATAATTGATCATATTTACAAGGAAGTGGATATTGGTTCTTCACTTTCATCTGGGTCAACCATCTATAATCCACCCATAATCTAAGGGTACTATCCAACATCATAGAAGAAAGGATAGGTGGTCCCCACTGTGATGTTCTGGGATAGATAAATACATTTTCCTCCAGATATTACAAAAACTTCTTGAGTTCCTAGATATGAGTAGGTTCCATCTTATAGAGAGGAATATAAATTGGTTTCACACCTAGAACTAGTGTGATGGTGAACTGCTCCACTCTCAAAAGAGGTAATCTAAATAAATCATTAGGGAAGACATCCCAAACATGATCCAAAATTGGATGTAATTATACAAGATGCATTACCTGATCACTTATAAAGATACTATCCATATGGTCTATCACCTTTCCCATCCTAGCATTACCTGGTCCATCTCAGATCTCCTGGATATCCCATTCACCATTATGAAAAAACATGCTTACCTCAGTTGAGGTAAATAACACCTGCTAATAGAAGAAATCAACAAGGGATTGATAAGGCACTAGACAATCAATACTAAGATTGATGTTGATTCCATAAATCTATATGATGAATTAATTCCATAGGAAATGGTACCCACCTATATAATGGGGAACTACTTGAATTTAGGTATTCCCCCTGATCAAACTCTTATCTGTGTGTTGAAAGTCATCATTCCACTTATGTACTCTATCTCTTGGCCGGTACATTCCATAATAGTAGCAGATATGAATGAGTATGGAGAACTTGTATCAAATAGGGAAGAAACGAAATTAGAGGTTACTAGAAAAGTACCACATATAGTAGAACCCCCTAGACTCTCCTCCTTAGGTGTAGACTGCACTACCCAGATATGGTCCCAACCACATCCTTATGATGAAAACTGCCTAACCTGGGAAGGCCCTCTCTTCTAGGGTTGAACCTATCAGGTTTGAATTCCTCAGTCATGACCCCCTCCTTATCCTGATTGAATTATATGAGACCAAATCCTTTTTATATAAGGATTAACTGAGGTTATATAAGAATGTGGTGTTGATATGGATCATCTCTTACTAGATAATAAAGAAAAAACTTAGCAAAATCACTGTAGTTGACCCATCCATCCATAAGAACGACACTCCATTAAGTTCCTCATGCAATGGGGATTCTAATTTCCTATCCTTCCACACAGATGAAAAATCATATAATTATTGGTATGTGTCATATGGCTAGTATTTCCCCCCACAGGCACCCTCAATTCAATGCTTCCTACAGTTGGAGAAACCATCCAATTTCTTGCTAACTAAGCCAATATTGTTTACAATGCCACCAATGATTAGGGTCTTCTCTATAATGAAGGACTAGTTTACTGTTTTTTAAAAAATAGTTACGTGGAAAAAAATTCTACTATGATCATATGGAATGTGCAAGACCATCTTGAAAACATATCACAGTGGTTAAATCTTTAATGGTTAGTGTAAGTGAAAAATTATTGAGCTTAGTGAAAGAGATGAATACTTCATCGCTGGCATAGAATCTTGCTTTAGGATCATAATCTCCTTGGCATGATCTGATCTCAACATATTGGGGAAGAAGTTGTCATACAAGGCTCTCTATAATCCCACTCAGACCATACCCTAATGAAAAAAGACCAGGATAAAGACATCTCTTCAACGTTAAGAAAAATATTGCAACATTTGGGTAACAATCTTTACCCTCCACTCTGGAGGCATCTTTAGGAGTTCGAAGATCTTAATACTGGATTGTATCCTAGACATAGTAGCCTGAGGTTCTTCGCCCACTAAGAATGTTCAATGATGCTACTCCTATAATTCCTAGGTTATGTATTCCATTGTAGGGGAAGGTCATGGCGAACCCGGAATAGATTGTATGAATTAGAAGAAACTATCTTTCAATAATGAACCAGTACCTAGTGGAAGGTCTATAAAAGGTGACTCATGTGGTACTATAGGAGGTAATATTGGTGGCTCAGGTCACACCACCTCTAGATAGTGTTCATAGACACCCTCCAAGAATACAGCATGAGGATGTCGAGGTAGCATAGGTCTACAATTTACAATAATATTTCTCAGATATGATTTAACATCAGATCTTAAAACCAATTAAATGAGGGAACATGCCCAATTACTTATTATTAATCAGTCACACCATCATCCTACTAGTTAATCAATGTATAGATGATAAGAAAGAGTCTTATAAGGATCTTAGAAAACATGGCCTACTACCCACTACTATGGTTGGGAGAGGGTAAAGGTCTCATACAATATAGTAGAGGTTCGATTATATGGAGTGTCAGTTGTAATGTATAAATCAAAAAACCATTTAATTTGAACTTGGAATCCCCATTTAGCGGTAAAAATTTCATTTTAAACATAATTTTTATTATAGTGAATTATTATTAATATGGATATTGATATCTCAATTCAGTTAAATACATCACAATTTTTTTAATTTATAAAGGCACATTCTATTTATAAGTTTCAATTGGTATGCCATGAAACTACAGTATGACCATTACACTTGGTATTAGGATTTAACATGTCATATATAGTGATTTGATTGAATGAACTTTCATTCCCAATTTATAGAAGTAATCACTTCTTAAATTAAATTTAATAATAATCAATCAAACTAACAAACAAACATTTTGTTCCATTGAACCAATGGTTCATGGATCAAACCTGGAATAATGGGTTAATTATAGTGTTGTCATTAATCTACGTGGAAAAATACCATTTAGATTTATGAAGGTACTATAATTTATCCAAATATATTATCCATGTAGGAAATGTTAGCACATTTAAATATATAAAAATCAAGGTACTCATAATAGGATTATAAACTATAGGAAATCAATGAAGAAAATTTAAACATTAAATTGAATAATGCATGGAATGCAAGTCTTATGGTGCCTAGTATGATGAAAGAATTTTATATTGAATCATATCATCGAGCCAAGGTAAATAAATTTTATCATAATAATATTGACAATGGTAACATATTAAGACATGTGTGTCACCCAATAGTGAAATAAATTCTACTATTACTGTCTAATAATATCAACAACCCATCCCAATTAATTTAGGTTTCCTCTATATGTATATTAGAGACTCCCAAACACAAGATTGTTACCAAATTCCAATACTTTTTAATCTCCTTTATAAGACAAAAATTGTAAGATAAAATGAAAATAAATGTTTTGATACCACATTGTAGTGTCGTGTCCCAAAAACCATTGTGTGGTGCCTCAACATGGTCGAACAAAAGACCTCAAGCACACCTCCCCATATGATAGAGGCTTCCAACTAGTAGAGAGGGCCTAGGTTGTTTTTGTGGAGATATTATTCCCTCATTGGTCAGAGTATAACATACTAAAATATAATAGTGGTAGTAAATGGGAATAGAAATGAACAATGAACATTATTAATAACAATGATAATTCATCCAATAGAAGAAAATTAATGGAAGATTAATAATAAATTGATAAAATGATGATAATAATAATTTCATGTAACTATATAAGAATGAGTAAATGGGTATATAAGAGAAACATTAATATTCCTCATGCTGTAAAAAATACTATAAAGGGTAATAAAATCTAATATTATCATCACAAGCGTAGGATCGATCTTATTCTCACATACTCTATACTAGAACTAAAAATAAAGCATTGACATTTAGTTGATTCACTTTTTATAAAACATTAATCATGATGGGTACCAAGGTCATCCCAATCAAGGTGTGAGATACACACAATATTCCACTAAAAATAGTGTCTAGATTAATCTAGTTCATGCATATAAAATGATTAGTGTTCCAAAATGATAAATGCATGGTAGTAAATAAATAAACAAATACATCGATATGGGTTCCTCATGGGATAACTTACTGATACTACCTGCTAAGGGAAAATAAGGATTTTTAAAGAAATGGAACCTTCACAAGGATGATATGGTGTTCACAATAGTCAATCATAAATTTGGTATCATCAGTGGACCATCCCAAAGAATCTGATTTGTCTTGGGGAACACGACCCTAACATAGCATGTTAGATCAACAATGTTTTAAGATACAACAACAGTGTAATTTAAACAAGTAGAGTCATGGAACCATCCAAGGTGAACCGTATAAGGAACCCAAGTATCACATCAAGATCACTATAAATAACAAACACCATATATTATTCTAATGTAATGTGTATAAGGAATCCAAAGTACCACTCTAGGCGTTGTGTAAGAATGACCCTCTGAGAACATCCAAGTTATCTCAGATAGGGGACAAAGTATCACTTGAGGAATAGTGTATCTATATCTCCAGTGATCCAATCTATAGTGACTCCCCTACAGAGCCAGTATTGTCCATGGGGACGTAAATCACCTAGTTATCCAATCCATGGAAAATCTAAGTATCTCTCCCGGCACGTCTAATAATTCCATGTACAAAACATGGTGTGTCCATCCCAATCATCCTTAATTCAGGACACTTTTATCGTTCTTGGTTCATATTAAGGTAATGCTTAGTAATCAAAACTAAGATCATGTAACAAGACATTGAATGTATAAAATATTAGAAAAAATTTCCAAGCATTTAATTAAAGTGATTCCAATGTGGCATATAGAATAAGGAATAAAGGATAAATTATAAGGCATAGTGGTCTAACTCATGTTTGTTCAAATCCTTTAATCATTTCACATTTAAATAATTTATTTAAATAGAAACCAAACACCTCAAGGTTGGTTTAACTAGTTTAGGAAAAAGTTAAAGTTGAATATCATGGAAGGGAATAACCATAGTAGTATCCCATGTCAAGGAGAGAAACCTAGGATATAATTCACTATAAGATAAGGTTATATAATGCTTGGGTGACAATTTAATTTAATTTATTAATTATTTTAGGTTAATCTCCATGTCAGTTCGGCATGTGGCACACTGATGTATAATATAAACACAGAAAAACTTAGGGAATAAAGCTAAACCACCTACCTTAGTTTTTTAGAGCTCTCCTCATATGGTTTTGGTCCATTTATTGAGGTAGAATAGGTTATATCATAAGAATAATCAAATTCCCTAAAATGGGGTAAATGATGTCCCGATAAAATACTGGATCTGGAGGGAAGAGAAACTATAAATAAAAGGAATAGGAATCTATATCTTATTATTACCTGTCCAATGCATCTGATAGTGAAGGGATTAGATGATGGGAGGAGGAAGAATAAAAATCCATACAACATAGGACAATATGATCTACCTATGTGTGGTATGCTATAAAAAATATTGAAAGGAATATTTAATGATTTAAAACATAATAGGGTAAAAGGGTATATTCCCCTTTAAAAGTGGGGTCACATGGTTTAACAACACATTTGGCCCACCCATTCCCAAACTATGTAGTTTCATCGTCACAGGGAACCTCAAAAAATGGTCTATAATAATTGATTGACAAAATATTCCTAATCCATTGGAATCGACTCTATTAATATGGTCTTCAATTTCACACAGGCATGTATACTATATCACATAGTTGTAGAGAAACTCTACGGCCTATTTCTATGCATTGGGTTCCCACATGGTTGAGTCACATGGTTAGAACTAACTATGAACAAGAAATTTGAAACATCTCTTTCAAGATGGTTTATAATCTAGCATGGTAATGCATCCTCGCTCACATGGTTTCAAAGAAATCGTACAACCTCTTATTCTGCCTTGGGAACCCACATGGTTGAGTTTCACTGTTAGTACTACATGTGAACTAATTTTGAGACTTAGTATGACTCTTTAATTTCAAAATCTCTAGGATCCGATCGAGCCTTATACTCTCTCGAACCATTTATTAGACTTTATATCACATTAAAATTTTAATGATGAGAGATTTTTGAATAGTAACTTAAAAACTTTTTACCTCTATGAAAATTCAAGACAATACAATCAACTAGCTACTGGAATGGCATGAATGAATTGGATTAACTTAATATTGAGAATATGGTTTAAACATGTTTAAATAATGAATTCTTTGTTTACCAATTAATTTTTAAAAAAATTAAGATAAATTCTTTTTCAGAAAAACTATTTTTATGCACACGAGTGTGTTGTATATCAATAGATTAACCAAATCACTATTGGTTAATTAATTTAATGCAGTTTATATATTATATATTAAATAAAAAATTTAACTTTCAACATATGTTATTTCTATTCAAGAGGTAATAAAAAAATAGATTTTTCTTTTAAAAACAATTTGATTCCTCTAAAAACCTATTTTGTCACCTTTTTATGTTGAACTTATTTAAAAATTAAAGTTATAAAATTTTAGAAAATTAATTTAATAAACTAAAAAATTATTTTTTAAATCATAATATCAAAAATGTATTAGGGTGTTTTTTGGTATTTTTATGAAATGTTTTGTTTTTTGATAAATAGTGGAAATAGTGAATTTTAATAGAAATTTATCTTTTCATTTTACTTATTTATATAGATAAATTATATTTTAAATAGTTTTTAATGAATTATTAGATTAATTTTACATATATTAATAAAATTTAGGTTATTGGAGTCAATTTCACATTGAAATTATATATAAATAAACTTTCCAAACTTCTAATCATTTTATCTTTAAAAATCTACTTTCTCATCACATTTGTGAGATTAATTTTAAATTATATTCTTCATCATATGCTATAGGAATTTTTAAAATTGAAATCCATATTTGGGATTACAATAATTTATAATATACAACATTTCCAACATAATTTTTCAAAAAAATGAAAAGTGAATGCATACAAATTATTTACCGATGTTAAGGTAAAAAATAAGTTTAACTGGGGTTAAACTAGAATAAATAGAGTGAAAATGACCAAAAATATTATCTTAGTTTTATTTCATGGGTTTATTAAATTATTTTTCATCAAATTATCTGAATTATGGAATTTAATTTCCAATTTCATATGAATATGACCCATATAATATGATCTGTAAATAAAAAGATGAAAATGATACTTTTTTTTACATTAAATATATATAAGGATTTTGAATAGGGAAAAGGAAAAAAAATTTATTTATATATATTAATTTGAATTATAAATGTTTTTTTATTATGATAATTTTTTTTAATTTTTTTACATGAGATTACTACTAAAATGATTTTGAAAATTCGACACAGTTATTATTTAGTTAACAAGTAAATGAAATAAATGACACAAAAATATTAAAATTGTAGTGAATTGAATGAATTATTATTTTAAAATATTTTTATAAATGAATATATCATATTAAATAGGTTCTAAAATAGTATACTCAAATTCCAACATTGAATTTATTATTAAAAATTAAATTCAACTGAATAGTTTCAAAATTGACATTAATGTCATTTTATGATAAATTCCATTTTATTAAATGACTAAAAATTACCATAATTATTTTATTCTACCTAGAAATTATGAAATTAAAGTAAATATCAACCATTTTTCATTCATAGACTAATTGATCTTTTTAATTAATATATATACCCCTAAATGGTATAAACTGTGTTATAGTGGTTAATATTAAAGTAGTTATTTTCGACGTTACATGCACTTGTGTCAAAATTAATTTCCAAAACAAATAGGATTTATATTTTTTAAAATATATATAATATTTAGAATCAGTTGGGTTCAAATTATCTTGTAATGATCACTTTAATTTATTCTTAAATGATAAATTACCAAGGTTATAAAACTACTTACAAAAGTGAAAAACCTAAATGGTAAAAACAGGGATACATAAAAATTATGAAATTAAATGTTGAAAAATGTGTTTTATTGAGTGGTGGTTTTATTTTTGCATCATATAATCCCTAAAAACCTTCAATTATCATATTTTGATCCACTTTTGGAAATATTGTCATCCTAATAGTTAATACTTATGAGTATTTTGAAGAATGTAACTCCTCCTCAATTATAAAAGGGAACTCACTCTCCCCCCTTCATTACACCTCTCAATCCATTTTATAGAAAAATATCAACCCAAATGACATAAAAATTACCCTAACCTCCTACTAGAAGCCTTATTTTGGACATAGAATCCACCAATCAAGGCTTTATTGAAAACTTAATGATGACACCCCAAGAAGAGGTGACTTTCATCAATGATCATTTTAATTTTATTTCATCCTCCACCCCCTTGAATTATTATTATACACTGATTATATAATAATATCGGAATATTACATATACTGAGATGTTTTAATGTTATTTTTTATACCTATAAATTAATACACTTCCATCAAATGGGTTATTAAATCATCGTTTATGTGTACAGAGGACCACCACCTCAAAAACTAATAACATTCATCTTTACTTAACCCCCATTAAAGGTTTCTCATCATGATGGAGTTATATATTATATATAATATATAATATATAAATATTATTTTGGAATTATAATATCACACATACAGTCATGATTTCTATTTTTTGGGAATACCATAACGTTATTCTTGTGTAAGGCGAACTACTCCCTCATGAAGTGATGTGATTCAGTCACGCTTTACAAGGAATGTATTAAGGATGGGTCAAATAAATATATGTGATATATATATGACATATAAATAAAATTGGAATTATATTATATATATATATATCATTTAGTTTTATTTATTTCAATACAAAAATAAAACAGAAATGTTGTTCAAGCGCATGTATGGCCTACCGTTTAAAGGAAATGCTTATCTCATTTTCTATCACTAAATTTTATGAGTTACTGTAAATAATTTTATAATAAATATTTATGTTAATTATTCCCTAGATTAAATTATTTTTAAGAATAAAAAATTATTTCATTATGATTTTCATAAAAAAATAATTGAAAATATAATTGAAAAACAATGTTGTTATTACCCAAAACATAAGTTTAACAAGAGATTGTTAACAAAAAGGTAATAAAGCATCAAAAGAATATTATAAATGGTATTATATAGATTAATATTGTTCTTTAATATATTTATAATTAATATAAATTTACTATGTATGAGGTTTAATATGTGTGAAAGAATTCAAGACATAATGTAATGGATTCTCATCTCACTTTTACTTTATGGGATACAAATTCAATATTCAACACATTTTTATTTTATATGGTGTATATAATTTACATGAATTTATATTATGATGATTATATATAAAATTATTTTCATTTAAGTTTCCATTTTATAATCTCTTTTTCTAGTGATTAAGGATTAAAATTTAACAAATCGATAAAGAATTTTTTCTCAACTTACCTTTTTCGAGGTGTATGTTATGTTAAGCACCTATATTATTTCAGAAGTTGTACATATAGTCCATTTGAATTTTATTATCATTATTTGATTCATCGTTGTGGTATTTTATGTTTCATTGTATAGTATTCCTTCATGGGTCTTATGATTCAATATTTCCAAAGTTTTATAAATTTTATGTTACAATCTCATCATTTATCTGGATTATTTATTAATAATTATCCATTGTTTAAATATCAGGGTATACATCTCAATAATACTCATAAATTCTATTCCTGTAAGTTTATTTTTTATATCTTCTAATATTTTTTCAATTCTTTCCTTCATTGGTATTTAATATAATTAGGAATCGTTATTTAATAAAAAATGGCCGTAATTATCTCCTCAGTCAGAAATTAGGTTCCTTCGAAAACCAGGTTTTAAAAAAATGTTTTTTAATAATATTTTAACCTCATTTTCAATGAAAATTATTTTGAAAATATTTATTATTTTAAAAAAATCATTTTAAAAAATTATGTATTATGTTTTCAAGGTTATTTTCACAGAAAATCGTTTTTCAAAGGTTTTATGTTTTTTGAATCATTTTTCAAAGATAAAGGATAGTTTTGTCAAGAAATTTTTTGAATTAATTATAAAATATTACTTTATAATTTTTTAAGGATATTTTTATGTAAAAATGTTTTAATATAATTTTCTGTTTTAAAAATAAGTTTTCAAATCTGAAAGTATGTTTTTATAAAGATATGTTTAAAATGATTTTTACAAGATTCCGTTATAAGTTTTCAAGGATATTTTAAAAGAAATGGTTTTATATATTATTTAACTTTTAAAAAAATCAAAGTGTATGGGATATTTTACTAAATATATTTTCTAAATGATAGATTAAAATCATTTTCCATCAAATATTTCATCTATTTATATTATATATGTCTTAATGGGGATGTGATCCCATGATAACATTCTTATTCATCATCATAATGGTTTATGTTTATGATGAAAATTTGTTTATAAAAATAGTTTTTATTCCTTGGTTTGTACCTTAAAAATATTCTTATGAAATGCACTTATTTTCACATGTTATTCTATGATGAAATGACTATTAAACCTATCTCTTTTCCAACTGTTATGATATGATGAATTGTTTATGATACCAATTTCGTTTCATGGGTTATAATTCGATCAATATTAATGATATTTTTGGAAGAAATTTGTATGGTTTAATTATGTGATGGTTGGTACATATATCTCCCTACATTGTATTGGGTAAAGATTTATATCTCATGAGATAAACCAGAATAGAATGAGGAGTGAACTTGGTTCATAAAGATAGGGTTAGAATAAGATGAAAACTTGGTTTAGTAAGACATTGATGGAATGGTGACTGAAATTAGTTAAGTAAGGGAAATTTTCCTCTATGATGGTCTTCAAAATGAGCCTTGATTAATATGAAAATTATTTTCTATTCTTATTTGTGTTCCAAAAATTCAATTTCTTATGAAAATATTATATTCTCATTGATCATTTTCTCTGATTTTAATATGATTCATATATTATGAATTTTCAATATTTATTTTATGATTCTTTTATATGATCTTTTATTTTCATGTTATGCTTTCCCAATTTTATTATCATGTTCTTATAACCAAATTTTCATGTTGTACTTAAATATCTCTCTTGTTTACCCTTAATAAGAATCTGATCTAATCCTTTCTTATATATTATTTCCACAATTTATAAAGATATGTATTATATAGGATATGTTCAATAAGGATACTAGTTTTGAGGAGTGTATTAGTTTATGGAATATGTCACCTATGCACAAGTGTTTATATTTCCATGTTTCCAAAGGCACTAAAATATTAAGGTCCATAGGAATGTGTTTTTTTTAATATAATGAATATTCATAAAAAAAGATTTAATGCCTATTTATGAGAATGTTGGGTTGTTATAATTGGTATTTTAGGAAACTTTTAGTAAGCCTATGTAAATAAGGATTATAAAACTTTAGTGAGATCCCAATGGTATTTTAAATGGATATGTTTAGAGATTTATCTAAAGATAAGTCTTAGGATGAGTCAAAGTTTTGGAAAATATACTTTAATTTTGTTAAATGATATAGAGAATTGTATAAAAGAAATTATATCCATGTACAAATACTAAAAGTGTATGTGGATATAGAAAAGATGTACCTAGTGGTAATAACCTCAAAACTCCATTCTGGGATAGACTCGATTAGGAACTAGGGCACGACAGCGGGCCTTGTTGCACACCATGTTTGATACTCCAAGTGGATATGCTTTAGAAATTCACAAATTATTTATGAACCATCATAATGTATTTAAACAGAAGGTGAAAATGAGTAAACTATGAAAAAACCAAGGTTCCATAGGCTATAAATATGTTTTCATGATTTAGACATCATATAAGTGAATTTGATTCATGATTTTGTGCTTTTATGTCATGATTAGTGTTTCTCACACTATGCTTTGTAATTTAGTCAATGGATGGAATTAGATGGAACTGGGTTAACATTGAATGTGATAATATATTTTCTAATTAGAATCCGGATGTGATGATGGTTTGAGTAATGTATGTAGTGATTATTCATAATTTGTTATCACAGAACATGATTTAAACTGTGTGCCTTAACCCACTCTCATAGTCAACAAAGAAGAGACAGAAAGAGTTCACTGTGAGTTCGGGTGATGGTAAACATTTAAGAAAGAGTATTTTGTTTCCTATGTGTTGATAATGTGGTAATAAATTCACATTTTATATCTTAGAGGAATAATAATCTGATTTGACTATGTAAACTAAGGATGAAAACAAAGTAACTGCCAAGGAAAAATGAACTGTTTGGTTAAAGAAATGGATGGGGAATATTGGTCTCCTAAAAGAAAAATCAATGGATGAATGCATTAGATATTGATATTATAGGAATTATGATAATAAATTTACAAGGGGGAATATTATAAAGAGAATTATAATGGTGGTATGAGTAGTTGTTATATTGCTGATGATGAAGAGACTACAAATGAGATATAAAAGCAAAGAAGTGATAATAAATAAGATAATGAAGTTGGGTTAATTGTTTGATAATTATGGGGGATGATTGATGTATTTATGTACCATAATTAAATTATTATATTATATGAATAAAAAAATATACAAAGATCATTCATTATATATGTTTTGTTGAGGATTTTTAAAAAAAAATCCAAATGGTGTGGATGGACATGAAGAGGAATTCAATGGAAAGGTGGTATTTTAATTATGGGAAGGTAACCGTTAATATGTTCCTTGTGTATAGGGAATAGTGTTTACTTTGGATAAAGGGATTATTTTTATTTATAAAGTTAATCAGATAGTATTGATGAATTTAGAGTTGATAAAGGGTTTATTGAAAATTTGTGTTATACTATCCTGGATGGAGTTTACATCATTTTTTATATTTAAGTAATATATCCAATAATCAATGTGCAATATAAGGATTGAATAATAATTTATTCTTTCAATATGGTTTTATTTTAAATCTGTTTATTATCATGTTTCTATAGAATACATTATGAAGTTATTCACATGTTTGGTATATGACAATCAATACCTACATTATGATATATGGGGGATCAATGTCAATCATATTTTGATAAATTTAGTGACCTTTTTTCTGATGTTTTTTATTTACATATTTTGGAATCAAAAAATTTCGAACCATTTTGAAATCATTGATTTTTAATTATCAATGAAATTTTAGATATTAATACTTTAATTCAATATGTTATGATTTATCCACATTTGATAACTACTGTTAAATTTTTTTAAATGATGATTGATGGAATAACCTATCATTATATTTATGGATCTTATAACCTATTGGTCCTCCTGGCATAACATTTTACACTTTCTTTCATAAATTAATAAATATAGTGTAAATTAATCTAGGAATAACCAATTTACGTTATTTTCCTTATGAAATGGAATGAAATCATGTACATTTATCTTTTCATGAAACTTAATCAATATTGTGAAAAGGTTCTTGAAATAAAATGGTGTTTTTATCTTTATTTTTGATTATATCATTGATATTTTTTACCACTTTGGTCTATGGTTTTATGGTCTGTGGTTTTACGGTCAAAAACCTTCTCTAGATCGCCCTTATTCTCGAGGTCAGTTATCTTTATCACTCTCTATAATTATTTACACTTTTCCTTCATGTCAAACATCATCACTTCCAACCTATGTTATATTTTAACTAAAACAAGTTATGAGTTACTTTAGGGGTATATTATGATTCCCAAGTGAATTTTAATTATTATTTTGTTTGATGTGGGTTTCTATATTGAAATTTTATTATGTTAAATCTTTGATTATTGAGAAAAATTTGACGGTGAAATTCATTTTAATGGAGGTTGATTGTCACACCATGGTATTTTTTTTTTAAAAATAAAATATATTTAACCATTTTGTAATTTTATGTTACACGAAACCTTAATTTCATCTTTTATTGTATTCAATACTATGTTTTTTTATTTAAAACTAGATTCTAAGTTTATCTTGTGTTACACGCAACACCAAGATAAACCCAAACATAACATACAATTTATGTTTTTTTAATTAATATGATAATTATTAACTGGATGTTGGAATGGTGTAAATGAATAAGGTAAAATAAATTATGAAAATATGATTTAAACATGTTTTTATGAAGAATTTTTTGGTGAAAATTTAATTATAAATGAAAATAAAAACCATTTTTAAATAAAAGGAAATATTGATCTGAAAAAATATTTTTATGTGCATGAGTGTGTTTTATATAAATAAATTAACCAAATAAGTTTTGGTTAAGTAATTTAATAAAATTTATAGATTTTATATTCATTAAAAAATTTAACATTCATATTATATGTTTTCTAGTCAATAGATGTGAACAAATCTAATCTTATTGTTAAAAACTGTTTTTATGAAAAAAGTGTTTCTCAACTATTTATGGCGCATTATTTTTAAAAATAAATTTCACCAGTTTTATAAGAATAATTTTACAAAATAAAAATATTTTTTTAAAATTTTAACATTAAATTATATTTGAGTGATTTTTTTATTTTTCTAAAAATTTTCAATTTTTTGATTAATAGTGAAAAATACAGAAGTTTAATTAAAATTTGTTATTTAATTTAATTTATTTATAAATGAAGTTTATATTTACAATTTACTGTAAATAATAATATTCAATTATAAATATTTTAATCTAATTTATGTTATTGGAATCAATTTCATATTTTAATTTGATATAATTTTTTTTAAACTATTAATCATTTTCTCTTTAAAAACATGATTTCTAATCACGTCTATGGTATTAATTTCCTATTAAAATTTACCAATACTATGATATTAATATGGAGAAATTTATTTTCTATTTGGAATAAAAATAATTTATAATTTAAGATATTTCCAAATAAATGTTTTTTCAATATTAATAGTGGATGAAATAAAAATTAATTACCACGGTTAAGGTAAAAAAATGGGTTAATAGAGGGGTTAAACAAGTATAATATTAGATAAAATGACCTCAAATATTACCAAAAAGTTATTTAATGGGTATATTTGTATATTTAACATAAAATTATCTGATATATTGAAATTATTTTCCACTTTCCTTTGAATATGTCACAAATAATATTCTAAATAAAAAAAGACCAAAAATAAACATGTCAAAATTTTAATATCCATAATGATTTTAGATAAATAAAAAAACATAAGTTCAGTTATTATTATTATATTTAAATAGAAATTATTTATTATAACAATTATTTATTTGAATTGTTTTTAGATTAAATAATTAATTAAATTCTTAATAAACTCCAAGGGAGTAATTATTTAGTTCACAATTAAATAAAATGAAATGAAATTGAAGATATTAAAAGTGTAGTAAACTGAATGAATTATTTTTTTAATTTATTTTTTTAGATGAATATATTATTTTGATTTTTTTATCATAATATATTCAAATTCCATCATTGCCTTTATTTTTTAAATTCAATTTAAATGAATAATGTCAAAACTAACATTAATGTTTTTATGATAAATTATATTTTACTAAATGATTTTAAATTAATATAAAAACTATATTATTCCAAGTGATTTTTAAAATGAAAATAAATATCAACTATATATATTTAATATACTATTATTTCTTTTATAATGAATATATTTACCTCTAAATGGTAGAAACTCTATTAACAATGTTAAGTTTAAAGAAGGTTTTTGGTACATTACAAGCGCTTACGATAAAAATAATTTCTAAAACATGTAGGATTTATATTTTATAAAAAAATATATCATATTAATATTAATAACCAATAAATTATCTTGTAAATATCACTCTAATTTAGTCGTAAATGATAAATTACCAAGGTTATTAAACTAGTTACCTTAGTTAAAAAAACAAAATTGTAAAAGTAGGGAAACATATAAGTTAATGAATTAAATGTTAAAAACATGTGTTAAATTGTGTGAAGGAAGTTTTTATAGATAATATAATCTATAAACACATTTAATTTTCATATATTTACCTACTTTGTGTAATATTCTTCTCCCAATAGTGAATACCTTTTAGTATTTAAAAGATTGGCACTCATCCCCAACTATAAAAGGGAACTGGCTCTCCCCACTTCTTCACACCTCTCAATCCATTTTTATCAACCAATATCTACCCATATAACTTACAAAATCCCACCCCTAATCCTATAAGCTTTATTTTGGTATAGAAAACCCACCAATAAAATCATTATTGTAAGCCTAATGAGGTTACACGAAGAAGGGTTACATTCATCAATGAGCATTTTCATTTTATTTCCTCCCCCACCCCTTCAATTATTATTATACCAAAATTATATAATAAATTTATTATATAATATATAAATATATATATATATTTTTAAGGGTGTGACCTAAAACCTCAAAGAACTCCATGAAATTGGTTATGAAATCATTGTTTTTGTGTATGGTGGACTACCGCATCGCGAACTGATATTGTTCGTATTTCCATTACCACCTTTGAAGGATGGGAATAAGGATATATTTATAGTTTATATAAGATATTTATGATATTTATGATGTTACCAAGATTTTTTATTTATTATTTCATGTATACCTTCATGCATTCCATTTTTTGGGGACATGATGATGCCCTCCGTGTGTACGATTGGCTATCGCCTCACGAAGGGATGCGATTCATTCACACTTGACATGGAATATATTAAGGATGTGTTTAATTAACATATGTGATATATATCTGAAATAAAAATTATACTAAAATTATAATATATATATATATATATATATCATTTACACTTCTTTTTTCAATGTGATATGAAAATGGAAACATCAGTCATGAGTATGTAGGGCTTATCGTCTCCATAAAAAATTAATTTAATTTTCTATCAGAAAATTGTATGAGTTACTCTATATACTTATATTAATAATATATATGATATTTATATGTTGTCTTAAATTCTATATATTATTAAATCATGATCTTTGTAAGAAGAAAAAAATACAATGTCAAAACATATATGAAAAACTAAGTGATTATTAACTAAAACATGACATTAACATGCATATGGTTATTTATTATATTTTTAACAAAATTTATGAATATTTTTATTTAATATATTATTAAAAAACTTATATTTATGATATATAATTTTTTATGTGTGTGAAGGAAGTTGGTACTTAAGGTAATGGATTTCCATATCACTTTTACTTGTTGTGAGACAAATTCCATATTCACCACTTGTTTCATTTATGTGGTGTATATAATTCCCATGAATATATATTGTGATGATTGTAAATAAAATTAATATTATTTATATATACATTTTTTATCTCACTTTCATGGGGTTTACAGTACAAACTTTAACAAATTGGTAAGGGATTTTTGTCTCAATTTTCATTATTTGAGACATACGTCATGTTATGCACCCATATTATTTCATGTAGAGTATATACAACCCATTTGGCATGTAGTATCATAAAGTTATTCATAACCATTATATTTTATGTGACATGGTATGTTATTCCATTATGGTTCTTATGATTTAAAGTTACCAAATTTATAATGATTTGAGGTGACAATCCCATCATTTAACCGGATTACTTGTCAATAATTATCCATTGTGGAAATATAATGATATACCTATAAATAATTATCATTAATTTTAGTCTCATATAGTTAATCATGATATCTTAAAATAATGGTTCCATTTTTCATGCTTTTTTATTTAAGATCAATATGAAAAAATTTAAGAAAACATGACTTTATTTCTCTCTTCGGTCATAAATATTTTTTCATTCAAAACCAAGATTTCAGAAAAATGTTTTTAAAAATATATTTTAAATTATATTTTGACAAATATTTCATGTAATATTATTTTTGAAATTTTTTAGTTTTAAAAATTGTTTTATGTTATTTTCTAATCTTCATTTATCATTTTAAAAGTTTTTTTCAAAGAAAAAGGTTTTCAAAAGGTTTTATTTTCTAAAGAGGATTTTGCCAAGAGGAATGGATATTTTTCTAAAGAATTGTTTTTAATGATTTTAAAATATTCATTTATAAGTTTTGAAGGTTATTTTCAAAGGAAAATATGTTCAAAAAAATCTTAAAAAGTGTTTTTCGGAACAGAAAGTGTATTTTACTAAATAAATGTTCTAAATGATTTATAAAAGATTAAAATATATGTTTTAAAACGTATTGTGAAATAAAATGGTTTTAAAAATGTTTTATGTTTTGAAAATAATTTTTTAAATTGTAATGGATATTTTCCTCCATAAATGTTTTAAATTATTGATCAAAATAATTTTCCATATATTATATCATCTATTGGTGTTACTTGTGACTTACTATGGATATGATGTAAGGATACCATTCTAATTAATTCTATGAATGTTTTATGTTTATTATGAATGTTCTTTTATGATACTCACTTCTATTCCACTGGTTATTCCAAGAAGAAATTCTTATGAAACATGCTTCTTTTCAAAGTTTATTAAATAATAAAATGATTATGAAACCTGTATATTTCCAATAATTTATGATATGATGAAATGTTTATGATACACAATTCATTCCGTGTGTTATGATATGATGAATTTTTTTTTATCTTGTAAAACCCTTATTTTTATTTCAATATGTAATAGGTGGGACCTCTATCTCTATCCATTGAATTGGGTAAAGATTTATATATCATGAGATAGATAGGATAGTAATTGGGAGTCAACTCATTTTAGCAACATAGGGATGCTATGGAATGTTAACCATGTCAAGTAATATAGGTTTGGAACTGGGAGTGAAGCCAATTTAGCAACAGAATTTGCCTTCTATTATGGTCATGGAAATGATCCTTTCCTAATATGGAAATAATTTTCTATTCTTATGTGTATACCACAAATTCCATGTCTTATGAAAATATTATGCTCTCATGGATCATGTTCCTTACTTTACTTATGATTCATGTCTTATGAACTTCCAATATTATTTCATGATTCATGATTATGATCATTTATATTTAGGGTATACTTTTAAAATTTTATTCTTATTTTCTCATACCCTGATATCCATGTTATACTTTCAAATCGCCCTTGTTTAACCATACCAGGGATCTGATCACACCCATTGTTCTGTTTTATTTACCTATGTTATGAAGATATGTATTGTGTACGATATTTCTATAAGAGGTGCTAGTTGTGAATAATTTAGTGAGAGATAAAGTATCTCACCTATGAACAATTGTTTTTGTTTAAAATTTTCCAAAGTCACTAAACTATTATGGTCATCAGGTGTGAATTTATATAAAGTAATTAATATTCATCTTATATGATGTAGTTTCTATATTTGAGAATCTTCGGTCATTATAATGATTCATAGATCATCATATTTAATTTATTAATACATTTTTTGGAACAAACCTAGGAAATAACTAATTTAATTAATTAGAAAGCCAATATATACATAGGTCATTCAAGATAATGATTAATCATGAACTGAAACAACTACTTAAAACCATTCATTTCGATTCATTATTTATTAAAACAATTTTCTCAAATTAATAATTTATTTCTTTATCATATTTTTCATTCCAAAAATACCTTGATATTCTCATTAGTAAGAATTTTAAATTAATTAATTTTAATCAAAAATAAATTAGTACACAACGTGTTGTCAATGGGATAATGGTGTAATGTCCACGAAATTTTGTGTAATTTTTTTAATTTTATGGAATTATTTCAAGAACGCTAATTCAAACGGCACGTGATTCTGAGGCCCAGAGTGCCCGGAATGATCCGTCGAAGTTTGGTTAAATTTTAACTAGCACGTGTAAGAAGTTTTCCTAAAAAAATGGAAAAAATTTTAAACGGTAACTCAGATCCGAAATCTTAGGGCATCGTTGCATTCAGGATGGTGGTTTTACCTTAGGTGTTACTTATTTTTAGTCGACATAGGCTTCCTGTGACAAAACCAAAAAATGGAATAATCGTAAATAAAATAATTAAATAAAGTTATTTAATTTTTCAACTGCTTATAACTCATGAACGGTAACTCATATTGAAAATCTGATAGCACCGCTAAACTTGTGATGGTATAATCTCTTTAGGTAGATACTAACATTTTTCGATGTGGGCCACCAGTGAATGATAGTTTTTGGCCGTAAATAAAATATTGAATGGAAGTTATTTTATTGTAAAATTCATAACATCTAAATGGTAAATCGGATTGAAAATTTGGGAGTACCGTTGGGTTCACTAGGGTGTGTTTCACTTAGGTAGAGCCTAACCTCGATCGGTGCAGGTCAAGGGTGACTGTTATAATTTTTACGAACATTTTTTCAGTTACGTTCAGTAAACGTGTGATCAGAGTTATATAACTTTTGAACTGGTGCTCAGAATTGAAATATAAGGGCACTGTTGAACTCGCAGTGCTGATATTCACTTAAGGAAACCTTCACTTCGACAGCAGTAGGTATGGAGAAAAAGTTAGTTTTTGGAAATTTTAATAGAATAAATAAAATAACATTATTATTTTATTTTTAATCTTTTCCTCCAACGGAAGAGCGGTAAGGTGGGACCAACAACGTATGAATCCAATAAATGGATTGACATTTCAATTTTAAGTAACCGCACAGTTGGGGAATGAGGAAGGATCATAATTAATGGGCGTCCATTATTCCCATGAACGTTGCACACCCTTACCCTATCCTCTTTATATGGAGTTTGGGGATAGGTGTATTCACTACTTCACTATGAAATGAAGTGCTGACAAAGTGAAGCGATGCTAAATCCTTGGAGGATGGAGTTGGTTCCAACGGGCGGTGATGAGAAACCCCAACCCCCGAACCGAAGAATAACGATCAAGCAGCGTCGTTATAGGACTGTTTCGGGGATGACGAACACTGACACTTCCTCAAACGCGGATCCACTCCAATGAACTTGAGGTAGGGTATGTTTTCAATTGATCATCATTATTTTTTCTCTCATGTTGAATCAGCTCCCTTATACCTCTTGCTACCTCCCTAATGCAAAGGGTACGGGCCAAACAAATATGGCCTGACCTCATAGCAAAATCATTGTGATTCTTGGTGTATTCTTCACCATGGAGTAGGATGGAAACTGACACCGGTGGGGATCGATAATGGAAACTCGCACCATGGCTAGATGTGGAGACAACGGCGGTGCAACCGCACCGTCAGAGAAGGGTTGTGGCCCATCGGCCGTAGTAGAGCAAGGGCAGCTGCCAGCGGAGGCCGGCTAGACGACGGGGGCGGCGTCGCGCGTTCGCACCACCTAGTGAGCACGGGTCGTGGATCTCTACTGCGGTGGCGAGGGAAGGGTGGCCGACCGAGCTGGCCATGGAGGGGCGACACCTGAAACTCTGCCGGGAGGAGAAGTGTCCGGAAATTCTAGCCAGCCGAGCTGGACTGAGCGGGACCCGTGGTGGGTTCTGCATGTTTCCTGGCTATTGAATGACTTCAGGCGTTTGGTGATTGAGAGTTGGGGGCATGTGAACCCCCCTAGAATGAGGCCAGGCTAGACTAGTCAGGTCTGGTCACCCAGCGCGGGTTTGGTCGGGCCATACCTAGCAGGGACGGGTCGACCCGAACCTAGTCAGGTCGCCCCAGGTCTGGCCGGCCTAGGTCAGGTTTGTCCAACCAGGTCAGACCGGACCCATACTAGTTTCAACCCTAAACGTTTCTCTTCCATATCTTGATCTACGGGCATCCTTTTGACGAACCGTCTATGGTACTGGAAACCTTGGAATAAGACGGTCCTTTTTGTATACCCCACTTGAGATTTAGATAATGTTGAGATACAGTCGGTTTGGATCAAGCATGAATCCAACAGGGCCCTCAGGACTAAAAGGATAATAACTTACAGACCAAGAGTCTGATTGACGCACTGTATACTGCGTTGAGACCCCTATGATGTGGTGGTCCTTTTGAAAACTTCTTTGTGGGACTTCATGGTAGTTGCAGTATCGAACATTGGCTTGAGGAGTGGACCCTCCTGGAGACAAGCAAACTTAGAGCAGGTACCCTGTAGTTGGCTGAGACACGTGAAAGGGATCCTTCATGGGTCTGAGATGGAGGGTCCCACATGGATCCGCCTAGGAATCCATGCATGAATACTCTAGGATCTTTTGTGTGTCTACTGTTCTAGGATCCTGTGAGGGTATGACGATGTACTAGGATCCTGTGTGGGTCTGAAGATGTACTAGGATCATGTGTGGGTCTGATGATGTACTAGGATCCTATGGGGGTCTGATGATGTACTAGCATCCTGTGTGGGTCTGTGATTTAGGATCCTTCATGGGTCTAGATCTTAATAGGGTAAGATGATTCAGTAGTTACATCTAATCATCTCTACTACTATACATAAGTTATACCTGGTATGAGGTGAGTCCTAACATTCGGGGTAATACCTTTATGGTATTCTTCTATGGGGACTGCCTGTGTGGTACTTTCCTTCGTGATGACACCTTGGTGGTATTCTTCTATGTGGTGTACCTTTGTGGTACTTAACATCATGGTGATACCTTGTGGTCTTCTTCTGTGTGGCGTACCTGTGTGGTACTTTCCTTCGTGTTGATACCTTTGTGGTATTATTCTGTGTGGAATACCTGTATGGTACTTTCCTCCGTGGTGATACCTTGGGGGTTCTTCTATGTGGGGTACCTATGTGGTACATACCATTGTGGTGGTAGCTTGTTTTATTCTTCTGTGTGGAATTCCTTTGCGGTACATTCCTTCGTGGTGATACCTTGGTGGTATTGTTCTGTGTTGCGAACCTATTCAGTACTTTCATTCATGGTGATACCTTTGTGGTATTCTTCTGTGTGGCATTACCTTTTTGGTACTTACCCATGTGGTGTTACCTTCATGATATTCGTTCCTTCGTGGAATCATTGAGCTTTGAGCTAATGAGTTGGGCCTTATGTTTCGTCATGAATGAGAAGGGTGTACTTGATAACATAGGTACATGTATTGACATATACCTAAGTAGGTTTGACAGTTTTTTTCATGATTTTTGGTTTATACTTTGTGGATTTTGTGAGACCTTTGAAGGTCTCGGGGTCCCTACTGAGTATTGTTATACTCACCTTTGCACAGGCTATGCTTGCACCTTGTTGTGTTTGGTATAGACGATGGATAGTGTTGACTGAGGACGAGAGTACCAGGACTGGAGGTAGCTCTGAGGTGGACCTCAAACGAAGTGTACTGCAAAGACGAATGTTCGAGATATATACCTACCCTTCAGGTAGGATCCTTGGAGGGTGTTCACAGGTGCTGTTTCAGTTTACTTGTACTTTCCAATTTTCTTGTACTTTCCATTTGGGCTTGTATTCTGGCCCC
Source organism: Viscum album (assembly GCA_963277665.1). NCBI lineage: Eukaryota > Viridiplantae > Streptophyta > Magnoliopsida > Santalales > Viscaceae > Viscum > Viscum album. The sequence continues at coordinate 1,914,228,306 of OY728165.1, read as the reverse complement.
TTTTACTTACTATACACACTCTTTTTACTATTCATAGATCTTGTATTTGTATATTGTTGTGTGCATGGTCATGTGTGTTTACAAGTTATAAAGGAAATGCCTTCATAGATTTAGAGAATACGCCTCTCGGTGCTAGTCGCCAGCCCCTGGCCTATAGAAGGCGGGCTAGGGGTAGTCACGGTCCAATCCCCGGGGGACGGGTCGTGACAAATTAGTATCAGAGGAGTCGGTTATACCATATAACATAAGACTATGATCTTTGTAACGACAATAGAGTTAAGTGTAGTGAGTGTGGTTATTAGATTAGGAAATCCATTGTTGGTGTGGTGGCCGATGTATCTATACACCAAAACCTTGACTTCTGACTTCTGACTCAGTGCAAGAAAACATTGATTTCATGTATGTTTTGAAAAGATATCTTGTTTTTTCTTAAGTCAGCTCACCGGGTATAACATAATGACCATGGAGTACCTGTTCCTTATCAGGATGTTGCTGCATAGACAGCCAGCTAGGATTCTCAAGGGAGTACATGATGACGGTCCACCGAGTGATGAGTCTCCAGTTCAGGGCCCTCTTACTGTGTTAGCTCCTTTGGGTGGTGTACCAGCAGCATCACCACCCATTGGGATGCAGTTACCCCTAGCCTCATTAGCGAACGGTGCATTCTGACTAAGCACGTTGCACAATTTCTTATAGCAGAGGCCTCCAAGGTTTTGAGGCAATACAGATTCCCACACAGCTGAGGGCTAGCTAGAGGTGATTTCTAGAGTTTTACGCCTAGTTGAGATACTAGTAGAGCAGATGATGATCTTAGATACTAGTATTATTTAGTGATTTACCATGAGGATGGTCCGCATAGTGATGAGGCTTGATTATGCGGACCATTGTAATGACCCGAAATTTTGAATAAATCTTGTTTCCTAATTTTGTGTGTTATTTTATTTTTATACTCAACAAAACTATTTCATTTGATAACATGAGTATAATTAAAATGAGACCATTGGGTTTTGACTATTATATGACCATTGGTAAATATGACTACTGGAAACTGAACGTTTTTATTATTTTCTCTAAATACAAGTGATCTGGGTTAATTAATATAGAAAGATGATTCGATGGCCTCATCTAGTAGTCTCGGTCCAATAGAAGCCCATCTAACCGAACTTGGGAAGGAGGTAGCACCGCTGGGCTTTTCTATGGACCAAACCCAAGAAAAACTTCATTGTGTGAAGCTAGAATGGAATCGCCTTTGCCAGAAGTTCAAACTGATAGAAATTACTACTCGTGCAATGTTGGCTGAGCCGCCCTCAGATTCTATCACCTTAGAAAACCTTACAATTAGGTCCTATGATGGGGTTATATGGGGCTATGTAAGGAGACCGTAACTGCCTTGTGTAATCCTTTGTTTTAAATAAAAAATTTGATTTCTTTTTATGATGAATTTTAAGAATTTTAAAATGTCCGGATAAATATAGTATGCATATTTTTTAGGATTTTTAGAGAAAGTATATTTTAAAAATGTTTATGTAAACCTTAAATAATTAAAAATGTGTAATGATTTCCAAAAAATGGTCTTCTATAATTATGTTCAGTACAAAATTCAGAGTCTAATAACATCAACTTAATTTTTGATGAATATTAAATTATGAATAGTTATTTTATGCTTAGGATTAGTAATGTGAGCATATGGATTAGTAATCTTACTTAAAAAAATTATTAATATAATCAAGGCACCTTGACTAAGTAATGTGATTCAATAAAATGGTTAAATAACGGTTTCATAAATTATTAGTCAAGTATTAGTTATTTCAGGTGAATAGTGTTTTTTTAATTAAAAATTAAACTAAAAATATTTAGAAAATTAGTTTCATAAAATGGATTTCATTTTTGAACTCAGAGCATCGATATTATGTTAAGGTAATATTTTGGGATTTTTCTGAGAAAGTTGAATTTTCGATGAATAATGTATTTATTTAAAAAGTAAATTAAAAATATGTAGAAAATTATTTTTATAAAATGGAGATCATTTTTGAAATCAGAGCATTGATATTTGGTTAACGTGAAATTTCGGGATTTTTCGGAGAAATATGAATTTTCAGTGAATAGTAAAAATGTAGTTTTAGGTTTTCAGTATGTTTAATGACATCATAACTATTTCATGATGATTTCATTAGATATTTTAATTTTTTTCAGACCAAAGGTTTTGAATTATTGTATTGGGGGCCCCATGTGTCCTACCTCTCTGGTAAATACCATGGGAGAGCCCATGGTTTTGAGAAAACCACCTATGAGGTGTCCCTTGGCCATTAATGCCTTGTACCCTCACATTCCCTATAAATACCAAGCCATCCTCTCATCCATTCGACTCCCAACTCTCCTCCAACTAAGCTCGGGTCTCATTACCTCCCAAGGAGTCCTCCCAAGCTGCCCCAAGCCCTCAAGGTCCCAGCCTTTGAGTTTTAAGAGTTACGTTTTAAGGTAAGGGAACATACCTCTCTCTTTCTTTTCATGTACTCTCGTTTATGTCATTTCTTCTAATATCCATGTTATTATGTTGGGGATGTTATTTTATATTCATCATACTAACCTTTTCATGTTCATATGATGATAGATACTCTATTACTCTCATCATTTTGATTTATGAATGTTTAAGTGGCGCCGTTAGGCTGCCGAATTTTTGTAAAGGATTCTTTCACCCTTCTCATTTTCAAGTTCTATTTTCTTGTCAAGTATTTCAAGTTCCTTTTTATGTTGGTGTATGATATATATATCTATAATACTGATCTTTTATGTTAATATGATGATATACCCTATTTTATCACTTCAATTGATTTTTTTGATGTTTAGGTGACGCTGTTAGGCTGCCGAATTTTTAAGGGGTTCTTTCACCCTTCTCGTTTTCAAGATCTATTTTCATGTCAAGTATTTCAAGTTACATTTTATTTTGGGGTTTGATCTCTATATATATCATACTGATATTTTATTTTCAAATGATGAGAGACCCTATTTGATCTCATCAATCCATTTTTGGAAGATTTAAGTGACCCCGTTAGGCTGCCGAATTCTCATAAGAGAAATCTTATTTTTTTGTCTTCCTTTCATGTTATTCGTTTCATATGGTATATCATTAAAATTTCATTACCATGTTCTTAAATCCATTATATTATGTTCCCCAACTGTTTTATGGATCATTTATGAGTGGGTTACCCATGTCCCCTCTCTTTTCAATGTTTTCTAAAACCTCGTAACATAGCCGTTATGTTGCAGAATTTCCGTCTCAAAATGTCTCTCTCTTATTATCAAATTCATTTATTTTATTAAGTGAATACTGAAATCTATTTCTTCTAAATGGGTATTCAAATATATACCAAAATGTTCTATTTTAAATTCTGTGATTTACATACATGGGACCCGCTTTCCCTTTCAGTGGGTTTAAAGTGACATAAAGATCATGTCTTTAAAGCAGTTTTTAAAAAGTTATGATTATGAAATGAAAACCATTTATTTTATGCTATTTGGGTTTTTTATGAAATTATTGATGATGATATATATGGCTCACATGATAATAAAGACAAATGAAGGGTGCACCCTGATAGCGCTTCAATGCATTGGGTTAAGACTTAATCTCTAGAGATGGCCATTTTTAACGACGCCTTGGTGAATAACCTTGGTAATTTTTAATGACACCTTAGGGATGGACCTTGGTGAAATGGAAATTATTGTAAATATTAAATGTTGTAGTCACATATTCAAGTTATGAAATAAGTTATTTTTATATGCCTCATGATTTATTTCTCATGCCTTAATGTTCTTTTTCATGTCATTGTTGATGTATCTCAAGTTCACATGTTAAATGTTTCCCCTTTTTCCCTTACTGGGCCTTCTTCTCACCCTTTCTTTTGATGTATGTCCCCAGGTTATGAGATGAAGTAATGAACCTAGGATGAACATTAGGATAAGCCTTTCAAGTGTTTAAGAGGAATGCTTTATGTTTTCATGTTTTAAGTTCCTGGTTTCCATGACACTAAACCTTAAAGATCCTCGGTTTTGTAAAATGTAATGAAAAGTTATGTTATAAAAAGGCGGGATGCCATAGTTTGTATTAAAGGATGGTTTAGTTATTTCTGGAAATTAGGATATGAAAACTCTAGGAATAACCCTATAGAAAAGTTTAAATATAGGAAATCTTCCGGATATTTTGGTGAGTATTGAGTAAGGGGTTTCCAAGCAAATACATCTCTCTCTGGATACGAGCAGGTAGAGGTGGCTTTGGCATAGATGTACATAGGGGTAAAACCCGAAAACAACGCTTTGAGCTAGACTCGAACGGGAACCGGTACAAGACAACAGGCCTTACTTCACTCTTGTTTATGACACTCCCGGGGGATATGCTATGGTAAATTCTTATTCTTAATATGAACCATTATTAAAGAGACAAAGATAAAATAAAATAAACATTCACATAAGAGCATATGATCATGGATAACCTCGATTGGAACCTATGAGATCACAAGTTAGGATATACTTTTCTTCTACAAGTTTATCCTTCTATTCTTAAAGTTTCCTTTTCATGATTATTGGCTAAGTATTTAAGCCCTCTAATTATACATTATTTTCTTAGTTAATGGTGGGAAATTTAAGAGCATGTCCCAATAACCAATGTGATAGGAAATGTGACGATTTCCCTATTAATTTGATAGAGATGACCAAAGATCAGGTTGAACATATTGTTATTATACCAAACCAGCTATCAAAAATCACAATTAATAATTGGTACCTAGTTGAATTCCCAAATTCATCCAGGAAGAAGAAGACAAAGTCTCAAGGTTGTTCATCTGATAAAGTTGATAAGGGAAAAAAGACCCAATTTCTTTATTTCAAAAAGTGTAGGAAGAGGCACCAAGGATAATGTCACAAAGGAACTGGGAGATGTTTTAAGTGTGGGAAGATGGGGCATAAAGTGTCCAATTGCTTTAAAAAAATGGATAATTTGACGAATGGAGATAAGGTTTGATCTAATGTACCTTATACATTTCGATGTCATAAATGTGGAGAAGTTAGACATTATCCATGGAAATTCTCTCTTGGAAGGGGTGATATTCATAATGATCATCAACAATCTTTGAGGACAAGGGAACAATGAATGTCCTATGCTGAGATGGATCATGATGACTGAATTACATGTAACTTCTTCGCAATAATTGTCTATGCCATGTTTTATTTTAGTTCGTGCTCTATGAGAATATATTTTATGTTTTCTAAGATCATCGAGTCACTACCTAAGATGATTTTATATCATTAAGGAAAAAATCTATTGTTATGTACCACATGTTGATGTAGTGAAGCTGTTCTCCAAAAAAAGAGGGTGATTAGGGGATTAAAAGCTTATTATTATTTTGGAAGACGTTAACTATTTTGGGAACCCTATATGATTGAGGTAAATAGATTACTACGGTATTTTCTTTTATGAATAAAGGTTTACATATGTTTTGAAGAATCGACAAATTTAAGGAGATTTTATAGTAATTTATGTTACATATGGAAATGATTACCCTATCTTGGGGAAAACGTGTTTAGGTTAGTTAATTTTGTTATAAGATGATAAGAGTGGTTGATGTTGTTTGAAGATGAACGATAAAGTCTATCTTGGAAGAATATGTTATGGATCATTCTTATAATTGGGTTTCAATTTTAGTTTGGTTTATTTGGATGAATTTTAAGGAAAGTTATTTATGGAATGATCTATGATGAACTTTGGGTAGTACCATGGAACTATGAAGATTTAAAAGTAGTTTCCCTTCCTGTGGTATTCTTTGTTTTTGAAGAGTTGTTTTATCTTACCCTTTCTATTTTTTGGATAATGTTTAATGATAGAAGAAATTGATAGTTAATCTTTGTGGATTACGTGACTCTTGAGAAGATGATTCTTGTGTTTTGATGACACCAAGTGTTTTGAATGCTTATCATTTGGAGAAAAGATTAGTTTTGGTAGAAACTTATTAAAGGATGAAACTCTACTTGAAAGTAGGTATGTTTCCTTATGTTTTTGTTCTATGTAGTAAATGAATTCCTCAAAATTATGAAAAGGAACATAAAACAAAAGCATTGTTGGTTTATGTTTCCTACTGGATAATCAAATACTGTTTACACACATCATAAATTTATGATTTTCTTGTGGTTAAATTTCTCATATTCATGTTTTCTATCACTCTCCCTCAGAACTTGACCCTTTGTTTTCTCCTCCATGTCCATGTTTTCCTACATGGAATCCTAGTGTGGGTTAACTCGGGTGACCATTGTACTTCCCTTTCTTTTTTTAATGTAATAGTTTTTTTGACTCCTTTTCTGATGTGGGACTTTAAATGAAATTTTAAAACCCAATTTTATAAATTGCGAGGACACAATTTCTTAAGGGGGAAGATTGTAACGACCCGAAATTTTGAATAAATCTTGTTTCCTAATTTTGTGTGTTATTTTATTTTTATACTCAACAAAACTATTTCATTTGATAAAAAGAGTATAATTAAAATGAGACTATTAGGTTTTGAATTTTATATGACAATTGGTCAATATTACCACTGGAAAATAAACGTTTTGATTATTGTCTCTAAATACAAGTGATCTTGGTTAATTAATATAGAAAGAAGATTCGATGGCCTCATCCAGTAGTCTCGTGCCAATCAAAGCCCATCTAACGGAACTTGGGAAGGAGGTAGCACCACTGGGCTTTGCTCTGGGCCAAACCCAAGCCGAACTTCATCGTGTAAAGCTAGAATGGAATCGCCTTCGTGATAAGTTCAAACTGATAGAAATTACTACCCGTGAAATGTTGGCTGAGCCGCCCTCAGATTCTATCACCTTAGAACACCTTACAATTTGGTCATATGCTGGGGTTATAAGGGGATATGTAAGGAGACAGTAACTGCCTTGTGTAATCCTTTATTTTAAATAATTTTTTTTTTATTTTTTCTTATGATGAAGTTTATAAATTTTTAAATGTTCGGAAAAATATATTATGCATATTTTTGATGAATTTTAGAGAAAGGATATTTTAAAAATGTTTATGTAAACCTTATATAATTAAAAATGTGTAATGATTTTCAAAAAATGGTCTTCTACAATTATGTTCAGTACGAAGTTTAGAGTCTAATAAGATCAACTTAATTTTTGATGAATAGTAAATTATGAATAGTGATTTTATACTTAAGATTAGTAATGTGACCAAATGGATTAGTAATCTCCCTTACAGAAATTATTAATATAATCAAGGCACCTTGATTAAGTAATGCAATTCAATAAAATGGTTAAATAACAGTTTCATAAATTATTAGTCAAGTATTAGTTTTTACAGGTGAATATTGTTTTTTTAATTGAAAATTAAATTAAAAATATTTAGAAAATTATTTTTATAAAATGGATCTCATTTTTGAACTCAGAGCATCGACATTATGTTAAGGTAATTTTTGGGGATTTTCCTGAGAAAGTTAAATTTTCGATGAATAGTGTATTTATTTAAAAATTAAATTAAAAATATTTAGAAAAGTATTTTTATAAAATGGAGTTAATTTTGGAAATCCGAGCATCGATATTTGGTTAAGGTGATATTTTGGGATTTTTCTGAAAAAGATGAATTTTCAGTGAATAGTAAAAATACAGTTTTAGGGTTTTTGAATGTTTAATGACATCATTAACTGTGTCATGATGATGTCATGATAGATTTTAAGGTTTGGTAGACCAAATGTGATGAATTATTGTATGGGGGTACATGTGGTCTAACTCCATGGGAAATACCGTGGGAGAGCCCATGCTTTTGAGAAAACCACTTGTGAGGTGTCCCATGGCCATTAATTCCTTGTCCCCTCACTTTTCCTATAAATACTAAGCCATCCTCTCATCCATTCGACTCCCTACTCTCCCCCAACGAAGCTCTGGTACAATTACCTCCCAAGGAGTCCTCCCAAGGTTCCCCCAATCCCTCAAGGTCCCAACCATTGAGTTTTAAGAGTTACGTTTTAAGGTAAGGGATCTTACCTCTCTCCTTATTTTCAAGTACTGTCATTTATGTCATTTCTTCTAAGATACATGTTATTATGTTGGGGATGTTATTTTATATTCCTCCTACTTCTTGTTTAATGTTCATATGATGTGAGATACTCTCTTACTATCATCATTTTGTTTTATTAATGTTTAAGTGGCGCCGTTAGGATGCCGAATTTTTGTAAAGGATTTTTTCACCCTCCTCATTTTCAAGTCCGATTTTCTTGTCATGTCTTTAAAGTTCATTTTTATGTTGTGTTATGATATCTATATCTATCATACTGATATTTTATGTTCATATGTTGAGTGAACCTATTTGATCTCTTCAATTTATTTTTTTTAGGTTTAAGTGACGTCGTTAGGCTGCCGAATTTTTAAGGGGTTCTTTCACCCTTCTCGTTTTCAAGCTCTATTTTCATGTCAAGTATTTCAAATTACTTTTTATGTTGGGGTATGATCTCTATATCTATCATACTGATCTTTTATGTTCATATGATGAGAGACCCTATTTTATCTTGTCAATCCATTTTTGGATGTTTTAAGTGACATCGTTAGCCTCCCGAGTTCTCATAAGAGAAATCTTATTCTTTTGTCTTCCATTCAAGTTCTTCGTTTCATATGGTATATCATTCAAATTTCATTACCATGTTCTTAAATCATTTATATTCTTTTCCCCTACTGTTTTATGGATCATTTATGAGTAGGTTACCCTTGTCCCCTCTCTTTTCAATGTTTTCTAAAACCTCGTAACATAACCGTTATGCTGCCGATTTTCCGTCTCAAAATGTCTTTCTCTTATTCTCAAATTCATTTATTTTATTAAGTGAATACTCAAATATATTTCCTCTAAAGGGTTATTCACATATATACCAAAATTTTCTATTTTAAATTATGTTATTTACATACATGGGACCCGCTTTCCCTTTCTGTGGGTTTAAAGTGACATAAAGATCATGTCTCTAAAGCAGTTTTTAAAACGTTATGATTATGAAATGAAACTCATTTATTTTATGCTATTTGGGTTTTTTATAAAATTATTGATGTTGATATATGTGGCTCACATGATAATAAATGAAAATTAAGGGTGCACCCTGATAGCTCTTTAATGCATTTGGTAAAGACTTAATCTCTAGAGATGACCATTTTTGACGACGCCTTGGTGAATAACCATGGTAATTTTTAATGACACCTTGGGGATGGACCTTGGTGAAATGGAAATTATTGTCAATATTAAATGTTGTAGCCACATCTTCAAGTTATGAAATACGTTATTTTTATATGCCTCATGATTTCTTTCGCATGCCTTAAAGTTCTTTTTCATGACATTGTTGATGTATCTCAAGTTCACATGTTAAATGTTTCCCCTTATTTCCCTTACTGGGCCTTCTTCTCACCCTTTCTTTTGATGTATGTCCTCAGGTTATGAGATGCATTAATGAACCTAGGATGAACATAAGGATAATCCTTTCAAGTGTTTAAGAGGAATGTTTTATGTTTTCATGTTTTAAGTTCATGGTTTCCAAGACACTAAACCTTAAAGATCCTCAGTTTTGTAAAATGAAATGAAAAGTTATGTTATAAAAAGGAAAGATTCCATAACCATTACCCGAGATAGTACATTCAGGTAGTGTGTCAGCTATATCATTTCCCACAGGTTAGTAGTTACAACCGGTGGTACAGGTAGAGGACACATATAGGCTTAGTTCCTTATGCGTGATTCAACATAAGATACCCCTCAGGTTCCAAGGCATGCCCGACTCACAGGCGGCTGAGAACTGGCTTGAGGAGGTGGTTGAGTGTTCTCTAGAGCTTCTATAGCTTCAGCAGGACAACATATCGGTAGCTAAGTATTCACCGAGGCATACCGATCATTCCGAGTACTCCAGAAATATGATACGTTCAGTGCTTCATGGAACAAACCTATGAGAGAGGTGTGTTTATGGACATATGAGCCAACACTATTCCTCTATGCATTCCTACTTATGTTAGGGTGCTAGAGAGAACCTTTGTGGTTGAATATTATTTGGTTGCACGAATGCAGCCAAAGAATTTTAGTCATGGGAAAGTAAGAAACTAGTGCCAGTCTTAGAGACATGGGTGTGTAAAATGTTTCTAGAAGAAGAAGTGTTAAGGACATATGAATATTTAGGGATGTACAAGTGGAAGTAGAGCTAGGAAAGCATCATGAGGTGGTGTACATTTCAACAAGTTACAGCCACCCCCATTGTTGTCCCCACCATGCTCAAGGAGCTGGAGGAAATATGAAGGGAGTAGCTGCATGCGGTCAAGGAGTGTGACCCAAGGGCTCTAGGAATGATTCGAGGTACGGTCTGTATCTACTACAAGATGTTGCATCAATTTACATAGGTAAAAATAATTCCTTCCTTCCATGAATCATGTCCAAGACATAGAGTTTTCGGTTAAACCATTGTCTGGACCTTCACATCCGGAGATACCTTTGAAAAGAGATTAGATAATCACACTTACACTAATGGTGGGATCAGACCATTGATGTGAGAGTTTCGGTTGGAACCTCTTGGTGGCAGTGTCGAGGCCTTACGACGTTAGTTTGGGTATGGACTGGACATCCAAAGTTCATACTCATATTTATTTTATTAGAAAAATAGGTTTTGTTTTATATACAACATTGGAATGGGGATTTCCTTAGTCGGTGAAAAAGAAAACTCAGGGAACTTAGGATAAACTCACGCATATGAGGGTGCAGCCGATCACTCATTAGTCGGCCAGCATTACCCTTGTGGCAACAGAAGTTTTGAGTTTTCTGTTCCCAACAGGAGTGGCTAGAGTTCCTGCAGAACTATGACATTGAGATATTCTGTACTCCTGGAAAGGAGAACAGTGTATCATATGCACTCAGCAAGAGATTTTGTATACGGCTTCTAGGTGAGGCGACAGATGAGCTGGCTACTTTGCAGATATTTTTCGTGGATCGAGATGGAGCAGTTTTTCTTTAGTCTCTTATAGTCACTCCCCCAATTCATTAGTGAGTATACGAGGCACTACGTGGGGATGCTGAATATGAGGCTCTACATGCTCAGATATCCTCAGGACAGTCTCCTGAAGAAATTTTCAAAAGGTGGGGAGCACTTCATCCTTTTCAAAGGATGCACCATGGTACTAGTGATGCTTCGGGAGGAAGTGTTGAAAGGGGTTCCATACATCCCATTTTAGTGTATATCCTTGAGTGGTGAAGGTGTACCTGGAATTATGACAGTAGTACTAGTTGTTAATGATGAAGAAAGAAGTGTCATAAGACTTATGTCGTAGGATACAGAGATCCTTGCAGTTCAAGGAGGAAGACCACGTCTTCTTACGGGTATCTCCCCGACAAGGATTGCATAGGTTTGTCCGAGGTAGAAAACTATCTCCGAGGTTAATCGAACCTTTCTAGAATCTAAGTAGAGTAGTTGAGGTGGCTTGGTTCTTGGAACATCCACCATATTTGGAAAAGGTACAAGACATCTTCCATGTATCCCATCTGAGGAGATACGTGCATGACCCATCTCACATCATCTACCACGACGAGCTGGATTGAGACGATGGGTGACATTTAAAGAGGTTCCAGTAGAGATTGAGTATCGAAAGGAGTGGGTCCTTTATGGGCAGTCAATACCTCTGTTGCACGTATGATGGCAGCATGGGAACCTCTAGGATACTACATCGGAGCATGAGGTTTAAATTCGTGCTCAGTACCCTCTTTTGGTTATTTTTTCTATTGTTGTGGATTTTGGGGACATAAATCCCTAAGGTGGGGGGAATGTAATGTCCCAAAAACTCCATGTAATTTTTTTAATTATATGAAATTATTACGAGTCTGTTAAATCTGACAGCTCATGATTCTGTGGCCTGGAGTGCCCGGAATGATCAGTCAATGTTTTTTTAAGTTTTAATTGGCACTTGTAAGATGTTTTCCTGAAAAAGTGTAACAACTCTTAAATGGTAACTAAGATCAGAAATCCTAGGGAACCTTTTCATTCAGGATGGCGGGTTTACCCTATGAATGACTTATGTTTATTCGGTGCGGCCCTCCTATGAGAAAACCCGAAAATGGAATAACTGTAAATAAAATAATTAAATAAAGTTATTTTATTTTTCAAATGCTTATAACTCATGAACGGTAACACATATTGAAAATCTGACACCACAACTGAACTCGTGAGGGTATAATCTCTTTAGAAAGATCATAACATTGGACAGCACAGGCCACCAGTGAAAGTTAGTTTTTTTCCATAAATAAATTATTTCAGTGACAATTATTTTACTGTAAAATTCATAACATCTAAATGGTAACTCGGATTGAAAATCTGATAGTACAGTTGGGTATACTGGAGCATTTTTCACTTATTCATAGCTTAACCTCGACCGACGTGTGTCAAGGGTGAATGTAATATTTTTTCCAACTTTGTTTCAGGTATGCTCATTAAAAGCACGAGCATCATTATATAACTTTTGAACTGGTGCTCGAAATTGAAATCTGAAGACACCGTTGAACTCGCAGCGCCGATATTCATTTAGAGATACCTTCACTTTGACCATAGTAGGTCTTGAGAAAAAGTTTGTTTTTGGAACTTTTAATAGAACAAATAATATTACTTTGTTATTTTATTTTTATTCTTTTCCTCCAACAGACGAGCTATAAGGTGGGACCAGCGACGTGTCAAGAAAATAAATGGCCTGGGCTATCAATTCTATGTAACAACACTATTTGGTAATTATAAAGTTTATTAATTAATGAGACTCCATTAATCCCACGAACATTACACACCCTTCCCCTCACCTATTTATATGTAGTTTGGGGAGAGGTGTTGGCACTACTTCGTCAAGCATTGAAGTGCTGACAAAGTGAAGTGATGCCAAACCCTTGGAGGAAGGAGCCGGTTCCAGCGGGTGGTGACGAGCAACCTTGAACCATGAAATGAAGAATGACGATAAAGTGGTTTTGTTGGAGGTTTGTTGCATGGACGACGAACGCTGACACTTCCTCAAATGTGGATGCCCTCCAACAAACTTGTGGTAGGGTGTGTTTTTGATTGATAATCATTAATTTTTCTCTCACATTGAATCACCTCCCTTGAGCCGCTTGATACCACCCCAATGTGGAGGGAACAGTCCAAACGAACATGGCCCGACCTCACCGCAAAATATTTGTTGTTCTTGGTGTGTTCTTAGCAATGGAGGAGGTTAGAAACAGACACCGGTGGGGCTCAAGAATGGTATCCAGCACCATGGCCTTCCGCGAAGATGACGGCGGCGCAACCGCACCTCCGGAGAAGGGCCGTGGCCCATCGGCCATAGAGGAGCAAGGGCGGCAGCTAGTAGTGGCCGACCTCACGATAGGAATGGCGGCGTGCGTCAGCTCCGCCCGGTGGGCAATTTCCGCGAATTTGTGCCGCAACGGCGAACGAAGGGCGGCCGACCAAGCTGACCACAGAGGGGCAGCGCACGACGCGCCACCGGGTGGAGAAGGGGACAACCATTCCGGTCGGTCAAGCTAGATCGAGCGGGTCTCCCATGCTGCCTGGAGACCGAACGACTTCAGTTGTTTGGAGATTGAGAGTAGGGGCATGGGACTCCCCCCCCCCCAAGCATGTAGCCAGGAGGGGCCGCCCGGACCAGGCCGGGCCACCCAGGCCTGACCCAGCGGACTGGGCTAGACCTATCAGGGATAGTTCGACCTGAACCGGGTGGGGTCGGCCCAGGCCGGATCGCACCGGGTCAGTCCAGCCGGACCTGGGCCAGTTTCTACCCTAAACATAATTTTAGGAATATCTTATGCTACGGGCGTCCATTTGATGAACCGTATGTGGCACCAGAAACCATGGAGAGAGATGGTCCTTTCGGTATACCCCACTTGTGATTTGGATAATGTTGGGGTATGGTCGGGTTTGATTGAGCACAAAAACAACCAGGCCCTCGGAACTAAAAGGCTAATAACTTACAGATCAGGCGTCCGATGGACACACTGTCTATTTCTTTGAGACCCCTATGACGTTGAGGTCCTTTGGAAAACTTCTTTGTGGGACTTAGTGGTAGTTAGAGTATATACCAGTGGCTTGAGGAGCAGACCCTCCCGGAGAAGAGAAAGCGTAGAGCGGGTACCCTGTAGCTGGCTGTGACATGATAAAGGGATCCTCTGTGGGTCTGAGATTGAGGTTCTCACATTGATCCACTCTAGGAATCCATGTGGGGCTTCTCTTGGATCATTCGTGGGTTTGTTTTACTATGATCATGTGTGGGTTAGATGATGTTCTAGGATCATTTGTTGGTCTGATGATGTACTAAGATCCTGTGTCAGTCTGACGATGTACGAGGTTCATGTGTGGGTCTAATGATGTAATAGGATACTGTGTGGTTCTGATGATGTACTAGGATCCTATTTGGGTCTGTGATTTAGGATCCTTTGTGGGGTTTCCTCTTAAAAGAGTAATATGATTCATTAGTTGCATCTAATCTTCTATACTACTGCACTTAAGTTATACCTAGTATGAGCTGAGTCCTTACCTTTGTGGTGATACCTTTGTGGTATTCTTCTTTGTGGTGTACCTGTGTGGTACATTCCTTCATAGTGATACCTTGGTGTTATTCTTCTATGTGGTGTACATGTGTGGTACTTTCCTTCATGGTGATACCTTGTGGTCTTCTTCTATGTGGTGTACCAGTGTAGTACTTTCCTTTGTGGTGATACCTTGGTGGTATTCTTCTCTTTGGCGTATTTGTGTGGTAATTTCTTCTGTGGTGATACTTAGGTTGTATTCTTCTTTTTGGCATACCTGTGTGGTACTTAACTTCGTGGTGAAACATTGTGGTATTCTTCTGTGTGGCATACCTTTGTGGTACATTCCTTCGTAGTGATACCATGGTGGTACTCTTCTGTGTGGAAAACTTGTTTGGTACTTTCCATCATGGTGATACCTTTTTGGTATTATTCTATGTGGAATTACCTTTGTGGTACTAACCTTTGTGGTGTTACATTTGTGGTATTCTTTCCTTCATGGAACAATTGAGATTTGAGCTAATGATTTGGGCATTGTACATACTCATGAATGAGATGGGTATACTTGATAACTTAGGTATATGTTTGGGAGTATACCAATGTAGGGATGATAGTTGTTTTCATGCTTTGTGGTTTATCCTTTGTGTATTTTGCGAGACCATTGAGGGTCTCAGGGTCCCTACTGAGTATTGTTATACTCACCCCTGCACGGGCTATAGCCGCACCTTGTTGTGTTTGGTGTAGATGACAGACATCGTTGATTGGGGACAAGAGTACCAGGATTGGAGGTAGCTCGGAGGTGGACCTTAGACGAGGCTTACCATAGAGACGACCGTTCGAGATCTGTACCTACCCTTGAGGTAGGATCCTTGGCGGGTGTTCACAAGAGATGTTTCAATTTACTTATACTTTCCAGTTTTCTTGTACTTTCTAGTTGGGCTTGTATTCTAACCGTTTTTAATTACTTTACATAATATTTTTACTATTCAGATAACTTGTGTTCATATCCTTTTGTGTGTATGGTCGTGTGTGTTTACTACTTATAAAGGAAATTCCTTCCTTGTTTTAGGAAATATGCCTTTCGGTTCTAGTCACCAGCATGTGGCCTATGGAAGTCGAGCTTGGGGTAGTCATGGTACAGGCCCCAGGGGACGGGTCATGACACACGGGGTGTAACCTTCTGGTATGATTTAAGTTTATTTTAGAATTTAATATTTATGAAATAGAATGAAGGAGATCAAAAATTTATCTTTATAATGATGATAAAACCCATTTATGGAGTTTAATACTTACATAACTTCCACTTTAACTGAAAACCACCAGTGACTAACATTGTGTATTGTCCTTGTAATTGATTATGTACTTACACAAAAGGTACACATGTACATCTTTTTTTGATATATATAGTCGGAGGGAATCTCTTTGGTACATCTTACATCCTGATTATGGCAATTAATACCATTTATGAAACCAATTATTTTCCTTACCTTACCTTAAACCATGTTATTTTTTAAGGATCCCTAAAGTTATTTTTACATTCCCAATCATTAGATATCCCCTCTAGAGTTCACTAAAGCCTCTTCTACCTTGAATCCTTTTCTAGTGGATTGATTTAACTTGTTCTACCCCTTATTCTACTACTACAATAGGTATTTTCTTTGTTCATAGAGTTTCCAATAATGGGTGTTTATAAGGATTCAAAATCAGTATCATTTTCAAATTCAATTCCCTACTAAGGATGGCCAAATCACATCTCGTTCTAATCCTACACATTTCTTGAAAGGGTGTCACATCATGATGTTTCGATGGTCTTTTAATTTTCATGTGAATTGGAACCCTCCTACCATGCCTATCTTGGTTAGAGCCCCCATATTTTATCTTCCCTTCTAGAACTAGGAAATCCTTATGATGCTAGGTAATTTGGAGGGTTTATTTCATTACACTAATAGTAGGACTCACTCTCTCAATCATCCCATTTCTCCTTAGATTTGTGTTAAGTGTTAAGGTATTAAAGGTATTTGAGGAAGATATTTGTATTGGGATTAAAGAGAGTATCACTATAAAAAACATGTGTTCTATTAATCATGGATATAATTATTTTCTTTAAGTAATTAATCAGGTCTTCCCAAACATTATTTTGAAGGGCTGGTAGGATAATCATTCTCGATGAGGTTTTCTCAATTATCAAGTCAAAGAAGGATGATCATGATGAATTTGAGACTCTTCTAAACCCTTCTATAAATGTTCTAGTCAATTCCAATTATCCCAATTATCTCATAGAAGTGTAAATTTCATCTCTATGTGAAGGTGATATTAATATTATTAAAAATTAAAAAAATTCAAGTCGAGATGGCATGCTCAGGGTTCTCTAGATCTCTCTTAACATTTAGATGATTTCAATTAGGGTATCCCATATTCAAGTATCGTAATGATTGTTAAGTGGTTGGATCCACTTACCTATATAAATTATTATAATTTTTTAAGTGTCCTTATAGGACCTACATAATATGAACAGGTCTTCAATCCTCTATCAGAAGAAGCTGAGGAAGGCATGTGTAAGATCTCAGATCTTGGAAAGGCATGTTCTCATTTAAGTTTTGGTTTTAATCCCTTATTATGGTTAATTATGTTCTTAATAATGTCCTTAATGAGGATCGAGGGTGTTTTGAGGGTTTGGGACATGAAAAAGGATAAAAAAGGTTTTCTAGGTAGGTCACACGATGCACGCATGGTTAGTGCTAACCGTGTGGGTAGCCCAAGCAACTGTACAAAAGGTTGGATTTTGGATAGTTTCATCCACACTGTTTATGCACAGCTTGTGCACGGTTTGGTAAAGCATGTTTGTAAACCATTCGGCCCAGCCACTTTTAAAAATATTACAATTTTGCCACTCCAGCATTTTAACACCAAACTCGGGATTTCCTCCCATTTCTCCCCTCTTAACCCTGGGAAAGATCTAAATCTCCCATCATCTCAAAGAGATCGATATCCCTCATTTATAAGGTCTTTTTGGTGCCGTTGATTGGGGATCGATTCTATGGGTAAGGAAAATCCCATCCTTAGTTCTCTTTTGATTTTAAGGTTTGTATCTTATTCACGACTCTTTCTGAAGCTCAAAAACCCAACTATTTAGGTGAGATTTAAGTTGAAGCTTCTAAGTTTGGTTGAATCAAAATTGAAGGGATCTATTAATATTTTTTTCACTCATGGAATCGTTTTAGGTCATCTACAAGTTATATCCCATGGTTTATTTGTGGATTTTTTGATGTGTGGATTTGTTATTGGGTTTCTCTTAGTTTGTTTTGATAACTCCTAGCATTTTTAGGTAAAATGGTTTTTTTTAAGGAAAATATAAACCCTCAATATCCCTATGGGATGTTTCAAGGGTGATGAGGTTAATATATGGCCATCCATGGGGTGAGCTGGCATTCCCGGACCTAGGAATTTATGAAGAAAAAGTGATATTGTGGTGTATTTATGTATAACCCTTGATAAACATGTTGATGTGATTGATTGTGTTGGGTAGATGCTACGTGATGTACAAATGATTAAAAATATCCTAAGGGATATTATATTAGCATGGAATTTTTTTATATGGGTTGAACATAGTTATTCTAGATGAATTGAAAAAAATGTTGGTATGTGTAAATGGGTTGAATAATGAGAATGCTAAATGGATAAATGAATTAATTTGTGTAAATGATTAGAGACCATAATGGAATAAATTATGATCATGGTAGTGAAGCCTAGCGAGTTAGGCATAATGAACGAAGCCAACCGAGATAGTCACAATGAATGAATGCTTAATGGGAAAACAGTAATAAAAGATAATTGGGATAAATGGCTATATGAAGTGAAATGTTGTAAATGTGTTAATGGGTTAATGTATGGTATAAACTATCATGTTATTTTTATGATTTATGTATTCCTTGGGTAAGGTTTGTGATGTTGTGTGAATGGTTAATGGATACATATATGTATATCATGTGAACATGGCTTGGTAGAGTGGGGTATTGACATGAGGTTCTACGCACACAGGTAGAGTTGGACTGGGGAACTAAACACCACCTCTATTGCATGGGTTAAGGAAGAGGACCGAGGCTCTATTCCCCTAATAGTTTCTTCCACCTGGAATGAGGATTCGAGGGGAAGATATGGTTGACATGTGGAAGTTAGTCCTAGTGAGATAGAAGAACCATGTATTTTTTCTCATGTATGTGATTGTGTACTTTGAGTTAGAGTAAGTTGTTGTGTTTGGTGAACCCAAGTTAAATATATTGGAAATGGAAAGTAATGGAAAATGGGAGGAAATGGTACGATAATCAAATGGTAATACATTTTTTTAGTGGACCTAAACTGGATAAGGGAACTTAATATTTTATTTTTCATTTATTAATAATTTCCATTTTCATACACAACTGTTTATACCGGATATATTGTAGACACTGTTGGTGGTGGCCCACTATATGGTACTCACAGCCTACCCGGGCTGTCGTTGGGTACCCGAGAAAACATCATGTTTTTAGGCCAGGGAAAGGGAAAAGGCTCTTTCTAGAGAGTTGGGTTGGCATTGTTGTACGTGGAGGAGGACCCAAACATGGTGTCACGACCATTTTGGGGATTTTTAGTTTGTCTTCATTTTGGGTTTCATTCACTTTTTATCTTATGGCATGACTTGGTTTATTTACTGTTGGACATGGTTGTACCCGGTTTGGGGAATGGATGTTTATGCATTATCTTTTATTATTAGTTATTATTACGCTATTTAGTTCATCTTATGTTGTGGATTACTCTAATAAAAGGAGGTATAGTCTCCCCAAATAACCTTTTGGAACCCCATTGTTAGCCAGCAACCTTTGGCGTACGTGGAGGCGCGCTTAAGGTCATGTAACCACCCATCTCAGAGCACCATTTTAGTTGCTTTCGGGTTGGGGATGTTACAACAAGTGTTTATAGAATGGATCTGTTAATGGGTCTCCATAGATCATAATGATTGAACACCCTTACAACATAGAATTAAGGGTTTATATTCCTAGTACACCATATAAACTCCAATTATTAGTGGTTAGAGAGTCTTTTATATGACATCCTGCGACCTTGATTATTGGACATGCTGAATATATTTATCAAATCTTAGGTGGAGGTAAAAAATAGTGAAAATGATTCTAAGGGATGTTATCTAACTAGTATCTAATAAAAATTAAATTCATCCAAGAATAATAAAATGCTAAAATATTGAAAAATATAAATAATTTTTGATAGTGTATACGACACATATCACCAACCCAAAATGATCCATGGTATATTATAATTTTAATACGACCATTATAAACTTGTCTAAAAATTGGGAGGTATGAATATGATTAACTAATTTATAAAATATATATAAATATTTTACTAAATGTAAGTTTATTGATAAATTTTTATTAAATAAAAACTCAATTTTTAATGAAGATGTTTTATTCTTCAAAAATTATGTTTTCTTAAAAAATAATTTTTTAAATTTTTTCTGAGAAAATTTTATAGTTAATTACTAGAAATTTTTTTGTTAAATCAAAATTAATCTTTCAAATATATATATATAAATTATCTTAGTCTGAAATTTTTAGATTTTCGGAAATGTTTGATTTGTCTATAAATAATTAAAATTATCAATTATTCAAATACTATCATTTCATTACATAAATTCAAGTAATTTAAAGTTACCATTTTATTTTGGATTCGGTATTAAAGTTACATATGAACCACATGATTTATAATAATCAAAATAACATCATTTTATTCTAAAATTTTCATGATTTTGGTATCAGTTTAATTTTACTCTTAAAAACACCATTTTTTGAGAAGTGTTTTTAAGTGCATAAATTTTATCCAATATAATTAATTAAAATATCCCATAGTAACGAATTATTTAGAATAAATTTATATAAATTTATATTCATATAATGATTATTTCAAGTCATATATTTAATACAATATCGTCTATTGATTCAAAATTTCATTTTCAGGAAAAAATGTTTTTTATTGCATTTTTTATGTTTAAGTTTAAAATAAATTCTTTAAATTCATTGAATTAAATTTTATAAAATATAATTAATATTTTCAAATATTAATAATCAATATTAGGTAATAATTTAATCATAATTTTTTGTCATAATAAATAGTAAAAGTATTAAAAATTAATTACCATGGATAAGATTTAAATGGGGTTTGGTGTGTTACATGCGATTTTGTTAAAATTAATTTTCTGCAGACATAATATTTTTATTTGTAAATTGGATTCATATTTTTAGTCACTGGGAAAAAATTATCCAATAAGCCTCATTTTACTTTTAGGCTTAAAGGATAAATTATATAACTAAAAAAACTAATTACCATAGTGAAACCTAAATTGGTAAAAGTGTAGAACCATATAGTTAAAGGGAATAAAATATTAAAAAAATTATTATTTAAGGTGTATATAAACCATATATTCTTTCATATACATAATTTATCAATTTTCTAGAAACCATTATTTATAGTGACTTTCCATTATTGAATAGTCTAGGTATTTCCCAAAAATGTCACTCTTCTGTATTATAAAAGGGAACATCCTGTCCAATTTTATTCATACTAAAAATGCATTTTGGATTGACCAATCCTTATGAAAATGCCTTTTATAATTCCATTTCCATGCCTTTTTTCAATGGTTTGATTATAAAACTCTCATTGGAACTATTTTGGTGAAAAACTAAATAGGTTTTATGAATAAGATGTGTTATTTTTAACTAAGCCTTTTGTTTTATTTATTCTTCCAACATCATTAAATATTATTTAAACATAGTGATAAAATAAAATTAGTATATAACATATAAATATATTTTATTATTTTAATGTAATAACATACATCTATCTCCTCTTCCATCAAATGGGAAATAAAACCATAGTTTGTGTGTACGACCGATGCTACATCACGAATCGATATAATTTATTTTCAATCATCACCTCTCACGAATGATTAGGATGATGAATTTTAAATATATATATATATATATATATAATTCATGAAAAATTTATCAATATATAAAATTAATATATCATATATTTCATTACATTTCTATTCACTGAAAAATGATAATGTCCCTCATGTGTGTGTATGGACTACAACCTCCACGTAGTGATGTGATTCATTTTTCATCACTGCATCGCATGGATAATGTATATAAGTTTATTTAAGGAATTAATTTTTTATTTATTATATATATAATAATTTTTTAAAGAAGAAAAACACTCACCTTCCTTCTAGTATGAACACTGAAAAATGGAAATGTTACTCATGTGAACATACGACCTATTATCTCCATGATTTTAACACAGTTCATTTTTGTCAAAAAAAAATTCATGGTTGGTTTTAAAATTATATTTTATATATAAAAATGATTATTATTTCATGATTATTATTCTTTATATTATTTTACAATGATTTATTTTACCATATTCGACCTTCTAATGTCATTTTGGATATATGGACCAAATATCATCAAAATGTCCAATGTGAACTTAATTGATTAAGTAAATAAATATAAAAAGGTAGTAAATAAAATAAAATGAATAATATACTTGGAAAAAATTCATTACCATGTAAATAATTAACATAAGGTTATTAATCATTGAGTTAAAGTACGTATGTGATGAGTCGAACTCGAGGTAAGGGATTGCATCTCAATTACCAATGATTAAGGAATATTTTAATGTTATGAACATTATTTATTTTATATTTTGTATATGATACATGTAGAATCCTGGCCCGAGATCCACTAAAACAGTTCACTAAGATGGTTGGTCACTAGGCCTCAAGCACACCTCTCTATATTCCATAGGATTCCGACTTACTGTGTTGGTCTAATAGAGTTATAGGGGAAAATTTTACCCTATGGATCAATAATAAATATTGTACAAGTAATAAAAATAAAGGTAGTGGAATATAGTAATAAATTTTAATAAATAATTAATGAATAAATGATCATGCATGAATATTCTCTAATAGAAATATTGATTGGTATATACATTATATAGACAGACTAACAATGGAAATAAATAAATAATAGACATCATGGAAATATCCAATATCATCATTAACACAATATCTCTCATTTTGTCCCATACTACATTATAGCTAGGAAGGGTAATAGTAGGAAATCTCAATTCCTGAACTTATCCCTATAATCATGTGGTCTATTCGTGTTCCCCCAACGCAATGGTTTTCCAAACATGGTGTGACATATACTCAGTATTCCACCACTAGTATGGTTTAGTGAATAATATAGTTCTTGAAAATAAAATAAATTTGTGTTCTTGTGTATCAAAAGTAATTAAGTGTTGTAGAGATAAATGTAAACAAGTTGGGCTCAGGTTCCTCAAGTATACCTAGCCAACTATACCTGCTTCGGCCAAAGCTAGGATATCTCTATAAAAGTTAACATATATATATATATGTGTGTGTGTGTGTGTGGTATTATATATGTACTCTCTAGTTACATGCTTATATATCCATATATATAAGTATGTCGTACTATCAATGACCTGAAGTGTAACTCAGGAATCATTATATAATCCTAAGAGTGTCTTACAATGTAAGGGACATCATGCCCCAAAATAACTCAATAAATGAAGAAGTATATTCCATAAAATAGTAATAAGGGATAATAATTATAATAATATAGGTTCTATAATAAATGTGTTGTAATGCCAATATCTGAAAATGTGTTGTTTAATTCATGTCTCCCATCCTTTTAATGGATGCAACTTCCATGCTAAACATCCTAATTGGGGGGCATGAGATTCCATTCCCAATAACACAAGTGATGTTAGAAACCATTTCCATCATCCTTAACCTGGGGGTGAGAGACATCATGCTCAAAAACCCCAATAAATTATCCTCTTCAATGATATAATGTGAGGTAATTCCATTTTCCCTATAAGCCCTATGCCTAGACATTCCGTAAAGAGGAATCTGACATCGCTCAGGTGTAGTGTACCTTTAGTACTAGATCCATTTATCATTCAAGAAGGTTCAAGAGATTATCCAGTCCATAATCAATTAAATTTATGTGACTAGGCTACATCATATATAATCAATAATAAGACCATATGAGGAATCCATTCCATAATACAAATCACTATACACATCATCAATCCGTTATCCTTTTGAATTATAATAAATCACTCCAAAAAAAGATGTTTTATAAAAAACCATGATATTTTCGTCAAAAAATTAATTAAAATCACTTCAAATTTCTCATTCATTGGAATAATTTAATACACAAAAATGCGGGGATTTAGAATGTAATCCAAACATAAGGAGATGAGTATAAGATTAAAAATTTTAATTAACAAACCCCAAGGTTGGTTATTACATTATCAAAACAATGATTATTATGTCAATGGTGGAACCAGAATTAAATGTGTGGTTTAGTTTGAATTTAGAACTTCCCACCATATCAAATGGTAGTCTAACTACAAAACACAGTGGTCTATATATATTATTTAGAGAATTACATATTTTACTGGTGACCCTAGAAGGTCTGGTGTGTGATAAAATTGAAATATTATATAAATGATCTAAAATTAATGGGAAATCATATATACCACCAACCACATTCATAGGAAGATATAATCATCGAATATCCGGCTTCAACACTTGCCAAAGTAGATGGAATTCGAAGAATCATCAAACAGCCAAAAAATAGGAAAAAAATAGCTCACATGTATTTATCATTCTCTATTATGAGTTAAAACAAGAAGAGAAGAATATGGAGTTGATTGATTATTGATATGGTTCCAATGAACTCAGCGATGCTTGATTTGATGGTCATATGGGAATGATATCCCAAATACTAGGAGGGGAGGGAAGGAGCTCGAGCGATCTCCCTACGGAACGTGAATGAGGAGAAAATTGGGAGTGGAAAACAAATAGGGAGTAGGGGTAAATGGTATTTTCTATAAATTTTATGAGTTGAATAGTTTTTCCCCACAGTTTGAAAAATAATTAACCAAACTTGTTTCCTCCTCTACCAAAGAGACACCCCCCTTATAGTTATTTCTCAGGGTTTGATCTAAGAGTGTGTAAATTTTGCGTAGCTAAATGTTAAGTGGAACTGAGGGTGTGGTTTCATCTAACAGTGTGCCCACATTAGGTATTAACCTTTGAACAACCAATTCCATGTCATGGCACATGAACCATAATAATTTTCTACCGAATAACATCTACATCATTCTAATGATGCTCTCAGAAGGTTTCTCAAAATGATATACCCGGATACGGGTAAGGAAACTTCTTTTGGCCCTTACTCGGATCCCAACAGTCAATTTTGATTGACCATGTTCAAAATTGATCAATTTAGATTTCCAAAAAAATACAAGATGGCCCCTTCCATGGAACCCACCTAAACACTTGACCTTCCTGAAATGGTTACACAGTGACCTTATATATCCTTCCAAGAAACTTCTAATCAAGCCACCTCTACCCACTAATATTGAAAATTCTTGACTTAGATGTCTGGTGTATTTCAAAAGCTGGATCTTCATGCCTTTAAGTGGAGGTATCTAGATATAACAATAGTAACATTCAGAGAACCCATAACCAACTACTGATGATGCCTCATAGTCAAACTATTCCCCATTATTTTTATAAAAAAGCTTATGTGTTTCCAAATGACCGTCCAATGACCGGTCCCACATTTTCATGACCCATATCTCAAGAGAGTCATATTCCAACTTCCTACGGTGATATACCCACCATAAGGATTATTGTAAACCATATCTCTGAGAGAAATTCCAACTAGTTTATTCATCATGACAGAAAGGGAATTTCACTATTTTTATCTAGGCATATAATTATTTCTCTCTCATCATACTCGTGAGATGTAAAGATTGGGGTTCTGCTCACCTCAAAACAAGGATTCCTCCAAGATTTTATCACTAGGAATGTGCTACTCCTTTTGATCAACACCCATATCAAAAACAGGCCATAACATCATTGTCTAACTCCCCACACCAAATCTCACAACCATGACTATCCAAGTTCAAACATAAGAGAACCACCTCATGGTTCCCAAGTTAACTATGAGGTAACCTGTACTACATTAACTCTATTTAATTTTACTAAAGATACGGGTATCTATTTCCAAAAGTTTAAATAGGAAACCATTGATCCTCACGTCACACTCATCCACTCACCAACTAGTTATCCAGATGGTACCACATGCAATAGGTGTGTAACAAACTTTCATTATGCAGTGAGTGTACTCTCCCAAACCACCCAGTTCGAGACTCG
This sequence comes from Viscum album, assembly GCA_963277665.1. NCBI lineage: Eukaryota > Viridiplantae > Streptophyta > Magnoliopsida > Santalales > Viscaceae > Viscum > Viscum album. The sequence goes on along the minus strand of OY728165.1, from coordinate 1,914,202,441 downwards.
ACTCACACTATCTTAGGTCTTCCATCATCAAGGTAAATCTACACATACTACATAGATCATCATTATTTATATATGTTGGGAGTTCCCTTAGAACTCATGTGGAAAAAAAGTATTCCATAGGTGTCATTAATAATCTAATGACCACCCACCAAATTTTTTCATTTTATGATTTTGAACATTTAACAGGATTATCAAATCCTTAAACCCATTCTAAACATTTTTGAATAGTCCCTTATGATCATTTTCCTTCTTCCAAGAAGGTAAAATTCCTTATAATATATTTAACACTCCCCACCATAGGAGTGTCCAAGTCATTAAATTAATGAGAATGGAAAATATCTGAGAGTATATGTTCTATCACCACTTAACCAGGTTCCTGGTTATATAAAAAATTATTTTAACAAGTGGTTCACAAGGAGATAGTAAAAGAAGTTGCTCATAATCACACTAGGTCAGATTCACCTTTAGTCATACATGTTATCCTCCTGCTAATTCAAATACATGTGTTTCATGAGCATCAGATGTAGAATAAAAAAATGATCAAGATCGACCATGAAACATAATACAATCCTATGTGTGTTGTCGTATCAAAAAAAATGTAACCTCACAACCAATTGTTTTTATCTCAAAGGCATAACACTCATAATGAGCTCATAATTCCCAATTCACTCTACTATAGATATGACACATAGCCATAGCCTTCAAAGACCCAAAACCATTCATCCAAGCAGTTGAGTAACTATATAGTTTAACAAATAACATTAAATTTTCCCCCAAACAACATAAAATTTAATTTATTTTTTTAACTCACTAGGCACCACGTATAACCAATCATTAAACAATGATAAAAAATAGTGCACCTAGTGCTACACATTCTTAGCATAGAGTAGTCTATAGAAATTAATGAAGGTTTCATGATCTATGATCTGGATGACCATGTATGAGGCATGTCTAACCTACTAAATTAGAGAATTACATGATGTGCATGCCTTTAACAAGACATAAATTACTGATTAATCCTCAATTTACTCAAGGGTGTCATTTCATTACTACAAGTCCTACGTGGGACACACAACACCCAAACGACACCTCTCATAGAAAAATATATCACAAGAATTTAGAAATTATATTATTTTCTGAGGGAACTACCTCTACAGGGATAGACCCTTACAAAAGAATATGTCTTTGATCCTAAAAAAATGTCAAACCTAAGAAGATCACTGGGCCTTATTGCATTCCCTATAGGTCCAATGCATACAAGGAATAAGGAAACTATGATCTACAGGAAACATATATTTTCTTGCTCCTAGGAAACATCAAAAACCGACCCTTAAATGAGGGTTACCACTATAAACACCTATAATATGTTTTATTTTTAAGTAATTTAAATGATGTTCCTTTATTAAACATTTAAATATATATCATATAAGGAATTTCAAGTACCTTTCTTAAAAAAAATCAATAATAACTCTATTCATATTTTAACAAAAAATATTTCAGGAAAATAATCTCATAATTTTCTTTTTAAGCATATATTTAATTCAAGAGCTTATACAACCAGCTCTATTAAAGAAAATGTCAATTTACAATCTTATGAGGAAAAAACTCTTCAGTTTTTAATTATCATTTTAATTAATTTATTTTTCCTAATAATAAAAATCAATGGTAGATAAAAAGGATTTTATTTAATAAAGATACAGGTCAAGAAAAATACAACCACACATTTATATATAACACCATATAACAGGTTGCTGACACTTTAAATAACTATTCCATTAATATGAACTTACCCCCTTGGGGTTAAGTATAAAATCTTGTAAAATTTAAGGTGACCTATAAGGATCCAATTACGTCAATCTGGGTACAATAAAATAAAACCAATCACAGTTTATATTAATGAATTTTTAAAACAACCTTAATGGGTCTAATTTATTAGTTAAATGACAAACCAACCTACTTGAGTCTAGTTGTCCATAATAAACTAGTCAGATTTATCATTCCCCCAAAATGGAAATTGTTACAAAAACATTCCCCAACTGACCTACATGGGTCTAGTTTTTCATTTGGTAATTTAGTCATAAAAATCTAAATGACCAAAATATAGAGGTGTAAACATTAATAATTTTCAATTTATCATTTTTTTAACTCATATTTATATGTACTGTTATAAATTTTCTAACAAAATTAACTTCATTACAATTCAAGGTCTTAGCTAGATTAATTCATTAACCATCCATTATAAATAAAGATCTAAATTTTTTTATTCCACGTAATGGTTCAGTTAGATGAATCACCATTCCCAAGATGTAGAGGTACATACTTTTATAATTTACAGTTGGAATTTATATAACTATAACTATAATATCTTTTTTAGTCTCAAAATAAAAAACCATATATTAGGTTTGGATTATATTGGATACCATTTCAAAATTATAAGTCCCCATGATCCTTATAAGATTAAAATTTTCTATCCATTTAATTGCAATAATAAATGCTTCAACCCATGAAAAAACTATTCTTGGATCAAATATAAAAACATAAGTTGATTAAATATAATTCCACCATCAATTTATTTGTGAAAAAAATATTTTTATTTATGTAGACATTTTATTTAATCAATTATATATCATAAACACAATGGAATTCCATCAAAGGAAATAAATATATATAAATATGGACAGAAACATGGAGAGTCACTATCTAAGAATGAAACACTCAATCATGTAATATATATAATATCATGAAAAAAAATCCACCAATAAGGGCATACAAGTCATCAAGAATTCTGAAAACTATAATGCAGTCTGCATGGAATGGAAAATAAATGGCATGTGAATCTATTTGTGCCTAAAATAATACATGTAACACACATCATTTCCATATCGAGCTAAGTTTATAATCCATAAATTTTATAAATCAATAACCAAAAGAAGTATAATAGTCCCACATGGTGAAATAATAATGAATTATAATAATAGCACCATGAACAACAATCCCATTCTTTAGATAGAATATATCTCCCTTGTGTGTGTATTGGAATGACCCAAACACGATCTATTTACCAAGTGATAAAAAATTCCAATTATACTATATAACATTCCAAAATAATAAAACCAAAGGGAAAAAGAAACCATTGACACCATTTGTATCATCCTAACCTAAAAGAAACTAAAATAGTTCCCTGATCTAGTTGGCCACTCGGCCTCGAACATGCCTCCCCATACACCAGAGGATGCTAAATAGAAGCGATGGTCTAATGGTTGTATAGTGGGGAGAATATACCCTCTATATCAGTAATAAATATACATTAATAATAAATAGAAATTCCAAAAAAATAATAATAACTGGAAATCAATAATTAATGAACGAATGATCATACATGAAAATGAAGTGATAGAAATATAGGAAGATATAAATACTACACTGAAAGATTGAAAAAGGAAATAAATTAATAAAATACCCTATGAATAAATCAAATATAATCATGGGAACTATATCTGTCCTCAACTCCCATACTCTATCCTATCTAATAAGGGTAACAATGAGAAATCACAATCTATGAACTTGTTCCTACAATCATGAGGTATATTCGGGAACCCCAGTGCAATGGTGGACTAAAACTTGTGAGATATATATTATTAGGCCACCAAAAATGGTGTCTAATTCATAATACAGTTCATTAATACAAAATAAATCAATGTGTAGTTACATACAAATAATGTAGTACTATAAAAATTAATGAAAACAAGTTAGGCTCAGGTTCCTCAAGAACACCTGACCAACTATACCTACTTTGGTCAAAGTAGGGATATCTCAAAAAAGGTCACCATATATATATCTAATTGTCTTCATATATATATATATATATATTAATATTCACTCTATACGTACAAGCATATATATCCACATATGTAAATATGTTAGAGTATTCAACACACGAGGCATAACCCAAGAATCCATATATAATCATAATAATGGTATATTGTGTAAGGTATATCATGTATGTAAAAAATCAATGAATTAATAAGTAAATAACAACAAAAATTCTTAAGGGGGAATTAATAATAATAATAATAATATATTCTTATATTAATCAGTTCATGATCTAAATATCTGAAAACATGATACAGATGTCATGTATGTCATCCTGCTCATTGAGGTGACTACCACACTAAAAATTCCAATCAAGGGGCATGAGATTCTATTCCCAACAATTTAAGTGATGTGAGATGACATTTTCATTATCCTTAACCTGGTACTATTAGATTTCATGCTCAATGATTCTAACCAAGATCCATCCACAATGATCCAATGCAAGGTAATTCAACTTACCCTATAACCCCTTATCCTAGAAATTTCATAAAAAGGAATAGAGCGTCGCTCAAGGCATAATTGACATTTACTACTAAATCCATTTATAATTTAATAAGGGAAAGGATGTTATACATTCCACAATAAATTGAATCTATAAAACTATTCCATATCTTATATAATCAACAATAAGGCCATCAGATGCACCCATGCCTTAATTCAAATCACATTACACATCATTAATCAACTAATTTTTTTTAATAAGACAACACACCCAAAAAGGTGCAATTATTAGAAATTGTGATATTTTTGTTAAAAACTTAATTTATATCGCACTAAAAATATCATTTATGAGAATTAATTTAATAAAAAAACAGTGTGATTTAAGAACCAACTCAAAATTGATCAGTTGAGTATAACCATAACCATTTTAATTAACACACCCCAAGGGTAGTTTGGTCGTAAAGGGAATCATTATTATTATGTGAGTAGGTGAACCCACCATAAATGGGTGGTTTAAGATGAGTGAATAACCTCCAACTATATAAAATGGCAGAATGAAACCTAATACAATGTGATCATTAAAATTTATCTAGGGAATTCAAAAAATTTGAGGTAATTCACAGAAAGTCTGATAGGTGACACAATGAAAATATTAAATCAATAAAAATTATTTAAGGAAAAATCATATAGACCATCTACCACATTATTTGGAAAATACACTCATTCAATACCAGGCATTTCTTCAATCTAGAATAGAGGAAATGGGAAAAATCATCAAACCTCGTAAAAATATAAAAAAAGGGATTGTATGGATTTAAAATTCTTTATGGAGAGGTAAATGAATAAGGTAAACAAGTGGAGTCAAGAGTTTACTAATATGGTTCCAAATCACCCAAAAGATCTTCATTCAAAGGTCGTATGGAGATGATCTCTCAAATCCAGTGATTGGAAGAACGGAGGTTGAGTATCCTCCCTACGACATTGAATAAGGATAACAGAGGGAGTGGAAAAGAAATAGGGAGCTTGGGAAGTAGTTGTTCCTTCCCTTTTAAGAGCCACATAGTTTTTCTATACTTTATTACTAACCATGTTCTAACTATCCAGCGGATTATTCCTAGGATTGAAAACATGCACGGTTAAGTCACACGGTTGGATCTTATTATGCGCCAATCAAGGATAGCACTGGTTAAGTTTCACTAAGGATGTGTTCTAGGTGAATTGTTTGGGAAAACCATAAACATCCAATGCAGTTCAACTCTACACACCAAAAACATAGTTTTTGTTTACTTCTAGGAGGTTTCAAGTTTTAAACCAACTATTCCCTATATGAAAATGGGTTACACGGTTTATCTACAATGTCAAACAAACTTTTTACCAACCAAGCGCCTAAAGCTATTTCCTCCTAAAACTGATTTCTTATTGCCCTAAGAATTGAAAAATCATAAAAAGGCTTAGGAAACCTCAAGAGGCATAAAAATAATCCAAAAAATTACTTTTAAGGGATCCAATGCATGTATTTATATTTCAAGGCACAGTTTATGATATAGCTCATCAAACAAATGAAAAGATTAGATTTATTCCTAAATTCTGACCTGCTCAAAAACCCAGAACATTACACTACCAATTTTACATATTATATCATTAATCCTTTATAAATAAATATATTTTATATTAAAATTAATTTTACATCATCTAATAGTATTTTATTTGAAAGTTTCCAAAGAGTTAAAGAATTTATGTGACAATATTATTTCTTTTCATGAATGTTTATATTAAATTTTAATTTGGGGAAAATAACACATATGTTTTCTTAAAATAAATTTATATTATTATACTCTAGTAAAGAATCATTTTAACATTTTTTGTTTCCATTTACTCCATTATTAAATTAGGAAGCATCAAGAAAGTTTCTTATAAGTTATATAGATCTTGTATACTATTTTAGATCTGTAATCCTTCCCTTTCATGTCTATATTTTTCATAAAATATTCTAAATAATGATATTAATGTTATAAAAAGAGTTATTCAATAAATATTTATCCATTTTTTAATTTTTTTTACCAAATGGTTCAAAAGTAATATTTTTTTTCATTTTCTAAATGAGGAAACGTTTTATTTTTTTATAAAAGTTTGAAAAGAATGTTTTCTTTTAACTTATATGGAATGAATGTAATTTTACACCATCATGACCACTCAGTTATTTTAAAAATACTTTATAATTTTCCATATTTATTTTTTTAAAAATTGTTTGCAAAAATATTTTGTAAATTGTTTGATATTTAAGAATTGATTTCGAAGTGAAAAGGTTGTTTTACTCAAAAAAATCCATATGATCTTTTAAAGATGTATTCATCAATTTTGGCTACCTTTTATATCACAGATTTCATCTAAATCATCTATATATTTCTCTTTAAAATTTAACTAGCTCATTGTTCCTTCCTTTGATGGGATAATACAAGCCTAAAGATCAATTATCAAATGCCTTCTTGGTAAAATATTCTTTTATTATGACATTAAGAAATATTATGAAACCCATTTTTTATATGGGTAATTCTTATGTTTATACCTTATGATTGATTTCCTTTATTTAACACCCAATCATGTACATGTTTTGATTAGGGCAGTCAGTTATCACTCTAATGCATTGGGTAAAATTTATTGTCTCATGAGATGTTGTATATGGTATTTGGGCCAAAAAATAATCCATTTGGGACTTTTTCTATCATGTGATATTGTCTAGGTAGTTATTATTGACTCAATTTTATGTCATATTATATATTTCATCCAAATTTCATAGGCTTATATAATCTTTTGATACCATTTTATTTGTAAAAGGATTCCATGTTATCATTTTTTATCCACCTCTTGTATTATATCATCATATACCCTAGACTCACATGTTGTGTTTCCTTATCATTTATATTCTCTTATGGGGATTTTTAGCTCACCACTTTGTTTTATGTTTTCCCCAAGTTATACTATACAGTTTAAGGATATTAACAATAATTAATATCTGAAAAAGGATTATAATAAAAAAAATTATATTTTTTATGTGCCAATTCATCCAAAGACACAATGCCTCATGATCTTTGGGTTGTAATTAATGGGTGTTTATGCTAAAAATTGGGTAATAATATGTGTAAAATGATTAAGTCTTAATAAATAGATCTTTGAAACTAGTTTCAATTGTTATGGGATTTCAAAATTGATAATTTTAGTTGTAAAATGATGTATCATGGGAAGAAACGGAAATATGACTTTGGGAAATTGAAGGTGGAATATACGATATCTCAAGCTTCCATAAAAATGAGGATAAATTAATTTCAAAATGAAACTTTTACCCAGGTTTGAAAATGGAGAAAAATTCTTAATAGAAGTTAGGGGCTATCCATTTAATTCATGTAAGAAGTAAATACGTTGAAAATAATACTCCAACTTTCTTAATCATATGTGTATTAGGTCATAATAAATATTAGGTATGGTTTTGAAGGTAAAAGTACTACCCATTAAGAATCTATGGACCTATTGGAAGATACAAAAAATTGATGACTATAAACTAACTTTTTGGATCATGTGAGAATTTTCAGAGTGATAACCAAGGGAAATAATTCTTCATGGGATTCATGGACTATATGGAATTTTCCCTTCTTATTTCAAGGTACAATCAACGAAATGTGTGATTGTTTTGTAAAATCTATAGAATACAAAATCAAAGAGGCTCACATTTTTGACCTAGAACAAATTATAAGGATGTGGCGAAAACCTATATATCCAATCATAACCTCGCGTATATGAGATAAACTTTTTAAAGTAGATCGACTTCATACTGGATAAAATTATCATGATCATGAACAAGGTTGGCATCCCTTTAGTAAAATTTTTAGAGGACTTAGTTTTCTAAACTAGAAATATTTTAGGAAATATTCACCTTCATCCTGATCAATTAATTAATGATTTTTCATGGAAATATAATTTCATTTAGTAAAATATGTAATTTGGTTTGTATTATATTTTTTATCTTGTTTTATTCTTGGTATCTTGGTATCTGGGGGCTGTATTCTGAGGGTTTCCACATAACCCAAAAAGTGTACTATCCAATAAGAAAAATATATATTGAGTAGTATTTAATTTATATTATTAATTTAACATTAATGATTATAATTTCAAAAGTAAAGAATAATATTTATTTATAATGTTAAATAAAAATAAAATTTAACTGATATTTTGGATATATTTAGTGTGTGACTAAATGTGACCCTTTATTAATGAAATTAGTTGAAATAAAATAAAATAAAATCTTATAATCTAATAAAACGTCAAGGAAACAAGAGATAATGAAGATACAGATTCAATGAAATTAACTTCATATTAAGTATAACTATATTATTTTATTTTATTTTTTAGATATCTCATCAAGTTGTTTGATTACATTGTATAATCAACCTTAAATCTTGATTTATATTTCCTTGAATCCCTAAAATTATCTTATTGATGAAATATTGAGGACATCGATTTAATAATATAATTTTTTTAAATCAATGATTTAAGGATATCTTCATTGAAAACTTGGAATATAAAATCCTTTCTTGGGTTATATAATTATTTTTATGTCACTTATGGAACTCCTGATATATTATAATCTTAGTTTTGGTGTGAAATTTTTTTTATGGTTCAAGAGTTGAAGCATTAGAACTTCATCTCCAAATGTAACACTTGGTAGAACCCACATCAAGGTAATATACTAGAACAATGGGAAATATTAGTTTTTCTCAGTAGAATCAATTTCCCAGATGAAATGATTGTCAGTTTAAGAGAACTCCAACTAGGGCCTAAGAGAATTATATCAATGGAAGTAAACTATAATGTGTGATCATGGAAAGATGAGGTCAGAAGAATTGGAAGGATTGATGAATTCAACTGATAGTGAAAACTAGAGTTTGAGTGTAGATATACTAAGGAAGAATATTTACTGCATTTACTTGGGATACGATCATGCTATTTTTGGAACGTAGTGAAGTGAATTGACGAGGAATCTTTTGATAGGTGAATGAATGTATGGATCATGTGAGTCAATTGTAAAGATTCATGACTTGTGTAAAGTCATTGATGGTGGGAATGGAGGATTTTACCATGAATTAAGAATATTAAATATTAGTCAAGGCATCAATATTGAGTGGAAGGTGGTATGAATTATTCAACACTAGTTGTACATCAATACAAGAAATTCTACAATCAATTAGAAGTTTCACTTTCCAATAGAGGGTCACCAAAATCTGTTAGATGGATATTATAACTATATGGCTAGGTGGGACTAATATTTTTCATAGAGTAGTCTTCGTTAATAATTAAACTAAAAATTTATGTCTATATCATTGATATATTCTAAAAAAGGATCAGGTTTCTTGAGAAGGAGTGAACCTAGGTGTATCTATATGTTGGAGGATAAAATGGGAAAAGAGGAATATTGAGGCGGAGAAGGAAATGGTTGATGTAACAGCATGAATATGAAATTTAGAATACATCATGTCACACCCCAATATTTTAAAAGAATAAAAGTTTGTTCAATATAATATGTGACATGGAACACTAACATTAAATGACCTAGCAAATATCCTTCATTAAATTTAATATCTTCGATGGGATGCAATACACACAACCCTGAGTTTAGAATAACATTAAAATAGTATACCATTATAACCAAGCTGTTAAATTTGTGGGTATGAAAAGGACTAACTAAATTTTGAAAATAATATTCTTTACACAATTACTAAATAAATTCAATTGTTATATATTAATTATAAATAAAATAAGATTCATTTGAAAAAAAAGAAATGCTTTCAGAAAAAAACTGTATTTTTCTATAAGGTGGTTTCATCATGAATTATAGACATAATTTAAAATAATTTTTTACTAATTTGTAGAATTTATTTTAAAAAATTTAATTCATTATTTTAAATCATAATTTAAAAATTAACTTAGTGTTGATTTTTTATATCTATCTAAAAAGATTAATTTTTTGAGGAATATTGAAAAATACTGGTTTTTAATAAATAAATTATTTTCATCTATAAAATTTAAAAGATCTATTTTGATTGATTTTTTAAACATAAAATTAATTCAATTATATTTTGATAAATAAAATTAAGTTCGTTTTAATAAAATTAATTTTTGTATTTTTATTAAAACTTACAAAACTAATGAGAATTTTACCTTTTGAAAACTCTTTTTTCATCGCATCTCTTGGTTTTATTTTAAATTTTATTTTTCCACTTCTATGAATGGAATATGAAAAAATGGATTCAAATTTTTTAATTATACAAATCAAAATTATATTAGAAGTTCAACTTAATTTTTTTTCATGATGAATAGAAAAAATATTAAAAATAAATTAATGTGGTCAAGGTTAAAATAAGTTTACTTTGGGGATAAAATAAAACTGTAAGAATTAAAATGACCTAAAAACTTATCAAATTCAAAATTTTATCCATATTTTCACCTTACCACTTCCACGGTTTTATAATGATCCATTTTAATCCTTTTAAAAATTCAAAAATGTGGGCATCAATTTTTCTCTTAAAAATTCCAAGTGAGTCATCTCCCCCACTTATAAAAGGAAACTCTCTCTTCTCTCCTATTTGCACAAACAAAGACCTTTTTTTGGAAAATAACTTCCCAAATATTTTCCTTATATCCATCCCTATATCCTATAGACCATTTTGTATCATCAGACCAATCTCTGAAGGAAATGGGTATAAACCTAAATTTGTTTTCTGAAGAAGATGTCAAGTTATTAACCACACATATTTATTTTATTTCTTCATTTAAACTCTTATAATATTCTTCAAATATGATAAAATAATTACAAAAATATATCATAAATACTTATTTTTTATTATATTTATTTTATAAACTATATCTATCTCCTCTTCCATTAAATGGGAGATGATATCGTTGATCATGGTTATGGCAGACTACTGTCCCATGAACCGATATAATTCATTTTCAATCCACAACTATTACAGATGGATATAATTATTACTTTTATGCCTATAGATTATATTTATGACATAAATATACCTCTTTAGTTATTACTTAACATATATGTTCTTACATTTCATCCCATTGCAAAAAAATAACTTCTCTCATGTGTACGTGTGGACTATTGATCCACGTTGTGTTGTGAGATGATTTTCATTTTATATTGATATGGATGTTAATAAGGATATTTTTAATTAACATACATGATATATTTTTCTAATAATTATTCTTAAAAAGTGAAATATCATTTTCAATTATTACATTTCATCTTTGGGGAAAATAGAAACATCATTAATGCGCACATATAGCCCAATCTCTCCATAAAAAATGTAACTAATTTTCACATATATAAATTTTATAGACTATTATATATAATTTTATAATTCTTATATATGAAATTTTTATCTTTTTTAACATTATTTGGATGATGTAACCATGCTCAAAGTAAAATATAAAAATTACAGAACCAAAACATACCTGAAAATTAATGTTGTTCTCAACTAAAATAGTGATTTTAACAAATAGTTGTTAATTAATAGGTCATCAAGGTATATAAGTAAATCATATGGTATAAAATATATATTAATGTTTAAAATAATAGTTTCATAATAAATTTTTATTTTTATTTCAATTGGTACCAACATATATGAAGGAAATCAAACTATAAGGAAGGGTTTCTTGTCTCATTTTTACTTCTGTGAGACATATGTCATATTCACCACTTTGATCTTTTTTGTGGAGAAAATTGCACCCCATTGGTACTTTATATCATGAAAACATTTATCTTCAAAGTATTTAAATTTTTATTTGGTGTCATTTATTTCGTGGGGCTTATGATTCAGAAGTTACTAAAGTAATAAAGGATTATGTTACAATTTCATTATTTATCGGGATTGTTCATGTAATGACCCAAGTATTTATAGAATAATAATTTTTCATATCAATTAATATTTATGAATAATATATTAACTTTATGTTAACGATGACACTTTTTTGGATAGCTTACTCAACCAGCAACAATGGGTTTCTTTGAAATATTATGTTGCACACAACATTGAGTTATACAGAAAAATAATATTACAATATTATTATTTTAAATGGTAGCTAAAACATAGTATTTTTATTATTGGGGATGAACATAAATAACTAAATTATGATTACTCATGTTTTTTAAATGTCCTTACATTTATCCGATAAATTTTGGAGACTTAAAAAATGAATGAATCTGATTTTAAACATGAAATACTCTATTATTCGTTAAAAGGTTGATTTACTGCCTTTTGATGGAAAACCCTTTTTAAATATAGTTTTTATCACTTTTATATGTTATATTTGATAAAATAAACTTATTTTTTTATAATTTTTACATCAAAATTTACTTTGGGTAAATTTTTGGTATTTTTCTGATAAAGTTCATTTTTTTATGAATAGTAAAAAATACTGCATTTTATTTTAAAACTGCCTTTTAGTCTAATTAATTTGTATATATATATTTTACATTTAATTAGTTTTAAAGTTTAATTTAATTTATTTTTTCCTTTTAATCCAATTTTAGTCCTTGGAAGTAATTTCACTTTGAATTTGGACATAAACACATGTCAACATTTTGGTAGTTTTTACTTATTAAAAACACGCCTTTTGGTTTGGACAATAGTAATTAAATTAAGATTAATTTCTGAAACTTCTATGTTTTGAAATGGAAAAAATTGATTACATATCTGTAATTATTGGTTCCAAATTATGTAAATAGGTAACTTTTTTTAGACATTATGAATAATAAATTCAGTAAATATTTTATTTAACATTGTTGAAGGGTCTATCTAGTAAATTAGGGTAAAACATAATATTATAATAATATTTAACTAACCTAAAACATGTCCTAACCTGATTGGATGATACATGTCTGACTATGGTATTTTTTGAGTCGATTTTGGGACCCCATGGAGCCACATGTAAGTAAAATAACATTTTATACAAATTAATTTAAATTTAAAGAAAAAGTAACATAAACATATAACTTTTAGTAAAACAATTTTTATATGGGTTTATATAAGTTATATATTCGAATATAAATATTAATTGGAAAGATAAAAATATTTCCTACATCATGGTATTTTATTTATAAATTTTATAGATTAAATAAATAAATTAAATTATGACACAATGATGATGTAGTGATTGCTCCATTAATAAATGATTCAAATAAATGATATTATAAATGTTAAAATAAATTCCATTTGGTTAGTTTTATGTCATACATGAATTACTTGGTTTATATTTACATGTTATAATGGTATTAATGATGTTTTTGGGAATCCAGATAGTTTTTATGGGTTTATAAAGAGTCATGATATGAATGGTTTCTAAATTGACATAATTCATGTTTTAAAATATAAAAAATTTATTAAATATTATAAAATTCCAAAAAAATATAGGATTCATTAAATTAGTTATAATAAGTTTCAAATGTAATTATTTACTCTTTAATTTGATATTTTTTATGTTTTATTTACTATTTTGTTTCTATAAATTTTAAATAATTGATAAAACACTAAGAGTTAAAAAGGGTGAAATAAACAATAAGGATTAAAAAAAATTCAAAACCTGTAAAATTATTATTATATTATTTTATTTATAATTATATTAATTTTATATTGTAATTTAAATAGATTTGAACCTTTTAAATCTGAAAATCATACAATAATAAAATAATACATTCAAACTTTCCTAAAGCTCCCCTCCTCCCCATTATAAAAGGCCATCATCTCTAACGCATTACTCTCAAATCTCAAGAATCTTGGATCTTCCAAAATCTATTACAATAACCTTAAAACATCAATTTATTACTTCTATAATCCTTTTCTTAGGCAAAAGGCAATTCATTAAAGCCTTTTGGTTTAAACCAAAGGAGTTATCTGATTTAAAGGTAACATCTTCTCTCAAATTCTTTTCTTTCATTTTCCTTATCCACTACCTATTATGTTATTATTATTTTATTACAAAACAACACAAGTATCCTCAATATACTAGGATGTTGTTAAGATAAGTATTTTAACTACACTTCCACGCACCTTAATCTAATGGATACAAACATACTATTTCTGTGGATGGCAAACTACTCCCTCACGAAACGATGATTATTCAATTATCTCCTACCGCCTCTCATGGTGGCCATTATGATGGAACTGAAATTTTATATAATATTTATTTTATCTCTATACTTATTAAATTATCATTTATAACCTACATTTATGCATTTAGTGTTTTATAAATATGATGATTTCATTTGAGGATTTGCGGACTATCGCCCCCTCAAAGTGATATGACTCGTTCATGCTATACATGGAACGTATAAAGGATGGAATTAATGAAATTATCTAACGTATATAGAATATATATTTTATTTTAATTATAATATACCTATTTATCATTATGTTTTCATTCCTTTAAAAATGAAAAAAATGAAAGTAGCGTTCATGCATACATACGACATACCGTCTCTATGAGCAGTGCTTTTTCATTTCTTATATCCAAATGTTATGGACTATTATAAATACATATATACTTGATATATATGATATATATGATAAATAAATCATGAATCTAACTCTGGAGATAATATAATTTTGTCCATAGAGACAATTTGTAATTATAATAAGTTTATTTTTGACTCATGTACCGAACATCGAAAAAATGTCCGATATAAACATGAATAATTATATGATTGTTATAGAAAAGTAATAAGTGATATGAAAGGAATAATAAACATGAAATTTTTTTTAAATCAAGTATAAATTAACATAAGTTTATTATTCAGGAATAACAAGGATCATACGAGACAAGTTGGACTCGATGTAAGGGAACCTTTGACCCTCATCTTCTAGTTAAAGACTTATTTTATGTTATGTCTTTAAATTTAAATTTTCAGATGTTGGGATATGTTATTATAGATCCATATTGCTGTAAATTTTCTTTACTAGAGATGATAGATCCTTTTCTCTCTCATTAACTCATTTTATGAAATTTTTAAGTGACGTCGTTAGGCTGTAGAATTTTTTTAAGGAATTTTCTAAACTAAAATTCCACTCATTGGGTCTTACACATTATTTTTTGATTATATTATGTCAATATTATGTGTAGAATCAATTTTTATTTATTTATGTTTTTTTTACACTTCTTTTTTTGTGTATCTACTTTTTCAACACATACTCACTCCATTGATAAATTCTTATGTTATTAATACAATCTTTTTATAGAATATTGTCTCAATTTACTTTTCATTGAGACTTATTTGTTTTTATACACCTATTTACTTTATACAGTGTATATACATCCCTTTGAAATATTATATCATGAATATCGTTATTCTCAAGATATTATAAGCTTTGTTTCATGTTATTTTGTAATTATTTTAAATCAAGTATTTTCTCAAGTTGTAAGGGACACTTTAACTAAAATATTATTTTAAATGTTTTAAATTTTTACTCTTCTAAATATTTCACATTAATTCCATGTTTTGAAAAAAAAATTATGATTTATTTATATGAACATTAATTATTTTAAATTATAATTCCTATAAAATATTCAAAGTTGTATGGGACACTTTGATTCAAAAAATCACTTTATTAAATGTTTTAAATGGTTTTGGAAATGGATTGAATATTTAAACATCATGAATTGAATCATTGTGGTTGAAAAGTTATATGTTTACAATTTCAATGTTTTATATGTTATGAATATGTTATGGATCTTTAGAATTTTTTATGAATATAGGTGGTTCCATGATAAACGTAGGGTGGGTGAGCCCACGGTAGCTCTCAAATTCCTTGGGTAATATGACCGAGGTAAACATTATTGTTTCTCCAAAGAGATTTATGGAATATATCGTAATGGGTATTCTAAATGTAACTTCCAATGTAGCTGTGAAAGATTCAATTTATGTATCTTATGGATACTACAAGTTACCATTAGGATTTATGATTTCTATGTGTTACTCAAAAATCCTATGATTTCATGAGGTATGTTAAATAGCTTATATTTAATGATTGATAAGTATAGTTCATTTATTTGTATGTATTTATGGAATAATATTTTCTTTCATTATTTTAAAACCCTTTCTGAGCATTTTATGCTCATCCCATGTTTTTGAAATGCTTTTCAGAGGGTAAAAGTAAGGTTAAAGAAATGGAATAATTTAGGAATATTTATATCAAGAAAAGAACTCTATTTTTATTTAAGTAGTTTTATTATTTAAACAAATTGATAGAGTAGAAGTGTTTAATTTGTAATGTTTTGAGATGTAATGTAATAGTTATAGCCTAATTCTCTTAAACTCTCAACCTAAAAAGATACTCAATCTGAATTCTTCACTTATCTCAAGATTATGTAATGTTTATGGATGAGGCCATATATTTGGTATCAAAGGAAAGGTTTAGACAACATTAGGGATTAAGAGTTTTCATTAAACACATGGTTAGTCCTAGTGTCTATTACTTTAGTGAAATCCTTGTTTTATATATTTCTTAGATCAAGGAATGTTGGTTATAAATGGAAGGTGGTGGATATGAAAAAAATTATTATCTCTTCCCGATTACATCCATGCCATAATAATTGAAAAGTCATGTTTGGATGATTGTGAAACTTTTTCTCGCATACAACTCCCTTGCAAGCAGTTGTTTGAAATATCAAACACCTCCACTATACCTCGATACCATTTTGGCTATTTAATCAGACAATATTTTCTAAATATTCTCATATTTTCAAAAAAGGTAAATATTATAAAGGAATTTACAAATATTTTACCTTATCTCAATATTTTGAAGTATATTATGATTTTGAAAAAGGTTTTGAATAAGGAGACCCCTGAATAACCTATTTATATTTGTTTTAAAATATAATCTCTCAGAACAAACTTCTCGTATTTTAAAATGGCCATTAATTGAAACTTTTAACTCAATCTCATTCTGACTAGTTTATAAAAATAAATTTTTATCAAATGTTTTCAAATTATATTTCATACATGATTATTTTCCGAAACTAATTTTTTTCGAACACCCATATGACCCAAGTTGCACAAGGTGTATTTGGATGAAGGAAGCAAATGATTTGGAAGAATCTCTAAAACATTTTTTCAGTGCATAGACCTTCAAACTACATGAACAAGTTGATGATGAAACCATGTTAACACCATGATCACGGTATGATATTATTTATATTGGGAATATATTTATTTATAATAGGTATGTGAAATAAAAAAAATGAAAATATATATATGACTTAATTAATTAAGATGTTTAGGTCTTAATGATTTGAGATGAAAATGATAGGTATAAGACAACCTTTGAGATTAAAACATGTTAGGGTTATTATGGAATTTTAGAAAAAGGAAAACTCATAGGATGGGTGAAAACTTATCGCGTTTATAAAATCCATGGGAATAGAACCTAGAACTATTGAGTGATAAGGGAGAATCGCCTACCACTAGACTACGTGAAGTCCCTGGTTAGAATGACTTATTCTCCAGTGTTAAATGATTTTATTGATCTTCAATAAGTTGATTTGGGATCTTATGTTTTATGAAATGGATATCATTAGTATAGGAAACTGATTTGGTGATTAAGTGATTAAAGTTATTTTGGAAGACGTTTTCTCTTTTGGGAACACTATATTCATAAATAAAATATTATACTATGGGAATTCATTTGTGGATAAATGGTTGAAATTTTATTTTTTAAGAATCTATGTTTTATTTTTGAAATATAGCAATTTGGGTTTTTATTGAAATGATTAACCTATCATATATAATTTGTTTTTATGTTAATTAATTTTAATTATGAGACTTTAATAGTAATCAATTTTATTTGGAGATAAATGTTACGATTTTTGTGGAAGACAATGTTATCAAATCCTTCTCAATTTTGGGATTTAAACTTAGTTTGGATCAGTTTGAATAATTTTAAGGACAGTTATGTATTGAATGGTCTTTGTTGATATTTTGGTATTGTTTGTTCAACTTTGGAGATTAATAGTAGTATTTATTTTTATAAAATTTTATCATTTTGTGGATTATTTGATCTTAGACTGACCATTTTGGTTTTGGATAATTTTTAAAGACTGGGGAAATATATGATTCATATTTTTTGGATCATTTTATTCTCAAGAATTTGATTATAGTGCTTTAGGTGTGACCATGTTTTCTCTAATACTCATAGTTTGGAGAAAATATGAGTTTATAGTATAAATTTATTAAAGGATGAAACTCAACTTGAATAGTAAGTATATTTATTTATGTTCTAATTCAATCTCATAAATAAATTCTCTAACTTTATGAAAGGGAACATAAAACAAAAAAACATTGTCCATTTACTTTTCCTACTTGGAAATCAAATACCATTTAAAAAATAACATGTTTCTGGTTTTCATATTGTTAACATTATCCTAATTATGTTTTGTATCACTCTCCATTTGAAAATGACACTAATGTTCTCCTCTATATCCATGTTTTCCTGGAATCCTAGTATGTGTTTCTTGGGTGACCTTTGCACTTGTATTTCATTCATTTAATGTGATATTTTTATTGAAAAGTATTCTGATGTGGGACTTTCAATGATGTTTCTGGTCGAATTTCAAAATTACAAGGATGCAATTTCCAAAAGGGGGAAGGATGTAATGACCTAGGTATTTATACAAAAACAATTTTCATATCTATTAATATTTATAAATAAGATATTAATTTTATGTGAAAGATGAAACTTTGTTTGATATCATACTCAACACGCAATAATGGGTTTCTTTTAAATATTATGTTTCACACAACTTTGAGTTATACCAAAAAATAATATTATAATAATATTATTCTAAATAGCAGTTAACACATAGTCATTGTATTATAGGGAAGGAACATAAATAACTAAATTATGATTGTAGATGTTTGTTAAATGTCCTTAAAATTATCCAATAAATTTTAGAGGCTTAAAATAAGAACGAATTTGATTTTAAGCATTAAATGCTTTAATATTCTTTAAAAGGTCGATTTACCACCTTTTGATGGATAACCCTTTTTAAATATAGTTTTTTCACTTTTATATTTTATATTTAAAAAAATAAATTTATTTTTTGAATTGGGACATCAAAATTTACTGTGGGTAAATTTTTGGTATTTTTCTGATAAAGTTCATTTTTTATGAATAGTGAAAAATAGTGCATTTTAATTCAAAACTGCATTTTAATATTATTTATTTATATATTTATATTGTACTTTTAATTTGTTTTAAAGTGTAATTAGATTATATTTTTACCTTTTAATCCAATTTTGGTCATTATAATTATTTTAATTTTGAATTTGGGCATAAACACATATCAAACTTTTGGTGGTTTTTACTTCTTCAAAAACGCGATTTTTGGTTTTGACAACAGGAATTAATTTTAAATTAATTTACGCAACTTCTGTATTTTAAATTTGGAAAAATTGATTCAATATTTGGAATCAGTAGGTCCAAATTGTGTAAATAGGGAACTTTTTTTTTTAGACATTATGAATAGTAACTTTAGTAAATATTTTATTTACTATGGTTAAAGGGTAAATCTGGTAAATAAAGGAAAAATAATATTATAATAATATTTAATTACTCTAAAACATGTGATAAACCTATTGAATGATACATGTCTGAATATGGGCATCTTTGGGTCGATTTTGGGACCCCATGGAGCCACATGTATGAGAAAATGTTATTTTATAAAAATTAATTTAAAGTTAAGGAAAAAGTTACATAAAATTATATCTTTTAGTAAAACAATTTTCATATTAGGTTATATAAGTGATATATTTGACTATAAACATTAATTGTAAATATAAAAGGATTTCCGGCATCATGGTTTTTTATTTATAAATTATAGTGATTAAATAAATAAATTTAATTATGACACAATGATGATGTGTGATTGATCCATTAATAATGGACTCAAATGAATAATATTGTAAATGTTAAAATAAATGTAATTTGGTTATTTTGATGTAATAATTGAATTTTTTGGTTTATAATTACATTTTATATTTGTATTAAAGAAGTTTTTTAGAATCAATCAAGTTGTTATGGGTATCTAAAAAGACATGACATTAATAGTGTCTAAATTGACATAATACATATTTTAAGTTATAAAATATTTTATTAAATTTTATAAAATTTAAAAAAAATAAAATATTCATATAAATAGTTTTCATAAGTAAAAATTTAATTATTGACTATTTAATTGGATATATTTTATGTTTTGGTGGCTATTTTTATTATCAAATTGTAAAATGCTAGATAAAATGCTAAGATTAAAAAAGGGTTTAATAAAAATGATAAGGATTAAAAATATCCAAAAACTATCCAATTATTATTGGGTTATTTTATTTCACCTTATCTTCATCTTATATTCCAATTTAATGAGTTTTGGACCTTTTTAAACAAAAAATAGTTTTATAATAAAATAATACTTTCTAACTTACTGAAAGAGCCCAACCTCCCCCTTATAAAAGGCCATTACATATAACCCATTACACACAAATCTCAAGAATCTTGTATCATCCAACCTATACTCTAATAAGATCCAAAAATATCTCTATTCCTCCTATGATCCTTCCCCTATTCATAATTTAATTCAATAAATATTTTTGGTTCAAACCAAAGGGAGTAACTAGATTTAACGCTAATGTCTTCTCTCAAGTTCTTTTCTTTTATTTTCCTTCTCTATTACCTATTCTATTCTTATTATTTGATTACATAACAATACCAGTATACTAAATATAAGAGTGTTTTGTTGTGAGAAATATTATAACTACACTTACACACACCTTTTTTTAAGGTTGGGGTCGAACCCTCATTTATTATTAAAGCAAAGCAAAGGCCTCTTTAACTGGGTAGAGGGAGACCCATTACATAGCCCGAAGGCCCAGTGGGAATTTAGCCCACTACATGTCACGTGGACCCATTTTTTGGCCCAAATACCATTCTTTGAATATTAGTGCCATAGTACTCGTGCTGTTACATTATTGCACAGTACCCGCCGCTGCTACAATGATCAGTCGTCGTTCCAGTACCTGTCGCCGCTATAGTGTCGTCGTTTCTACAGTACATTACAGTACCTACGCGCAATGGGTTTCAAACCCCCATTTTCAATTATCTGCTACCTCCTCTCATGGTGTCCATTATGAGGGAAATCAAATTGTATATGATATTTATTTTATCTCTATACTTTAATAATTTACATTTATAGCATCCATTTATGCTTTTAATGTTGTATAAATATGATAATTTCATTTACGGAAGTGCAGACTACCTCCCCTTTAAAGTGATATGACTCATTTATGATACTCATGCAACATATAAAGTATGGAATTAATGAACTTATGTGACATTTATAACATGAATATTATAATTTTATTATCTTATACCTATTTTTTATTTATTTTTCATTCTTTTAAATATGAAAAATAAATGAAAGTATTTTTCATGTGTATGCACGACTTACCGTCTCCATGAATGGTGCTTTTCATTTCTTGTATCCAAATGTTATGGTCTATTATAAATACATATATACTGGATGTGTATGATATATATTATATCTAAATCATGAATATCATTATAGAGATAATATACTTTATACCACATGGACAATTTGAAATTATAACAAGTTTATTTTTGACTCATGTACTGAATAACGAAAAAATTACCAATATGAACTTGAATAATTATATTATTGTTATAGCTAGGTAATAAGTGATATGAAAGGAATAATAAACTTGAAAAAGGTTCTGAAGCAAGTATAAATAATCTTATGTTTATTATCTAGGTAGAACAAGGAATATACGAGACAAGTCGGACTCGAGGTAAGGGAACCTTTCACCATCCTCTTCTAGTTAAAGACTTGTTTTATGTTATGTATTTAAATTTAAATTTTAAAATTTTGGGATATGTTATTCTATATCCTTATTTTTTAAATTATATGTCTAATATATTAGATACACTTTCTCCTTTCATCAACTCATTTTCTGAAATTATTAATTGATGTCGTTGGGTAGTCGAATTTTTGTAATGGAATTTATGAACTCAATTTCCACTCATTGGGTTTTACATATACTTAATTGATTGTATTGTTCCAAGATTATGTTTATAGTCAATGTTTATTTATTAATGTTTTAATTTACACTTACTTTTAGGTGGATATACTTTTGTAACACATAATCACCCCATTGATAAATTCTTACATCATTTATATGATCTTTTAAGGTATTCTAAATCAATTTACATTCCCTTGAGACTTATTTTTTTTATAGACCAATTAACTTTATATGGTGTATATACTTCCATTTTATACATTATATCATTAATCTTTTTTTTCTCATGTTATTATAATCTTTTTTTAATCTTATTCTGTATTTATTTTTATTCAATTACGTTTTCAACTGGTAACAGACTCTTTAACTAAAACATTGTTTTAAATATTTTAAAGATTTATTCTTCTAAATATTTCTCATTAATTCAATGTTTTCAAAATGGTTTTAAAGATCTATTTATATAGAAATTAATGTTTTCAAATTTGAAATCCTTTAAAAGTTTCAAAGTGTTGTGGAATAGTTTGATTCAAAAAACCCTTTATTAATGTTTTTAAATGGTATTGAAAATATATTGAATAATAAAATATCTTGAATTGATTCATTGTGGTTGATAATTGAAATGTTGATAATTTAAATATTTTATGTGATATGAATATGTTCCGGTTCTTGGGAATTGCTTACGAATACAGGTGGTTTTGTGATAAATTGAGGGTGGGTGATCCTGAGATAGCTCTCCAATGCATTTGGTAACTTGACGGGACTAAATGTTATTGTTTCTCTTAAGAGATTTATGGAATATACTGTGATGGGTATTAAAAATGTATCTCTCTATGTATCTATAAAAGATACAATGTATGTATGTTATGGATTCCACAAGTTACCATTCTGATTTATGATTTTTATGTGTTATTCACAAATCTTTTTATTTCATGAGGTGTGTTAAATAGATTATGTTTTATGATTGATAAGTATGGTTTCATTCATTTTTATGTATTTATTGAAAAATTCTTTCTTTCCTTATATTATAACCCTCACTAAGAATTTTATGCTCATCCTGAGTTTTTGAAATGTTTTTTACTGGGTATAATGAAGGTTAAGGGAGTGGAAGAATTCAAGAAGATTTATATCCATAAAATAATTCTTGTTTTATTTAAGGAATTTTATTATTTTGAAAAAAAATTGGATAGTGTAGAAGCTTCTACTTTGTAATTTTTTTAGATGTAATGTAAGAGTTACATCCTAATTCTTTAAAACTCGAAACCTGAAAAGATCATCTATTTCAATTCTGGAATTAACTCAAGATTATGTAATGTTTAAGTCTGGGGCCTTATAGTTCATGATTACTTTTTTGATGATGAAATTTTATGATTCAAAAAACACAATAATTTTATTATCCAATGTTAATTTATAGAGTATATATGTTTTTCCCTCATTTTCCTATCTTTAATAAAATAAGAGGCCAAATGAATTTTTTAAATAAAATTAACCTCATTTCCTTCTCTATTTGAAAACCTTTTTCTTCCATATCCGTGTTTTCTAAAAATATTTTCAATATTTTTCTAAAAATTCT
Source organism: Viscum album (assembly GCA_963277665.1). Lineage (NCBI taxonomy): Eukaryota > Viridiplantae > Streptophyta > Magnoliopsida > Santalales > Viscaceae > Viscum > Viscum album. The sequence goes on along the minus strand of OY728165.1, from coordinate 1,914,178,421 downwards.
CCAAATTATTTTTTAAATATTTTTTTACCTATGTTTGTCTTTATACAAAATGGTTTGAAAGTGATTTCTTCTTTTTTATGAATGGGTAACTTTTTAACCTTCTATAACACTATGAAAGAAATGTCTTTTTAACTTATACATCATATATGGAATTACCCACCATCTTGACCACTCATTACATTGAATGTTATTTTACATTATTAAGGGTATATTTATAAAGAAAATTTTCTTATTGTTATTGAAATTTTTAGTTTTTAAAAGTTATTTACAAAGTGAAAAGTATATTTTTCTCAAAAATTATTTTATAGATATTCTTATAGTATTTTTTTCATCAACAATAATAACCCTTTTATCAAATATGCCCTATTTGGAATATATTTTAATTATACCATAATTACTATTTCACTAGATGGTTTATGAACATTTGGACTAGGGATGTATAATTTTGATACCATTATCAATATTAATCTTACAGTTTTTTGAGTATTTTTATTTATTGTGTAAAATATTAACATTTTATATGATAGTTTTTTAATATGAATATTTTTGTTGATTATGTTATTCCCCTTTCATATGTGGAGTGAATTAGACTGAGAATGTGATACAGGGTCCCTCCATAACCCCTTAATACATCGATATGTATCATGAGACAAACTATATTGGGTTTTATTCTAGGCCTTACCCGTGTATATATATGTCTTGGTACAAGTCCACTATGGTATTTTAGTTGTCTTGGAATAAGACTTCAATAGTATGATTTAGTTGTCAAGCGCTATGTATTTAATCATTATGTATTCAGTTATTGATTTATATGTGGTTATTTTATTTTTTATTATGTATATGGAAAAGTTTCTAACTCATGATATTATTTATATATAATTATTTCATCATAATTTATTCCCACCATATTATTCTTCATATTCAGGTTATTAATTAAATGGTATGTGATTCAGTTATTTATATTGGAATATTGATTATTTCTTATGTGTTAATGAAATATTTCAATGTATTAATACCCTAACTGAGCATTAGATATCGCCCATTTCTTATAATTCCATTCCCCATGATTCTAGGAAATTATTTATGATTGTTATGCAAGGATATGATAGAGGGAATAAAAATGATCTTAAATAAAATACATTATGGTATTTGTGTTTTCAAATGTTTGAAAATTCAAGTATGTATCTAGATTATCTAGACTAATAAACTATTTGGTTCATTAGGATAGGGTCACATGTATTTAGAGGCAATATAATAAAGTAAACACTGAGCCTGGGCTATAGGGATTGGGTCTTGCTATTTCTATTAACAAAAGCATAATTGAAACCTTTATAACTACATTTAGGAATGTATAGATTAGGGAACATAACCATGTGATAAATATTTTAGAGAAGTATAGAATAACATACTATGTTCTTGTGATAAATAGATTAAATTTTTTCCTAGCCATGCATACTTGTTCGGATACTACAAGTGGACATGGTTCTGTAAAATATGGGAATGTGATAATAAGTACGAAAAATGTGTGTTGAGATTGACTCGTGCATTACCTATCGCAAAACAACAAGACTTACTGTGAACATAGTTTGATACTCCCATGGTATATGGTTTGGTTAATCCACATTTTCTTTAAAACCCATTATAAAGGATTTGAAAATATTTTTCTGATTTCAAAAAATTACCAAAGAATCAATGTTTATCATTATGAGATTCGCTATGAAATAAAATTTTGATTTATGTTAAGTATTTCACTTGTTTTGGGATTATAAATTATGTTTCTTAATATTATGATATAATCTAGTTTATTCCATTATTTATAAATTCATTATAGTGGAATGAATGGAAACCATATCAATACACATTCTCCATAAAATTATAGTCCGCCTAGGTAAGATATTCAATCTTTAGTTTGTGATTTAGCTAGAACTGATCGAATTATAACCATATTGGGGAAGTTGAATCTTGTTATGAGAAATAACCTTTCTCTTTTGGAGAATTATAATAATCCAAAAAATTGTTTAACAATGCTATATTTATTCACACATCAGCAACCTCCATCATACAATGGGACTGCAAATCCATTTGCAACATAGAAATGGTTAAATTTATTATAGAATATACTATTCTCTATAGTTATTAACGAAATGGAGAAGTTTTTCATGTAATTTTATCATCTCTTGGATAATTATAATCAATGGTTTTAATCGTTTAAAACCATTAAGGATGAAGAGTAAATAGTGATAATTGAATGGAAGGATTTTAATGAGATTTTTTTGGAAAAATATTTTCCAGGTGAATAATGAGTGTATATAGAGATGAAATTATTAAGTTTGAGACAAAAGGAATGGGAAAATGTTTCTACGTATAAAGATAAAATTACAAGGTTAATATTGAAGGCTTTGGACTATGTGCCAAATTAAAATAGTATGATTTATCATTTCTTTGATTGGATAAATCTAGTTCTTCAAGGGAAACTAGTCTCCTAAACATTTTCATCGTATGAGGATATAAAATCTTTTACTTTTATAAATGAGAAATAATTCTTCAAGTCTACTGGATTTAAAGGAAATAAATAGAATAAGAGGATGATAGAGAAAAAAGAGGATAAGGGGAATAATATTATGTTAAATACTACAACATATGGTACTTGTTGGAGGAAACACCTTGGAACATGTTTAAAAGAAAATAATTTTTCTATAAGTATTGAGAAAAATTCCATTATTCTCATCATTTTAAAGGAAATAAATAAACTATCTATGTTCAATTATTCAGTTGTAATTATATAGGGAACTATATAAATGAATGGAATATGAGTCAAGTAAATTTCATTAAAAAAGTCCAAGGTAACAAGAATATGATTTTTTGATCATAATAGTTGGTTTAGGGGTTCCATAAGATGTGGTGGTGGGTAATTTAATTATATCATAAAATTTAGGCAATTATTTATTTTATTTTGGATATTTTAACTTTTTTACCATCCATGGTTTCCAAAAAAATTAGATATTTCCCTAGAACCTTACGAAATGAGTTATAAGTCAAGAATCGTAATGTATGTATCACTAAAAAAAGTTATGTTAGTAAATCCCCATTATGGAACAAAAACATTCCCTACTTACAAACTTTAATATTATAACTATTATGTACTTTTACATAATTGTTTTTATAGAATATATTTCAAAATATGGTGAAAAAAGTTATTGAAAGGAGAAGGGAATTATTATTATTGACAAATATGTGTAATTAATTATCTTTAGGGGGAGACTTCATCATATGATTCATCTAAAAATACAACCTCAATATCTCTTCCCAATGAGATTATTTAGGAATAGAAGTAAAAAAACTACATATGGGAAGGGTAATCTTCGGTTAGAAGATGTACCTATTGTGTATGAATATAATGATGTATTTTTTGAGGAATTACCTGGCCATACACCAGAGTCTCTGCCTGATTTTTCCATTTATTTAATACCTATTGCAATTCCACTATCAAAGAATTGAAATATAATGGACACTATAGAATTAGTGGAGTTGAAAAAACAACTAGATGATTTATTTGATAATGGATATATGTGCCCTTGTATTGGGATCCTCTATACTTTTTATTAAGAAGATGGATGTATATATGAGTTTGTGAATTGATTATGGGTAAATCAATGATATTAAGATAAAGAACAATCACCATCTACCTCAAATTTATGAATTATTTAATTAACTTCATGAAGCTCTATATTTTTTAAGGAACGATCATAATTTTGGGTCCATAAATTTCAATTAAAGAAGAAAGATATTTCAAATATTTCATTTTGTATGAGGTATGAACATTATGAGTTTACAGTAATTCGATTTGAATTGAATAATTCACCATCAATATTTCTGTATCTAATGAATAGGGTATTCTTGGAATATCTTGATGATTTTGTTGTGGTATTTATTGATGATATCTTGGTGTACACTAAGAACTATGTGGACCATGGTAATAATTTTTTGATTATCACTGATCCTCTTAGAAGAAAAGAGGTATATGGGATGTTTAGTAAGTGTGAATTTTAAATTGAATTTTTTTCCATCATAGGCCATATTTTCTCCATGGATTGAATCATAGTTAATCCTTTGAAGATAATGGTAGTCAAATAATATCCTACACCAATAAACATAAATGAGGTATGTAGTTTCGTTGGTTTGGCATGTTTAAATCGGCAATTTATTAAAAAAAACCCAATTATCTTACCCATTAACCAAGATTACACATAAATTAGTTAAGTTCATATGGATAACGTATTGTGAAGAATATTTTGAAAAAGTTAAGAAGAGATTGGTAAATGATTTAATTTTAACTCTACCATTAATATATGATGGGTTCATAGTATGTAGTGATACACCAAAGAAGGTAATTGGTTGTGTCCTTATATAGAATTAAAAATTCATTTCCAATGTTCAAAGTAGTTCAATATTCATTAACAAAACTATGATACCCATGATCTTTAATTGGAAGCTACAATATTTTATTTGAACTTATGGAGACACTATCTCTAGGGTGTAATATGAGATATATACATGGATCAAAAGAGTTTGAATTATATATTTTTACAAAAAAATATAAATATGAAGAAAATGAGATCGATCGAGCTATTAAATAACTACTATTCCACAATACACTACCCCCAAGGGAAGTAAAATGAGGTAGATAGTGTATTGAGCTAAAAATATCATGGAGTCTTGACCAGAATAGGGATTAATGGGGATCCTATATTCTTGGATTTGGTAATGATGGATATGGGAATCATTATTAAGTGGATACATCACTCATTTTTTAAATTATTTTGAAACCATATATATAGGAAGAGATAAACTGTTCTCAATATGATGATTAGAATTTTCAAATGAAAACTAAAGATGTGATAGATGGGAAATTAAAAAAATTCCTTTGGGAAGATGTCATTATGTTGTTTTTAAACAGACTATGTTTCCCATATATATCTAAGATGAAAATATAATTTTTGGATGATGCATAAAGATCTACTTTCTCTATACACCCTAGTACCACTAGGATGTATATATATTTTTGGGGTTGGTTTTGGGGGGGTAATCTGAAGTGGTAAAATCATGATTATGTGACAATAAGTTTGGTTTATCAATAAGTAAATGTTGATATACAATATCCTAAAGGATTATTGAAACCTAAACTTATTCCTATATATAAATGGTTTGATATTACTATATACATTCTCACTACATTTCCAAATACTCCATGAAAGAATGATGTAATATGTGTTGTGGTTGATCATATCACCAAATCTATGCATTTCCTCATTATAAGATAAGATTAACCTCTTAAGATCCTTGAAAAACTCTATATTAAGAAATTTTTTAGAATTTATGTTATACCACTTTTAGTTTTTTGTTATCATGATCCATAATTTACATCAAAATTCTGGAAAAATTTAAGAAGTCTCTTGAAAAAAATCATCATTTGAGAACCTCTTATCACCCTAAAATCTACGGATAGTCTTGAATGACTACCAAAACATTATAAATCATGTTGAGGCCATTATTTGTTAAATTTCAATGCATATTTGATTATTTTCAACTTCTTTTGAGTTTCTCTATAATTATATCTTCTATTCAATTACTGAAAAGGCGGTGTGTGAAATATTATACGACAAGAGATTTTGAACTCAAACATTTCGGAATGGAGTTAGACAAAGGAATATTGTTGGGATTGAACTTTTGAATGAGACAATGGTTCAGTTAAATAATATCCAAACCCATGTCAAAGAGAATTGAATTAGTAAAAAATATTTTCTAAAAACAAGGGAAAGAATTTGGAATTCCTAGTGGGATATCACATTTTCTTGAAAGTATCTTGATAGAAATGTGTTATCAGTTTCGGAAATAACTTAAAACTATTCCATAGAAAAATCAGACCTTTTGAAATTCTAGAAATATTTGGATCTATGTCTTTACATATACTGTTTCTATTAAGCCTCTCTAAATTACACGATGTGTTCCAAATCTCTGTGTTAAGGAAGTACATGTCGGATCCAACACATGTGCCCACCTTGTAAGAAATAAAATTTGAACTTTTAATTTCTTACTATGAATATCCTATGAAGATTTTAGAATCTAGGGAAAATGTGTTGAGGAATCCGATTAATCTTATGGAAAATGTACTTAGGAGAAACCATAATATAGAAGTGGAGGTATAGGAACCTGTGGAAATTATGTAGAAGGGTTACCCAAATCTCTTCATGATGTAACACTTTGGAAATTTCCCTAATGAAATTCTTATAGGAGGGAAGAATGTAACACCCTGAGATTTTAAAATAAAAACAATGTTTTAGGTAGAATATCAAACACCTAACACCAAGCTTAAACAACACATTAAATATATTGTTTTAAATTTAATCTCATTAATAACTTCTGATACACACAACACTAAAATTAAAATAACCATAAATCTATTTACTGTTATAACCTAGCCATTAAATTGGTGGGTATGAGTAGTACTGACTAAATAATTAAAATTATATGTTTTACACATGTATAAAATAAATTCATTGGATATCAATTAATTATAAATAATATAAGAATTATTTAAAATAAAAAATTAATTGTTTTATAAAAAACTGTATTTTTCTAAAAGCTAGCTTCATAACGCCTTGTACAAATACATTAAAATTCATTTTTAACTATTTTAAAAAATGAATTTTATAAAATGAAATGAATTTTTTAAATTATAATGTAAAAAGTTTCTCAGAGTGAATTTTTGATAACTTTCTAACAAGATTAATTTTTTGATGAAGAGAGAAAAATATTGGGTTTTATTTAAAATTGCCTATTTTTTTAGACCATTTAAAAATAAATATTTTTTGAAAATTGTTTTAAAAGATCAATTAGTTAAATTGTATTATAATAAATAAAAATTATTTCAATATAATCAAATTAATTTTAATTTATGATATTAAAAGTTTTTATAATTTTAGAATTTTCCCTTTGGAAAACCGCTTTTTCATCGCATATCCATGTATAATTTTAAATATATATTTTCCATTTTTTAAATTTAAATTTTAATAAATGTATTAAATATTCATATTAATCATATTTAATATTATATAATAATTTTAACTTATTTTTTGTTCATATAGAATTATAAAAACATTAAAAATTAATTGACATGGTTAAAGTTAAAACTGGTTTACTATTGGTTAAACTAAAATTATAAGGGTCAAAATAACATATAAATATATAAAATTAACATTTAATGGATATATTAAGGCCTTATATATTCCATAGTTAAATAATAAGACATTTGTTATCCTTGTTTCATGTTAAAAGTGTTGTTGACACTTTTTTTTTCAAAAATTCCAAGTGTGTCCTCTCCCTTAAAAAAGTCAACCACCTCTCCTCCCATATTCACACTTATAAAGAACTTTTTAAAAAAATAATAGAATAAATATCATCTATAAATCACTATAAACAATATATAAATTTTCTTATCATAAATCCAAAATAGGAAGGCATTATGTACAAACAAAAATTAGTTGTTTAAAAAAGAGGAAAAGTTCTTAACCATGTGTCTTTATTTAATTTCATTCTCTAAACCATTAAAATATCATTAAAATATGATAAAAACAATATATATAATATATTTATATTTTTAATTTTAATTTCATAACCTATATCTATCTACTCTTCCATAAAATTGGAAACAAAACCATTAATCATGTGTACAATGGACTATCTTCTCGAGAATTGATGTAATTTTGTTTCCATTACCACCAATAATTGATGGATATATTTGTAATTTTAATATTTACATATGTTATTTATTAAATAATTATACTTTTTAAATTGTAATATCACATATAAGTTCTTACCTTTTAATCCATTGGAGAAAAATAACACCCTTCGTGTGTACGTGAGGATCACCACCTCTGCGTAGTAATATGAATGTTTTTCATTTTATTTTGAAATGGATATTAATGAGAATGTATTTAATTAATATACATCATATTTGTTTTAATGATTTTTTTTAAATATGATGTTTTATTAACCATTCTTTTGTTCCATCTTTTTGAAAAACTGAAACAACGTTTATTCGTACATATTGGCAACTATCTCAATGAACAATGTAACTCTTTTTCACATATATAACATTTATGGAATATTATAAATATTTTTATAATGATTATATATTATATTTATATAATTTTTAACATTATATATATGATTTAACCGTTATCAATGCAAAATGTAAAAAATTACCGAACGAAAACATAGAAGAAAAATAAAGTAATTATCACCTAAAATAGTGATTTTAAAAAAGAACAATTAATAAACATGTCATAAAAGTCTACAAGTAAATAATATATGTTATGAAATATATATTTATGGTTATTAAATATATTTATAATTAAAATATATTTATCATACAGGAGGTACGAACATGTACAATGTAAATCAGACATAAGGTTAGGGTTTGTTGCCACACTTTTACTTTCATCAAACTTATGTCATATTCACCACCTGGTTTTCTTGTATGGTGAATATAATCATCATATGATATGTTATATCATTAATTAATTTATTATTCATGATATATAAATCTTCATTTGAATTTTTTATTTCAAGTGATTTATTATTCAGAAGTTACCAAAGTAGAAAAGGTTATTGTTACAATCTCATTTTTTTAGATTATTCGTTGTTATGTTTCTGATGATAAAATTTAATCACCCAAGAAACTCACTAATTTTTTTATCCTATTTTAATTTAAAGATTATACATTTCTCTATCTCATTTTCCTATATTTGAAAACCAAATATACCAAAATAATATTTTGTAATAAAACTAACTCTCTTTCCACCTTTGGTCGAAAAGCCTTTTTATTCCATATCCATCTTTAATAAAAAAAATTCAAGAATATTTTAGAATTATAAAATGATATATTTATGGTATATTTATCCATATTTTACTTTAAAAAATTTATTTAAAGGAATATTATTTTCATTTTCCAAATGAGCCACTTTTTAACCTTTTTAGAACATTATGAAATAAATTTTTTAACTTATAAATAGTGTACAAAAGTTTTCACATTCATGAGAAACCATTAATTTGAATACAAATTGACATGTTAATAGCTATTTTTAAAAGAAATTTTCTATTAATATTCTAGAAACATTTGGTTTTAAAAGTGGTTTTCAAAGTGAAAAGGGTATTTTCAACAAGAATATGTTTACAGATATTTTTTCTTTTTTTATACCACAATGAAAATAAAAACTACACAATTTATTCTATATTTGGAATATGTTGTAATAATACTATCCTTGGTATTTCTCTATAAGTTTTATGATTAGTCTAACTGGGGAAGTACTATTTTGATTCCATTTTCCATGATTCTATAAATTTCGTATGATTATTTTTTTATTGGGGAAAGTATTATCGTTTTGAATGATATATTTTTAATGGGAATTTTTATGTTGATTATGTTCCACCCCTTTCATATTATCAATGAATCAGACTTAGTAAGTGATGATTGTGGCCCTCTATATCTCGTCGATGCATTAGTAAGTCTCATGATAAAAACTCGATTAGGTTTTTTCTAAGACCATACTAGATTATATAAATGTATTAGAACAAGTCCTTGTTGGTACATTTTAGATTTTATTTATTTTGTATTCAATTATTATGAATTCATTTATTTCTTTCCATGTGTTTATTTTATTTGCTATGATATCTTTGGATGAGTTTTTAGCTACTGATATTGTTTATATCGAATTATTTGATCATCATTTATTCTCTCCATATTATTATATATGGTCAAGTTATTAATTAAATTTCATGTGTTTCAGTTCTTTACCATATAATATTGATTATGTATTATGTATTTATAATAGCTTCCTTTGTATGCATACCCTTACTATGAATTAAAGCTCACCCCCTTTTTATGATTCCTTTCCCTATAATTCAAGGAAATGTTTTATAATTGATAAATTGGGACATGAATGATGGAATAAATATGATGTAAAAAAAATTATTTTATTTTATTTTTTTCAAAGGTATGTGAAATTAGAGTATATATATAGCTTACCAAGACTACTAAATTATTCAGTCATTCGGGATGGGATCGATTGTATCTAGTGTCAATGTGAAAAAGTAACCATCGACTCAAAGATACTGGGTTTGGTGTATTCAAACATCATATGTATCTAAGGGGGTGGAAACATTACATATTCTATACATATAACTCATTGTAATCGATTTTTTATGAAATTAATGAGATAATGTAGTTCTCCCATGGATATATGGAACAATTTCTGAACCACTTAATCCTTGGGTGAATTTTGTTTTTACTATTTTCTTACATGTGTTTTTAGGTCATCTAATTATTAGCTGGTGAACTTATCACAAGGAGGATTTTGAGGAAAATGAAACAAAATGGTGGTAGAGGATTCATTGTAGTGGCTTGGGTGCTTGGTCTTCCCAGTTTCAATCTTTGAATTCATGAGAGATTTTTTTAATGCAACTAGGTGTTTCTTCAAGTGATTGGTGTTCTACTGTACTTGATTATTGGAAGGGAAATTTTCCAATGATTGAGATATACACCTCACCCAAAATAATAATAATCTTCATATATTATTTAAAGACACCATACAACACAAAAGAAAACAACTAAACTACTTCTTTACCATAAGCATATGAGTTCATGGTTCTCGAACATACATCAATGAACACGATTTCTGTTATATTTCAATAATAAAATTGAGAGTTAGGACAGATACACACATATCTAGATAAAAATATCCAATGATACATATAAAAAGTGGAATTAATATTAATATGTCTTCATAACTTCCCTTCTTGGTGATTAAAATATGAAAAATTCATAAGAAGATGTCTCAATCACTTATAAGCCTCATATTAGTGATCTTTAGACATCATTTATATCCCATCAAGAGAAGGTTTTCTGGACGATAGGAAATGGTTTTGAGGATATTTTCATAGAATTTTAAGATTCTCATTATAATAGATAACTTTTATAACATTTCAATGGAATGGATACTCTAAATATATTATAACATTAAATTTATAAAGAATAACACTCTTTATGTGATAATATATTAATTGATATTAGTTTTACGGAAATAGAAAGTACAATGTTAGTTGGATCTAGAGAACAAACTACACCATCTTTAATAATAATTAAACATTTGAAATTTCATAAATTCATAATTTTATATGTTATTGATGACATCATTTTATATTATATGTCTACTACATGTTATAGCTACGTCATAAGAATGAATATTTGAAGTAAGAGTTTAAGTAAAAATTATTGTATGAGTTCTTCAAAATGAAAATGTTACTGTAGTTATTGTTTTGGTATAGTTATGAAAATATAAATTTAAAAAAATTATATTTGAAACTAAAATTATCCAAATTAAAATATTGGTTCTCTAACAGTAATTATAAATAGCATACGTGAGAATTAAAAACAAGAAAAAACATATTTTATAGAATTATTTAACTGATTTCATTAAATAAATTAAAGTGATATATATTTGTCTATAAGTAAAATATTTAATTTCAATAAATACCATATTAAAAATTATAGATGATTTTATTAATAATATTTTCATCCATTCATTTTTTAAAAATTATAAATTGTTAATGATTAAAAATTATTAAATATTTTTTAAAATAAATAACATAATATTGTTAAAAAAACTAATATTATATGTAACTTATGATCAACCTCATAATATTAAATTAGAATTAAAAGTACCATATATTATAATTGTATCCAAAATAAGGGATGAAGTTACATTTCTACAAAACAAATTATTTGTACAATGATAATTTATATACAAATCAGAAGTCAAAAGAATTATATATCAATTAAATATGTTATTCTGTATAAAAATGATAAATATAATTAGGTGAAACATTTTCTACTATTATTATATTCATTATATCCATTCAAATAGATAGACAAATTAAAATTCTCCCATTTGGGCAATTTGAAATATCATGAATATCTAAAATTAGAAAATAATCAATCATCTCTCAATTTAAATATTATATTCCATTTAGTTGAAATTAATTCATGTGAAATTTATAAAAAATTAAAAAAAATATTTTAATATAAAAAATATAATGTATATCTATTGTAACATGATATGTTGATGTGATTAAATGGCATTATTTCCATTTAAATAACTTTATCCAGTTTATTTTGTGATGGTCAAGAATAGTTCAGTGTGTGTAAACTAGAAATATAACAATTTAAGTAAATAAATATTTAATAAAAAATAAAATGTAAAATATAAATAGTTATATATTTAAAATATAATACTAAATAATATAATAGTTTCTTATAATCTAATATAAATTCAAGACCTTTTGATAAACATTTATAATTCACTTCATAATATCACTTCTTTATAACTTGATTTATAATTGTAAGAAATCTATCACATATCTTTAATAATATGGTATGAGAATAATTGATGGGGAGAATGTTTTAGCGTAATAGGTAATTATTGGGTTTCATGAATTTTCTCACTAATGAAATGAGATTTCAACATATGCGGGTTAAAACCATCTTGGAGGGAAATAGATAAAGGATAGTGGGACAAATAAAAGAGAAGAGTTCCAAAAATTAAAGAATTGCTGGAATTATTATTATGTATATAAACAGTTCTAAGTATCAAATGATTTAAAGTAAGTTATACTAAAATTATAAGAATTAAAATTTATAAATATATAATAGATTATATAAAATTCGAATCTAAAATTCAAGACAATTATATTTCAACTTCAAAATACAAACTTTAAAAACATGAACCCTGGTAACTATGAATTTGAAACCTAAATAACTAAAATTTAATCTTATTTAATTACAAAATTGAAATACCTAATATTTAAAATTTAAAACAAAAATTCGGATACTCTTAATAAGTCCCCATAGTATAGTTACAATGTTAATAATATAAAAAACATATTTTTAATGTTTAATATTTTTAGATTTTAAAAATATTAAATACCAAACATGTTTCTTGTAATGTCAAAAACTAAAAAATATATTCATAATCAATATAAATAATTAAAATAGTAATAATTTTATGTACTAGATTAAAATTATTTTTTTAACTTTTGTTCTAACTTTTATGGATCTATATACACAATATTAAATAGGATTTTTTATTCTATATATATAATTTTAAATTAAGAAGTGCTATATTTTCAAGTAATTATCAAATTAATTTCTATAACATTATTATCATCCACCCTACCACTATAATCCATAAAAAAATCCATTATCTACTTAAAAACACATGTTAAACTACTATGAAATATTTGGTGGATGTTGTTTTTGTATAGAAAATAAAAAAAATTGGAGAATAACAGTGTAATTTTAACACGTTGCAATAGTAGGATTAAAAATTTAAGTAGAACTAAAAAATAAACACATGGTGTTTATTGTTCCAATTGCAGGATTGAAGAGTAAAAATTTATAGAATAATATGATCTTTTATTTATAATCTATATGAAAATCATCAATTCTATAATTAAAATAGACAAATAATGGTTAAATACAATATTAATAAAAATGTATTATAATTCATTATGTTTTCAAATAAAATAATTATTTAAATCGTTGTAAGATATCTATAAAGATTGAAATTGGTAGTATAATATATATTTGTTTTTCAGTAACATAAGAAATATTTTGATTATCCCAACTCTATTGTGACACCTTCTCTTTCTCAAGGTATGAATTAGATTTAATTTTTACCAAAACTCATGTAAGTGGGTGTTTTTTGAATGTTGGAGGTGTTGAAGGGGATTTGAAAGTTTGTTTTGAGAAGACATGCCTAGTATCAGAGAATATTTCTTGATGACCAAAGACATTGGGTATTTGGTAGACTAATAACGAGTTCCTTGTCGGACCAAGTGGACGGTGTTGCTCTAGAAAGCCCACCAGCCACCGAGTGGACAAATATAGGTACTTAATAGAGTCTAACTAGGTACCTGGTGGGATTCTGCTACAACCAAGAGGTTGTGTGTTGGATTTTTTTGATAATAATGTATGGTTATTTAATGAAAACCTTCTAAGGAAGAAAATTACTAATGAGAAGTTTTTTATATGTAATTACGAAAAGGTTTATTTATTTATTACCAATAGCCAATATTTGATGGACAATATTTAAATAGGATATATGGGAGAAAACATTAATGTGGTCATGTTTAATATTTATAGAATATATTAAGAGTTGGTATTCATGGAAGCACGAGTTTGAACTAGAGTATATATTCAAATATACACCATTATATCTATATCAATTTTGTGGAAATGGGATTTGAAGAACATGGAAGTTCTAGTTTGAAAAATTGAAGTTTTTCCCAATGTTTTTCAAATTTATGGGTAAAAAATATTTGGAACATATGATGAATAATATGGTGATAAATTATTTATAATTATTTGAAATAAATAACAGTGAAAGGGTATAGATCACACTAATATAGATATCATTTATAATATGATGGTTCTATATGTTCTAAAATTTACACACTATAGAGAAAGGTTACACAAAAATCTTAGTGGAAGATAAAGAGGATCATGTCACGAAACAATGGTTTTTCTATGAGGGGTTTATTTTAGTTATAGTAGAATAACGTAGTTTTTTTGAATCTATAGGTATTCACTATGTGGAAAAAACTACCATGTCAAAATAGGTTCAAGGGTTTTTTAGTATTTATGAAATTCTAGTTTTGGAAACACTGTGGATAATATATCTGAAGGATACAAAAGCATTATAATCCCAAATTATGGTTCTTCCAAAGTCAAATATTGTTAGTTTCAATAAATAATACAATATTTACATCATTATAAATGACACAACCAATGAATTTATACAGAGAATATTGAAATAGTTTCTAGAACATTAATATAATATATTTAATGAAAATTTATAATTAATTTAATTTTGATGAATTATCTCATTCTTATTAATTCTTTATTTAAAAAATTTGTACCTCATTGAAGAAGATATTGATCGATTGGATCATGTCTAAGTTACAATTTCATAGCATAATGTAGTTTCATGTGTATAATCCCTCTACTGGTGATCTACACAATATTCTTTCAAATCCAGAAGATTTTGGTGGAGTATCATGTGCTGGTCTAGATGATCCAATCATTATTATTAATTTTATATGATCATTACATAATCATTCATGATAAATATATTGACACTAACTCTAGAGAGAGTGGAGGAAGGTGGAATATATTGGTCATGAGATAGTTCTAGAAATTTTTTTCTCTATTTTTGAGAGAATATATTAAGGAAATATATTGCTAATTATAACACCTGGAATAGGGAAACAATATAGTTTAGTATTTATAGAGCTAATTTAGAAAATAAATAATTTCACATAATCAATTTATTATTATATTAATCTATATTGATACCCTAGACAAAATAATATAATTATTAATATTTACATAACATGTACTAAATTCAATGATAAAAATTATCATTTATTAAAATAAATAAATATTTATTTATATTTATTTATATTTAATATATCATTCCCGCCTGACCTGATAACTTAATATCATATTCTTATGCAGTTAATGAACCATGAATAAAAAATATTATTCATTAAATAATTAAATAAATATATTATATTCACATATTTACGAATAAAAATTTATTTAATATTCAACTCATGTATAAAGATAATGATTAAATATATGTGATCAAAGAATCCTACATAAATATTATTTAATTATGAGAATAATATTTATTCTACACATTAAATATATATAAATAATATTTTACTAAGATCAATATAAATACAAAGTGTGTGACCATCGAGGCCTTTTTCCTCAGTGTCATTAGATGGGTTCACCTAAAGTCAAATATCAGCATCCAATAACATGTAGGGCCACTCATAGAGGAAGAAGGTAATTTTTCAATGAAGATATGAAATATCTTTGTCTTGATATCTCATCAAGAAGGTTCCATACTCATTTTATCGATATATAAACTTGTTATGTCATTCTTTAACAATCTAATGTGAACCTGTATATCACCATGGACATGAGATTTAGTTCAACATTTCCATTCCAATCAAAGGGTGGATATATCAACTTCCAGAAATATTGAAGGGATGAATCCTTTATTGACTTATTCATCAAAAACATATCACTCATGATGCACTTAATTTACCTTTATTCTCCGAAAACATATGGAATCGTGATTTTCATCAATTAATAAAATTAATTGTTTTATCATATAAATTAATAATAATCTCAAGTCTAAATATCAGTACACATGTTCATTGATTTGAATATGTAATGACACGAAAATAAGTGAAATTTTTATTTGAGGGAATATCTTTATAGTCTCTTATATTTGAAATTACCATGTTTGAACATCATGAGATGAAGCCTCATCCACTAAATAGTATTATCACCTAAAATTAGACATAATATTTGTCCAATAATAGAATTTTATCTAACCATATAACATATTTAGGAATATTTGATATCACTTAAAGTATATCATGATAGTAGGGAACTAAAATTTCCTTTATATGAAATAGATATCCTAAAACATTATCACCTTAATGTAATAAAAAACTATAATAAATATACGATAATTAGTTTATTTAAAATAAATCAATTAACACGACATCTAAGGTACACAGTAGTTGGCTCTTTGGAACCAACCTGAATATACTCCCACTTGTACTAGAGGAATTTTAACAAATTTGTGTCTTTTTGATCTCACAAGATATCTATTATTCTATAAAGAATAATCTATAATCAAGGGTTTTGATGAATTTTCCTCTATAGAAAGTCTTTTCACTTTAACCTCACCTTTTTAAGAAAAGCATCAAAAGATAGGATACTTCTAAATTATATGATTTTTTTGGCATGACATTTATTACATGGAGAGATCCGCCATTATAGAGTTGTTATAGTATAATAAGATAGTATATTTACTAATAAAAATGAAAAAAAGATCCCAGATAATATTTCATATTGAGAATAGTTTTATAGCTTTATTAGAAGATAGAATATACTTTGAAACTATTATAGAATCTATAATCACTGCTTTCATTAAAAAACTCCATCTCATTATGTCTCCATTGAGAGTGAAGATATATTCAAACTTTGATATTATATCTTCTTGATATATTTTGGAACTAACATTTTTATATTCTATTATGACTAGATTCTTATATCCTCTATAAAGTAGTATCATAACCTTATTACATCTCAGATACTTAAAGATAGTCTTAACTACCACCTAAATGTGGTCTCCTGAATCTTATAGATATCTACCTACCACACGAATGGTGTAGGTGGCATCTATCTTGGAATATAGAATGGAATAAATGACTGATCTAATCACTGATTCTTATGGGATCATTGTCATTTTCTATATTTCATAATTTTTTGGGGACACATCATCTTAGATATATTAATTTTATATGACATCAGAAAACATATATTCTTAGAGTATTCTATACTCAACATCTGTATAACCTTGCCAATATGCATACCCTGACTTGGTCAATGTATCATTTTGGATCTATCATGATGGATCTTGAACCCAAGTATATATGTTTCTTTGCCTATGTTTTTCTTTTGGATAATTATATGTTTAAACATTTCTTATCATTGAATAACACAAGTAAAATATTCCCAATAATTAATATATCATCTATATATAAAATTTTTAAAATGATTACACTATCACTAAACTTATTATATACACAAGGATCGCACTCAATATTTGTGAATTCAAATTTCATTATGGATTCAACAAAACAAATGTTACAAGACCTAAACTTATACTTTAAAATATAAATGGGGCTTTGTAGTTTCCCTACTTTATGGGCATCTTTTGGAGTCACAAACCAATATGGCCGTGTCCTATATATATCATCCTAAAGAATCCTATTAAGAAAATATATATTGTCTTTAATTTGAAAAATAAAATAGTCATGGTAAGATTATATTGAAAATATACTTCTAATGTATTTTATCATTGAAACTGATGAAAATATTTCATTATAGTCTATGCTTGGATGTTTTTCAACACCATTTTCAACTAGTCATTCCTTAAAGGTACTATTTGTTATATTTATGTCTAGTTTCTTTTTGAATAACAATATTACACCAATATGATTTATATCCATTGGAGGATCTATCAAAAATTCAAACACGGTTTTGGTATACATATTCTGTCTCATAATTCATGTATTTTTTCCATCTATAAGACACTATGCTACAAAATACTTTCTTATAGGTTATAGGCCAGTTATTATCATTTTAAAATGAGTCACCATCCTCATTGATTATAAAACTATATCTTTTAGTTTTTATAACTAATCATGTGATCCTATATAGTACTTAAACATTATCATCCAGGGGGATTTGTGGAATTTATTCTTATGAAAACTCTTATGTATCTTGATTCTCAACTTCATTAAATTCTATCTTTCCCCCCATTATCCTTTTGGATATGTTCTCCCTCCCAGAAAATGTGTAATTTGTTAACCATAATTCTTCTTTACGTGGGTTTTAATTTTTAATATCCTATACTTTCCATAGTATTTCATATAAAGATACACTTAGTTATATAGGGAACTAGTTTTTTACCATTAAAGTCATTGAAAAATGTTCTGAAACCATATACAGATATATTTTTCAACATGAGGTTACATCCATACAAATGTTCATGTTGAATATTTTTTGTTACTTTAGTTATACCTCATGTTAGTATGTGTTATATTTTCTATAACTCATGTCCCTAAAATTATAATATAACACATTCATGACTTATCATTAGTCATTCCATGTCCAACATTGTTTAGTTCATCCTTTCAATTACATCATTACATTGTATTGTAATAGGATTTTCAGTTAGGATAGGATCCCAAACTCTCATAAATAATCAATGGAATCTTAGTAAATATATTCTACACCATGGTATAATAAGAATTTCTTTATCTTCTAACTGAGATGATTATAAACTTCATTTATATATTCATTTAACTTGTCAAAGAAATAAAATATATACCTCATTTTGTAAAAATATCCATATATTTTAAATCCTTAAAAAAAGTTATGATGTATGATTATCCGACCATTACTACAATATGAATTAGTCCACAAACATCATTAAGAACTAACTCTAGAATCTCTGTGGCATATTCACCTTTTCTAGTAAACTAATATTTGGTCGTCTTTCGAGGAAAACATTAATGACATATGCAAAGTGGTTTAGTGCAAAGGGATAGAAATATACATATTGGTATAATTTCTTTAAATTATTTTTGTTTGGATGACCTATCCTTTGAATTCACAGTTGGGTGTGATATGAGTTAAAAACCCGAATTCATTATCAATTTATAAAACTTATTTTGTGTGATCCAACTCTTAAATAACATTATTAAGATATTACATATTGAAACATATGATTTCTTTATAATGAAGAAACTTTATTTTTATATACGAAAATAAAAATATACATATCAATATAGGATACAAAAAAAATTAATAATTGTAATATAATAATAGTTTTTCAAAACCAAGATTAAGCTCATTGGAAATGTGAGGAGATAATATCCAATAGCCATAAAAGAATGTTTGACTTTGTAGGAAACTAATAGTTCTATCTCACCCCATAAAAATTTCATAAATATATTTGGTTCCTGTAATTAGATACAAATGTGAGAACTATACACCATATATAATGCCCAATTTTTAGGAATATATAGATTTCACTCAATAATGAAAGCACCTAAATATTACCCTTGTTTATTTCCAATGGTTAAGTTATTCTTCAAATAGAAATTATTAACACATATGAAGTATATAGAATCATATCCCAAATATTTCCCGTTTTTCTTCCTTCTCTTTGAAGTATGTGGTGAAAATGATTTTGACTTGGTGTTTGTCTTGTGACCTTTCATAATACAATTCCTCTTATTTTCCACAAGAAGTAAAGATTTTTCATGCTTAATCTCCTTTTAAAATACCAAATAAGAGTGAGGAAGTATCATAGAGAATTATCAATGTCATCCACATTAAAAATCACAAAAAATATAGATAATCTTTTGAGAGATTAATGAAAGTATAACATCAATGGGATGTTTATGGATTAGTTTAAACCAAATAACCTCAAGCCTCTCAATTCATCCAATCATCTTGACCATGTGAGAGGACCAGACTAAAAAAACTCCCTGAGTTTTCTCATAAATATTTCCTTGTATAACTCATACCACTTATGTATTTTCCTCTCCAGATAAAGATTATATTGAACTATGAGCATGGTGTATGCATCCATTGTTTCATAAGGATTCTAAGGTTCACTAGATATATATAATAAAATCATACAAAAATTATCTAGAACATCATCTGGGTGTATATCATATCTACTGATCTCCTTATCAATCACCCCTTTAGAAAGGGGATCATGAACTGGAGACTCCATCCCCCATAGATTCAATTTCTAGTGTGATACAATCTGTAAGAACCTATACCACTCTTGTATGTTAGTTACAATCATGAAGTTATATTTATCAAGTATGGATCACATGTATATTGATGTGAATGATGAAATAATTTTCTAAAATAATATAGAAAGAAGATATTTAGTAAGTTATTAATTACTAAAATATAAGAGATGAAATAAATTTAATTAACTTATTAGTCTCCCACTATTATATGATGTCTCAAAGGACCCCACCTTTGAAATTGGAATGTCCAATAATGTCTCAAATATGGGGGAAATGATCTATATTAATATTTCTATGACCTAGATTATTTATATGAAAATCATAGTAAGGTATTTAATAACTCATTCTCAATAACTATGGACTTGTGGCATCTTAATACATAGAGGGGAATCCACAGTCCTAAAATCCTAACATGGATTTTCTTAACAATTGAAACTAATTTTTTATTGAAAATATTATGTTGATTACACTCAATACAAGTTTCATTTATTTTTCTCGTTTTCTATGTTTGTACTCTCCAATAATTAAAAGTTATCCCAATTATGGCAATGCATGAACTTTAACTATGGTTTCATCTTAACTAAGTTATTTCATGACACAATGATTTATATTAATCAAATGGATTTTGTTTATTATTCATAATAATTTTTACACTCCTTATAAACATTGTATGTATTTTATATTTGTAATAAACCAAGATTAAAAAAAATTCTGCATAATCGAATTATTTTAATTCCATATTACATTTTTATTAATTAAATTAATTATGTGATCACAATAAATAATCCACAATAAAATTAACCATGCATTAAAAAAAGTAAAATAAATAAAGTGTAATGATTGGGATATTTATAATGGTCAGTTTATGAAGTGGGTGATAGAATAACCCTTGATGTTAGGGGAAAATATCCTTGAACCATAGATTGGTTTGAGTTTCACCATTCCACCTGTACACCATTGTATGTAATTGGTTAGTTTCACTTAAGATCTATCTTGAACAACCTCTATTCACCCGAGAGCTCCATATCTTAAATATGATTCTAATCAAAATAGGTGATCGGAATCCTTAGAAAAGTAAAAGGTGGTTTTCATAAAAAAAACCAATTGATATGAAATTCCTTAAATAATATAGTGTGAGGGATGTCACACAAACCATTATATTAATTTTAATAATTATTATTAAAACCCATAAACTAATAATTAAATTAAAAGAAACCCTTCCATATATAGGAATGTTTAAGATCAAAATCATTCATTTACATGAAAAGAAAATACACTTAATAAACAAGTTATCATTCATTTTAATTTATATTAATTAAGGAAATATTACACAAATTAATGAATTCATTATCTTATTAATTTTTTAATTAATTTATATTAATATAAATCCAAACAATATTAGAAAATACCTATTAAAAATAAATTAATTTTTATAAAAATTAATTTAATACACTTTGAGTACTATATAGAAATACAACATGTATCCATCTGAACTATCTAGCATATGGTCCTTATCATTTACTATGCACTCACATGAAATATAACTTATACAACATATCACTTAATTACACGAATTTTAATATTATAAATGAAACATGGTCACATATTGAATTACATAGAGTATTCTTCTTTTAATTCATGTGGATTACCTGCTGTGTGAAAACCATGCAAGCTATATAGTCACTACTACATATAGTGATTTTTATAGCACTAGATTATATTTTTAATAGTGTTATAAAAGCACTGTTAATCTCGGTAAAGATAAAGGGGTCCCTTTTTTGGTGCTCAAAAAATGCTGATAAACGACCCATTTATCTACTCTTAAAAGTGGTCTGATAAGAGGGGTCTTTTATCAGTGCAGAAAAAATCACTAATAAAAGTTTCATTTATTAGTTCTTTTTTTAACACTAATAAAAGAGGACTTTATCAGTGATTTTTTTAGAATAGATAAAAGTCAAAAAAAATTAAAAAATATTAAATTGGAGCCTCCTTTTAACATCACTTGACCCCCCTTCCACTTTAACAGTGTTAGACCCCACCTACATGCACCCACACCCCATCTACCCCCCTTTAACAATGTTATCCCCCCACCCTGTACCCACCTGCATTGCTCTCCCTCCCCCAGTATTCGAACTTGAGACCTCTCCCCTGCACGCCTGGACTATTTACCACTCCTCCATCTTTTTTGGTTCTCCATTTAAGGATATATCTATTATATATATATATATATATATTTATCTATAATTATTCGTATATTAATATAGATATGTATATATATATATAGATTTATTCTTATATTAATATATATTTATATTTATTTATTTATATATATATAGTTATATTTTTATCCATATATTTATTCGTATATTAATATATATTAATAATATTAGTTAAATACATTTATAAAATATATTTTTCGTTTGTGTTTATAAATAAATACATGAATAAATATATACAACATACAAACACTAGTATACATTATATATGTGTGTGAATTTTTATGTATAATTATACCTATTTATATATATTTACATATATTATATATTCATATGTATATTCATATGTATGCTCATTTTTAGAATATACAGATAATAAATATCAGTTTATTAATACAGACACACACTAATGTATATACACACACACACACACACAAACACACACATTATATAGGTATACATGTATACATATATTAGTATTTTAACAAAATGGATATTATAGGGGTTATATATTGAGAAATATACTTTATATGTAAAAATATTTAATTACTTATTTATAAAATTAAATTTTTTCCTGTTAATATATAAAAAATATGTAGATATTGCTATATATTTTATTATAAATTACATTACATTATGCAAAATGACAAAATATCAAATACATAATTTAATATGAATTTGATCCCTTAGAATAAATTCAGTCCCCACTGAAAAAGGTCACAAAGACCCCCAGAAATGAGGCTTAAATTTCATCAAATGTTGAATTATTTGGGTTTCCCGACTAAAAAATCAGTTTTGGAGACCTTTTGGGCCTTTTTTGGCCTTAAAAAATTTGATAGAAAGAGTAATTATGTCTTTAAAACATAAATCTCAATGATGGTTTTAATTTTATATATGGTAGATCTCAAATGGAAACTCTTATCAAATGTTAAGGTAGTTTGAAGTTTGAGTTATGTTTTTAACTTATTTTTGATCGTTTATTAATATTTTTTATTTTTTGTGTCTTCAAATTGTTTTTAAATAATTATTAGTCTATGATAATTATTAAATTATTAATTAATAATATATTTAAAATATTTTAACTCTATTTTCACTAAATTTCTTTTATATTAAATATTATTGTCTATTTATACTTAAATAAAACATATAAAATATATATATATGTTTTTTATATAAATATATTTATATTTATATATTTATATCAATATAAATATATTTATATATTAATATATTAATAAATTATTTTTAATTATTTTTTTTGAAATATGCCCTTTAATAGAACTAGTAAAAAACTGCTGATAATGAACCTTCTTTATATCTACTAATAAAAAATACTAATAAAGGGGACCCCTTTAAAAGTGCTAAAAAAAGTACTGATAAAGGGGGCCCTTTATTAGTTCATTTTTATCACTATTAAAGTGTGGCACTCTGAAAACCCTCTTTTGTGGGAGTGAATTTTGAATGTAACACTAAAATTAATTAAGATTTTAATATTCATTCAATCAGGTCACACATAGTGTACAATAGCAACATTCCATGTAGTTTTATTTAATTTTGTAATTAACTTTTTTTTACATAAATTAATTATACATTACATTCCTGGGGACTCTTCATGTAATCATTGTGTATTTTTATGGGATATACAACAAGAGAGAAAGCTACATGCCATGTAACACCATCTATTTTTGTGTCGCATGGATTTTAGTCCTTACATGTCATGTAATAAATTTCATGGAACATATTTGACCACATGGATGAACATGTCATGTGGAACTACATGGGGTGTATACTGGATATATAGTGTGTAGTCCCCAAAAAAATGTGCTAGTTATTTCTAATTTACATAGGGAATGTAATGGTGTTATGTATTCCTCCACACAACCAACCATGAATTATGTCACTCATCCTGGTGTGAGGAATATGGGTACATGGTGGGTTACTTTTGGATACAAATTTTTCCATATCATGTTATCCTAATAGAATCAATGGAATCTCTAGATGGGTTATTTGTATGTACATTATTGTATTATTGACTAGTTATTAGTTATATTAAGGTGAACAAAGAATAATTATTTGAATTTCAGAATCAGAATGAATTAACTCGAAATGTATATAACAAAAATTCATAAATTCTTCAATAATAAATGAATTAATATAAATTTAATTTGAGATTAATAATATTACTTTAAGGGTTCTTAACACGGTGAATGAACATATGGGGTCATGGCCAACTCAATATTCAACAATTTCAAGGAATAATATTCAATGTGTATGATGATAAATAACATGACTTGAAAACTTAGTTGGATAAGGTATAAAAACTCGTTTGGAACCAATATTGAAAATCTTTCATGTAAAATAATAATTAATTTAATTTAGAATAATTACATTGGTATTGGGATTTCTTTCTTCCACGAAGTGGTAGAATTTTGAAGATGAAATGAATCAATCAATCCTCAGATTGGTCTCTTTGTCATTCTGTTAATATGATTCAAGTGTAGAATCTTTCTAATGGTGATCCACATGTGCTCCTTTGATCTTTTAATTTCACTAAAGTAATTCCATGTTCTAGTGCAGATGATGTGTTCATATTGTTTCATTATTCTTGATCATATCATAATACTTTAGGTTTGAAGGATTGATTCTCTTTCTTGAGATGGTAGAGAAAAGTGGAAGCTATTAGTCTTGAGAGATTTCTAGAGAATTTCCACACTATGGTTGACAGAATCTATAAAAGGAATGTGTTTTTCATAATAAGGCCTACCCCAAGGAAATGATATAATTATGTTTTTATAGAGCTAGTTTAGAGAATAAATAATTTCACGTAGTACCTTTATCATTCTATTAATCTATATACAACCTCTAGTCTAAATAATAATATTAATAATATTATTTAATTTTCATGCACTAAACTTGTGGATAAAACAAATATCATTTTTTAATTAAATTAATAAATAATTTCTTTAAATTATATTTAATATATCATTCTCATTGGACTTAATAACTCAGCCCATACTTCATTCACATTTACCAAACCTCAAATAATAAATATTATTCATTTAATATATGTGTATATATATTACATTATATTCATGGTCTTGAAAATAAATATTCATTTAATATTCTAATCACATATAAATATAAGGATTGAATATATGTGATTAATGGATCCTAAATAAATATTATTTATTTATGATAATAATATTTATTCCACTAATCAAATATATATAAATAATATTTAAATGAGGTCAATCAAAACTCTAAGTATGTGACCCACTAGGACAATTACCTAATGGCATTGGGTAGGTTCACCTAAAGTCCAATATTAGTATCTAACAACATGTAATGGAACCCATATAGTAATAAGATCATGTCAAATCAGAGATGACCACATTTGAATGATAATTGTGTAATATAATCTCTTTTTCTTGATATCTCATCAAGAAGGATGCATGTTTCTATAATCAACCTATATGCTTGATATGTCATTATTTGTTCATTTTAAATGAAATTATCTATCACTAAAGACATGGAATTTATTTGGATAGTTGTTACATTGTTCCTTGGAATGTGTGTCCAAGTTTAAGAATCACTATTTCCAGGCAGTTTCCATTGTATTTATTCATGGAATTGGAAACATCCAACAATACTTTATCTAAAAGGGACCTACTTTCTAAATGTTGGCATTTGTTAAGTTTGAAATTACGATAATTAAGAACATGCATTGGTTGAGAGGATGGTATATCGAACACATTACACCCTTTTGGGGGGAATTATTGTCTAATCTGGGACTCCCTTTATAGATTTGAGATATTTTCATGAATCCTTATTAATTCACCTAGTATAACATAGGTTTCCATTGTACATTGTAATCAATTGTTAGCATGTGTGAAATTTAGAATCATACATATGTATTTGAGGTTCTTCATTGATAGATACATCTATATGTATTCGAGTTTATCCATCAATGGTATCCTCTCATATACTATTTACATATTCTTTTAACCATTGTTTTGATGATACTAGTTTTTTAAGCCACTCGTTATGGAACTCTGAAATTTATGGTTGTAACATCCTAGGTAAATAAAGAATATGAAATTTTCATATTTATTAATATTTTTAAAGTAAATATTAATTTAACTTTAAAAGGTATTGTATTTTTGATGGCTAACCTGACACACAATAATGGGTTTCTTCTAAAATCTCATATAGCACATAAGGCTGAGTCATAATGAAAAATAATAATATAATATTATTTTAAATGGTAGTTAACGCCCAGTCATTGTATTAGCGGGAATGAACATAATTAACTAAAAAAATATTATACATGTTTTTTAAATGTTTTTACATTTATCCAATAAATTTAGAGTCTAAAAGTGATAATAAATCCAATTTTTGGCATAAATACTTTAATATTCTTTAAAATTTTGATTTAACGCCTTTTGATGCCGAACAATTTTAAAATATATTATTTTTTATTTTATATGTTCTCTTTGAAATAATAAAATTCTACTTTATAATTGGGATATCAAAATTTACTTCGGCTAAATTTTTGGTATTTTTCCAATCAAATTTGATTTTTTAATGAATAGTGAAATAATACGGCATTTTAAATCAAAACTGCCTTTTCGTCAACTTTATTTATAAAGTTTGACTGTTAAATTAATTGGTTTTAAATTTTTTTTGGATTATATTTTTACCATTTAATCCAATTTTCTTCATTGGAATTAATTTCACTCTAAATTTCGACATAAACAAAAGGTTGATCTTTTGATAGGTACTATTTCTTAAAAACACGCTTTTTCGTTTTAACAACAGGAATTAATTTCAAATTAATTTCTTACAATTGTGTGTTTTTAATTATTAAAAATGGATTCTATATTTGGAATAAGGAGTTACAAATTTTGTAAACAGGTAAATTTTATTTTTAGACATTTTGAATATTTACTTCAGTAAATATTTTATTTACCTTGATTAAAGGGTAAATTTAGTAAATATGTGTGAAAAATGATATTATAATAATATTAACGTACCCTTAAACTTGTCCAAACCCAATTTTTTGAGATATTCCCAACCATGGCCATCCTTGGGTCTATTTGGGGACCTCATAGAGCCACATAGGAGTGATAATGACACTTTATATTAATTAATTTAATGTTAAGAAAAAAGTAACATAAAAATATATCTTTTAGTAAAACAATTTATATATTGGGTTATATAAGTGATATCCTCGACTACAAATATTCATTTTAAATATAAAAATATTTAATATATCATCTTATTTTATTTATAATTTTTAGACATTAAATAAATATACTTAATTATGACACAATGGTGATGCCGTAATTTCTTGATTAATAAAGGATTCAAATAAAAGATATTATAAATTTTAAAATAAATTTATTTTGAGCAGTTTTATGCCATCCACGAATTTTAGGGATTAAAATGACTTTTTATATTTTAATTAATGATTTTTTTTAAATAATCAAGTTTTTATAGATTTTTTTAAAATTCATGATATGAATAATTTATAAATTGACATAAATGAGTTTTTAAAACAATTAATATTTCCTTAAATTATAAAATAATCCTAAAAATCTAAGATTATTCCAAATGACATAAATAATGTTAAAAATTTATTAAATGATCCATTTTTTGTATATTTTCATTTTATATTAAATATATTAACCATATAGTATGAATATATAAGAGGACATGGTAAAAGATAAACATGTAAAGAGACGGTTAAATAAAAAAGATAAGGATTAAAAAATATCCAAACCCTATATAATTATTTTTTGATGGTTTTTATTATTCTTATATTAACCTTATATTTGAATTCAATATGTTTTGGACACTTTAAACCCGAAAATAAATTTATAATAAAATAATACTTTCAAACTTTCCTAAAGTGCCCATCCTCCCTCTTATAAAAGGCCACCACCTCTAACCCATTACGCACACTGTTCAAACCCTTTGGATCATCCACACTCAGATCCAAGAATCTCTCAACATCCCTCTATTATTCCAAGAATCCTTCCTATGGGTAGAAGGAAATTCAAGAAATCCTTTTGGTTCAAACCAAAGGGAGCTACCAGATTTAAAGGTAACGTCTTCTCTCAAGTTCGTTTCTTTTATTTTCTTTCTACAACCCCTTAAAGTCTATTTATTCCATTATTTTATAACAAAACCAATATTATAAAGATAATATTATGTTTTTAACAGAATTATTTGAACTAAACTTCCACACACCTCCATCTAATTGATACAAACATATTCTTTCTCTGGAAGGCGAACTAATGCCTTACGAAACGACGATTGTTCAATTATCTCCTACCTCCTTTCATGGTGGCCATTATGATAGATATTTATTTATATATTATAACATATATATATTTTCTCTATTATTCGGTATTTTTCATTTACATCATACCTTTATGCATTCCATAACATGTAAATACGATAATTTCATTTGAGGAAGTGTGGGCGATCGCCCCCTCAAAGTGATATTACTCATTCATGCTATACATGGAGCGTATAAAGGATATAATTTATGAACATAGGTAACATATATAACATATATATAATAATTTAATTATAATATATCTATGTATCATTTATTTTTCATTCTTTTAAAAATGAAAAAGAAATGAAAGTAGCATTCATGAGTACGTACGGCTTACCGTCTCCATGAACAGTGCATTTCATTTATTATGTCCAAATGTTATAGACTATTCTAAATTAATATATACTTGATATATATGATATATATGATATCTTAATCATGAATATAATTCTGTATATAATGTACTTTGGACCATGTGGACAATTTGTAACTATAACGAGTTCATTTTTTTACTCAAGTTCCTAACATCAACAAAATGTATGATATGAACTCAAATAACTAATGATTGTTATATCATGGTAATAAGTGATATAAAAGGAATAATAAACTTTAAAATGTTCCTTAAGCAAGATATATTAACTTAAGTTTTTTATTCAAGAATAAAATGTAACAAACGAGTCAAGTTGGACACTAGGTAAGGGAACTTCTCAACCCAATTTCCATTCTTTGGGTTAAACATCTACTTCTTGATTTTGTCATGATATGAATATGTGTGAATGACCCATGATGGATTTATACTTAATATCCAGTTAAATTGATTGTATTTATATCCTTCACACATAATTATGTTGATAATTTAACCTTAATATAATGGAACAATTTTTGTAAGGGATTTCTTCTCAATTTACATTCCACTGAGACTTATTTGTTTTTATACACCAATTCACTTTTATATGGTGTATATACTACCCTTTTAAATATTCTATAGTGAATGTCCTTATACTCATGATATTATATGTTTTTTATGTTATTATTTAACTATTTTTATTCAAGTATTTTCTCAAGTGGTAACAATCTATTTAAATAAAACATCGTTTTAAATGTTTTAAATATTTATTCTTCAAATTATTTAATGTCCATGATTTTAAAATAGTTTTAAGGATTTATTTATATGGAAATTAATTTTTTTAAATTTTAATTCCTTTAAAATATTCAATGTGGTATAGAACACTTTGATTCAAAAATCTCTTTATTAAATGTTTTAAATGGTTTTGAAAATGATTTGATAAATCATTGGTTATATCAGTATATTTAAATGACATATTGTGATTTGAAATGTGGAAATGGTATCTTTCCTTTATATTATTTTTACATGTTATGAATATGTTATGGTTCTTGGGAATGTTTTATGTATACTGGTGGTTCTGTGATAAACCTTGGGTGTTTGAGCCTGAGATAGCTCTTCAATAGATTGGGTAATTTGGTAGAGGTAAACGTTAATGATTCTCCTAAGAGATTTAGGGGATATACTATGATGGGTATTCCAAATGTAACTCTCTATGTAATTGTGAAAGAAAAAAATGTAAGTATAATATGGATTACAAAAGTTACCTTTATGATATATTATTTCTATGTGTTATTCATGAATCATATAATCAAATGTGGAATGTTAAAGATTGAAAAGTACCTTTTCATTAACTTGTATGTATTGATGGACTAATGTTTTCATTCCTTGTTTTATAAACCTTACTGAGATTTTTATGCTCATACCATGTTTTGAAATGCTTTTCACAGGACATAAAGTTGAATAGGGTCAATTATGGGATCAAGGAAAATTCATGATGTATAAAACATGGAACAATACATGTTTCTTTTTTTAAGAGTTTTTATTTTATGAAAAAATGGAAACTGAGTAGAAATGTCTACATTGTAATTATTGAAATGTGATGTGATAGTTATTTCCTAATAATCTAAAACTCTAAACTTAAAAATTTCATCCATATAAATTCTTGAATTTACTCTAGATTATTTAATGTTTAAGGTTGGGGCCTTAAAGTTGGTATCATACATTGGTTGAGACATCTTTAGGGATTATGAATTTTTGTTAGACACATGGTTAGTCTATATGTCTACTCCTTAAGTTAAATCCTTATTTTGTAACTTTTTATGATCAAGGAAGGTCTGTTACAAATGGAAGGAGTAGGATATCAAATGACATTCTTATATCTTCATGATGACTTACTAAAAATAGTTGTTACAAGTTATGTCCATACGATTGTGAAACATTTTCAAACATACAACTCACTTGAACGAAATTATTTTAGATATCAAGCACCTCCTCTATACCTCGATACCATCATTGATCCTGGTTTGTATTTAATAAAATATTGATTTATCAATATTATCATATTTTTAAGATAGGTAAATATTATCAAGACATTTTAAAATATTTTACTTATCCTAAGATTTTGATGAATATTATAATTTTGAAAAAGGTTCTAAAGAAGGAGACCCTTGCGCAACCTATTTATATTTTCTTTTAAATTATAGTCTTTCAGCACATAGTTATGGTATTTTAAAAGTACCATTGATTGAATATTTCTACTCAAACTCTACCTGAATGTTTTATAAAATTAATTTTGTATCATATATTTTGAAATTATATGTCATACATGAATATTTTCATAAACTACTTTTCTGTGAACACCCATAATACCCATGTTTTACGAGGTGTTTTTTGATAAAGGAAGCATATGATTTTTAAGGATCTATAAGTCATTGTTGCAATATAGGAACCATATATCTATGTGAAAAAGATGAAGATGAAGCAAATTGGACACCATGATCAAGGTATGATGTTCTTTCAATTGGGAATAGTGTTATTTTATCTTAAGGAGGTGAACAAAAATAAAAAATAAAAAATGTTTAGATCTTAATGTATTGAGATGAAAATGAAAGGTATTAGAAAAAATTTGAGGTTAAAATATGTTAGGTTTATTTTTGAGTTTTAAAAAAAGGACAACCCAAAAGACGGGTCACAACCTATCACGTCCGGAAAGGTTGTAGGAATCGAACCCACAACCAAAGGAGGACAAGGGCGCATCGCCTACCACTGGCCTTTATGAAGTACCTGGTAATTATGACTTATTCTTTTTAGTTAAATTTTCTTTTCTTGAAAAGGAATTTCCATGTGTGGCCATTTAGAACCCTCTACATAAGGAGACCCCCCTTCCCACAAAGAGGTCACTCCAGAGTTATCCCCTGTCAGGGAGGAGCTATTGCCAGCCGAGATGGCAGAGTGTCCCAGGGGGGAGTTAAAAGATTTTATGGATCAAGAATAAGTTGATTTTGGGAACTTCTGTTTTATAAAATGGATTTTTTTAATATAGGAAAATGATTTTGTGATTGAGTGGTAAATGCTATTTTAGAAGACATTCTCACTTTTGAGGATTATTATATTCTTAAGGGAAATAGAATACTATGGGATTTCATTTGTGGAATATTGGTTGAAGTTTTATTTTTGAAGAATCTATGTTTTAATTGTGGACATATGAAGATTTGGGTAATTTATGAAAATGATTAACCTATCATAGAGATTACATGATTATTTTAATTACACTTCAGTATGAGACTTTAAGAGTAGTCGTTGTTATTTGGAGATAAATGTTATGATTTATCGTGGAAGACTATGTGATCAAATTATTCATTGTTTTTGGGTTTCAATATTAGTTTGGATTATATTGATAAATTTAGGGAAAATTTTTTATTGAATGGTATTTGTTGAACTTTGAGTAATGTTTGTTGAATTTTAGAGATTAATAGTAGTATTTAATTTAATAAAGGATTATCATTTTTGGGGATTATCTGATCTTATACTAACCATTTTAGTTTATTTGGATGTCCACAGACTAGGAAAAAATATAGTTCATATTTTTTAATTATGTGATAATATATAAGTTGATTATAGAGTTTTTGATGTGACTAAGTCAGTTTGAATACTCATCATTTGGAGAAAAGATGATTTTGTGGTAGGAATTTAGTAAATGATGAATGTATAAATGACAAATAAGTATGTTTCCTTATGTTTTTAGTTAATCTCGTAAATAAATGAAAATTATCTTAAAAAACATTCTCCGTTTACTTTTTATAAGGGGGAAACAAAGACCATTTAACCCATCACAATTTTTTTATTTTCTTGTGGTTAACGTTTTCCTAATCATGTTTTCTATCACTCTCTATTAGAACATGATGGTTAGTTTCTCTTCAATATCCATTTTTTCATCGAATCCTTGTATGGTTTATCTCGGGTGACCTTTTTACTTATCTTTAATTCTTTTAATGTGATATTTTTATTGACTCTTTTCTGATGTGGGACTTTAAATGAAATTTTTAAGCCCAATTTTAAAATTGTGAAGATGTAATTCTCAAAAGGGGGGAGGATGTAACATCCAAGTTATATAAAGAATATGATATTTTCATATTTATTAATATTTGTGAATTAAATATTAATTTAAATTTTATGGTTATTCTATGTTTGATGGCATACCATACACGCAACAACGGGTTTCTTAAAAATTCTATTATTTCATATAAGGCGGAGACATAATGAAAAATAATAATATTATATTATTTCAAATGGTAGTTAATGCTTATCCATTTTATTGTAAATAATGTATATAAGTAACTAAAATATGATTCTAAATGTTTTTTAAATGTATTTACATTTATCTAATATATTTTAGAGGCCTAAAGTGAAAATGAGTCCTATTTTAAGCATAAATACTCTAATATTCTTTATAAGGTCGATTTACTGCCTTTTGATGAAGAACCCTTTTTAAATATATTTTTTCCTACTTATACATTTTCTATTTGACCAAATGAAATTCAAATGTATAATTGGGACATAAAAATTTCCTTTGGGTAATTTTTTGGTATTTTTCTGATAAATGTAATTTTTTAATGAATAGTGAAATAATACCACATTTAAATTCAAAACTGTCTTTTCATCTAATTTTTTTATAAAGATAGATTGTTATTTTAATTTATTTTAATGTTTATTTGGATTATACTTTTACTATTTCATCCAATTTTTTTTATTGGAAGTAATTTCAATATTAAATTGGACAAAAACAAAGGGCAATCTTTTGATAGGTATCATTTCTTAAAACAACGCTTTTTGGTTTTGACAATGGGAATTAATTTTAAATTAACTTATGTCCCTTTTTTATTTTGAATTTGGTAAAATTGATTCCATATTTTGAATTAGGATGTACAATTTATGTAAATAGGAAACGTTTATTTATAGACATTATGAATATTTACTTAAGTAATTATTTTTTATCATGGTTAAAGGGTAAATCTGGTAAATAAGGGTGAAAAATAATATTATAATAATCTTAAATTAAAATTATAATTGTCTTAACCCTATTAGATGAGATATGTCCGACCTTTAGAATCCTTGGGTATATTTTGGGACCCCATGGAGCCACATGGGAGTGATAATGACACATAATATTAATTTATTTAAAGTAAAGACAAAAGTAACATAAACATATATCTTTTAGTAAAACAATTTTTTTATGATGTTTTATAAATTATATATTTGACTATAAATATTAATTCTAAAAATAAAAGGATTTCATAAATCATGGAATTTTATTTATAATTTTTATACATTAAATAAATAAACTTAATTATTCCACAATAGTGATGGAGTAATTTCTTCATTAATAAAGGATTCAAATAAATGATATTATAAATATTAAAATAATTTTTTAAATGTTTTATGCCATCCACGTATTTTATAGACAATAATGACTTGTTATCTTCTAATTAATGAAGGTTTTTTGGATGAATAAATTGTTATAGATTTTTTAAAGTCTTGATATGAATAATTTAGAAATTGACATAAATGAGTTTTTAAAACAAATAATATTTTATTAAATGATAAAATAATCCTAAAGAAAAGAATATTCTTCCAAATGAATTAAATAATGTTAAAATTTCATAAATTATCTATTTTGGGTCTCTTTTCACTTTATAGTAAATATGATAAACATATAGTATTAATATATAAGAGGACATGGTAAAAGTTAAATAAGTCTACAACGGGTTAAATAAATAAGATAAGGATTAAAAAATATCCAAACCCCGTACAATTATTATTGGATGATTTTATTTTGACTTATATGCACTATATCTTTGAAAGTTTTTGAATTTTTGAAATTGAGAATAAATTTATAATAAAATAATACTTTCGATCATTCTTAAAGAGCCCCTCCTCCCTCTTATAAAAGGCCACCACCTCTAACCCATTACACACGCCTCTCAAAACCCTTGGATCATACAAAATCGGCCTCAAGAAGCTACCATAATTCCTTTGTTACTTTTAGAAGCATTTACCTAGGTATAAGGCAATTCAAGAAAGCCTTTTGGCTCAAACCAATTGGAGTTACCCTATTTGATGGTAACATCTTCTCTTAAGTTCTTTTCTTTTGTTTTCCTTCTCCGACCCCCTAAACTATATTTATTATATTCTTTTATAAAAACCAAATTATACTCAATATAATAGGATGCTTTTATGATAATTATTCGAATTAAAATTCCACACACCACATCTAATAGCTACAAACATATTGTTTCTGTGGACAATGAACTACTGCCTCACAAAACATTGATTATTCAATTATATCCTACCACCTCTAATGGTGTACATTATGATGCAACTGTATTTATATGTGATATATGATATATTTATATTTTCTCTATTCTTATTTATTTTTCATTAACATCATACCTTTATGCTTTCCATAACGCATAAATACGATAATTTCATTTGAGGTAGTCCGGACTACCGCCCCCTCAAAGTGATATGACTCATTCATGCAATACATGGAACATATAAAGGATGTAATTTATGAACTTATGTAACCTATATAACGTATTTATTATACTTTAATTATAATATACCAATGTATCATTTAGTTTTCATTCCTTTAAAAATGAAAAAGAAATGAAAGTAGTGTTCATGTTTACGTATGGCTTGTGCTCTCCATGAACGATGCATTTAATTTCTTATGTATAAATGTTATGCAATATTATAAATACATATATACTGGATATATATGATATATATGATATCCAAATCATGAATATCATTCTGGGGATAATGTAGTTTTGATCATATGGACAATTTTCAATTATAACAAGTTCATTTTTGTTTCTCAAGTTCCGAACATCGACAAAATGTCGGACATGAAATAAAATAGTTAATAATTTTTATAGCAATGTTATAAGTGATATAAAAGGAATAATAAACATGAAAAGGGTTCTGAATCAAGTATAAATTAACTTATGTTTATTTAACCAGGAATAACAGGGGACAGACGATTCAAGTTGGATAAGAGGTAAGGTAACTTCTTAACCCAATTTCCATTCATTAGGTTAAACTTCTACTTATCAATTATTCCGTACTATGAACATGTTTGAATGAACTATGATTTTTTTACACTTTATATCCACTTATTTTGGTTGTATTTATATTTTTCACACATAATTATGTCAGTAATTTATCCTTAATATAATTGTACAATCCTTTTAAGGGATTTCGTCTCAATTTACATTATATTGAGACTTATCTGTTGTTATGCACCAATTCACATTTATATCATGTATATACTACCTTTTTAAATATTATATCATGAATCTCATTATTATTTTGATATTATAAGTTTTGTTTGATTTTATTCTTTAATTATTTTTATTTATGTATTTCCTCAAGTTGTAGCAGACTCTATATCTAAAACATCGTTTTAAATGTGTTAAAGATTTATTCATCAAAATATTTAATGTCCTTGTTTTTAAAATTGTTTTAAGGATTTATTTATATATAAATTAATGTTTTAAAATGATAATTCCTTTAAAATATTCAAATTGGTAAGAGATACTTCGATTCAAAAATATTTTTATTAAATTTTTTAAATGATTTTGAAAATGGTTTGATAAAGCATTGATTATGTCAGTATATTTAAATGATATATTTTGATTTAAATTTGGAAATTTTATATTTCATTTATATTTGTTTTATGTGTTATAAATATGTTATGTTTCTTGGGCATTGTTATTGTATACGGGTGGTTCCATGATAATCATATGGAGGGTGAGCCCGAGATAGCTCTCCAAATCATTGTGTAACATGACAGCGGTAAACATTAATGTTTCTCCTATTAAATTTACGAAATAAACTATTATGGGTATTCCAAATGTAACTCCCTATGTAGTTATGAAAGCTATAATGTATTTATGATATGGATGCCACAATTTACCTTTATGATTTATTATTTCCATGTTTTATTCATGAATATTATGATGTTATGTGGTATGTTATGGATTCAAAGGTATGTTTTCATTGACTTGTATGTATTGATGGAATAATGTTTTTTTCCTTGTTTTATAACCCTTACTAAGATTTTTATGCTCATCCCATCATTTGAAAAAAAATTCACAGGACATAAAGATGAATAGGTTCAAGGATGGGATCAAGGAAAAGTCAGGTTGTCTAAAACATGGAACTAGACAATCTTATTTTTTTAAGAGTTTTTATTTTATCAAAAAAATAGAAACTAAGTAGAAATTTCTACATTGTAATTTTTGAAATGTAATGTAATAGTTTTGGCCTAATTATCTAAAACTATAAAACTTAAAAGATCCTCAAAATGAATTCTTGACTTAACTTAACATTATGTAATGTTTATGGTTGGGGCCTTATACTTCTCATCTAGGGAGACGAAGGTTTGTTTTGATATTCAGATCATACCCTTAAAATGGGATACCTACGTATCCTTGTTAAAGTAATATGAACCCTCATAGTTTGGTATCTCTTAATGGGACACATCATACCTTTTAAGGCCATGTGATAAGGACCTAACCATACAATTTAATGTCTTGTGTTTAGAACATCTATTAGAAAGGTGCTCAGTAAAAGTTTGGCGTGGGACTTAGGCCTAAGAAGCCTCAGGAACATGGAATGAATATGGGTTGCCAGGTAAGATTATACCCTATTGGGAATATGTCCCAAGGATAATTTGGTTGATTTGAAGTGTTGGTTTTGAACCTCAAGGAGGCTTCCTATGTATCCCATTTTAATGGGAATCAAATACCATATAGTTTTTTGAGTATCATAGAAGAGTGTAGTCCTTCGAGAGAAATTGTTTTGGGGTTACTTCCTGAAAAGGATGCATTAGTGATTTGGGGGTTTAATTTCGTGAGTATTTTTAAAGAGGATTCCCAAATTAAAGTAATTAGGGTTTGATTCAGGTAGAGGATATAAAGTGAGCTCGGGCACTGAGAAGGATTCTTGTGTATCCGAATTATGGTGGAAATCAGAGTTCTCATAGTTTATTCACCGTGATTGTTTTTGAAAATGTTGTAATCAACAATAATCTCTAAGCCCATGTGTTTCATGATTAGTGTGAGAAACAATAGGATGTGAAAGATTCAAAAAATGCACCCACACTTTTCCTCCTCTGATGATGGAAGGGGACGCACCTACGGTGGAGAATGTGGACGAGGGCAAGGCGACTGGTGAAGAGGGAGAGGTGACGAGCCTTCCCTCTGTTCACTTTAAATTGGACAAATTTCCAGTGTCATGAAGAAGTAAAGGTGAAGGAAGTAAAGAGGGGTAAGATGGAAAACTCATACTTGAAAGGTTATGGGCTTACACCAGGATGGCCACCTTAAAATTTTTCCTAGTAGGGGACGAATACATCTCCTTTTCTTGAATAGAGAAGAAATGGTGATTTGTAACTTCCCTACCAGAGACATGTCATTTCAGTTCTTAGAGACAAAAATTGGAGCAAAGAACCCAAACCCTATTCCTACAAAACGGGAACTTCCTAGCACTGTTCCTAAGGGAAATATCCATCTGACTGTAGTAATACAAATTAATATACACTCCATGAATCCTAACCCCATTGTAAAACAATTGTGGGAAACCACTGACTGTGGATATACAATCTCAAATAGGGGACATGCTGATGTGAATTTCCCAAAGACTTTATAAGTCATGAAGTTTTGGGGGAATTTCCAACATAATCCCTTTCAGACAAGGGATCCATTGAAGAAAAATCCTTACCATGGATGGATTTTTTGAAGTCTTGATGGCTTGTAGACTGAAGAGAATATGTGAATCAAAGGACGGAGCCCAAGTAAATACTGGCATGCAAGTATGGGAACACAAGTAGTCTTGGGCGACCTGATGTTTACTTAAGTTATGAAAAACATGGATGTCAATACTTGGGCGAGA
Organism: Viscum album; assembly: GCA_963277665.1. Lineage (NCBI taxonomy): Eukaryota > Viridiplantae > Streptophyta > Magnoliopsida > Santalales > Viscaceae > Viscum > Viscum album. The sequence goes on along the minus strand of OY728165.1, from coordinate 1,914,139,015 downwards.
CCTGACTCAAGCTATCAAGGCTATTCGTGGGTATTTCCAGAAGTGGGGTGCTCATGTTTCAGTGAGAGTAATAGGTGTCACACAACTGTTTCTGATTCATGGAGGTGGGGTTCCTTATGCATGAAAGTTTTATATATTTTAATCACTAAAAGGTCTTATGTCCAATGATCCTCCTTCAATTCCTCTGATCTGGGTGTTAAAGAACTACCTTGAATGTTTCAAAATACTTGGGTTAAGCACTAGGGTGGCCAGAGCAGTAATTAGAATTCAGAGAAATTTGTTCAAACAAATGAAGGCAGCAAGGGTCTATTTATAGGAAAAAATAGGACTCTGGGTGAAAGGATTTTGGGCACGTAGGTACCTTGAATTTTTTTTGTGTTTTGGCTAGACAAGGGTTACACTTTGAGGAATTTTTCAAAACAATTACATCAATTAGCTCTAACAAGGTGGTGTGTAGGTTTTAGGATGTAGTTACATTGGGATCCACTTTAGGGACTTCGGAAAATTTATTGATCCATACCCATGGGTGATGTGCCCCCACACCCTTAGTTGGGATCAGTGTCCGGTTGTGGTCTCATCCCTTTGGGTTGGTGCCTCCGTTACCATCACTCACCCCCATGAAAAAGGCAGAGTCACACCCTGAACTTTTCAAGCCCGATTGACAACATTTTGTGGGGAAGTTCATAGAAGAAATTTCATGGTCTCTACAACAGTTCCATTCCAATCAAAGGGATTAAATATCCCCTTCTATAAATATGGTTATAAAAAATCCTTTCTTGACTTATTCATTGATTACATATCCCTTTTGATGCACACAACATACCTTAATTCTCCAAAAATATATGGTGTCATTGTTTTCATCAACACATCAAAATTAGCTACATGTATTCATATTTTCATAACCTCATCTCTTGGATATTACTAATTTTGAACATGTGGAATTCATACATGTGGACATGGTACGAAAACTCATCTCTTGAGATTACCATGTTTGAACCACATGATATGAAGTATCATCCACTTAAGATTAATCACACCTTCTATTGAACATAATATATGTTCCTTCATATAATGTTATTTTATAAAAGAAAAAATTTATCAATTTTCCATTGTACTTCAAGGATCTCATCATATTTGGAAAATATTAATTATTTTAGACATGAAAAATATCCCAAGGACATTATCACATCAATTTAATGAATAAATAATAATATATCTATGATAGGTAGTTTATTGGAATTCAAATCCATGTATAAACCAAAAATATAAAGTAAATAGTAGTTGGTTTTAGGGGACCAACTCCAAAAATATCCACTCTATCAGGAAGACTTTGTGAATATTAGTGGTCTGGATAATATAAGGTTTGTCGGAGTGGATACTCAAAAGGGGGGGTGAATTGAGTTCCAATTAAAATTTCTGTTAAAAATATTTCTCTTAAAATCCCCCAATTTGAAATCAAAGTTAAACTTTAGTGAACTTATAGAGAGTATAAATGTTCAATCAGTTTCTCAAAGATTGATTAGGTCTTAGTTAACTTAATCTGGAGATTAAATTAACTTTTGAAACTAACTTACTGGTTTACAATAAGTAAAAACACTTTCTAATTTAACTATCAAAGTATCTTTAAAATAATTTTTTATTTCAAAGTAACAACAGCAGAATATGAAATATATATATATATAGTATACTTATGATTTAAAATAAAAAGCAAAGCAGATGTAACCAAGAGGTTCAGTGTCAAGCCAAGACGTAGTCCTCTCAAAAAATTTATATAAATTGATCCACACCCTGGATCGAGGTAAACAATAGTGCAATATTGTCCATGTCCAAAGACCTCTACCATAGTTCTTCATGGGAAACAAACAACAACTCACAACTGTCCAGGTCTTACTCGACCTCTACCACTATCCACAGTGGGAAACAAGAGAGTTAAAGAGTTTGAATGAGGATTTAAGAATCCTCCAGTTTAGCTCAGGAGATAGTGTGTGTGTAAAATAAACAAGATACACACACTACTTGAAAAGTAAAGAAAGATTCACTAAGGTAAGTAAAAATGAGTTTAAAAAATCTTTAGTGATCGTCAGTGTAGATCTGGAATCATTTGGTTGGTCTGAAAAGCTTCTGAGTCCTTCTATGGTTTATGATCAGAAAACAGAGTGCCGTTTTCTTCTTTGGTTCTTGGTTCAGCTTGTCAGCTTGAGTTCATGAAGTGTTTGAGGTAGTTCTTCACTCAAGATGCAGCTTGCGGTTTTCATCAGAATGATCAGCTTCAAGTATGTTCAGAGTTCTTGGAGTATGGATGTAGCATTGTGTGAATGCCCCACATTTGAATGTTTTTTGAGCCCTTTCCTCCTTCACAACAACACCTTTGTTGGATCTTTTTCATATCACCTCATATCCTGATGTGTTCTCTTTCTATCCCTTTGTAGGGTTAAACTCCAGCAAAAAGGAATGATCACCTTTTGCATGGGTACTAGGTACGGTTCCCTGACATGCCAACAGAAATCATTAAATAACATTAACTACATTAAAACCATAAAATGTAACCGTTAGCTAATTAAATTAATAGTATTGAGAGTATAGAGTTTGACCGGTTGGTCAATCATTAGTAGCTCGTGTTGGTAAATGTGTACGATGGACTTTGTATAGCATGACCTTCCATCGGTAGCTCTTTTGAACTTGTATCGGTAGATATATATATCGGTGACTTCATTCTATCAGTAGCTCTTGTCATCGGTAGATCTCAATCCATCAGTAGCTCTTCGTTCATCGGTAGCTCTTGGGATATCGGTAGGTTGATGTATCAGTGAATCTGTACTTGTATCGGTAGACTATGTCAGTCGCTTCATATTAGTCATCAGTCTTTGTATCAGTAGGTCGGTCGGTAGCTCGTATCGGGAGAATTACTCTATCAGCAGACTTCTATCGGTAATTGTCTGTGAACCGGTTATGTCGGTAGACTTATTCATATCGGTAGCTCGGTTTAGCGATCAAGTGTATACTAGAAGACTTAAGCAAATTGGTAGACATGTTCTATCGGTAGCTCACTTTCTGTCGGTAGCCCTTGTACATATTGGTAGCTGTTTGCACTTGTATTGGTAGAATTATTCTATCGGTAGCTCTAGTCTATTCTATCGGTAGACTTTATATCTGCTTACCTGTAGCTATGTATCAGTAGCCATATGTAGACCAGTGACTTAATACATGTATATTTTATGCAAAGCATATCCGAATGGGTTAGAAGTACTTCAGAACACATATAAATATATGATAAACAACGATTAACATTTTTCAAGGATTATGTTAATATTATTATCATATTGATAACAGAATATCATATAATGAGAGAATTAGGATATAGATAAACATTAATTGGGATTATCAGAGTATATGAAAGCATAATTGGGATTTCAAAATAGGTGATGTCAATAATCTCCCCTTTTTGATAATCACAACTTATGATATTATCATTTTAAAAAAGTGAATAATTGTATTAGAGGATATATAATTAAACTCAATTTTCTCAGACTGGGTGAATATTTCTCCCTCACCTTTTTAAAAAATCTTGGTAAAAATATTTCTCCCCCTTTGTGATAATCAAAAAGTGGGAAACAAAAAAGAGAAGAGGAACAAAAAAAATGAGAAAAGAGATAAAATCCAGTTTCATTGCATGTTTCAAATAAGGTACAAAGAAATAAAACAAAATACAATGGATTCCTATCAATCATTCTAGCCACTTATTCAATCCACATCCTCAATGTCAGATTTGCCCTTGGAATCAGAAGAGGATTCAAGTGGTGTGGATACAGGTGAAGGCTTAGGAACACCAGAGATAATCACAGGGGGGCTGAGCCACCGACACTGTGTCTGGCCAGTACTGAGGAGATCTTTGAGTGATCATAGGTGTGAGGCTTCAAATTGCTTGGGTAGGAGTCATCTGAACTGAAGAATCAGTAGAGGAAGATGCTGGTAAGGCAGGAGGGACAATCACTGGCCTAGCATCAACATGCAGAAAAGGAAGCACCAGATTTCTGAAATCCATAATTATTCCTACTCCTCTCTCCATAGTAGATATGAAGTCATCCTTGTTCTCCATAAATTTGTCCGACATTGGAGTTAATTCCCTTAGCTTTTCTAACTTGTTCTCTGAAGGCTTGATTGACAGGAGGCAGCTTCATATTTTCTATCAGAAGCTTGAAGTGGTTGGTCATTTGGATCTTTGTGTAAATCTTTTGGAAATAGTAGTCCACTTTATCTTTCTCTACTTTCTGAGAGGAAGATTCTTTTCTCATATAGTCTTGGACTATCTTCTTTATTTCTCAAGCTGAATCTCTAGTAGAAAGAACCACTTTGCTCAGATCAGATGAGTCCACAGAGCCACTGGTTGAGGCTGAACCAAGATCCTCTTTCATCACAGCTCGAATCTTATTCAAATCTACTGAAGGTTTAGATGCAATAGAACCAACAGAGAAGGTTACTGTTTCCTTGAAGTTCTTGGTCAAACCACTGATAAGATTTTGAAATTGAGAATCCTGGGTTTTAACATGATCTTTCAGGGAAGTTTTAAAACCTTCTAACACTGAAACCATCTGACTTAAAACACTTTTTACATAGGCTAAGTCCTTGTCTTCTTGGAATTTTGAGCTCATGTAAGATTCCAAAGAGACAACCAATTTCTTTAAAGCTTCAAGATCTGATTTGAGTCTAGATATTTGAGTTTGGTAGTCTTTAACTTCTTCCACTATTTTGGCCATAAAGGATGACAAAATAAAACCTAGAGGGAGTTCAAAAGATCTTTCAAACATCCTCATATCTTCAGCAAAACAATGCTTCATCTCTGCAACTGAGGCACTAAAAGATTTTTTATGCTCATCCTTTAAGGATTCCAAATCAACCCTCGTGATCAAATCTGCAGGTGCAACTGTAGTGGGTACTCTTTCAGATGCTAAAATGACCACTGAGTAAGTTATGATCGACTGAATTGAAGATACCAGAGAATCTTCCATCTTCTTTACCTCTTCCACAAAACTGTCCTCATGCTTTTTCTTCAAAGTATCCAGTTCATGCATTCTGACCACATCTTCAGGTATCAACTCAGTCTCAACATCATAAATGATTTTTGGCCTATTTAGAGATGCTTCATTGTCAGAATCAGGATAGTCTAAACCACAAACAAAAAAACCTGGGTCTTCTGCAAAGTCCTCAATATCAACAGCCACTATAACACTTCCAAACTTGGTTTGATGCTCCCCCTCAACTGGTGCATCCTCAAGTAAAACAATATCATTTTCAGCCATATCCTCAGCAGGTGTTTCTTTTTTAGGAGAATCTTCTACTATTAATTCTTTCTCTGTAATAGATGGAGGGTCTTCCAAAATAGGAAAGGGTATGTCAACTTCATTTTAATCCATAATAGGCACTAAATATTGTCCAATCACTATAATAAGGCGTAAATCATCTGATAGAGATGCTTCACTTTCGTGAATATCTTATTCATTCTCTACAGCAGCCACCTCAATAGCCTCTAAAGAAGCTTCTTTCGTATCTGATTTATGTTGATCTAGATTTTCTGGAGCTGGACTAAGAGTTATGTTAGGGTATCCTCCTTCATCAAAAGAGGAATATTCCTCTTCTAAATCATCATTGTATTCTAACTCCTCTTCACCAGGTCCCAGACCTGGATCCCTCACATCCTTCAGTCTTGAAGGGTGATCCACAAGATTGAACTTATCATACACCTTCTTGTCATCAGTGACCCATTCTCATCTCCATGGGTTCCAATTTATTTTCATGTATTTGCAAACTATACTGGTGACACAAAAATTGTTCCTTACTACCACTGTTTCATCTTGAGACTCTGCTATTCCTTTCACTTTGATCATTACTGAGATCAGTTTGTCAAAGAACAAGGAATTAGTTTTTGACTTGGGTCTAATCATATCCTCCATTTGAGTCATCAGAAATATTCATAGATTCACCTTGACTCCATGTCTCAAAAGATGGAGGAGATAGATATCCTGATATCATAAATTTGCAAAGTCTCCTCTCCTCGGTATTAAGACATGTTGAACAAACTTGAACAGCAATCTTTTCTCTCCATCCATTTCAGCAGCTACGACTTGTCATTGATTTCCATAGCCAGTAAGCTCTTCCAAAGTAGTCTCAGAGTCAAATATATCACTATTAGGTGGAATATCTCTCGAAACATATCGAGATACACCTTTTTGTGGAACTTTTAGACATTCATCCCACTCAGTTGATGAAAAGGACAACTCTTTTCCATTAACAAACGATGTTACTCGGTTCTCATCTTCAGATTTCTCAAAACTTGCATAGTCATAAAATTGAGTCACAAGCTTCGGATAGTAGGGAAAATTGTTGTTCAAAAAACAATCTACCCATTTTTTATCTTTTAGCACTTCGAGCACTAACAATTTACTAGCCAACAACCATTCCATGCATAGATCTTTTTCAATTACAATAACTCTATTCTGTAAATGAGGATTTACTGGTCATATTCCTGATCTTGTTATACTAGCACTGCTACTTGCTTCTGACTCGGACATCTGCTTCCTTGCCTTAGGCTCATCGGCAACATCTCTAACAAGAGGGAGTTTGGTTTTTTCCATCTCGGATTCGAGGGATTTAGGGTTCTCGGATGATTCGGGAGCTAAGGTTTGAGGGAAAGGGTTTGAGACTCAGTGGATTGAGAAGTAGATCAGACTATGTTTTTATCATTTTGGAATCATAAAATAAATAAATGAAATAAGAAAAAGTAAAAAAATGATTCAGATTCTGGAGGTAGACAGAAGACTAAAACAGTGCACTCATCGGTAGGGTTTATGAGTGAGAATTTCTATCAGTGAGGTTCCATCGGTGAGGATTTACGTCGGTGAGAATTTACATCGGTGAGAATTTACATTGGTGAGAATTTACATTAGTGAGAATTTACATTGGTGAGGTAGCTACTGATCAAGGTTAATCACACCTAGCTCTTGTCTAATGTAACTTAACCTATCTGAACTCAAAGGTTTAGTGAAAATGTCAGCTAATTGATGTTCAGTACCTATAAACTCAAGAATAATATCACCCTTTTGGTAATGATCTCTCAATAAATGGTGCCTTACGTCAATGTGTTTGGTCCTAGAGTGAGATACAAGATTTTTCGATATGTTTATTGCACTAGTGTTGTCACAGTTGATAGAGACATACTTAAAATCATATCCATAGTCCAAAAGAGTGTGTTTCATCCAAATAATTTCTGCACAGCAACTACCAGTAGCTATGTACTCTCCTTCAGCAGTGGACAAAGCTAAAGAATTCTGCTTCTTACTAAACCAAGATACTAAGGATTTTCCCAATAAATGATATGTTCCTTATGTGGTTTTTCTATCCAACTTGCAACCAGCAAAGTCAGCATCAGAATAACTCATTAACTCAAAGGATTGTTCTTTTGGTTAAAACAAACCAAAGTTTACAGTATGTTTATGATATTTAGAAATTCATTTAACAGCAAGTAAATGAGATTCCTTAGGATTAGCATGAAATATTGCACACATACACACACTTAACATAATGTCTGGTTGACTAGAAGTAAGGTAATGTAAGCTTACAATAATACCTCTGTAATTAGTTTTATCCACTGGTTTCCCAGTTTCATCTACATCCAAATTACAGAATGTAGTCATAAGAGTTTCACTTTCCTTAATACTATCCAAACCAAAACGTTTTAAAAGATCCTTTTTATATTTAATTTTATTGAAAATAATACCATTTTCATTTTGAAAAACATGAAATCCAAGAAAATATTTAAGTTCTCCCATTAAACTCATTTCAAATTCATTTTTCATACCCTCTGAAAAATTAGTACATAAGGAGTGTTTAGAAGATCCAAAAATAATATCATCAACATAGATTTGAACTATTAAAACATCATTAGAAATTCTTTTAATAAAAAGAGTTGGATCAGCAATCCCTTTAGTAAAACTTTTTTAAAATAAGAAAATTACTAATTCTATCATACCAAGCTCTTGGAGCTTGTTTTATACCATAAAAAGCTTTAGAAAGTTTGAAAACTTGATTTGGAAAATGAGGATTAGTAAATCCAGGTGGTTTTTCAACAAAAACATCTTCAATTATAAAACCATTTAGAAAATCACTTTTAACATCCATTTGATACAACTTGAAATTCAGATGAGCAGCATTGGCAAGTAAGATTCTAATAGCTTCTAATCTAGCTACAGGTGAAAAGGTTTCCTCATAGCCTATACCTTCCTCTTGACTATATCCTTGTGAAACTATTCTAGCATTGTTTCTAATTATGTTTCCTGACTAATCATCTTTGTTTCTAAAAACCCATTTAGTGCCTATTGTCAAGGTGTCCTTAGGTCTGTCAACTAATTCCCAGACTTTGATTCTTTCAAATTTATTTAACTCTTCTTTCATAGCCATTACAAAAAATTCATTATTGATATCATAATTGACATTTTTAGGTTCTATCTGTGAAATAAAGTCTTGATGTTCAACCTGGTTTCTTAGAGAATCTCTAGTCTGTGTCCCTCTATCAAGATTACCAACAAAATCATCCAAAGGATGATTCTTTAGAATCCTTGTTGATCTAGTAAAGGTAGGACTAGAAATTTCTGGTTCATCTATAGGTTCAGGATCTATAGAAGTAGATTCTAGAATATGTCTAGAACTGGATGTTTTTACATCAAGTTCTTTAGATATATCATTAAGGTCTATGACACTCAAATTTTCTTCAAGATTTTCAAGAGACATTTTAGGCTCATGTGGATCAGTTTCATCAAACTTGATGTGAACATATTCTTCCACACTTTTTGTTCTTTTGTTAAAGACTCTATAGGCATTGCTAGTTAAGGAATAACCAAGAAGAATTCCTTTATCACTTTTAGAAGAAAACTTGTCCAGATTATCCTTTGTATTAAGAATAAAAACATTGCAGCCAAAGACTCTGATGTAACTAACTTTAGGTTTTATATTGTTCTATAACTCATATGGGTTATTCTTAATAACGGGTCTAATTAAACTCTATTAATAATATAACAAGTTGTATTCATAGCTTCATACCAAAAGTAAATATGTAGGTCATATTCATTAATCATGGTTCTAGCTATTTCTTGAAGGGTTCTATTCCTTCTTTCTACTACACCATTCTGCTGAGGTGTCCTAGGAGCAGAAAAGTTTCCACTATAGCCATTATGTGAGCAATAAGATTCAAATTCTTGATTTTCAAACTCACGGCAATGATCACTTCTCAGAGTTTTAAACAAAAAACTCGAGAAGGTCCAAACAAGTCCATGTGAACCAACTTGAGAGGTTGAGAAGTTGAAACTTTTTTCTTTGAGTTAAAATAAACTTTATGTTGCTTTCCCTTTTGGCAGGGATTACAAACTTTGTCAATTAGGAATTCAAGTTTAGGTAGGTCTCTAACTAAGTTATTTCTAGTCAATTTTCTTAGTGAATGGATGTTTCAGTGTCCTAATCATCTGTTCCACAACCAATATTCTTTATGAAAAGAATTTAAACAAGTAACATTTTCTTCAGCTAAGGAATTCAGATCAATAGCATAAATATTTTAATTTCTTAAAGAAGAGAATACTAAAACATATTTAGAGTTAAAAGCATTACATGAATCATTTTAAAACTTAACATTAAAACCATCATCACATAATTGATAAATACATAAAAGAATGTATTTAAGTCCATCAATAAACAAAACTTTAGAAATCTAAACTGAATCAGTGTTACCAATCTAGCTTAGGCCGATGATTTTTCCTTTAGAATTATCACCAAAGGTGACATGGCCTCCATCAAACTTTATTAAGATTTTTAAGCATGAGTAATCTCTAGACATATGTCTTGAACATCCACTTTCTATGTACCATACCTTTTTTTGAGAACTCTTTAGGCATGTTTCCTACAAAATAGGTTTAGATAGAAAGTGATTTTGGTACCCAAATCTTCTTGGGTCCAGAAAGGTTAGCAATCAAAGCTTTAGGTACCCATATTTGTCTTATGGGTTTCATATAACTTACAGAATCAATGGATTTTGAAAGAAAAACATTATTTGATCTATAACCATATGAATAACTAGTTGAAGCATAGAAATTTCCAAAACTGGAATAAGCAGAATTTTCTCTAGAAATAAGAATTAATCGAGTTTTAGTGAACTGCCTCTATCCAGATTAGTATCCCAATCCAGTAGTGTATTTAGCTGAAACTTTTTTACATAACATTTGAGTAAGTGTTTCTTTTCCCTTTGTGAAAATTTATAATTCCTATCTAAGTTTCTCATTAGACATTTTCAGTTCAGTATTTTCCTTTAACAGTTGAGATTTCTTTACTTTTTCTACATCATGAGTAGATTTAACATTGACAGTGAGAGCATGCTGTTTATTTAGTGACTTATATTTGTCTTTAAGTTCATTACATGTTTCTTCCAACATATTACAATTTCTAAACAATTCATCCTTATACATATTTTCACCATTGTCTAAATCACTATTATTTCTATAATAATAATCATTTAGAACAGGGGAAACAGGTACCTCAGATGTGTTGGTCATGAAGCACATGTTGGAATGATTCTATTTAGAATCAGAAACTTCAGATTCACTTGTGCTATCCTCTGAAGCACTCCAAGTAGCTTTCATGGCTCTCTTGTACATCTTGTCCTTATAATCATGTTTCTTTTTGAATTTCAATTTTGGATAGTCATCCTTGATGTGTCCTTTCCTCTTGCATACATAGCAGACTATATCAACATCATTTTCAGGATTTTTCCAATCATTTTTCCAATGTTCCTTGTTGTCATACTTTTATTTATAGTTAGATTTTATGAAGAATTTCTTCTTCCTATAAAACTTCTTGAATCTCCAGGATATTTGAGCCATTTCAGCATCACTGTCTAAATCATAATCTTCACTGGTTGAACTTTCAGCAGGTATTTTCATTTTCTCCTTGTCTTTTCTCTTAGAAGAAGTAGACTTGAATCCCATGTATTTTCTTTGGGGTTCATCATCTTCTTCCTTATTCACCTTAAGTTCTTCCTCATAAATCATTAATTTACCAATTAGCTCTTTTACAGGGAGAGATCCAATGTCACATGATTCCCTGATTGAAACAGAAGTGCCCCTCCATCGATCTGGTAGACATCTCAAGATTCTCATGATTTGTTGCTTTTCTAGAACAACCTTTACAAGTGAGATCATAGTATTGACAATCTCATTGAACCTGAGATACATTTAAGAAATAGGTTCATCAGTCTAAATTTTAAAATTATCATATTTAATAGTATAAGTATTCAATCTCGTTTCTTTAACATTGGTTGTTCCTTCATGAGAAACACCCAAAGTATCCCATATTTCATATGCAGTTTTCCAAGATGAAATTATATTGAACTCTTCATCTCCTAAAGCATAATACATAGAATTCCTAACTTTACAATTATTATTGTTAGATTTCTTTTTATGTTCATCCCAAGTTGTTCTTTCAGTTTCTGGAATTTTATATTGAGATTCTATAGCAGTCCAGATATCAAAACCCATACTTTCTAGATCAATTTTCATTTTCAGTTTCCACTGGGCATAGTTAGTTACATTGAAGAAATGTGGCCGGTTAGTAGCAGAACCCTCTAGTTTATTGTCCATGGCATGATTTTAGAAAGTAAAATTAAAGAGATAAAATTTAGAACTAACAGAAATTTGAGATCTTTAAAGATGAAACTAAAATCACAGTTGTAAAATAGAGTGTTTTGAAAACATGTATTAATAAAAACAACCCTCTGATACCAAATGTTGGTTGGAGTGGATACTCAAGAGGGGGGAGGGGGTGAATTGAGTTACAATTAAAATTTCTGTAAAAAATATTTCTATTAAAATCCCTCAATTTAAAATCATAGTTAAACTGTAGAGAATTTATATATAGTATAAATCTTCATTCAGTTTCTCAAAGATTACTTAGGACTCAGTTAACTTAATCTGAAGTTTAAAGTAACTTTTGAAACTAACTTGCTGGTTTACAATAAATATTAACACTTGCTAATTTAACTATCAAAGTAGCATTAAAATAATTTTGTATTTCAAAGTAACAGCAGAAAAATATGAAATATATATATATTATACTTATGATTTAAACTAAAAAGCATTGCATAAGTAACCAAGAGGTTCAGTCTCAAGACGAAACTTAGTCATCTCAAAAAATTTATATAAATTGATCCACACCGTGGATCGAGGTAAACAACAGTGCAATACTGTCCAGGTCCAAAGACCTCTACCACAGTTCTTCGTGGAAAACAAACAACAGCTCACAGTTGTCCAGGTCTTACTCGACCTCTACCACTATCCACAGTGGGAAACAAGAGAGTTAAAGAGTTTGAATAAGGATTTAGTAATCCAACAGTTTAGCTCAGGAGACAGTGTGTGTGTGTAAAATAAACAGGATACACACACTGATCGAAAATTAAATAAATAATCACTAAGGTAAGTAAAAATGAGTTTAGAAAATATTTAGTGATCATCAGTGCAGCTCTGGACTCATTTGGTTGGTCAAAAAAGCTTCTGAGTCCTTCTCTAGTTTCTGATCAGAAAACAGAGTTTCGTTTTCTTCTTTGGTTCTTGGTTTAGCTTGTCAGCTTGAGTGCATGAAGTGTTTGTGGTAGTTCTTCACACAAGTTGCAGCTTTTGGTTTTCTTCAGAATGATCAGCTTCAAGTATGTTCAGAGTTCTTGGAGTATGGATGTATCCTTGTGTGAATGCTCCACGTTTGAATGTTTGTTGAGCATTTTTCCTCCTTCACAACAACACCTTTTTTCTATCTTTTCCATATCGCCTCGTATCCTATTGTGTTCTCTTTCTTTCCCATTATATCTTTCAGTTCCTGCAAAAAGGAATGATCACCTTTTGAATGGGTACTAGGTACGGTTCCCTGACATGCCAAAAGAATTCATTAAATAACATTAACTGCATTAAAACCATAAAATGTAACAGTTAGCTAATTAAATAAATAGTATTGAGTGTATAGAGTTTGACTGGTTGGTCAATTATTAGAGGCTTGCGTAGGTAAATGTGTAAGGTGGACTTTGTGTAGAAGGACCTTCCATCAGTAGCTATTTTGAACTTTTATCGGTAGATATATATATCGGTGACTTCATTCTATCAGTAGCTCATGTCATAGGTAGCTCTTAATCCATCGGTAGCTCTTGGTCCATCCGTAGCTCTTGGGATATCGGTAGCTCGATGTATCGGTGACTCTGTACTTGTATCTGTAGAATATGTCAGTCTCTTCATATCAGTCACCAATCTGTGTATCAGTAGGCCGGTCGGTAGCTCGTATCGGTAAACTTACTCTATCAGCGGACTTCTATCGGTAACTGTCTGTGAACTGTTTCTATCGGTAGACTTCTTCATATCGGTAGATCTGTATAGCGATCAAGTGTATACTAGAATACTTAAAAAAACTGGTAGAACTGTTCTATCTGTAGCTCGGTTTCTGTCTGTATCTCTTGTATATATCGGTAGCTGTCTTCACTTGTATTGGTAGACTTATTCTATCTGTATCATTACTCTGTTCTATCGGTAGACTTGATATCTGTTTACAAGTAGCTCTATATCAGTATCCATACGTAGACCAGTGACTTAATACATGTCTGTTTTATTCAAAGCATATCTGAATGGGTTAGAAGTACTTCAAAACTCATATAAACATAGGATAAACAATGATTAACATATTTCACGGATTATTTTAATATTATTATCATCTTGATAATAGAATATCATATATTGAGAGAATTAGGATATAGATAAACATTAATTGGGATTATAAAAGTATATGAAAGCATAATTGGGATTATCAAAACAGGTGTGGTCAACATATAAATATATTTATGATTTAATTCATTCTCCGCTCTAAAAAGAGTATAAGTATTGAGGAATTCCTTTTTATAATGGGAGCCCATCCCTTGTTCCTACTTCAATTTTAGGGATCGTTCTTCCCTATTACAAGTTAGCAATCCCTCATTTCTTCATCTTTTCTTATTTTATTTTCTTCCCTTTCCATCTATTTTGGTTTTCAACTCTTCCAAAAATCCTTACCACTATTCGAATTATGATTAGGTTTCAATATGGTTATAATATTATATCATTATATATTTAAGGGTTCATTGGGGATTCTTCTTAAACAGTTGTTTATTCCCCGATGATGTTAATTTATTTCGAATGGGTTTTACATGAAATGAGCTAGGAGTTTCTTTGGGACTCCCTTTTAATACATGTTATAAATTTATTAACTTTTTTCAAATTATTTTTTATAGTCTATAAACCTACATTTTTATTTTTTTGGTTTTCAATTATCTTGAAAATAATTTAAATAGTTTTCATGGACTTATGGAGTAAGAATTGTTTTTATTAAAATACCTAAGTGGTTTTTATAAGGTCATATTTATTATTATTATGGTTGTTTGATAGTAGTTTGATTTTTAAAATGGGTGTGTGATATTTACAGGTATGTTTTGTGAAACGAAGGGAGTTGGCATTCATTTTTTAAATACTTTTGATATTTTTGAGTCTCATGGTGGTTAGAGTGTATTAAAAAGGGAATTTAATTATTATTAAATGGTTCTTGAAATATATTTATTTCTAAAAGAAATGGATTTTTTAAAAAAAATTGATTTTTGGAAATGGTAAAATTTTTAAATTGGATTTCAAGTGCATTCTGATTAATGGTTTTTCAATGGAAATTTCAAATTTTGTTTTCAAATGGTGTGAAAATGTCTTGGATTCACAATATATTTTAGTAAATCCAAATTCAAATCATTAAAAAGTAGATTTTTTAATGTTTTGGGGCTATCAATCGATCCACATGTGTTTATTGTGCTCATCGGGGCATGTGAGCCCAAGGGGGGATGCCTTATATTGTTATGTTTACTATAATAATTATGAATTGATGAAAAAAGGGGTTGTTTTCTTGAATGTGTATGAGTTGAGGTAAGGATTAATTTAAAATGATGAAATTATGTTTATGTGATGATCTATTATTTATTCGGTTACTCACCTACATTACTGATATTTCATGGGAGTCCTAGGATAATAGTAGGCATCTGGATAAGTACAGGTCTAGGTGTAGAGCATGATACCTAGGGTAAGGACCCTTCTAGGCTAAATGATCTAATGGTATGTTTTTCAAGGACCATGAATGTAGTTAAGGGGCCTAGGGATTGATTTTCATCTACCTGGTCATGGCAGAGTACCAAGACAAAGAAGGTTTAGTAGTGTTGGCAAAAGTTCATTATCGCTTGTTCAAGATCTACATACATGATTTGTATGATATTTACCATAACACAAAGTGTAATGGCAAAAAAATATATTTATATTAATAAAATAACTTTTTTTATTATGTTTATATATAGAACCACACAGAAAGACTCCATTATATCATCTGTCTATATTGACTACTATAATTAGGAATAGTACTGCGATATAATCACCAAAGAATAATAAAATACATAAAAGAAACTCAATGGTATTGATTTATCTCATTAATTTCATTCCTAACATAATTAATATAAATAGAATGAGAAGCCTCAGTTAAGTAATTGACATTGTCAAAGAATGCGTTAGAACCTTTGTAAGTGAAATAGAATATGTTAAAGTTGTAATGATGGTGTATTTGTAGGGAAATATGGTAATTTTGAATTACAACCATTGGTTAATAATAAATTTGTTTATTATTAATATTTTTTATGTAGAAATAATTACATGACTATTGGTATTGATTTAACATATACAAAATAATTTTTTTGAATTTATATATATTTAATTTTCATTAAAATTAAGCTTTACGATAAATTTATAATTTTTAGGTAAAATTTATTTTTTTTTGAAATAATCTTAAAAAAATATTTTTAAAATTATAATATAATTTAACTAAGTCTTAATAAATATTTATAACAGTCGAAAATGTCATTATGCCATAAAATTGTTAATTTTCAAGAAATTTGGTTTTTTATTTAAAAATTGAAATTATATTAATTATAGAACTATTTTTATTAAATAAATATCATTTTTAGACACGGTATATCAAAATTATGTTCTGTTAATTGTTTTATAATCTTCTAATAAATTTTATTTTTTGGTGAAAACGTGAAAATTTTCATTTTCTAATTTCCAATACTTTATGAAATCATTTTGATGTGATCATGGTTCAAAAATATATGAAATTTCCAATAAAAATTGACATTAATAAGTGAAAATAATAATTTTAAAATATTATTTGTAATTTATAAATAAATAATTCACATTTTGAAAAAAAATTGATTTTTGAGATAAAATATTTTTTTATTCTATATAATAAATGGGTTGGTTTTTACAAAAAATAATTCTCATTAAATAGTAAATATTTAGAAAAATGTTTTCATTTTATTTCAAACATGATTGGTTGGTTTATATATTAAAATAACCAATATTTTAAGCCTTAAAATCACCCCTACACAAGTATAAATAGTAACTCTTTATCCTATACTCTCCAGAAAAAAACTCATAGATCATGAATTTTATATCCTTTTACATATATAAATACCTCCCATGGTGTTACTAATATTCAAATGAGTCTCTCTAGATCTCTAGGAAGCATTATTTCAAGGTAAAAGTTATTTTCCTCCTGTTTTTAATTCATGCACTTATTTTGTATAATACTTCTTATTATCAAATTATTATATTGTAAAGTGTTTATAAAAATTCACATTACAATAAATACGATGTATAGTTAGTGATATAATTCCTTTCACTCTCATTAAACCCAATATATTATCCCATTTTGTATACTTGTTATGCTTCCAAAATCAACCTTTTATTTTCCAAGTACAGTTTTTATGTCAGGGATACCCAACTCTATGTTCATTAAAGGGTATTTATTTAGATGTATCATTCAATTATTTATTACAGGAATAAAATTATTAAACCTTGATTCCATACTAATGGGAAAAAAATTATATATACTTATGATCTTTAAATGATGTGACACATATAATGTTAGACATATGAAATGTGTTCCACAATTTCACTGTAATGCATTGGGTAAAAAATTATTCTATATAGGTGATATGTTAATAATATCATGGAATCATTCCATGAAAATGTTTTATTAATCCATGGTAAAATCGTTCCTAAATTTTTTTTTGACACCTTGGTAATGATCTTTAGTGATATGTTTCTGCATGTCTCGGGTTTATTTTTTATCCACATTTCCATGTTATGTCCCATGTTCTTATTCCTAGATACATACATTCTTCCTCAAGTTGTTATTTTAATTTTCTTAAGTTATTCTTCAGGTTTCACCAATGATGTTCTCTTACATTTTGTATCCCTTACGAGGAGGTATTATCACTCATTAATTTCTTAAATAATTCTAAGAAATCTTATCTAGTGAGGTGATCTATGATTGGATAATAAAGAATCCTTTCAAAAGATTTGAAAAATAGTTTTTTTTTCTTTTGTGTATCATGTATATCTTCAATTATGAACCTAGTTTTTGAAACAAAAAAACCTAAAAAGTTCCTTTTAATTTATTTACATCATAAGTTTACAAGGAATTATGTTATAAATCATCTATAAAAAATTTGATTGAAATATTCGGTATCAATGGAAAGGTTAAATTATTTGTATGAAATTAGACTATAATACATTAGTTTTAACCCAATGTATAATCCTAAAAATAATAAAACATTATCAAATTGTTTGTAAAGTAATTATTCTGTAGTTTTTATGAAAATTCAACCATGTATAGATACTAGAGATTATATATAGCTGCAGTATATATGTACCTAGGGTTAATAACCCTAAAAAGTGAGGATTAAGTATTAAATTGTTCATCACTTGGTACATGAATAAGGACTAACACTATACACCTCACCTGAAACTCCTAGGAATATGCTTTAGTTATCATAGTATCAATATTATTATTTAAGTGTTATTTTTTATAAAATGACTAGAAATTGAAGGGAAAGTGTGAAAAACAAAAGTAATGTCCAATGCAATGATTTAATTCCCAATATAAAAGAATAAAGAGTTAAAAACATAGTGATTATTTTCAATATGATATCTCATTTCATGAATAATAACATGAACTGCATATAGCATCCAACTTCAACTAGTAGGGAACAACTACCCATTTAATCTTTCATTCTCCAATACCCAACAACTTTTAGTGGACCCTATGACCTATTGATCACATTAAAATGGATTGATTTTATTTAAAAGTTATTTTTTTAACTTTTTTTTCTAAGAAAGAGAATTTTACCAATGTTATATATCACTTAAAGGGGGAAATAGATCAATGGTGGGAATTAATCAACTATATGAAGCATAATGATAAAATTAATGCATTATAGTGAGAAGATTAAGAAAGTATATTTGTAAATAATTTTTTTCCTATAACTTTATGAAAAAAATGTAATTTGAATTCCTTGATTTAAAAAAAATAATTGAGAAAATATAGGAAGTTATGAGACGAACTTCACAAGGCATGTGTGTTCCATTTCAGGATTTTTCATCTATTCTGACATGAATATTGGTCTATTTTTTGGTGGGATGAAACCTTTTATATAGAAAATTTTGAAAATATAATACTTTAAGGGATATGAGGAAATGTTATGATCTATTATCATAGAACTTAATTAATTTATAGATACACAGGCGTTTCATAAATACAACGGTAAAAAAGCGAAGGATGCAGAAACATTTTGTGTTGAATCATAACCATGAAAAGGAAGGGATGAAACTATAACATATCTTATGTTATAAATATGGGAAAAATTACTCAAAGAACTATAATCATGAAATTATTAAGTGATAAAAATATAAAAAGGATGACCACACTATTAAATATTGTGATGGAGATATAAATCCTCAGCATCCCAACACTAAGGATACGGTGAATATTGTGCAAGTTCAACTGTTAGTGCAATGCTTCAAGTGTGTAGAGAATAGTCACTTTGAAAACATGATCTCAAATCTGAGGTTGGTGGAGGTAAACTAAAATCAACCCTATAAGAGTCAAAGGGATGAATAACACATCTTTTCTATCAATATGGCAGGAGTTGATTCCCAAAATGAAATAGTGGAAAGTACACATATTTTTCAATCAATGATTACTAGTACACCATTTAATTATGGTTCAATGAATTCTATTACTTCTTTTATATTTAAAAATAACATAAAATAAAACCCATTAAAGTTATAAGTATATATATTAGCTAAAAGTTAAGGATCTTTTATTCAATCCATATGAGTATATAGGTATTCCCCAGTTAACATTGTTGAGAAAAATCCCATAATAAATCTAGTAGTTATACCGATGGTGGAATTTAAAATAATAATAGGGATGGATTGCCTCTCAAATTATAATTCAAAGATCAATTATTGATGAAAGTAAATTCCCTTTGTCTTCAGTGGAAAACATAAATTTATTTTCCAAGGAAAAATATCATAGCTCAAGTTTTTTAAAGAACTACCTTCTATATATTTATTTATAGAAATATTTATTGAAGAGGGGTGAAAGTTAAAGTAAAAAAGGTATAATTTATAATCATTTTCCTCCAATAAAATGATTTATTTCCTAAACAATTATCTGGACCACCCCCAAAAAAGATAAATATAATTTATTATTGATATCATTCATGGATCCAAAACTATATCAAAAACCCCATATTGAATGTAATTCATAGAGCTAGAAGAATTAAAGAAGAAACTAAAACATCTCGTTGAGAAGGGTTTTATCCATCCTAGTTTGTCTTTGTGGGGATAAATTATTCTCTTTGTAAAGAATAACAATAGAGAAATGAGACTATGAATTGATTGTAGAGAACTTAATGGGATCAAAATAAAGAAAAAATACCCTCTTCCAAGAATTGATGAGTAACTGAACTAACTTTGAGGATATTAACTATTTTTATAGATTTTTCTCTAATTTTGGTATTATCAAATAAGGGTGAGGAAAGAAGATACCCTAAATATAGCCTTTTGAACAAGGTTTATACATTAATATTTTCTTGTTTTTTGCATTTGTTTGACTACAAACCCCATGAAATTTATGAATTTTATGAATAGAATCATTAGGGACTACCTCAATAAATTTGTAGTGGTGTTTATTGATAAAATTACAATATATTATAAATATCATGAGGAACATTTGGAATACATAATGGTCATATTAATAACTATACAGAAAGAGTTTATTTTTTATCAATTCAGTAAATGTGATTTATGGCTGTAATAAGTTGAAATATTAGGACACATTTTATATTTTACAGGAATTTATATGGATATATCTAAGAAAATAGAAGTATAGGAGTGTTCTCATCCAATATAATTTATTTAGATTCATAGTTTTATTTATTAATTTTTGTAGTTTAAATGTGTTCTAAAAAATCGTAGATAAATATAACACCATCCAACTTACCTTGAAAGGGAATTAAGTTTACCCTGACAAAGGAGTGTAAAAATGATTTCAAGAGATAAAGAAAAGGTTTTTTAGTGAAACTATGCTAACTTTACCCTCAAATAAAGAAGGATATTTCATTTTCTGTGATGCATCCTTTAATAGACATAGATGTGTACTCATGTAAAAATAAGAAGTGATATATTATTCATCATAAAATTTAAATCCTAATCAGATTTATGAACCTACCCATGACTTAGATTTAGCTTCAGTTGTATTTTCATTATAGGTTATGAATAAATATCAATATAGAGAGAATTTTTATATATACACAAACCACAAAATATTTAATTATATATTCACACAAAAGGAATTGAACATGAGACAGAGGTGATAGTTTGAGATTCTTACGAACTATTATTTTTATATTCACTATCACCTTAAAAAATATAAAAAAATTGGGGTGTACTATATAGGAAGGACCCGATAGATCTTTTAATGATGTGGATTGAAGGAGAATATTTCATCCGGGACATGGTAAATATGGACATAGAAGTCATAAGGGAAGGTACATCGTCAATTTTATCCCAAATGATTTCCAAACCATCATTACAGAAGAGGATCGAGAAATCACAAAGAGATGGTCATATGATATTGAAGAACATATAGTCAATGAAAATTAGGACGTTTAATGAGTATTTTATTGATCAATAGGGAGTATAGACGTTCAAAACAAGGATATGTATCCCATCTATTGCATATTTTAATAAAGAACTACTAGATTAATATCATAGATATTAATTATCTATACGTCACAGAATCACTAAAATTTATAGAGATATATGCAATCATTATTTGTGGGATGACAAGAAAAATGAAACTGAAATCTATATTCCAAGATTTTTGGTGTGCTAGCAAGTGAAGGTAGAATAGAAACTTTTTAAGGGATTGTTGAAACCACTTCCAATAACTTTGTGGGAGTGGGATAATATCACTATGAACCTTACTATTAGGCTTCCTAATACATCCATGTTAAATAGTGATATATGTGTAACCATTAATAATTTAACAAATATTTTCTATTACACTGTTATATGAGAGGTTTTCTCCCTTGAGTGCCTTGATCATATGTATATTCAAGAAGCTATGAGACGTTGTTGAATGTTTTGGGAATAGTGGAATCACATTGGTGGAATAGAAAACTCTACTATATATTCTTAATTTACAATTAATCATTACAGTACATGTTAAAAATTCCATGTCTAATGAAAAACTATAGATTATTTGACCAGAAAAAAACACTAAAAATAGAATATGGGGATCTTCATATTCAATTTATAATTAATTTATGAGAATAAATAGAATTAAATAAAATTATAATCCCCTCTTCATTAATGATATTGTTGACTATATTCCATCATAAAATCATTTTTCCACATGATTCAAGTACATAATAAATGTAGTGGTAATTCATACATGCACCAAAATCCCTGAATGTCATCATAGAATAACCAGTTTCTAGGATGATTGATCCTAATCACATACATCATTCATGTTTGATCACAGCTAAATTTTTCTTGAAGGTAGAAGAATACTTGGTGTTCTCTTAATTTCTTGATAATGTAGGTTGAAAGATCTCATTATATATCTCTAGATCTCTCTCTATGGTTTGAAAGATCATCTCTAAATGTGGTGTGAACAAAAAGAGTCATTATATAAAGTGATATAATTTGATATTTATTATGTAATAATTAGGGATTGAATATTGAACGCAATCCCTTTATAAATTTATAATTCTTAGTTGACCCCAAGTCCAATAATATTATTATAATTTTTATTCATCACATGAAATGTACAGTACTTTAAGAATATAAATAAATATCATTTATACCATTTCCAGTTATATAATCAAGATTAGTTCTCTTTCCATTATATTCATTTTCTTATCCTTTAATAATGACTAATTTTTTAATAAATAATTTTTACAATAGTATTCATTGATAAATATAACATAATAAATATTATATTTTCAAAAACTTCAAAAAAGATTATTATTATATAACTCACTTATTATTTCGAATAAATTATCATTAAATAATATAAATCAACAAAACATAAGTAAGTATTATTTATTATAACATATTAAATTCAATACTTGAATTTAATTGAGATTGTGGATACACTTGGTGTGTGACCCATTATCTGTCATACTTATTAGATTTAGGAATGGCCTCCTAAATTCCATGTTGGGCACCTATATAGACATCAATGAACCTATATAGAAATATATTACTATTTTAATAACATCCAACATCCAATTAATGTTTCTAGTGAAATATAATCTCATTATCATGATATCACAAATCAAGTAAGTTTCATGTCGGTTCCATCATCCAATTTTCTCTATATATCTTTCTTTAAATTTTTAGAAATGACCTCACCCACAACACAATAGGTCTGTGATTCATCTCAGTAGTTCCATTCCAACAAAGGGCTTGAGATATCAAATTCCATCAAGATATAAAAGGGGTAAATCCTTTTTATTATTATCCATTAATACAATATCACTTATGACATAACCAACATATTCTACCTCTCTATGTTCATATGTAATCATGGTTTTAATAAATAAATATAATTAAGTGAGTCATGGTATCCATTAATGATAATTTTAATGTTTAAGGATCAATTCAAAGGTCTTTTGATATGAATTTCCAATGATACATGAAAATGTGGATTTCATAATGATATGTATGTTCTCAAAACCACCTTTATTACATATTACCAAGGGTGAAAAACATGATAAGGTTTATCAATGTATTATGATCCTCCTAAACCTTATATCCTATATAGTTTTTAACCCCTTAGAAAATATCATCCGGATATAGAAGAATATCCAAGAATACCGTCAGGGAACCTTTAGTTTCACATCACAGTAGGGAATATCCATGACTATTCAATCAAACATATATTCTTAGGATATTATCACATGATAATTTCATTCCAAGTGAAAATCATAATGTGATATGAAAAACATAGTTTATAATAAATCATGTTACAAAGTACTAAGAAATTTATTTCTAGGGAACCAAGTCGATAAAATTATTACTTTCACTAGATCCATCTAGAAACAACTTTCAGTTAACTGAATATCACTTGATACTCATACCTCTTCTGAGATAAAATCATTAGTTGATGTGGATATGAAGGATAAATGAAAATGTGGAAAATAATAGGATGGTCTTAGATTCTCTCTATATAGTTTCAACAAAGCAGCCCGCCAGTTCACTTATTCAAGGGGGTGGACATAAGTGTTTGAATTAGTATTGAAAATACACCTTCTTAAAAAAATTACCTTAGAAGATAAAACATACAAAGTATTTCATTTGTATTTTGGTGTGATATGGGATATTTAGAGAGTTCCACCATAGTAGTGTTATCACAGTAAGATTTGGTAGGATCTTGACAAGTAGGAACAACACCAATCTCCTAGGAAAAGTTGTGAATCCAAAATACTTCCTTGGTTGCGTCAGAAGATACAATATACTCGAAATCCACTATAGAATTAGTGAAAATCGGCTACATATAACTCTTCAATCTAAAATAATTGATGTTTACATAAAATACATATACAAACTATGACCTTGGATCATTATGATTTATCTTTAATTTATCGTATATATAACCTTTGAGGATTAGTTATTCATCTCTTCCATACACCAAGAACATGTACTTAATTCACCTCAAATACTTAAGGATATACCTAATGATTTTCTAATGATTTTCTTCTATATCTTGTTGATATATTCCTTACATTCTCAAAACATATGAACCACCAATAATTTTACTTAACATGTAATACTTGATATATCCTATCATATAAATGTATGGTATCTTACTCATTCTCTCTTATTCTACTTGTGTATGAGGACACATTACCAGTAAAAGATTTATACCATGTGATACTCGAAAATATCATTTATTTAATTATTCAATAATAAAAATATTTAGTATCTGGTCAATGTATGAACATTACTTAGTCCAAGAAGCCTATTGAATCTATCTAGCAAGATCTCAATCTCTAGAATGTAGGATACTTCACCTAAGTACTTCTTAAAGAATCACATTCCCAACCATTCCTTAACCACTTATAATGTTGTTATGTTATTTCCAATTAGTTATATGTAATCAACATATACTATTATGAAAATAATTTTACTCCCACTAAACCTCTTATAAACACAGGGATAAGATTCATTCTTAATGAAACCAAATCCTTTTATGGCTTTATAAAACCAAATATTGCATAAACCAAATTCTTTCATTAATCCCTAGATGTATATTTGAAAATTTAATACCAATTTTTAATTTCCTAGAGACAAAAACCATTTTTTGTCATATACACATCCACTTGAAGGTTCTCATCTTGGAAAGAGGTTCTGACAACCATTTGTTAAATATCATAATCATGGAATGCTGGTGCAGTAAGAAAAATTATGATGGATTTAAACATGGAAACTGTAGAAAATATTTCATCGAAGTTAATTCCTTAACATTTTATAAATCATTTATCCACTAGATATTATTTCTATGTATTAACTTTACCTTCCAAGACTGGTTTTCTATTAAATTACCATTTTCACCCAATGGGATTTACTTCAACTGGCTGATTGATTAGAACCCAAACATGGTTTTTATACATGGAAACTAACATAGAATTAATCACTTATTTCCATATTGTATCTTCTAATATCTCTTCTACCTCCTTATAGAAGATAGGATCATAATTTTCAACTGACAATGATTCAATATCATCAGTTACTGGAAAACTATATCTCTCCATTTCTCTTACCTCTTTAGTTATCCTAAACATCACTTGTGTTTCTGTAAAACCCTTTTCTATGGGGACCTATGGAATATTTTTCATGTACCTACTCTTGATTATTTTGAGAATAAACTTCATCAAAGTAAATATTTCTCCCACAATCCTCTATTAGGATGTTCCCCCTATCAAGAAATACATATTACCTTGAAATAGTTACTTTATTATCTTATGTGTTGTATAGATTGTATCCTAATGTTCCCCTGGAATATTATATAAAGATAAAATTCATTCCCCGAGATTTAATTTTTTTCTGAAGACATCATTATTAAATTCAGCATAACCCCATATATTAAAATGTGAGAGAAGAAGTTTATTTCTACTCCATAACTCTAATGGAATACAGTTTTTTCTTTAGTTGACATAGAGTTCAGTAATTATGATATCATCTATAATTAATATTCCCAAAATAATTATGGAAGGTTTTGATGACTCATCATTGACCTTACCATGTTCAGTAGTGTATGGTTCCTCCTTCCACTAGCACCATTCCAATATGGTTTAAAAGTTTTTCTTATTTTATATAAAATCTTATACTCTCTTAAAAGTTCAATAAATTCTTTGTTAAGATATTCAAAACCTTGATCCGATCAAGTATTTTTAGCTTCTTCTCAATTTGATTCTAAATTACCTTCTTGAACACTTTTAATTCTAAAAGGATTCATATTTATACCTTATCAATTATATATAACCATACTTACTAAATTCATTGGTAAAAGTGATAAACAATGAGAATCCACCTATAGCTTATTCTTGAAATGTTTTACAGACATTATTGCTTACTAATTTTGCATATTTTTGGCCCTTAAACCTTGACCACCGGATAAAGATTTGTCCATATTTATATGTAAACAGTAATGAAATATATTAATTTTTTATCCTCAAAAGAGTCTAAGTAACTGACGAAAATAGATCTTTGTCAAATTTTTCTTATTTACGTGGCTAAGAAAGTGATTCCATACTTGGGTGTCATATGATTCACTTGTATTTTTTCATTTTGTATTTTCAAAAAAAAATCGTAATTGAATATGAGTACTGCATTCAATATAAAATACCCAACTTGTATATATATAAATATTAAACTCGATAACAAACACACATGATTCCTAAGCTTTATATTTTGGCTTAGTGTAATTCATCTTCCAGTGGCCCTGATTTCTACATGAAAAGTATACTACATCCTATTCCATTCCTGGACTCTGGATCTTCTTCTTCATAAAAGGATAGTACATTGGAGCCTTAGACATAGAATGAGTATTTGGAACCTTTTCTTTATTAATCATCTTCTGATTCACCATTTCGACCATGTATCTTCCATGTCTCATATAATTATCACCTTGGTGAATACGAGTAAGAAGTTCTAGATGTGTCTTATTGTTATTTCTCATAATATAATTCACAATAAAACTAACGTGTTTTTTAGGTATTGAGGAGACACTAAGATTATTGTGAAACTCATCTGTTATTTTAAAATAATTTGTCTTGGATCTCAATATAGAAAATCATCGTGACTCTTTGTGGCCCATCTCATGTCGACTCTCTATGCTTTCACATGAACTATGAATTAGAGATCTCAAATCTCTCTAATCTCACCTTCTCTTAATAGATATCCAAAAGATGATAAATTATTATGTGCACACTCATATCCTTGTGTTAATTTAGAAGATAATTATACATGGATTATGAATTGAAACATTACACATCCATTATAGTGTCCTCGGGTTTTAAATAGAGATATACTTCTTCCTCATTATCCTCTTTGGAAAGTGACTCAAGAAGTGGTGTTTCCAGCAAGAATCTTTTATGATCATGGTATATTAAAATACAGAAAGACCTATAACATTATTGGAAATTCACAATAGTGAGAATTTTAACCTTATCTAGTATAAGTAACAATGATATTTTCAAAAAAATGATTTCCATTTCAAAAAATTAATAGAATAAAATTAGTTCCTTTGACTAAAAATATATTAATACATATAAAATTATATTCCATTAATATCTCACTATTTTTTTGAAACCTAAGAGCCCTCACCATCAATTTTAGAATATATTTTCACTTAGATAATAAAGTTCAAATGATCTATATTCCCCTTCTCATAACCCATACATGATCCAAAGAGTTTATTTGAATGGATTTAGGTAGAAAAAACATTCCAACAATATTATATCAAAGTTAAATGTTCTATTGAGTGAAATATCTAATACTAAAATCCTAAAAAATATTTCCTAAACACTTATCCCTTAGTAACACTAAGTCTTTATTAGATAGTCAACGTTTTGGTTTAAACTAAGTTAAGTTAACCCAAAACATTAAGCTAAAAATTTCCCAATAATTAAAAGTTCCCCAACTTAGTTTGGTGAAGCAGTTTGAACTATAAGGTCGATTATAACTTATATAGTGGAAGGATATACCAACACAATATTTCAATTAATGGATTTTTTTCTTTATTTATAAATCCCATTTTATCACATCCCTTATTAATATTAGTGGATTTTACTTATGTGATTAACCATGTCTGATAAAAGATTCATTCATAATAGGGACATATTTTATTCTATCTTTCTTGCTTGTAATTTAATTTATTAGGTTATCATATAGAATCTACATACATAAATAATAAACCATGAAAATAATATAAATAAAATATATATTACATGATCTTTATATTCTCTAATGGTTATTATATCTAGATGTGGATATTCTAACCATTGGACCTAAAGGAAATCAACCTGAACCATATCTTGGATTGTGTTCCATCTTTCACCTTGGTTTCTATGTATTTCCTTGATAAGTTTTACCTTGGATCTAGGTCTCTAACTAGATCCTCTTGACTATGAGCTCCATATTTATATAAGAATGTACTGACACATAAGTGAGGGCATCCAATTTATTAGATAATGGGGGTTTACATAAAATAAATAAAAATTACAAAGTCTGTTACATAATTAACAATAGGTCATGTCACAAAAACCATAAATAATAATTCAATAATAAAAATTAAAAGCAAACAATCACATAAATAGTGATATTTTAATCTCTTTATAATCCACATAGAATGAAAAAATCATACTTTCTCAATATTTTTATCCATCACTTCGATTTGTCCATTAATTTTGATAATGTGATAGAAATTAATGAAATTATTTTGATTTATCTAAATTATTCCCAAGATTCCTTAACTGTCAACAATCTATAATTGAAAAAAAAAAATTAAATTAAATAAGTGTGCTATGAGGAAAATGCATGTTCTTATCTAAACTTTTATCATGGAAATTGATTTAATATATAATTTGCAACCCTATCAAATGGAATGTGTTGTCAAATAAATAATGCACTGAACATATGTAAATTGGTTTAATTATATATTTAATTTTTTCCAATGTAAATTTGGGCATAATGTTTTTGGAATACTACACAGCATGTACTATGTTGCACAGTGTTTACTATCTTCTGTCTATGTCCATTACAAGGGCCTGGGGACTGGGTATGTTGTCTACCACAGACGATATTAAGGGAAATGACTTTTTATCCATCATACATCGTGTATATCCTCATAGTTTCAAATCATGTCAGTCCCCATGTTTTGTATCCCATACACATCATGTTAGGACTCCACGTATTCTCATCAATGAGAATTTGAGAACTGCACACCATGTACAGTTGTCACATGGTGCATAGATCATCAAACTATGTTCTAGCTTGTCGATAGATATATGCCAATATGAGTTTATAAAATATTATATTTCATTTTATTAGACCTAACCTGATATGTAGAGATATATGTGAGATATAATATAAAAAATGTGTATTTAGGAGGTACACACCTTATAGTCTGGTGTTGTCTGGGCAGAACCTTTGGAACCTCCATATGGAGTTTTTCATATGTTTCTTCAATTTATTATTAGCTTTTTACTAATTATGTAAGTGATAATAAAAAAATTAAGAGATTTTTAAGTTCATATATTAATAAATCAATTGAACTCAATTGAAAGAAAATTATATTTCATGAAAACAATCAATCATTAATGAATAATTATAAATTAATCTAGTGGCTATTTGGATACCACTTGAAGGTTCCAAGATGAGTGGAAGTGCCTAGGTGGCACGACCAACTTGAATTGTTCGCCTTAATATATGTTTAAAAATTAATTCACATTATAAAAATGTCAATCCCAATGAAAAATCAAAGACTAGTTGACCATAAAAGAACTGTTTGAACCATAAGAGGGGGGTCTTTACATGTTACATAAAATTAATATACAAATAGATATATAATTACCTAGACTTGTAATTACATCTTCAATTATCATCCAGTTGACTACATATCATCATACTATCACTGCATTTCATGATCAAAGTGAAAACCCCCTATAGCGGTGATCTTCATGACCACTATATTCTATGAATACCATTATAGAATTTTTTGGTGCTATTATGGTAGATCATGATCTCTTTCATTGTTCATAGTTTATTGGAGCTAAATTATTCCAAAATCAATAAAAACACTTTGTGTTCTCTAGATATCTAGAGGTATAATTAAGAGAGAGTGGGATCTAGATTTCTAGATCTTGATATGTCTCTATAATGATTTCAAGAGTATCTCTATATATATTGTTCCCAATAAGAGTCATTATATAAATTGATATAATTAGATATTTATTTTGGAAGTTTTAGGGTTGTAAATTTTTTTAAAATCCCTTTCCAACATTATAATTCATTATTTACCCCATCTCCAATACAAATAACATTATTATTAATCACATTACAAAAATAATAATTTAAGAATATAAATAAATATCATTTATATCATTACCAATCGGACCACTAAGATTAGTCTACTTTCATTTTTTAACATTTACTAATCCTTGAATAATGAATATTTATTTAATATATAAATATAACTGCATTATTAATTAATAAAAATTATATAATAAAAAATATATTCTCTAAACCTTGCAAAAAAATATTTATTATTATTATTTAACTCAATTATTATTTTGAATAACTTGTAATAAAATCATGGACATTGACCAGACCAGAATAATTATTATTTATTCTAACTTTTTAAATTTAGAAATTTAATTTAACTATGATTGTGGATACACTTGGTGTGTGACCCTCTAAACCCCTTTCTCAGTTGAAATAGAAATTACTACCAAAATTCCAAGGTTAGCATATTGAAACACACCAAGTCATCCATAGAGAAATAATTTAATGTTGCAACAACATCTAGTTTCCTGTGAATGTTTATCATATAATATAATCCATTTATCATGACATCTTAAATTATGAATGTTGAATTCGAGTGTCATCAACCTATGTGCTCGATGTCTCTTTATTTGACTTTCTTAAAATGAACTTTCCCACTAAACACTATAGTCATGGTTCATCTAGGATGTTCCATTCCATAAAAGGGTCTGAGATATCAACATCTATAAAAATACATAAGGGAAAATTACTTCTCACATTATCCATTAATTCAATATCACTCATGATTTACCCAACACATTATGACTCACTGAAAGCATATGTCATATTTTGTTCATCAATACATCAAATTACATAAGCCTTCAAATCCATTGATGATAATCTTAATGTCTAAGGATCATACACACATTCGCTAATAGGAATATCCAATGACATATAAAAATATGGATTTATCATTAATGGGTTTGTTCTCATAACATCATATCTTGAAGATTTCCTAGGTAGGATATTGTGAGAATGTGTCTCAATGTATTATGAGACTTATACCCATATAAACTATATATTGAATGTCCCATTAGATAATATCATCCATCAATTAAAAAAAATCAATAATACTATCATGAAACCTCTTGGTTATCATCATATCAGGGAACTTCCCTAACCTTTCAGCATGACACATATTCTTAGTAAAGTGTCACACGAAGATTTCGTACAAAGGAACATGCATGATTTGATAATTAAAAAATAATTAATAATAAATCATGTAATCAATAACTAAGAAATTTGGTTCTAGGATACTAACTCCAACATTTATGGGGCTCCTCTTTCAATTTTTTCTAACCATGATCTATGGTTTAATTACAAGTTCTAGAAGTGCCTTTAAAAGGTTTGAAATACTGAGGTACACCTAATAATGTTCTACGATCCATAAAAACATGAGTAGTCTAAGAGGATTATTGAAACAATTGAGGAAATGTTATGTCCTAGCTCACATGATTTTCAAGTGAGTTCATACCAACATCTCCCACTCATTGAATTATTTTGTAATATTTTTTCCCTTTAAAGTGTTTAGATGGAATTATATGATGCACTTTATGGGAACAAGTGTTGAATTACATCACATTGGAATGAAGTTAGAAAGTGAAAATTGTTGGGACTAGAAATTGTGGAAGGGCATATATAGAAGATAAAACTGATCTAGATTCATACTGAGGTTTCTTAGAGTTGACAAAAGAGTTATGTCGACAATCAAAGGAAGGAATTGGAATTCCATGTTATAGATCATGTATTCCTCAAAGTATCCCCTTGGAAAGGTTTCGTGAGATTTATAAAAAAAAGGTAAACTAAGACTAAGTTACATTGTACAATTTGATATTATAGAGTGTGTTGGAGCTATTTCATTATGACTTTATCTAACTCCATAACTTTATAATATCCATGATGACTTCTATGTGTCACTACTAAGGAATTATATGCAAACACATGAAACAATCAAGACATAAATGGTGTAGAATTGGAATTTTTTATTTCTGATCTAGAATCTTGATAAATGGGAACACATGTTTAGAAACAAAACTTCTGATCTAGTGAAAGTGTTATTGAGAAATATAAATTTCAAAGAAGAAACCTAGGATCCTGAAGAAGTAATGAAGGATAAATAACCCTTTTATTTTGATTTAAATGTTAATTTTGAGTGAATGTTTTTATGGGGGAGAATATAAAAACCAAAAAATTTAATTCAATTAATATAAGAACTCTTCTTTTATTATACTTTATAATAAAGAAACATAGAATGACACTAGTATATATTGTGTCAATATTGACAACTAAAACTCATAATGGTACAAGGATAAAAACATTGAAGAACAGTAAATTCACTAAAAGAAAATCCATATGATTGAATTAGTTGATGAATATCATTTTAATCATAATGTAAAAATAAATTAATGTGTTAGGAAATCCATATACATTGTTAAAGGATGCATAAGAACCTTTTTAAATGAAGTAGTGAATTATAAATGATAATGATAGTGAATTTATTGTGCAATATGGGTTTTCATCATTTTGAACAAGGTTTAATAAGATGTTTTTTCACTATCACTATTGGGTATGTATATGTAATTAAGTTACTATTGATAATTTGTTATGATTTAACAAAAATTATATTATTTAAAGTGATTATAAATATTTATAAATTCCATTAAAAATAAGATTTATAATAAATTCAGAATTTTTAAATAAGAATAATTTTTTTCAAAATATTCCTAAAACCACTTATCATGATGATAATATAATTTAACGAAGTCCTAGGTATTCTTTATTACAATCACAAATTTTATGATGTCATTAAAACATTTAAGTTATAATAAATATAGATTTTTATTTAAAAGAAAAATAATTATAATTATATAATTTTTTTATAAAATTTATATAATTTTTTGACTCAATACATAAAAAATATTTTAGGATGAAATTGAAGTAATTTTTTGAACAAGTCGGTTTTTTGGTTAAAAAGAAAAAATTACTAATTTTTGAGTAGCGTGATTTTATGACATCATTTTGATGGGGCTATGATTCAAAAATCTATGAAAATTTTTATTCGATAAATTTTTCATTTAATAAGTATAAGAAATTAATTGAAAATATTATTTTTAATTTTTAAATATATTCTTGACATTTTGGAACCAAAAATTTGATTTTCAAGATAAAATTCATTTTGTATTATATGCCTTAAAAGGGTTGGTCTAAAGGTTAATTTACACATAGGCTTGATTATAATGTAAAACAACACTGAATAAGTCTTTGATCATTGGGAAAAATATTTAGAATTTATTTTACCCAAAAGTGGTTGGATTATATAATAAAATAACCAATGTATTAACCCTTAAAACCACCCCTTCACATATATAAATAGCCACCCTTTCTTCCTTTCCTTACACTAAAAACCCATTGAGCATGAAGTTCATTTACCAATCCCTTTATAAATCTTTACCAAGTTGTTCCTAGGATTTAAATAATTCTCTCTCTATCACTAAGAATTATCCTGTCAATGTAAGTGTTATCTTCCTCGACTTTTTAAATTCATGTGCACCTTTTGTAGTATCCATTGGATTATAAATTTTTTATATTGTCAAGTTTTTCTAAACATCCCCATTAATAAAAATATTAAGTCTTCTTATTGACATATTTTTCTCTCTCTCATTAAACCCATTATTTGATCCTTTTTTGTATACCAACTATGTTGTCAAAATCATCAATTAATTATCCTTGCTATGTTTTGATGTCATTTGTACCCATACCAATGTTTGTTAAATGGTATTCAATTAGATGTATCATTAAATTATTTATTGGTAGCATACATCTATAAAACCCAAATTCCCTACTCATTGGTGAAAATGATATGTACTTATTATCTTGGATCAATGTACCACGAATAATGTTAGTCATATGAATGGGGTTCCCTGATAGTGCTCTAATACATTTGGTAAAGAATTAATTTCAAGAGACGACATGTTCATAATACCTCTACAATATTAAATAGTAATTCTTTATGATAAATTGTTCAAAATCCTTGATAATATTTTTTTATACACCTTACAAAAGACATTTGATGATATGTTTTTAAATATAACATATTTACATTGTTGTCACATTTCCATGTTATGCCTCATGATCTTATGTTCATATTCTTATATTATGCCTCAAGTTATTATTTAAATGTTCATTAGTTATACTTAATGTTTTAGATAACATATTATTTTAACTTTTTTCCCCTTACTAGGTATTATTGTCACCACTTTCATTTAATAAATGTACCCAGGAAATCTTTTACAGTATATCAGCTATGAATCGATAGTAAAGAAGCCTTTCAAGAGAGATGAAAGTTATTTTATGTTTCTTTTATGAACCATGTATATCTTGTATTATATAGCTTGTTTCAAATAATCTAAACCCCCCAAATGTCCTTCAAAGTTATTTATATAATACATTATCAATGAATTGTGTTAAAAATCATATATAAAAAGGTGAGTCTCCATTCTTAGTTCTTTCTCAAAACACATTTGGTAATTTTTTACATTGTTTATTTGTACTCATCTAGTTCATTTGATTGCATGGAACGTTTTTTGGTGGTTCTATTGTATTATACTTCAATGATAACTTGGTTCTTATTTTTAATATTATATCACTTTGAGTCTATTTGGATTAATTTCAAATAGGTTATATTAAAATAGTTTTTAAAATGTAATTTAAAAAGAAAAACATTTTTATTACTTATTTAATGGTTATTAAGAAATTTATTTATATTAAAGTTGTTTATGAAACTATAGTTTTCAAAAAATTTCTATAAATTGGGGAAAATGGTGATTTTTTCGTTGTTTTAAATGGATTTTTTCTTTCTTTTGAAATACTTAATTATAATTGTCAACCATCCATTATTTTATATATATAAAAAGGATGGTTTTTTAAAAAAATCAGTGGTATTTTATTACACTTGTTTTTTAAATCATGTGAAAATTTTCATATTATATCCTATGTTCAAACTAGAATAGTGTGAACTATGTTAAAAATTTATTTGAATAGTCTTAGTGAGTAGTGACCTACAAGGTTTTTTATCCCATTCCTATATATATTGTAGGTTTCAAGTGCCTAGTTCAATTACATTATCAATATTTTGGGGTTGTCTCAGGATAGATGGTAGGTTATAATATATGATTGAGTGTCAGTAGTGATAATGTTGGAGATATTCAGATTATGTTTCCCTTTTTTATATTCATATGTTGTTTTTGTTATTCATCCTATTACATTTATTTATATATATCTATTTTTATTTTTGTTTATTCTATTTTTTTATCATTACATATATATGTGTGTGTGTGTGTTTATTTATTATGACATGTTTTATTGTTTATTCATTGTTTCCCATTCTTGTTTGTTATATATTTTTATCATGAGAAAATTATTCACAAGGAGTGTTTTAAGATTCCCAGGAATTAGTTTTCATCCTGTGGCTTTTGGGAATTACCTTCGATCTAATTGTAGGATGGGTCAGGTTCCCATTCATATGGCATCATGGTCTAGTTCATTATAAATGGTATTAGATCCATGTTTAAAAGTAGGGACCTATGATCTTGGAACCTACTCACTTAATTTGGGGTGTTGTTGTACAATTTAGTTAGGATTTTATTTAGGACTCAGGAAGTTGTTCAGGAGTGGGTTCCTAACCACCACCCTTCATGATGATTCCTAGTTTAGCATGGGTAGTGGGTTTTGAATTTTTAATTTTTAATTTCATTATATTTACCAACGATGGTGTGTTACCATCATGAAATGATTTGATTTTCCTTTTATCTTATTCTGGTGCTTTGGTATGGAAATGGAAAGTAGATCATTTGTGTAATGTTGGTTTTCAGAGCCTCATAAATCGAGCAGTGACCAAACACTTTATCTTAAAATTGAAACATAGATCATTGTGTGGATATCCCATGTCCCATCAAACCGTATGGATGATTTAATCATGATTACACATCCCATTCAACTAATTTTTAGGCCACTTTTAAAGAATTTTCAATATTAGTAAATGAATCTAGTTTGTCCAATGATATGATGATGATGTTGATTGGATTTTTTTTATTTTTTGAGTTCCTCATTTTTTGTGTGATTGTTGTTTAAATTTTTTTATGAAAAAAAGGACTTTATGAAAATTATTTTGGTCTAGAATATTTATTTTTCCACTTTATAAAAATGGATTTAGATTTCATGGAAATGTTAAATATTGGAAGTAACATTGAAGGCTCATTTTTAAAATTTAATTGCTTTTTCAAAAAGTTTTTTAGTACATTTTGTTTAAATTGTTTCATTTTCTTATGGATTTGGAAAAATGAGTGTGATTTAAAATTGATGGATAGTTTAAGTGTAAGGAATTTTAGACCCTGTTAGGGTAGGTTTTAAAATTAATTGTTTTAATTTAACGAAAATGAATTGTTGAATGGTTTTAAAACATTTTTAAGTGATGTTTTTAATAGTGATTTAAGTAATGGTATTTCAGATTCCCAAGTGAGATTATTATTTTACAAAAGAATTTGTGTTTTCTTAAACTGGGTTAAATTTATTTTAATTACCTTTAGGAGTTTGGATTTTAAATTAAGTAAATTATTTCTCAAGTGGTTTGGTTCTTTTAAATGCATGTATTTTTTTTGGAAAAATGGTATTTTAATTCCTTTGGAAATGTAAAAGTCTTCAAAGATTTGTGATTTTGGCATGTTTTTTCCAGGATTGGATTGTGTTTTTTTATTTTTTTCCCTTATATTATATTGGGACTACCTTGTGTTATTTAGGAAACATCACCTATCTAGGTCTATGGTTTTTATATATAATGTATGCCTTTGAGACTTTTTTTGAGTAACTGGGGAGTTTTTATCGATATAAGTTTTTATTTTCTCATTATTGGATCTCTCATAGATTCCAAATGTTGTTATAAGATTTGTTTTACACTTTTGATTGCATTATGGTGTGTTGGAAATTGGTTTTGGTTAAGAGACTAGTCTATGTGAGCTATTGATAACTAGTTGGTTGAATTTAATAGGACTAGTCTCCTTGGATTTTCTGGTGATGGTCCCTTTTGAGGATTTTTTTCTCAATGATTTTTTAGTGTAGTAACCTTGATATGGTTTTTTTGGTTCTTCCTTGGGACTCTTTTGGATTATATTGTTTGATTTGTCTTTATTTTTTTATCTTTCATCTTGTTCTTTAGGCATTGTATATAGGTCTTTGTTTATATTTTTCTTATAGTTAGGTTAATGTATAGATTTGAATTTCTTGGGTTCAAAAGGGGATGGACTTGTGTGTTTGATTTTTTTACATATGATTCTTGTGGTACTATTTGATATTATGTACTAGATAATGTTGATTTAAATTTGGTTAAGTTCATCATGATATGGTGGTCGGGGTATGAGGTCCTACGTTACCCCATTTTTCTTTTGGAATAAGATCCAAGGTTATATACCATGCCATTTCTTTGATTGAGGAATGTATTTAGTCACTATATGATTTTGATTTTTTGAAATCTAATGCTTTTGATGACCTAGTCTCATGGACCTTGATACTTTTATTTGTATTTATATTTTTTTAAAATATTCTATGTTTGGGGGTTTCATTGATGGTCAAATATTATGGTCTTGAATGATTTTCCCTTTGAGGTATCTCATTTATTTATGATAGTATTCCCTTTTCAACATTTATATATCTTATAGATTTATATGGTTATTTTAATCTAGTTATTAATTATAATTATTTGTGTAATGGTAGTTTTCATGGTGAATCTCTTATTATATGAGTGGCTTTTTTATTCTTCACCATTCGGAACAATTTTAAATAATGGGGAGACCTCAATTTGTCTCCCAAATTTAGGAGTTCTTGTTGAAAGTTTGTGGTCCATTCTTACTTGAGGTTTTTGGCATGGATTAAAGTGTTTTAGTGGTTCTTTAGAGGATGTATTGTGTTTTATGTCTCTATGATCTTGGAATATTTAAATTTTTCCCAATACATTTTAACTTTTCATCGAGGCGTACCGATCATTCCCCGTACTCGATGAATACAATACGGTCAGTGCTTTGGGGATTAAACCTCTGAGAGAGGTGTGTTTAAGGACATCCAAGCCAACACTATTCCTCTATGCATTCCTACTTATGATAGGGTTCTAGAGAGAACCTTTGTGTTTGAATAATATTTAGTTGTGCAGATGCCGCCATTGAATGTCAGTAGTGGGAAAGTAGGAAACTGGCGCCTGTCTTAGAGACTTGGGTGTGGAAAATGTTTCGAGAAGAAGAAGTGTTATGGAGAGATGAATTCACAGGGCTACAAATGTAGAAGAATTTCTAGGGAAGCATCATGAGGTGGTGTACATTTAGATAATTTACAACCACCCCCATTGTGTTCCCCACCAGGCTCAGGGAGCTGGAGGACATAGGAAGGGAGTAGTTGCATGCTGTCATGGAGTGTGACCCAAGGGCTCTAGGAATGACTCGAGGTATGGTTTGTATCTACTACAAGCTGTCATATCAATTTAAATAGGAATAAAACTTTCCTTGCTTCCACGAATCTTGTCCAAGACATAGAGTTTCTGGTTAAACTGTTGACTTGATCCTCACATTTAGAGATACCTTTGGGAGGAGACTTGATAATCACACTTACGCTGATAGTGTGATCGAACCCATGAGGAAAGAGTTTCAGTTGGAACCGCTTGGTGGAAGTGCCGAGGCATTACGACGTTAGTTTGGGTATGCACTGGATATCCACAGTTCATACTCAAATTGATTGTATTAGGAAAACAGGTTGGGATTTATATACAACGTCGGAATGGGGATTTCTTTAGTCAGTGAAAAAGGAAATGCAGGTAGCTTAGGATAAACTCATGCATAGGAGGGTGCAGCTGATCACTCTTTAGTCGGCCAGCCTACCCTCGTTGCCACAGAGGATTTGAGTTTTCCATTCCCAACAGGTGGGGCTAGGGTTCCTCCAGGACTATGACATTGAGATAGTCCATACTCCTGGGAAGGGGAACGTTATAACATATGAACTCAACATGATATTTTGTATACAGCTGCTAGGTGAAGCAACGAAATATCTGGCTGCTTTTTAGATATCCTTTGTGGATCAAGATGGAGCAGTTTTTCTTTAGTCTCTTACAGTCACTCCCCCACTTCATTAGTAAGTCAGGGAGGTGTAGTGTGGGGGTGCTAACTGCGAGGCTCAACGTGCTAAGATATCCTCAAGACGGTCTCCTGAAAAAATATTCAATAGGTTGGGAGCACTTAATCCTTTTCAGAGGATGCACCATGGTACTAGTGACGCCTCGGGAGGAAGTGTTGAGGGAGTTTCATACATCCCATTTTAGTGGTACATCCTAGAGTAGTGAATGTGTACCCAGACTTCTGGCGTTAGTACTAGTTACCAAGGATGAAGAAAGAATTGGCATAAGACTTATGTCGCAAGAGACGGATATCCTTGGAGTTTAAGGATGGAGACCATGTCTTCCTACGGGTCTCAAGATGATGAGGATTGTGGAGTTTTGGCTGGGGTAATAAACTATCTCCAAGGTTCATCAGACCTTTCAAGATTCTCAGTATAGTAGGTGAGGTGGAATAGCGCTTAGCACTTCCACCGTAGTTGGAAAAGGTGCAGGATGTCTTCCACATATCCCATCTGAGGAGATACGTGCACGACCCATCTCACTTCATCGACCATGACAATCTGGACTTAGATGATGGGTGACGTTTAAAGAGGTTCCAGTAGAGATTGACGATAAACACGAGTGGGTCCCTTGTGGGCAATCAATTCCTCTGGTGTGTGTATGCTGGAAGCACAGGAACCTCCAGGAGAGAACATGGGAGAAGGAGGTTCAAATTTTTGCTCAGTACCATCTTTTAGTTGTTTTGACTTTGTTGTGGATTTGGAATAAATAAATCTTTAAGGTGGGGAGAATTTAATGTCCAAGAAATTCCATGTAATTTTTTTTAATTATATGGAATTATTACTACACCGTTAAATCTGACAGCAGGCAATTCCGAGGCCCAAAGTGCTCAGAATGATCCGTCTAAGTTTTGTTAAGTTTTAATTAGCGTGTGTAAGAAGTTTTCCTGGAAAAGTGTAATAACTCTTAAACAGTAACTCAGATCAGAAATATGAGGTCACCTTTACATTCGGGATGGTGGGTTTACCCTAGGCATGACTTAAGTTCATTTAGTGCAGGCCTCCTATGAGAAAACCCAAAAATGGCATAACTGTAAATGAAATAATTAAATAAAGGTATTTTATTTTTCAAATGCTTATAACCCATGAACAATAATACAGATTGAAAATCCGAGACCACCACAGAACTCATGAGGGTATACTATCTTTAGGTAGATAATAACATTAGTCGGCACGGGCCACCAGTGAAAGTTAGTTGTTGTCTGTAAATAAAATATTAGAGTGACAATTATTTTATTTTAAAACTAATGACTTCTAAATGGTAACTCAGATTGAAAATATGAGAGTAAAATTGGGTTTATTGGGTCATGTTTCAGTTAGTGATAGCCTAACTATGACCAGTGTGTGTCAAGGGTGACTATAATAATTTTTCCAAACATTGTTTCAGGAACATTCATTAAATGCACGAGCAGCTTTATATAACTTTTAAACTGGTGCTCAGAATTTAAATCTTAGGACACTGTTAAACTCATAGCACCAATATTCACTTAAAGATACTTTCACTTCGACCGTTGTAGGTCTAGAGAAAATGTTCATTTTTTGGAACTTTTAATAGAATAAATAAAATAACTTTATTATTTTATTTTTATTCTTTTCCTCAAACAGACGAGAAGTAAGGTGGGACTGGTGACGTGTCCAGCAAATAAATTGCTTGAACTTTCAATTCTAAGTAACCACACCATTGGGGAATTAGGAAGGTTCCAAATTAATGGGCCTCCATTAATCCCACGAACATTACACACCCTTATCCTCTCCTATTTATATGTAGTTTGGGGGGAGGTGTCGGAAGTGATTCACCAAGAAACGAAGTGCTAACAATGTGAAGTGATTCCAAACCATTGGTGGAAGGAACCGGTTCCAGAGGGTGGTGACAAGAAACCCTGAACTAAGAACTAAAGAATGACAATCGAGCAGCGTCGTTGGAGGTTTTTTGCGGCGACGATGAATGCTGACACTTCCAAAAATGTGGATGCTCTCCATCAAACTTGATGTAGGGGTGTGTTTTCGATTGATCGTCATTAATTTTTCTCTCACATTGAATCACCTCCCATGAGCTGCTTTCTACCACCCAAAAGTGGAGGGAACGGGCCAAATGAACATGTCCCGACCTCACCGCAAAATCTTTGTGTTTCTTGTTGTGTTCTTCGCAATGGAGGAGGATGGAAACCGACACCAGTGGGGATTGAGAATGGCGGCCTGCACCAAGTTTAGCCATAAATATGGCGATGTCACAACCGCACCGTCGGAGAAGGTTCATGGCCCTTCGGTTACGTCAGAGCAAGGGAGGAGGCCAGTGGTGGTCGGCCTCACAATGGGGGTGGCGGCACGCGTCCGCTCCGCCCGGCAAGTAAGGGTCGTGACTTTGTGCCGCAATGCCAAAGGGAGGGCGGTCGGCCTAGCCGGCCACGGAGGGGAAGTGCATGACGTGCTTCCGGGAGGACAAGGGGATGGCCATTCCGGTCAGCTGAGCTGAACCACATGGGTCCCGAGTGTTGCCTGGAAACCGAACAGCTTCAATCGTTTGGTGATTGAGAGCGGGGGGCATGGAACTCCCCCCCCCCCTCATGCGGCCAGGCTGGGCCACCCGGGTCAGGCCGCCTTGGTCTGGCTGGACCCAGCAGACCTGGCGAGACCTATCAGGGACGGGTCATCCAGAACCGGGTTGGGTCAGCCCAGGCCGGGTCCGGTCGGGTCGGTCCGGCCGGACTCGGGCCAGTTTCGACCCTAAACATTATTTCAGCCATATCTTGAGCTACGTGCATCCATTTGAAGAACCGTCTATGGAAATGAAAACCATGGAGAGATAAGGTCCTTTTGGTTTACCCGAAATGAAATTTGGAAAATTTTGGGGTATGGTCGGGTTGGATCGAGCACGAATCTAACCGGGCACTTGGAACTAAAAGGCTAATAACTTACAGACCGAGCGTCTAATTAACACACTGTATGTTTCTTTGAGACCCCTATGGCGTGGCGGTCCTTTGGAAAACTTCTTCATAGGACTTAGTGGAAGTTGGAGTATAGACAAGTGGCTTGAAGAGCGGACCCTCCAAGAGAAGAGAAAGAGTAGAGCGGGTACCCTGTAGATGGGTGTGACATGAGAAAGGGATCCTATGTGGGTCTGAGATTGAGGATCCCACATTGATCCTCTCTAGAAATCCCTGAAGGACTTCTCTTGGATCATTCATGAGACTATTGTACTATGATCATGTGTGGGTCTGACAAAGTTCTAGGATCATGTGTTGGTCTGACGATGTACTAGGGTCCTGTGTGGGTCTGACGATGTACTAGGATCCTGTGTGGGTTTGATGATATACTAGGATACTATGTGGGTCTGATTATGTACTAGGATCCTTTGTGGGTTTTTGATTTAGGATCCTTTGTGGGTTTTCCTCTTAGCAGAGTAAGATGATTCATTATTTACATCTAATCATCTATACTACTGTACTTAAGTTATACCTGGTATGAGCTGAGTCCTTTCCTTCATGGTGATACCTTTGTGGTATTCTTCTGTGTGGAGTACCCGTGTGGTAATTTCCTTAGTGGTGATACCTTTGTGGTATTCTTCTGTGTGGTTTACCTATGTGGTACTTTCCTTCACGGTGATACCTTGTGGTCATCTTCTATGTGGTATACCAGTGTCGTCCATTCCTTCATGGTGATACCTTTGTGGTATTCTTCTCTGTGGAATACCTGTGTGGTACTTTCCTCTATGGTGATACCTTGGTGGTATTCTTCTGTGTGGCGTACCTGTGTGGTACTTATCTTTATGGTGATACATTGTGGTATTCTTCTATATGGTGTACCTGTGTGGTACTTTCCTTCGTGGTGATACCTTGGTGGTATTCTTCTATGTGGAAAACATGTTTGGTACTTTTTTTCATGGTGATACCTTTATGGTATTCTTCTGTGTGGCATTACCTTTGTTGTACTTACCTTTTTGGTGTTACATTCATGTAATTATTTCCTTCGTGGAATAGATGATATTTGAGCTAATGAGTTGGGACTTGTGTTTCCTCATGAATGAGATGTGTATACTTGATAACTTAGGTGTATGTTTGGGAACATTCCAATGCAGGGTTGACAGTGGTTTTCATGCTTTTTGTTTTATCCGTTGTAAATTTTGTGGGACCTTTAAGGGAATCAGGGTCCCTACTGAGTATTGTTATACTCACCCATGCACGGGCTACAATCGCACATTATAGTGTTTGGTGCAGACAGTGGACAGCACTGATTGGGGATGAGAGTACCAGGACTGGAGGTAGCTCGGAGGTTGACCTTAGGAAAATCATACCACAGAGACAACT
Source organism: Viscum album (assembly GCA_963277665.1). Lineage (NCBI taxonomy): Eukaryota > Viridiplantae > Streptophyta > Magnoliopsida > Santalales > Viscaceae > Viscum > Viscum album. The sequence continues at coordinate 1,914,095,415 of OY728165.1, read as the reverse complement.
GTTCGAGAGCTGTACCTACCCTTCAGGTAGGATCCTTGGTGGGTGTTCACAGGATCTATTTCAGTTTACTTGTACTTTCTAGTTTTCTTGTACTTTCCAATTGGGCTTGTATTCTGTCCATTTTTACTTAATATACATACTCTTTTTACTATTCAGATAACTTGTGTTTGTATCTTGTTGTGTTCTTGGTCATGTGTGTATATAACTTATAAAGGAAATGCCTTCCTGATTTTAAGGAATACGTCTTTTGGTGCTAGTCACTAGCCCCTGGCCTATAGAAGGCAGGCTTCGGGTAGTCACAGTACAGGCCCCGAGGGATGCATCGTGACACATGGAGTGTACCCTTCTGGACATATTTAGATTTAGTTTATAATTTAATATGTATGATATGTGATGAAGGAGATAATAATTATCCTTTTAATGATGATAAAACATATTTATGGATTTTAATACTTGCATTACTTTTAATTTAACTCAACACAACCCATGACTAACACTTTGTATTGTCCTTGTCATTCATTATGTACTTACACAACATGTATACATGTACATCATTTTGTGATATACATAGTCGGTGGGAAGATCTTTGATACCTCTTACATCCTGACTACAACAGTTAATACCCTTTACAAAACCAATTATTTTCCTTACCTTACCTTAAATCATGTTATTTCATAAGGATCCCTCAAGTGATTTTTACATTCCCAATCATTATATATCCCCTATAGATTTCACTAAAGCCTCTTCTACCTTGAATCCTATTCGGGTGGATCGATCTAACTAGTTCCACCCCTTATTCTACTACTACAATAGGTATTTTCATTATTCATTGAGGTTCCAAGAATGGGTGTTTATAAGGATTCAATTCCGAGGCCCAAAGTGCTCAGAATGATCCGTCTAAGTTTTGTTAAGTTTTAATTAGCGTGTGTAAGAAGTTTTCCTGAAAAAGTGTAATAACTCTTAAACAGTAACTCAGATCAGAAATATGAGGTCACCTTTACATTCGGGATGGTGGGTTTACCCTAGGCATGACTTAAGTTCATTTAGTGCAGGCCTCCTATGAGAAAACCCAAAAATGGCATAACTGTAAATGAAATAATTAAATAAAGGTATTTTATTTTTCAAATGCTTATAACCCATGAACAATAATACAGATTGAAAATCTGAGACCACCACAGAACTCATGAGGGTATACTATCTTTAGGTAGATAATAACATTAGTCGGCACGGGCCACCAGTGAAAGTTAGTTGTTGTCTGTAAATAAAATATTAGAGTGACAATTATTTTATTTTAAAACTAATGACTTCTAAATGGTAACTCAGATTGAAAATATGAGAGTAAAATTGGGTTTATTGGGTCATGTTTCAGTTAGTGATAGCCTAACTATGACCAGTGTGTGTCAAGGGTGACTATAATAATTTTTCCAAACATTGTTTCAGGAACATTCATTAAATGCACGAGCAGCTTTATATAACTTTTAAACTGGTGCTCAGAATTTAAATCTTAGGACACTGTTAAACTCATAGCACCAATATTCACTTAAAGATACTTTCACTTCGACCGTTGTAGGTCTAGAGAAAATGTTCATTTTTTGGAACTTTTAATAGAATAAATAAAATAACTTTATTATTTTATTTTTATTCTTTTCCTCAAACAGATGAGAAGTAAGGTGGGACTGGTGACGTGTCCAGCAAATAAATTTCTTGAACTTTCAATTCTAAGTAACCACACCATTGGGGAATTAGGAAGGTTCCAAATTAATGGGCCTCCATTAATCCCACGAACATTACACACCCTTATCCTCTCCTATTTATATGTAGTTTGGGGGGAGGTGTCGGAAGTGATTCACCAAGAAACGAAGTGCTAACAATGTGAAGTGATTCCAAACCATTGGTGGAAGGAACCGGTTCCATAGGGTGGTGACAAGAAACCCTGAACTAAGAACTAAAGAATGACAATCGAGCAGCGTCGTTGGAGGTTTTTTACGGCGACGATGAATGCTGACACTTCCAAAAATGTGGATGCTCTCCATCAAACTTGATGTAGGGGTGTGTTTTCGATTGATCGTCATTAATTTTTCTCTCACATTGAATCACCTCCCATGAGCTGCTTTCTACCACCCAAAAGTGGAGGGAACGGGCCAAATGAACATGTCCCGACCTCACCGCAAAATCTTTGTGTTTCTTGTTGTGTTCTTCGCAATGGAGGAGGATGGAAACCGACACCAGTGGGGATTGAGAATGGCGGCCTGCACCAAGTTTAGCCATAAATATGGCGATGTCACAACCGCACCGTCGGAGAAGGTTCATGGCCCTTCGGTTACGTCAGAGCAAGGGAGGAGGCCAGTGGTGGCCGGCCTCACAATGGGGGTGGCGGCACGCGTCCGCTCCGCCCGGCAAGTAAGGGTCGTGACTTTGTGCCGCAATGCCAAAGGGAGGGCGGTCGGCCTAGCCGGCCACGGAGGGGAAGTGCATGACGTGCTTCCGGGAGGACAAGGGGATGGCCATTCCGGTCAGCTGAGCTGAACCACATGGGTCCCGAGTGTTGCCTGGAAACCGAACAGCTTCAATCGTTTGGTGATTGAGAGCGGGGGGCATGGAACTCCCCCCCCCTCATGCGGCCAGGCTGGGCCACCCGGGTCAGGCCGCCTTGGTCTGGCTGGACCCAGCAGACCTGGCGAGACCTATCAGGGACGGGTCATCCAGAACCGGGTTGGGTCAGCCCAGGCCGGGTCCGGTCGGGTCGGTCCGGCCGGACTCGGGCCAGTTTCGACCCTAAACATTATTTCAGCCATATCTTGAGCTACGTGCATCCATTTGAAGAACCGTCTATGGAAATGAAAACCATGGAGAGATAAGGTCCTTTTGGTTTACCCGAAATGAAATTTGGAAAATTTTGGGGTATGGTCGGGTTGGATCGAGCACGAATCTAACCGGGCACTTGGAACTAAAAGGCTAATAACTTACAGACCGAGCGTCTAATTAACACACTGTATGTTTCTTTGAGACCCCTATGGCGTGGCGGTCCTTTGGAAAACTTCTTCATAGGACTTAGTGGAAGTTGGAGTATAGACAAGTGGCTTGAAGAGAGGACCCTCCAAGAGAAGAGAAAGAGTAGAGCGGGTACCCTGTAGATGGGTGTGACATGAGAAAGGGATCCTATGTGGGTCTGAGATTGAGGATCCCACATTGATCCTCTCTAGAAATCCCTGAAGGACTTCTCTTGGATCATTCGTGAGACTGTTGTACTATGATCATGTGTGGGTCTGACAAAGTTCTAGGATCATGTGTTGGTCTGACGATGTACTAGGGTCCTGTGTGGGTCTGACGATGTACTAGGATCCTGTGTGGGTTTGATGATATACTAGGATACTATGTGGGTCTGATTATGTACTAGGATCCTTTGTGGGTTTTTGATTTAGGATCCTTTGTGGGTTTTCCTCTTAGCAGAGTAAGATGATTCATTATTTACATCTAATCATCTATACTACTGTACTTAAGTTATACCTGGTATGAGCTGAGTCCTTTCCTTCATGGTGATACCTTTGTGGTATTCTTCTGTGTGGAGTACCCGTGTGGTAATTTCCTTAGTGGTGATACCTTTGTGGTATTCTTCTGTGTGGTTTACCTATGTGGTACTTTCCTTCACGGTGATACCTTGTGGTCATCTTCTATGTGGTATACCAGTGTCGTCCATTCCTTCATGGTGATACCTTTGTGGTATTCTTCTCTGTGGAATACCTGTGTGGTACTTTCCTCTATGGTGATACCTTGGTGGTATTCTTCTGTGTGGCGTACCTGTGTGGTACTTATCTTTATGGTGATACATTGTGGTATTCTTCTATATGGTGTACATGTGTGGTACTTTCCTTCGTGGTGATACCTTGGTGGTATTCTTCTATGTGGAAAACATGTTTGGTACTTTTTTTCATGGTGATACCTTTATGGTATTCTTCTGTGTGGCATTACCTTTGTTGTACTTACCTTTTTGGTGTTACATTCATGTAATTATTTCCTTCGTGGAATAGATGATATTTGAGCTAATGAGTTGGGACTTGTGTTTCCTCATGAATGAGATGTGTATACTTGATAACTTAGGTGTATGTTTGGGAACATTCCAATGCAGGGTTGACAGTGGTTTTCATGCTTTTTGTTTTATCTGTTGTAAATTTTGTGGGACCTTTAAGGGAATCAGGGTCCCTACTGAGTATTGTTATACTCACCCATGCACGGGCTACAATCGCACATTATAGTGTTTGGTGCAGACAGTGGACAGCACTGATTGGGGATGAGAGTACCAGGACTGGAGGTAGCTCGGAGGTTGACCTTAGGAAAATCATACCACAGAGACAACTGTTCGAGAGCTGTACCTACCCTTCAGGTAGGATCCTTGGTGGGTGTTCACAGGATCTATTTCAGTTTACTTGTACTTTCTAGTTTTCTTGTACTTTCCAATTGGGCTTGTATTCTGTCCATTTTTACTTAATATACATACTCTTTTTACTATTCAGATAACTTGTGTTTGTATCTTGTTGTGTTCTTGGTCATGTGTGTATATAACTTATAAAGGAAATGCCTTCCTGATTTTAAGGAATACGTCTTTTGGTGCTAGTCACTAGCCCCTGGCCTATAGAAGGCAGGCTTCGGGTAGTCACAGTACAGGCCCCGAGGGATGCGTCGTGACACATGGAGTGTACCCTTCTGGACATATTTAGATTTAGTTTATAATTTAATATGTATGATATGTGATGAAGGAGATAATAATTATCCTTTTAATGATGATAAAACATATTTATGGATTTTAATACTTGCATTACTTTTAATTTAACTCAACACAACCCATGACTAACACTTTGTATTGTCCTTGTCATTCATTATGTACTTACACAACATGTATACATGTACATCATTTTGTGATATACATAGTCGGTGGGAAGATCTTTGATACCTCTTACATCCTGACTACAACAGTTAATACCCTTTACAAAACCAATTATTTTCCTTACCTTACCTTAAATCATGTTATTTCATAAGGATCCCTCAAGTGATTTTTACATTCCCAATCATTATATATCCCCTATAGATTTCACTAAAGCCTCTTCTACCTTGAATCCTATTCGGGTGGATCGATCTAACTAGTTCCACCCCTTATTCTACTACTCATGGAATCATTTTAGGTGGTCTAAAAGTTATATCTCTTGGTTTATTTATGTATTTTTTCATGTGTGGATTTGTTATTGGGTGTCTCTTAGTGTGTTTTGATCACTCTTAGAATGTTTAGGTAAAATGGTTGTTTATAAGTTAAATATAAAACCTCACGATCCCTATGGGATGTGTTGAGGGTGATGAGGATAATCTATAGCCACCCATGGGGTGTGATGACTTTCCCGGACCTAGGTATTTGTGAAGAACAAGTGATGTTGTGGTGTATTTATGTATAACTCTTGATAAACATGTTGATGTAATTGATTGTGTTGGGTAGATGATACGTGATGAACCAAGGATTAACAATAACCTAAGGGATATTATATTAGCATGGAATTGGTTTATATGGGTTGAACATAGTTATGCTAGATGAATTGAAAATAGTGTTGGTATGGGTAAATGGGTTGAATAATGAGAATAATGAATGGATAAATGGATTAATTTGTGGAAATGATTAAAGACCATAATGGAAAGGATTATGAGCCTGGTAATGAATCCTAGTGAGTTAGGCATAATAAACTAAGCCTATTTGAGACAGGCACAATGAATAAATGCTTAGTGAGATAACCGTAATAAAAGGTAATTGGGATAAATTGCTATATGATGTGAAATGCGGTAAATTTGTTAATGGGTTAAGGTATGGTATCAACTCTCATTTTATTTTTATGATTTATGTATTCCTTGGGTAAGCGTTGTGATGTTGTGTGAATGGTTAATGGAAACGTATATATATATCATGTGAACATGGATTGGTAGAGTGGGGTATTGACATGAGGTTCTACGCCAATGGGTCGAGTTGGAATGAGGCATTAAACTCCACCTCTATTGCATGGGTTAGGGAAGAAGACCGAGGCTCTGTTCCCCTAATAATTTCCTCTACCTGGACTGAGGCTTCGAGGTGAGGATATAGTTGACATGTGGAAGTTAGTCCTAGTGAGATAGGATAACCATGTGTTTTTTCTCAAGTATGTCATTGTGTACTTTGAGCCCGTGTAACTTGTTGTGTTTGGTGAACCCACGTTAAATACGTTGGAAATGGAAAGTAATGGAAAATGGGAGGAAATGGTATGATAAGGAAATGGTAATAAATGTTGGTAATGGACCTAAAATGGTTAAGGTAACTTAATATTTTTTTGGTCATTTATTAATTATTTCCCTTTCCATACACAATTATTTATACCAGATATTTTCTAGACACTGTTGGTGGTGGCCCACTAACTGGTACTCACACCCTACTCGGGTCATCATCGGGTACTCGAGAAAACATCATGTTTACAGGCTAGGGAAATGGAAATGGCTCTTGCTAGGGTGTTGGGATGGCATTGTTGTACGTGGAGGAGGACCCAGACTTAGTGTTGGGACCATTTTTGTGATTTTCAGTTTGTCTTCATTTTGGGTTTCATTCACTTTTTAACTTGTGGCACAACTTGGTATATTTACTATTGGGTGTGGTTGTACCCCATTTGGGGAATGGATGTTTATGCATTGTCTTGTATTATTGGTAATTATTCCACTATGTTTTTTATCTTCTATTGTGGATTACTCTAAAAAAAGGAGGTATAGTATCCCCAACTAACCTTCTGGACCCCCACTACTAGTCAGCAACCTTTGGCGTATGTGGAGGCGTGCTTAAGGTCATGTAACCACCCATCTCAGAGCACCATTTTAGTTGCTTTCGAGTTGGGGACGTTACAGCATGTGTTTATAGAATGGATCTGTTGATGAGTCTCCATCGATCATAATAATAGAACAACCTTACTACATAGAAGTAATTTTTATATTCCTAATACACCATATAAACTCCAATTAGCGGTCGTTGGAGAGTCTTTTATATTACATCTTATGACCTTGTTTATTGGACATGCTGAATATAGTTATCAAATCTTGGGTGGAGGTCAAAAATATTGAAAATGATTCTATGGGAGGTTATCCGACTAGTATCTAATAAAAATTAAATTCATCCAAGAATAATATAATGCTAAAATATTGTAAAATATAAATAATGTTCGATAGTGTATACGACACATAACACCAACTCTAAATGATCCATGATATATTATAATTTAAATATGACCATTATAACCTTGTCTTAAAATTGGGAGGTATTAATAAGATTAAATAATTTATAAAATATATATAAATATTTTACTAAATGTAAATTTATTGATAAATTATTATTAAATAAGAACTAAATTTTTAATGAAGTTGTTTTATTATTCAAAAATTATTTTTTCTTAAAAAATATTTTTTAATAATAGTTATGAGAAAATTTTATAGTTAATTACTTGAAAATTTATTTCTTAAATTAAAATTATTCATTCAAATATATATATATAAATTATCTTAGGGTGAAATTTTTGGATTTTCTAAAATGTTTGATTTTTCTATAAATAATTAAAATTATCAATTATTCAAATACTATCATTTCATTACATAAATTCAAGTAAGTTAATGTTCCCATTTTATTTTGGATTCTGTATTAAAGTTATATATGAACTACATGATCTATAATAGTCAAAATAACATCATTTTAATCTGAAATTTTCATGATTTTTTGTATCAGTTTAATTTTACACTTAAAAACACCATTTTTTTAGTAGTGTTTTTAAGTGCACAAATTTTATCTAATCTAATTAATTAAAATATCCCATAGTAACGAATGATTTAGAATAAATTTTTATAATATATATTTATTTATATAAACTTAAATTCATATAATGATTATTTCAAATCATATATTTAATACAATATAATCTATTGATTCAAAAATGCATTTTCATGAAAAATTGATTTTTATTGCATTTTTATGGTTTATGTTTAAATTAAATTCATTAATTTCATTGAATTTAATTTTATAAAATGTCATTAATATTTTCAAATATTAATATTCAATATTATGTAATAATTTCATCATAATTTTTTGTCATAATAAATAGTAAAAGTATTAAAAATTAATTACCACGGTTAAGATTTAAAGGGGGTTTTGTGTGTTACATGTGATTGTGTTAAAATTAATTTTCCACACACATAATATTTTTATTTGTAAATTGGATTCATATTTTTAGTTACTGGGACCAAATTATCTAATAAGTCTCATTTTTCTTTTAGGCTTAAAGGATAAATTACATAAGTAAAAAAACTAGTTACCATAGTGAAAACAAAATTGTTAAAAGTGAATAACCATATAGTTAAAGGGAATAAAATATTAAAAAATTTATTATTTTTAATGGTTAAGGTGTATATAAACCATATATTTTTTCATCTACATAATTTATCAATTTTTTACAAACCATTATTTATAGTTTATTCTCATTATTGAATATTATAGGTAATTTCCAAAAATGTCACTCTTTGGTCTTATAAAAGGGGACCTCCTATCCAATTTTCTTCATACTAAAAATGCATTTTGGATCGACCAATTCATATGAAAATCACTTTCATAAATCTATTTACACGCCTTGTTATCCATGGTTTGATTACAAAACTCTCATTGGAACTATTTTGGTGAAAAAATAAATAGGTTTTATGAATAAGATGTGTTATTTTTAGCTAAGCCTTTTGTTTTATTTATTCTTACAACATCATTAAATATTATTTAAACATAGTGATAAAATAAAATTAGTATATACCATATAATTAGATTTTATTATTTTAATGGAATAACCTATATCCATCTCCTATTCCATCAAATAGGAAATAAAACCATAGTTTGTGTGTACGACCGACTGCTACATCACGAATCGATATATTTTATTTTCCATCATCACCTCTCACGAATGATTCAGATGATGAATTTAATATATATATATATATATATATATTATTATATTAATGACAAATTTATCAATATATGTAATCAATATATCATATATTTCATTACCTTTTCATTCACTGAAAAATGATAATGTCGCTCATGTGTATGTATGGACTACCAACTCCACGTAGTGATGTGATTCATTTTTCATCACTACATCGCTTGTATGGTGTATATAAGTTTATTTAAGGAATTAATATTTTATTTATTATATAATAATACTTTTTTAAAGAAAAATCAACACTAACCTTCCTTCCAGTATGAACATTGAAAAATGGAAATGTTACTAAAGTCATTTTGGATATATGGACCGAATATCATCAAAATGTACAAATGTGAACTTAATTTATTATTTAAATAAATATAACAAGGTAGTAAATAAAATAAAATGAATAATATACTTGAAAAAAATTCTTAGTCCTGTAAATAATTAACAACAGGTTATTAATCATTGAGTTAAATTACATATGTGATGAGTCAAACTCAAGGTAAGGGATTTAATCTCAATTACCAATCGTTAAGGAATATTTTAATGTTATTAACATTATTTATTTTATATTTTTTATATGATACCTATAGAATCTTGGCCCGATATCCACTAAAACAGTTCACTAAAATGGTTGCCTAAAAGGCCTCAAGCACACCTCTCTATATTCTACAGGATTTTGACTTACAGTGATGGTCTAGTAATATTATAGGGGGAAATTGTACCCTATGGATCAATAATAAATATTGTACAAGTAATAAACATAAAGGTAATGGAATGTAATAATAAATTTTAATCAATAATGAATGAATAAATGCTCATGCATGAATAGTCTCTGATAGAAATATAGATTGGAATATATAGTATATAAACAGACTAACAAAGGAAATAAATAAATAAAATATATCATGGAAATATACAATATAATCATTTACAAAAGATCACTTATTTTCTCCCATACTCCATTCTAGCCTAGAAGGGTAATATTTGGAAATCTCAATTCATGAACTTAACCCCGTAATCATGAGGTTTGTTTGTGTTCCCCCAATGCAATGGTGTCCTAAACAGGGTGTGACATATACTCAGTATTCCACCACCAATAGTTTCTAATGAATAATATAGTTCTTGAAAATAAAATAAAGTACTCTTCTTAAATATCAAAAGTAATTAAGTGTTGTAGAAAAAAATGTAAACAAGTTGGGCTCAGGTTCCTCAAGTATACCTGGCCAATTATACCTGCTTCGGCCTAATCTGGGATATATCTATAAAAGTTAAAATATATATATAAGTGTTAGTGTGTGTGTGATTATATATATATACTCTCTAGGAACATCTATATATATCCATATATATAAATATGTCATAATATCCAGGACCTGAGGTGTAACTCAGGCATCGTTATATAATCCTAAGAGTGTCTTACTATGTATGGGATGTCATGCCCCATAATAACTTAATAAATAAATAAGTATATTCCATACAACAGTAATAAGGGATATTAATAACAATAATAATATAGGTTTTATAATAAATGGGTTGTAATGCCAATATCTGAAAATGTGTTATTGAATTCATGTCTGTCATCCTTCTAATGGATGTGACTACCATGCTCAACATCCTAATTGGGGGACGTGAGATTCCATGCCCGATAAAACAAGTGATGTGTGACACCATTCCCATAATCCTTATCCTGGGCGTGTGAGACAGCATGCTCAACAAACCCAAGAAAGGATCCTCTTCAATGATCCAATGTGAGGTAATTCCATTTTCCCTACAAGCCTTATGCCTAGACATTCCGTAAAGAGGAATCTGACATCACTCGGGTGTACTATACCTTTAGTACTCGATCCATTTATCATTTAAGAAGGATCAAGAGATTATGTATTCCATAATCAATTAAATTTATGTGACTAGGCCACATCATATATAATCAACAATAAGTCCCTGGGAGTCACCCATACTATAATGCAAATCACTATACACATTATCAATCAGTTATCTTTTTAAATTATAATACATCACACCAAAAAAGGATATTTTATAAAAAAATCCATGATATTTTCATAAAAAAAATAATTTTAATCAATTCAAACTTCTCATTCATGAAGAATAATTTAATACACCAAAATGTATTTATTTAGAAAGTAATCCGAACATAAGGAGATGAGTATAAGAATAAAAATTTTAATTAACAAACCCCAGGTTTGGTTATATCATTATCAAAACAATGATTATTATGTCATTGGGGGAACCAAAATTAAATGTGTGGTTTATGTTAAAGTTACAACCTCCAACCATATCAAATGGTAGTATAACTACAAATCATGGTGGTCTATACATATTATTTAAAGAATTCAATAATTTAGTGGTGACCCCAGAAGGTCTGGTGTGTGATAAAATTGAAATATTATATAAATGATGTGAAATTAATGGGAAATAATATATACCACCAACCACATTCATAGGAAGATATAATCATCCAATATCAGGCTTCAAACCTTTCCAAATCATAAAGAATTGGAAGAATCATCAAACACCATAAAAATATGAAAAAATAGCTCACATGTAAATATTATTCTCGGTTATGAGTTAAAACAAGAAGAGAAGAATATGAAGTTGATTGATTATTGATATGGTTCCAATGAACTCAGTGGTGATTGATTTGATGGTCATATGGGAATGATATCCCAAATACTATGATGGGAGGAAAGGAGCTCGAGCGATCTCCCTAGTGCACGTGAATGAGGATAAAATAGGGAGTGGAAAACAAATAAGGAGTAGGGGTAAATTGTATTTTCTATATCTTTTATGAGTTGAATAGATTTTTCCCATAGTTTGACAAACCATTAACCAACCTTGTTTCCTCCTCAACCTAGAAGACACACCTCTCATGGTTAGGTCTCAGGGTTTGATCTAACAGTGTGTCAATTTTGCGTAGCTAAATGTTAAGTGGAACTGAGGGCATGGTTTCATCTAAAAATGTTTCCACATTAGGTATTAACCTTTGAACAACCAATTCCAAGTCATGGCACATGAAACATAAGAATTTTCTACCGAATAACATCTACATCATTATAATGATGCTCTTGGAAGGTTTCTCATAATGATACACCCGGTTATGGGTGAGAAAACTGCTTTTGTCCCTCACTTGAATCCCAAAAGTCAATTTTGATTGACCTAGTTCAAAATTGATCACTTTAGATCTCCATAAAAATACCAGATGACCCCTTCCAAGGAACCCACCTATACTCATGACATGCCCGAAATTGTTACATAGTGACCTTATATATCCTTCCAAGAAACATCTAATCAAACCACCTCTATCCCACTAATATCAAAAATTCTTGTCTTAAATGTCTGGTTTATTTCAATACCTATATCTTGATGCCTTTAAGTGGAGGTATCAAGATATAACAATAGTCACATTCAGAGAGCCCATAACCAACTACTAATGATGCCTTGTAGTCAAACCATTCCCCATTATTTTTTATAAAAAAGCTTATGTGTTTCCCAATTATTGTCCAATGACCAGTCCCACATTGTCATGACCCTTATCTCAAGAGGGTCATATTCCAACTTCTTACGGTGATATACCCATCATAAGGATTCATTTAAACCCTCTCCATTAGATAACTTCCAACTAGTTTATTCATCATGATAGAAAGGGTATTTGACTCGTTTTATCTTGGCATATAATCAATGCTCTCTCATCATACTTGGGAGAAGTCAAGATTTGGGTTCTACTCACCTCAAAATAAGGAATCCAACAAGATTTTATCACTAAGAATGTGTTACTCATTTTGATCAACACCTATATCAAAAAAAGGTTATAACATCATTGGATAACTCCCAACACCACATCTCACAACCATGACTATCCAAGTTCAAACATAGGACAACCATCTCATGGTCCTCAAATTAACTTTTGGGTAACCCATTCTATAGTAACTCTCTTTAATTTTACTAAAGATAAAGGTATCCATTTCCAAAAGTAAAAAATAGGAGACCATTTATCCTCACATCACACTCATCCACTCACCAACTAGTTATCCAGATGGAACCACATGCAAAAGGTGTGTTCCAAACTTTCATTATGAAGTGAGTGTACTCTCCCAAACCACCCAGTTCAAGGATCGACTCACACTCCCTTAGGTCATCCATTATCAAGGTAAAGCTAAAAATACTACATAGATCATCAGTATTTATATATGTTTTGAGTTCCCTTAGAAATCACCTGTCAAAAAAGTATTCCATAGTTTTCATTAATAATCTATTAACCACCCACCCCATTTCTTCATTCTATGATCTTGAACATTTAACAAGATTATCAAATCCTTATACCCATTCTATACATTCCTTAATAGTGCCTTATGATCATTTTCCTTCTACTAAGAAGGAAAAATTTCTTATAATTTATTTAACACTCCCCACCATAGAAGTGTCCAAGTCATTGAATTAATGAGAAAGGAAAACATCTGAGAGTATATGTTCTATCACCTCTTAACCAGGTTCCTAGATATATAAAAACTTTTTTTAACATGTGGTTCACAAGAAGATACTAAAACAAGTTTCTCATCATCACACTAGGTCAGATTCACCATCAGTCATACATGTTATCCTCCCGCTAAGTAAAATCCATGTGTTTCATGAGCATCAAATGTAGAATAAAAAAAAGATCAAGATCGACCACAACATAGAATACAATCCTTTGTGTGTTGTCATCTCAAAAAAATGTAACGGCATAACTCCTTATTTTTAACTCAAAGGAATAACACTCATAATGAGCTCATAATGCCCAATTCACTCTACTATAGATATGAAACATTAGCATAGCCTTCAAATACCCAAAACCATACATCCAAGCAGTCGAGTAACCATATAGTTTAACAAATCACATGAAATGTTCTCCCAAACGACATAAAATTTAAGGTATTGCTTTAACTCACTAGGAAACACGTGTAATAAATCATTCAACTATGACAAAAAAATAGTTCACCGAGTGCTATGCATTATTAGCATACAGTAGTCTATATAAATTAATGAAGGTTGTGTGATCTATGATCTGTATGACCATGCATGAGTCATGTCTAACCTACTGAATTGGAGAATTACAAGATGCACATGCCTTTAAAAAGACATAACCTACTGATCAATACTCAATTTACTCAAGGGTGTAACTTCATTAATAAAAGTCCTACCTGGGACACACAACACCCAAACGACACATCTCATTGAAAAACATATCACAAGAATTTAGAAATTATAAACATTTATGAGGGCACTACCTCCATAGGGATAGACCCTTACAAAAGAATATGTCATTGATCCTAAAACAAAGTCAGACCTAAGAAGATCACTAGGCCTTACCGCATTCCCTATAGGTCCAGTGCATCCAAGGAAGAAGGAAACTATGGTCTACTGAAAAGATATATTTTTTTCTCCTAGGAAACATAAAAAACCGAACCTTACATGAGGGTTACCACTATAAACACCTATAATATGTTTCATTTTTAAGTAATTTAAATGATGTTACTTTATTAAAATTTTAAAAATATATCATATAAGGTATTTCATGTACCTTTTTTAGAAAAAAGTGTACTAATTACTCTATTCTTCTTATAACATACAACATTTCAGGAAAATAATCTCATAATTTCCTTTTTAACCATATATTTAATTCAATGGTTTATACAACCGTCTCTATTAAAGAAAATGACAATTTACAATCTTATGAGTAAAACACTCTTCAGTTTGTAAATATAATTTTAATTAATTGACTCCTCCTAATAATATAAATCAAAGGTATATAAAAACGATTTTATTTACTAATGATGTAGGTCGAGAAAAATACAACCACACATTTATATATAACACCATATAAAAGGTTGCAGACACTTTAAATAAATTTCCCATTAATATGAACATACCCCCTTAGGGTTTAGTATCAAATCTTGTAAAAGTTAAGGTGACCAATAAGAATCCCATTACATCAATCTGGGTACAATCAAATAAAACCCATCATAGTTTATATTATTTAATTTTTAAAATAACCTTAATGGGTCTTACTTATTAGTTTAATGCCAAACCAACCTACTTCAGTGTAGTTTTCCATAATAAACTGGTATGATCTAACATGCCCCCAAAAGGGAAATTGTTACAAAAACATTCCCCAACTGACCTATATGGGTCTATTTGTGCATTTGGTAATTTAGTCATATAAATTTTAATGACCAAAATATAGAGGTGTAAACATTAATAATTTTCAATTTATCCCTTTTTTAACTCATATTTATATGTACTTTTATAAATTTTCTAAAAAAATTAACTTCTTTATAATTCACGATCATAGCTAGATAAATTCATTAACCATCCATTATAATTCAAGATCCAAAATTTCTTATTCCACATAATGGTTCAGTTAGATGAATCATCATTCCCAGACTATAGATATACATGCTTTTATAATTTACAGTTGGAATTCATATAAATGTAACTATAATATCTATTTTAGTCTCAAAATAAAAAACCCATATATGAGAGTTGGATTATATTGGATACCATTCCCAAATTATAAGGTCCCATGATCCTTATAAGTATAAAAATTTCCATTAATTTAATTGCAACCTTAAATGTTTCAACCCATGAAACCAACTATTCTCGGATCAAATATAAAATGATAAGTTGATTAAATATAATTCCACCATCAATATATTTGTGAAAAAACTATTTTTATTTATGTAGACATTTTATTTAATCAATTTTATATCATGAACACAATGGAATTCTATCAAAGGAGATAAATACATGTAAATATAGAAAGAAACATGGAAATTCACTACCTAAGAATGAAACACTCAATCATGGGATATATAGATTGTAATTAAAAATAGTAACCAATAAGGGCATACAAGTCTTCAAGAATCTTGAAAACTATAATGCAGTCTGCATGGAATAGAAAATAAATGGCATGTGAATCTCTTTGTGGCTAAAATAATACATGTAACACACCTCATTTCCCTATCGATCTAAGTTTATAATCCATAAAATTTATAAATCAATAACAAAAAGAAGTATAATAGTCACACATGGTGAAATAATAATGAATTATAATAATAGCAGCATGAACAAAAATCTCATTCTTTAGATAAAAGATATCTCCCTTGGTAGTGGATTGGTAGGACCTAAACACGATATATTTACCAAGTGCTAACAAATTCCAATTATCCTATATACCATTCCAAAATAATAAAACCAAAGGGAAAAAGAGACCATTGATACCATTTGTATCATCCAACCCTAAAAGAAACTTAAATAGTGCCCAGAGCTGGTTGACCACTCGGCCTTGAACATGCCTCCCCACACTCTAGAGGATGCTAACTAGAAGTGATGGTCTAATGGTTGTATAGTGGGGAGAATATACCCTCTATGTCATTAATAAATATACTTTAATAATAAATAGAAATTCCAAAAAATATAATAATAACTAGAAATCAATAATGAATAAACGAATGATCATACCTAAACATGATGTGATAGAAATACAGGAATATATACACACTACACTGAAAGATCGAAAAAGGAAATAAATAATTAAAATACCCTATTTATAAATAAAATATAATCATGAGAACTCTCTCTATCCTCAACTCCCATACTCTATCCAATCCAATTAAGGTAACAACGAGCAATCACAATCTACGAACTTGTTCCTGCAATCATGAGGTCTATTCGGGTACCCTAGTGCAATGGTGGCCTGAAACATGTGTGATATATATTAGTAGGCCACAAAAAATGTTTTCAAATTCATAATATTGTTAATTAATATAAAATAAATCAATTTGTAGTTACATAAAAATAATTTAGTACTATAAAAATTAATGTAAACAAGTCAGGCTCAGGTTCCTAAAGGACACCTAGCCAACTATACCTACTTTGGTCAAAGCATGGATATCTCTAAAAAGGTCACCATGTATATATCTAATTGTCTTTATATATATATATATATATTCACTCTATATGTATAAGAATATATATCCATATATGTAAATATGTTAGAGTATTCAAGACATGAGGAATAACTCAGGAATCCATATATTATCATAATAGTGGTATATTGTGTAAGGTATATCATGTATGTAATAACTCAATGAATTAATAAGGAAATCCAACCCAAAATTATTAGGTGGAGGAATTAATAATAATAATTATAATATAGATTCTTATATTAATATTTTCATGATATAATATCTGAAAATAAGATACAGATGTCATGTATGTCATCCTGCTCATCGATGTGACTACCACACTCAAAATTCAAATCAAGGGGCATGAGATTCTATTCCCAAAAATTGAAGTGATGTGAGACGCCATTTCCATAATCGTTAACCTGGTTCTATGATATTTCATGCTCAATGATTCTAACCAAGGTCCCTCCACAATGATCCAATGCAATGTAATTCAACTTACCTTATAATCCCTTATCCTAGAAATTCCATAAAGAGGAATAGAGCATCGCACAAGGCATAGTTGACCTTTACTACTAAATCCATTTATAATTTAATAACTGAAATGATATTATACATTCCATAATCAATTACATTTATAAAACTATTGCATATCATATCTAATCAGTAATAATGCCATGAGGAGCACCCATGCCTTAATTCAAATCACTTTACACATCATTAATCTACTAAAATTTTTATTTATAACACAAAACACCCCAAAAGGTGGAATTATTAAAAATTGTGATATTTTTGTTAAAAAATTAATTTATATCGCACTAAAAATATCATTTATGTGAATTAATTTAATAAACCAAAACAGTGTGATTTAAAAATAAATCCAAAATTGATCAGTTGAGTATAACCATAACCATTTTAATTAACACACCCCAAGGGTAGTTTGGTCACTAAGAAAATCATTATTATTATGTGATTGGATGAACCCACCCTAAATGGGTGGTTTAGGATGAGTGCATAACCTCCAACTATATAAAATGGGGGAATAAATCCTAATATAATGTGATCTATAAATTTTATCTAGGGAATTCTAAAATTTTGAGGTAATTCCCAGAATGTTCGGACGGTGACACAATGAAAATATTATATCAACAAAAATTATTTATGGAAAAATCATATAGACCATCTACCACATTCCTTGGACAATCCACTCATCCAATACCAGGCTTTTCATCAATCTGGAATAGAATAAATTGGAAAAGTCATCAAACCTCCTAAAATATGGAAAAAGAGATTATATGGATTTTAAATTTTTTATGGAGAGGTAAATGAATAAGGGAAACAAGAGGAGCCAAGAGTTTACTAATATGGTTCCAGATCACCCAAAAGATCTTCATTCAGAGGTTGTTTAGATATGGTCTCTAAAATCCTATGATTTGATGAAGGGAGGTCGAGTATCCTCACTACTGCATGTGAATAATGATAAAAGAGGGAGTGGAAAAGAAATAGGGAGCCATGGAAGTAGTTGTTCCATACCTTTTAAGAGCCACATAGTTTTTCTACACTTTATTACTAACCATGTTTTAATTTTATTGCATCATATTCCTAGGATTGACACCATGAACGGTTAAGTCGCACAGTTTGATCTTATCATGCGCCAATCGAGGACAACACTGGTAAAGTGTCACTAAGGGTGTGTTCTAGGTGAATTGTTTTGGAAAACCATGAACATACCATTCAGGTCACCTCTACACACAAAAAACATAGTTTGTGTTTACTTTCAAAATGTTTCTAGTTTTAAACCAACTATTCCCTATAAGAAAATGTGTTACACGGTTTATCTCCAATTCCAAACAAATATTGTACCAACCATGCATCTAAATCTATTTCCTATTGAAACTGATTTCCCAATTAACTAAGAATTGAAAAATCATATAAAGTCTTAGAAAACCTCAAGAGGCATAAAACTAATCCAAAAATTTTCTTTTAAGAGATCCAATTCACGTATTTACATTTCGAGGCACAGTTTATGATATAGCTCATCAAACAAATGAAATGTTTAAATTCAATCATAATTTCTCACCCGTTCAAAAACCCATAACATTACACTACAAATTTTAATTATTATACCCTTAATCCTTCAAACATAAATTTATTATATATTACAATTATTTTTACATCATCTAATGGTATATTATTTGAAAGTTTCAAAAGCGTTAAAGAATTTATGTTAAAATCTTATTTCTTTTTGAGACTGTTTCTATTAAATTTTAATTTGGGGAAAATAACATATATTTTTTCTTAAAATATATATATATTATTATACTCTAATAAGGAATGATTTTTACTCTTTTTGTTTCAATTTACTCCATTATTAAATTATGAGACATCAAGAAAGTTTCTTATAAGTTATGTAGATATTGTATACTATTTTAGATCTGGAATCCTTCTATTTCAGGTCCATATTTTTCAAAAACATTTTTAAAATAATGTTACTAATATTATAAACAGATTTATTAAATAAATTTTTACCCATTTTTGAATTTTTTTACAAAATAGTCTAAAAGTAATCTTTTTTTCATTTTCCAAACAAGGAACTTTTTATTTTTTTTATAATAGTGTGAAAATAATGTTTTCTTTTAACTTATATTGCATGAATGTAATTTCTCACCATCATTACCACTCAATTATTTTAAAAATACTTTATAATTTTCCATGTTTATTTTAAAAAAAATGTTTTCAAAACTATTTTGTAAATTGTTCGATATTTAAGAAGTGATTTTGATGCGAAAAGGGTGTTTTACTCAAAAAAATCCATATGATTTTTTAAATATGTATTCATGAATTTTGGCTATCTTTTATTTCACATATTTCATCAAAATTGACTATATATTTCTCTTACAAATTTAACTAGCTCATTGTTCCTTCCTTTTATGGGATAATACTAGACTAAAGATCATTTATCAAATTCCTTCTTTGTAAAATAATATTTTATTATGCCATTAAGAAATATTATGGAACCCATTTTTTACAAGGGTATTTCTTATGTTTATACATTATGGTTGATTTCCTTTTTTAACACATAATGATGTGCATGTTATTTTTCATAGGCTTCTATAATATTATGATACCATTTTCTTTATAACAGGATTGCATGTTATCATTTGTGATCCACCTCTTGTATGATATCATCATATACCTTGGACTCACATGTTATGTTTCCTTATCATATATATTCCCTTATGGGGATTTTTATCTCACCACTTTGTTTTATGTATTCCCCAAGTTATCCTATGTAGTTTAAGGATCTAAACAATATTTAATATCTTAAAAAGGATAATAATAAAAAAAAATCTATTTTTATGTGCCAATTCATCCAAAGAAAAAATACCCCATGATCTTTTGGTTGTAATTAATGGGTGTTTATGTTAAAAATCAGGTAATAATATGTGTAAAATGATCAGGTCATAATAAATAGATCTCTAAAAATAGTTTCAATAGTTATGGGATATCAGAATTTATAATTTGAGTTGTAAAATGATGTATCATGGAAAGAAAGGGAAATATGACTTTGGGAAATTGAAGGCGGAATATGAGATATCTCATGATTCCATAAAAATTAGGATAAATAAATTTCAAAATGAAACCTTTACCCAAGTTTGAAAATGGGAAAAAATACTTAATCTAAGTTGGGGGATTTCCATTTTATTCAACTAAAAAGTAAATACATTGAAAAATAATACTCCACATTTATAAATCCCATTTGTATTAGGTCATAATGAAGATATGGTATGGTTTGGAAGGTAAAAATACTACCCTTTAAGAATATATGGAACTATTGGAAGACAAAAAAATAGATGACTATGAAAGACCTTGTTGGATCTTTTGAGAAGTTTCAGCCAGATAAACAAGGGAAAGAATTCTTCACGGGAGTCATGGACTCTATGGAATTTTCCCTTCTCATTTCAAGGTACAATCAATGAAATGTATGATTGTTTTGTAAAATCTATTGAATAAAAAATCAGAGATGCTCACATTTTGGACCTAGAATAAATTATAAGGATGTGGGGAAAATCTATATATCCAACCATAAACACATGTACATGAGATAATCTTTTTTAAGTGGGTCAACTTCAAACTAGATAAAAGTATCATGATCATGAACAAGGTCGGTATCCCTTTATTAAATTTTATAGAGGTATTAATTTTCATAACTAGAAATATTGAAGAAAATGTTTACCTTCATCCGGATCAAGTAATTAAAGATTTTTCAGGGAAATATATTGTCAGTTATTAAAATATGTAAGTTGGTTTGTGCTATGTATTTTTATCTTGTTTAATTCTTAGTGTCTTGGTTTCTGGGTGTCGTATTTTGAGGGTTTCCACATAACCCAAAAAGTATACTATCCAATAAGAAAAACATATATTGAGTAAGATATAATTAATATTATTCATTGAACATTAATGATTATAATTTCATAAGTAATGAATAATATTTATTTGTAATGTTAAATTAAAATAAAATTTAATGGATATTTTGGATATATTTAGTGTCTGACCAAATGTGACCCTTTCTTAATGTAATTAGGTGAAATTAAATAAATTAAAATTGTATAATCTAGTAAAACAACATGGAACCTAGAGATAATTAAGACACAGATTCAATGAAATTAACTTCATAAAAATTATTACTATATAATTTAATTCCATTTTTTGATATCTCATAAAGCTATTTGATTACATTTTATAATCAATATTTGATCTTGATTTATATTTCCTTGAATCCCTAAAATTAACTTACTGATGAAATATTGAGGACATGGATTTAATCATATAATTTTATTTAAATCAACTGGTTGGAGGTAACTTCATTAATAACATGGAATATAAAATCCTTTCATGGGTTATATAATTATTTTCATGTCACTTATAGAACTCGCAATATATTATAATCTATGTTTTGGTGTGAAAAAATTTTATGGTTCAAGAGTTAAAGCTTTAGAAGTTCATCTCTAAATGTAACACTTGGTAGAACTCACATCAATGTAATATACTTGAAAAATGGGAAATATTGATTTAGGTTAGTAGAATCAATTTCCCAAATGAAATGATTGTCAGTTTAATGGAACTCTAACTAGGGCCTTAGAGAATTATATCAATGGAAGCACACTAGAATGTGTGATCATGGAAAGATGAGGTCAGAAGAATTAGATGGATGGATGAATTCATCTGATGGTGAAAACTAGAGTTTGAGTGTAGATATACAAAGAATTACCATCTATTTCATTTACTTGGGATACAGTCATGATTTTTTTGGAGTGCAGTGAAGTGAATTGATGGGGAAGCTTTTGATAGGTGAATTAATGTACGGATCATGTGACTCAATTGTCAAAGTTCATGGATTGTGTAAATTATTTTATTGTTGGGTATGGAGGATTTCACCATGAATGAAGAAAACAAAATGTTAATCAAGGCATCAATTTGGATTGGAAGGTGGTATGAATTATTCAACAGTATTTCGACCTCAACACAACAAATGTTACAATCAATTGGAAGTTTCACTTTCCAATAGAGGGTCACCCACATCTGTTAGATGGAGATTATAACTAGATGGACAGGTGGAACCACTACTTTACATAGAGTAGTCTTCATTAATAATTAAACTATAAATTGATTGATATAACATTGATATATTCGAAAAAATGATCCGGTTTCTTGAGAAGGGGTGAACCTAGGTGTATCTATATGTTGGAGGCTAAAATGAAAAAAAGTGGAATATTGAGGGGGAGAAGGAAATGGATGATGTAACAACTTGAATATGAAATTTAGAATACGTCATGTCACATGCCAATATTTTAAAATAATAAAACAAAATTCAATATCATATATGACATAGAATACTTACATTAAATGACCCATTAAATATCCTTCATTAAATTTAATATCTTCGATGGGATGCAATACACGCAACCCCGAGTTTAGAAGAACTTTAAAATAATATACTGTTATAACCAAGTTGTTAAATTGGTGGGTATGAAAAGGACTAACTATATTATGAAAATAATATTCTTTACACAATTATTAAATAAATTTAATGGTTATATATTAATTATAAATAAAATAAGAATCTTTTGAAAAAAAACAGAAATTTTTTCGGAAAAAAAAATATTTTTCTATAAGGTGGTTTCATCATTAATTATCCAAATAATTTAAAATCAATTTTTACTAATTTTTTGAATTTATTTTGAAACTTTTCACTCATTTTTATAAATAATAATTTCAAAATTATCATAGAGTTTATTTTTTATAGCTTTCTAAAAAGTTTAATTTTTTTGAGGAATATTGAAAAATACTAGTTTATAATAAAAAAATTATTTTCATTTATAAAATATGAAAGTTATATTTTGATTGATTTCTTTTAAACATAAAATTATTTCAATTATATTTTGATATAAAAATAGTTCGTTTTAATAAAATTAATTTTTATTTTTTTATTAAAACTTACAATACAAATGAGAATTTTTCCCTTTTAAAAACTATTTTTTCATCGCATCTCTTTCTTTTATTTTAAATTTATTTTTTCAAATTCAATAAATGGAATTTTAAGAAATGGATTCAAAATTTTTAATTTTACTAATTAAAATTATATTATATGTTCAACTTAATTTTTTTTCATGATGAATAGAAAAATAGTAAAAATCAATTAATGGGGTCGAGGTTAAAATGAGTTTACTTTGGGGATAAACTAAAACTATAAGAATTAAAATGACATATAAACTTGTCAAATTCAAATTTTTTATCCATATTTTGACCTTAAAACTTCTACAGTTTTGTAATGATTCATTTTTAATCCTTTTAAAAATTGAAAAATGTGGGCATCAATTTTTCTCTTAAAAAAATCCAAGTGAGTCATCTCCCCCACTTATAAAAGGAAATACTCCCTTCTCTCCTATTGACACATACAAAGACATTTTTTGTAAAATATCATACCAAATTTTTTCCTTACATCCATCCATATATCTTATAGTCCATTTTGTATCATCAGAAAAATCTCTGAATAAAATAGGTATAAACCTAAATTTGTATTCTCAAGAAGATGTCATGTTATTAACCAAACATCTTTATTATATTTATTTCTTTAAACTCTTAATATCTTCTTCAAATATGATAAAATAATAACAAAACTATATCATATATAGTTATTTTTAATTATATTTATTTTATAAACTATATCCATCACCTCTTCCATTAAATGTTACATGATATCGTTGATCATGTGTATGGCGGATGACTGTCCCGCAAACCGATATAATTCATTTTCAATAAACACCTATTACAGATAGATATAATGATTACTTTTACGCCCATAGATGATATTTAGGACATAAATATACTTGTTTAATTATTACATAACATATATTTTCCTACATTTCATCCCATTGTAAAACAATAACGTCGCTCATGTGTATGTGTAAACTATTTCTCCACATAGTGTTGTGCAATGATTTTCATTTTATATTGACATGGATGATAATAAGGATATTTTTAATTAATATACATGATATATTTTGTCTAATAATTATTTTTACAAAGTGAAATATTATTTTCCATTATTACATTTCATCTTTGGGAAAAATAGAAACATCATTAATGCGCACGTATAGCCCACTGTCTCCATGAATAACGTAACTAATTTTCCCATATCTAAATTTTATGGACTATTATATATAATTTTATAATGGTTATATATGAACTTCGTATCTTTGTTAACATTATTAAGATGATGTAACCATGATCAATGTAAAAGATAAAAATTACTGAACCAAAACATACATGAAAATTAAAGTTATTCTCAACTAAAATAGTGATTTTAACAAAGAATTGTTAATTAATAGGTCATCAACATATATAAGTAAATCATAACGTATAAAATATATATTAATGATTCTATAATAGCTTCATAATAAATTTTTAATTTTCATAAAATTGGTACCTACATGTATGAAGGAAATCAAACCATAGGGAATGGTTTCTCGTCTCATTTTTACTTCTGTGAGACATATGTCATATTCACCACTTTGATCTTTTATGTGGAGAAATCTGTACCCATTTGATACTTTATATAAGTAAAAAATTTATCTTCAAATTATATAAATTTTCATTTGGTGTTATTTATTTCATGGGGCTTATGATTCAGAAGTTACTAAAGTAATAAAGAATTATGTTACAATTTCATTATTTATCGGGATTGTTCATGTAACAACCCAGGTATTTATAGAATAATAATTTTTAATCTCTATTAATATTTATGAATAAGATATTAATTTAATGTTAAATATGACACTTTTTTTGATAGCTTACTCAACCCACAACAAAGGGTTTCTTTGAAATATTATGTTGCACACAACATTGAGTTATACAGAAAAATAATATTACAATATTATTATTTTAAATGTTAGTTAACACATATTATTTATAATGTTGGTAATGAACATAAAAAACTAAATTATGATTACACATGTTTGTTAAATGTCCTTACATTTATCCAATAAATTTTGGAGACTTAAAATATGAATGAATCTGATTTTAAACATGAAATACTGTATTATTTATTGAAAGGTCGATTTACCACCTTTTGATTGCAAACCCTTTTTAAATATTTTTTTTACTTTTATATGTTCCATTTGACAAAATAAACTTATTTTTTATAATTTTTACATCAAAATTTACTTTGGGTAAATTTTTGGCATTTTTCTGATAAAGATCATTTTTATGAATACTGAAAAATACTGCATTTTATTTCAAAACTGCCTTTTAGTCTAATTAATTTGTACATATATATTTTACTTTTAATTAGTTCTAATGTTTAATTTAATTTATTTTTTCCTTTTAATACAATTTTAGTCCTTGGATGTAATTTCACATTTAATTTGGACATAAACACATGTCAATATTTTGGTAGTTTTTACTTATTAAAAACACGCTTTTTGGTTTTGACAACAGTAATTAAATTAAAATTTATTTTTTCAACTTCTATGTTTTGAAATGGAAAAAATTGATTACATATTTGTAATTATTGGGTCCAAATTATGTAAATAGGTAACTTTTTTTAGACATTATGAATAGTAACTTCAGTAAATATTTTATTTAACATTGTTGAAGGGTCTATCTAGTAAATTAGGGTAAAACATAATATTATAATAATTTTTAACTGACCTAAAACGTGTCCTAACCTAATTGGATGATACATGTCTAACTATGGGAATCTTGGAGTCAATTTTTGCACCCATGGTGCCACATTTAAGTAAAAATGACATTTTATTCAAATTAATTTAATGTTAAGGAAAAAGTAAAATAAAAATATAACTTTTAGTAAAACAATTTTTATATGGGTTTATATAAATTATATATTTGAAAATAAATATTAATTGGAAAGATAGAAATAATTCCTACATCATGGTATTTTATTTATACATTTTAGAGATGAAATAAATAAATTAAATTATGACACAATGATGATGTAGTGATTACTCCATTAATAAATGATTCAAATAAATGATATTATAAATGTTAAAATAAATTCTATTTGGTTAGTTTGACGTCATAAAAGAATTTCTCAGTTTATATATACTTTTTATAATGTTATTAATGATGTTTTTGGGAATCCATATAGTTTTTATGGGTTTATAAAGTGTCATGATATTAATAGTTTCTAAATTGACATAATTCATGTTTTAAAATATAAAAACATTTATTAAATATTATAAAATTCCAAAAAAATAAAGGATTCATTAAATTAGTAATAATAATTCTGAAATTTAATTAATTACTCTTTAATTAGATATTTTTTATGTTTTATTAACTATTTTGATTCTATAAATTTTAAATAATTGATAAAACACTAAGAGTTAAAAAGGGTGAAATAAAAAATAAGGATTAAAAAATATTCAAAACCTGTAAAATTATTATTAGATGATTTTATTTATAATTATATTAATCTTATATTCTAATTTAAATATATTTGGTCCTTTTAAATCTGAAAATCATAAAATAATAAAATAATACTTTTAAACATTCCTAAAGATCCCCTCCTTCCCCATTATAAAAGGCCATCATCTCTAACCCATTACTCTCAAATCTCAAGCATCTTTGATCATCCAAAATCTATAACAATAACCTTCCAAAATCACTCTATTCCTTCTATAATCCTTATCTTAGGCAAAAGGAAATTAATTAAATCCTTTTGGTTCAAACCAAAGGAGTTATCTGATTTGAAGCTAACATCTTCTCTCAAATTATTTTCTTTCATTTTCCTTATCCACTACCTATTATATTATTATTATTTGATTAAAAAACAACACTAGTATCCTAAATATACTAGGATTTTGTTAAGATAAGTATTTGAACTACACTTCCACGCACCTTTATCTAATGGATAAGAACATACTGTTTCTGTGGACGGTGAACTACTACCTTACGAAACGATGATTGTTCAATTATCTCCAACCGCCTCTCATGGTGGCCATTATGATGGAACTGAAATTGTATATCATATTTATTTTATCCCTATACTTATTTAATTCTCATTTATAACATAAATTTATGCGTTTATTGTTTTATAAATACGATAATTTCATTTGAGGATATGCGGACTACCGCCCCCTCAAAGTGATATGACTCGTTCATCCTATACATGAAACGTATAAAAGATGGAATTAATGAAATTATCTAAAATATATAGCATATATATTTTATTTTAATTATTATATACATATTTATCATTAAGTTTTCATTCCTTTAAAAATGAAAAAAAAATGAAAGTAGCGTTCATGCATACATACGACTTACCGTCTCCATGAATGGTTCTTTTTCATTTCATATATCCAAATTTTATGGATTATTCTAAATACATATATACTAGATATATATGATATATATGATAAATAAATCATGAATATAACTAAGGATATAATATACTTTTGACCACACAGACTATTTGTAATTATAATAAGTTTATTTTTGACTCATGTACCGAGCATAGAAAAAACGACCGATATAAACATGAATAATTTAATGATTGTTATAGAAAAGTAATAAGTGATATTAAATGAATAATAAACAAGAAAATTTTTTTGAAGCAAGTATAAATTAACATAATTTTATTATTCAGGAATAAAAAGGAACATACGAGACAAGTTGGACTCGAGGTAAGGGAACCTTTAACCCTCCTTTTCTAGTCAAAGACTTATTTTATGTTATGTCTTTAAATTTAAATTTTCAGATTTTGGGATATGTTCTTAAATATCCATATTGCTATAAATTTTTTTTACTAGAGATGATAGATCCTTTTCTCTCTCATTAACTGATTTTCTGAAATTTTTAAGTGACGTCGTTAGGCTGCAGAATTTTTGTAAGGAAATTTCTAAACTCAAATTCCACTCATTGGTTTTACGCATAATATTTTTATTATATTATGTCAAGATTATTTGTAGAATAACTTTATATTTATTTATGTTTTATTTTCCACTTCCTTTTGTGTGTATATACTTTTGCAACACATACTTACTCCATTAATAAATTCTTATGTTATTTATACAATCTTTTTATAGAATTTTGTCTCAATTTACTTTTCATTGAGACTTATTTGTTTTTATACACCTATTCACATTATACGGTGTATATACATCCCTTTGAAATATTATATCATGAATATCATTATTCTCATGATATTATAAGCTTTGTTTCATGTTATTTTGTAATTATTTTAAATCAAGTATTTTCTCAAGTTGTAAGGGACACATTAACTAAAACATTATTTTAAATGTTTTAAAGATTTATTCTTCTAAATATTTCACATTAATTACATGTTTTGAAAATGGTTTTTATGATTTATTTATATGCACATTAATTCTTTTAAATGACAATTCCTTTAAAAGTTTCAAAGTTTTATGGGACACTTTGATTTAAAAAATCACTTTATTAAATGTTTTAAATGGTTTTGGAAATGGATTGAATATTTAAACATCATGAATTGATTCATTGTGGTTGATAAGTGATATGTTTACAATTTAAATATTTTATATGTAATGAATATGTTATGTTTCTTTAGAATTGTTTACGAATATAGGTGGTTCCGTGATAAACCTAGGGTGGGTGAGCCCAAGGTGGATCTCAAATTCATTGGGTAATATGACCAAGGTAAACGTTATTGTTTCTCCTATGAGATTTATGGAATATATCGTAATGTGTATTCTAAATGTAACTTCCAATTTAGTTGTGAAAGATTCAATGTAAGTATGTTATGGATGCAGCAAGTTACCATTAGGATTTATGATTTCTATGTGTTACTCAAAAATCATATGATTTCATGAGGTATGTTAAATAGCTTATTTTTACTGATTGATAAGTATAGTTCATTGATTTGTATGTATTTATCGAATAATGTTTTCTTTCATTATTTTAAAACCCTTAATGCGCATTTTATTCTCATCCCATGTTTTTGAAATTCTTTTCAAAGGGTAAAAGTAAGGTTAAAGAAATCGAATAATTTAAGAATATTTATATCATGAAAAGAACTATAGTTTTATTTAATTTGTTTTATTATTTTCAAAAAAAATGATAGAGTATAATTGTTTACTTTGTAATGTTTTGAGATGTAATGTAATAGTTACAGCCTAATTCTCTAAAACTATAAACCTAAAAAGATACTCAATCTGAATTATTCACTTATCTCAAGATTTTGTAATGTTTATGGATGGGGCCTTATATTTGGTGTAAAAGGAAAGGTTTAGACAACATTCGGGATTATGAGTTTTCATTAAACACATGGTTAGTACCAATGTCTATTCCTTTAGTGAAATCCTTGTTTTATATATTTTTCAGATCAAGGAAAGTTGGTTATAAATGGAAGGTGGTGGATATCAAACAAAATTCTTATCTCTTCCCGATGACATCTATGCCATAAAAATTGAAAAGTCATGTTTGGATGATTGTGAAACTTTTCCTCGCATATAACTCCCTTACAAATAGTTGTTTGAAATATCAAACACCTCCACTATACCACGATACCATTTTGGGTATTTAATCATATCATATTTTCTCAATATTCTCATATTTTCAAGAAAGGTAAATATTATAATGGAATTTACAAATATTTTACCATATCTCAAGATTTTGAAGTATATTGTGATTTTGAAAAAGGTGATGAATAAGGAGACCCTTGCACAACCTATTTATATTTGTTTTAAAATATAATCTCTCAGCACATACTTATGGTATTTTAAAACGACCATTGATTGAAAATTTCAACTCAATCTCAGTCTGACTAGTTTATAGAAATCAATTTTTATCAAATGTTTTCAAATTATATTTCATACATGATTATTTTCTACAACAAATTTTTTTTCGAACACCCATATGACCCAAGATGTACAAGGTGTATTTGGATGAAGGAAGAAAATTATTTTGAAGAATCTCTAAAACATTTTTTTTGTGCATAGACCTTCAAACTACGTGAACAAGTTTATGATGAAACCATGTTAAAACCATGATCACGGTATGATATTCTTTATATTGGGAATATATTTATTTATCATATGTATGTGAAATAAAAAAATGAAAATATATATAAGACTTCATGAATTAAGATGTTTAGGTCTTAATGAGTTGGGATGGAAATGATAGATATAAGACAACCATTGAGATTAAAACATGTTTGGGTTGTTATGGAGTTTTAAAAAAAGTTAAACTCACAGGATGGGTGAAAACCCATCGCATTTGGAAAATCCATGGGAATCAAACCTAGAACTGTAGGGTGATAAGGGAGCATCACCTACCACTGGACTACGTGAAGTCCCTGGTTAGTATGACTTATTCTCCATTATTAAATGATTTTATTGATCTAGAATAAGTTAATTTGGGATCTTATGTTTTATGAAATGGATATCATTAGTATAGGAAACTGATTTTGTGATTAAGTGATTAAGGTTATTTTAGAAGACATTTTCTCTTTTGGGAACACTATATTCATAAATAAAATATTATACTATGGGAATTAATTTGTGGAGTAATGGTTGAAATTTTATTTTCTAAGAATCTATGTTTTATTTTTGAAATAAAAAAATTTGGGTTTTTTATGGAAATGATTAACCTATAATAGAGAATATGTGTTTATGTGAATTACTATTCAGTATGATATTTTAAGAGTAGTCGATTTTTTTTTGAGATAAATGTTTAGATTTTTGTGGAAGACCGTGTGATCAAATCCTTCTCAATTTTTGGATTTAAACTTAGTTTGGATTATTTTGAATAATTTTAAGGACAGTTATGTATTGAATGGTCTTTTCTGATATTGGGGTATTGTTTGTTCAACTTTGGAGATTAATATTAGTATTTATTTTTATAAAATTTTATCCTTTATGGATTATAAAACAAGGAATGAAAACATTAGTCCATAAATACATACAAGTTAATGAAAAGGTACTTTTCAATCTTTAACATTCCACACAAGATCATAAGATTCATGAATAACACATAGAAATAATATATCATAAAGGTAAATTGTGTAATCCATATCGTACTTACATTATAGCTTTCAAAATTACATAGAGAGTTAAATTTGGAATACCCATCACAGTATATCCCCTAAATCTATTAGGAGAATCATTAACGTTTACCTCTACCACGTTACCCAATGCATTGAAGAGCTATCTCAGGCTCAAACACCCAAGGTTTATCACAGAACCACATGTATACATAAAAAATTCCCAAGAACCATAACATATTCATAACACGTAAAAATATCATAAAGGAAAGATACCATTTCCACATTTCAAATCAAAATATATAATTTAAATATACTGGTATAGTCAATGATTTGTCAAATCATTTTCAAAACCATTTAAAACATTTAATAAAGATATTTTTGAATCAAAGTGTTCCATACCACATTGAATATTTTAGAGGTATTAAAATTTAAAAAAAATAATTTCCATATAAATAAATCCTTAAAACCATTTTAAAAACAAGGACATTAAATATTTTGAAGAATAAATATTTAAATCATTTAAAACGATGTTTTATTTAAATAGAATGTTACCACTTGAGAAAATACTTGAATAAAAATAGTTAAAGAATAACATAAAAAACATATAATATCTTAAGAATATGGATATTCACTATGATAGGTATTCCAAATGTAACTCTATATGTAATTGTGAAAGCTAAAATGTATGTATGATATGGATTACACAAGTTACCTTTATGATATATTATTTCTATGTGTTATTCATGAATCTTATGATCTTGTGTGGAATGTTAAAGATTGAAAAGTACCTTTTCATTAACTTGTATGTAATATTTCCATATGTAACTCTCTTTGTTAAATGTCCTTACATTTATCCAATAAATTTTAGAGACTTAAA
Organism: Viscum album; assembly: GCA_963277665.1. Taxonomy (NCBI): domain Eukaryota; kingdom Viridiplantae; phylum Streptophyta; class Magnoliopsida; order Santalales; family Viscaceae; genus Viscum; species Viscum album. The sequence continues at coordinate 1,914,063,027 of OY728165.1, read as the reverse complement.
ATAATAATGAATCTGATTTCAAACATGAAATACTCTATTATTCTTTAAAAGGTCGATTTACTGCCTTTTGATGGCCATCCCTTTTTAAATATAGTTTTTTTCACTTTTCAATGTAACATTTGACAAAATAAACTCCTTTTTTAGAATTTGTACAGAAAAATTTACTCTGGGTAAATTTTTGGTATTTTTCTGATAAAGTTCATTTTTTATGAATAGTAAAAAATACTGCATTTTAATTCAAAACTGCCTTTTAGTGTAATTAATTTTATAGATATATTGTAATTTTATTTAGTTTTAAAGTGTAATTAAATTTATTTTTTCCTTTTAATCCAATTTTTGTCCTTTGAAGTAATTTCACTTAGAATTTGGACATAAAAACATGTAAAATTTTGGAAGTTTTTACTTATTAAAAACACACTTTTTCGTTTTGACAACAGTAATTAAATTTAAATTAATTTCGGAAACATATATTTTTTGAAATTGAAAAAATTTATTACATATTTTTAATTATTGGGTCCAAATTAGTTAAATAGGAAACTTTTTTTAGACATTATGAATAGTAACTTCAGTAAATATTATATTTAACATGGTTAAAGGGTCAATCTGGTAAATAAGGGTAAAAGGTAATATTATAATAATATTTAATTAACCTAAAACATGTTCTGACCTGATTGGATGGTACATTTATGACTATGGGAATCTTTGAGTCTATTTTGGGACCCCATGGAGCCACATATAAGTAAAAATGGAATTTTATACAAATTAATTTAAAGTTAAGGAAAAAGTAACATAAACATATAAATTTTAGTAAAAAAATGTATATATGGTTTTATATAAGTTATCTATTCGAATATAAATATTAATTGGAAATATAAAAATATTTCCTACATCATGGTATTTTATTTATAAATTTTAGATATTAAATAAATAAATTTAATTATGATACAGTGATGATGTAGTGATTTCTCCATTAATAAAACAGTAAAATAAATGATATTATAAATGTTAAAATAAATTCAATTTGGTTAGTTTGATTTCATACAAGAATTTTATAGTTTATAGTTACATGTTATAATGGTATTAATGATGTTTTTTGGAATCCAGATAGTTTTTATGGGTTTTTAAAGAGTCATGATATGAATAGTTTCTAAATTGTCATAATTCGTGTTTTAAAATATAAAATTTTCTATAAAATATTATAAAATTACAAAAAAATATAGGATTCATTAGATTAGTTATAATAAGTCTAAAATTTAATTATTGACTCTTTAATTTGATATTTTTTATGTTTTTCTAACTATTTTGATTCTAAAAATGTTAAGTAATTGATAAAACACTAAGAGTTAAAAAGGGTAAAATAAAAAATAAGGATTTAAAATGTTCAAAACGTGTACAATTATTATTATATGATTTTATTTAGAATTATATTCATCTAATATTCTAATTTAAATAGATTTGGACATTTTAAATCTGAAATCATATTATAATAAAATAATACTTTCAAACATTCCTAAAGATCCCCTCCTCCCCCTTATAAAAGGCCATCATCTCTAACCCTTTGCTCTCAAATCTCAAGCGGCTTGGATTGTAAAAACTCTACTCCAATAACCTCCCAACATCACTCTATTCCTTCTACAACCCTTCTCTTATGCAAAAGGCTATTCATTAAATCCATTTGGTTCAAACCAAAGGAGTTATCTGATTTAAAGGTAACGTCTTCTCTCAAATTCTTTTCTTTAATTTTCCTTATCCACTACCTATTATATTATTATTTTTTGATTACTAAAAAACACCAGAATACACAATATACTCGGATGTAATTAAGATAAGGATTTTAACTACACTTCCATGCACCTCCATCTCATGGAAATGAACATACTGTTTCTGTGGATGGTGAACTACTGTCTCACGAAAGGATGATTGTTCAATTATCTCATACCGCCTCTCATGGAGGCCATTATGGTGGATATGAAATTTTATATGATATTTATTTTATCTATATACTTCTATAATTCTCATTTATAATATACATTTATGCATTTCATGTTTTATAAATATGATAATTTCATTTGAGGATGTGCGGACTACCGCCCCTTCAAAGTGATATGACTCCTTCATGCTATACATGGAACGTATAAAGGATGGAATTAATGAAATTATCTAACATATATAACATAGATATTTTATTTTAATTATAACATACCTATTTATCATTAAGTTTTCATTCCTTTAAAAATGAAAAAAATGAAAGTAAAGTTCATGCATACATACGACTTACTGTCCCCATGAGTGGTGCTTTTCATTTATTATATCCAAATTTTATGGATTATTCTAAATACATATATACTCGATATATATGATATATATGATATATAAATCATGAAAATAATTCTGGAGATAATATACTTCTGACCACATTGACAATTTGTAATTATAACAAGTTAATTTTTGACACATGTACCGAAAATTGACAAAACGCCCGATATAAACATGAATAATTATATGATAGTTATAGAAAAGTAATAAGTGATATTAAAGGAATATTAAACCTCAAAAGGTTCTTAATCAAGTATAAATTAACATAAGTTTATTATTCAGGAATAACAAGGAACATACGAGAAAAGTTGGACTCGAGGTAAGGGAACCTTTCACCCTCCTCTTCTAGTCAAAGACTTATTTTATGTTATGTCTTTAAATTTCAATTTTCAGATGTTGGGATTTGTTCTTCTGTATCCATATTGCTATAAATTTTCTTTACCAGAGATGATAGATCATTTTCTCTCTCATTAACTCATTTTCTAAAATTTTTAAGTGACGTCGTTAAGCTGCAGAATTTTTGTAATGAAATTTTTAAACTCAAATTCCACTCATTGTGTTTTACGCATCATTTTTTGATTATATAATGTAAATATTATGTGTAGAATCACTTTTTATTTATTTATGTTTTAATTTACACTTTTTATCATTTGGATATACTTTTGCAACACATAATCACTCCATTGATAAATTCTTATGTTATTTATACAATATTTTTATGGAATTTTGTCTCAATTTACTTTCCATGGAGACTTATTTGTTTTTATACACCTATTCACTTTATATGGTGTATATACATCCCTTTGGAATATTATATCATGAATATCATTATTCTCATGATATTATAAGCTTTATTTGATGTTATTTTGTAATTATTTTTAATCACGTATTTTCTCAAGTGGTAAGGGACACTGTAACTAAAACATTATTTTAAATGATTTAAAGATTTATTTTTCTAAATATATCATATTAATTCCATGTTATGAAAATGGTTTTTTGGATTTATTTATATGCACATTAATGCTTTAAAATGTTAATTCCTTTAATGGTTTCAATGTTTTATGGTACATTCTGATTCAAAAAATCACATTATTAATGGTTTTAAATGGTTTTCGAAATGGATTGAATATTTGAACATCCTGAATTGATTCATTATGGTTGATAAGTGAAATGTTTACAATTTCAATATTTTGTATGTTATGAATATGTGATGGTTATTGGTCATTGTTTACAAATACAGGTCGTTCTGTGATAAACCTAGGGCAGGTGTACCCGAGATAGCTCTCAAATGAATTGGGTAATATAAAGGAGGTAAAAAAAATTTGTTTATCTTAAGAGATTTAAGGAATATATCATAATGGGTATTCCAAAGGTAACTCCCAGTGTATATGTGAAATCATTAATGTAAGTATGTTATGGATGCTGCAAGTTACCATTATGATTTATGATTTCTATGTGTTATTCATAAATCCTAATATTTAATGAGGTATGTTAAAGAGATTATGTTTAATAATTGACAAGTATAGTTCATTGATTTGTATCTATTGATGGAAAAATGTTTTCTTTACTTATTTTAAAACCCTTAATGGGCATTTTATGCTCATCCCATGTTTTTGAAATGCTTTTTATATGGTATAAGTATGTTTAAGGGAATTTAATAATTCATGAATATTTATATCAAGAAAATATCTCTAGTTTTAATTAAGTAGTTTTATTATTTTCAAAAAAAATTATAGAGTAGAAGTGTTTACTTTGTAATGTTTTGAGATGTAATGTAATAGTTACAGCCTAATTCTCTAAAACTCCAAACCAGAAAAGATACTCAATGTGAATTCCCAACTTAACTCAAGATTATGTAATGTTTACATCTCGGGCCTTATATTTGGTATCAAATGATAGGTTTAGAAAACATTAGGGATTAGGAGTTTTCATTAAACACATGGTTAGTCCCAGCGTCTATTCCTTTACTGAAATCATTGTTTTATAAATTTTTCAGATAAAGTAATGTTTGTTATAAATGGAAGGAGGTGGATATCAAACAAAATTATTATCTCTTCCGGATGACATCCATTCCCTAATAATTGAAAAGTCATGTTTGGATGATTGTGAAACGTTTTCTAGCATACAACTCCCTTGTAAGCAGTTGTTTGAAATATCAAACACCTCCACTATACCTTGATACTATTTTGGGTATTTAATGAAATCATTTTTTCACAATATTCTCATATTTTCAAGAAAGGTAAATATTATCAAGGAATTTACAAATATTTTACCTTATCTCAAGATTTTGAAGTATATTATGATTTTGAAAAAGGTGCTAAATAAGGAAACCCTTACAGAACCTATTTATATTTTTTTATAAATATACTCTCTCAACACATACTTCTGGTATTTTAAAATGACAATTGATTGAAACTTTAAACTCAATCTCGGTACGACTAGTTTATAAAAATCAATTTTTATAATATGTTTTAAAATTATATATCACACATGATTCTGTTCTGAAACTAATTTTCTAAGAACACCCATATGACCCAAGTTATACGAGGTGTATCTGGATGAAGGAAGCAAATGATTTTGAAGAATATCTAAAACATTTTTTCAATGCATAAGCCTTCAAATTACGTGAACAAGTAGACGATGAAACCAAGTTAACACCATGATCAATGTATACTGTTCTTTATATTGGGAATATATTTATATATCATAGGGATGTGAAATAAAAAAATAAAAATAAAACTTCATGAATTATGATGTTTAGGTCTTAATGAGTTGGGATGAAAATGATAGGTATAAGACAAACTTTGAAGTTAAAACATGTTAGGGTTTTTTTTGAGTTTTAAAAAAATGAAAACTCACTGGATGGGTGACAACCCGTCTCATTTGAAAAATCTATGCGAATCGAAACCAGAACCGTTGGGTGAAAAGGGAGCCTCACCTACCACTGGACTACGTAAAGTACCTGTTTAGTATGACTTATTCTTCATAGTTAAATTATTTTATTGATCTCGAATAAGTTGATTTGGAATCTTATGTTTTATTAAATGGATATCATTAGTATAAGAAACTGATTTGGAGATTTATTGATAAAGGTTATTTTGGAAGACATTTTCTCTTTTGGGAACACTATATTCCTAAATATAATATAATACTATGGGATTTCATTTGTGGATTAATGGTTGAAATTTTATTTTCTAATAATCTATGTTTTATTTTTGAAATATAGAGATTTGGGTTTTTAATGGAAATTATTAACCAATCATAGAGAATGTGTGTTTAAGTTAATTACTTTTCAGTATGAGACTTTAAGAGCATTCGATTTTATTTGGAGATAAATGTTAAGATTTTTGTGGAAGAACGTGTGATCAAATCCTTCTCAATTTTGGGATTAAAACTTAGTTTGAATCATTTTGAATAATTTTAAGGATAGTTATGTATTGAATGGTCTTTTTTGATATTTGGGTATTGTTTGTTCAATTTTGGAGATTAATAGTAGTATTTCTTTTTTTAAAATTTTATCCTTTTGGGGATTATTTGATATTAGAATAACCATTTTGGTTTTGGTTAATTTCTAAAGACAGGGGAAATATATGGATCATCTTTTGTGGAACGATTTATTCTCAACAAGTTGATTCTAGTGCTTTAGGTGTGACCAAGTCCTTTCAAATACTCATAGTTCAGAGAAAAGATGAGTTTTTAGTATAAATTTATTAAAGGATGAAGCTCTACTTAAATGGTAAGTATATTTCTTTGTGTTATAATTCAATCTCATAAATAAATTCTCTATCTTTATGAAAGGGAACATAATACAAAAAAATATTTTCCATTTACTTTTCCTACTTGGAAATCAATTACCATTTAACTAATCACATGTTTCTGGTTTTCATATTATTAACTTTATCCTAATTAAGTTTTTTTATCACTCTCCATTAGAAAATGAAACTAATTTTCTCATCTATATCCATGTTTTCATGGAATTCTAGTATGTGTTTCTCGGGTTACCTTTTCACTTGTCTTTCATTCATTTAATGTGATATTTTTATTGAAAAGTTTCTAATATGGGACTTTCAATGAAGTTTTCCGCCCAATTTCAAAATTACGAGGATGCAATTTTCAAAATGGGGGAAGGATATAACGACCAAGGTATTTATAGAACAATAATTTTCATATCTATTAATATTTATAAATAATATATTAATTTTATTTGAAATATGACACTTTGTTTGATAGCGTACTCAACATGAAACAACGGGTTTCTTTTAAATCTTATGTTTCACACAACTTTGAGTCATACCAAAAAATAATATTATATGAATATTATTTTAAATAGTAGTCAATGCATAGTCGTTGTATTACTAGGAATGAACATAGCTAACTACATTATGATTTCACATGTTTTTTAAATGTCCTTAAAATTATCCAAGAAATTTTAGAGGCTTAAAATAAGAATGAATCTAATTTTAAGCATGAAATGATTTAATATTCTTTAAAAGGTCGATTTACCTCCTTTTGATGGAGAACCTTTTTTAAATATAGTTTTTTTCACTTTTTTATGTTATATTTGACAAAATAAACTTATTTATTTGAATTGGTACATCAAAATTTTCTTTGGGTAAATTTTTGGTATTTTTCTCATAAAGTTCATTTTTTATGAATAGTGAAAAATACTGCATTTTAATTCAAAACTGCCATTTAATATAATTTATTTATCTATTTATATTGTTCTTTTAATTGGTTTTAAAGTTTAATTAGATTATATTTTTACCTTTTAATCTAATTTTGGTCATTTTAATTAATTTAACTTTGAATTTGGACAGAAATACATGTCAATATTTTGGTAGTTTTTACTACTTCAAAAACACGATTTTTGGTTTTGACAACAAAAATTAGTTTTAAATTAATTTATGAAACTTATGTATTCTAAATTTGTAAAAATTGATTCAATATTTGGAATCAGGAGATCCAAATTTTTTAAATATTAAATTTTATTTTTAGACATTATGAATAGTAACTTTACTAAATATTTTATTTACAATGGTTAAAGGGTAAATCTAGTAAATAAGGGAAAAAATAATATTATAATAACATTAAATTACCCTAACACATGTGATAAACCTATTGGATGATACATGTCTGACAATGGGCATCCTTGGTTTGATTTTGGGACCCCATGGAGCCATAGGTAAGTGAAAATGTCATTTCATAAAAATTAATTTAAAGTTAAGGAAAAAGTAACATAAACATATATCTTTAATAAAACAATTTCTATATGGGGTTATATAAGTGATATATTCGACTATGAATATTAATTGGAAATATAAAATTTTTTCTACATCATGGTATATTTTTTTATAAATTATAGATATTAAATAAATGAATTTAATTATGACACAATGATGATGAGTGATTGATCCATTAATAATGGATTCAAATAAATAATATTGTATATGTTAAAATAAATGTAATTTGGTTATATTGATGTAATACATGAATTTTTTGGTTTATAATTACATTTTATATTTGTATTAATGAAGTTTTATAGAATCAATCATGTTGTTAGGGGTTTCTAAAAAGTCCTGACATGAATAGTGTCTAAATTGACATAATTCATATTTTAAAATAAAAATTATTTTATTAAAAATTATAAATTTCCAAAAATATATATAATATTCATCTGAATAGTTATAATAAGTAAAATTTTCATTATTGACTATTTAATTAGATATATTTTATTTTTTGGTAACTATTTTGATTCTGAAATTGTTAAATGCTAGATAAAAAGGTAAGAGTAAAAAAGGGTAAAATAAAAAAGATAAGGATTAAAAATATCCAAAACCTATCCAACTATTATTGGATTATTTTTTTTCAACTTCTATTCAACATATATTATAATTTAATGAGTTTTGGACCTTCTTAAACAAAAAATAATTTTATAATATAATAATACTTTCAAACTTTCCTAAAGATCCCCTCATCCCCCTTATAAAAGGCCATCACCTCTAACCCATTACTTAAAACTCTCAAGAATCTTGTCTCATCCAACCTCTACTTCAATAAGCTCTCAAAATATATCTATTCCTCCTATGATCCTTCCCTTATGCATAAGTTAATTCAAGAAATCCTTTTGGTTCAAACCAAAGGGAGTTACTTTATTTAATGGTAACGTTTTCTCTCAAGTTCTTTTCTTTTGTTTTCCGTCTCCATTACCTATTCTATTCTAATTATTTGATTACAAAAAAACACCAGTATCCTAAATATAAGATCGTTTTGTTATGATAAGTATTATAACTACACTTCCACACACCTTTTTTAAAAGGTTGTGGCTGAAGACGCATTTATTATGAAAGAAAAGTAAAGACCTCTTTAACTGGGTTAAGGGAGACCCGTTACATAGCCTGAAGGCCTTGTGGGAATTTAGCCCATTACATGGCCCGTAGACCCATTTTTTTGCCTAAATCCCATTCTGTGAATAGTAATGCTACAGTACATGCACTTCTATACTACTGCACAGTACTCGTCGCTGCTATAGTGCTCTGCCACCGCTACAGTTCCACTATTGCTACAGTACACTACAGTACTTGTGCCCAATGGGTTTTAAACCCCCATTTTTCATATATAATTAAGGGGTTCTTACCACTAGTCCAAACCCCAACTACATACACTTTCACACACCTTAATCTAATGGTAACAAACATATTGTTTCTGTGGACGGTGAACTACTACCTCACGGAACGACGATTGTTCAATTATCTCCTACCTCCTCTCATAGTGGCCATTATGAGGGAATTTAAATTCTATATGATATTTATTTTATCTCTGTACTTCAATAATTGTCATTTATAACATACATTTATTCTTTTAATGTTTTATAAATATGATAATTTCATTTTAGGAAGTGCGGACTACCGCCCCTTCAAAGTGATATGACTTGTTTATGCTTTTCATGGAACATATAAAGGATGGAATTAATAAACTTATGTGACATGTATAACATAGATATTATACTATAAGTATAATATTCCTATTTTTCATTTATTTTTCATTCTTTTAAATATGAAAAATAAATGAAAGTGGCGTTCATGTGTACGTACGGTTTACCGTCTCCATGAACAATGCTTTTAATTTCTTGTATCCAAATGTTATGGTCTATTATAAATACATATATGCTGGATGTTTATGATATATATGATATTTAAATCGTCAATATCATTATTTAGATAATATACTTTTGACCACCTGGAAAATTTGAAATTATAATTAGTTTATTTTTGACTCATGTACTGAATAACGACAAAATGACCAATATGAACTTGAATAATTATATTATTGTAATAGGTAGGTAATAAGTGATGCGAAAGGAATAATAAACATTAAAAAGGTTCTGAATCAAGTATAAATTATCTTATGTTTATTATCTAAGATTAACAAGGAAAATACGAGACAAGTCAGACTCGAGGTAAGGGAACCTTTCACCATCCTCTTCTAGTCAAATACTTCTTTTATGTTATGTATTTAAATTTAAATTTTAAAATGTTAGGATATGTTCTTCTATATCCTTATTTTTGTAAATTTTATTTCCAATAGATGATATACACTTTCCTCTTTAATCAACTCATTTTCAAAAAAATTTAAGTGATGTCGTTGGGCTGCCGAATTTTCATAATGGAATTTAAAAACTCAATTTCCACTCATTGGGTTTTACACTTACTTAATTGATTATATTGTTACAATATTATGTGTAGAGTCAATGTTTATTTATTTATGTTTTAATTTCCATTAAATTTGAGGAGGATATACTTTTGTAACACATAATCACAACATTGAAAAATTCTTATAACATTTATATGATCTTTTAAGGTCTTCTATCTCAATTATCATTACCTTGAGACTTATTTTTTGTTATACACCAATTAACTTTATTTGGTGTATATAATTCCATTTTATATATTATATCATTAATCTTTTTGTTCTCATGTTATTATAATCTTTGTTTCATCTTATTATTTAGTTATTTTTATTCAATTACTTTATCAACTGGTAAGGGATGCTTTAACTAAACCATTGTTTTAAATGTTTTAAATGTTTTAAATATTTACCCTTATAACTATTTCTAATTAAATCCATGTTTTAAAAATGATTTTAAGGATATATTTATATGGTCATTAATTTTTAAAAAAATTTACTCCTTTAAAAGTTTTAAATTGTTATGGAACACTTTGATTCAAAAAAACCATTATTAAATGTTTTAAATGGTTTTATAAATTTATTTAATATTACAATATCCTGAATTGATTCATTGTGGTTGATAAGTTTAAGGTTGATAATTTCAATATTTTATGTGTTATGAATATGTTTTGGTTCTTGGGAATTGTTTGAAAATACGGGTTGTTCTGTGATAAATTGATGTTGGGTGATCCTGATATCGCTCTCCAGTGCATTGGGTAACTTGACAGAGCTAAATGTTATTGCTTCTCCTAAGATATTTAGGGAATATACCGTGATGGGTATTACAAATGTAACTCTCTATGTAGTTGTGAATGCTACAATGTATGTATGTTATGGATTCCACAAGTTACCAATCTGGTTTATGATTTCTATGTGTTATTCATAAATCTTATGATTTCATGAGGTGTGTTAAAGAGATTATGTTTTATGATTGATAAGTATGGTTTCATTCATTTGTATGTATTTATGGGAAAATGTTTTCTTTCCTTATATTATAACCATTACTGAGCTTTTTATGCTCATCCCTTGTTTTTGAAATGTTTTTTACAGGGTATAGGGAAGGTTAAGGGAGTGGAATAATTCAAGAAGATTTATATCCATAAAATAATTCTTGTTTTATTTAAGGATATTTATTATATTTAAAAAAATGGATAGAGTATAAGTGTCTACATTGTAATATTTTTAGATGTAATGTAACAGTTACAGCCTAATTCTCTAAAACTCTAAACATGAAAATATCCTCAATATGAATTCTTGACTTAACTCAAGATTATGTAATGTTTATGGCTAGAGCCTTATAGTTCATGATTACTTTTTTGATGATGAAATTTTATGATTCAATAAACACATTAATTTTTTTAACCAATGTTAATTTATAGATTATAGATGTTTTCCCATCATTTTCCTATCATTAATAAAATAAGATACCATATGAATTTTTTAAATAAAATAAACCTCATTTCCTTCTCTAGTTGAAAAAAATTTTCTTCAATATCCGTGTTTTCAAAAACTATTTTCAATATTTTTCTAAAAATTCTCCAAAATATTTTTTAAATATTTTTTTACCCATGTTCTTCTTTTTACAAAATGTTTTGAAAGTGATCTTCTTCTTTGTTATGAATGAGTATCTTTTTAACCTTCTATAACACTATGAAAGGAATGCCTTTTTTATATTATACATCATATATGGAATTACACACCATGTTGACCACTAATTACTTTGAAGGTTCTTTTACATTATTAAGGGTATATTTATAAAGAAATTTTTCTTAATGTTATTGAAATTTTTCATTTTTAAAAATGATTTACAAAGTGAAAAGTATATTTTTCTAAAGAATTATTTTATATATATTCTTATAGTATTTTTTTATCAACAAAAATAACACTTTTATCAAATCTTCCCTATTTTGAATATATTTCAATTATACCATGATTACTATTTCTCTAGATGGTTTATGAACATTCTTACTAGGGATGTATAATTTTGATACCATTATCCATATTAATCTTACTATTTTTTTAGTATGTTTATTTATTGTGTAAAATATTAACATTTTATAAGCTAGTTATTTAATATGAATATATATGTTGATTAGGTTATTCCCCTTTCATATGTAGAGTGAATTGGACTGATAATATGATAGAGGGTCCCTCCATAACCCATTAATGCATTGATAGGTATCATGATACAAACTAGATTGGGTTTTAGTCTAGTCCTTACCCATGTATATATACGTCTTGGAACAAGTCCTTGATGGTATTTTAGTGGCCTTGGAATAAGACTTAAATAGTATGATTTAGATGTCATGTTCTATGTATTTAATCATTTTGCATTCAGTTATTGATTTCCATGTGGTTGTTTTATTTGTTATTATGTCTATGGATATGTTTCTAACTAATGAGCTTCTTTATATATAATTATTTGATCATAATTTATTCCCACCATACTATCCTTCATATTCAGGTTATTAATTAAGTGTTATGTGTTGCAGTTATTTATCTTGGAATATTGATTATTTTTTATGTGTTGACAAAATATTTCAATGTATGAATACCCTTATTGAGCATTAGATATTACCCATTTCTTATAATTCCTTTCCCCATGATTCTAGGAAATTCTTTATGATTTTTATACAGGGACATTCTAGAGGGAATAAAAATGTTCTTAAATAAAATACATTATTTTATTTGTGTTTTCAAATGTATGAAAAATTCATGTATGGATCTAGTTTATCTAGACTACTAAACTATTTGGTCCTTTAGGATATGATCACGTATATTTAGAGGCAATATAATAAAGTAAACATTGAGCCTGGGCTATATGGATTGGGTCTTTGCAGTTTCTATTAACAAAAGCATAATTGAAACCTTTAGAACTAGATTTAGGAAAGTATAGATTGGGGAACATAACAAATGTGATAAACTTTTTGGATAAGTATAGAATAACATACTATTTTCTTGTGATAAATAGATTAAATTTTTTCCTAGCCATGCATACTTGTTCGGATACTACAAGTGGACATGGTTATAGAAAAGATAGGCATGTGATAAGAATTATGAAAAAGGTGTGTTGAGTTTGACTCGGGCATTAACTCTTACACAACAAAAATATTTACTGTGAACATAGTTTGATACTCCTAGTGGATATGGTTTGGTTAATCCATATTTTCTTTAAAAACCATTATGAAGGATTTGAAAATATTTTTATGATTTCAAAACATTGCCAAAGAACCAATGTTTATCATTATGAGATAAGATATGAAATTTTGTTTTGATTTATTTTAAGTATTTTACTATTTTTGGGATTATAAATTATTTTTCTTAATGTTATGATATAATTTAGTTTATTTTATTATTTAGAAATTCTTCATAGTGGAATGAATGGAAGCTATATCAATACACATAATCCATATAAGTATACTCCTCCTAGGTAAGATATTAAATCTTTAGTTTGAGATTTAGCTAGAACTGATCAAATTATAACCATATTGGGGCAGTTGAATCTTATTATGAGAAATAACCTTTCTCTTATGGAGAATCATACGGATCCAAAACATTATATAATAATGTTATATTTCTTCACACATCAGCAACCTCCATCATACAATGGGACTGCAAATCCATTTACAACATAAAAATGGATTATTTAATTATAGAATATATTATTCACTCTAGTGATTAGTGAAAGGTAGAAGTTTGTTATGTAATTTTATAATCTCTTGGATAATTGTAATAAATTGTGTTAATTGGTTAAAACCATTAAGGATGAAGATCAAATAGTGACAATGGAATGGAAGGATTTTAATGAAATTTTTTTGGAAAAATATTTTCCAAATGAATAATGAGTGGATATAGAGATGAAATTATTATGTTTGAGACAAAAGGAATGGGAAAATGATTCTAAGTATAAAGATAAAATTACAAGGTTGTTATATAAGGCTTTGGACTATGTGCCTAATTAAAATAGTATGATTTACCATTTATTTTATTGGATAAATATAGTTTTTTAAAGGAAACTAGTCTCCTAAACATTCCCATCGAATGAGGATATAATGTCTTTTACTATTATAAATGATAAATAATTCTCCAAGTCTACTTGATTTGAAGGAAATAAAGAGAATAAGAGGATGATAGAGAAAAAAATGGATTAGGGGAAGAAGATTAATTGAAGTATTACAACATATGGTACTTATAAGAAGAAATACCTTGGAATATGTTTAAAAGGAAGAGAATTTTACCTTAAGTATTGAGAAAAATGCCATTATTCTCATGATTTTAAAGAAAATAAATAAACTATCTATGTTCAATGCTTCAGCTATAATGATATGGGGCACTATATAAACGAACGGAACATGAGTCAAGTAAATTTCATTAGAAAAGTCCAAGGTAACAAGAATTAGATTTTTTTTAATAATAGTCAGTTTAGGGGTTCCTTAATATGTGGTGGTGGGGAATTTAATTATATCTTAAAATTTAGCCAATTATTTAATTTATTTTGGATATTTATACTTTTTTACCTTCCATGGTTTCCAAAAAATAGATATTTCCCTAGAACCATAAGAAATGATTTATATGTCAAGAATCTTAATGTATGTATCACTAAAAAAAGTTATGTTAGTCAATCCCCATTATGGAACTTATACATTGCCTAATTAAAAACATTAATATTAAAACTATTATGTACTTTTACATAATTGTTTTTATAGACAAGATTTCAAAATATGGTGAAAAAATTATTAAAACGAGATGTCAATCATTATTATTGACAAATATGTGTAATTAATTATCTTTAGTGGGAGACTTGATCATATGATTCATCTAAAAATTCAACACTAGTATCTCTTCTAAATGATATTATTTGGGAATAAAAGTAGAAAAACTATATATGGGAAGGGTAAACTTTGGTTTGAGTATGTACCTATTGTGTAGCAATATAATGATGTATTTCTTTAGAAATTACCTGGCCATACACCAGAGTCTATGCTTGATTCTTCCATTTATTTAAACCCTTTTGTAATTCCACTATCAAAGACTTGAAACATAATGGACACTACAGAATTAGTGGATTAGAAAAAACAACTAGATGATTTATTTGATAAAGGATTTTTGTACCCTTGTATTGGGATCCTCTATACATTTCATTAAGAATATGGATGTTTATACGAGTTTGTGCATTGATTATAGGTAAATCCATGATATTAAGAAAAAGAAGAATCATCATTTACGTCAAATTTATGAATTATTTAATTAACTTCATGAAGCTCTATATTTTTCAAGGAATGACAATAATTTTGGGTATCATCAATTTCAATTAAAGAAGGAAGATATTTAAAATATTTCATTTTATATGAGGTATGAACATTATGACTTTACAGTAATTCGATTTGAATTGAATAATGCAACATCTATATTGATGTATCTAATGAATAGGGTATTCATGGAATATCTTGATGATTTTTTTGTGGTATTTATTGATGATATCTTGGTGCACACTAAGTACTATGAGGACCATGATAATAATTTTTTTATTATCCCTGATCCTATTAGAAGAAAAGAGGTATATGGGAAGTTTAGTATGTGTGAATTCTAAATTATATTTTTTTCCATCACTGGAAATATTTTCTCCGTGGATGGAATAATAGTTAATCCTTTGAAGATAATAGTAGTCTAAGAAAAGCCTACACAAATAAACATAACTGAGGTATGTAGTTTCATTGGTTTGTCACGCTACTATCGGCAATTTATTCCAAAAAACCCAATTATATTACCCATTAACAAATATTACACATAATTTGGTTAATTTCATACAGACAAAGTCATGTGAAGAATATTTTGAAGAAGTTAAGAAGAGATTGGTAAATTATTTGATTTTAACTCTTCCATCAAGAAATGATGGGTTCATATTATGTAGTGATGCATCAAATAATGTAATTGGTTGTGTCCTTATATAGAATGAGAAATTCATTTCTATTGCTTCAAAGTAGTTCAATATTCATGAACAAAACTTTGTTACCCATGATATTTAATTTGATGCTACAGTATTTTATTTGAACTTATGGAGACACTATCTCTAGGGAGTAATATGTGACATATACATGGATCAAAAGATTTTGATTTATATCTTTTTACAAAAAAAATATAAATATGAGGAAAATGAAATCGATTGAGCTCCTCAATGACTATGATTTTACAATACACTACCCCATATGGAAGGAAAATGAGGTATTATATGCATTCAGCTAAACATATCATGGAGTCATGACTAGAATGAGGATTAATGGGGATCCTATATTCTTGGATTTAGTAATTATGGATATGGGAATCATTATTAAGTGGATACATCACTCCTTTTTTAAATTATTTTGAAACGATATATGTAGGAAGAGATAAAATGTTCTCAATATGATGATTAGAATCTTCAATTGAAAACTAAAGATGTGAGTGATGGGAAATTAAAAAAATTCCTTTGGGAAGATTTCATTCTGATGTTTTGAAACAGACTATATTTTCCATATATACTTGAGATGAAAAGATAATTTTTGGACGATGCATAAAGATCTAATTTCTCTATACACCCTAGTATCACCAGAATGTATATATATTTTAGGAGTTGCTTTTGGGGGGATAATATGAAGTGAAAAAATCTTGATTATGTGTCAATATGTTTGGTTTTTCAATAAGTAAATGTTGATATACAATATCCTAAAGGATTATTGAAACCTAAACTTAATCCTATATATAAATGGTATGATATTACTATATACATTCTCACTATATTTCCAAATACTCCATGAAAGAATGATGTAATCTATGTTGTTGTTGATCATATCACCAAATCTCTACATTTCCTCATTATATGATAAGATTTACCTCTTCAGATCCTTGAACAACTATATATTAACAATTTATTGAGACTTTATGATATACCGCTTTTAATTTTTTCGGATCATGATCCATAATTTACATCAAAATTATGGAAAAATTTTAAGAAGTGTCTTGATAAAAAGCTTCATTTAAGCACCGCTTATCACCCTCAAATCAATGGATAGTCTTAAATGACTTCCAAAACATTCGAAAACATGTCTAGGCCATTATTTCTTGAATTTCAAAGCATATTGGATTATTTTTTACCTCTGTTTGAGTTTCCCTATAATTATATCTTCTATTAAATTATTCTAATGGTGGGGTATGAAATATTATACAACAAGAGATTTTGTACTCAAACATTTCGGAATGGAGTTAGGGAAAGGAATATTGTTGGTCTTGAACTTGTGAAGGAGAAAATAGTTCAGGTAAATAATATCCAAACCCATGTCCAAGAGGATTGAATTAGTAAAAAATATTTTCTGATAATAAGAGAAAATATTTGGAATTCCTAGTGGGATATCATTTTTTCTTGAAAGTATCTTGATATAAATGTGTTATAAGTTTAGAAAATAAATGAAAACTATTCCCCAGGAACATCAGACCTTTTGAAATTCTAGAAATATATGGGTCTATGTCTTTAAAAATTCTAATTCCATCAAGCCTCTCTAAATTACACGATGTGTTCCATATCTCTTTGTTAAGTAAGTACATGTCGGATCCAACACATGTGCTCAGCTTGTAAGAAATAGAATTTCAAATTAAAATTTCTTACAATGAATATCCTATAAAGATTTTAGAATTTAGGGAAAACATGTTGAGGAATCAGATTACTCTTATGGTAAATGTACTTATGAGAAACCTTAATAAATAAGTGGAGATATAGGAACATGAGGAAATAATGTTGAAGGGTATCCCAAATCTCTTCATGATGTAACACTTTGGAAATTTCCATACTGAAATTCTTGTATAAGGGAAGAATTTACCACCCTGAGATTTTAAAATAACAACAATGTTTTAGGTATAATATGATACACATAACACCAAGCTTAAAAAACACATTAAATATATTGTTTTAAATTTAATCTCATCAATAACTTCTGATACACACAACACCGAAATTAAAATAACCATAAAACAATTTACTGTTATAACCTAGCCATTAAATTGGTGGGTATGAATAGTACTAACTAAATAATTATAATTATATGGTTTACACATGTATAAAATAAATTTATTTTATATCTATTAATTATAAATAATATAAGAATCATTTAAAATAAAAAATTAATGGTTTTAGAAAAAACTGTATTTTTCTAAAAGCTGGCTTCATAAGGCTTTGTACAAATACATTAAAATTCATTTTTAACTATTTTAGAAAATGAATTTTATAAAATTAAATTAAAATTTTAAATTATAATGTAAAAATTATCTCAGAGTGAATTTTGGATAACCTTCTAAAAAGATTAATTTTTTGATGAAGAGAGAAAAATATTGGTTTTTATTTAAAATTGCATATTTGTTTAAACCATTTAAAAAATAAATATCTGTTTAAAATTGTTTTAAAAGAGAAATTAGTTAAATTATATTATAATAAATAAAAATTAGGTTAATATAATCAAATTAATTTTAATTTATAATATTAAAAGTTTTTATACTTTCATGATTTTCCCTTTGGAAAACTGCTTTTTCATCATATCTCTATGTTTAATTTTAAAAATATTTTTTCCATTTTATCAATTTAATTTTTAATAAATGTATTAAATATTCATAATAATCATAATTAATATTATATAATAATTTTAACTTATTTTTTGTTCATATTGAATTATAAAAACATTAAAAATTAATTAACGCGGTTAAAGATAAAACTGGTTTACTAGGGGTTAAAATAAAATGATAAGGGACAAAATAACTTTTAAACATATAAAATTAATATTTAATGGAAATATTAAGACCTTATATATTCCATGGTTAAATAATGTGACATTTTTTATCCTGGTATAATGTAAAAAATTTCGGTGACACTTTTTCTTTTCAAAAATTTCAAGTGCGTCCTCTCCCTTAAAAAAGCAACCAACTCTCCACCCATTTTCACAACTATGAAGCACCTTTTTAGAAAATCATAGAATAAATATCATCCATAAATCAATTTAAACATTATATACACATTTCTTATCATAAATCCAATCTAGGAAGGGTTTATGTACAAACAAAAATTTGTTGTTCAATGTAGAGGAAAAGTTCTTAACCATGGGTCTTTATTTTATTTATTCCTATAAACCATTAAAATATCATTAAAATATGATAAAACAATATATATAATATATTAATATTTTTTATTTTTAATTTCATAACCTATATCTATCTAATCTTCATAAAATGGGAAACAAAACCATTAATCGTGTGTACGGTGGACTATCTTTTCGAGAACTGATGTAATTTGTTTTCCATTACCGCATATCATTGATGGATATATTAGTAATTTTAATATTTATATATTATATTTATTAAATAATTATAATTTTTAAATTTTAATATCACATATAAATTCTTACTTTTTAATCCATTGGAGAACAATAACACCATTCGTGTGTACGTGAGGATTACCACCTCTGCGTAGTAATATGAATGTTTTTCATTTTATTTTGAAATGGATAGTAATAAGAATGTATTTAATTAATATATATCATATATTTTATTTAATTATGGTTTTTTTAATATAAAATGTTATTTACCTTTCTTATGTTCAATCTTTTTGAAAAACTAAAACAACGTTTATCCGTACATATTGGCAACTGTCTCAATGAACAATGTGACTCATTTTCCCGTATATAACATTTATGGAATATTATAAATATTTATATAATGAATATATATTATATTTATATCATTTTTAACATTATTTGTATGATTTAACCATTATCAATGTAAAAGGGCCAAAATTACCGAACCAAAACATACAAGCAAAATGAAGCAATTATCACCTAAAATAGTGATTTTAACAATGAACTATTAGTAAATATGTCATAAAAGTCTAAAAGTAAATTATATATGGTAGTAAATATATATTTATGGTTATTAAATATATTTATAATAAAAATATATTTATCATACAGGTGGTATGGACATGTACAATGTAAATCAGACAAAAGGTTAGGGTTTCTTGTCTCAATTTTACTTTCATAAAAATTATGTCATATTCACCACCTGGTTTTCTGGTATGGAGAATATAATTATCATATGATATGTTATATCACTAATCCATTTATTATTCATGATATATAAATTTTCATTTTTATTTTTTATTTCATGTTTTTTATTATTCAGAAGTTACCAAAGTGGAAAAGGTTAAAGTTACAATCTCATTTTTTAGATTATTCATTGTTATGTTTGTGATGATAAAATTTTATGACCCAAGAAACTCATTAATATTTTTATCCTATGTTTATTTCAATAGCATAAATTTCTCCATCTCATTTTCCTATATTTGAAAACCAAATATACCAAATTAATATTTTGAAATAAAATTATCTTTATTTTCGCCTTCGATCAAAAATCCTTTTTATTCCATATCCATGTTTAATAAAAAAATTCAAGAATATTTTAGAATAATAAAATGATATATTAAGGGGTTATTTACACATATTTTACTTTAGAAATTTTATTTAAAGGAATATTCTTTTTATTTTCCAAATGTGCCACTTTTTAACCTTTTTAAAACATTATGAAATAAATTCTTTAACTTATAAATAGTGTAAAAAAAATTCACATTAATGAACAAACATTAATTTGAATACACCTTTACATGTTAGTAGGTATTTTTATAAGAAATTTTTTATTAATATCCTAGAAAATTTTGGTTTCAAAATTGGTTTTCAAAGTGAAAAGGGTATTTTCAACAAGAATATGTTTAAAGATATTTTTTCTTTTTTATCCTTCATTGAAAATAAAACCTACTTAATTTATTCCATATTTGTAATTAGTTGTAATAATACCATCATTATTATTTCTCTATAAGATTTATGATTAGTCTGACTGGGGAAGTACGCTTTTGATTCCACTCACCATGTTTCTCTAAATGGATTATGGTTATTTTTCTATTAGGGAATGTATTATCATTTTGTATGCTATATTTTTAATGGTAATTTTTATGTTGATTATGTTCCACCCCTTTCATTTGATCAATGAATTAGACTTAGTAAGTGATGGTTGTGTCCCTCAATATCTCATTGATGCATCAGTATGTCTCATGAGAAAAACTAGATTGGGTTTTCACTAAGACCTTACCAGTTAATATAAATGTCTTGGAACAAGTCCTTTTTTGGTATATTTTAGATTTTAGGTTTTTTGAATTCAATCATTATGAATTCAGTTATTTATTCCCATGTGATTATTTTATTTTCTATGATATATGTTGATGAGTTTTTAGATAATGATATTTTTTATATGGAATTATTTGATCACCATTTATTCCTTCCATATTATTCTATATGGTCAAGTTATTAAATAAATGTCATGTGTTTCAGTTGTTTACCATATAATATTTATTATATTTTATGTATTGATAATAGCTTCCTTTGTACGCATACCCTTACTAAGAATTTGATCTCACCACTTTCTAATGATTCCATTACCTATAATTCTATGAGATGTTTTATAATTGATATGTTGGGACATGAAAGATGGAATAAATATGATGTCAAATAAATTATTGATTTTATTTTTTCAAAGGTATGTGAAATTAGAGTATATATCTAGCTTACCAAGACTACTAAATTATTCACTCATTCAGGATGTGATCAATTGTATATAGTGTCAATGTAATAAGATAACCATCGACTCAAGGATACTAGGTTTGGGGTATTTAAACATTATATGTATCTAAGGATGTGGAAACATTACATATTCTAAACTTATAACTCATTTTATCCAATTTTTTATGGAATTAAATAGATAATGTAGTTCTCACATGGATATATGGGACAATTTATGAACCACTTAATCCATGTGTGAATTTTGTTTGTACTTTGTTCTTACATATGTGTTTAGGTCATCTACTTGTTAGCTGGTGCACTGATCACAAGGACGATTGTGAGGAAAATAAAACAAAATGGTGGTGGATGATTCATTGTAGTGTCTTGGGTGCTTGGTCTTCCCAGTTTCAATCTTTGAATTCATGAAAGATTTTTTGAAAGCAACTAGGCGTTTCTTCTAGTGATTGGTGTTCTATTACATTAGATTATTGGAAGGTAAATTTTCCAATGATTAAGATATACACCTCTCCCCAAATCATCATCATCATCATATATTATTTAAAGACGCCATAAAACACAAAAGAAAACAACCAAAATACTTCTTTAACACAAGAATATGAGTGCATGGTTCTCGAACACACATCAAAGTACATGATTCTTTTTATATTTAAATAATAATATTCTAATTTTGGACAGATACACACATATCTAGATAAAAATATCCAATGATACATATAACATGTGTAATTAATATTTATATGTCTTCATAACCTCCCTTCTTGGTGATTAAAATGTGAAAACTTCATTAGAAAAAGTCTCAAACTCTTTTAAGCCTCATATAACTGATCGTTAGACATAATTTATATCCCATCAAAAGGTGGTTGTCTAGACCATAGGAAATAGTTTTGAGGATATTTTCATTGAATTTTAAGATTATAATTATAATAGATAAATTTTATAACATTTTAATGGAATGGATACTCTAAATACATTAAAACATTAAATTTATATAGAATAACACTCTTCATGAGATAATATATTAATTAATATTAATATTCTGGAAATAGAAAGTACAATGATAGTTGGCTCTAGCGAACCAACTACACCATCACTAATAATAATTAAACATTTTAAATTTCATAAATTCATAATTTCATATGTTATTTATGACATTATTTTATATTATATGTCTACCACATGTTATAGCTACGTTATAAGAATGAATATTTGAAGTAGGAGTTTAAGTAAAAAAAATTGTATGAGTTCTTCCAAATGAAAATTTTATTGTAGTAATTATTTTGGTATAGTTATGAAAATATAAATTTTTAAAAATTATATTTGAAACTAAATTTATCCCAATTAAAATATTTGTTCTCTAACTATAATTATAAATATCATACATGGACATTAAAAACAAGAAAAAAATTTAGAGAATTATTTAACTGATTACTTTAAACAAATTAAAGTAATATATATTTTTCTATAAGTAAAATATTTAATTTCAATAAGTACCACATTAAAAATTATAGTTTATTTCCTTAATAATATTTTCATCCATTCATTTTGTAAAAATTATAAATTGTTAATGATTACAAATTATTAAATATTTTTGAAAATAAATAACAACATTTTGTTAAAAAACTAATATTATATGTAACTTATAATCAACCTCATAGTATTAAATTAGAATGAAAAGTACCATATATTATAGTTCTATCCATAATAGGGGTTAGAGTTACATTTCTAGAACAAAAATTATTTGTACATCGATAATTTATATAAAAATCAGAAGTCAAAAGACTTATATATCAATTAAATATGTTATTCCGTATAAAAATGATAAATATAATTAGGTGAAACATTATCTACAGTTATTATGTTCATTTTATCCATTCAAATAGATTGACTAATTAAAATTCTCCCATTTGGGTAATTTGAAATTTGATGAATATCTAAAAATAGAAAATAATCAATAATCTCTCAATTTAAATCTTATGTGTAATTTAGTTGAAATTAATTCATGTGAAATTAATAAAAAATTAATAAAAAAATTAATAAAAAAATTTATAATGTATATATATTGTAACTTTATATGTTGATGTGAGTAAATGACGTTATGTCCATTTCAATAACATTATATAGTTTATTTTGAGATGGTCAAGAATAGGATAGTGTGTGTAAACTCGAAGTATAACAATATATGTAAATAACTATTTAATAAAAAATAAAATGTAAATTATAAATAGATATCTATTTAAAATATAATACTAAATAATATAATAACTTCTTATAATATAATATAAATTCAAGACCTTTTGAGAAACATCATTAATTCCCTTCATAATATCACTTCCTTATAACTTGATTTATAATTGGAATACATCTATCACATCTCTTCAATAATATGGTATGAGAATAATTGATTTGGATAATGTGGGAGAGTAAGAGGTAATTATTGGGTTTCATGATTTTTCTCACTAATGAAATGAGATTTCAATAGAGGGGGGTTAAACCCATCTTGGAGGGAAATAGATAAAGGATAGTGGGACAAATAAAAGAGAAGAGTTCCAAAAATTAAAGAATTTCTAGAATTATTATTATGTATATGAACAGTTTTGAGTATCAAATGAATTAAAGTAATTTAACTTGTAAGAATTAAAATTTATATATATATATATATAATAGATTATATAAAATTTTAATCTAAAATTAAAGCCAATTATATTTCAACTTCAAAACAAAAATTTTAAAAACATAAATCCTGATAACTATAAATTTGAAACCTAAATAACTAAAATTTAATCTTATTTAATTATTAAATTGGAATACCTAATATTTAAAATTTAAAACATAAATTCGGATACTATTAATAAGAACACATAGTATAGTTACAGTGTTAATAATATAAAAAACATATTTTTAATGTTTAATATTTTTATATTTTAAAAAAAATAAATACAAAACATGTTTCTTGTAATGTCATAAAACAAAAAAAAAATATTCGTAATGAATATAAATGATGGAAATAGTACTATTTTTATGTACTAGATTAAAATTATTGTTTATCTATTATTCTAACATTTATGGATCTATATACACAATATTAAATATGATGTTTTGTTCTATACATATAATTTTAAATTAAGAAGTGTTATATTTTCAAGTAATTCTCAAATTAATTTCTATAACATTATTATCATCCACTCTACCACTACAATCCACAAAACAAATCCCATTATCTACTTACAAAAACATATTAAACTACTATAAAATATTAGGTGGATATTGATTTTGTATAAAAAATAAAACAAATAGGAGAAAAATAGTGTACTTTTAACATTTTGCGATAGTAGGATTAAAAATTTAAATAGAACTAAAAAATCAATACATGGTGTTTATTGTTCCAATTGTAGGATTGAAGAGTAAAAATGATAGAATAATATGATCTTCTATTTATCTACTATATGAAAATCATCAATTCTATAATTAAAATAGAAAAATAATGGTGAAATACAATATTATTAAAATTTTATTATTATTCATTATGTTTTCAAATAAAATAATTATTTAAATCATTGTAATATATCCATAAAGATTGAAATTTGTAGTATAATATATATTTTTTCAGTAACATAAGATATATTTTTATTATCCCAACATTGTTGTGACACCTTCTCTTTCTCAAGGTATGGATTAGATTTAATTTCCACCAAAACTCATTTAAGAGGGTGTTTGTTGAATGTTGGAGGTGTTGAAGGGGGGTTGAAAGTCTGTTTTGAGAAGACATTCCCAGTATCAGAACATATTTCTTGACTACCAAAGACAATGGATATTTGTTAGACTAATAACGAGTTTCTTGTGGGACCAAGTGGAGGGTGTTGCTTTAGAAAGACCACCAGCCACCGAGTGGACCAATGTAGGTACTCAATAAAGTCTAACGGGGTACATGGTGGGATTCTGTTGCAACCAAGAGGTTTTGTTTTTGATTTTTTTTTATAATAATGGATGTTTATTTAATGAAAACCTTCTAACGAAGACAATTACTCATGATAAGTTTTTTATATTTAATGATGAAAAGGTTTTTTTATTTATTACCAATAACCAATAGTGGATAGACAATATTTAAATAGGTTATATGACAGAAAACATTAATGTGGTCATTTTTAATACTCATAGAATATATTGAGAGTTGGTACTCATGGAATTATATGGGTTAACTAGAGTATATATTCAAATATACACCATTATATCTATATCAATTTCATGGAAATGGGATTTTAAGAACATGGAAGTTCTAGTGTGAAAAATTGAAATATTTCCCAATGTTTTTCAAATTTATGGGTAAAAAATAGTTGGAACTTATGATGAATAATATGGTGGTAATTTTTTTTTAATAATTAGAAATTAATAACAGTGAAAGGGTATATACCACACTAAGATAGATATCATTCATAATATGATGGTTCTGTATGTTATAAAATTTACACACCATAGAGGAAGGTTACACAAAAATCTTAGTAGAAGATAAAGAGGATCATGTCATGAAACAATGGTTTTTCTATGAGGGGTTTATTTTATTTATATTATAAGAAAGTAGTTTTTTTTAATCTATTGGAATTCACATTGTGTAAAACACTACCATGTCAAAATATGTTCACGGTTTTATTAGTATTTATGAAATTATAGTGTTGGAAACACTGTGGATAACATATATGAGGGATCCAAAAGCATTATAATCCCCGATTATGGTTGTTCCAAAGTCATATTTTGTTAGTTTCAATAAATAATACAATATGTGCATCATTATAAATGACACGACCAATGAATATAGACCATGAAGATTGAAAATAGTTTCAAGAATATTAATATAATATATTTAATATAAATTTATAAATAATTTAATTTTGAAGAATTAACTCATTTTTATTAATTCTTTATTTAAAAAAATTTCACATCATCGAAGAAGATGTTGATCGATCATACCATGTCTAAGTTACACATTCATAGCATAAAGTAGTTTCAAGTGAATAATCCCTCTACTGGTGATCTACACAATATTCTTTCAACTCCATCAGATTTTGGTGGAGTATCATGTGCTGGTCTAGATGATCCATTCATTATTATTATTATTTTTTGATCATAACATAATCATTCATGTTAAATAGATTGACTCTCACTCTAGAGAGAGTGGAGGAAGGTGGAATCTATTATTCATGAGATAGTTCTAGATATTTTTTTTCTCTATTTTTGAGAGAATATATTAAGGAAATATATTGATAATAACAACACCTCACATAGGGAAACAATATTGTTTAGTATTTATAGAGCTAATTTAGATAATAAATATTTTCACATATTCCATTTTTTATTCTATTAATCTATAGCTAGACCCTAGAAAAAATAATATCATTATTATTATTTGCATATCATGTACTAAATTCAACGAAAAAAAAATATCATTTATTAAAATAAATAAATATTTATTTTTATTTATTTTTATTTAATATATCATTCCCACCTGACCTGATAACTTAATCCCATATTCTTGTCCATTTACTGAACCGTGAATAAAAAATATTATTCATTTAATAATTAAATAAATATATTGTATTCACATCTTTATAAATAATCATTTATTTAATATTCAACTCATATATAAAGATAATCATTGAATATATGTGATCAATGAATCCTGAATAAATATTATTTCATTATGTGAATAATGTTTATTCTACACATTAAATATATATAAATAATATTTTACTAAGATCAACATAAATTCAAATTGTGTGACCATCGAGGCCTTTTTCCTCAGTTCCATTAGGTGGGTTCACCTAAAGTCAAATATCAGCAACCAATAACTTGTAGGGACACTCGTAGTGGAAGAAGTTAATGTTTCAATGATGAAATGAAATATCTTTATCTTGATATCTCATCAGGAAGGTTCCATACTCATTTTATCAATATATATACTTTTTATATAATTCTTTAACAATCTGAAATGAATCTGTATATCACCATGGACATGATATTTAGTTAAATATTCCCATTCCAATCAAAGGGTAGATATATCAACTTCCAGAAATATGGAAGGGATGAATCCTTTATTTACTTATTCATTAATAACATGTCACTCATGATGCACTTAATTTACCTTTCTTCTCCACAAACATAAGGAATCATTATTTTCATCAATTTAAAAAATTAATTGATTCATCATATAAATTAATAATAATCTCAAGTAAAAATATCAGTACACCTCTTGATAAATTTGAATATGTAATGACACGTAAATAAGTGAAATTTTTATTTGAGGGAATATCCTTGTAGTCTCTTATCTTTGAAATTACCAAGTTTGAACATCATGAGATGAAGCCTCATCCACTTAATATTATTAGCACATAAAATTAGACATAATATTTGTCCAATAATAGAATTTTATCTAACCAAAGAACATATTTCAGAATATTTCATATCACTTAAAGGATATCATGATAGTAGGGAACTGTAATTTCCTTTCTATTAAATAGATATCCTAAAACATTATCACCTTAATATAATACAAAAAAATAATAAATATATGATAATTAGTTTATTTAAAATAAATCAATTAACAAGATATCTAAGGTATAGAGTAGTTAGTTCTTTAGAACCAACCTGAATAGACTCCCACTTGTACTAGAGGAATTTTAACAAATTTTATTCTTCTTAATATCACAAGATATCCATGTTTCTATAAATAATGATCTATAATCAAGGGGTTTGATGAATTTTCCTATATATAAAGTCTTCTCAGTTTAACCTCAGCTTTTTAAGAAAAGTATCACAGGATAGGATTCTTCTAAATTATATGCTTTTTTTACTGGTGTGACATTTATTACATGGAGATATCCACCACTATAGAATTTTTATAGTATAGTGTGATAGTATATTTACTAATATAAATTAAATAAAGATCCCAGATAATATTTCATATCGAGACTAATTTTATAGATTTATTGGAAGACAGAATATACATTGAATCTATTATAGAATCTATGATCAATGCTTTCATTAAACAACTCCATCTCATTGTTCCTCCATTGACAGTGAAGATATATTCAAAATTTAATTTTATATCATATTGATTGATTTTGGAACTGACATTTTTATATTCCATTATGAATAGCTTCTTATATCCTCCATAAATTAGTAACATATCCTTATTACATCTCAGATACTTAAAGATAGTCTTAACTACCACCTAATTATGGTCTCCTGAATCTTATTGATATCTTCCTACCACACTAATGGGGTAGGTGGAATCTATCTTGGAACATAGAATAGAATAAACGACTGATCTTATCATTGATAATTATGGGATCCTTGTCATTTACAATCTTTCCTAATTTTTTGGTGACACATCATCTTAGATATATTAATTTTATATGACATAGAAAAATATCTTCTCTTTGACTATTCTATACACAATCTCTTCATAACCTTGTCAATATGAATACCCTAACTTAATAAAAGTATCCTATTGGATCTATCATGATGGATCTTAAACCCAAGTATATATGTTTCTTATCCTATGTTCTTTATGGATAATTATATGTTTAAAAATTTATTAACATTTAATAACACAAGTAACACATTCCCAATATGTAATATGTCATCTATATATACAATATTTAGAATGATTACACTATCACTGAACTGATTATATTAAGAAGGACCACACTCATAATTTGTGAATTGAAATTTCATTATGGATTCAACAAAACAAATGTTACAAAGCCTAACCTTATACTTTAATATATAAATAGGCCTTTTTAGTTTCCCTACTTTATGGGAATCTTTTGGAGTCACAAACCAATCTGGTCGTGTCCTATTGATATCTTCCTAATGAATCCTATTAAGGAAATATATATTTTCTTTAATTTGGAAGATAAAATAGTCATGGTAAGATTATATTAAAAATATTTTTCTAATGTATTTTATCATTGAAACTGATGAAAATATTTCATTATAGTCTATGGTAAGCTGTTTTTCAACCACTTTCCAACCAGTCATTCCTTATAGGTACTATCTTTTATATTTATGTCTAGTTTATTTTTGAATAAAAATATTACACCAATAGGATTTATATCCATTGGAGAATCTATCAAAAATTCAAACATGGTTTTGGTATACATATTCTGTCACATAATTCATTTATTTTTCCCATCTAGAAGACTCTATGCTACCAAATACGTTCTTATAGGTGATAGGCCATTTATTATCTTTTAAAAATGGGTCACCATCCTCATTGATTATAAAACTATATCTCATAGGTTTTATAACATGTCATGTGATCCTATATAGTACTTAAACATTATCATCCATGGGGATTTGTGGAATTTATTCTTATGAAAACTCCTATGTATCTTGATTCTTAACTTCATTAAATTCAATCTTTCCCCCACTATCCTTTTGAAGATGTTCTCCCCCCCAAAAAATGTGTAATTTGTTAACCATAATTCTTCTTTATGAGGGATTCCATTAGTAATATCCTATACTTTACTTAGTATGTTTTATAAAGATACACTTAGTTCTATAGGGAACTAGTTTTTTACCATAAAAGGAATTGAAAAATGTTTTGAAACCATATACAGAAATATTTTTCACATGAATTTACTTTTATACAAATGTTCATATAGAATATTTTTGGTTAATTTGGTTATACCTCATGTTAGTATGTGTTCTATTTTATATAACTCATGTCCCTAAAAAGATTATATAACACATTCATGACTTGGCATTAATCATGCAATGGCCTACATTGTTTAGTTCATAATTTCAATTACATCATTAAAATGTAGTGTAATATGATTTTTCAGTTAGGATATGATCCCAAACTCTCATAAATAATCAATGGGATCTTAGTCAATATATTCTACACTATGGTATAATAAGGATTTATTTATCTTCTAACCAAGATGATTATCAACTTCATACATATATTCATTTAACTTGTCCAAGAAATACAACATATACCTCATTTTGTAATAATATCTATATATTTTAAATCCATCCGTAAAAGTTATGACGTATGATTATCCAACCATTACTACGCTATTGATTAGTCCACACACATCATTAAGAACTATCTCTAGAATCTCTGTGGAATATTCACCTTTTCTAGTAAACAGATATTTGGTCATCTTTTCTGGAAAACATTAATGACATATGCCAAGTGGTTTAGTTTAAAGGGATATAAATATACATATTGGTATAATTTCTTTAAATTATTTTTGTTTGGATGACCAATCCTTTGAATTAACTGTTGGGTGTGATATGAGTTAAAAAACCTAAATCATTATCAATTTCTAAAAGTTGTTTTGTGTGGTCCATCTCCTAAAAACCGTTATTAAAATATTACATATTGTAGCATATTATTTCTTTATAAAGAAGAAACATTATTTTTATATATTAAAATAAAAACATACATATCAATTTTGGATACAGAAAAAAAACTTTAATTGATGTAATATAATAAAAGTTTTTCAAAATCAAGATTAAGCTCGTTACAAATGTGAGGAGATAATATCTGATAGCCATAATAGAAATTTTGGATTTATTAGAATCTCATAGATCTAAATCACCCCATAAATATTTCCTAAATATATTTGGTTCCTGTAATTAGATACAAATGTGAGAACTATACACCATATCTAATGCCCAATTTTATGGAATATATATATTTCACTCAATAATGAAACCACCTAAATATTTTCGTTGTTTATTTTCCTTGGTTAAGTTATTCTTCAAATAGACATTATTAACACATATGAAGAATATGGAATCATATCCCCAATATTTTATGTTTATCTTCCTTCTCTTCAGAGTACATGGTGAAAATGCATTAGACTTGGTGTTTGTCTTGTGACCTTTCATCTTACCCATCTTCTTATTTTCCATAAGGAGTAAAGATTTTTCATGCATTATTTACTCTTCAAAGACCAAATAAGAGTGAGGAAGTATCGTAGAGACTTATCAATGTAATCCACATTAATACTCACAAAAAAATCTAGAGAATCTCTGAGGGATTAATTCAAGTATAACATCAATGTGATGTTTATCGAGTATTTTAAACCTAATAATCTCCAGCCTCTGAATTTATCAAAAAATATTGACCATGTGAGGACTATACTATACAAACTCCCTGAGTTTTCTCATAAATATTTCCTTGTATATCTCATACCACTAATGTATTTTCTTCTCTTGATAAAGATTATATTGAATTATGATCATGGTGTATGCATCCATTGTTTCATCAGGCTTCAAAGTTTCACTAGATAAATATGATATCATCAAACACAACAAATCTAGAACATCATCTGGGTGTATATCATATAAATTTATCTCCTCATAAATCACCCCTTTAGAAATTGGATCAACAACTGGAGACTCCATCACCCATAGATTAAATTTCTAGTGTGGTACAATCTGTAAAAACTGATACTACTCCTACAAGTTAGTTATAATAATGAGGTTATATTTATCAAGTCTAGATCACAAGTATATTGATGTGAAAGATGAAGTCATTTTCTAAAATAATATAGAAATAAGATATTTAGTAAGTTTCTTAATTACTAAAATATATGAGATGAAATAAATTTAATTAACTAATTAGTCTCCCACTATTATATCAAGTCTCAAAGGCCCCCACCTTTGAAATTGGAATGTCCTATCTTGTTGAAAATATGAGGGAAAGGATCTTTATTACCATTTCTATGACCTATATTATTTCTATGAATATAATAGTAAGGTATTTAATAAGTCATTCTAAAAAACTATATACTTGGGGCATCTTACTACAAAGAGGGGACTCCCCAATCCTAAAATCCTAACATGGATTTTCGTAATAATTAAATCTAATTTTATATTGAAAATATTATGTCAATTACACTCAATACATGTTTTATTTATTTGTATCATATTATTTTTTAATACTCTCCAATAATTAAAAGTTATCCCAATTATGGAAATGTGTGCACTTTAACTATGGTTTCATCTAAACTCAGTTATTTTATGGTGCAATGATTTATATTAACGAAATAGATTTTTTTTATTATTAATAATAATTTTTACACTCCTTATAAACATTATATGGATTTTATATTAGTAATTAACCAAGATTCAAAAAAACATTAATGCATAATCAAATTATTTTAATCCCATATTACATTTTTATTAATTTAATTAATTATGTGATCACAATAAAGAATCCATAATAAAATTAACCATGTTTTAAAAAAAGTAAAATAAATAAGGTGTAATGATTAGGATCTTTATAATGTTCATTTTATCAAGTGGGTGATAGAATAACCCTTGACCGTAGGGGAAAATTTCGTTGAACCAGAGATTGGTTTGAGTTTCACCATTCCTTCTATCCACCATTGTATGTAATTGGTTAGTTTCACCTAAGATCTATCTTGAACCACCTTTATTTTCCAGAGATCTCCATCTGTTAAATATGATTCTACTCACAATAGGTGATTAGAATCCATAGAAAAGTAAAAGGTGGGATTTCATAAAAAAACCTTTGGAAATGCAGTTCCATAAATAATATTTTAAGGGATGACACACATGCCATTATTTTAATTTCAATAATTATTATTAAAACCCATGAACTAATAATTAAAATAAAATAAACCCATCCATATATAGGCCAGTGAAAGATCACAATCATTCATTTACATGAAAAGAATATACACATAATAAACAGTTTATCATTCATTTTAATTTATATTAATTAATGAAATATTACCCAAATTAATGAATTTATTATCTTGTTAATTTTTTAATTAATTTATCCTAATATAAATCCAATAAATTTTAGAAAATACCCATTAAAAATAAATTAATTTTTATGAAAATGAATTTAATTCACATTGTGTACAATATAGAAATACAGCATGTATCCATCTGAACTATCTAGCGTATGGTCCTTATCATTTACTGTGCTCTCACATGAAATATAATGTACACAGCATGTCACGTAATTACATAGATTGTAATATTATAAATGAAACATGGTCACCTGTTGAATTACATAGAGTATACTTCTTTTAATTCATGTGGATTACATAGTGTGTGAAAACCATGCAAGATATATAGTCACTACTACATATTGTGATTTTTATAGCGCTAGATACTATTTTTAACAATGCTAGAAAAGCACTGTTATTCTCGGTAAAGATAATGGGGTTACCTTTTTTTAGTGCTCAAAAAATGCTGATAAAGGCCCCATTTATCTACTCTTAAAAGTGGTCTGATAAAATGGATCTTTTATCAGCGCAAAAAAAATCACTAATAACAGTGTCATTTAACAGTGCCTTTTTTAACACTAATAAAAGTGAACTTTATCAGTGCTTTTTTTAGAACTGATAAAAGTCAAAAATAAATAAATAAAAGTTTAAATTAGATCCCCCTTTTAACATCACTTTCCCACCCCCACCCCCTTTAACATTACTAGACCCCACCTACACGCACCCACGCCACCACCACGCCCCTTTAACATTGTTATCCCCCCACCCTGCACCCACCTGCATGTCTCTCCCTCCCCCAGTATTCAAACTCAAGACCTCTCTCATGTATGCCCGGACCATTTATCACTCCTCCATGTTCTTTGGTTCTCTATTTAAGGATATATCTATTATTTATATATATATATATTTAGTTATATTTATTCGTATATTGATATATATTTATATTAATATATTTATTTATTTATTCATATATTTATATTTATTTATATTTATTTAATTTTTTATATATAGTTATATTTTTATCCATATATTTATTAATATATTAATATATATTAAAAATATTAGTTAAATACATTTATAAAATATATTTTTCGTGTGTGTTTATAAATAAATAGGTGCATACATATATACAACATACATACACTAGTATATATTGTATATGTGTGTGTATTTGTTTGTATAATTTTACCTATTTATATATATTTACATATATTATATATTCATATATATATTTATATGTATTCCCATTTGTTAGAATATACAGATAATATATATATCGGTTTATTAATACAGACACGCACTAATGTATACACACACACACACACACATTATATAGGTATACAGATATACATATATTAGTATTTTAACAAAAATGGATATTATAAGGGTTATATATTGAGAAATATACTTTATATGTAAAAATATTTAATTATTTATATATAAAATTAAATTTTTATGTGCTAATATATAAAAATATGTATATATTGTTATATATTTTATTATAAATAACATTACATTATGAAAAATGATAAAATTTAAAATCCATAATATCAATATGAATTTTATCCCTTAGATTAAATTTAGTCCCCACTGAAAAAGGTGAAAAAGACCCCCTGAAATGAGGCTGAAATTCCATCAAATGTTGAATTATCTGGGTTTCCCGACTAAAAACTCAGTTTTGGAGAACTTTTGGGCCTTTTGTCCTTAAAAAATGTGATAGAAAGATCAATTATGTCTTTAATGCATAAATCTCAATGAAGGATTTGATTTTATATATGGTAGAGCTCAAATGGACACTCTTGTCAAAATTTAAGGTAGTTTGAAGTTTGAGTTACGTTTTCAACTTATTTTAGATCTTTTATTAATATTTTTTATTTTTTGTGTCTTCAAATTGTTTTTAAATTATTATTAGTCTATTATAATTATCAAATTAATAATTAATAATATATTTAAAATATTATAAATCGATTTTCACTAAATTTATTATATATTAAATATAAATGTCTCTTTATACTTGTATAAAACATAATATATATATATATGTTATTTATATAAATATATTTATATTTATATATTTATATCAATAAAAAATATATTTATATATTTATATATTATTTTTAATTATTTTTTTCAAAATATGCCCTTTAATAGCACTAGTAAAAAAAGCGTTGATAATGAACCTTCTTTATCTCTACTAATAAAAAAATACTAAGAATGGGGGCCCCTTTAAAAGTGCTAAAAATGAACTGATAAAGGGTCCCCTTTATTAGTTCTTTTTTATCACTATTAAAGTGTGGCACTATGAAAACCCGCTTTTTTGGTAGTGAGTTCTGAATGTAACACTGAAATTAATTAAGCTTTTAATATTCATTCAATCATCTCACACATAGTGTAAAATTGCAACATACCATGTAGTTTGATTTAATTTTGTAATTAACCTTTTTTACATAAATTGCATATACATTAAATTCCTAGGGACTCTTCATCTAATAATTGGGTATTTTTATGGGATATACAACAAGAGAGCAAGCTACATGCCATGTAAGACCATCTATTTTTGTGTCACATGGATTTTAGTCCTTACATGTCATGTAAAAAATTACATGAAACATATTTGACCACATTGTTGGACATGTCATGTGGAACTACACAGTGCTTATACTGGATATATAGTGTGTAGTCCCTAAAACAATGTGCTAGATATTTCTAATTTACATAGGTAATGTAATGGTGTTATGTATTCCTCTATACAACCAACCATGAATTATGTCACTCATCCTGGTGTGAGGAATATGGGTACATGGTGGGTTACTTTTGGATACATATTTTTCTATATCATGTTATCCTAATAGAATCAGTGTAATCTCTAGATGGGTTCTTTAGATTTACTTTAATGTATAATTAACTAGTTTTTAGTTATATAAAGGTGAATAAAGAAGAATTATTTGAATTTTAGAATAAGAACGAATTAACTCGAAATGTATATAACAAAAATTCATAAATTCGTAAATAATAAATAAATAAATATAAATGTAATTTGAAAATAATAATATTACTAGATTGTTTCTTAACCCGGTGAAGAAACCTATGGGGTCATGACCAACTCAATTTTCAACAATTGCAATGAATAATCTTCAATGTGTATGATGATAAATAACATGACTTGAAAAATTAGATGGATATGGTATAAAAAGGATTTTGGAACCAATATTGAAAATCTTTCATATAAAATAATAATTAATTTAATTTATAATAATTACATTGGTCTTTGGATTTGATTCTTCCAAGAAGTGGTAGATTGTTGAAGAAGAAATTAATCAATCAATCCTCATATTGGTTCCTTTTTCATTATGTTAATATGATTCAAGTGTAGAATATTTCTAATAGTGATCCACATGTGCTCCTTTGATCTTTTAATTTCACTAAAAGAATTCCATGTTCTAGTGAAGATGATGTATTCATATTATGTCATTATTCTTGATCTTATCATAATAATTTATGATGGAAGGATTGATTCTCTTTCTTGAGAGGGTAGAGAAAAGTTCAAGCTATTGTTCTTGAGAGATTTCAGGAGAATTTTCACTCTAGGGTTTACATAATCTCTATAGGGAATGTTTTTTTCACAATAAGGCCTACCCCTAGGAAATGGTATAATTATGTTTTCATATATCTAGTTTAGAGAATAAATAATTTCACATAGTACCTTCATCATTCTATTAATATATAGAAAACCTCTAGTATAAATAATAATATTATTATTATTATTTAATTTTCATGCACTAAACTCATGGATAAAACAAATATAATTTGTTTAATTAAATTAATTAATATTTTATTTAAATTATATTTAATATATCATTCTCATCGGACTTATTAACTCATCCCATACTTCCTTCACATTTACCAAACCTCAAATAATAAATATTATTCATTTAATATGTGTATATATATATATTATATTATATTCTTGGTCTTGAAAATAAATATTTATTTAATATTATAATCACATATTAAAATAAGTATTGAATATCTGTGATTAATGGATCCTAAATAAATACTATTTATTTATGAGAATAATATTTATTCCACTAATTAAATATATATAAATAATATTTAACTAAGGTCAATCAAAACTCTAAGTGTGTGACCCACTGGGCCAATTACCTAAGGGCATTGGGTAGGTTCACCTAAAGTCCAATATTACCATCTAAAAACATGTAAAGAAACCCATATAGTAAGAAGATCATTTCAAAGCAGAGATGACCACATATGAATGCTAATTGTGTAATATAATCTCTTTTTATTGATATCTCGTTAAGAAGGATTCATGCTTCTATAATCAACCTATATGCTTTATTTGACACTCTTTGTTCATTTTAAATGAAATTATCTATCACTATGGACATGGAATTTATTTGGAAAATTGTTTCATAGTTCCTTGGAATGTGTGTTCTAGTTTATGAATCACTATTTCCAGGTAGTTTCCATTGGATTTATTCATAGAACTGGAAACATCCAACAGTACTTTATCCAAAAGGGACATACTTTCCAAAGGTAGGCATTTGTTAAGTTTGAACCTATGATACTTAAGAACATGCATTGGTTGAGAGGATGGGATATCGAACTCATCACACCCTTTTGGGAGGAATTATTGTCTAATCTGGGACTCTCTTTATAGATTTGAGATATTTTCATGAATCCTTATTAATTCAACAAGTATAACATAGGTTTCCATTGGAAATTGTAATCAATTGTTAGCATGTTTGAAATTTAGAATCATACATATATATTTGAGGTTCATCATTAATAGATAAATATACATGTATTCTAGGTTATCCATCAATTATATCCTCTCATATAATATTTATATATTCTTTTAACCATCGTTATGATGATACTGGTTTTTTAAGACACAAATTAGGGAACTCTAGAATTTATTGTTGTAACATCATAGGTTAATAAAGAATTTGAAATTTTCATATTAATTCATATTTGTGAAGTAAATATTCATTTTACTTTTAACGGAATTGTATTTTGGATGGCTAACCTGACACACAATAATGGGTTTCTTCAAAAATCTCATGTAGCACATAAGGCTAAGTCATAATTAAAAATAATTATATAATATTATTTTAAATGGTAGTTAACTCCTAGTCATTATATTTTCAGGAATGAAAAGAAGTAAATAAAATAATATAATACATATTTTTCAAATATTTTTACATTTATCCAATAAATTTTAGAGGCTAAAAGTGAGAATGAATCCAATTTTTAGCATAAATACTTTAATATTCTTTAAAATGTCGATTTAACGCCCTTTGATGGAGAACACTTTTAAAATCTAGTTTTTTTATTTTAGAGGTTATATTTGAAAGAAAAAAATTCTAATTTATAATTAGGACATAAAAATTTACTTTGGGTAAATTTTTGGTATTATTCTGATAAATTTGATTTTTTTTAATGAATAGTGAAATAATACGGCATTTTAAATCAAACCTGCCTTTTCATCAACATTATTTATAAAGTTAGATTGTTATATTAATTGGTTTTAAATTTTTTTTTGGATCATATTTTTACCATTTAATCCAATATTGGTCATCGGATGTAATTTCACTCTTAAATTTGATATAAACAAAAGGTCAATCTTTTGGTAGGTATTATTTCTTAAAAACAGGCTTTTTGGTTTTGACAACGGGAATTAATTTCTAATTAATTTTGGCAACTTTTTTGTTTTTAATTTTTAAAAATGGATTCCATATTTGGAATAAGGAGATTTAAATTATTTAAATAGGTAACTTTTATTTTTAGACATTTTGAATATTTTCTTCGGTAAATATTTTTTTTACCTTGGTTAAAGGGTAAATCTAGTTAATATGTACGAAAAATAATATCATAATATTAGTTAATTACCCTTAAACATTTCCTAACCCTATTGGGTGAGTTATTTCCAACCATGGGAATCCTTGGGTCGATTTTGGGACTTCATGGAGCCATATAAGAGTAATAATGACACTATATATTAATTAATTTAAATTAAATACAAAAGTAACATAAACATATATCTTTTAGTAAAACAATTTTTATATGGGGTAATATAAATGATATCCTCAAATATAAATATTCATTTGAAACATATCCTATTTCCTACATCATGTTATTTTATTTATAATTTTTATACATTAAATAAATTTACTTAATTATGACACAATGGTGATGCAGTTATTTCTTCATTAATAAAGGATTCAAATAAATGATATAATAAATATTAAATTAAATATATTTTGAGTCGTTTTATGCCATCCATAAATTTTATGGATTAGAATGACTTGTTATATTTTAATTAATGATTTTTTTTGAGATAATCATGTTTTTATAGATATTTTTTAAATTCATGATATGAATAATTTATAAATTGACATAGATGAGTTTTTTAAACAATTAAAATTTCATTAAATTATAAAAAAAATCCTTAAAATCTAATATTCATCCAAATGAATTAAATAATGTTAAAGATTTCCTAAATGAACCATTTTTGGGATTTTTTCATTTTATAGTAAATATATTAACCATATAGTACGAATATATAAGAGGACATGGTAAAAGTTAAATAAGTAAAGAAACAGTTAAATAAAAAAAAGATAAGGATTAAAAAATATCCAAACTCTATCCAATTATTGTTGGATGATTTTATTTATACTTATATTCTCCTTATCTTTGAATTAAATAAGTTTTGGACCTTTTAAAACCGAAAATAAATTTATAATTAGATAATACTTTCAATCATTCCTAAAGATCTCAACCCCCCTCTTATAGACGGCCACCACCTCTAACCCATTACCCACACCTCTCAAGCCCTTTATATCATCCACACACAGATTCAAGAATCTCCCAAAATCACTATATTATTCCTAGAATCCTTCCCCTAGGAGGAAGGAAATTCAAGAAATCATTTTTGTTCAAACCAGAGGGAGCTACTCGATTTGAAGATAACGTCTTTTCTCAAGTTTGTTTCTTTTATTTTACTTATCCAACCCCTTAAACTATCTTTATTACATTTTTTTATAAAAAAAATAATATCCTAAATATAATATGATCTTTTATGAGAATTATTTGAACTACACTTCCACACACCTCCATCTAATGGATATGAAGATACTGT
This sequence comes from Viscum album, assembly GCA_963277665.1. Classification (NCBI taxonomy): domain Eukaryota; kingdom Viridiplantae; phylum Streptophyta; class Magnoliopsida; order Santalales; family Viscaceae; genus Viscum; species Viscum album. Next base: position 1,914,022,411 of record OY728165.1, on the reverse strand, counting down.
TTCTCTAGACGGCAAACTACTGCCTTACGAAACGATGATTGTTCAATTATTTCCTACCTCCTTTCATGGAGTCCATTATGATGGCACTTTATTTATATATGATAATATATATATATATATATATATTCTCTATTATTCAGTATTTTTCATTTACATAATACCTTTATACTTTCCATAACTCGTTAATACGATAATTTCTTTTGAGGAAGTGTGGGCGACTGCCCCCTCAAAGTGATATGACTCATTCATGCTATACATGGAGAGTATAAAAGATGTAATTTATGAACATAGGTAACATATATAACATATATATTTTAATTTAATTTTAATATACCTATGTATCATTTATTTTTCATTCCTTTAAAAATGAAAAAGAAATGAAAGTTGTGTTCATGCGTACGTACGGTTTACCGTCTCCATGAACAGTACATTTCATTTCTTATGTCCAAAAGTTAAGGACTATTATAAATTAATATATAATGGATATATATTATATATATTATATCCTAATCATTAATATGATTCTATAGATAATATACTTTTGACCATATGGACAATTTGTAATTATAACAAGTTCATTTTTTTACTCAAGTTCTGAACGTCGACAAAATGTATGATATGAACTCAAATAACTAATGATTGTTATAGAAAAGTAATAACTGATTTAAAAGGAATAATAAACATGAAAATGTCTTTAATCAAGTATATATTAACTTAAGTTTATTATTCAAGAATAAAATGGAAGAAACGAGTCTAGTTGGACACAAGGTAAGGTAACTTCTTAACCCAATTTCCATTCTTTGGGTTAAACATCTACTTCATGATTTTGTCATCATATGAATATGTGTGAATGACCTATGATGTATTTATGCTTAATATCCACTTATATTGGGTGTATTTATATCCTTCACACATAGTTATGTTAATAATTTAACCTTAATCTAATGGTATAATCTTTGTAAGGGATTTCTTCTCAATTTACATTACACTGAGAATTATTTGTTTTTATACACCAATTCACTTATATATGGTGTATATACTACCCTTTTAAATATTCTATCATGAATATACTTATTCTCATGATATTATATGTTTTTTATGTTATTCTTTAACTATTTTTATTCAAGTATTATCTCAAGTGGTAACAGTCTATTTTACTAATACATCGTTTTAAATGTTTTAAATATTTAATATTCTAAATATTTAATGTCCATGTTTTTAAAATGTTTTTAGGGATTTATTTATATGGAAATTAATTTTTTTTTAATGTTAATTACATTAAAATATTCAATGTGGTATGGAACACTTTGATTCAAAAAATATCTTTATTAAATGTTTTAAATGGTTTTGAAAATGTTTTGATAAATACTTGATTATGACAGTATATTTAAATGATATATTGTGATTTGAAATGTGGAAATGGTATCTTTCCTTTATGATCTTTTTATGTGTTATGAATATGTATGGTTCCTGGGAATTGTTTACGTATACTGGTGGTTTCATGATAAACCTAGGGAGGTTGATCCTGATATAGCTCTACAATGCATTGGGTAACTTGGTCGAGGTAAACGTAAATGATTCTCCTAATAGATTTAGGGAATATACTGTGATGGGTGTTCCAAATGTAACTCTCTACATAATTGTGAAAGCTGCAATGTAAGTATGATATGGATTCCACAAGTTACCTTTATGATATATTATTTCTATGTGTTATTCATGAATCTTATGATCTTGTGTGGAATGTTAAAGATTGAAAAGTACATTTTCATTAACTTTTATGTATTCATGGACTAATGTTTTCTTTCCTTGTTTTATAGCCCTTACTAAGATATTTATGCTCATCCAAAGTTTTGAAATGTTTCTCACAGGACGTAAAGATGAATAGGGTCAATTATGGGATCAAGGAAAATTCATGACTTCTAAAACATGAAACTATACATGTTTCTTTTTTTAAGAGTTTTAATTTTATGAAAAAATAGAAATTGAGTAGAAATGTCTACTTTGTAATTTTTGAAATGTAATGTAATAGTTATTGCCTAATTTTCTAAAAATCTTAACTTGAAAATATCTTCAATATGAATTCTTGAATTTACTCTAGATTATTTAATGTTTAAGGCTAGGGCCTTATAGTTGGTATCAGAGGTTGGTTTTGATAGATTTAGGGATTATGAGTTTTTGTTAGACACATGGTTAGTCTATATGTCTACTCCTTAAGTTAAATCCATATTTTGTAAGTTTTTCCTATCAAGTAAATTTTGATACAAATTGAAAGAGTAGGATCTCAAATGACATTTTAATCTCTTCATGATGACTTGCTGGAAATAATTATTGCAAAGTCATGACCATACGATTCTAAAACATTTTCAAACATATAACTCACTTGCAAGAAATTGTTTTAAATATCAAACACCTCTACTATACCTCGATACCATCATGGATAATGGGTTGTATTTAATAAAATATTATTTTATCAATATTCTCATATTTTTAAGAAAGGTAAATATTATCAATAAATTTTCTAATATTTTACTTATCACGAGATTTTGAAGAATATTATGATTTAGGAAAAGGTGCTAAAGAAGGAGGCCCTTACGCAACCTTTTTATATTTTCTTTTAAATTATAGTCTTTCAGCACATAGTTATGGTATTTTAAAAGGATAATTCATTGAATGTTTCTACTCAAACTTTACCCTAATATTTTATAAAAATAAATTTGTATCATATGTTTTGAAATTATATGTCACACCTGATTATTTTCTAAAACTACTTTTCATTGAACATCCATATAACCCAAGTTTTACGAGGTGTATTTGGATAAAGGAAGCATATGATTTTTAAGGATCTCTAAATCATTTTTTCAATCCATGGACCATATATCTACGTGAAAAAGTTGAATACTAAACCAGTTGGACATCACGATCAAGGTATGATGTTCTTTCTATTGGGAATAGTTTTATTTTATCATAAGGATGTCAAAAAAAATATAAAAAATATATAATTTTTAGATCATAATGTATTGATATTAAAATGAAAGGTATAAGAAAACATTTGAGGTTAAAACATGTTAGGCTTTCTTTTTAGTTTTAAAAAAAGGACAACCTATAATATGGGTGAAAACCCATAATGTCCGGAAAGGCCATAAGAATCGAACCCGCAACCGAAGGAGGACAAGGGCACATCACCTACCACTGGCCAATGTGAAGTCTCCGGTTAGTATAACTTATTATTTTTAGTTAAATGATTTTTTTTTTGAAAAGTAATTTCATTGTGTGGCCATTTCGAACCCTCCACATAAGGAAACCCCCCTCCCCACAAAGAGGTCACTCCGGAGAGATCCCCAGCCGGGGAGGAGCTATTGCCAGCCGAGATGGCAGAGCATCCCATGGGGAGTTAAATGAATTTATGGATCAAGAATAAGTTGATTTTGTGAAATTATGTTTTATCAAATGGATTTTCTTAATATATGAAAATGATATTTTGATTGAGTGATAAAGGTTATTTTGAAAGACATTCTCACTTTTGAGGATTATTATATGCTTAAGGGAAATATAATACTATGGGATTTCATTTGTGTAATATTGGTTGAAATTTTATTTTTGAAGAATATTTGTTTTAATTGTGGACATATGAAGATTTGGGTTATTTATGAAAATTATTAACCTATGATAGAGAATACATGATTATGTTAATTACACTTTAGTATGAGACTTTAAGAGTAGTCGACGATATTTGGAGATAAATTTTATGATTTATCGTGGAAGACTATGTGATCAAATTCTTATTAGTTTTGGGTTTCAATATTAGTTTAGATTATATTGAAAAACAAATTATGGAAAATTGTTTATTGAATGGTATTTTTTGAACTTCGGGTATTGTTTGTTGAATTTTAGAGATTAAGAGGAGTATTTCTTTTAATAATGGATTATCATTTTTGGGGATTATTTGATCTTGTACTAACCATTTTGGTTTAGTTTGATGTCAAAAGACTATGGAAATATATTTTTCATATTTTTTGATTATGTGATACTCTATAAGTTTATTATAGCACTTTTCATGGGACCAATTCTGTTTCAATACTCATCGTTTGGAGAAAAGATGATTTTGTGGTAGGAATTTAGTAAAGGATGAAAGTCTACATGAAAAGTAAGTATGTTTCCTTACGTTTTTAGTTAAGCTCATAAATAAATTCCTCAAATTTGTGAAAATTAATTTAAAAAACATTTTCCATTAACTTTTTCTAATGGGGAATAAAATACCATTTAACCCATCCTAATTCTGTGATTTTTATGTGGTTAACATTCTCTTAATCATTTTTTCTATCACTTTCTATCAGAACATTATGGTTAGTTTCTCTTCCTTATCCATGTTTTCATGGAATCCTTGAATAGTTTATCTTATTTGACCTTTTTAATTATCTTTCATTCTTTTATAGTGATAGTTTTATTGACTCTTTCCGATGCGTGAATTTAAATGAAGTTTCTGAGCCTAATTTTAAAATTGTGACGACGTAATTACCAAAAGGGGGGGATGTAACATCCTAGTTAAATAAAGAATATGATTTTTTCATATTTATTAATATTTTGGAATTGAATATTAATATAAATATTAAGGGGATTATATGTTTTATGGAATACCAGACACGCAACAATGGGTTTCTCCAAAAATCTAATGTTGCACATAAGGCTGGGTCATAATGAAAAATAATAATATAACATTATTTCAAATGGTAGATAACGCTTAGCCATTTTATTGGTGGGAATGAATATAAGTAACTAAAATATGATTATACATGTCTGTTAAATGTATTTACATTTATCTAATAAATTTCAGAGGCTTAAAGTTAAAATGAATCTTATTTTAAGCATAAATACTCTAATATTCTTTATAAGGTCGATTTACCATCTTTTAATGGAGAACCATTTTTAAATCTAGTTTTTCTTGATTCTACATTTTCTATTTTACAAAATAAAATTCATATTTATAATTGGGTAATAAAAATTTACTTTGGGTAAATTTTTTGGTATTTTTCTGATAAATTTAATTTTTTAATGAATATTGAAATAATACCGCATTTAAATTCAAAACTACCTTTTCATCTAATTTATTTATAAAGATATATTGTTATTATAATTGATTTTAAAGTTTAGTTGGATTATATTTTTACTATTTAATCCAATTTTTTTCATTGTATGTAATTTCAATCTGAAATTGGAATAAACAAAGGTCAGTCTTTTGATAGGTATTATTTCTTAAAACCACGTTTTTTGGTTTTGACAACGAGAATTAATTTTAAATTAATTTATGCCACTTTTTTATTTTGAATTAGGTTAAATGTATTCTATATTTTGAATCTGGAGGTTCAAATTATGTAAATATGAAACTTTTATTTTTAGACATTATGAATATTTACATCAGTAAATATTTTATTTATCATGGTTAAAGGGTAAATCAGGTAAATAAGGTTGAAATATAATATTATAATAATCTTAAATTACCATTATAATTGTCTTAACCCTATTGAATGAGATATTTCCGACATTGAGAATCCTTGGGAATATTTTGGGACCCCATGGATCCACTTGGGAGTGATAATGACACTTTATATTAATTAATTTAAAGTAAAGACAAAAGTAGCATAAACATATAACTTTTAGTAAAACAATTTTTATATGAGGTTTTATAAATAATATATTATACTATAAATATTAATTTGAAAAATAAAAATATTTCATAAATCCTGGAATTTTATTTATAATTTATATACATTAAATAAATAAACATATTTATGACACAATGGTGAGGGAGTAATTTCTTCATTAATAAAGGATTCAAATAAATGATATTATAAATAGTAAAATAAATTTATTTTGAAATGTTTTATGCCATCCACGAATTTTAGAGACAATAATGTCATTTTATATTCAAATTAATGAAGGTTTTTTGAAATAATAAAGTTGTTATAATTTTTTTTTAAGTCTTGATATGAATAATTTAGAAATTGACATAAATGAGTTTTTAAAACAATTAACATTTTATTAAATGATAAAATAATCCTAAAAACAAAATATTCATACAAATGAATTAAATAATGTTAAAATATCATAAATTATCTATTTTGGGTCTCTTTCACTTTATAGTAAATATAATAAACATATATTATGAATATATAAGAGGACATTGTAAAAGTTAAATAAGTTAACAATGGGTTAAATAAAAAAGATAAGGATTAAAAATTATCAAACCCCTGTACAATTGTTATTGGATGATTTTATTTCAACTTATAGGCACCATATCTTCGAATTAAATATGTTTTGAATTTTTGAAATTGAGAATAAATTTATAACAAAATAATACTTTTGATCTTTCTAAAAGAGCCCCTCCTCCCTCTTATAAAAGGCCACCACCTCTAACCCATTACACATGCCTCTCAAAACCCTTGGATAATCCCAAATCTACTCCAAAAAGCTTCCAACATACCATTATTCCTCCTAGAATCCTTTCCCTAGGTATAAGGCAATTCAAGAAATCATTTTGGCTCAAACCAAAGGGAATTAACCTATTTGAAGGTAACGTCTTCTCTCAAGTTCTATTATTTGGTTTTCCTTATCCAACTCCCTAAACTCTCATTGTTATATTATTTTATAAAAACCCAAGTATACACAATATAATAGGATGTTTTTATGAGAATTATTTTAACTACACTTCTACACACCTCATCTCATAGATACGAACATACTGTTTCTCGGGACGGCGAACTACTACCTCATGAAACGTTGATTGTTCAATTATCTCCTACCGCCTCTCATGGTGTAAATTATGATGAAAATGTATTATACGTGATATATGATATATTTATATTGTCTCTATTATTATTTATTTTTCATTTATATAATACCTTTATGCTTCCAATAACGTGTAAATGCGATAATTTCGTTTGAGAAAGTGTGGACTACCGCCCCCTCAAAGTGATATGACTCATTCATGCAATACATTGAACATATAAAGGATGTAATTTATGAAATTATTTAACATATATAACATATATATTATACTTTAATTATAATATACCTATGTATCATTTAGTTTTCATTTCTTTAAAAATGTAAAAGAAATGAAAGTAGCTTTCATGCATACGTATGGTTTGTCGTCTCCATGAAAGGTGCATTTAATTTTTTATATATACATGTTATAGACTATTATAAATACATATATACTGAATATATATGATATATATGATATCCAAATCATTAATATAATTATTTTGATAATGTACTTTGGATCATATGGAAAATTTTCAATTATAACAAGTTCATTTTTTGCTCAAGTTCCGAACATCTACAAAATGTCAGATATGAAATAAAATAATTAATAATTGTTATAGCACGGTAATAAGTGATATAAAAGGAATAATAAACTTTAAAAAGGTTCTGAATCAAGTAGAAATTAACTTAAGTTTATTTAATTAGGAATAACAAGGAATAAACGAGTCAATTTGGACAAGAGGTAAGGGAACTTCTTAACCCAATTTCCATTATTTAGGTTAAACTTCTACTTCTCAATTATTCCCTACAGTGAATATTTTTGAATGACCTGCGATTGGTTTACACTTAATATCCACTTATTTTGGGTGTATTTATATTTTTCACACATAATTATGTGAGTAATTTATCCTTAATATAATGGTACAATCGTTGTAAGGGATTTCGTCTCAATTTACATTACATTAAGACTTATTTGTTGTTATGCACCAATTCCTATTTATATCGTTTATATAATGCCTTTTTAAATATTATATCATGAATCTTCTTATTATAATGATATTATAAGTTTTGTTTGATGTTATTCTTTAATTATTTTTATTTATGTATTTCATCATGTGGTAGAAGACTCTTTAACTAAAACATCATTTTAAATGTTTTAAAAATTTATTCTTCTAAATATTTAATTTCCATGTTTTTAAAATGGTTTTAAAGATTTATTTATATGGAAATTAATGTTTTAAAATTTTAATTCCTTTAAAATATTCAAAGTCAAAAGGGACACTTTGATTCAAAAATCATTTTATTAAATGTTTTAAATGATTTTGAAAATGGCTTGATAAAGCATTGATTATGTCAGTATATTTAAATGATATATTGTGATTTGAAATTTGGAAATGTTTCTTTCCTTTATATTTGTTTTATGTGTTATGAATATGTTATGTTTCTTGGGAATCGTTATCATATACGGGTGCTTCCATGATAAACATATGGCGGGTGAGCCCGAGATAGATCTCTAAATCATTGTGTAACATGATGGAGGTAAACGTTAATGTTTCTCCTAAGAGATTTAGTGAATATACTATTATGGGTATTCCAAATGTAACTCCCTATGTAGTTGTGAAATATACAATGTATTTATGATATGGATTCTAAAATTTACCTTTATGATTTATTATTTCCATGTGTTATTCATGAATATTATGATGTTGTGTGGTATGTTAAATATTGAAAAGTATGTTTTCATGGACTGTTATGTGTTGATGGAATAATGTTTTCTTTTCTTATTTTAAAACCCTTTCTGAGCTTTTTATGCTCATCCCATATTTATGAAATTTTTTCCACAGTACATAAAGATGAATAGGGTCAATGATGGGATTAAGGAAATATCATGTTGTCTAAAATATGGAACTTGACATGTATATTTTTTTAAGAGTTTTTATTTTATCAAAAAAATAGAAACTGAGTAGAAATCTATACATTGTAATTTTTGAAATGTAATGTAATAGTTATGGCCTAATTCTCTAAAACTAAAAAAATTAAAAGATCCTCAAAATGAATTCTTGACTTAACTCAACATTATGTAATGTTTAAGGTTGGGGCATTATACTTGACGTCTAGGGAGATGAAGGTTTGTTTTAATATTCAGATCGTTCCCTTATAATGGGATACCTACATATCCTTGTGAAAGGAATCCGAACCCACATAGTTTTGTGCCTCTTAATGGGACACATCATACCTTTTAAGTTCATGTGATAAAGACCGAACTATATAGTTTAATGTCTTCTGTTAAGAACATATAATAGAAAGGTGCTTAGTAAAGGTTTGGTGTGGGACTTATGCCTAAGCAGCCTAAGGAACATGGAAATAATATGGGTTTCCAAGTAAGATTAGACCCTATTGGGAATATGTCCCAAGGAGAATGGGGTTGATTTGAAGTGTTGGGTTTGAACCTCAAGGAGGCTTCCTATGTATCCCATTTGAATGGAAATCAAATCCCATATAGTTTTTTGAGTATCACAGAAGTGTGTAGCCCTTTGAGAGAAATTATTTGGGGGTTACTTCCTGAAAAGGATGCCTTGGTGATTTGGGGGTCTAATTTCAGGAGTATTCCTAAAAAGGATGCCCAAATTAATGGAATTAGGGTTTGATTCAGGTAGAGGATATATAGTGATCTCGGGCACTGAGAAGGATTCTTACATATCCCAATTATGGTGGGAATCAGAGTTCTCATAGTTCATTCACCGTGAGTGTTTGTGAAAATGTTGTAATCATCACAAATCCTTAAGCCCATGTGTTTCATGATTAGTGTGAGAAACAAGAGGATGTGAAAGATTCAAAAAATGCACCCACAATTTTCTTCCTCTACTGATGGAAGTGGGCGCACCTCCGGTGGTGAAGGTGGATAAGGGCGAGGTGATGAGCCTTCCCTCTGTTCTCTTTACATTAAAAAAATGTCTAGTGTAATAAAGAAGTGAAGGTAAAGGAAGTAGATAGGGGTAAGACGGAAACCTCCTACTTGAAAGGTTATGGGCTTACACCAGGATGGCCACCCTAAAATTGGTCCTAGTAGGTGATGGTTACTTCTCTTTTTCTTGAATGGAAAATAAAGTGTGATTTGTAACTTCCCTACAAGAGACATGCGGTTCCGGGTCTTAGAGACAAAAATGGGAGGAAAGAATCCAAACCCTAATCCTCCAAACCGGGAACCTCCCATTACTATTCCTAGGGGAAATATCCATCAGACTATGGTAATAAAAATCAACATACACTCCATGATTCCTAACCCCTTTGCAAAACAAATGTGTAAAACCTCTGACTGTGGATATACAATCTCAAATAGGGGACATACTGATGTGACTTTCCCAAAGACTTGATAAGTCATGAAGTTTTGGGGGAATTTCCAACATAATCCCTTTCATACAAGGTATCCATTGAAGAAAAAGCCTTACCATGAATGGCTTTGATGAAGTCTTTATGGCTTATCGACTGAAGAGAATAGGTGAATCAAAAGAGGGAGCCCAAGTAAGTATTGGCGCGCAAGTATGGGAACACATGTAGGCTTGGGCAACCTGATGTTTACTTAAGTTATGAAAAACTTGGATTTTAATACTTGGTCGAGACCTGACTCAATCCATCAAGACCATTCATAGGTATTCCTAGAAGTGGGCCACTCAAGTTCCAGTGAGAGTAATAGGTGGAACACAACTGTTTCTGACTCATGGAGGTGGGGTTCTTTATGCATGGAAGTTTTATGGATTTTAAGCAATAAAAGGGATTAATTCCAATGATCCTCCTTCAATTCCTCTGATATGGGTGTTAAAGAACTACCTTGAAAGTTTCAAAAGACTTGGGTTAAGCACTAGGGTGAACATAGCAGTAATTAGAATTCATGGAAATTCTTTCAAACAAATGAAGGCAGCAAGGGTCCATTTATAGGAAACAATAAGAACCTTGGGTGAAAGGAGTTTGGGCATGCATGTACCTTGCATGTTTTCCTTTATTTTGCTAGACTAGGGTGACACTTTGAGGAATTTTTCAAAATAATTACTTCAATTAGCACTATCATGGTGGTGTGCAGGTTTTTGGATGTAGGTACCGTGGGAGCCACTTTTGGGACTTAGGAAAATTTATTGCTCCATACCCATGGGGGATGCGCCCCCACACCCCTACTTGGGATCAGTGTCGGGTTGTGGTCATGTCCATTTGGTTCGGTGCCTTCGTTACCATCAGTGACCCCCATGACAAAGGTAGAGTCACACCATGAACTTTTCAACCCGATTGACAAGATTTGGTGGAGAAGTTCATGGAAGAAATTTCATGGTCTCTACAATAGTTCAATTCAAATCAAAGGGATTAAATATCCACCTCTATAAATATGGATATAAAAAATCCTTTCTTGACTTATTCATTGATTACATATCACTTTTTATGCACACAACATACCTTAATTCTCCATGAATATATGGTGTCATGGTTTTCATCAACACATCAAAATAAGCTACATGTATTCATATTTTCATAACCTCATCTCTTGGATATTACTAATTTTGAACATGTGGAATTTATACATATGGACATTTTAAATAAAACTCATCTCTTGAGATTACCATTTTTGAACATCATGAGATGAATTATCATCCACTTATGATTAATCACACCTTCTATTCAACATAATAAATGTTCATGCATTGAATTTTATTTTATAAAAGAAAAATTTTAGCAATTTTCCATTACACTTCAAGGATCTCATCATAGTTGGAAAATATTAATTCTTTTCTATGTGAAAAATATCACAAGGACATTATCACATTAATTTAATAAAAAAAAAATATCTATGATAAGTAGTTTATTATAATTCAAATCCATGTATAAACCAAAAATATAAAGTATATAGTAGTTGGTTTTAGGGGACCAACTCCAAAAATACCCACTCTCTCTGGAAGACTTTGTTAATATTAGTAGCCTAGACAATATAAAGATATCTATGGTTTAATTCATTCTCCACTGTACAAAGATTATAAGGATAGAGGAATCTTTTTTTATAATGGGAGCTTATCCCTTCTTCCTACTTCAATTTTAGGGATCGTTCTTCCCTATTAGAAGTTAGTAATCCCTCATTTCTTCTTCTTTTCTTATCTTATTTTATTCCCTTTCCATCTATTTTGGTTTTTTTATCTTCCAAAAATCCTAACCACTATTCAAATTATGATTAGGTTTCAAGATGGTTCTAATATTATATATTTGGATGTTTAAGGGTTCATTGGGGATTATTCTTAAATAGTTGTTTATTCCCCATTGATGTTTTTTTTTGAATGGATTCTACCTGAAATGAGCTAGGAGTTTCTTTGGGACTCCCTTTTAATACATGTTATAAATTGATTAAATTATTTCAAATTATTTTCTATAGGTTATAAATCGACATTGTACCTTTTTTTGTTTTCAATTATCTTAAAAATAATTTAAAAAGTTTTCATGGACTTATTATGTATGCCATGTGTTTATTAAAATACCTAAGTGGATTTTATAAAGTCATTATTATTATTATAATGGGTTTTTGATAGTAGTTTTATTTTTTAAATGGGTGTGTGATTTTTACAGGTATGTTTTGTGAAACTAAGGGAGTTGGCATTCATTTATTAAATACTTTTGATATTTTCGAGTCTCATGGTGGTTAAAGTGTATTAAAAAGGGAATTGAATTTTTATTAAAGGGTTCTTGTAATATATTTATTTATAAAAGAAATGTATTTTTTTTTAAAAAGTGATTTTTGGAAATGGTAAAATTTCTAAATTGGATTTCAAGTGCATTCTAATTAATTGTTTTTCAATGGAATTTTCAAATTTTGTTTTCAAATAGTGTGAAAATGTCTTGGATTCACAAGAAATTTAGGAAATCCAAATTCAAATCATTAAAAAGTTGATTTTTGAATGTTTTGGGGCTATCAATCGATCCATATGTGTTTATTGAGCTCATCGTGGCTTGTGACCCCAAGGGGGATACCTTATATTGTTATGTTTACTATAATACATATGAATTGATGAAAAAATGGGTTGTTTATTTAATGTGTATGAGTTGAGGTAAGGATTAATTTAAAATGATGAAATTATGTTTATTTGATGATCTATTATTTATTTGGTTACTCACCTACATTGTTGATATTTCATGGGAGTCCTAGGATAATAGTAGGGATCTGGATAAGTACAGGTCTAGGTGTAGAGCATGATACCTAGGGTAAGGATCCTTCTAAGCTAAGTGAGATAATGGTAAGTTTTTCAAGGACCATGAATGTAATTAAGGCGCCTAGGGATCGATTTTGATCTACCTAATCATGACAGAGTACGAAGACAAGGAAGGTTTAGTAGTGCTGGCCAAAGTTCATTATCGCTTGTTCAAGATCTACATTCATGAACCATATGATATTTACCACAACACATAGTGTAATGGACTAAAAATATATTTATATTAATAAAATAACTTTTTTATTAGTTTTATCAATAGAACCACACAAAAAGACACCATAATATCATCTGTCTATATTGACTACTATAACTAGGAATATTACAGGGGTATAATCAATAAAGAAAAGTAAAATACTTAAAAGGAACTCAATGGGATTGAATTATCTCATTAATATCATTCCAAACTTAATTAATATAAATATAAAGAGAAGAATCAGTTAAGTTATAGACATTATGAAAGGATGTGTTAGAACCTTTGTAAGTGAAGTAGTAAATGTTAAAGTTATAATGGTGGTGTATTTGTAGGGAAATATGGTCATTTGGAATTATAACCATTGGTTAATAATAAATTTGTTTATTATTATTGTTTTTTATGTATACATAATTAAGTGACTATTGGGATTGATTTAACATATAAAAAATTGTTTTTTTGAATTTATATGTTTTTAATTTTCATTAAAATTACGCTTTAGAATAAATTTATAATTTTTAGATAAAATTTATTTTCTTGAAATAATCTTAAAAAATTGTTTTTAAAATGATAATATAATTTAACAAAGTCCTAAAAAAAATTTATAACACTCTAAAATGTAATTATACCATAAAATTGTTAATTTTCAATAAATATGGATTTTTATTTAAAAATTAAAATTATATTATTTATAGAACTATTTCTATTAAATAAATATCATTTTTGGACATGGTATATCAAAATTATGTTCTGTAAAATTTTTATTAATATTCAAATAAATTTGATTTTTTGGTGAAAACATGAAAATTATCATTTTCTAATTTCCAATACTTTATGAAATCATTTTGATACGATAATGATTCAAAAACATTAGAAATTTTCAATCAAAATTAACATTAATAAGTGAAAATAATAATTTTATAATATTATTTGAAATTTAGAAATATATAATTCACATATTGAAAACAAAAAATAGGATTTTTGAGATAAAATATTTTTTTATTCTATACAATAAATGGGTTGGTTTGAACAAAAATATAATTCTCATTAAATAATAAATAATTAAATAAATTTTTTTTCTTTTATTTCACCCATGATTGGTTGGTTTATATATTAAAATAACCAATATTTCCACCCCTAAAATCACCCCTGCACAAATATAAATAGCCACCCTTTATCCTTTACTCTCTAGAAAAAACTCATAGATCATGAATGTTATATCCATGTACATGTATAAATACCTCCCAAGGTGTTTCTAATATTCAAATGAGTTTCTCTAGATCTCTATGAATCATTCTTTCAAGGTAAAGTTTATTTCCTCCTATTTTTTAATTCATGTACTTCTTTTGTATAATCCTTCTTATTATCAAATTATTAGATTATAAAGGGTTTATAAAAATGTACATTACTATAAATATGATGCACAGTTAGTGAGATACTTCCTTTCACTCTCATTAAACCCAATCTATTATCCCTTTTTGTATACTTGTTATGCTTCCAAAATCAACCTTTTATTTTCCAACTATAGTTTTCATGTCAGGGATACCCTACTCTAGGTTCATTAAAGGGTATTAATTTAGATGTATCATTAAATTATTTATTAGAGGCATAAAATTATTAAACCCTGATTCCATACTCATGGGTTAAAAATTATGTATACTTCTGATCTTTAAACGATGTGACACATATAATGTTAGACAAACGAAATGTGTTCCACAATTTCACTATAATGCATTGGGTAAAAAGTTATTCTATATAGGTGATATGTTCATAATATCATGGCATCATTCCATGGTAATGTTTTATGATACCTTGGTAAAATCCTTCCTAAATTTTTTATGAAACCTTGGAAATGATCTTTGGTGATATGTTTCTGAATGTCTGGGGTTTATTTTTTATCCGCATTTCCATGTTATGTCCCATGTTCTTATGTCCAGGTACATATATTTTTCCTCAAGTGATTATTTAAATTTTCTTAAGTTATGATTCAAGTTTCACCAATGATGTTCTCTTACATTTTCATCCCTTACTAAGAAGTTTTATCTCCCTTTAATTTCTTAAATAATTCCAAGAAATATTATCTAGTGAGGTGATCTATGATTGGATAGTAAAGAATCCTTTCAAAAGATTTGAAAAATAGTTTTTTTCTTTTGTGTATCATGTATGTCTTCAATTATGAACCTTTTTTGAGACAAAAAACCTAAAAAGTTCCTTTTAATTTATTTATATAATAAATTTACAAGAAATTATGTTATAAGTCATCTGTATAAAATTTTATTGACATAGTTGGTTTCAAAGGAAAGGTTTAATTATTTGTAAGAAATAATACTATAATACAATAGTTTGAACCCAATGGATCATCCTAAAAATAATAAAACATTATTAAATTTTTTGTAAAGTAATTATTCTGTGGTTTTTTATGAAAATTCAACCATGTATAGATACTAGTGAGTTTATATAGCTGTAGAATATATGTATCTATTGGTAATAACCCTCAAAAGGGAGGATTATGTATTAAATTGTTCATCACTTGGTACATGAATAACGACTAAGACTACACTCCTCGCCTGAAACTCCTAGGAATATAATTTGGTTATCATAAGGTTTTTATAGCCCATTATGAATGTAACTATCTATTTTTAAAATAAAGAAAATATTAATGTATTTGACACTAAAATCCCAATATATGAAAAAAAATAGATGAAAATTCTCTATATAATTTTTATTAATAGTATCAATATTATTATTTAAGTTATATTTTTTATAAAATGACTAGAAATTGAAGGTAAAGTGTGAAAACAAAAGTAATGTCCAATGTAATGATTTCCTTCCAAATATAAAGGAATAAAGAGTTAAAAACATAATGATTATTTTCAATATGATATCTCATGTCACGAATAATAACATGAACTGCATATAGCATCCAACTTAAACTAGTAGGGAACATCTATCCATTTAATCTTTCATTCACCAATGCCCAACAACGTTTAGTGGACCCTATGACCTATTGATCACATAAAAATGGATTGATTTTATTTAAAGATATCTTTTTAACTTTTTTTCTGAGAAAGATAATTTTACCCATGTAATATATCACTTAAAGGGGGAAATAGATAAATGATAGGGATTAATCAACTATGTGAAGCATAACGATGAAATTTATGCATTGTAGTGAGAAGACTAAGAAAGTCTAATTTTAAATAATTATTTTTCTATAACATTATGAAAAAATGGAATTTGAATTTCTTTATTTTAAAAAAACTGAATGAGAAACTATAGGAAGTAATGAGATGAACTTCACAAGGCATGTGTGTTCCATTTCAGGATTTTTCATCTATTCTGACAGGAATATTGGTCTATTGTTTGGTGGGATGAGACCTTTTCTATAGATATTTTTGAAAATATAATACTTTATGGGATATAAGGAAATATTTTGATCTATTTTCATGGAATTGAGGTAATTTATAGATACATAGTGGTTTCATAGATAGAATGGTAAAAAAGAGAACGATGCAGAAAAAGTTTTGGTTGAATATTAACCATGAAGAGGAAGGGATGAAACTATAACATCTATTTTGTTATAAATATGGTAAAAATTTCTCAATGAACTATAATCACGAAATTATTAAGTGATACAAATATCAAAAGGTTGACCACACTATTCAATATTGTGATAGAGATATAAATCTTCAGCATCCCAACACTATGGATACGAGGAATATTGTGAAAGTTCAACTGTTAGTGCAATGATTCAAGAGTGGAGAGAATAGTCACTTTGAAAACAATGAGTCTGGTGAAGGGAAACTAAAATCAACCCTATAAGAGTCAAAGGGATGAGTAACACATATTTCTATCAATATGGCCATAGTTGATGTCCTAAATGATATAATGGTAAGAAAACATATTTTTCAATCAATGCTTACTAGTACACCATTTAATTATGGCTCAATGAATTATATTATTTCTTTTCTATTTAAAAATAACATAAAATAAAACCCACAAACGTTATAAGTATAGATATTAGTTAAAAATCAAGGATTTTTTATTCAATCCATAATATCATATAGGTATTCCCCAATTAACTTTATTGAGAAAAATCACATCATAAATCTTGTAGTTATACTGATGGTGGAATTTAACATAATAATATGGATGGATTGCCTCTCGTATTATAATTCCAAGATCAATTGTTGATGAAAGTAAATTCACATTTTCTTCAGTGGAAAACATAAAATTATTTTCCAAGGACAAATATCATAGCTCTATTTTTTACAAGAACTACCTCTAATAGAATTATTTATAGAAATAATTAGTGAATAGGGGGTGAAAGTTATAGTAAAAAATGTATAATTTATAATCATTTTCCTCCAATACAATGATTTATTTCATAAACAATTATCTGGACCACCCCCAAAAAATAGATATAATTAATTATTGATATCATTCATGGATCCAAAACTATATCAAAACCCCATATAGAATGTAATTCATTGAGCTAGAAGAATTAAAGAAGAAATTAAAAGATCTCGTTGAGAAGGGTTTTATCCATCCAAGTTTGTCTCTATGGGGATAAATTCTTCTATTTGTAAATAATAATAATTGAGCAACGAGACTATGAATTGATTATAGAGAACTTAATGGGATCAAAGTAAAGAACAAATACCCTCATCCAAAAATCGATGAGTAATTCAACTAACATTGAGGATCTTAACTGTTTTTTTAGATTGTTCTAAAATTTAGGTATTATCAACTAAGTGTGATGAAAGAAGGTACCCTAAATATATCCTTTTGAACAAGGTTTATACATTAATATATTATTGTTTTTTCCATTGGTTTGACTACAAAACCCATGAAATTTGTGGATTTTATGAATAGAATCATTAGGGACTGCCTCAATAAATTTGTAGTGGTGTTTATTGATGAAATTACAATATTTTATAAATGTAATGAGGAACATTAGGAATGCTTGATGGTCGTATTAAAAACTCTACATAAAGTTTGTATTTTTTATCAATTCAGTAAATGTGATTTATGGATACAATAAGTTGAATTATTAGGACACATTGTATCTTTTAAATGAATCTATATGGATATATCTAAGACTATAGAAGTATATGAGTGTTGTCATACAATATAATTTATTGAGATTAATTGTTTTATTGATTTATTTGTGTATTTTAAAAGTGTTCTAAAAATCATAGATTAATATAACACTATCCAACTTACCTTGAAAGGGAATTAAGTTTACCTCGACAAAAAAGTGTAAAAAATGTTTTCAAGGGATAATGAAAAAGTTTGTTAGTGAAACTATGCTAAATTTATCCTCTAATAGAGAGGGATATTTCATTTATTGTGATACATCCTTGAATAGACATAGATGTGTACTCATGTTAAAATAAGAAGTGATTTATTATGCATCGTAAAATTTAAATCCTGATGAGATTTATGAACCTACCCATGACTTAGAGTTAGCTTCAGTTGTATTTTCATAATATATTTAGAATAAATATCTATATAGGTAGAATTTTTATATATACACAAACCACAAAAATTTTAAGTATATATTCACACAAATGTAATTGAACATGAGATAGAGGTGATAGTTTGAGATTCTTACGAAATATTGTTTTTATATTCACTATCACCTTAGAAAATATTAAAAACAATAGGGGTCCACTATATAGGAAGGACCCCATATTTATTTCAATTATGTGGATTGAATATGAATATCTCATCAAGGACCTGGTAAATGTGGACATACAAGTCATAAGGGAAGGTACATCCTCAATTCTATCCCAAATTATTTCCCAACCATCATTATGGAAGAGGATCGAGAAATCACAAAGAGATGGTCATATGATATAGAAGAAGATATAGTCAATTAAAATTAGGACGTTTCATGACTTTTTTCTTGATCAATAGGGAGTATAGACGTTCAAAACAAGGCTATGTATCCCATCTATTTCATATTTGAATAAAGAACTGCTGGATGAATATCATAGATATTAATTCTCTATACCTCATGGTATCACCAAAATTTATAGAGATATATGAAAAAATTATTGTTGTGATGACCTGAAAAATGAAATTCAAAGCTATATTCCAAGATTTTTGGTGTGCTATCAAGTGAAGGTAGACTAGAAACTTTTTAAAGGATTGTTGAAACCACTTCCAAAACCTTTTTGGGAGTGGTATAATATCACTAAGAACCTAACTATTAAGCTACCTAATACATCCAAGTTAAACAGTGATATATGTGTAACCATTAATAATTTAACAAATTGTTTCCATTACACTATTATATGAGAGGTTTTCTCCCTTGAGTGCCTTGATCATATGTATATTCTAGAAGTAATGAGACATTATTGAATGTTTTGGGAATAGTGTAATCACATTGGTGGAATAGAAAACTCTAATATTTATTCTCAATTTACAAGTAATCATTACAGTACATGTTAAAAATTCCATGTCCAATGAAAAACTATAGATTTGTTGACCAGAAAAAACACTACAAATAGAATAGGAGTATCTTCACATACAATTTATAATTAATTTACGAGAATACATAGAATTAAATAAACTTATAATTCCTTCTTCATTAATGATATTTTTTACTATATCCCATCATAAAATCATTTTTCCATAGGATTAAAGTGTAGAATCAATGTATTGGTAATCCATACATGCACCAAAGGCCTGTTGATATGAATTTCCAATGACACATGAAAATGTGGATTTCATAATGATATGTATGTTCTCAAAACCACCTTAATTACAGATTACCAAGGTTGGAAACCATGATAAGGTTTCTCAATGTATTATGATCCTCCTATGCCTTATATCCTATATAGTTTTTGACCCCTTAGAAAATATCATCCGGATATAGTTCAATATTCAAGAGTATAGTCATGGAACCTCTAGGTTCTCATCACAGTGAGGAATATCCATGACCTTTCAATCCAACATATGTTCTTAGGATATTATCACATGAAAATTTCATTCAAAGTAAAAAATGATAATGTTATATGAAAAACATAGGTTATAATAAATCATGTTTCATAGTAATAATAAATTTATTTCTAGGGAACCAAGTAGATCAAATTCCCACTTTCACTAGATCCATCTAGAAACAGCATTCAATTCAATGAATATCACTTGATACTCATACCTCTACTGAGATAAAATCATTAGTGTAAGTGGATATGAAGGATAAATGACAATGTGGAAAATAATAGGATGGTCTTAGATTCTCTCTATATAGTTTCAACAAATAAACCCGCCAGTTCACTTATTGAAGGGGGTGAACATAAGTGTTTGAAGTAGTATAGAAAAGACACCTTCTTAAAAAAAATTACCTTAGAAGATAAAACGTACAAAGTATGTCATTTATATTTTGGTGTGACCTGGTATCGTTAGAGAGTTACACAATAGTAGTGTTATCATAGAAATATTTGATAGGATCTTGAATAGTAGGAACAGTATCAATCTTCTAGAAAAAGTTCTGAATCCAAAATACTTCCTTGGTTGTATTAGAAGATACAATATACTCAAAATCCACTATAGAATCGGTGAAAATTGGCTACTTATAACTCTTCAATATCAAATAACTTATGTTGATGAAAAATACATATACAAACTATGACCTTTAATCATTATGATCTATCTTTAATTTATTGTATATATAGTCATTGATGAATAGTTATTTGTATCTTCCATAAACCAAGAATATGTACTTAGTTCACCTGAAATACTTAAGGATATACCTTATAATATTCTAATGATTTTCATCTATATCTTCTTGATATCTTCCTTACATTCTCTAAACATAGGATCCACCAATCATTTTATATAACATGGAACACTTGATAGATCATTTCATATAAATGTATGGTATCTTACTCATTCTCTCTTATTCCACTTGTGTCTGAGGACACATTATCATTGAAAGATTTATACCATGTGATACTCGAAACAAATATTTTATTTCATTATTCAATAATAAACATATTTAGTATATGGTCAATGTATGAACATGACTTAGTCCAACAAGCCTATTGAATCTATCAAGAAAGATCTCAATCCCCAGAATGTAGGATACTTCTCCTATGTACTTCCTAAATAATCACATTCCCAACCATGCCTTAACCTCTTATAATGTTGTTATATAATTTACAATTAGTAATATGTAATCAAAATATAATATTATGAAAATAATTTTACTCCCACTAAACCTCTTATATACATAGGTATAAGATTCATTCTTAATGGATCCAAATCCTTTTATGTCTTCATAAAACCAAATATTTCATAAACCAGATTCTTTAATTAATCCATAGATGTATATTTGAAAATTTAATACAAATTTTTAATTTTTTAGAGATAAAAACCCTTTTTGTGTCATATACACACCCACTTGAAGGTTCTCATCATGGAAAGATTTTCTGACATCCATTTGTTAAATATCATAATCATGGAAAGCTAGTTCAGTAAGAAAAATTGTTGATGGATTTAAACATGGAAACTATAGAAAATATTTCATCAAAGTTAATTCATTCACATTTTATAAATCCTTTATTCACTAGATATTCTTTATAGGTATTTACTTTACCTTCCAAGACTAGTTTTCTATTAAATTTCCATTTTCACCCAATGATATTTACTTTAACTTGCTGATTGATTAGAACCCAAACATGGTTTTTATACAAGGAAACCAATATATAATTCATTAATTTCTTCCATATTTCATCTTCTAAGATCTCTTCTACCTCCTTAAAGAAGATATGATCATAACTTTCAACCAATAATGATTCACTATCATCAGTGACTGGAAAACCATATCTCTCTATTTCTCTTACCTCTCTAGTTCTCCTAAACATCACTTGTGTTTTTGTAAAAACCTTTTCCATGGGGACCTATGGAATATTTTTAATGTACCTACTCTTGATTATTTTGAGAATAAACGTCATCAAAGTAAATATTTCTCTTACTATCCTCTATTAGGATGTTATCTCTATCAAGAAATACATATTACCTTGAAATAGTTACTTTATCATCATATGTGTTGTATATATTGTATCATCATGTTCCCCTGGAATATTATATAAAGATAAAATTCATGCCCCAGGATTTAATTTTTTTCTTAAGACTCCATTATTAAATTCATCACAACCCCATCCATAAAAATGTGAGAGAAGAAGTTTATTTCTACTCCATATCTCTAATGGAATATGGTTTTTTTTGCTTTAGTAAAAATAGAGTTTAGTAATTATGATATCGTCTATAATTTATATTCCCAAAATAATTATGGAAGGTTTTCATGACTCATCATTGACCTTACCATGTCCAGTAGTGTATGGTTCCTCCTTCCACTAACACCATTCCACTATGGTTTATAAGGTTTTTTATTTGATATAAAATCATGTACTCTCTTACAATTTCAATAAAGTCTTGGTTAAGATATCCACAAACTTGATATCATCAAGGATTTATAGATTCTTATCAATTTGATTCTAAATTACCTTCTTAAACTCTTTTCACTTCTAAAAGGATTAATAATTATACCTTTTAAATTTAATATAACCATACCTACTCAATTCATCGGTAAAATCGATAAATAATTAGAATCGACCTATGTCTTATTCTTGAAATGTTTGGAGGAAATTATTGTTTACTAATTTTGAATATTTTTGGACCTTTAACATTTACCACCAAATAGAGAATTTGACATCTTTCCTTGTTAACAATAATGAAATATTTTAATTTTTCTATGCTCAGAAGAGTCTAAGTAACTGACCAGATAGATATTTGTCAAATTCTACTTGTTTACATGGCCAAGAAAGTGATTCCATACTTGGGTGTGATATGATTCACATGTATTTTTTTCATTATATATTTTCAAGGTTTTTATCATAATTAAATAGATAAATACTATTATTTAATTGTTCCATATCATTACATATACTATCTACAAAAAATTATCAATTATTATTTCTAAAGATGAAAAAATAAATCCATGTCTAAAAAAAGAAAAGGAAATGATGTTCTTCATAACATTAGTCACATAGTAAAAAATCATTAAAAAATGAATCATGTTGGAAATGTGTGATGGAAGTCTCCCATGGATAAATGAACCAACCCCATTGCATTAGCAGCCAATAAATACAACTAACCTCTAGAAACCTTCAAAAATATACATTATTCCTATATTTGGAAGCAAATGTGAGCACTGCATTCAATATAAAATAACCACATTGTAGATATATAAATATTAAACTAGATAACAAACAAAGATGATTCATAAGCTTTATTTTTTGGATTACTGTCACTCATCTTCCAGTAGCCCTGATTTCCACATGAAAAGTACACTACATCCTATTACATTATTTGAATCTGGATCTTCTTCTTCTTAAAAGGATAGTACTCTAGAGAATTAGACATGGAATGAGTCTTTTGAACCTTTTCCTTATTCCTCCTCCTCTGATTCACCATTTCATCGATGTGTCTTCCATGTCACATATCATTATTAACTTGGTGAATAAGAGTAAGAAGTACTAGATGTGTCTTCTCACTATTTCTCATATTATAATTTACAATAAAACTAACTTGTTTTTTAGGTATTAAGGAGACACTATGATTATTGTTCAACTCATCTGGTATCCTAAAAGAATGTGTCTAGGATATCAATATAGAAAATCATCTTGACTCTATGTGGCCCATCCGGTGTCGACTCTCTATGCTTTCACATGAACTATGAATTAGAGATCTCATATCTCTCCAATCTCACCTTCTCTTAATAGATATCCCAAAGATGATAAATTATTATATGCACACTCATATCCTTGTATTAATTTAGAAGATAATTATACATGGTGTACAAATTGAAACATTACACATCCATTATAGTGTGCTCTAGTTTTAAATAGTGATATAATTCTTCCTGCCTATCCTCTTTGGAAAGCGACTCAAGAAGTGGTGTTTCCAGCAAGTATAATTTATGTTCATGGTATATTATAATACACAAAGACCTATAATATTTTTTGAAATTCGAAATAGTGAGAATGTTAACCTTATCTAGTATAGAGAACAATGATATTTTCAAAAAAAATTGATTTCTATTTCAAAAAATTAATAGCAAAAAATTAGTACTTTTTGACTAAAAATATATTAATACATTTAAATTATATTCCATTAATATCTCACTATTTTTTTGAAACCTAAGATCCCTCACCATCAATTTTATAGTATCTTTTCACTTAGATAATAAAGTTTAAATGATCTATATTCTCCTTCTCATAACCAATACATGGTCCAGATAGTTTATTTGAAGGGATTTATGAAGACAAAACATTCCAACTGTATTAAATCATAGTTAATTGATCTATTGAGTGGAATACCTAATACTAAAATCCTAAAAAAATATTTCCTCAACACTTATACCTTAGTAACACCAAGTCCTTATTAGACAGTCAACCTTTTGGTTTAAACCAAGTTAAGTAAACTCAAAACATTAAGCTAAAAATTCCCCAATAATTGAAAGTGCCCCAAGTTAGTTTGGTGGAGAAGTTTGAACTATATGGTCGATTATAACTTATGTAGTGGAAGGATATACCGACAAAATATTTCAATTGAAGTATTTTTTATCTTTATTTATAAATCCCTTTTTATCACATCCATTTTTAATATTAGTGGATTTTACTTATGTGACTAACCATGTATGATAAAAGACTCATACATAATAGGGTCATATTTTATTCTATCTTTCTAGATTTTTAATTCATTTATTAGGTGATCGTATAGAATACACATACATAAATAATCAACCATGAAACTACAATAAATAAAATATATATTACATGATCTTTATATTTTTCTAATGGTTATTATATCTAGAATTAGATATACTAACCATTGGCCCTAAGGGAAATAAACTTCAACCATATCTTGGACTGTGTTCCATCTTTCACCTTGGTTTATATGTATTTCCTTGATTTTTTTTACCTTTGATCTAGGTCTCTAACTAGATCCTCTCAACTGGGAGCTCCATATTTAAATAAGAATATATTGACACATAGTTGAGGGAATCCAATTTATTGGATAATGGGGGTTTACAAAAAATAAATCGAAATTACACACTTTGTTACTTAATTAGGAGTAGGTCATGTCACAATAACTGTAAATAATAATTCAATAATAAAAATTAAAAGAAGAAAATCACATAAATAGGGATATTTTAATCTCTTTATAATCCACATAGCATGAAATAAGCATACATTCTCAATATTTTTATCAATCACTTTGATTCATCCATTAATTTTGATAATGTGATGGAAATTAATCCAATTAGTTTTATTTATCTAAATTCTTCCCCGGAATCCTTAACACTCAACAATCTATAGTTGAAAAAAAATATTAAATTAAATGGGTGGGCTTGGAGGAAACTACATGTTCTTATCTAAAATTTTATCATTGAAATTGATTTAATATATAATTTTCAACCCTATCAAATGGAATGTGTTTTCAAATAAATAACACACTGAACATATGAGAATTTGTTTAATTATATATTAGATTTTTTCCCATGTAATGTTGGGAACAATGTTTTTGGAATACTACAAAGCATGTACTATGTTTCATAGTGTTTACTATCTTCTGCCTATGTCCATTACAGGTTCTTGGGGACTGGGTATGTTGCATACCACAGATGATATTGAGGTACATGACTTTTTATCCGTCATACATGGTTCATATCTTTATAGTATCATATCATGTCAGTCCCCATGTTGCGTATCCCATACACATCATTTTAGGACTTCATGTATTATCATCTAGGAGATTTTGAGGACTCCACACCATATACAGTGGTAACATGGTGCATAGATCATCAAACTATATGCTAGCTTTTCTAGACATATATTCCAATATAAGTTTATAAAATATTAGATATGATTTTATTAGATCTAACCTGATATGTAGAGATATATGTGAGATACAATATACACAATGTGTATTTAGGAGGTACACACCCTATAGTCTGTTGTTGTCTGGGCATAACCGTTGGAACCTCCATATGGAGTTTTTCATATGTTTATTCAATTTATTATTAGATTTTTGATAATTATGTAAGTGATAATAATTAAATTAATAGATTTTCAAGTTCATATATTCAAAACTAAATTGAACTCAATTGAAAGAAAATTAAAATTCATGAAAACAATCGATCAATAATGAATAATTATAAATTAAACATGTGGCTATTTGGATACCACATGAAGGTTCCAAGATGAGTGTAAGTGCCTAGGTGGCATGACCTACTTGAACTATTAGCCTTAATTTATTTGTAAACATTAATTCACATTATAAAAATGTATGTTTCAATGAAAAATGAAAGACTAGTTGACCATAAAAGAACTGTTTGAACCATAAGAGGGGGATCATCATATGTAACTTAAAATTAATATACGACTAGATATATAATATCCTCAACTTGTAATTACATATTCAATTATCATCCAGTTGACAAAATACTGTCGTACTATCACTGCATTGCATGATCAAAGTGAAAAACCCCTATAGTGGTGATCTTCATGACCATCAGATTCTATGAATACCATTATTGAATTTTTTGGTGTTATTATGGTTGATCATGATCTCTTTCATTGTTCATAGTTTATTAGGGCTAAATTATTCCTAAATCAAGAAAAACACTTTGTGTTCTATAGATATCTAGAGGTATGAGTAAGAGAGAGTGGGATCTAGATTTAAAGATCTCTATATGTCTCTATAATGATTTCAAGAGTATCTCTCTATCTATTATTACTAATAAGAGTCATTATGTAAATTGATATAATTAGATATTTATTATGGAAGTTTTAGGGTTGTAAAATTTTTCACAAGCCGTTTCAAACTTTATAATTCTTTTTTTAATCCATCTCTAATACAAATAACATTATTATCAATCACTTCACATAAAAAATAATTAAAGAATATAAATAAATATCATTTATATCATTACCCATCAGACCACTAAGATTAGTCAGCTTTCCATTGATTACATTTTCTGATCCTTGAATAATGAATATTTATTTAATATATAAATATAACTGCATTATTCATCAATAAATATTATATAATAAAAATTATATTTTCTAAACCTTGCAAAAAAATATTTATTATTATTATTTAACTCCCTTATTATTTTGAATAACTTGTAATCAAATCAGGTAAATTGACCAAACCAGAAGAGTTATTATTTATTCAAACTTTTTAAAATAAAAAATTTAATTTAACTGAGATTGTGGATACACTTAGTGTGTGACCCTCCAAACCCCTTTCTTAGTGGAATTAGGAATAACTGCCTAATGTCTACGGTTAGCATATAGAAACATACCTAGGCATCCATAGAGAAATAATTTAATGTCGCATCAACATCTAGTTTCCTATGAATGTTTACCAAATAATATAATCCATTTATCATGATATCTTAATTTAAGAAAGTTGAATTTGAG
Source organism: Viscum album (assembly GCA_963277665.1). NCBI lineage: Eukaryota > Viridiplantae > Streptophyta > Magnoliopsida > Santalales > Viscaceae > Viscum > Viscum album. Next base: position 1,913,994,716 of record OY728165.1, on the reverse strand, counting down.
TGTCATCAACCTAGGTGCTCGATGTATCTTTCTTTGACTTTTTTAAAAATGTACTTTCCCACGGAACTCTATGGTCATGGTTCATCTAGGATATTCCATTCCATCAAAGGGTTTGAGATATCAACATCTATCAAAATACATAAGGTAAAAATTATTTCTTGAATTATCCATTAATTCAATATCACTCATGATGTACCCAACAATTCATACCACACTGAAAGAATATGTCATATTTGTTTTCATCAATACATCAAAGTACATAAGTAATCATTTACATTAATGAATATATTAAAGTATAAGGATCATGCATACATCTGCTGATAGGAATATCCAATAACATATAGAAATGTGGATTTATCATTGATGTGTTTGTTCTCATAACATCATATCATGGAGATTACCAAGGTAGAATACTATGAGAATGTGTCTGAATGTATTATAATCCTTATACCCCAATAAAATATATATTAAATGTATCATTAGATAATATCATCCATCCATTAAAAATAATCAATAATACTATCGTGACACCTCAAGGTTCTCATCATATCAGGGAACTTCCTTAACCTTTCAGTATGATATATATTCTTAGTAGAGTATCACACGAAGATGTCCTACAAAGGAACATGCATGATTTGATAAGTAAAACATAATTAATAATAAATCATGTAATCAATAACTAAGAAAATTGGTTCTATGATACTAACTCAAACATTTATGGGGCTCCTCTGTCAATTGTTTATAACCAAGATCTAAGGATTAATTACAAGTTATAGAAGAGCCTTCAAAAGGTTTTAAATATTAAGGTAAACCTATTAATGTTCTATGATCCCTAAAAAGATGTGTAGTCTAAGAGGATTATTGAAACATTGGAGGAAATGTTATGTCCTAGCTCACTTGATTTTCTAGTGAGTTGGTTCCAATATCTCCCACTCATTTAATTCTCTTATAATATTTTTTCCCACTCAAGGGTTTATATGGAATTATAGGATGCACTTAATGGGAATAGGTGCTTAAATACATCACGATGGAATGAAGTTGGAGAGGGAAAATTGTTGGGACAAGAGATTGTAAAAGAGCCTATTTAAAATATAAAAATGATCTAGATTCATACTATGGTTTCTTAGAGTTGAAAAAATAGTCATGTCGACAATCAAAGGAAGGACTTAGAATTTCAAGTTTGAGATCATGTGTTCCTAAAAGTATCACCTTGGAAGGGATTCATGAGATTTATAAAAAAAGGTAAACTAAGACTAAGTTACATTGTAAAATTTGACATTATAGAGTGTGTTGGAGATATTTCATATCGAATTTCTCTAAGTCCAAAAATTTATAATGTCCATGATGAATTCTATGTGTCACTACTAAGGACTTATATGTCAAACCCATAAAATAAGCGTGAAATAAATGGTGTAGAATTGGTATTTTCAATTTCTGATCTAGATTATTGATGAATGAGAACACATGTTTAGAAAAAAAACTTCTGATCTATTGAAAGTGTTATTGAGAAATAGAAAGTTCAAAGAAGAAACCTCAGATCTTGAAGAAGCAATGAAGGATAAATAACCCCATTTATTTTGATGTAAATGTTAATTTTGAGTGAAATTTTTTTTATGGGGGAGAATTTAAATACCCAAAAATTTTATTCAATTAATATTGGAACTCTTCTTTTATTATACTTTATAATAAAGGAATATAGAAAGACCCTATTATATATTGTGTCAATATTGACTACTACAACTCAGAATGGTATAGGGATAAAAACATTGATGAATAGTAAATTCACTAAAAGGAAATCCATATGATTGAATTGTCCCGTGAATATCATTTTTATCATAATGAATATAAAAATAAATTAATGTGTTAGTAAATCCATAGACATTGTGAAAGCATGAAAAAGAACCATTGTAAATGAATTAGTGAATTATAAATGAGAATGATAGTGAATTTATTAGGCAATATGGTTTTTCATCATTATGACCAAGGTTCAATAGGATTGTTTTTCATTATTATTATTGGGTATGTAGATGTAATTAAGTGACTATTGATAATTTGTTATGATTAAACAAAAATTATATTATTTAAAGAGATTATAAATATTTATAAAATCCATTAAAAATAAGTTTTATAATAAATTCATAATTCTTAAATAAGATTTATTTTTTTCAAAATAATCTTAAAACCACTTATCAAGATGATAATATAATTTAACAAAGTCCTAAGTATTCTTTATTACAATAATAAAGTTTATGATGTCATAAAAACATTTAAGTTATAATAAATATACTTTTTTATTTAAAAGTAAAATCATAATAATTATATAATTTTTTTGATGAAATTAATATAATTTTTTGACTCAACACATAAAAAATATCTTAGGATGAAATTGAAGTAATTTTTTGAACTAGCCGGTTTTTTGGTTAAAAAGAAAGAATTATTGATTTATGAGTAGCATAATTTTATTGTATCATTTTGATGGGGTTATGATTCAAAAATATGTGAAAATTTTTATTCGACAAAATTTTCATTTAATAAGTATACGAAATTAATTAAAAATATTAATTTTAATTTTTTAATATATTGTTGACATTTTGGAACCAAAAATTTTATTTTTGAGATACAATTAATTTTGTATTCTATGACTCAAATGCGTTGGTTTAAATGTTAATTTACACAGAGTCTTGATTGTAATGTAAAACAACATGAAATAAGTCATTGTTCATTGGGAAAAATATTTTTAATTTAATTTACCCAAAATTGGTTGGATTATATAAAAAAATAACCAATATTTTAACCCTTATAATCACCCATTCACATTTATAAATTGCCACCCTTTCTCCCTTTCCTTACACTAAAAAACCATTGAGCGTGAAGTTCGTTTACCAATCCCATTATAAATCTTTCTCAAGTTGTTCCTAGGTTTTAAATAATTCTTTCTCTATCACTAAGAATCATCATGTCAATGAAAGTGTTCTCTTCCTCCACTTTTTAAATTCATGTGCACCTTTTTTAGTATCCCTTGGATTATAAAATTTTTATATTGCAAAGTTTTTATTAACACCCCCATTAATAAAAATAATAACTCTTCTTAATGACATATTTTTTCTCTCATTAAACCCATTATTTGGTCCTTTTTTTTATACCCATCTTGTTGTCAAAATCATCCCTTAATTATCCTTTCTATATTTTCATGTCATTAGTACCCATACCTATGTTCATTAAATGGTATTCATTTAGATGTATCATTAAATTATTTATTGGTTGAATACATATTTGAAACCCAAATTCCATACTCCTTGGTGAAAATGATATGTACTTATTATCTTGGATCAATGTACCACACATAATGTTAGTCCTATGAATGGGGTCCCTGATAGTGCTCTAATACATTGGGTAAATAATTAATTTCAAGAGATCACATATTCATAATACCTCTACAACATTACATTGTAATTTTTTATGATACATTGTTAAAAATCCTTGGTAATATTTTCTTCTACACTTTACTATAGATATCTGATGATATGTTTTTGAATGTAACATATTTGAATTGTTGTTGTATTTCCATGTTATTTCTCATGATGTTATATTCATATTCTTATGTTATGCATCAAGTTAGTATTTAAATGTTTATTAGTTATACTTATTGTTTCAGATGACATATTATTTTAAATTTTTCCCCTTACTAGGTATTATTGTCACGCCTTGCATTTGATAAATGTACCCAGTAAATTATTTATAGTGATATGGTTTATGATTCGATAGTAAAAAAGCCTTTCAGGGGAGATGAAATATATTTTATATTTATTTTATGAACCATGTATCTCTTGTATTATATAGCTTGTTTCAAATAATCTAAACCCCCAAATATCCTTCAAAGTTATTTATATAATACATTTTCAATGAATTGTGTTAAAAATCATATATAAAAAGGTGAGTCTCCATACTTATTTCTTTCTCAAAACACATTTGGTAATTTTTTAAATTGTTTATTTGTACTCATCTAGTTCATTTGATTGCGTGGAACCTTTTTTGGTGGTTCTATTGTATTATACTTCAATGATAACTTGGTTCTTATTTTTAATATTATATCACTTTGAGTCTATTTGGATTACTTTCAAATACATTATTTTAAAATCATTTTTAAAATGTAATTTAAAAAGAAAAACATTTTGATTGCTTATTTAATGGTTATTATGAAATGTATTTATATTAAAGTTGTTTATGAAACTATAGTTTTCAATAAATTTCTATTAATCGGGGACAATGGTGATTTTTTCATTATTTTAAATGGAATTTTTCTTTCTTTTGAAATACTTAATTATAATGGTTAACCATCCATTATTTTATTTATATAAAAAGGATGGTTTTTTAAAAAAATCAGTGGTATTTTATTACACTCTTTTTGATAATCATGTGAAATTTTTCATTTTATATCCTATGTTCAAACTAGAACATTATGAATTGTGTTACAAATGGATTTGCATAGACTCAGTGAGTGGTGACCTGCTAGCTTTTTTATTCCATGCCTATATATATTGCAGTTTTCAAGTGCCTAGTGCAATTTCATTATTAATATTTTGGGGTTGTCTATGGATGGATAGTAGGTTATAATATATGATTGAGGGTCTGTAGTGATAATGTGGGAGGTATTCAGATTATGTTTCCCATATTTATATTCAGATGTTGTTTTTGTTATTCCTCCTATTACATTTAATTATATGTATCTATTTTTCTTTTTATTTATTCTATTTGTTTATCATTATATATATATATATTTATTTATTTATTGATTATGTCATGTTTTGTTGTTTATTCATTGTTTCCCATTATTTTTTATTTTTTATTTTTATCATGAAAAAATTATTCACATAGAGTGTTTTAAGATTCCCAGGCATTAGTTGTCAGCATGTGGGGATTGGAAATTCCCTTCAGGCTAATTGTGGGTTGGGTCAGGTTCCCATTTAGAAGGAATCATAGTATTGTTCATTATAAATGGTATTAGATCCATTTTCAATGTAGGGACCTATGGTCTTGGAACCTACTCATTTAATTTGGGGGTTGTTGTAAAATTGAGTTAGGATTGTATTTGGGACTCATGAAATTGTTCATGAGTGGGTTCCTGACCACCACCCTTCATGATGATTCCTAGTTTAGCATGGGAAGTGGGGTTTGAATTTTGAATTTGTAATTTCATTATATTTACCAATGATGGTGTGTTGATCATCATGAAATGATGTGCTTTTCATTTCAGGTTATTCTGGTGTTTTGGTATGGTAATGAAAAGTTGATCATTTGTGTAATGTTGGTTTTCAGAGACTAATAAATTGAGCAGTGACCAAACACTTTATCATCAAAATGTAACATAGATTATTGTGTAGCTAGACCACATACCATCACACCACGTTGATGATTTAATCAGGATTCCACATCCCATTCAACTTATTGTTTAGGCCACTTTTGAAGAATTTTCAATATTAGTAAATGAATCTAGTGTGTCTTATGATATGATGATGATGTTGATTAGATTTTTTTGGATTTTTCGAGTGCCTCCTTTTTTGTTTGTTTGTAGTGTATATTTTTTTATGAAAAGGAGGATTTTATGGAAATTATTTTGGTCTGGAATATATATTTTTCGTCTTTATAAAAATTGATTTAGATTTCATGGAAATGCTAAAGATTGGAAGTTAACACAGTATGCTCATTTTTTAAAATTTAATTTATTTTTCAAAAAGTTTTTGGGTAAATATTTTTTAAATTCTTTGATTTTGTTATGGATTTTTTAAAATGAGTTCAATTTAAAATTGATGGATAGTTTAAGTGTAGGGAATTTTAGACCCTCTTAGGGTAGGTTTTAAAAGTAATTATTTTAATTTAATGAAAACAAATTTTTTAATGGTTTTAAAACAATTTAAAGTGATGTTTTTAATAGTAATTTATGTAATGGGATTTCATATTCCAAAGTGAGATTATTATTTTACAAAAGAATTTGTGTTTTCTTAAGGAGGGTTACATTTATTTTAATTTCCTTAAGGAATTGGTATTTTAAATAAAGTAAATTATTTCTCAAATGGTTTGGTTCTTCTAAATGAGTGTATTTTTTTTAGAAAAAATGTATGTTAATTCCTTTGGAAATGTAATAGTCTTCAAATATATGTGATTTTGGCATGTTTTTTCAGGATTAGATTGTGTTTTTTTATTTTTTTCCCCTTATTTTATATTTGGACTACCTTGTGTGATTTAGGAAACATGACCTATCTAGGTCTATGTTTTTTATATAAAATGTATTCCTTCTAGAAATTGTTTGAGTAACTATAAAGTTTTTATCTATATATGTATGTATTTTATCATTATTGGATCTTTCATAGATTCCAAATGTAGTTAAGATATTTGTTGTACACTTTTTATTGATTTATGGTGTGTTGGAAATTGGTTTTGGTTAAGATACTAGTCTAGGTGAGCTATGGATTGCTAGTTGGTTGAATTTAATAGGACTAGTCTCCTTAGAGTTTTTGGTGGTGGTCCCTTTTGAGTATTTTTTTCTCATTGATTTTTTAGTGTAGTAAACTTGAGATGGTTTTTTTGGGCGTTCCTTGGGTCTCTTTTGGAATATATTGTTTTAGTTGTGTTTCTTTTTTTATCTTTTATCTTGTTCTTTATGCATTGTATATAGGTCTTTTGAAATATTTATCTTATAATTAGGTTTATGCAATGATTTGAATTTCTTGGGTTGAAAATGGTACGGACTAGGGTCTGTGATTTTTTTATATGTGATTCATGTGGAACTATTTGATGTTATGTACTAGATAATATTGATTTAAATTTGGTTAAGCTCATCATGACATGGTGTTCGGGGTATGAGGTCCTACTTTCCCCCTTTATCTTTTGGTATAAAATCCAAGGTTATAAAACATGCAATTTCTTTGATTGAGGAATGTATTTAGTCACTATATGATTTGGATTTTTTGAAATCTAATGGTTTTGATGACCTAGTCTCATTGACCTTGAGTCTTTTATTTGGATTGATATTTGTTTTTTTAATATTCTATGGTTGGGGATCTCTTTGATGGTCAAATATTATGGTCTTGAATGATTTTCCCTTTGAGGTATCTCATTTATTTAGGATAGTATTCCCTTTTCAAATTTTATATAGCTTATATATTTATATGGTTAGTTTAATATAGTTATTTATTTTATTTATTTGTGTAATAGTAGTTTTAATGTTTAATTTATTATTATATGATTGGTTTTCTTATTCTTCACCATTCGGAACAATTATAAATAATGGCGATACCTCAATTGGTTTCCCAAATTTTAGGAGTTCTTGTTGAAAGTTTGTGGTCCTTTCCTACTTGAGGTTGTTGGCATGGATTAAAGTGTTTTACTTGTTCTTTAGAGTGTGTATTGTGTTTAATATCTCCATGAATATTTAAATTTTTTCTAATACCTTTTAACTTTTTATAAATGAGTGATTTGACTTCCTCTCCCTTCATTACGTGTACTTTGACTAGGGACTTTTAAGGTGAATAAATTGAAATGGTGGGGATAATTTTTACACACATATATCAATTTTTCCTTACATTTTATATTATTTTTTTCCAATTTTGGGTAATGTAAATTTTTGGGTGTATTGGCTTTGAATTTAAATTTTTTTCATAAATTTTTTCACGTGTACATTTTGGGGAAAATGTTTGTAGAGAAACCATATGGTTACCCTTTCATGGTGTTGTGTGACCCTTATATTAAGTTAATTTTGAACATGAAAGTTTTTTGATATATATGTAGCACACAGTTTGAGTGGGTCTTATGAGAAACTATGAAGTCTTCCTTTCTACAAGAGTTTCATGGTGCATGACTTGCACTGGGTTATGTATACCTTGTAAAAAACATGTGACATGTTCAACAGTTTTTTATATAGATTTTTTCAAATCTAGAGAACATTTTTTAAATCATATGAGTCTATTTTTTCTAGGTATTATAATTGTCATGGTTAGTGTATGTTTTGAAAACCATGCGAACAAGACATGAATCCAACATATATTTCCATAAAGTTGTGAAATTCCATTTTTAACACTTTTTTATGCTTTGGCCTCCCTACTTCCCCTCTCTCTCGACCAAAACATGGGTAACATATGGGGATCTCATACCTTCTCACTTCTTTGATTTAGGAGATATTTGTTCCTTATTTAAAGTGTGTAATACCTCCTTTCTTATAATATTATTCTCATCTCTTCTTCCCTTCCACTCTATTTTGGTTTACATTTCATCCACAAACCATAACCACTTTTCAGGTAGGGATTAGAGTTTGAGATGTTTCTGATATTATATATCTATATTTTTAGAGTTTCATGGAGGATTATTCCTTCCCAATTGTGCATTAACCATCAAAGTTGATGTGTTTTTTATGTGTCCCACTTGAGATTTTGTAGGAATTTCTTTATAAATCCCAATAAATTAATTTTATAAATTGAATTAATGATTTAAAATTATTTCCTATGAATTATATGACTGGTATAAGGTTTTTTGGTTTCAATTGGACTGAAAATTATTTAAATAGATTTCATAGTCTTATACCACATTCCAAGTATTATTTAAAATGAAGGAGTATCTTTTCTAAAGGAATTTTAATGATTCTAAAGAATTTTTGAAGTTGTTTTTTTTTCAAAATGGGTGTGTTGTGTTTAAAAATGAATTTTGTAAAATTAAGGGAGTTTACCTTCATTTTTTATATGGTTTGGATGACTACTGGTTCTCATGGTGGTTGAAGTGTTTTCATAATGGAATTGAAGTTTTATGAAAGGGTATTTGTCACAAATTTGTTTTTAAAATAAAGCAGTTTATTATTTTAAAAAGTGATTTTGGAAATGATTGAATTTCAAAGTTGTAATTCAATATGGTTTGATAAATTATTTTTCAAAGTACATTTGAAATGTGGTTTTAAAATGGTGTGGGGATAGTTTGGATTATCTACCACTTTTCTAAAATCCCAATAATCATCCTTAAATAGTTTATTTCTAAAAGTGTGTCAGACCTTCAATTAAGAGCCGTGTATTTATTGTGCCCACTGTGGCTTGTGGTCTAATGGGGGACCCATTATATTGTATGTTTATTATATTTCTTATTCATGTATGTAAAAACGGGGTTGTTTCTTCTAAGGGTGTAGGAGGTAAGGTGAGGTTTGATTTAAAATTTTTGAAATTGTATTTATGTGATGGTCAATTATTTCTTTGGTTACTCACCTCCACAATTGATAAGTCATGGGAGTCCAATGAGCAAATTATGGATTCAAATAAGTATAAGTCCAAGTGTTGACTGTGACACCTTTGGTTTGGACCCATTTAAAATGAGTGATATAATAGGATGTTTTGTATGGACTTAGGTCATATTATAAGGGCTTGGGAATTTCTTTTGGAATCCTTTATCATGATAGAGACTAGGTAGTGATATCGAACTACTGGTACATGATAAAATCAATATTTCTATCCTAGGTTCCATGTTCCTAGTTTAGGATTTAGATACATGATATTTAAGAAATTTCCCATTATTCTTAGTTCATTATCAGGACACCTTATGGGATTACTTTTCATATTGAACTTGCACCAACCTAGTTTAATTGACTATAGAGCACCTTTTTTGCGGTTCTTTTTTTATTATGCGTCCTTGATACCTTGTTTCTTATTTTCAATTATGTATCACATTGAGTTTGTTTAGTTTACTTTAAGTCATGTTTCTTTAAATGGTTTGAAATTTTTATTTAAATGGGAAATATGTTTGATTATTTCATAAATTTGTTATATGAAATGGATTTCTATTAATGTTGGTTATGAAACTATAGTTTTTAGGAAATGACTAAAAAGTGTGATAAATGGTTATTTGGATTGTTTTAGAATCTTTTAATGGTACTCTTTCATTATTTTTAATTACTTAATTAAAATCCTTAAACATTCTTTCATTTATTTCGATAAAAGGGTTCTTGTTTAAAAAAGGTTTAAATGGTACATTATTAAACATGTTTAATTAAGCATTTATAAGACCAATTTTATATCTTATGTTTCAAATATCATATTATGAACTTTTTCTGAAGGTATTTTCATAGTATTGGTGGAAATTAACCCATTATATTATTTAGATCACACCTATATATATTTCAAGTTTCTTGTTCCCTTTATTATTCCATTCTTGAGATTTCTGGTTGGTCCATGGATGGATCATGGGATGCGACTTATTACCGGGGGTCACTAGTAGTGATTTTGGAGCTATTCAGATTGTATTTACCTTTTATTATCTTGTGATTTTGTATTTTCTTTTATTTATGGTATTTTTTATGTTTTTTATTTCACTTTATATTTATTTTAGTTATTTATTCTTGTATAGATGTCAATTAATTATTCCATGTTTGGTTTTTGATCTATTGTGTCCACTACATGTTTATTTTATATATTTATCATGCATGAAATAATTCCCAAATTATGTTTTGAGATACCCTAGTACAAGCTACAATCCCATGGGGATCTAGAATTCACTTTGAACTAGTGGAAATTCGAGTTGAGTGTTAATTCACATGGAAACATGGGTCAGTTTTTTATAATGCAGTGACATGTGGATATGTTTTGTTTTTTAGAAATTTTGAAGTCCTAGAGTCATATACACCATGGATGAAATATTCATTCCATGAGGGAAGCCTTGAAAAGATAAGTGGACATAACAATATGAAGATTTCCATATTGTAATTCATGATCAATTCCATAAAGAGGGTGACGGTAGACGAATCCCCCATCACAATGTAGTGTTTATGACATGGAGTTGATTGTACCATGGAGAAATATATCATGTTTGAAGTGGACTAATTATTTTGAAGTCCACGTGGTAAGATTCTTGTTTCATCATTAATACCTTAATGATAATACAGGTGGTTCTAAAAATTAATGGGCCTACTCACTACGAAGTAATCTACATGTTGCATGGCCTCATTCGGTTGGGGTAAACTGGTGATGAAACTTCTTGACAACATTGTTAATCATATCACCACAGTACAATATAAGGTTTCTAGGAAGTTGAAAAAACAATTATAGAAGTGTTATTATCTGAAGATATTGGTAGTCATTATTTCATCAGAAAACTACCATTTCAAATTTAATGGTTGAGATATAATGGAAAAATATCAAAAGGGTGAAATTAAAGAAATAAAAATTAAAAGTTACAATTTATTTGAATTTAATATTTTAAACATAAATCATTCATAGGTAAAACCATATCTACTATATAGAATTATAAGAAAAATATTATAGAGTAAATAAAGTATATAGAATAAGGAATATGAAGGAAATGTTTGTTATAAAAAGATAAGTTTATAGAAATATAAAATTCATTTAAGATTTGATATACATATATGACATAGGCATCTTTATTCCTTTAATATATATATATATATATATATATATATCATTTATTATGATATGTTTCTCAGAAATATAGTTTTTTATGATATGGATGAATCATATAACATGATTCATCAATTTAGTTCATATCCGATAATCACTCAATTTAACTAAAATACCTTATAGACTTTATCAAAATCTTCAAAAATATTTTCGAATCCATCCAAATTCTTTTTGATGGGGTTTATCAAAATATCATTATTTTTTCAATAAAAATCTAAAATCTAATCCTTATTCTAAGGCCTAACTATATGACCCTATGGGTCTTTCTAAAATGAAAACAAATTTTAATTCCATAATTTATGGATATAATAAAAAGTGTGTCCTCTATAAAAAATCCAGTACTATTTTTTCTACAAAGGGGTCTGGTGTAATCTTGATTAGACAAGATCATATAACCATATGAATATTTTTTCCATGATATGTCTAACATATATTTTATATATTGTTATATAATCCATTTTTTCATGACATCAAGAGGCCACTAGATACGAAACATGATAATCTAGTATCAAACATCTCATGTATTCATGATTCTCTAAAATATAATGACTAGTTTGAATGAATAAATCACTTTTAATTCATCCAAGTAGTCGAGAAGATAACAATTCCCTCGACTAAGAATATCCATGAATTTCCTTAGTCTAATTTAGAAATAGTCCTAGATGTATGTTCCAGTCCTTCATGTGGAAAAATTCTGATCTTGATTGAACTCAAATGAAAATGTGTTCAGCAACATACTCAATCACCCCCTAATTACCTCGTCCTCAATGATGTAATAATAAAGGTATCAGGTATTAAAAATAAAAATCTAATTATCTTATCAACCTTGGGTAATAAATTTTCATGATAATCATACACCCCTGAGTATTTTAATGAACCTATAATGTTCCATGTGATATACTTCCATGCCTCAGCCTGTATATTAAGTATCTAATTATTATCTCATGAGTCTAGTCATTGTATCTCATTAAAATTCATGTATAAAATAGAATATTATACTCAAACTAATCTTATAATGTCATCATAACCCATAAAACTCCATGATCATTATCTATTAGGGATAAATCAATGTTTTATTTTGAGGGTATATTATCATTCTACTATTCATGTAATATGTGCAACACACATGGATAAATAGTAATTGTAGATTAACATTATTATAAAATCATGATATATTTTAAAACCATTATATATAATAAATCATGTATCTAACCCTAATAGATACAGTAAGACCCTTGTAATTTTTTAAATTAATGGTTTTTTCAATTAATATGATATTTTTTAATTTTTTTCACCCAATAGATCTTTACCTCACCCCTATCAACTATCTATTAAAAAATATGGTATTTGTGAAGGATGTTTTTGGTAATTTTGTGGGACCATGGTTCCTTGGCCTAATAAATATCTCTATTATTATTATAGTAAATCTAAAATTCTCCCTCAATATAAGGAACCACCCCAATTTCAGTAATAAACTTCTTGATACAAACAACTTACTTTATATCATTTGATGAAAAGATATACTCAAACTCTGATGTTGAGTATGCCATAGGGGATTATTTGTAACTATTCCAACTGATATCTCCACCATTGATTGAAAAATAAAAAACAAATTGAGATATCATATAATTTTTTTAATTATAAACTAGAATCAATTTAACCCTTTATAATGATCTCATTCTCTCCTAAAAATACCAAGAACATTTCTTAACTTCTTCTTTGGAATTTAAGGATTTTCTTGATAGAAATCTAGTTACTATCTCTAGTACTGTAGTGGTATCTACTTGTTATTCTCAAAGAATAAGTGAAATCAGGTCAAGTATATAACATGGAATAAATTATAGATCCTAGAGTGGATGTTTAAGGAATTATATATATCCATTATAAGTCCATAAAAGGGTCTTGAATCTTCCAAATATTCGTGAATTGTAACACTAGTAAAAACATCTGCACAGAGTTTTATATGCTAAACCACTACCACTTTACTAATCTATATGTTTTGACTCAAAATAATAAGACTATTAATTATTTCCAAAAATATTTTTATACTTATTATATAGGTCTAATCACAAATTTATTTTATTCAGAATAATTTTTCTAACCCCACATTTGTAGAATGTAAATTCAGGATATCATTTTTGATAAGTAGTATTTCATCTATATACAATACTATAAAATCTACAATACTACCATTAAACCTATTTTATACACAAAATTAATTCATATTCTTAATGAAACTAAACTCTTCGATTACATCATCAAACCTTGTGTTCCAAATTCATAAAGCATGATTTAAACCATAAATGGACCATTGTATCCTATAACCATTAACAGGCTCATTTGGAACTACAAAACCTATATGTAGTATCATATATATTTCATTAGAATAATTATTATTATGGGAAAAAATTTCATCCATTTTATATATCTCCTTTCATAATGAGAATCTACGTATAGAAAAATAATCCAAGTGGCATGCTATCCAACACTATAGCTACTATTTTGACTTTGTTCAAGGATATTTTTGGATTAGATGGATATCTCATTTTATACTAATAATTCTCCACATGAGCCACTTATATTCCAAATTTTTTTAACCATTTCAGTGGGCGTTTTCATATTAGCTAGGGGGACACCCTCCACAATGACTTTTGAGCTACTTCCCCCACCATCCCATATGTATAGGGGTTTTTCCACTTCCCTAGTTAGACCACCCCATCATATTATTAGTTGGACTATAAAAGATTTTCCTTCTATAAAGGATTTTATTCTTAGTCTAGTATCCACCTCGTCATCTACTATTCTTTAGTTCCCTGAGATTCTGCTAGAGGGTCTTTGATTGGTGTTCGGGGAGTATTCTCTAGCATGTGTCTTCTTGGGATCCTCTTTTGAGGTTACCATGGACTTTCACATGTGGACCTTAGTGGATATTTTTTTTCTTCATATATCCTCTATCTTAATGTTCCAAAAAAATGGGTCTTAGGATCTAATATCCCCAATATGGGTATTAGTGTGGAATCAGATATCCTTCTATATGGTGTTATCCTCTAGGTTTGATTTCTTGAAATCATGGTCATGGTGATCTAGATAGCTAAGAAAGTTGTTCTTTAAACTCTTCTGGTGTTTTATAGGAATCCATTTAGGCCAAGAATATCTTCATGATGGGTTTGGATCAATATTCATGGGCTTCCTATTCCCTTTCACAATATCTCATTCATTTGGAGAATTGGTTAAACTGTAGGTTCCTTTATATGTATATACAATCATTCTCTCAGTTTCCTAGATGAACATATAGATCGGAAATATGTTATGGTAGAATTCTCCAAACCTCATCAGGAGTGTAGTCTTCTCTTGGATGGGTATTCCATCTACTATTGGTAGAATATTTTTTATTCCTCCCCATATCACTTTTATTTGGAGTTCCACCTAAAAGACCACTCTCTACCAAGCTACATGAAGAGGCACTTAGGTTTAATAGTTTCTGATCCTATGTAGGGATATGATCTACGTCTAACCCTATCCCTCTATAAGGTATAGTTCTAGTTTCACTTGAATTAGATAGTTTTAGCTTCCAATTTACGAGTTGGGGTATCATCTCCCCTATCTTCAAGAGTTAATGCATGTGCTTTGCATCCTGTGGTCCAATCTCCCCTTCCCAAGTCGACTCTCCTCCCTCAGTCTACCCTACTTCCAAGGAAAGTACTTTCCTATATGTAGTGATTTTTAAGGAATGGTTTTTCCCCATATTATTGGACGATGTGTCTTTATTTCCCCAAATAAATCATGGAAATATTCTTCTTTATGGTAAGGCATTTAATCTTTACCTATCTTATGTTTCCCAAACAAGAGATCGTAGTCATACTAGTAGCTCATTGATTCCCTTTAAAAATGTTTTTATACAGTACCATACCCTTATTTTCTTAAATTAGTGTTTTCTGATCATATATATGGTATCACTACTCCTTCTGCTCCTGCCGGTGGTGTCCAGACCATATCCCAATCTAATAGTGAGTTGGTGGAGTTTTACAAACATTCAAGGAACTCTATGATGTTAGATGAAAAATAAAAATGTCCCCTCCCTTGATTATCTCATTAATTATATGGAATACCCATGTCATAAGTGCAGGTTGAAGTCCAACTACATTTCAATTGAGTTCCTTATTAGTAGAATTCTATTTTGGGGGTGCTTTAATCGAAGCATACCTTTTCTAGAATTATAGAGTTTGTGCACATGATGGGATTATATGACTGCGTGCATGGAAAGCCCTCTTACCAAAATAATAGTATTTTTTGGAAATCCAACATTATAGGGGATAATTTCAATGTCTCAGGTAAAATCATCTCTACCAAGGTCAATTATAGAGTTCATTATTGATTAATATCCTTTTTTATTTCCATGTTTGTTAAGTCAGCTAAAGATTCGTTGTGGTATAAACTTGGATCATTAAATCTAGGGGACTTATCTGGAATTATTAGATGCCATTTTAATGTTATCCTAGATCATTCAAGGAATAAATGATAAGGGGCTTATCCTTTGAATAACTGACATGATTTTGATTCTTTCATGTAATGTAATGTTCACTCAGATATTGGGTTGTGGGAAAAAATACACTGGTCATAATAATCATAAGGAGAGTAACCACACTTGTTTCCACCTAGATAAGTTATTTTACAATGTCCAAGTTATTTCCTCATATCCAAATTATAAGTTTTCTCATCTCATTTGGACCCTCTCTAACTACTCTATGATCTTCATCAACTTTTTATATATAATAGATGGTAGTGGCCATTTTTTCTTTTCTGATTGATAGACCTATTAACCTTGTTATAACCATGTGGTGTGTACATCCTAGAAAAATTATATATAGGATTGTTTGTGGTTTGTAATCTAAAACAGGTTGAGGCATTTATAGTGGTACCTTCTCACATGTAATATCAACCAACAATCCCAATTCCAAGATATGGATTCATTAAAGGTGGATTTTGAGAAAGATAAGACTATTCTCAAAGATTGATGTGATGAAAAACTTTTCAATTTCTTTATTCAAAAAATGATCCAAATAATGAGGATGCACCTAGAAAAATAGTGGTTATCCCCCGGGTAGCTCAGAGAAACTTTGATAAAAGAATGATACAAAAACACAGTATCTTTCCAATCATTCATCAAAGAGAAGATGTAATAAACCATCCTTAAACATTATATATTCTAGTTTTTTGAACAATAATATAAATTACAGGATCATTTATGTTTATAGTTTTATTTAATTAGAAAAAAAAATATTACAAAGTAAACCCCATAAATTAAAAGTGGACACTTATACTCTATATCCATTTTTTCACAAAATAAAACTATTTAAAAAACACTATTTCCTTCTGGAAAACTCATCAAAAAAATCAACATGACTTCATCCTTTCACTTACACATTCTATAAAAAATCATTTAAAAATGTTGGATGATCAAAAAAATATCATCAAGGGATATAAGATAAAGGAAACCATTAGTCTAGTGAAAACATTAAAACTCGTATAATGTTGACATTTATCATCAAATTTATTTGAGAATATGAAATAAAACATTTACACTTCAAACAAACGCATTTGGATTACTCAAATAAAATCATTACAAACAACATCAACATATTAGAACCCCTTTTTCTGACTTAGAGCATCATTTTCATAAAACTATTTCAATACCCATTTAATTGAAATATCCATATGGATGACTTAAAAAAAATTCTATAACCTAATTAAAATATTATGAGATTACCCATAGAAATCTAGGAAACCCCATATTAAGATGTAACAGGATTACCTGGAACTATATGGTCCACCCAATGTTAATCTTTAATGAGCTTTCATGGTTCTATCTAATCCACCCCATGCTAAGTTGTTATGGTCTTACACAGCGCTATCTGGGCCACCCTATCTTAAGCTGTAACTGGCTTTCCTGGGGCTATATTGGAAAACACCATGTTTAATGATCAAGTACCATATAAAAAATAAAACATATTTTGGATTTATATTTTTTATCATAAATAATTATAAAAATTCTTTTAAACACATGAGAGAATCAAAATACCCTTTGTTTTTATAAATAACTTTTAAAATTAAAACACTATTCACATCCAAAAGAAACCATTTTATTTGAAAATAAGAAGGAAAAAATATAATGGAAAAATTATATAATAAAACTTTCATGATGGCAGGAAAATCCAATCACACCGTATAAGTTAAAAAACATTATTTATCACTTTTCTAAAAAGAGACTTTAAGATAATATTTTTTCAGAAGAAAGTCCCTTGACACTATCATATCATTGAAGTGAGAATTAATAAAATTTATTGAATACATTTATTCAAAATAAATTCACACTAAACAAGTGTAATTAAAACGTAGGATAATAAAAATTCTTTTCACACATAATCTTTGCATGACATAACCAAATAAATATACGGTTAACCCAAAGAAAGAAAACTGAGTTAATAATTCCCTTACCTCAAGTTTGTTCTATCATGTTTGTCCTTTATCTTAATGAATAATAAACTTATGTTAATTATTAAACTTCTTGACAATATATTTCAACATTATTAATCCTTTTATACCACTTATTACCATTTTATATCAATTACAAAATTATTTAAGTCTGTGTATGATGTTTTGACGATATGCAGTATGTAAGTCCAAAATTACATTGGAATGGTGTATGTTGTCAAAGTGTCCATTATTACGTAACCTCCTGAATAATATTCAGGAAATAGTAATCAATTTTATAAATAAATTATACATTAAAATACATCAATTAAATATGTATTGAAAAATAAACTTTATTACAATTATTGAGATGGTAAGTCGTACGTACACTTGAGTAACATTTTCATTTTTTAATAATCATTATGGAAATATGGTAAGTATTATTTTATCTTTAATTAATGAAAAAAATATCATCAATATCATGTTAATCATTTAGAAACACTTATATATATCATTCATTTGAAGTGCTGATTAAAAATGAATCACATCACTTCTTAGAGGTGATAGTTTACATGTACGCATCAATGACGTTATCATTTTTATATACATGGAAAGATAAGAATGTAAATGATATATTATTATTTAATAATGATAAATATTTCATAAATATCATATATAAACATTTATTCCATCATTATAACTAGTCTTGAGATATGGTGATAGAAAATGAATTATATCGGTTCGTGATGTGGTAGTTCACCGTGCACATGAATGATTAATTGTTTTCCCATTTGATGGAAGTGGAGATGGATTTAGGTGATTATATTGAAAAAATAACATCTAAGTATTTTTATTCTACATATATTTTATTTCAACATGGTTTAAGAGTATTCGATGGAATTGGATGATGAAATAAAACATAAACGCTTGATTAAAAGTGACACCCATTCTTCGGAAAAACTCCTTTTCATAACAACTTAAGACAGAGAAAGTTAGTTTTATGCCAAAAATAATAACTATAGAATGTGGGGAGGGAATATATTAATGGATTTTGGAAGATATTTTAAGAACCAAATAGGTTTTTAAGTGTTAATAAAAGAGGAAAATATATTCCATATTATAAGGGAGGGGAAGGGCACTCTTGGAATTTCCCAATATATTAAATTAATATAAATTAATTTTCTATTATAAATGGATTAAAACTAATTTATTTATAATATAATATAATTTTTGGTTAAAATACATTAGTCCAATGAAAATTATTAAAAAATACTATTTTTTATTCTTTAATGATTTGTTTTAACCCTTACTTAGCCTCTTTAACTCTTACAGTGAAAACATATTTTTTTACTCTTTGAAGGTTAATGTAACATCCTGAGTTTTTTTAAAGAGACATTATGTTCAATAGAATACCTAATACGCCACATTAAATTTAAGCGAACAACTAAATTTTATTTTGGTACCTTATAACCTATATGTTAAAATCGATAGAATGAATATTATAAATTGATTAATGAAAATATTTTTTATACATGTATTTAATTAATTATTTTGTGAATATTTATTTATAAATGAAAATAAAACCCTTTTTTATTAAATGGAAATGTTTTCCTGAAAAAACTATTTAAATGAAAATAAGTGAGTTTATAAAATAATAAAATCCATCTTTATGGATTTTTATTAATGAAATATATATGTAAGATATTCAATGTAATGTTGAAAATTTATTTTATATGCTTTCTGGACATGATATAAGAACAAATTCAATTTTTTGGATAAAAGAATTAATTTTCAAAAAAATACAGTTTTACAGCCTTTTGATGGTGAACCCGTTTTAAATATAGTTTTTTAAACATTTATATCTTATATTAGAAAGAATAAAATAATTCTTTAAAATTTGGAAATAAAAATTTATTTTGGTTGAATGTTGATATTTTTTTTAAAAAAAATTGTTTTTTCATTAATAGTGAAAAATACTGCATTTTGTCTAATTTTTTAAATAAATAGATTTTCTTATTAACTGGTATTATAGTTTAATTGAATTAAGTTACTAACATTTAATCTCATTTTCGTCATTGGATATAATCTTACATTGTAATTTGACATAAACACATGTCAATCTTTTAATGGTTTTTACTTTTAAAAAACATGTATTCTCATCTTGACAATGGGAATTAATTTTGAATTGATTACTAAAACTTATGTGTTTTAAATTTGTAAAAATGGATTCAATATTTTTAATAATAAGGTCCAAATTATATAAATAGTTCCCTTTTATTTTTGAAAGCATGATGAATAGTAACTTTAGTAATTATTTTTATTTACTGCGGTTATAGGGTAAATCAGGTAAATAAGGGTAAAAATAATATTATAATAACATAAAACAACCCAAAAACTTGTCATAATCCAATATTATGAGATATGGACGACCAATAAAACCCTTGGGATAAGACCTTGGCCTTTTAAATCCACTTGGGTGTGATTATGACACTTACAACATTTAATTAAAAGTAATGGAAATTTTGTTATAAACATATAACTTTTCACATAAAATTTTTTAATATGGGTTAATATAAGTTATATCTTAAACTATATATATTAATTATAAATATAAAACTATTTCCAAAATCGTGGTATTTTATTTACAATTTTTAAACATTATATAATTAAATTTAATTATGAAACAATGATGGTAATGTGATTGCTTTATTAATGAAGGAATCAAATAAATGATATCATAAATAGTTGAATAAAAATTATATGACATAATTTGTGTCATGAAATTTTTTATAGGTGTATATGAAATTTTAAAATACAACTTAATACCTTGGTTAGAATTTATCTCTCTGTTTGGATTTTATTTAAATTCAATAAAATGAATAGTGTAATATTTGACATAATTGATGTTTTATAGAAATAGTAAATTTCTAATTTATTTAATAATACTAAGAATATTATAAAATCATAAAGTGACTATGATAAGGTCTAAATGTTAATTAAGTTACCAATTATGGAAAATTTACCCCATAAAAGTAAACTAAATATCCTTTTAATAATTAAAATGTTGTTTCCATAATTAAAATTAAAAGAGAGTAATTAAGAGTAAACCAAAAAGATAATGTTTTAAATAAACTAAAGACATGTATAAAAATTATTTTATGATATTATTTAGAACTATAATCATATTATATTACACGTATCTCAATTTTGTGAAATTTTAATAAAAAAATTAATTTATATTATTTTAATAATTTAAGAGTTTCCAATGGTGACCATCCCTATCCAATAAAAAGGTACCCCTTATTCTCTAATACTCACACTTCAAGAATCCTTTGGTTAAGAAAATACATATCCAGAAATATTCCTATAATCTCTACCATCATCCTATAATCCCCCCCCCTTAGGGTATAAATCCTACCATAGAAGCCTTTTGGTATAAACTAAAAGAAGTTTCCAGATTAAGAGCTAACACCCTCTCTCATGCTTTTTAAGATCATTTCCATTCTTCACTCCTAAAACTCTTTTTATTAAATAATTACATAACAAAAAAAATATCCTAAATATACTAAGATGTTTTTATGATAAGGTTTCAATCTACACTTACACACAACTCTATTTAATGGGTAACGAACATATTGTTTCTGTGTACGGAGAACAACTGCCTCACGAAATGATGATTTTTTCAATTTTCCCCTACCACCTTAAGTGGTGGCCATTAAAATGGAACCTATTTTTACATATGATAAATTTTATAGTTATATTGTATTTATTATTATTTAATATCTCTTTATAACATACCTTTATTCTTTATTTGTTGTGTAAATATGATAATTTTGTTTGAGGAAATATAGACTATCGTCCCCTCAAAGCGATATAACATATTCCCACAATACATGTAACATATAATGAATTATTTTATCAAACATATGAGACATATATTAAATTAATATAATAATGTTATTATAATATACATCATTTAATTATTATTTTTTTAATATGAAAAATAAATGAAAGTAGCGTTCATGCGTACGTATGTCCTACCGTCTCTATGAATGCTACATTTTATTTCTTATCTTCAAATAGTATGTATAATTATAAATACATATATTCTGGATATATATGATATTTAAATCATGAATATTATTCTGGATATTATGGACTTTTTACCCCATGGAAAATTTATATCAAAACAATATCATTTTTTACCCAAGTATCGAATATCGACAAAACGTCTGATATGAACTTAAATAGTTTTGTAATTTTTATTACATGGATATAAGTGATATAAAAGGAATAATAAAATTTAAAGGGAATATCAATCAAGTATAAATTAACCTAATTTTATTATTCAAGAAAATAAGGAACGTATAAGACAAGTTGGACTCAAGGTAAAGGAAATCATAACTCAATTTCCATTCTTTGAGTTAAATATCCATGACATTGGATTTTTTTTCAAGAATATTTGTGAATGACATATGATTATTTTAAAATGTATATACACTTATATTGGGTGTACTTATATTTTTCACATAGAATTATCCTTAATCCAGTGATACGATCTTTCTAAGGTATTTTGTCTCTATCTCATTTCATTGAGGCATTTCTTGATAATATGCACCTTCATTCTTTAATAATATGTATATACAGACTTTATGACATTTCTTATCCATATTATTATCTATAATAATGTTATTCAATGTTTTTTTAAATGTATTAATTAATAAATATTAAGATTTAAATGTTCAATGTGGTGTGGGACACCTTGAACGTTTAAAGATTTAATTATCAAATCTTTTTCCTCATGATATTCATTTAAATAATTATTCATATTTATATAAGATGGTTATATATGAAATTTTAGTTCTATAATTAATTTCAATAAAAATTTTCAAAAGGAATATTTTTATAGGATTCTTTTTACTTTCTTTATTAAATGATAAAAGGAATGTTTTTCTCATATATGATGACAGTGAATTCTCATCCAATGTAACTATTATTTGATGTTTGGATTCCTCTATAAGACTTACTATATTTAAAATGGAAAAGAAATTCCTTATTCACTTTTTGGTTGTTCTGGTATAGAAAATAGTTTCGAAAGTGGTTTTTCAATTTCAATATATTGTAATGATTTCTTGTTATTGCAAATTAAATATTATGAGTGAAATGTTGATAATTGTAATATTTTATGTATTATGATTATATAATGGTACTTGGACTTTTGAATGGTGGTTATGTAATAAAAAAATACTGGTGGTTATGTGATAATCCAAATATGGGTGGTTTTGTGATAAACTAAGAATGGGTGGTTATGCTATAACATCCAATGCATTAGCTATGGAACTTGGTCATATGTTTATTCCATTTAGTGATATGTGTATATGTTAAACATATGGTTATTCCATTTAAGTATGTTTATGTCCCAAATTACCTTTATATGTTATATGTTTCTTTCTGTGGGTTTCATGGTAGTCTTTTGATTACAAAAAAAAGGGTAAGAAATGATCTTATATTCCATGAATTGTTTTACTACTTCTTAAAGGTGAAAAGTATTACTTTATGGTTACTATTAATGGTTTACATGTTTTCACATGAATGATATTTTTACTTCTTTGTGTATCCTTTACAGAGATTTTTATTCTCACACCAAGTTTTTAAATTATTTTTACCGGATTTAAAGAAGAATATATTCAGTGGTCAGATAAAGGAAAAGTTATGATGTTTAAATAAGAAATGAAACAATGTTTCTTTTTAAAAAATTATGTTTTATGAAAAAAAAATGGATAGTGAGTAGAAGTGTATAGTTGTAATATTTAATTTTTCATGTATTAGTTATGAAAATATTCTTTAAATCTCTAAACTATAAAATATCATAGATGTGAATGAAATTAAATTTTTTTAATTAACTCAAGATTGTGTAATGTTTAAGGCTCGGGCCTTATAGTTGGTATCAGAGGTCGGTTAAGATATCTTTATAGATTAGGATGTCTTCTTAAGAGATAGAGATATCATATGAGTGTATAATTTTCATGTTGATCATAAGTTCAATGTATTAGAAATTCTTTATGAGGCTTTATGTTCAAAAAATTTATAGTGATTAAAGGTATTTTTGGGGACATATATTTCTTTAGGAAATAATGGGTTATTACTTTTTATGATAAAAAATGAAAGGAATAAGATAAAATTTTAGGTTAAAATATATTATGGAAATTTTTTTGTGTTTTATCAAATTTTGGTAATGTTATAAGAATTATATTTTTTTCTAAAAAAAGACAACACATAGATCATGTGACAGCCTGTCATGTCAGACAAGGATGTAGGAATCGAACCCACAACCAAAGTGAGACATAGATTTATCACCTACCATTGGCCTATGTTAATTACTTGGTTAGAATGACTTTTCTTTTTAGTTAAAAAAATTATGGAAAAAGAATTAGATGATTTTGGGAACTTATGTTTTATTAAATGTATATCCTTGGTATTGGAAATTTATTAAGTGATAAATGTTATTTTGGTAGGAGTTTACTATTTTGGTAACTTTATGTGATTAAGGTAAATAAAATTCTGTGGGATTTTAATTTAGGAGTACTATTTTATTAATATTTAACAAAAATATATTATTTTTATTGTGAACTTATAGAAATTTGGGTTATTTATGGATATGATTAACCAATCTTGGAGAATATGTGATTAGGTTAACTACTTTTGGGAATAAGACAATATCATTGGTTGATGATAGTTAGAGATAAATGTTAAATTATATCCTAGAATATCATGTGATCAAATCTTTTAGAATTTTGGCTTCGAATATTAATTTGGATTGTTTTGAGGAATTTTAAGGAATGTTATTTTTTTAATGGAATATGTTGAACATTGATTATTACTATTGAATTTTTTAAATTAAAATTATCTTTTCTTAATAAAATTATTTATTATTTTTGGGAATTAACTTCTCTTGTACCAAAAATTTTAATGATAGGAGAAATATATAGTTTATCTTTTGTGGATTTTTAGATTCTCTAGAAGTTGATTATAGTTCTTTAGGTGTGATAACGTAATCTGGAATACTCTTCATTTGGAGAAAAGATGGGTTTGTGGTGTAATTGATTAAACGATGAAACATGACTAATCATTTAAGTGTATCTCCTTATGATCTTAGTCCATGTATTAATAGATTTCTTTAACTCAAGGAAATGGATCTTGAAATACGCTTAATTTTATCAATAGACTTTTACCCATCACATATTTATGGTATTATGATGGTTAAATTAATTTTATCAAGTTCTCTATCACTCTATATTAGTCTATGAGAGTTAGTTTTTCTTCCATATACATGTTTTCTTACATGGAATCTTAGTATGTGTTATTTCAGGTGACCTTTTCAAGGTCCTTTCTTTCTTTTAAATTGGAAGTTTTATTAATCCTTTTTTCTGATTTGGGATTACAATAAAGGTATTTTCAATATTCCTACTTTAGTTACCAACCCCAAATTAAAATTGTGAGGAATCAATTTATAAATGGGGGGAGAATGTTACATCTTGAGTTTTTTTAAAAGAGACAATATATTCGATAGCGTACATAATATGCCACCTCAAACATAAGTTAATAACCAAATATTATTATGTTACCTTATAACCAAGATGTCAAAATTGAGGGAATGAACAGTATAAGTTGATTTATGAAAATATTGTTTACAGTATAAGTTGATTTATCAAAATTTAGGGAATGAACAGTATAAGTTGATTTATTAATTATTTTTATTTTCCATGGTTAAAGGTTAAATCAGGAAAATAATGGTAAAAATATTATTATAATAATATAAACTACCCTAACACTTGTCATAATACTATTGGATGAGATAATTCCAACCAAGAAAATCCTTGGGATGAAAATTTGGCCTTTTGAAGCCACTTGAGTGTGATTATGACACTTATAAATTTTAATTTAAAGTAAAGTAAAATATTCTATAAACATATATCTTTTTACTAAAACAATTTTAATATGGGTTAATATAAGTTATCTCTTCCACAATAAATATTTATTATAAAGATAAAATTATTTCCTATATCATGATATTTTATTTATAATTTTTATACATCAAATAATAAAATTTAATTATGACATAATGATGAAGTAATGATTTCTTTATTAATGAAGGAATCAAATAAATTATATTATAAATATTAAAATAATTTTTTTTGTACTTATTTATGTCATAAATGGTTTTTATGGGTGAATATGACATTGTAAAAGACTATTTAACACATTTTTTATGTTATCTCTCTTTTAAGATTTTATTTAAATTTAGTAAAATAAATACTATAAAACTAACATAATTGATGTTTTAAAAAAAATAGTAATTTATTAAATTATTTAAAAAATAAAAAATATATTAAAATCACAAAGTTAATATTATAAGGTCTAAAATCTCATTAAGTGTCCAATTATGGGAAATTGACCACATATAAGTAAAATTAATATCCTCTTAATAATGAAAATGTTGTTACCACAATTACAATTGAAAGAGAATAATTAATGGTAAACCAAAAAGATAAGGTTTAAAATAAAATCAATACATATCTAAAATGTCACGACCTGGACCCCGGGGACCATATCGTGACTACCCCAATCTCGCCTTCCATAGGCCAGGGGCTGGAGACTAGCACCAAAGGAATAAATCCCTAAAATGTGAAGGCATTGAATTTTTAACTCTAAAAAACACATCAGAGTACACAATTGGAAGAAAAGCACTGAGTAAAACTGTATATAAAAAAAGTGCTGGAATGTAAAAGGGGCCAAAAATACAAGCCCAACAGGAAAGTACAAGTACAACTGAAAGCAAGTACAACTGAAGAAAAGTAAAGAAGCCATTGGGTCATCCTCTGGGGTTCCTACCAGAAGGGTAGGTACATATGGCCTCCTCTTCACTCCACGTCTATCTGACACCTCCAGGCGCCATCACACCGAGTGATCCACCTTCGAGTATCGTCCAGTCTTGCTACTCTCTGCCTCAGTCAGCGCTGTCCGTCATCTGTAACCAACACAATGAGGTACGGGCATAGCCCGTGCAGGGTTCAGTATAATGATACTCAGTAGGGACCCCGAGACCCTTAAGATCTCACAAAATCCAACAAGAATAAACCACATAGTATGAAATCAATGGATAACCATTACTTAGGTATATGTCCATACATATAACTAAGTTATCTAGTAACCCATCTTAATCATGAGGAAAACACAAAGTCATTGATTCATCTCAAAGCATGATTTCTATTAATTTGAAACCTTGGCTGCTGGAGAACTCATCCTCTATTGAGTACAGTGGGCCTGCTGCATCACATAGAGGCTCTTCCCACTAAATTGACTGCTAAAGTACTCCTCTTGTCGAGTATCATGCATCTGATGCGCTCACACAGAGTCACTCTCCACCGTGGGTCTGCTGCGCTCAAACAGAGGCTCTCCCCTGGTAGCCTGCTGAGGTACTCCACGTGTCGAGTACCGTGGGTCTGTCGCGCTCACACAGAGGCGCTCCCCACTGGGCTAGTTGAATTTCTCTAGGTCGAATCGGTTAGTAGTCGTCAACTATCATCCAGCTACAAGGTTCCCGCACAAATGCCTTCTCATCTCTGGAAGATCTGCTCCACAAGCTACCGGTAGATACTCCAACAGTCATAAAGTCCCATGAAGAAGTATCTCAAATGTCCTCCACGTCATAGGGGTCTCAACGCAACAGACGACGCGTCAATCAGACGCCCGGTCTGTTAGTTATTAGCCTTTTAGTCCCGGGGGCCCGGTTGGATTTGTGTACGATCCAACCTAATCTTATCTCAACTATACCCTGAACTCCAGTGGGGTATACTGAAAGGGAAGACTTCGCTCCAAGAATACCGGTGCCGCTAACTGTTCATTAAATGGATGCTCGATACCAAAGTTATGGCCCAAGAAGGTAATGGGTCAGTAATGGGCCCTGGTCCGGTCTGACCCGGCCCGTTGGGCGGGTTAGACCGCTATGTTTTTCCCCAGTTCGCTGGGCCCGACCCAGCGGACTGCGAGGCCGGTTCGTCCTAGAGGTTGCATGTAGGAGACTCGGCCCGAAGGCTGGGGCCGGTTCGACCAGCGCCGTGAGGGGCACGGCTCGGGTGACTCGGCCCAAGAGGTGGGGTCGGGAGATGAGCGGGCAGGCCACGTGAAGCGCAGGCGGGCCTCTGGTGCACCGGGTAGGGCGCGGCAGGGGTCGGACAGGCCGTAAGTGGGCCGGCAGGGCGCCGGGTAGGCTACGGGGGCTCTAGAAAGGCCGCGGAAGGGGCCTGGTAGGCCGCGGGGGTGCCGTCAGGGTGCCGGGTATGCCGCGGGGGCGTTGGGCAGGCTGCGTCTTAGGCCAAGCATGTTGTGAGGGCGCCGGAAGGGCTCCAAGCGGAGCGCAGGGGCGCTTGCAGGGTGCGGAAAAGCGTCGGAGGGTCACGGGCAGGGGGGTCGTGCACTGGGCACAGAGCGGGGGCGCCGGCCAGGCGCGACATGGCACCGGAGGGCCGCGGGCAGGCGGGCGCGGGCCTGACAGGGAGCCGGGGGGTCTCGGGTCACGCCCCGGGCAGGGTGTCAGGGTGCTGCAGGCAGGCGGGCCGTGCCCTAGGCAGGGCACCGGGGGGCAATGAGCAGGCAGGTCGCACACCGGTCAGGGCGCTGGGGGGCCACAAGCAGGCCGGACGCGTGCCGGTCGGTCGCGGGAAGGCGGGCCGAGCTCCGCTCATGCCAGTGGTGGTTGGCCAGAAGCTTCGGTGCGCCACAGGGGTGGCACGATTCACGGAGGCCACGGGTAGAGCAGCCTTCATTGTTTCCACCTTCGTCGTTGTCGCCCCATCTTCATACCGTCGAACGCAACAAGAAAGAAGAATCGACAAAGGATGTCAGGCCATGATAGGTCAGCCCGCATCCTCTGCTTTTAAAGTGATATCAAATGGTTCATCGAAAAATGAAAGATGAACATCAATTATTTACAACCACACAAAAATTTCTTTTCAAATGATGATGAGAAAAGAAAAGGGATAAAACACAAGGTAAAAGCCATACCTCTTGTTCATTGATTGACGTTCGTCGTTCGTTGACGGTGTTGCGGAAAGAAGACGATGAAGTTCGTCGTTCGCTGCGTTCGTTGCCCACTCTCAACCCTGTGCTGCGTCGGTCGTGGAAGACACTCCAAGTCGGTAGGAGTCGAGGGAGGAAGTTGAAGAAGGTTTTTGGCGGCGTTCTTAGCATTCTTCGTTCTTCATTGGGAGAACTTATTTTCTCCCAATCTCTCTTCTCAAACTCCCACCAAATGAGAATTTCCAAGCCAAAAATAATATAATTTATCTATTTTGTATTGCCACAACAATTTCAAAATGGAGGAATAAACTAAGAGGCTCCCCTAAATAAATGACATGCGTTGGTGGAATTAATTAAAAGGGAAAGGTGGAACCAATTACTGGTAGAGGAGGTCAAGGGAATCCCCCCTCATTAATGAGGTGAGTTGGGAGATTTTCCACCCTCCAATTAATTGCGGGGTTTTGGTCTTGTTTGGTCCTCATAACGCAACCTGTCAGAGCAGGTTATGTTCGGGTGGGCCCAACCACCATAACCTCTTATGGGAGGTTAGGGTGTGGCAGTCCCACCTCTATCTCCCAAGTGATGGTTTTAAGCAACAACCACTCACAATCATGGTGGCTCAAAAATAAAATAAAGTGGTGTACACTTTATTTTATTATTCTTCATTTTTAAAATCCAAAAACTAACATTTATTTTCTACCATCCTCCATAGAGGTGAAAGTCTTCTTAAGCGAATATCGGCACTGTGAGTTCAATGATGCCCTCGGATGTCAGTTCCGAGCACCAGTTCAATAGTTATAAAAACTCACTCGTACGTTTACTGAACGTACCCGAACAAAACTTCAGAAATTGATTCCGGGCACACCAGGCCTCGGAATCAAGCAACGTAAAAATTTACGGACTCGTAAAAATCACATGAATTTAAAAAAAATCATCATAATTTTCAGGTCTTTACAAAAAAAGTATTGGATGAAGGATTTATAACTATAGTTATCTTATATTCTACATATCTCATGTTGGATCAATTTGAATTTAAATAATAATTTATATTAATTTAATAATTTTAGAGTTTCCAAGGGTTCCCCTTCCCTCTTTTATAAAAGGTCCCTCTCTTCTCTAATTCTCACACTTAAATAACCCTTCAGTTCATAAAATACATAACCAAAACTCTTCCTATAATCCCTCCTCGCATCTTAGAAGAATCCCTTTCGGCATAAAGTTTCCCAAGTAAATCTTTTGGAATAACCGAAAAGAAGGTACTCGATTAAAAGCTAACGCCTTCCCTCATGCTTTTTAGTTTCATTTCCATTATACACTCCCTAAACTCTTCTTATTATATGATTACATAACAAAAGAATATATTAAATATACTATTATTTTTTTACTATAATTTTTTGACCTACAGTTACACACACCTCCATTTAATGGGTAGCGAAAATATTGTTTCTGTGTACGTAGAACTACTATCTCACGAACCGATGATTGTGAAATTTTCACCTATCTCCACTCATTGTGGTAATTATAATGGAATTTTTTTTTAAATATGGTATATATGATATTTATATTGTCTTTATTCTTCTTTAATATTTATTTATAATATACATTTATGCTTTCCATGTTGTGTAAATATGATAATTTCATTTGAGGAAGTGTGGACTCCCGCCCCCTCAAAGTGATACGGCTCGTGCCCTCTATACATGGAACATATAAAATATGGTTTTATTAAAAATATGAGACATATATGATATTAATATAATACTATTATTATAATATACATCATTTAATTATTATTTTAACATGACAAGTAAATGAATGTAGCGGTCATGCGTACGTACGACCTACCCTCTAATTGAACAGTGTATTTTATTTCTAATCTCAGAATTATATGGAATATTATAAATACATATATAATGGATATATATGATATTTAAATAATTAATAAAAAAATTTAAATGATTTAATTTTGACCACATTGACAGGTTACATCAAAATAATTATATTTTTTACTGAAGTACTGAATATCAACAAACCATATGATATAAACATAAATAGTTATGTAATTTCTATTACATGGTAATAAGTGATATAAAAGGATTAATAAATATTAAAATTGTTCTTAAGAAAGTATAAATTAAACTAAATTTATTATTCATGAAAATAAATAACGTACGAGACAAGTTGGAAAGAAGGTAAGGAAAATCTAAACTCAATTTTCATTTATTGAGTCAAATATCCATGTCATTGGTTTTAGTTTTTCAAGAATATGTGTAAATGACATATGATTGTTTTACACTGAATATTGACTTATATTTGGTGTATTTATATTTTTCACACATAATTATTTCATTGATTTTACCATTAATTTCATGATACTGTATTTGTAATAGATTTTGTCTTTATCTCCTTTCATTGAGGCATTTCTTAATAATATGCAGCTTTATTATTTTATAAGGTGTATATACAGACTCTTTGACATTTCACATTTATATTTATTTTCTATATTAATGTTCTTTAATATTTTGTTAAATTTAATAATTCACAAAGATTAAGAATTAGATGTTCAATGTGGTACGGGACACCTTGAACATTTAAAGATTTAGTTATCAAATATTTTACTTCTTGATATTAATTTAAATATTTATTTATATGTACTTAAAATTATTATATAGGAAATTATATTTTTATCATGAATTTCATTAAAAATAAAAATAAATCTTTTTATATGAAGCATTTTACTATCTTTACAAAATGACAAAAGGAATTTTTCTCTTGTATAAGGTGATAATAACTTCTCCACCGCCATAAACATTATTTGATATTTGGATTCCTCAATAGGAATTAGTGTTTTTAAATTGAAAAATAAATTCCTTATTCCCTATTTGGGTGTTTTATTATAAAAAATTGTTTTGAAAGTGGGTTGACTATTTTAATATCTTCAAATGATTTCTTGTAATTTCAAATAAAATTTTATCAGTAAAATGTTGATAATTTAAATATTTTATCTGGTATGATTATATAATGGTACTTGGACATTTTATGGGTGGTTATAGGATAAAAAAAATATGGGTGGTTAAGTGATAAACCAATTATGGGTGGTTTCGTGATAAATTAAGGATGGGTGGTTGTGTTATAACCTCTAATGAATTCGTATGGAAGTCAGTTGTATGGCTATTAAATTTAGTGATATGTGTGGAAGTTGACTGTATGGTTATTCCATTTAAGTATGTTTATGTCCCAAGGTACCTTTATATGTTATATGTTTCTTTCTACGGGTTTTTTGGTTCTCTTTTGATTTCGAAAAAAAGGTAAGAAATGATATTATAGTTAGTAAAGTATATTTACTACTTCTTAAAGGATAAAAGAATTAGTTTATGTTAAGTATTCAAAGTTTACATGTTTTCAAAAGAAAAACAGTATTCTTTATTTGTTTATCCCATACAAATATTTTTATTCTCATCCCACATTTTGAGACAACAATTCACATTATTTAAAAAAGAATTGAGTCAAGGATGGGATTAAGGAAAAGTTATGTTGTTTAAACATGAAATGAAACCATGTTTCTTTTTAAAAGATTTGTTTTATGAAAAAATAGTAAGTGTGTATAAGAGTCTACTAGTAATATTTAAGTTGTTATGTATGAGTTGTGGCCTAATTCTCTAAATCTATAAACCTAAAAAGATCCTTGATGTTAACAAAAGTCAAATTATTGACATAACTCGGGATTGGGTAATGTTTAAGGCTTGGGCATTAAAGTTAATATAGTCACTATAAAATTTCCAACAAACCAAAAATGAATTATTGATGAAATTTTAAACCCTATACAAATCATTTTTACAAATTTTATATTTTTATAAATTTTATTTCATTTAATTAAATATTTTTTTAAATATCTTTAATGTCATTTTTGACAGTATCCAATACATTACTTTTTAAAAATATCATAAAAACAATAAAAATTCAAAATAATTATTATAAAACATCACTAACATGTAAATTTTATTTATAAAATTCTTGAATAGCGTTAAATATATCAAATTATATTTATTTTAATACTTTTAATTTCAATTAATTGATAATTACATTAATAAAAAAATAAATGCGTCATCATTTTTTATTCCTTTAGGATATTTATTTCTTTCCTAAAAATTAAAAAAATTATGATTAAGATAAATATATATATTTGTAGATAAAGTTAATAGTCGAATATATTTTTTAATTAACCCTACCTTTAAAATGTTATAGTTATTAAAACATAAGAATGACATCATTGAATTTCCATTAAAATAAAATAATATAAAGGGATTAATGTCATATAAGTGGCTCCCTGAGGTCACAAAATAGTCCCAATGATTAATTTCTTCTAAAACCACTCATTAAATAAAATTATCACATGAGTTATGGAGGTTTTATAATATTTATAATATTATTTTTAGACTGAATTACCTGATTTACATGTTATATAAAAATAAAGGTGTAATATTTAATAAATTTGGGAATTCAGATTCTAAATATAGAATCCATTTTTTGAAATTAAAAACATGTAAGTGGAAAAAATTAATTTGAAATTATTCTCATTGATCAAATGGTAAAATAGGTTTTTAAAGTGAAAAGGTTCAAATGATAGAAATGTTTTTATACACAAAATCAATGTGAAATTGATTAAAATTACCTAAATTGTATTAAATGATATATAATTTATCTAATTATACTTTAAAACCAATCAAAAATATTATTTATCATTATAAATTATTTGAATGAAAGTTTTGTTTTCAATTAAAATCAGATGTCGGAAAAAGACAAAAAATTTAAACAATGTAAATTTTGATATTACTATTTCAAATAAGAAGTATATTTTTTCAAATATAATTTATAAAATTTTCAAAATCTAGATTTAAAACAAGTGTTCCATCAGAAGGTGAAAAAACTAACTTTTAGAAAAATACATCTTTTATGAGAAAAATGGATTTTACTTATATAATGTATCTAAAAAATTGGATGAATATTAAACATTATATTTAATATATAATAAATTTCATTCATATAATCCAGAAATACTGATTTTGTTATTTATTGGTATAAAAAACACTTCTGTAGGTTTAAATAGTTTTTTAGAAAAAACATTACCTCTCATGTTGAAAAGGGTTTTATTTTCATTTATAATTAATTGGTCACCAGAGAATTAATTATATATACTTGTGTAAACTATATTTTTATAATTATGTTATTCATGTTTATACCCATCATTCAAACGGCTATGTGACAACTTCCATATTAAATAATAATATTTTGTTGTTTGTTTAAGTATGATGTGGTGTATTATGTATGTTATTGAACATAGTACCTCCTTTTGAAAACATGGGATGTTAGATTCCCCCTCCCCCCATTTAAAAATTTTCATGCTAAAAATTTGAACTCTTTCATGTTATCTATAGTTTAATTATTCAAATTTACTTTATTGAAATCCCATATTATAAAATGGATTAAAAAAACTTCTTGTTTAAAAGAAAGAAAGGGAAGTATGAAGGTCACCAAAGATAACAAATTTTATGTTTCCATATAAGAAAACATGGACATGGAATAGGAAAATAATTCTCAAGGACAAATAGATTGTGATATAGAACATGATCATGGGAACATTCACCATCGTAAAACTATAAATATTTGATGAGTTAAAAACGTATTGACCAAAGTAAATGGATAACGTTTTTGTTTCAAAAAAAATTATAGAGTTAAGGAATTATTTTACTAATTTTACTAAGAACATCAGAAAATATTCTTACATGAAAATTAGAGTTTCATCCTTTAATCAATTTATGTCACAAACTCAACTTTTTCTCCAAATGATGAGTATTTAAGATGAATTTTTCAAACATAAAGAACTAGAATAAATATCTTGAGACTCACATAATCTATAAAATATTAAAATTCTAATTATATTATATTGAAAAATTAATAAAAACCAAATAGTTAGTATAACATAAGATAATTATTTAAAATGAATAAACCTTTTTATGATGAAAAACTATTTCAATCTCTAAAATTCCACAATAATACTCAGACTTCAACATAGACCATTTGAGAAATAACTATCCTTAAATTCCATAAAAATTATATAGAATTTTATTGAAACACAAAACTCATAAGAATTTTGTCAAATATTATTCCAAGATAATTTTAATATTTGCCTCCAAATAACATCAATTACTCTCAAAGTCTTATACCAAAAAGTAATTTCCCTAATAATATTCATGATACACTTACCATTTCCATAAATAACCTAAATCACTATAAACCCATAATAAAATCATATATTCTTTAAAAATATTATTCAACTTTTTTCCCAAATAAAATCCAATAGTATTCTATTTACCTTAATTTTATTGGGTTTCCAAAATAGTAAACGTCTTCCAAAATAAAATTATTCACTTAATCAAACAATTATTTTCCAATCCAAAGGTTATATATTCGTTAAATAAAATCTTCCCAAGATTAAATTATTTTCATCCAAAAAATCATTTTAACTAAAAATAAAAAAAGATACTAAATAGGACATCACATAGTCTAGTGGTAGGTCATGCACCCTTATCTCTCTTCGGTTGTGGTATTGCTTCATGTGGCCTTACCGAACATGATGATTTCTCACCTATAATCGGGTTTTTAATTTATCTAAAATTATATTAATATAATACTTATAAAATTATACTAATATGATAAACATTCTCAAAAATAACCTTCAAATATTTTAGCCTCGAAGGTTATATCATACCTCTCATTTTCATCCCAAAATGTAATAACCCATATTTACCTCAAAACTAAATGTCTCAAAAAATACTATTAGATAACTTAAATTTAATAACTTGAATCCTCAAAATAGGTTTCTAAAACACTGAACTTATGACCAACCACAAGATTATAAACCGATGATGATATCCATAACTCCAAATAAAACATTCTAGTCTTTTAAGTTATCTAAACCATGATTTGATGCTAACTATAAGGAATCAAACATAAACATTACATATTGTAGTTTTTTGAACAATAAATCATATTCAATAATACTTTAATTTTATAGTTTTAGATAATTAGGAAAAAATCATACAATGTAAACCCAGAAATTACCAGTGGACACTTATACTCAGTATCCATTTTTTTCAAAAAACAAAATGCTTCAAATCAAAACATTATTTCCTTTATGAAAACTCTTCACAAATATCAAAATCAATTCATTATTTAACAAACACATCCTATGAAAAAAATTAAAAAAAAAATTATGAGAAAAAAATAACTGTAAGGGATATAAGAGAAAGGAAATTGTTAGTCTAGTGAAAACAAATAAATTCATATAACGTGTACCATTATCTTAAAAGTTATTTAAGCATATGAAATAAAACATTTACATTTGAAATATTAAAATAAATTTTTTCAAATAAATCAATTAAAATCCATATTAAGAAATTAAAAACCAATTTCGGTGACTTAGAGCATCATTTTTATAAAACCATTTCAAGCCCCATTTAATGGGAATAACCATATAGCCTACTTACAAAATTTTCATAACCTAATTAAGATATTACGGGCATACCCAT
The DNA here is from genome assembly GCA_963277665.1 of Viscum album. Taxonomy (NCBI): domain Eukaryota; kingdom Viridiplantae; phylum Streptophyta; class Magnoliopsida; order Santalales; family Viscaceae; genus Viscum; species Viscum album. Next base: position 1,913,958,139 of record OY728165.1, on the reverse strand, counting down.
ATCTATCCCATCCACCCAGTGTTAATTTTTAATTGTATTAATAGTCTTTATATAGTCCACCCTATGTTAAGTTGAAATGGGATTTCTTGATGCTACCATTACCACCCCATGTTATGTTGTAACGACCTTACCCGGTGCTATCTGGACCACCCCATGTTATGTTGTAACATGATTTACCATTAATATCTCTGTCACCCCATGTTTCATTAAAAAACACCATATAAAGAATAAAAAAATTGATTTTATTTTTTTCAATATAAAGTATTTCTAAAAAATCTTCTAAACTCATAAGAGAATCAAAATACCCTTTCTTTTTAATAAAATGTCTTCTAAAATTGAAACATTGTGCACATCATAAAGAGCCAATTTTATTTGAAAATAAACATGAAAATTTATAATGTAATCATCATTTAATTAAAGAATCATGATGGATGAAAAATACTCTCGAATAATATAAGTTAAAAACATTATTTTTTTACTTTTTAAAAAAGAAACTTTAAAAGAAGATTTTTTTTTGAAGAAAGTCCCTTTAAAATAACATATTATTGAATCTATCATTAGTAAAATAAATTGAAGTTGTATATTCACTATAAATAAAAATTAAAAAATTGGAATTCCAATATAATGTAATCAAAATTATTTTCACATATATTATTAGAATGACATAACCAAATAAGTAGATGATTAACTCAAAGAAAGGAAATTGAGTTATGAATTCCCTAAGCTCGAGTTTTTTTTGTCACGTATGCCCTTTATATTTCAAAAATAAAAAACATTTGTTAATTATTTATCTTATTGAGAACCAATTTCAATTTTAATTTTCCTTTTATACTACTTTTTACAATGTTATGACAATTACTTAATTATTTTAAGTTTATGTTTCATTTTTTGACGATATTAGGTACTTGAGTCCAATATTAAATTTATTTGGTGTTTGTAGTAAAATATATCTTTATTAAATAATATCTATAATAATATTCAAGAAATAATAATAACTTTTCTACATCAATTATACTTTTAAATCCAGCCATTAAATATGGATAAGAAAAAATGAACTATGTTACAATCATGGAGACGGTGACTCGTGTGTATGCATGAGTAATGTTTATGTTTTTTAGATGATCATTATAGAATGAAGGTCAGTATTATTTTAACTTTATAGAATTATCGTAATATAATTAATATCATTTGGATAATGTTAATATACTTTTTTATATCATCCCTGTGATGTGGTGATGAAAAATGAATCGCACCACTTCGTGGAGGTTATAGTTCACACATTCGCACGAATGATGTTATCATTTTTATGTGCATGTGAAGGTAAGAAACTAAATGATATATTGTTCTTTTATAATGTAACATATTTCATTAATTTTTTATATAAACATTAATTTATAAATTATTACCTATACTTGAGAGATAAAGATGCGAAATGAATTATATCGGTTCACGAGGTGTTAGTCTGCTTTAGACATGAATAATTAATTCATTTCCATTTTGATGGAAGTGGATGTGGATTAAGGTGGTGATTTTAACATAATAACATCTTAATATGTTGAGGATATTTTATTTATTATTTTAAAAATTTTGAATAATATCTGAATGAATTTGAACAAGATATAATATAGAAATGCTTAATTAAAAATGACACCACTTCTTCAGACACACTCTTTTTTTAACACCTTAAGACCACTAAGATTGGTGTTATGCATAAAATATTGACTATATAATGTGGGTATGGATTGTAATAGCTATTTGGATAGATTTTGGATAAATAAAATAGGTTTTTAAGTGTGAAGAAAAGAGAATAATAGGTTCCCTTTTATAAGAGAGTGGATGGGCACTCTTGGAATTTCAAAAAAAAATCATATAAATTCATTTTCAATTAAAAATGGATAAAAAATATTTATTTCAAATATAATATGTTTTTTGGTCAAAATACATTCATATAATGACAATTAGACAAGTATTTTTTAATCCTTTTCATTTTTCGTTTTAACCCTTATTTAACCTCATTAACTCTTACCGTGACAACCAGTGTTGTTACATGTTAAAGGTTAATATAGTTACTTTTAAATATTGAACAAACCATAATTTAATCACTGATGAAATTTTAATCATTTTCCAAAAAATGGAAAAAATCATAATTTAGAAATTTTATATCATTTTATAAAATATTATTTATTTTAAAATATCATTAATTTCAATTTTCCCACTATTAATTTCATGAATTTTTTAAAATATCATAATAACAAGATAAATTTAAACCAATTATTATAACACATCACTAACCTGTCAAATTAATCTATTAAATTCTTATATTGAATTAATTATCTAAAATTATATTTATTTAAATATTTTTAATATCATTTATTTGATATTTTCATTAATTAAATAATTATTTAATCATTATTGTGTAATCCTTTAAGGTAATAATTTCTATCCTAAAAATTGAAAATATATTTCCATAATAACAATAAACATTATATCTTTTCAAATACAATTTATTTTTGGAGATATATTCTATGTAACCCTACATTAAAATTTTTAAACTTATCAGAACAAAATTATGAAATCTTTGACTTTTATTTAAAATAAAATACTATAAAGGGATTCAAGTAATCCAAGTGGCTTCAAGAGGTCAAGGTTTTTAAAGTGAAACTATTCAAAAGAATGAAATGTTTTTTTATCCAAATTCAATGTGATATTTATTTCAGGGACCTACATTTGTTTAAATTATATAAAATTGATCTAATTATACTTTAAAACCAATCAAAATATGATTTAGCACTATAGATTATTTTGAAGAAAACAAAATCAATTAAAATCCAAAAAAAATCACTATTCATAAAAAATGACACAAATCATAAAAAATAAAATAAATAAACCGAAGTAAATTTTAATATTACCCCTTCAAATAATAATTTTATTCTATTAAATAGAAATTATAAAAGTGTCAAAACTAGATTTAAAATAAGTACGTCATCAAATGGTGGCAAAATATCCTTTTTAAAAAATACTTATTTTATGAGTAAAATTGGATTTTTTTTCTTATATCATGTTTAGAAAACAAATTTGATTAATGTTAAACATTAGATTTAATATATCGTAAATTTCATTAATATAATACATAAGAGTTATTTGTTTATTTATCAGTATAAAACACACTTGTGCACATTTAAATAGTTTTCCCTAAAATTATTTCATTTTCTTTCGAAAATTGTTTTATATTTAATAATAATTAATTTTTCACCAAAGAATTAGTTATATATACATCTGTGATCCATTTTTTCATAATTTAGTTAATCTTGTTCATACCCTCCATTCTAACAGCTATGTGATAACTGACATATTAAATAATAATATTTGATTTGTTTAATCGTGATCTGGTGTATCATGTACACAATCAAACATAGTGTTTCATTTTAAAAACATGAGATGTTATAGAAGAATTTTTCATATATCCCAAAAAACCACTTGGAGGATGATTCTTTCACCAATGATCTATAGGTGGTGTGAGGTATGGTCGAGGTTCAATTTGTATCTCTTCTCAGTAGCTCTAACACTTTCATGTATTATAGTTACCCTAGGGTCTATGCAGCTCTATTTGATTATATTTATTATGTTGTGACTGATTATAAAAAATATTTTTTTTGATATTATCCCAAAGTAAAGGAATATCTAAGAGTTTGTTCTTTCCCTAAACCCTAAATGCTCTCCCATTCCATATGGATTTCTAAGTTCCTTCTACATGTCCTCTTGGATCCCCATTACGGGTGATTTCATAGATTTTGTCCAAGACTTCTTCCAATGTGGTGGTATCCCATTATTGGATTGTGAAACCACTCGAGTTCTTATACTGAAATTTAAACACCCCTCTTCATTAAGATAGTACAGACCAATTGATATCTCCAACTTCTCTTACAAGGTTCTTATAAGAATAATTAATAAAATGATCTCAAAACCTCATCATAACTAGGTTTCTAAGTAACATCATGGATTTATCAAGGTAAGTTCCTTCCAAAGTGATGTTCACATATCTCAAGAAATTATTGGTTTCATCAATAAGAAAACATCAGTTTTTAAAATTTCCATAAAAATATAAATGGATAAAGAGTATGACATATTAGAGTGGGATTCATTATTAGAATGATGGAATTTATAGGTTTCTTTACTTGGGTTATTAACCTACTGTTTGTATGCTAAAACACCCCATTTCTCTATATTAACCTTATGGTAAGGAAATGTGTTTTCTTTAAATTAGTCTGGGGGATAAGGTAGGGTTCCATTATCACCCATCACGTTTAATATAGATCAGGATTCCCTAAGTAGATATCTTACATTATAAAATATCAATCTACATATCCACCCTTTTCCATATTTGAAATTATTTTAAAGTGTCTCAAACATTTTTTGGATGATATAGTTTTCTTTTTTAATGGAAAAATAAATTCCATCAAAAGATTAAATAATGTTCTAGAATATTATTTCAAATGGCGTGTCCAACACATGAACCATTATAAGATCTAAGTTTTTATTTATAAAATATTTTTGTAGAGGCATTAAAAAATTATTAATTCTAATATTGGAGTTCAAAATAAGAGATTCCCCATGGATTACTTTATTGCATTGATCTCTTTAGGTATATTGTTCACCCATCATTTTTAGGAGGTAGGTTATTGAATTTCTAAAAATATAAATAACTAGAATAACTAATTCATATTTTTGTACACATAATAACTCTTATAAATTGTGTTCTCTCCTCCATTCCCATGAATTTGTTTCTATTCTCAAGATAAAAAAGATGATACAAAAGGATTTAGAAAATATCATAAAATATTTTATATGGGATGCTCATTCTGGTTGTAATGCCACTGATATTGATCAGCTATATTGGTTAAGGTAAAGGATAACATTGGTATAAATATGAGTATTGTATCGGGAATAATTCATTACTAACAAGACAAATGGGTGTGGGAGGGTTTAGAAGACAAGTCTGTTTAGGCCAAGCTAATCATGGAAATGTATAGTAAGGGCCAAAATTTGTTAAAGGGAATAGTACATGGCTTATGGAAAGTTCATTGAGGCCACACCCCTATCATGTAGAACCATTCATGATAGATTTTTGGATGAGGGGATATCATCATCTAGAACCACAATTGGGTAGGTTTTATGCATGGGTTCAAACGGTTCCCAACTTCGGACCATATATTTATGTAATCGAGTAATCACTCTAATTTAATATTTGAAAACGTGAACCAAGAACATTTTGATATTTTTTAAATGATCTAAATGTTTGATTATTGTGACAAATTTATTTTCATATGATCCTTAGAAAGGGACTTTTTATTGAAGTTTTACCATTCTTTGTTGCATGTAACCCTTGAGCAGGATGGATGAGGTAGCCTTCTTTGGTCCGAAGACATCCCCATGAAATATAAATTCTCAGCTTGGTGAATACAATACCATTCTCTATCCAAGTATGAGTAGGATAAATTCAAGAGGATAAATATCACTTCTAAATTACTTTTTTTTATAATCCTAGTGAAGATTTGGCCCCCCATATGCTCTTTTAAGGAGAGTGTGGGAAAAGGTTTGGGTACTCCTTTAATGAATTTACAGAGATGGTGTATTAAGAGTTAACAAGAAAGAACTCTCTCAAAATTTGGTTCCATCGTATGGGAAACAAAAGATAAAAATGAAGGTGATTGAAATTCCCCATTCTTCTGGATACTGGTGTGTCTAGGTTGCAGGGAATAACCAATACCTCAATAACCACCACAATATAAGGTAAACACTTGTATAAAGGATCATAAGTATGGTTGATGCTCTGTCATTCTTTCTAAAAAGTTTGGATACTTCCCCTTCCCTAAAAGATATTATATTTTTTAGAACCCCTCCCCCCCCACACACACACACACATATATATTATCTAAAGCCACTCCCACATGGTCATTAATTATGTTTTAATCACATACCAATGGTTTTAAGATCAATGTTGATAGATATGTCAACCTTTACTTCATGTGGGTGGAGGTATCATTCATGGTCCCCATGGCTCAATTTTCATTACTTTTAATACCACATATAGACAAGGTTAATCTCTCCTTTCATAGATAAGTTTCATAACTATTAATATCAAGTTATGTAGTTTGATCATCATTGACTTGACCTTGATAAAAAAAGGCTACCAACTTATCCCCAATACCATTCATGTGAGAATATATATCCCTAATTCTATAAGCAACCGTATTAGTAGATATAAGAACCTCATTAAAACCCTAATGGCAGTGCATCACACATGGTACAAGGGGAATAAAACTACTGATTTCTAATATTCAAGGACAACCTAGGAATGTTTTTTTCAAGATTTTCTAGTACCGGTTCCCTTCCTCTTGATTTTTTGATCTCGTTGTAGGTGATTCTCATAGGTTACATTACTTTAGACCTCCTTAATCCTTTATAATCCTTTTTACTTTAATAAATTTCTTATGTACATATGACGAATATATGGATATCAATAATTAAATGGAAATTTTTACTATGAATTAAGAAAATATTTCTTCATGGTCAATAAAATTAATTATTTTATACCCATTTTCCACTAGACATGATTTATTTGTAAACACTCTACCATCCATTTCATTTTTCTTATAGAAAACCCACATAAAGCCTATGGGTATCACCCCTTCATGTGAATCCACCAAGTTCTAAACATGGTTAGTAAATAAGGAATACACCTCATATTTTATGATATTAAACCATTTCTCAAAATAATAACTCTCAATAGACTCTTATTATGTAGTAGTTTTATCATTTATGGACATTAAATCATTAATAATTTATATAATAAGTCTATATCCCTTGGGTTCTTAATGAATCAAATGAGACCTTTGAGCATCTTGTGTAAAATAAGTTTCTTATTATTTCATAACTCTTTGTAGATCTAGTTTAACTTCCGAATTAGTAACACATTTTTTATATTAGTTTTTAACTTCTATAACATCATATTTTCTACCACTAACTCATTTATTCATGAGATAATTCTTTGGGAAAACGTAATTTTAATTAACGAACACTTTTTGTTTAGTAGTATTACAGAAATAATATCTCATATTTTTCACTACGATAACCAATAAATAACAATTTATCTAATATTAGGTTAACCTTATTAGAAGAAAAAAATTATAAATGATCTTCATAAACTAAAATATTCATAAAAGATAAATTAGGATGACTCCAAATTCATACCCTATATGGTGTACTTATGACTTCAACAATGGAAATGTAGTTAATTAAGAATGAAAACTTTTCAATAGAATACCCCCATAATGATATAATAAAGTCATACTAAATCAAAATAGATCAAACCATGTCTAATATGGTATGATTTATCCTATCAAATACACTATTCCATTTTAGTGTTTTAGGAAGAGTGGGTTTTGAAACTATTCCACAATCTCTCAGAAGATTAAAAAATTCATGGATTAAGTATTAATCACCTCGATCAAATTGAAGAATATTAATAATACTACCCAATTGAATTAGTACTTTATTTAAAAATTATTTAAACATTAAAAATGTTTCAAAATTGTGTTTTATTAGAAACACATAACAAAATTAACTAATTTCATCAATTTATGTTATGAAGTGCCTATACCCACTACATTCTTTTATAATAATTAGACTACAAAAATCACTATGTATAAGGTCCAATAGTCAATTATCCCTTATGCATTTTATAATAAAAGGTGATTTCATCATTTATCCTATTAAATAAAACTTTCATTTTTTAAATGATTCAAAATTGAATGAATTTATAAATCAACATCTATGGAGTATTTGAATGTTTTTCTCATGTATATGTATAAGGAAACAATGTCAAAGATATTAGGTGTTAAAATCAACCCTGACCTTAATATTTTGAATCCCATAAATATGATTATCTATATCCAAAATTTAAAAACCATTCACCATATTCTAAATTCCATAAAACATTTTATTTATATATGTATACAAATATATATATGTAAATTATTTTTCTTAATCATAAATGAAAATCCCATATTTTCCAAATAAGATATAGAAATAAAATTTTTAATTATGGTAACTACATAGTAATAGTTTTCTTTTTCTAGAAACTAATCTATTGGGTAGAATTCAAATATAAATGGTAACCTTAAATACATTAACCCTTTCCCCATTGCCAACATATATATCTACTTCACCATTCTTAAATTATATATTACTTTTTTTGTGTGTTCATCATCACAAATGTGTAATGCATACCTACTATCCAATACCCATGATTTATATTTTGAGGAATTTATTTTAATAATATTCACATATATATGCTCAGAATACTTATATTTGTGAGAAATTCTCAACCATAGATACTAATATAGTATTATATACAGGTACTACCTATAATATACCTCAAAATTATAGTTATAATGTATGTCAAAATAAATAATAATGAAATATTTGTGGGTTAGTATCATGTTTAATAGCTTTTAATTAGAAAATTTTATGGAAATTACTCCAAAAAAATGATTCCTCAATCCATCGGTAACTTAAGTGGTCAAAGATCCATATTTCACTAAGTTTTATGTCCAATTTAGTGTTCCCCTCAAATTTTATCAATTTAGGTAGATTATCATTATAATTATATCACATATTATCCCTAAATAGTTGAGTGGATAATGATCTTCCAAAAGATGGAAGATTTGAAATGAAAGGAAGTTAGAGTCTTCCCCCTCAATAATGGATAATATGGTTTCTAATATCTCATGGTGGTGGTACTGCACTACCTTGGATTTCCGCTTCATCCACTTATCAGAGGACTTGCAACGGAATCTCTTTCTGCATCGACCTCAGTGGCTCGCGATTTCTGATTTTCGGATGGGAATAAAACTTTTGTTATGTAGATGATGAAAGATTTGGATGAACTCCATCCTACCCTAGATCTAGGTCTGGTTCCTCAACCTAATGATGGTTTGAAGGTGGATACTCATAGATCTACGGTTTTGGACCCAATCGGCGGAAGGGGCGTTCCTTCTATGAATCCCCTTGTGACTTCGACATTACAAGATGCAAGGGATAAACGAGGGTCCTATACAGATGTAGATGTAAGTTTAATGATGGGTGGTGCTAAATCTTTGACCTCATTGAAGGATGCATATCTAGGTAGAATCCTTCGTAAGAGATATTCTTCCCATGTTGAATCACACCCTATAGCATTCGCTGAATGTATGAAAACTGAGAACAACCCGCTCAATGCACATATCGTTTTAACAAAAGGTGAAAATCCATGGAAACTAAAAGAGTTTCACCATATAATTGGAAATGTGTCTCTCTTGGTGGAGGATTTTATCACTGGATATTTTCCTTAGATGACATGAAGCATAGAGAATGGGGTATTGGTACTATGATCCTGAAACTTGGTTGGTTGAATTTACATGAACGGTCATTGGACATTAATTTATTGCATACAAGGAATGATTTTTGTCAGGACTTGGTTTCATTTCATGGACTCGATTGGGTCCTTTGGAATCCAAAGATATTACATGCCATTAGAATGACAATTGGAATGCCTATCCTCCTTGATAACGAGACATAGGATGTTCAGTTTAGACACTTTTCTAGGCTTATGGTGGAGGTTGATCTCTATTCCAAACTGGTTGACAAGGTAACCCTAAATATTCCCTCTGATAACATACAAATTGATGTAGAATATGATAAAAATTCTATTTTCTAAAATGAATGTATTATTGTTGGTTATTCTTTATAACTCTGTCGAACAAAGGTTTCTTGTGAGCGTTGTGGGAAGAGAGGTCACTCATCCAATCTCGGTCGAAATAAATAAAAACTAAAAAATACAGACTCATCAAAAGCTATTTTATGTAATGGTGACACCCCCATAGAACTAGTTTCACATGTGGTAGATGTATTTCCTGAAGTTCCCAATGGAAGGGGGTTACCGGTGGGGTCCCTGAGGGAGAAGAAGTCTTAGGTTGGCATCTTCTCTAAGGAAGGAAATTCCAACCATGTTGCTTCTTCCCATAAGGAAAAGGTGTTGACATAAAACAAATTAATATTCAGGATACTCCTCAAATTTCATATGGTTCAAATGACTTGAACAAACAAGTCAATAAAGAATCTACTCAAAACAGGGATCATAAACATCTTCTATTTGAATAGTTGTCTACTTCGGTCAAAGGTAAAGTTTTTCCACACCATTGTTTGTCTCCCAAATATCATGACATAGTGTCTAATCAAGCGAATGAAGATGAAGTCCAGCTAGAGGTAGATCACCATCTCTTATATGAAAGGATGATTTCTTCAGGAAACCGAATTGGTAAGCATATCATAGAATTATACTCTCCAGTCATTTCTAAATCTTTACTGCCTGCTATGGATAGTGAAGGATTTCAGCTGGTTTCCTATAAGAAGACAAAGTCTCTAATTTCCACACCTATAGTGGTTGAGCATTCTATTGAAAAGCACTAGAAAATTTTGGACCAAACTGAAGAAATGACCATTGAAGGAATGAAGACATCTGTGACAAGATACAATTCTCTTAAAAATGCATGGAATGATAAGAGGATAGCTCTGATTTTGAAATCACTGACGCAGGCACATTGTATAAAAGTATTCAAGCACACCCTTCAAGTAGGGGGAAATAGCGAGGTCAGGGAGTGGTCATGGAAGAATTGAATAGCATGAACAACCGAAACAATAAAGAATGTCAAGTGCACAACTATTGAAAAATATCGATAAGTAGTTACTAATTTGGGATTTTCCTTTTTTCCCTATACACCTCTTGACCACTTTATTTTTATTTCTTTTAATAAAAGAGTCTATGCCTACATATTTTAAAAAATAATATTCCCAAAACCATAATGTATATAAAATAAAATCTATTTCTATGGTATCTTATCTTATAAGGTTTCCCTTATGAATTTAAAATATATCCTATAGTGGGATTTTGTTACTTAACTCTGAGGGTTACTAATTTCAAACATTACTTAAAAAAGATAACCCATGGGAACCCATCTTTAGTGTGATCCTATTGGTCATATAATATAGGTCCTAATGTGTCTTTTCTTTGGAAGAAATCTCACACATAGTATTGAAGTGGTTTTCTTTTATAGTCTCTCCATTTCTATTACACATCACATATATATTGAATTCATAACTGTCATAATAAATAAAATCGTTATTATATCATGTTTTATTCATTTATTTATGCCTCGTTATAATGATTTAGTTTTTGGAATCTCTATTCCATCGACTATATTTGTATGTTCAATCCATATTAATGTGAATAACTCAAAGTTTTTTTCCTCAACCAAAAATAAAACCCAACCTTATTTAAACATATGAAAATCCATCTCATGCATGTGGTATATAAAACCCTTTCATGTTATGGATTATAATTATTTTAAATTGGAAATCCCTAAATGAGTAATAATTTATTCATAGATAACCAATACAACATAGAATCCTCTACTTGAGTGAGTAGTCAGTCTAACGCAATGTCCCTCAATCCAAGGACACTTTACTCAAGAAATACTTAATTTTTTTGTAAATCTAACACTTAATATGTATAAACCATACTCTAACTCTAAATTCAAGATAAAAACAACATTAAAGAATGAATTCAAGGTAGTTAAAAATTTAATCTTATATTATCCTACCTAATATATAATGCATTGAATGAAAATTTTATAAGAATAAATTTATCACATAAATTTCAGTATGCATATTATTTTCATAATATAAAAAGTTTATATATTATGAATATTTAAATAGGAATACATAAATAACTAAAATTTATATATTTTTTAAACATAATATATCTATATAATCATTTTAAATTTAATTTTTGTTTAAAATTAATTTTTTATAATGTCCAAAACATATATTTTATAAAAAAATTAAAACCTAATCAAGTTTACTTAAAAAAATTCTCTTTTTTATGCCCATATCATATTTTATGATATATATTGAAACTACCAATCATAATCCATGATCCTATAATGGTAAGAGATATGTGTTATCATATTTTACCAATTATATTTTATGATATAAGCTATCATATATCTTGGTTCATCATAAGAACTTTATCATAATAATAAATATAAATTGTATCATTATTATAATATGATGCACTATTTTTGGAATACCATATTATCAATAATTACATATTATAAATCTTATCATAGATTATAATTCATTGTAAAATCATGGTATTCGATGAATCATATTCTCTAACACAACTATTTATTCCATGTGATCATTCAAAACACTAAATTTCGTATTACAATATTCTGTTTCAAAATAACAGCAGAGCGATCTATTGGTTAACATTTTTCTATGTCTTATCATACCTTAAAATATCATCTTAAAAAAATTATGACATAGATTTTATTTATAAAATCAGTATAAAAACTTCTTGAATCAAGGATAAAGATGGATTTAATAAAACCTACGGGTTTTATAGTATTATCTCATATCCAACACTATAGAATAAACTGATTAAACAGCTTGATCTATCTTCATAAATTCAACATGAAAATATAGAACACAAAAGTAACATGTGTACCTCCTATCCAACAAGCTAAATATTCATGGATTCTATTTAATAGAGATAATTAGTGATAGACTAAGGATTATTACCTTCCATGGTTGTACAATAGCCACTGGAATTATTTTATGCTATGAGATAAACTATTAGACTCCAAATGTCATATAGTGATTATCTACTAAGAAAAATAGAGAACAATGCAGAAATAGATAGATTTAGATTCTTACTAATAGATTCATTACACACACCTAATTGGTGGATTTAATACCTATATAAGATCCCATTATTTAATAAAGGTATTCCAGAATCACCTGCCAATTTATCAAGGCTGAAATGTGTTACAATAACAAATTCATGTTAGTGTGTTCTGATATTTTAATGTATAAATGATAATAATATGTTTTTAACAATATAAATGAATCTTCTATATGATCTACAGTGGTTTCAATCCATTTAGAAGATGTGGTAGTATCTAATGCACTTGCCATTATATATCACATAACATTTTATTTATTGCACCATATGACATTAGAATACGTGTGCCTTTAATGATACATCTATCTCATTTCCTCTCATATGAATCTCATGCATATATTAAATTTCGATATAGATGAATTATATAATACTATACATCATTTTAGTTTATATCCCACACTAATGTTCATGGGTAGCTAACTCGTGTATATAGAATCTCCAAGTTTCCATAGATGGGATTGTTATTATTGTTTTTTATAATTTGGATGGTTTATTTTTTCCATGGTTTATGGTTTGACATTTATTTATTTATATTTTTACTCTTATCACAAGGTGGAAAGATATTATGTGTTCATACATCATTTTCATCATGTAGGACTTATATATAATTTTTGGACCTTTATGTGGTTATTATTCTAACTATGGTACAAGGATCAATCATTTAAAGTGTAAAAAAACCAATATATAGTTTTTATATATAAATTATTAGTCTTACTCTACTTTACTAGACCATGGATATTGTGTTTTGTTTCCAATATACAATGATTATCCATGTAGATCCATATGTGAATGTACCTGATCTAAGAGTTGGTAGATTAGGCTAGATTTTAGATAATACTGTGACATCCTCTTATTATAGTGTGTTTATATATATAGTAGTAGAGTGTGGTTCCTAATATAGTTTTCCTTAAATTGTAATAACAAGACTGTTGTAGCCATGTTTTGATCCATGTGTTTAGAATTATACTTATATGTCACCACAATAGCCTCTTGTTGAGTTCTAGGAGGGTAGGGGAAAGCATGCCCCACGAATTTTGGAACAGGATCCTCATATTATGCTTACACCTCTTATAAATTAGTAAATACAAGAGATTTTATTGAGGTTATATATTCTATTAAAAATTTGGTCCCAATAATTGGGACATCCATGTCATGATTTACCTGAGAATTCTAGTTATGTCACATGCCTCACTTCTTTGGTTAGGTATGGGCATCATCTATCAAGTTATAAATAAATTTTATTTATAACATATTTGATAAAATTGATACACCCTTGATAAAAGGGTTATGATCACCTCCTACATGTTGTTTGGCCAATCCAAGCATCAGTGGGATGTTTATATTCATGTTGATCGGTATATGGGCTTCAATTTGATGAATTTTCATGCTCCTCTATTTGAGTAGTTCATCCCTGAGACTCTACTTGATGAAATAGATATATATTATGCATTTTATATGGAGGAATATCTATTATGGAATATACCACCTATCTTATCAATATTTTTTATGGACGACCTTATTGTTTGGTGATGTGGATACTAATGTTAGGTGATTTGAGGATGACCTAAGTTATTATACTCAACAATAGCTGAACCTTTTTCACCTGAACTCGTTTTAAAAAGTGGTGAACTATAACCTTATTTCTAGGAGGAACCAAATAGAAGTTAGATCATTTGGATATTTTATTTATTCATCCAAGATCATGTGTAGTTTTTAGGGAGTAAAAAGAAAACTATTGAGGATAATCACTACTGTGGTGATAGTCAAACCAACCAAAAAATGGGTTCATCGATTCCTTTAATAGGGAGAGTTTCAATAGAGAATTATTAGTTTATATATCCTGGTAATATCAATCATAACTATGATAGGACAAAAAAGGAGTTTCATTGTTATCAATAGTTGGAGAATATATAGATATTTTATGGTATCATAATGTGATTAGATAGAGGGAATGGTTCCAGTCATACATGAGTTTTTAGCGAAGGGTTAGGAAATCCCTAGTAGTATAATGGGTTGGGTTCATCTAGTTATTCAGGTAATGGATAAAGATGTGGTTTCCAAGGGAAGGAGAAACAATTTTAGTATGGTGATTCTCCTTAGTGGATTCAAGTGATAGGAGATCAGTTTTGGAGTTTAGTTCAACTTCACTTAATTGAGTACAATCTTTATATTTTAGGTAAGGGGATATCAACAATTCAATGTATGATTCGACTTGAATCCAGACAAGATTATAGTTTATTTGATATTAGTCTATCTTAGTCATTTATATATATATTGTTTTTCAATAATATAGGGATTTATATAAATTATGTGCCTGGGGTGATGTCTGTTGATATTACTGTAGGAGTGTGATCCAAGGGTATTTAGAGGTGTTAAGAGTGTGAAATAAAATTAGTGGAAATAATATTCTTTGTTATTTCATTATACAACACATGTATAGTATTGATGTAATTCTTGGAATGGATTTACTGAATTACACTAAAAACTTCTATTATTTTATGATGTTTTTTTGGAAACATAACAAATTTAAGTTACAAGAACAGTTTTTCTACATTTATTTGAGAAGGATTTATTTTCTATATAAAAACCGTCTAATTAAAATTGCAATTTTTTATTGATAATTATTTTTCACAAATATTTTTTGGGACAATATGTGCCACCATTAACTGGTTAGCCTAAAAATTTATTTTTGATTGAAGTTGAAAATCCTACCCCAAAATGTACTAATTGGAACATAAAAATCATAACAATCATAATTAGTTTTAAAGTAGATACATGAATATGGAGGCATTGTATTTTTGTTAGATTAATTCCATCACAATTAACCCAAAATGAAGAAAAAATCTTTATTATGGATTACATTCTTTTATAATTAACTTAAAATAAAGAAAAAATATCTATGATGAAAGAAATTCCATTAAAAAATACCCATCATAATAAACCATATATTTTATAATCATTCATAAAAAACAATTAAAATTATATTTTCGGAATTTAATAATTAATATTTGTGATAAAACCCCTTTTCCATAAATTTTGTTCAAAAAAATATAAAATAGTATTTTCCCAACACATTTTCCATATTCTTTTCACCCCAAAACATTCATTTATCCCTCTTTTTCACAACAAAAGATCCTTCTATATAGATCTAGTTAGTGTTTATCAATCAGATAATATTTTTACACTATTAATATGTATTTTTTATAATTTAATTTTTAAAGTAATTCATTATTTTTTAAAATATCTAATTATTAGATAATTAGTTAGTATTTCAATTTAATTTGTTTGTTATAAAAAATTATTTTGATAATGTTTCATTAAATTTATATATTTTCTTATGGATATTTCATGTGTAATAATCCTAAATACATGTCTACCTAGGATTGAGAAATATTTTAATCCTACTAAATAGGAGGATCATTCTAGATGAGGTTTTCATCATGTCGATATAATCTGGGGTGGTAAGAGAACACACACAGAGCTGGGAGTCATATATTAATAATACATAAATGAAATATTTTACGTAAAATTTTATATGCCCCTATATCTCTCATAGTGTTTTCATGATCAAAAACACTCTTTTGTGTCTCTATAATTCTCATTTAATTGGATGGTAGTTACATTATTATGATTCTACATGACATCCCTAATGAATATAATGAATGAATCTTGTAGAAATTTTAAGATCATATTGAATAAATTAAATAGGCATTGAAAAAAAAAATTAATTTCTAATGGATGTGATGAAATCGTTCAAGGGAATTAAAATGGTCAATAAAATTCATAGAAGGATGTTTAAGGGTGAAAATTGTGCTTGACCATCAGCAGGATGCACAGGATGGTTGGTACAGAGCCACTGGCTAGCCAATGGTTATGGAAAGAATTTCCTTCCTATAATAAATCCACCAACCATCCAAAGAAGGGTCACCAGCCAGACGGTTGAAGCAGATAGATCAAAGAGTTCTCTAAATGTCTCACCATATAATCGGTGGGTTATTTAGGCTATCTAGTTTCTATAATCTAGGAATTAAAATATATTCATTTTGGTGGACCTCACAACTCTTAAATTATCTTTAACAATTATTAATGAATCTAAAAAATCAAAAATGTTTTATAGACCCATTAGAGCCTATAAATTGGTATCATTAGTGGCATGGAATATATATATTAATTAAATTGGATAATAACATCACCTAAATTGGGAATCAAATCCTTGATCAATGTTTTTCTCACCCAAAGGGGAATCTCTTGCAGATTCTCTCAAGGTTCTTTCAACGGACAACCCCAATTTTTATTCAATCTAAAATTCTCTCATATTCCATAATCTCTCTATCATTTATCTCATTTTGACATATCTATAATAGATATTGGGAAATGTATTTGTAATGGGTTTTTACCAAGAAAACCACTCTTCTTGTTATCTCCTTCTACAACTTCGGCTCACTGCCACAAAGAGTGAGGGACAGGTTCCTTTGAAACTGTTAGATTTCAAGTGTGTTCTCACAAAAATAATTTTAAGGGATATTTTTCTTGATCACTTCCATGATAAAGGGTGTAATAACCCAAACCACTAAACTTAAGTGTAGGATATATAGGGGTTCACACTAAGCTATGGTCAAAATCCTTTATCAAACCATGTTTTCTTATTATTTTATTTTCTACATCGATTATTTATTTTTCAAAACACATAAAACATGATATGAATAATTAGATAAATTAAATACATCTTTTTGGTTAATAATCACTAAATTAATGTTAAAACTATCCTCTTAATACATATTGGAATTATTCTTTATTGAATATATATTTTTTAGTTTGGAATTTACCTTTTTTAATTCATTTAATTTTTAAAGGTTTATTTCACCCCCACCCCCCTGTTGTAATATTTTTCTAACCAAAAATTATTATAAAAGGGTCTTTTTGTTTTTATTAAAAATTTATTTTTTTAAATTGTGCTTTGATATTTTTTTCAAAATATTTATTTTCATATCCTAATCAATTTCAAATTATTATATTTTAATGATGGAAGATAACTCTTATTCACATGCTTCTGTTTTTAATGCATGGATTATTCCTATTGGAAAAATCAAAAGTAATATTTTATTGTTAGAATAAGTTATCCTATATATAAAATGGTTTTGTATAAATGTATTCTTACTAAATAACCAGAAAATAAGTGGACACCTTATAATATTAAAGACATTGATCATAATGGAAAATCCATGAATAATATACATTATAGAATTGACTAAAATGAATTTAATCATGTTTATATATGTAATATTTCCAATGAAATATAAAAAAGTCTATAATTAACTCATGAGGGAACCTATAATGTTTAATATTATAGGTTAGACATGTAGAGGAAAGGTTTTTGAAAGCCTTCTTATACATCCTAATGAATCCATTACTAGTATGTTTTATATGTTTTAATAACATATAAAATGGCCTGAAGTCTCTTGGGGATGATTTTTCATCATAAATCTTAGTAAAAAGGTATTATGGGTCCTACCAAGAAATTGGGAACCTAGATTCATGGTTATACAAGAATAAAAAGATATAAATAAAATATATATCAAAGGACTTATCGAGTCCCTAATTATGTTTACAAAATACTATAAAGTGATAAGTTGATAATGAGGATAATTAAGAAAATGATGTAATAAAACAATCTCCTTCAAAGCTACCAATAATTAATCATCCAAATATTAAGTTAAATAATTTTTTCAACTTTACCAGAATATGAACTATTTATTTAAGAAAAATAATGTACCTCCCAAAATAAGAATGTGAATAAAAAAGTGGACCCAAAAGTAACATAATATGAATTAAAGAAAAATGATCACATCAATTCAGAGAGATCTATCTTCAAAAATAAGGTTAAAGAATGAAAATGAGGAAATAAGGATCTTAAAGTTATAATCTAGAGTGTAAGTAATGACTCCATGAACTCAACTTACTCATCTAATTCAAGTGACTCATGTTATAAGTGCCTTATCGAAAACGTTTATGAAGACATTGATGTTAGTTCCCATCCTCCCATTTCTTCATCTTCCTATTATTCTATTACTTCTTTCCCCTCATATTATTCAAATTTATACTCCATTCATAACAATTATGTTCAACTAAAATACACTAATGATCAACTGAAAAATGGTATTCATTAACTTTCATCCTTATACAAATAACTTGATAATATATAAAAGTATAATCGTAATTAAAAAGAGCATATTTTAAAATATAAATAACAAATCTTGAATGAAATGGAATAATTATCCATGAAAATTAAGAATCAGATAGATGTTAAAAAAAATAGAGTCTATTATCAAAGTCCTTAAAATATATCTATCAAAATTCACACATGGTGAAAATAATTTAAATTAAATTTTGGAACCACAAAAACCTTTTATATAAATTGTTGGCCTTGTTTTATCAAATCATGCAAGCACTTTGAAATCCATTAAAAACCAATTTTATTAAAATTTTCACAAAATATAGGTTTTTAAAATTCTATAAATAATTTGGGATTTAAATTATGAATTTGAATACACGAATTCATGATATGGGTGAAAAAAATCAATTTATATTTCATTAAGTATTCCTAATATAAAATCTCATTCTAAAGAAATCTAGATACCATAATCATTGTTGGTGAACATTATAAAACCCAAGTTTTTTTGGGTAAAAATAATTTATTTATTTAATTTTATGGGAAACGTGTCTTAATAATAAATCAATGAAACACTGTGGTACATAGATACTTGTTTCTAAATAAATATTTTTGGTGGCCTCCCAAAGTTAAATCAAATCAATAACATTAAAATTGGTTACATTAACTTTAGTAATAAATCTAAGTGTAATATAATCTATGAATATTATATCTATTTTTTAACACAACTCTTATTCAAAAAAATTATTTTTCAGATTTTTGAAACACAATTTTCTAAGAATTATATAATTGTGTAATAGAGGGTTTAAAGTTTGTTTTGAAGATTTTTTTTATAATTTTTAACTCAAAAATAAATATTTTATTTATTGTTTCTCAATTTAATTATATTTAAATAATCAATTTAAAATCTATCAAAATACAAAAATGAAAATAATTTTGTGAAACTTTTAGTGATCAGTGTCATTGGAATAGATTCCTTAGTCATTATAGAACACAGTCACTTTTCAAACTCATCCTTTATCAACTATAATGATCCTTAGCCAAACTAAATTTCAAATATGACACAGTTTGTGAAGAATTCCAATATGGTAAGCAAAAAATATTTTATTTTAAATCTAAAAAATAAATTTAATATTTTAAAGATGTAACATTAATTCATATTTATTTATTAATAAATTCTCACATTTATAGTCTCGAAGAAAAATTAGATAATTTTGTTATTTTTTATAACTTCACTATATTCACTAGGGCTTACTTCTTATCTCAAAAAGTTAATCTTATAAATTCTTTATTAAGTTTTCAAAAAAAATAGAAATGAAAATCGTTATAAATTTCCTTTTCAAATTAATAAAGGAAAATAATTCTATAATTAGAAATGAGATGATTTATTCTCTTCTCATGTCTATAATAATTTTATTTATACTCATACCAAACATCCACCCCCAACAAAATAGGGTACTATGTTGCTAAAATCGAACTATCCATGAAATAAATCATACTATTTTAAAATAACATAGTTTAACTAAAATTTTTTGGGTTGATGTTATAAATAATGCATGATTTATCATTAATCACATTTTTATAAAACCATTTCTCAAAAATACACCTTATGAACATTATAAAAATAAAAAACTCAATATTGGATTTTTTAAATTTCATGGTTGTAAATGTTTTATTCTCAACACCGAATAAAATATTGTAAAATTTGATTCAAATATATTGAAGGTATATTTGTTAGGTACTCTAACTTAAGAAAGGAACATTGATTATTTAACAAAAGAAATAAAACATTATAAGAATCAATTCATATTTATTATAAAAATTTACAAAATATTTCTTTCTCAAAATAAGATTTAAAATGACGTTTTAACATAAAATGAACCTTCTCAATATAAATAAGTTGAAGTTGAAAAACAATAATCATTAAGTTATTTACCTAAAGTTTTTAAGATATCTAAATACCATCCCCTTAACAATGTCATTATATATTTTCAAGAGGGAACCCATACTAGAAGATTGGTCCAAATGAGGTTGAATGGATTTCCTTCATCTCCCACATAGAACCCCAAAATGTTAATGATTCTCTAAATGATGAAAATAGGGCTCTTTAAATACAAGTGGTACTAAATAAATTCACTCAAAATTTTGTATGGACTCTCATGTAAAGACCTAATTACCATTTTTTTATATCCACTAAATCTATTCCTAGGAATAAGTTTGATGGTATTGGTAATATCACTAGAAATAAAGTTTGTTTTGTATTTAAAATACATAACCAAGAAAAGGAATTATAAATGGTGAAACCAATACACCCATCACTCGGTTGGAATCCATTAGAACTATGTGGTAATTCACCTATCACTTTAATTTCAAACTCTATCAAATGGATTTGAAAATCACCTTTTAAAATAGTTTTATTAACAAAAATGTTTTTTTAAACCACATAGTTTTGAATATGAGGTATTTTAAAATCATTTTTTCAAACTAATTTAAACTATTTATGGGTTAAAAAAACCACACAATCTTGAAATGAAAATTTATCTAATTTTATTTTATCAAATTGTATTATAATAGGTAAATATTTTTCAAATATTTTTCTAAAAAATGCCTCAAATTATTAGTAACATGCTTATGATTATATTTATGATTTAACTATCAAATCAACCAATGAATCTATTATATTAAAATCTTATTATTTATGTTTAAAGTAATTTGATATAATATTTATTGTACAACTCAAATTCTTTCTTTATTTTTATATTTCACAAAATAATGATAGTATTTTTTAAAACTAATAAAAATAAACTATTGAACTTTTAAAGTTTTTTGGAATGGATTGGGATAAATAAATTAGAACACCCATCAGAGAATCATGTAACATAAAGTTTTATGAATCCGGTAAGCTAATAAATAAATAAAAAATATAGATTTATGATTGTGATTCTACTCTATCTTACTGTGACTAGTTATGACATCATTGTCCTTTTTTTCTTTGTTCTCATTTTCAATATAATATAAAGGAATATCATCTCAAATATATTAATAGGATTTTAATATATTTAAAAGGAACTAAAAATATAATTTTTTATCCAAAAAGAACATATTTCGAGTTAAATAGTTTTTTAAATGAAGATTTTGGTGTAAGTGAAATAGATAGTAAAATTTACAACTAGAACATTTGTAACACCCCAAGCTTCTACGGTACGTTTCCCTTCGAATAATGCGATAGCGTGTGTTGTACGCAACCTCGCGTTCTAACACACACCACAACTAATTAAACTAGCCGTTGTGAATAGTAATACCTACTTTTTGAAATCATATATATTCTATATTTCAAAATGGACTTCATTTTTGGATACGGAATATCAAAATTAGCCTAGGGTGAAATTTTGGTACATTTCGGATAACTTTCATATTTTGATGAATAGTGAAAATTTCTAAATTTTAATTAAAAACAACTTTTTTAATCAAAATAATTAATAGTGATAAATTATGAATTTGAGTGGTTTTAAAGTATATTTAGAATATATTTTTACCATTCAATTTAATGTTTATCATTGGACATAATTTTACAATTAAACCGAACATAAACAAGTGTCAATCTTTTGATAGTTATTATCTCTTAAAAACACGCTTTTTGTTTTGACAACGGGAATTAATTTTAAATTAATTTCTGCCACTTCTGTGTTTTGAATTTAGGAAAATGGATTCCATATTTGGAATCAGGATGTTCAAATTGTGTAAATAGGTAACTTTTATTTTTACACATTTTGAATAATTACTGCGGTAAATATTTTATTTACCATGGTTAAAGAGTAAATCCGGTAAATAAGGGTTAAAAAAAATAATATTATAATAATACTAAATTACCCTAAAACGTGTCTTAACCCTATTGGTTGATACATGGTCGACCATGGGCATCTTTGGGTCTATTTTGGGACCCCATGGATCCACTTGTAAGTGATAATGACACTTTATTTTAATTAAGTCAAAATGAATACAAAAATGACACAAGCATATATCTTTTAGAACAACAATTTTTACATAGGGTTATACATGTTGGATTTTCGATTATAAATATTCATTAGAACGATAAAAAGATTTCCTACATAATGATATTTTATTTATAATTTTTAGACATTAAATAAGTTATTTTATTTATGACACAATGATGATGCAGTAATTAATATAATAGTGAAAAATTAAAATAATTGATATTATAAATACCCAAATAAATATAATATGAAACTTTTAATGAATTAAACTAATTTTATAGGCTAATATGATATATTAGGATTGATTTAATGGACTTTTTTCGAAGTAATCAATCTGTTATGAGTTTCACAAAAATCAACTATTGAATAGTGTCAAAATTGACATAAAAGAGTTCTTAAAACAAATATTATATTATTAATTGATATTAAATTCCTAAAAATCTAAGGTTCGGCCAAGAGACTTATATTATGATAGGTTAATCATTAATGGACCACTTGGGGGTCGCTTGGATGTATATAGTAAGTTTATTAACCATAATATATAAAATACAAAGAGACATTGTAAAAGTGAAACTAATTAACTTAGAGTTAATACTTAAAGATAAGGTTAATATAAGTACCCAAACCTATCTAAATTCTATTGGATGAGTTGTTTTCGACCTATCCCCACCTCATACTTTGAATAGTCAACTTTGGAGCCTTTAGAAACCGAATATGAATTTATTATAAATTAATATTTCTAGCTTTTCCAAAGGTGCCCCTCACCCCTCTTATAAAAGGGCACTCCTCCTTCTCATTTCTTCACACCTTCAAAGCCTTTTGGTTCGGCCAAACTCTGCCCAAATACTCTCCCAACATCCCTCACTACAACCTAAGGGCCTTAGTTGGATCAGAAAGCCAACCTAAGGAGCCCTTTTGATCAAATCAAAAGGAAGAACCCGAAGAAGAGGTAATGATTTCACCACCTTTTTCTAAGTTCATTTCTTCTTCCACTTCTTCTTCCTTTGTTCTTACCATTCTAAAATAATAACTCCAGTATCTCACATATACTGTGATGTTATTATAAATATGGTACAATCATATTCAGTATTCTATCCACCCTTTGAATAACATGTCACCATACGTGCGTACGTACGGCTTACCGTCTCCACGTCGTGGTGTAATTGTTATTCAATATAATATTATTTGGATGGGTATAATAATGATGTGTAACTCATGTAAATAATAAATATAACATGTTAATGATTCTGTATATATGATATACCATCCATTTATATATTATTTTAATATCAAAAGAATGATATTGTCGCTCGTGCGTACGTACGGACTACCGTCTCCACGAACGCGATGAGATTCATTCTTCATCGTATCCATTCAAGTATAATTATCATTTGATGATTTAAAAATGATGTTTAAGGACTGTATATCATTCTGGATATGAATAAGATACAACAACCATGGCTTATGTAACAAAACATATAAAAGAAAATGAGTAAGTTAACTCCCGAAACGACGATAATTCTAAGATATTATTAACAAATCAATGTTAAAAGATCATATATGATATCATATTAATATATATGATTCTTGTATAATTTAATAACAACTATTTCACCATTATACAGGAAGTTAACCTACCCCAACCAAGGAAAAGTACAAGGTAAGGGTTATTTCACAATCTCTTCATTATCCGAGGTTGTTTATATGTAATAATCTACTGGGATCTCTTTATCATCCACATCCATGTTTCTTAAAAATGTATTTCAAAACATTTTTACTATTTACAAGAATATGGGTTAAAGTCATTTATACCTTTTTTTGACTTTTTATAAGAGGTTTATAAAGGAATCTTTCCGTCGTTTTCAAAACAAGGTCCTTTTTAACCTTTTCGACAGAATTGAAGTAAGAATGTTTTTTTTAACTTATACGGCGGGTGCGGTTATTTTACGCCGTTATAAAATCTTCAAAGCTTTCCTTACAAGCTTATAAGAATATTTTCAAAGAAAATGTTTTATTTTATATGGATCTTAAATGATTTCAAAATAAAAGGAGATATTTCTTTAAAAAGAATTTTGATTTCATCTATGTCAACATCCTTTGATGGATTTTAAGATTATTTGAAGTTGATTTATTATGATACAAAACTTCTATATTGTATTGAAGGTTTTGTGATATGTTTGACTGTGGATGTGCTATTTTTATACCATTCATAGTTTATTGTGAAAGTATTGACATTTCGTATACTAGTTTTAATACGAATGTTTATGTTATGTTTAAACCTTTTCATATGGGAATGCATTGGACTTAATAAGTGACGGGTGGAGCCCGCTATAGCTCCTCGATGCATCGGTAGGTCTCATGAGACAAACTAGTGTCTTGGCACAAGGCCTTGACAAAATCTTATTTGTAGTCTTGGCACGAGGCCTTGGCTATGTGGTTATGATAGTCTGGCATTAGGCATTCCAACATTATGAAAGTGGTTATTTATTTTTGCATGTGATTATTCGATTAGTGGAATATCCATGTGAATAAGTAAATGGCATTATTTCATTTTATTTATGCCATACCATGTTGAAAGTTCATGTTTAAAAGGCTTTTGTTTTAGTTATACATTGCCTTAAATGTTTATTCTTATTGATGAAAGTTTCCGCTATATTGTTATCCTTACTGGGCATTTGAGCTCACCCCTTTTCTATGTTTTATTTTTCCCAGGAAGTGAAGATGTAAGTCATGAATGACCTGCAGGGATATTATGAGGGGATTGTAGTGTGGACTGTGGAAACATTATGTTGTTGTAGTAGTTTTTGATTTTATGATGTAATGTAAAACTTATGAATATATCTAGTGTTTCCAAGGCTACTAAACCAATCGGTCTTTCGAGATTTGATCTTTCTTGTGATCATGCCAATGTTATGTAATAATGCACCGACTCTAGGCAACTAGGGTCGGGGCGTTACAGTTGGTATCAGAGGAAGTTTAGTACAAACCTTTGAAACTAGATTTAGATAAACTCTGATTAGAGCACGTATACCTAAGATGAACTTTGAGGATTAGTATAGAAGAACTTCCTAGAATTTTGGTATTGTAGAGATTTTGTGAGTTTTCCAAGCAATACATCCCTGTCTGGATACGAGCAGGTAGAGGCGGCTCTGGCACAGATGTACCTAGGGGTAAAACCCGAAAACACCGCTTTGAGCTAGACTCGAACGGGAACTGGTGCACGACAACGGGCCTTGTTGCACTCTTGGTTACGACACTCCCGGGGGATATGCTTAGGATAACTCTCACTATCTTTACAAATCATTATGAAGGGTTTATGAGTATATACTTCCTCAAAGAAAACATTATTATTATTATGGATTATATCCATAAATAGATCAATTTATGTTAAGTGCTTTATAAGTATGGGATTATGTATTTTGATTCATAAACTGATCTAGGTTATGCCATTGTTTAGAAATGGCGCCTAGTGGAAGAAATGGAAACCGTATCAATGCGCGCACTCCATGTAGGGATTGCCCTCCTGCTCAAGATAATTATAGTGGGGCTGGTGATGCAACTGGTGCCGATCAGCTAATCACCATACTGGGACAACTTACTCAGGTTATGAATAATAACCTTACCCGTATGGAGCACCCTGATCCGCAGCGTGGAGGATCAATGTTAGATCGATTCATGAGGAAACAACCACCAACGTTCAATGGGAATACAAATCCCTTAGTAGCTGAGCAATGGATATTTTCCTTAGAGAAAATATTTCAGGCTTTGGGGAGCAGTGAAAGGGAAAAAGTTATCATGGCAGTTTACCGCCTCACTGGAGATGCTGATCAATGGTGGTCATTGATTCAAAACATGAAGGAAGATGATGAAGTATCAAACATGGAATGGAGGGAGTTCAAAGATCTATTTTTAGAAAAATACTTTCCTCGCGACCATCGAGCAGATATGGAAAGACAATTTCTGAGTCTGAGACAAAAGGAGGATGAGAATGTCACAAAGTATGAGGCTAACTTTACAAGGTTAGCGAGGTACGCTGGTGATTATATTCGCAACCCAAGAAGTAAGATTGATCGTTTCTTTGATGGGTTAAAACCATTTCTCCGTCGAGCATTAGTCTCACAATCCTTTTCATCGTACGAAGACATTGTCTCATGTGCTATCAAGACCGAAAAGGAATTCTCTAAGTCTTATGACTTTAAAGTAAAGCAAGAGAAGAAGAGACCTGCTGATCAATCTGGGAATGGAAATAAGGGGAAGAAGGGAAAGGGTGAATATCCATCTTGTGGTAAGTGCGGGAAGAAACACCCCGGTGCTTGCCTGAAGGGAATGGGAGTCTGTTACAAGTGTGGTGAAAAAGGCCACCAAGCTCATGATTGCAAGGGGAAGAAGGAAGCTACCAACGTTCAGTGCTACAATTGCAGGGAGATGGGGCATTATGCAAATGCATGTCCTAAGCGTCAGGAGAACTTACCTCAGAAAAGGCCAAGGGATCAAGGCCAGGCTTATGCTATCACTACTGCTGAGGTAGAAACTCCGAAAGACGTGGTGGCAGGTAATTTAATGGTTTCCTCAAGTTTAGCAAATGCATTATTTGATTCTGGATCATCGCATTGTTTCATATCTTCCCAGTTTGCTAAGAAAATTAGATATTTCCAATTTGATTTAATAAGGGAGTTGTCAGTTAAAACTCCTAAGGGAAGTATCGTTGCAACAAAGTTTTGTGAATCAGTCCCCATTAGAGCACATAAATTTTCTTTATCTGCTGATTTCATCGTCATACCTATGATTGAGTTTGATATAATCCTCGGTATGGACTGGCTTTCGGACTATGATGCGAAGATTTATTGTAAGAAGAAAGAGGTTACGATTCTTGATGATAATGATAAGGAGCACCTTATTTTTAGAGCAGAATCGTCACCACCTAATTCTTATTTAGATCCACCCCCAGTAGCTCAACTTAATTCAATTATTGGGGAGGAAGAGAATGAAATAACTGTCGGTGAGGAAAGGAATGTTAAAATAGAGGATGTACCTGTTGTGAAAGAATTTGTAGATGTATTTCCGGAAGATTTGCCTGGACATCCTCCAGAACGAGAAGTTGAGTTTTCCATTGATTTGATTCCTGGATCAAGGCCTATATCGAAGACCCCTTATAGAATGGCCACTGTAGAGTTAGTCGAACTAAAGAAACAACTAGAGGAATTGAGTAATAAGGGATTTATTCACCCTAGTGTTTCTCCATGGGGAGCCCCTGTTCTTTTTGTTAAAAAGAAAGATGGATCTATGAGGTTATGTATCGACTACAGGGAGATCAATGCTATAACGATAAAGAACAAGTATCCCCTACCTCGTATTGATGATTTATTTGACCAACTGCATGGAACTCAATACTTTTCAAAGATTGACCTTCGATCTGGATACCATCAGTTGTGTGTGAAGAAGGAAGACATTCCGAAGACAGCATTTCGAACCAGGTACGGGCATTACGAGTTTACTGTAATGCCGTTTGGATTGACTAATGCACCCTCTGTATTCATGGATCTGATGAATAGAGTTTTCAAGGAGTATCTCGATGAATTTGTGGTGGTATTTATTGATGATATCTTGGTATACTCTAAAACCTACGAAGATCATGAAAATCACTTGCGCATTATCTTGAAGACTCTGAGGAGGCATGAATTATATGGGAAGTTTAGCAAGTGTGAATTCTGGCTTCAGGAGATTTCTTTTCTTGGCCATATTGTCTCTAAAGATGGAATCTCTGTTGATCCTTCTAAGACCAAGTCAATCCAAGAATGGCCAGCACCTACGAGTATAACTGAGGTACGTAGTTTTATTGGTTTGGCAGGTTATTATCGACGTTTCGTCCAGAATTTTGCCCGATTGGCTAACCCATTAACGAAGCTCACACGTAAAGGGGTTAAATTTGTTTGGACAAAAGAGTGTGAAGAATGTTTCGAAGAACTGAAGAGAAGATTAGTCAATGCTCCTATATTGACTCTACCATCGGGGAATGATGGGTTCGTTATTTATAGTGATGCATCGATGAAAGGACTTGGCTGTGTCCTTATGCAGAATGATAGAGTTATTGCCTATGCATCACGACAGTTGAAAATTAATGAACAAAACTATCCTACTCATGATCTTGAGTTAGCAGCTGTGATCTTTGCTTTGAAGATATGGAGGCACTACCTCTATGGTGAAAAATGTGAGATTTATACTGATCACAAGAGTTTGAAGTATATTTTCTCACAAAAAGAACTCAACATGAGGCAAAGGAGATGGCTTGAATTACTCAAGGATTATGATTGTACGATACGCTACCACCCGGGGAAGGCAAACAAGGTGGAAGATGCTTTGAGTAGAAAAGACCATGGAGTTTTGAACAATATGAGAATTGAAAGGGATCCAATTTTCATGGATCTAGTGAAAATGGACATGGGAATAACCAGGGAAGGTGAAACATCAATGCTTTTTCAAATGGTTGCCAAACCATCTTTACTAGAAAGGATTAAGAGTTCTCAGACCGATGATGACGAATTCCAAAAGAAGATTAAAGCTGTGAATGATGGGAGATTGAGAGACTTTGTGTATGAAGATGGAATTTTGAAATTCGGGAAGAGACTTTGTGTTCCCAATATACCTGATCTAAAAAGGGAATTGCTGGATGATGCTCATAGTTCCAATTTCTCTATACACCCTGGGAGCACCAAAATGTATAGAGATTTTAAGGAACATTTTTGGTGGGACAACATGAAGAGGGAGATTGCTGATTTTGTGTCAAGATGTATGGTTTGTCAACAAGTGAAAGCTGGAAGGCAACAGCCTGGAGGAGTCATGCAACCGCTTCCCAAACCGGAGTGGAAATGGGACAATATTACAATGGACTTTGTCATGGGGCTACCAAAGACTCCTAGAAGGAACGATGCAATATGGGTTATTGTTGATCGTCTTACCAAGTCAGCACATTTTATTGCTATAAGAGAAGATCTACCCCTGGAACGTCTAGCAAGACTATATATTAATGAAGTTGTGAGACTTCATGGAGTACCCTTATCAATTGTTTCTGATCGTGATCCCCGTTTTACTTCAAGATTTTGGAAAAGTCTTCAGAAATCCCTGGATACTGAACTTCATTTGAGCACTGCTTACCACCCTCAGACAGACGGACAATCAGAACGGACTATTAAAACCTTAGAAGACATGTTGAGATCTTGCTCTCTTGACTTTCAGGGTATGTGGGATCAATATTTACCTCTGGTAGAATTTTCCTATAACAATAGCTTCCATTCGAGTATTCAGATGGCACCATATGAAGCGTTATATGGAAAGAGATGTCGTACACCAACCTGTTGGGATGACGTCGGTGAAAGAAAACTTGTAGGTCTAGAACTGGTGGAGGAAACGATGGAAAAGGTAAAGGTAATCCAAAATCACATCAAAGCAGCTCAAAGTAGGCAGAAGAGCTATGCCGATAATCGAAGGAAGGATTTGGAATTTCAAGTCGGTGATCATGTTTTCCTAAAGGTATCTCCGTGGAAGGGAGTCATACGTTTTGGTAAGAAAGGTAAATTGAGTCCCAGGTACATCGGACCTTTCGAAATTCTAGAACGAATTGGGGCTGTAGCTTACCGATTGGCAATGCCGCCAAGTCTCTCCAAAGTTCACGATGTGTTCCACGTATCTCTGTTGAGAAAATACATGCCTGACCCAACGCATGTACTCACCTATGAGGAATTAGAACTGGAACCCGATCTGTCTTATTGCGAAGAGCCCGTCAGGATTCTTGATACGAGAGAACAAGTGCTGAGAAACCGGACGACGCGTCTGGTAAAAGTTTTGTGGAGAAACTATAAGATGGAAGAGGCAACGTGGGAACCCGAGGAACTTATGATGAAGAACCACCCGAGTCTTTTTATGCAGTAATACCATAGAAATTGCGAGGACGCAATTATTTGAAGGAGGGGAGAATGTAACACCCCAAGCTTCTACGGTACGTTTCCCTTCGAATAATGCGATAGCGTGTGTTGTACGCAACCTCGAGTTCTAACACACACCACAACTAATTAAACTAGCCGTTGTGAATAGTAATACCTACTTTTTGAAATCATATATATTCTATATTTCAAAATGGACTTCATTTTTGGATTCGGAATATCAAAATTAGCCTAGGGTGAAATTTTGGTACATTTCGGATAACTTTCATATTTTGATGAATAGTGAAAATTTCTAAATTTTAATTAAAAACAACTTTTTTAATCAAAATAATTAATAGTGATAAATTATGAATTTGAGTGGTTTTAAAGTATATTTAGAATATATTTTTACCATTCAATTTAATGTTTATCATTGGACATAATTTTACAATTAAACCGAACATAAACAAGTGTCAATCTTTTGATAGTTATTATCTCTTAAAAACACGCTTTTTGTTTTGACAACGGGAATTAATTTTAAATTAATTTCTGCCACTTCTGTGTTTTGAATTTAGGAAAATGGATTCCATATTTGGAATCAGGATGTTCAAATTGTATAAATAGGTAACTTTTATTTTTACACATTTTGAATAATTACTGCGGTAAATATTTTATTTACCATGGTTAAAGAGTAAATCAGGTAAATAAGGGTTAAAAAAAATAATATTATAATAATACTAAATTACCCTAAAACGTGTCTTAACCCTATTGGTTGATACATGGTCGACCATGGGCATCTTTGGGTCTATTTTGCGACCCCATGGATCCACTTGTAAGTGATAATGACACTTTATTTTAATTAAGTCAAAATGAATACAAAAATGACACAAGCATATATCTTTTAGAACAACAATTTTTACATAGGGTTATACATGTTGGATTTTCGATTATAAATATTCATTAGAACGATAAAAAGATTTCCTACATAATGATATTTTATTTATAATTTTTAGACATTAAATAAGTTATTGTATTTATGACACAATGATGATGCAGTAATTAATATAATAGTGAAAAATTAAAATAATTGATATTATAAATACCCAAATAAATATAATATGAAACTTTTAATGAATTAAACTAATTTTATAGGCTAATATGATATATTAGGATTGATTTAATGGACTTTTTTCGAAGTAATCAATCTGTTATGAGTTTCACAAAAATCAACTATTGAATAGTGTCAAAATTGACATAAAAGAGTTCTTAAAACAAATATTATATTATTAATTGATATTAAATTCCTAAAAATCTAAGGTTCGGCCAAGAGACTTATATTATGATAGGTTAATCATTAATGGACCACTTGGGGGTCGCTTGGATGTATATAGTAAGTTTATTAACCATAATATATAAAATACAAAGAGACATTGTAAAAGTGAAACTAATTAACTTAGAGTTAATACTTAAAGATAAGGTTAATATAAGTACCCAAACCTATCTAAATTCTATTGGATGAGTTGTTTTCGACCTATCCCCACCTCATCCTTTGAATAGTCAACTTTGGAGCCTTTAGAAACCGAATATGAATTTATTATAAATTAATATTTCTAGCTTTTCCAAAGGTGCCCCTCACCCCTCTTATAAAAGGGCACTCCTCCTTCTCATTTCTTCACACCTTCAAAGCCTTTTGGTTCGGCCAAACTCTGCCCAAATACTCTCCCAACATCCCTCACTACAACCTAGGGGCCTTAGTTGGATCAGAAAGCCAACCTAAGGAGCCCTTTTGATCAAATCAAAAGGAAGAACCCGAAGAAGAGGTAATGATTTCACCACCTTTTTCTAAGTTCATTTCTTCTTCCACTTCTTCTTCCTTTGTTCTTACCATTCTAAAATAATAACTCCAGTATCTCACATATACTGTGATGTTATTATAAATATGGTACAATCATATTCAGTATTCTATCCACCCTTTGAATAACATGTCACCATACGTGCGTACGTACGGCTTACCGTCTCCACGTCGTGGTGTAATTGTTATTCAATATAATATTATTTGGATGGGTATAATAATGATGTGTAACTCATGTAAATAATAAATATAACATGTTAATGATTCTGTATATATGATATACCATCCATTTATATATTATTTTAATATCAAAAGAATGATATTGTCGCTCGTGCGTACGTACGGACTACCGTCTCCACGAACGCGATGAGATTCATTCTCCATCGTATCCATTCAAGTATAATTATCATTTGATGATTTAAAAATGATGTTTAAGGACTGTATATCATTCTGGATATGAATAAGATACAACAACCATGGCTTATGTAACAAAACATATAAAAGAAAATGAGTAAGTTAACTCCCGAAACGACGATAATTCTAAGATATTATTAACAAATCAATGTTAAAAGATCATATATGATATCATATTAATATATATGATTCTTGTATAATTTAATAACAACTATTTCACCATTATACAGGAAGTTAACCTACCCCAACCAAGGAAAAGTACAAGGTAAGGGTTATTTCACAATCTCTTCATTATCCGAGGTTGTTTATATGTAATAATCTACTGGGATCTCTTTATCATCCACATCCATGTTTCTTAAAAATGTATTTCAAAACATTTTTACTATTTACAAGAATATGGGTTAAAGTCATTTATACCTTTTTTTGACTTTTTATAAGAGGTTTATAAAGGAATCTTTCCGTCGTTTTCAAAACAAGGTCCTTTTTAACCTTTTCGACAGAATTGAAGTAAGAATGTTTTTTTTTAACTTATACGGCGGGTGCGGTTATTTTACGCCGTTATAAAATCTTCAAAGCTTTCCTTACAAGCTTATAAGAATATTTTCAAAGAAAATGTTTTATTTTATATGGATCTTAAATGATTTCAAAATAAAAGGAGATATTTCTTTAAAAAGAATTTTGATTTCATCTATGTCAACATCCTTTGATGGATTTTAAGATTATTTGAAGTTGATTTATTATGATACAAAACTTCTATATTGTATTGAAGGTTTTGTGATATGTTTGACTGTGGATGTGCTATTTTTATACCATTCATAGTTTATTGTGAAAGTATTGACATTTCGTATACTAGTTTTAATACGAATGTTTATGTTATGTTTAAACCTTTTCATATGGGAATGCATTGGACTTAATAAGTGACGGGTGGAGCCCGCTATAGCTCCTCGATGCATCGGTAGGTCTCATGAGACAAACTAGTGTCTTGGCACAAGGCCTTGACAAAATCTTATTTGTAGTCTTGGCACGAGGCCTTGGCTATGTGGTTATGATAGTCTGGCATTATGCATTCCAACATTATGAAAGTGGTTATTTATTTTTGCATGTGATTATTCGATTAGTGGAATATCCATGTGAATAAGTAAATGGCATTATTTCATTTTATTTATGCCATACCATGTTGAAAGTTCATGTTTAAAAGGCTTTTGTTTTAGTTATACATTGCCTTAAATGTTTATTCTTATTGATGAAAGTTTCCGCTATATTGTTATCCTTACTGGGCATTTGAGCTCACCCCTTTTCTATGTTTTATTTTTCCCAGGAAGTGAAGATGTAAGTCATGAATGACCTGCAGGGATATTATGAGGGGATTGTAGTGTGGACTGTGGAAACATTATGTTGTTGTAGTAGTTTTTGATTTTATGATGTAATGTAAAACTTATGAATATATCTAGTGTTTCCAAGGCTACTAAACCAATCGGTCTTTCGAGATTTGATCTTTCTTGTGATCATGCCAATGTTATGTAATAATGCACCGACTCTAGGCAACTAGGGTCGGGGCGTTACAGTACTAGGAAAATATTTCTTCTCTTCAAGTGGAAAAAAGAAAAACTCTATTGTTTTTTCTGCAGAATAAGTAGAATACATAGTAATGTAGGGTTGTTACACACAAATAATATAGATGAAAAAAAATATCTTAGAATTTAGGATTACATATAAACATATCCCTATTAAATGAATTAATATTAGTGAAATTAATATTTCTAAAAAATCTATCTATTACACTCTCACTAGACACATTTATCAAAGGAACCATTGTTTAAGATATCCCTTCTAAAAGGATTATATCTAATTAGAATTTTTTTAGGAAAGACTTTCAATTAGCTGGTATTTTTAATAAACCTCTAGAAGTTTACCATTTTAATTTTATTATTTGGGAACTAGTAATAGCACACTTGTGATGATTTTTATTTGACTATAGTTAACATGAGTAATTTTTTTAAAACTTGTTTTCTCAAGATCTAATTTAAAATATTTTTCACTTTATTCTAAAATCATTAGATAATTTATTTAATTTTATATTTATTTATTTTATTTTCTTTATATATCATGGAAATGATGTATATATCTCACTTTTACTTTTATTTTAGTGGGGTACTTATCTCTTTTATTATATTTTTTAAAAGAGATAATTTTTTTCAAATTAATTTTTAAATATAAAAGTATTTTCTCTTAATGTTTTTATTAAAATTATTATTTTTATATTAATTTTAGTATTTTATTTTTAAAAATTAAATTGATTTTCAATAATTAAATTAATTTTTATGTTGTTTCTTGTATTAAATATGTTTTAGTAGGATTTATTACAAAAATTATATGAGAACTCATGTACATGCACTAAATTTTTAAAGAAAATGTTTCTATTTATCTATATTAAATTGATAATAATGATGAGTAATAGTTATATATATAATTTTCAATATAAACTCTTTTTTGAGTGGTATTTGAAAAATTAAAAATTGGGGGAATACAGTGAGGTATATTTTTCAATTCAAAGGAACTCCTTCAATCCCTTTTAATAAAGTAATTATTCAATATATGAGAAAACATTATTTGATGGAAGGATTGATTTGAAAAAAGTATGTACCAAATTTTTTAGGTATAATTTCCCTTTATTTTTTATTTTTATCATTCTTTTCTGTTATTTCATTTATTATTATTTTTTATTCTATCATTCCTTTATCTTTCTATTTTTTTCTATTTTGTCTATTCTCTTGTAAATCTCTTTTTCTCTCTTAATCATTTATTTTAAACATTCATCTCTCTCTATCTACAATTAATTCACCTATTGTGGGGCATTTTAGAATGTAAGATATTTTAAAAAAATCGGTTTATCATTTTATTTTACATCACTTTTTGAAAATCAATTTATTCTTATCTTGAAATCCATTTTCAATCTATTTTCCTGTTTTCAAAATATCCTTTAAAATCTCTCTTGAGTTATTATTGAAAACATTTTATAAGGTTTTTTCCCTCTAATTTTTTTATATATTCATAAAGCAGATAACATTATTTAACTTTAAGGTGGGGTAAATTTTTTGAAATTCAGGAGGTATAATTATTAAAAAGGGGAATAAAAGTTTGTTTATATGTTATTTTGATTAATCATTTCATAAAGGGGAGATAAATGTTTAACTGTTGTTTGAAATTTTCATGTTTGTTTTAATTACTTATTGATCATATGGAATATATTGTTTAATTTTTTTTATACAATGATATCTTGAATATATTAGTATATATTTCACTCTTAATTAACACATATTATATTTTTTTCTGTTAAGAGTTTTTTATAATAAAAATGGAGATATAGTTTACCTATTTATCTCCCATAGTGTTTTCATGATCAAAAAACACTTTTTTGTTTTAAATAGTCTATTTTATGTGGATAAAAGTAACATTGTTAAGATCCCATATGTTGATCTTAAAGAAAAAATGAAGTAATCTTATTGAAACTTTAATAACATGTTGAGTCAATTATAGAGGCATTGAATATATTCAATAAGTTTTAATGTATGTGATTAAATCATGGAAGGAAGTTACAAGGTTCAATAGAGTAAATTTAAGGATGTTGATGTTCCAAATATGTACTTGGACCTATATAAGCGGCACTGGATCACCTATGTGGAGCCACCATAAAATCATTGTTTATAGAGAGAATTCAAATCCTAAAAGAAGTACACCATCCATACAGTGGAAGTAGATAGATCTATGAGTTTACTAGGTGTCTCACTAGTTAGCTGGTGGGATCATCTTTATAGCTAGTGGATTCAGGTCCAACAAGTCAAATATCTTAATTTTAATGGACCATGTAACTCTTAAATGCATGTTGACAATGCTTAATGACTCTAGTGAATTATAGGACTTTCCTAAAACTATTGGAGCTTATAAATAGGCATACTAGGTCGATTAGGTGATCTACCTCAACTATACTAGTAAATGATATCACCTTAATATTGAATCAAATCCTTAATCAAAGTTTATCTCACCTAAAGATAAATCTATAGTGAATCCTTTAAAATATCTCTTAGGAGACATATCTAATTGTTCTTGAATTTCAAAGTATATATTCTTCTATTATCTCTCTCTATATAATCTCATTTTTACATAAAAATATATATATTAGATATTAGGGAGTGGATTTATAATGGGTTTTCACCAAGAAAACCTCTCTTCTTCCCATATCCTTCTATAATTGGTTCTCACTACCACAAAAATTTAGGGATAATTTCCTTAGATAAAAATAAAGTTCAATAGTGAGCTAAAAAATATAATTATAAGGAATGGGTTTCTTGATCACCACTAATCTCAAGGGAGAAATAACAGAAACCTATCAACCTAAGGGGAGGATATGTGGGGGATCACACCGTGTCATTACCATACATATTTATCAAATCGTTTTTTATTCTTCATTTATTTTCTATATCAATTATTTATTTTCCATTATGCATCAATATTAATATTAATAATTGAATAAATTCAATATATTATTTTATTTTGTGAAAACTCACTCAATTAATATTAAAATTAATCTTTTGACACATATTGAAATTATCACTTTATCATATCTATATCTTTTAATTTTGAAAGTATTTTTTTCATTTTCATTAATTTTTAAAAGGGTAATTCACCCCCCCTCCCCACCATAATATATCCATTTTACATAATTCTCAAAAAATGAATATGGATTATTAATTTATATATACTTTTAATATAAAATGTATATGTCATATTTATGTTGTATGCGGTTGATCCAACAATTACGAAGTTTGTATACAAATGGATATACATTGGTCATAATATGGGAGAGATTTATAGTGAGATAAATAATAATATTATAGTTAGTATTAATTTTTTAGTTTTCAAATTACATAAATTATAAAAAGTTTCCTATTAAATTTATTATTACACTTGAAGGGTATATAAGAGGTTTTGACTTCTCACATGGGAGGGAGTCATGAAGAGACTAAGGGAGGGGATAATAAAGGCTCATATGAGTCAAATTTTGATGAGGAATCATATATACTTGGAACCATGTAGGGTATCTGAAAAGTACCTGTATTCGATATTGGTTCATAATCAACGCAAACAAGTTATTATGGTATTGTAGCATTTTGTTGGAAAACTAAAAAGGATATCATATAGAATCACATTTGGGTACAAAGTATGGGGAGAGATGTAAGATTTTTATGAGACTATATAGAGATTGAACAAATATCCAGAAGGGTAATTCCAAAAATATGATTATCATCAAGAGAAAATTATTGGGTACATGTATCATCTTTCACGTAGTTTAGGGATTGGGATCCCTTAACCTGATGGTCCTCTTACAGTTGATCCTCCCCTAATGATTTAATTTTGTAATTTTTTAGATAAACCTATAATCCATTAAATGTTTATTAAATTATAAGTGGATAATTTTTTATAATTTTCATTTATTTTAATTTTTTTACTTATTTGGGACTAACTTGTCAATTATAAAAACTTTAATTCAATTTTTATGACAAATAAAAGAATATTGTTACACCAAAAATTACTAAATTATATTTGTTATTGTTTTTTAATACCACACCAATAAAATATATAACACACCATTATTTTCATCATGAAAACATTAGGACTCGGTATATTAGTAGTAGTTCATCTCCAATACTCCTAATTATGACACTATCTTCTGTCATGGGATATTTGTGACTGAATTCAGTAAAAAATAGAAATTTTTATGTGATTATATTACAAATGAGGGAAAATAATATTTTTTTTAGTATTAAGAACTCATCAACTTATATCATCGATAGGTATATTTAGCATCTATAGAAGGTGATTGTTGTACCTTTATAAGAGAGTTGGAACTACTGGAAATCCATTTGAAACCTGGCCTTGGGTAGTTGTGGTGATCTTTTTATAGCTTTCTAAACATTTCCTGAGAGATTAGGTGATTAAATAGCCTATAATTACACATATTATAAATTATTTTTAAGATTTTCTTCAGATGAATTCTCATGGTTGACACCAAATAATGCGATCAAGTTAATAATCAAGCTAATATGTGATTTGGAGCCTATATCATTTCTAGAGTATAGGATAGATCCTAAAAATCATAGAGAAAATAATTTCTGGTAGAATACCATGAGGTTAAGGGATTTATTTTCTTAATAAATTCTCCTTAGGGTGATCTTATCTTATTCACTAAGAAGTAAAATGGTTCATTGCACTTATGTGTGCATTATCAGAGGCCGAACTAAGTGGAAGCTATGAAATAGTATCATTTTCCTTATATATAAAACATACTTGACCAATTTAGGGGATTCAAGTGGTTCTCTAAGATTTAATTGAGGTAAATTTATCATTAGTAATGAGTGAGGACCTATAATATAAATTGTTTTACTTTTACGTGGATGTATTCCCTATATGAGTCCCTCGTGATGTCATTTGTCTTCACAAACATAATGATAGTATTTATAGAGCTGATAAAAAAGTTATTTCACCCATATTTGGATATATTAATTATGATTTTCATTAATTATATTCCAGTATACTCCAAACCCTGGGAGTATCATTCTTGACATCAAGATATCATACTAATCCCACCAGGAGATTGCTGGAATTATAAAAAGATCTTGAGGTTTTAGTTCTTAACCAATGAGGTTTTATTCTTGAGAAATGTAATGTTAGAAGTTGGAATATATGTAGGCCTTAAAAATTTCAAATAAAATTAATCTTAGGATTCTCCCATAAATTTTTTCAAGATTCACATTTTCCTAGGTTTGGCTAGATACTATCGAATATTCTTCTAGAATGTCTCATGATTGACATTTCTAAAAACAACCATGACTAATAAGGGAATAAAGTTTGAGTGGTATAATTTTTATAATATTTCCATTCAAAATATGAATTAATTTTGGAAAATTACATCAATCCTGACCTCATTACCGATGGGTAAGGAGGATTTTTTATACTATGATGGGTCAGGATTTGAGCTTGAAGTAGTTCTGATGAAGTATGAGTGAGTGGTCACTTATGGGTCTAGCCAACTAAGGAATCATTGGTGGAATTACCTGATGCATAATTTAGTTCTATTGGTGGAGGAGAACACACTGTGATTATGGAATTACTACCTTATGGGTGAGAGGCCCATGTATTATACTGACTATAGTAGCCTAAGTTATGTATTCTCACAGCATGACTTGAACCTTTGGTAGAAGAGGTGGGTTGATTATCTATTATACTTTGACTTTTAGGTAGTGTATAACCCTATGAAAGAGAATTATATATATTACATAATGAGTAGAAAGACTCAATATCAGGTGTTATAAGAGTCTAGTAGAAATTGGTATCTAATGAACCAATTTATGTAGATGCACCTCAATGTCCAAGAGTATAACGGAAGGTTCATTATTACTAATTAATCCTTACCTCATCGATACATGGTATATTAAAGGGGAGTCAATTGTTGTATTTGAACTTTCTATTAATGAGAGAAAATATATATGGTGGAGAGATACCAATTTATTAGTCCCCATATTACAAAAAATCATTTATATATGTGGTCATATGGTTGTCCCTAGGATAACATAGTGAATCTGTATAAAGACTTCTTGAAGAACTATTAGAACACTCAGGTAAATTCCATTCCCTGGATACTGTTTAGGGAGAATGGTTCCAATCAACTCAAGTTTTTCTTTAACAAATCTTTTGTTTCTTTTGGTGTTGAAATAGGAAATTTGTAAGGGTTCTCACTTTCCCCTTGAAAGTGTTTGTAAAATAATAAAAATTATGTTTGAGTATGTGGTTGTCCCTAGGTGTATGATTCAGAATCTGATAGAGGAATCACATATCTTGAGATAGTTGATTCACCCTAGTATTACCAAGATATATCATGAAATCTATATAAAATATTTGTGGCATAGGATAAATAATGATATTGTGGGGTTTATTTCATAAAGTATCACCTACCAGTAGGTGAATACTGATCATGGAAGGAAAATAAGTCTTCTTTACAAGATACTCATAATTAGGTGGAAATGGGATAACATAGTGATGGACTTCATACTAATGCTACTAGGTCCACAATGAGGGAGTTATGTGGTATGGGTTATTGTGGAACAGTTTACTAATTTTACACATTTCTTACAGATTAGGGAGACATATCCTGTCTGTGATATGAGAAATCATTATGTTTAAGAGATAACATATCTTTATGGCATTCCCTATATCATTTTATAAGATCAATATGCCAAATTTATATCATTATATCATAAAATTATTAATGATTTGCTTTATACTAAGGTGTATTTGAGCATAACACACCATCCAAAGACTGATAAGCATTCTAATAAAATTATTAGGATTTTGGATCACAAGTTGTGAGAATTTTTCTTAGGTTACGATTGTTTATGGTAAATTCATGTATCCATAGAAGAGTTATACTATGAAAATAGTTTTTAGAAATCAATTTAGATTAAACTATTTTATAAATTTTATAGTAATCCATGTTGATTTTATATATGATGGATAGAGATGGAGTATTCTTAAATTGTCGAATTAATTTTTCTGTAGGAGATATCAAATCATATCTGTATGATTTTGAATTAGTTGGTGATAGATTAGGTAAATTAATGATCATAAGTTCTTTAGAGATTTCATCCTCCTGAGTTTTAGCTAGACTATTGGTATTAATGTGTGTGACACCTTTGTTGGTACACTAGCATGTTCATATGTGGAGATAGATGGTACCCATAGTTATGGGTCCCATATAGGATATTAAGAGGATCATTATCATAGTAGACTGGTTAAATATTCACCAAAAATATAGATCCATGAATAATGTAATACGTTTATCTTAAATTTATAGATATAATCCTAATCCTTCTCATATGATATGTGCTAAAAACATAAATATGAATTATGATTCATTGGTAAATGAATGTTTTTTTAAGTATAGTGGATTATAGTGATAAGATCATGTATAGAGAGATGGTTCCTCTGGTACATGTGTAGTGGAAGCATCAGAATCTCCTAGAGGATATATGGGAGTGAGAGGTTTCCATGCAGGTTCAGTGGTGAGAGTTATTTTCTAGTGAGACCCAGGGACACACCTCAATTAAGAACTACTATATGGTAGATCGGTTATAACACTCTATCATTTTTAGGTAATAATTCAATTTTTTCCAAACTTCATGTATATTAGTTAATTTTGAATCTTAGATATATTGTAGAGTGTTCGAATGTTTGTTTATAAAATATGAACCTAGTTTTGGGACATCTATCTTATAGAAAGTAGCAACAGGTTCCCATTGGGATATGATTGGGTACCCTATGGGCCCAGTTGGAAGTGTGTGCTTCAGAAGTTCCATCATCCACCCATTAGACCTAAAAAAGGTACTCAGTGAGGTATTGAGTACCATTTAGAGTTTTAATGGGCATCTAGTAGTCTCTATTTTGGTTTTAAAATTTTTAATTAATTGAATTAATTTATTATAAAAATATATTCAAATGATATTTCAACCTCATTATCCCAATAGTAGTGCCTTGATCCCATATTCTTCTTCCTCTCTATTTTTCCTATTCCAGTAGTAGATCCCCCCCCCCATTTAAGATTTATTTAGAGTATCTTCTAAACCAGGGAGTAATCATAAATAATTCTAAACCTCCTATTTCATTTATTCCATATTTATCTCATATATCATCAAATTTTACTAGTTATGTATAATTTCAGGGAATATAAAAAAATTATTTATTCCATCGCAAGATGAATCATTTTGTGGTTTTCAGTGTGTTAGTTCTTACCAGGTTAAGTTGGGTTGTCTTTAAGATTTATAATCAGTTTTTAAAAGATTTATGTGTGTAGTGTGAAATGTGGGAAGTGAAAAAAAATTATTCATTCCAAAAAAATAATTTCAAATTGCATCTAGGATATAAATAGTGTGATTGTGACCATTTATGGTCATGAGTGGTCCTCCATGAGTTTTGCATCAAAACCATAGTCGTTGATGACCATGACCTTTATTTATAGTGTTTTTTACTTGGATACTAAAACCCGTGAGGGGAATCTATAATTATGTGGTGTGACTCAAGAAAACTGTTAAGGCATCTTAGACTATTTACCTATGGGAATAATGCTTGAGTGTGACCAAGATTATATGTTATTGTACCTTATCTAGTATATTTTCTTGATTAGTGACAAATCATTCCCCATGAATGCCTCATTAGTGATATATTGACTATATAAATTATTTAATTAATAATAAATTATTTGTTTTATATCAGTATAATCCAGTAGAAAATTTTGTAAACCATGATGCATGGTTAGTAGTGTGTCGACGACATAGGTATATGATTTCTAATTTTTCATAATGGTTCATTATCCACCTTAGTGATTGAAGTGGTGGTTTGTATTCTGTCTAGAAATGTTGTATGGAAAATAGATCATTATCCATATAGATTTTCCTTATTGGTATATCATCCACCATGAGTTCATGATTTAGTTATAAATCCTTCACATATGTATTGTTAGTAGGGATACATCATTCACCAGAAAATACCAAATTCTCAACTATCATCGGGAGGTGATACATCATTCACTGAGTCTATATAATGGAGATAAATAATTATATATTTAATAACCCAGGTAAAGATAACAGTAAATAAATTTCATTACATATTAACATTCATGAATTATATTTTATATACTTATACTGATGAAAATAATATTAAGTAATCTTTCAATAAAAGAGAAAATAGTTTTATTCTTAACTAAAATTAGTTTCATGTATTATATGGTCTCTTTTAAAAGATTGATTTGATAAATTTTTGTAATTTAATGTGATAAAAATATATTATTTATTAATTAATAATTTTGAAGTTATATTAGGGAGAATTTTGATAATTTTCTAATAAATTTTATTTTTAAGTGAATAGTGCAAAAACACTGATTTCTAAAGAAATTTGTCTTTTCTTTTATAATGATTTAAAATAAACCTTTTGATTTATATTTTTATTTAAATTTCACTTGTATATTTTTTATAAAATAAATTCAATTCATACTATTTCTAGCAATATTATACTTTATCTTGGTATAAAATCACTTTTATACTTAAAAATGCATTTTTCAAAAAATTATTTTTCATTTTATTTTATATTTTTATTTAAAATTAATTTCTACAATTCATAATGATTTAATATTTAAAAATGGATTAAAAGTTTCAATTAATAATTTCAAATTTTATTAATGAGGTCAATTTCCTTTTTGGTTCTTAGGAATAGTAACTTTGGTAAAAATTTGTCACAACGGTAGAACGGTAAATCGGGTTAACCATGGCTAAAAATAAGTGATAAAGGCACAAATTTTAATCTTACTACTTATTTTATAAAATTATTTCTACCTTTATCACCTTATAATATAAATTTAATTGTTTACGGGACACTTCTATGAATACGAATTAATAATATTTTAATATTTTCAAAATATTCAAGTGTGTCATCCCCCACACACATAAAAGTGTTCCCCCTATCGTCTCTTATACACAATTAAATATCCTATAAGATTATATAATAAATACTATAATCCATTGTTAATATCCCTTGAAATGTATTATACAAACTGTTTTGATCATAATACCCACAATATAAGGAAGAAGGTGTAAACCTAAGATGGATGTCCAAATAAGAGGTATAGTACTTAACCGAGCATTTTCATTTTATTTCTAGTTCTACATCCTTC
This sequence comes from Viscum album, assembly GCA_963277665.1. Lineage (NCBI taxonomy): Eukaryota > Viridiplantae > Streptophyta > Magnoliopsida > Santalales > Viscaceae > Viscum > Viscum album. The sequence goes on along the minus strand of OY728165.1, from coordinate 1,913,913,173 downwards.
AAAAAAATTAAACCACTATAAATTTATAACAAAAGTATATTAAAAATAATTAAAAATTATTATATTTATGTAATAACATTTTTCCAAATATTTAACCAACTAATAGAAAATAAATACATCACTCATGCGTATGTGTGGACTACTTCCTCACGAGATGATGTATTTCAACTTTCAACACTGACTCTTATATTATTTCATAATGATGGATAAAAATTAAATATTATGGTATATATGATATAAATTTCGTTATATAAAGGTTAATTAATATTTTACATCTTTCTTTACCATCCAATGGAAAATAAAAAACATCACTCATGTGTGTATGCATACAACAACCTCGCAAGCTGTTGTATTTTATTTTTCATCACCTTATCACATAGATTTTATATATGGATGGATTAAAAGAAATGATATGATATTTATTTTATATATATATATATAATTATAAAAATATTAAATTATACTTGATTTCTTTCTCTCACATTCATTAAAAAATGTAAATGTTACTCAGGCGTACGTACGACCTACAATCTCTATGATTGTAACATAGTTAATTTTTCATAACATCTATACAAGTCTGGTTTAGAAAGTATAATTTATTTATAAAAATTCTACATATATCATGATTAATTTTCTATAAATTATATAATCATGGTCTATTTGACTATATTCAACTTATAGAATTCATTTTGTCCATAAAACTCGAATTTTCTCAAAGCATTCAATGTGAACCAAATAAATTTAGTAATTAAGTATTACGTGGATATAAGTTAAATAAAATGGATAATAGACCAAGAAAATGTTATTAAGAAATTAAATAATTAAAATAATTTTATTATTCAGTATTATAAAGAACAAAAATGATAATTCAGGTCAGGGGTGAGGGAGACTTTACCTTAAAAAATATTTTTAAATGATATAAATATTTATTTTTATAAAACAATATCTTCCATGCCCATATTCGTAAAATTATTTTATGAATGTATTTATATGTACATAATTGAATTATAAAGAACATTTTATGTATATTTTTACTTTCTTCCTATGGTTTTCAGTATTAATCCCTTAATGTAATTTATACATAACATTTTAGCATTCTATAAAAAATGAAAATAGGATGTTCAATTTAACTTACACAGATTGACCACCATTTCACTCTATCATAACTATAAATTGATTTAAAGTATCATTTATAAGTTTTAAAGTTTATTTTCAATGAAAATAATTTTCTTAATAATTTTTGAGTCTTTAATTTCATTTCAAAAAAATGGGTTTTAAAAGGAAAAGATATTTCTATGTCCATAAGTGTTTTGTGTGTAGGTTCAAATGATTTTACAAGGGTTTAAGATGAAAAAATGACAGATTAAAATGTTTTATTCATTCCATGGTGAATAATAATTACATATTATAATGGTTAACCCTGATACATATTATATAATGAGTGATTATATGATATATTATATGATGGTTGAGATAGATATATCTCTCCAATGCTTTGGTTAATGTTACTTATCATCAAAGGTAAGAAGGAGGTATTTAATATGGGAGATTTCTCCTACAGATTTAACTAGTCTCTAGTTATTTCAAACATGATTGAACATTGGTTGTGAATATAATTCTCTAATATACCTAAAAGGGTTTCAATTTACTTTCTATGGGATTTTGAGGATTTCTTTTAGAAAAATGTTCTTTCTTATTTGGATATGATATATTTTATATTCTCAATGAGTAATGTGAAAAAGGTAAAAAAATTATTTGATTTCATGTTTTTCAATAGAATATTGTGTTTCTTATTTTATAACCCTTAATTAGATTTTTTCTCCCATCCCATGTTTTTAAATGTTTTTCACAGGTTTTAAGGATGAGTAATAATAAAAAAAATAAAATATTAAAGTCATAAATAATTTTCATGAAAAGAATATGTGATTAGTTTTGAAAATTTTATATAGTGGTAAAAATAGTCAATGAGTGGAAATTTCCACTTTGTAATGTATAGGTTTGATATTTAAGATTTGTGACCTTATTCTCAAAAACTCTAAATCTAAAATGTCTTTGATAATAAATAAGATTCATACAACTTTAGATGTTAGGGTAATATTACTATAATACCGTTAACAAATTTTAATTTATATTTAAGTTTAAATGATATATAATTTGAATATCTCCCTGTTGTTTCATACAATCTATGTCTGTTTCGAATTGTTTTTGATAGAGGACATAGGGAACCTAAAGTAGGAAGGTATCAGAAGGAAAATGTCCTTGTAAAATAGAAACTTGTAATGGTTGGGATTGGAATTGAGTATTTTTTTTAAAGTGATGGCTCTGTTTAAGTAGGATATAAATGATGGTGGCATCCATGTTAGAGAGAAACTAGATTTATCACAAATGAACCAGTCTATTATAAAGCATTTTATAAAATGGTACCTTTTGGATTTCTATGGAACTTCAAATATAGTGGTAGTTGAAGAATATATCAATTCTCTAGAAATGATATTTTAATTCGTAGTATATTCTGAATGCAAAATGTTAAGTCTTTTTATTAACCATTTTGAAGGTGGAGTTGATAAGTGGGGGTAATTTGTTAATATTTCTAGAGATTGATGATCTTGATTCCATGTAGTGGGATATATTTAAGAACCTTATCATGGATAAATATTTTCTTAAGTTTGTTCAACTTTTAATGGATAAAAAATTCTTGGAATTGAGGAAAAAATATTTGGATATAGTATCCAAGTATGAAAAAAAATTTAAAATATTTTCTAGGCATACAAAAAAATATATTTAAAGCCTTGAAAGTAAAATTAATAAATTTTACTTAGGACTAAAACCAATTTTATGAATATAATTGACCTCAATAGAATATAAATGTTATGAGAAGGTTTTCTATTATTCTGATAAATTTGAGATGGATTTTTATGAAACTTATGTCCCACGAGATGAAAAGAGTAATAATCAGTCAAGGTAGTAAGAAATAGATAAACATATAATTAATAAATATATAGGTAATCCTCAATAATGTTCCAATTTTAGTAAAAAAACATTTCAGGGAATTTTTGACAGAATATGGAAAGTGGTACAGCTATGGTAAGTTTAGTCTCAGGGATCATGTATGTAAATAAAAGTGTCCTGAACAATACAAGAATGGGGTGAAATATATCCAGAAAAATTTCAGCTTTTTATTTTAATGAATTGGGGAATCAGTGTAACTATTGTAAAAAGTTATTTAGATAGGTTCTATATCACTAATATCTAAATCAAAATGCTGTGTAAAAATATTTTTTTACTACTACGGTTGATATTTGGCCATTTACTGAAGTGGTGATAGGTATGTTAATTTTTTCCAAAATATAGAGATGTCCTATTTGACTGTGTTTCTTCACATTAGATTATTTATAATGAATCTTAAATTAATGTAGGAATATAACCTCATTAAAAAAATATAAAACTTTTGGTGAAAATTTTAGAGGAAGTATTATTTTAACCAATATTTGTAGTAATATTCCAATTATAATCAGTGGGACTGTTTTTCTTAAAAATATTATTTAACTATCCATAGTAGAGTTTGATGTTATTATGAGTATATATTTTATTTTAGTCCATAATTATAATATATATTAAAGAGATAAAATATATATATTTAATAATTTCATACATTTAATAAAATATCAAGAGGCTAAGAAATTGATTAAATACAGTAGTGAAAGTTACCTATCTCATGTTTTTGAAAAGAATGGAACTGTTCAAATTAGTTATGTTCTAGTAGTGAATAAAAACATATAACTATTTATAAATTATTTACCTAGTCTTATTCTTAATAGGGAGGTTGAGTTTAATGTTGATTTTGTTCCTGATTCTAAGCCAATTTCAAAATCCCTTTATTAAATGGATCAAATTGATCTTTTGTATTTGACAAAGTAGTTGCATTCATTTCCTAATAAATGTTTCATTCATATGATCCCTTCACCATGTGGTGATCCTAACTTATTTATTAAAAGTAAATATGGTCAAATTAGTCTTTTCATTGATTATAAAACTTTAATAACATCATTTTTAAGAATAATCATCATCTACCTCATATCGATGATTTTTTTATCAACTCTAGGCAGTGACATTTTTTTAGAATATTGATCTCTTGTAAGGATTCCATTAGTTGAAGGTGAAGAAAGAATATATTCTAATGATGGAATTTCATACAAGATATAGGAATTATGAGATTTTGGTTATTCATTTTGGTTTGTACGATTCAGTAGTTTTATTCATGGATCTTGTGGATATATTTTTCCATGAATAATTGGATAAATTCATATTTTTGTTTATTGATGATATTTTGGTATATTATACAAGTCATTATGATCATGAAAGACGCATAATAATTGTGTTTTAAACCCTTCAATAAAAAAATTTTATGGAAATTTATTAAATGTGAATTTTGGTTATAGTATATTTCTTTTCTCTGGAATATTGTTTTTAATGATGTCATAACTATTGATAATGCCAAAACTAAATTGGTTGATGAATGTACATGGCCAAAAACTATCATATATATTCAAAAAAAATTGGAATTGTAGGTTACCATTGACGATTTGTTCAAAACTTTTCTTAGTTTTCTATCCACCAAACTAAGTTAGCACAAAAAAGAGCTAAATTAATATATATGAAAGATTGGGATGATTGATTTAATGAATTGAGAAAAATATATTAGTTAATGCTTCAATTTTGGACATTCCCTCTAGAAATGGAAAATTTTTCATTTATAGTGATTATTCTCTAAAGAAACATGGTTGTGTTTGGATGAATAATTATCATGTAATTTCTTATGCTTCACATCAATTGAAACTGCAAGAGTTAAATTATATTATACATGATCTCGAACAAGAATTTGTGGTTTTTTTAAAAAAAATATAGAGTAAAAATTTATCTGGATTAATAAACTATGAAATATATACTAATCAAAAAAAATTACTTATATATTTACTTAGAAAGATTTGAACATGTGGTAGAGAATATGGTTATAACTTATAAAAGTTTTTCAGTGCACAATTCATTACTATCTAAGATAATGAAACAAAGTAGCTGATTTTTTAGTCCAAAATAGGATTCATCATTATCCATGCCACATTTGGAACATAATACTTCGGTAAATGATTTAATGGATGGTTTCCTATAAACCATGCATACAAGAAGTTCCTCTATTTTTTCAAGTTTATGTGAATTAATCATTATCATACATAATTAATCAAGATCAAAAGGAAGATCATTATTTTCAAGAAAACATGTAACTGGTAGTGAAAGGTAAGTTACATGAATTTAACTTTTACAAAGAAGGTGTTTTGAGATTTGAAAAAGGTTTTGTGTGCAAGTTATCTCCCAGTTGAAAAAGTAATTGGGGAGTTCTTATCCTAACTAGGTTAAATACCCTAAGAGGGGGGATAATCAATGTATGATAGATAAAAACAAATATATCTTCAGATATTATTTATTTATTAAAGAAACACTATTCTTAATCCTTCGTATTACATAGCATAAAAAATTAAAACATGCACATGACACAACAACTTTACTTGGTTCACCCTCACTAGGCTATGTCCAAGGAACATACAAAGGAAATGTTATGATGTCAAAAAATCACTAAATATCACTACTGTTAAAATTTTTGGAGCGGACACACAATCCCTCTTAGTTTACAACTATTCACAATTTGAAATCTCATTTCTTTTTCTATCTCTCTAAAGTGAAATCACTTCCCCTTGATTATAATCTTATGAAAATTAGTTCTGAGTTTAATCACAATTGTGTGTGTCTTTATAATCTTTTTTATTCGATAATATAACAAAGAACATTGTGTGAGACTCCTCCACAATAATCCTCCATGAAACCCCAGAATGTAACCCATCTTGTACGATCTGGGAGTGTAACACCTTTCCCAAGATCCTAGTGTAAAACCTCTTATGTAAGATCATGGAACAAGTCCATTTCCATGATATCAACTCTCAAGAACATTTTCATGAGATCTTGGGGCAAGACCATTTTTGTGAAACCTGTAGATCATGTGGATAGAAAGACCTTCATATCACGTGCATCACGATACCATCTTCATAACACACGGATCATAAGATATCAATAGGTCTTCTTGTGTGTGAAAACACTCTACGCATAATTAACTTTATGGGACGTATTCATGAGATCCTTTTGTGATACCATATTTAGATTATACAGATCTCAAGACTACAGTGAAAGTATTTGTTCAGAACGTGATAAATACTTTTTATTTAGATCAATCCACTTAAATATACTTCTTGAATTATTAATAATGGGTATGGGTATTTATAAGCATAAATCCACCGCATTAACTCTATAAATCACAGACGGTCTCCAATTCCGCCACCTCAGCAATCTGTATCATGAACTTAATGTAATTTCTTCACATGATAACATGTTGCATGTTTCAGGTTCTTAGAATGATCAACTACATTGAATTTGAGTGTTTCGTTTGAACCCATTATGAGATCCAATGACAATCATGTAGTCATTGATATTTCCATCTAGTGCTTCATGGGATACCATCATGAGATCTACTAGAAATCATACACTTCACATGATCCCATCATAAGATCCAACACCATTTTCCTCTAGTTATTTGTGTGACCGTATTGTGAGATTACAAATACAAACATGTGGTCACATGTTTTTTAATGAGCACAAGATAACTCCATCATTCCCATATTTTCTTCTTCACGAACTACACATGATCTCTTCATGAGATAAACTAACAATCATTTGTGATTTTCATGAACTCACTTAAAGATATTATAACAATCATATGTTTTCTTCAAGTTCATCTCATAATATCTCCACGGGATAATTTGACAATCATTCTTTGACTTCATGTTCTTCTCATGATCTCTACATGAGATCCTCTGAAAATCATGTGGTGTTTCATGAGATCAGATCAGACTCTCACACTTCACAAAATTAGACATTCATGCTCCATGAGATCAGGTCATATTCATGCTCCACGAGATCAAACATGTCACGTTGTATGATATCCGACATCTAACACTTCTGTGAGATCAAACATCTGACCACCAATGAGATCATACATCTCGTGGTCTGTCGGATAAAATATCTTACAATATGTGGGATCAGAAATTAAAGCACCATATTCACACCTACTTTCATAACCATCCTTTGGAAACAACCTCAAAAATTGTCAAAAAAACACAATCCCCCAAAAATAACCATTATGAGGTATTGTTTCCAACAATATCCCCCTTTATATTTTTTTTACAACTCCTAAAAAAATCCAGAACCAACTTTTTGACAATTCATGCACATGAGAAACCATTTTCCTTTTTCAACCCTAGAGAGCGATCAAGGACTTCATTAAAACAATAACTAAGACCACATGAGTCAAATTCATTATGAGAAACAAGAGTATCATGCTAATTTTATCAATGATACACTTCGTTATCAAACTTTCTGCCAGAAACATTCTTGATACTAAAAGATAAAAACCCCCAGCCTTCGAGATATCTTATTTACCTGTAGATGTATATGGATTGAATCATGAACCCAAAAGATACTCCTTTCTATGATCTTTCTCATTGATAGAAAAATTCTATCATCTTTGGAATTAATGTTCCCCTTATTTAATTTCTCCCTCTATCAAATTCTCTCTCTATCTTGATTAATACATTTTCTCCCCCTTTTTCAATGAACACAAAGATCACTCCATTGTGTAATAAAACATGTTAAATACCAAATAGCAATATATAGATAAAACAAAATACACCTTTGGGTTAGGTTGACCCATTTCCACACTATTTAAGTGTGGGGTGTCAAATTAACTCCAAGATCTAGTCAAGTTATTAAAATCTTTCTCTGGGTAAGTCCATAATCGAAATATTTTCAACCTAAAGTTATTTAGGAACATACTCTGACATCATGAGACTATAATCCACCTTCTCTTTGATAAAATAAAATTTATTTAAATGCTCTTCACCTATGAGTCATGGATTATATTTTTACTCAGATTTATAGTACTTGAATTATTATAATGGATCCTGATCAGAGACTACACTTCAAAAACCAAATCTTCGAGCTACTGCTTAATCCACAATAATTGTGTGCAAACTTGAGGAGCTACAATATATTCATATTTTACAATACTCAATGAAATACAATATTGTTTTATTATTATTAACGAAATACATAGTCCACCAAGATATAATTCACCATATGATGTTGACTTTTGATCATCTGATGAACAATCCCAATCAGCATATTTAAATATCAATAATTCCTGTTGATATTTATAAATGTATAGTAAATCAAAATCCAATATACCTTTGTTATTATGAAATATTTTTTCACTAAAAGTTAGTGTATTTTCATTGGATTTCTCTGATACAATGCTGCTCGGTATGTGGAAAAAACAATATCATGTCATGTCCTATTAATTATAACAGACTTCCCATGATCTATCTATATTCAGTGATATTGACTGGTTTTCCTTCATCATCCATTGAGAAATTCATTTGTATTATGATCACAATTGTTATTTATTTTGAATTTTAGATCTAAAATCTTCTCATAACCTCCTTGGAATATTTTTACTCATAAATAAATTTTTGGTGTATTCCTTGAATTTCCTATAAAACAAGGAAAACATTTATGTCACCAATCATTAAAATTTCATTCTCACATTTCATGAATTATGAAATCCATTTTCACTGGGCTTCATTTAATCCACCAAATATTATGTCCTCAACACTTTCTAGCACCATAATCCTTTGATTAGTCTCTTTATTGACGTGAATAGTATAATCAACTCCACTACCCTAAAACCCAAAATTTATTAAATATTGATAAATTCATGAATATCATGCTCTTAGATCCTTATTTAACCCATATAGATCATTCTTTACCCAATAAACATTTTTATCATCTTCATCAATGATAAAGTCCTCTAGTTGTTCATTATAAACTTATTAAACCACAAACCAATTCATAAATACTGACTTGAAATCTGTCTGGAAGGATTTGAATTTCCTTTTCACTGTTATGGAAAAGAATAATCAATTTTTCTCAAGTCTTACAACAGGTGAAAATTTTTCACCAACATTAATACCCTCTATTTGGGAGAATCTCTTTCATACCGGTCAGGCTTTATTTCTGATTATTTTTTCATCCTCATTCATCTTGTTTTGAAAACCCATTTGGTCATAATGACATTCTTATTTTTTAGCCTCAAAAAAATTGCCCATGTATGGTTATTTTCTATTTGGTCAATATTTTCAATCATTTCTTAATCCTAGATCTGATCTCTTTAAGAGTATTCTAAACACACTGTATATACCTATGATAAGAAAGATTCTTATTGTAGATTCTTCATCTTCTTCATCTACACTAGAGCTATCTGATCCCTATGGGTATTTTTATTATCAATTTGTACTCATATCTTTGGTTTATTTATAGGTTTAATCTTCTAATAATATGAATATTATTATGAATTAGCCCCAGTTACCTACACTTCCCCTAATCCACTCACCTCTTTATCATTGTAATCAGGATATTTTTCACGGTTTTTTTTATTATTATTCCCATTTTACACCACAAAAATATCATTTCTATCTATATTTTTTCCTATTCTATTATTTGATCATTTATGTATTTAGATTTTTCTTTATTATACAAGAAATATCCCTTCTTCTCTGTAACAGCCCAAGATTTTATAAAAAAATATTCTTTTTAATTTTATTAAAGTCTTGTGTTGTACGCTACACCAAAAGGAGCTTGCACAACATGCATCCTTGACTTGCCTTGAATTACACGCAATCGCGACCTTCCTCGATAGCGTGTGTAATACGCAATACCGAGTTTCACTAAACAATGATATGCTATTAAAATATTATTAAAACTAGCCGTTATGAATAGTAATAACCACTTTTTAAAACTCTGTAAATCTTATTTTTCAAAATGAACTTCATTTTTGGATTCGGAGTATCGAATTTAGCCTAAGGTGAAATTTTGGTACTTTTCGGATAACTTTCATATTCTGATGAATAGTGAAAATTACTAAATTATAATTAAAAACAACGTTTTTAATAGAAATAATTAATAGTGATAAATTATTAATTTGAGTGGTTTTAAAATATATTTAGAATTTATTTTTACAATTTAATACAATGTTGGACATTGGATGTAATTTCACATTTAAACCAGACATAATCAAGTGTCAATCTTTTGATAGATATTGTTTCTTAAAAACACGCTATTTGTTTTAACAGCGGAATTTAATTATAAAATTAATTAATGCAAATTCTATGATATGAATTTGGTAAAATAGACTTCATTTTTGAATTCGGAATATGAAATATAGCTTAGGATGAAATTTTGGCATTGTTCTGAAAAACATCAATTTTTTGATGAATAGTGAAACTACTAAGTGGTTAAAAAAAATTAATTTCTTCATAAATCTTAATTTTACCGCTTCTGTGAATGAAATTTCAAAAATCCGAGAAACACGGTTGATGTCAGTAAGTAAAATGTGGTTCAATGAGATAAAAATAATTTTTGGTGAATAGTAACTTTTTACTTTTTTTTACCACGGTTAATAGTAAATAGGGTAACTAAGGGTAAATATGATATTACTATTACCCTAACACATGTCCTAATTCTATTGGATAAGTGTAATTCGACCAAAAACAACCTTATGAATATAATATGACCATTTAGGTCCACTTGGATTAGATTATGACATTTAATATTATATTATTTAATGAATAGTTAAAATAGTTAAAATCAAAGTTTAATAACTAAAACATTTTTAATATGGGGTTATACATAAGATAAATTCGACTATAAATATTCATTAGAAATCTAAAAAGCTTTCCTATATAATGATATTTTATTTATAATTTTTAGACTTTAAATAAATTAATTTATTTATGAAACAACGATGATGCAGTAATTACCCTTTTAAGGAAATATTAACATAAATGATGTTATAAATGCTCAAATGAATGTAATTTGAGACTTTTAATGACTTGAACTAATTTTCTAGGTTACTATGATATATTATTGTTGATTTAATCAACTTGGTTCGAACATATAATTCTGTTATGACTTTCACAAAAATCATATATCAAATAGTGTCAAAATTGACACAAAATAGTTTTTAAATCAAATATTATATTATTAATTGTTAATTTATTCCTAAAAATCTAAGGTTCGGCCAAATGACTTAGATAAGGATATATTTATTAATAATATACAATTTGGGGTTCTTTTGGCATGTTATAGTAAGTGTATTAACCATATAGTGAAAGAAAACAAAACGACACGGTAAAAGTTAAATTATTTAACTTAGAGTTAAATCTAATTGATAAGGTTAAAATAATACCCTAAACGTGTCTAAATCATATTGGTTGATAGGATTGAGACCCATCCCCACTTTAGCTTTGAAATAAGACCCTTTGGAACCATTATAAACCGATTTTGACATTAATATAAAATAATATTTTGAGATATTCCTAAGGTGCCCCTCTCCTCCCTTATAAAAGGACACCTCCTCCCCCTCCTCCTCACACCAATTTGAGCACTCAAGCTCGGCCAACCCCTGCCAAAATCTCTTCTACACTTCCCTAGAAACATCCTAGAGGTTCTGTTCTTCCTCAAAGACCAATTTTAGTGCCCTAAGAGGAGGTCTCAAAGAGGCGCTTCAAAGAAGAGGTAATTACCGTTACCAATTCTTTCATCTTTATTTCTTCTTCCACTTCTTCTTCTTAGGTTGTTTCATTATGAAGTAATAACATCAGTATCACTCATATACTGATATGTTATTATAAGTATGAAACAACCCTATTTCACCATCTATCCATCCTACGGAAAAAGAAATCACCGCGCGTGCGTACGTACGGAATACCGTCTCCACGCCGTGGTGTAATCTATTTTCCACCACCACCTTACATGGATGGGTATAATGGTGTAAAGAATAACTATACATAGTTATTACAACATCATATTGATTCTGATATATTGTATAATCCACTCCAATTCAATTCAATATTTATGAAAATGATATCATCGCTCGTGCGTACGTACGGACTACCGTCTCCACGACGCGATGAGATTCATTCTCCATGTTAACCATTTAAGAATGATTATAAAGTATATAAAGGAAATAATAATTAAATATATGACATTATAAAGCTACTGGATTTATGTATATATATATATATGTATGTCATCTACTTACTTCCATTTCAAGACAATAAGGAATGGAAAACAGCGTTCATGCGTACGTACGGACTACCGTCTCCATGAACGGTGTTTTTCATTTTATTTATCTATCTATTATATATATATATATACTGAATATATATGATATATAAATCATATTTTATATTCTGGAAGTAAGTAAATCATGATATAAGTAATAATAATGTCAAGAACAACAAGTCATAACACCTACGATAAATGAAACGATTTTACCCAAAACGCTTCTTTAACATAGAATTTACAAAAGAACGGGTAATATAATGTCCTAAGTGAACCATATATGATATCATAACAATGAATATGATTCTTTAATAAGTCAATGACATTATTTAAATCATTATACAGGAGGTTCGGACACATACGAAGCAAATCGGACCTAAGGTAAGGGAAATATCACAATCTCATTTTTATCTGAGATTGTTTATTCGTAAGTATTTACTGGGGTGTATTTTATCATCCACATCCATGTTTCATCAATATATAATATTATTTCCATCCACCTACAATTGTTTAAATCCATTTTTACCCTTCGTTGAGTTTTTAGTAAAAGATATGAAAGGAATCTTTTGTCGTTTTTCGTACGAGGTACTTTTTGACTTTTCCGACAAAAGTACGAAGAATGTTTTTTTTAACATATACGGCATGAATGGATTTTTAAAACATTATTTCCAAGAAGCTTCCTTTACAAGTTTTCAAGTTTATTTTTAATCAACTTCTTTTATTTTAAAGTTGTATGACATGTTATGAAAGGAAAAATGTTTTTGAAGAAGAAAGGATATTTTCCTCAAGAATGGAGTTCAAGTGTTTTATCAAAATGATTTTCCATATAAGATAATAAAGGGTTCTGTTTTTATCCCTATTATTAAATTGATTTGTTCATGTTGTGATGGAATTATTTTTATGAATTCCTTTATCTTATATGAATTGATTTATGATGTCATGATGTTTCAAGAATCCCATTTTGTTACATGTGTTATGTAATGATGAATGTTTTATGATTATGTGGCACACATAAGAAAGGATTCATTATAAGATGGGTGGGACCTATATCTCCCTCCAATGCATTGGGTAAAGATTTTATATCTCATGAGATAGACATGGCTGGAACGGAAGGTTATTTCGGTTCAGTGATACAGGACTGAAACGAGGAGTGAACTCGGTTCAGAAAGGGACTTTGTCCACTAAGATAGTCTTGGCAATGAGTCATGACTAACAAGAAATGATTTTCCATGATTATGTGTGCATGCCACAAAGTTTCAAGTTTTATGTTATGATTATGGGGATCTCATTTTCACTTCTATGATTTGTTCCATGTTAAGATATTATGATCTCTTTTGCAGGTTATGATTTTCAAAAAGATATGATATGATTTTTATTTCCTTTATTTGCCTTGCTGAGCATTTGAGCTCACCCTTTTATGTTTTCTTTTCCCCAGGATATAAAGAAAGGTTTTAGGTAAAAAAAAGGGGAAGATCTTTATGGGAGATATCGAAGATCTTTCACCATGATTAGAAGATTACGTTCCGAGTTTCCAAAGACACTAAACTATTACGATCCTTGTGTGTGTGTTTTTGTTATGTACTAAGTATTTAGCAAAAGTAATGTAATGTCCATGTATGATAAGCTTCGGGTCTCTACAGTTGGTATCAGAGGAAAGGTTTAGTCAACCTTTGGAAACTAGGATTCAAAAACGTTAGTGAGATCCCTAGAGATATTTCTAAGGTATGTCTAGGGATGTCTCTAAGGATAAGTATACGTATAGGTTATAGTCCTAGAATTGCACTAACGATCTTCGAATTTAACCTAAGATGTTAGATATTGAGGGTACTACCCCTTTATTATGTTGTTTTCCCTAGCATGATTTTTGCCTCTCATACTATTCTTTTGGGGTTTTAGACGATGGCTGGAACCCGAAGGAACCGTGTTAATGCGGAATGTGATGGGCAATGCAATGATTGTCCCCCTGAGCAACCAAACGATATGGGAGATGGAATGCAAAATCTTGTAGCCATGCTCACACAACTTTCTCAAGCTATGAATCATGCAAGACTTCCAAACGAGAAAAGGAAGGAGCAACATTCTGTTGAATCCTTCATGAGGCAGCGTCCACCTTCTTTCAGTGGGTCTACTGATCCATTAGTTGCTGAATAATGGATTAGTACTACTGAAAAGATATTTTCAGTTCTTCAATGTTCTGAACATGATAAAGTCATCCTAGCAGTGTATCGTTTGGAAGGAGATGCTGATCAATGGTGGAATCTTATTAAGAATACGAGGCAAAGGGATGAAATTGAGTCTATGGAATGGGACGAGTTCAAGAACTTATTTTTCAATAAGTACTTCCCTCGTATTCTCCGAACAAAGATGGAGAAAGAGTTTCTTGAACTGAAGCAAAGGGATGATGAATCTGTTGGTACCTATGAAGCAAATTTTACAAGACTTGCAAGGTACGCTTCTGGTATTATCATCCAACCTGAAAGTAAAGTTGACCGATTTTTCAGTGGCTTAAAACCAAGTCTTCGAAGGGCATTAGCTATAAGAGACTTCAGTAGCTATGAAGAAATTGTGCATTGTGCTATCAAGGTAGAAATGGAAGTTGGTGTTACATATCCATCTCATGGGTTTGACAAGAAACGAAAGATGGAGTTCAAGGAGAAATCTCAGAATAATGGTGAAAAGAAGATGAATGTTTCCTTATGCACAAAGTGTGGAAAGAAGCATGGTGGAGATTGTCTTAAAGGGACTAGAAAATGTTTTAAGTGTGGAAAAGAAGGTCATCGAGCAGCTGAGTGTCGAAGTAATGGAAAAAGGGATTCTAATGAAGTGAATAAAGCAAACACTACAGAGAACGTACAACCAACACTTCAATGCTTCAAGTGCAAGGAAATGGGGCATTATGCTAATAAATGCCCTAATCCAAGGGTTAGTGATGATCGACATGAGCAACCGCTTAAGGCAAAGGACAAAGGGAAGTCACATGCGATCACTATTGGCAATGTTGAATATGACAACGATGTGGTGGTATGATTAAGTGTTTATGTAATGGGATTCCAAAATAATGTTGTATCATGGAATATTGGAATATTTATGTATTGGTCTAATGTGGTATTCAAAGTGATTGAGATATTATGCGCATAATGAAGGGAAAACGAGAAAATGAAATGTTTAACAGTATTCATGAGCTCATGATTGATATAAGGACTAAGTTTGAGTATATAGAATTTTGAGGATTTTGGTATGTTAAAAGTGTTAACTTTTAACTGCATTCATGTTTTCACAAAGGTATTCAAGAGAATACATGATTAAGGACTTTGAATGTTTGGAATGTGACCAACAAAACATATCTTATGATATATGGGGATCGACGATGGTGTTAAATCTCTTGTAATCGTTTTCACTATATTATGAGAGTCGACTGCAGTATTATGGATAAGCCTAAAGATTGGAATGGATTATGTTGGACATAAGTTAGTATTGTTTGTTTTTTCGATATTATTGATGGGATGTTATATAGTTTTGGAAAAAGGACAACCTGCAGGACGGGCGGCAGCCCATCGCGTCGGACAAGGCTGTGGAAATCGAACCCACAACCGAAGTGCGACTGGCCTTTATCGCCTACCACTGGCCTACAGGAAGTCCCTGTTTAGTAGAAACTAGTTTTATTATATTAAGCAGTATGATATATGAAGTATAAGTCCATTTTAGGGACCATATATGATTAATCTCACTATAGATCGACTTATGCATATAATTTTTGCTAACCTTTAGTTTGAGACAGATGGAATGACCCGTCATTCTATCACATGATCTGCTAACACTTCACGAATAACAAATTCAACTTCATTTATTTAAGGGATGAAGTGGAAATTGTTCAAGGCATGAACAACAGTGAGATTGTACCAAAATAAAAAAAGTATTTATTCTAATTCAAATTTTCAACTTTAGGGAAATGATCTTGAAAACCAAAAATGTTGTCCTAGTGATCTTATACCTAATGAATCAGATGGTACCTTAGATCATCACAAATTTATGGATTTGTGATTACTGGATTTTCCATAGCCATGTTCTCTACCACTCTCCATCAGAACATGATGGTTAGATTTCTCTTCCATATCCATATTTTCACCTATGTGGAAACCCAATGATTAGTTTATTTGGGTAACCGTTACGTTTCATACTTTTGTTTTTAAAGATTGGTTTTGATATTCCTTTTTACGATGTGGGTTTCTATTAAAGAAACTTTCGAATAGTAAACCATTTATAACCCCGACGAATTTCGAGGGCGAAATTCATTTTAAGGGGGGTAGAATGTAACAGCCCAAGATTTTATAAAAAAATATTCTTTTTAATTTTATTAAAGTCTTGTGTTGTACGCTACACCAAAAGGAGCTTGCACAACACGCATCCTTGACTTGCCTTGAATTACACGCAATCGCGACCTTCCTCGATAGCATGTGTAATACGCAATACCGAGTTTCACTAAACAATGATATGCTATTAAAATATTATTAAAACTAGCCATTATGAATAGTAATAACCACTTTTTAAAACTCTGTAAATCTTATTTTTCAAAATGAACTTCATTTTTGGATTCGGAGTATCGAATTTAGCCTAAGGTGAAATTTTGGTACTTTTCGGATAACTTTCATATTCTGATGAATAGTGAAAATTACTAAATTATAATTAAAAACAACTTTTTTAATAGAAATAATTAATAGTGATAAATTATTAATTTGAGTGGTTTTAAAATATATTTAGAATATATTTTTACAATTTAATACAATGTTGGACATTGGATGTAATTTCACATTTAAACCAGACATAATCAAGTGTCAATCTTTTGATAGATATTGTTTCTTAAAAACACGCTATTTGTTTTAACAGCGGGATTTAATTATAAAATTAATTAATGCAAATTCTATGATATGAATTTGGTAAAATAGACTTCATTTTTGAATTCGGAATATGAAATATAGCTTAGGATGAAATTTTGGCATTGTTCTGAAAAACATCAATTTTTTGATGAATAGTGAAACTACTAAGTGGTTGTTAAAAAAAATTAATTTCTTCATAAATCTTAATTTTACCGCTTCTGTGAATGAAATTTCAAAAATCCGAGAGACACGGTTGATGTCAGTACGTAAAATGTGGTTCAATGAGATAAAAATAATTTTTGGTGAATAGTAACTTTTTACTTTATTTTACCACGGTTAATAGTAAATAGGGTAACTAAGGGTAAATATGATATTACTATTACCCTAACACATGTCCTAATTCTATTGGATAAGTGTAATTCGACCAAAAACAACCTTATGAATATAATATGACAATTTAGGTCCACTTGGATTAGATTATGACATTTAATATTATATTATTTAATGAATAGTTAAAATAGTTAAAATCAAAGTTTAATAACTAAAACATTTTTAATATGGGGTTATACATAAGATAAATTCGACTATAAATATTCATTAGAAAGCTAAAAAGATTTCCTACATAATGATATTTTATTTATAATTTTTAGACTTTAAATAAAGTAATTTATTTATGACACAACGATGATGCAGTAATTACCCTTTTAAGGAAATATTAACATAAATGATGTTATAAATGCTCAAATGAATGTAATTTGAGACTTTTTATGACTTAAACTAATTTTCTAGGTTCCTATGATATATTAGTGTTGATTTAATCAACTTGGTTCGAACATATAATTCTGTTATGACTTTCACAAAAATCATATATCAAATAGTGTCAAAATTGACACAAAATAGTTTTTAAATCAAATATTATATTATTAATTGTTAATTTATTCCTAAAAATCTAAGGTTCGGCCAAATGACTTAGATAAGGATATGTTTATTAATAATATACAATTTGGGGTTCGTTTGTCATGTTATAGTAAGTTTATTAACCATATAGTGAAAGAAAACAAAACGACACGGTAAAAGTTAAATTATTTAACTTAGAGTTAAATCTAATTGATAAGGTTAAAATAATACACTAAACGTGTCTAAATCCTATTGGTTGATAGGATTTCTACCCATCCCTACTTTATCTTTGAAATAAGACCCTTTGGAACCATTATAAACCGATTTTTACATTAATATAAAATAATATTTTGAGATATTCCTAAGGTGCCCCTCTCCTCCCTTATAAAAGGACACCTCCTCCCCCTCCTCCTCACACCAATTTGAGCACTCAAGCTCGGCCAAAACCTTCCAAAATCTCTTATTCACTTCCCTAGAAACATCCTAGAGGTTCTGGTCTTCCTCAAAGACCAATTTTAGTGCCATAAGAGGAGGTCTCAAAGAGGCGCTTTAAAGAAGAGGTAATTACCGTTACCAATTCTTTCATCTTTATTTCTTCTTCCACTTCTTCTTCTTATGTTGTTTCATTATGAAGTAATAACATCAGTATCACTCATATACTGATATGTTATTATAAGTATGAAACAACCCTATTTCACCATCTATCCATCCTACGGAAAAAGAAATCACCGCGCGTGCGTACGTACGGAATACCGTCTCCACGCCGTGGTGTAATCTATTTTCCACCACCACCTTACATGGATGGGTATAATGGTGTAAAGAATAACTATACATAGTTATTACAACATCATATTGATTCTGATATATTGTATAATCCACTCCAATTCAATTCAATATTTATGAAAATGATATCATCGCTCGTGCGTACGTACGGACTACCGTCTCCACGACGCGATGAGATTCATTCTCCATGTTAACCATTTAAGAATGATTATAAAGTATATATAGGAAATAATAATGAAATATATGACATTATAAAGCTACTGGATTTATGTATATATATATATATATTTATGTCATCTACTTACTTCCATTTCAAGACAATAAGGAATGGAAAACAGCGTTCATGCGTACGTACGGACTACCGTCTCCATGAACGTTGTTTTTCATTTTATTTATCTATCTATTATATATATATATACTGAATATATATGATATATAAATCATATTTTATATTCTGGAAGTAAGTAAATCATGATATAAGTAATAATAATGTCAAGAACAACAAGTCATAACACCTACGATAAATGAAACGATTTTACCCAAAACGCTTCTTTAACATAGAATTTACAAAAGAACGGGTAATATAATGTCATAAGTGAACCATATATGATATCATAACAATGAATATGATTCTTTAATAAGTCAATGAAATTATTTAAATCATTATACAGGAGGTTCGGACACATACGAAGCAAATCGGACCTAAGGTAAGGGAAATATCACAATCTCATTTTTATCCGAGATTGTTTATTCGTAAGTATTTACTGGGGTGTATTTTATCATCCACATCCATGTTTCATCAATATGTAATATTATTTCCATCCACCTACAATTTTTTAAATCCATTTTTACCCTTCGGTGAGTTTTTAGTAAAAGATATGAAAGGAATCTTTTGTCGTTTTTCGTACGAGGTACTTTTTGACTTTTCCGACAAAAGTACGAAGAATGTTTTTTTTAACATATACGGCATGAATGGATTTTTAAAACATTATTTCCAAGAAGCTTCCTTTACAAGTTTTCAAGTTTATTTTTAATCAACTTCTTTTATTTTAAAGTTGTATGACATGTTATGAAAGGAAAAATGTTTTTGAAGAAGAAAGGATATTTTCCTCAAGAATGGAGTTCAAGTGTTTTATCAAAATGATTTTCCATCTAAGATAATAAAGGGTTCTGTTTTTATCCCTATTATTAAATTGATTTGTTCATGTTGTGATGGAATTATTTTTATGAATTCCTTTATCTTATATGAATTGATTTATGATGTCATGATGTTTCAAGAATCCCATTTTGTTACATGTGTTATGCGATGATGAATGTTTTATGATTATGTGGCACACATAAGAAAGGATTCATTATAAGATGGGTGGGACCTATATCTCCCTCCAATGCATTGGGTAAAGATTTTATATCTCATGATATAGACATGGATGGAATGGAAGGTTATTTCGGTTCAGTGATACAGGACTGAAACGAGGAGTGAACTCGGTTCAGAAAGGGACTTTGTCCACTAAGATAGTCTTGGCAATGAGTCATGACTAACAAGAAATGATTTTCCATGATTATGTGTGCATGCCACAAAGTTTCAAGTTTTATGTTATGATTATGGGGATCTCATTTTCACTTCTATGATTTGTTCCATGTTAAGATATTATGATCTCTTTTGCAGGTTATGGTTTTCAAAAAGATATGATATGATTTTTATTTCCTTTATTTGCCTTGCTGAGCATTTGAGCTCACCCTTTTATGTTTTCTTTTCCCCAGGATATAAAGAAAGGTTTTAGGTAAAAAAAAGGGGAAGATCTTTATGGGAGATATTGAAGATCTTTCACCATGATTAGAAGATTACGTTCCGAGTTTCCAAAGACACTAAACTATTACGATCCTTGTGTGTGTGTTTTTGTTATGTACTAAGTATTCAGCAAAAGTAATGTAATGTCCATGTATGATAAGCTTCGGGTCTCTACATTCTCCATGAGATTCAAACATCCTATATTTCTCATTATTTAGAATAAAACACATACTTATGGAGACTCAAAATTATTTCAATATGCAATTATTTTTAAATCATATCTTAGATGGAGTATTTTATTACTTTGGACATAATAAGGCTCTATTAGAAATATAGACTGATGTATGAACTTCTTATTTCCAAAAAAAGGGAAGCTCTTTCTCAAAAAGAATAATTTTGTACAAGTTGTTGATAATATAATTTATTCAATCAAAAACTCCATTTTATTGTGTAGTTATAACTACTAAAACTTGGTTACATATCCCATGTTACTCATAATAATCCTCTACTTGGATAATTGTGAAATTTGTTCCATTATCAGTTTAATACTTCTATATCTTTTGATCTGGAAACTTTTCAACTTCCCTTCAATAACCTGTTATGAAACTAACCACTTCATACATGTGGGTGATAATTGAATCCCATGTATTTCAACAAAAATCATCAATGAAAAGGATATAATATCCCATCCAATTAATATATCTTGATGAAATTGGTCCACATATATTAATATGAACCATTTCAATAACTCTTGTTTACCTATAATATTTTTTCATATACATCATTGTAATAATATTCCCTTGTTGACAAAAATTGAAAAAATGAGTATGATCACATGATAACTAAGGGAGATCTTGAAAAAAATCACATTTAACTAGATTTTCCAAGGTTGATAAAATCATTTAGCCAATATGGTTATGCCACATAATATTTTATTCTTCTTTAGATAGTTAACACATATCTTCTTATACACTTATATGGTAGAGATTCCCCTTTGTGTGATTTCCTTGAAAAGAAACGAATCCATATTTTCCCTTGATGGTGTAATAATTTTTCTCAAATATTATAGAATTCCCCAAGTCACAAAATTTACTAACACTTATCAAGTTGTGATTGAGACCTTCACTAACCAAGTCATCTTCACATATCATGTATTTACCCGTGAACTTGGATTTCCCCAATCCAACAATATTCAAACCTTCATTGTTACCAAATATTAAAACATCATTTCTATCATAAAAAACACTTATAACCATAATCTTAATTCCTATCATATTGGATGTGTATTGACTCTCAATGATTCATGTTCTATTTCAATATGATTCTTTGAAAACAATCTATATAACAACTTCATGCTCATCTCTTTTATTTTTAATCCATGTCTTAAACTTCATATGTAACACCCTGACCCCAATTACCAAGATTCGGTGAATTATTACATAACATTGGAATGATATAAGGAATCATATCCAGAAATACTGATCAGTTTAGTAGACTTGGAAGTACTATATTCATTCATAAGTTTTATATTACATTATAAAATAAAAATCTACAACAACATTGTCTCAATAGAACACACTCATATCCCTTAGACTATCCCTGCAGGTCAGTCATAATATACATCTTCGCATCCTGGGAAAAATAAAACATTGAAAGGGGTGAGATCAGATGCTCAGTAAGGATAATAATATAGAGAAAACTTTCATAAATAAGCATAAACATTTAAGGAAATGTATAAGACTAAAACAAAATCATTTTTTAAACTTGAACTTCAGCATAATATGGAAAAGATAAAATCAAATAATGTCATTTACTTATTCACATGGATATTATACTAGTCGAATAATCACATGCGATGTCAATAGCCACTTTCATAATGATGGAATCTATAATTCTAGACTTCATAACCACATAGTAAAGTCCTTGTGCTAAGACTAAAAATAAGATTTTGTCAAGGCCTTGTGCCAAGACACTAGCTTGTCTCATGAGACATACTGATGCATCAAGCAGCTATAGCAGGCTCCACCCGTCAATTACTAAGTCCAATGCATTCATCATATGAAAAGGTTTAAACATAACATAAACATTCGTATTAAAACTAGAAAATGAAATTTCAATAATTTGTCCATAAACTATAAATGGTATAAAAATAAGACATCCACAATCAAACATATCATAACTCATTCAATACAATATTGATGATTTTATTTACAATAAATCAACCTCAATCATGAATAATATTCAAAACGGATGTTGATATAGTTGAAAATGAATTGTAAAATTCTTTGAGAGAAATATCCATTTTTCATGAAAACATTTAGAAGTCACACAATTTTGAAAAGAATAAATTTAAAGAAATTTTTGTATTAAAGTGTCCCATACCACTTTGAAACTTTTGAAAGGAATTAACATTTTAAAATCACTCATGTCCATATAAATAAATCCTTAAAACCCATTTTGAAAACATGGGAATTAATGAGAATGATGTAGAAGAATAAAAATTTAAACCATTTAAAGTGATGATCTAGTTAAAGAGTCCATTCCATAAAACCTTAAAATATTCTTTTTTTAAAAAAAATTGAAACATGAATGTGGATGATAAAGTGGTCCCAATAGATACTTACGTAAAAACAATCTTCGGATAATAATGAGATTGAGGAAATAACCCTTACCTTGTACTTTTCCTTGGTCGAGGGTAGGTTAACCTCTTGTATAATGGTGGAATCACTGTTATTAAATTATACAATAACTGTATACATTAATATGATATCATATATGATCTTCTAATATTTCTTTGTTAATGATTTTTCAGTAGTATCATCATCTTGAGTGTTAACTAATTCATTTTCCTTTATATGATTTGTTACGTAAGTAATGTCTGTTATGAATAGGATGTATCTTATTCATATTAATAATGATATTAAGTCTATAAAAATTATTTTTAATCATCAAATGAAAATTAGTCTTGAATAGATACGATGAGGAATGAATCTCATCGCATTCGTGGAAACGTTAATCCGTACGTACGTATGAGTGACAATATCATTATTTTGATATTAAAATAATATATAATTGGATGTTATATTATATATATAGAATAATTATCATGTTATATTATTTATTTACATTATTTATACTCATTATTTTGCACATCCAAATGATGAAGTGTTTGAATAAAAAACTGCACCACGACGTGGAGACGGTAGTCTGTATGTACGCACGTATGGTGACTTCAATTATAGGATGGATTGAATAATGAATATGGTTTTACTATATTTATAATAACATCAAATTATATCTAAGGTACTGGAATTATTATTTTATAATGGAAACAATGAGGAAAGAAGAAGTGGAAGAAGAAAAGAACTTCAAAGAGGTGATGAAATATTTACCCCTTCTTCGGGTTATTCTTTTTTATTTGATAAAAAGGGATCCATAGATTAGATTTTTTACTTAATTAAGGACTCTAGGATGAAGGTAGGACTATTTATAGGATATTTGAACAGGGTTTTTCTGATCCAAATGGCATTGAAGGTGTGAATTTGAGAGAATGGGAAGTGCCCTTTTATAAGAGAGGTGAGGGGCGCCTAAAAAAAGATTGAAATATTAATTTATAATAAAATAATTTTCCATTTCTAATGGATTAAAAATAATTTATTTCGATTGTAAGGTGGGTATGGTTCTAAAACCACTCAACCAATAGGTTTTAGACAAGTTTGGGTTTCTATATTAACCTGATCTTTTAGATTTAACTCTTAGTTAAATAGTTTGACATTTACCAGGTCTCTTTGTATTTTTATATTATATGGTTAATAAACATAATATAAAGTTCAAAGAGAACATCAAGTGTTTCACTAATGACATATATAATATTATTTAATACCTTTGGTTGAACCTTAGATTTTTAGTAATATAATATCACTTAATAATATAATATGTTTTTAAAAAACTTTTTTATGTCAATTTTGACACTATTTGGTATTTCGTTTTTGTTAAATTCATAAAAGCATTATTACTTAAAAATGAATTCATTTAATAAACCTTAACATGTCATACTAACATATAAAATTATTTTAATTCATTAAAAGTCTCAAATTATATTTATTTGGATATTTATAATATCAATTATTTCAATCTTTCATTATTAAGGTAATTACTACATCATCATTATGTCATAAATAAATTTAAATATTTAATGTCTCAAAATTATAAATAAAATACAATTATTCATGAAATATCTTTATCTTTCTAATTAATATTTATATTCTAATTTATCTTATGAATAAACCTATATTAAAAATGATTTATTTATTGAACTTTGATTTAAACTTTTTTAAGTCTTTTTTAAATAAAATAATAATAAATGTCCTAATCTAATCCAAGTGCACCAAAGAGGGTCATATTTTATTCATAAGGTTTTTTTTGTCTAATTATACTTATCCAAAAGAATTAGAACATGTTTTAGTGTAATTATGATATCATTTTTACCCTTAATTACCATATTTACTTTTAATCATGGTAAATAAAAGTCAAAAGTTACTATTCACCAAAAATTATTTTCATCTTGTTGAACCAAATTTTACTTAATGATATTAACTGTGTCTCTTTTATTTTTAAAATTAAACTCACAGAAGTGATAAAATTTAGTTTTATACAAATTTGTAAGTACTCCTAGGAGGAGGATAATAGACGGTAAAAAGTTCGATAAAATTTTATATATCTAAAATTATAATAAAATGAATCTAATGAATTACGTTGAACATATATAGGTATTATGTATCCATTTTGACCTAAAATAAAATAAAATAAAATAACTAATTATTTAAATAAAAATTCGGTTTTAACCAATAACGTAGTGTTTTTTTCACTATTCATCAAAAATTGAAAGTTTTCAGAAAAATACCAAAAATTCACTCTAAGATAATTTCGATATTCTGATTCCAAAAATGAAGTCCATTTTGAAAGATAAAATTTATAAAATTTAAAAAACTGGGTATCACTATTCATAACGACTAGTTTGATTGGTTGTGGTCTGTTTGAACTCGAAGTTGTGTACAACAGAAGCTATTCTATTATTCAATGTGAAATATATCGTGGAAGCTTGGGGTGTTACATTCTCCCCTCCTTCAAATAAATTCATCCCCAAAATTTCTAGTATATTACTACATAAATAGATTCAGGTGGTTCTTCATCATAATATCCTCGGGTTCCCACGTTGCCTCTTCTATATTATGGTTTCTCCATAGAACCTTTACCAAATGAGTCATCCAATATATCAACACTTGTTCTCTTATATCAAGAATCTTGACAGGCTCTTCGCAATAAGAAAAATCAGGTTCTTGTTCAATTTCCTCACAAGTGAGTACATGCATTGGGTCAGGAATGTGTTTTCTCAACAGTGATATGTGGAACACATCATGAACTTTTGAGAGACTTGGCATCATTTCAAAATGGTAAGCTACAGCCCCAATTCATTCAAAAATATTGAAATTTCTGATGTACGTGGGACTTAATTTACCCTTCTTACCGAATTGTATAACTCCCTTCAATGGAGATACCTTCAAGAAAACATGATCTCCAACTTGAAATTACAAATCCTTCCTTTAGTTATCGGCATAACTCTTCTTCCTACTTTGAGCTGATTTGATATGGGTTTGGATAACCTTCACCTTTTCCATCGTTTCCTTAACAAGTTCTAGGCCTACAAGTTTTCATTCAAAAACATCATCCCAACAAGTTGGTGTGCGACATCTCTTTACATATAACGCTACATATGGTGCCATATGAATACGTGAATGGAAGCTATTGTTATAGGAATATTCTAAAAGAGGTAAATATTGATCCCACATACCTTTAAAGTCAAGTGAATAAGATCTCAACCTGTCTTATAAGGTTTGAATAGTCCATTCTGATTGTCTATCAGATTGAGGGTGGTAGGCAATGCTCAAACAAAGTTCAGTATCCAGGGCTATCTGAAGGATTTTCTAGAATCTTTATATAAAATGAGGATCACGATCAGAAACAATCAATAGAGGTACTCCATGAAGTCGCATATGTTTAAGTGGTAAATCTTCTCATATAGAAAGAAAATGTCCTGACTTGGTAAGACGATAAACAATGAACCATATTGAATCATTTCTTCTAGGATTCCTTTGTAGTCCACTGACAATTTCGATCGTAATATTATCCCATTTCCACTTCGGTATGGGAAGAGGTTTCATGACTCCTCTAGGATGTTACCTTCCAGCTTCCACTTGTTGAAAAACCATACATCTTGACACAAAATTAGCAATCTCTATCTTCTTGTTGTCCCACCAAAAATGTTCCTTCAAATATTTATACATATTAGTGCTACCAGGGTGTTTAGAGAAATTGGAGCTATGAGAATCATCCATAAATTCCCTTTTTAGATCAGTTATGTTAGCTACAGAAAGTATTTTCCTAAATTTTAAAATTCCATCTTCATATAAAAAGTCGATCAATCTCCCATCATTTAAAGATTTAATCTTGTTTGGAAATTCCTCTTCATCATTCTAAGAACTTTTTATCTTTTATAGTAATGATGGTTTTCAAACCATTAGAAAAAGTATTGATGTTTCACCTTCCATGATTATTCACATATCCATTTTCACTAGATCAGTGAAAATAGGATCTCTTTCAACTCTCATCTTGTTCAAAACTCCAGGATCATTTCTTCTCAAAGAATCTGCCACATTATTTTCCTTCCCTAGGTGGTAGTTTATTTTGAAATCATAATCCTTGAGTAGTTAAAGCCATATCCTTTGCCTCATGTTGAGTTTTTTTGTGAGAAAATATATTTCAAACTCTTGTGATCTATATATATCTCAAATTTTTTACCATAGAGATAATGTCTCTATATCTTCAAATTAAATATTGTAGCTTCTAACTCAAGATCATGAGTAGTATAGTTTTTATAATGAATTTTTAGGTGTCGTGATGTATAGTTAATAACCCTATCATTCTTCATAAGGACACAACCAAGTCCTTTCTTTGATGCATCTCTATAAATAATAAACCCATCATTCACCGGTGGTAGAGTGAAGATAGGAGCATTGAATAATATTCTCTTCAGTTCTTCAAAACATTCTTCACACTCTTTTGTCAAAAAAATTTAACCCCTTTATGTGTGATCTTGGTTAATGGGTTTTCCAATCGGGAAAATTTTTTGATTAAACATCGATGATAACCTGCTAAACCAATAAAACGGTGTACCTCAGTTATACTTGTAGATTCTAGCCATTCTTGGATTGTCATTGTCTTAGAAGGATCAAAACAGATTCCATCCTTAGAGACAATATATCCAAGAAAAGAAAAAAATCTTGAAGCCATAATTCACACTTGCTAAACATCCCATATAATTCATTTATTCTATTAGTCTTTAGTATAATACACAAGTGATTTTCAGGATCTTTGTAGATTTTTGAGTATACTAAGATATCATCAATAAATACCACTAAAAATTTATCAAGATATTCCTTGAAAACTCTATTCAATAGATTCATGACAAAAGAGGGTGTATTAGTCAGGCCAAAAGGCATTACTGTATTCTCATAATGCTAGTACCGGGTTCGAAATGTTGTTTTCGGAATGTCTTCCTTCTTCACGCACAACTGATGGTATCCAGATCAAAGGTCAATCTTTAAAAAATATTGATCTCCATGAAGTTGATCAAATAAATCATCAATGTGAGGTAGGGGATACTCATTCTTTATTGTTATATCACTGATCTCCCTATAGTCAATGCACAACCTCATAGATCCATCATTGTTATTAACAAAAATAATAGGGGCTCCCCATGGAGAAACACTAAGGCGAATCAATCCCTTATTAATCAATTCCTCTAGTTGTTTACTTAGTTACACTAATTCCACAGTGTCCATTCTATAAGGGGTCTTCGATATGGGCCTTGAGCTAGGAATTAAGTCAATGGAAAACTCAATTTCTCATTTTGGAGGATGTCCAGGTAAATCATCTGGAAATATATCAATATATTCTTGCACAATAGGTACGTCCTCTATTTGAACATTCTTTTCCTCACCCATTGTTATTTTATTCTCTTCCTCCCCAATAATTGAATTTAGTTGAGCTACTGGGGGTGGATTTAGATAAGAATCAGATGGTGATGTTTCTGATCTAAAGATAAGGTACTCATTATCATCATTGAAAATTGTAACATCCTTATTCTTACAATAAATATTCACATCATGGTCTGAAATCCAATCCATACTAAGGATTATATCAAATTAAATCATGGGTATGACGATGAGATCAGTAGATTAATAACGTTTATATGCCTTAATGGGAACTGATTCACAAAACGTTTTTGCAATGATACTTCCCTTAGGAGTTCTGACTGAAAACTCCTTTGTTAAGTCAAATTGAAAATATCTAATTTTATTAGAAACTGGGAAGATGTGAAAAATGTGATGATCCTGAGTCAAATAAAGCATTGGCTAAATTTGAGGAAACCATTAAATTACCCGCCACCAAGTCTTTTGGAGTTTCAACCTCAGTAATAGTGATAGCATAATCTTGTCCTTGATACCTTGTCCTTTTTTGAGGTAAGTTTCCTTGGAGTTTAGGAAATTAATTTGCATAATTCCCCCTTTCTCTATAATTGTAACATTCAACATTGACAGCCTCTTTCTTCCCCTTTCAATCACAATCTTGGTGGCCTTTTTTCACCACACTTATAGCATACTCCCATTCCCTTCAGGAAAGTACCGTGGTGTTTCTTCCCACATTTACTAAAAGATAGATATTCAAATTTTCTCGTGTTCCCCTTATTTCCATTTTCAATGTGTTCAACAGATCTCTTCTTCTCTTTCTTTGCTTTAAATTCGTAACTCTTAGAGAATTACTTTTCTGTCTTGATACCACATGAGACAATATCTTCGTATGAAGAGAAGGATTATGAGACTAATACTCAATGGAGAAATGGTTTTAACCCCTCAAAGAAACAATCAATACTACTTCTTGGGTTACATATATAATCTTCATCATTCCTTGCTAACCTTGTAAAGTTAGCCTCATACTTTGCGACATTCTCATCCTCCTTTTTCTTTAGAATCACAAATTGTCTTTCCATATCCACTCGATAGTCATGAGGAAAGTTTTTTCTAAGAAAATCTCATTAAACTCCCTCCATTACATCTTTGATACTTTATCATCTCCTTTATGTTTTGAATCAATGACCACCATTGATAAGCATCTCCAGTGAGGTGATAAACTACCATGAAAACTTTTTCCATTTCGCTACTCCCCATAGAATGAATTATTTTCTCTAAGGAATTTATCCTTTTCTCAGCTAATAATGGACTTGTACTCCCATTAAATGTGGGTGGTTGTTTCCTCATGAAGTGTTCTAACATTGATCCTCCATGTTGTGGATTAGGGTGCTCCATATGGGTAAGGTTATTATTCATAACCTATGTGAGTTGTCCTAGTATGGTGATAAGCTAATCAGCACCAGTTGCATCACCAATTCCACTATAATTATCTGGAGTAGGAGGGAAATAACTACAAGGATTACATGGGTTAATACAGTTTCAATTACTTCCACTAGAATCCATTTCTAAACTATGGAATACACTAAATTAGTTTATGAATCGTAATACATAATTCCAAACTTTTAAAACAGTTAACATAAATTGAATAGTTTATGGATATAATCCATAATCATAAAAAAGTTTTCTTTGAGGAATTATATACTCATAAACCCTTCATAATGGTTTGTAAAGAAAATGAGAATTATCCTAAGTACATCCCCTGGGAGTGTTGTGACCAAGAGTGTAGCAAGGCCCGTTGTCATGCACCAGTTCCCATTTGAGTCTAGCTCAAAGCAGTGTTTTCAGTTTTATCCCCTAGGTACATCTATTCTAGAGCCACCTCTACCTTCTCGAATGCATACAGGGTTGTATTGCTTGGAAAACTCAAAAAATTTCTACATTACCAAAATTCTAGTAATTTCTTCTATAATAATCCCCAAAGTCTATCTTAGGGTATTGTGCACTAATCAGAGTTTATATAAATCTAGCTTTCAATGTTTGTATTAAACTTCCTCTGATACCAACTGTAATGCCCCGACCCCTGTTACCCAGAGTTGGTACATTATTACATAACATTGTCATGATATAAGGAATCATGTCCCAAGAAACTGATCAGTTTAGTAGCCTTGGAAGTACTAGATACATTAATAAGTTTTAAATTAAATTAAAAAATGAAAAATTACAACAACATTATCTCCATAGACCACACTCATATCCCTTAACCTATCCCTGCTGGTCAGTCATAATATACTTCTTCGCATCCTGGAAAAAATAAAACATAGAAAGGGGTGAACTCAGATTCTTAGTAAGGATAACAATATAGAGGAAACTTTGATAAATAAGCATAAACATTTAAGTCAATGTATAAGACTAAAACAAAAGCCTTTTTTAAACGTAAACTTTAGAATAATATGGAAATGATAAAATCAAATAATTCCATTTACTTATTCACATGGATATTCTACTAGTGTAATAATCACATGCAAAATAAATAGCCACCTTCATAATGATGGAATGCATAATGAAATACTTCATAGCCTTATATTCAAGGCCCTGTGCCAAGACTACAAATAATATTTTTCAAGGCCTTGTGCCAAGAAACTAGTTTGTCTTATGAGACCTACCGATGTATCGAGGAGCTATATCAAGCTCCCCCCATCACTTACTAAGTCCAATGAATTATCATATGAAAAGGTTTAAACATAACATAAACATAAGTATTAAAAATATCATGCGAAATGTCAATAATTTTTCCATAAACCATGAATGGTATAAAAATAACACATCCACAGTCAAACATATCATAACTCATTCAATACAGTATTGAAGATTGTATTTACAATAAATCAACCTCAATCAAGAATAATATTCAAAAAGGATGTTGACATAGTTGAAACTGATTTGTAAAATTATTTGAGGGAAATATGCCTTTTTCATGAAAACATTTAAAAGTCACAAAATTTTGAAAAGAATTCATTTAAAGACATTTTTGGATCAAATTATCCCATACCACTTTGAAACTTTTTAAAGGAATTAACATTTTAAAATCACTCATGTCCATATAAATAAAGCCTTAAAAACCATTTTGAAAACATGGAAATTTATGAGAATGATTTAAAAGAATAAATATTTAAAACATTTAAAATGATGATCTAGTTAAAGAGTCCCTTATATAATACCTTAAAATATTTTTTTTGAAAATATTTTTATGAAACACAAATGTGGATGATAAAGAGGTCCCAATAGATACTTACATAAAAACAATCTCGGATAATAATGAGATTGAGGAAATAACCATTACCTTATACTTTTCCTTGGTCTAGGGTAGTTTAAACTCCGATATATTGGTTAAATCATTGTTATTAAATTATAAAAGAACCATATACATTAATATGATATCATATATTATCTTCTAATATTGTTTTGTTAATGATATTTGAGTAGTATCATCGTTTTGGGTGTTAACTGATTCGTTTTCCTTCATATACTTTGTTACGTAAGTAATGTTTGTTATGGATAGGATGTATCTTATTTATATTCAGAATTATATAAAGTCTTTAAACATTATTTTTAATCATCAAATGAAAATTAGTATTGAATGGATACGATGGGGAATGAATCTCATCGCGTTTGTGGAAACGGTAATCCGCACATAAGCATGAGTGACAATATCATTCTTTAGATATTAAAATCATAAATAATTAGATGGTATATCATATATAAATAATAATTTTCATGATATATTTATTATTTACATTATTTATAGTCATTATTATTTCCATCCAAATGATGAAGTGCTTGAATAACAAATTACACCATGACGTGGAGACGGTGATCCGTACATACGCGTGTATGCTGAATTTGTCATTTATAGGATGGATAGAATAATGAATATGGTCATACCATATTTATAATAACATACCAGTATATAGAAGATACTATATTTATTATTTTATAATGGAAAAAACAAGTAAAGAAGAATTGGAAGAAGAAAAGAACTTGAAAGAGGTGACGAAATATTTACCTCTACTTTGGGTCCTTCCATCTGATTTGATCAAAAGGGCTTCTTAAGTAAGATCTATAACTAAATTAAGGCCTATAGGGTGAAGGGAGGACAGTTGAGAAAATAATTTAGTAGGTTTTCGTCGATCCAAATGGCTTTGAAGGTGTGAATTTGAGATAAGGGGAAGTGCCCTTCAATAAGAGAGGTGAGGGGCACCTAAGGAAAAGATTGAAATATTATTTTATAATAAAATAAATTTTAGTTTCTAATGGATCAAAAATGATTTATTTCGTTTCTAAGGTGGGTATAGGTCATAAAAACTCAACCAATAGGTTTTATACAGGTTTGGGTTACTATATTAACCTTATATTTTGGATTTAACTCTTAGTTAAATAGTTTGACATTTACCATGTCTCTTTGTATTTTTATATTATATAGTTAATAAACATAATACAAACATCCAAAAGAACCTCAAGTGGTTCATTAATGAAATATATAATATTATTTAAACCCTTTGGTCTAACCTTAGATTTTTAGGAATAGAATATCAATTAATAATATAATATTTGTTTTAAAAACTCTTTTATGTCAATTTTGACACTATTTGGTATTTTGTTTTTGTTAAATTAATAACATCATTTTTAATTTGAAAAAAAAATCATTTAATCAACCCTATCATTTCATATTAACCTATAAAATTATTTTAATTCATTAAAAGTACCAAATTTGATTTATTTGGATATTTATAATATCAATTATTTTAATATTTCATTAATAAGGTAATAACTGCATCATCATTGTGTCATAAATAAATTTAATTATTTAATGTCTAAAATTTATAAATAAAATACCATTATGTAATAAATATTTTTATATTTCTAATGAATATTTATAGTATAATTTAACTAATGTATAACCCTATATAAAAAATGGATTTGTTATTAAATATAGATTTTAACTCTTCTAACTCTTCTTTAAATAAAATAATAATAAATGTCTTAATCTAATCCAAGTGGACCAAAGAGGATCATATTTTATTTATAATGTTTTTTTTGTTCTATTTATACTTATATAATAGAATTAAGACATGTGTTAGGGTAATTATGATATCATTTTTACCCTTAATTACCCTATTTACTTTTAATTGTGCTAAATAAATGTCAAATATTACTATTCACCACAAATTATTTTCATCTTATTGAACCAAATTTTAATTTACAATTTTAACCATGTCTCTTGGATTTTTTAAATTCAACTCACAGAAGTGGTAAAATTATGTTTTATACAAATTTGTAAATGCTCCTAGGAGGTGGGTAAAAGATGGTAAAAAGTTTGATAAAAATTTATATATCTAAAATTATTATAAAATGACTCCGATGAATTAAATTGAACATATATAGGTATTATGTATATATTTTGACCTAAAATAAATAAAAATAAAATAACTAATTATTTAAATAAAAATTCATTTTTAAACAATAACGCTGTGTTTTTTTACTATTCATCAAAAATTGAAAGTTTTCAGAAAAATACCAAAAATTCACCCTAAGCTAATTTCGATATTCTGAATCCAAAAATTTAATCCATTTTGAAAGATAAAATTTATAAAATTTCAAAAAGTGTGTATTACTATTCATAACTACTATTTTGATTGGTTGTGGTGTGTTTGAACTCGAAGTTGCATACAAAACAAGCAATTGTATTATTCAAAGGGAAACGTATTGTGGAAGCTTGGGTTGTTACATCATACTTGATGTTGACTAATATTCTTGATATTCCTCAAAGTATGATGTTCTAATATGATCTTGATAATATTCAAATTTATCTTCCATTCTTATCTTTTTCTATGATCCCTTTAACTACTTCATGAAACTACTTCAGTTCTTCTTCTATACATTCCTCTACAGTGTTGATGAGAAATATTTTTCCATGTGCAGGAATCCTCCACAAACCCAAATATTGAACATTAAAATAATTCCAATAATATTGATCTTTGTTTTTTTACCTATTATATTACTCCTATCAGAACCTCTTGTATGTTTAAAATACATTTCTAGAATGTCCCAATGTTCCACATGAATAACACCTAATATGAGGTGTATTTGTGTGCATAATTTAAACACTACTTATTTAACTTTATTTATTTGAATCTTATGATTCTAATTCATACCCAAGATCAATCTGTAACCTTGGAGTGGGATATCATGGTAATACATCAACCAAACTGCTTTTTGTTTACATTCAACTCCCATACCAGTTATTTCCTTCAAATGTGGAAAGTTATTCTCCAGAAATTTCTTTAACTATTTTTTAGACCTCCAAATTGTAATTTCACTTTTTTGACCCCTTTGAAACCTTATTTCCCAATATTTTATCATTATTAAATAGTTTTTAATTATCCTTAAACTTTTTTTATTCCAATAGATTCCTCCTCAAGTTTAATGATACGTTTGAATTTATCTTCTCCTATGTTACTCAAACTTTTGATAACCTTTCTCTTCTCTTTAACCCTGATTTTGAACTCAATGAATGTATATGAGTTATCTGTCTTTTCATATCTGAGATTTTCAATTTTAGTAATAATATTATACTTTAATTCTTCCTGATTCGAAATAAATATTTTGGAATCATGAATCACCCTATTATATTTGTAACACCCCAAGATTTTATAGTGTGTTATTTCTTCAAAATAATTCAATAACTTTCACTACACGCAACACCAAGTTCAATCACACCATGATGTACAAAAAAAAGCCATTAAAAGTGGTCATGAATAGTATTAACTAAATTTTAAACATTATAATTTTAGAATCCATATTATGAGTTTCTTAGTCATAATGCAAGAACAGATTCATTTTCAGTATTGCACTTTTATCAACTTTTGATAGTGAAACCTTTTTAAATACAATATTTTAAACTTTTTGACTAAATGGAGACATCAAAAAAATTTAAAATGAAACTTCCCAAGCTTCCACGGTATGCTTTCTTTTGAATAAAACAGTAGCGTGTGTTGTACGCAACGTCGAGTTTTAACACACACCACAACCGATCAAACTAGCCGTTATGAATAGTAATACCTACTTTTTGAAATTATATATATTTTATATTTGAAAATGGACTTCATTTTTGGATTCGGAATATCGAATTTAGCCTAAGGTGAAATTTTGGTACTTTTCGGATAACTTTTATATTTTGATGAATAGTGAAAATTACTAAATTTTAATTAAAAACAACTTTTTTAATCAAAATAATTAATAGTGATAAATTATGAATTTGAGTGTTTTTAAAGTATATTTAGAATATATTTTTACCATTTAATATAATGTTGGTCATTGGACATAATTTTACAATTAAACCGAACATAAACAAGTGTCAATCTTTTTATAGTTATTATCTCTTAAAAACACGCTTTTTGTTTTGACAGCGGGAATTAATTTTAAATTAATTTCTGCCACTTCTGTGTTTTGAATTTAGGAAAATGGATTATATATTTGGAATCAGGATGTTCAAATTGTGTAAATAGGTAACTTTTATTTTTAGACATTTTGAATAGTTACTGTGGTAAATATTTTATTTACCATGGTTAAAGGGTAAATCTGGTAAATAAGGGTTAAAAAATAATATTATAATAATACAAAATTACCCTAAAACGTGTCCTAACCTTATTGGTGGACACATACCCGACCATTGGAATCCTTGGGTAAATTTGGGGACCCCTTGGAGCCACTTGTATGTGGTAGGGACACATTATATTAATAAAGTTAAAATAAAAATAAAAATGGCATAAGCTTACATCTTTTAGAAGAACAATTTTTACATAGGGTTATACATGTTGGATTTTCGATTATAAATATTCATTAGAAAGATAAAAAGATTTCCTACATAATGATATTTTATTTATAATTTTTAGACATCAAATAATTTAAATTATTAATGACACAATAATGATGCAATGTTTACCTCATTAATAAATCATTTAAATAAATAAGATTATAATGATTAAAATATTATCTAAAACCTGTCCAATTCTTATTGGTTGATGTTATTTAGAATATTAGTCATCTTATCTTCGACCTCAATGATTTTTGGACCATTATAAACCAAATATAATTATATTATAAAGTAATACTTTCACTCTTTCCTAAAGAGCCCCTCTTCTCCCTTATAAAAGGAGACCACTTCTACTAATTCCTCACACCTCTCAAGCCACTTGGCTCGTCCAAACTCTGCCCAACTAAGCTCCCCACATCCCTCTCCTCCTCCTTGAAGATTCCCCTTAGGCAGAAATCATTTCAAGAAGTCCTTTGGTTCCAACCAAAGTGAGTTACCTAAATTAAAGGTAACGATTTCTCTTAAATTATTTTCCTTTATTTTGCTTCTCCAACCCCAAAACTCTTTTTATTTCCTTTCTTTTGTAACAACAACAGTATCCTCAATATACTAGTATGTTGTTATAAGAAGGATTCAAACTACACATACACACAACTCCATCTAATGGATGATGAACATAATGTTTCTGTGGATGGAAAACTAATGCCTCACGAAACGATGATTGTTCAAATACATCTTACCGCCTCTCATGGTGGCCATTATGATGGCACTGTAATTAAATATGATATTAATGATATATATTTTATATATAAGATTCTGTAATTCCATTTTATTTCATACCATTATTCGTTTCATGTTGTATATACATACGATAATTTCATTTGAGGAAGTGCGGACTACCGCCCCCTTAAAATGATATGACTCGTTCATACCACACATGGAACGTATAAAGGATGGTGTTAATGAACTTAAGTAACATATATAAAATATTATATTATACTGGAATAGTAATATACCTATGTATCATTTTGATTCAATTCTTTTAAAATAAAAATTAAATGGAAGTAGCGTTCGTGCGTACATACGGACTACCGTCTCCACGAACGCGGTGAGATCCATCCTCCATCGTATCCATTCAAGTCTTATTCTCATTTTAGGGTTAAAAATAATGTTAATATCATTCTGATTATGAATAAGATTTAATCTATCCATTACAAACATGTCTTACGTAACCAAACATTTAAGAAGAACGAATCGATTATCACCTGAAACGACGATAATACTAAGATATTATTAATAAAGCAATGTTAAAAGATCATATATGATATCATATTAATGTATATGATTCTTGTATAATTTAATAACAATTATTTCACCATTATAAAGGAGGTTAACCGACCCCAACAAAGGAAAAGTACAAGGTAAGGGTTTATTTCACAATCTCTTCATTATCCGAGGTTGTTTATACGTAATAATCTACTGGGATATCTTTATCATCCACATCCATGTTTCTTAAAAATGTATTTCAAAACATTTTTACTATTTACAAGAATATGGGTTAAAGTAATTTATACCCTTGTTTGACTTTTTATAAGAGGTTTATAAAGGAATCTTTCCGTCGTTTTCAAAACAAGGTCCTTTTTAACCTTTTCGACAGAATTGAGGTAAGAATGTTTTTTTTAACGTATACGGTGGGTGTGGTTATTTTACGCCGTTATAAAATCTTCAAAGCTTTCCTTACAAGCTTATAAGAATATTTTCAAAGAAAATTTTTTATTTTATATGGATCTTAAATGATTTCAAAATAAAAGGAGATATTTCTTTAAAAAGAATTTTGATTTCATCTATGTCAACATCCTTTGATGGATTTTAAGATTATTTGAAGTTGATTTATTATGATACAAAACTTCTATATTGTATTGAAGGTTTTGTGATATGTTTGACTATGGATGTGCTATTTTTTATACCATTCATAGTTTATGGTGAAATTATTGACATTTCGTATGCTAGTTTTAATACGAATGTTTATGTTATGTTTAAACCTTTTCATATGGGAATGCATTGGACTTAATAAGTGATGGGTGGAGCCCGCTATAGCTCCTCGATGCATCGGTAGGTCTCATGAGACAAACTAGTGTCTTGGCACAAGGCCTTGACAAAATATTATTTGTAGTCTTGGCACGAGGCCTTGGCTATGTGGTTATGATAGTCTGGCATTATGCATTCCAACATTATGAAAGTGGTTATTGATATTGCATGTGATTATTCGATTAGTAGAATATCCATGTGAATAAGTAAATGGCATTATTTCATTTTACTTTTGCCATACTATGTTGAAGTTCAATTTTAAAAGGCTTTTGTTTTAGTAATTCATTGCCTTAAATGTTTATGATTATTTTGAATGTTCCTCTATATTGTTATCCTTACTGGGCATTTGAGCTCACCCCTTTTCTATGTTTTATTTTTCCCAGGTAGTGAAGAAGTAAATTATGAATGACTTGCAGGGATATTATGAGGGGTTAATAGTGTGGATATGAAGACTTTGTTGTTGTAGTAGTTTTTCACTTTGAAATGTAATGTAAAACTTTATGATTATATCTAGTGTTTCCAAGGCTACTAAACCAATCGGTCTTTCGGGATTTGATCTTTCTTGTGATCATGCCAATGTTACGAAGTAATGCACCGACTCTAGGTAGCTGGGGTCGGGGCGTTACAGTTGGTATAAGAGGAAGTTTAGTACAAACCTTGGAAACTAGATTAAGATAAACTCTGATTAGAGCACGTAGACCTAAGATGAAATTTGAGGATTAGTATAGAAGAACTTCCTAGAATTTTGGTATTGTAGAGATTTTGTGAGTTTTCCGAGCAATACATCCCTGTCTGGATACGAGCAGGTAGAGGCGGCTCTGGCACAGATGTACCTAGGGGTAAAACCCGAAAACACCGCTTTGAGCTAGACTCGAACGGGAACTGGTGCACGACAACGGGACTTGCTGCACTCTTGGTTACGACACTCCTGGGGGATATGCTTAGGATAACTCTCATTTTCTTTACAAATCATTTTGAAGGGATTATGAGTATATACTTCCTCAAAGAAAACATTCTTATGATTATGGATTATATCCATAAATAGTTCAATTTATGTTAAGTGTTTTATAAGTATGAGATTATGTATTTTGATTCATAAACTGATCTAGTGTATGCCATTGTTTAGAAATGGCGCCCAGTAGAAGGAATGAGAACTCCAGAAATGCACATGATCCAAAGAGAAGGAAGGATCATATCTTTCATGGTCTTAAGCTAGAATTTATAAGAGAAATAGTCTCCCATGTATTATCATCATATGAAGAAATAATATCATGTGTTGATAAGATAAGTAAAGAGTTTACTGAGTCCTATGGCTTTGAAGGGAAGCAAGAGAAGAAAAGGATGGAAGAGAGAAAGATGGATAAAGGGATGAGGGAAAAGAAGAATTTTCCCATATGTGGTAACTGTGGAAAGAAACACCCTGGAACTTGCCTGAAAGGAATGGGAGTTTGTTATAAGTGTGGAGGAAAAGGGCACAAAGTACGTGACAGCAAGGGTAAGAAAATGGTTTCAAATGTACAATGCTTCATTTTCAAGGAGTTTGGACACTATGCGAACCTATGTCCCAGTCATCAGAATATGCCTCAAATGATGTTATCGGATAATAATCAAGTTATGATACTACCACAGATGAAGAGGAATGATTAGAGTTCTTATGTTGATTATGTCAATTGAGTGTTGTATCAACAATGTACTTGTTACAATAATCATGGAGTATATAAGGATTGTACTGCAGTACTATTTCATTAAGGACTTGAGATTGTGTGGAACAAAGGAAAGTGACTCAATAGCAGGATAAAATTTTGGAAAATATATGGTTGAGAGAATGATAAATCATAATATAGTTCTGATACTGAGGTAGTGATTTTGGAATAATATGTGATTGTTTTGGATAAATTATATTGGATATTCTTGACTACCTTGGAACTGATTAATGATTTGTATATTCCATAATTGTTGGGGTTTAAAACATTTTTGGATTAATGAAGTATATCCAGCATTATATATGGAATAAGGGAGCATTAATGTAATCAATAAGGAATATGGTAATACATGATGAAGGTATTCATATGCTATTACGGGGTAAAAAGGATCTACATTATGTTTACCTTCCTTATAAATGCTGGACTATGAGTTTGGATAGAAGTATTTTGGATAGTTCTAGTTTGGATTATTTTGGATTGCCATAAAAGGACAACCCGGAGGTCGGGCGGCAACCCGTCGCGTCCGGCAAGGCTGTGAGACTTGAACCCGCAACCGAAGGGCGACAAGGGTGTATCACCTACCACTGGCCCACGAGATGTCCTGGATTAAATAATGTAGTTTTTATTAAAAGATCATGTAGATGAATTATAAATTCGTTTATTTTGGAACCCTATACGAATAGTGTAAATAGAATTTTTTTACATTATATTATCTTTTAGAGTGAAAGATGAGTTTGTGGTAGAAATTTATTAGTGGATAAAACTATAATTATAAAGTAAGTATATCTCCTTATGATCTTAGCCAATCTCATAAATAAATTCCTCAATATTAAGAAAAGCAACTTAGAAAAAAAAATGTTTTCCTAGATGGTACCTTAAATCATCACTAATTTATGGCTTTGGTATTGTTGGCCTTTTCATAGCCATGTTCTCTACCACTCTCCATCAGATAATTGATGGTTAGATTTTTCTTCCATATATATATTTTCCTACATGGAACCCTAGTATGTGTTATTTTCGGTAATCTTCATACTTTCGACTCTTTATTTTAAATAGAGGCCTCATTAATTCATTTTTCGATGTGGGATTTCAACTAGGATATTTTGAAACGTCAAAAATGCGTTATCCTAATACCCTATGTTTTGTTGAACCGATGGTATTTCAATTCATCATAGATTGACGAATTTAAGGACCTCAATTTTATACACTTGTTTGTGATTGATGACCTCAATCACTACCTATAAATATTTATGTTTTTCCTCCAATTATATATCTCTAGTTGCCACCAATGTTCTCCTAATCGAGATCATAATTTGGTGGTGACCCTTTCATTTCTCTTTTCCTCATATTAAGATAAAATTTTAGTAACCCAATTTCCGATGTGGGTTTTCCCACAAATATATTTTATATTTTCAACCTTTTATTTTCGAAGAACAATTTCAAATTGCGAGGACGCAATTTATTGAAGGAGGGGAGAATGTAACACCCCAAGATTTTATAGTGTGTTATTTCTTCAAAATAATTCAATAACTTTCACTACACGCAACACCAAGTTCAATCACACCATGATGTACAAAAAAAAAGCCATTAAAAGAGGTCATGAATAGTATTAACTAAATTTTAAACATTATAATTTTAGAATCCATATTATGAGTTTCTTAGTCATAATGCAAGAACAGATTCATTTTCAGTATTGCACTTTTATCAACTTTTGATAGTGAAACCTTTTTAAATACAATATTTTAAACTTTTTGACTAAATGGAGACATCAAAAAAATTTAAAATGAAACTTCCCAAGCTTCCACGGTACGCTTTCTTTTGAATAAAACAGTAGCGTGTGTTGTACGCAACGTCGAGTTTTAACACACACCACAACCGATCAAACTAGCCGTTATGAATAGTAATACCTACTTTTTGAAATTATATATATTTTATATTTGAAAATGGACTTCATTTTTGGATTCGGAATATCGAATTTAGCCTAAGGTGAAATTTTGGTACTTTTCGGATAACTTTTATATTTTGATGAATAGTGAAAATTACTAAATTTTAATTAAAAACAACTTTTTTAATCAAAATAATTAATAGTGATAAATTATGAATTTGAGTGGTTTTAAAGTATATTTAGAATATATTTTTACCATTTAATATAATGTTGGTCATTGGACATAATTTTACAATTAAACCGAACATAAACAAGTGTCAATCTTTTTATAGTTATTATCTCTTAAAAACACGCTTTTTGTTTTGACAGCGGGAATTAATTTTAAATTAATTTCTGCCACTTCTGTGTTTTGAATTTAGGAAAATGGATTATATATTTGGAATCAGGATGTTCAAATTGTGTAAATAGGTAACTTTTATTTTTAGACATTTTGAATAGTTACTGTGGTAAATATTTTATTTACCATGGTTAAAGGGTAAATCCGGTAAATAAGGGTTAAAACATAATATTATAATAATACAAAATTACCCTAAAACGTGTCCTAACCTTATTGTTGGACACATACCCGACCATGGGAATCCTTGGGTAAATTTGGGGACCCCTTGGAGCCACTTGTATGTGGTAGGGACACATTATATTAATAAAGTTAAAATAAAAATAAAAATGGCATAAGCTTACATCTTTTAGAAGAACAATTTTTACATAGGGTTATACATGTTGGATTTTCGATTATAAATATTCATTAGAAAGATAAAAAGATTTCCTACATAACTATATTTTATTTATAATTTTTATACATCAAATAATTTAAATTATTAATGACACAATAATGATGCAATGTTTACCTCATTAATAAATCATTTAAATAAATAAGATTATAATGATTAAAATATTATCTAAAACCTGTCCAATTCTTATTGGTTGATGTTATTTAGAATATTAGTCATCTTATCTTCGACCTCAATGATTTTTGGACCATTATAAACCAAATATAATTATATTATAAAGTAATACTTTCACTCTTTCCTAAAGAGCCCCTCTTCTCCCTTATAAAAGGAGACCACTTATACTAATTCCTCACACCTCTCAAGCCACTTGGCTCGTCCAAACTCTGCCCAACTAAGCTCCCCACATCCCTCTCCTCCTCCTTGAAGATTCCCCTTAGGCAGAAATCA
This sequence comes from Viscum album, assembly GCA_963277665.1. NCBI lineage: Eukaryota > Viridiplantae > Streptophyta > Magnoliopsida > Santalales > Viscaceae > Viscum > Viscum album. The sequence continues at coordinate 1,913,869,734 of OY728165.1, read as the reverse complement.
TTTCAAGAAGTCCTTTGGTTCCAACCAAAGTGAGTTACCTAAATTAAAGGTAACGATTTCTCTTAAATTATTTTCCTTTATTTTGCTTCTCCAACCCCAAAACTCTTTTTATTTCCTTTCTTTTGTAACAACAACAGTATCCTCAATATACTAGTATGTTGTTATAAGAAGGATTCAAACTACACATACACACAACTCCATCTAATGGATGATGAACATAATGTTTCTGTGGATGGAAAACTAACGCCTCACGAAACGATGATTGTTCAAATACATCTTACCGCCTCTCATGGTGGCCATTATGATGGCACTGTAATTAAATATGATATTAATGATATATATTTTATATATAAGATTCTGTAATTCCATTTTATTTCATACCATTATTCGTTTCATGTTGTATATACATACGATAATTTCATTTGAGGAAGTGCGGACTACCGCCCCCTTAAAATGATATGACTCGTTCATACCACACATGGAACGTATAACGGATGGTGTTAATGAACTTAAGTAACATATATAAAATATTATATTATACTGGAATAGTAATATACCTATGTATCATTTTGATTCAATTCTTTTAAAATAAAAATTAAATGGAAGTAGCGTTCGTGCGTACGTACGGACTACCGTCTCCACGAACGCGGTGAGATCCATCCTCCATCGTATCCATTCAAGTCTTATTCTCATTTTAGGGTTAAAAATAATGTTAATATCATTCTGATTATGAATAAGATTTAATCTATCCATTACAAACATGTCTTACGTAACCAAACATTTAAGAAGAACGAATCGATTATCACCTGAAACGACGATAATACTAAGATATTATTAATAAAGCAATGTTAAAAGATCATATATGATATCATATTAATGTATATGATTCTTGTATAATTTAATAACAATTATTTCACCATTATAAAGGAGGTTAACCGACCCCAACAAAGGAAAAGTACAAGGTAAGGGTTTATTTCACAATCTCTTCATTATCCGAGGTTGTTTATACGTAATAATCTACTGGGATATCTTTATCATCCACATCCATGTTTCTTAAAAATGTATTTCAAAACATTTTTACTATTTACAAGAATATGGGTTAAAGTAATTTATACCCTTGTTTGACTTTTTATAAGAGGTTTATAAAGGAATCTTTCCGTCGTTTTCAAAACAAGGTCCTTTTTAACCTTTTCGACAGAATTGAGGTAAGAATGTTTTTTTTAACGTATACGGTGGGTGTGGTTATTTTACGCCGTTATAAAATCTTCAAAGCTTTCCTTACAAGCTTATAAGAATATTTTCAAAGAAAATTTTTTATTTTATATGGATCTTAAATGATTTCAAAATAAAAGGAGATATTTCTTTAAAAAGAATTTTGATTTCATCTATGTCAACATCCTTTGATGGATTTTAAGATTATTTGAAGTTGATTTATTATGATACAAAACTTCTATATTGTATTGAAGGTTTTGTGATATGTTTGACTATGGATGTGCTATTTTTTATACCATTCATAGTTTATGGTGAAATTATTGACATTTCGTATGCTAGTTTTAATACGAATGTTTATGTTATGTTTAAACCTTTTCATATGGGAATGCATTGGACTTAATAAGTGACGGGTGGAGCCCGCTATAGCTCCTCGATGCATCGGTAGGTCTCATGAGACAAACTAGTGTCTTGGCACAAGGCCTTGACAAAATATTATTTGTAGTCTTGGCACGAGGCCTTGGCTATGTGGTTATGATAGTCTGGCATTATGCATTCCAACATTATGAAAGTGGTTATTGATATTGCATGTGATTATTCGATTAGTAGAATATCCATGTGAATAAGTAAATGGAATTATTTCATTTTACTTTTGCCATACTATGTTGAAGTTCAATTTTAAAAGGCTTTTGTTTTAGTAATTCATTGCCTTAAATGTTTATGATTATTTTGAATGTTCCTCTATATTGTTATCCTTACTGGGCATTTGAGCTCACCCCTTTTCTATGTTTTATTTTTCCCAGGTAGTGAAGAAGTAAATTATGAATGACTTGCAGGGATATTATGAGGGGTTAATAGTGTGGATATGAAGACTTTGTTGTTGTAGTAGTTTTTCACTTTGAAATGTAATGTAAAACTTTATGATTATATCTAGTGTTTCCAAGGCTACTAAACCAATCGGTCTTTCGGGATTTGATCTTTCTTGTGATCATGCCAATGTTACGAAGTAATGCACCGACTCTAGGTAGCTGGGGTCGGGGCGTTACAATATTTCTTTATTTTTTTCTCTCTAAACACCTATCTCTTCAAGATATGCTTCTAGTTCAACCAAAAGTTCAAATATTCCTTTGACTTTTCCTTCTTTGTTGTCAATTTATTAACTTGTATGATAGTTACCTAAAACATCCACAATATCATATTCTTTATGATCCATACAATATTTCATATATTTTTCTTTGGATTATTCTAAGAAGTCATTTACTTTTGAAATTAGATTCTTATTTCTAAATAAATTTCTCTTAGTATTCTTCCTACCATTCACACTAAATGAATACTTGTACTTGTGAGTTTCATCGTTATCCTCATATTCGACTTCAAACTTCTTAAAAAACTATGTTAAAAGATGTCCAAATTTTCCATAATGAAATATATCAAGAGGATTGTTCCCTTTAAACAATCTTGTTACAATTTAAATATTTTAGGGAAGTAATGACATAACATCATTCACAATGTCCTCTTCCTGACTATATTTTAGAGAGATCTTATTCATGGCCTTTAATTCCACATCATTAGATTTTACTTTTCCCACATACTCATTATGATCATTTATCATCTGGTAAGTGATAAGAGTATTGTGTAATCTATCTAATTTTAACTCTTTTAGATATTTATCATATAGTACAAAGACTTTATAATTTAATTGAGGTGGAAGAATACTCAGGATGTTCTTAACAATCCATAAATCATTGAGTGTTTCTCTAAGACAACGCATGTATTCTACAATAACATTCACCCAATCAAAAAAATGCATCTACGGTCCTATTGGGATGAATTTACAGGTCCTCATATGTGTTCCATAGAAATTGTAGTTTAGATTCTAGGAATTTTGAATCACATTCATAGATATTTATAAGATTTTCCAACATTTAATGCAAAGACTTACTTGACATTAAATCTGTTCAGATTGGGTTGTATAAAGCTCTCCTAGAGGAATTTATTTCTTTAAAATCATTATCCAATTATTTATAGTCATATTATAATAAAACTCCACTATCCATACTGGAAAAAATACCATACATTTTAGCTCTAAACACATCCATACCTAATTATCTGAATAAGTATTTCACTGAAATATTATATTATTGAAAATTATTTTCATCAAATGTTAGAATTCATTTGTGATCAACAGCTTCAATTTACTTTGAAGAGATATAAAGTCTAAATTTAACCCTTTCCTTTAATAACAATTGTTATACCAACTATGTTAAATACCCTAAGAGAGGGTGAATTGGTGTATGATAGATTAAAATAATTGTCTCTTCATATCTTGTTTCATCCTTACAAAAACTCTCTTCTATCTACTTCTCATTTCATAGTATAAATGCAAATTAAAAGATGCATAGGATATAGAAATTTTACATGGTTTACCTTAATTGGGCTATGTCCAAAGAGAAAACAATTTCCATGTGTAGATATAAAAAATCCACTAAACCTCACTTCTTTTAAAATTATTAGACTAGGCTCACTATCCCTCCTGGTTTACAACCATTCACAATTTGAAATCTCACTAATATCTCCCTAAATTGAACACACTACTCATCCAATAGACTCTTCTAGAAATGATTTTTCAGTTGATTCACACTTGTGTGTGTATTTATGATCTTGTTTGATCAATAAGATGACAACCAACTTTTCATGAGACTACTCCATAGGACTCCTCCACAAAACCCTAGAACATAAACCATGTCATGAGATCCTAGCATGTAACCCCTTTCACAAAATCCTAGAGCAATAACCCTTGCATGAGATCTTGGTGTGAGACCCTTTGCATGAGATCTCGGCTCGAGACCATTTGCAAGAGATCCCAGTGCATGACCACTTTCATAAGACCTTAAGATCATTTGGATCTCCAGATCTCTAGATCTTGAGAATACCTTCTTCTGATTACATGGACTGCAAGACTCTAGCGTAAAAAGAAATTTGAGTCGTGAAAAGTACTTTTTATTTAGATAAAACCACTTAATTAAACTTCTTCACATCTTAAGGTTGTCATAGGGGGGTATTTATTGGCACAAATCCATCTCCTTAACTCCAAAAATTATGAACATCCATTTATTCCACTGCCTTAGCAACACATATCACTCACTTTGTGAAATCACTTCACATGATCACCTGCTGCAAATCTCTAGTACTTCACATGATCATCTACATTTTATTTGAGTTTGTCACTTCATATAATTGTTATATACAATTAAAATCATATGATAAGTGACACTTTATTCTAATTATTTGTAATAATCACTAAAAAACATGAGCATTTCATGATCCCACCACGAGATACATCGCCATGGTCTTTCAACACTTCACGTGACCCCATCATGAGATTAAAATGAAAACTATGAAGTCATATTTTTACAAATCACCATGAGATACCTCCTTCATTTATATCTTTTCTTCTTCATGCACTTTGCATGATATCTTTTCAATATCAATTGAAAATAATGTGTTCTTTGAGTGAACTAACCACAAGATATTATCACAATAATGTGATTCCATTGGGTGCTTCACAAGATCTCACTATAAGATCCTCTGACAATTATACTTTGTCTTCATATTCTTCACATAATCTATTAACATGATCTACTAAAAATCATGTGGAGCTTTTCATGATTAGATCATATATATCGTACTCCATGAGATCAAATATTCAGTCTCAGCAAAATCAACTCTTATTCGTGATTCATGAGATCATAAATCTTGTGCCCCATGAGATTATACATCTTTGGATTCCCCAAGATTAGATATATGGTGCTTTCTGAGATCATACATATCATGCTTCATGTGATCATACATCTTATTCTTTGTGATCTCATACATTCACACTCTATCTTCCCAACTACATTGAAAACTATCCTTAATCAACAATCCCAAAACAAGTTAACAAACATAGTCCACCCAAAAGAACCATTAGGAGGGTTTTTTTAAAAAAAGAGTGTAGTTCACATCTCTCCCTCTTATATTCATCCCAACGGTACTAAGATATACTAAGACCTGTGGTGGTATTACTCATGTAAAGGAATTAATAAATATATTATAAATATTACCATGAAATGTTTATATTTTCATCAAGTTAAAATTGAATGAAAATTACTAAAAGGATTCTTTGTTCTTTTCCAATGCTAGATTGAAAATGGTAAAATATATCCATGGATTTCATGGTGGGATTTCAAAAAAAGGTAATAATTTGGTTTTTTTTTTGATTAATTGACTAAATATTTACATTTTATTCCGATTTTAAATACATTATAATTAGAACATATTTCTCAACTATAACTCCAGGAGCTATTTAGGTAACATGGAGTTCCTCTCTCCAATGTATCTGACTATGATTCTAGGTTTGCTTCTAATTTTTGGAAAGGCCTTCAGAAGTCATTAATAACTTATTTAAATTCCAATACAACTTTTCATCCTTAATTGGGTGAATGATTAGGGAAAATTATTTATAATTTACAAAACATGCTTTAATATTGTTAAATGGATTTCCAGAGAAGTCCAAATAAATTGATTTCATTAGTTTAATTTTCTTATAATAACATTTTCATTCTATGTCACAGATGGAACCTCTTAAAGCATTATATGGAATTCATTATTGGGCTCCATCATGTTGGGATGATATATCAAAAAGTACATTATTGGGACAAAATGTTTTAGAGGAAATAGTTGACAATGTAAATATGATTCGTCAATATATAATATTATCTCATAGTAGAAAAAAGATTTATGTACATAATATTAGTAAAGATAATTCATTTTAGGAAAGTGGTCATGTTTTTCTTAACTTATCCCCACTTTTAAGAGTTATGAATTTTGGTAAAAAAAAGGAAACTCAAGGCCATGGTTCATTAACCATATGAAATTATAGATAAATTTGGATCACTTTCTTACCTAGTGCACTTGCCTTCGATTTTATCTCAACTAAATAAATTGTTTAATTATTTCATTATTAAGGATGTATTTTCCAGATTAATCTCATATTTTAATCCCTAAATTAGTATAGTTGTAAGAGAATAGTTTTTATGCAAAATAACTGGTTCAGATTCTTAATCATAGAGAGAATTTGTTGTGGAATAAGGTGATTCATAAAGTTGAGGATTTTTGGAAAAACCATATAGTTGAATAAGAAACATGGGAATTATAAAATTATATGAAGGAAAAATATCCCCACATTAAGTAAAGAATAAAATTTTTAGGATGAAATTTCTAAAATATGGAAATAGTGTAAAAAAACTAGGTAATGTTAAGAGTAAATAAATTTCATGCCTTGATAATATTCATGAATTATATTTTAAAAATTTGTATTCATGATAATAATATTAAGTAATATTTCAATCAAAAATGAAATTGTTTTATTCTTACTTAATTTATTTATAGGTATTATATGGTTTCCTTTAAAATATTAATTTAAATTATTTTGTAAATAAATTTTATATAAGGTGAATTATTATTTAATTCATCATGTTTAAATTAGTTTATGGTGAGTATTTGTTAATTTTTTAAAAAAAAATTTTAGTGAATAAAGGAAAATGTTGATTTTTTTAAGAAATAATTTTTTTTCAAGTATTTTTAAAAACTGGTTTTGATTTATATTTGTTTAAAAATTTCTCTTGTTTATTTATGATAAAAATAATTCCATTAATACCATTTATATTAATATTATATGTGATCTTGGTATGAAATTTCCTCTATACTTAAAACGGCATTTTTTAGAAACCATTTTTTATTGAATTGTATGTTTTAATATTAATATAATTTCTATAATTTATAGAGATTAAATTTTTAAAAATGGATTCCATATTTGGAATATTAATTTCTAAATTTATTAAAGGGAGTTATTTAATTTATCATAATTATTAATAGTAACTTCAAAAAAATGTGTTGGCACGATAAAAGGGTAAATCTTGTTAACCTATGTTAAAACTAAGTGATAAAGCAACCAAATTTCATATTAATACATAACAGATGAATTTATTTAAACACTTACCACCTTATTATCGAAATTTAATTATTTATGGGACACTTTTCTGTGAAGATTACTAGAAAATATTTTAGTCTATTCAAAAATTCAAAAGTGTGTTCTCTCCCTCAATTATAAAAGGGAACCCCATATCCTCTCTTTTCCACTCTTAATGAGACTATTATTTTAGAAAATACCTTCTCTAATACCTTCTTAAAATCCTTACACATTTGTTGGAGTCCATGTCTTGATCACAATACCCACCTCAGAATACTAAAGGTGTAATCCTAAGTTAGTTATCTGAAGAACCAGTATAGTTATTAACCGAGAGTTTTTTGTTTTATTTATTGTTCTAACATATTAAACTATTCTAAAAAAGAAATGAAATAATAACAAAATTATATTCCATACACTTTAATTTTATTATGTTTACGTTATAACACTTTTTGATCTACTTAAAAATCTAGCAAAAATAAAAACAACGCTCATGCATACATACGGTCTACCCCCTCGGGAGACGATGTATTTCATTTATCATAAAAAACTCTTATTGTTGTTCATAAATACGAAAATAAGTGAAATAATATGATACATATGATATAAATTTTATTATAAAATTTTAAATAAATAATATAATTATTTCATTACCATCAAACAAAAAATACCAAATGTTTCTCATGTGTACGTGCGGACTACCGTCTCGTGAATAGATATATTTTATTTTTCATCACAAACTCAAATGGATTGTATATGTTTGTGTATTTAAAGAAATAAAATGATATTTATTATATATATAATAATTTAAAGATAAAATAATTCCCACCTTATTTCCCTCATTTTCGTTGGAGAATGGAAACCTTACTCATGTATATGTACGGTCTACCACCTCTATGATTATAATGTAATTCATTTTTCATAACAAACTTACATGGTTGGTTTTAGAAGTACAAATTATTTATAAAATTTATAATTATATAATTATTAATGTTATATAAATTGTTTAATCAGGATCCATTTTACTAGTTATCTTACTGAAGTCATATTTGACATATAAGTTGCATGTTCTCGAAATGGCCAATGTGAACTTAATCGATTAAGAAATTAAGTATAACATGGATATAAGTAATTTAAAATGGATAATAAACCATAAAATTGTTATTAATAAAGTAAATATTTTACATATTTTTATTATTCGGGATGATAAAGAATATATGTGACATGTGAGGCTCAAGGTAAGGAACATGTTACTTTAAAACCACTTTTAAAATGTTTTACAGATTTATTTTGGTAAATATTTTTATTCAATATCCATATTTCTAAAATTATTTTGTGAATTTATTTATATGTAAATAAATAAATTAAAAAAATTATTCCTCTTTATAATTTCTTCCAAAGGTTTTCAAAAAGAATATTTTTACATATTTTATAAAAAAAAATTACTTTCTATACAAAAGTCAAAAAGAATGTTTCATTTAAACTTATATGGATTTAATTAATTTTCCCACCATAATAACTATTATTTGATTTGAATATTACTTTAAATTTTTCTTTGATTATTTTCAAATAAAATTGGTTTTCCAATATTTTTTGAATTTTTTGTTTTTGTTCGAAAAAAGGTATTTTGAAAAGAAAGGATATTTTGATGACCGAAAGTGTTTTTTATATAGGATAAAAAGAGTATTGAAATTTTTTTATGATGAAAATGTGAAATATTAAAAAAAAAAATATTCATGATATGGTACCTAAACATTATATATTTTGAAGGTTGATTTAGATCCCGCTTATATGATGGGTGAGAATAACTCAGCTTATAGAAAATGTGAAACCAATACATCATATACAAAAAGTGATCATAATATAGATCTCCAATTAAATGGGTAATGATACTTATCCTCAAACTAAGTAAAGAGGGAGTTAACCAAGTAATTTTATCCTATGTATTTAACTGGGATCCATTTATTTCTAAATCAAGTGAACATAGGTTATGAATATAATGATATAAGATTCCACTATGGTTTTCAATTTTGCTATTATGTGATTTTAAAGTATACTTAGAGAAAAAAGTGTTTTGCCCATGTGGATATTATTTATTTTATATTCTCAAAGTGAAATATAAAAAGGTAATACCTTTTAAGGGTTTTTATTTTTTTCATAGGACTAATATATTTTTTAATGGTATGCCCCTTATTGAGATTTTTGTGACTATCCAATGTTTTAAAAAAAGTAAATGTTTTTCACATGGTTTTAATATGATTAAGAGAAAATAAGGATTCAGGTTGAAAGTCATAATTAATTTTTAGGAGAATAAATTTTTTTTCAATTTAAAAGTTAATATTGTAAGAAAAATGGATACTTAATTGAAGTGTCAACTATATATTTTATGGGTTTGATATGTAAGAGTTATGACCAAATTATATAAAACTATAAACCTAAAAGGTCTTTAGGAACACTAGAAATTTAATTTTAGTCTAAAGATACTATATTATGTAATGTTTTAATTTTGTTTCATTATACTCTAAGTCCATGATTAGGTGATATCTCATTCTTCAAGGCTTGGAAGTGATGAAACCATATTCACTATTGTTATGTGAAGGTACTAACTCATTCATCATGACTTATGAGATTATGGGTGATATAACATTCACCCTCCAGGTGTTTTTAGACCATGGGTACATCATTTTATTCTAAAACTTGTTGAAAAGGGTATGGTATCACATGGTTTCACTATTAAGCTCTCCATAGTGTGATGGGTTATTGATTTTCAATCATTACTATAAATTCTTACTGATCATTCACTTGAATTTACTAAAGTTGTTGGGGAAATGATTAATTGTGGATAAGTGAGTTGTAATAAAACCTTTCAAGGGATACCTAGTACTATAAAATGTTTCATGTCCATAGGAAAAGGTTAGGTAAAATTCCCAACATTGAATGGGTGATATGGAGAAGATTGGAGTGGAGTCAAGAGATGGTATTAGGCTGGGGCTCGTGACCCTATTTTTCAATAGTCACCTTTATTTTTCTTATCTGTGTATCTATTTATATATGTTTAGCCTATGGGAGATATTGATTTTGATATATAGTCATATGACATTAAAGTACGATTCATTTTAATATATCATGTATATATTAGTTATGCATTTATTGATCATAGTTGTAATTTCCATGTATATTGCTTCTTTTTATTGATTATTATTATTACTCTCATTATGATTTATGGTTATCTATACCAAATGGTATAGTCTCACTACATGTTGTACATTATCCCTCACTACTAGTCATAAACCTATGATATATGAGGATGAATTACTAAGGTCATATGGAACCATAAATTGAGTTTCCATTTTGGTAGGCCTGGTCAAGACATTAGAACTATCTCAATTCCTGGTTCAACTATGGAGGATATTCTTTGCATGTTCTCAACATTAAACAAATAATTGTGGAATGAAATATAAATAAACATTAGTAAATCTTTTTTTCTATTTAAGATCAAATTATTAATATATATATAAGTGACTAGAGTAACATTTAGATTAAAATATAAAAATATAAGATGAAAAATGTAACGACCCAAACCTTCATTAATGAAAATTCCTATTAGTTTTTTTAAATGTCCTATTATATGGTTATGTAAAATGTATGAAATTACTTGGTTTTATGTTTTTGGATTTTAAAATACCGTTATTAATTGTGACCGTTGCTAATATAGTCATTGAACAGTGATCACATTATTAGTATAAATATAAGGCTTTAACAAATCCAATTTACTCAGACAAAGGAAGTGATGGCCTCATCCAGTAGACTTGCCCCGTACGAAGCCCATTTTTTGAAGCTTGGAAATGAGGTGGAATATTTGGGATTCTCCCCAGACCAATCCCAAGCCGATCTTGAATACGTTAATCTTGAGTGGAACCTCTTATGAGAGAAGTGTAAGTTGATAGAAATTACCACTCGACCGATGTTATCTGAGCCACCCCAAGAGTATGTCACCATCGTGCACCTTACCCTAAGGTCTTATGTGGCTGTTTTAAGTGTTTATGTAACAAGACCCTATCACTATGATCATGTATATTAATTTTTTCTATAATAATGAATATACTTTCATTTTATTATTATTACTTTGTAAATAGTTTTTGAATTACAAATAGTATTTTTAATTAAAATTCAACTAAGAAATCTATTTTGATGAATTGATGGATTTTTGAATTAAATAATATTTTAATAAATTATTTTTATTTTTATTAAATTAATTTTTATTGAATATAAATGATCATATAATTTCATGAATGTAATCGTAATTTTTATTAAGGTTTGAATGTTGTTTTTCTCAAAAACCCATGATTTTTCAATAAATGTTGATTTTTATTTTAAAAGTGAAAATTCACATATTTATAAAATTATTTAGATAAAATTAATATTATTTTTGTAATCCGGATTTCTAAATTTTCCAATGGTTAATTTTTTATAATTTTCTGAGATAGTTAAATTTTTTGGTAAAAATTAAGTACAGTTTAAATATATAATGTGGTTTATGGCATCATAATGACCTAATAGTGATGTAATAAAAAAATATAAATGAAATTTTCGGCCAATATATGTTGAATCCTTAAAATAATGTGATTTTAGATTTGTTTTATTAATTTTGTGATGCCTTGGTGGACCCTCCATGACTTATAAAACATTTTATCTTTTTAAATTGTTTTCCTTGAGAGTGTGACTCACCTCCACATAAGCAAACCTATTATTTTAAGACTTTAGTCAATTTTAATTATAAAATGATGTTTTACACTCCCCTTTGGAAGAAACCATGGGAAAAAACCATGGGCTGGTTAGTGTTTTTTGTATAGTTAAATGTGAGGTGTCCCAAACCTAAATAATAAAGAATTCCTTCTTCTTTCCTATATAAACCCACCAAAGATCCCACTTCCTCCTCACAAAAAGACTTTTGAGTTTTTCCAACCACTTCCATAATATCTATATAATCCTCAAAAGGCGCCCCAATACCACATGAATCCTTTCTCAAGCCTCTCCCAATCCTTTGGAAGCACACTTCCAAGTAAGGGGCTTCCTCCTTTCTCATTGTTGTCCAATTTTCATTAGGTGGTTATGCCCTTTTAATTTCATTTATAAATTTTGGGTTATGGTTTCTCACCTCTCCCATACTTCCATTTTTATTCTTGAATGATGTTATACCCCTTTCTCTCTCATAAACTTCCTCCCATGTACACCCGTTACTATGCCGAAATTCTGGAATAAATTTCTCTCTCCTAATTTACATTCAAGAAATTATTTTGTATCATGAATCTAAATTCCATTACAATTTTTGGGACATGTATCTATATGACCCCCTTACTGTCCATTTCATGTACATATCATGAGACACCCCTTTCTCTCTCATCAACCATTTTTATTAATTTTTATGTCAAGTCGTTATGCTGCCGAAATTACACCACATTTTTCCTAGCCAAAGTCATTGTATATTGAATACCATGCCCATTCCTATATCAAGGGTATTCAAGTTTATTCACATTCACTTATTTATTATATAGTTTCATGTATGAATTCCACATTCCTTTATCATGCAATAAATTATAATGCTTAATGAATCCATGTTTTATGATCCATGTGGCGCACTTATGCATGAAATGAAATGTTTAAGAAGGGTGTGCCCTGATAGTGCATGAATGCATTGGGTAAATTATAGTATCATGATATGTAATTTTCAATGGGTGTTTACTCATGAAAATTCAAGTGAAATAAGGGTTTACTCATGCTTCATGTTCAATTAGGGTTTACTCATGCTCTATATGCAATGAGCCTTAGCTCATTCTTATTCCATGTTAAGTGTTGTTGCCACATCTCCATGTCATGATTATCATGCTTTATCATGCCTTATTTTTCATGTTTATCTTGTGATCTATTGATATGCCTAATGTCTAAAATGTATTTTTTCCCTCATTTTCTTCTATGTTTATTCCCTTACTGGGCTTTATAGCTCACTCTTTTCTTATGCATGTCCTCATGTTATCCCATGCAATGCTAAGTACGAGAGAATGTAGTGGTCATGAAAAGGAAGTTTTCAATAAAGATGTTGTATTTCATTTTTAAGTTGTAATTTAATGATCCTAATCCCCAAAGACACTAGAACTCTCGATATTCTATGTTGTATAAAGTGAAGTTTATGTAAAAAATCATTTTTATGTGTGTAATAAAGCATAGGGTTGTCATAGTTGGTATCAAAGGATAGGTTTAGTTATTTTTGGGATTAGGATTATAAAACCCTAGTAAAGACTTAGAGACAAGGCTAAGTATAATAAAAACATCCCTAAGTTTTGGGGAGTATTTATTAAGTGGTTTATCAAGGAAATAAATCCCTTTCTGGATACGATCAGGTAGGGGCGGCATGGGTAAAGATGTATCCTATGGGTAAAACCTGAAAACACCGCTTTGAGCTAGACTCGAACAGGAAGTGGTGCACGACAATAGGCCTTTCTGCACTGTTAGTTATGACACCCCCAGGGGATATTCTTTGGTAAATTAATAAGATTAGTATGAACCATTATTAAGGGAATAAAAAAATCCCTATGAATATATGTTAGAAAGTAGATCATGGATAACATAGACTGGAGCCAATAGATTCATAAGTTAAGGAAATAAAAGATATTTATAAGTCATCCATTTTTTGTCTTTGGATTGTCCTTTTATTATTTACCGCTAAAATACCTTTTACTTCATCCAATGTTCAGTAACAGGAGGACTCAGGCTAACAACTGATGTGAAGATCAATGCGATGATTATTCTAATGAGATGCCCAATCCGATGGGAGCGGGGATCGTGAACCTTTTCATGCTTCACCCTAAGTTAACTCAAGCTTTGAATAGAAACATGAGTCAAGAATAAATTTCAACCCCCCCCCCCCCCCCCGAAGAAAGAACTAGTCGAATATTGAGAGCTTCATGAGACAAAGTCCCCCTACTTTTAATGGATCATCTAATCCCTCAATCGCTGAACAATGGATCAACTCCATTGAAAAGATCTTAACCATACTTCAATGCTCTGAACAAGAGAAGGTTCTCTGTTCTGCTTATCGTATGGAGGGTGGAGCTGATCAATGGTGTACATTAATCAAAAAATATGAAGCCTAAGGATCAGATTGAGAAGTTGGAATTGAAGGATTTATAGAAAAAAATTCGATAAATATTTTCTGCGTAGCCTCTGGCTTAAAATGGAAAGGGACTTCCTTGCCCTTAAGAAAAAAGATGATGAATATGTCAACGAATATGAGGAAAACTTCACAAGGCTTTCACGATACTCTTTTCACTTTGTCATTACCAATTAATTCAAGGTTGAACGTTTCTTTGGTGGGCTGAACCCTAGCCTGTGGAAGGCCCTGGTGATCCGTGACTTCAACAGCTATGAGGAAATTTTCTGATGTTCCCTCAAGTTCAAAATGGAGATCGGCGAGTCTTAGTGGTATCATGGGGATAAGAATATTAAGTTGGAATTCAATTATAGTGGTTTTATGGATAAATCCAATGGTTCTAAGAATATTTTTCACCCCACTTTCAAAAGATGCGGAAAGAAGAACCCGGGAAATTACCTAAAGGGGCCAAGGAAATGCTTTAGGTGTGGAAGAGAAGGGCACATGGCTATTAACTGTTGGAAAGAAAACCTCATGGATTCGATAGAGGAGAGAAAAAAATCCATTCTAACATCTACATGTTGTTCATTGGAACAACTGCAAAGAATGAGGTCATCTTTTAAATCAGTTCCCTAAGATAAGGGTTTTAGGAGGCAACCAACAACCTCCAAGGCAGCAAGGGTGAGCCTTTTCCATCACTACTACCATAGTGAACCCCGACAACGAAGTGGTGATAGGTACACTAGTTATTCATTCATTAATAGAAAGAGTATGTTTTTATTCTTGTTATATGTATTATTTTATATCCCAAAAGTTTAGTAGAACAATCTCAGCACCACCACAAATCATGGAAGTGAAGATTTCGGTGAGTACGGGAAATGGGGAAATCATTGCATCCCATGAATATAACTCCTCCCCTATCACAATCTGTGGATTTAACTTCATAGAAAACCTTTTCATACTCCCTCTAGTGGAATTTTATGCAATTCTTGTCATGGATTGGCTTTCCTTATATAGATCCAACATAAATTTCCGTGAGAGGGAAATCACTCTCCATGTGGAGAATCGACCCCCGATTCTATACAAGTTCAAGGAGGAAGATGAATGTTCTTTAGCTCTATAATCTCAAGTGTGGATATTATTAGCCTATGAGCATGCATATATGGCTAAAATTATTGCGTCTAAAGAGGAAAAAATCCTTGAAGCCATGACTATTGTGAAGGAATTCGCTGAAGTGTTTTCCGACGAATTTTCTTATCATCATCATAGAAGAGATGTTGAATTCTCAATTGATCTTATACCTGGGGAGTTTCCAATATCCAATAATCTATATAGATTTCTGTTGTGGATCTTGAGAAGCTGAAAAACAACTACAGGAGAATCTGGATAAAGGATTTATACGCCCAAGTGATTCACCAAGGGGTGCACCAGTCCTCTTCGTTAAGAAGAAGGATGGGTCAATGCGCCTTTGCATCGATTATCGTGAGCTTAACAAAATCACATTAAAGAACAAGTATCCTCTGTCGGGAATTTATGACTTTTTCGATCACCTGCATGGATCACAATACTTCTCCAAGGTGGATTTTCGTTCAGGATATTATCATGTAAGGGTGAAGAAGGAAGATATCCATAGGAATGGCTTTAGTACAAGATACGGGCAATATGAATTCATGGTAATGACTTTCAGACTCACTAATGCTCCAAAAATATTCATGGACTCTATGAATAGAGTCTTTAGAGATTACCTTGACAAATTTGTGGTAGTATTTATAGATGATATTCTAATATACTCCAAAACCAAGGAGGATCATGAGGAGCATCTAAGAACTGTACTAGAGACCTTCCAGAAGGATAATCTCTATGCAAAGTACATCAAGTGTGAGTTATGGTTGAAGGAGGTCTCATCATAGGGCCATATCATTACAAGCAGTGGGATATTTGTGGATCCCTCCAAAACATATTCAACTAAGGGATGGCTGAGGCCAACATCAGTAACAGATATCCTTAGCTTCTTGGGGTTAGTGGGATATTATCGACGATTTGAGAGAAATTTCTCACGATTTCCCAACCCTCTTATCAAGATAAATATAAAGGGAGTAAAGTTTTCTTAGAGTGATGAATGAAAACAAAGATTAAAGGAGTTAAATAGGAGTGTAATCACTGCGCCTATGCTCACTTTACCCACAAGTGGATAACTTTTCATGGTATTCAGTGATGCTTCGAAGAAGGGCCTAGGATTTGTGTTGATGAAAAATAAAAAAGTCATTGCCTATGCTTCAAGGAAATTGAATTTTCATGAGTAGAATTATCCAACACAAGATCTAGATATGTATGTGGTGATCTTCACTTCAAAAATTTGGTGGCATTATCTCTTTGGGGAGAAGTGTGAAATATATACAGACCACAATATCGTCAAGTATATATTCACACAGAAAGAGTTGAACATGTGCCAATGAATATGGTTAGAGCTGATCAAAGACTATAACTACTCAATCCATTACCACCCTGGGAAAGCGAACAAGGTGGCGGATGATCTAAGTAGAAAGGACCCAGTGATTCTATCACTAATGAGAATTAAGAAGGATCCAATCTTCTTAGATTTGATGAAGATGGACATGGGAATCATAAATAAGGGAACATCATCAATCCATTCACAAATGATTACCCAACTATCTCTTTTCAAAAGGTTAAAGGATGCTCAAAAGGATGATGTGGGATTTAATAAGAAATCGGAAGATATTAGAAAATGGAAATCCTCAGAGTTCAGTTTTAACAAAGGAATTGTGAGATTTGGTAAAAGAATATGAGTTCTATCAAGTCTAGAGCTGAAGAAGAAACTTTTGGATGATGCACGAAGTTCATATTTCTCTATTCACCCAGGAAACAAAAAGATATATCGATATCTCTGAGATCATTATTTTTGGGATAATAAGGAGAATGAGATCGCTAAATATACATCAAAGTGCTTGGTGTGTCAGTAGGTGAATTCTAAGATACAGAAGTCTAAGGGGATGATGAAACCATTACCCATACTAGTATGGAAATGGGAGAATACCACTACGGACTTTGTCACCGAACATCCAAAGACATCCAAACGAAACAATTCAATCTGGGTTATTGTGGATCGTTTTACAAATTCTATACACTTTTTTTCAATTAAAGAGGATTTTTCATTGCATCAACTGGCACAGATTTATATCAGGGAAGTGGTAAGGCTGCATGAAGTACCACTGTCTGTTGTATCCGATCGAGATCCAATATTCACCTCTATGTTTTGGAAGAGTCTTCAACATGCTCTGGATACTGAACCGAACTTTAGTATGGCCTATCATCCTCAAACAGAAGTCCAATCTGACTGGACTATCCAAAAACTTAAGGACATGTTGAGAGCTTTCTCAATGGATTTAAAAGGAGGATGCGACCAACATCTTCCACTGGTTGAATTCTCCTACAATAACAGTTTCCACTCGAGCATCCAAATGGCACCATATGAATCTCATTATGGGAAAAGGTGCAGAATACCGGTGTGTTGGGATGAAGTTGGTCAGCGTAAGCTACTAGAACCAGAAATGGTCGAAGAAATGGTGGAGAAGGTGAAAACTATTCAACAGCATATCAAGGCTGTCCAGAGTTGACAGAAGAGTTATGTAGATAAATTCCAATGAGACCTTGAGTTTAAAGTTGGAGACATGGTATTTCTATGCATATCCCCATGGAAGAAGGTCCAGATATTTGTAAAGAAATGGAAGATAAGTCCTAGGTACTTCGGCCCCTTCGAGATTCTTGATCGTGTTGGGGTTGTGGTCTATTGACTAGCACTTCCACGTACCATGGCCAAAGTACATGATTTCTTTAATGTATCCCTCTTAAGGAAGTACATACCAGACCCTTCACATGTACTCTCTTTAGAGGTGGTACAGTTAGAGGATGATCTTTCTAATGAGGAGAAACCAGTGAAGATCATAGATTGTAGAGAAAAAGTTCAACGAAATAAGACAATACCCCTCATCAATGTGTTGTGGAGAAACCAAAAGTTTGAAGAAGAGGCGGGGGAATCGGAGGAAATGATGAAGAAGAGTTGCCCACATCTATTTTAGTGTGGGAAAAGGAAATTTTGAGGGAGAAATTTCTTAAGGGGGTAGATTATAACGACCCAAACATTCATTAATGAAAATTCCTCTTGGTTTTTTTTTATGTTCTATTATATTGTTATGTAAAACATATTAACTACCATGGTTTAATGTTTTTTGGATTTTAAACTACCATTAATAATTGTGACCGTTTCTAATATATTCATTGAACATTGATCACGTGATTAGTATAAATATAGGACTTTAACAAATCCTATTTATTCATACAAAGAAAGTGATGGCCTCATCCAGCAGACTTGCCCCATACAAAGCCCATTTTTCAGATCTCAAAAAGGAGGTGGCCTATTTGGGCTTCACTCTTTACCAATGCCAATATGAGCTTGAATACATTAAGCTTGAGCAGAACTTCCTATGATAGAAGTGGAAGTTAATAGAAATTACCACTCGAGCGATGTTATTCGAGCCACCCCAAGAGTATGTCACCATCGCGCACCTTACCCTAAGGTCTTATGCGGGTGTTTTAAGGGGTTATGTAACAATACCTTATCACTATGATTATGTACATTATTTTTATATATAATAAACAATATACTTTCATTTTATTTTTTTTACTTTGTAAATAGTTTTTGAAGCGGAAATAGTATTTTTAGTTAATATTCAACTAAGAAATATATTTAGATGAATTAATGGATTTTTGAATTAAATAATATTTTTTAATAAAATAATAATAATATTATTATTATTAAATTAATTTTTATTAAATATAAATGATCATATAATTTTATGAATGCAATTGTAATTTTTATTAAGGTTTGAAAGCTGTTTTTGTCAAAAACCCATGATTTTCCGATAAATGTCTGTTTTTATTTTAAAAGTTAAAATTAGAGTATTTAGAAAATTATTTAGATAAAATTAATATTATTTTTGGAATCTGGACATTGAAATTATCCAACGGTGAATTTTTCATAATTTTCTGAGACAATCAAATTTTTGGGTAAAAAATAAATACCGTTAAAATATATAATGTGTTTTATGACATCATAATGACCCAATAGTGATGTAATAAAAAAATATAAATGATATTTTCGGAAAATATATGTTTTATCCTTAAAATAATGTGATTTTATATTTGTTTGATTAATTTTGTGATGCCTTAGTGGACCCTCAATGACTTACAAAACATTTTATCTTTTTAAATTGTTTTCCTTGAGAGTGTGACTCACCTCCACATAAGCAACCTTTTTTAAATAATTTAGGCCATTATAATTATAAAATATTGTCTTCCACTCCCATTTGTAAAAAACCATGGGCTGGTTTGTGTTTTTGAATAGTTTATTGTGAGGTGTCCCAAACCAAAATAATAAAGAATTCATTCTCTTTTCCTATATAAACCCACCCAAGCTCCCACTTCCTCTTCACTAAAAGACTTTTGAGTTCTTCCAACCTCTTCCCTCCTCTCTTTGGAATCCTCCCAAAGAACCCAAATCTGACAATAAGACTCTCTCAAGCCTCTCCCAAGCCTTTGGAAGCACACTTCCAAGTAAGGGTTTTCCTCCTTTCTCATTGTTGTCCAATTTTCTTTAAGTTGTTATGCCCTTTTAATTGCAATTATAAGTGTTGGGGTATAGTTTATAACCTCCCCCATACTTCCCTATTTATGTTTTAATGAATTGAGACCCCTTTTTCTCTCATAAAATTCCTCCCATGTACAGTTGTTACTATACTGAAATTCCGAAAGAAATTTATCTCTCCTCATTTACATTCATGAAATTATTTTTTATCATGAATATAAATTATATTTAAATTATTGGTACATGTATCTATATAACCCCCTTACAATATATTTCATGTAAAAATTATGAGACACCCATTTTTCTCTCATCAACCATTTATATGAATTCGTATGTCACGCCATTATGTTGCTGAAATTGCACCACATTTTTTAAAACCAATGTCATTGTGTAGTGAATACCATTCCCATTTCTCTATCAAGGGTATTAACCTTTATGAACATTTACTTATTGATTATATAGTTTCATGTATTAATTCTACATTCCTTTATCATGGAATAAATTATTATGTTTAATGAATCCATTTTTTAGGATCCATGTGGCACACTAATGCATGAAATGAAATGTTTAAGAAGGGTGCACCCTGATAGCAATCCAATGCATTGGGTAAATTATATTATCATGATATTTCATGTGAAATGGGTTTTTACTCATGCTAATTCAAGTGAAATTAGGTTTTACTCTAGCTTCATGTGCAATGAGGGTTTACTCATGCTCCATGTGCAATGAGCCTTGGCTCATGCTAATTCTATGTTAACTGTTGTTGCCACATCTCCATGTCATGATTATCATGATTTATCATGCATTTATGTTAATGTTTCTCTTGTTCTCTATTGATATGCCTATTTTCTAACATGTATTGTTTTCCTCATGTTATTCCATGTCTATTCCCTTACTGGGCCTTATAGCTCACCCTTTTCGTATGCATGTCCTCGGGTTAACGTATGCAATTCTAAGTACGAGGAAATGTAGTGGTCATGTAAAAAAAGTTTTCAAGAAAAATGTTGTATTTCATGTTTTAAGCTGTCATGTAATGATCATGTGCCCCAAATACACTATACCTTTTTATCTTTTATGTTGTATCAAGTGAATTTTATGTAATAAATCATTTTTAAGTGTGTAATAAAGAGTCGGGTTGTCATAAAAAATGAAAATTAATAATAATAATATAATTAAATGTAATTTAGTTAAATGTAATTTATTTTATTTTCCATTTATTATTTTTGGATATTATATGGATTATTTTTTAGACCAGATGCTAAGACAGCTTTTAATTCAAAGGCCTGGTGTGCCTGGAATAAATATTTGAATTATATTAAATATAATAAATAGTTTGATAATGAATTTTTCCTAAAAAGTGTAATAACATCTAAATGGGTGCACGGATCAGAAATCTGAGGGCACCGTTGAGTTTAAAATGTGAGGTTTACCCTTGGCGTAACTAAACATTAGTCGGCATGGGTCTCTTTTAGAAACTTTTTCATGGGTGCTGAAATGAAGAAAATTATTTAATAAAATTATTTTATTTCATTTTTATTTATGAAATGACTAAAAAAATTTAAATATATAATTATGGAGAATTTAAAAGGTTAACCACATAATCTTAGGATCATTGGAAAGCTGTTGGAGAGAGCTTTGGGGAATCCTCTTAGGAGAATGATGATGAGATCCTGGATTGAAAATCAATGCACCTCAAATTCAATGGATCTTTCCAACGATAATGAATCCACACCATTCTTCATCAGTGATCAAACTGAATCAAGGCACGAAATGTGTTTTGAATTTTTTATTCTCCATTATTTATTTCTATAATGAATTCATGTCAATCAATGAACATATTGATCAGCAATTCAATCGTCTTGTGGGATGGGCTTATTTGTGGGGATTTTATGGGAGATTTATATTTGTGATTTGATTATTTGATTTTCATTCAAACGATGATGGATCTAGATTGACATGAAAATTTATTGAGGTTCATTCCTAAAATTGTTTCTTTTCCTTTTTCCCCCATTCATAATTCACTACAGGCATTCTTTGTTTTCCATGAGACTCAAAAAAATACTGATCAATCGATCGCTACGCACTCATTTATTCGAATAATGATCTGATTTAGAAGATCTAGGATCGGCATGACCTGATGGTGGTGAAAGGATGGAAGCAGCAATGAATCGTACGAAAGTTGATACCTGATTTCATATTCTTCAGAGCATTGAAAATAACAATAAAGATATCATTTCATGAGTGGATTGAAGGCCTGAATCTTGTTGAATATGTTATTTCATGATTCGACGAGGCTCGATATAAATATTTGTGGTAAGGAGACTCCCATATCAAATGATGGATCAATGAATGGGATACATAGAGGAAGAACAATGGATTCTATAAAATCCCGATCCACACGACCTGTAATCTAGGATTACAAGGCATGTGGAACCCGCTGAGTGGTGGCTAGTATTTTTGGAGAAGGTTAAGCATCACACAGTATGTGAACCCAGTCACACGGCATCTAGTTCTTCCCAGGTGAACTCATCATGTACTTCCAAATGTACACATGTGTGGGGTGGACTACACAGGAAGCCTACACGTCATGTACTCCCCTACAGGACACGGTCTGGACCATGTACTTGGGATAAGTTGTGTACCCGTACATGGGAAGATTTAGATGGGATGAATCTGTATATTGATACATGGGTAGAATACACAAGAAACCTACATTCCATGTAGTACAACATAGACATGGGATGAAGACACAAGCCATTTACACGAGTAGGACCCGAGATCAATGGAAACAGAGTGTACCCCTTCTATATGTCGTGTATTATTTTCTACATGTCATAGTGACCTTTTACTCCATGAATTTAAAAGGTTCCATTAGGGTTCATTCCCCTTATCCTTTCCCTGAAGGTTGGTACTGTATCATTTCCTACTCCTAGGAAAATGACCCCTTCAGGAGCACTTTCTAGATACAGTCCTTGGAATTCCTCTGTGAGGCCCAAAGTGATATCCTTTATTCATCTTTATTAACTAGGTTTAGTTATTGGTATCTTTATGAACAACACTATGTAAGTATTGATCCTATGCTTAGCGGGTAAATATGGATTGATTTGGTGGTATCATCCCATGGCCCCGGCAATGATCCTCATATGTTGTATCATATTTTTTCATAATGTTGGCAAATTATTTCTCATGATGAGACCCATTGAAAAGTATCTCATATACAAATGGCATTAGTGCTATCAAACTCAGGAGAATGTTCTCTCGGATGAGTGCTTCATCGAATCTTAGAGCTGAAATCTTAGGGCCGATATACTATGGTTGTGGCTGACCTATAGACTATGTGTCTTATTTTAGTATGTCTAAATATTCTTGTTATATGTTTTGTAGACATATACTTGTGTAGATATGATTGTATTTCCTTTGTCGTATAATTTTTGGTTTCGAGGTTTCCTACTAAGTATTGTTATACTCAAACCTACATGGGTTTTGTCCGCACATGTTGTGTCTTGTGCAAACAATAAACCATTTGATAGAGTCGTACGTGGAACAAGACCAAATTGTGCTTAGTGAGACCATACAGACTGAGGTGTGTTCCTGTGGATTTCATACAGTAGTCCCAGTACCTTAAATTTCATGTTGGGATTTTGTTACAGAATATTTTTGGTGGGATTGTATTGGGTCATGTTTACATTATTCACTTTATTTCATAATCTGTTTGTGGGATATAGATGTATGCATGCATTGGTTATTTTGTTTTTTTCACATTTTATCATTTTCTAGGCTTGGAGATGTGTGTGTGTGTACAGGTACATTGGAAATGCCTCCAATTTTAGTGATATTCCTACTCGGTGTTAGTCACTAGCCCCTAGCATATTGGAGGCATGATTGGGAAGTTACAGCATGAGACCCACTGGTATAGGTCATGAAAGAGTGGTATCATAGGTGGTCGATTTTAAATCATGACTGAGAGTCTATGAGATTGGTTTGGGGAAACAATGTTATGTTTTCAAGTTCAGATTTTAGGCAAGGGACTCCAGTGTTGATGCGGAAGCTGACGTATCAATACACCAGAAATCTGATTACCTTCTTTTCAAATCAATACATGTGAACATTGGTTGTTGAAAAAATAGTGGTACATGAATCATATAGGAATGGGTTGTGTTTACTTTTCCTTTTTGAGTCATCTCTCTAGATATACTCATATACTGTTGTACATCTTGTTTACTTTCAGGATGCCTTCACAACGTATTCCATTTAGGATTCATCTTGATGATATTGAGGATGATCCTCACAATGATGAGACGTTGATTTATGGATTATTTCCCAAGATTTTACCTCCTAGTGGTTCACCATCCATACCACTAGTAGAGCTGCACGTGGTTCCCATAGTACTAGTGGATTAGGTATGTGGGATGATTTTGATTCACTAGTTTCAGAGATATAAACCCATCGGGTTTTGAGGTGATCCTAATCCACAATTTGGTGAGAACTGGATTGAGGTAGTGACCCAAGTTTTCCATCTATTTTGGACACCAGCAGTTCAGATGATAGTATTGTAAGTGACCCTTATTCATGGATTAGCGGGGCGGTGGTGGGGTTTAATTACCCTATCTTATCATGAAGAGACTCTTTCATGGACATAGTTTGAGTAAATTTTTATAGAGGATTTTTCACCAACTATAATAAGTAATGTATGTATCCAGGATCATCTACAGCTCCAACAGTGTATCATGATAGTATTTGAGTATTAATTGAGGTTTACCAACCTATCCAAGTAATTGATGGATATGGTTCAACATTATTTCATCGGGGCTCGAACAATTAAGAGAGGTATTCATAGATACATATGAGCCATTTTTATCCCACTGTGCATTCCTACCAATACTGGGGTGCTGGAGAAAATTTGGTGGTTGATATATTCATGGATGAGTAGATACATCCAACTGTTGTCAGTAGTGGAGAAGCAGGAGAATAGACCTCTGTAGCAGGGAGTTGACATCATCCCTAGTGACCTAGATGTGGGGGACATTTCAGGAGGAGTTCACATGATAGAGGATCTACAATTCAAGGATCACATGGTGGGTTCAGTCTTCCTAGGGACTGGCAGTTCTGCTCATGCAACAATAAGGGACATCTCATATGAGATTGTCTGAACCTCCATATAGCTGATAGAGAAACCATTAATAGGATTCCTTGGAAGATATTGTGGTAGGATAAGGCAGTTCTCCAGGATGGAGGATATGGTAGAGGAGCTAGGAGAACAGTAGGAGGTGGTCGATGTTTTGACTTGTTACCAACACCACCCCCAAGTGGTCCACGCTAGGCTTGTGGAACTATAGGACATGGGAGGGGACAGCTACAGGTAGTTGAAGCTTATAACCCGAAGGCTCTGAAAATGATTTGAGGTATGATCTTTGTCTTTTATACTTTAACTGCAGAACTGATAGACACAGGTTCTAGTCAATTATTTCTCTCCACAAATCTCATTTGAGACTCAGATAATTTGGATGAACTGTTTACTCAACCCTTACACATGGATACTCTTACTGGAGACGTCTTAATGATCACACACTTATACCGATAGTGTGACCTGACTCATAATGGAGAGATTTTTGTTTGGGATCTCTTGGTAGTAGTGTCGGCCTTACGATGTTATACATGGTATGGACTGGTTATTCATAGATCATGCTCAGATTTAATTTTTTAGGTTAAGGGAGTGGTGTGTTTGCAGTGACAGAACCAGGTTTTTTTGTTAGTGAAAAGAAAACCCAAGAAGTGTAGGATAGAGAGCTGCATAGGAGGGTTTAGCTGATTACTCATCAGTTGGATAGTTTTTTCCTTGGTATAGTGGATGTTATGAGTTTCTAGTTTCTATTAGTGGTGGAAGAGTGTGATTATGTCTTCCTTAAATATGATATGGGTTTACCAACTTGCTGAGAGATAGACTTCTTAATTTATATAAACCCTAAGACAGTTCCAATATATTCACCAGCATATCGGATAGATCTAGTAGAACTTCCCAAGATGAGGGTGATTTTGGAGGACTTTTAGAGGAAGTTCTTTGTTAGACCAAGTGTTTCACCCAGGGAAGCCCTAGGTTTTTCCCAAAAACGTATAAGGGAGATTGATTTTTTGTGTGGACTATCAGGGCTTTAAATATGTGACCTTCAAGAATAAGTATCCACAACCAAGGATCGATGACCACTTTGATCAGTTGAGAGGGGTGTGATGGTTCTCAGTGATTGGACTCAAATTAGTTTATCACCAGTTGTGAGTTTAGGATGACGATATACTGAATACGAAATTCATATTTCACTATTTTCACAATGAGTACTTTGTGATTACCTTTGGATGGATGAATTCCCTAGTAGTATTCATGGGACTCATTATGTAGATCCTTCATCCTTACATAGACCAGTTTTTTGATAGTCTTCATCAATGATATCCCTGTGTACTCTGCATCTGAGGAGGATCATGTGAGACGCCTAAGGATAGTTATGGACATACTCTGAGAGAACAAGATTTATAGAAATATATGAAATTGTTAGTTATAGATTCAAGTAGTCCACTTTCTAGGACATGTTTTCTCGGTAGATATAGTGGTAGTGGACCAAGCCAAGATCGAGGCAGTGTTAGCATGGGAGTCACCAAAGAGTGTGATGGAGGTGAGGAGCTTTCGTAGGTTGGTAGGATATTAGCAGAAATTTATACCTTATTTCTCTAGGATATCAGCACCCATGACAACATTGAATCGAAAAGTAGTGCATTTCATGTGGACAGATAAGTAGCAGTGGGTTTTTTAGCAATTGAGGTAGAGTATGAAGAGTGCTCTCATATTGATATTGATGGAGGAGTGTGTTGTGTATGTAGTGTTCTGTGATGTATTGGGAACTGGGCTTTGTGTGTTCTGATGTAGGGGAGAGTAGTGATTGCATGAGGTTCTTTCCATTTGAGACTAAATGAGCAGAACTACATGACCCAAGATCTTGAGTTAGTAGAAGTAGTATTTACACTAACCTTGTGTAAACAAAACCTAATGGGAGAGTCATTTATCATCTATTCTGATCACAATAGTCTCGATTTAATATTCTCATAGAAAGATCAAAACTTGAGGAAATGGTGATGGTTTGAGTTCCTCCAATACTATAAATTCTAAATTTTCTAGAAAAATACATCTTTTATACGTAAAATTGGATTTTTTCATATATCATGACTAGAATAGACATAATATGAATTTTAAACTTAATATTGATTATATATTTTATTAATTTAATCCAAAAAGAATGATTTTTTTATTTATTGTTATAAAACACGCTTGTGCACATTTAAATAGATTTCGAGAAAAATATTTCCTTTTAATATGAAATGGCTTTTTCATGTGTAAACCATACTTTCATAATTTAGTTAATAATGTCCATACCATAACTTATAATAGATAGGTTATAATTGTCTTGTTTAAATAATTAAAATAATTAAAATATGTTTCATATAAACTCAATGTGGTGTATAACGTAATCTAATCCGGTGTTGCGTGTAATGAAAGACATCAAATAAAATTATTTTGTTCAAAATAAAATCATAAAACACTGGGTGTTATAGTATAAGTGGTCAACGAAGTTCCCAATAATGTGTTTACACTGGTTTTAATGGAAAATATATGAAGAAATTGATGAAATCAATCCCAAAATCTTCTAATAGTTGAATTTTTACATTTAATTTATAATTAATTTAAAAAATAATTACCTCAACTTGATGTTTCTTATTATTGTTGATCAATTCAATTGCTTCTCTTGTCATATTTTCATTTCAATGGAAAATCCAAGTTTTTATTCCTTTAGTTTTATCCACACATGCTCCATGAATCCCAAAACATCAATTTTAGCATTTTAGGTGTTAAAATTACAAAACCAATTACCTTGAGTCATTTTTCCTAGATCACAGTAATAAATCTCTCTTATTTACTCATTTTATTAAGAGTGAGGGAGTATGACTTTATTTCTATGATCTTTTGAGAATTAAAGGATATTATCTCTAAGGATTGATAAAATTATCTAGATTGGTTCGATTATCCACAACCATATACTCTCTCCAAAATAATATAATTGGGAATATCTACTAATGGTTAAACAATTATTAATTCCAAAAAGGCCCTTTATCTAATTGTTTATTCTAACTAAACCTCTTGTAAAATACTAATTTCATTAATATTATTATACTGTCATTACAAGCATTAAAATCATGGATTAATATATCATCTTTTTCAGTCCCTTTAACCCATCCATCAATACTCCTCGACATTTATCAAAACTTGAATAAAAATGGTTATTTAAAAAGTATTATTGATTTAATAAATAAATAAATCTTATATTTACTAAACTTATGAATAAATATATATTTTTTATTAATTTAAATAAATAAATATTTATATCAATATATTCATTAAACTAGGTAATAAATAAATATTATTTATTGATTTGTGAATAAAAAACATGAGAAAAATAAATTTTATATTCACTAAACTCATGAATAAATATTTATTTTAGTATTCAACTCACATATTCCAAAAAATATATATCTGGTGATTAAATTTAAGTAATCAATGACACTTGAATTATTATTATTTCACTATCTAATAATATTATTTATTCTTAATATTAAATTCAATATATTTTAATGAGATTCTAGATACACTTAGTGAGTAAACATCTAACCTATTTATCAGTGACATTAGTTGAACTTATCTAAATTCCATGATCAATATCTAAAAATATTTTAGGGTACCCATATATAAATAAGTTAATTTCATAATTACAACAACCTTCCTATGAACGATTACTTTGGAATACAATCCATTTGTATTAATATCTCATCAATAAGGTTGCTTACTTGTTTCATTAACCAATATATATTATTTCTCTTTATTTGACTCTCAAAAAAGAACTCATAAATGAATTACCATAGTCATGGATTTAATCATAAAATTCTATTTCAATAAAAGGGTGGGATATATCGTATTTTATTAACTCATAAGGGATAAATCCTTTATTAAATAGTTTAATTAATTTCATATCACTTATGAAACATCCAACATATCATGCCTCACTGTGAGCATAAGTCCACATGATTTTCATCTTGATAGCCCCAGTTGTCTGAATTGATATAGTGAGAGGGGTGAATCAATGTATATTATTTTTAATAATTTATCGTTTTGAAATAAAAACTAGTTTTATATTGGTAAACATTACTATCATTTATATATGTCATCCTCACATGAAATTTATCACAGATAACTAATAAAAAGACACAATAAAATGTTTACCAGGTTTGGCCTCATTATGAGATCCCACTCCTTACTATATCAAGTTTTTATCCATTAATATAAAATTTTAAAAAATATATTTTTATCAATACAAGTGGTTTGTATTAGTTATTTTCATGATCCATATGTTTCAATGCACATACACAACTTTTTAAGGTTGAACAATCTCTTGACAGTAATAATGAAACATTGCTAGCACCAAATGAGAGGGGTTATCTTTTAAATTTAATATTCTT
This sequence comes from Viscum album, assembly GCA_963277665.1. Classification (NCBI taxonomy): domain Eukaryota; kingdom Viridiplantae; phylum Streptophyta; class Magnoliopsida; order Santalales; family Viscaceae; genus Viscum; species Viscum album. The sequence goes on along the minus strand of OY728165.1, from coordinate 1,913,840,157 downwards.
TATAAAAAGTATTAGATCTTCCTCTTTGATCCAATTGTATAATATCAGTAAAAAAAGCATTGTCATCAAGAACATTTTCTTTAAAAATTAATTTGTGAATAATAACTATAGAACATAATCTATTAACCCACTACATTGAAACCCTTTATGGGTATACTTCTTCTTCTTCTCTTAGACTCGGCACTGTTAGCTCATGCAAACACAAATTTTTTGTTACAAAAATTCCTAATCATGGGGATATCCTTCTTCTTATTCTTCTCCACAATCCATTCCTCGTAACTTACCCCCAACTCTTTTGACTTCTCCTTAGAATTTTTTTCAGTAGTAATTTCATATTTCTTTAAGAGATAAATTTTCCTATATTGTTGTACCATTAATTTTCCAGTCCCTTTTCATAAAAACAATTTTATTTAAATATTTCATGACTATGTAAATAAAAAACATAATTAAATAATTTATATTTATTTAAATCATGATTCCCATATTAATCTCACCAAAATAATAGTTAAATCATCCTCCCACCTTATCAGGTGTTTTTTCACAAATTCTTGTTAGTACTTATTTTTGTAAATCCAACATCTTCACTCAGTAATAATGTAACCCATTAAATATTTAAAAAACAAAACTTAAATCATTATCCTATTTTCATTAAAAAATTCCTTGTTTCACTATATTCAAAGTTCAAAATATTCTTTACAACTCTACTGCACTTACAAACTGAGCTTCAAAAAAATCATAAAAAATCATCTTGAATCAGTAAAATTTTTGAACTTGATTTTAGTAAGTTTGGATCAAAAACAAATCATCGCATTTAAAATATACTTATTATTCTTGAATAATAACTTAGTTTATTTGGATGTATTTCAAATTGGTTGTTCTTGTTAATGATAATTTTCTTCATGATCTGAGAATCATGGAAACTTCATTTTTATTGAATCAAAAAAAATTGGGGTGTTTACAGCACTAAGTATTGGTTTTATTATCATCGGATTTTACTTCTTTTGGAAAATGATATTCTGGAAACATGGAAATTCTATTGGGATAAAATTATCCTTACAGACCCATCATTATTGGGTTTCCCTTATAGACATTTCATTATTAGAGGTTTATCATCCTTATTGTTCTCCAAGATTCATCCTTATAGAGTCATACTTATGGAAATGATCCTTACGATTCTTGATGATTACTCCCTATAGATTCATCCTTATGGTAGTCAACCTTATGGAACTTAAGGACTCATCCTTATGGATTCGACCTTATGGTGGTCACCCTAATAGTGGTCAAGTAATCAACCATACAAATTCATACTTATAGAGACCACCCCAATATCAAATCATGATTACATGGATTGGATGACCCTTCTAGATAATTACACTTATACGGTTCAACCTTATGGATAGCATCCTTATGAATTAAGGATGATCCATATGAATCTTAGGCTTTTGACAATTTTTCTTCTTAAACTAATAAATTACATAATTACTCAATTAACTTTAGAAATAGTTCAACCCACTTCAAAAAAACTCACAAACACTGAAAATCACTTTAAAAGCAATTCAATTTCTTGGTTTCTAACAAATATAACAAGAAAAAGTCTTTAATAATTCCTATAATTAAAAATTTTATTCAATATATCCCTTTGTATTTTTTTTCAAATCTTTTTCTATAATCTCAAACTCATACCTGGTTTTATAAAAGACTCACTCACAAATCATTAAATCAAATCTTATGTCAAAGAGATGCATCTTGATATAACACCACATGATAATTTTGTGATTTTAAGGAAATTCCATCTTTCATTGACAATAATATTTTGTCCATGTTAGTCAAATGATGTTTCCTTTTTATCTCTATTGGTAATAAATCTCTCAAGGTAACTTTCTATATTTTTTAGAATGATTTTGTTTGTTGATGAAGCTAATTGACAAGGTCAGTTGTGGAGTTCCAACATAATTGATGACCAATTATGTTGAAAAAGATTCAAGATAGATGTATGGAATATCTAGAAGTGGTAAAGAGGATTACTTGTACAAAGTGGTGTCGTATCATAGTGTTTTTGAAATTTTTTTGGTCAAATTTTATAGAATGGAACAAGTTTTGCAGAAAATTCTATTCTAGGGTTTCCTTAAGAAAATACATCAAAGGTATGGAATTTATAAGAGTTTAATAACCCATGGAAGTCTGGTGTTTTGTGAGAGTTTACTAATTTTCAAAGCTTTGAATATTAATGAAATAATGTTTCATGAAAGATAGCTAAGTCATGAAGGAAATATAGTATGGTACAAGATTATGAGACGTTTTGAGAATGAAAACGTTCCCTAAAGTTTCCCAAATATAGGGAGTTTCATGAATGGGTTTGAACAATCTTGTGAAAAGGAAGTAGCATGCATAAAATTTTCTCTAAGGGGAGGAGATTTCTATAAATAGTAATCAACCCCTAATTTGAATAGAGGGTCCCTTAATTAAAATCCAAAGGCTTTGAATTCCTAAAGTGATTTCGTGAAATATTTCCCCTCATGAAGGATTCATAAGAATATCAGTTTCAAAACAGAATTAAATTTAGAAAAAGAGAATGTTTTGTAAACATATTTGAGTTTTTTTTAATCTTAAAAAGTTTCATTTATGGTTTTAGGTTTCATGAAATTAAAAGTTTCTCAATGTTTTGAAAATTTCTTTAAATAATTGGTTAGTTTCAAAAAATTTGAGAAAGGGGTTTTGCAAAAGTGAATATTACGTCAATCAAAAGGTATTTCCCAGTAATTATATGGTAAAGAGGTATTTATCAAGATAATGAAACTAGATCAATCATGATTGAGTAGATGGGGTGTAAAATATATTGATTCAAGTGATCAATGATTGAATCTTATGAAAGAGCAGTGAGCACGCTTCAGTTGATATAACAGTGATATTTAAAATTTTGAATGGTAGTGAACTAGGAGGGATAGTGATTCCACTCTGAAATTTGTAACACTGGTGTTCTTTAGTGGATTTGGTACATGGGAACAATGATTGTGTATAATCCATAGACGTACCCTAGTATAGTTGAACCAAGTAAAATTTTTGTGTCTCATGCATGGTTTTATTTCTACTAAAACAATGCTCAAGGAAAGGAAAGAATAGTTTTTTGTTTAACTAAGATACTAGATCTTAAGGGGAAGTTGTTTTTTTTCATACCCCAATTTACCCCCCCCCCTCACACTATTTCACCTAATTGGGATAGCAATATTTATTCCTTATTATCTCATTCAATTCATCACAAATTGTCCCCATTTTTATAATAACCATAACTATGGATAACTAACTAAGTGCACACTTATTTAATGAATCTTACACCATGGGTGACAATTAAGTTAAAAGGTTGTGTCACTTTTATTCTCCCCTTGACAATATAATCCAAATACTTATAGGGGTGTTAGGTTCCACAAATATATAGGTGATAGGGTTAGGTAAAAAATTAATTTTACACCTTAAACCAAAGAACATATAATTTCATATATCTTTAGTAAAAATTTATATAACGTGTTCCTTTAGGCCAATAATATCAAGATTCACTACACCATCTTCCAATTTCTCTTTGATTAAATGATACCTAAGATCAATTTTCTTTAATCTAGATTGTTATACTAAATTCATAGTAAGATCTATAACACTTCTATCACCATGAGAAATATATATTGTTCTCTCAACCTCAACTTTTAAGTTATCTAGTTTTACATGTATCCAGATCCTTTCGGTACAGGAATGTGTGGATTCTATGTTATCAAATTCAGTTATGCTCAATTCAACTAAATACTAATTCTTATTGTTCTATTCCATGCACTTTCCACCAAGGAATAATTCTCCACCTGAGGTCAAATTCCTGTCATCAAAATCTCTATCCCAATAAGCATCAATAAAATCCTACAATATTAAATCTGAACTAAATATGTGAACTGGGACAAAAATTAGTGTATTTTTAATGTATCTAAATATTCTCACAGTTACCAAAATCTAGGATTCCTTTGGATCACTTTGAAATAGTGTACTCAGCATTACAACACATTTTATTCTTAAGGATATATCATTACAAAATTTAATTGCTTCCTCTTCATGGTCTTCTATGTTTTTCAAAATTATGGTGTCCATGGTAATGTGTGAACACACACACTATTAAGGATCCATGGTCTCCCTCTATTTACTTCTAATAATACCACTTCCACTATGAGATAATTCTCTTCATGATTATTATTCCAAAATTATTTTACCCTTATATTTATTTTATAACTTCTTGGGAATATTTTTCATAAATCTCTTAGAATAAAACCTTATCTTATCACATGTACAACAAATTATTTCCAAACATTCAAACTAATTTTTTGTTGGAATACTATTGGTAATTCAATTAAAATTATTATTCTTTGGTGACTCACTCTTTTTCATATCAAGTATACTCCCCCTTGATTCAATCCTTTTTTATAGTAAATAAATGTTTTACCAGTATGTATAGTTCATGTGACCAAATATTCTATAGAACCAGTAATACCCAATGAATCTGAATCTTTTATTATATCTATAATTCAGTATAGGATACCATAATTAACTTTCTTTCCTTCTTATAGTATTTTCCTAATATAACATTTTCTTCAAGGATTTCTATTTTTATATCATTCTTATTTATCCACTAGAGGTCATATAAGGTTTCTTAATATATTTAATGTGCAAAATTTTAAAGATTTTGAATTGGTACTCACATATTGAGGAAAAATAGATTTAACTCTTTGATTAAATTTAGATATAGGTATAACCTAAATTTATGTGAAATAAATATCCTATGTTGAATATGATTGATCATTTACTTCAATAAAAAAATTTAAAGTCTTATTTAACGATTTTTAACTCATATTCAACTATAAGAAGTTTTGATTCCATATTGTACTTTTCTTCTTCTTTCAACTTATTCTTTCCTTCAAGATTATTCTTGATGTTTTTAAGATCTCTAGCATTAAACTTAAAATTATTAAGTTCTTTAGTGAGTCTATTTTCCTTTATGATTGATTATTTATTTTATATAAAATTATTTCCATCGTCTTTCTTCAAATATTAAACTCCCTTCTTTTACATAGTATTGTATTCAATAAATTCCACTAACTCAGATCTAAGAATGTGTTTTATATAAGTTTCTTCACCAATTTCTTCTTCACTGTGTGGATATATTTCTTTACTCATGATATATATTATGAATTTAGTGATTTTATATGGTTTTTCCTCCTCTAATTAGTTTAAAGAGGAGGTATCTTGCTATTACTATTTTCTCACCAAATATATTCTATTTCTTATTGAAACAAGATTCTTGTTGTCACAAAACTTTTACACTATTTTAGCTATTTTTTAAATTTATTTTGTTTAATATTTTTATCTTGATCATCAACATCAAACACCTAGTTATTCTTCTTTGGATAGTTGATTGCAAAGTGTTCAAATCCTCTACACTTGAATCATTTCAGGGGTAGTTTTCCTTTGAATTTCCCTTTTCCTTTTCTATAATTTTTTTATATAATAAATAAGATTCATTTTTTATTATAATTATCATCATTTTCATCATAAAAATCATAATTTTTTGTCTCTTCTTTTTTCAGTATCATTCCTCCCGTGGCTTCAAAATCCATCTCATATTTCACTATATTTTTAAAGAAATGTTTATTTTTCATTTCTTAAAAAATAGGATATTATGTAATTCATCCAATGAGATATACTTCAATTCTTCTATAGCTAAAACTTTTGGGTCAAATAATTTAGGAAAGTTCCTCCTGATTTTCTTCAAAATAATGAAATCATTCATTTTTTACCAAAGCATCCAATATGCTCACATTATCATTCACTCTAGTTAAGTAATAATTAATGAATTAATTAATAAGAATATTTAAATTTTCAAATTTTCTTCACCATTTTTTTATCTTGGCTTCTATCACTTTGAAATTTCCTTCATAACTACTTTTGATTTTATCTCAAATTTCATTATGTTTTTATAGTCTCCTTGATTTTACAAACACTTTTCAAGAAAGGATCATAAAAATGGAATTATAAGACTTTTCATCAAACTAAATATTTATTTTTTCAATGAATGAAATTTCCTCACCAATTAAAATTGGTGGAAGCCATACTATTTATGAATCATGAATATTAAGACCCTTCGATAAAAAAATTGAAACATTCTATTTTTTAAACCATGGAAATTATGTCAACCTAATGTGGGAATTCCACTATTGTTTACTAAGTTTATTTTCGATATATTCTTGTAAAATAATATAATTTTAAAATGGAATCCTTCAGATCTGATGCCACTTATTACAGCCAGTGAACTGAATGGCTACACTAAGAGGAAGGTGAATCAATGTTGATTACTTTTAATAATTTCTTTATTTAAAAAAACATATTATAAATTTGGGTATGATACACTCAGTTAGATAACATATCCTCACACAAAATCTATGATAGACAAATAATAACAAGGCATGAATAATTCTTAAATGGTTCGCCCTCAATGTGAGAGACAACTCTTTTATAAAGTAGGTTATTTATTCCTTACTATACTATTAAAATAGATACATTTTTATGAAAAAATTGTTCAGAATTATTTTTTATCATTATCCCCATGCTTCCTAGCACGTGTACTACTTCTGTAGGTTATACTATCTCTGAAAAGTTACAATGAAACATCAAAAACACCATATGATAGAGATCCTATTTCAAATGAAGGTTGATTTATTAATAGATATGAGATATTTACCTATTATATATAAAGAAAATATTTGGAAGAAAATCTCACTTTATTAAATAATATCCAATTCAAAAACTACGTAGTAAAACAAAATTAAAGAAATCAATATACCTCACTTCATACAAAACTTTTTGAGTTTTCTTATTCATATTCTCTCAGAATCAGTACTATAAGCTTGGAAAACACATATTTTTAGTTATTAAAATTTATCATATTCATGTTCTCCTTATTATTATTCTTCTCCACACTCTCATCTCATTCACTAAATTCACACTAATATTTAAATCTCCACTTAATATTTCTCATAAACAATATCCTTTTTCTTCAATAAATCACTTTCTTATGAAACCATCTCATTAATTTACAATTTCATTTTTATATACCAAAATTTATATATTTTAATGTGTATTACGCTAATAAATGAATACAATCATATAATAAATACAATTTTTTCTAACATGATTCTCATGAAAATATAACTAAATTGACAGGTGAATTTTCCTCCCACAATCTCATGAAATTTTCCATAAATTCTCTTTAGTGTTTCATCTTTCAAAACTAGTATCTTTGATATTACTAGTATAAATCTATATAAATATAACCCAATCAATCTTTAAAATAATCATCAGAAATCATTTTCTTGTTTTCATCCACAAATACTTAGTAGCATTGCATCTACAGCCAAAAATATTCCTTAAATCTATACTACACATTAAAAGTCAACCTCAAACAAATAACATGAAACATGGAAAACTTCAACTTATGTCACTAAAATAGAGGCATGTGATTTTTGGAAATGAGTACTAGTAAATCATAATCCCATTTAAAATTTATTTATATTATTTAAAACCATCCCAACTAATTTTGAGATATAAAAAATCATTTTCTCGCATGAATGATGTTGTTCCTCGTAATTCTAAAATCATTAAAACTTTATTTCTCATCAATTGAAAATTATTTTTGATGTTTAGATCACTAAGAATCAGTTTTACCATCATCTAGTTTTACTCCTTTAGAAAATTATAATTCTAGAAACTTAAAAATTCTATAGGTATAAAATCATCCTTACCATCCTATCCTTATAGGCTCGCCCTAACTGGCATTTCATGCTTATTTCTTGATCATCTTTATGGTGATCTAGTATTCATCCTTATGGTTTCGTCCTTATGATTCATGAGGATTTATCCTTATAATTCCCTATCTTTTTTGTCACCCTTATAGAACTCAAGGATTCAACATTACATATTCATCATTATATGAATAACCCTTATGACACTAAAGGGCTCATCCATATAGATTAATACTTCTAGTGTCCTTCCTTAGATAATAACTTGTTTATAAACATTGGATAAACCTTATTTATATTCATAAAAACCTATGTTATCCTTATAGTTCTTATCCTTACAGATTTAGGATGATCCTCCTGGAACACATGCCCAAGTCATTTTTTAACTCAAACTCACACATTCTATAATTCCTAATTTAACTCTAAAACAACTAAAAATCACTTCAGTGGACTCTCAAATACTCTAAATCACCTCAAAAACACTTCATTGACTTAGTTAAAAATAAATACAACAAGAAACATATATTCAAAAATTTCTCCAAGTCAAAGTTTTCTTCAAATCCATATATCAGTGTGTGTGATTCTTGACATATATTAAAAATAATCTCAAGTCTAAGAACAATACACATGCCCACATATAGGAATATCAAATAAAAAATATAACATGTGGGAATTAAATTAATGGGTTTATCCATATAACTTCTATTCTAATAGATTACCAAGTAAAAAATTCATAAGTAGAAGCCCCAATATCTTATGAGTCCCCAAAAACTAATAGTTAATCATAATTTTTGTCCCATTAGACAAATATTATCTAAACTGTAGAACTTATGTTTAGAAATATTATTTTAGAATATATCACTTCTCATTATAGTTGGGAATTGATATAAAATTTTTATTTGAAATATACACTAAGGATATTATCCCATTAACGTTACATAGAAGAAAAAAACGTCATGATATAATATATTTATTAATATTCTAGTTTTCAAGTATTCAGGTAATTTAAATCAAAAATTCAGCTGGTTCTATAGAACCAACTCCAATAGATTATCACTTTCTCTATACCCAAATACAAACTAGAAACTTGCTATAACTGACATTATAAACATGATTCTTATGAGGTATAGTTATATACTTTAGGATTACTATATTATATAGTGTATGTTTTTCTTATAGTGACTTCACTTCTTTGAGAAAGTCCCATAACAGGTGATGTTAATGAGTATTTACCATTTTTCATCCTTCCTAAACATGAAATCTTGTTTAATACCATATCCTTAATTTTATCATAATATATATATTATGATAATAATTTAAAAACTTAGTATAATTCTAAAATCTGGAACAAATTATTATTAAACCTCTTCTTAAGCTATATATAAAGTCAAAAAAATATTCAAACTATATATATGTTTGGAAAACAATTTACGTAATAATTTTACCTTTATTATGACATTAAACTTATTATAATACTAAATTAAATTGATCTAAAAAGATTTGGTTTTGTATTCCCCCAATAAAAAGTTTTCCAACTTCTCTAATTACTTGGAATTCATCCATATTAGTATCTCAAGTATTGTTAGACGGTATTTATTGCTACCTAATGTCATTCTCCAAGTTCTTTTTGATATTTTACCATTATACTTTAAACATGAGAATTATCATTCCTCAATAATATCATATAATTTATTATATATCTTAATAATTATTCTTTTTGGATTATATTCATTTTCATAATTTATTATGTGGGTTAACATAGCATCTTGGAGTGATTTTTCACTATGTGACATGGGCAACAATTCATTCTTAAAATTTTCCATCTTTTATTTTTCAATACCTTTTCATTCTATGAACTATGAAATGATCTATGAAGCCCCATAGATCTATTTTGAAATATATTTTTTCCTATAACTTGGGTTTCTACTTTAATCCATTCTTGGATAAATATATTTTATCTTATTATTAACTAACTATATGATTAAACATTGGATTTTAATACATTTTCAATATGTTTGACTTAGAAAACAACAGCACTCCCACTAACCTCTTATAGAAACTATTCTCCCTTTAATTATTAATAAAACTAAACTCTCTTGCGACTTTATTAAATGAATATTATATGATCATGATTATTTATTCAACCAATAAATTTATTTTTGTGACTTTTATTCCATATTGGATTTGTCTGGTGTCACTAAGCCTTCAGGTAGCATCATATAGAATTACTCTAGAGTTTTTTCCTCAAGTAAGGTGATCTTAAACTCCAATTTCTCAATATAATGGCAAAAAAATTCTACTAAAAGTATAATTCTAATGGATTTATAATGATGATTGGTGAAAATATTTCATCATAGATTATTCTTAGAAACTGCTAAAAACATTTAGTAACTAGTCAACCCATATTATTACAAAATTTACCATTCATGTTTATATTCTACTTGAATACCCACCAATGGATTTACATAAACCAGATAAACCACTAAAATATATAATTAGAGTTTGGTAGATTTAATCCATCTTTCAATTTATATGAACCTTCCAATCATATAGAATTTCCATATATTAATTCCTTTTAGGATTCATTATTATTATTTAATAATATATCACCTATCTGAGTGAATATAAAACCATTTATTTAATTTTAACTATCCTACGTAGTATGTTTCTCTGGAACACAACCTACCACTAAATATTTTGTAGATTAGTGGTATTATTCCAACTCATGTGCATCTGGATCATTGAATACATTTAAGTGTATCTTTCTCTAACTATCACAGATGAGAAGTTCTTCCCAATTATAGAAAAATAATTAATCACTTGATAAATACCTTTCTATCTTATGGATAGTAATATAGTTATTATATTTAGGATTATTAACCAAGATGGACTTGGTGTTTTCCTTGATGTACATTTGGCTGCTAAGATGGTATTTAAAAATAAATTTTTAATCAAACACTTGAATCTGCAAAATAATGGATTTCCAAAATATTGCAACTTATATGTTATATATTAGTCAATATAGTTATTATATGGTATGTTTTTATGCTACCATTTTAAAAAAATGTCTTGAAATGAATAATAGAAGACATGAAAAATATAAAAGACTCATCATAAATAACTATTGTATTATCATATCCTCTTTTATGTTTATAATGTAATGTGAGTTTAGAAATAGATCCATTATATAGTTAAATGATCAATGAATTCTTGGTTAAAATACTCTCCAACTATACCTCCAAAATTATTTTTTACCAAGTTCATTCATTACTTACATATTAGATTCCTAAAATATATTAAATTAATCTCATGGATTATATGAATTTAACTATATTTTCTCCTTATAATAGTTCACATATATCTTTTTAAACTAATTAAAGAATATTCATGGATTTATTAACATTAATATCTAAATGTTTATTTGTCTTAAAAATTAAAATGTAAGTATTATAATAACAAATATTTCTAGATCAAATGATTCTAAACACTATTATGGGTATATACTTGACAATTACTTTCAGTTTTACTTGAACAATAATTATCTCACCACAACTAGGTATTAGTAGAGTCTTATGTTTTATATTCACTATTAGTTATTGATACTAGATATATGTGATTAAATTATTTTTGAACTATTAGTTAAGTATGAAATATCAGACCAATATTTCTTTCAAACATGAAATAATGTCTCATTTTTTCAAGAACTCAACACAAATATAATTTTTTTTGTAACACTCAGTAAAAACAATATTTTAACTAGAATAATTCCACATGGAAATCTAAATTTGTGTTCTTATATTTTTGAAATTAGGAATCATGCTCTTTTATCTACTTATAGAGTTCACCTTACTTATTATAATGTCACTACACTTCTTTAGTTTTTGAATATGAATACAAATATATTAATTGGATATTGAATTTAATTAATAAGTAGAAAAATATAAAAATTACTTCCAATTATGAATACACCTATAGTAGAATCTTATTTTTGTTTCTTATTAAATTAATTAAATTTTCTCTTATAGTTACCATTGTTATAACTTCTGAATCATATATCCTCCAAATCATTTCTTTAAGTCGGAATATTGTTTTTCTTTGAAAGGTGTTGTAAAGGATAGTCTGAATTTGTCACAATATTTTCCACCTTGTCCTTCACTTCATTCACCAAAAGGGGTAAGGATCCATGTTCCCACTAATCTCTATATACTTGTAAAAGCATAGTCAAAATATTCCTAAGTGGATTCTTTAGACAATTCATTCTATAATTCTTAAGGAATAAGGAGAGTTTTGGTGGTAAGGATTATAATATGATATTATTGGATAATTTATTATCTATATGGATGTCCAACTTCACAAAAAGATCAATGTAATTCAACCTATTGAATAAAACATCACTATATTAGTTCCCATATTCTAGTTTACACTTGTGAAGTAGAGTGAAAAAATTGTTTATCTTTACCTTTACTTTCTCCTTTTCAAGTTCTAGGAGACAAACTTGTTTATATTTAGCATTTTAGTTGGAACTAAGGCATGGGAAGTGCTTGAAGGTATGAACTCAAGGCAAAGATATGCCTTGATAATGTTCAAATTAGGTGAGATAATTTTGGTGAGGTTTTTTGGTTTGAGCATAAGGTTCCCTATGTATGAGGATACCCTTAGAAAAGTTCCATGATGGCTTATGAGTTACATAATATTTTATTGTTTAAGAAACCCTGACTATTAGTAATCATGGGGTATATGGTACATTGAGAGTGTTGGATCAGTTTTATTCTTAGACTAATGGGTTTTTAGATGTGTTGTGGTGTGTGGTGAGGGAAGTTAGAGGCTCTGAAATGGAATAACACCCAGGTGATGAGTGGACATGTGGTGAGTTGTGGCCTATTTAGATTCTTGACCTAGCATATAAGTGGGTATTAGCATTTTACGACTTAGGAGATTGTGATTTGAGGGTAATAAATGATTACTGGGGATCTTGTAAACACTAGATCTTAGTATAAATTGAGGTGTAATGTGATTGTTTGAGGGGTGTGGTGCTCCTTAGGTGATATAACCAGGTGGATTGGGACTGAGAACCCACTTTTCTTCCTTGTGGTCTATGTGGAACATGTTGACTACACATAGGGCCTGTTAAATTTTATTTAGTGAAATAGGATATGTACAGATCTATGTTGAATCATTTGAGTCTTTAAGAAGCATGAGTGATGCAACTGTGGTGGTTTCATGTTGAGAATGGGTTTATAACTTCTTAGTAGAGATTTGTGGAATTATAGACATTTTGATTGAAAATTTATTCTCTATGTGATGTGAATGAGAAATTATTGATACTTTGGGGCATGGATTCCCCTGGGTTTTATGTGAATTATGAATTATTATAAATACCCATAAATTTCAAGGAAATTTTTTTCTTAATTTTCCTTGGAATTTTTCAAGAACGCAGTTTCTGACGGCACCTGATTCCGAGGGCCAGTGTGCCTGGAATCATTTTCTGAAGCTTGACTCGGGTACGTTCAGTGAATGAACGAGCGAGTTTTTCTAACTTTTGAACCGGTGCTCGGAATCAAATTTTGAGGGCACCGATGAAATTGAAGCGCCAGTATTTTCTTAGAAACGCCTCTTCCGGAGTTGCATTTGCTCAGGTGTGGTTTTTAATTTTTGGGCTTTAAGTTATGACATAAAATAAAGTGGTGCGACAACTTTATTTTTATTTCACTTAAGCCGCTTAGAAGCCACTTAAGCTGAGTTGAAGCGAATAGGGTGGAATTCAAAATATCCTACCCTCTTGGTAGGATATTTGTGAGGTGGGGCCCGCACGATCCCCACTGTTTCTTTTCTGCTAAGTAACGCACCTGCGAAAACCCCTATTAAATAAAAGTCAATTGGGGCGTTTATTAAACTATTAAACGCTCCTTTTAATTGGGCGGTTTTATTCGTTGAATTAATTCTATGAATTAATGGGTCATTACTTAACTTAGATTTTTTCGTTTGTTGGCATGTAATAAAATAAGATCAACATTCTTCTTCTTGTGTGTTGTTCGTTGAGAGGACTTGACAGAAACCTCAATATCTTCATCCTCCTTCGCGAAGAATGCGAAGAACGCAAAGAACCCGAAGAACTCCGACCTTCGACGAAAGGCGACGAAGAATGCCGAACCCGCGGAGATCGACGACGCGAAGCCGCGTACCGCAACGCCGACGAATCTCCCTTCGCGACGCTTCTTCCGCGATGATCCAACCCCGCGACAACCTTCGATCGACAATGACAAGGTAAGGGGTTGCGCTCCTTTTAATTTATTTGTGGATTATAACAACAACATGGATTTAATTATTATTAGTTAAATCTATATGTTTTTTATCCTCGGAGTTCATCGACGCAACGCCAAGTACCGCGCGACAGCGACGCAACGATTCTTTTCTTCTGCGATGATCAATTCCGCGAAGAACGAACGTACGACGTGGTAGGGGTTTGATTCTTTAAATATTTGTGATTAAATCCTCAGTCGTTTAAATATTGTTGGGTGAATATCTTTAAGACCGCTAACGCGGTGGGTGCCGACTAACGAACAAGTCCGAACCCACCGCACCTTTTCGTTCTTGGTGCGTGAAACGGCAGACGACCACAAATGGGGCCGCAAGGGAGATTTGAGGGCCTAGCAGTGAAGATCGAGTCCCGGGAGGACCACTGGCGAAGACCGCACGCAAAACGGACCACCGGAGCGCGTCTGGTGGCCCGCGGAAGCTCCAGCCAGCGCTAGTAACCGGAGGTGGCGGCGGTGCCCGGTGCGCCGCCGGAAAAACCCACTGCGGCTTAAGCCGCGGCGGCAAGCCGGTTCTGCGGCCGCGTGGGACCAGGAGGAGGGACGTGGCCCGGCCGCCGCGTCCACTGGCGAGGCGGCCCCACCCGGGGCCGCGACACTTCATCTCGCGGGGGCAGCGCCCCGCGGCTTCCTCCACTCGGCCGCTCGGCCGAGCCGAGTCGGGCCGACCCGCCGGGCCGGGTCGCACCCAGGCCGGCCCGGGCCGCTGGGCCGGGCCGGGTCGCGCCAACCGGGTCGGACCCAGACCCGGGTCGGGCCGACCCAAGGGGGGTTGGGCCGGGTCGGTCCGGGCCCAGACCCCCCGTTTCCAGACCTTTTTCGGTATTTTGCATATAACTTGAGCTACGTGCCTCTCCGTCAGCGGCAATGCGATCCTTGGATCGAGACGGTCATTTCGGTATATTACACTCAAGGTTTTGGAATACTTTGGGTTCGGCCGGGTTGGTTCGTACACGAAACCAACCGGGCCCTCGGAGCAGAAATGCTCATATCTTGAGCTTCGGACGTCCGATTGACGTGTCGTCGACTTTGTTGAATTCCTATAAGTGAGACGGATCTTTTGGCTTACTCCGCCCCATGTTTGGACGTAGGTGGAGTACAGTCGGGTTGGTTTTGACTTAAAAACCAACTGGGCCCCTGGGATGAAAAAGCCAATAACTCTCAGACTGGGCGTCCGATTAACGCGCCGTCTGCAACGTTGAGTTCCTGTTGGAAATACGGAACTTTTGGATACATCAACTCTGGACTATATGTCAGTTTATGTATCAGCCTCTCGGCTCGTGGAGCGGACCCTCTCGAACGAGCTTGTTGTGTGAGGGAACCCTAGAGCTGGCTGCAACTGCTGCTGTGATGACAACGATTGAACAAAGATCCTCAGTGGATTCGACTGCGATGATGATGAAAACAGTACGGGAATCCTCAGTGTTTTTGGCAGTGACTACTAAGGTACATCTTGGGATACGTCAACTCCGGACTACATATCAGTTGATGCATTGACCTCGTAGCTCGTGGAGTGGACCCTCCTGGAACGAGCATGCTGTGTGCAGAAACCCTAGAGCCGGTTGAGACTTGACGACTGCTGATCGAATGACTCGGTGTGTTACGGATAGCCCAGTGGAGAGAGCTTGGTTGTAGCGGCAGACTCACAGCGGAGGAGAGCTTGGTTGTAGCAGCAGACCCGCGATACTCAATAGAAGGAGTACCTCTGGAGGCTATGTGGGGGAGCACTTGTTTGTAGCGGTAGACCCACGAAATAGGTGCGCTTGGCTGTAGCGGCACAAGGGAGCGCTTGGTTGTAGCGGCAGAGCCATGGTAGAGGTTCGTTTGGTTTTAGCAGCACAGGGGAGCGCTTGGTTGTAGCGGCAGACCCACAATAGAGGATCGCTTGGTTGTAGCTGTACGGGGGAGCGCTTGGTTTTAGCAGCAGACCCACAGTACTTGATAGGTGGAGTACTACAGCAATCCAAGGTAAGAGGGATGTGCTTGGTTGTAGCGGCATTACCACTGTACTTGATGGAGAGGGAGTTTCCCAATAGGTATGGGTTCAACTTCATGATCGATAATGTGTTGGTCATTGCGGGGGTAAGTACCCTACAGATCCTTTGTGGTTCCGACGGATTAGATGAATCAGTGGCTACATCTAATCATCTCTAACGTCATATGAATAAGTATACCTATGTGAGCTGAATTATGTTTTACTATCCTGTGTGGATTTACGTTTACTCTCCTCTGTGGATTCTGTTGTGCTATCCTATGTGGATTACATTTTTCTTTCCTTTGGGGATTGTGTTGTGCTATCCTGTGTGGATTTACGTTTACTCTCCTCTGTGGATTGTGTTGTGCTATCCTATGTGGATTACGTTTTTCTTTCCTTTGTGGATTGTGTTGTGCTATCATGTGTGGATTTACGTTTTTCTTTCTTGTGTGGACTGGGTTGTACTTAAGCTCGGATGTTGGAGCTGAGCGAGAATTGATGACTTAGGTATATGTATGGGCATATACATAAGCAGTTTTAGATCTTACTTCGTGATTGTATCTTTCCTTTTTGGATATCCTTTGTGAATTCTGGGAGACCTTCGGGGGTCTCAGGGTCCCTACTGAGTAGCTTATACTCACCCCTGCACGGGCTATGCCCGCACTACGTTGTGTTGGTTGCAGATGACGGACAGCGCTGATCGTGGTGGAGGCTTGCGAAGCAGGACGGTACCTGGAGGTGGACCAATGGGCAGGGTGTACTCGGAGTGGTAGGGTGGACCCGAGGAGCAGTGGAGGCTTTCTGTACTCACCCTTCAGGTGGGACTTCCAGAGGATGGCTCAACGCTGCGGGTTTTCTTTTCAGTTACTGTTTTTCCCCTTTCAGTTATACTTTACAGTTGGACTTGTATTTCCGGCCCCCTTTACTTTCAGCACAGCTTTTTCCAGTTTTTACTTAGTGTTTACTTTTCCGCTTTCTTACTCTATGGTGCTTGTTTACTTTATAAAGGCAATGCCTTCCCTTTACCCAGGATTTACGCCTTGGTGCTAGTCGCCAGCCCCTGGCCTATGGAAGGCGGGCTTGGGGTAGTCACAGCACGGGCCCCGAGGACGGGCCATGACAATTATCCTCTAATATAATGATCTTGTTTTGAAGGATCATAGTTCACTAGCACTATCAATTCTAGTTATTCCTAACATAGGAATCATGGGAAGTTAATGTGGTTATGCATGGATTTAATGAATTGGAATGTGTATGTGTATGATTATTTCTATTTGGGATTGCTTATGAGGTTGAAATAAGTAAATATGTATGGTGGGTAGGGAACCAAAAGCCTTGTAGGGGCCAACCCTCACTATGAATAAGTTTTAGGCTGACTTCATGGATGACATTCTTGTAAGTTGGAAATGAGAAGAGTCTAATGTATTGTGTCTAGTGCTCAGGTTAAAGTAGGGAGGGTATGTATGATCATTGTGTTTGGTGGAGAATGGTAAATAAGCCATAAATATCATGAGACTTGTTTTTTAGGTGACTATAAGGACAATCATTTGGATAGTATTTTCAATTAGATGAGTAACATTAAACCCTCATGGATCTGAATAATGTTGATTTCATATAGAATTCCACGATAAAATCAGATGTGTTTTTGGATGATGTTTTTTATTTTATGTCTTATTTATAATTTCAAGAGATGGTTCAAGGGTGAATATAATCAATAGGTATTTAGTGCGTATGATAGAGCATGATGATGAGCTCAGTTGGTTAGGATTCAACTGTGTAATTTAACTATAAGTTTGTTTTGGACTTCAGTAATATTTCTTGGATGATCATGGAATGACTCTAGAGAATAATTCATCATTTTTGGGTGCTTTGGTGATGCATTAGTGGGTATATCCAAGTATTCATAATAGTAATATAATGAAGGTTCAACTATTTTTTTATTATTAAATACACAAGGAAGGTTTAAATCCACTTAACGTACTTCATATTCAATATTATGAGTATGGTTTAGTATCAACCCTAACTTCTGAGAAAAACTGTCATGCTTAAACACTTTCAATGGGGTGTTGAAACTCATTTTTTTGATATATGATCATGAACTAAGAGTTTTACCTAATTTTAATTGGTGTCCTTCCCAAGAGTTGGGTGTTTCATGTAGGAACCATGGAAATCATGTTTAATTATCATCGGTGTTAGGTTTTCGTGGGTTCTTTTAGTGAGGGAAAAGCACTGGAGTTTTAAAATGGCTATTGTGGGGTTTTTTTTGAAGGGATCTCCATAGTCCTGGAAGTAAGTTGGTTATGGAAACCATCATGTTCGTGAGTAGGTGGGTATTGCGATCACTATCTCATTTGTGAAGGTAAATTTTTCTATTAGAGGATCATAGTGGGTGAGAAATTTTAGACTCATGGTGGTGGACAAGTTCATGAACCATGAGTAGACCTATCTAAACCAAGTGTTTGGTGGTGTTTTGACTTAGCTCACAAAGTAGTTGTGTTGAACATTATTGTATTAATAGAGCACATAGAAAGGTTTGTATTGAAGACTAAATAAAATAAAGTTACCAAGTATTAAGTACACTCTTGTGTGAGTGGTTATGGTTTTTAAATAGAATCATTCTTATAGACCAGTTATAAGGATGGTGGGGAGTGCACCTTGGACACATTGGATGGGTAGTGCTCGTTTGGAGCAATTTTTGGTGAACATTAGTTGCAAAAAAAATTTATATAATCCTAGTAATTTCTCAATTTTATTAATTTAATACCCAAATATTTTATGAAATATTTTTTTCAAATAAATTTAATTTCATCGATAACTTGTGTTACATGCAACATCGAGTTTTAACGAAGTGCAGTATAATATTAATACAATTATTCAAACAACAATGATATAACCTAACTGTTAAACTTGGTTGTATGAATTGGAATATAAATTTTTTAAAATTTAATTATAATGTTTTTATATAAAGAAAATATATTGATAAATAAGTACTTAAGTTTTTGTAAAGTCTTTATATACTTTGAAAATACATTTCTTCTAAAAAATTGATTTTCATTTTTCATTGAAAATAAATATCAAAATTAATTATTTAACATTTCATAAAATTTCATTAGAAAAAATAAATTCATTTTTGGAATAAAAATTTCAAAATTACCTTAGGGTTAATATTTAATAATTTTATGAAAAAATTAATCTTTATATGAATAGTGAAAATACTAATTTTTATTTAAAACTGTCCTTTCATTTAAAGTATTCAGAAGTTCCATTTTATTTTAAAATGGTTTAAAAATTAAAATAGTTAAATTTTATTATTATCAAAACAATTCATCTCATTTAAATAAATTTTATATTGAATTTTTATATTAAACCATTTCATACATATGAAAATTTCTATTCGGAAAACCATTTTTTCATCGCATATGAGGGTCTAATTTTAAATACAAATATACCAATTATAAAAATTGAATTTTTTAAAAAGGATAAAATATTTTAAATATATATAATAAATATTATTTAAAAATTAAAACTTAAATTTTGGTCGTAATTAATATTAATAACAGGAAAATTTAATTATGGAAGTTAAGGTTAAAACGAGTGTATCGGGGGTTAAACTAAAAAGGTAAGGGTTTTAATGACTGATAAACTTATAAAATTACTATTTTAGGTCAATATTTTTACCTTATTTCATATAATGTATTATTTTGAGACATTTATTATCCTTTTTCTTGTTTAAAATGTGGTTATATCTTATTATTTTCAAAAATTCCAAGTGTGTCCTCTCCCCCAATTATAAAATGGCACCAACACTCTTCTCCTCTTCATACATCAAAATTATTTTCATTTGTTCAATACCTACCAAAATATATTACTTAATTCCCCCCTCACATACTATATTCCTTTCATTTATTAGGAAACCCTCCTAAGAATTCTTTTGGTGCTAACTTAAGGAGGTTTTCCGAAGAAGATGTATAGGTCTTAACCGAACATTTTTATTTTATTTATTATTCCACCTCATTAACATATTCTTAAACTATGATAATATAATGACATAATTATCTTCCATATACTTATTTTTTATTATTTTAATGTAATTACCTATATCTATCTTCTCTTCCATCAAATTGTAAATGAAACTGTCGATCGTGTGTATAGATAACTACCGTCTCGCAAACCGATGTAACCATCACCTCCTCACACAGGTGGATATAATGATGGATTTAAATAATATATATTATATTTATTACATAATTACACTTCTATAATTATAACATCGCAACAACTTTCTTTCCATCCAATCTATTGAAAAATGATAACATCGCTCGTGTGTACGTATGGACTACCGCCTCCACAAACCGATGTGATATTTTTTAAATTTTATTTTGAAATGGATGGTAATAAGGGAATATATAATTAATATATATGATATATTTGATATAAAAAATTCTAGAGATATAATTAATATTTACCTTTCTTTCATTCTATATGTCAAGGAAATGGAAACAATGTTCATGCATACGTACAACCTACGATCTCCATGAACCATTTACTTTATTTTTATATATTTGAAATAAATGAATGAATATAAAAATGTATGTAATGAATATATATTATATTTAAATAATTATTAACATTATTAAGATTGTGTAACCACAATAAAATATGAGGATCAAAATTACCAAGACAAAATAATAATGGTTTTAATAACAAATTTCTAATAAACGGGTGGTAAGAGGTTATATATAAATCACATATGGAATAATATTTATGATTATGGTTCCGTAATATATATATAATAAACCAAAATATATTATATATGAGTTTATAACATGTACAAAGGAATTCTAGACTGATGGTAAGGGATTTATGATCTCTCTTTCATTTACGGGATACATGACATATTCACCACTTTTTTATTTTATGTGGTGTATACACAAACCTTGGGCATGTTATATCACTAATATCATTATTTTTATTATATTTAACATTTTATGTGATGTTATTCTTTCATGTTTCTTATGATTCAAAAGTTACCAATGTGGTGATGGAATTTTATCTCACTTTTATTTCAATATGGAAAATTCCTTATACACAACTTATTTCTTTTGTGTGGTGTGTATATACTACCCATGAATTTATTTTATGATTATAAACATGAAAATTATTAGATATATATATCCATATAATTTTATTTATTCCATGTTTCTTACACTTTAAAAGTTGCCAAAGCGGTAATATTTTAATATTACAATACCATTATTTATCAGGATTATTTATGATTACGTTCTGATAATTAAATATTAAGATCTATCTCTCAAGAAACAAATGAATTTTCGTTATATATAGTTGTTTATAGAGAATATATTTTTTTGTTTTATTTTATTCTCTTTAGGAACTAAATAGACAAAAAATAATTTTTTTCATAAAAAATCGATTTATTTATATCTTCGGTTGAAAATAATTTTTCTTCCATGTCAATGTTTTTAAAAATGTTTTAAAGAATATTTTTACTATTATCCAAAGATTTTAAAAGTAATTTTTAACCTTTTTGTAATTTTTAAAAAATTATTTGGAATTAATCTTCTAGTTGTTTCTTGAAACAGCAGACTTTTGAATTTTTTACCAAAAATGAGAAAGGAATATTTTTTTTAAAAACTATGACATGAATGGTATTTTATGACATCATGACTACTCAATGTTTTAAATATTGTTTTAATAGTTTTAAAGGATAATTTGAAATAAAAAAATTATTTAATATTTGGGAAATTTTTATATTTTAGATAAGTTATTTCAAAGTGAAAAGGAAATTTTTCCCAATAAATATTCCATGTGATCCCTCAAAATTCATTTTCCATCTAGGATGACATTATTTTGTGTTAATTATGATTTAATAGGGATATTATCCCATGATAAAATGATAATTAATTTTGTGGATATTTAATAATTATTATTAAAATATTTTTATAGAACTCTTCCCTTTTACATGGATTATGCTATGATGAATTGATGAAATTTGTATGACACTCATTTCTTTTCCATGGGTTATTCTAAGATGAAAAGTTTATAAAACCCAATTCCTTTGCATAGGTTATGATTTGATAAATGATTTATGATCTTGTGGCACAAATATGTTTAATTTTAATTATTTTATGGGTGGTCCCATAATTATATATCCCTCTAATGCATTGGGTAATGATTAATGTTAAATGAGATAAAGGGTACATGGAAAGTTATCCCAAACCCAAAAGATGGTAAACAATAGGTTACGGCAAAACCAAAATAGGTTAAATGGGAGGTTACCTTAATTCCAAAGTAGGTACATGGGAGGTTATCCAAAGCCTGACTTGTTATGAATATCCTCATGGGTATCTTGGAAAAATTATTTTCTATGATTGTGTGTATGCTACAATCTGTGTATTATTCCAATGTTATGTTTTCATGAATTAGGTTCTTTTATTCCATTATGATTCTTGTCATATTTACTAAAAAGATTTATTCCACGTCTCAAGATTATTAACTATGAATTTAAGGGTCTTGTTTTTAAATTTTATTCACATGTTCTCATACCATTATGATCTGGTTATATTGATAATTCTCTTTTTTACCTTTAATGAGTATATAATATCACCCTTTTATGTTTCATTTTCCTTTGTTATTTAGAAAGGTATTATGTATGATATATCAAAGAAGGGTGATAGTTCTGAATAACTTAGTGTGAGATGATGCACTTCAATTATGAACCAATTATTTATGTATCCTAGTTTCCAAAGACACTAAACCTTTATGGACCCCTTACGTTTTTTTATTATAATGAAAAGATTATTCATATGATAAGATGTAGTATGTATGTGTAAAAGGTGAGGTTCTCTATAGTTGGTATCATAGGAAATGTTTATTTAACATTTAGAAACTAGTATGAGAATATTCTAGTGAGAACCATAGGGATTAGTCTTAGTATAAGAAAATATCTTAGAATTTTAGTAAGGGAGAGAGTGGGTGGATTTTGAGAAATTACATACCTCTATGGATACTATATGTGTATGTGTATCTGGAACCATTATAACTATAGGTAATAACTCTAAAAAGGGATTTATTGGGCTTTGACTCAATTTTCACCTAGTACATGACAACAGTCCTTGCTACAGAATGTGATTTCCACTCCTAGGGGATATGTTTTGAAAATTCAAAAACCCTTTATGATACATAATGAAGGATTAAAATAGATGGTGACCATAATTGAATTAGGTTAAACCTATGGAGTATTAGAGTGAAATTAAGGTGTCGTTTTTTATAATTCATATAAATGATTGTGTGACTTCCTAGTATGATTATTGTTTTTCATATTATGCCTTTTGGTTTTCATCAATGGATAGAACCTAGAGGACTCATGTTAATACTAAATATAATGGAAAATTTGTTGATTTTGAGAAACTAAATTTGATGATAAATAGAGAGAAATATATTTTAATTATTCCTAATTAGTTATCCTGGTATATTATTAACAACTTGTACTATAACCAACTCATGGACTCACCAAATAATATAGTTTGTAGAGAGCTTGGGTGGTAGAGTCCATATAATAAAGAAGGTTTAGTTTAGATATTGTCATAAATATGAAAAAAGAAACCTAAGATAATTTATCAAAGGAAAAGAAAAAAAATTGTGTTGAAATGAGGTCCATATAGAAACAAATGTTCAGGGAGTTCAATTTTTTATATATCGGGAACATTCGAATTACCCGAGTCAATTCCCTGATCCAAGGGTTATATCTTAGACTAAGAAAGTACCTATGGCATTTTAATCACTAAAGTGAAAGTATTGAAATATTTATACATTTGGATTTAAGATTAATGTTTTAGAAGGGTTATATAAATGATGTTTTTCTTATAATAATCATGAAACATCTAAGAATTGTTTCAGATTATTTTTTTAGGATTTGAAAGACTATGTGAATAGTACTGATAACCAAGAAAAGAAATTTATTGGTAAGGTGATATTTTATGAAAAAATAATGACTGAGAGAAAGATAACCCTTAATATGTGCCTGATATTGTGATAATAATAGTTGAGATAAAGAGATGATTGAAATGGGTGTACCCATTTTTTTGTTAAAAAGAAAGATGGATCAATGAAACTCTATATTGACAGTTTAGGAAATAACATGAACACAATAATGAATAAGTATCCTCTACCTTGTATTCAAAAATTTTCTAATCAACTATGTGGAGATCCATACATTTCAAAGACTAGCCTTCATTATGTATATCATCAATTTAGGGTTACGAAGGAGGACATACCCAAGATGGAATTCCATACAATGTATGGATACTCTCAATATATAGTGATTATATTTTATCTTACTAATTCCCCATATGTCATCGAGAATTTTATGAATATATTCTTTATATAT
Organism: Viscum album; assembly: GCA_963277665.1. Taxonomy (NCBI): domain Eukaryota; kingdom Viridiplantae; phylum Streptophyta; class Magnoliopsida; order Santalales; family Viscaceae; genus Viscum; species Viscum album. The sequence goes on along the minus strand of OY728165.1, from coordinate 1,913,815,638 downwards.
TACCTTGATTAGTGTGTGCTAGTCTGTATAGATGATATTGTTATATGTTCAAAGAGAAAGAAAGAGAATGAGTATTACTTGAGAATTATATTGAAGAACCTGAGGAAAGAGAATTTGTACGAAAAATATACCAAGTGTAAATTTTGAATATCAAATGGTTTCATTTTGGGTAATATAGTCTCAAGAGAGGGAATATTTATGGATCCATCAAAGACCAATGTTATTAAATATTGGACTATACCAACCACTATGACTGAGATTTGAAGTTTTCCTGTTTTGGCTTGATATTATTAGTATTATTTGGATACTTTATCATGAAAATTAAATAAACTCACCAAGTTAACTTGAAAGGGATCCAAGATACATTGGATAGATGAATGTGAGGGAAATTTTAAGGAACTAAATAGAAGTTTATTCATCACACTTGTTCTTACTTTACCCTAAAGTGGAGAAGGGTTTGTAATATTTAGTGATTCATCAAATAAGGGATTGGGATGTGTTATTATGAATAATTTCATAGATATAGATTATTCCTCCTAAAAATTTAAGATTCATGAGTAAAATTACCCAATTCATGATTTGGAGTTAGTTGTACTAATTTTTACATTAAATATATAGATCTATTGTCATTATATAGAAAGAATTGATATGTGTACTAGTTATAAAAGTTTAAAGTATATATTCCAATAGAAGGAGTTAAATACGCATCTGAAAATATGTTTGGAACTAATTAAATATTATGAATTCTAAATACATTATCACCCTAAGAAATCGAACAAGTTGGCTGATGCTTTGAGTCTAAAGGATCATGCTATATTATCTAGGATGAGGATCACAAAAGATCCAATATTTTTATATTTTCAAAGTGTGGATCTAAAAATGGTGAAGGAAGGGGATAAATATTATCTTTCTCAAATGATTATTCTACCATCTATAAAAGTAAAGTCTAAATATACGTGGAAGGAAGATGTTAAGATGTAGAAGAAGGTGAGTAATGTTCTGGAGTTTAACCATGAATATGATTGAATGGTAAGATTTAGGAACTGTGTATCTATTACATCCATCCCATATCTGAAGAAGGATCTCTTAGAGGAAACTCATAGTTTATTCTCTATTCATACTAAAAGTATAAACATGTATAGAAATTAGAAAAAGGTTTTATGGTGGGATTGTATGAATATAGATATTGAAAATTTTGTGTCTCGGTGAATAGCATGTCAGTAAGTTAAGGATGAGAAACAAAATTCAAATGGTATGTCACAACCATTACCCATAGCAGAATGGAAATTGAAAAAAAAATACCATGGATTTGGTTGTGAGACTCCCCTATACATTTTAAGGGAATAATCCTATATGGGTTGTAGTCTATTGGCTTATAAATATACAACACTTTATTATTATTAGATAATATTCCAATCTTGATCATATTTCCAGAATATACATTAAGTAAGTGGTAATTTTGTATAAAGTTCCACGTTCTATTGTATCGAATCATGAGTGGAAGTTTAAATTGATTTTGTGGAGAAATATTCAACATGTACAAGATACATGGTTAATTTTTAGTATAACTTATCATCATCAGATAGATGGTCATTCTGAGATAATAATTCAAACCCTATAGGGTATGCTGAGATCTTATTCTATGGATTTCAAATGTGGTTGGGATCAAAACCTTAATCTAATAAATTTTTTATACAATAGAATCTTTTACTCAAGAATTTAGATGGATCCTTGTGAATACCTCTATGGAAATAATTTTAGAACTCTAATGTGTTGTGATAAATTTGTTGAAATAAATCTTTTGGGATCTGAACTATCTAAATAAATTGAATATAAGGTTACATTTATTTAAAAACACATAAAGGAATCATAAAGATGATAAAAAAGTGATGTTGATAGTCATCTACATGATCTAGAATTTGATGTTTCTGAGAAGGTGTTTCTATGAATTTATCCATAGAGGAAGGTTATGATATTCATAAAAAAAGTAAAGTTGAAACCTAATTATATTGGCCCTTTAAATATCCTTGATCAAGTAGGGATGGTTTCCTATCACATAGCACTTCCACTGAACCTCTCTTAAGTCCATAATGTGTTCCATGTGTCTCTCCTAAAAAAGTATATACCTAATCCTTCACATATACTAAACTCATAGTTCATACCACTAGATCATGATCATTCCTTTTAAAAATAACATATTTATTTTTTGGTTCATATATAGAATGTGCTATGCAATAACACCACTGATTTGGTCATTATTTATTGGAGAAACCACCAGCTTAAAGAAGCTATGTGGGAACCTGAGGATATGATGAGAATGAAGTATCCTTAGATTTTTATATCAATGTGATAGAATTTTGAGGTAAATATTAATTTTAATGGTATTATAATGTAAAACCCCATCTTTTTAAGAAATATTTTTTCAAATTAATTTTATTTCTTTGATATCTTGGGTTACAAACAACACCAAGTTTTAATGATCCACAATATATTATTAATATTATTATTAAAATATGATTAATAGATTCTAGTTGTTAAACATGGTGGTTTAATAGGAATAAACATATTTTAAAAATTAAGTATAAAGTTTTTATATAATTAAAATATGTTGACAAATAATAACTTATTTTTTGGTAAATTTTTTATATACTTTGAAAATACAAATTTTCTTAAAAAATGATTTAAATTGATTTTTATGAACAAATAATAAAATTAATTTTTTATAAATTTATAAAATTTACATGAAAAAATTTAATTATTTTTTTTAAATCAACATGTCAAAATTATATTAGTATTAATTTTTGATAATTTTATGAAAAGATTAATGTTTTTATGAATCGTGAAAAAAATGTTTTTTATTAAAAAAATTCTTTTCATTTAAAGATTTTACAAGTTAAATTTTGTTTTATAATTTTTTATAAGGAAAATTAGTTTAATAATATTATTATTAATCCAATTTTTTCATTATAATAAATTTTATATTGAATATTGATATTAAAATGTTTCATTCTTATGAAAACCTTTCCTTTGGAAACCCTTTTTTTTGCATCTGCAAGTCTAATGTCAGATTAAATTATAAAAATTATGTAAATTGAATTTGGTAAAATTTATTATATATTTGGAATCAGTATCATTAATATTAGTTAATAATTATAACTTAAACTTTTTTCATAATGAATAGTAAAAATAGAATTAATTTGTTGCTGTAATTATGGTTAAAACTGGTTTATCGAGGGTTAAACTAAAAAGATAATGGTTTAAATGACCTAATAAATTTTATAATTATTATATTATGGCCATATTTTGACCTTATATTATCTAAAGATTCATAATGATCCATTTTGGATCCTTTTTAATTTGTAAAATGTGGGTAAACCTTTTTCTTTTTTGAAATTCTAAGGGTGTCCTCTCCCCCACAAAAAAAAAGGAACCCCCTATTCTCTCCTCTTAATAGTTAAAAAACCTTTTTCTTCCGAAACAACCATCCAAAATATATTCCTATATTTACACCTCACTTCCTAAAGTCATTATTTTGATTATAAACCACTCATAATAAGGATTTTTGTGCAAACCTTGGGTGGTGTCCTAAAGAAGAGGTGTCGTTCTTAACCGAGTGTTTTTATTTTATTTATTCTTACACCTCCTTAAAATATTCTTAAAATATGATAACATAATAACATTAGTATATATCATATAATTTTATTTTATTATTTTAATGGAATAACCTATATCCCACTATTGTTCCATAAAATGGGAAACAAAACTGTCGATCATGTGTAAGGCGGACTACCACCTCGTAAACCAATGTGATTTATTTTCCATCACCGCCTCTCACGGGTAACTATAATGATATATTTAAAGTATATATATGATATTTATGAAATCATTATACTTATTTAATTATAATATCATGTCTAAATTCTTACCTTATTATCCTTTGATTGACGATAATGTTGATCGTGTGTTCTTGTGGACTACCACATCCACGATTTGATGTGATAAATTTTTCATTTTATTTTGATATAGATGGTAATAAGAGTATATTTAATGAATATATATTATATATATGATATAAAAATTATTCTATAAAGGTAAATTAATATTTACCTATATTTCATTCAATATGTCCAGAAAATGGAAAACAAAATTCACGTGTGTGTATGACATACCATCTCCATGAATAGTGTAATTCATTTTGCTATATATAAAATTAATTTATGACTCTAAATTTGTATATAATTAATATATATTATATTTATAACATTATTAACATTATTTTTATTATCTAAACATAATCAATGTACAAGGAACAAAATTTCCAAACCAAAACATACATGAAAAACGAATTAGTTTCACTCAAAACAGTGATTTTAACAAAGTTTTTAATAAATAGGTGGTAAAAGTTTATAAGTACAAAACATATGGAAAGATATTTATGATTATTATTATTTAATATATTTATAATAAAATAATATTTATTACATATTAGGTTCTAATGCCTAAGAAATAATTTGAGAATTGAGGTAAGGGATATTTAATATCTATTTTATTTATGGGGGACATATTTTATATTCACCACTCGTTTCTTTTATATGGATTATAAAATACCCCTTATAAATTTTATATAATGAATACCCTTATTTTAATTATATTTAAAGTTTCATTTGATTTTATTCTTTCATTGGGCTTATGATTTAAATGTTACCAAAGTGGAAGGGAATTTTTGTCTCACTTTTATTTCTATAGGACACATGCCTTTTACAGCACTTGTTATTTATTTGTGGTGTATATATACTACCCATGAATGGATTTTTTTATTATTACCATGAAAATTAATGGATTTAAATATCCAGATAAGTTTATTTCTTTTATCTGGATTATGATTCAAAATATACCAAATTGGTAAGGGTTTTATGTTATAATCTCATTGTTTATTGGGGTTGTTTATGATTAAGTTTGTGATAATGAAATATTATGACATATCTCTAAATAAACATATTAATTTTATTATAATATAGTTATTTCTATAGAATACATGTTTTACTTTCATTTTTTTTCTCTTTAAGAACTAAAGAGGCTAAAAGATTATTTTTAATAAAATCGACTTTATTTCTATATTCGGTCAAAAATCATTTCTCATCCATGTTCATGTTTATAAAATTTTTCAAAGAATGTTTATAATATTATACAAAGTTTTTTTTTAATTAATTTTCACCCTTTTTTGACTTTTTAATAAATGATTTAAAAAGAATATTCTGTTTTTTTCTAAAATGAGGAACCTTTTTCTTTTGACAGAAAATTTGAAAGAAATATTTTTTTTAACATGTGTGACATGAATGGTATATTGTGACATCATGAAAAATAAATTATTTGAATATTTCTTTAAAATTATACAATATTATTTTAAAATAAACTTTTTTCTTTAATATTTGGGAAATTTTTAGATTTTAAATAATTGGTTTGAGAGTGAAAAGTATATTTTCTTAAATTAATATTCCAAGTGATATTTCAAAAATCATTTTCCATTTAAGATGAAATTATTTAATGTTACATAAGATTTACTAGAGATATGATCCAATTGTACCATCCTTATTCTTTCAATGGGTGGTTTATGATTATGACGAAAGGATGTTTAAAAAACATTTCCCTTTTCCATGGGTTGTGTTATGATAAATTGATAAAATATTTATGAAAATAGTTTATTTTACATGGGTTATACTATAATGATGTTTTTATGAAACCTGTTTCATTTTCATGGGTTATGATATGATGAAGGATTTATCATCTCTTATAACACATATGTTTGATTTTCATTACTTGAAGGGTGGGCCTGAAATTATATATCCCTCTAATTCATTAGTTAATGATTAATTTTCTATGATCTCAAAGGGTACAATAGATTTTATCCAAAGTCTAAAAGAGGGTGCACAATAGGTTATCCCAAGCCTAAAATTGGGTACATGTGAGGTTATCCAAATTTCAAAGTAGGTACAAGAGTGGTTATCCAAATTCTAACATGTTATTAATGTCTTGGTGGGTAGACTTGAAATAATATTTTCTTGACTTTTGTGTATGAAAAAAATATATGTCTTATGAAAATGTTATGTTATCATGGATCATGTTCTTTGATTCCTTTATGATTCATTACTTATGTTCAATAAATATTTATTCCATGTATCAATTTTATGATCTGTGATATGCAGGTTATGATTTTAAAATGTTATTCTCATGTTCCTGTACCCTTATGCTCATGTTATGTTGATATTTACCATGATTAACTTTACTGAGCATCTGATCTAACACTTTCTTATATTTCCTTTCCCTAGGATATGAATAAAGGTTTTATGTATTTTATGTATAATAAGGGTTTTAGTTATGAAGAACTTAGTGTTAAATGATCTAGTTCACTTATGAACTGGTTTTTTATGTATCCTAGTTTCCAAAGACACAAGACCTTTATGTTCCCCATGTGTGTTCTTTATAATTAAAAGAATATTAATATGATCATATATAATATCTATATATGAAAATTGAGGGTATCTATAATGAATAACCCATGGATGTAAGTATTAGGAGGTAAGATAGTTGGGTGACTAGGTCTATAAGACTGCGATGTTTTGGGGAAGAATTTTAGTGTCGATGTTGGGGTGAGGCCTTAGGATATATGGAGTCTTGGAAGGGATATTGTTATTTCGATGAAGTATTAGTTGATATTGTTGTAGTGTATACTGTGGATATCAATCCCTGAGGTGTGATGTTTGGAGTCAATAATTTATGGATTTCACTGGTAGTGGGGTGACATGTTTGAAATGAGTTCTTGATCGACCCCATGGCCTATGGACAAATTAGGCTTCAAATATTGAATTTTTTTATTGTGGTTTTGGAATGTCCACAACTAGTTCAGAGTATGTGTTTCATTCATAAAACAAGGTTTAATTATTCTTAGGTGTATAGATTGAGGGTGAGCTATTTTATGATGGGGAGGTTTTAAGACTCCACCCCTTCACTGAGTAATGGAATCCTTTTTTTTCGAAAAAAAATCTTTGTTTTTATATTTAAAGAAGTTTTTTAGGGGGTTTGGTTAGTCATGAAGGTGAAAAATAATTTTTTTAGGTAACAGTGGCATGAGTCCAAAGGGCTTCAATGCCACCAGCTTTCCATCCAGAGGACTCTGGATAACTCTTGGCCTTTCAACAGGGCATCTAGTCTTCTTAGGTTCATAGGATGGAAGGTGACCATCTAGTGGGTTTTGGGTGAATTTCATAGGGGGGAAAAGGGTCATTTCACCTATTTCCCCCTATTTCTTAATAACATTAATTTTTTTATAGTTTTAGGTAATTTATAACATCATTGGAACCCTCTTCCTCCTCTTATTTTTTCCATGTTGAATCTCATCAAGTTTTTTTTTGTATTAGTCTTATTATCATTTCTGTGGAAAGTCTTGAGGTGATTCTAAGCGTATTAATCCACCTATTACTTATTTCTTTCACTATCAAATTTCCTCACCACATTCATTGGTGTTATTCCCTATTTTTAGGGTGTACGTATACTTATTTTCTTTCCTTCCTCTAAACTTGAACTGAAGGCTGATATTGGGTGAGTCAGTCTCTTTAAGGTTAAGGTCGGTGGTCTAAGTGATTTTCTCTTAAACTATTATCATTTTATTTTGTTTTGTAATGTTCATTAATTCCTTATCATCATATTCTTGACATAATAATAAGGATGAGTTTTTAGTTATCTTAGTGATTCCTTTGAAAATTATTTAGGTTTAGACAATCTAATTGTCTTGGTGTAGATCTTGGTTAAATCTATTGAATTAGTGATTTAGTATTGTACCTTAGAATTGGGTGAACTAAATTGGGTGTTTTAGGGATTCCCTTAGTAATGTAATAAAATTTTTATGGGCTGTGTATTTCCTAATAGAACCCCTAGTACATGGTAGTTGTCTTGGACTTGGAAATCCTTAAAGAAATTTTGAATTGAATTATATGGAAAATTTGTATTAATGTTTAAACTTTTATATATATTAAATGATAAAAAGTGGTGATATTGGATAAAATTAATTATTTTTTGATGTCTAAGTCTTATAATAATGACTTGTTGAGATTATTGGAATTCATGATGGGTATGGAATTCCTTATAAAGTTAATTGGATTCCTTATTACTTATATTGGTGTGTAATGTCAGGGATGAGCCTTGGATTACACTATGGGACTCATGTGAATGTTGGTAGTGAAGACTTACATGGATTCAATGAGGTCCAAATATGTGTAATTCCTTGAGTGATCTAGTGGATTGGACGTAGATTCATTACCATGAATTCCATGGGAAGGCTCCCCCTTATATTCGAGTAATTTATGAATTTATTGAACGCCACATATTAATTTCATTGATTCCTATGGGGTACCCCAGTAGAATATCATGGTATGATCTCCCTAGATCTAAATTAATCATAATAGATGTAATGCTACATTATTGATACTTATATTCCATTAAATATGGGATTCTAAATTTTAAGGATGGTTCCTTTAGTTTTTCCATATAGATTCATTTTACTTTGGAACATTTTAAAGGGGATTATAGAATGATCCATGTGGAAATCACTCGGGTTACTTGATTATGGTTTCCTCAATGATGTTCCTTAGAATAAAATTAAGGCATGGTACTTCCAATGTGTTTAGAGACTGATGATGTCCAAATAAGGTAGTGTTGATCTAGGTTTTATCCTTGAGACATGAGTCTTGACTAGGTTCCATTTATTTCCAAAGATAATCATTATTCTTACTGCTTCAATTGTTTATTTCACACCTTTATGATTTACACTTACAGAGTATAATTTAATTAGACACCATTGGTGATGGTATAATAAGTTGTACTCATACCCTATTCAAGCTATTGGTTGGTACCGTAAGATAATTTATAGTTTCAGGTCTAGACAAGGGAAATCACCCTATTACTGATTCTTGATTGTATGGATAGGATGTAGCTTGAAAGATGAGAGTCTGATTAAAGCTCAAGACTTCCTTGGTCTTGTATACATTTAGTCTACTATATATTTTTTACATTTGGTATGATTTTAGTCGACTAGACTATTATGTATGATCTACTTGTTATGTTTGTAGTGTCACTTGATTTTGTATGGATCATGATTTAATATTTGATCACCCCATGTTTATTGACTAGTTTGTGATGTTATATAATGCTTCCCTTATTTCCATTATGTTGAGTTCGAACCAGATCATATATACTCCCCACTATGAAAACTATATATCCTCATTACTTTTTAATATCCTTTAGTATATGTTTAGTTTTGCTTGAGGAAGTGTGGTGCACTGGCCTGAGGCACCAGTTCTGTGGTATCCAATTTGGGGTGTTAAAAAATGGGAATCTCTTATCCTCTCTTCCTAATAGCTATTAAACCACTTATCTCAACCAATATCTCCCCAAATACCTTCCAAAAAATACTCCCCATATACCATAGGTTCTTCTCTCACCAAAATACCAACCTAATAAGTATTTATGTGTAAGAGAAGTGAGGTTATCCAAAGAAGATGTATGATTCTTAACTGAGTGTTTCATTTTTATTTATTTGTTTACCTCCTTCAAATATTATTTAATAGTGATGGAATAATAATATCATTGTACTACATATAATTAAATTTTATTATGATCATGGTATAACCCTTATTCATATCCTTTTTCATCCAATGTAAATTTAAAGCACCGCTCATTTGTTCGTGTGGACTACCACCTCCATGAAGGGGTGTGTTTTGTTTTTTATCACTGCCTTACAAGTCCAGTTATTATGATGGATTTAATTACTATATATTATATATATGAAATAATTTTTATTCTATAAAAATAATATATTAAATAACCTCTTATTCTTACAGCCATTAAAAATGATAATGCTGCTTGTGCGTACGTGTGGACGACCACTACCAGAAATCTATGTGATTCATATTTCATGTACAACTTTTATGGATTATTATAAAATTTTATTTAATATATAAACATGATAATTATGTCCTGATTAATATTATAAATAATATGGAACCAATTAAAATTTTACCATATTCAATACATTTATGTTGTTTCCATTTTATAAATCAAATAACAGCAAAACATCCAATGAAAAATTAACCATTTTATTAACCAAACCAAACATGGTAATAAATGGAAAATGATAATAAAATTAACATGAAAAGGGATATTAAGTTAGTAAATAACTAATATAATTTTATTATTTGTGATTTAGAGAACGTAATAAGCTAAATGAGACTTATGGTAATGAATTTTCCTTTCAAACCTCATTTTAATGTTTTCCATTTTAAATATTTATCCTCTAGGTCCATGTTCATCAAATTTTTCAATAATGTTTTTATTTATGTTTAAAAGATTTTAAAAGTTCATTTTAAACTAATTTTTACTTTATTTAAAAATTATTTAATTGAATCTATATAAATGTTTTTCATACGAATTTTTTTTACTTTTTTGGAAAAGTGCGAACAGAATGCTCTCTTTTAACGTTTATAGCATGAATAGATTTTCCTACCTTCATGTCCATTATTTTAGTTTTTTATTCCTTTACATTTTCTCATTTTCATTTAAAAAGAACTATATTTTATTGGTATTCTAGAAATTTTTATATAAAATGATATCAAATTAAAATGATGTTTTTCTCATAGTTTAAAGGAAATGTTTGAATAATCTTTTAAAGTTATTTTCATATATTTCAACATCCCATAAAGATTATTATGATTTACTAGGGGTATAATATAATGAAACTATAAACCTTATTTATGTGGAAGTATTTTTATTATATTATAATAATTATTGAATGGAAAAATATATATATTTCATATGCTATTTTTTCAATTCAAATGTCTATGTTGATTATGTATTATGTTTTTTCATTCATGTAACGAATGAATTGGAAGTATTAAGTGTTGGTTAGGGCCTGCTATATCCCCTTGATGCATTAGTGGGTCTCATGAGACAAAAAATCTTAAGTATTTTTTTTTATTCCTACCTAATTCATTATGATGTATTAGCATGAGGCATTGAAGATATGTTTATGATGTCTTAGAACAAGTCCATGATGGTATGATTATATTATTTTACATAATTCATTCCATAATTTTGAAATCATTTATTATTATCCATGTAATGTTTTATATTTTTATCCTTGTATATATTTCATATTTTATTTTATTTGGTTTTTATGGAAATATTTTTATTTAATAAGATAATAAAATGAACTTTTATTGAAAATAATGTTTATGAAATCATATAGGTAAAATGTTTTGTTTAAAGTAAAAGCATACATGTTTTTAAATAAACCCTTATGAATTATTATTTTTCATTTATTATATATAATGAAATATTTTATGAAAAAATTTGGGAAAAAAGTTGATTTCAATAGTAATTATGTTATTATTTTATACTCAAAGATTATTATGATAAAAGGAAAACATATTTATGGGTATTTAAGAATTTTAAATGGATCAAAATGGTTCCTTTATTTTTTATATCCCAGGATGGGATTTGTTTTTCTCATCCCACATCATCAAATGTTTTTCACAAAACTTAAGGATATGTTGGAATTATATCATGGTTAATTGTAACTTGTATTAAATAAATAAAAAATATCAAGGATAAAAATAGGACAATAAATTTAAGAAATTTTTTTTTAGAAATATTAAATACTTGTTATGGAATAGTAAAATTTGGGTATTTTGGGAAAAATATCATTTGATGAAAAAGATATGTGTTTTAAAATGTATTATTTTCCATTAAAATCTAAATCTCTATTACCAAAAATATTCTCTAGGATTTATGTGCCTAGTTATTTAAAAAAAATATTTATATAAGTTAAAATTTTGGTCACTTTAGTTAGTATCAAATATAACATGTTAAGAGTGTAATTTTATCACCAGATCTATGTGCATAGGTTTGGGGTGCTATAATTGGTGTCAAAAAGAAATTTATAGATAAATTTAGAGATTTTAATGATTCAAATGAATATACTTTAAGATATTTAGATACCAACATGGGTTAATAAGTCTAAGGTTGATCATAAGTTTAATTTCATAGATACCGCTTTTGAAATTTTATGTTATGGGTGTTTAAGATGATTAGGGATATTTTGGGTGACAAATGTTATAGTGAAAAGGTTATTTGAGGAATAAATCTACTTTATTTTGTGATCATAATTTAAAAGGTACTGATAACCTTTTGGGTTAATATGATCTTTAATGTTGATGTAATTATGGTTAACTAGATAAAAGGGTAACTATATTTTGGGATAATGTGTTTTTTTATATAGATAACCATGGGATTGAAATGTGATTTGGTGACTAAGTGATTAATGTTATTTTTTAAGAAGTTATCTATATTTGTAACATTGTATTGTTATGGTAAATGTAAATATTTTTTTACTATGATTTCATTTTATTTAAAGAAAAAAAGGTTTGAGTTATCTTTTGGAGGTATATATGATTTTATTATGTCTTTATGGTGGTTCAAGTTATTTATTGGAAAGATTATTATATTTTATAAATTATATTATTAGTGATATACACTTTTGGTATGTGAATTTATGAGTTATCAAGGTTGTTTGGGGATAAATTTTAAATAGATCTCAGAAGAATATGTGATCAAATATTTATGATTTTTAGGCTTCAACATTTTCAATAATATTTTGAATATTTTTTTGTCTGGTTACCTATGGAATGATTTAAGTTGAACTTTTTATGTTATTATTGAGTCTTTGGATAATTATATAGTAATTATTTAAATTAATATTTATACATATTGGATATTATCTTAAGATAATCTAACTATTTTATGTTTTGATTAATATATAAGAACGTGATAAGTAAATCTTAATCCTTTTTTGGGTCTTATGATCTATTATAAATTGATTTTAGTTATTTAGGAATGAAAAATTAATCTTGAATATCTATCGATTGGAGTAAAAAATGAGATAAAAGTGGAAACCAATTAAATCAAAAATTAATTATGAAATTCCTCTTATACAGTTTAAATAAATCAAGTATATATATTTCCATAGAATCATTATCTCGATTTGAAAATAATTTCTCAAATCTAGTGAGTCTTATGTGGAAAGTAACACTAAACTATCAAGATAAAATTTTAGCAACTCATCTAAAAGTATCATCATTATAAAGGTACATGAATTTTTAGTTTCCTAGTATTGACACAGAAATTAAAGTTAATGATAAAATCTATATATGATTTTACAATGATGTCAGGATAAATTTATTTTTAGAGAATATTATTCAAATAAAGAGGACATAATTTTTATTAGAGGGGGTGAATGTAACACTCCAATTTTTAAATATTTAATTATTTGTTAAATAATACTATGCTCAATATCACATACCAAACGCAACACCAAACTTCAAGGAAACATGATATACTATAGAAATATTATTATTTAAATATAACCATGATTACCTTGTCATTGGTTTGGATGGTATGAATAGGAATAACCAAATTGTGAAATATATGTAGAATTTTTTCCCTTAATAAAATTAATAATAAATCATGCATTTATCATCAATTGATTATAAATGAAGATAAAATCTTGTGTAGGTAAAATATTTTTTTTCCTACAATAATTATGTGAAAAATGTATTTTTATCCAGATATATTAAATTAATTAATATTGATAAATGATTCTAATGAAAAGAGTATATTATATATCAAATAAAATGAATTAAATTTATATAATTTTGGTCATTAGTTATGGAATGATGATAAACTCATTTTTTTCTTCGAAAATACATTTTCTTCAAAAATACATTTTCTTTAAAAATGGGTTTTATTTAATTTTTTTATCCAATAATATATTTAATTTCTATGACATTTAGAAATTATATTTGCAAAAAAGGATATAATTTTTTAAATTATAATATCAAAATTATATTATATTGAATTTTCTATTTCTATTTATTAAAATATTTATTTTTTAGTGAATGGTGAAATATATCGATTTTTTAAAAACTGTCATTTATTTTATTTATATCAAGTAACATAAAAGTACCATTATATTTTTTATTCGGTTTTAAATTTACATAATATCCATTTTATTAAAAAATAATCTATACGAACCATTAAAAAAAATTATTTTGGTATAAGTTCATTTTTATGCTTAAAGAAGTATTTTTATAAAAGCTGTGTTTTGTTGTGTTTTGTGTAGTTATATTAAATGTAATATTTTAAACTTATACAAAAATGAATTTTGAAAATTTTATTTAAGTTTTTTAATTATTAGGTTTAAATTTGGTAATGATTTCATTTCCATTTTCAGTTATCATGAATAGTAACTCTGGTGAAATGTTATCATCGTGGTAAATGGTAAAATGGATAAAACGGGATTAAAAACTATGGGATCAGGTATCAAAATAAATATAACATCAACCTCTATTTAATGGGATGATTTTATTTCAACCAAAATCATTCTAGTTTCTAATTATGGAAATTTAGTAACATTTTCCTTTTATAGTGACCTATATATTATTTTAAGTAAAGGATAATTATAAAAATGTCTCTTTTCTTCTTTTACTATCTCGAATATGTTTCCCTTTGGATACAAATAATTTATGAATATTTTTAAATGGTTATTTTTAAGATTAATATATACTTATTATGATATTAATTTGTTTTTAATTTTTAGTTACGATATAATTACCTTGAATGATTATGCAACATTGACGTAGCGCTAATGTAAATGATAGAAAAAGCAAGAAAATTATTTTAAAAACATTAAAATTAATTTTTTAGGATAAATTATGGTGTTATAATAACTTATTAGATAATATTAAAGTATAATTTTTGGATAAAGAGTTGTTATTTGAATTTCATTATTGTCTTGGTATGCTTAATGTCAATTTTTTTTGAATATTGGAAAAAATGAACTTTAACCATATTTAATTTTTAGAAGTTATTTTTAAATCAATAAAAAATTATAAAAAACCTATAATAGTTCAATTTTATTGGAAATTTTATAGGATGTTTACCAGTTCTTAATTCATTAACTATTTTTTATGAAAATTATTTATTTATAGACCCTATTAAAACTAGTATAACATTGAATAGGGGTTGATACATAGGGAAGGACTTTCAAAAAAGGAATTTGTGTGTGTGTGTGACCAATTAAACAGAATAAAAAGTAATAAAAGTGAAAATCAAGGTTATTTGTGAGAGTTGTGGAGTGAGAATAACAAATATTTAGGGAATTAATCTATAACATAAGAATGAGTTCATAATTCACAACCGACAAGAAATATATATGTTGTAGGGGAATTAGATTGGTTAGTTTTTTCATAGATAGTGTTTATTTCCTTTATTCATGCATAAATTTCATTGGATCTAGTGGAAATAATATGGTAAATTTTCTCAAATTTCAAACATGTGGGTTAATGGATATTATAGTCTCTCAATTGCAACATCCATTAATCCACACAATGAGGAAACTAATTTACCATCATAAAAAAATTCTCAATTTATCTTGATGTGTTACCCTCAGATGAACTATCATATTCTAATATAGACTTCGAGAGGTTAGTTAGTTTGAATCAAAACACAACCAAAAATAGTTATCATCATTTCTCAAAAAATAAATGATTTCTACTTTATGAATATTGATAAAAGGGGTATTTTATAAGAACAATTTATTCTTGAATGAAGTTAATTTACCTACCAGTACAATTTTTCCCCTATTTAAATTTATCCAAAACCATGATCATCAAATCAAAAAAAAATATTGAAAATAATCATTTAGATACAAATTAAATTATAAATGATAAGAATGAATAAGTTTCCATTAAGAACATAAAACTACCTATGAATCTCTAGAAATGTTTCTTCTTGCTCCCATCCCTTACCTATTATTCATTTTCTACCTACAAAATGTTTTTTATTTTTTGTGTTATCCTCCTTATTATGTCTCTTAATTTTTTATCCTATCCATATTTTTAAATAGAAATACACATATATCATACCTTCTCCCTTACAAACAAGGGTTATTTTATAACCTACCCTATACTCCTGATTTTTGTCCCCAAATTTCAAGCCTAATTCTTTTCCCATTATTTCAACCACATGAAAAATAAGATGACCTATATTATTTCAGGTAAACATACTTAAAATTATTCTTGAAAAATAATTTTACTTTAATGATTGAACTTTTTACTTTGGGGATAAATTATTCTCTACTTTGTAGGCATCTTGTGAGGATTTTAACATGTTGGGTGAGTGGAATAAAATAATTTCATAGGATTGGGTCTTGGTGTTTATTCCTTATCAATGGGATTTATATAAATGTATCTACAATTAAAATTCTTTCCAAGGTCATCCATTTGGTGAATTTAAAACATCATGTTTCAGTGGATCTATAGGGCTGAGAAGGTTGTCTTCTCCAATTATCTTTTTTAGCTCAAGCTCAATATTTCCACACATTGTGGTTGAAAATATATACAAGACTTACTGAGATTCATAATTTGTGTGGTCATTGATCTCTGAATTTTGTTCTCATCAATTTATTCTCAGATTGGAATAGGCAGTTGACATTGGTCATCTCCTCCAAAAAAAGACATGGAGAGGGATTCATGAAGGTTTATTTAATCTCCAGTAATCATTCTTAGGAATGGGATGGGGTCTTGGATTTATTTAATCACATGGAACCTTCCCTGGATCTTTTTTCATAGTGGATTATCAAGCATCTTAGAGGTTAATCGATGCTAACATATGGGATATAGAAATTGGTTTTGACTTGATTAGTTCCATTTTTTAAATTATGGTTTTCCTTTAAAGAGGTAAGGTAGATCTCATTGGGGTTCATCTCCATTGTGATGATGGTCGCAAGGATCATCAATGGTGGAGGTAAATATTTCTATGACCAAATTCATCCTCCATGATGGAGTTTTAGATCTGGTTCAGGTGTGTCTTATTAGTGTATAGCATCAACCGTGGATAGAGAACATGCATGGGACTTTGATTTTCATGAGCATATGGGATTGGTCGATCGGGCTGATCATTGATGACTAGGGATTTGGATACTTTCCCCTTTTGTTTCTCTATGTATGGTGCCTCTGCCTTTGTTAATTTTTGTGTATACACTGTCGATCCACATTTTCATGTGGTAGGTTGTCATGTATGAACGATCAATCCACAATTTTCATTTTAAAAATTTTATATCATAGTCACATCAATTTTTTTCTTTTCGTACATGACCAAATCCCATGGACTCTTTATTCGTGGAACGTTCACTTCAATTTAAAATTTTATTCATTATTATTGGTCATATGGATGATTGGGATGATCTGTAGTTGATCATGGATATTTATGAATTTCATATGGCTATTTTGATATTTCATCTTGTGGTCGCTACATAAACTTTATGTTTGATCCAATAGATAGACGAATACATATTGTGGTGGATTCCATTATTATATATTCGATTGAAATGGTTGTGTGTTTGATCAGTCCTAATCATTATCACTTTGTGCCTTTTCCATATTATTGTTATGTCATCTAAAAACACATAATTCTTAATTCGTTGTCATTTTTATTTGTAAATGATATTCTTTAAGAAGTCAATCATCAAGTAGTTCTTAAATTGTAGAAAAATTAAACAAAAAAATTATCAATTAATAAACCAGAAGATACATTTCTTATTATATTTAATGTATATCACATTTAACTTGATTAGTTCTGGATTCTTTGATTCTCTATTATAAGATCAATTTCACATTAAAAACACAATTATTTCACCCAAAATATATGAGGAAACAATGATAAAATAATATAAAATCATATTCTCCCATTTTTAATAATTTTCATTACTAAGAAATTAAACTTATTCAATTTATTTATTTATAAAGACTCTTATGTAAACTTGATAATCATCCTTCCTAGGATCAACTACATATGCCTAAATCAAATAAAATCATTGAATCATCCATTTCTAATAATGTAATACCTCCTATGTGAATTCTTCACACTACCATATTTCAATACAGACCCAAGTTCAAGTTTGAGAAGTAAAAACTAGAGAGACTCTAGTGTAAACAAACCAATAACAAAAGGAACAACCAGTTATCACTCTCTCCTAGTTTCCTCAAACTAAAGTTCAAAATTTTACTTTATTTATAAAACTCAAAAAAAAATCTTATAAAAAAATTCCCCTTACTCAATTGGCTTCAATGTTCCCCTCATCTTAATGAACTAGTTTTTGACTTATTTCCTTTATTTAAATTTCTCTGAGCCATAAATTTTATCATAGTACTGTACACGAAACTTATTTTAATTGACTTTATTTAAGAAAACACACAAGGTTCCCTTGTCTCGGAGACTCTCTGTGCGATCCCAATTCCTCATTTTACTCTATATTCAAAGGATTTATATTACTCTTGATTGATCTGGATTGCTAAGGTGTTCCATTAAACTAATTTTAAGTGGGATTAAGTTAAAACATAAACTTCATCAAGTTATAGTTAAAATTCTACAATAATATAACCTATTAAACTTCATTTTCCATGTTTTTAAATAGTATCAATGTAAGAAGAGTGGATAAAATTACTTTCAAATCACTTAAATATTGCAATTTTAGACTCAGTTAAATCTCTCAAAATGACAATAACATTTTACCTGAAGTAAGAAACCTATATTTCCTATTTTCCTAACCCAAATACACAAAAAAAATTATTATTTATGGATAAGAAGCATATTTAATTTAAATTCATGGAGGAATTTTTAAAATATCTAGGGTTGTTTTGATGTGTATAAAATATAATCACAGCTAATGTTCATATAAATTACCATATCCCCACACTCAAAAATAAACATTGTCGCTAATGTTAAATCCTAATGTGAGAGAAAAATGTCATTTTGTATCTCAAAAAATGGACGATTAACATGAAAGATCAAAAATCACATTTAAACACATGAAAAAGACTTAAAAAATAGTTTTTTCATTTCATGGTTTTATTATTATAACACAAAAAAAATATTTTCACAAATATTCTTGAACAGAAGGATGATAAATAAGAAAATAGCATAAACAAAATAAATTTTAAGGGTTCAATCATGTTTTTAAATATTGTCTCAAAGTTATTTTAAACTCACTATACTTCAACAAGTTAAGAACCCAGTTAAGAAAATATATTTACAATTTGAATTAAAATAACAAGGAGTATCCCCCCCACACACACACTTAATTCCCAGTAATATATAGTAATTGATTTTTATAATTAAAAAAATAGAATTATTAACAATACTCCCCTAGATGTGGAGATTTTATGGTTAAATTTCAGTCGAAATACTCTCACATTTGTCTATGAAAATAACCCTTTCATTGGAATGTTCATCTCCTATAAGGATTGGAAAATATATATAAGAAACTAAAATTTAAATTTGAAGAAACAATTCAACCAAATATTGAGTGAAGGTGGTTTTATCTAGAATACCCTATGTATTTCTCCCATTATCCTAGAAAAACAATTGAGATTCCCCATATTTTAGTTCCCATCCGATCACCAAGAGCGGGATTTCATGGGATTAAATTAGGGATAATCATTAGTGGGGATTATCTTTATTGAACAAGAGAAATAAAAAATAAAAAAAGATAAAAAAAATGGGTTAGTCCCCATTAAACAATGAGTTTATAGTTCTTAGTTAGACTTGAGACACATTCAACTTTCAAATAAATATATTGTAACCAATCCATTTAGATACACCTCAAAGTAGTGATTAACCCTCTAACCATTAACTAAGAAAGGTCCATTCTCTTCTCTAACTAACACAAATTCATCATTCACATGCACTCACAAAATGTTAAAGGGTCCTGACCATTTGGTTTTGAGTTTCCTAGGACACAACTTAACCCTAGAGTCAAAAATAATCACTTTCTCTCCCACTTTAAAGTGCCTAACTTGAATTATAAAATCATGAAATAATTTTTTCCTTTATTTATAAATCTAGAAATTTTCATAAGTCTCTCTCTTAATTTTCTCCAATTCACACAACTCAAGCAACCTTACCTATCTAAAAAACATAAAATCAAAATTCAAAGCCTTTATTTCCTAAAATTACTTATGTTGTAGTTCCATAGGAAAATGAAAAGAAAATATAAAAAGTATTTGATATGGATTCAAATCTATAGGGGTTTTAAAGGAATTACTATAAGACCATAATGCCTCATCTAAAATTAAAGACCAATCTTTTCAAGAGTAGCACGCAGTTTTCTCTAAAAAAATTTCAATTCCATGTTAGAGACTAAAACATTCCCACTAGATTATGGAAGATAGGTTATACTAATTTTGTGCACACAGTAATACTTTTCCAACAAAGTTTTAAACTTTATGTTTTTATAGTGAGTACCATTGTCAGTGATGAACTCCTTGGGCACACAAAACATTGAAAAAAATTTCTTCTTGATCATTTTTATCACACTAGTAGCATGTTTATTTGTTTCTTCCACTACCTTATCCCACTTTGATACATAGTCAATAGTAACTAATATGTATCCACTCCCATATGATGAAGTAAGAGGTCCCACAAAGTCTATCCCCCTAATATAAAAAATTTCCACCTATATAATAACATTTTGGGTTAGCTCTTGTTTTCTATCCACATTACCAAGTCTTTTATATTTTTTACATACTATAATAAGGATTATAGTATATTTAATCAAATTTGGCCAATTGAATCCACCATATATGAAATTTTGGGTAGTTATCTCACCTCCATGGTGTCCTCCCCAAGGTTTTAAGTGACATATCTCCATAATGGTCATTTATTCATCAAATACACATCACATAAAAATTCCATCATAACATCTCTTGGATAATAAAGGCTCATCCTAAAAAAATACTTAATCATAGAAGTAAATTTGTTATTATAGTTATAATAAAATCTCTTATTAACAATTATACTAGCTAATAAGTTAACAAAATTTGAAAACCATGAAACCTTTATAGTCAAATAAGAAAGTGGGTTTTCATCTGGAAATGAGGAATTAATCTCCCTTGGGTCTTTATTTTGAGTACAGGGCAGCCCATATAAGTGATCAGTAATTACATTATAATCCCCTAGATTATCCTTGATTTTCAAGTAAAATTATTATAATAATAAGACCCATTTAATATGTCTTATTTTAGACACTTTTTTTGTACAACATGTATTTAAGGGTTGAATGATCAGTAAATATAATGAATTTTTACCCTATAAAATATTACCTAAGCTTTTATAAATAAAAAAATACTAATAGAAATTCATTATATGTTGTTGTATAATTACTTTGAGCTTCATAAATTATAATTCTAGCATGTTATGATACATACAACTTCTTATCCTTCCTCCTACCTAAAATGACTCCCACTATAATGTCATTGGCGTCACACATAACATCAAAATGAAGTTTCTTGTCAAGGGTAGTGATAACGGGTGAAGATATGAGATTTTTATTAAGAAAAATAGAAGACTCCATAAATTTCTTATCAAACAGAAAGGGTTTGTCCTTAACAAGAATTGAACACAATGACCTATTTATTTTAGAAAAATCCTTGATGAACCTCTTATAAAATCCAGTGTGTCTAAAAAACCTTTGAATACATGTGACATTCTCAGGTCATGAAAAAATATTATTACATAAATTTTATCATTTTCAACTTCTAATCCCTTCTTATAAACATTGTTTCATAAAAAAATTCCTCTGGTGGCCATGAATTGAATGTTTTACCAATTTAAAACAATATTTTTCTCCTGGAATCTTTGTAAAAAAATTTGGAACTTTTCAATGTACTTTTTGAAGTCACTTACAAAAAATGAAAAATTTACCAGGAAAACATTAATTATCCTTTAAATCATATCTAAAAAGATTTCATCATGCATCTCTAAAATGTTCTTTGAGCACCACACAATCCAAATGCAATTTTTGGATAGAAAGATGTCACAAATGGATAAGTAAATGTGTTATTCTCCTAAACCTTGGGAAAATTGTAAATATGGTTATAACCAGAATAATCATCAAGTAATAAGATGAACTCATTTCCTACTAAACTTTATTTAATTTGGTCCAAAATGGAATTGAGAAATATTCCTTCTAAGTGGTAATATTATGTTTTCTATAATCTATAGATATCCTCCATTTTTTCATATATTTTTGTTTTAATTTTCTCATTCATTTAATTTTTTGTTATAGTCACTCCACTCATCTTAGGAACTATCTGGATAGGACCCATCCATGGACTATCTGAAATGAGAAATATTATTAAATAATAAATAAACCTGATCAATTATTCTCAGACTACTTCTTTTATGTTTAGGTTAAGCCTTCTCCTTGCTTTGACTCTAGGTTTATACTCTGGTTCCATGGTGATTTTATACATGTAATATTCTGGACTTATACCCTTTATATCAGCAATAGACTAGACAATTATAGACTTAAACTTCCTCAAGAAACCTATCAGGTTATCCTCTTGAATTCTTTATAATTTGGATTAGATAATGAATGGTAATGTTGATCACTTCCCTAAAAATGAATATTAAAAATGATATGGAATGGGCTTAATCTATAGATTTGGTGGAGTTCTTCTTGAGGGAAGACACTTGGGTCTTGGAGTTCCAAGGTCCTCATGTTTCCTCATGAATAAGGTAGTATAGAGAGCTTCCACTTTTTCATTATTATTTTCAGAAAAGGGTTACTCATATCTAGATTCCTTGATTGGGGTCAAAAATTGTTTTAAGGAAAACTCATCTAAGTGTTCCAGGATTTCCCCCTCAAACTCATCAAGAGGCTCCTTCTCCTTTATAGAACTAATTCACATGCATGTTTCAAAAGGTATATAAGTTGAACCATTAATTTCTTCTAACATATTTAAAAACACCTCTTCCCCCTAACTAATAGATTTTTAAACTCCTAAAAACATGTCTTTTAGAAGGATTCATTCTTGAGTGAGGCCTTTAATTTAGTAAAAAAATATTGAATTCTTCTCTCGGTTTAGCTAGACTAAAAATTAATTTTCCCTTGGATACATCAATAATAGCTCCACATATGGTTGGAAATGGATTACCAAGAATGATAGGTAACTCCTGGCCACATTCCATATCCAAAATGATAAAATTATCAGGAAAAATATCTTTATTACTTTTACTAATAAGTCATCCACCCTACCAACTGGGTGACTAATGAATCGATCTTTAAGTTGTAAAACAGTAGTGTTCGGTTGTGGAACTCCCAATATAAATTTTTAAAAAAAATAAATTGGAAACATATTGACACTTTATCTAAGATCACATAGAAAATTAAACTGTCCAACTCTATCTCCAAAGGTGCATGGGATTACAAATATCCATGTATCTTGAAGTTTGTTAGGTAGCGTATTCTGTTAGACATCCCTACACTCCTCTATGTTATATTAAGTAGAAAATTTTTCTAGAGTTTACTTGTTCGAATAGATTTTTTGAAGTGATTTTAGATAATATATGATTTGAATTAAAGACTTGAAGAAGGGAATGTAAATGTTCATTTTCTTGAAAACATTGAGAAATTTTAACAGTTTACAATTTTTATTTAACATTTTTATTTTCTATGGGAAAGTAATTATTGGAAAAAAGATCCTCACATTTATAATTATACCATCAATTTACTCTTAAACCTATTTCTTCCCCTTATTAACATTATTTTTAAGTCATTTTTTTATTGTTTATAAAATGTAATAGAAATATAAAAAGTGTTTTTAGTGATACTATCCATAACTCTAAATTCATCATTTTCCAGATTTTAATTTCTAGTTTCGACCAATTATTCTTTTGGAACAAATTGGGGTACCTTCATAACTTCCTAGTGGGTTTATAGACCACTTTAGTTATAAATACCATGGAATTATTTCTAGTATTGAGTTTATTAATGATCAATGGTTTACCCATATATCTATCACCAATATCTCTAACTAACTACCCCATTTTTAATTCATTTTTTTAAACTAACACATATTTGGATTTCATCAAAATCATTATTATACTTTTATTCATCAAATAAACGAATTAGTTTATAGAACATACTCTTAACTTCTTCTTGATAACTATAAGTCTTTGCAATTGGTTGGGGTTGTAATTGTTTCATAGGTTGTTGCTAAAAATCAGGGGGAGCTGTTAGTCTAAGCACTATCTTCTCCCTCTAAGAAAGATTTTGATAATTATGATTTCCCTAGTTATAGTTATTTGAGAATGGGTTATCTATTTTTTGTATCCTGGGACCATAGTCAATAAAAAGTTCATTATCTAGAGATTTGGAATGTATATAAAAATTGGGATTGTAATATTTTGAGTTCCATAACATGCCACAGTGGTAATATTTCTCCTTAAGAGTGATTTGAGTATTTTTATTGAAAAATATAGATGATTTTACTTCATATTGTGGAAAAATATTGGGTTTTCCCCAAATAATGGGTATTTTTCTAGATCATTTTTTTTGTGAGTTTTGTTTTAGAGTGTTAAAAATTTA
The DNA here is from genome assembly GCA_963277665.1 of Viscum album. Lineage (NCBI taxonomy): Eukaryota > Viridiplantae > Streptophyta > Magnoliopsida > Santalales > Viscaceae > Viscum > Viscum album. Next base: position 1,913,791,103 of record OY728165.1, on the reverse strand, counting down.
TCTCATCTCATGATAAGTTTTATCATAGAAGTCCCCTCTATAGGACTAATAAACTAGTGTTTGATGTTATCATGTGAGACTATTGTAAAATTTATCCATGATAAATTTTTATGCACACTAGTTTTTGGGTAACTACCTAATAAACACCTTAAATTTCCCCCAAACTTCATGAACTATCTCTTTATCATCTTATAAAAGAATATTTAATTTGTGCACAATCTCATAAATCGTATTTCTAAGGTAAATTTTCAAGATAAAAAAATTATAACATTGGTCCCATGAATAAAATATTTCTTCATACATCTATCAAAATCAAATTTTTTTCATTCCCTTTCAATAAAAATGGGAATACTGTCATCTTTAACTCATCCTCACTCAATACCCTAAGTGGAAGTTATTATGTTTTACTATAGAAGTCCCTAATTATGTTCATAAATACTTCATTATGAGATCTAATGTAAGATGTCGGTATAGA